>CM065438.1:17110000-22102500 GCA_033030585.1 Hippophae rhamnoides | reverse complement strand
AAATATTATGAAAGTTTAATTTAAATGTTTTTCCAAAATATATATCTAAACTTTTCATACTCTTATAAAATATGCATGTAAGCTTAACATGCTCTTTCAAAATAAATATAAGCCTTATATATTCTCTACAAGGGTTGTCGAAGATATGACGAAGTCATCGACAATAGTTATCGAAGGTTCGATGGGAACTACTTTAATATTAGACAAGTTAATTATAAAGAACATTTAAAAAAAATGAAGGAATTAACACTATTACAAAATTGATATATGATCTCAGTTTTTAACTGTGATTATAGATCTATGGCTATAGTTATAAAAATTGAGGCCTAAGTATGAGAGACCATGGACTCTTACATGTGATCTCAGTTTTTAACCGATGTTATAGACATACCATTTGGTCATGGTTTTATAAAAGACCGAGGCCAAAGACTTATATTGAGTTTCGATCTTATAAAATACCGAGGTCATAGACGTACCATTTGGTCACGGTCTTTAAAAGATTGAGACCAAATGATATGTCTATGGCCTCAGTCCTTTATAATACCATGACTAAATGATATGTCTATTGTCTTGGCTACACTTAAACAGTGGCCATATACATCTCAATTAACCCTATTTTTCAATATAAATTACAATAAATTTATCAATTATAATATTAAAAGTCATATCATATTAAAATTAAAAGTGCAATTATATTTGAGAGTTTATACTCTAAAATATAATTAAACTTTTCTAGCAATCTAATTAAAGTATTCCAAAATATGAAATACATGCAAAAAAAATTATCAATAACAATATTAATCAAATTGTCCACAATTTAAATTAATCTAACCAAAAAGTAGATAAGAGTACATATAAATGGTCTAAGTTATGCCACTCATTCCACATCTCATAAATTTCACAATCGGTGTAAATCCCTTCATGATTAAACTATAATGTACACATTTAAATTATTGTTAGCTAGCTAACTATTTCGATATGATTATTCATAGCTAAAAAATTAAGTGGTATCATTGAGATCCTAAACAAAAATAACTTACATGGTGTGATAAATCAGCATCCATGACCACAACAAAATCTCCAAATGCGTGCTTTAGACCATGTAATATAAGTCGTTCCTGATATTTAGCTACAAGCTGAATTATATTTAGCTACAAGCTGAATTTAATGCCATGAATAATATAAGAGAACTCATTTTTGGTGCAATTCTCAAAGACTTTTAGAGCTGAATTTTTGGTTAATATTTAATATATAGGATTTATGTGCTCAACTTTCCACAAGAAAAGGAATTGAAAAAAGAAATCGGCTAAAGTGCTCACACCTTGAAAAAGTAACGGATTAAAATGCTCCACTGATCATAAGGGACTATTGGAACCTTTGGAGATGATATATCTGAGTAACTCAATATCTCCTACCAAGCAGCACATAACATAAATTTAGATCATAAAGTATAACTACATTATGCATCATAGTTGAGATGCTTCAGAGGACGATATAAAACAAACAATTGAGTATCTATTACTTAATAATGGACACACTTTTATATGAAATTCATTCATGGGTTGGTGGAATAGAATCCCAATGGTTATTTTACGTATTTGTATTTGTTGAAATGGGGCATCATTTGTTGAAAGGTTAATAACATATTCTTGAAAACAAGGTTCACCACTTTCATTATAAAACAGTTTCGTCTAAATGTTTTTCCAACTAGATGGATAGAAGAAAATTAAAATGCAACAAATGCTTAGACATAGGCAAACTCCCCACAAATAAAATATCAAATAATAAACAATAAAAAACTCATTCTGGTAGCATGATGCAAAGTTGTGGCCCCTAATTCACTTGGAATAGAAGGATCAATACCATGTCAAGAAGATATATCGCAATGCTAGTATGCCCTAGTGGAGTAGCATGAATAAGAGGAGTTTCACCTATGCGAGTATATAAAAAATTCCAATAATATAAATATAAATCTTATCCCTAAATTATAGGGCTAAAACATTTCCTTCTTTGTTGCTTTACTTTTACATTTCAAAAGGAGGGAAAAAAGTTTACATCGATTATATGTATATTTGGAATAAATGAGATATCTTATTTTATATCATCCCAACCAATCACAGAAGAACATGGTGCAATAAGATAGATTCCCCAAAATGATGAGTTGTCCCATTAATCAAACTAGAATCCCATCTTAATTTACATATCTAATCCAAACCATAAAATCCAACAAGAAAAACTATCGAAGATGCTTATGCACTTTATGCTATATCACCAATAAACACATTTGAAAGTACCCAGGATCAAACACTATTATAAAAACTTAATAAGAAACTGAACAAAATTATTCATGCACGAGGTTGATAAAGAGATTTAAAAAAATACAATTATGGCTAAAATAGAACATCAAATACATACCATCCTCATCATGTGCATCAACATCAAGTTTCAATTCCTATAGTAAGTACTTGCACACGTTAGTCTTGCCTTCACTAACATCAAAATGTAGAGCCCCTCACTTGTTGGCATCTTTAATATCAACTATAGTTTTGATTAATTCCTTCCTTTCGACAATCTCCTTGCAAACTCTAAAAAATCCAAATTGAAATATTAATATAAGTAGCCAAGCAAAAGAGGGACAAACAAAAAAAAGATAAAAAATGGCTCTTCATATCAAGAAAAATTTAGCTAAAAAATAGATAATTACAAAAATCTTACTCTTTAAGAGGTTAAGGTTCCCTACATTCAAGAAAATTTCAACTTTATCCCTCACTACAATGAATAAATGAATAGTTATTTAAATTAAGATCCCAAAGTAAATTTTATAACAAGAAGTTTATGCAAATACACCCACACACTAATAAATTGAAACTTAGACAATTATATTATAAAGAGGGGAAATCGCAACAAAGATAATTGACATACAAGGGAAACAAAAGCATCAAAAGCTATGAAGAAGTAAATTCCTGAAGTAAATTTTATAACAAGAAGTTTATGCAAATACACCCACACACTAATAAATTGAAACTTAGACAATTATATTATAAAGAGGGGAAATCGCAACAAAGATAATTGACATACAAGGGAAACAGAAGCATCAAAAGCTATGAAGAAGTAAATTCCTGAAGTAAATTTTATAACAAGAAGTTTATGCAAATACACCCACACACTAATAAATTGAAACTTAGACAATTATATTATAAAGAGGGGAAATCGCAACAAAGATAATTGACATACAAGGGCAACAGAAGCATCAAAAGCTATGAAGAAGTAAATAGTATTTCAAACAATAGAGAGATAAATAGTTAATTAGAAAAGAAAGATTTGAGTTAAACTCGATGGAGGAACTGTAAAGTGGCAATCTCGAGTAGTCTCCAATACACAATGCTAGCCAACTAAATAGAGAAGTGTTCTAGGATTTTATGGCCACATACATCTAGTAAAAAAGTATGCTAAGATACAGGAATAAGAAACCTTCTTAGTTTACCCAATCAACTAATTAATTGATAACATATTAAATATATATATATATGTGTGTGTGTGTTAAAACATAAAGGCACCTTACATTAATTTCTAGAACCCATACTGTCTCAAAATCATCCCTAAGCTTCATGTCCAATACATTGGAGACAACCTAAAAATACTTTCCATCCTTATAGTCCTTCTTTTTGTTCAAAAAGAAATCACGAATCTTGAATTGGTGAAGATTTGCTATGATTATTAAGCTCCTGATTTGAAAGTTTGTCAACTATACATTTACACAAGGATGCATAAATTCAAAGACCAATTAAGAAAGAACGATATGAGATTCAGATATTTTATTGTTTATCAAATATATTCTTTCAAATAAATTATAAAATCATATCAAAAATACATAAAGAACATCATTGCCGTCAGGTTTTCCAAATAGAGATGGTGAATAAAGATAAACCTACTACTTCTATTCCTAATAAAAATAAGGGCTTCAAAAATTATAGTTACAACTAAAATTATTATTTGGCAAAATTTGACCCTTTTCAAAGCCTTTTTCTATCAAATCGTTTGAATGTTTCAAATCTTTGGAAGAGGTGGAACTACTAATTATATGGAAAACAATTTCAAACATCATTATCTAAAGTTGAGCTTTCAGAACATAATAGGCGAACTAATCTAAGATAATGAATCTTAACCTAAATAATTTATAGGAAAACCTAAAATAAATTCAAATTTGACAAAAATGTTTAAAAGTTGAAGATAAGATACCTTGAATAACGCCCATCTCTTTCACAACTTTGGCCTCCCCTTCCATCTCTTACAAACACTTCTTCATCTCATCCAATTTCTACACAAATAGTTAGGGCTTCAGTTCACAGCATATCAACTACAAATCAAAGTCACTTAGGTGGACGATGGCGATTACTCTCAGCCATCGTTAGGTGGAAGATGGTGGTTCTAGTGTTACTGTTGTTGATCTCCAAGAATGGGAAACTATGGATGATAATATATAGCTAAGTATATGCATGTTAGGCTTAGGAGGAAAACAAGGAAAATAATGACATTGCTTGAACTATGTTGATGAAAGGATAATATGTTGTAAGGCTTGACGATCAAGAGCCAAGAGCTATAACATAGGGTTTAATGGTGAGAAAGAGGGAGTTGGGTCGCACGAGATGGGAAGAGATTGAGAGGGAAAATGTAAGCGAGAAAAGAGGAAAAAAAGAAAAAAATTGCAAGCGAGAAACAACGAAAAAGGGAAAAATGAAAGGAAAAAGAAAAAAAACATGGGAGGTGTAAGGACTATGAGTGTTGGTTATTTTCGTGGACAAAATATTTACTTGTAAACTAGTTTGTAGGCCTACTATCAAGTTTATTAAGAAAAGCCAAACAAAAGCTCGAGTATCAGATATTCGTACTTCAGGTATGTATTTTATAACTACGACACATAGGATTACATTTATACATTTAATAGTACACATTCATAAATCTAAAATTTTTTTTGTGTTTAAATATTTTTATGTGTCTTAATATTTTTAAGATGTGATTTAAAAAATATTTTTTAAGGCTTTAAATGGGCTTTGAAAAATTAAGCCCAAAATGTATTTAATCCTAATACTATTAGGTATTATAATTATCTATAAATAAAGATACATTAGTATTGATGTATTTAGGCAGAAAAAAAATATATGCGTTGAAAATAAAAGGGGGTTGTCGATTGAATCCAAAGAAACAATCAAAATCTGGTGAAGAAAAAAAAGGGTACAAAAACGAAATCGAAGGTAATTAATATATATTGAAAAAGTTATACAAAATATTGGAGAAGTTAATTTAAATATGTTGAAAGTTATACAGAAAGTTGGAGAAAGTAATTAAAATATAGTGAAAGTTACGAAGGAAGTTGAAAAGGAAGGTAATTAATATATATTGATTTTCTTAATTAATTTAATTCTTTTGGATTAGATATTTAGATATTTAGATTAAATAATTTTATGTGTAATCATGATTATTTGATTTGAGTATTAAATTTTAAGGAAGTTATTTTTATTGAATTTGTACTTAATATTTTTGCTCTAGAATTTTCTAGTTGATTTGATTTAAATGACATATATTTTGAATCATCTAGTTAGGATTATTCATTGTTAAATCCGCTCTAGAACACATACGGTCACTTGTGTTTTTGTGCTAACTATTTTGTAGTTGATTTGTGAACGATCTGATTTGTAGGGAGCTTATTGGAACGTTGGTCTGGAAACCGCTCACGCTAATATTGAAAACTGTGAAAACAGAGCAGGGGCTCATAAGTAAAGTACATTGGGGCAGTATCCTAGGGAGGGTAGTATAAGACTGAGTTTATACTTGAACATTTGATTTTCATAGTGGAAAGTTAGGTGGTCCGGTGGCACGGTGGTCCGGTGGACCAATGGTTTTCCTCTTAGGTCAGTCATTGCTGTGGCCTAAGTTGTTTCCACCTAACAATATCGTGTCTTATAACTTCCGCACTTTACTCTTACACACGATTATATGTCTAGCCGTTTTGTTTAGGTTATTAAATTATTAACTTGATAAAAATTAAAAATAACATATTCACCCCTTCTAGGTTAATGAGGTCCATAATTTATAAACTTTCAAGAGGAAACAAAGAAAAAGAATTGAGAGGAAAATTTTGGTGCGGTAAAGATCATACACATAATATATTATTTTATTTTGTTTTTAAAAAAAATGAGATTCTATTATTTTAATTAGATCACGGTTATTTAATAATTGTGACTATATAAGTTTATTTATATTTAAATAAATTTTATAATTTAACTTATGGTCATAGTTATTGATAACTATGATCATAGATTTTATTAGACTGTGACCAAAGCCCTAAGGATTCAGTTTTTAAAAAAAATCGTGACTAAATTTTTGATACTAAAGATCACTATTATAATAGTGTAATATATGGTGCATGATCTCATATTTAAAATAAAAATATTAAAGAAAGTAATGGAAATTATTAAAAAAACATCCAATGCATATATAATATACTTATTCATGTGATTTTATTTACTTATAAAAAAAAACATACCTTGTTTTTCTTTCGACCTATAACAATATGTTTTTTTCGTAAAAAATAATAATATTTTTTTGTTATCTTACGTTATAAGAGAAATAATATATTTTTTTCTTAAAGAAGATTAAAAGTGAAATTCTAAGTACGAAATAAGGTTATATATTATACGATGAAACCTAACAACAAAACTCTAATAAAAGTGAAAACATAAAAATAAAATATCTTTTTTCTTTTACAAAAATAAAAATAGATAATGAGATTAATAATAAAAGATAAAATTGATCAATTAAAATACATACACATGATAAAAACTCTTCTATATTTTAATTTTGGGCATGTATGCGAAACAAAGTAAAAGCAAATTTTCAAATAGATGCATCAATGTGCAACAACAAAAAAAAAGAAGTTATTCCCTATCAACCATTTGTATCGTAAAAATAAATTTAGTAAACATAGAATAAATCAAAAAAATTATTTAAGAATTTTTAATATATAAAACTGTTAAATAAGTATAACGTTTCTTATATATAAAATAATAGAAATACGCAGTATATTGAGTCGAAATTTTCAATTAATAAGATTATTTGGTATTTTTATATACATAATAATATATTATAATGCACATAAATTGTTATCTTAAATTTTTTAACATATTGGTTAAAATTATTATTTTTCATGAGCAAATTAATAAAAACAAGATTAATCACTACACGTAAAATAAATTAAGTTGTTCTAATTCTTTAGATTTAATTATATGTATAATATATTATTATGCATATAAAAAATACTAAATAATAAGATTGTTTTATATTTTATATACATAATAACAAATTATATAACACAAATTATATAAACTGTCATCTTAAATTTTTTACAGTAGTTAAAATTATTATTTTTCAAACGCAAAACAGTAGAAACAAGGTTGGCTGCGACATTTCAAATAAATTAAGTTATTCAACTCGTTAAGATTTAGTTGTAATTTAACTTAGTTTATAATTAAATTAAGTTCAATTTAATAATTTTTAAATTAAAAAACTAATAAATAAACTCATTTATATTTATAAAAAATAAATAAGATAAAATAAAAAATATATTGTATTTTAAAACAAAAATAATAATATAAATTTTTTTTCAAAAGTAAAATAATTCAACTACACGATATACGAGTATAACTTATTTTTACAATTAGACCTTTTTTTTCTAATACATAACTCATTAAATCAATCTTAAATCAGATTAATTCAACAGTTCTTAAAGACAACTCATTTAACACGCGACTAAAATCTAAAACCAGATCGTTTCCACGACAGAAAATAAATAACTTAAGCTTGATTCATCCCAAGGTACTGCTGATCCTGGACTGAAGATTACAACCCAGTTTTGAGGCATTGGTAATGGCCATACAAACAAGAACAAGTGTTTTTCTTGTTCTCATTCACTTCAATGACCAATGTTGGCTTCTTCTTCTTCTTTTTCTTTTATGTAAAATCTTGTCAGATTCACAAGTTAGACACAAAAATTCAACCTATTTATTTTCGTAACATAACAATCAGGAAGTAATGTGATAATTATAATTTTTGAACAAAATAGCATAAAAAAGGATTAAAAAGGGCAATGAGATTAATTTTGATTTCTTTTATTTTAACAGAAAAGTGAGATCAAATGCCACATCTTACAACTGGCATTCATGGCAATACAATTTTGATCACGTCTGAATCGATTTCATATTTTCCCACCAAGTTAAACATAAATATTCGAAGCATTTTTATGCTATCATATCAAACATATGTGAAGTAGAAATCAAAGCGATACAGAAAGAATGAACAGTGAACATCCTAATAAGAAGACGATGTCCGAATTTTGAAGGGTAAAACAATAAAGTAATCCATCATAATGATCCCTAAGATCACATGGGTTTTTTTTGTTTTCTGTTCATAGATCTCGTCGGAAGTTAAAATGCAGGAACCTACTGTACAAAGGTTTAAAGGGAGACTAAAGGCTGGATGTGGTTTTTTTCCTTCCCATTTTCAGAATCAGGCGGGACTTAAACTACTTCCTTCCGAACCTTGCGAGATGCTCCTCATGTTTCAGAGCAGCTCTCTTATCAGCAGCTTCACGTTTAAGTGCCCGCTTTGCTCGTCTCCCAGTTTTCTCTTCTTTTTTCTTGGGCTCATGAGACGAGCTAGCAGAGTCCTGGACATTCGATCGACAAACCGGCCTTGCTTCTATTCTCCCTGCCCTAACATACCCATTGTCTCCCCATCTTCGGTTGCCTATTCGAAGACTAGAGCTACTATGGTAAACTTCATCCAGATCATCATACTCATCCTCGTCCTCAACCTCAACCTCGAACTCATATGGATAATAATGTTGAGGATCATTGTATGTATCAGAACTAGGATCATCGTATGTATCAGAACTATTCACCGCAGGCATAGGACTAAACCATGAAGCTCTAACAAGTAAGCACACACTCTCCTCAAACATATAATCGTGAATGCTGTTCAAAGAAGATAGAGTTGAAATTAATACAGTTAAAATGTCAAGTATCAAATAAAAGTATGATTTTTTTCTATTATACATGTAACCCAAACTTGCAAAAATTTCAAATCATAAATTAGTGTGCAAATAAAAACATTATGCAAATTCCAAAATGATCTGTAGTTAACATGTATAAAAGCCATGCATTTTCAATAATTTGAATTTGAATTTTATTTGCATGTGAAAGACTACTCTCAGCAAGTTCTTTCCTTTTCCAATGCGTTCCTGTTCCTGCCCAGACGGTGTTTTCCTCAAACTAAATAACATGGCAAATCATTGAAGAAAAAGGGATATTACCTGCCATCAAGTGAACGATGGACATTAAGTGAATCAAATGGTTGTTTACACTGAGGGCATGTTGGATTCTGGCAATAGGTGGCCCATTGAAGGATGCATTGCAGACTGAAGAGAACAAATACAATAAAAGAAATAATGAAATATCATAATGGTATGCAATCAATTTCTTTCTGTTATTTAAAAACAATAACATTACAGGAAAAGAATAAATGCTTAAACACCAATATAAATATCAAAGAGCCCAAGAAGGGCAAGAAAAAGACTAAAGACAAGACCACGTATTGTAATGTTGGAAATCACAATGAAGGCTCATGGAGATAGAGAGAACGACAAAATCTTTTAGGACATTCAATAGCGGGTTAGGAGATTTGGGAAAGTGTTCCAGTTCATGAGAGAAACTAAATTAACCTTAACAAGATAACTCAAAATTGCCTGGTAAAATATCAAAGCCAAAGAAGGTGAATGTTAATGGGAATGGTTCTATTATATTACCATTTAAAGATACAGTGCTCATCAAAGTACAACAATATACCTTGTTAACAAATCAAGGTGTTTGTTTGGTTTAAGTAATTCTTTCATTAGCCACCAAACAGACTTCTTTTTCCCATCTAAGACAAATCAATAGATCTTCTAGTGTCTAAAAAAATGTCTCAGTTCCTAAATGAACATAGTTTGCTCAACAAACAACATGCTTAAACCCATAGAAAGATCAAAATATACCCTCTTCCCCCCTTCTGATTAAATTCAAGAATACCTAAGTATAGATATACAATACTGATATAGATAAGAGATTGGTCAAGTATGCACAAACCAGTAGGCATGCTCGCAACCTTTTATGAGAGCAATGTCCTGAAGCGCTATTTTATTAAAGCAAATTGCACAAATTCCACCGTGTTCTTCACCACCCAATTCTTGAATCTTTCCATCAGACGGCGTTTCCTTCTGCACCCATAAAATCCCTTCAAATAAATTCCACTAAAAATTAAAATTTCCATTCGAAAAGAGAACCCAAACGATTATTAACGAAAAATAATAAAAATTTAACAAATCCCAGAAAAAAGAGTTCTAATCTTCGCCTGTTTGGTAGGGAATAAACTACAAGTAATTGAAACAAGACGAACACGAAATGAAATGAAGTAGCGCAAAAAATAAATAAACAACGATCTAACAATATTCTTTTTTCATCTTCCGTTTTAGAAAACTTGCTAAGAAAAGAGGGCAAATAAATTCCCAAAATACAAGGAAGCTAAAAATGGTAAAGAAAAACTAGATCTTTCGAAATTGGAATGAAATAAAATACATACCTGATCAACTTGAATGGATAAATAATTATTATCACCAACCAGTTGTTCTTCCTTCTCAATTTTAATGGTAGAACTCATGACGAAATCTAAGAGAAAAGAAAAAAAAAACCCTAAGAAATTGACCAAACTTTCACGTATTTAACTGAAAAGGGAAACGCAGCAAAATTGAAATGAATTTCAATGAATCAGATCAGTTTTGACCAACACAGATAACAAGTAATGAAATTAGAAAGATAATTGACTCACGTATACATTCAACTTAACGTGGTGAGGAAGGAAAAGATAAATTCGTAAATTTAAATTTACAAAATATATATAAAAAAAATTAAATATAAAATTAAAACTAAAAATTGAATGGATTTCTAAAGAAAATTAGATCACTCTCACCACACACGCAACTCTCAAACGAGAAAATATGCGGTTCCACCAGCAAGCGGTGAAGAATATACTTTTTATTTTATTCGACTTTTTATTTTTATTTTTATTTTTTTTATGGAAGTTTTATTTAATAAATATTTCCTTTCAGGTATTTCCGATATAGATGGAATGCTTATAGGTGTTACACTTGGAGAACAAGCGATTTAGGGGAGACACGTGTGATGGAGATAGATAGCCACGTGATTTATAATAAAATATAATTCCTTAAAAAAAAAAAGCTTTCAAAATATAATTTAAATTTATAGTAAAACAGAAAATTCTATCACTTAAATTATAACCTAATACTGTGAAAAATAAGTCAAAAATAATATAATTAAAAAAAATACTCTTTTATTTATTATAAAAACAACATTTAAATTATATTCATATATATTTTATAATAATTTTATTTTATTGTTACGAAAAATTAATCATAACAAAAAATTATAATTTTTTAAATTGTATTAAATAGAGATTGTTATAATTTAAAAAAATTATAATTAAAATAATTAAAATAAAAGATAAAATAAAAACATTAAAAATAATTTTTTATCATTCATCAATTTTTCATAACAATATAATTAAAATATTATAAAAAGTAAATATGATTTACCAAAGTATAAATTTTATTATAATTATTTAATTTTTTAAATTATAATATATATATATATATATACGTGAATAAGAGTAAAAATTAGTCTCGCATGTATATATTAGGTAATGAATTATACCAAAATGATTGGCCTCAATTATCTTTAGATAAATTGATAAGGATACTATTAATAAATTACAAATTGATTGTAATTAGTAGATTTGCTCTATTTTTATCTATTTAATACAAAAAAACTTGCAAACATGTGTTATTTAACAAAGTTTTGTAAACCATGTATTTAAGAAATATATAATCAAATAACTTTTTTTAAAATATCTACCTATTTCTTTATAACGTGATATTATTCTTAAATTTTATAATAATTTAAGAATCTATTTTTAAAATAAGAATACAAATAAATTTATATTTATATCTACCTATTTATATTATATATAAAATTTTAAATCATGTTATTATAAATGTTGAATAAAATTACTAGTATATATTTAATTAATGATCATTATTGATTTTAATTATTGTATAATTTATTTAAAATTTATATATTTTATTAATTAAATATTAAATTATTAATAATTAAAATATTTATAATTATTTTAATTGAGAAAACTAGTTAACTCCAACTTCAACCACATATCAAGTGCCAACTAGATGTGAACTCATTTCAAGACAAAGCAATTGAGTCGATTTCAAATAACAAAAGTAGGATTAATCGGTCTACATGGAACCAAGAACATACTGAGAAGCTAAAGGAGATGAAAGATGTGGGTTTATGTAATCCTTCACGCCACATAAGTTGTGATTATTGAGAGTTTTTATTTTTTTTTTAAATCAAAAAATTAATGCGAACAAGTTTAAATCGAAAAAAGATAAATTAAAAACGACGATACAGATGAAATTAAAGATTATATTTTATTATTAATTTTAGGAATACGTGAGATAAAAGATGAAATAACATGATTAGCCATTAAGAGTTTATCGAAAAGTTTTTTTAACCTCTTTGATTTTAATATTAATCAAATATTTAGAAAGAAAAATGATTTATATTTTTTAAAAATAAAATTATATATATATATATATTAAAAATAAAAACTTAACTTATAATATTTAGGGAATAAAAAGTAAAGAATATGTATAAGTTATAAAATTAAAACATATAATCTATACAAATTAAATGAACAAATTTAAAAAAAAAAAGTTAGAGGATTAAATTCGGTAAAAATAATATGATTAAATTTAAAAAGAAAATGAAGAAATGAAAGCTAGGGACTGAGGAGTATTCATGTCAACCTTAATATCATTAAACCACGTGATTTGCACGAGTTGATTTCAGAAACCCACTCTCTCCAGCAAAGCATATGCACAGTCCCCGTTAAATGTCATTTCCCCTTCCATTCTTTTTGGTTTCTTGCTCGATCTTCGATAAAGGCAAGTCCTTTTAGGTCAGTTCAATCATCGAAGGATTTATTTATTCATCCATTAAGCGATTGGTTCATGTTCAACCTCTAGGTGAGTGGATTTATTTAAATATTCTTACTTCTTCTTTTCTATTAAAATTGATGGTATAAATTTATCTGATTGATTGAAAATCTTATAAATTAAAAAAAAAAAATTTGAAGTTTTCTGGGAATGTGGAAGAAGAATAATTTTGGTTTTTTTTTCTTCTTAAAGTGACTCAAATTCTGAGTGCTGATTATTTATTCTTTTTTCCCCCCTCCCTTCCTGTTGTTGATGTGCTCTTAATTTTTGCTTAAAACGTAGAATGGAAATTCAAAAATTAGCCAAACAAAAATTCGATTGAAACCTAGTGTTGTTTGTAATCTAGTAGAAAGTCTCTCCTTGAGAATGATCTATGCCATTTTTGGCACCTTTTCATAATTGGATTTACTTCACTAAGTAGCTAGGAGCCTAGGAAGTTCTTAGGAGTATGAGGTTTGGGTTTAATGTAGATATCGGTTGTTATTTAGGATGTAGCTTAAGTTGTTTCATCATAAAACATGAAACATCATTTGGTCGGTTCTCATTCCTTTTGTTGTTGCTTCACTGTATCGCTCTGATCCTCTCTGCAAATCCCACTAATTTTGAATTGCACTGTTTAAATTGATATTTCTCACTTCTTTCTTTATATTGAAGCTTTGTCCCGCTTCTTTGATCAGCATAGCAAACAAGTGATATCATCAAGATGGTCTACGAGTTAGATGAGCAAAAAAGTAAGCATTATTAACTTAAAAACTGTCTTTGTTTCAACCTTTTTCTTTGTGAGTTTTTCATTTCAGGAGTTTTGCTTTCAGTAATTTATTTTATTTGCTCATATTCTTGGTTACTAAACGTGTTTGTCTGATACATTAAATGTAATTTCTTGTATACGTATGAATTTATGCTTGTTTTTCCTTTATGTACTCCCCCCAAAAAAAAATAAAAAAAATTAAAAATATTCAGCCATAGTTATGCTGGTTATATTCTGTTTGCACTTTCAGTGTAATATTTTTGGTACCTGGCTTGCATCAGGATTACCATTGAATCTGTAAGAACTTTGCTTCAATCCAAAAGGTTAGTTGGAGTAGCCAAAGTTATTATTAACCCATGACTCAACTTGAAGTCTAGCAAATGTGGGACTTTGTTGGCGCATACTGAACATAATCAATTGTAGGGCTGAGGGTGGTCTCAGGTTCCTAAGTGTCTCTCCCTTCCATTTTTCTTCCTTTCCGTTTGCTTTCTTTCTTACTTTTCTTGCTTACCTTTGTATCCCCTTTCTTTCTGTCTTTGCTACATCATCGAAATCAAAATCACTTTCCTTACATAGATATTAGCCCCATCAACCTTATGTTTACAAATGCATAGTTTTGACTTGTATTCGGCTAGTAGAGTTGCTGAAAATTGTTAGATCTTGTGTCAGAAGTGAACTCAAAAGGATCAATATATCTGCTGATATCATGTCTGACAGAATTCTTATCCCTGTCAATATTTTTAAATTTTATTGGAAAAAACGATTAAGATACCATGTTTTGCAAATTGGGTATGATACAAGAAGGATTAGTATTTACTTTACTACATTTATGTATATACATCTATAGTTTCTATACCAATAATGAAGTGATTGTGATTGTTGGTGTGTCTACTGGTTGCTGGTAAATTACTGTATGGCTTTATGTAGAACAAACATTTGCAATTTTATAATTGGTGATCAAGCAACGTGTTATGTTTATTTAGTACTTAATTTTTGAATTCTTATGGCTCATATGTTCTTCAAGTATCTGAAAACAAACATCGAGTTAAACTCTTCCAAACTATGTCAAATTACGATGTGATAGTGCAATCTAGTTGGTTAGTTCTCATTTTGAGCTCGATGTCTGCATTTGCTTCTAAATTTATCATTATGACATAATAAAATTGCAGAGGTTGGCTTGGGTCTCATTGGATTTGGCATCTTTTTCTCATTTCTTGGTGCTATTCTTTTCTTTGACAGAGGTTTGCTTGCTTTAGGGAATGTAAGACTTTCCTTTTGCTTAATTATTTCTTGTCTGTTTAAATCTTTAGTTTTTGAATGATCTTTTAATTGAAATTCCGAAGGCCTCACTTTTTTGTTTTGTTTTTGGGGACGGGGACATTGATTTCAGATTTTTTGGTTGCTTGGAGTGGTACTTCTGCTTGGTTTGCAATCTACATGGAAGCTTTTTACTAGTAGAGCAAATTATAAGGTACAATGATAATTTATGCTGAGTATCATCATGCTTATTCTCTCTATCTCTCTCTCTCAATTCATTGTTTTGAAAAGCATAAATCAAGTGCCTTTTAATGCACACATCAATACGGGGCATAATAAATTTTTCCTCAAACCGTTCTTTAGAAGCATTTCGATTAATATGTGTACTCTTAAGAACATGTATGTACCATTAAGCATTGTTGTTGGGCTTCCCAATGCATTAATGATAAGCGTATACTGAAGCATAGAGATGTCTGACACTCACGAGAAGAAAAAGAAGTTTGACTCAATATTTCTTTCACTGACAAGAGAGAAAACGCTGCAAGACTAAAAATATTATACTTTTTAGAAGTGCGAAAACCTTGTAATTTTACCACCAAATGTCAAGCGAGATTGGGAAATGAGCAGTGACTAATCCTTATGATATCAAATATTATTTTTATCTTTTGTGATATTTGATGTGTAGTGTTGTAGTTGCAGACTTTCATTGATGTACTTGTGGCTGTTATGATGCTGATAATTATTTGTAGATATGCAAAACTCTATTATCATCAATTTTTAAAATTTTGTTTATTTTTGTACTACTGTCTCTAATTGGTTAAGCCTTGTTAAATGGGTAAGTATTAAAAAAATTGGATTAACAAAATAAACTAATAATTTCATTCTAAAATGTTGCGAGTTATATAAAAATTAACATATTTTAATTGTTTTTAAAAAAATATATTTATAATTATATATCGAAAAGCTTGTCTCTAGTTACACCTCACCTCAGTCGATGCAAACCATCTCTTAGTAGGCTTTTCCTTTTAAAAATGGTGCTCAAATTTTATTTTTAGTTTGTCTTGGATAACTGGATAAGTAATTAAGCTCAACTTATTCTCAGTAGAAAATTGCAGGGACCTAACAAAACTTTCTTGGCTAGAGAGAGCTGAAAGCTTCCCATACATGAAGTATAGATAGAAACAGCTAAATAGCTAAGACCTTATCCAGTTATTATCCAGACCTATATTAATATCACCATAAGCATATCATTGCAATAATTTTGCAATTGTGCATGAGTAGGATCTCTCAGGAATATATTGTATTGATTTTATCTTTTAATATGTAGGGTTCTGCATCTTTTCTTCTTGGGCTGTTTTTCCTTTTCGTCCGGTGGCCAGTAGTTGGTATGATCCTTGAAATATATGGTTGTACTGCTCTATTTGGGTGAGTTTCTGCCACTAAATTCTTAAACTGAATGATTAATGTGTGCTTCACTCTAAGCTATTTTCTTTCACCATTATTGTAGTGGATTTTGGCCATCAATGAGGGCAGTTCTCTGTCAAATTCCAGTTGTTGGTTGGGTTGTACGGTTTCTATTCTGGTGAGTTATTTTAAGCTGTTTAATTGTTCAATATGATTTTTGGGGCGCTCCCCTGCTCTTAAGTATTCAATAGAGGGGTCACTAATAGATCATAACTAAAGAAATATGGGGTCTAAGGTCTACAGTCACCTGAAGGTAGCTGGCCACGCCTGGCTTCCACTGCTGTTTGCTATTATGCTAGATAGCCTAATTGAACTACAACTATTGTGTGGTTATGCACATACAGACTAAACAAGGCCTCGGGTTCTTAGAAAAGATCAAAATGAATTATTAGTTTCTGTTATCATCTTGCTATTGAAAGCAGAGGCAGATCTATACAGGGGCCATGTGGGGTGTGGGGTATTGGCTCTCCCTCAGTTCTTAACAAAGAAAATTTTGGGTGTAATCTCTATAGAATTAATGACAAATAACGTTCATAAAATGATGTTGTGTCCCCTTAAATTTTAAATTTTTAGGCCTTTACCACTCAATAACTCGTACAAACTTAATAATTTAAACATATTTTTACTCAAATGAGATACATGTAACATATTTTTCATTAAATAAAAAGTAGAACACTTATAATTATATTAACTTTTATTGTTAAGTGTTATTATTATAATTATTAAATTAAAGATAGTAGGGACTAAAAAGCAAACAATGATATTTTCTTATTTATATAGTGCCTCTCCTGAGCTCAAAAGACTAAACTTGCCACTGATTGAAAGTGCTACGTATCTTGTCTAGAAGGGCAAATATGTATGAGAGTGATATATAGAGTGAGGAGTGGAGTTTTTTTACTATATGCAGGCAAGGTTTGATAATGTTTTTACTATCATTGTTGCAAATGGATTTGTAATGCTGGAGATTTTCATTTCATGTTTTTTGCAAAGCTTGATAAAAGCTAGTGATTTAACTGGAGTGAGCCTTGGTATGAAAATACTAAGTGAGAACTTTTAAATTTAGAGAAACCTTCGAATTAGAAAGGGGCAATTCTAAGCCAAATCCCGTTTTCTAATTCTGAAAACAAACAGGGTTTGGAAAGCAATAAAAAATACATTGGTGAACTTAAATAGTCTATAGCTAATTAGCTATAGTTTTTTATTGGCAAGTATTGTACTTAATTCCTTCTGATTTTCTTCTGTGTTCTCAGATAGTAGGATTTAGCTTGAACTTACAAATTCATTTTACTGATGTACAGATTCTTGGTTGCGTACCGAATGGCTTTGGTTGATGTCATTCCTGAAATTGTTGGTGATTAAGAAGGATTACAGAACGGTTTCAAGAAGTACCATTAGAGGAGACACATGTTTATTAAATAGCAGGTGAAAATCTGTTCAAAACGGTTCAGGTTGCCATTTTTATGTCATTTTATTTATCGTTTAGTCTTTTGGTCAATCCTGTCAAAAAGGATCTTGTACGTCAAAGCTTCAATGTTTTCAGATGAAATTTCATCAGTTTGATGAATTGTAGGGTTTCAGTATGTACTTCGTCTATGGTTAGTCACTGTAACCACACCAAGGACCTAATTAATCTGGCTAAGTTTTTAAGGGATCGAACTTTCGTTAAAACGGGTATGGCAACTCCGGTGGGCATTGCTTTTTCCTTCTAAAATGATTTTACAAGTTCGATATGACGTTTATTTGTGAGTCAGGACATTATAACTTAATTGTACTTCATCGAATTGAACTTAAAATAAGATATCATTTGTATAATATGTTATATGTATATTATATATATTGTTCATTTATTTATGAATAGAATCTATATAAATATATATATATACAAGTTACGTATAATTGAGGGTTTGGGGTTGCGAGGTCATGTCATTGTAATTTGATAAAATGTACATTAAGTTCAACTTTTTAAAATTGGATATTTTTTGGCTGCATAATTGTAAATCTCTATTATTTAAATTAAAAAAGAATAAAAAAAAGGTCATTCTCCAACTAAGTCTTAGCGTGAGCCACCGAAGACAAGCTCCTCTCCCTCACGCCCTAATTCAAGAAAGTCAAAAAAAAAATCTTTTAAATAGGAAAATGAAATTACATCGAGAAAATTAGATATATTTTTTCAATTTTAAGTAATTATTATTTATTTATGATTTAAATGAATATAACTCAAACTAGTTCGACAAAATAATACTATTAGATTTATAATGCTAAAAAAATCAAAGTAGATATAAAAGTAGAAAAATAAAAACAATAAAAATTTAAGGAGATTTAGTATAAATTTATTTATGTTCTCGGTTATCGTTGACTACTTTTATTATCTCTAAATGGACGAGTTTCAAAATTATAACTAATTGGACAAAATTGAATTAATTAATTACCTTTGGAAAAGAGAGAAATATTTATAAATTTTGGGATATTTTAGAAGTGGAGTAAGAGGTTTTATTTATAGTCCAAAATACAACACTTGTCTTTATTTTATTCCTAATTAATGTGAGACTTTTTCAATTTGCTCACTAATGAGATATACAACAATCTCTACCTTAGCAACTTAGTGATTTTTAAATTATTTCTTCAATCTTTAGATCAGCGACATCATTGTTAATTCAAATTTGCATGATGTTAATAAAGTTTATATAATGTTTGGACTTGATTGTCGTTACCACCTTAGTCATCATATCTGTTGTAGGATTCTCTGTAGTATTGATCTTCTGAACTAATACTCCACATTCTTCAATAATCTCTCACACGAAATGGTAACGAATATCAATGTGCTTTATAGGTGCATGGTAGATTTGATTCTTTGCTAAATGAATAACACTTTGACTATCACAAAACAACTTAATATGCTTTTGACAAACTCCCAACTCTTCAAGCAATCCTCGTTACCAAATAGCTTCCTTCACAGCCTCTGTAACTGTTATATACTCTACATCTGTAGTAGACAAAGTAACTGTGGACTATAAGGTAGACTTCTAACTAACTGGTGCTCTAACAAGAATAAACACACAGTAGTTGATCGACGCTTATCTAAATCTCTAGCATAGTTAGAATCATAATATCCGACTACATATTGATCAATAGTATTATCCTACTACAATACTAAACCAACATCTATAGTATTTAGAATATACCGTAGAATCCATTTCATAGCCAACCAATGTCCTTTATCAGGATCATACATGTACTTGCTTACAACACCAATCATATGTGAAATGTCAGGTTTCGTATACACATTGCATACATCAAACTACCAACCGCATTTGTATATGGTACCTTTGCCATGTCTCCTCATTCTGCATCATTCTTAGGAGATAATTGAGCACTAAGCTTGAAATAAGGAATAAGTAGAGTACTTACAGGTTTTGTATGTTCATTCATACCAAAACGTTGTAGTACCTTTTTCAAATATTGACTCTGGGTCAAACTAAGCTTCTATTTCTTCCTGTCTCTACTTATCTCCATGCCGAGAATCTTCTTAGCTTCTCCTAGATCTTTTATCTCGAACTCCTAACTTAGTTGAGCCTTCAACTTCTTAATTTTTGCTTGGCTTTTCGATGCAATCAATATATCATCAACCTACAATAGGAGATAGATGGACTCATCTTGTAGCTTGTGAAAAATATACACAATGATCATGTGTACTT
Organism: Hippophae rhamnoides; assembly: GCA_033030585.1. Lineage (NCBI taxonomy): Eukaryota > Viridiplantae > Streptophyta > Magnoliopsida > Rosales > Elaeagnaceae > Hippophae > Hippophae rhamnoides. The sequence goes on along the minus strand of CM065438.1, from coordinate 22,082,159 downwards.
CTAGTATACTTTTCCTGCAACATAAACTGATCAAATTGTTTGTACCACTACCTCAGAGATTACTTCAATCCATACAACAATTTGTTCATCTTGCAAACCCAATTCTCTTACCAGCAATATTAAACCCTTCTAGCTGAGACATATAGATTTCCTCTTCTAAGTCACCATGTAGAAACGCGGTTTTCACATCAAGTTGAACTAGTTCCAAATCCAAATGTGCTTCCAAGGTCAATAAAATTCTAATGGAGGAATGTTTTACAGCTAGAGAAAATACCTCATTATAATCGATTCCCTCCTTCTGAATGTAGCCCTTAGCCACCAACCTTGTCTTACAGTGAATACCATCTTTGTTAGGAAATCTTTCTTTCTTTGCATACACCCATTTACAGCCAATTTCCTTTTTGCTATTAAGTAGTTGTGTCAACTTCCATGTCTTATTCTTTTGAAGGGACATAAGTTCTTTATCCATGGATTTCTTCCATCTTTCAACTTCAAGTATTTTGATTGCTTCTTTATATATGAAAGGAACAACATCATGCACAATTTAAAGTGCACATGCCATCGTATTCTTAAACTAAGTAGGTAGATCTTTCATATCTTTGTATTGAGGAGACACTTTGACATTTTTTCATTGTGGTCTATCAATTGTAGTTTTTTTTGTGTGGAGGTTTTTGGGTTAAAACCTCTTATTCATCTAATTAATATTTTACCAATGGAGGATCATCTTTTGTCTTATCTCCACCAATTGGATTAACAATTATGCTTTCACACTCCGTCTATTTTGGAGTTTTCTCCACCTATTGCAAAGTGCCATCAATATTCTCAGTTATCTTTCTCAGTAAGGCATATTCATTAAAGGTAACATCTATGCTGAAGATTATCCTTTTCGTTTCAAGGCACCATAGTTGATATCCTTTAAAACCATATGGGATCCCCAAAAAATAGCTTTTTTGGCTCTTGGATCCAACTTTGATTCTGTTACATGGTAGTATGTAATAGAATCAAACACATGTAAGAAATTGTAATTTCTTTCAGGTTTTTCGGACCATACCTGCATAGGTATTTTGACTTCAAGAGTAGATGATGGTAAACGGTTGACAAGATGACATGCATACGTCACAACCTCATCCCAATACTGCTTGCCTAACCCAACATTTGACAACATACACTGAACCTTCTCCAGCAAAGTCTGTTTCATACATTCTGCAACTCTGTTCTATTATGGTGTTTTTCGAATAGTGAAGTGTCGCATTATCCCTTCTTGTTCACAAACTTTCATATATGGATCATTTGTGTACTCAATGCCATTATCAGACCTTAGACGCTTGATTTTTCTACCAGTTTGAGTCTCGATCATCTTCTTCCACTTGAGAAAAATTCCCAACACTTCATCGTTCTTCTTTATGAAATACAGATCCCCAAAAAATAGCTTTTTTGGCTCTTGGATCCAACTTTGATTTTGTTACATGGTAGTATGTAATAGAATCAAACACATGTAAGAAATTGTAATCTCTTTCAGGTTTTTCAGACCATACCTGCATAGGTATTTTGACTTCAAGAGTAGATGATGGTAAACGGTTGACAAGATGACATGCATATGTCACAACCTCATCCCAATATTGCTTGCCTAACCCAACATTTGACAACATACACCGAACCTTCTCCATCAAAGTCTGTTTCATACGTTCTGCAACTCTGTTCTATTATGGTGTTTTTCGAATAGTGAAGTGTCGCACTATCCCTTCTTGTTCATAAACTTTCATATATGGATCATTTGTGTACTTAATGCCATTATCAGACCTTAGACGCTTGATTTTTCTACCAATTTGAGTCTCGATCATCTTCTTCCACTTGAGAAAAATTCCCAACACTTCATCATTCTTCTTTATGAGATACATCCAAACTCTTTTGGAGAAGTCATCAGCGAAAGTGACATAATAATGTTTGCTACTCATGGATAGAGTTCTTGTTGGCCCTCATACATCAGTATGGATGTAATCCAAGATATCTTTTGTATTATAGAGTGCAGTGCAAAAGCTTACTCTTTTTTACTTCCCCAATACACAATGCTCACAGAATTCCAACTTACTAGTTATCGCGCTTTTTAACATGCATTGTTTTACTAGAATCTGTAAAGCTTTTTCACCAGTATGTCCCAAATACATATGCCATAACTTAGTAGTTTTCTGAAACTTGTGCTGATATTGTCCCAATAATTATACTATAAAGGGGATTTGTCTAAAAGGGGCATATTTTTTACAATAGTTTAAAAAAGGGCTAAGATTATTTTTAGTTTAAAAAAAGGCACATTTTAACCTTAAACTTGACAATATATATTTTAATCAATTTTATTTAAAAAAAATATAAACTCTATTTTACAAAACATAATTATTATAAACATAAAAAAATATTAACATTTTATAAATTTATAATTAATTTTAAATACATAAATCTCTTTTATTATATTATATATTAAAGTTTTATTTTAAAAAATAAAAATAAATTATTTTATAATAAAATAAATATAAATTTATATGAAAATGATACGCTAATTATTTTGATAATTCATAAATAATATAATATATTCTTATTATTATTATTATTATTATTAAATATAATTATAATTATATTTAATAAAAATTATAATTATAATATAAAAATAATATTCATAAAAATAATTAAATTATTAAAAAAATCGAAAACCTCTATATCCAACTTTCTACAAGATATAAATACAAATATAGAACATTTTGACACAAACTTTGCGTCAAAATATTATCTAATATAATATTATTATAATTATTTTTATTATTAATATAATAAAATATATCTAATTAATTATATTTAAATATTTAAATAAAATTATTATTAATAAATATTTGTTATCTTCATAAAAATTATAATAATATTAGAGATATGTGTTATAATGTAATCTATTTTTTAATTTTTTAATCTTAAATAATTTATTTTTAAAAAAATATCAATAATTTTTCATAAAAATGGTTGAAACTATTTAGTAAAGTTTTTAATAATTTAAAATTTTATAATTTATTATTATTATTATTTTATAATAAAATTTTGATAAGTTATTTGTTATAAAAATTATATATTTTTTATTATATAAATATAATTTATTTTTATTTATAATAAAAATAAATTATTATTTATTAAATAAATGGGGATATTTTATTTTTAGTTTTTTTTAAGAAGAAAAAAATGTATAGTTTGATTTTTTGAAGAAAAAAAAAGTGGATGAAAAGAAGGGGAGTAAGAAGAGAAAGAAAAAGTGGCTGTGAAGGAGGGGAGTAAGAAGAGAAAGAAAAAGTGACTGGGAATGAGGGGGAGTAAGAAGAGAAAAAAAAAATGGTTGGGATGGAAGGGAGGATTGAGAAAAAATATATAATTATCGGCAAATTGTTGAATAGGTTTCAATTTGCCCATTTTTAAACTAAAAACAATATATGCCTTTTTTAAAAATATTATAAAATATATGCCCTTTTTAGACAAATACCATACTATAAAGGTTGTAGTACAAGCTATTCTCCCGAACACCTTTCACCACCACAAGTACTCTAGAAGTAACATTCAATGCTCTATTTTGCATGGTCATAGTGAAACTTTTTGATTATAAGACTCCTACAACAATGAGATTATTCTTCATATTTGGGACATAATAAACATATTTCAAGACTCTGGTTGAACCATCTTAATTCTTCAAACGAATAGTACTGATCCCTAAAACTTTGCATGGATAATCATTACTTATGAAAACAACTCCACCATTTAGTGCTTCAAAGTTAAAGACCTACTCCTTATTAGAAGACATATGTAAGGTACATGCTGAATAAAAAATCCAATCGCCATGATAGGATGTTGTTGGCGAATCAACCAATGTAAAATCTGAATTTGAATTTCTTTCAGCTACACATGCATCAAATGACACATCTTTTTTTTTCTTCTGCAGCTTCGGACAATTTTTCTTCCAATGGCCTTTTTAATGACAAAATACACATTCATCTTTATCAAGCGTTCCTTTTGAATAAGATATGTCTCTCCTTCCTTTCTGTTGAGTTTGTGGATACCCTCTTATAGATAGTGCCTCTGCTGTTTTACTCTTACTTTATTTTTTATCTTTCTTTCTAATTTCATAACTATGCAAAGTAGTGCAATATCCTCAAAAGACATTTTATCCTTTCCAGTGAGTAAGCTCGTAATAAGGTGATCAAACTCATCAAGAAGGGATGCTAACAATATCAAGGCTAAATCTTCATCTTTAAAAGTTTCAACCATATTTAATAAATCTTCTACTAATCGATTAAAAGTAGTAATGTGGTCGTTTATTGTGGAACATGTAATGTATTTAAATCTTGATATACAAGTCCAACACCACAACACATACAAAAGATTGTCATAGCCTGTGTGTTTATGCACTTCTAAAAGTCTTTTTGCTTTACACTCTTTACATCTGGTTTGGAATGTATGTAAGGATTCCATATTTTATACTTTTATACTTTAAGTTTGCAAATAATTGTTTCTAAGTACTATTCTTCAAATGTTTATCAATTAAGTCTAAGTTAAAATCATAAATACTTAAAAACTAATAAAATATACCTTTGATTTTGAAAAGATAAATTTGCTATAATGATGATATAATTAGGTAAATACAAATTTATTTTAACATTTAAAGTACATAAAAGCACATTATATTCGGTGCTTTTAAGCACTCATTATAACTCTTAACCAGCTTCTTACTAATCTCTAACAAGAAAATACAAAAAACAAAAATTAAATTAAATTATCTTAAATAATTTTCGTAGATTGACATTGTTGTATTTAGGGTATGCAACAAGCCTTTAAACTATTATATTATCTTAATAAATGAGTCTAAGTCTTATGAGGGCTTTCAGATATGATAATTACAAACATCAAACTAAAATGAAAAAAATAAAAAAAAATAAGTGAATAACACAAACAAATTACAAAGTAAAATTTTAATAAAATAAAAATTTAAAATAAATGATAACAAAATAAAATAACAAAACTTCTCGTACTTCTATATCTCACAATTTAAAATCCAAAGCATACTTAAGTTAAGGTCCTAAACATTCATAATTTATTGTAACAATTACTTGAAAATCATATTTATATCACACATTAAAAATGTGTCAATATCACTTTACCCAATTTCCTTATTTGAAATCCGAATTTACTTTGACTTTAAATCTCACAAATCATACTCTAAATATCATATTGATTCTATTGGTTTAAACATTCATTTAAAGGTATATACAAATAAAATTTACGTAAAAAAAATGAATGAATAACTTCGCACGTGTTCAAAGAAAAAAGACTCAAAGTAATACATAGCATAGATTTTATGAAAGGATTTACAAAGAAATCAAATAATATCCTCATGTTTCAATCAAAATCATCTTTTATAGATGCAGACATGCAATGATTTCTAAGAAACTTCTTTCCTATCTTTCTTTTATATTTAACCATTTCACATAATTTTGTAAGATTTTTAGGTTATAGTATTTAGTTTATACTATTTATTTTTTTCTTTTATTCTAGAGATTCTTTTTAATTTTTTAGAAATATGATTGTGTATATATTTTATATGATTTGATGACAGATTAATTTTGACTTTATTTTTGTATTGATTTAAGTAATCTTATATATATCTACCTTTTGAAGTCATACATGAATAAAGAATGGTATATATTGTTAAATTTAATTAATAAAAATAAATATCCAGACACATTATCTAACATAGTATTTAACGAGAAATCTATAAAAATTATCTAACAATTTGAATGGATAAAAGAATGTTTAAAATAATAGAAAAAATATTATCAACCGATCACAACCGACCAAAAGTAGTGTATCTATAGTAAAATGCTTGAGAGTACCACCTTACCACCTATATATCGATTAGAAGCACCCAGTAATGGTAGAGGTTTCCTAGTTGGAATGACGCCTCTCTTCAATGCAGCACCATATACATTAGAAGCACCCAATATGTTACCCTGTCGATTTAACTCTTGAATCAAAATGTTGTAAGAGACTCTACTGGAAAGCATACCACCTCCTTCACACTCACACACGAGGACCAAAACTAACAAAGCTTTGGTGACTTTTCTTTGGACACATAGAACCCGTAAGACATAGTTGAATGTAATTAACAGCGGTGAATAACCCATTCCAATCATATGCTGCAAAATGAACCCAGCCTCATCAGCATTCCTCGCAAAGCAAAGAGCCTGGATCATTAGGTCATATGTGCTAGGCTCAATGACACAACCCTGTCGGTTCCTCATTTTCTCAAACAGCTGGTGGGCATCTTTGAAGAGTTGCTTCTTTTTCCAACATCTCTTACACAACCCCCTTACAAGTGTGTTCATGATTTTGTCGTCCACTTGAAAACCAATCCCGAACATCTCATTGTAAACCCGCAGTGCTACCTCAGTCTTGCCCCATTTCAATAACCCATGCAGTAAGGTTGTATACGTGATAGAGTCGGGCGTACAATTGGTTTGCTTCATCATCTCCAGAACAGCAATACCGTCTAGAGGCCTCCCCTCTATGCAATACCCATTAAACAGAGTGTTAAAAGTAACCACGTCTGGTGTCAAACGCATCTCCAGAGCTTCTTTAAGCAATTCCATAGCTTCATCTGACCTACCAACTTTACAGAACCCGTCCATAACAGCCGTGTATGAATAGATATCGGTTGTATTCAATTTCATTAACATCTCATGTGCCTCTTCCACTCTCCCTACGTGACACAATCCCTTCAACAAGCAATTGTATGTCTGAACAATGGGCTTGCATCCAAAACCAATGTCCTCTAAAACGTCAAAAGCTCTCTGCACCCTACCCCTCTTGCAGAATGCATCTATGACGATGGTCAAGGTTGCTGAATTTATGCGAAATCTATTTTCCATCATATACTTCATAAGCCTTTCGGCCTCATCCAAATTTTTCTTCTTGCAGTAGAACCATATAATGATGGATAATGTCCGAGAATTTGGCTCTAACCCATAAGAAGATGATATACGAGAGAAAATTTTCCAGGCAAGATCTAGCTCTTCAGCCATTACGAGAGCCATAAGCAGATCATTGAACTTAGATATTGCAAGGTAATCGTCACCCTGTTCCAAGTAACTGATAATTCGATTCCTTTCTTTGGTGGGCCATTCTTTAATTTTATCAACAAGACGTTGCACCTGCCATCTGTTGGTTCTCTTGTCTAAGTTAAAGTTGGAATCTTGTTCATCTTCTTTCACGGATAAGTCACTACTTTTAGGATATAATATATGATTTGATTTAGAAATACTAGCGTGGCCACTTCTGCTAACAAAGAGTAACTGAGCATGTTGCGCTCTGTTATGGTTGCTTCTGCGTGTGTCGTTTGGGAGCAGATAAGATTGATGGGCAGGGAAGGTAACGAGAGACATTGGACAATAAGTTGCCCAGTTGAGGGCTTTGAGGCTACCGATTATAAGCCTACATTACAAAACACATACCCCGAAGCAAAAAAGAGGATTAAAATAATAATATTTATATTAACAGAAAATAAAAATACAAACTACTTATAATATTTTTCGCAATGAATGTTACTGAGGAAAAAAATTATTCAAATATAATTTAAAAATTAAAATTAAATTATAAAGAAGAATGCGGAGATAAATAATTATCTTTCTTTAATATTCTTAAAAATATATATGATTTATTATAAAATAAATAAATATTTCAACTTAAAAAACAAAAAGAATATATAATATATTATTAATTAACAAAAAAAAAATTATTACAAAATAAAACTATCAAATATTCGTTAGAAAAATAAAAAAAATTGGATATATTTATTTTGAAGAAATCTAAATATTCATAAAAAATATATTTTAAAGAATAAATTAATATATCAATAAAATAAGCATTATTCGATAATATAATAATAAATCAAAAATTACTTTGTTAACAATGATCCATAAAAATATAAAATAACATAAATTAAAATTTACAATACTTTAAGTTTACTATTAATATTAACAATATAAATTTAAAAGTATTAAGTTTATAATATGAATTTAAACGATGATATGTAATGAAGAATGAAACTATATATTTTCAGTATATTATATAGCAGAATATTCATTAATAAGTAGTCATAATAATTCAATATATAGACAAAATAAATTTATAAAAATAAATAAAATATTTTAAAAAATAAGATAAATAATAAAACCATAAACACCGATAGATTTTAAAAGTATATGAAAAATGGAATGTAAGCATTAAAGAAAAATATTCTTATACTACAAAAAAAACTATAAGCAATAGAATAAGAAAAAAATTAATGATATTAGATTTTTTCCCATAAGCAAACTACAAGAAATAGAATTAAAAAATAATAGTAATCTAATTAGTGTATCAAGAAATTAAATAATTATAATAAAAAATTTAATTTTTTAATTAGAGAAACAGTTACGAAATATGAATCAAACACTAAATCTTTACTAGATATAAGTGAAACTAAAAAAAAACTTCTTAAGAAAATAAGACGATATAATTCTACTAATAAATTATAAGTAAATATATAAAAGGAAATTACAGAGTAAGAAAAGATGTTAATAACATATCTAGAAATAATGAATCTAGTAAATATAAGTTTGATTCGTTAACATGGTCAAGAGAAGAACCTATAAAAGATTTGATTCATTAAAACCTAAGGATGATAAGAGAAAAAATGAAGGAAATTTCAAAAATAAATAAAAAATTATAATTTTAGTTTAATGAAATATAAAAAAATTAAAAGAATAATTTATAAAATTAGAAAATAGAAACATGAAGCAACATGTATGGTTCGAGTATGGTTATATTGATAACTATATCCGTCTATACCCGAAATTTATTATATTTATTTAATTAATTTATATATTTATTAAATTAAATTATATATTTATCATTTAGGGTTTTTTGTTCTTGCACAAACAAAGAGTTTAAGACTCAAAAATTATATTGTTCTATGCGTTTACCATCTACGTTTGTCATATGTGTCTACCGTTAAGCTGTCTGAGTCTCTTTTGTTTCCATGTCAAGGGATCATGTCTGCATATGTCATTTGTGTCGCCATTTATCGTCTAAATCTCTTTTATTTTCCCTATAAAGAATATGTTTTTTTCTTTTGATTTTTTTCTTTTAGAATAAATGGCTTAGAAAAACGGTTTTTTTCGAGTATTTTTTAATAACCGATTGAACCATTAACCGTAGTTAAAAAAAATCTTCAAAATGTAACAATTTTCGAATACATATTTTATAATTCTATTTAGGAACGATTTTATCAAAAATTGTCATCATCCCTCGTGCCATCAATCATTATCACTTTTCCTAACATTTGAGGTTTAGAGGATATCTCTATTTATATTTTTTATTCAATATATAAATGATCAAATTATTTAACATGTTTTTTAATCTTTTTAGTAAAAAGAATATTTTCATTTTCGAATAACGTTAAAAAATATACATTTATTTATATTGTACTTTTTTTATGAAGGTGATTAAAAATAAAACTTTTTATATAAAAGAAGATTATTTCATATATTTAAATCTTATATTTGAATGTTTATTTATAGTTTCAATTATCAACCACGTTGATCGAGTCCTCCCACACCTTTGATTGCTATATTTTCATAAAAGGTCTGTTCTTTAATTTAAAATATGAGATTTTTTTAATTATTATTATTATAATTTTACTTATATAATTTTAAATTTAACTGACATAAATTTGAATAATACTTTATAAATATAGTTTTTCCAAAATACACTTAGATTATATAGATATTATATAATGTATTACCTTTTCTTATATTTTTTTAAACAATGATAGTTAACACATGACAGAGTCAGATTGTAAATATATATTTATTATGTCCTAAAATTGATATATATATTTTTATGAAAAACTAATTTTTTTTATTACTTTAACAAAATTTCATGTCTTTTTAGTCTTGGAAAAATTAATACATTAGTGTAATTTATTTTAAAATAATATAATTTATTTTTATTGTGCTATTTAAAATATAATCTTAATTAGTTACATGTTGTTTTAAAAGCTATAAAATTTATGAAATATATAAATGCTTACCTTGACAACTATATATTTAATACTTATTTGATTAATTTATAATATATAGTGATATGCATATCTTATATTTTTTAATGACACAACAAAATAATTTCACGAATTTCATAATTTTTTTCATAAAAAGTAATAATTTTCTTAATAATTCTAAAACTAAAAAATAATAATTATTTATTTAAAAAACATGTTTAAGATAACAACAATAGTTTATATTTTACAATTTTTTATTAAATTATCTATTTCTTCAAAATATCTATATGTAAATAAATTGATTTTATCATTGAAGCTTTTTATATAGGCTTCAAAGTATTTATATTTATAATTATTATATTTTATAATATAAGCTACAATCTACTGTATAAATTAATGAAGTTAAAAAACTAAACTATTCTAGGATGGAGCTATCCGCCTCATATTCTCCTCCCCACTTTTTCTTCTTTTAACTCTCTTTTGTTGAGCCTATTGGAGAGAGAGAGAGAGTCTTATTTCATAGGAGCTTCCATTCTCTCTGTTAAATCATTTTTTATTTATGATTTTTAATAATATTAAATAAATCATAGTTTTTATGCATTTAATTTCCATTTAGAGTGATATTTTCTTTACCTAGATTTAAACTAAAGCAATCTTTTGGTAAATTATAATTTATTTAAGCATTTTTATTTCAAGATTGATCTATTTACTTTTTTGCTCTAAGAATAGATCTAAAGCATTTTTTAGTTCAATTGTCTAATATTTTCCATGTAATTTTGTTTTTATCAATTTGATACATTTTTCACAATTTTTCACAATTTTTTACATTTTATTTAAAAATATTAAAATCAAATTAATTGAATTTCAGTGCTTATATTGTGCTTTTTCTTAAATTAATGTTATTTTAAAAAAAAATTAATATTGTTACAATTAAAAATCAAACAATTTTGAACTATAATAATTATTTGATTAAAAATTATTTTAAAAATAAATACTAATAAATAGAAAAATAATAAGACATAAAAGAATAACTATTTTTTTTATAAACACTACTACAAAAACGAATTTTAAAGTCGGTTTACCTACGATGACTTAAAAATGTAAAGTCGTTTTACGCGTTGAATCGACTTTAAATTTTTTAATTTATTTTTTACAAAATTTACTCATTTTTTATTATATTCAATCACTACATAATAACATAAAAAAACAAAATCTGTTTAACAAATAATTTAAATAATACAAATAATTGAAAGATTAAATATTTATTAATAGAAGAAAAATTATTATGCTGTTGTTCTATGTTATTCAATATCATCATATATTTTTTCCTGATGTTATAATACCAAAACCTATATATATAATACAAAAATTTATACACATAAAATACAAAAAAAATATGAATAATAAGTGCGTAGGATTAATAGAAATACTTATAAGAGTAAATGAAGTGACAAAATGAAGGAAATGAAGAAAAAATGGTATTTTGTAAGTGATAAATGAGTATAAAAAATTTGAGTATTTTGTTCAAAAAAATAGGGGATCTAAAAGATAAGTTAGAGAGGAAGAAAACTCAATAACCGACGCTGGAATTGGTAGTCGTAAGTGGTCGGAAAATGAGAAAGAGTGGAGAAGAAGTGGATATGGTTTTGAGATTTTGAGAGTTATGTAGCGTTTTGAATAGTTTTTGTTTGGAGAAGAAATAAGAGAAAAAAGAAATATTTACGTATGTAGCGTCGATTCTACGTGTCAATAACGCTATCCACGTAGTTTGTAGCGCAGCGTAGCATAGTAGAGTCAGTTGACATGGTAAATCGACGCTATCCACTCGTATAGTGTCGATTGACATGTAAAATCGATTTTAAATTTATTAAAAATCAATTTTTTTCAAAAATCAACTTTAAATATAGAATTAAACGTTATATTTTATAATATTAATAATTAAATCTATTAATAAATATCAAACATATAAGGTATATTAAAACTCATCCTTTTTAAGTATCGATGACTAAATTTGATAAACTAAAATTAACAATATTTGTTAGTACATGAAGACAAACTGAGTTTTAATTATTCTTATGGTTGTTACGTTTTCAATCAAGGATAAACACAACACATATAAACGAAGATCTACGATTACAAGAAATACAAGAAAAACAAACATAAACATACAAGAAATTATCATAGATTAATATATAGATGAAAAAAATCACCCAAAAAACAAGATTTAGACAAAGAAGCATAAATATATTATGAAAATAAAAAAAAATAAAAAAGTTAATATATCTTAGAGGACTCATATAAAAAGAGATAAAACAAACTTTGAAAGAGTTGAGGAGAAAACAACAACTAAGATTTTTGACGAAAAACTAGGTTGTAGTACTGTTTTTTTAAATGTTCCATAAAAGAATAACTTGAAAAATTAAAATTTTGAAGGAAAAGAACGTAAACAAAATAAAAGAAGTTGAAAAAGTTGAAAATAGGAAAAAATTTGGGGGAAAAAAAAACAGAGAGGGCGTGAGGTTAAAAATAACAGCAAGAACTTTGTTGAGAGATATTTCACAATAAAATTTAAGCAGAAAGAATCTTATAATAAATATTTGATAAAGATGTGATAAGTAAATTTGGAATATGAGAATGAAAAAAAATAAAAACAAGAATTTATATAATTGTATAAAAAATTTACATTATACAGCTAAAATTTTATTTGATACTATAATTTAATTAATAATAAAAATAAAATAAATATTCGATATATTTTTGTTGTGATAATAATAAAATGTATTGTGTTAATATATTATTATATATTTATATATTTAAAAATCTATTTAAATCAAGTTATTACTTAAATATGATATTTCTTTGTTTAGACGTTAAAAAGTTACTTTTGTTTATTAAATGAAATGTACCTTTAATTATTTTTTTTATTATCACAACTCAAATTATTTTGTTTTTAAAAATGAAAAAAATTATTTTAATTTATATTATTATATTTAAATTAAATAAAAATATTGATATAATAAATAACATTGTTTGAAATCAATTCATTTTTTTTTAATAAAGGAGTCAATGTTGAAAAAGAAGGTGAATGATAATTGCTTTATAGCATGGTATATGGTAGTGTGATATAAGGTGAAAGTTTGGAGATTAAAAATATATAAACGATAAAAAATAAGTAAAAGAAAAAGTAAAAGAAAAAGAAAAAGAAGGTAAATAATTGATAATTTTATCTGTGTAAAATTATTATTTTTAAAAATTAGATTATAAATTACAAGATTAAATAATATACTTTAATTGCAATAGTTAAAAAGAAAAGAAAAGAAAAAACAAAACCGCAAAAAGCCCCTATGTATATATTCGGTTCCACCTGCCCTAATTTGGCCGTCTCTTTTCCACACTAACACTGGCCGTCACGTATACTCAAACTCTATTGCCGCCGGCCAATCCCGTGAAATATTCTGTTTGGTTGGCTTTTAGTTTGTCATAGGTAAGCCCTCTGCCTTATCTTGATTTATTGGTTTCAGTTTTATTCTTCATGCTTGGAATTGCTCACCTTGTATTATCGTATAAATGGCACTGTGATATTAGCTAGTTTGGTGAACTGGTATGATGATTATGTATGTACCTTTTCAATCATTCCAATGTGTTATTATCAACTTTTCACTACATTTTAAAGGCCTCATTTTTAATTGCTTCTTAGGGCCTCACAAACTATTGAGCCGTCACTGAGTACAAACTCTTACGGACACAATGGATGCTCCTACTGCTACGGCCACAGCAATGGGTTCTACTCAACAGACGAAGAAGGAAGATGAACCTGTGGATTATTTCAATCTCCCTTGTCCTATCCCCTATGAAGAGATCCATCGTGAAGCTCTAAGTGAGTTTTCTTTTTTTGCTGATTTTTTTATTGCATTATCTGTTTTTATATGTTTATACATGTTTTAGATTGTTTTGATGTGCGTGTTATGAATATAGAAAATGTGAATAATTCTGTGGGCTACAGGAGAAGATTGTATTTTGTTGAAAAATTGTGTTACCGAGTTGTATAGCCGCTTTATAATTCAAGAAGGAAAATGGATGATATTATCCATTGGTTTTCTTTTAAGTTAGCAAATTTATAATGGGTTTGTTGAAGGGTAAATGTTTCTGCATCGACAGTGTCGTTAAAGCCAGAACTGTTCGAGGGGTTGCGTTTTGATTTTACAAGAGGATTAAATCAGAAGTTTTCTCTAAGTCACAGGTAGTCTGAGGCATTCCTCTCATTCTTTCTGTTTATATTTGGTTATTTTTAGTTATTTTTGATATGCTAATCTCTCATTGATGAGTGATGACTGTGGTCTGTGAACAAATTCAGTGTCTTCATGGGACCTACTGAGATCCCTTCCCAGTCTTCCGAAACCATTAAAGTCCCTGCTGCCCATTATGAGTTTGGGGCCAACTTTATTGACCCAAAGGTGATTACCCTCTTAATAAGATTATGTTTTTTTAGTTTCATCATGAGTTGTTTTCAGTTGAAATTCTTTTTGTGGAATGCCCGTCATGCAGTTGATGCTTTTTGGGAGGTTTCTAGATGGAAGGCTGAATGCAAGAGTGAAAGCGGATTTAAGTGAAAATCTTATTCTTAAAGCAAATGCGCAGGTAAAATATGTTCTGTTGATTCAATGTTGACAATAAGAGTTGTTCTGTTTTAGCTTGTTGATTAACTTCCTCTACTTTTATTTCCAGCTTACAACTGAGCCACATATGTCACATGGCATGGTCAATTTTGATTACAAGGTCTGGTTCTTTTACTTGAATTATCTTCTTACCTTTCCTTTTATTTTTGAGAACAACAGGTTACTTGAATACCTTATTGAAGAGTATGGTTAAATAGCTTGGTATTATGAGTGCATTGACAGACAATATCTTGTTAGATTATCATAATATAAGTTTTGAAGATATGCAGAAATGTGCATTATTTTATGTTCTCATTTTCACATAATTCATAGATATGCCAAAGACAGTTAGAGCATGACATTTTTTCATCAATATTTGTTATAGAATTAGTTTCTTTTCTCTAAACTTCCATTGACTATAAAATGATTTTTTTTAATATAGGAAGATTTATCTTAGTAGATGCTGATATGATGTAATTGAAGATTTATCTTTGTTCATTCTATTAGAGTGTAGTGGTATTTTTCACTTATCCTTTTCAATTTTAGTATTTCTGTGAAACACATGTTTCTATTACAGATGTGCTGTTTCTCTTCTTAATTTTTGATGCTTTTAATCTAACAGGGTAAAGACTACAGGACACAGTTTCAACTAGGAAGTGGCGCTTTATTTGGAGCAAGTTACATTCAGGTAATTGCTTATCCTATTTTGTTTTCAACCTAAATATCAAAAGGTTAGAAATACGATATGCTTCCTATCATGTGAACTTTTGGCTGGGTTATAATATCTAGAGAAGTGTGCAGGTTATGTTGGCTAGTTTTAAAATCGTAACTTTGGTCATTTCATAAATCTTGGTATGGAACATTGGTAATACATATTTTATTTCAAACCCACAAATGAATCGTATTGCACTCATGTATATAGATCATCTAGTCATGCGATTTTTTCTTTTGTTGTTTTCCAAGTTCTCATAAGTTCCTCCTCTACATTTCATCTTAATCACTAAGCCTAACCTATGAATGATGTGTCACTATGTCTTACAAGGTCATCACCAGTGTCATGGTATACAGATGGACTTCCATTTAGAAAGTAATTCTAGTTTTAGAACTTTTTAATAAAAACAATTTCCCAAATTATTGTCTGACTGTCTTTACTGTCTAAGAGCAGGGCGTGGTGCTTGTATGAGCAACTTATTTTAGAAAAGTTATACTTTAGTCCCAACATTTAAAAAAATTCCGGTTTATACATAATTCTACAAAGGTACCAGATAGGGTCAAATTGAACAATACCCTTCAATTGGAGAAGAATCCATGTGTGCGTTCTGTGAATTACTAGTTCAGGGGAGGAGGTAATTTAACTAATTTGTAAACTACCAGTTGTTTCATAAAATGGCGTATTTGATAGTTCAACCTGTATGCTAAAATTTGTGGAGTAAATTGAAACCTTTTCAAAATGTATGACTAAATGTATACCGAGATTAAAGGACTATTATAGTATCAAACACTTCTACAGCATATGCACATTTATTTTTGCCACCGTCAGGGGGTGTCAATAATGTCTCTACAAGTCCGAGTACTGAATATTTATAGTACGCAGAACATGTGTCTGGCTACTGACAGAAAATGGAAGGTTGGTGAATGAGTATTGTATTATTCAATGAACTTAAACTATCAACCTTTTTTTTAGCTTTGATGCCAGTTTCCTATAAATAAAAGAGAAATTTTGATGTAAGTTTTTTTTACAGGAAAACGTCCTATTATCACTTGATCTTTATGCGAATTTATAACTGCTGCAAAAATAAAGCAGTCTTAAGTTGGTTTTTATTTTCCATTCAAATTATATTATTCTACTAGAGGTTTTAAACCTCTTGCACTTTCTGCAACCATATGTTCAGAATAAATGTGTAGCCAACATTAAATCCCCTGATGTTTGCCATTATAACTTGGTCTTTTATGTGTGTTTGTAAGTGCTGCAAAGAAAGCAGTCTTAAGTTTTTTTCTTTTTATTTTAGAGATTATAGATCTGTTGCACGTTTTGCAATCATATGTTCAGAATAACTGTGTGGCCTACATTAAATCCCCTGACATCTTGGAAATTAACTAAACTTTTAGCAATAATTGTTACATCTGAAATTGATGAACATCATCATCATAAGGTTATGGATATTTTCCAGCCCTTCATTTGATATCCAAAATTTATTAACTAATCGAGAAAAAGAAAAAGTTACCTGGATGCCAGTAGTCCAGCATAAGCATTTCTCTCCCTCCTTCCTTACCATCCAATAACAATTTACTGCTTATTGTTTTTCAGAGTGTGACCTCACATCTGTCTTTGGGTGGTGAAGTATTTTGGGCCGGTCAGCATCGAAAGTCTGGTATAGGTTACGCTGCCAGATACAACACGGACAAGATGGTTTGTCTCTTGTAATTTGTTATGATAATTCTATTAGTTTCTTCATCTCTGCATTTTCTCGTCATTCTTCCAAATGCTTCACTTTCTGACTGGTTGCCATTTAGTAGATGTCTAGCATGTTTTATTTTATGTGTATTCTGCAGGTTGCCACAGTACAAGTTGCCAGCACAGGAATGGTTGCTTTGAGTTACGTCCAGAAAGTGTCTGAGAAGGTAAGGGAATAGATCAACAGAATAATTTTTTTTCTTTAAACCAAGCATCATAACTTACGCAATTTCCAATTACAGGTTTCTCTTGCGACAGATTTCATGTATAATTACATGTCAAAGGATGTCACGGCTAGTGCTGGTTATGATTATATTCTAAGACAGGTTATTTACGATTTTTAATTATTAACACAAAGGAGACACTAATTTGCATTGTGTCTGTTGTCTGGCTTTCAATTCCATTTTCATGATCAGTGGGAAACATATGGATAAGAGTTTTTCTTTTTTAAAATCAGTATGAATGTGTTTGCAATTTGCATTTGTTGTGATCTGTTCTTGGCATAGTCCATGGGCGTCTTAAGTCACCTCATAGCTGTTGGATAATGTCACTGGCTAGCTGAGTTCAAGAGCCTTGAGGGACATGATCTCTGAGTTTCACGAATGAACTTTGACAACATTGGGTACTCTACTGCCTTCTTCCCCTTCCCTTTCCTACTGGTGGTGGTTGACTATTGATCTTATCATCTCACATGAAGAAATTTGTCATTTTGATTTAACTAAGTGAGCACTCTCTCAAACACTCATTGTCAGTACCTCTGCCAGTCTTCTCTTTATGTTTTTAGCTCCATCTCTTTGTCAGCAAGAATCAAAGCCCCAACACCATTTTTTTCATCTTTCTTTTGGGGACTTGGGGCTTCAAAGTCATCTTCTCTAACTGACCCCAAAAAAAGTCATCTTGTTATAGTCTTTGCATTATTCATGCTAAGATGTTTAGTGCGAATGATATTTTATGTACTAGCAATAATGATTTCCCAATTGCATCTGATACCATTTTAATAAAGGCATGGTTGCTGGAATTGTGCTGACAATGAGATTTCCCTGGGTTAATTAATTAGAGTTTACTTGACTTTTGACCCTTCTTATCACATTTACAGTCCCGCCTTAGAGGAAAGATTGATTCAAATGGATGTGTTGCTGCTTTTCTGGAAGAGCGATTAAATATGGGTCTTAACTTTATCCTTTCTGCCGAGGTAAGATAAATGTGTTTAGTAGTTGTATATCTTCTCAATTCTTTCTCATGTTCTCTGTGAGGTTTTCCATATCCTGCATAGTTGCAATTCCATAATCTCACGTGAGGAACAGTCCTGCATATATTGGCAGTTTAATATTCATCATTAGGTTGTGCTTGAGTTTTGCATTGTTCAGCTTGGTTAATTCATTGTAAATTGCTCGTTGAATACTTAAAATTTCTCATAGAAATACTTTTTCGTTTTTCCTTTCTCAATGCTTTGCAGTTGGATCATTGGAAGAATGACTACAAATTTGGATTTGGATTGACTGTTGGGGAGTAATTCTCAGTATTGCATTTAAATACTTTTTTCCTTGAGAAAATAATGTGTTCGTAATTTTGACTTAGTAGACATCAATTCTGGGCAGCTTGAACTGTTGCCACTCTTTCAGCAGTAATATTAGTCGATTGGAGGAAGTTATAATTTTCTTTTGGCCTATAGGAGCTTAGACGATTTTGAATAATGTAACTTTAGCTTTTCTGGCGGCATATTCTTGAATTATTTATATTTTACTCAATGGTTCTTTTACTTAATGATGGATGCTATTACTACTCTTCAGATGAAGATGCTATTACTACTCTTCATGATGGAATGCTATTACTATTCTTCATGATGGATGCTTTTACTTCACGAGTAATAGTGGGAAGTGTTTAAGATCCCTGGTTTGAACTTTTTAGCTTTTGCATTGCAAGACATTTGTTACTATCAAAATACATCTACTTTTGATGAATCCTAGCAAACATTTAAGGTGGTAAGACTCTAGAGTTATTTTATATTAAACTGTTCTTATTTTATATTTTTTTAAGTTAATGATAGTCCTAATATCAACAAGTACGGCACTGTTAACATGTAAACTCAACATGAATATGCATGACCGACAAGCCTAAGAAAAGTGAGGTTTTCTAGGCAGATAATTTGTGTTATTTTTTATCTATTATTTAATCATTTAGTTTTTTTTTAAAATGATTAAATAAAAGTAAATTATATTATTTAATTTTTAATAGTAAAATATTATTTAAAAAATATCTTAATAAAAAATTATTAAAGTAATGTATTTTATTATTAATTAATCTATTTTTCTTTTTAAGGAAGTGATATTAATTTTAATGCAAAGAATCAAGTAATATTAATGAATTAATATAAGAGATTTTTACGATGTAACTCCCACAAATATGCTATTTTCTTCTTTCTCCACAAGACATTTGGTCACTTTTGTTATTCTACCCCGAAGAATTGGTATTCAGCATTTCTTAGGGCAGAGAGAATAATCGCAGTTTCGAAGTTGGAGCCAATTGCAACGAGTCATGATTTTGTTTCAGCTTTTAGTGACAACGCTACTATATAGTGTGGGTATCTTCCTCAACCAAACAAAAATCAAACTCTAGATACGAATGATTACCGCTATGTGTTTTAAGAGTCAAGTAGTGTCACATGATACTAGGAGTTGTAGAAAAGCTAGAAATGAAGAGTTTGGGGAGCTTAAAACTTATGACATGTGGATGAGAATGAAGGAACAAACGGAGACACATGATGATGTACGAAGGTGATTTTGTGGTGGTTTCAAAGCTATTGATGGTTTTTATAAGGAGGATTGTATTGAGAATGGTAGAAGTTGTGGTAAAATTGCTCAAACTAATCTTGCTTCTGGAAGCAGTGACCCTGTTTTAGTTTAGGCGATGACAATCATTTCTAGTGATAGAAAAGGAAAAGGTTCCAATGAAGTGATGAAGATGTGAAAGAAATGCTAGTGGTAGGACCCCTAATGGTTTCTACACGTGCCAATGGATTAATGCTAAGTAAGGTGCCAGTGTGTTAAGCCTAAAATCGATGGGTCAGATAAGATTTTTGGTTGTTTATTTTCCATTGAGCTTAAGAATGTTAATAACTCTTTATCAATCGTGGAAGGTGGTTTTTCTAACGAGAAAATTGGGGTCTTATTGTGGTTTGTGACGATCAAAGTGGGTTGTTTAAACATGTTGATTTTGGTAAGCGACAAAAGGTTTTATGGGTTGCAACGCTTTCAAGGCATGATTCTTTTAAAATCTTAGAATCTTGTGGTGCTTTGAGTATTCTTGGTGTGGGAAAGGAGACTAGGAAGGTAAACATTTCTTCTTTTGATTTGAGTGGGACTGTTGCTTCATAATTCATGACGAGGCCTAGAGTTCAGTCTAGTCTCGAGCCATGAATATTCTAAATTGGAATGTCAAGGGACTTGGGAAACCTTTGAATATTAGAGCTCTAAACAGTGTAATCAATGTTCAAGTTCCCAAGTTGATTTTCTTAATGGAGTCTTAGCTAAAAAAAGAAAAAAAGGATGGGATAAGAAGGCTAGTGAGGCAAATAATTGATTTGAAGTTTTAAGATAGAGAATAAAGGTGGAGGTTTATTGCTTATATGGAATAGTGAGCTTAATGTATCCATTTTGTGATATAGAGTTGGATATATTTATAGAAATTGTGAGAATTGTAGAGTTTGGCACTTTTAAAGTCACTGATTTTTATAGGAACTCAGACATGATGCTTAGAAAGGAATCGTAGGAACTTTTAAGTAGACTATCACATGGGAACATTTCCCATGGGTGGTTCTCGGAGATTTTAATGAAGTAACATCTCAATTTGAATAGTTGGGAAGAAACGCAAGATCGGAATGGAAAATTGATGTTATCAAAGAGGGGGTAAGAGATTGTGGCTTTATGGATGCTGGTTTTGAAAGCTATAAATTTCACTTGGTGTAGTAAGAGAAGTGAGGAATCTATTACTAATGTCATATTAGACAGAGCCTTTGTTAATGCGTTGTGGCTTAATTCTCTTTATTTGAAGTGAGTCGAAGTTTGACCAACTTGCGATTGTGTTCAAAGTAACTAAGATTGGAAGTGTTATTCCTTAAAAAATAAGAAGAAAAATCTTTTTAAATTTGAGGAATTTTGGATGAGGATTGATGGTTGTAATGATGTTATTAGAAACTCTTGGAGTGTAGCTGGCTTGAGTAGAAGAATTCTGTTTATGGTGAAAGTGAAGATGAAAAATTATGCTTCAGTTTTCAAGAACTGGAACTGGAACAATGAAGGACATATGTAGAAAAGATTAGTAGCTTTGGAGAAATAGTTATAAGAGATAAAACTCTTACTAATTTAGAAAAGACTAAGGCTCTAGAAAAGGAGATCAATTTCTTCTTTGAGTGTGGTGAAATAATGTAGAGACAACATTCTAGGCAACTCTAGCTTCAATATGGAGATAAAAAATTGAGATATTTTTTATGAAAAAGACAATTAGAGAAAGAAAAGAATGTATGTGGCTTACTGGATGATAATGATAATTGGATTGACTTAGTAGAAGAAATAAAAAGTATGTTCTAATCCTTTTATATATATCTGTTAGCAAGTGAGGGTTTCTGTAAGTTTGATTTCTTTTATGACTGCATTTTGGCAAGAGTTACAAATGATATGAATATATAGCAACAATTCCTTTCACTAGATAGGTTATTGAATATGTAGTTAATCAAATGCACCCATTCAAGGCTCGTGGGTCTAATGGGTTTCCAGCTCTCTTTTACCAAAAATACTGGGATATTGTGGGAGAATGAAGTTTTCTTTTGCCTAAGGGTTCTCAATCATAATGACCAGCTTTAAGGACATAATAATACTATCATTTATTTGGTCTTAAAGGTGAAAGAACCCAAGAAAGCAACATAATTTAGATGTATTAGTTTGTGTAATGTTTTCTACAAAATTTTTGCAAAGTGTATTACTAATAGGATGAGTTTATTTTACTTGCTATAATTGATGAAAGTCAGAGTGCTTCGGTAATTGGAGGATTAATTTATGACAATTCAATGGTGGTGTTTGAAACACTGTACTTAATCAAGATAATTTTGAAGGGAAAAAAAAGCAAAAGTAGCTATCAAGATGGATATGATGAAAGCTTACGAAATAGTGGAATTGAATTTTCTAAGATATAATCACACTAAGCTTGGATTTTCTAAATAATATGTGGACTTAATCAGAAACTGTGTGGAATCTGTCTCTTATCTTTTTGCTAATGGTGAAATTTTAGATCATTTTAGACCCACAGGGGATTGAGGAAAGGTGATCCCTTATTCCAATATATTTTCATCTTATGGGCTAAAGGTTTGTCAATTTTGCTCAGAAATGCAGAGATGAGTAATCACTTAAAAGGTTATCTGTAGCAAGAGGAAGTCCAAGCATTTTACCCCTTTTCTTTTCTTATGATAATTTTGTATTCATTGAAACTAATGAAAATTCTTGTAAATAATGAAAGAGATCTTGGAATGTTATGAGACTACTTTTGGACAAAGAGTTAATTTGAAGAAATTAGTTATATGCTTCAATCCTAATAGCTCCGAGGAAACCAAAAGGTTATCTCTTGATATATTAGGTATCCTTTTTGTCAATTTCCATGAATGGTACCTAGGTTTCCTTACTATAATTGGTAAAAATTAAAAAAAAAAGACTATTTAGAGAGATAAAAGATAGGATGTGTAGGAAGGTGAAGGCTTGGAAGGAGAAATGCTTATCCATGCTTAGGAAAGAGGTTATGTTGGAGTCATTAATACAATCTATCTCTACTTATACAATGAGTTGTTTTAATTTTCCTTTAAACTTGTGCTTTGCATTGCAAAGTTTGATGGTAAAATTTTGATGAAGATATGACTTGGATAAAAGATCTATCCTGTGGATGGCTTAGGATAAGCTCTATAAGCCAAAGGTGTTTGGCATACTTGGTTTTAAGAATTTGTCATCCTTTTTAGTCAAACCTTAGTCTCAAAGTATAGTTAGAGACTCTTATAGGGAGGTGAAATTTGGTAGCCCAAGTATTGAAGGGTAACTATTTTTTCAATAAAGATTTACTGAAAGCTAGAATACCTAGTTTTTTCTCTTATTTATGGATAAGTGTGTGTTGGGAAAATGAACAATGTAAAATAGGATTAAAGTTAAGGATTAAAAAAAGAGACAATGTGAGGGTTTATAAAGACCCTTGGCTACCTTACTCTACTTCTTTCAAGGTTATCTCTCTTTATGTACTCCCAGATAATACCTATGTTGTTGATCTGATTAGTGAATCTTAGAAGGAAAGTTTTATTATAAGCACTTTTATGGAAGAAGATATGGAGGTTATTTTGATAATTTTTTTGACTACTAATCATCATGAGAATAACTTATATGGGGCAACAATGCGAATGATAATTTCTTTGTTAGAACTACTTATTGGTTGGCTGAGGAATATCGAATATTGATTTATAAGGATGATTTAGGAACTATATGTAGTAATGTAAGCAATTAGACTTGGTCGAAAGATATTTGGAGTATAAATGCTTCAAAAAAGGTAAAAGTGTTCATTTGGAAGGCATGTTATAAAGTTATACCAACAAAGGCCAATATGTCTACAAGAAAAGTAGCCCATGCCATTTCATTGGTGTAGTGTGTGCAATGGCTATTTTGAGGATATTTCATATGCTCTTTAGAAATGTGATAAAGCTTAAGAGGTATGAAAGCTTTCAATTTTTCAGTCTTTTCTCTAAATGTATGAATTTATCATTTTTTGATATCTGGATTCGTATGAGATTATCTTTCTCTCCTAAGGATGTTAGTCTTTTTTGTTTCTTAGCTTGGGCTTATTAGCATAATCGAAACGATATAGTCTATGGTAAGAGTAAAAAATGTGCTCAAAGCACTCTTCTTTGGGTTAATATATTGACAGATAAGTTTTTTAAATTTCAAGCTATAAACAAAAGTGGGATCCTTTGTGATAGTCTTAGGACTATCACTTGCTCGAACAAGAAATGGGAGAAACCTAAGAAGGGTTGGATCAAAATTAATATTGATACTGCTATTAGAATTGATTAAGTCAAAATTGGATTGGTTTTAATAGTTAGAGGTACTTTTGAAAGATTATTGTAGGCTACTACATAACCTTGTTATGTGTTGTTATCTTCATTGGGTGTTGAACTGCAAGTTCTTGTGCTTGCATGTAAGGTTTCCATTAATTATGGTTACTTTAATGTTATTTTTGAATTCGATTATGTGAATGTAGTTAGTTTACTTAATAAATTTGAGCATTGTTTTGATCTAAATGGTGTCTTGATTGAGGAAATATTGAGTTTGAAGTAGGATATAGAGTTTGTGTTCCAATACACACCCATAAAAGTGAACTCGATTGCTCATAAGGTGGTTGTGCATAAAGTGATGCAGATAGAGTATGTGTTTTGGAACGACTACTTTTCATCTTTTATTTTGAATATAGTAAGATTCGATATAGCCTTTTTGGAGGATTTCTCTTAAAGTTTTAATGATATACAAGTACCAAAAAAAGAGAAAAGTGTTTTAAAATGAAGGAGTTTAGTTAAAATTAATTTTAAGATACATTTTTATATGTTTGAGATGAAAATATTATAAATGATATTAAGTGACAAAGATCTAATGTATTTCTTTTGATTAGGTCATTTAGGTGATTTAGTTATGTAGTTTAGGAATATCGTTTTTGTATTAAGTTGTTTTTAAGAAAAAAGTTGATGAATGATAAAATTCATTTTTGAGCTTTTTTTAATTAAATTTATCACAGGGCTTGCACGTGACTTCATTAGAGGGCTAAAGTTGTAATTTTAATCATTATTCATGCTATTCAATAACCTCAATATTTTTTTGTGTAAGAACTATTGGTTGTTTTCGGGAAAAAAATATTTATTTGTAATCTTATCTTTAAGCTCACTATCAAGTCCATCAAAAATATCAAGTCTCTCAAGAAAAGTCAAAGAAATACTTAGATTCTGGATAGTTATAATTTAGGTATATCTTTGATTACTATCACACATAGAATTGCATACATGTTTAAGTGCATTTCGTATAGGATTTTGATTGGATCAATTATGATATTGCCTGATAAAAATATAAGTCTTTTTAGTTAGAGTGATCGATTAGACAAACCAATCTCACTATTGATCAATTTGTAATCGATCACACTTCAATCTTGCACTCTCTACGTAAAAAACTGAACATACCTTCATATATAGAGGGATTAATCCCCTTTGTTACGCCTATATAACTTATTTCTAGGAGAGATCGATCCATCTCATAGAGGGATCAACCTTGCTATTAAATATTATCGTATTTTGTCAACTTTGGTTCATTTTTAGGTCCAGTCAACAGTTAACTGCTTATAAAATTGTACTATATCAGATGTGTAAAATTTTGGCTCTTTAGGTTTACTATATATTTACGTAACTTTTCTTTCAAAATCACACACACAACCATATAGCAGAATTTTAAGAGAATAAGGTTCAATAATCAAGTTTCTCTTCTCCTTACTTCTCTTTAATTAGGCTGAATTTAATCTCTTTATATGTTTATATATGATTATGCTAGTATGAATCTAAGCCTAGGGCCTCACATATTTAAATCAAATAATTGTATAAGTTATCATGATTATTTGGATTTAATTATTAAATTTTAAAAAAGCCATTTTTATTGAACTTGTGATTAATCTGCTTACTCTGAGATTTTCTAGTTGATTTGATTTAATTGATATATGATTTGAATCATTTAGTTAGGATTATTCATTATTAAATCCATTCTAGAACATACATAGACACTTGTGTTTTTTGTGCTAACCTTGATTGCAGTTGTTTTGTGAACGTATTTCATTAGAACATTAGTTCGCTTACGCTAATTTTGAAAACTATGAAAATAGAGTAAGAGCTTGTAAGTTAGTTACATTAGAACAATATTGTAGGGAGTGTAGCATAAGACCGAGTATGTACTTGAACGTTTGGTTTTCATAGTAAAAAATTTAGTAATTCGATGGATGAGTAGTTTTTCTCTTAGGTTATAATTATGGTTTATTCACTCCTCTAAGTTAATTATGTCCATATTATAAACTTTCATTGTGTATCATTCTCTCTCTTATTTATTTTTCGTTTTAATATTTGTTTTACACACATCTAAATAATAATAATTTAATTACATGTATTAAATAATAATTTTTGTTGTAAATTTAACTTTTTATCCTTTTCATGGCCCATTTCTCAATAACAAGTTACAAAAAATCATTTTTTTCTTAAGAATTAATAGTAACTTGAGACATAAATTATAAACCTTTTTTCCCACTTTTAAAAACGTTAATATTGACTCTCATAATTTTATAAACATTTCTCTTAAAAATTGACAAACCTTAAGATGTACTTTGCGTCATTATAGCTTTTACACCAATATCTGATGATCGTGATCAAGGAGAAGCATGACATGTTAAACTAATTTTGATGGACTATTTTAGTTATTGAGTTTAGTTTAATAATGGTTACTCATCTCCTTATTCTAGGATTGGCTTGCCTTGATCAATGTTTGCTCATGTTTTCCCATTTTGCTTCTGCATTATGAACACCTTGTTGGAAAATTAGCACATAGAATTAATTGAGTAAGGTGCAGTAGCTGTTTAGTACACTTGATATATACTTAGTTTTTCATGAAATATTTTAAAAATTTGAATTTTGTTGATGGAGTGGAAAAAGGCCATAAATTATATAAGTTTTGCAAATAGCTCTTTCAACTCGTCTCAAAGTATATATATTTAGATTGATGAAACCATGTCTATTTTATGAATCTTGATCTTTGTTTATCAATACATATGAAAACTTATGTGAAAATAAAATAACACAATAGATTTAAATTAAATTAAACAAAACAATGTTATAGTATCTAATTCATATGTGATTCAACATTTATAATGACATTTACAAACAAGTCTAATACCATCAAATCCACAAGTTCCCTGAGTTAGCACCCTCAACTTTATGCATTTTGCATTGTATAAATAGCCATCGAAACAATAGTTAAAATTTGTAAATTTAATCAAGTTTGATGTCAAAATAATAAATTGCTTGTGTTAATATTATTATGCTTGAAAGAATATCATGTATAAATTATTTTTTTGACCTAAATGTATAATTGTTTAAAATAAAATATATGATAAAATGATAAAGAATTACCAAAGAAGGTCCAAGGAAATGCAAAGGAACACAATAATACAAGTGAGATGATTGATAGAAGTGTTGATCATAATTGTGCATGTGTGTAATATATGGGACTTGTTTTGTGTGATGAAATTGGAGAAGACTATAAATATTGTATTGGATTGAACGAAATTGATTTATTATAATTAATAAGAGATGGAATTAATAATTAAAAATTGAAATTTATCGATCATCACTATTTGTAGATGTATAACCAAACAACATGTAATTCCAATTAGTTTTAGCTAAGTACAATTGCATGTAACAATGTATTATCTAGCATGTAGTTATTAATATTATACATTTACTTTCAATGTTGCAGTTATATCAACACGGTGAACTTAACTAAGGATAAGTAGTGAGTAAAAATATTACTTTTTTTTTATCTATTTAAATTCTATTTTATCCAAATCTAATTTAAATATTTTTGATTTAAATTTGATTCAATGAAATTAACTCGAATCAAATCATGAATAGATATAATTTTTTTTATAAGATAAAGTAAATTTATTTAAGAGTTATTATTATATATAAAATTAAATTTGAACTTCATAAATTGTAACTCCTATAGAATTCTCTATTAAAACAAATTTCTTAATTAATTAAAGAAAAATAGCAGTGGAAAAAAAAAACTTAAACATGATACATTAATTATTAGTATTATTAAATAAATAAAAAAATATAAAATAAATCTCAATAAAATTTATAATAAAATTTATTGTTAACATTTAAATAAAAAAAATCTAAAAAATGATAAATTATTTTATACAAAATTAGATATGCGTATAGGTACTGACGAGGACAATTATTGATATAATTTTTTTCGAATCAAATTATAAAATTTGTATTTAAAATTGTACGAAAATTATTACTGTTCGGTGATGATTCTTTTACCTTCGAATAACGGTTCGAGATAATTATTAAAAATATTTAAAAAATAGTTATTTTTTTAATTTTTTTTTTAAAATTATATAACTACACGAAAAATCAATAAACTCTAAGTATTAGTTAATATATAAATTACTTAAATAAATATAATTAATTTTAAATAATGAGAGATACAATTATCAATATATGTTGTTTTATGTTTTATTTTTACTCAAAATCGTAATCATTTTTAAAATTTATCGGATAAAAATCAGACAAAAAAAACTCGATAAATCAATTTTTTTTTCAAATCAATACACCCAAATAAAATACCAACTTACTAACACCAATAATAATCCGGTCAAAAATAACAATTCGTATATGGCTGACGGCTTCACACTATGTAAATGCAATGATGGTTGATGATGTTATAATGTCACTGTGATGATGTTGATGATGCTATAATCTCATTATAATGATGTCATAAGTACTACTGTACATATGCATGCTTGAAACATAAAATACTAATATATCAAAAAGTAACGTAGGGTGTTTGATAATAACAATCAATTGTCGCATCAAATATCACTACATTATTCCTATTATCCGTACATTTTAAATCACCGTATAAATATCATATTCATTTCACATAACGTATTATTATTATTATTTTTTTTCATCTATTTTTATTATATAAATATTATATTCAATATAAATTTTTAATTCGTGTATTATTATTATTATCTACCTATTTATACTTATATATAAATCTTATATCCATTTTAATTTATAAAATATCAAAATCATAATTTAAATCAATCGATCATTAATTTTTTTTGTTAAACTTAATTGAATTAATTATTATTTTTTACATTTGACTTGCATATACATGTAACATCAAGATAAAATTATATTTTTATTTTTAACATTAATAATTTTATCTATTATTTCAAATTTCCTTAAAAAAATTTCAAAAATAAAAAATATCTTATAATATTTTATTTTCTTTCAAAATTCATTATTCAATATCTTATTCGGTAATTTAAAAACAAAATTTCAAAAATATTTTCCCTTTTATTTTCTTTTCTAAAATTATTTTATCGTCTTTGTGATAAAAGCTACGATAATATATCATACAATAAGCTGGATTTTTTTTTACATTTGATTTTTTTTTTAAATTTTTAATTAATATATTTAATAATGAGTTTTGGAATTAGTTGAAAATTTTAATTTTTAATTTTTTAATTTTTCATTAGACAATTTAAAATAATAAATAAAATTATTAACCTAAGAAAATTAAAATACACTTTTATCCTTATATTATAGTTATGTAATATGTACAAATCATATGTAAGAAAGTAAGTAATAAAAGTTTAATTTCTATTAGATTT
Source organism: Hippophae rhamnoides (assembly GCA_033030585.1). NCBI lineage: Eukaryota > Viridiplantae > Streptophyta > Magnoliopsida > Rosales > Elaeagnaceae > Hippophae > Hippophae rhamnoides. The sequence goes on along the minus strand of CM065438.1, from coordinate 22,052,422 downwards.
AACAAAAAATTGATGTTTTGAATTATTAGATTCTGATTTTATACTTTTAGAGACTAAAATGAATATAACATTTATAGAGGGGCAAAAATAGATAGAGAATAATAGTATATATATGGACTAAAATAAATGTAATATTTGTTTAGAGACCAAAATGGGTGAAAAATAATAATATGCTTGCTAAAATGGATGTAATATTTATATAGAGACTAAAATGGATGAAAAATTATAATATGATGATTAAAATAGATGTAATATTTGTAAAGAGATGAAAAAAGATGAAGAATTAATGTTATTGAATTTCTAAATATAATATTTAGATAAAGAATTCTCTTCTGTTAAAAAGTGAGTTGGAATATATATAGTCATATATTCTTACAAATTTCATGATTATATTAATGAAATTGTTATAAATGTATCAGAATATATCTTGTATTAAAGCAAGTTAAAAATATATATAATTATATATCATTCTATTTAAATCACATAAATTAATCCATTCATCATCTAATATAGGTGTGTAAAGTAAACATTGAGGTAACTACCATCACTTTGTTATGGCTGAATGAAGTAGTTCACTTGAGTTTTTATCTTACCACTAAGTTAATACCAAACAGTTAATGTGATGATAGTTCAACATTTAATCTTGAATTCTTCTAAGTAGTAAATAATAGAATATTGAAAAATGTAATTGCACAAAATATCTACTGTACCTCAATTTTTTTTATTGCTTTATATATATATATATGATATGATATTCAACGATTAAAATGACATTTACAAACTAGTCGGACATGATCAAATCCACAAGCTCCCTTAGTAGCACCCTTAAGCTTTGTGCATTTGGCATTGCATAAATCACTATCGAAATAAATCCCTGAATACCAAGCGCTCCACCTTGTGCAATCGCCATTAATAATAATATTAAATAGGAATTAATAGACTGATATTTAATATTAAATTAATATAATTGGTTAGAATTTTATAAGTTAGAAATTTGTTTAATAGAAATATATAAATAAAAAATAAAACGTGTTATTTTTATAATTATAAATTTTAAGGTTATTATAAAATATAAATGTTATCTTTTTTTTTTATAGTTTTAGTTAATAAAATGTTGAAAATTGACATACATAGAGATAATGGTTGACGTGTGCATTGAAAGTAACAAACAACAATGTTATTGGAGTAGAGAAATGACAGACAACATTGTTTAGTAGAACATAAAGTATGAATGTGCAACAGGTGTTAGTGTTAGGATTTTATATTCGTTTTCTTAGTATACATAATAAGACTCTTGTACAGAAAAATACAGAATAAAAAAATATATTTTGATATGGTATCAAAGCATATTATGGTTGGGCTCAAGAAATAAAAACGCTACATTGTTACCCCTCAACATTGGTTTGATCTGGTGTATTGGTGTGGCTGTTGGGATACAAATCTTTCCCATTTTGTTGTGAATGGAGACCTTAGACTTCGAGTTTCCAATTTGGATTCTTGTGGTTTGAATCTAAAACAAAGATCGTTTCTGTTGAACCCATAGATCAGATTAATGATCAATTCAAAATTATTCAATGAGGAAATGCAATTGCTATATACATATAATCAGTATGAGGCATATGAAATACCTTAGTAGTAGTTGTCAACAACTACTTTCTTGATGCTTTGGAGTCTTAAACCTTTCAGATCTTCGATCTTCGTTTCTGCGAAAACAGTTGGGTTTGGCTAATCAGTTGTTTTACTAGGATCAGGGGTGGTTGATTTGGCTTACTCTTTTCGTCTTCTCAACAACATTTTTTTGTGGTTTTTTTGTCTCTATGCGTGTGGTGGTGTCACTTGGTTTGGCTGGATAATGCTTGCTGCCATAGACGTTGGAGCCATACTGATCTAGCTGCTCATTAGAGTCGTTGCAGTTTTCCTACGTTTCAGGTCAATCTGCTCGTTGGAGCCGTCGTAGTCCCTCTATGTACTAGTCTAGCTATCATCGTGGGTAGAAGAAGAGCGCTGCTCCAGAGGAGGGCTGCGCGAATAGGAAAAAAATAGCTCTAGAGGAGGGCTGCTTGAATAGAAAAAAATAAATAAATTAGGGTTACAGTTCTGAGTTATATATATATATATATATTGGGTGGTGTAAAAAAAAGAGGAAAAAAAAACAAAAAAATAGAAGTGATAGATTCATGGTAGAATCTAGAGATTTAACCACCAACTCTATATTGAATGAGTTGACTACAAAAATGACTGAAGTTCTAACTAGAGCTCAGGCCACCTCACAACCTTCGCTAACTGAAGCGTCGACTACTCCCATTAGTATCAAGTTGGGAGGATCCAACTATGCCTTGTGGTCCCAAGTGGTGGAGATGTATATCTCTGGCAAAGACAAACTGAGATATATTAATGGGGAGATGGCACACTGAAAATTTCATTGTCAAAGGATGGTTGATCAATTCGATGGACCCCTCCTTGATTTTGAATTTTATCTGATTCCCAACTGCGAAACAGGTTTGGGATTCTGCTGCTACAACCTACTATGATGGGATAGACACGTCTCAAGTGTATGATCTCCGCCGTCGAGTTATTCGTATGAAGCAGACGGGTGGATCAATTGAAAAATACTACAATAACCTTCAAGGATTGTGGCGAGAAATTGATTTCCGTCATCCTAAACCAATGGTGTGTGCGAATGACATACAAAAATACAACTCTATCATACAGGAAGATCGTGTGTATTCCTTCCTCGATGGACTTGATGACAGACTAGATAAAACTTGAATTTATGTGTTTCAAATCAAACCATTCCCTACGGTGGAACAAGCCTATGGATTCATTCATAGGGAAGAGGTCAGGAAGACCGTGATGATCAAGGGTGCAGATACGACACCCAGAACAGTTATGGATTTCAAAGGGATTAAGGGACACCATAATCCACTGCCACCAAAACCAAGAACTTTTTTGGGTAGCAAGAAATCCATGGGAAATCCACCATCTATTGACATGAAATTTGGCCATTGAGGAAACTCCAAACACACCCGTGAAAACTGCTTCAAACTACATGTGTATCTAGAATGGTGGAATGATCTTCAAGCACGGAAGAAACAGAAAACCACTGGAAGAGCCGCTGCGGCTACCAATAATGCATCACTATCCCTTATTCCTCAGGCCGAATCTTCCCAGGATCCAGGTATTTCAAGTAAAGCATTTCACATCTCTACTCATAGTGATAATGAGGATTGGATTCTAGACTCTGGAGCTACATATCATATGACATTTGACCCAAAAGATCTCTCCAATACAACCTAGTTGAGACGGAGCCGTGTTGCCAATGCCAATGGGGTCACTTATCCAGTTACAAGGGCTGGAACAATGACTTTATCTCCTTAATTATCATTATCTAATACATTACTTATATCCTCTCTTTCAAACAAATTAGTGTCTGTAAGTCAAGTCATTTCAGATCTTAACTGTGTAGTATTGATGTATTCTACCTTTTATCTTCTACATGATATTCTCACCAAGGAGATTATTGGGGGTGGTACTAAGAGAGGAGGTTTATATTATAGGGATGACCTCAGTTGAGGAAGAGTCAATCACATGCAACACACGGTTAGTAACCAGGAACGACAGATTTGGTAATGTCATCGTCGATTTGGGCATCCATCATTTGGGTATTTAAGGCATTTACTACCTAGTTTATTTTCAAATGTTACACACTCAGATTTCAAATGTGATACATGTATCTTAGCAAAAAGTCATAGGGAATCTTATCCTATGAGCATGCATAAAAGTATGATTCCTTTTGCTTTAGTACATTCTGATGTTTAGGGATCTTCCCCGGTAACTACATTGTTGGTTTGTAATTTTTGTTGATGATTGTACACGAATGACAAGCCTTTACCTTCTCAAACATAAAGATGAAGTATTTTCTACATTTCACTTGTTTCATACTATGATTCAGACACAATTTTCTAAAACAATTAAGATCTTTAAGTCTAATAATGGAGTGGAGTATATTAATCAACAATTTCGAACATACTTGGAAAACTATGGTATTCTCTATGAAACCTCGTGTTCACAAACCACACAACAAAATGGGACTGTAGAAAGGAAGAATAGGCATGTTTTAAAAACTACCCGGGCCTTACTAATCTGTGCACATATGCCTAGTAGATACTGGAGTGATGCTATTACTACAACTGTGTATCTACTGAATGGCATGCCCACAAAGACCTTACAATTTCAAACTCCATTAAAGGTATTAACCGATCATGTTCCCCTATCTACTATTTTGATGCTTCAACCCCAAATTTTTGGATGTGTTGCTTTTGTCCACCTCCACAAAAATCAACGAACTAAATTGGATCCATGTGTTGTCCGATATGTATTCTTGGGGTATGACATACAAAAAATGGCTACCAATGCTACGATCTAATTACTAAAAGAACCTATATTACTATGGATGTCACTTTCCTAGAATATGAATGGTTTTTTCCATCACCGGTATCCAATTACCCTCTTTAGGGGGAAAGTTATGGTGAAGAACGAAATTGACTTGATGTTGAAATATTAGACACTAGTAACAATCCAACATACTCGGATCATGCTAACAATATAGAGGAACCAATACCTAGACTCGAACTTGAACTTCCAAGAACTGAAGCTGAAGTAGTAATTGACTCTCTAGAAGATGAAGTTGTTGATGCACCTATCCACTCTCTAGTACCCAATGATCCTCCTGCTGAGAATAATCCTGAGGTAAACTATCCTATCATACCTTTACAAACTAATGCCATAGATACATCTGTTGGTTATGTTCTACCTTTCAGACACAATCGAGGCAAACCTCCAAATCGATACTCCCCAGAAAGAGAAGAACGCCAATCCAAGTATCTAATAGCAAATTATGTATCTACTCAAGGGTTATCAAAATCTATCAGGGCATTTGCACAAACACTCTCCTTATGTTAAATTCCAAGTAGCGTTGAAGAAGCCTTATCTGATCCAAAATGGGCTCAAGTTATAAAAGAAGAATTTGAGGCATTGTAGAAGAATTACACATGGGTGTTAAGAAAGTTGCCTCAAGGGAGGAAGATGGTAGGCTGCAAATGGATTTTCTCCATTAAGTATAAAGTAGATAGGTTAGTTGATCGATACAAGGCGAGGCTAGTAGCAAAAGGATATACACAGAAACATGGGATAGATTATCAAGAAACCTTCTCACATATGGATAAACTAAAAACTGTTAGAGTTTTGTTATCTCTTACACCAAATTTAGATTGGCCATTGCACCAACTTGATGTAAAAAATGTTTTCCTTTATGGAGATCTTGAAGAAGAGATTTACATGGATATCCCACTAGGATATATTGTTACATTAGGAAAAGAAATTGTATCTAGATTACAACGAGCATTGTATAGACTAAAACAATCACCTCGAGCATGGTTTGGTAGTTTGAGTTCAGCAATGAAGAAATATGGGTTTCAATAAAGCTACTCTGACCACACTCTTTTCCTAAAACATCGATTGGGGAAGATAACAACCCTTATAGTCTATGTAGACGACATGATCATTACAAGGGTTGATAAAGAAGAAATCTCTAAGCTTCAAGAACAATTATCAAATAAGTTTGAAATGAAGAACTTGGGAGGGCTCAAATATTTCTTAGGTATTGAGGTAACAAGATCAAAACAAGGCATATGTCTTTCCCAAAGGAAATATACTCTAGACCTACTGGTAGAGGCAGGACTACTGGATGCCATTATGCGAATACTTTGTTATTTAAAATCCTCCCCTAGGAAAGGGCTTATGTTTTCAAAGAATGGTCAATTGGAAGTCATTGGATATACAGATTCAGACTAGGTAGGGAATATAAAGGATATGAAATCTACTGCTATGTACTTTACTTTTGTGGGGGTAATCTTGTTACATGGAGGAGTAAGAAGCAAAAGGTTGTCACCTTATCTAGCGCTGAAGTTGAATTTCGAGGAATGGTCAAGGGAATATGTGAGCTCCTTTGGTTGAAAAAACTTCTAACTGAGATTGGTGTTACTACTAACTCTGAAATGAACTTATTTTGTGATAACAAAGTAGACATTTCCATCTCCCACAATCCAATTCAACATGATCGTACGAATCATGTTGAAGTGGATCAGAACTTCATCAAACAAAATCTTGAAGAAAAGATTATTCAGCTTCCATTCATTAAATCAGAAGATCAATTGGTTGATATACTCACAAAATCTGTGTCTGCAAAGAACTTCTACAACTCACTTGACAAGTTGGGCATAAGAGACATATATGTACCAATTTGAGGGAGAGTGTTGGTGTGTACAGTGAAAGTGACAAACAACAATATTAATGGTGTAAGGAAATGACAGACAATAATGTTAATGGAGTAGGGAAATGAAAGACAACAATGTTTAGTGGAGCAGAAAATATGGATGTACAACAACTGTTAGGGTTAAGGTTTTATATTCGTTTTCTTAGTATACATAATAAGACTCTTGTACAAAAAAATACAAAACATAAAAATATATTTTGACAATAACGAATATCGGCTTAATTAGATGAGTATATATTTGATGTATTTTTTTTGATGGTATAGATGTATATGTATTGAAGAACAACCATTCATTAATTATCTTTTTGCCCACACTTCTGATAAATGATAAGATTATATTGTTACGATAAAAAGTTTAAAGGTTAAATTTTAATTTTAATTTTTTAATTTAATAAGTACTCATCATTTAAATATATTTTAGCTAATTAAAGTTCCATGTAACAATGTATTACCTAGCATTTATTAATATTATACATTTGTTTTGGAGGTTGCAATTATATAACATGGTGAACTTAATTAGAGATAAATAATGAATTAACTTGTTGTGTTTGCATGTTATCCGTACACGAATCTTATATATATATATATATTCTTGATCATTATTTTATCATACTTGATTGTGTCTATTATGTACCAACACATTCCATTACCCATTTATTATACTTTTAATATATGTTAAAAAAAATCTCACATCGATTTAATGATTAACAACAATATTGTTTATAAATTTATACCATATTTAATTTAATTAGATATTATTGAAGTGAATTAAATTTGAGTTTTTAACATGATATCAAAATTAGGTCTTAACGGTATGAAACCATTACCTTAAAACTCACCCGTGATACAAAAATGTAAATCCATCCCTACCCATCGATAAACTATCTATGTGAGGAGAGTATTAAAGGAAGTCTCATATCATTTAGGTGATTAGCAACAATAATCTTTAATTCAACGAGTTCTTATTGAGTTGAGTTAGAACTCGATTTTTAACCATATATATTATTTAATCAAATTTTATATACATATATATTTATATTAAAAATATTTATTAGATATAATATTAATTATTAATATTTTTAGAAAGCTTTTGTTGAGATCGGAAGTCTAACCCCACATTTAATAGAAAGTAATTTGGTCACACCCCCTTAATGCTCAATATCATTAATTTGATTGATTTATTATGATTCAATGAATCAACTTTTAAAACAAATAGGTTTTTCATGCTACTCTTTTGTACTCATAAATCATGTTGTATTGTGTAGAATATTTAGTGGATCCTATCGTGTAAACTTAACTAGCCAACAAGTAGAGTAGTTAACGAGTCATGTTGTGTCCTGACGTACCCTTGACACCCCTACCGGCAACTCATGCACCTGCACCTGCTCTAGTGGCAACATTTGCACCTGCTCTAGTGGCAACATTTGCACCTGCACCTGCTCCAATGTCAACATTTGCACCTACAGCTCCTTATGTTGCACCACATGCAGCAGAACATACTTCTGTAGGACCTAATGCACCTACTACAGTGACATCTAATCCACAAGGTATTTATGAATTTCTTTATATATTGTAACTTAGTGCTTGGACGCTATGAATCCATGTGTACTAGGCTACTAGCTAACTTAGCCGTACACGCGCGTGAATATGTACAAGTGAATGTAACAAACTTAATTGCACCAAATTATTTATCATATATTAAAAATAAGTTCAATAAAATGGTGTAAAAAAAATAGTCAAGGGACATAAAACGATAGAAGAGAAATAGGAAACCCAATAAAATGATAAATTATTGTCAATAATATTAAGGTTAATTAATCACTTTATTAAATAATCTTTTACTAACCTAACTTCCTTTATGATTAATTTTGTAGCAAGCAATTCATGTAAAACTAAATATTAAAAAATAACTATCCAAGCTAGCATAAAAAAAGTTAAAAATTCAAACATTAAACTAATAATGTTTAATTATAATTAATTTGAAAAAATATATATCATAAAGTATAATAAATCTACGTGATGAAATTGATTAGATTGAAACATAAAATTGAATCAAATTTATGTTTTAAAAAAATTTCATTTCAAATTTCGCATTCTCAAGCTATTAAAAGAGATGAACTAAAAAAGTATAAGAAACGAAAATCAATTTGGACTCTATGACAAAAAAATTATTATTTATCTTAACTAGATAAGCAATTTATTTTATAAAATAAATCTATATACATGTGCAATTTCACTATATTTAAGTTTTAAAAAAATTTCATTGTTGTCTATGTAAACAAACTAAAGGGATCGAAAACAAGTAAAGCAAGAATCTTACCTCTAGTTATTGATTGTTCTTTAAACTCCAAAACAATCAAAATTGTTTTGCTCTCTGTGTTAGGAACTTCTAAGTCCTTCACAACACTCAAATTAGATTGTGTATTGTGCTGAAATTGTGTGTTGAGCTTAGGGACCATGACACCTTTTTTTATAGTTGTGCTTCCCATTAAACCATTGACATCGTTACTAGCTTTCAACCATAAGCTTTTAGCCATAACCGATGAGTTATGGCTCTTCAATGGTATAAATGTTTTGACCACACTTGAATGATTCGTTAAAGAAAAATAGATTGAAAATTGGAGAATGGACATATAGGTTACATTCTCCCACTTGGTCCAAACATTCAACTTAATTCCATCGATTATCTTTCTTAAAAAATAAACACATGAATCATGGTGATAGGTCCTCTAAGAGCGAGTATTATCTTTCAAGTACTACAATGTATTTAGTTTCTCAGGTATTTCACTATATTTAAGTTTTAAAAAAATTTCATTATTGTCTATGTAAACAAACTAAAGGGATCGAAAACAAGTAAAGCAAGAATCTTACCTCTAGTTATTGATTGTTCTTTAAGCTCCAAAACAATCAAAATTATTTTACTCTTTGTGTTAGGAACTTCTAAGTTCTTCACAACACTCAAATTAGATTGTGTATTGTGCTGAAATTGTGGTTGGGCTTAGGGACCATGACACCTTTTTTTATAGTTATGCTTCCCATTAAACCATTGACATCGTTACTAGCTTTCAAGCATAAGCTTTTAGCCATAACCGATAAGTTATGGCTCTTCAATGGTATAAATGTTTTGACCATACTTGAATGATTTGTTAAAGAAAAATGGATTGAAAATTGGAGAACGGACAGATAGGTTACATTCTCCCACTTGGTCCAAACGTTCAACTTAATCCCATCGATTATCTTTCTTAAAAAATAAACACATGAATCATGGTGATAGGTCCTCTAAGAGCGAGTATTATCTTTCAAGTACTACAATGTATTTAGTTTCTCAGGTATTACAATTATGTGGTAACAAAATCTAATGAATAAATCTTATATTTATTCTTAGACCTATACAAATATATTTTCTCAAATAAATTATGGTGCACATGAACATGAGAAAATATCACAATATATAAGAGTTTCAATAATAAACTATATAGATACCTTTACAAAATGGAATCAAGCTCCATTTTCTCTATATGATCCTTAAATTTCAGTGGTGACATGCTCTTAGTCAAAAGATTAGTAATCATCAACTCAGTGCTAATGTGATCAATGATCACTTTTTTTCCTTAACACGTTCACTTATGGCCAAGTATTTGATGTCGATGTGCTTATTACGACTACCACTCTTATTATTCTTAGCCATAAACATAGCAACTGAGTTGTCATAATACAATCTCAATGACCTAGAAATTGAGTCAACTACTCTAAGCTTGGAAATGAAACTCTTCAACTATACACCATGTGATATAGCCTTAAAGCATGATACGAACTTGGCCTCCATAGTGGAAGTAGTATTCAATGACTGATTTGAATTCCTCAATGACTGATTTGAATTCCTCAAAAACATGGCTCCACCAACAAACATGAAAATGTAACCATATGTTTATTCGTATGAATCAACACAGCCAGTGAAGTCTGCATCGAACTAACTAATTACTTCTAGATTTTTGGTTCGTCTATACATAAGCATATAGTCATTGGTCCATTGAAGGTACTTCATCACTTTCTTTGTTGCTTTCTAGTGGTCCAAACCTGGATTACTATGATATCATCCCAATATTCCAATAGCAAATGCAATAGCAGGCCTTGTGGAAACCTGAGCATACATCATGCTTCCGATAATAGAAGCATATGAAATTTTCTTTATTTTTCTCTTTCAAAATCATTCTTTGGAAATTGGCCCAAATTGAACTTATCGCATTTCACAATGGGAGAAACACTTGGTAAATAATCTTTCATTCGAAATCTCTCTAAAACTTTATTGATATAGGTTTCCTGAGATAAACACAAGATGCTTCGAAGTTTGTCTCTATGGATCTTAATGACAATGATAAAAGATACCTCACTCATATCTTTCATATCAAAATTTTTATAGAGGAATTGTTTTACCTCATGTAGCAAACCCTTATCGTTGGTTGTAAACAAAATTTCATCCACGTCTAAAATTAGAAAACATATCTTACTCCCACTAACCTTCTGGTATATATATTAATCCATAGTGTTTTCAACAAATATGAATGAAGAAATTACTCCATGGAATATAAAATACCATTGACGGGATGCTTGTTTTAATCTGTATATGGAATTATTAAGCTTATAAACCAAATGCTCACCATCACTAGAGAGAAATCCCTCAAGTTGTTTCATATAAATCTCATCTTCTAGATCTTCATTGAGAAATTCTATTTTCGCATCCATTTGTTGCATCTCAAGGTTAAAATGGGCTACTGATGCCAATATAATGTGCAATGAAACTTTATTAGATACAAAGGAGAAAGTCTCTGTATAATCAATTCTTTCTTTCAATCATTTACATCTAATGGCTTTTGCACCATTAGGTAATTCAACAAGGTTCTAGACTTCATTACTCTTCATGGAACTTATCTCATCCTTCATAGCATCGTACCATAATTCAGACTGTTTGCAACTCATGGCTTGTGAAAAGGATTCGGGATCATTCTCAGCTCTAATGTTATAGTTAGATTCTTGTAGATACACAACATAATCACTAGAAATTGTTGACCTTTTAGTTCTAGTATATCTTCTTCATCTCATACCATCATCTTCTTGGGAAGTATGAGTTGTTTAGAAGTTTCAGGAATCTCCTAAACAGTCTGATTTATTGGAATGTTGTCAATAACTTGTAGAAATTCAATGATTGGTTGTTCAACACTATCTTGTAATTGAAGGGTGTTGTGAACAACAATGAATATATCTCCTGAACTAGAAGGTTAAGACTCTAAATAATCAATATAAAAAACCATGTTCCTAATTTGATTGCTCCCACTAATCAAGTCATACTCAAAAAACTTTGCATATCTTGATTCCATAAACTTAGTACTGTGAATTATAAAACCCATTAATGGTCCTTGAGTCTAGCTTTTTATCTTGTGGATTATAAATCCTCACTTCAAACGGGCATCCCCAAATGCACATATGTTGCAAACTCGATTTCCAACATTTCTATAATTCAAATGGCATTTTTGAGACAGCCTTGATTGGGACTCGATTTAATATATACACATCCATCTTTAAAGCTTCAGTCCACAAGGATTTAGGAAGATTTGAGTAGCTAAGCATAGTTCGTACCATGTCCAATAATGTTCAATTTTTCCTTTCTACTACACCATTCTGGTTTGGTGAACCAGACATAGTGTATTGGGAAACTATCTCATACTTTTGAAGAAACTTAGCATGGGACCTGACGTTTGTCCATTCTTAGTATATCTACCATAATATTCACCACCTTTATCTGATCTCACGAGCTTTATTTACTTTCCATATTGTTTTTCTACTTCAGCCTTAAAGATCTTGAAGGCATCTAATATTTCGCTCTTATTATGAAGCATGCAGAGATACATATATCAAGAAAAATTATCAATAAAGGTGATAAAATATTTATGACCTTGTATATTCATGTTTGGATAACATTTATGAGTATGTATAATTTCTAATATGTCTGAACTCGTATTGGTAACTTTCTTTGACTTGTTAGTCTACTTTCATTTAATGTAGCCCACACATGTCTCAAAATTAGTAAAATCCAAAGTATTGAGTACCCCATCTTTCACTAATATTTTAATTCTTTCTATGGAGATATGTCCTAATCACCTATGCCATAATATAGAAAAGTCTTTGTCAATAATACACCTTTTAGTGCCAGCTTGAACATGTATAAGGTTATGAGTGGCATTATTTCGTAAATTAATGCAATAAAGACCATAAGACAAAATATCATTTCTAACACAATAAGATTTATTAATTAAACTTAAATATGTTTTTGAAAAGTGAAAGGAATAACCAGAAGGTACAAGTCTTGAAATTGAAATCAAGTTTCTAAAGAAACTTGGAACATAAAAGGTCTTTTCTAATTATAAAAACACCACTACTCAAAATCAAAATGCATGTCCTTACAACCTTCACATATGAGCCTATCTTGTTTCCAGATAAGATGTATTGCTCATTTCCTACTGGATTTCTTAGGTTTTGCATACCCTGTAAGAAGTTTGCAACATGGGTTGTAGATCTAGAATCAATCCACCAGGTGTTAATATTAACATTAACCATATTAGATTCATAACAAACAAACAAAGTTGGATTACCTTTATTCACAAGACATTTCTAGAATTTGATACTTTCCTTCTTTATATGTCTCTTCTTTTTACAAAAGAAACACTTGGCTTCTTTCTTAATATTAGCTTGAGGTGGAACTATTCCTTTCCCTTTCTATTTGTTTTGATATTTTCCTTTCCCTTTCCCTTTCTGTTTGTATTGATATTTTCCTTTCCCGCACGTTGTGGCTGAAAGTTTATATAATATGGACCTGATTAACCTATAGGGGGGTGAATGGGTTATTTTTAATTTTTATCAATTTATAATTTAATAACCTAAACAAAATGGCTAGGCATGCAATCTTGTGTAAAAACAAGTGTGGAAATAAAAGAATAACACACGATATTTTTAGGTGAAAACAACCTAGGCCACAACCATGACCTAAGAGAAAAACCACCGGTCCACCGGACCACCTAACTTTCTACTATGAAAATCAAATGTTCAAGTACAAACTCGGTACTATGCTACCCTACCTAGGATACTGCCCCAATGTACTTTACTTACGAGTCCCTGCTCTGTTTTCACAGTTTCTAAAAATTAGTGTGAGCGGTTTCCAGACCAATGTTCCAATAAGCTCCCCTCCAATCAGATTGTTCACAAATCAATTGCAAAAAGATTAGCACAAAAAACACAAGTGCTCATGTGTGTTCTAGGATGGATTTAACAATGAATAATTCTAACTATATGATTCAAGATATATGTCATTTAAATAAAATCAAATAGAAAATTTTAGAACAAAAGATTAAGCATAGATTCAATAAAAATAACTTTTATTAAAATTTAATAATCAAATCAAATAATCATGATAACACATAAAATTATTTTATCTAAATATCTAAATATCTAATCCAAAAGAATTAAATTAATTAAGAAAATCAATATTTATTAATTACCTTCCTTTTCAACTTACTGGGTAACTTTCAAGATATATTATTTACTTTCAATATACTTTCTCCAGTAACCGGAATGCCTTTGGTAGTTTGTGATATTCCAAAGTATTATGAAAAGCCTTGATTTCTTGAACAATTAAAATAATAGCACTTCCTTTTCAACTTTTTCTTTCGCATTTTTTTTCTTTGGCTGATGCAGAGTTCTTTTTCTGATGGCTTTTTATTTTTTTCAGCACACCAAACTAATTAACCCTAATATGTCTTATATAGATAATAACAATGTTTAAAGATATTAAGGTTAGGTTAAATGTGTTTTTTTTTAACTTTTCAAAACCCATTAAAAACAAAAACTTAATATTATCTTAAGATGTATTATAAAAATATTTAATTAATAATTTCATAAATTAATTAAAGTTTGAATAAATATTTTAACATAAAATATAATTTCAGATTTATGAAAATGTGTTAATAAATGCATGAATGCAATCCTATGTGTCGTAGTTATAAAAATACATACCTCAAGTACAAATATCTGGAACTTGAACATTTGTTCGGCTTTTCTTGATAAACTTGATAGCATGTTGAAAAAAAATTTACAAATAAATATTTTGTCCACGAAAATAGCTAACAATCATAGTCCTTACAAACTCCCCCTTTGGCATTTTCGTGTGTAAAAACCTCTCACTTACTACATGAGGCTTATAAAAATTAGATAAAAATACAACAAGGTCCTAGACTCCATAGTGGAACTATCCTATGGTCTGGTGAATCCATCTTCGCTGCAACTTGACAAGCCTGTAAGTAACTGAAATGACATTGACAGAGCATGGGACAACTTGGCATGAAAGCCTCATTGTACATTAGTTAAGTTTACATAAAAATAAGCGAAGTGTAAAGAATAATCATGTAGTATGCATTCATATCAATCAAGCTTAATTAAATATGTTCTCCCCCTATATGCATAACAAAATAAAAACATGGAAGTAAAACACATTATTTCTCTCCCCCTTTTTGACATACGAAAATGACAAAGTATTAGATAAAGCAATAAAGCTAAACTACTCCTAAAGATATAGAAATGTAAAAGTCAATTAATACATAAATGCAATATGCTTTAAACTCCCCCTAAGTTCTATGACTCTCTAACTTAAAAACAAATTAAAAAGGTAATAAATAAAAATGAATAAAAATATGATTTTTTTGTTTTTTTTTGTAATTTTCATAACTAGCCACATAAGATATTAAACTCATTTAATTACAAACAAACACAAAATCAATTGAGAACTCATCATTATTTAACTCCAATTTTGATTATTTATCATATAAATAAATAAGTAGAATAGAAGAGGTGCACACACACAATTTACACATATAATGACATATTGACATTTACTTAAAGTAGTATATATGTTTAAATTCCACAAATATATCAATTAATTCATTTATGACCTATCAAGAAAGACTTAGAAGAAAAAATTATCATCTATCATGTAAAACCATAATCGAGTCTTTAATCTCATAAAATAAAATATATCTACGAAAATAGGACTTTTTTTGTATTTTTTTTATACATATGAGGTAAATGATATATATATATATATATATATATATTTAACCTCTATTAGCTCTTTCTTTTTGTGCATTCAATGTACAATATTTATATGTAATCGCTTTTTGCATAATCTTTCATTCTTTTTTTTTTGCACAAGCCATAAACCTAGCATAATGACTTTCACACTAGTTGTGAGGTAGCCCTCTCCGCTCACTGCGGTAGCTTCACACATCATAGTAGGTAGCCCTCTCAATACTAGGTGTCTTCATGAGATAAAGTTTTTGAAAGCAAGAAATATAACTCAACACAATTTTACAGTCAAGATTAGTTGAAGTCCTAGAATCTTTCAAGAAAATCCATAAACTTCAAGCATAACATATATGTGTGTTTGTGAGTGTGTGAATAAGTTCATGTCAACATCGATCATCACATGTACAAGAATATGTGTGTGCGTAAGCCAAAATTGTAAAATAATTTATACAATAAATATCAAAATGAGTTGAGTCACTAAAAATGAGATTATGTGTATGTAAGTATTAAATAAGTCAAATATTGTGTTGGCCAAACAAGGATGCTATTTTTTTTTGTAATAAAATTTGAAATTCAATTTGAGGGAGAAATTCCCAAGGCACTTCTGAGATACTCAAATCTTTGAGTGTCTATGGCTTTAGTGAATATATCAGCTAATTGTCTCTCAGTAGGTACAAACTCAAGTGTCACTATTTTCTCTTCAACCAATTCTCGAATAAAGTGATGCCTAATGTCAATGTGCTTAGTTCTAGAATGTTGAACCGGGTTCTTAGAAATACATATAGCACTAGAGTTATCACAATATAAGGGCATTATACCTTGTGGTTGACCGTAGTCCTTGAGCATGTTTTTCATCCAAAGCATTTGTGTGCAAGAGCTTCTTGTAGCAATGTATTTCGCTTCTGTTGTAGAGAGTGAGATAGAGTTCTGCTTTTTACTGTGCCATGATACTAAGTTGTTTCCAATGTAGAAATAACCACCTGATGTGCTCTTCCTATCATCCTGGTTGCCTGCCCAGTCGGCATCTGTAAAACCACTTACTTCACAAGTAGTGTCAGTAGTAAAATATAAACAATAATTACTTGTTCCTGAGATATACCTGATGCTTCTCTTTACATTCTCTAAGTATGATTCCTTAGGGTCAGCTTCATAACGGGCACACACACCAACACTAAAACATATGTCAGGTCTACTTGTAGTGAGATAAAGTAAACTACCTATCATACTCCTATAAAGGGTTTGATCAACACTTTTACCTTGAGTGTCCTTTGTACTTTTTGTGTTAGTACCTAAAGGAGTTTGTAATGGCTTGCTAGTTTCAAGACCAAACCTTTTAACAAGGTTACAGACATACTTGGTTTGAGAAATAAATATATTATCACGAGATTGTTTGATTTGCAAACCAAGGAAGAAAGTCATTTCACCTACCATGGACATTTCAAATTCATTTGTCATAACATGAACAAAATCATCCACTAGTGTACTAGATGTGGATCCAAAAACTATATCATCCACATAAATTTGAGCAATAAAGATCTCTTCACTACTTCTTTTAATTAATAAAGTCTTATCAACTCCCCCTTAAATAAATCCCTTGTTCAAAAGATAGTTGGTAAGTCTCTCATACCATGGTCGTGGAGCTTGTTTCAAACCATAAAGAGCCTTTTTGAGTTTGTAAACATGATCTGGAAATTTTGGATCAATAAATCCTTTTGGTTGTTCCACGTACACCTCCTCATTCAAAAAACTATTCAAAAAGGCAGACTTAACATCCATTTGATATAATTTGAACTTCATATGATAGGAAATGGTAAGTAAAATCCTAATTGACTCTACTCTAGCTACCGGTGCAAATGTTTCATCAAAGTTAACTCCTTATACTTGCGTGTAGCCTTGAGCTACTAACCTAGTCTTATTTCTAACAACAATGTCATGCTCATCAAATTTATTTTTGAACACCCATTTTGTTCCAATAACATTTTTGTTTTTAGGATTATGTATTATTATCCACACATGATTTCTTTCAAATTGAGCTAACTCATCATGCATGGAATTTATCCAAAATTCATCCCTAAGGGTTTCATTCACATTTTTTTGTTCAAATTGAGAAATATAGCATAAATGTGTTACCTCACTTATTTTTCTTCTTCTGGTTACCATGCTTGCATTAGGATTTCTGATTATATTATTAATAGGATGATTTTTTGAAGTTCGAGTTGGATTTATCATTGATGAGGTTAATGCTTCTTCCTTCTTTTCTTCTCTTTCCTCTAACTCTTCTTCTTTTATTCCAATTGTGTCACTGGTCATTGTTAATTGAGGTGTTATGAAATTTTCTTCATTTTCAACTTCTTCACTTATAATCTTCTTACCTCCATCATCTATAATGACATTTATGGTTTCCATAACTACATTAGTTCTACAATTGAAGACTCTATAAGCTCTAATATTTATGGAATAACCAAGAAATATACCTTCATCGCTTCTTGAATCAAACTAACCCAATTGTTCTCGATCTCTAAGTATGTAGCATTTACTTCCAAAAACATTCATAAATTTTAGATTGGGTTTTTTACCTCTCCATATCTCATAGGGAGTTTGGTTTGTACCTGGGCGAAGATATACACGATTTATAATGTGACATACAATGTTTATAGCTTCAGCCCAAAACCTTTTGGAGACTCCCTTGGCATGCATCATTACTCTTGCCATCTCTTGAAGTATCCTATTTTTCCTTTTAAATACTCCATTTTGTTGAGGTGTGATAGGAGCAGAGAATTCATGAAAGATACCATGTTCTTTGCAGAAGTCAGCATACTTGGTATTTTCAAACTCTTTTTCATGGTCTGTTCTCAATCTATTGATGGTTACTATTTTGTCACCTGCTTCAACTTGCACTCTTGTACAATATGAGATGAAGAACTCAAAAACATCTGACTTGTCTCTAAGAAAGTCTACCCACGTGTAATGAGAAAAGTCATCTACTACAACTATGATATAGTTTTTACCTTTAATACTTTCTGTTCTCATAGGACCCATAAGGTCAATATGTATCAATTCCAATACTCTATTTGTATTTATACTCTTGATCTTCTTATGTGCAATCCTAGTTTGTTTACCCAATTGACATGATCCACATACAGATATTTCAATTTTTGAGAGAATAGGTAAACCAAACACAATCTCAGTTTTACTTAATCTAACCAGATCTTTAAAATTCATATGACCTAGCTTTTCATGCCATAAGGTAGTTGAGTCATTGCTAGCTAGGTTACATGTTATTGTGGATGATGTATCAATACAATAACAATAGTCATGTGATCTAATTCCCTTAATCATACATTCACCATTTTGATATGTTATAATACAGTGATTGTTTGTAAATTGCACATTAAAATTACTATCACATATTTGACTTATGCTAATCAAGTTTGCCTTAAGTCCTTCCACATATAAAACTTTATCAAGTTTAGGGATACCCTCTATTTGAAAAGAGCCTTTTTTCCAATAATTTTAGATGGTTTACCATCACCAAAGGTAACTATCCCTTCATTGTATTCCTTAAGGGTTTTAAACAAAGAACGATTCCTCGTCATATGTCTAGAGCATCCACTATCAAAATACCAAGCGGTATTTGATTTAGCTTTAAACGCTATATGGACCACAAAGTAGTGCAACTCAAATTTCTTAACCCATCATTTTTTAATTTTGGACATTTGAGTTACTGGTTTCTTATGTTCCTCTTTTTGTGTATTTCTTGTAGTAAAAACTTTACGTTTTGAAAATTTTTGAGGTTCCTTAGAAATTTTTTTACTCGTGATAGAATCATAAGCATAAAGAAATCTACACTTAGGTTTAAACCCTAAGTTCTTTCCTAAGATTTTTGTTTTCCTCAGTGGTTTCTGCTAGTCTCATATTCAAGGCATTAATATGATCAGACAATTCTTTTTTATCTTTCTCTAGGCTAGAGGAGTTTTTTTTGTGAACATTGATGATATCATTAAGTTTAGTTACTTCCAAAAGCAATTTATATCTCTCTTTCCTGACACCTAGACAATCCATGAATAATTCCTCATAATTCGATACATTAAACTTAGACAATAAGAGAGAGGAGTTTACTTCCTCATTTTATTCATCTGAGCTAAGGTCAGAGTCATTGTGATGTGCTTTGGTAGTTGCAGTGAAGGAACAATAGTTAGTGTCATCATCCTCTGAGTTACTAGCATTGTCCTGCTTACTTTATGTGTCACTAAGTGTAGCATTAAAGGTTTTTCCAAATTTCTTTTTATTGTTAGCACAATCTGTAGAAATATGACCAAATCCCCCACAAGTAAAGCATTGAGGACTAGTGGGCTTACTTTTCTTACCATCAAGGCTAGGAGACTTGATTTCCCTTGACTTTCGGTCATTCGAACGACTGGATTGTCCCTTGTTGGAATGATTATTCTGTTGACCCTTCTTCTTCATGAACTTCTTAAATTTTCGTGCTAACAAGACTAGTGACTCATCATTCATATCATCATCACTATCAGAGATGTCCTTTTTGGAGCTTTTGAATGCCATATCCTTATTTTTCTTGGGTGGATCAAGAGAAAGCTCATAGGTTTGGATTGACCCGACAAGTTCATCAATTTTTAGTGTGTCTACATTCTTGCTTTCCTCTATCACTATAACTTTCATCTTATAGTCTTCTGTTAAAGAGCTTAGGAGTTTTCACACTTGTATAGGTTATGGAATTTTCTCACCAAGGTTAGAGCAAGAATTACTGATATCACAGAAGCGAGCATAGAATTGACCAAAAGTTTCGTTGTTGCTCATTTTAATAGAATCAAACTCAGATGTTAAGCAATCTCAATTTTGTTTGTTTTACCTGGGAAGTTCCTTCATGAGTAAGAGCAAGTGCATTCCATGCATCTTTAGCAGTCTCACAGTCGAAGATGTGACGGAACTCATCCATCGACACTGTAGCAAATATTAAGCTTAGACCTTTTTGGTTTGCCCCACTAAGGGTACGTTCTTCACTGGTCCAGTCTCTTCTTGGATTTATGATTGTTACACCATCTTTCATTACCGAAGGTGGTTCCCAACCATCAAGAATAGAATCCCAGACTTTTTCATCTTGTTTGAGAAAGGCTTGCATGCGAGCCTTCCAGTAAGGGTAATTAAACCCATCAAAGAGTGAGGGTCTAACAGATGACCCACCTTCTTTCATTTGGTTCATAAGTAAATGTGTGTGTCCCTAAGGATCAAACTCACTAAGTATGTCTAGTGTCGGCTTTGATACCAATTGAAAGTTTATAAAATATGGACCTGATTAACCTAGAGAGGGGGTGAATAGGTTATTTTTAATTTTTATCAATTTATAATTTAATAACCTAAGCAAAACGGCTAGGCATGCAATCGTGTGTAAAAACAAGTGCAGAAATAAAAGAATAACACACGATATTTTTAGGTGGAAACAACCTAGGCCACAACCATGACCTAAGAGAAAAACCACCGGTCCACCGGACCACCTAACTTTCCACTATGAAAATCAAATGTTCAAGTACAAACTCGGTCTTATGCTACCCTACCTAGGATACTGCCCCAATGTACTTTATTTATGAGCCCCTGCTCTGTTTTCACAGTTTCTAAAAATTAGCGTGAGCGGTTTCTAGACCAACGTTCCAATAAGCTCCCCGCCAATCAAATCGTTCACAAATCAATTGCAAAAAGATTAGCACAAAAAACACAAGTGCATGTGTGTGTTCTAGGATGGATTTAACAATGAATAATCATAACTATATGATTCAAGATATATGTCATTTAAATCAAATCAAATAGAAAATTTTAGAAAAAAAAATTAAACACAGATTCAATAAAAATAACTTTTTTAAAATTTAATAATCAAATCAAATAATCATGATAACACATAAAATTATTTTATCTAAATATCTAAATATCTAATCCAAAAGAATTAAATTAATTAAGAAAATCAATATATATTAATTACCTTCCTTTTCAACTTACTGCGTAACTTTTAAGATATATTATTTACTTTCAATATACTTTCTCCAATTACTTTCTCCGGTGATCAGAATGCCTTTGGTAGTTTGCGATATTCCAAAGTATTATGAAAAGCCTTGATTGCTTGAAAAATTAAAATAATAGCACTTCATTTTCAACTTTTTCTTTCGCAGAGTTCTTTTTCCGACGGCTTTTTATTTTTTTCAGCACACCAAACTAATTAACCCTAACATGTCTTATATAGATAATAATAATGCTTAAAGATATTAGGTTTATGTTAAATGTGTTTTTGATGTTAACTTTTCAAAGCCTATTAAAAATAAAAACTTAATATTATCTTAAGATATATTATAAAAATATTTAATTAATAATTTTATAATTAATTAAAGTTTGAATAAATATTTTAACATAAAATATAATTTCAGATTTATGAAAATGTGTTATTAAATGCATGAATGAAATAATATGTGTCGTAGTTATAAAAAAACATACTTGAAGTACGAATATTTGGAGCTTGAACATTTGTTCGACTTTTCTTGATAAACTTGATAGCAGGTCTAAAAACAAATTTACAAGTAAATATTTTGTCCACGGAAATAGCCAACACTCATAGTTCTTACAGTAGTGAACATTGCACTTTCACTAAACTTCATAACAAGCCTTCCTTCCTCTTGAACACACATGGTCATTAGTTCATTGATTGACCATTTATCCTTATATGTGTTGTATGAGATTTTGAACAGCCCATACCGATATGTAAAAGTGTTAAAGATATAGTACACTAGGAAGGATTCTGACATCTCAACCTCAAGATTCTTAAGTTGAGCCGCAATATGCTCACGTATACCTTTCACACTGGTGAGTGAAAGGAAGAGAACTTAATAATAGAGTTCTTGCCAAAGCCTTATCTAAAGTGACAAACTGATCATCAATAGCTTTTACCATGTCCCAAACATTATTATGTTGATCAACAGAACCATGAATACCAGCAGAGATCTTAGTCTTAATGAAAATCACGCTAAGATGATTAGATCACTCTCATTGTTCATAAGTGTTAGTTTGAGTAATTTTAGATGGTTCGTTTTTCCTAATAGCATAGTCAATATCCATCCATCCTAAATGAACGAGAATTATTTTCTTCCATACTTTATAATTATCCCATTTCAATTCGGGAATCTCACAATGAATATCAGAGAAATTCAAAGGTTGAGAAGCTGCAATTGAAAATTACATACTTATTAAAATTTGAGACCTAAATAAAAGTTATTCTTTACCAATGTAAATCATGAAAAAATATGAATCTAGTGACATAAAACTTGCATGTGGGCTAAAGTTCTAATTCAATTAGATTCATTTTAACTTTACGATAAAACTATTAAATTATATCATTTTTCCTAATTCATGTATGTAAATTAGAAAATATAATTTGATACTCTATCCTAATTAATCATATAAAAATATAATAAAAATTTATGTGAAATAAAATCTATTATATTACATATGATTAATCGCGATTAATGTTTATTTTCTAAATGTGATCCTAAATAAACCTTATTATATAGTTTTAATTAATTAAAGATGTTGTGATTACTCCCTAATTAATTAAACTATATGAATCACTTAAACATTAACTAAATCCTTAGGATCAATTATTGCATAAAACCATAAACAATATTAATTTAATTCTAAATGTACAAATATTATCTATCTTAAGATTGCATGTATAAATAAATGATAATAAATTATATAAGAAAAATAAATATTATAAGGACTAATTAGAACCATTAACAATTAATTCCATTATGTATAAATTATTTAACCAAATTTCATATGCAAAATTTATACATATAAATACCAAAACAAATAATTTAAACATAATATATTTAATCATAAATAAATTTTAATGTGCCAAAAATTATTTAAAAAAATGTCACATGTATAATAAATATTTTACACATGACAAACCTCAATTAAATAAATTAATTACATTAAAATTATATTTTTTAATTCAATATCAAAATTAGGCATAAATAAAAAAAACAAATTCTTAATGTATAATAATAATCCCTGTATATAAAATAACACAAAAAACCGTTATAGTCCAGTGTTCAAGACACTTGACTCTCACATAAGGGATGGGGCTTACTGAAATTAAGTAGTTTGATACTAAGATTCTAAAATGGTTTGAAGGTAATGATGTGAAATGTGTTGTTCATAGGAAGGGTGCCCAACGCTTTGCAGACGAGGTTGGGATGTTAGTCCAAAAATGGAAAGAAATTCCTCTAGATGACAAGAGATTGTGCATAATTAGATTAAAGGTACTTTTTTTTTAACCAATAGTCCTTAGGTTGCTAATTAATATATGTTTATTATTCATAAGAATATTATTCAACTTTCTTTTTCTTTCTTTTTTTACATATTAGTTTTTTTTAATAGCTTTTTTCATGTTTTTAAAAATGTGGATGGATGTTTTAGAAGTATATTCAAAGAATATACAACATTTAGGAATGAATACATTGCTCGCAAAATGTTATTCAACGCAATCAATGGAGGCATTGCTTTTTAAATTCTTAGTATAATGAGATCACACCAAAACTTCTACACGACGTGAGGTTTTATTATACTATTAATAAATTTGAGTACATAATTATTTAAACCGTGATCATTAATGATGTAATATTTTAATTCAATAAAATATAATATTTATACTATTTTATTTTTAAAATATAAATACTCAATTATTTGTGAAAAGAATATATAATATGATGAATGTAGAATATATTTTAAAAGTACTGAGATTAAAATAGTAGATACATAAGAGAATATTTCTTTTTGAGACAATAGATACATTAGAGAATCTAATAACATAAACTTATTCGTACGGATTATCTCTCTCTCTCTCTTCCTCCCATCTTTCTTTCCTTTTTTTTTACCTGTGTCACTTTCCCATTAAAAAATACTTTCGCTTTTCATGAGCTCTTAGTATGATATCTCTATATTTTTTTTTGTTTATAGATGTTAAAAATATTTAATGATTTTATTATATTCTGTATATTAAGAAATATACATGATATTTTTATATATGAGTTATAAATAAACTAGATATATATTAACATATATGATATACATTGACAAATATACATTAACTTGTTAATAGATATACTTTAACAGTCTCCCTCAAACACAAAGTGTATGTGAGATCAATTTGAAGTTATCAACCAAATTACGAGTGCATCTCTTAGGAAATGCCTTAGTGAAGATATTTGCAAGTTGATCGTTGGAGGAGACGGGGAAAAGCTTGAGAGCATCATGGACAAGATGAGAACGAATAAAGTGATAATCAATCTCGATGTGTTTAGTCCGTTCATGGAAGACATCATTGTGAGCAATATAAATGACACTCTGATTGTCACAATAAATGGGAGTAGCAGAGGATATGGATACACCCAAATCCTTAAGAAGACATCGTAGCCAAAGGAGCTTAGATGTGGTATCAGCAAGAGCACGATATTATGCTTCAATACTGGAGTGGATCATGAAATTTGTTTCTTACTTTTCCAAGAAATCAAAGAAGAACCAAGGAGAAAGCAATAACCTGTAGTAGACGTGCGATTAGTAGGATCTCCTACCCAATCATCATTAGAGAATGCACGAAGTACAAAAGGAAACTGATTTGAGTAGAAAAAGTCATGGAAGAGAGTGCCATTCAAGTATCATAGAATGCGCAGAACAACAACATAAAAAGTATATCGTGGAGCAGACAATTACTGGCTCACCTGATGAACAACATAAGAAATGTCTGTACGAGTAACTGTAAGATAAACCAGGCTGTCAACCAATCTTATATAAAGAGAGGGATTAGACAATGGTTTCCTCCCTCGAGGGTGTCAGATGCGCATTAAGCTCAACTGGAGTGTCAACAGTCTTGCTGTTAGTGAGTCCAGCTTGAGATAAAAGGTTAGATGCATACTTGGCTTAAGTAATAAAAAGACCATCTGTGTAACGAGTGTTCTCAAGACCCAAGAAATAGCTGAGATGTCCAAGGTCTTTCATCTCAAACTACTTACTAAGAAATCCTTGAGTTCTTGAATGCCATTGAAGTCATCACCAATTATGATCATATCATCCACATATAGGAGAAGAAAAATGGTGTTTTTATCATTGCGACGAAGGAATAAGGAAGAATCATAAGGATTGGCAGTGTAACCCAAGCGAAGGATGGTGGAGCTGAACTTGGAAAACCATGCTCGTGAAGCTTGTTTAAGCCCATAAAGTGCACGTCGAAGGCGACAAACCTTGTTTGTTTCAATAGAAAGACCAGGAAGATGCTGCATATAGACTTCTTCATGCATATCCCCATTAAAGAAAGCATTTTTAACATCCATATGAAAAAGATTATATTTACTAGCAGCGGCAATAGCTAAAAGGGTACAAATAGAGGAGATACATGCAACTGGAGAAAAAGTCTCTTCATAATCAATCTCATACTCTTGTGTAAAACCTTTTGCAACAAGACGAGCCTTGTAGCGCTCGATGGACCCATCAGAGAACTTTTAGAATTAAAAGTCATAATACCAAGTAATTCAGCTCACTCTAGTTCAGCATTCTTAGTTGAAAAAGAAGCTGAGAAAAGAAGAGGAAAAAAGAGAATAGTAATAAACTTTAAAGCACTGAATAAAGAAACCATTGATGATGGATACTTCATTCCAAAAAAGGAAGAACTACTATCGTTAATAAAAGGAAAGAAATACTTCTCGAGTTTTGATTGCAAAGACGGATTTTGGCAAATAAGACTGGATGAAGAATCTCAAAAACTAACATCATTTAGTTACCCTTAAGGACAATTTCAATGGACAGTTATACCATTTGGATTAAAAAAGCTCCAGATATTTTTCAAAGATATATGGATAATATTTTCAAGAAATTACAAGATATTTGTTGTGTTTACATAGATGATATTTTGATTTTCAATTATGAATTAAATAAACATTATTTGGATATTATCAATATTCTACAAGAATGTAGAAAGGAATGCATTGTACTCTCTGAAAAGAAAGCAGTACTTACTCAACAAAAAATTAAATATTTAGGGTTGAAAATTTAAGATGGAAAATATAATTTATAACCCCATATACTAAATAATATTCAAGGTTTTTCTAGTGAATTAAAAGACAAAAACTAATTACAAAGATTTTTAGAATAGTTAACATATGTAGAAGCATACATCAAGAAACTTGCAGAAATGAGAAAACCATTACAAGAAAAATTGAAAAAAGATCATATCTGAAAATGGACCAAAGATACTCTATATATGGATAGAGTAAAAGCAAAGGTAAAAAAGTTGTCAACTTTATACCATCTATGACCAGATGATAAGATGATAATTGAAATAGATGTTTCACAAGAATATTGAGAAGTAGTGTTTAAAGCAAGAGTAGATGACAAAGATGAATATCTCTATAGATATACATTAGGATCTTTCCAAGGTTCAGAATTAAATTACTATAGTAATGAAAAATGATATTTAGCTATTAAAAAAGCCATTAAGAAATTTGCAATATATGTTATAAGCTCCAGATTCATTGTTAAAATAGATAACAAGAATTTTGGTTATTTCTTAAGAACTAATATTGCAGGTGATTACAAATAAGAAAGATTAGTTAGATGGTAACAATGGTTCAACCATTACAATTTGATGTTGAACATCTTCCAGGTCATAAAAATAGCTTAGTAGATGCTCTTACCAGAGAATTAACATCTCTAACTATTTTTATGTTTTTAGGAATGAAACATATTGATATCAAAATTAAGATAAAGGAAAGGGAGATAAAAACCCTACAGGAAAAACTTGAGCATCTATATCTCGAGAAATCTCTTATGGAGATAGGAAAGAAATATGAAGAACTTAATTATTCAAAACAACCTCTAGTGACCAGAAGCTCGAAAGAGGAATCTTCATTAAAAATTCAAGGTGAAATTTCTAATGATAAAATGGAAGAACTTAATAGTTCACAAAAAAATTTTGAAACCAAAAAGCTCAATTGGGTAGATGAGACAAAAAAAAGAAAAAAAGTTTATGTGGTTTATAATGACCCAAAAACAAGAATTTATAACAATTGGGCAAAAGCTAGTAAATCTATTCTAGGAATTAGTAGATTAACTCATAGAGCCTTCACCAATAGAATAGAAATTGAGGGTAGTTATGCCAACTACAAAACACCAAAACTAATAACTCTAAAGAAGATAGTAAAAAATTATTCTGCAACATTACAACAGCAACCAACAACTCCAAATAGATTGAAAAATCTTGGAAATATAGCAAGGCTTCCAATGCTATTTAGAGAAGAATCTCCTTCAGAGATATCAAAAATAGTAAAGCATTCAATGCTATTTAGGGAGACATCCTCTAAAAATACTCCAATCATTGAAGGTGAGAAGGAACAATATAGAAATCTCAACAAACCACAATGGTTGAGTTTCTATAACTTAGCTAGAAAATCTACTCAATAACATATTGAAGATATGAAGTTCTATACTACAGACAAGAAATTTCCTGCAAGAAGTAAATGCAATATCTTAGAAGGAGCAGATCCAATATTTGTGTATAAAGTATTTCATGCAAGATTAATAAAAAATATATATCCATGAATTAATTTAAGTAAGCTAAATTATTTCCCAGAGAGTTTTAAAAGAGCAATCAAGAACTTTAGAAGGAATATTAAAGTAGGTAATAAACTTGTTTATCTTAGATTTTTTAGTTCATTAATGGAATGTAATGAGTAATGATATATTAGTCTATAACACTTCATTAAGATAGGGATTTCCAACACAAACAGAGAATTTTTCAAACCAAAGGCATTTCCAGAAAAGGAATTCAATACAAAAGAACTCTGTATACTAAGAAGTCAAATGTTAGGGAAAATTTACTATGAACTCATAAAGCTTGACAATTCTACTGAGATCAAAGTAAATTATTCAACTAGTAAAGTTATCATCATTTCTCACAGTAGCATGGCTCAGTTAGAAGAAGATGGTGAAAAATTACCAAATATGAAACCAATTTTAACTGCAACAACTTGGAAATTGGTCCAAAAACAAGGAAGATATTTTGCTTCTATGCTAGAACAGCCACCAAAGACCACAAATGCATTCTCTGCATCAAAGATCGAAAAGATGAAGATGCATCATCATCAAAATCATCAAAAGAACCATTGCTAGAAAACGACAAAGAAAAATAAAGAGAAGAATTGTTGGCAAAAGATGATAAATAAAATAAAGATGTAGACACCACATCTTAGTTGGCAACATGTGCCAAGGAAAAAAAATAGTGGCTATCTTTTAAAGTAAAAAAGTAAACGAATTATAAAAGCAAGGGTAAAATTATAATTTTAGTCTTGTAAACAGGGATTTTTTGTGCTATAAAAGGAACTCTTATTCTCATTTCAAAACACACACTAATACACAGAAATCCAGAGCTCTCTACTCTAAAATACACAAAAAAATCTAGCATAAACAACCCCTTTATCTAGAAATCAATGTTATATCCAGTAATTATGAGCGGCTAAGCACTTCTTCAAGGTTTTTAGTTTGCTTTAAGTTGTAATGATTAGTATCCTATGAATAAAATAGAGTTCAATTACTCTTTTCTAATAAGTCAACTCTTGGACACCATTTATGTACGGATGCAGAAGGCTCACCATTATTAGGAGGACGTTAAGGTTTGAGCAAAGTTGAGGCATAATAGGTGTAACAAAAGAAGACGAACAGAAGGGAAGACCGTGGTAAACCCATCAAATTTAGGTGTAATAATTATAAATTTAAGTCAGTTAAGAATCTTTAATGTTTAAATATTTGCTTACAACAAGACATAATACTAAAAAAATAGGAAAATGGAAACTGTCTTTAGAAATAAACAACTAATAATTCCAAATAAAATCAAAGATAAAAATATAAATCTATTAGAAACATTTGATAAAGGTTATTTCTATTATTTAAATGAATGCTTTAAAGATGAGGATTATGAAACTTGTCTTGAAAGTTTAGAAAGATTTTAACACCTTATTAGATATCTACACAGATTATATTAAAGCTATCACAAGCATCATAGATCGTCCCGTTTTAAGGACATTAAAAGACTATTTTAGTTTATAATATGTAAGAATATATGAAGATGAGTTCAACAACTTAATATTTGGATACTACTTCTTTGAAGATTATAAATATAATATATGTACACAAGAAAAACTTGTTTGTATATTACGAATAGGAAAAAATAACATGCATTCAATACATATGACTTATCAAGATAATACTCTATAAACATTGAATTATTAGTACATAAATTAGAACTATTAGATTTAACAAATGAAAGAATAATTTTTAATTTTAAAAGATAATTAATAGATTTAGGATTAGAATCAAGTAACCAACATAATGAAGAACATAATATACTATACAATTGTAATGAATATAGAAAAAAAATTAGATTTGTATAAAAAAATAATAAGTTTTTTAGGCAAATTATTGTCTTGCGTAATTAGATAAATACCATCAACTAGGTTAATATT
The DNA here is from genome assembly GCA_033030585.1 of Hippophae rhamnoides. Lineage (NCBI taxonomy): Eukaryota > Viridiplantae > Streptophyta > Magnoliopsida > Rosales > Elaeagnaceae > Hippophae > Hippophae rhamnoides. Next base: position 22,022,386 of record CM065438.1, on the reverse strand, counting down.
AACCATCGATTAAAAATTATATCGATTCATAAAAATTGGTATCAGAATCAAAGAATAGTATTCTAAATAATAATGGATGTAAAATTAATACCATTAAGAATAAAGAACATAAATTATATTAATCATAAAATTTAATAATATTTTAGATATTTTATAAAATTCGAATTCATAAATAAAGATAGGTAAAACGAAAGGAGTATTTTAAATATTATTACTTTTTGAGGTGCATACAAGTTTAATTTGAACTAACTGTTTAAATTCGGTTACTAATTTTTTTTTTGTTCATAAAAGAAAGGAATTGCATTGAAACAAGGGACAAAGACAATCATAAAATTACAACTCAAGCACAAACTCAAGAAACTTGAAAGCAGAACCACAAACAACTAGTCCAACAACAACAAAAAATACACAACTACATAGCTCAATACTTCCACTCTTCGTCCAACTCCTGCACATTACGTGCAAAAGTGCTCCAAGATTTACAAACTTCCATTAGGCAACCCTTACCACAAGAGACACGTCAAGCGAAGATTGATCCCAGTCCAATAGATCATTAATATTCAAAGACACATCCAACTCATCCATTAGATTGCATACATTATCCATTATTAAAAATCTTGAATGCAAACCGAAACCCTAATAACTACTGAAAACTAGTGATTAGGTGCACAACAAACAGGAAGGAGTGGAAAGAAATCGGAGTGAGGAAGATGAAGTGAAGAATTAGATAAACAAGATCTGATGAAAGAAGAGAAGAAGACCAATACGAGAAATGGAGAGATAACAAAGAAAGTTATGGAGGAAAAAAGCTATATTTTAAATTTGGTTAAAAAACTTATGACACTATAGATGAAGGGTAAATGTATCAATAACAAAAATATTTATTATTCTTCTAAAAAATACAACCCTTATTAAGTGCCTATTGAAAATATTTTTATTATTGATAAATTGAACTAATGTATGATTTAAAATTAATTAAAGGACTTATTAAAGTGTATATTTTAAAAAAGAAATGATTTAGAGTAGCTATATTTTCATTTATTTAATGGTTTAATTTTATCTAAATATTTATTTTTATAACTTTAACACTGATTTTTTTTAATGTAATATGTCTAGCCTCCAATATTTTCATTCTTATTTCTTACCGAGTAAAATAACATAGCCGAGTAATTGTAGCTCAATGAATTTTTTTTAAAGCATGTAAATGTATTGTCAAGGGTTCGATCATAATTGCGAATTGTGTTATTCATTAGCAAAAAATCAAGTCTATCATGTACGTACAAAGTACATTAACGTTCGTTAACATTTAGTGCGAGAAATTATTGAAGAAAATGAAATATTAGTTCAAAAGGTCAATACTACTTAGAATCACGTAGATATGATGACTAAGGTGATAATGTCAATTAAGTTCAAACATTGTTTGGACTTGATTAACATCCTGTAATGTTTGAACTTGATTAACATCTTGCAAATTTGAATTGACAATGACTTCGGTGATCTAAAAATTGAAGAAATCATTTAAGAATCACTAAGTCGCCAAAGTGGAGATTTTTCGTATAACTCCCTAGTGAATAAATTGAAAAAAAAATCTCATATTGATTAAGAACGAACGTGGGTTTTGTATTCTAAGCTATAAATAAAGTCCTCTCATCCACTTCTAAAACATCCCAAAATTTGTAAATCTTCCTATTTTTTGTAAGGGTAATTGATTATCTCAATTTTACACAATTAGTTATAATTTTAAAATTCATCCATTTATAGATAGTGGAAGTAGTCAACGACGTCCGAGGACACGGATAACATTTATACCAAATTTCATTAAATTTATAGTGTTTTTACTTATTTATTTTAATATATGTTTTAGTTTTTTTTTAATATTATATTTTCAATAACATTATTTTTGGAGTTAGTTTAATTTTTATTAATTTAAATCATAAATAAATAGTAAATATTTAGAATATGAAAAATATATCTAAATAACAATTTTCATTCTTAACAAGTAAAATAACATATAAGTCGTGTAATTGTAGCTCAATGAAATTAATTAATTTTTTTTGCAAAGCATATAAATGTAATTTCAAGGGCTTGATCATAATTGTGAATTGTGTAACATTATTTAAAAAAGAATAGATAAAATAACATGTAAAACATGCTGAATGAAAACTATTAAAAAACAATAACAACACATCACAAAATTTAGGTAATATTTTAATTAATTAGAATAAAAATAAATGTAACGAGTCTATTCTTACTCCCCCAAAGGAAAAAGAAGCTATGGAAGAGTAGAAAAAAAACAGAACAAACTGTTGCAAGGTTTTATTTGTGTCGGTATAAATATTTGGTCATTGATCAACACTCGATTACGTTGATTTTGTAATAAAAGTAATAATTAATACTGATTAATAAATTATAATTAATTATAATTTATAAAACTTAATTCCTATCACAACTTGTAACATTAAAAAAAAATAGTAAAAAAAAAAAAGAAGAAGAAGAAGAAGCTCTCAATAGATATGAGAGTTAAGTTTCGCGGTCAAAAAGGTCTTTGTACTCAAGAAAAATGAAAATAGAAAGAATAGTTAATTGTTTGGCAAAGGACACTAGAGTGTGGCAATCACAATCCATTAGCTTTTTTTTTTGTCGGCAAATATAAAATATATTTTTTAAGTTTTGAAATTTTTGATAAATTTTTTATGATTGGTCATTAAATATTTTTTCATTACAAATGCTTTTACATTATTTTAGAAATAAATAGACCCTCAATATATAAATAAAGTTAAGGTTTTATATTTATTATATTAGATAATATTTATTTTATATTTATTTTTTGTAATAATTTAATTTTATTATTATTTAAAATTGATAAAATTAATTTTTTTAGTTTTACTTTTTCATATAAAAATTGTTTTAGGTTAAATAAACAATAAATGAAGGAATCTAAGAAAAAATAAATAGAAATAAAAACATAATTATTTTTATATAGTCATTTATTAGTAACAATGAAATTTAAATCTTACTTTTATAAAGTACTAATCTTATTTTTAAACCAAAAATCACCGATAAGTATATCCAAGACAAATGCAAATGAGAAAGGAGAAAAAGAAAAATGTTACTTTTTAGTATGTTACGGTATTTGTATCTTTACTTTTCTTTTCTTTTTTTATAAATTTTCTTTTACATTTTACGATGTACCCTTTAATCTTCTACTAGGCAAAAGCTATCAAATATTCCTATTTTTAACAAATAAATATATTAATTTTATAATTATTAAATTAGATATTAAATTTTTTATAAATTTTTTAAATAAATAAATAATTTTATAATTTATAAGTCATTTACTATCTGTTATCATAAAAAATAATAACTTTTATTTTATAATTTTTTAAAATAAATATTTATAAGGTATAATTTTCATAAATAACAGGATTATTAATATAATCTAATTTAAATATCATGGGATTAAAATATTTTAAAAAAATTATAATATTTATTATAATAATTATAATACTTTGATGCCTAACTTCCTTGATATATATATATATATATATATAGAGTGACAAATCGTATTAATTAACCTAATCGTTTTAGGGTTAAAATATTTCATTATAGTGTCGGATTATGATGTCAGTCAGCAAATGAAAAGAATGACATGACTTTTATAAGTCTCTGTCTTTATGAATATAGAATATCAATAACTTTTCATCTTATATTATATTGTATTGGGTTCGTATGATTGTTAACCATATTTGAATCATTTTTAATTTTATGTTCTTTATTTTTTTTACAAATAAATTCAAGATTAGCCTCTTTTTTTTAAATCTGATTCAAAGGATTGCCATTCATTTTATATTTTTAAATATATATTTTGGTTTTTTGTTTAGTATTTTAATTTTTATATTACACAAATCATATCATTTTTATTTTGTAAATAATTTATTTAATTAAAGAGTAATATATCTTTTAAATTGAATAAAATTTGTATATTTAAGTCGATAAAAGAGGAATATATATGCCACAACTCCGTCAATTTCATGTATCTATGCTTGATAATTACCTTTTAAATTTTAACAATAAAAATATATAAATTATTTATTATATATTTATAATTAATTATATTTAAGTGTTATTATTATTAGATAAAATTATCATTAATAATATTATTATAACAATAACAAAATAAATTTACTAACTTTACAGCGCAAATAGAGTAATAAAGAATTATTAGTTTTTTTTCTGAAGAGACAGTTTTTTATTGGATTTTTTTATTTGTGAGAAAGAAAAAAAAGGTTATTCAAATAAATACTAAATAATATAAATGAAAAGATATAAGAATTTGGCTTAAGTAAATTAGTTGAGAGTTCTCCTGAAAAATATCAATTTAAAAAAAATTAACTTAATTGATTTTATATAAAATTAATTGAATAAACATAACATGATTGAAGGGTACGTAGTTATTAAGAATCACATGACTATTTTGAACAATGATATTTTCTTTTCATGTACCGACCTGAAAATCCAAAATAGATTTGTTTTAAAGGCTAATAATAATAATATATCAATTGTCTACCTATAAAATGATTCTTTATTATTATTATTAATTGTATTGCTCGGATAAGGTTCTACACAGGTCCGGTTCGATACTTTTTTGAGAAAAAAATTTAATCACATCGAACCGTTTATATTATTCAGATTGAACCAGATCGTTTTAAATAATTTTAATTAATATAAATTAGACTGTATGTTTTGATTTATAAAATCGTTCGATCTGATATAATTCGGTTCGAATTTAATTCAATTTTTAGACACCTTTAATGAAAAATAATGTGAAAATTTTAATATATTATTAAACCGATCCGGTTCGGTTCAACTATTTTAAAAATTAATACAGATCGGACCTGACTGTTTAAAAACGAGTTTAATTAATATAAATCGAATCGAACCATTTGATTTGCAAAACCGTTCAATCTGATCCAATCCAATTTTTCGGTTTAGTTCAGTCGTGACCGGTTTATAAACATCCCTATGATCACACGTCTTTAGTTATGCCCAATTGGCGGAAAGGTTTTCCAGATTAAAAAAAAACAAATTAGTTCGGTTTGTTTGTTTATTTATAAATATATATTAAAATTAAAAAAAGCAAATGGAAATGAGTCTTTGAGTTGTACTTTTAATTTCTAAATTTTGAGTTGTTGTTTGTTCTTAAACTTAAAAAATAATGGGTAGTTTTCTTAACAATTACTAAATTCTTTTAAGTCCTTCGTACGTTCCAATTTTAATTAATTTGTTGGGTTAGTTATCTTGGATTTTTTTGAAAATGATACATGGAAAAATACTTGGGAGTAATTTTTTATAGTAGTATAGGGAGCAAATCTCATTCCTACACATTGAAAGATGGTCTTATTGAAATAACCCACAAGTTTTACGGCATAAAATGTTTTAAAATTTAAAATGGAAGATTTATTACTATATATAGAGTTGTCATAGTTATTTTAGGTATGTCACTTGAGTTTGTTCTTAACAAAAATGATAACAACTAATTTTTATGGTATTTTTTAATTAAAATATCATATGATTTGTAGAAGATTTCATTAATAAAATTAAAATTATTATTTTAATTATTATTTTTATTATTTAACAATGATTTCAACCCTTTATCATTGTCTCTCAAATTTAATTATTTTTTTAATTTTAATTCACATTTTATAATCACTTAAATAATAATATTTTATTTTATTTTACTTAAATTTGACTATTTATCCTTCTATGATCCCTTTTGTAAAAATAACAAGGTAATAAAATATTTTTTTCTATTATAAAGGATTATTAATTGAGACTTAACTTCAAATTTGACATCCCTTTTTCTTATTAAATATTTTTTATTGTATAATTATGTATTTAGTTGTGAAATTAGACTATATAATACATAGTAAAATTTGTATAATTATTTAAAATTTTTGATCCAACATGTAGTTCTAAATTGTACTAGCCAATTATTTTCAATTCTAAAAATAAGTGTTATGATTTTTCTTTTATATTAAAATAATTTTTTTTAATATAAGGAATAAAATTAAATATATTCTAAAATAATTATTTTTATACCTAAACAAATTACATAAAAACAAATTAAATATAAAATATCCATTACTAATATTATTCTACTATATTATAAAAGATGAATTATAAAACAATTTATCTCAAACAAAATTTCATGTAACTTACAATATATATATAAGTATTATTTTATAACATAAAATTAGTATATAAAATAATCAATAGTATAGAATTTTTTTATTGATTTTGTTTTTCATTTATATTGTTGAATAATAATTTATGTCTATTATATACACTTCTATAAAATTAAATTTAATTCTTAACTTATTTGAAGAATTTTTGTTTTAGAAATTAAGGAAAAGTAAAACAATTAATGCACATTGTTTAGAATTTTCTTATTTAATTATTAAGTTAAGTTACATTATAACTTAATTGGTTGAGTCTATTATTTAAAAAAAGAAAAGAAAAAAAGGAAACAGAATCTCACGAACTCCATCTCATTTCATTTACCCACAACAAGAATGAATGCATATTAATTAAAAAAGGCTATAATTTTATTTGAATTTATGACTTCAAGTAATAAAAAATATATTTGTGAAATTTAATCGCACTCTTTCTATTTAAAAAAAAAAAATTGTATATTCAAAGAAGTTAATTACTAAATCTCCTACCATATTAGACAAATACAATAAGAATTTAGACACCATCCAAATGAATATTAAAATAAAATAAAAAATTGGACTCAGATTTCCTACAAAATCAATTCGAAATGTTATTTACGACTTATTTATGGTTACTATTAATATTAGTCACCCATTTTTATGAAAATAAAGAAGTATAATATTGTATGCAAGAATTTCTACAAAAAATTGTGGTAATGTTGAAAAAAAATTTGGCTAATCACCTTCTAATTGATTATACATCCCCGTTGAACTAATAAGTGTTATATACAATCTTTTATTTAATAATTATTTAAATTCTTGAATTTAAATAAAAAATATTGATAAAAAAATGTTAAATTATATGAATATTGTACATTTTTTTTCAAATTATAAATAGAGAATAATAACTCTTAGTTTTAAGAAACAATTTAACAACTCAGAAATTACTCTAGGTAGCAAACCAATGAAAATATACAAAAATATTTTTTGAAATTTTTCGAGTAATATAAATATTTTAGAAGTATAGCATTTCGAATTTCACCAATACAATGAATTTTCGAGACAAAAAATTCGAGACTGTTTTATATTAGAACAAAAAATTTGTATTTTTTTACACAAATTTGAACATAATCACTAAATTTCTATAAAAAAAAGACGATATAGTTCGTGATTTAATTTAAATAATATATTTCAATATATTGATAATATTATTTTTATATTATTTTTACGTAATTTTGCCAACAATTTACATTTCTCACGTCAAAAATAAATAATTTAATTTTCTTTCAAATAATTTGAAAAGCTCACTAATAAGAATTTATGAGGATGTGAGCACGATGAAGCCAAATAAGGTGTGAACTGTATTTGTTACAAAAATATACGATTAAGGTGTGAACGGTGAAGTGTCTCTATTGAATCTGTGAATGGTTTGGGTCAAAATAGAAACGAAAGGTTGACCTTGGGAAGCAGTTCACACAAAGAAAAGAAGAGCAGCCTCCTCTCATCACGGATCACGCTGACATAAATTTCACGTCAGGATATAATTGGTCCAATGAATGAAAGTGGGACCCACACTATGTTTCCTCACGCCTCAAATTTTATCTTTTTTTTATATACATACGTGGCTAACTATCAAAATATAATTTAATACTATATTTATTATATTTATTTAATATATATTATTTTATAAGTATCCATCTAATAATAAAATAATTAAGTAATATATTTAAAATAATTTAAATAGTTAAATATTATATATTTTTAAAATAAATTTTAATTTTAAATATATTATTTAATTATCTAAATTATTTTAAATTATTTAATGATACATGATACCTTTATACAAAGATTAATAAAATGATATAAATTAAAAATATAATCAATCAATGTATAAAATAGATAATAGTAATTTAATAGTATGAAAATAATAAATGTAATAATTCATTGAATCCGTTTTAATTTTATTTATTTTTATTTTTTTATTTATCTAAAAACAAAGAGTTATGGAAAATCAATTACATCAAGTATCCATTTTAATAAAAAAATATATTATATCTTTAAGTCTAATATTAATTTTAAATGATATAATATAAGATAATTATAATTACATTAAGTTAAATATAATTATATATATTCAATAAAAAAATTATAATCTTAACTGTGATTATAGTATATTTATGATATATAATAATGTAAATATTAAATATTATCAACTAATTTTATTATTATTAATAATGTATTAAATGATCATAATAGTATAATTGTATATAAATTAATTTATCTTAAAATAATATGTTAGTTGATACAATTTGTAAATATAAATGTAATTTTAATATACTATGTACATAAATAAATATACATAATATATAGTATGTACATATCACATATAATATATGTATATATTATGTAAAATGTTATTTCAAAATTAATTTGATTATTTATAATATAATTTATACATACTATTTAAACTAAAACTCATCAATAATATATAATATTAATTTTGTATTAATTTCTAATGCCAATCATATAATACCCATAAAATTCATAAAATATTTAGTTTATATTTTATCATAAATGAATTTATATGATAATATATAAATTTTATGGCGTTAAGATTAAAAAATTATCTATTATTCATATAGTATTTTTTAACTGTTGAATTATATTTTATGGCGTTAAGATTAAAAAATTATCTGTTATTCATATAGTATTTTTTAACCGTTGAATTATATGTAAATCAAATTGTTAAATTTATTGTTGAATTATATCTAAATCAAATTGTTAAATTTATTGTTGAATAGAATAGGAAAGAAATTGAAAATTTCAAAATAATTGTATTTATCTTGTGTTTTATTACCTTAATATAAAGTTTGATTATTATATAGTTAGTTTTTATATATTATCATAAAAACATACCTGCATTGTATTTTTCTGTTTTATAATTAAACTCGCATTATATCAAAATAATAATATTTTATAACTAATGAAAAAAAATATTATGACTTGTATGTTTTTAACTAATAATGTGGAAATAAATCTCAATATTCTTCGTTTCATATTTAAATAAAAAAAAACTTACTTGGAAGAATATATCTGGCATATTTATTGAGTGCAATAAATAATTTGTTATTTATGTTTTCTTTTTCTACATTCCTCACAAATCCTTTCCATAAATAAAAAGATGTCAACCTTTTGGAATATTATTCGTGAAGCCAAACAGACACATATAAAGAAAAAAGGAAACAAAAAACAAAAAAACAAACAATAGGCATTCTGTCTATATATATATATATATATATATGCTACAACACAAAATTTATCAAATAAAAACCTTCAACTAAAAATACTGGAGTCCCTTCTTTTATAGAGAGAGAGAGAGAGAGAGAGAGAGAGAGAATCATGTCTGAATCATATCAATCTCTTTCTTTTAGCCAACCCAGATTGGTGATCAATAAAGTGCTTGCAAAACCCCAAAGTGAAGGTGATGGTGCTACTGTTAGAAGAGGCATTGGAAGGTAATCATCTTATATAATATTGTCTTATTTCCTTATTCTTAAAGTGGATTTATTTGGTTATTTGATCTGCATTTCTATATTCATCTTCATGTTTTATTGAGATTTTGTCTTCTGGGTATTGATGGTTGTGTGCTTTCTTAATTGTGTACTTAATTTCTCAGAAGTGAGTTGAAAAACTTGGATCCTTTTCTCATGTTGGATGAGTTTTCAGGTATAAACAAGTTTTTTTTTCTTTTGATAACATCAATTTGTTTCATTGAAAGCTATAAGTTCCAACTTCAAATTACTTTGCTTTTAACATTTTGAGTTTTGTTGATATTGCAGTGAGTCCTCCTGCTGGATTTCCTGACCATCCACACAGAGGTTCATATCTTAATTATATATATATATATATATCTACTAATTTAATTTATATAGTTTTTGGGTTCATGTTCGTTTTCTTGTACTGTTAATTAATTATGTTAATTGGTGTTTTATGTCAGGTTTTGAGACAGTAACATATATGATAGAGGTAAAAACTCTTAAGCTTATTATAAACTGTCTGATATTAAAAATCTGAGAAATTAATGTTCAAACTTTAGTACTTACTTTATGTTGAAATTGCAGGGAGGTATAACTCACCAAGACTTTGCTGGCCACAAGGGTACTATTCGGACAGGGGATGTTCAGGTAATCGGTTACATAAATTGGTTTAATTGCATATACAACTCTACATACTTTTTTAACTTTTAAGAAAAACATATATATATTTTAAATTTTTTTAAATAAAATATATAAATAAGTTATATATAAATCGTATCATATATTAGGCTAGAGAAGTAACTCTAAATTTTATTTTGGAGGTATCAACTAACAAATTGGTTCTTATTTTACACAATATATTATATGTACCCTACCCCAATCTCTACGTTCTGTAAAAGTTACACCTCTAGTTAAATAATTGCAATTTTTTTCTTCGAATCTTTTGATATATTTATAATATTTAAATATATAACGTAATCGGTCAAGAATTTTACAACAATATCTAGATTGGTAAAAAATTCGATAAAAATATTGTTTATAAGCTTGGAATGTAATACAAAGTTATAATTGTCCCATTCTCTGTTGAGTATGTCGTATACATATGCAAAACTGTTGTTATGTACTGAGAAGAAGAGGCGAAATGAAAAACAAGATGATGAGAAAGTTAGTATAAAAGAACATATTTAGTGAAACATATCGAATTAGATTATCAATAGATGAACATGGATTGTAATATTTATATACTAAATATATATAAATAAACCAATATATATATATATATATATATTTGGAAAATATTGGTGTTTTGTAGTCATCTAACTAACCTATTTAATATCATCATTTGTGCAGTGGATGACAGCAGGCAGAGGAATAATACACTCTGAAATGCCTGCCGGAGAAGGGGCCCAAAAGGGCTTGCAGCTTTGGATCAATTTATCCTCTAAAGACAAAATGTAATGTCAATTTTTTTTAATCTTTTTTCTGTTCAATATCACTAAATACTTGTGAAGATGGTTATCCAATAATAATAATAATAATAATAATAATAATAATAATAATAATAATAATAATAATAATAATAATAATAATAATAATGATGATGATGATGATGATAATGATAATTGTGATGATTTAAATGCTTTTGACAAAATCCCAGTTATTCTAATCTCCACTCTGTTTCTTTATTTACTCTTCTTTTTTGTTTTTCTTAACCAGCTCTGCATCTGAATTAATTAACAGAAATCATTCCTAATGTCCAACATTTTTCAACGTGTATTCTCATATTTTCGTTTTGTTAGTGCATAAGATATCAATACAAAATAAACATGTATTAAAAATGATTGAAAACATAAAACCCGTTTTATCAATGTATTTATCAACCATTAATGATAGATAAAATGGTACAGATTTTTTTAAAGTTAATACCTTTAGACTATTTTTATTATTGTTATGATTTTTTATTTGATATTCTTATTTAAGATATATCAAATATTTTATTTAGATTATTAGTATATAATTTGATCAATTTTAATAATAATCGATAGCTTCAAATTATCTCAATTTATTAAAATTATTTTTTAGTTTGAGTAAAAAATATATCAATAATTTAAATAAAAATATTTCATTTGTTTTACTTAAAATTAGAAGTAAAAAAAATATCAAAATAAAAATAACATGATGTAAAGATACCAATTAGTAGGATTTTGATGATAGAAGGGTTTATAAGTCGTTGGATACCTACTTTTCTGAAAATAATAATAATAATAATAATAATAATAATAATAATAATAATAATAATAATAATAATAATAATAATTTTGCTTATTTACGATTTCAAATTATAAATGATTTGATTGCATGCTCATAAAAAAATAAAGTGTCGTTAACAAAGTTCAATTGTGTTTTCAAGTATGCCAAACCCACATAGAATAGTAAAAAAATTGGCAACCCAAATAGGCAAAAATTAATAGTTCTTTGTTTATATATTAGTTAATCCAAAATCCAAAATTTGCAGGATTGAACCAAGATATCAAGAACTTCTTAGAGAAGACATACCAAAGGCAGAGAAAGATGGTGTGGAAGTAACAGTCATAGCAGGAGACTCATTAGGTGTCAAATCTCCAGTTTATACCAAAACTCCTACAATGTTTCTAGATTTCACTCTAAAACCTATGTCCCAAATTCAGCAAATCATCCCAAATTCATGGAACTCATTTGTGTATATAATTGAAGGAGAAGGAGTCTTTGGCATCCCAAACTCTTCAGCTGTATCTTCTCACCATGTTTTAGTTTTGGGTTCTGAAGGAGATGGTTTAAGTGTGTGGAACAAGTCTTCAAATCCACTGAGATTTTTGCTTGTTGGAGGACAACCATTAAATGAACCAATTGTTCAATATGGTCCTTTTGTGATGAACACACAAGCTGAGATTGAGAACACTATTGAAGACTATCATTATGGTAGGAATGGTTTTGAAAATTCCAAGCATTGGAGATCTCAGTGAAATGTGCAAAAATCTATCCAAACCCATCAATTAGAAAATAAATAAAAATAATTGAAAAGGAGGTCTCTTTTTCAAATGTCATTTTCTCAGTCCACAAGGGCAATTCCATTATGAAGTATTATATGAAGATATTTCTTACTCATTGGTACTAAAGCTTCTAGAAGATTTTCAAAGTGCACTACTATGATCATCATCATGTGTGTCAGCATATTTTGTTTCTACAATGTTATATTTATTTTGTTCAGATTATTATCTTTCTGTGTTAGTTTCTTTTTTGGCTGAATATCTCTGTGGTAGTTGATCGTTTCTATTTAGTGTTAGTTTTTCTCCACCTTCTATCGTTTATTCTTTTTTTAGTTGGATATTCTTGATCATATCTAGCTCAACCATTCATCCTCCACTCACATGTTTTGTTGGTCGAGGTAAATAATACGGAAAGAGGATTTTTTTTTCAAAAATAAAAAATAAAAAAACTAAAAAAATTATCGGGATAAACAACTATCATAATATTTTGATTTATCGATTAAGATGTATGAATTTAAACACATCGAACTTAATACACCTACCATAATTTTAACACGAAAATAAAATTAGACATTATCATCTAGATGTACTAAAAAAACATATTCATCATAACTCTCAACTTACGCAATTGTGCATGTTAGCCAAAAATGTACCACCAATTTGATTGAAGCATGATGGGTATGGAAAGAAGGATATGAGAGTAAAAACATACATATTTTCTCTCTTATTATCTCTTACTTATCTCTATTATTAAATTATATATATAGATTAACATGTCAATTTTGTACTAACTATACCATAGATATTTCTTATTTTTTGACAAATAAAATTTTATTTGTAATATCTTTAAAGATAAATTTGTGTATAAAAATAAATTGTTTCTCTATTAGATTTTAAATTTTATGATTTACCACTTAAAAATTTGTTGAAAATTGAATAATTTGAATATATTTATACTCAAATAATATATATATATCATATTTATTTAAAGAAAAACAAATACTAATTCAAAAATAAATAATACTATTTTTATTATTTTTATATTGCACCTTCAGAATTCTAATCCTACACTATCAAACTAATGAATAATTTTTACATATATGAAATATCACGGAGTGTTTTAGATTAAAATAATAATTATTATTATGTATGGCTTATTTGTAGTGTGATTTAGACAAAGTAAAAAATAAATAATAAAAAATATTTTTATATATTATAAATATATGGTAATCATAATTAATGTCATAATTTTTATTAAATATAATTATATAAATTCGACTGTATTTATTAATAATATTATCCCATATTTTTATAATATATTATAAATTTGTGATAAATTAACTTTTTTTATAATAAATATTAAAAATATCCATCTATATTTTTAATCATTTTTTTGGATATTTTTTTATGAAATATTGAAAAGATTTTTAATGTTTTTGTAAAATTGAAGCTTCTAATTTTTATATTTAATCCTTGATAACTCACTCCTCACTAAACTTGGTGTGAACTATATGAATCTCTTTTTTTTTTCTTTAAAAAAAAAAAAAGACTTAACGGCATTTTTCTTGGTTAACGTGCACCTTCCAAATCCATCAACAAGGAAATAAGTCAAATGATAATGGCAAAATGGATGGCATACCATATAGAATTAACCACTAATATGATCATTTTACAATTAACAGCATTTTTTCTGTATATGGATAATAATGGATATCCCAAATCTTTATCGACAATTTTCTAACAGAAAATATCAATAATTTACTTCTTTTAATAAATGATAAATGAATATATATAATTTTTTTTTAAAAGAAGATAAAATCATATTTTAATTTGAAATTATGATCACTTGAATAAAGCTAATGAAGAATATTATCACGAGACAACTAGGTAAACTATACACTTAAAATACTTTATACATTAAACGTTCCCAAACAATATTATTATAAATTTCTTTGAATCACTGTTACCATTTTCGAAGCCAAAAGAAAGAAAGAAACTATAATCACTTCCGGGTAGAGAATCTTGCATACAATGAAAATACAAATATGTGATAGAGTGACGCCAAAAGAAAGAAAGAAACTATAATCACTTTCGGGGAGAAAATCTTGCATACAATGAAAATACAAATATGTAATAGAGTGACGTAATCTTAATTTTTTATTTTTATAAAAATAAAAAAAATGTAAAAAATGAGGACAATTGATATTAATATAAGCTTATTGTATGTAAGATTATGACAACTACTTTAATAATTGAATAAATGATAGTAGAAATATAATGATTTTATAAAAGTGAACTTTAGTTCATTAATTATTTGATGAAATAAGACAAACTTGTTATCACTTTCGAAATGATAATTGAAATCAATTTAGAAGATTTAAGTCAAAATTTCAAAGGTAAAATTGATATTTTATAAAAAAAATTATTTTCTTCTACTAAAAATAACGAAAATAAATATTTAAAAATTATTGTAGCCCATATTCTTATAATGAATAGTCTCAATGATATTGTTTTATCATTTAATGTTTTACTTATTATTTTACCATAAATTATTCATTTTTAAGAAAAAAAATTTAATATTTATTTTCTTTTAAAAGAAAATAAAGTTTTGAAAAAATATCAATTTTATCCATGAAATTTAGTATAAATATTTTAGATGAACTTCAATGATCCATTTAAAAGAAATAGCATACTTATAATGTACACTTATGAAGTGGACTTTTGATACCTTTCATCTTTAATAATTTATCAAATAGTGGAGAGCTATATTGATCTCATTCTTTAGATTAAATATATTGTTTAATAATTTAGTTTAAAAAATATATTTTAATTTTCTTTATTCATAAAAAGTATCATTTAAGTCTATTTGTCTATTTATTTATGAAAAATGTAAGAAGTATGGACAAAGTTAAATTTTCATCCAATTTTTCTTTAAATATAACAGAATAACATATGTAATATATACATGTTTGTATTTTTCATTTAGTATATATGTAAAAAATTACTCAAATTTCTTAAGCAATTTTTTTTTAACTTCAACAAAGTTTTCAATAAAACTTAAATATATTTTTTATTGTCTAATATCAAAATCATACACTAAAAAAATTATTTAAGTTTGATCGAAATGAGTTTAAAAATTTGAATAAATTTTTAATTAAAAATTACTTTATTAGATATATATCTATTGAAAAATACATATATGCATATATTACATGTGATATTCCGTTATATTTAAAGAAAAATTTAATGAAAAATTAATTTTATCATTATCTGACACCTTTTTTATAAACAAAGAAACTTAAAAATATATTTTCTAAACAATGACACTAAATAACCCATAAAGCATAACAAATGGAAAGTATGAAAATATGAAGTATTGGTATTTTGAGCCTTTTTCCCTTGAAATCGTATTTTATGCACCTCATGTAGAAACCATATGAAGTTAGTCATATGACTTCAACTTCTTCATGTTTTTATGCCTTTAATACATAGGGTGGGACTTAAAATCCATTCTTAAAGGAGTATTTATGATTCTTAACCGCCTCAATTAGAAGGGAATATTAAACTTCATCTTGAATTGTTTCATTTTGGAGGGGAAAAGAAAAGCTTAAAATGTTAGATCTATGATATTTGAATTTATTAATAGTAAATTAACTATTCCATCTGAATAAAAAAATAATTCATTCGGGTAGCTTATCATTATGAAGATATATAATTAAATTTAGAGTTAAATAGTAATTGGCAAATAATATTAGTTCTAAAAGAGAACAAATGAACATCGACGGTAGCAAATACAACCCTTAAAATTTAAGGTAATCACCAACTAGGGTCCAACTGCATAAAAGTCGCTTGGTCATGTTGAAAGTTGGATTTTGAGTCGTAGTTAGAGAATTGTGAGTTTGAGTTATATTACAAAAATAAAGGCAATCAAAGTATAACTAGTAATAGGAAAAAAAATTGTAAAAGTTAAGAACTCTAGAAGTTTAATTTTTAGTCCCCTCTACAGAGCTCTTACATGTTTTTTTTATAACGTAAAAAACATTTATTCTTCGTATGGTCAAAAATATGGTGAGCATACACACACAACATACACATATATATTTTTATAACATGAACATTGTTTTAAAGTGTTAAAAATGAAACTATAAGTTAGGTTTAGAATTATAACCAAAAAAGTCAACATATTAAGAAGAATTGTTTATTTCAATTATATACCCAACTTGTTATATTTTTTTCAATATAAGATTTATTCATACTCTCCACTATGCCTTATACCAAAGACCAACCATTTAGCTATATCCTTTAATCAAGCATTGATACTCTATTAAACTTACCAATGTCATAAGAAATAGTTAAAGAACTCACAACTTAATCACATTTCAAGAATCCATATGTCTATACGAGTCTAGAACACAATGCTAAACTTCCATCATAATCCAGCTTAAGGCCCACCACTTCTTCATATTAGATACTACTTATTGGGTTTAGGATTACAATCCAAAATAATAATCTATTAAAAATGATATCCCATTTCAACTATAGAACCAATTTATTATCCATATTTTTTCAATATCTGACATTTCACACACCCAACACCAGATGAATAATTTATCTATGAGGGAATTAATTCCTAAAAGATACCAATATTAAGATTGATTAGAATAATTTTTATGCCCTCATTTTCTTTCTTAAATAATTAACCTCGCCAATTATATTGGAATATAATTAAAAAAAAATCTTCAACAACATCATACAACTTATCATCAATTAACTTCACAGATGAAGCCACACTTGACATCACTATTTTAGCCATAATAAGCCATCGCAGCTCAGAGGCAAGGGAAGACAAATTTACGAAAAAATATTTGCAAGATTTCTATGTACCAATGGATTATCAGGGTCGACTTCTCCTAAATTTGACTAAGGCGTTTATTTGTAGAGCTCTAATGTTTAAGCCATTTTCTAATTGGAAAGCCCTAAGATTTTGAATCCCAAACGAGTGTATAAGTAATATATTTAAAAAACAAACAAACAAAAACGTATTCAAGTTAATTAATCTACCCCAAAACAAAATTCAACCACAAGAAAGAATATACTAGAATTATTAATTTTGTTGTTAATGGACTCAAAAATGAATAGATTTTTAGCGTACGTGCAGCCAAATAGTGTGTCGTCAACAAAAAAAAAAAGAAACTTGCTTCATTTTTTTATGTTGCTTGTATATAAATGCTGAGAAATACAAGAAAAAACCAATGAAATTGACTTGCCTTTCTGATGTGTTTCAATTAAGATGACAATTTCTTTCTATAATATTGTCTTATATGGTCGGTCTCCTTTGAATGCATATACAATAAAAAAGAATCCAATAAACGAACCAAATAGAATTCACAAACCAAACAGACAAGCCTTAAACTTGTCTAAAAGGTACCAGGTTACCTGGAACAGCAAGACGAAAAGAAGTCCTGGTTTTGCTTCGATCCATCTGCACCATTGTTAACAAGGCTTACCCTGTTCACGGATAATTCTGCTTTGTAAGTATCAGAGTTCAGAACCTTCCTGCTGACATTGTTATATATCTCTTTAATAACAATCTCAAATGCCTTTTTAACATTTGTTGAATCAAGAGCCGATGTCTCCATGAAGAACAATCCTTCTGCTTCAGCCAGGCTTTTTCCTTCCTCTACGCTCACAGCTCTGATGTTATCCAAATCGCATTTGTTCCCAACCAGCATCATTGCCACAGTTGTTTCAGAATGAGCTGTGTGGTTGTTTTAGTTAAAAGCTCAAACATTGAATAAAAAAGGATCCAGCACCATAACAAAAAGGGAATCATAATCAGAGCAAAAGAAAAAGGGATGATATTTTGACAAAAATCCTGAAGAAGCAAACAAAAACACAACCCATCATCAATTTCATTTTACTTTGATCCTAGAACTTTGTGGAAAACAATTGATATTTTACAAATTGGAGAGTGCAAACAAATTTTGCTCCCCAAGTCTTGAAAGTAATTGAATTTGAGGAGAAACTTGGATACTTATCTAAGCATGTTCAGTGGCTGACCAAGTTGGACGAAAGAGTTGGGTAAAACATGAATTTAAATTCCAAACATTTGTTGACCAAGTGAAAAATAAGACACATACATAACCAAAGATTTAAAAACTCAGCTATAGGGTGTGATTACTTCAAAAGCATTCATCTAAATTAAAGGTTAACTCGATAACAGAATTTAATTGACAAATAATTTAGAATACTGTAGTCATGAGTTCAGTTAGTATTGTCAAAGCCAGGCAGTTGAAAGACACAATACTGTCAGATTAACACCCCAACAAAATGGGGTTGCTGAGAGAGTTAAACCTTGCTTAAAAAGGTCAGATGTCTCCTATCCAATGTTAAGCTACCAAAGCACTTCTGCGCTGAAGCTGCTCAAACAGCTTGCTATCTGCTAAACAAGAGTCCTTCAAGTTCTGTTGACATGAAGACATCAGTTGAACTGTGGTATGGTAAACCATCCAGATATGAATACCTTATGGTGTTTGGCCGCATTGAGTATGTGCATGTGAATGAATGGAAGTTGCACCCCAGAACTAAAAAGTGCATTTTCTTAGAGTATCCTGAAAGTGTTAAGGATACAAGTTGTGGTGCCTAGTTACTAAGAAAATGATCATCAATCGAGATGTGATCTTCAATGAACAGGCCAACATAGAGTTCAAACTGTCAACAGATGATACTGGGTTAGAAAATCTTGACTACCTCTCATCAAGTAGAGGTAGAGCATGTTCTTGATCCACAAGAAGCAATTGATGTGAGACAACCTGCTACTACCAATGACACATATGATCGTATCACCAGCCAACGAGGGGAATTTGATAGTGATGCACAAGTTATGCAGGACGATATACCAGACATTGATATTGATAATTTTGAGTCCCCCCTCAGAAACTATCAACTGGCACGTGATAGATAAAGGAGGGAATAAGAAGACCTATGAAATATGGTGAAGTTAACCTGATACACTATGCTCTAGGTGCAGAAAATGAAGCATGTTACTCAGAACCAGCAACCTATAAGGAAGCAGATGCACAAAAATGGAAATGTGCCATGGATGATGAGTATCACTCATTAATTCACAATCATTCCTGGATACTAGTCAAGAAGCCTAAGGATGCTAAGTTGGTTGGATGTAGATGGTTATTCAAGCTCAAAGAAGGAATTGAAACTATAGAACTGACAAGGTACAAAGCAAGATTGATTGCCCAGGGTTTTACACAGGTTGAAGGTGTTGATTACACTGAAATTTCTCAACAGTGGTAAGATACTCTTCCATCAGATTACTCGTCACTTGTGGTTCATCGTGATATGCACTTGGAACTGATGGATGTCAAGACAACATTTCTACATGGTTAGGTTGAAGAGAAAATTCTTATGGGATAGCCTGAGGGTCATGTGTGCAAGGTAAATGAGGATTATGTATGCTTGCTTAAAAAATTCCTGTATGGTCACAAATAGTCCCCAAGGCAATGGTACAAAAGATTTGATATATTTATGAATTCCTCCTCTTTCAAGAGATGTACCTATGACCCATGTATGTACATCAAGGTGGAGCCAAATGGTGTTATGGACAATCTACTTGCTAGCATAGATATGCATCAAATCAAAAGTCTTAAAAGGTTGCTCACTTCAGAATTTGACGTGAAAGTTTTGGTGTGGCTAAGAAAATTTTGGGAATGGAAATCACAAGGAATAGAAGTATTGGCAAGTTATTCCTATCACAAAAGGGTATCTACTAAAGGTGCTTAAAAGGTTTGGAATGGATGAAGCAAAGGCTGTTTCGGTACCATTGGAAACGTATTTCAAACTTTCAAGTGCATAGTCACCCAAAACAGTGGAAGAAAAAGAAGCAATGGACAAAGTAACATATGCTAATGTCTTGGAGAGTTTAATGTTTGCTATGAATTGTACTCGCCCAGACATAACATATGCAGTCTGATGAGTAAGTATATGGCTGGTCCTGACAAAACTCATTGGTTTGTTATAAAGTAGGTTCTGAGGTACCTAAAAAGGACCATATGTGTTGGTCTTATGTATGGGAGAGGATCAAATAATGAAAGTCATATTAGAGGCTTTGTGGATGCTGATTATGCAGGGGACTTGGACAAAAGAAGGTCCTAAACTGGTTATGTCTTCACTGTAATGAGAAATCATGTGAGCTAGAAAGCATCACTACAACATGCAGTTGCTTGTCAACAACCGAGTCAAAGTACATTGCTTTGACAAAAGCAATCTAGATGGGTATAGGCAGAAGTTTTGGCATTAAACAGGTTACAGTAAAGAGCATCCTAAGGCATAGTAAAGAGCATCCTGAGGCATATTATTTGCATTAGATGCTCTATAATGACTGGCTCCTGTGTCAAGAAACCAATAATCGTTGGGAGTTGAATTAGAGGAAGAATAAACATTAGTAGTGAAGGCTGAATGACCATTGGAATTAGAGGAATTAGTCTTATAGGTTTTGTTCAAGAGATCACGAAGAAGGAAACATCTAGCAACTTGATGACCAATTTTGTCACAAATTTGACAAACATGATGACTTCTTGGATTGAGAAGTAGGATTAGAAGAAGAATTGATGTTGTTCATAGGAGGTCGAAATGAAGTGGAAGAGTTTGGTGGAGGTTCAATGGCTAGAAAACTCATGTTCTTAAGAAAACCATATAAATTCCAAGAATCAAGTTTAGGTTGATTGAATCGAGGTTTTTGTATAATTTCAAATCGATTGACTGATGCAACATTAGCATAAAACACATGATCTTTGTCAACTCCTGACTGTTGCAAGATCATTCTCTCATAGGTTTCTAATTGACTATGAAAGGCACTGAATGTTGGTTTGTCAATCATGTTGATGATTGTTACAAACAAATTATAGCTTGCGTTTGTACTAAGACTAGTCAAAGAATACATCACTAAATCTCTATCAGGTTCACATACAATAGCAAGATGATTTGAGATTGTTCAAGTATTTGAGATGTATTCATGTACATAAATTCCTTCTTTTCTTAGAGTCTATATTTGAGTGTGAAGATCAATAATTCTCAACTAAGCACCTAAGGGAAATGTGTCTTCAAGAGACTTCCATTGATCATAAGTAAATCCTTTTCGTGAAACATGCGTATTCATGTCACCAGAGATAAAAACATAGATCCAGCTTTTAAACATATTGTTAAACCTATTCCAATTCGCAAACCAAGGATTGACAATATTGCAGGCAAGATCAAGAAATTTTGGTGGAGCAATCATTTTGCCATCAATGAAGCTTTCGAGACCATAAACAATGATCAAGCTTTCCATTTGCTCATGCCATATTAGGTAATTATGATGATTAAGCTTGATTGACAAGCTTACATTTATCTATGGAAGAGAAGCAAAATTTTGAACAAGCAGATCAACAGAATTTGGAAGATGTGAGAATTGCAAAATATGGATGAGAATTTTGACCTGAATTTGGAGTAATTAGTGCCAGAGAATTGACAACATCACAATAAGAAGTGTTTTTACTAGCCATGGTTGAAGATCAGTGGCTGAAGAACAACGAAAGAAGAACAATCGTAGAGAAGAAAAATTCTACAGTGTTAAGCTGTTTTGCTCTGACACCGTGCTAACAAAATGAGAGAGAGAAGGAAAATATCTATAACTTATTCTTGTAATGAATGAATTATTATGAGAGGATTGCATCAATATATATGCAGCTGTAATACTCACAGCAACACATGCAAAGAGTTGCTAAAATGACATGCTAAATGAGTAACAAACTCACTTACAATATTAACAAACATACAAGGAAAACAACTAAATCTAATATATGTTTAACTAAGTCTAATTAACCATTTCGGATTGGAAGATCCATAATTCTTATAGACTTTCACATGATATCATAACTTCAGTCATTGAACCAAAAAAAAAACTAAACTTTGGGCCTCTACTCAAAAAAATGAATTGGGACCAAACTAGAATAAAGTACAATAAAATATGTTAAAAATATAAAAAGATGGGATTTACAAGAGACAAAACCCACAATTTGAATGGAGATATTGGAGATAATGACCCACATTGATTAAAGACCATAACATTACGTTAAAGTTTATAAAGATTACGAGTGTCTACACACATTGAGTTAACTTTTGGGATTGAAAGATCCATGATTTTTATGGACTTTCACGTACGTGACACGACATAGAAATGGATATAGTTACTTAATCACACTTCAATTAGGTGGAAATCTACCGAAACTTGATCAAAATTGGAATGTCCACACCATGATACATACTCAAATATTTACGACACTCTTGTTCTAAAAGAGGGTAACATAGCTTTCTTCTAAACGAAGACTCCCAACAAAGATTCAGAAAGGCAACATCATAAGCTAAGATCTAAAGTCACAAAATGGCCATAACCCATATATAGCCATCAAAAGCAACAAACTCTCAAACCCGGATAGAAAGACACAGAAAACAAAAAGATCTGCCCAACAAACACAGAAAAATGGAAAAAGTAAAACAATCATCAACCCATAAAGCAGTAGAATCGCCACAAGCAAGCACCAAATCATACTACCAATAACTCGATATCCAAATTCATGCACAAAAAAAGAATCAAAATAAGGCAAAAAATCAGATCCAATTTAAGCTTACACTTGAGCTCGTCAAGCCACCGACCGACGCTTCCAAAGGTAGCACTCCGAGTAATATCGTAGACGATGAGAGCACCAACAGCACCTCTATAATACGCAGAGGTAACAGCTCGAAAGCGTTCTTGACCAGCTGTATCCCAAATCTGAGCTTTGACCTCCTTGCCATCAATGTCCATGCTCTGAGTTTGAAACTCTACTCCAATGGTGGCTTTCGAGTGAGCATTGAACTCGTTCCGAGCGTATCTCGAGAGCAAGTTTGATTTCCCCACAGCTGAATCGCCTATTATCACGATCTTGAACAGGTACTCCTCTCCGGTCCCCTCATCTTCCGATGACGACATGTCGTTTGGCTCTCCTTATTATCTTTGCTTTTAAGCTGAGAATTACAGTGAGCTAAGCTAGAGAAGACGAAGAAGAAAAATAGTTGAAGTAAACGATACGTCGTTTTCCCTCCTTTCTTCTCTTCTTTCTTCGATCTTAGCAGGATGAAAAAGAGAAACGTTGGCTTGAAATTTAAAGAGAGAGAGAGAGAGAGAGAGAGAATTGAAATTTGAGCTGTCATAAAAAGACATACCGCGCAAGTAGTGCTTTCATTGTAGAGCATGCATATTTTTTTAACTTTAATACCGGTTATATTATACAATGATAAAAATATGTTCATATATCTTTTAACAAAATCATATCATATGTATTTAATATGTAATTTTTTATAAATATAATTATAATTACCTAAATTTTTTAGATATTTTTATAATTTATTTTATATACTGTGAGCGTAATTAATTTACTTAATATTTTATCATAATATCTTCAAGAAAATATATATTATACAATTCTTTAAAAAATTAAATAACATGTATTAATTGGATATATTTTTAATGTTATCATAACATTATGAACATAATTATAATTACTTAAATGTTTTAGATATTTTTACAACTTATCTTGTAAGTTCTGGGTATAAAACATAAACAACAAAAATAATGTTTTTAAATCTTGTGATTAGAAAAATAGTATATTTTATATTAACCTCGTACATTTTTATTTAAAAAAAATCTATCACATCATTTCATTTAAATAAGTATTTTTTTTATAATTTTTTTTATTTTTAATGAGTAATTATATATGTCTATAGTAAATAATCATTACTATTTTTTTTGTTTTTATTTGTGGTTATTAAATTAAGTGAAACATACAATAATTAATGAGATTTTATTTATTTTTAAATGATAATAAAGTGTAGATGAGATAATAATAATAACATTTAGAGTTATTCAATTTTAATTTATTATTTTGTTTTTTATAAAAAATATATTTTTTAAAATCTCATCATCTAATTCAATTACAACAGAAAGTGAATATTTTCTTATGCTCGCTATGTTCAATTTAAAAATCTAAAAATACTTGGGTTCATATGCAAGAGACATAAAAGGATAAAATCATTAACATGATAATGTCTATCTTGAGAAATCATAAACTATTTTCTCCTCTTAAGCCAATGTATGGTGCCCGAGTACACTCAATTTGGGGTATTGAAAAAACAAATGTGGGTGTAGCTTAGAATGAACATTCTAAATACACGGGTCTTCCTATTGTTGCAAGATATCATTAAGGTCAATTCTAATTTGTAAAAGTTTTAAAAACTTTCTACGTTGACTTAGCTTTAAATTTTAAATTACTATCATTAAGATAGGTGTCAAAATTGGTGCTATAGAGTTTTACAAATATAATCATAAAGAGTGACTTCCTCGTGATTACTCAAAAAATTGAATTGAGTGTGAGTTATATTTCTCAAGGAAGCCTTATGACCCACCATGTATGTTGGTATTTAAATGCGTTACCTTATTATATAGTTTACTTTTTTATTATGACTGCGAATATGATAGCTCGTATATTAATTAAGTAGGTGCAATTTTACACCAGAGAGATGTTTATTATCCGCAAACCATAGAGTACTTATTACCGGTGCCACGGAGAGGTATGTTTTTAGATCTCACATTCAAAATCTTTCTTCTTTATTCCTTATTTGGAATTTTATTTGAATTTGTAATGCATAATAGGAATAGATATATAACCTGAAGTGTATATGGTTATTATATATTTTTTATATAGTTAATGACCGACCGCTTGATATATTCCTTTTTTTAAAAGAAAAAAAATACGACCCTTCTCTTCTACTTTACCAGAGAATTCTCGTAAAAAAATCTTTTTTATGATGAGTTTCTTATTTATTTTAAATGTATATATTCTATATGTAAAGAATATATGTCCAGTATTATATGTTATAGGATATGTAACATATGAGAACAAAAAAATACAAAATGGTAAGATAATTTGTGTATATCAATGGAATAAATAAAAATGTGTAAAACAAGATAAAGATTATTTACAATGACATTGTAGATCAATTGAAAGGGATGTAGCGTAGCTTGGTATCATGTTTGTTTTGGGTACAAAATGTCACAGGTTCAAATATTGTCATTCCTACCTATTATTTATTACTTATCTTATGAGCATTAATGTGGAATCCATTTCAATTAATTCAAATTGGATATGAATAACCAATCTTTTCTTTAATTTGATTTTATTTTTTATGAGAGTATATACTATAAATACAATATATATTGGATTAAAAACCTTTTTTATAAAAAAATATTATGATATTATGATAAATAATCATTATTATTATTAAATTCTAATAAAGTACTCTTAATTTAGCTCAATAGAATGTGGGTCTCCAAAACCCGATGTCGTAGATTCAAGTCCTATAGAGTGTGATTCCATTCTTGTTATTTGTTAAATCGAAAATTACACTTAAATAATTGAACAACAATCTGAATTTAACCTCCTATAAATTAAAGAAATTAGGAAGTCAATAAAAAAGATATCTTAATTCATCAAAGATCCAATTGATCACCATGTATGTATTGTAAATATGCAGTTACTAATAATCCAGCCAAAGTAATAGGAATGAGACCTAAGACGATTTCAAATAAAAAAACTTTAATCATTTCAATTTCTTTGAAAGAAGAAAGGGAGAGACAATAGCTATCTTTAAATATTAATCCCTATTACCCCTGAATTTCAATGATTAAGCATTGGAAATTGGCACGGTAAGGTGCTATATAATATATGAGCTATCGCAGAATAATATACTTTTTAAATTATTTTGATTTTTAGTCAATTAATTTTCAAATTTCAAATAAATCGTATCTTGTTTAGACCGATAAATAGAGCGGAAGTTATAATCAAAACTGCTAGTAGAAAACTGAAATAACTAGTTATAGTAGGCATGAAAAGGCTTAATGAAATATGTTTTTTATACATATGTTTATAAAGCATTTCCCTAAATTTCGTTTCTTTTTTTTTTAAGATATAGGGATAAGCAAAAATACCAATTGAAAGCTTTTGATTTATCACCTATTACTAACAAAAATTTGAGTAACACATGAAAAAATCAATTCATCATCTGTGACATTTATCAATTTTGAAATTTCTAATCAATAGATTCATTGGGCAACCCTCGTGTTGAGTAAAATACTAACAAATATATAGAATCTTGTTTCTATAATATTAAATAAAAAGCAAGGGAAACATATTAACTTTGTCTTATAACTTTATTAAAATTACAAAAAAAAAACTTTCTTTGAATTATTATGTTACAGAATAAAATTGGAAAATAATTTCTGTTGTGATCATTTTTTATTGTGTTGACAGATCCATTTTTTTTAGAACGATGAGGGTATCTTATAATGAATACTCTTACTTAAAATTGAACTTATTAAATTCAACAATAAGTTCATTCACATAATCTCTCAAATGAAAAAGAAAAAAAGTATCATATTGATCAGATTACTCAAAACCAAGGTTTACATTTTTTTTCTTTCCATATTTCACATCAATCCCACCCTTGCAATTAGGTCAAGAAAGATCCTTTGGTTCTAATACAATAATGTGTGTATCACAAATATTTATTATTATTTATTCCTTGTTCACTTTCTTTCATTGAATACCAACTATTATTTTGTTACAGGACAACTAACCAATTCCTTCAAATCCAATGAAAAAATTCCAACAAAAACACATATTCTGCAATTAGAAGAAAATATTTTTAGATGTAGTAACTAATTGAATTGTAAGAATATAATAATCTACTTCATAAATTATTGGAAACCAAGAAGCTTTTGACCTGACATTTTACCTGATCCTCAATTTCTAGTCCTAAGCCAATAATAGAAAAACCCTTTATATTACAAGTACTACTATAAGTATCATAGGAATTTGAGTACTAGATGAATTTGAGGAAATTTATATGGAATAGTACATAATTCTACATGTACAAGAAAAAAAATAAAAAAAGAATTAAATTATCTAACACTTCATTTTGATACTGATTGTGAAATTTTGTTGTTCTGTCAGAAGAAGGATATCTATACTGATTCGGTATACTTGAAAAACACTCTTGGTACAATATTGACGATTTTACAAAGATTAGATTTCGGTGAATTTCTTTCATCTTTTACATAATCAATCCCCCTTTGACTATATAAGAATATACAGAGCTTAACATGTCTGGAAGCATAGGAGAATGTTTTTTTGCTGATATTATTATTAGTATTGGATACTAGGTCATTTATAGCATTAATATACCTTCCCTATTCATTTCGGATTGGTTATTCGTCAGCACAAGTTTAGCTTACAATGTATTTGGAAGCCTTCTCCCAAACAAGTATTTTATAGAAAGTCGACAAGAAATTTCATTAATAACTGGCCGTTTTGATTCTTTGAAAAAACTTGATAAATTTAGTAAATCTTTTTAGAAGGCCTCAATGATTATAGATAGAACTTATCCTATTTTTACAGTGCATTGGTTAGTTATTCACGGACTAGCTGTACCTACCATTTTTTTTCTTGAGGTCAATATTAGCAATGTAGTTCATCCAACGATAAACCTAATCCGAATTATAGAGCTATGACACAATCAAACTTGAATGAACAAAATTTTGAATTGAATCATACTAGTCTCTGTTGGGGTTTATTACTCATTTTTGTACTTGATGTTTTATTTTCTAACTATTTCTTCAATTAAAAAAAAGAGAATACTAAATAATAGTAAGAATTCTCTTATCCCATTTAGAAGGATATCATCTCATAATTATCTATAGCTGTTTATATCTCTAGCATGACCACTTGATGAAATGAGGAGGAAGGAAGGATTCCTCATTGGATAATAGGTATTGTAGTTAGTATTCTTGTAATCAGTTTAATTGGTACTTTCTTTTATGATTCATATTCTATATTAGGTTCATCCCTTTAATAATCAGATGAATTGAGTTGTAAACATAACATGAAAACATAATAATTTAACAGAATCTTCTTCGATTCAGATAACGAAAAAGGGGGTAGGTTTCGTTGAGTTCTTAATAATCATAATGTTTTATTCGTATAAATGAAAAAAAAAACAGATCACTTTTCCAATGTTTCAAAAAATTCCATTTCCCTTTTATATATGTTTTTGAAAAATTAATTTCATTACTTAAGTCAAAACATCTATTTTTCTGTAGTATTCGTCGATCCTTTCAAAATGAAAAGAAATAAAAAAGGGGAATTATTAGATTTCCTTTTTTGGATGAAACTATCACAATTCTATATATTCATTTTTCTTAATCTATTAAAAGATTCTTAATATATTAAGAATATTTCTTTTTTTAAGTTAATTTTTTAATTTCTATATTGATTTTATAGAAAATAAAAGTCCATTGAAGAATTTATATTTGCCAAAAACATTTCCTATCTTTTTTTGTCCACTATCACTACTTTTATTATTATTATTATTATATATATTTTATTTATATAAATAGAATGGGATTATTATAAAATTCTGAAAAGAAATGGATAGAAACAC
This sequence comes from Hippophae rhamnoides, assembly GCA_033030585.1. NCBI lineage: Eukaryota > Viridiplantae > Streptophyta > Magnoliopsida > Rosales > Elaeagnaceae > Hippophae > Hippophae rhamnoides. The sequence goes on along the minus strand of CM065438.1, from coordinate 21,993,025 downwards.
GCCAATTTCATAATATTTTTGATCATATATATAGAATTACATATTTTAGAATAGTAAAAAAAATTATTCTTTTTAGAGATTGGTGCACGGATCTAGAAATTCATTTCAAATAATTGAACATTCTCAAGTTGTTTCTTTTTAAGAACCAAAAAGATTTATGCTAAAATAACAGATGCTAAGAAGAGTAAAAGGCCTTGGATGTGTAATGGGTCTTGAAATACTATTTCTACATTCCCTTGACCAAATCCACCCACATTAGGATTATTGGTTAATGGTTGATCAAGTTTGATAGATTTTCCCTCTAAAACAAGAAGTTTTGGTCCTAGAGGGACAATATCAACCACTTGACATCCATCTGACGATACATTATGGTTGTACCACTTTTTTTCTTTTTGTACAATTTTGTTTATTATGTCTACTACCGTAGCATTATAAACATTATTGTTACTCTTGCTCTCATCAAGATAAATTTGACCCATTTCCCTATTTTCACCTAAATATATGGGATATTTTAAGAAGTGAACATATTTTTTAGTCGCGGGGTTTGGAGAAATAATAAGAAAGGCAATTTCACTATATTTGTGACCAAGAAAAAGGCCAACCACAAGTATATTTTTTTTAGTGGGGCGATAGCTCTGAAAAGACAGATTGTCTATCTTTTCTTTAATCTTAGGTGAAATATGATCGGGAAGAGTTAATTCAAAACCCTCAGGTAAAGTTACCCCACATTCAAAGCTCTTTTTTTACCATTAGCAAGAACTTGTTTAAGTTGTAGATCATAAGGAATTCGAACAACTGCTTCAAATACAATATCAATAATTACTGTTTATAGAACCTCGATATCTACTAGTTTATTAGCTAAATGGAAATTGGCACATACAATACAATCAGTTACTTATCATGGATTTTCATAGCCTTACTGTGCAAAAATGGAATATGCATTTGAAATGAGTGCCTGAGTTATTATATATATCATGAGCAATATAGAAATAGATCAAGTAATATCTTTCTTTATCCAAGAAAATGTATTTTGAGTTTGTATGGTCTAATCATTGATACCAAAAATGTTGACAATAAAATTAGATAAGTCACTAGTATAGTTCGCTATCTGTGATTCTTCTATTTATTGAAATAATTTTACTGATTGGGATTGGTTGATCATTTTTCATTCATTCATTGAATGATAAATCATAACACGTGAAAGAGATACACAATTTAAATAACAAAAGATCCAATATTTCAAAATTGTATCTAGAATAACTGAAAAAGTAGAAACAAGACCGAATATAATTTGATCATTATGAGCAAATCCAAAATCTTTGTAAACAGACTCAATCATTAGTTCCTAACCATATGGAGAATGGAACCCTATACATAAATCGATTAATAAAAGAATTGAAAAATCTTTTATTGTGTCGCATAAGTTATATAGGAATTCTTGAAACCAAGAGTTAAGGATAACAAGTTCTTCGTTACCTAGAATAGAATAACCACTTAGAATTACGAAAGAGATTATATTTGTTAAGAAATACAAAATTGTATGGATCCGACTCTCGTTGTAGATCTTGATAAATTGGATCGTCTCTTTGTAGATTCTTATGTAAGGCTCTTCTACTTGTAAATGTGTTTCCGGGTATTGCTTTATAATTTCGTCCAAGAGGGATAGTTCCTCTAATTCTATGATTTTTTTTTAAAAATACTCTTTTCTTGAATATCATTTAAAAAAAATTGGAATATTTATTATTCTACCAATTAGTAACCTAAGATTCCTGGCTTTTATTAAATGAGAAGGGGATCCACCAAGGCAAAAATACTATAGATGCAAGAAATAGAAGGGAAGTGAATGCTTTCTTTTTTTCCATTTTTTCGTTTGTTTTATCATCTGTGAATTTTTAAATGAACTCATTTGTCGACTCTATATGATACTAACCTTTCTATCTACATCGGTTCTATTCCATTACAAGTTTCGAGCCTGTGAATCTATTTACTATTTGAATTTGTGATTCAGTACAACTACAATGGTTAATACTTGAATTTTGAAAGAATTCAGAAAAGAAAAACAATACAGAAATAGAATAAATAAGAAGGATTCTCTTTCAAATTTGAATGAAGAAAAAAAAGATAAATTCTTTATTACAATTTTTTTTATATATGAGATATATGTGATGCATTATTTTGATTTGTTACTCGTTTTGTTACTAAATTGAATTAAGTTGATTTCTATGTGAATAAAAAAAAAATTTATTGTTCCATGTATGTATGCTTTTGGCTCAAATGAGCATTCTGAAGAAACTTCAATTCAATTAAGTTATGCTTTAGAAAAAAGACAATTGTTGAGTTTTGGGTTTTTCCTCTTGTTAACTAAGCTAAGAAAGTACTCATCTTCCAATTAAAAACATTAATTGCTGTACGTAAGAAATAGGCCAATTTAGCAGCTTTGTGTTCAATTTTTCATAGAGTCAAATTCTTATCAGTACGAGTCAAAAGAATGGATCCTAGACCTCTTATTTCCATATAAATGGCACGACGAGCATAAAAACCCTCTTTAATTTCTATTTTGATGGACTGAATGCCTTTTATAAAGAATCTAAGGAAGATGCGATGATTTTTTTCTTGAAAATCCTCAACGAAAAATACACAATATTCCTTCCCTTGAATCGAATTGATCATAACACTACCCACATTCCACGAAATTGTGCACCATAAATAGGAAATAATAAAAATACCTACGATTCCATAGAAAGACATTATGATCCCTTGTGGAAAAAAAATTATTTATTGAGAGGGAAATAAAGATATCAAATTCCTTCCAACCAATACAAATACCAAGGGACCTAAAAAAAGGATAAAGGTCCATCAGAAATTACTCATTTTTTGAGACCCTGTTATAAGTTCTATCCATATACCGTATTGATCACAAATATATTATATATACTAGATCTAGTTACATTTTATTGGAATTGGGGAATAACTCAAATAAATTTGACTTTAATTTTTTTTCGAAGTAAACCTCATCAACTAGCACCATTGTGACATAGGCCTTTAATAGTAATTCATTGATATAAACTCAAATATGAAGAATCATTTCATATGATTTCTTATAGATATCCACACACATATTTATACTTTAAATTTCAAAAATTTACCCAGATATTTATTTTCATCTAACTAGAGTTCATCTACTCATATACCATGTTTATGCATACGAGCTTATACTCGTAGGAAACCACATTTCAACCTTATTCCACAAAATATATATATTTTGTATTATGATCCAAGTAAGTCTTAAAACAGTAGATACGATTTTGCCCCATTGTATCTAAATAATCTTGTTTTTTTTAACATGAAGAGATAAGAAACCATTGCAATTGTCGGAAATACTAAGCCCACTAAATGCATATAAACAGAGAGGAAGTTATAGAAAGTTGTCATAGATAGAATGGTTACCTCAATTTGATATTTGTGCCCGTTATTTATTGTTAAATTAACATTGAACCTATTATTTGTTATAAAGATTATAAAGATATCTTAAAATTCATATATAATAATACTATTATATCAAGGACATTGTGTGTATATATAATAGTTTTTATGCCAATACTAAATAAATAGAAATAGATTAAATTCTACATAGAATTCTTCACCCGATTCTTTTTATAATTCAATCTTATGTTACCAAATAAAAACATATTCTTTCAATTTTTACTTTGATTCTTATAAACTTCATAACAACTTGGTCACCACAAAGAATAACATAATTTTATTGGTTCTAACAATGAATTTGAAACTTATGACATCTTTTACAAATTTCGTAATAGCTTGATATTCTTTTTCACTACTATAATAATTTAACTCTGGACATTGGAAATATCCTAATGTGTATCTACAATGATATTAATCTTTATTATCTATTTTTGCTTTCAGAATTGCTTCCCAATATTCTTGTGAAACATTTGTTTCAATTATCATTTTATCATCTAACTCTGGATGGTATAAAGTTAGTAATTTTTTTACCTTTGCTTTTACTTTATTCATATATAGATAGAGTATCTTTTTCGGTCCATTTTTAGGTATGGTCTTTTTTAATTTTTCTTGTAAAAGTTTTCGCATCTCTACAAGTTTCTTGATATTTACTTCTGCATATGACACACATCCTAAAAATATTTGTAATTGGTTTTTATATTTTAATTCACTAGAAAAAACTTGAATATTATTTAATATATAAGGTTATAGATTATTATTTTCATCTTCAATTTCCAACCCTAAATATTTAATTTTTCGTTGAGCAAATAATGCTTTCCTTTCAGAGAGTACAATACCTTATTTCATGAACTCTTGTAGAATATTAATAATATCTAAATAATGTTTATTTAATTCTTTATTAAAAATCAAAATGTCGTCTATATAGATACAAGACATATTTTGTAATTTTTAAAATATATTATCCATATATTTTTGAAAGATACATGGGGCTTGTTTTAATCCAAATGGTACAACAATCTATTGGAATTGTCCTCGTGAGAAACTAAATACCGTTATTTTTGAGATTCTTCATCTAATCTTATTTGCCAAAATCCACTTTTACAATCAAAACTTTAGAAGTATTTCTTTCATTTTATTAATAATAAAAATTCTTCTTTTTTTGGAACGAAGTATCAATCATCAATAGTTTTTTGTTCAATGCTTTGAAGTTTACTACCATTCTCTTTTTTTAGCTTCTTTTTCGACTAAAAATGTTGGATTATAGTGAAGTAAATTACTTAGTGTTATGAATTTCAGTTCTAAAAGTTCTTGAATTTGTTTTTCAAATTAAATCATATGTTATGAAGTATAAGTCATTGGTTTTAATCTTATAACCTTGTTAGGGGTAAAAAATCAGAAATACCCCCAAGGTTTAAGAATCTTTAGAAATATCCCCAAGGTTTCAAAAAATTCAAAAATAACTCTAAAAACATAACAGAAGTTAAATTTTAACAGTTATCAAAAATACCCCTAAGGTTTAAATAAATAAATAAAAAGGTCTTAAAATGGAAGAAGAAAAAATAAACCAAGAAATAATAGACATAGAAATAGAAGGCATTTCATGATGTTTTTCACAAAAAATGTTAATAAGTAAAAAGAAAATTGAAGAAATTCAAAAAGCAAAGTTAAATCTTAAAGAAGGAGATGAATTTAAAGACCCATCATTTTTATTAAAAAAATTATTCCCTAGAAAAAATATAATCTATTATGGCATAAGTAATAAAGAAATGAGTATTAAAATTACAGATGCAAAAGAGAGATATAATATACCATTAATTGATAAAGAAACTATATTAAACAAATTATCAAAAATTCCTCATAAAGATAAAGAAAAAAATTGGATACATCCATTTAGGAGGAATTCAAATATTAATAAAAGCTCATTTTAGAGAAGGAATAGATACATCGATAAAATAGCATTATTAGATAACATAATAATAAATAGACATGATGTCTTATTAGGAATGATCCATGGTAATTTAGGATACCAAAAGCTAAAATGTAAAGCATGCCCTAGATTTCTATAAATATACATGATAAAAATTTAAATCAAGTATTAAGTCTAGCTTATGAATTCGAAATAGGAGATTTAATGAAAGAAGGAAATCATCCATATTTAATACATTATCTAGTGGCATATTCTTTAACAAATAGTCATAATAGTTAAATATATGGACAATATTTTTTTATAGAAATAGATAAAACTTTTAAGGAACTTGGACAAATAATAAAATCAGAAATACCAGAAGAATGGAAATTAGATATCAAAGAACCCTTAATAATAGGAAGAAATAGTAACATTGTTAAAACTAATAGCATACCAAGATTTACTTTTATAGGCCATGAAGGAGAAAATTCTAACTAAGAAGAAGTTAAAAAAACTAGAAAATGAAGTTAAAATAATGAAGGCATTAATTCATGATTGTATATTAGGAAAAAAATCATGTTTAGAGATAAAATAAAAAATATGCATTTAGAAATAAATGGAGGTGTAGTAGATGTAGCAAAAAATCAAGTAGCATTATTTGAAACTATACAAATATTAATAGAGGAAATGGATTTAGTCCAAGAATCAAACACAAAATATTTATAGGAAATAATAGATATACAAAAAGAATTACTAAAGGAAATAAAGGAATGTGGTTATAATAAACTACAACAAGATACGCACAAACAATTTTCGAAACTAAGAAAAGATATATACAACATACATAGGGATAATGAAATAATAGGTTATAAATATGATCCTTCAAAAGGATTAGAAGAAGAACCACCAAGGAGATCAGATTCTTTGATTCCTAAAAATGAGAAAAGGAAAAATGAGGAAAATTTAAGAATAAAGAGATAGTTCCAATTTAATGGAATATAGAAAAGAATTAGAAAGAAAATTCATAGACCCTGAAAATAGAGATATAGAAACATTGGTCAGATTATTGACATTAACCAATGAAGAAATAGAAGAACATTATAATGAAAATCTTTGTACTAATAAAGAACATGATGATATGACAATAATAAGTGAAATTGATTTTGAACCACCTAAAATAGAGGAAGGGTTGCATTGGGGAACTAGAGGTAGTATTCCACCAGTGTTCAAACTCCATGATAATTATAAATTTGAACTTTTAGATTTAGATTGTATAAGAGATAGAAAAAAAGCCCTAGATGAATGGTCTAGTGGGATGAGTGTACTTATATAAAATTCTCAAACTATTCAAACAAATCCTTCAACTTGTAGAGTGCTTATAGCACATAAAATGACAGGAAATGTAAAAGTTTGGTTTTCAAACTTAACAGATCAATAATATTTATTAATGCAAAGAAATGCTTCCATAGGGAGAGAATACTTGGATACATTAATAAATGAAATATACAAAGAATTCATTGGAGAAGATAAATGAAGGACTATCACTGAATCTAGTGAAAATGAAATCAATGAAGCTAAATGACATCTAACAAATATGGAAATTTGTAACATGTGTTACATAGATTCTTTTATTTGTGAATATTAAATGTATTACCATAAGTTACCACCCTTTATACAAACAACTTATAAAGAAATGTTTTTTCAAAAATTACCTGGAACATTATATAAAACCTTAACAGAAAATTAGGAACAAAGGAATACATGAACTATATCAAATACTCTAGGAGGAAGAATAAGAAGCCTTAAAGATTGGATCATTATTAAATGCCAAGAAAGAAAAGATTATAAAAAAATAAGAGGAAATGATAAAATCTGTTGTGATACAAAAGATTTTAGAATACCAGGGAAATATGGATGTAATATAAAATCTTATAAACAAAAATATAAATTCAGAAAACAAAATTTCCAAAAATATAAAAAGAGATTTAATAGAGAAAATTATAAGAAAAGATATTTTAGAAGAAAAATTATAAACCTTCTGAAAAAAGGAATTATTGCTCTTCATGAAAGAAAAAATGCAGATGTTGGATTTGTAATAAGGAAGGACATTATGCTAATGAATGTCCAAGCAGACTTCAACATAAAAAAAATTTAGAAAGGAATTTCCACAAAAAGCAAAAATCTTAGAAGAAGTTTTCAAAATGAAATTAGAACCGATCGAGGAATCTAATATAGATGATACTAACAATATCTATCTATTGGAAGAAATTGAGGAAGAAATAATTGACTTTGAATATGAACCTCAAATCATGAATATTCTTCATCAGAAGATGAATGATTTGTATAGTATTACAAATCCAAATAGTACTTACATTAAAGTAGGACTAAAATTTAAAGGTTATAACACTTATCATTTACATGCATATATAGATACATGAGCTAGTATGTGTGTAGCCAGTAGATATGTATTTCCAAAAGATAACTCGAAACAAGCACCAAAAGATTTAATTATAAGAATTGCTAATAATACTACAATAAAACTCAATCAAGTTTTAAAATATATTGATATAATGATAGGAGGAGAAAAATTTCACACTCCTACCATATATCAACAAGAAACAAGAGAAGATTTGTTAATAGGAAATAATTTCCTAAATTTATATCAACCTTTCACACAACATTTTGACAAAATAAGTCTCACAACCTTAGAAGGAGATACCATATATGTTTCTAACATAAGAAAAGCTTTAACTGTTTCAAACCCAACTTTTATGCAACAACATAAAAAGTGAAAACATGGTGAGATTGAAGACCAACAAAAACCTTATTTAGAAAATATTTCATTAGATATAGAAGAAAAAAAACTATTTTCTCAATGAGATACATGAAGACAAAGCCCTAACAAGCATTAAAAGACTATTAAAAATAGTCAGTTCAGAAAATCCCTTGGATCCAAAAATAAATAAATCTAAAACAATAGTCAATATAAAATTAAGAGATCCTAACAAGATCATAAGAGTAAAACCAATGATTTATACTCTAGAAGACATGATTGAATTTGGAAAACAAATTGAAGAACTTTTGGAATTAAACGTCATAATACCAAGTAATTCACCTCACTCTAGTCCATCATTCTTAGTTGAGAAAAGAAGTTGAGAAAAGAAGAGAAAAAAAGAGAATGGTAATAAATTTTAAAACATTGAATAAAGAAACCATTGATGATGGATACTTCATTCCAAAAAAGGAAGAACTACTATCATTAATAAAAGGAAAGAAATACTTCTCGAGTTTTGATTGCAAAAGTGGATTTTGACAAATAAGACTGGATGAAGAATTCCAAAAATTAACAGCATTTAGTTGCCCCCAAGGACAATTCCAATGGACAGTTATACCATTTGGATTAAAACAAGCTCCAAGAATTTTTCAAAGATATATGGATAACATTTTTTTAAAAATTACAAGATATTTGTTGTGTTTACATAAATGATATTTTGGTTTTCATTAATGAATTAAATAAACATTATTTGGATATTATCAACATATTACAAGAATGTAGAAAAGAAGGCATTGTACTCTTTGAAAAGAAAGTAGTACTTGCTCAATAAAAACTCAAATAATTAGGGTTGGAAATTGAAAATGGAAAACATAACCTACAACCTTATATACTAAATAATATTCAAGGTTTCCCTTGTGAATTAAAAGATAAAAACCAATTACAAAGATTTTTAATATGTTTAACATATGTAGAAGCATATATCAAGAAACTTGCAGAAATGAGAAAACCATTGCAAGAAAAATTGAAAAAATATCATATCTGGAAATGGACAGAAGAAGACACTCTATATAAGGATAGAGTAAAAGAAAAGATAAAAAATTTACCAACTTATCCAAGACCAGATGATAAGATGATAATTGAAACAGATGCTTCACAAGAATATTGGGGAACAGTTCTTAAAGAAATAGTAGATGACAAAGATGAATATCTTTGTAGATATACATCAGGATCTTTCCAAGGTTCAGAACTAAATTATCATAGTAATGAAAAAGAATATTTAGCTATTAAAAAGGCTATAAAGAAATTTGCCATATATGTCATAAGCTCTAAATTCATTATTAGAACAGATAACAAGAATTTTGGTTATTTCTTAAGAACAAATATTGCAAGTGATTACAAACAAGGAAGACTAGTTAGATGGTAACAATGGTTCAACCATTACAATTTTGATGTTGAACATCTTCCAAGACATAAAAATAGTTTAGTCGATGTTCTTACCATAGAATTAACACCTCTAACTATTTTTATGCATTCAGGAATGCAACATCTTGATATCAAAATCAAGATAAAAGAAAAGGAGACAAAAATCCTACAAGAACAACTCGAGTTGCTATCTCTCGAGAAATCTCTTATGGAGACAGGAAAGAAACAGGAGGAACTTAATTGTTCAAAAAAACCTCTAGAGACCAAAACCTTAAATGAGGAATCTCTATTAAAAAAAGGAAGAACCTAAATGTTCACAAAAAACTTATGAAACCACAAAGCTCAATTGAGCAGATGAGGTAGAAAAAGAAGAACCTAAATGTTCACAAAAAACTTCTGAAACCACAAAGCTCAATTGGGCAGCGGAGGTAGAAAAAGAAGAACAGAAAAAGTTTATGTGGTCTATAATGGCCCAAAACCAGGAATTTATAACAACTAGGCAAAAGCTAGCAAATCTATTTTAAGAATTATTGGAGTAACTCATAGAGCGTTCACCAATAGAATAGAAGATGAAGGTAGTTATGCCAACTACAAAACACTGAAACTAATAACTCCATAGGAGATAGTAAGAAACTATTCTACAGTACTATAACAACAACCAACAGCTCCAAGCCGATTGACAAATCTTGGAAAGATAGCAAGGCCTGCAGTACTATTTAGAGAAACATCTCCACCAGAGACATTAAAAATAGTAAAACATTTAGCACTATTCAGGAAGACATCTCCTAAAACTACTCCAATCATTGAAGATGAAAAGGATCACTATAGAAACCTCAACAAACTACAATGGTTGAGTCTCTATAATTTGGCCAGAAAATCTACCCAAGAACATATTGAAGCTATGAAATTCTATACTATAGATAAAGAATTTCCTACAGGAAGTAAATTCAATATATTGGAAGGAGTTGATCCAATATTTGTGTATAAAGTATTTTATGCAGGATTAATAGAAAATATATATTCAGGAATTAATTTAAGTGAATTAAATTATTTCCAGAAAATTGTAAAAGAGCAATTAAGAATTTCAGAAGAAAAATTAAAGCAGGTGATAAACCTGTTTATCTTAGATTTTTCAATTCATTAATGGACTGGAACGAAGAAGGAAGTATTAGTCCCTACCACTTCATCAAGATAGGGATTTCCAACACAAACAGAGAGGTTCCCAAACTAAGAGCACTTCCAGAAAAGGAATTCAACACAAAAGAAGTCTGTGTATTAAGAGGACAAATGCTAAGCTAAATTTACTATGGACTCAGGAAGATCGACAATTCTACTGAGATTAAAGTAAATTATTCAACTAGTAAATTCGTTATCATTTCTCACAGTAGCATGACTCTGTTAGAAGAAGATGGTGAAAAAATCACCAAATATGAAACCAATTTTAATTGCAACAATCTAGAAATTGGTCAAGAAATAAGGAAGATATTCTGCTTCTATGCCAGAAAAGCCACCAAAGACCATATATACATTCTCTGCATCAAAGACCGAGAAGATGAAGATGCATCATCATCAACGTCATCAAAGGAACTGTTGGCAGAAAATGACAAAGAAAAATAAGAAAACAAGTTGTCGGCAAAAGATTACAAAAGAAATAAAGATGTAGACCCCACATCTTAGTCGGTAGCATGTGCCAAGGAAAAATAGATGAATTATTAGAACAAGGGTAAAATAATAATTTTAGGTTATACCCAGTAACTACGAGCGGCTAAGCATCCCTTTCAAGGTTTTTAGTTGGCCTTAAGTTGTAATAATTATTATATTTTGAATAAGATGGAGTTCGGTTACTCTTCTTTAGTAAGTCAACTATTGGACACCATTTATGTATAGATCCAAAAGGCTTACCATTTCCAGGAAGGCGTTGAGGTTTGAGCAAAACTGAGGCATAACAGGTGTAACAAAAGAAGATGAATAGAAGGGAAGACAGTAGTGGACTCATCGAATTCAGGTATAATAATTATAAATTTAAGCTAGTTAAGAATCTTGAATTTTGAAATATTTGCTTATAACAAGACATAATATTGTTAAAATAGAAAAATGGAATTTATTTTTAGAAATAAACAACTAATAATTCCAATGAAAATCAAAGAGAAAAATCTAATTCTATTAGAAACATTTGATAAAAGTTATCTCTATCATTTAAATGAATATTTTAAAAAATGAAGACTATGAAACTTGTCTTGAAAATTTTAAAAGATTTAACACCTTATTAGATATCTATACAGATTATATTAAAGCTATTAAAAGCATCATAAACCATCATATTTGAAGGACATTACAAGACTATTTTAGTCAAAAATATGTGAGAATAGAGGAAAAAGAATTCAACGACTTAGTTTTTGGATATTACTTTTTTGAAGATTATAAATACATTGTATGTACACAAGAGAAACCTAATTGTATACTACTGATAACTGTATTTTATATAGTTATTTTCATCTGTTTTATTAATTATAATTGCTATGTTCTTGATATTTTTAGTTAATTTTATTTAAATATATTAATATTTACTCTTTATGTGTTAAGGAATATATTTTCAAGAAAATAAAATAATTTGAATCAAAAACGTACTTAATTGTAATTTTATGTCCAAAAATATGATTTCAAATAAAAGAGTTCTTAATTGCATTTTACAAAAGTCCAAAATATAATTTAAATTAAATCGGGCTTAATTTTAATTATTAAAAGTTTAAAATTTAATTTAAATTAGAAAATGGCTTAATTGTAATTAAAGAAAGTTTAAAACGTAATTTGAATTAAATTGGAGGGCTAAAATGTAATTAAGGAAATTTATATTATATGCAAGAAAAGGAGGCCACGTGCACTATCATTACGCGCGACACCAACCATTCGATCATAAAATCAACGGATACGATGGGGAGAGTGGATTGCAAGCGCAAAAAAAGAGAGTGAACGCGGTATTCAGGGTTCACGCTACTCGACGCGCCAGTGGGGCCCACATGCCACGCAGGCCGGCATGTAGGGTGGGACCCACGTGTCTGACGCGTTTGCCAAAGGTCCTGATCGCGTGCGGCATAACCACGTGCAGTCGTTCCCTCTAGACATTTAAATGCTGCCACTTGTCCCACGTTCTCCTTCAGCGAATCATGAGCGGCCGCGTGGCACGTTTTGGTGAATGCAAAAGCACCAAATCACGCACGTGTTTCAGTAGCTGTCCCCACTTCTTAGTGCCGCTTATCCTATGCGACAAGTTTGCGTGCACGCATTCGTGATAATCAATGATTCACTGCCATGTGGCAGCGTGTTTTGAAAACAAAATCAGAAACGCGCGCTTGTCTCCCACTCAGTTTATATTAATATTTTTGATTTAATCGTTTGTCTGCCATGCGTTCTTTTATTATTTTCGATATAAATATTTCACGCGTGTCCAAAAAAATGTATTATTTTAGATGTATTTTTTTTAGCTATAAATAGGACATTTATTGTTGAGTTTTGCAATTTTTGAAGGTTGGGTTTAGGGGTTCGTTTTTGATAGACTTGGACTGTGGAACATGCAGAAGCCATTTTTGGCTTCTGCTGTGTTCTACGTGTGCCATAAAATTTAGAATCAGAAATGTTTTAATTTTCTTTGTTCTTCATCTTAAATTCCTTAAGTGCTGTAATTTTAATTTTAATTAATGAAGTAATTTAATTTTTCTAGGGTTGCATTTTAGGGGTTCGTTTTTGATAGACTTGGATTGTGGAACATGCAGAAGCCATTTTTGGCTTCTGCTGTGTTCTACGTGTGCCATAAAATTTAGAATCAGAAATGTTTTAATTTTCTTTGTTCTTCATCTTAAATTCCTTAAGTGTTGTAATTTTAATTTTATTTAATGAAGTAATTTAATTTTTCTAGGGTTGCATTTTATCTAAATTTATGAAGCTTTGATTTTAATTATTTTTGTAAGATTTATAAGACGTTTGGTTTGTTTATTCTATCTGTGCTTAATGCTTTTTGATTATTTACGAATTTTATCAAAATGATCTGTGGCACTTAAATAAACATGGAAGATGCATTTTTGTGTATATTGCTCATGGATAGAATGACATGTATGATGAAGGATAGGAATATACCCTTAATTGTATGTGTGGCCATTTGAAAACTTAGAGCGTAATGAATCTTGGTGAATTTAATTCTCATAGGAATATAGTGAATTAATTTAACGAGGTGTGTCTATACGGAGCTCGGAAGAGATGTATGGATAAAATTAGAAGTTTTCGGTTGACAAATTAAATGTACAAAAAAATATAAATCAAGAGAAAATAACATGATTAGAGTGGATTAATTTGGTGAAAAATTGCAATCCTAGATTTCTTTTACTTTGTTATAAAACCTTTTTCTTAACTTTTTTCAAATCAACGATCGTTTTGGATAAAATTTGAGAGAAATAATTTTAGTACTCAACAAACTATAGTGACAAATTTCCGTGGAAACGATAACTTACTTATCAAATTTTATTACTTGTGACCGTGTATGCTTGCACGTTTTATATTCTCTAAAAGAGACAACACTAAGAATAGGACAAAATAATATATATTCAACTTATATGATTTATCAAGATAATATTCTATGAACATTGAATCATTAGTACATAAATTAGAATTATTAGATTTAACAAATGAAAGAGTAATTTTTAATTTTAAAAGTTAAATAATAGATTCAGGATTAGAATTAAGCAACCAACATAATGAAGAACATAATATACTATGCAATTGTAATGAATATAGAAGAAAATTATACTTATACAGTAAAATAATAATCTTTTTAGACAAATTATTATCTTCAATAAATAGACAAAGACTATCAACTAGGTCAATATTAACCCCCGATTAAAAATTGTATCGATTGACAGAAATTGGTATCAGAGCATAGGAATAGTAATCTAAATAGTAATGGATGGAAAAGTAACACCATTAAAGTATAAAGACATTTTTGATATTTTATAAACCTTAGGGGCATTTACGATAATGTTCCTTGTTAAGGTCTCTTAATTTTATGTTGATAATTGTTTTAGATTTATTTATTTATTTATGGATCTAAAGGATTTTATAAGCTTATTATTTTTAATAATTTTTTGATACCTACTAGGGCTTTATCTTCTTGTATTGCATTAAGAAAAGAGTTTTGTTTCTCTTCTATATCTATTGAAATATTTTCTAAATAATATTTTTACTCCTTTATCTCACCACTTTTTTTCTTTTTATGTTGTTGCATTAGAGTTGAGTTTGATACAATCAAAACTTTTCTTATTTTTGGTACTTAAATGGTATTACTATCTATTGTTGTTAAACTTATTTTGTCTAAATATTGTGTAAACATTTGATATAAGTTTAGGAAATTATTTTTTATTAATAATGATATATGATAAAAATGTGAAACTTTTCTTCTTCTATCATTATATCTACATCCTTTAAAAATTTATTAAGATTTATTGTAATATTATTAGTAATTCTTATAATTAAATCTTTTGGTGCCTGTTTTCAATGTTCTTCATGAAACACATATTTACCTGTACACACATGCTACTCCTGTATCTATATATGCATCTAAATGATAGCTAGCATAGCCTTTAAATTTAAATCCTACATTTATATAGGTACTATTTGGATTAGTAATATTATACAAATCATTCATCTTCTGAAGAAAAGTATGCATATTTTGAGTGTTCATATTTTGAGTTGGTTATCTTCTCCTCAGTTTCCTCTAATAGATCAATATTGTAAGTATCATTTATATATGATTTCTCAATTGGTTCTAATTCCATCTTAAATGTTTCTTCTAAAATTTTTTATTTTTTGTGGAAATTCATTTTTTAAATTCTTTCCTTTATTGAAGCTTGCTCGGGCATTCGTTGGCTTAATGTCTTTCTTCTCTATATATCCAACATCTGTATTCTTCTAAAATATATTTTCTTATAGGTTTCTCTATTAAATCTTTTTTTATATTTTTTAAATCTCTTGTATTTTTTATATTTTGTTTGTAGGGTTTTATATTACTTTCATATTTTTTTTGTATTCTAAAATCTCTTGTATCATAACAAATTTTATCATTTCCTTTTATTTGTTTATATTCTTTTCTTTCCTAGCATTTAATAATTATCTAGCTTTTAAGGCTTCTTATTCTTCCTTCTAAGATGTTTGATATAGTTTCCTTATTTCTCTAATTTCAACTTTCTATTAAGGTCTTATGTACTATTCCAGGTAATTTTTGGAAAAACATTTTTTTATAAGTTGTTTGCATAGAGAGTGGTAATTTATGGTAATACATTTCATATTCACAAATAAAATAATCTATGTAACATATGTTATAGATTTCATATTCGTTAGATGCCATTCGACTTCATTGATTTCATTTTCATTGAATTCAATGATAGGTCTTCTTTTATCTTCTCCAATAAATTCATTGTATATTTCATTTATTAATATATCTAAATATTCTCTTCCTATGGGAGCATTCCATTGTATTAATAAATGTTGTTGGTATGTTAACTTTGAAAACCAAACTTTAATATTTCTTGTCATTTTATGAGCTACTAGTACCCTAAAGATTAAAGAGTTTGTTTGTGTAGTTTGAGAGGTTTATATGAGCACACTCATATGACTAACCCATTCATTTAAGGCTTTTTTGTATCTCTTATACAATCTAGATCTAAGAGATTAGACTTATAATTATTATGGAGCTTGAATTCTGGTGGGATACTACCTCTATTTTCCTAATTTAACTCTTCTTCCATTTTGGGTGGTTGTCTTTTTCTATTTGTCAGGCTCTCCTGACCTTTGCCTATTTATTCCTTCCCTATGTGGGTCAGATATTTCTTCTTGGTAAGGAACTGGTATTGAAATTGGTTGCATATAACATTTTTGGGTCATAATTTTTAGTTTAGTATTAGTATTACTGATTATTATCATATCATCTTCCTATTTATTTATACCAAGTTTTTTATTATAATGTTTTTCTAATTCTTCATTAGATAGTGTTAACAAACTAATTAACTTTTCTATATCCTTATTTTGGGGTTTCATAAATTTTTCTTCTAATTATTTTCTATATTCTATTAAATTTGAATTATATCTTTTTTGTTGGATTTTTCTTCATTTTTTCTTTTCTCATTTATAGGAATCAGGGCATCTAATCTCCTAGGTGGTTCTCCTCTTAATCCTTCTAAGGAATCATTTTTATGATATATAATATCATTGTTTCTATGTATGTTATATACATATTTTCTTAATTCCATAAATTTCATATGTATATCTTGTTGTAGTTTATTATGATCACATTCTTTTATTTCTTTCGATAATTATTTTTATGTTTCGATTATACCCTATAGGTATTTCGTGTTTGATTCTCGAATTAAATCCATTCCCTCTATTAAAAGTCTTAAAGCTTTCATTAATGTTGCTTATTTTTTGTTACACCTACTAGGTTTCCATCTATTTCTAACTATATATTTTTTAGTTTGTCTTTAAACATTATTGCATTCCTAATATGACATCATGACTTCATCTTTTCATTTTTTAACTTCTTCTTTGTTAGAAATTTATCCTTCATAGCCTATAAAAGTAAATATTGGTATATTATTAACCACATTAGTTTTTCTTCCTGATATTAGAGATTTTTCCTTGATATCTAAGTGACATTTCTCCGATATTTTAAAGTCTGTTAGTATTTTTAGTTTTATTATTTGTTCATGTTCTTGAAAGGTTTTATCTATTTATATAAATTCATTTTGTCCATATATGCAACTATTATGAATGTTTGTAAATGAATACCTTACTAGGTAGTATATTGAAAATTGATGATTTCCTTCTTTTATTAAATCTCCTCTTTCAAATTCATAAGCTAGACTTAATACTTAGTTTAAGTTTTTATCATGAATATTAATAGCAAATCTAGGGTATATTGTAAATTTTAGCTTATTCATGGTATCCTAAATTACTATGGATTATTCCTAGTAAAATATCTTTCCTATTTATTATACTATTATCTAGTAATATTATTTTTATGAGTGTATCTATTCTTTCTCTTAAATAAGTTTGTATCAATATTTGGATTCCTACTAAATGAATATATTCAATTTTTTCTTTATCCTTTTGGTTGAATAGTTTATTCAATAAGTTTCTTTATCAATTAATGGTATATTATACATTCCTTTTACATATGTGATGTCAATACTCATTTATTTATTACTTATTGGAATAATTTTTTTAAAGATGAAAAATAATGAGTCTTTAAATCTATTTTTTCTTTAAGATTTAATTTTGCATTTCGAATTTCTTCAAAATTCTTTTTACTTATTACAATTTCTTATGAAAAATATCACGAGATATCTTTTATTTCTATTTATATTATTTATTGATTTTTTATTATTTCTTGAGTCTCTATTATTTCTTTTATTTTTATTTATAAAATGTTACTATTTATTTTTTTTAAATCCAACTTCCGTTATTTTTAAGGAATATTTTTGAATTTTTTAAACCTTTAAGGGTATTATTGAAGATACCTAGAGGTATTTTTTGTATTATTCCGAAACAAAAGCTAAATCCATAATCAATTATTAATTAGCCATCAATTTTTTGTGATCTCAAATTTTCATTTTCTCCTGTAATCAAATTTAATCTAATCAAATATTAACACACTGGAATTGACACTCAATTAAAAAAGTAATATAGAACAAATAGTATACCAGAATAAAATTTGTATGAACGTATTTATTAAAAAAAAATACATTTTAATAACAAGTTGATCACAAAGGTTAATGTTTACAAATTATGTCGGAAGGTAATTGGTATTTAACTGAATTGTTTCACCGTTGATAGCTCACTAACTGCTTGATGGAAGTAAGATGAAATTGATTCGATTTAGTTGAAATATAAATGAAATGATCTTCATCTTGTTTTTCTTTAACGAAATGAATTTCATCTGATTAAATATAAATAAAATTAATTATAAAGTTTTTTCAATAAAAGAAACTTTATTTGGTTGAATATTTTAATTTAAATCAATAATATATAAACATTTATAAATATATATAAATATTTATAAATATATATTGTGGGTTTATCAAATGATATAGTTGTCATACTTGCTACTTCGCTCGCTATTTCTAAGTTACTTTGAATAACAACAATTACTCTTTATCTCTAATAAATCAGGAGAATGGTATTATCATAATATATTTTATTATTATTATTATAAAAATAATTTATTAATGATAATTTTATTTAATAATAATGATATTAAATTGTAATTAATACTAAAAATAAAATACATTTTATATATTTTTATTATGACAATAAGAAAAATTATTATATTAATATCATTAAATTAAATGCACCATTGATCATTATATTATTTAATTCTAACAAATGTGATCTTTATACCAAATTTTCATGTAATTTAATTCTAAAATTATTAATATTACTGTTGAAAATTGGTGTTGAAAACATCAAAGTCAAAGACCACGGCCTAAAAACCTTTTTAAATAAAACAAGCTATCTTAAAGTTGTATTATTTCTTTTATATTTTTGTTATAATTCTATAGCTATATATAAAGAGATTTACTCCTTGAATTACTCTTTGAATTAAACATTCCTTGATTTACTCATTGAATTAAGAATTCCTTGTTTTACTCCGTGAATTAAGGATTCTTTATTTTTCTCCTTGAATTACTCCTTAAATTAAGGATGAGAACTCCTTGATTTACTCTTTAATTTACTCCTTAATTTTATCTCCAATACTCTCCCTAAAGCTGGATCCATAAGGTTTATGGATCTAAGCTTGCACAGAAGTCGTTGAAATTGATGAGAAGCCAATGCAACAAATGTAAAACTAACAAAAATGTTGATTACGATAGCAAAAAAAAAATTGTTATCGATGTGAGATCTTTCCTTTTACCACAATACTTTCCCTCCACATCGGGCAGGTAGGAGCTGTAGGAGAGATTTAATCCATCATCGCTAAGGGCTTGGTTTCAATGTGGGATCTTTCCTTTTACCACAATACTCCTCCTCCACATCAAGTAGGTAGAAGCTGTAGGAGAGATTTAATCCATCTCGCTAAGAAATTTGGTTTGAAAAAAAAATATTTGAACAAGAAATCGCTATGATAGAGTGCCAAATAAACTTTAAGACATCGTAGATTCTGCTGTTGAAAACAGAGATAAAATTACAAAAGCTACAAGTATATGATGTTTCGGCAGAGGAGTAACAATTTTTTTCACGAAGATAAACTTGCTTTGATACTATGTTGAAAACGCCGAGACCAAAGGTCTTTCCAAATAAAACAAGCTCTCTTAAAGTTGTATTATTTCTTTCATATTTTTATTACAATTCTATAGCTATATATAAAGAGATTTACTCATTGAATTATTCTTTGAATTAAACATTTCTTGATTTACTCCTTAAATTAAGAATTCTTTGTTTTACTCATTGAATTAAAGATTCCTTGTTTTTCTCCTTGAATTACTCCTCAAATTAAGGATAACAACTCCTTGATTTACTCATTCATTTACTCCTTGAATTAATGAGTTGATACTCCTTAATTTTATCTCCAATAATTACATATAATTTGAACAAAACCACTTATCATTTTAACAGAATGAGACCATGTTAATCGTTTTAAGAAAGTAAAGTAATGACAATAATAATAATAAAAGTTAGTAAAACATCTTTTTATAACAATTTTATTTTTTATTTTTTCAAATAAATTAAACTATAACAATTACCAGTATTTTTAAAATAAAATAAGTAAAAGAGTAAGAAATTTACTAAGCTTATTTTTTTTGCCATGTTTTTTTTAATGAAAAGTTACAATAAGAGGAGAAAAGGGAAAGAAAGAAAAAAAGAAAAAATATAGACTAGAAACAAATGCTTTCTTTTTTTGCCATGTTTTTTAAGTACAAAATTAGTTATAGTTAAATAATATAAGGATAAATGATACATTTGATTGCAATATCATTATCCTAAAGATAATAAAAACTATAATAATTAACGTTTGGATTTGATTCCAAATTTTGAAAGTGTGGTGAATTTACATGTTTCTCTGGAAAAATACAGTTTATTAAACATATTAATTTTTGGGTACATGTAATCTTATCGTTAAAATGTTATACAATTATGTGAATTTATATCCTATAACTTTTTTAACTTTTTATATTTTTTTAAAGCAAATATTATTTTGACTAAAATAAATATGGTTGAAACTTTTAAAAATAAATATGGTTGAAACTTTTAAAAATAAATACATTAAAATATAAAAAATTTATTATTTATATTTTACGGTTATTTTTACTATAAATATATCCACCCTCTTTTCACAATAGAAGACATAGGTTTGATGTATATATAAAGTTTAATATCATTTAAACTACCTACTTCAAATAAAAGAAGTATAAAGATTGAATCTTTTTTTTTCCCCAACAAAAGCATCAATTTACGCATGTTTATCCAAAAGTACCCTTTAAACTTCTTATATTAGTACTTATTTGATTTGCTATTGGTTGGAGGCATGAGATTCATTTGTACTAAGCTACCATTTTTCCTTCTAATTTTACCATGTACCAATTCTAACTAGGTTTCGCACCAGCTTAACTGAGTTTTAAAAAGCATGTAATTCCTTCTAATATTCTTAATAATTATAATTATTCAAATTCTTGATTTCATATTTTCATTTGAAAATTAAAAAAAAATTAAGGAATTATAAAATGGTATTTAAAATAAATGCTTCATGATGGATCCACAAAATCTTTCGAATTGAGTTCTTTTAGTATCCCAACCTATATTGTGATTTGTGAATTTGTTCATTCCCTACACAAGGCCACACAAGGCCCAGGATAGAAAAGAAAGCTAAATGAGAGAAGATGAGGCATTGAGGTGAAAGCCATATCAAAACCTGCAAAATAAAGCAATACTTGCAATACAGAAATTTTCACTCTTAACAAACTAAAGCTCAAATTCCAAATTTCTGCAATACAAGGAATTTATCCTATCCATTGATCGAAAAAATAAATTAAGCTTTAACTTGTCGGTTTAAACACACAATTTATACATCAAGACTTGGATCTTCCTCTTCTACTTCCGCCTTTTTTTTCTTTGACTTATTTTTCCGCTTAGACTTACTCCCATATGATAATGGACCATAAAGACAAAGTCGCAAAGCACCTTGGAGTAGCGGCTGGTGTAAGTAGTTCTTATATAAATCCCAAAACTCGTCCCTGCCAAACGAGAATGTGCGAGGTGAATTGCATAGCTAAAAAGCAAAGAACAAAAAGTACTACAACCTTAATACAAAAAAAAAAAAAAAAAAATCAATAACAAAAAGGAAAGGACGCCTCTTCCACAATATTTGCTACCTTAGCAGTACCACAATTCAATTTTTAGTACTTTTTTTTACCCTTGTTATTTAAGCGGTATTTTAATGATACTCTCATTTAAAAATAGGTACTAATTTGGTACTTAAAGTCCGATAAATCCCCATTTAATATGAAAATTGCATCAAATTGGTAACTATTTTTAAAAAGGAGAACTACTAAGATAATACTTGAATAATAAGGGTAAAAAAGGATACAAAAAATTGAATTGTAGTACTACTAATATAACAAACCCTCTTCAACGCCTTCATCTCTTGTGTGTGTTAATGACCCAGATTGCTCAACCCAAACACAAAAGTACTACAACCTCAAAATCCTAATACCCAGCTCCGTATTTAACTATTTATCATCTCCTTTTGAATCATCACCAACACCATTTCAAAGCTACTTCATTTATCATTCACGTGTTCTATATCTCCAGTCTCTACAATGTCATATGGGTCAGATCCAAAAGCACCAGTTTTATGAAATTGGTTGGAGTTCAGTCCACTACCATTGAAAATGTTGAGCTATTATCCACTCTTGTACTGATTGATGACATACTAAAATTAGGGTTGGGGGTATTGATTTGAAGATGAAATCATCATTCACCGAGAGCCTCTTTGTTACATTAAGAATATTAGCAACATCCACAAAATTAGTACTTCATGCCTATTGCTAATGGCTGTTGAGTGTCGAAAAATATGGGTAGGGATGCATGAAATGGTCAAGTAAGACCACGCTTCCCAGTGTGGTAGTAGGATATGGTGTCTTTGGGTAAATGTCTAAGTTTCAAACCCTACCCCACACCCAAAACGGGTGCTTAATGTTCGGACAAATAGCTCACTACTAAGCACATCATGGAAGGGCTAGTACAACAACTAGCAAGGACAAAAATAAAATACCATAATAACGTCAAGAAAATCATGAAAATACAATAAGAAAAAGATTAACCAATTAAAAAAGCAAACCTGACTTGTGGAAGTGAAAACAAAGTATAGCCTTTAACATCTGGGTGAATGTCCAACAGAACAACTGCAAACCGCGAAAGCCCCAATGCCTCAATGTCAATAAGCTTCTTTATCCTGGAATATATGAAAAGAGCATCCATAAACATAATTATTCAACTAGGCTTAAAGGAACTTGATAAAGAAAATACAGGACATGGAATGAGGCAGAATCAATAAAACGAAGTAGCCATGCAGATTGAGAGGGTTCAGTTCTAAACCAAAATTTTCTACCTTTAACATATAATAAGCATATAAACGAATGAATTCAAACATGGCATGTCAAAAAGTTCTTTACAGGACACCAGCCACATAACGTCGAAATGAAAAAAGAGAGGAATCCAAGTAAAGATCGTCAGAAGCTGAAAGCTAAGTTTAATGCTAAGCATCCATGCTAAGATGTTCATACAATACAAAAAAAGAGAAGAAAGACTCTGATGATGAGCTTAAATGATTAACCTGGCTGGGGTTCCACTTGCTATATTGACACGGTTCTTCAACAAGGATACCTGTTAAAATATAAAGAAATTTATTACATAATAAAGTTAGTTCAATATCCAGAAATCCACTCGGAGCATGATTTAGAATAAAACAAAACAAAAGGGGGGGAAAATCCACTCCGAGAATAGCCATTTCACCAGATAGTCTCAAGGGTCAGAGACAAATAAATAAGAAAAGTAAATCAATACAAAGTCTTACTAACCAAGAAATAGACAAGAGCAAGAGCAAGACTTTCCGAAAGGTATCATATCTGTTAAGCATATCTGTTAAGCATATCTGTTAAGCATATCAGCTACATGTACATATGCAACAACGGTATGATACAACACGAGGTATCAGAGAAAACATTAAGATTACATAATTATATATCAACCAATTCTAAGTCTTAATAACTAATAATTATTGTGTTAGTAAATTCAGTTTCAGGACTAAATTATATAATACCAAGTCTTACTAACCAATAAATAGATATGAGCAAGACTTTCCGAAAGGTATCATATCTGTTAAGCATACCAGCTACATGTACATATGCAAACATGTGCAACAAAGGTATGATACAACACGAGGTATCATAGAAAACATTAAGATTACATAATTATATATCTACCAATTCCAAGTCTTAATAACTAATAATTCTTGTGTTAGTAAATTCAGTTTCAGAACTAAAATGTCGAAATCTCAAGTCTCACCAAATGACAAGGAATTACCACACTCATTCAATTAGCCTCATAGTCCATATTCTTTCTTTTTTGATGGTCTTTTTAGTTTTCATTTTTTTCCTAGACTTCTTTCACTGTGTGATTCTTCCACATTTTCATGAACAACTTTCACTTGTATTTCCCAAGTAGGCATTAATTTTTACATTCTACAATCATAATCATCTTTGTTGAACACTATTGAACTCATAAGTTAAAAACAATAATATCATACATATCATAACATATTAAGAAAATTTGCATTACTAATAAAGTATAATTATTACATAACAATAAATTAATCCAGTAATATACAAAAGGTACCTGTTCTTCAACCTTCATATGTTTTGCAAATAGTTTTACAGCAGGGCAGTCTTTTGTCAATGACCGAAAACCCCTAGAGATAAATAATGAAAGGGTTGGCAACTTGTAAACAAAAGGGCAAAAAAAGGAAACAAAAGAAATGTACTCAACTTCAACATATAGACATTTAACTTTTTCATGTTGATATAGTGACAGGTTTGGTATTATGACTAATAAGTAAATGGAATAAAAGGTTATCTTACCTTAAAAGTTCTATTGCTCTCATGGCAGATGTACTAATAATAATGACTGCTGGACTTCCTGGATCAATTTTCCCTTCCACTAGCTCCTTTTCACAAAGTTCCTTTTTCCATGATGGGCCAAAGGCCGACTTGATATCTTTTCCCAAGTTGCCAGCATCTTGGTCGATGCTTTGAGATAACTCTAGAATGCATCTATCTGTGTGAATTTTAAATAGGAATTTGCAAAGAGACATTGAAGGATCATTTAACTCAAATAAGAAAAGATGAATTTAATATTTGTATTATATATCATTATGAATATGAACAAAAGTTAACAGGTATATCCCCCACAACCTCGTGAGAGAAACTAGCTAGTACCATGCCAACAAAATGTCATTTCTTTTTTCCTATAGGACATATCACGTATATGCCATTGCACATTCAAAAATATGTTGAACACATGAAATGTCTTCAGACATTAACCAAAAAACAACCCAAGTTATGACTCTGTATATTTGATCGGTTCCAAATTTTGAACCCACATTTCACTCTTCCTGTTGTCGAATACACTTAAAACCTAAGTTTATGGGCTTCAGAAGAGCAGATAACATACCCTCCCACTACCCACTATCCCCAATCCCCCCAGTAATTCATTATTCAATCTCTTATATATGAAAATAGATACCATCTATATGCCAATGTATATTTTTGGACGTATTCTACATGTTTACGTCGAGAAATAGACCAGATTAATATACATGCAGTCCGGGTGAAGACCGTATATATGTAACAAATTATGCTTATTTTATATATATATATTCAAGTTAATTCTTGTAAAGTTCACGAGCCCCTTAAATAAATGTCACGTATATATATGCCTTGTATACCCAATAAAAAGACCTTGAATCATCATTATCATTTATTACTCATTAATGTATCTCTCTACTTTCTCTTTCTAAACAAAAATACGTCCCACAACATTTTGACACCCACAATATTTTGACACCCATCATGGAACTCAGATTTTAAGACACGTTCGATGGAATTTGATGCCTCTCATTTTGTTGGACTTCTTGATAGCTTAGATTAAGCTCATCTGTCGAGTATAACATTATCAATCGAACACTTTCCTTGAGAGTTACGATTGAAGCTCGATCATTTGAAAAGCCTAGGTTGATGGGCCCCCAGGCCGAATATGGCATTGACAACGCTCCAACTCCAGAAGAAGGGGATGAAGGGGACACAAACAATGGAGCTAGAGATATGGTGAATCCAAATTGCTCCTGCAATTAACAGTCACGAGAAGATCCATGGAAGAGATGCAAAGTGAGATGAGGAAAGAAAACCTAGAGTTAAAGAAGCAAGTCGAGTTAATGAGTCAGAAGTGTCTTGTACTACTAGAGATCGAACTCGTAACTAACAGTGCACGAGCAATAGGGGAATGAGATGAAGATGTTGATAGAATACTGGTTGAACATAAGAGGAATAGGGGAATGAATGACCGAGCAAATCGAACTCAAGAGCATGCTGATCACAGACCAATTGTCACCCCAGTAACTCAACTTGTAATTGTATGTCTGTTGATGCAACCTAACGTGGCACTTAAAAGAAAAGTTGATGTGGTAAAACAAAGTGTTAGCATGGGAAAAACAGATAAGGAAACAAAATACAAGAAAAGCTCAAACTGATCTCTATAGAGTGTCTAACCAGTTAGTCGACTCACCCTTCTCAGAAGTGATCAAGCAAAGTGAAACCCTTGAGAAGTTTGTATCTCCCAAATACCTGGCCTACAAAGGAACTAAAGACTTTGTTACTCATGTAATCCTTTTCAAAACAATCATGTTTCCTTTCAACATACCTTGATATAAAAGGCAAAGCTATGCAAATCCTTTGCAGCCACCCTCCACAATTCAGCCAACTAGTCATCTAAAACCAAGCAATATCATGTCTTTTGTCGAGCTAGTCAGTTTGTTCGTTACTTATTATGCCAACAAGAAGCCATTGAAAAAGGAGTCACACCATCTATTCTCCATAGTCCAAAATATAGATAAATCTATTGAGGTGTTCATGAAAAGGTTCCATGTGGAGAAAATTGAAATATCTGATTGTCCATATTCCATTACTGTTAAAGAATTCAGGAAGGGTGTGTTGAGAAGTTTTGATTTGTTTGTTGCGCTCACGAAGATGACACCCCAGACAATGGAGGAAGCATATGAAGAAGCACAAAAATTTGTCAACTTGGAAAGGGAGTTGAAACCTATCAAGGAGATGTGCTCCACCACACCCATGATCGCAAGAGGAAATGAAAAAAGAGAGTTAAGTTTGGAGAAGCCTAAACGATTGGAATATCAAGCCAATAAAAGATTTTTCGAGCAAAGTGTCAGGTAAGAAAATTCCTCAAATGAGAATTTGGGACAATGAGGAAAGTTGCTCTAACCCTTTAAGAGACCCTTATTGAGAGTTAGCCTGACAAGCCATCCTAAAAATGGAGGGAGAACAAAATGTCAAATGGTCTCAGATGAGAGTTACAAAGACATCGAACACGACACCAGAGACTAACGCCATTTGAAAAAAGGAGATCAAAGAGCTATTGTCAAAAGGATATCTAGCCGGCTTAATAGACGATACTAATAAAAGAAATGTTGTTAGGCCGAACAAAGATTTGCCTTAGATAACCGACATTCCATAAAGAAGGAAAGTTGCTCGAGTAGAACACAATGTTCGTATAATCTACTCCATTCACGAAGGGTTTGGCTTGAACAGTGAATAAAGTAATGCTCGAAATAGACATGCAAAAGCGGCACAAAATGAAGTAGGCCCTAGAGTATACAACTTACAAAGAAAATGCTCCATTACCTCAATAACATTTAATGAGGAGGATGAGGTGTGGACTCTCTAGTCATTACACTAAGAGTGGGTCCGTGTGACATCTGTCATATATTAGTTGACACCAGGAGCTCGATTGATATTCCATTCTTATCAACCATCTATGCATTAGGTGCATAAGAAAAGGACCTCGTAAAGAAATAAATGCCCATCTTAGGGTTTAATAACAATATCACATATGCCCTTCGAGCAATCAAGTTGCATGTAAGGGCAAAGAGATCTATGGTAATGGCAAACTTTGTGGTGGTTGACGCATCAACACATTCTAATTTGATACAAAAAATGAAGGCGATTTCCTCTACTTACCATCAAGTTATTAAGTATTCTATTGAGAGGATTATAAAAATCCGAAATGATCGAGAAAAGGCGTGCAATTGCTACAATGTGACCATGAAGCAAGTCTACACAAAATAGTAATTAATGAATGCTCAACAATGTCAAAGGCCAAGTAAGGGCCGATTAAGAATGACACTAGTTAGAACAGTTAGTGCCGATGAGTTGGAATTGGTTGAATTAGGAGATAGCCGATGAGTTGGAATTGGTTGAATTAGGAGATAGGGAAAGTCGAGTAGTAAAAATAAATTCAAGCCTAAACATCATGGTCAAGAAGGCCTTTGTTGATTTCCTCTTAAGAAATTTTCCTGAAAGCCCAAAGACATGCCAAGGATCAACCCCAAAGTGATTACCCACAAATTAAATCTCAATGCATGCAAGAAGCCAATGCAATAAAGGAAGAGGAAATTCTCAAGATAAGAGAAAAAAGTCATCCGAACAAAGATCAACTAAAAGACACTGGGATTATGAGAGGTTGACCATCCGTCTTGGCTGTCAAATGTGGTTCTTGTTGCAAAATCCTATAGGGCTCCTCACATGTGCGTTTGCTTTTATTGATTTAAACAATGCATGTCCTAAAGATTGTTATCCTCTCCTGACCATCAATCAACTTGTAGACGCGACATTGGGGTATGGCATCATGAGTTTCCTCGACACATATTCAGGTAATCATCAAATACACATGAGTTCTGAGAATGAAGAAAAGTCCACCTTCATAACTGAAAATGAGACCTTTTGTAACATAAGGATGCCATTGGATCTCAAAAATGTAGGAACAACCTACCAAAGATCAATGAACAAGATGTTCAAGTGCCTCCTTACGCGAATGACATGATTGTAAAAACCGAACAATCCTCAAACCATGTCTCGTAAAGTCCACATGGGCCCTTAAATGAATGAAATATATATGCATGTCCTATATATACCCAATAAAAAGAACTTGAGTTATTACCATTTATTACTCATTAATACATTTCTCTATTTTTCCTCTCTAAACAAAAGTACGTCCCCCAACAATATATACTCAATAATAATGCCATATTATTCTTATCTATTTTCCAGGAAAATACTCATTTTTCCACATGGTCGTACCATAAAATCTATATTTCTAAGATTTCCCACCCATTCCCAATGACCAAAAAGACCCAAAATACAAAAACACAAACGAAAAAAAAAGATTACCTTTAATCGACTCTAACTCGATAGAAGAAAGTAGTACGCCATTGGCAGATTGAAAATGCTCGACAAAATATTTAAACTGGTTAGAAGCCGTTGATTCTAGCACCTGATTGTTTACGTTGTCGTTTTCAACATTTAGGTTGTCGTTTTCATCGTGTTGAGTAGTGATAGCATTTATTTCGTTTATGCTCTTTTCATTTGAGTGGTGATTTCGATTATCGTTCTTTGTAATCCTTTGCTGCTTCTTCTTCTTCTTCTTATCAGATTTTCTCGGGCCAAGAGGTCTTTTGCGGGCGTTAGGATTTTTGGGAGAGGGCTTTTTAAGTTTCTTGCCTCCCATAGTTTGATCTCTGCTTCACTGCTCTGTTTTTGTTTGCTATTCACTGACCTTCGCTCCTGCAGAGAAAACGGAAGAAATATCGCTTAACTTGCAGACTCGCACTAGGGTTGGGATTTTATATCCCATGTAATAGTTTAAAAAAAGTTTTAAATGAAATTTAGTTTAAAAATAAGTAAAATAAATTTAAAATCCAAGTTTTCAACTAGTTGCATTTAAAAAAAATATATCAACTATATTTTACAAAATATAATTATTATAAACATAAAAAAATATTAATATTTTATAAATTTATAATTAATTTTAAATAAATAAATCTTTTTTTAGTATCGTATATTAAATTTTTTATTTTAAAAAATAAAAAATAATTTATTTTATAATAAAATAAATATAAATTTATCCTTATATTAAATATAATATGTTAAATATTTTGATAATTTATAAATAATATAATACATTATTATTATTAATAATTATATTTATATTTATAATTATAAAATAAAAAATAATATTCATAAAAATAATTAAATTATTAATACAAACATATAACATTATATCGCAAATTTTTATAAAAATATTAACTAATATAATTATTTTTATTATTAATATAATAAAATAGGTAAATTATATCTAATTAATTATATTTTAGTAATTAAATAAAATTATTATTAATAAATATTTATTGTCTTAGTAATAATTAAAATTATAATAATATTAGAGATATGTTTTACAATGTAATATATATTTTTAATTTTTACAAATAACCTGTCATATTAATTATATTATGATTTTCAATTTTTTATAACATCAAAAAATTATTATAAAATTATTTAATTAGAGACAATAAAGAGAACAAATAATGAAAAATAATATCTATATTTTATAATATAAATTAAAATAATGATAAAAGTTAATTTTTTATTTCATATTAATAAATATATAATTTATTTATATTTAAAAATTATAAACGGTAAAGTAAAATTTTTAATAATTTAAAATTTTATAATTATTTTATTATTATTATTTTAAATTATTTAATAATAAAATTTTGATAATTTATTTGTTATAAAAAATTATATATTTTTTATTATATAAATATAAATTATTTTAATTATTTTTTATTTATAGTAAAAATTAATTATTATTTATTAAAAATTAATTAGAGAAAAAAGATTAGAGTTGGGAATGAGAAGGGAGAGAGAAAAGGAAGATAGGATGAGAAATTAGAAAAAAAAATATGAAGAATTTGACCCGTAAATTGTCTAGTAAATTAGATATTGATTATTTTTAAATTAAATACCACTTAAACCTTAATTTAAAATATTATAAGAGATATAATTTTTATAGATAAAATCACTATATTTTTCTTTTTAATTACACAAAACAGTTGACTTCCTATATTGGGATGAATATAGTGAGTAAATATTTCTTAAAAAAATTACTAATATTTTTTTAATTAAATAAATAAATATTATACATTCGAATTTAAATTGTCAGTCATAAATTCATATTACTTAAATTATAAACTAATTATAATATAATAAATAAATATTAATATTAAAAAATATAAATAAATGCTTATACTAAATTAAAGAGGTTATTTAATATTATAAAAAACATATCATTTAATCATTAATTTTTATAAAATAACCAAAGATAAAAACTATTTTTTATTAATATTTTAAATAAAATAATATAATTTTTTTAATATGTTATTTTATTAATAAATAAAAAAAATGATAAAAAGTGATTTTTTATTGTACTATTCTATTAAAATATTCAATAAATAATTAAATTTTTATCATAAAATTATTAAAATATTATTACATAGTAAAATTTATATATTTTCTTTAATACATTTTATAAAATATAAGAGGTTAAATTATATATTTTATAATATAATTAACTAATAAACATAAATCTTTTAAAAAATTTAAAATTTGGTGCGTTAACTTTAAAATAATATAAATAATTTTGATTTTAGCCAAAACATATTTTAATTATCATGAATAATTGATTAGTTGGAAAATAGTTTTAATGAATTTAAAAAATATATATAATTAGATAGTTAAACAATAATTCTACACAATTTTTTAAGTAATAATAATTTTTATATTGTAATAATCAATTTTTTTTTATGTCTTATCGTATTTTAAAAAAAAATTATGGAATTTGTATAATTAATCACATTTTTAATTAAGTATAGTTAAAATACCTGTAATTAGTCGAACAAATAGTCCAAGATAACATGAAAAGAAAAAATAAATGGCGGGAAGTTAATTGAATTCACGTAGAGGACTATTCCACACTTCATATTCACCGCCGTTTGCAACCTTCGTCTTTGTGTTTGATTCCATCCCTTTCCAATTCCATGGACTTCTCAGATTCAGACTCAGATGGATCTCACATTTCCGCCACTCCTCCAAGAGACCCCCCCAAATCCAGACCCTCACCTTCACCAAAACCAGCTCTTCCAACTTCACGCCCCATCCTTCTCTCTTCTCACAAATCCACACTTAGGGTTAGAGCCTCATCCTCTATTTCTCATTCTTCAAAGCCTAACAACCACTCCACCAACTCCTTTTCCACACCCGATTTTAAACCGATCCGACTCGAACAACAGCAGCCTGAATCATTTCCCCTTATCCCATCCACTTTACCTTTTCAAATTCGTCGCCAGCTATCCGATCACCAACACGTTGTTTCCGGCGTTGACTCCCTTGAGAACCTTCCCGCTGGTTTCTTCTCCAGGGCCGCTTCGATCTCGAAGTTTCGTGGGTCCAGTCTGAATTTTGAGCGTATTGGAGATGACCCATGTACTTCTTCGGCCTCAGTTTCGCGAGGCAAAGTTGAAATTGGTGAAGCTGATTGTTTAGAAGATGACTGGTTGCCGGAAGAGCTCAAAGACGAAGCGTCTGTTGGTTATGGGAATTCGGTGAAAGTTACGAAGAGGCATTCTAATCTGATTGGCAGCAATGTGCCTGTGCCACCATTGAAAAGGCCAAAATGTGGTAATGAAGGTAACTTTGTTAAACTCAACTTGAAAGGCAGAAAACGATTTTTAAATAAGAGAGGAAATAGCAGTTCGTCGAGAGGTCGAAGATATTATAGAAGGTTTAAGAAAATTTTGAAAGCTCAACCTGGAACTGGAGCAGATGGTGTAATTCAGGAAGAAGATTTAGTTATAGAATTAACAAATCAACTGAATAAGAGGCAGGAGAGTAAAAGTGTAAATTTTGATAGTAATTTGATTGAAGAGGCAGTTTTGGCAGTTAGAAAGGAGGCTACAGATGATAATTTAGTCAAGTTGTTGAGGCTTACTCATGGTTATGATTCTTTCCGCGATGGACAGTTAGAAACAATTAAGATGGTGCTTGAAGGGAAGTCTACAATGCTAGTCTTACCGACAGGTGCTGGAAAATCGTTGTGTTATCAGTTAGCTGCACTAGTTTTACCTGGGATAACTTTGGTTGTAAGTCCATTAGTTGCACTGATGATTGATCAACTAAAACAGCTTCCTCCTATGATTGAAGGTGGTCTTCTTAGTAGTTTTCAGGTATCTTTGCTTTGTTTTCCATCATATTTTAAAAATATGCAGACACTGATACAAGTTTCAATAAGGTATTAATATAGTCGCTCTCTCATTGTTTTAGATACCCAATGAAGCTTCGGAAACGAAGAGGCTGCTTAAAGAAGGGATCATAAAGGTGAGAGTAACAAAGATTTGCTGTATGTAACTTTGCCTTTGTGAATAGATTTCTTAAACCAGTATTTAAAAAAGCATTACATAGCTATTACTTTATAATTATCTCGTTATCAAATTGTTGTCAATCATACTGTTGTGCTGACATAATCATCTTTATTTCTCTGTACTTTTTTCTTTCTGGAAAACAAAATGCTTACGTGTTCCTCATAAAATTTTCAGTTTTTCAAATCCTTTATTTATTTCTGGATGATGAGACTTTGTACATTATATATCAGGTGCTATTTGTTTCACCCGAGAGATTTTTGAATGCGGAATTTTCGTCAATGTTTTCTAGTACTTTGTTTATATCCCTTGTTGTGGTGGATGAAGCTCACTGTATATCTGAATGGTAAGTGGCACTTGATCCTCCTCTCATTTCTTTAATCATTGGTTTCATCAATACTTTGTGCATTTATTCTTGTCTGCCTTCAAGCTGACTTCTGAATGTTGCACGATTTCAATTATGTAGTTATTCAGTTTGTTGAAGTCCTTTTCCAGGTCACATAATTTTCGGCCATCATACATGAGGCTCAGAGCATCGTTGCTTAAGTCCAAGCTAAATGTCAACCATTTTCTCGCAATGACAGCCACTGCCACAACTAGGACTTTGAATGCTACAATGTCTGCCCTTGAGATCCCTCGGACTAATCTTGTTCAAAAGGCTCAGTTAAGAGACAATTTACAGTTGTCAGTATCCCTGAGTGGAAGCAGGTAAGTTTAAATAATGTTCTTAAAATTAAATTTGTTTATTCTCAGTTGATTAATGAACTTATTATTTGCTTATTCATTTATTGTATGTTGATCTTGTGAATACAGTAGAATGAAAGATTTGCTTGTTTTAATCAAGTCGCACCCGTACTCAGAATTAAAGAGCATCATTATATACTGCAAATTTCAGGTATATACTTTGTCATGCTATGCACTTTGTTTTTTAGAATTCCACCCTTTCCTAACCCTATCCGTAGGTAACAGTTTTGGTAGTTGTGTACTTGTATATAATGCCAGATCAGACTAAAGCATGTAAGTAGAAGTCTCTGTCTCTTGTATCTGTCTTCCGTTTTCAGATTGGATTACTTTGCATCTATATTTTTTTTTCCTGTTTCTTGTACTAAGATGTTTTTATCACTTCATGCACTGAATGAAGATTATAAAAAAATCCCATCAGATGGGATGGATATATATATATCTAATCATTAAGTGTTAATGACAAGTGATTGTTGCTTTCTGACGTTGCAGGCAGAAGTTAATTTGATAACTAGATACTTGTGTGATAATAACATCGTTGCAAAGGTTAGGTTTCTTACTTCTTTGTTTTGTGTGTTGATGATAAACAGAATTCCTTACTCTTACTGCAGAATTTGAAAATCTGAATATTTTTATTCTTTATACTTCCTAGAGTTACCATAGCAATATGCCTGGGAAAGATCGAAGTCGTGTGCAGGGGTTGTTTTGTTCTAATAAGATTCGAGTGGTGAGATGAAACTTATGTTGCAACTATGGTGTTTTTTTATGAATATGTTTTATTTTTCTCCTTTTGGACTTTAATATGTTTAGTAATACTATTATCAATGCTACTTTTGGTTTCTTTATTAACAAGTTTACTTGATTTAATGGAAGGTTGTTGCAACTGTGGCATTTGGTATGGGGCTCGATAAGAGTGATGTCGGGGCTGTAAGCAAAACAATTACTCATAATTATAGTTGTCTCTTGCATCATTTTTTTAAAAAACATTTTGCATCATATACACGTGAGGTATTATCTTAGAAAGATATCCAGTGCATACACTTACTTTCATTACATGAATGGGCTACCAGTTTTTATTGTACATTACTGTCTAGATGAATGGCATGTGTTTTAAACTCAACTTATAAGGAATAATATGTTACAGAAATAAAAAAACAATTTCAAGTATTAACTGACTATGATGATTAAGATATTAAAATGGAGCTACTGACTTCAAATTATGACCCTTTTGGGATGTACATGCATTGCTAACAAATCATGCACGTATGCTTGTTATGGTTACTTACATATTGCAGCATGCATGTTCATGTCATGTTATCATCCTTGTGTTGCAATATGCCTGCTATTTATTGCATGTCACTTGGGAGTATATTGTTACTCTGATTTTCTAATATCACCTCTTTCAGGTGATCCATTATAGTTTGCCTGAAAGCTTGGAGGAGTATGTTCAGGTGAATCTTTGCTTTTAACTGGTTGCTTTTTTGAAGAAAAAAAAAATATTTTTTTCTCAGAGCCTCAACTATAGTATGACTACATCTTGTAGGAAATTGGACGTGCTGGACGGGATGGGACTTTGTCTTATTGCCATTTATTTTTAGATGATGATACATATTTCAAGCTACGTAGTCTCATGTTCAGGTACACAGATATAGATCCTATCTTATGCTACCCTTTTACACAAAGGTTTTATAGATTTAGAACTGATAAGATTATTTTCTTTTCAGTGAAGGAGTAGATAAATATGCAGTAAACAAATTCCTTTCTCAAATTTTCCCGACTAACAATAATTTAAAAGGGAAGATATGTTCATTAGTCAAAGAATCTGCCTCTCGCAAATTTGATATGAAAGAAGAGGTTCTTCCTTTGCCGATATATTTTGAAAAATTTTAGTTGCTTTCTCAATTAACATGACTGGTGACTTATGCTTAAGTGAACGAGAACTCTTGTTATACATAGCAAATTTTTTGTGTAGCTAAATTTTTGATGATGCCCTAATATAGAACATGCAATCTGGTTAAGTAGACCATATAGTTGCCAAGAATCCATGGGTTGCCGCAGAAAAAAATCAACCTTTTCTTCATACATTACATTTTTTTTAATAAAAAGGGTGACAGGATCTGATCACACAAAGTTTCCCGTGATTATCTATATTTATTATAAAATCATTTTCAGCGTGTACGTTTCTTTTAGGCTGTCCTGATAGGTTGTGGTTCTATATTGAAAAAAAAGAAAGAAAAAGAAAATAGAAAATGTAGCTATGTTTAGTGATTTTAATTCTAGTCAGGCTGATGTTTGAGAATTTTGGAAATTGCTTTTGAAATTATTATTCTGCCTCACTTTTGATGGATTAGTCCCAGTTCTTGAGTCAGCCCGTTCTGATTGTCTTTAGGTTTTCCATTTGTTAGTTGTTATCAACCGAAACAACTTTTTCTCTATTCTGACACAGTGCTACTAAAAGAAAATGTAACATCCCGAAACAATAACTAAACATTTTATTGATTCATCGTAATAGACTCAAATAATGTTTCTCCTAGAATAACAAAGTTCATAATAAGGTTTAAGCTCTAAATGTTTGAAAAACTAACTTCTGAAATCTGTGCCAGTATTCTACTACTTTATTCTTAAAATCTACAAATTATGTAATTAAAATACTTGAGCTTAGGGGAGCTTGGATGAGTGTCACTACTCATTAAGCAAATTCACCTTACTTGGAACATTAATCAAACATAATATATGAAAGCACCTAGATAACAAGCAAGTATTTATGATATGCTTACGCTTATGGAGTGGTGCTTGCAATTCATAGGCATGTCCAAAAATATATTTCAAAACTTTATTATATTTATGAGTAGCATGAACCATCACTTTAAAAACTTATTATAGTCCAGCCTTTTACATAAGTCACCCATTAGCAACCAACACATATGAAATGTTGTGCAAGTGATCCTTAAATTATAACTTAATAAAAATTAGAATTTAGAATTCCCACGAGAATTCTCACATGCACAAAATCGTCCAAACGAAGTAAGAAATCTTATGTCACTAGGTACCTAAACTTACACAAGAGACATATCCCACAAATGACACGTAAACTCATCATAGTGCCCTTGACATATGGTACTCCAAGAAAAAAAAAGCATCATAAAGATGATTAAAGTATTATGTGAAAACATATTGTTGCTTAAAATTTTGTTTAATTAACTTAATTTTGCATGAAATGTTGCTCATAACAAACTTGTAATTGCCATGATGTGCTTTAATGATGCTAATGTCATACTAATAATGACCGTATGAACATAAGTAGACTTACACCAAAGTTAAAAAAGTTCGTGAAAATATCTCATTCCACATAATCATCATACACGAACATAGCACAGTTAAGCATCTCATATAATATCAAAGAACATTCATTCATACATAAAGTATCAAACAAGGTATCTACTTACCTAATACGAATAAACGACACAATTATCAATTAATTCAAAGCAACCATAGTCTAAAACAAATTATACTTATATAAAAAGTTAGGCTATCATAACATTTTAAACCATTGGTCTTATATTTAAAAATCCGACCCAAAATTCTTACTTTTACGCAGCTGTAGAACTAGGAATCCTCATTGGTTTAAAACTCCAACTATTTTGACCACTCCAGTTTTTACATTTTTTTTCCTATCCTTTTGAAACAGAGAACTAAGTTCCCAATGAGCAAACATGCTTTTAAACGCATTTAGCTCCCGTCCTTTTCCTCCCCCCCCCCCCCCCTCACAATATCAAATTTAAACCCTTGCTTATTCCAGCTAAAACTCAACTAAAAATATCATTCTGTTTTTTTATTGATTATTTTCAATAATGAGATAACTAATTAATTTCACATTGATTTTTGGCTTCTAAATAATATCTACTATAACTAACCCTAGTTCAATAATATCCAAATTTTAAAGCCAAGGATTTTCTAGAATATTATACAACACACAAACTATTTTCCCTTCTTTTTTGTGGATGTTACAGAGAATTTGCTGATTTTTTGTTTTTGTGCAGGTTATCCTCACAATTTTAACACAATTAGAGTTGGGTGAAGTGAAGTACTTGCATATACTGCCACAGATTAATGTAACATGCTCTTTGAGTTTTCATAAGGTAGTAAACCTATCTACGAATTTCTGCTCAATTTACAGCTCTTTAGCTTGGATCCTTATTTTAGAGGCACTTTGGAGGTGCTTCTACTGCTCCAGCTGGAGCTGTGAACAAACATATATTAGAGGGAATTATATAGAATAGCCTTTCATGAGAGTAGAATATTTGATGTTCTCATGATAGTCTTATAGAGCTTACATGGGGTGGGGAATACATTTCATTGGGATGATTGTAAGAGAAGTCAATCTTGATTGGCATGTGTCAGTTTTATGAGAGGAAGAAATTACTCTTCCTTATAGTTATCTTTATGTTGTCATGCCGTAATGATTTGGTGATGCTTATCATTTTTAAACTTTGAACTGCAGACTTCCCCAACTCTGCTTGCTGAAAAGGATGTTTTTGCTGCAACAATTCTAAATAAGTGCGTTTTGTCAGTAGTCTACACTACGGAAGCATCTCATACTATTTTAAGTTGAGTATCTTTTTAATCAGATTATTCTTATTGAGATTTCCAGGTCTGAAATGAAGCAAGGGCAATATGTGTTCGACATACCAGCTGTGGCAAACGATTTGGGAGTTTCTACAACCGACTTGTTAAATCAGTTGCAGAATCTAAAGGTATGGACCTTATAAAAGAATAATATCTTTAACTCTTTAACTGCTGGAGTCGAGAGTAGAACAAAAAATTAACCTGTGAAAGTTTTTAGAGTGGAGTTTCCAAGGTCATCACGTTTTTAGGGAAGATTATGACATAAATGTTCTCTTTTTGGTTCCCTGTTAATTAATCTTTGTTCCAACATTAACCTTCCTTTAAAATTGACTGCAAAAAAGGGGGGTGAAAAAGTAACTACCTTGAATCTTGGAACCAATATGTTTGTTGTTGAGATAATTTTCTTTTATTTCTTAACATGTTTTGAGCTTTTAGAATCATAATCTTGACAATAGTGCTGTACTTGGGCATCCACATTCAAAAGTCAATTTGTTTTCCCACCAATAGCTGTAGATTAAATGACATCACTTCCTCCAGTTAAAGGAAGTTCCCAATTCAAATCCATCATCTCTGGTTGTAAAGTCATTGCTGATTGTTAAAAACAGAAAAAAAAATAAAGAAAGAAAAGTAAAAATCTCAACCGTATTGGTTTTCTCATAAAAGTGGACATAAAAATTCTGTCATTTTTCTCTTCATATCTGTTCACTCACAGGATATAATTAAGATATGCTTCTCTTCTCTTTAATATGACTTTAGCTGAAGGGAGAAGTGGCATATGAGTTGAAGGACCCAGCTTATTGTTATACGATTGTGGAAACTCCTCAAGATTTGTGCTCTTTTTCAGCGCATCTTACAGAATGGTTATCAGAGGTTGAAAGCTGCAAGGTATTATTTTGTTATCACGTGGAAGTATTATCAATTTTTTTTTTTGGGTCAGGGACTGAGTGGAAGTATTACCATTTGTTTACAATATCAATGCACATGGCATTGCATACACTAGGTGTTATGTAATAGAATTAAGTGTTTTTTTCTTGCTCAAGATTGAGACGATATAGTAGTAAAGTCATCATTGTGAGTTTCTGTTTTAGACTTTTAGGGTGTCCTATAGGTCATTCATTTCAGACTAACGATAAAATGGATCTGGTCATGTAATTTGTTTATCTGCTTTTTTTCTTCAGTGTAAAACCCCATTTGATTAGCTTTTGGTGGTTGATATGAGTTTTTTTAATACTTTGCATGCATGTGTTTCAACCTAATATTTACTTGATTTTTCCCTTTATTTATAGGTACGGAAGTTGGATTTTATGTTTAATGCAGCTGTTTTTGCTGTTAATGCCTGTAAGAAGACACATGATTGCAGTGGTGTCCAG
Organism: Hippophae rhamnoides; assembly: GCA_033030585.1. NCBI lineage: Eukaryota > Viridiplantae > Streptophyta > Magnoliopsida > Rosales > Elaeagnaceae > Hippophae > Hippophae rhamnoides. The sequence continues at coordinate 21,953,066 of CM065438.1, read as the reverse complement.
CATACACCATGCTTGCAGAAAACAATTCTGTCTTATTTTGAAGAAGATGATAACTGTGATGTCCCTAATAAGATGAGTGAAAGCAGGTTTGTCATGGACTTTGAAAATAAATGGTTCCAATCTCTCTGTTTATTGTATACGTGTGACATGATGTTTTCTTTTACCTGGAGATGCTATGCAAACTAATAGCATTATCATTTTCATCTGCAGCCCATTTTTGCGAGCAGATATAAAAGTAAGAGCCACAAAGTTGTTCCTATATTCTACAATCAAAAAATTTGTGCCTAGCATTTAACTTTTTCTTTGTTGTATAACAGGTCTTTCTGCAGAGCAACTCTCACGTCAAATTCACTCCCAGAGCTGTTGCAAGGATAATGCATGGCATTGCTAGCCCAGCTTATCCTTCTATGATTTGGTCAAAGACACACTTCTGGTATGTTAATGAGAACCAACTTGTTTATTTTTTACCCCATTTTTGAACATTGAAACTTATTTCTATAATGTAGGGCCCTGCACGATCAGTAATGGGAGCTGCCCGAGCACCTCGATCAGATTTTTACTTGCATGCTTTCTGATTCTCTTGTTTGTAGCTACTTGACATTAGCATTTAGCAGCATAATAAGAAAATATCATGCCTATGTTTTAGTTCAGAATATGGTGTGCAGACTGTGATTTATTTGTAATACGGTTAGTTTGTCAAATGAAATTTGTATAATCAGTCTTCCAGTTGAGACGTCATGAAGAAAAACCTTATAACTAAACATTATTGTTTGAACAAATTACTAACCTAAATATTTAAAGACAGTTTATGAACTTATCATATGTTGAGAAACTCATCCCCAGAACTATTAGACTACTAATTGGTACAAGTCACTATTCAGTTGCCCTTTAAACAAACTTATAGCTTTTTGGCTAACTTGGCTGGATGTTAGTGGCATCATACCTCTTACAAGTGAAAAATTTAATAATTCGAGTTCATTTTGAGTCAAGCCCATCTAATCGTGTAATTGTGAATTGCAGGGGAAGATATAAACAAACAGATTTCCAAGTTGTAATGGAAGCGGCAAAGGCAGAATTGATTAGTTTTGTGGGTAAGGATGCAATCAGGTAAATTTTAAAGCAGAGCTATCTAAGGTGTTAAATAGTTGAAATTATGGTTTGTTCGTATTGCTTCTAAGATCCTGCAAAAGTTTTCATGACCAAACAAGAAAAAAATGTATCAGAAGTGCTTTTTGGGGTCAGAACTCATAAAGCACATTTAGTGTCTTATTATTATTTGGTCAAACTTACAGATTCTGAATGAAAATTACATATTCCCTTATATTTGCAGTTTGGGATCTGATATACCCACATAATACAGAAACAGAAGGCTAAGATGTTATCAACAAGAAAAAGCTTATGAACAGTGCAAAGTTTCACACTTGACAGGTTCAATGCTGACATCGGACCCCCTCCCCTCCCTCCTTCGCCGGGGTTCGAATATGAATTTGGAATCAATCAGCCCTTGTTTGCTGCTTTGGGTGAATTGGCAAATCGAAGAAAAACTGTTAGAGGGGGGGATACAATCTTGTCATGTAGAAAGGGCAAGATTTGAGTACACATTCACCTTGATTTTCGATAGGTAGAGAGCTTCAGTAAATTCAGACGGATTTCATACAAACCAAGGTAAATCTAAACAACTTTTGTGATGAAAGAAGTAATTACCAAAAGCTACGACTCTGTGATGCTATTCAAGTTTTGTTGCATTATTGTGTAAATGACATGCTAAATAAACACATCAGTCTGGTGGTAAAGGTGTTAGATATCTATTAATTAAAATATTGTATTAGAATACAAATCAATATTCATGAGACTTGTTAACGGATGTGATTGTTCACACAAGAGATTTGCCTTTAGAGAGATTCCCTTTATTACGCTATAAATGAAAATTTCCCATGTTATATATATTGTTTATAATTAAGTATGAATAATGCTATTTCTAGAGTTAATTTTTTAAAATTAGATGTTTGTATATTTTATATAATATTGATGTAATATTAAAATTTTAATGATTTAATAGAATTATAATATAATAAAATAGGTTAAAATTATACATATGATTTGTAATTCCGAGATAAGTTTAAATACAACTAAACATAGATACCTGATATAACGAAGTTATCTTGAATTTTTATTTTAATAATAAAGAAAAATGTATTAAAAGTATAAATGAGATCAATTATTGATATTAATTAAAAATATATTATATGTTACATGGAAAACATTTTTCACATTTTATGAAGGATATTATACTAAAAATAAAAGTGACATATTCGTTAAGCATAACCATTGCTATCATTAGGGTAAATATTTTAGGTTTTATTTTTTCTATTCAAAATGTCAAAATAATATATGATGGAGTCAAATGTCCAAAATACTTTCATGTCATGTAATAACAGGCTATTACGTGCTGTTTTTCAAATTTATATCTCTATCTGTATTTTGCTTTTTCTAAAAGATTATAAACTTATCGTCATTTAATAATTAGATCATTTTAACTTCAAAATTATTATTTTAAAAAAAATTAATAAATTTAATTGTGCATATATATATAAGATTTTAAATATAATTAAATTATTTAATGCTAAATTATTATGCATAAAAGTTTAAATGAAAATTAACTAAAAATACAATTCATTATTGTTTTCGTTTACATAAGAACCTTGCTATTAATAACGTCTATTAAAACCGCGATGATTCCCGGTTGTTTCCTACAATCTTTGCCCATCAGTTAGTACATTTATAAATATAAAAATAAATTTCTAAAATTAACCAATAAGGTGGCATATGTCGGTTAACAATTAGATTTATTCTTCATGATTTACTATATCTCTTTTCTAATATTATTATTTATTTATTTCCAATGAGATATACATGTATATTTTGATTGTTCGAATTGAATATAAATTAGATACGAATCGAAATTTACATCTAATTTGAATTAATTTAAAAAACATGAAAAAATAAAGGTTGGATTGTGATTGGATCAGGAACATTTTGATAATACATAAATAAAAATAATTATAATTATTGTTAGTTATAATTCATGACAACAAAAACCTCATTGAATCCTAGCGTTGGTGTACTAGGACCACCACTCCAACAATGACCAAATTCAACACCAACAAAAACCTCATTGAATCCTAGCGTTGGTGTACTAGGACCACCACCCCAACAATGACCAAATTTAACACCAATAGTTCAACCAACTACTTTTCATAGAATCACTAACTAGGAAGCACGTGAACGCCGAGACAAAGGGTTATGCTACTACTATGATGAAAAATTTATGGCTGGTCACCAATGTGGGCGGCCTCAATTGTTTATGATAGAAGAGCCTCACACAGACCACACAGATCAGCTGGAAGAATTTCGGTTGAAAACAGAATTGTCTGAAATATTACCTGAGATCTCACTCCGTGCAATTGCAGGAGCTGAACATCCACAAACCATGCGTATTATGGGAAAGATGAAAGATAAGAAGGTACTGGTGTTGATTGATGAGGGAAGTACTCATAACTTCATTGACCAAACCTTAACCACCCAATTGGGAATAACCATAACCAAGGAAAAGAAATTACAGGTAATGGTGGCTAATCGAGAACAAATAGAATGCGTTGGTCAATGCTGCAACCTTAACCTTACCATCTAAGGTTTTCAAATCACAGCAGACTTTTATGTCCTCCTAGTTGTAGCTTATCAATTGGTTCTAGGAGTTCAATGGCAAGAAACCTTAGGATCGGTGGAGATGGACTATAAGAAACTTACCATCAGCTTCAAGGTAAAATGAGTTATTCATAAATTTCAAGGATTAGAACGCACCAACATTGTAGCCCTAACTTGCAAAGAGGTCAACAATTTGCCAAGAACTGGGTTATTCCTCCAAATAACTCTCAATGACAACTCCAGTACATAAATCAAAACTCACCCCCCAAATATACAGAAACTACTGGCTTCATTTCCTCAGGTATTCGAACCTCCATCCAGCTTACCACCTAAAAGATCACATGATCACCACATACCCTTACAGCCAGGCTCAAGATAAGTAAATGTACGCCCTTACCATTACCCTTATTATCAGAAGGTTGAAATAGAGAGAATGGTGTAAGAACTCTTACAGTCAGGCTTGATTAGACCTAGTAACAACCCATTCTCATCACTAGTTTTGTTGGTTAAAAAAATAGATGGAGCTTGGAGATTTTGTGTTGACTATAGATCATTGAATGCCATCACTATTAAAGACAAGTACCCTATACCTGTCATAGATAAATTATTGGATGAGTTACATGGAGCCAAGATATATTCCAAGCTAGACTTATGGTCAGGGTATCACCAAATAAGGGTTTGTGAGGATGATGTTGCAAAAATTGCTTTTAGAACACATGAAGGGCACTATGAGTTCCTTGTGATGTCGTTTGGCCTCACCAACGCTCCAGCCACCTTCCAAAGCCTAATGAATGACCTCTTTCGGCCTTATCTCAAGAAATTTATATTAGTTTTCTTTGATGACATCTTAGTGTACTCTCGAAATTGGGAAGATCACATCTTACACTTGCAGACTGTTCTACAAATACTTGCAACTAACAATTTATATGCTAAACCATCCAAGTGTCACTTTGGGGTCTTGTAGGTAGATTATCTAGGCCACATGTTCTCTAAAACAGGGGCCTCAATTGACTCCACAAAAAATTGTGTAGTAAGGGAATGACCAACACCAACAATAGCCAAGGGAGTCAGAGGATTCTCGGGTTAGTAGGCTATTATAGAAAGTTCATCAAACAGTTTGGAGGAATGGTAGCACCACTCACCTGCCTATTAGGAAAAGAAGGGTTCTAGTGGAACGAGACTGCAACCAGAGCCTTCCAACAATTAAAGGAAGCATTGAATGCCTCTCCCATTATGAAGTTACTTGATTTTACTCAATGTTTTGTCATCGAGTGTGATGCAAGCGGCATAGGTCTTGGGGTAGTTTTGACATAAGAAAATCACCCATTGTCTTACTTCAGTGCTCCCCTCAAAGGATCAGCCTTAGCTCTGTCCACTTATGAGAAAGAAATGCTAGCAGTAGTTAAAGCTATCAAGCTATGGAGACCCTATTTATCTGGGAAGACCATTCACTGTACGAACGGATCAGAAGAGCTTGAAGTATCTCTTGGAACAAAGGATCACCACACCAGCCCATGCACATTGGTTACCTAAGCTACTCGGTTATGACTATGAGATCTAATATAAAAAGTAGTCAGAAAACCAAGCAGTAGATTCCTTATCTCGAGTAGTAGAATTTCAATTTCTTTCCATTTCTCAACCTCAAGCTGCCTAGTGGCCTATACTCCAAAAAGAAGTTCAACATGATCCTTTTTATGAGAAACTTCAAAATAGAATCACCTCAGCTGCAATTGATAACTTATACCAAAGGGATGGGGTATTGTTTAGAAGAAATAAAGTATACCTAAATCCTAAGTCAACCTTATTTTTCCAGATACTGGCTGATTGCCATTCATCACCCATAGAGGGCCACTTTGGGTTCCACAAGACACTCACGTGTATTAAATAGAATTTCAATTGGCCTAATATGAAGAAAGGAGTAAAGGACTTCCTAAGCTCATGTGATATATGCAAGAGGTGCAAAAATGATTACATGCAGCCAAAAGGGCTGCTGCAGCCCTTACCAATTCCTAACAAAAGTTGGACTGAAATTTCAATGGATTTCATCGAAGGCTTACCTCCTTCAAAAGGAAACAATATTATTATGGTAGTGGTGGATCACTTGACAAAGTATGCTCACTTTATTGCCCTGAGGCATCCCTTCACTGCACTGACAGTTGCCAAGGCATATATGGCTAATGTGGTGCGATTGCATGGCTTTCCTACATCTATAGTCAGTGATAGAGATAAGATATTCATCAGTTCTTTTTGGAGAACCTTATTCCAACTCCAAGGTACCAAACTTTGCATGAGTTTGAGTTACCATCCTCAAACGGATGGCCAAACAGAGGTGGTTAACCATACCCTAGAACAGTACTTGCGCTGCTTCGTAGGAGATCAACCAAGACACTGGATAGAATGGCTACCTTGGGCAGAATTCAGTTACAATACCTCAATTCACTCATCAACTAAGATGTCTCCATTTTAAGCAGTCTATGGAACTCCACCGCCATGTCTATTGGCTTATATTCTTGGAACTTCCAACGTTCAGTTGGTGGATGAAACTCTACAAGATCGAGATAAAATGATGTGTGATCTGCGCCAGAATCTCTTACAAGCACAAAATAGAATGAAATGTCAAGCTGATCAGCATCAACGAGAGGTGAATTTTGAGGTAGGGGATTATGTGTACCTCCGTCTGCAGCCTTATAGAAAAACCTCAGTGGTTTTTCGAGCTACCATGAAGCTAGCTCCACGTTACTATAGTCCTTATCAGATAACAGCTCGAATGGGAGCTATGGCCTATAAGCTCGCCCTACCTGCTGGTTCTCAAGTTCACAACGTCTTACATGTCAGTCGGCTCAAAAAGCACCTTAGACCCTACACCCCTACCTTCACCCAATTGCCTCCTCTCTCAGATAATTCTACAGTGATTCCTAAACCAGAAACTATTTTGGAGCATAGGGTGATCCAAAAGGGAAACTATCGACCAAAATTAGAAATCCTCATTAAATGGGTAGGGGCACCAGTGGAGGATGCACTTGGGAGAACGAGCGGCGATTCTCTAAAGCCTACCCTACGTTTATCCTTGCAGACAAGGATTCTCAGGTGGGGGGAGTTGATAAGTGCATATGCGCTGAAGCGCGCGTAGAGGAGCTCGCACGCGCATTGTTCGGGCAAACACATAAGTAGCAACGAGTAGAGTAGGTTGATGTTCGTTGGAGGAGGGAGACCATCCACTCTCATCACGAGGGGAATCAATAAGCGGTTAGAGTAGTACCTCCACCCCACTGCCAGAGTAGATTCTGTTATTCCATGCCTTTCTCTTTCTGTTATTTAGGTTAATTCTTTGTCTCTCTCTTTTGCTTTTATAAGGCTATAAGATAGCCGAGAAACTAAGAAATGATATGAAAAATTAAACCAATTATCTTTTTCTCGTTTTCCCTATTCTCTCTCTCAAATTTCCCTTATCAAATAATTCATAGATTCCCATTAGCCGAGAAACCAAGGAATAATATGAAAAATTAAGCCAATTGTCTTTTTCTCGTTTTTCCTATCCTCTTTCAAATTACTCTTATCAAATAATTCATAAATTCTCATTGTTAATCAATCACAAACATATATATTCATAGATTCTCATTGTTAATCAATCACGAACATATATATTGGGTTTATTGTAGCTTGATAACTTCTTGTTAGTTCCTTTTTTTCATTGTAAATTTTTCATGTCTCTAATTTTGTTTCTTTCTTCCTTAATTTTCATTTATACGTTCACCATTATCTAGGTTTTCCTAATTAAGTAAATATTAGTGTTTTCTTAAATAAGTAAAAAGTAAATATATTATTTGTATTTACTATTTAACATTCTTATTTGATTACATTTGATTTCCATTATTTTTATTTGATTAGCTATAATTTTTCAATTATTTTATATTTTATAATTTTTCTTTAAAATTCAAGATATTTTAAAATAATACAAAATACGAGCTAAAATATGAAATTTCGTTGAAATAACAGAAAATCTATCTTAAAATGATAAGAATGCTACACCACATGTTTCACTGTTAAGAGAACAGTTCGGATAGTTTATTTGGTCTTTTTTTCATATATATTTAGAATTGGTTTTTTGGGTTTTAAATTTTTTTAAAATATTATATTTATGAGTCAGCATTAAAAAATTTCTATTAACCAAAATTTTTAATAACAAGTAAATTGAAATTTATAATAATATTCTCTTAAAAAATTGTTACAATATTTATTGCTACTTTATTTTCAAAGATCTTATTATATTTTTTTGAAATAAAAAAATAAATATTTTCTATGATACATCCTTAATTTTGAGTCACATAGTATTACCCTCAAAGCATTGAATTTCATTATAAAAAAATGATGAAAATAATTTATTTATATACTATTAAATAATAGTAATTAATAATTATATATTTTTATTATGAAAATAAACATTTAAGAAAGGAAAGTATTGTTCTACTTTTACTTGAAATATTAAAAACTGAAAGTATGAGTTTAGAATGTTATTATTATTTATTAGGAAAAAAAATCCTAATTTAACCCACTTTTATAATATAGTGCATCAATTTACTTGCTCACATGTCATAGTTGGTTATTTTAATATATTTTTTAAAGTGATTATTGAATAGTTTCCTTCTATAGAATTTTAAACTGTAATTTTTTTTTAAAAAAGTGCATTATTTAATACAAAATTTATAATTAAACAAGTACAATTTTTATTAGGTACATATATATATATATATTATAATTTTAATCTGTTATAATATTTATAATTTTTTTTAAAGAAAACCAATATATTTTATTATTTATAAAATTAGTACTATATAATCAAATTATTTTCTTGTTTAATAATTATCGCTATTGACTTTTGATTTGCCGTTTATAATGGTGAAATTCAATTAAATTTATCATTCTATTGTTAAGAAATAATAAAAGATATAACAAAATAAAACTAAATTGCCCACCATCTAAAGCAGTTTTCAATTCAAAAAATAGTCCCTTTATATGGATAGAGAATAAGAGGGCACCTCCAAACTTCTTATTACTTGAAGAAATTTATTATCAATTTTTTTATTAATTATATAAATTTATCGTTAAAAATATAATATAATTATTAAAATATTATATAATCATCAAAATATAACTTAATAATATATTTATATTGTTAATTATAATTAAATATTATTTTTATCATTTAATATTATTAAATGATATATTTATAATATTTATAATAAACTGATAACATATTTGTTATATAGGAAAGTTAGTTGTGTTATTTTTTTAGTTTTGTCAGAAAAAAAAAGTAAGTTGTGAGAACACATAACTACACCACTAATTTACAGTTTTTGTTTTTTATTTACAACTTTTAGGGACAGATTTTCATTTGATAATTTTTGGTTAATCAAAACATGATATGTTATATATCATACTTTATTTATTTAATTGTTTTTTTTTTGGAGAAAAAACCTCAATTACAATTTCTTAACCTTCATATTTATCATAAATTTAAGGAAAAAATTATGCTAAAATCATGTCAAAAAGTTCCATATCTTTAGGAGAGTTAAAATTTAAAATGTACTTAAAATAATAATATACGGGTTAGAGTTTTAAAAGTTTATGAAGTTTAATTAATATATAACACGCATATGTTATATCATTACATATAACAAGTAATATTTTAACTCATTTACAGTATTTAAATATAATTTTTTTTAAGATTTTAATGAATTTTAAAAATTTAAATCTATTCATTTAATTTTTTGAGAATTTATAAAATTTTAATTGTATTTAATTAATTTTTTAAAGATTTTTTAAAAGTTTACCATTAAAGTCTTTACTTAGTTATATATCTAATTATTTATTTAATAAAATATCTTCGAAAAATATGATAAATTAAAAATTTATAGAACGATGAGACATATAATCATATGTAAATAAAATAATACAAAAAATAAATATCAAAAAACGAGATTTTTAAGTGAAAATAACATACATCATACTAATAATCTAAGATAAAAACTAAAATCCACTTAATTACCTAACCACCTAATTATCCATTATGAAAAATAAGTATCAAGTTACAAGGTTAGAACTCAAACTACACACTTAAGTAATGCTCCAAATTAATCATAGTTTTAACAAGAAAGATGTTCAGATTCAAACCAACATTCCGAAAAACTCGAGTTTTACGAGTTAATCGAACCTACATTGGTGTTACTTGAAAAGTGAGTACATAAATACAAGTACAAGTGTGTGTCTTAGAACATATTCAATAATGAACAACCCTAACTAGTTAATTTAAACAATTTATCAGATAAATTGAAAATAACTTGCAACTCTAAAACAATCGGTTAAAAGCACAATATCATAATTATTATTGTAGACTTGTTAATACATCAAACATAATTACAAATGTTTGATAAATTAACTTAATGAAAAAACCTACTTGAAAACTTTTAGCAAAACAAGAGAGTATAAAAGATAAAGAGAACATGCATAATTAAGCTTTTATGTGGTTAGTTTCAATTGTGTGCTTAGATTTATATTTATAAAATATTTTGAAGCACTTTAGATCAAAGTACGAATATTGTATTATCTACAAAATTAATTAAATGAGTTTAAAAAAACAAGAACAATATAGTAAAAAATTAATCCAATTCGTATTAGAAATAGGTTTTAAAATCAAAGTCATGGTCACTCGATCAATCTAATCAAGCGTTTGATCAATCGAATACATAGTTCGATCGATCGAATGTCCTCTCGATTGATCTAGTGTATCAATTAATTAATTCCTAAAAATGGATCGTTTCAATCATTAATATCAATCGATTGAGTATTAATTCATCGATCAATCTAATCATATAAATAATTAATTGAACAGGTATATAGCTTGATCAATCTAATGACTACTCGATTGATCAAGTAGATTATTTTCATATTATTCATAAGTATTTAATTTTCAATCTAACGTGCATGGAAACAGAGATATACCTTAAATGTGATCGATGAGGCTCAATAGTTCTTTAACTTGAAAATATTCTTTTAAGCACACCTAGAAACTAAAATTACAATTATATATTTTGTTTACAAATATCGCGAAAACTCACATAAGCCTTAGAATCTTCCTTTTGGTATATTTGTATGACAAAAACCTCTCTTTCACTATATAACGCTTATAGGAAAATTAATTTTTTACATAATGGTACTATCCTATGATATGGTGAAACTATCTTCACTTGAATATCGAAAGCTTATGTTTATACTAAAAAACAATAACACCAATAAGCAAACAACTTTCCCAAAAGACTCATTATTCATAATAGCTTAATGTATCTAATAATAAAATAAGGGATAATGATCAAAAGAGAATTAGACAAATGATAGAAATTAAAAATAACTCTTTTTTTATTAAATATCCAAAAAATCAAAGTAATTTAGAAATAAAAATATCCCACAAAATTAACTATCCCTTTTTTTAATGTTTCAATTTAATTCAAAAATTTTGATACCAAATTTTTTCTCTATTTGTAATACGAATAAATAATGTAATCATGAAGCAATAATATTAGGTTGAGCAAGCAAGTAGTGTATTTAATGACGGAAGAGATAAGTATACATTTTAAAAAGCTCAGTACAATCAAAATAGAGAGCTAAAAATAATATGTTTTCTAAAATATGAATAAACTATTTCTAAGTTTTACGACTCGTTTAAATAAATTAGAATAAAATCCAAATTTATAAAAATTGATATATATATATATATATATATATATATATATTAATTAAAGGTAATAAACTTAGCTTAATATGATCATAACAGTACACATAAATGATAAAATTAATTTTGTTCAAAGTATTTCTATCCATTAACAACATAAACATATGTAAACAAGACACACAAATATACTAACACATGTGGTGACATATCGACAATTACTAAAAGTAAAATGTGTTGAAACTACAATAGGACTTTAATTTATTCATTTATGATCAGTTACGAAAGATTTAAAAGAAAGAGTTTCACCTATTATAAAAAAATTACAATTGAATTTATAATTACACAAAATAAAATTTACTTACCAAGAGAGCTTTAATCTATTTTTTTTTAGTATTCACCTCTTATATTAATTTTTTATGAGTCATTGATTATAAATTGTTTTTGTATAATTAATTGTGGCACTTTCTTTTTGTATATACAAAAGCTTTTATTTTTTATTTTTACCTTTATTATTATTATTATTATTTTAAAGGAAATATACACAAGTTAATATATCTAGTATAATGACTTTCACATTAGTTGTGAGGTAGTCATCTCTGCTCACTGTGGTAACTTTTACACATCATAATAGACACTTTTCTCAAAACTAGGTGTTTTTTTATAACATTATTTTATACAATGAAAGACAGAACTCAATCATAATTTTCACAATTAAGTTTATCTCATGCCCTAAAATCTTACATAAATAATTATAAACTTCTATCATGACATATTTATGTGTTCAGTGAGTGTGCATAAGTTCATGTTAATATCAATCATCATATGTAAAAAATATGTAAATACAAAAGATAAAATATCCATTTGTATAATATATAGCCAGTTAAAAAAATTGAATAGAGTATGTAATGATCATGTCAATATTAAAGCATGTCTACTTTCCTCCTTTTTATTTTTTAAAACCAAAGAAACATTAATAAAAATAAAAACAAACAACCAAATTAAAGATGTTTACTTAGGTTCAATTAAGCACTCAAACAAAAGTATTTCTGTAAAATAATAAATAATGACAATTAGGTGACTAGAAAGAGACAATCATTTCTAACCTAAGCTTTCTTGAATTTTGGTTTATTTATATCTTTGGGTTGGAAATCAAATACCTTAGTTGTTATTGGCATATTCTGGGACTTACCTTTTAATTTTTCATTCATCCCAAATGAAGATGCAACATGTGATAAGAATTATGGAGCCATACAAATCCCAAGTGGACCAATCACAAGGTCTAGGAGAGCATAACTCAAGGATGCTTTACATGGGCTCATTCAAGATGTCATACATAACCAAGGGGAGATAAAATGGGAGATCAAGGATTGGGAAAATCCTAGTATGGAAATTAGGGAAAATTGGCAAAATTGGACTAGGGTTGGCCGCGACACACTTTTCTTTTGGCTCACTTCCACGCACGTCCCCCTTTTGACTGTTTTTATTTTTCATCCCTTGGATGAAATCAAGAGTTGTGATGTAATATTTTCTAAGGTTTCCTTTTATCCTATAAATACTTAAAAGCAACTCAACTGCCTCTTCTTCACACATTAATGATGTTTGATTTTTCAAATCATTTGAGAGCTCATTCATGCTCTTTGTTCCTCTTCAAGCAACTTATCAAGGGATTGAAAACCTTTGTGACATTTTTAGAATCCAAACATTTGTGGTGAGTAATATCCATACTTTTAGGATTTTTTTATGCTAGACTTATCAAGGAAACAACATCTCCCTGTGGCGTCCTTCCTCTCAAGTTAATAGTGGGTAATATCCATTGATTTGTGGGGAAACCCTTTACTATATAATCTGAAAATTAGCTAGGTCTTACCCCTTTGGTTCATATAATTTGGTATCAAAGCTTTAGGCACTAATTTTCAGATTTCTATCCTTTATTTTTATTCTTGTTCTCGTGTTCTTGTCTTGTTTCTGATACATACAAAGAAAATAATAATATATATTTGTGTTATGTTCTTGCTGAAATTTTAGTTTTCAAACCATAAAAATATTGTTCTTCTTTGTTTCCATAATTTTTTGCATTTTTTGATTTTTTTTACATTTTCTTGGTAATATTTTGGTATTTCTCTCATAGTTCCTGCAAAAATTTCCTTTCTCCTTTGTGTCATAATTTATGTGCTATTTTACGTATCGTAAAATTTCTCAAAATCATATTGAAGGTGTTGTATTGATTTACTCTTGAGTTATTAGCATATTTGTTCAAAAAATAAAATAAAAAAAAGGAGTGGCCAAAATTTATTCAGAAAGAACAAAGAAAAAAAGCCAAATTACATATGCTAATTTCTAGTGAATGTTTGAACTCATAGTTCTAAGAACTTTACCCTATTAATATAAATTCCCAATTATGTGTTGAGTTCTTTGAGGAATTGTTGTTTTTTCCAATATTGTTAATCTTTTGATTTCCCCTTGTGCGTAAATATTCTAGTCTAGGATCCTAAACATTTTAAGTTAGTTGTCTTTATGCTTTAACAAGTGGGATATTGTGAACTACCTTTTAGGTGTTTGATAATTCTACAAATTGTTTGGAATTATTGGATTGGGTTGCTTTGATTGGGAGCTAAGAGAGCTTGAACGATCAATTCGAGCACTAAACATGTGAGGTATTGAATGAATTTACATTGGTTCTATTTTATTACACTAACCTCTTGTTATGTAGAATTGCAAAAATATCCAATAGGGGTAGTCCCAAAGAAAGACCGGATATGATGTTTATGATGAGGGCTTTGCAACAATCCTTTGAGAGGATGAACAACCTGATGGTCGATATGAATGAAAGATTGGATAGGTAAGAAAATTCCTTGTAACTATACAACGAGAAACACCTCCAACTAATGTTAGGAGGTTAATAGGCGAGCTCATGTTGAAGATGATATTTTGGAAGAAGATTGGGAGAAAGAATTGGAAGAAGAAAAATGAAGAATTCCTATAGGAGAAAGAAATGGGAATAGAGGAGGAAGAAATGATAGATGTGGTATGTGTAGACCCTCACCTAGGGCCCAAGATGGAGTTGATAGGGACCTAGGTAGTATAAAAATAAAGATACCATCATTCCAAGGAAAGAATGACCCAGAGTTATATTTGGAGCGGGAGAAGAATGTGGAGCACATTTTTGAGTGCCATAACTACTTCACGAAGAAAAAATTAAAACTCATTGTCATTAAGTTTTCTGACTAAGCTTTAAATTGGTGGGATCAATTGGTAATTAGTAGGAGAAGAAACTATGAAAGGCCTATAGATAATTGGGAGAACATAATGCCATCATAAGGAAAAGGTTTGTCCCTAGATACTACTATAGATAGTTACACCAACGCATACAACGATAGACTCAAGGATATAATGAGGCTAATTTTTCCACTAACTATCTTAACCAATCTTTTCCTAGTGCCACCGTTTCTCTTTTGTAGGAATTTGAGGACGTGTTCCTTAAAGATATTCTGGATGGGGTGCCACAAACTAGGGGAATTGAGCATCAAATTGACTTCATACCGGGAGCTTTTCATCCAAAATGACCTGCCTATAAGACCAACTCCGAAAACACTAAGGAGATTCAAAGGCAGGTTGAAGAGTGCTTGACCAAAGGTCAAGTAAAGGAGAGCATAAGCCCATGTGACGTTGATGAGTGCTTAAAAAGCACTAAAATTATCATGATTTAATGTACTTTAATTGATTAAATAGATTTATATTTGTATGATTTTATCATATTTTTATATAAATTTGTCTTTTCGGAATCACGGGTATTTTTTATTGTTTTTCAGGTATTTTAGTTCAAAAATAACTTAAAGACTCGAAGAAAAAAATACTGGAGGCAATACATCACAAATATATTGAGAAATAAAATGAGAAAAAGTCAAAAAGATGGAAAAATTGGACAAAATGGGTCAAAAATGTCAAAAAAACCAAAATTGTGCGTGTAGCCGTCCATCAAGATGATTCCCACATACACCAGCGTGCACACCATCCGATCTGTACCGAGTCCCACGCACAGCATCACGTAGGCTTGCATCGTGCACCGCGCATGCCTACACACTCCTCATCGTGTCATGCACGTGCTCGCGCGCTCCAACCACCCATCTACCGCGCCGATAGCTCTTCTGGCAAGATTTTCGCACCTCATACGCTCGCCAACCTGTCCAAACGTGCCCAAATTAAAATTTTGAAACATTTCCCCCCCTTTTTTGGCCTTTTCCTCATCTATAAAAGGACCATCTCCCCTATTCCAAAACACAATTTTTTGAGCTCTTTCTCTCTCTAGTAAGTTTTATTTTTTTTATTTTTTTTAAGTTCTTCTCTTTTTGAGAGAAACTAGTTATGTTTTTATAAATTTTTAGTTTTTGATTCAATAAATAGATATGGAAATCCGTTTGGAGATTTTCCAGTAACAGAATTAACATTAAACTTTTAAGGTATTGTTTTAATGGATTCTTTACAGTTATCATTTTATATTTTATTCTTATATGTTATATTTAATTTGTCTATGATTGAATTTAACATTACTAGCTGTTTGTAAATATGATATAATTATAACGTTGTTATGCTTACAAAATATTAAATAGGTAAAATACTTTTATAAAATATATTGATTTTGTTTTTATTCAAGATTTTATATTAAGGATGTTAAAGAGAAATACATTATTTTTTATTACAAACTTAAATCTAAAAATTAGATTTTAAGGTTTAATTATTCAGTCTAATTTAGAGTAGTACTCTTTTATTTGTTGGTACAATCGCCTCATAGTTAGAGTGAAACTTTATTTCAAAAGTTTTTTTATAAGAACTATTATTCGAAAATGTATTGACGACATATTTTCAGTATTGGTTTTAAAACTTGAAAGTTAGTCATTGAAAAATTAAATTCTTAGGTTTAATTTGGACACCTTGATTAAAGTCCAATTATTTTACTCCACCTAAAGTTGTGATTAGATGATTTGCTATTTTTTTAGAAATAAAACTGAAATTTAATATTTAATTAATTTATAGGCCTTGCCTAAGGAAACTTTCATACCAAAAAGAAAAAATTAACAAATATTAATTTATATCTTTAATAACTTAAATAATACGAGCAAACATAAGTAATTTAATTATTATATCATTAAATATTTCACTGTTATGAATGATAGAATTTGCATTATTGTTTATTGCATTTATATCTATGTTTATATTTATTATTATGTTATTAGATTAAGAAACAAACAAACCAAAATATCGTGACAGGATGTTTAAGATTTAATTTTGTTTTTAAGATTTTGAATAATAAATTAAAAACCACATAAATTCCTTCCTTAGATCGACCTTTGGAGTATACTTATCATTTTCTATAAAATGATTCATGCACTTGCAAGAGTTTTACAAATAATAAAATCACAAAAGGGTATTTTCGCAAGATCGGTATTTGCAAATGTCAGTCTTACGATTAACTCATTCATCAGCCGTTCCTATGCTACTCGTGCCTAAGAAGGATGGATCAAGCAGGATGTGTGTTGATTGTTGAGCCATCAACAAAATTATGGTAAAATATCGACATCCTATCCCTAGACTAGATGAGTTGCATAGTTCTTACGTTTTTACAAAAAGTTGATTTGAGAAGTGGATATCATCAAATTAGGATGAAAAAACGTGATGAATGGAAAACTACTTTTAAAACTAAGCATAGATTGTATACGTGGTTAGTCATGCCTTTTGGTCTAACAAATGCACCTAACACTTTTATGAGGCTTATGAATCATGTTTTGTGTGCATTTATTGAAAAATTTGTGGTTGTCTATTTTGATGATATTCTCATTTACATTAAAAATCTTGAATATGGGGTCTTACATCTTAGGTATGTGCTTGATATTTTGAGAAAAGAAAAACTATATGCAAACCTAAAAAAGTGTTGTTTTGCATGGACAAGTTGGTTTTCTTGGTTTCATTGTTAGTTTTAAGGAATAGAAGTGAATGAGGAAAAGGTTAAGCTATTTGAGAATGACTCACACCTAAATTTGTAACTGAGGTTAGGAGCTTCCACGGCTTGGCTAGTTTTTATCAAAGGTTTGTTAAATATTTTAGTACACTAGTCGCACTTCTAACCGATATTATTAAAACATTTATTGGTTTTAAATGTGGTGAGAATCAAGAGAGAGAATTTAAAACGTTAAAGGATAGTTTGTGTTATGCACCTATTTTATCTTTACCTGATTTCACTAGGCCTTTGAAGTTGAGTGTGATGCGTCAGGAATGGGTATAGGAGCCGTTTTGACGCAAGAATGGTGACATATCACTTATTTTAGTGAGAAACTTCACGGAGCATCCTTTAATTATCCAATGTATGATAAGGAGCTCTATGCCTTGGTTAAGACACTGGCGTCATGGCAACATTACCTTTGGCCAATGGAATTCGTCATCCATACTGATCACGAATCTCTAAAACATCTGAGGCGCCAAGGTAAGTTGAATAGAAGGCATGCTAGATGAATGGAATTCATTGAGACATTTCCTTATATTGTTCAATATAAAAGAGGTAAGAAGAATGTTGTATCCGATGCGCTATCACGGAGGTATGCCTTACTCTCAAGTTTAAATGCTAGATTGCTAGGATTTGAATATGTTAAAGGAAATGTATGCTAATGATGATGACTTCTCTATTGTTTACCATGGATGTGAAAAATATTCTTAAAATTTTATAAATTAGATGGGTATTTATTTAAAGAAAATCAATTGTGTATACCCAAATGTTCAATGCGTGAATTGTGGATTAATGAGGCCCATGGGGACGATTAATGAGGTATTTTGGAATTAAGAAGACTTTGGATGTTTTGTGTGAGCATTTTTATTGACTGACAATGAGGAAGGATGTAGCGAGTACCTAGAACACCTTGGGTATATATTTAAATGGATTTTGTTTTAGGATTTCCTAGGTCTAAAAAGGGTAGAGACTCCATTTTTGTGGGTATAGATAGGTTTTATACAATGGCATGTTTCATAGCGTGTTATAAAACCGTTGATGCTACTAATGTAACAGAGTTGTTCTTTAGGAAGGTTGTTAGGCTTCATGGAGTTCCTAGAAGCATTATGTCTGGTGGGGATGTTAAATTCCTTAGTTATTTTTGGAAAACTCTTTGGGCTAAAATGGGCACTAAACACTTTTTTTCGACTACTTGTTACCTATAAAATTATGGGAAAACTGAGGTAGTCAATAGGACTCTGTCCACTTTTCTTAGGGTGGTAATAAAAAGGAATTTCAAAAATTGGGAGGATTGCTTACCTTTTGTTGAATTTGCTTATAACCGGAGTATGCATTCAACTACTGATCATTCTCCATTTGAAATTGTTTATGGTATCAATCAACTAACGCTTTTGGACTTAATACCTATACCTATTTCAGAGAGGACTAACTTAGATGGTGTTAGGAAGGCCAAAATGGTGAAGAAACTCCATGAACGCATTCATAAGAAAATTGAGAAGTGAAATGAGGATTGTGCTCGTAGGGCTAACAAAGGATGGTGAAGAGTCATTTTTAAGCCTAGCGATTAGGTTTGGATGCATATGAGGAAGGAACGCTTCCCCAAAAAATGACAGTCCAAGTTGCAACCTAGGGGAGATGGACCTTTTCAAGTGATCGAGCAAATTAACGACAATGCCAACAAAATCGATCTTTATGGTGAGTATAATGCCAGTACCTCCTTTAATATTTCAAATCTTTTTCCTTTTGATTATGTAGGTGACGATTTGAGGAAGAATCCTTTTGAAGAAAGGGGGAATGATGAGAATCATGGAGTCATACAAATCCCAAGTGGATCAATCATAAGGTCTAGGAGGGCACAACTCAATGAGGTTTTAAATTGGCTCATTCAAATGGTCATTCATAACTAAGGGGAGCCAAAATGGGGAGCAATGATTGGGAAAATCCTAGAATGGAAATTAAGGCAAAATTGGACTAGGTTTGGCCGCAACACACTTTTCTTTTGGCTCACATCCACGCATGCCTCTCTTTTGAGTGTTTTATTTTTCAGCCCTTGGATGAAATCAAGGGTTGTGATGTAATATTTTTTTAAGGTTTCCTTGTATCTTATAAATATTTAAAAGCAGCTCAACTGCCTCCATCTCACACATTAATTATATTTGATTTTTCAAATCATTTGAGAGCTCATTCATATTCTTTGTTCCTTTTCAAGTAACTTATCAGGGAATTGACAATCTTTGTGGCATTGTTAGTATCCAAATATTTGTGGGGAGAAATATTCATACTTGTTAGGGTGTTTTTATGCTAGACTTATCAAAGAAACAACACCTCCTTGTGGCGTCCTTCCCTTCAGATTAATGGTGGGTAATATCCATTGATTTATGGAGAAACCCTTTATTATATAATCTGAGAATTAGCTAGGTCTTACCCCTTTGGTTCATATCAACATGCATGGTAGGATAATAATAATTAGTCATTGAATTAAATACATTGAATTTCACTTGCCTCTTTGAGTAAACAACTTCATGCTTTCTAGTAGAATTTTTGAACATATTACCAAAATTTCCATTAATCCTAGAATATGATTCATATGAGCCCTACAATGTGAAGCATAGAAAGTATTATTAAATTTAGGAGTATTTATCAAAAATTTACACTTGGGCCTAATATGACATTTCTCACCACAATGATGACAGATATGGACAAACTTAGCAAATTCTCTAATCACAGGTGCAACTATTCTTTGTATGTAATGGGCAATATAAGGAATAGGGTTAGAAGGCCCTATAAATGTGGTTTTTGATGTTGAATGAGTAGAGATCTTATCTTTATAACTAATGTCATACGTGTCATGTGAGTAAGATAGGTTTGAAGGTTTGACAAAGATGGCATAGTGTGCTTATCTATATATCTTAGCCATCTCCTGTCTCCAGTTGGCTTTCCATAATTCAGAACTTTTTTCAACCTTTTAGCTCCAATCCTTAACCTACTTAATGTTTCCTATAATTTTTCAAGTTCATACATAAGAGTCTTGTTAAACTGTTTAACTTATGCAAGACTTGAATCCAAAACATTAACACGTCTAGACATTTCAATTTTTCTTCTTTTTCTATACTAGAGGAATTTATTTCAAAGGATTTAAGTTTTTCATTTAGTTAGCTACATCCTTTTTGCATCTTACATAATCTATAAATATTTCATTAATACTAATGATATTACATTTATTAAGTAAAATTTTAGCATTACTTTCCTCATCATCTGAGTCAATGTCAGATCAGACTTATATCTACCAACAGTTGTAGTAAATTCCAAGTAATTGGTGCTAGATTCAGCATCAAAACTCCTAAATTTGAGTTCTCTTAGTTTCTGGTCCTTTTGAGAACTTGATTATCCTTTCTTTCGAAGATTCTTTTTGTTTAAGATTTTATTCAATCTTATAATTAAGAGTACCAGTTAGGGATGGGCACGGGGATGGGCGGGGACGGATTTGAATATAACCGTTCCCGAACCGAATTATAAAATCTGTCCCCGAAACCGCCCGAAAACCGTTGCAGTTCGGGGACACTTTTTTACCCGCTAATGCTTCGATGCTTATTATAAAAAAATCGAAAAAAAACAGTTTTTTAAAATTCTATTACTATTTTTAGCAATACAATCCAACTAAAAAAATTGTTGATATTGAATTTATTATCTCAATTTAAATATGTTATTTTGAGTTTATGATAAAAAAATCACCATTTAACAATATATATTTCTATGAATCTTGATAAGATGAAATAAATATCAACAAAAAATACAAGATATAAATAAAATACTATAAACTAATACAAATATTGAAATCTAATTAAATAAATTTAAGAAAACTTCAATTACAATAAATCAAAACTTCTTTCTTCTAATTATTCATCAAATGTACGCGTTTCTTGAAAAAATCAAACATATAAAATCACTTTTATAAACCAAAAGAATAAATTGATTAATAAATAATGTAAATTTTTTACCTCAACATCATCTTCTGCAATATTAATAGTAGAAGCGGATGAACCAGGAGATAACATATCTGAATAAATTATAAAACATTTGAATAAATAATTAATATATAAAACATAAACAGATATTAGTTAACCATGTTTCAGCATATCCAAACAGATATTCAGGTTTCAGAAACAATACTGAAATGAAAAAAACATAGTTTCTCAAGGTTCTGCAAAGCTTTCCACCATATTACAGAACTATCAATAATTATTTCAGCGATCAGATATTAGTTAACCATGTTTCAGCCTATCCAAACAGATATTAAAGTTTCAAAAACAATACTGAAATGAAAAAAACATAGTTTCTCAAGGTTCTACAAAGCTTTCCACCATATTACAGAACTATCAATAATTATTTCAGCGATCAGATATTAGTTAACCATGTTTCAAAGATATCCAAAACAGATATTCGTGTTTCAAAACAATATCCGAAATGAAAAAACATAGTTTCTCAAGGTTCGCAAAGCTTTCCACCATATTACGTAACTATCAATAATTATTTCAAAGAATCGATGTTAGTTAACCATGTTTCAAAGATATCCAAACAGTATATTCGTGTTTCGGAAACACATCCGAAATGAAAAACATAGTTTCTCAAGGTTCTCCGCAGCTTTCCACCATATTACGTAACTATCAATAATTATTTCAACATCGTATATTAGTTAACCATGTTTCAAAGATATCCAAACAGATATTCGTGTTTCGTAAACAATACAAAATGAAAAAAACATAGTTTCTCAAGGTTCCGTAAAGCTTTTCACCATATTACGTAACTATCAATAATTATTTCAAAGAATCGATGTTAGTTAACCATGTTTCAAAGATATCCAAACAGATATTCAGGTTTCTAAAACAATACACGAAATGAAAAAACATAGTTTCTCAAGGTTCCGCAAAGCTTTCCACCATATTATAGAACTATCAATAATTATTTCAAAGAATCGATGTTAGTTAACCATGTTTCAAAGATATCCAAACAGATATTCAGTGTTTCAAACAATACTCGAAATGAAAAAAACATAGTTTCTCAAGGTTCTCGCAAAGCTTTCCACCATATTACGTAACTATCAATAATTATTTCAACAATAAGATATTAGTTAACCATGTTTCAAAGATATCCAAACGATATTCAAAGTTTCGAAACAATACAAATGAAAAAAACATAGTTTCTCAAGGTTCTGCAAGTAGCTTTCCACCATATTACGTAACTATGAATAATTATTTCATTGATCGATGTTAGTTAACCATGTTTCAAAGATATCCAAACAGATATTCAGTTTCAAACAATACCGAAATGAAAAAAAACATAGTTTCTCAAGGTTCTGCAGAAGCTTTCCACCATATTATAGAACTATCAATAATTATTTCAAGTAATCGATGTTAGTTAACCATGTTTCAAAGATATCCAAATGATATTCAGGTTTTAAAACAATACCGAAATGAAAAAAACATAGTTTCTCAAGGTTCGCAAAGCTTTCCACCATATTACGTAACTATCAATAATTATTTCAAAGAATAAGATATTAGTTAACTATGTTTCAAAGATATCCAAACAGATATTTAGGTTTTAAACAATATCGAAATGAAGAAAACATAGTTTCTCAAGGTTCTCAGCAAAGCTTTCC
Source organism: Hippophae rhamnoides (assembly GCA_033030585.1). Classification (NCBI taxonomy): domain Eukaryota; kingdom Viridiplantae; phylum Streptophyta; class Magnoliopsida; order Rosales; family Elaeagnaceae; genus Hippophae; species Hippophae rhamnoides. Next base: position 21,929,984 of record CM065438.1, on the reverse strand, counting down.
ACCATATTACGAACTATCAATAATTATTTCAAAGAATCGATGTTAGTTAACCATGTTTCAAAGATATCCAAACAGATATTCCTGCTCTGTAAACAATACTGAAATGAAAAAAACATAGTTTCTCAAGGTTCTGCAAAGCTTTCCATCATATTACAGAACTATCAATAATTATTTCATCAATCAGATATAGTTAACCATGTTTCAGCATATCCAAACAGATATTAAGGTTTCAAAAACAATACTGAAATGAAAAAAACATAGTTTCTCAAGGTTCTGCAAAGCTTTCCACCATATTACAGAACTATCAATAATTATTTCAGCGATCAGATATTAGTTAACCATGTTTCAGCATATCCAAACAGATATTCAGGTTTCATAAACAATACTAAAATGAAAAAAACATAGTTTCTCAAGGTTCTGCAAAACTTTCCACCATATTATAGAACTATCAATAATTATTTCAGCAATCAGATATTAGTTAACCATGTTTCGTGTTTCGTAAAACAATATCGAACGGCGATGGGTCATACCAGTGAACGACGATGGTCATACTGCAGAACGACGATCGTCACAGGAACGACGTACGGGTTGCGCCGTGAACGGCGCATGGTCATACTGTGGAACGGCGATGGGTTGCACTATGAACGGTGATGGCTTGCGCTGTGAGAGGCGACAGATGACGTTGTGAAGTGTGAACGGACTGGTGACGAGTGACGATTGGCGATTCGCGAAGATGCAGCGACTAGCGATTGAGGCAGGCGACGATGCGGCGTTGTTAGATGGAAGAAAAGTTATGGATGGCCTGACGTGATCTCGTCAAGCTTCGACTCTCAGCCTCTCAAGTCTCAGCCTCTGGTCTGGAGATTAAGGAAAAATGAGAGGCACCGAATGTGTTTGTATGAGAAATTTTGAGTGAATTAGGGTTTGGTAAAAATAGGTTTATATATTAGGTTTAAAATAAATAAATTTTAATTAATATATAATTTATTTAAATAAATAAATTTTAAATAATTTCGGGTACGGGCAGGTACGGTTTTGAGTATAACCGTAACCGAACCGTACTTGCTCCTTTATGTTCGGTTTTTACCCGAAACCGAACCCGTCCCCGAATTTACACGGTTAAAAACTGAACCGCCGGTTCGGTTACCCGCGGATAACGAACCCGCGGTTTTTTTGCCCATTCCTAGTACCAGTTCTTCATCATCATTATCAATGTCTTTATCACTATCATCAATCATCTTAATTTTGAAAAAAATACCTATAATTTTTGGTGGTGTTCGAAAACTCATTTCAAAAGTTTAAAGTGATCCAATAAGTTATTATATTTTAATGGTGTCTATATGCTTGCTTTCATCAATGACAGTGACCATTGCATGGAAGTGATCTGGTTGTAAGCAATGAATCTTCCAAATTACCCCAAAGTCATCAGTTTTCTCTTAAAGGTTGGTAGAGGTGTTAATAATATCATATAATCTTGTATAGATTTAAGAAAAAGTTTCATCTTCTTTCAGTCTAATATTCTCAAATTGAGTACTAAGCATGCAAAGTTTTGTTCGTTTAACTTGTGAGCTATCCTCATGGGCAACCTCCAAAATATCCCAAGCATGCTTAGTAGTTTTAACATGAGAAATACGATGAAATTCATTAAAAGACAAATCACTAAAAATAGTATTAATACCCTTTTGATTCCAACTATTAACAATTTTATCTTCAGTGGTTTAGTTTTTTCTAAGTTTAGGAGTAGCAATATTATCTTTTGTAATCGTAGGTAGTTACCAACCATAAAGCACAGAGTTTCATACGCTTTCATCTATAAACCATACAAAGGCTCTCATACGAGCCTTCCAATAGGGGTAATTGGACCCATTAAAGTAAGGTACATAGGTTCTAGATGAATCCTCTCTTAAATTATCTATAAGAAGGTCTTAGGCACACTAAGTGTATCTAGTGAACGCTTTGATACCAATTGAATTTTTTTTTATCTAATTTTTTTGGGTCAAATATTGCCTCATAACGTGTCTTTGAAATGAACATAAAATATTCGGGTTTTGGTGTTTCATTGTTCAATATTAATAGACCTAAATATTTTAAAAGTAGTTTAAATTTTTTTGTAACTTAATTAAAGCATAGAAAACAAAATTTTTTGGGGGAAAACTTTGGACAAACCACCTTTGGCAATTTTTTGTGCCTAGATATCGAAAAGTTACATGGAAGCAAAAAAACATTCGTCCAAAAAAACCTCCCAGCACAAAATTATGACCGTTCAAAGTTTTCTTATAATGTCACCCAATTTTTGTTCTACAATACCATCACATTTCCACTCAGACTTGTAATTTCATCTTATAGCTCTTGAAATTACTATAAAAAAAATAGTAAATCACACAATATGTTCTAGATAGCTTCTTGCTTCACACATCCATTTGAAACAAAAGTAATAACTATTAATAGCAGCCAAAACAGAGCATTTGAATATTAGATCTGAAATCAAAATTCAGGAAAAGAAAAAAGTTCAAGCAAATATAACCTTCTGTGCAGGATGATGAAAAACAACGAACAACAACAAGAGCGAACAACGAAAAAGGACAAACGATAGGCAAACACTGACCAACAAGAAGCGACAGGCGAACATCAAACAACAGGCAGCGACGACAGAGCTACGACTAGAGAGCAACGACTGGCGAGCTACGACAACAGAGTGACAATAGTAGAGTAACGATAGCAAAGCGGCGAGTAGCGACAGCAGAGTAGAGCAGCGACTGGCGAGAACGATTGAAACCAGCAATGGAGGCAGAGAGAGAGATGGAGGAAACTGGAAAAAAAATTAGGTTTTGTGTTAAGAGATGGCTAGCGACACTTGATATTAGGTTTAATAGGTTAGGTTAGGTACTTAGGTTTATTAATTATTATATATATATATATTTTTAAATAATATATTAAATATATCAGATCGGATCGGATTATATGGATTTGAATATTTTTAATACGAATCCTAATCCGAATCTGAGCAGATTAATAAAATCCAATCCGAATCCGATCCGACTTCGGATCGAAACCATTCAATTTTTTCAAATTTGATCAGATTTTTTGGATTGATCGGATATTTTGCTCACCCCTAACTTAGGTTATACCAATAACCTAAGAGAAAAACCACCGGTCTACCGAACCACCTAACTATCCACTGTGAAAAATAAGTATTCAGTTACAAGGCTATTACTCAAATTACCTATCTAGGAAATGCCCTCAAGTAACCTACTTACAAAATGTTGCTTTCATCATAGTCTTTACAAGATAAGCGTTTGGATCTAGACCAAAGTTCTGATAAACTTGAGTCCCTCAAGTTAATAAAATCTGCATCGTTGTCACTTGGAAAGTTAGCACATAAATACAAATTAAAGTGTGTTCTAGAGTAGATTTAACAATGACTAGTTGATTTAAATAATATATCAAGTAAATCGAAAATAACTAACAACTCTAGAATAATCAGTTAAAAACACAATAACACAATTACTATTGTAGGAATAAGCCATCAAATAAAATCACAAAATGTTTGATAAATTAACTTAATGAAAAAGCTTACTTGAAAATTTTGAGCAAAATAAGAGAGAATATAAAAGATGAAGATAATAGGCACAATTAAACTCTTATGTGGTTAGATTCAAATGTGTGCTTAGGTTTATATTTATAGAATATTTTGAAGCACATTAAGTCAAAGTAAAATTATCATATTGTGTATAACATCAGTTAAATGAGTTTTAAAAAATAAAAATAATATAGTAAAAAAATCAATCAAATTTGTATTAGAAATAGATTTTAAAATCAAAATTTGGAATGCTCGGTCAATCTAATCAATCAATTGAGTATATGGTTCAATCGATCGAATGACCTCTTGATCGATCTAGTATATCAATTAATTAATTTCCCCAAAAATGGATCGATTTAGTCATTAATCTCGATTGATCGATCGAGTATTAATTCCTCGATCGATCTAATCATATAAATAATTAATTCAACGGGTAATATAACTCGATTGATCTAGTCACTTCTCGATAGATCGAGTAACCTATTTTTATATGTCTAATATGCAATCTAATGTGCATGGAAACATTTATATATCTAAAATGTGACCGTTAAGGCTCAATAATTTCTTCGGTTTGAAAATATTATTTTAAGGTAGACATAAAAACTAAAATCATAATTATATTTCTTGTTAACGAATATCATTAACACTCATATAAATTTTACCTATAAAATCTATACAAAATTAAATCTATTCAATTACTATTATTTAAAGGTTTACAAAAATATTAAAAATATCAATAAGTTTTCAAAAATTCATTTAATCATATACTTTTAAGGATATTAACGTATAAATAAATTCTACTATCAATAACATAATTTCTTATGATATTTTCGGAGATTTTTTCGACTCTTTTTTACTTTTGCTTTTTTCTTTCTTTCTCTTTTTTTCCTCACTTTTGACTCTCTTTCTTTTTTCTTCATATTTTTCACACACCAACTTACCTATGATACAGTAATAGCTATAACTTTTTAATAATTATTAAGTATCAAATAACTTAAAAACACGAATTTTTCCAATTAATATAAGTTTATCTTTATTTTTATAAAAAATTTAGATCTTTTTAAAATTTTAAAAATAATATATATTTTATTAAATTTTTAAATAAAATATTTTCTTTTAATAATTATAAATTATTCCTTAACAAAGGGTATACTTAAATTCACTTCCAGAAATACTTCTTCCATTTTAATGTTTTACCTTTTTTACCTTTATTTTCACAGCTATCAATAATATTGAATCCATTTAATATTATTAGTTTAATATTATTAAGTGTTATTTGATAGAATTTTTTTAAAATTTATAAGAATATGTTAAACATTTATTACTCTAATAAAGTATAAGTTAGTAAAATTGAATAATAGTAAAATAAAAAAAATATATATGAAAAATGTAAATAAATATGTATTTTTTAATGTTTAAATAAATAATTCAAAGTTATATAGCTGTTTACGTCACATAGAAATAGAATTAAAGGGGTAGATTGATATGCTATTGGATATCACTACTGGGTAAGAAAAGTTTTTTTTCTCTAGAATAGTATGACAGGCGATCAATTAAAAATGAATAATTAATTCAATTAATTTATTTAAATTAAAAAATTTATTCTGATTAATAAGATTTAGATCATATTTAATTAAAAATTTTTATATTTGAATTGAATTCATACTAAAAAGTATACAATCCATTTATATTTTGATTGGATTTATATTAATAGATTTCTTAATCCGATGTGGATCGAATTAATATTAAATTATAATGCATATTTTATAATATATTATATTTAAATATTATACATATTATAATTACATTATATTACTATTTTAATTTAAAAATAAATATAAATGTTTATAATAATTTAATAATTATACAGACATATTTTTTATTATTTTAATTTTATTAGCTGTGATTATAAATAATAAATTTTACTATAGATACCAATTTAAAATTTAAATATTGTGTATATTATATTTTATATAAGATGATAATTTATAAACAAATTTTAATATCAATATTACCTTATATGATTAGAAAAAAAATCAATTTATTTAGATTCAGATTGATTTAAATTGAATACGACATCAAATTAAATTCGAATAGAAAATTTTCAAATCATATTTTAATTATGATTCTAGTTAATAAAAAATAAATAATTTTGATTGTTGTTAACCTTTATAATCACCCTGTACAAAACAAAAGTAATAACAATAAAAATATTACTTAAAAAAATATTATTAAAATTATTATTTTTCTAAATAGTGTTTTAAGGTTTAGGATTTGAGATTTAGGGATTTAAGGTTTAGGGATTTGAGATTTTGGATTTAGGATTATATTTGTGGGTTAAGATTTAGGGTTAAAATTATTATTTTTCTAAATAATGTTTATGGTTATATTTGTAGATTAAGGTTTATGGTTAAAATTATTATTTTCTAAATAGGGTTTAAGATTTTAGGATTTATGATTTGGGGTTTAGGGTTATATTTGTGGATTAAGGTTTAAAATTAAAATTATTATTTTTCTAAATAGGGTTTAGGATTTTAGGATTTAGGATTTAAGGATTTAGGATTTAGGGTTTAGGGTTTAGGGATTTGAGATTTCAGGTTTAGGGTTAAAATTATTATTTTTTTAAATAAGGTTTAGGGTTATATTTGTAGGTTAAGGTTTATTGTTAAAATTGTTATTTTCTAAATAGGGTTTAAGATTTTAGGATTTATGATTTGGGGTTTAGGGTTATATTTGTGGGTTAATGTTTAAAGTTAAAATTATTATTTTTCTAAATAGGGTTTAAGATTTTAGGATTTGAGATTTAAGGTTTATGGTTTATGATTTTGGGATTTGGGATTTATGGTTATATATGTGAGTTAAGGTTTATGATTAATATTATTATTTTTTTAAATATAGTTTAAGATTTTGGGATTTAGAGTTATATTTGTAGGTTAATGTTTAAGGTTAAAATTATTATTTAAATAGGGTTTAAAGTTTTGTGATTTGGGATTTAGGGTTTAAGTTTTTGAGATTTGAGATTTAGGGTTTTTGGTTTTTGGTTATATTTGGGGTTAGGGTAAAATTGAAAAAAAATTGAGATGAGAATATGATCATGATTCCTTAAAGGGTGAGAAAGAATTCTAATTCATACTCTTTTAAGAATTGATTTCATTATTTTCTCATTTTTAAACCCAACTAAACACAAAAATAAAAGATTCAATTCTGATTTCATTACATCCCATTACATTACATGTAACGTAACATAACATAATAATAATGTTACTTAAGGGCTAAAGTAAAATGTGGTTGGAAACATCATTTTTAATCGTAGATTTAACGCCACTTTATAAAAAATTAAATTTTTTTAGAAAGTTATAAACAATTTATACAAATCTAATCAATTTTATAGATAGTTTTTAAATTGTAGCAAAAACAAATAGAGTTTTTAAATATATAATAAAATATATGTTCAAATTTTAAAAATTTATTAAAATTTGTAGAATTTGTAGAATTTAAAATCTATAAAAAAAATGTTAAAATCATAATTAAATTTTAAAATTTTTAATTAAATATGGGTTAAAAATCTATTAAAATTTATAGATTCTTGTGTATTTCACTTTATTCATAATAGGTAATTTTAAATGTTTAAACAATTTAATTCACAAGACATATCTCATCAAAGTTTTCAGGACACTTCGATTTTTGGCAAGGTTTAAGAATTAAATCTTGACCATACATATCAATAAAGTGAATCGAAGACTTACTAAAATGTAAAACCACATCTTAATTAAAAGGGAAAATAACTAATATAACCATGTTTCCTATATTTACTTTCCTCATTTCTCTTTTTTTCAATTTACAAATACTTTTTTTTTTGTTTTGAAATATTTTTTTAATATATTTTTTTAATAAGTTTTTTTAATATATATATATATATATATATATAAGTTTCAATAAATTATTTATTAAAAGAATTAAAAAAAAATGAAATAATTCACATGCATATCATATGTTCTTCAACTAGTAATTTTAAATATTGAAATAAAGAAAAATCTATGTTTAAGATTAATTACTTTTAATCATTAAATTATTATATTTACTGTATAATAATGTCTATAAACTTACCATAAGTCTTTTTAAGCGTGATGAATGTATCATTCTATTATTTATTCTTCAATATATATAATCTAAAAATATCAAACTTTTGCTCTTGTATCGTCACGTTGATAAGACACATATTCGATTATTTATTTTCTTCCATTCTTATCTAATCCTCTATTTCTCCCAACAAAAACCTACCTTCATGTGTAAATAGAAGAGGTTAAATCTTTTTACTTCTTTTATCTTTTAATAAAAAGCATAAAAGTTATTCTTCACTTAAAAAATTAATTTAAAATAATAAAAATAATATCATTATAATTATAAAAATAATATTAATTATATCTAATTATATTTTTTTAATTAAAAAAAATTTATATATCATTTTACATTAAATATGATTTAAATTAAATTATAACAATTTAAAATCATTCAATATTAAACTTCACAATTTTAAATTATTATAAACTTTCATATTTTTTTTATAATTTTTTAAAATAATTTAAGGTGATTTAATTTGTACATATTTAATTTTGTTCTAGTATTTAAATTTAGATATATTTTTCTGGTTAAAGATTTCATTCATAGCCTTGAAACATTAGAGATCTCAAGCTTTAAAAATCAAATACAATTAAAGATTTATTATTTTGTTAACTAGAGGATTGAACTTGGATTGAGAATAATTCTCGAAAAATAAAATTAATAGGATACTTATATACATACATTGTTATAGTCATGATAATTTTTGGTTGATGTACCTTTGTTTTTAATTAATAAAATTAGTTTCTCTTTTAAAAAATCCCGTCATCATAATGTACAAGAAATCTGATAACGTGTCTTACTAACTTTTTTCTTTTTTTTTTTAATAAAAACACACACACACACACTATTTTAATTTATTGACTAAGATGTATGAATTTTTTTTACATTAATCTTGATGTATTTACTATGATTTTAACAGGACATCAAATTAAGCATTATCATTAAATATTTACATGAAAAATATGATTTTGATAGTTTTCAAACTAACATTTTTACATATTAACACCAATTTAATTAATATATTTAGGTTTAATTTTATAAAAAACAGGGTTTTATTTTTAATTTGATTAGAAACAAATTATAAGTTTATTTTTTTATAATTTCAATAAATATATTTTTTAATATTATAAAATATATATAATTTTTATGGAAGAATTAAAAATCAAACAAATTGAATAAATGGAGAATAAATTTATGAAAACTTGTGATTATTATATTTGAGGATAACCTAAATGGAATTAGAAGAATGAATTGAGTATATTCTAGTAATCTTTGGAACAAGTAAGGCATATTCATTCCAAACGTTGGAGGCGTTAGAAAGAAAAAAGAGATAGAGAGGGTGGAGGGAACAATGAATGAATGAATGAATGAATGAATGCGTCAAGTTAAATAAGAACATAATAAAACAAGCAACCAAAGAACTCCATGCCAATCCAAATGTGCTCTGTGTAATCCCTCTATTTAAACCCTCGTTTCGGCTTCTCTCTTTTGGTTCATTCTTCGTATTCCCTACCCACCTTGTATCACCTTCTTAAATTATTCACCTTTCTCTGTCTCCTCTCTTTTGCACGCTTTCGATTAAGTTTTTCTTTTCTATTTGCGCTTGAAATTTCAGATCACAGTTAAGAAATCTTGGGCATTTCTTATTATTGAAGAATATAGAAGAAAGACAGAAAATTGGGATTTGGGTTTTCGTTTTATAAGGTAGAAAGAAAGAAGACATGGATGAGATCAGTGCGACTCCAACAACTTCGTTGTCGGCTTCGTTCTTTACGAATTACCCTCTTCTTTCTGCTCTGATCGCTTTTGTTATTGCTCAGTCCATCAAGTTCTTCACTTCTTGGTACTCTTTCTTTTTTTTTATTTAATTATGGTACGATGATTCATAATTTAAGATATTTCTTTTGATGCATATTTTTCGAGTCTTTCAAGATTTGGTTCTACAATTGAAACCTATAGATGGGTTCTCTCTCTATCTTCTTAATTTGAGCCAATGTATTTATAAACCCAGAGTTTTTTTTATAGTTATTTTATTAGATCTTTATGTCAAGATGAATGAATTTAGCTGTCATTAATCAATTTGAGTCAAACCAACAAGGCTTGGAAGTCCAGGTTCTTGAATGTTGAAAGAACTAGCATTCTTTCATTCTATATGGATTCTTAATTTATTCATGCCCTTTCTCTTTTTGCAAAAATGGCATTTCCAGTTTTTCCTATTTTCTACAGAAATGATATTGCATTGTAGCTTTTTCGTAGAACTATTGATTTATTAAAAAGTAGTTGTTCTTAAAGTTGTAGCTGTACAGAGTTCTGATCACTTCTTCCATTGGCTATGTGTTCTTGGTTGATTTTTCAAACGAACAATCTACTTTGGGCATGCATTGTTTGGTGGTCTTCTGTACTATTTCGTTTTTCTTATCCTAAGATTCTTAAGCTTTCTAGATTTGCAGGTATAAGGAAAGAAGATGGGATCTCAAGAAACTTGTTGGGTCTGGTGGAATGCCATCTTCTCATTCTTCGACTGTTACTGCTCTTGCAGCAGCCACTGGATTTCAAGAAGGCTTTGGAGGATCAGAATTTGCAATTGCATTGATCTTAGCATGTATTGTAAGACATTTTACTTCATTCTTTTTTAATTGATGTTATCTCTTTTTCCCCTTATTTGTGCTCAAAGTACTTTGAATTTTGAACATTAGTGTCTGAAAATTCTAAACAATTGATATTTTTACTTTCCTGACAGCTGAACACTGATGATCTCATATTCACTTTGTATGTTATTCACTTTCAAAATCCAATTATAGCATTATACTGCTATCTTTTAAAACAAAGTAAAGCAACGCTGGCTATTTTTGTAGCCCCTCCATTTTCCAAAAAATATAAAATAATAATAAATAAATAAAATAGAGGACGGCTATATTGTCATACCCTCTTTTGTTATTGCCACAAAAACCATGCAAAAAATGACAATTTAATCGTTCAATAAGTAACACCTTTATACCGTCAATGTTGGAAAAAACTGTAATTCAAAACAAACTACTTGTGGCTATTGCACTGAAGGGGGGAGATCTCTAATGTAGATAACTTGGTAACAGGTGATGTATGATGCCACAGGTGTAAGACTACATGCTGGACGCCAAGCAGAGGTTTGATTCTTTCCTCCTCTTGGTTTCTTCTTTAAGCTCTTACCTCTAACATGCCACTTTCTTTCTCCTCAATCTCTTAACTCGCCATGAATATTTGGTAGTCTTAATTAATAATTGCACAAATGTTATCATCAAGTTTCCGGGAGCTTGTCAAATTACGTATTTAAGCTGAGTATTCAAATTTCAGATTCTGAATCAAATTGTCTATGAACTTCCTGCTGAGCATCCTCTAGCCGAGAGCAGACCACTGCGTGAACTTCTCGGACACACTCCTCCTCAGGTTTGAATAAATCCCCTTATGTAGTTTCCTATAGTTGATGGTGAATCTGCATGATATGTGTTTTATAGCGTAGAAAAGTTATGAGATGGTCTTATGACTCTAAGAAGTTATAATCCATTCCTTAAATCAGAAATCATACTCCATCAGTAAATATCATCATTAGTGGAAACAGTTCATTAAAACTGTAAATAATCATTCAGGTAGTTAAGTCCTAGTTCTTTTTGTTACAAGAGATTGTCACTTGGAATAAGCTAATAAGTAGAAAATGAGAACATTTTAATATTTTTGCAATTCGTATTAGTGCATGATTATCGGATTTATACCCTATTTTCTATAAATTACTGAAATAAAAAGGTAGGTATATCGGATTTAATAAGCTAAGTATAAGTTACTCTACCCCTCAACAGGTTATTGCTGGTGCATTGCTTGGAACTATCACGGCGACCATTGGCCACGTGATTATACTGGTTTGCACATCTTGACGTCCAAAAATTGCTTGACAGCAGAACTTCATGATTTCATGATATTTTGAATAGAAAACTTTTTATTGTGCTCGATTTCTCTTAGCATACAGCAGAACTTGCTACTTTTACAAAGACTACTACTATCATTGGAAAGATGTTAATGTACTGATTGAAATACAAAATGACTATCATTGGTGTGCAAGGACTGTGAAACCCCGTATATATAACATATTAGTAAAATGCCATATGGTGATGGTTATATATGGTTATATAACATATTAGTAAAATGCCATACTAATCTCATTCGTTATATATATATATATATATGGTGATGGTTTTCCATATATATGATTTTAATAAATTGTTTTCAACTATTTATTTAATTCCATTTTGCAGTGAATGTCTTTTTATTTGATTTGATATTTTCTTTGATTTAGTAGTTATTTATTAAATTCAAGTTTTAAAATATGGTAGTATTTATATTATTTTATGATTAAGGTAATTTGTTAATATTTATTTATCTTTGAAATGTGTTGGGGTTATTATTTTAATTATAAATAAAGAAATATACATATAAATACAACAGAGAATGAAAGCGTGTTATCACGTGACCCAATTTAATATTAAAAAATAAAGTAAATAAATTTAATAATTATAAAATTTTAAAATCGCAACCAGAACATTTTCTTATCGGTAGTTTCCGATAGAAGGTCTTAAGAACAAATAAGATCATTTTGGGAAATTTGGGGTTTAAAGAGACGTTGAAAATCAAATCAGAGATAATCTAATTGTCTATATAAATTATCTACTGTATTTCTATTATTAATTATATATTTATAAAATTATTATTAGTAAAAAATTATTATTATAATAATAAATTTAGTTATAACAATATCATCACCGTTGACTGAGTTAACGGAAATAGCATGACTGCAACACATTGAATGATTTAATGTTATTTTGTAGTGAAATAGTTATTATTACAATAATAAACTAAAATAGTTAATAGAAGTTGCTACTAAGAACTTATGAAAACATAATACCTAAGAGATATTGTGCTTACGTTATAAAATTATGATTCTATTCTACAACTTTTTTTAGATTTCTATAGAATAACTAACACTAGCTAATATTTATAAAAAGATGAGTACTAATAATGATAATTATATCACTATAGTTAATAAATTTAATTAATAATAATAACAATATTTACAATTAAATTAATAAATTGGATACTAAAGCATACTAATGCATTTAATGGCTTTGATCACTCTTCATTTAAGAACTAGGTGAACGATATAAGTCATTAGATGAAGAGTAATTAAAGGCAAAGATGGTTTGTTAAATGCATTTGTATACATAATGTTTTTCAATGGATTCATTCATAAATAAATAAATTTAATATATGATATTAACAAATATTTTAACCATAACATTTTCACTATTATCAACTACATTAATTTGATTGAAGCATAGATTTGACATGAGATCATCATAATCTAGTTTGATTTTTCTCTAAGCTTATTTTAAGATGAATCGTTTATATGCGAATCATTAATCGTATTGTAATAACTTATATTTAGTTATTCACTTTTATTTTTTTATTTTTATTCACACACACATATATATATATCACATGGAGGAAGATTACAAATGAGTTATACTATTCAATTAAAGGTTTTTTTATGTATTATATTTCATATTTTATTGTTTAGTGACACATAATATTTTATATTTGATGAAATGATATTAAGTTTTATTGGAGGATCGAGTTACATGTGGATATTCTTTCCAATGTTACTTGCTAATGTTAATTTGAATGTAATGATGATTAGGATGTGATATCTTTGGGAAGAAGAAGGAGAGAGACTAAAAGATGTAAAAATTCTAATAAAAAAGAATGATAATAAAAATATATGAAATTTACCATGTTTATAAAAGTTTATGAAAATGTTTTAATAGAAGTAAGATAAAGTCTGCAAAATGTTGATACTATAATATACATAATAGTATATTGTTGTAACTGATGTAATAGTATTTAATAGGTATAGAGAATGATAGTTAAGAGTTTGTTAACCATATAAAAGTATCATTGGTTGCCTATAAATGACCAATAGGAATTGTGTGCTATGATGTATAAATAACAAACTATATCAATAATATTATTAGTAAAAGAATTAAGTTTTACAATCTTACTTATCTTTCTTTCATTTTTTTTTTGAATTTTATAGTATGGTATCAGAACAATTTTAGATTTTTTTGGGCTATTCTACCATGGGCTCCAAGATCGTGTACAAAGATACTATCATCTCTTCTTCTTCTTTGAATTCACAAGGAATCAACCCACCAGTTGATGAGAATGTTGCTTTCAATTTTGGAATTTAGAATCATCTACATGGACATACGAGTAATGAGATTCTTGAAAACAAGAATTTAACGTAAACCAATCTTGGCTCAATTCTTGACATTCGTTTTTAGAATTTCATTACATGTCCACCAAATTGCATCGCTCTCTTAGTTAAGTTGATGACCATAACTACTTAATTTAGAGAAATCAATTTCTTTTGTTTCATTATAGCCTATCGTCTAGAGGGATTTATAATTGATAGCTTACTCAAATCTTCTCAATTTCAGGATACTGAATGTACAATACCTAACCTTTAACTAAACACATGGGTTCAATATAATGCTTTGGTAAGGAGTTGGAATTTGGCTCGGTAACTCAAGGCATCAAAGTTGTTCTAATTGGAAGTTTCTCGACAAGAGAACAATGGATTTCTTTAGAGGAAAGATTTAGCAATACCACACAATCAAGAATTATGAAGCTTTATAAGAGGCTTTAGACATTATGTAAGAATGAACTTTTGGTGAGTGATTACTTGTTGAAGACCAAGAATATATCTGATCACTTAGTAGTAGCTGGTGAACTAATGCTTGAAAAAGAGCTTGTGCCATATATCTTGAATGGTTTGGGACCAAGATATCTTACTTTTGTTATAACCTTTAATATGAATCAACTTAGACTCTCTGAAGGAATTTTACACAATTAGCTAGAATCTTTTGAGAAAATGTTAGTAAATTTTGAAAATTCTATGAAAATCTAATTGCATATGCAAATGTTTCTTCTTTTCACAAAGGTCATAAAAGGTTCTAATCATAGAAAATCCTTCTCTAAGCCAAGTTATGGAAATTAGTCTTATGGTGTCAAAACCCAATGAAATTTCCATGATTTTTTTAAGTAGAAAAACTGTGGAGAAAATGAAAAACCTGATCTTGCTCAGGGTCAAGTCAAGAATCCTAAGAAAGATAGGCTTGTTTTTTGTGACAAACCAAGTCATGTAACTTTAGCATATTTCTTGCTTAAAGATGCACTAATGGGAAAGATTTCTTCATTAGTTTCTATTAAACCAAGTGCAATGATGACAATGTTTTTTATTCATTAGACTTAATCCTCATTTCAAAAATGGATTCTTGACTCAGGAGCAAGTCATCACTTAACTCTAAGTGAAGCCAATATTCCCAGTCCATGTTGCTATGAAGAAACTTCAAGTATTCTTGTTGGAAATGGTAATAAGTTATCAATTTCTAGTGTTAGGTGTGGTGTGTTTCAAGCTAGTGATCAATGTGAATTATAAGTCACTAATATGTTGCATACTCCCTCTGCCTCTACAGATTTATTATTTGTGCAAATATTATATTTTGATAATATTTTATTCATTGAATTTCATTACGATTCTTTTTATGTCAAAGATCTTATGACAAAGAAGACTATTCTTCATGGTTCTAGAAAAAAAGGGAGTTGTATAAGGTCACAGGAACAATGCGAGTAATGCTTGCAGATGGTATTTTTCTACATGATTTGTCTAAAGAACTTGTATTTTACAATTTTTTTCCAAATAGCTAAGTCTGGTAAGTTACCATTTAAACCAAAGCATGTTTCTTCTTCTTTGAATTTATACTTATATCTTTAGACATCTTTTAAGTTGTTTTTAAATGATGAGAAATGTTTTATATGTGGTTGATGATTAGAGTAGATTTACATGGTTTTTTTTTCCTTTTAAGACCAAAGATCAAACATCACTTACTTTCTTGTATTTTAAAGCTATGATTGAAAAACAATTTTCTAAGAAAATATTAACCTCTCAAACTGATGGTGTTGTTGAGTTCAAACCATTAGTATCCTCTTTAGAAAAGGAAGGTGTCATTCATAAATGTACATGTCCTTGTTCTTTTGAGCAAAATAGTGTAGTAGAATTAAGGAATTACAAAATTGTTGAGAGGGGCCTAGCTTTGATTTTTTTAGTCCTATGTGCCTTTTCATTTTTGGACTTATGCCTTCAAACAGTTGTGTTTTTGTTAAATAGGTTTCCATCTAAAGTCCTTAGTTATAAATCTCTATATGAAATGCTTTATTTGCATCCATATAGTCCTTATTAGTTTAGGATCTTTGAAATTCAATGTTTTCCATATTTTAAGGCCTTATACAAAGAACAAACTTGAGGCTAGGTTTTCTCAGTACATATATTTGGACTATGGTGCAAAACAATCTGATTATGTATGCTATGATATAAAAGCTAACAGGTTCTATATGAGCATAAATGTTGCTTTTAATGAAACTTTTTTTCCATATTAGTTTATTAAAAGTGTTGCAAATTCTGATCTTGATGTGACAAGTCTCTCCCATCCTTATAAAAGTATGTTTAATATGCTATTACTCAGTCTACACTTGTGCTTAGTCCTTTGCCTACATTTGTTACTCAATTTGATTTTGTCTAACCTGTTGAACCAATGTTTAATCCTTTTCAAGAACCTATGAACCTTACTACACCTATTTCTTTGTCATCTCCTATATCTACTACCATATTGCCATCTTTTTTACCAATTGAGCCTTCAATTCAAACTAAGTCTTGTATATTTTTTGCACCTCTGTTTTCATATTTTATCTTACTCACTAAAGTACCTCATGTAGAGGATTCTAATGTACCAATGGCCACTCATGGCATGGTTACTTGATCAAAGGCTAGCATCTCTAAGCCTAAAGTATTTGTTTATATTATACATAGTGTTAATGTTCTACCTGAACCTTGAAGTACAAGGAGGCATTTAAAGTACCAAAATGGAAGAATGTTGTGCAGTTGGAATTTGATGCACTAATTCAAAATGGTACTTGGAAGTTAGTGGTACCTTTTGAAGGTAAGTAGACCATTGGTTGTAAATGAGTATTTAAGGTTAAGCTTAAGGCTAATAGAACCTTAGATAAGTACAAAGTTAAGCTTATGGCTAAAGGATTCCTACAAATTGAAGGAGTGGATTTCATCGAAACCTTCTTTACTAGGGTCAACCCAACTATCATTAGAGTGATTCTCACTTTTGCAGTTTCAAAAGGTTGGGCTTTGAGGCAAATTGATGTAAATAATGCATTTTTAAATAGTAATCTTACTGGGGATGTATATAGTTCTTAACCTTTTGGCTTTGAGCAGGGTGATGTTCTGGTGTATAAGTTGTGTAAATCTTTATATGGCTTGAAGTAGACATTTCGTGCTTAGTTCTCTAGATTGAATGCATGCTTAGTGGAGTTTGGCTTTGTTGGAACCAAATCAGATTCATCTCTGTTTGTGAAGGACACATATAATGCATGCATAGTTATGCTAATCTATATTGATGACATTGTTGTTACATGAAGTAATGTGTAAGCTATGGATTTTCTCATTGCTAACCTCAATTATGTCTTTGCTCTCAAGAATCTAAGTACACTCCATTATTTTTTGGGTATAGAAGTTGTATTTATAATAATGTCCTATACTTGAATCAACATAAATATATTAAGGAGTTGCTAGAAAAATGTGATATGATTGAATAAAAATAATGATACACTAATGTCCACTGGTAAGTGTTTGAGCAAAGTTGATGGCGTGGCTTTATCTGGTGTAGATGCTAACCTATATCGAAGTATTATTGGGGGTTACAATATTGTTTGTTAGCAAGGACTTATACATCTTTTGAGGTTAATAAACTTTGTGTATTTATGCCTTAACCAAGTGATATACGTTGGATTGCTTTTAAACAATTTCTATGATATCTAAAGGGCACTAGTTCTCACGACCTTGCATTTTTTCCATCTAATCCTCTCATAATTTCAACTTATAGTGATGTTGATTGGGCATCATCGGTTGATGATCGTCGTTCAATAGGACCTTATTATGTGTTTTTGTGTACTAATCTCATTTCTTGGCATACGGCTAAGTAAAAGACAACTTCTCGATCAAGCACTGAATCT
The DNA here is from genome assembly GCA_033030585.1 of Hippophae rhamnoides. Taxonomy (NCBI): domain Eukaryota; kingdom Viridiplantae; phylum Streptophyta; class Magnoliopsida; order Rosales; family Elaeagnaceae; genus Hippophae; species Hippophae rhamnoides. Next base: position 21,912,118 of record CM065438.1, on the reverse strand, counting down.
AAATATCGACCTATAACTTGTGTTACAATTGAACTATTGTGTTTATGTTCTCTATTTTCTAAGCTTTATTTCCTTAGTGCCTCTCCACCAACATTGTATTGTGACAATTAAAATGCTCAATGTCTCACTAAAAACCTAGTTCAACATGCTAGGACTAAGCATATGGAACTTGATCAACACTTCATTCGTGATCGGATCCTACAAAATCATCTTTTCATTGAACATGTTTCTTCTTGTTATCAAATAACTAGTATACTTACTAAACCCTCATCTTCCACTCAATTTCACTCTTTCAAGATCAAACTTATTGTTTTACCTAAACTATTAGTTTGAATGTAGGCTACTAGAATATACATAATAATACATTATTGTAACTGATGTAATGGTGTTTAGTAGGTACAGGGATGACCATTTGATACTGTTTTTTTTAAACAACTACGTTACCTACCCACGCACAACAATTTTACTAGTATTAAAGAGTGTAGTTGGAGTTATGCTAATTCCAGCTCTCCGGGTCAAAAATTCTAGTGTAGAGAAATGAAATTGAAAATTCACTTTTTTCCTTTTCAAAATTGGTGATTTTGACATGGCTTCATTCAAACGCCATTAGGTTTTTTATAACTTAAGTACGGCCTCATCCATTCATATATTTTTACATACTAACCATTCAGTGTCCAAAAAAATACACCATTCAAGTGTTTCTTTTAATTGAAAAAACAAATTAGTGTTTTTTTAAGGTCCACTACCCATACATAATTGTACACGAGTATAGATAACGTTTCAATAACTGTGGAGCTACAAGTATACCAGAAAAAGCTGAGAGCAGGAAGTTTGCCAAAATCTTTTCTATGGTTAGAACTGAAAGTAACTGATGAAGTTATGAACCCCGTTGTAGGAAATCAGTACAGCAGTGCCATTGAGTTCAACTTGCTATGTTGATGAAAAAACTATGGTTTGTCCAAGGAGAAACGTGACAAGAGATAGCTCGATGAAGAAGATTGAGTTTATGAGGGCTCGATCAACTGTCCACCCAAATATCGTGATCCCTCCGGGATTTGTTTGCAGATACAACACTGTCAGGCAAAAAAAAAAGAGATCAGTTGACTGTGCAGCAAGTTCCATCCATTTATAGAATTTAAACCCAAAAAAAAGAAAAAAAAGAAAGCAGCATGTTAAGTGCATAAAAAATGCGAAAATCAACTATATAAGATCAAGTTAGCCAATATTTCACTATGTAGGTTTGGATTTCAATATGTCATTTTAGAACTTGTCATACAATAGTTGGAACCTAGGTTGTGTGTTTTCCCTAAAAAATTAACTAGTTTATATAGAGAAGGCTCAACTGTTTGTACTATGGCATCAAAGACTACAGCTAAAAACAACTCTACATTGTTCTTTACTACAGAGGACTCCGGATTGTCATATTACTCGCCTTCTTTATTCTCAATGGTTTTTTCAGCAGTATAGTTTTACTAAAGCTCACTTTATGTAGGCTTCCTGCTAATCAACAAAAATGAAAGAAATGGAAATTGAAATAGCAACCTAGTTAATGTATCAGTTAAATCTTCTAAGATTAGCATAGTATGCTAAAAGAACCGATAAATCTCGTTTTTGTTTTCAATTATAAAGTGATCGGAGAGATCGTATTTCTTCTGGGGGCATATCTCTATATATGACTCTCTATAATCTATTAGACAAGCTACTCTCGAAAAGAACAATTCCAACCATTTTGCAACCTATTGTAGGAAAGGGTTTAATGCACCAAACTATTTCAAATGTCAAGTTGAGATTCACCTTAACAAAGTACTTTCTATGAATGAATATGCCTGAATAGGCAGCACCATAATTCTTAGAATTGGGGGATTATAGTTCAATTTCTGGCATAATTGGGCTAATTGAACTGAATCCACTCTAATCTGATGATGATGATGATGATGATGATGATGATGATGATGATAAAGGTATAACATGTAAATGTGTGCTTCAACTATTAGTTCAACTATCTTTATATCAAATATACACTAAATTTTGACATTCTTTAAAATTCTAATTAAATGTAAAAAATTAATTGGTTGTAACTACATGCATTAAATTTAGTGAGTTTGTACTTTCATATCCTGAAAATGATATGTCAAAAATTGATTGGTGATGTGAATTCCAACTATTAATATATTTTCCATATAATATAATTCAGGTTGTGATAGACAACAAAATATGTTATTGTCATAGCATAATACATAAATTATCTATTCTCTCCCTATAATTAATATATTTTTGTGTCATTATATTTAGATGAAATTGTCATTATTGAATATTAGTTGTAACTTTGTGACAAAAACTATTTGAGTTTTTGCCATATCGAAATTTTCTAATTAAAATGTCTATCTATTAAACATACGCAACCTTTTACATTCCGTGGAAGGTCTTTATTATTAGTAACGCATTGCATCATATTAATGATCATTAAGATGCTTACTGTAGTTATGATAGTATTTATTTTATAATATTATGATATTAATGACCATTTTTTCAAATATGTAAAATTTATATTATAAAATTTGAAAATTTGTTTCAATAATTCAAGTATATAATTACTTATATTACAATAATTCAATAATTATATTATAATTAATCACAACATTAAATATTTATTTACAAAAATTAGTGTATAAAACTTGGTACTTTTATTATATCACAAATTTAAAAATATAAAATTCCATTATTCAAATTGGATATAACGTGAAGTTCTCAAGTGCAAGGCAAGCAGTATTGACTAGTTTAGAAAATGTTGGACTTAATGTGCCCTAGTGAATAAGTAGAGTACTAAACTGCTCATTTGTAAAAACGAATATACTAGCACAATCCTTTACCCTATTATATTTAATTTACATAAGTACAGAACAATGAGACAATTATTATGTTTTGGTAGGACATGGGCACAAATGACATAAATCTTCAGAGCAAAAAAGAAACGCATGCTGTCAATAATTTATTCAATCAAACACAGAGAGTAAAGAGTCCAACTAAGGTCAAGTTAACTAGTTCATATACATCTCGAGGCAAGCGTACAACACGTAACAATATTGTCATAAAAGAATCATGGAAAAGCTGTGAATATAATATAAGCAAACATGCCAATATGTCATTAACTGCACACGTAGTTCCTCAATATAGTGCCCACAGGTTAACATGTTCATATACATCTTGAGGCACACATATATTACATTACACAAGTACACATAGCAATATAGTCAGATAATAAAGATTTTTTATTTTTATTTTTCTTTTGATGCACAAGTAGTTCGTCAATAGAGTATCCACAGAGCAGATACTGGTACACGAGTGGTTTGCCAGAGGAAAACTGACCAAGCAATACAGTGATCATGCTATTTCTCCTAACAGCACTGTAAATTTTGAAAGCAGCTATAATCATATCCATTAATAGTAATAACTTCTAGTAATTATTCATAAAACTCACAAACTCATTTTCAGATTACGGTTTTCTGGATTGGTGATGTTCGAGTTGTGACTTGAAATGGGAGAGCAGGGGAGGTGGAGTGTTATCCACTAGATCAGAAGGTGAATAACATAGAAGTCACGAACTCTTAGTCCCATCTATATGCCCAATTAAGTAGCAAGTAGCAACCAGGAAGAAAGGGAAAACAAAGAACAAGAAAGAGAACATGAAAAATGAAATTCAGAAGAAAATTTAAGAAGTCATACCAAAGGCTTGTCTTCTGTGATATGATGACATATATGATGCCAGCTGTGTCTGTGTAGGCATAGCAACATATTCTAATGACTCCAAGTCACTCTCAGAGTAGTTTATATCTAATAAGTTCAAGTTATCTGCAGCCAGCAAATTCCCCAAATTATTTGAAGCTCCTTGATGAGATGCGTCAGTATTGCATGTTACCAATGCATGCCATCTACTTGCGAGCGATGATATGCCTTGTGCTCTATGAGAAATTCTGGTTGCTGCATGCAAGCAAAGAAAAATTCCGACAACCTGAACAATTGAGGACACCTGCAAATTGGAGAAACTAGCACAAAGTTAATTTCTAAAATAATTAAGTTTATACAAGTATTCAATCCTCGTGGGAGTAAAGTCCATAAAAAAAATCAGCAATAGAGGGCAGAGATTTTAAACACAAAAACCCAATTGCTAATCTGACCTCAACAGGGGAGGTAAACCAAAAACAGAAATGTAAGAATAAAAAAAATAAAAATCAGTTAACTAACCGCAAAGTCCCCACTGTTTTTGAAAGTTATAGTTCCACTATATCCGGTGATCTGGACTAGAGTCACAAATTGGCTTGCAGTGACAAGAACGAATTGTAAAAGTAGAAAGATCCGGAACCTGTGGCTTATCTTAGAGAGATGGTCCCGTAAACGAAGGTGCTCCTCTATAAGTACCAAAACATCAGATTCTCTTTCCAAGAGCTTTCCATAATCAACAAAGTGGATAACTTGCAAATTGCAGACCATGTGAAACATAATGCTGGCTGCTAGAGATATTGTACTAACATAAGCCCATGACAGGACCAATGCGAAGAAAATAGCAACCGAAAGCCACCATGAATAATCATGTACATATACTGAACGCAGGACCTCACGCACAGTTTTCAGAAGAAAACATGGAAGTGCCCACAAAACCAGCAAACGTAAAGAACTCTGGAAACATTGTCCAATCAAGTTGCCTTAGTATCAAACATGTTTAAATGGTCAAATATTGTGGAAACTACGTTGTTGAGAAATAAAAACACTAGCAAAGTGAGATCCACATAGAGTCAAGAGTAAAACTCGATTTTTAATACAGCGCAGACAAAATTTATCTTTTTATTTTTTGTGGAACAGAGTCAAAATTGAGTAACTAAAGTAACCAAATAGTTATAATCAAAACAAAAATTTCTCCAACCGAATACATACTAAAACAGACTCTAAGCAAAAATATAAATATATATATATATGAACTGGTAGGAGAAGTTTTGTACATGAAAACCCAAAACTAACTATTAGAACCAAACAGTCCTCTTAGTGGATTCTAAGCAAGAGTTGGTGACAGTAATGAAAAAGACCAAAAGATCCTTGATCCAAATGTACAAGTCCATCATCACAAAATATAATGATGACTGATCCAACATTGCAATCTACCATGTCTATTGACAAAAAAATTAGGTTGCGTTTGGTTCACCGAATGGAATCGAAATCGAAATCAGAATGGGAATGAGAATGAGAATAGAAAGAAAATAATTTTGTTTGATTTGACCATTGGAATCAAAGAAGGAATCAATATTATAGTGTTTGGTTTACAACTAAAATGAAATAAAAAATATTGTATATTACCTTGATACTCTTATATTCAGTAAAGTTTAAATAATATCATTTAATTATTATTTTTTCATTAGATAAAATACATTATTGAAATCATAATTTTTCTAAATAATTATTACTTAAAAATAAAATATATTATTAAAATTATTTTTTTTAAATAGGGTTTAGGGTTTTGAAATTTGATATTTGAGATTTTAGGTTTGGGGTTATATTTGTGAGTTAAGGTTTAGGGTTACAATTATTATTTTTCTAAATAAGATTTAGAGTTAAAATTGTTATTTTTTTAAATAGAATTTTGGGTTTTGGGATTTGAGGTTTAGGGTTATATTTGTAGGTTAAGGTTTACGGTTAATTTTTTTTTAAATAAGGTTTAGGGTCTGGGGATTTATGATTCAAAGTTTAGGATTTAGGGTTGGGGTAAAATTGAAAAAAAAAATTGAAATGGGAATGGAATCATGATTCCTTAAGGTAGAGATTTAATAATCGATTTCATTCTATTCCTAATTTTCAGCCCAAAATTGGAAAGATTCCCACAGAAAATCAGACATTGCAAGTTGCAACTGCACAACAACAAAGTAGAGAAAGGTCTGAGCAGCTGGTGGCTCTTGGGTTTGATGGCAGCTTTTTTCTAGAAAGACACACGACCCCGGAGAGATTAGAAACAAAATATTTGACTGTTAGGATAAAGAAAGTCCTTCAATTTCATTGATAATTATAACAGAGGGATACATTCATATAGAAATGTTCCCCTAGACGCCGTTATGACAGTTGCGACCCATATAACCGTCTATTGGAGAACATAGCATACTCGATCCAGGATTCTATATTCATAATTATAGGGCCAATAGCCATTGAAACCGTAATAACTCAATAAACTAATTATAAACCTAAACCAAATACAAAATATATTATTTTTCAAAGCACATGAACAGATTTATTCTAGACAAGTCTGTAAATAAGATAAGAGTGCAATTAGAAAAGGATAAGTAAGACTGTCAGTGATCCAAAATGCAGATGCCATTTCTTCAAGGACTAATCCAGTTCCAGAATCAATTACAAATAAAAGCATCAAATATGCAAATATTGTGATACAAACAAAAATCTGAAGCTTGCGATATAATGCTTACCGATATTTGCCCAATATAATCGTTTCGAAAGCGCAGCATATAGCCACTATGGCGGTCAACAAAGAGAAACCTTCGTATGCCATACTTGCGAAGGTTGTAAGAAACGCAAAGCAAAGACACGGCAGCGAGACAAGCCTGCGATGCCACAATAACGAGCTCGAAATTCTTAATTTGATACGCTTCGCAGTTGGAACAGTCGAAAAGCTCGAGAACTAGAACCGGAAGAACCACTCCGAAGAGCACGAAAGCAGTCCAAGACAAGACGAGACTTAACCAAGAAGACTGCTTGAAACCCAGAAACGTCAGAAATTTTTCAAGACTTTGCAGGGTTTGATCCAACTTGAAATCTTCGTTAACCTCCACTTCTTCTTCGTTTACCTCCACTTCTTGTTGTTTCTGTTCTTGCTGGCTATGATTTTGATTTTGATATAGCAGAGGGGTTAGATTCGACTGAGGTTGGTCTGTTGAAGCATGAGAATCGGCCATGAAACTGAGATTAATTAACGTGATCAAAGTAACAATTTTGCCAATTTAAGATGGTTTTGATTTAGAAATGGAACATACACAAGTGAGATCCTGGGTTTCTTCATTGGTAGTTGCATTGAAACTGATAAGCATAAACTTAATTAAATCAAACCCTGAAAATTTAGAGTTCCAACAACCAACAATCAATAATTTAAAAAAAAAATAATAATTAAATGTGATTTTATTTTTTTTATTAAAATCAAATCTGACTACTCAGAATTGTATTTATGTGAAGGTAAGAAAGGATTAACTAAGGTTTTTTTTTATGATAAAGGAAATGTTATGAATTAATAATCAAAAGAAAAATGACGATGAAAAAAATAGATTGAAGTAAATTTAATACATATAAGTTTTTAAAATATATAATTTAAACCATTTTTATGTTTTATGTAAATGCTATCTATAAGCCTAATTAGTGCTTCAATAAATTTAAGCTTTCAAATTTGATTTCTAATTCTTAACATATTGGTATTAGAGAAATAGGGAGGGGGCTAATTGTGAGGATTAGAAACCGCAGTGTCCTAACAAGAAAGAAAGAGTGTTTGAGCGATTGAAAAAGGAGAGATGGTAGAGGGAATTTCTTGTCGGCATCAATTATACGTTTATGGTACATGAGTATTCAAAAAATATTAAAATTATCTTGATTTTATACACGTTAATTAATTAAAAATATATATTTATATAATTTTATCATATATTTATATAAATATATAAATTTGTCTTTTCAGAATCACCTGTATTTTTATTGTTTTTTAGTTATTTTCGCTTAAAAAAGTAACTTAAAGACTAAAAAAAAATACCGGAGGTAATACATCGCAAATATATTCATAAATTAAATGAGGAAATGTCAACAAATATGAAAAAATTAGACAAAATGAGTCAAAAATGAGGAAATCGCCTTCGGTCATATTATTGATCGCGTAAGCGCCTTGACTTGTTGAGTAACGCATGCAGCTGCCCGCGTACGCCAGTCCAGAACGCAGCGCCACTGACTGATGACCATGCGCCTTGATTCGTGCGCCGGATTGCGCCCAGCATCACCCGTGATGTCGGGAGTATGGCGTCGTAAATTCATTTCTTTCAGCGTTTTCTCGATTTTAATCATTTTTTCACCCAATTTTTCTTCCTCTCATCATTTATAAATACCCATATTCTCTTCATTTCAAATCACACCTAAAAAACACATTCTCTTCTCTTCTCTTTCTTTCTCTCCATTTCTTAGTTTTTTTAGTTTTTCTAGCATTTCTTAGTTTTTAGCCTTCCTTAGTTAGTTTTTCTTAGTTTTAGAGTTCTTTTCTTTTTTAGAAGAACTAATTATGTTTTTGTAATTTATTTGCTTTTTGATTCAATAAATTGAAGTGCAAATTCCGTTTGGAGGTTTTTCGATGACGGGAATAACATCAAAAATCTTATAAAAGATTTTATTTTAACTTTAGGTTATTTTTTTATAATTTATTCTTATATGTTATATTTAATTTATGTCTGTAATTAAATTTAACTTTCTTCAGTTGTTTGTAAACATGATATAATAAATACGTTGTTATGCTTGCGAGAAATATTATTTAGGTAAAAATCTCTAAAATGAATTGATTTTGTTTTTATTAAAGATTTTATATTAAGAATGTTAGAGAGAAATATATTATTTTTCATTACAAACTTAAATCTAAAAATTAGATTTTAAGGTTTAGTTATCGGTCGATTTAGAGTAGTGCTTTCTTTTATTTGTTAGTGCAAATCGGCCATTAGTTAGAGTGAAAGGCTCTCTATTTCAAAAGTTTTTATAAGAATTATTATATGAAAATGTATTAATGACATGTTTTTGATAGTAGTTTTAAAACTTGAAAGTTAGTACTAGTATAATTAAATTCTTAGGTTTAATTTGGACACCTTGAATAAAGTTTAAAACATCTAGCACTCAAAGGTGTCATTTAAATGGTTCATTTTCAATCTCTTAGAAAAATGAATTAATTTAATTAACCAAATTAATTATCAATCATTTATAGGTGTTAATTGATTTGTTTAGTTAACAAAGAATATCTAACCCTTGGCGAAGGTGGTATTAAATATAAAGAGAGAATCGATAAATATCGATTTATATGTCTTTAATAACCTAAATAATATGAGCAAGACGTAATTAAACTTTGTTATTATATCCATAAATACTCCACTATTATAAATTATAACATTTGTATCAATATTTATTGAATCTGTATCTATGTTTATTTTTATGTTATTAGATTAGAAACAACAAAAACCCAAATATTGTGACAGGATGTTTAGGATTTAATTTAATTTTTAAAAGTTTGAATAATAAATTAAAAACCACATATATTCCTTCCTTAGATCGACCTTGGGAGTATACTTATCATTTTCTACGAAATGATTGCACTTGCGAGAGTTTTATAAATATAAAACCAAAGTATTGACAGAATTGGCAATGCCGTTTTTGCTCATCAATGGTCATTACGATCATTAGGTTATGCTCATAGAGAATTTTCTCCAATTAAGGAGTTTTGGGGCATTATCGAGCATGGAATTCCAACAGATGGAGCAACACAAACATCCGAATTGAGAACTTTTTCTACGGTGGTGACAGAGAGAACAAAAATTACAGAAACTCAACGCAAGCAGGCTAAGGAGCAGAAACTAAATGATCTAAAAGTGAAAAATTGTCTCTTTTAGGCCACTGATCGCATAATTCTCGACACCATCCTTAATGAGAACACCACCAAGGAAATTTGAGATGCTATGAACAAAAAGTTTCAAAAGTAATGCAAGGGTAAAAAGGTCTCACCTTCAAGCTTTCCGCAGAGAGTTTGAAACTCTTGAGATGAAGATCGGTGAAGAAGTGATTGATTACTTCTCAAGAGTTATGACAGTAGCAACACTACTACAAAAACGGGTTTTAAAGTCGGTCGACTTTAAATTGTGTGACTTAAAATATAAAGTCGGTTCACGCGGTCAACCGACTTTACATTTTATGATTTTTTTTTTTATTCTCATTTTTCACTCCACCTTGTATTCAATATTCAATATATATAGCATAAGAAAACCAAAATATAAATAATAATACAAATAATTAAAAATTTAAATATAATTAATTACTTGATAATTAAATTTATTACAAAAACAAATAATGTATATACAATACATATATATATAGTTAACTTAAATTATAAATAAAATAATGTCGTCAAAATGTAATTGGATTGTGCGATTAAGTTTGGTTGGCTTAGAATCACCAACATTGTGACAAGAAAACTGGACAAAAAACAATAGGTTCATATAACAATTCATTCCCCTACATGCATGAGCACGTAAACATCCATCAAACAAGTAGTCTAAGTTTCAGAGACATACAAATGGAGAAATTAAATCATTATAAATATTACCATAAAAAAGAGATTACCACAATGATATCCGAGTGATATAACCCTTTGAACTCATATTAGCATTTTATTAATCATTTGTCTATAAATATGAAGTTATTTGAAATCTCTAGTGGTATTTTTAATGCTATAATGAGCTCTAAATATGAAATCAAATGTAACTCATATTTTGTTACTTGAATTGTGTGAGTTTTGGTGCCCTTAAACGTATGGAACAATTTTGTAATACGTTTATGGGCACCAAACTCATACAAGCCAAGTAACAAAATATGAGTTACACTTAATTTCATATTTAATGCTCATTATAGCATTAAAAATACCAACAGAGATTCCAGATAACTTTATATTTATAATAAATGATTAATAAAGTGTTAATATGATGTTGTCATAAGGAAAGTAGGCAAGAGAGATGAGATGAAGTTTGGACCAAAAATAGGTCCATCAAACAATGCATTCCCCTAAATACATGAGCACATAACCATTCATCAAACAAAACATCCAGCAAACAAGGGTCTTCAGACACAGGAATAGAGAAATCAAATCATTAAAAAAGTTACCGTTATGTTGTCATATGCTATTCAAGATCATCAAAATCTTCTCCTGATTCTTTTGTGATGATATAATTTGAAACATTTGTTCTGCCCATTCCTCTCATAAATCATCAAAAATTTGCTGGTTGTATCCCGTATTGTTCCAACCTAACAACTACATGTATTTAAAATCAAAATAAGAATGTAATTTCATGTATTTACAAAAAATATCTCAAATATGTTAAAAACATTTCTGTATATAGGTAAAAGATATTACCACATCATCAATTGGAATTTTGATATTTGTGATGATTTCGCTCATAAACTTCATGACATAATAACCACACATGACTCCATTATTTTTTAGGAACCTATAAAAAATAAGTGTACATGATTTTCCATATTCGAACATCTTTATTATTCAATTTTAAAATTAATAAAATTATTAATATTCACTTGTACATACCATAACTTTTGTCCATATAAGCTTATGAGATTTTTTAAGGGCAATGCCCCTAAACTTGTTCCACAACTTTCATGCCCTATCAAGGTTTAAAACGGTTAGTTTTTATTAAATGTTAAAAAAAATAAAAGAAACTAATATGTAGCTATAACTCTTACATTTCAACAATTGCTTTTGTATCTTTACTCATTTATATGGAAGTTGAGTCATATTACCAAGCATGATTATTGAACAGATCAATGATTACCAACATCCAATGATTTTGTCCTTGTTCATACCTTAATGGCCAAGGGATTATCAAATTTTGATTTATGTTAAGCGTTAATGCCCTATCACATAATTCTTTAGCTTTGATGCTAACATCCTTCTCTTGATATTGATTGAAATATAAAGAATCATAGAACATTGCTAAATGTGATGAGTGATTATGTTAAAGTCGATAATAACAAGCCCTATATAAAAAAGGATTTCAATAAGTAATTAGATAATATAAATATAATTATATATGTTCTACATAAATGAAAGAAAACTAAATAGATTGAGGACTCACCTTGTTAATACTTGAATTATACTTAAATCGATCATTTGATATTCAAATAGATGCAATATGCACTCGATCGATATATAAGTTTGGCCGAGGTCTACACCCTAAAATTTCTATGCGAAGTGGGTACACACTCCATCAATCATTTATGCTAGATGCCCTTCCAACAATAGTCATCAAAGTGGCAAGATTTCTGCTGAAGTTTAAAGCATAATCATAACTATACTTTTTCCAAGGCTTCTTCTTGAATGACTTGGTGCATGATGATTGGCCACTAGACATAGATTTAGCACGAGATACTTGCTTCGTCTCTCTTAAATATGCCGCATTTAAGAGTTCTGGTATAATAGACTAAAAAAAAGTATTATATATGTTAGTAACAATAAAAGATATAATAAAATAATAGTAGTAAACAAGTGTTATCTTTTAAGTTAAAAAATAGTACCACGTCAAAATTTAGAACAACTTGAATTGACGACCAAGCCACATACTGTTCGACCACCTCTTGGACTATGGTAGCATCAGAAGGCACAGGTAATGGACAATCATGAAGCAATGATTGATCAATTACTATTTTCCAATGATTAGGAAAATATTGATTATGAATCATCACTCAATTGATCTACCGTTCCAATAGCAACAAAGTCCATTGACGAAAGATGTTTCAACAAACATTTCATATTCTGTAAAAAAAAATTAAGTGTTATATATAAAAAATAAAATATAAAATAAGAAATAAGAAATTAAAATAATAGATTATATACATCAGAAATTAAAATCTTATCACATATGATTCATCAAATAGATGAGGACTCCTATATAGGGTAGCTATTGTATGTACATTCTCACCAAAACATTCATCGTGGTTTGATTGATGGTAAGAATGCGTAGATTGCATTGGAGAAAATGAACCACTACTTGATTGCATATGTATTCTTGACATATAGGGAGTACCAATAGGATGATTATATCCCATATTGTATATAGTTTGAGCGCCATGAGATTGCGTGGGTGGCATGCCTGGTATGGATGGTGGCATGCCTGGCATGGATGGTGGCATACCTGGCATGAATGGTTGTATGCTTGGCCAATATGGCATGCCCTGGTTGTAGAATGATGTCATGTCTAACATGTGTTGTGATTGATATTCTTTTATAGTGACAATCTCACTTAACATTGAGGCCATAAAGGAGTTGAGTTCTTCTTCAATTTTAGTGTACTTCTCCTTATTGACCGTCTGAGGATTTTATTTTGGAATGTTAAAATACTTCATATAACCATTATATTGGCTACCTCCCCTAACATGACCAGGATGGTCATGTCCGAATGCATGATATAGAGCATCTCTCCCAAGGTCTTCGATTATTTCACCCCTGGATATTTGTTCTTGAACAACTCTCTACAAATAATAAAGCACACAAACATATCATGCATTATTACTGTTTGGTATTAAATATGTAATGGACATGCGACCTAATAAGTGCAGGTACCCCACTAGGGTAAAGCGAGGACATAAAACTGGCTCAACAAAAGGCTTGCGCCCAACGAACTTGGAAAAGCATACCAACCCAATCGACAAGTACCTCGTCATCAAACAATGAGGTTTTGGATGTCAATAATTGTGAAAGTTATGATATCACGGGGATCAAGGTCGTCATCCATGAATGACCTGTATATAAATATCCCCCCTTGTTTATAAATATTTGTAATGAGCGATCTAAATTCTATAAACTAGTTTGTATTATCCAAGTCGCTACTACGCACCGCGCTATATACGTAAGGATACATATATATATATATACCCCTTAAATGATGAGAATACAATATATATTCAGTCAATACCATTTCTTACTTCTCACTAAAAATCACTAAAGTCAGATACTTAAATTCTCTCCAAACAATTACATCAATTATTAAAAATCATTAAGATTTTGTATCAACCGAAATTAGTAACCAACTTATTTAGTTGTTGTTCTCCTCGCTTAGACATCGGTCTTAACTTTTTCGTTTTGGGAGTCTTTGTTTCTATATACAATTCAGTTCGGGTAACAAGCCTACCCAATTCAGCTTCCTACATAAATTATGAAAAAATTATTAACCATGACATGAAATTAAATGGAGAAAACAAATATAAAAATATTTATAAATTAACACAAATTAATAATACCATTCTATATTTAACTTTAGGATTTGAAGACCTCCCAATACGGTTAGGAAGAATGTTATGCATTTGTATATTCTAATTTTCTTCCCTAATAATTTGAAATTCATCCGAACGTCTATAATCCACGAAATCTTTCCAAACTTGAGGTGTAATCTAGGGTGTTCTTTAGGGATTTTGTAGAGCTCTACCTCACCAAGTGGTTCCAAATATGGAAACACATAATTTCTTGCTAATCTGGAAGTCTTGTATTCCTTCCACACCTTATTTGCAATCTTATAACACTTTCTCTTCCAATTGTCATTGACTTTGTAACGATTCTGTAAAAACACACTACAAAAAATTAGATATAAGTCAAAAAATATATAATATATGTAATTGATTATAAAATATAAGAGACTTACACAAATAGTTATCCATATTTTGAACTTTTCTACATCGTCAACCTAAGACCAATCATTTATATTGATTGGTATACTCGACTTCACAAGTCGACCAATAGAGGATTTCAATTGTTTGCCATTTTCCCTTATTGGATTACCAGTAGCATCAAATAGAACATGTATTCTATCATTTGGGTTAAGTAAAGCATCAGGTATATTCGCCCAACCCCTTCTTTTCAAATACCACAATGGATCATTTGGATCTACAAGCTCTGTTACCCGATGATCCATGAAATATCTACAAACAATGAAGAAATATAAATTAATTGATAATTTTAGGAACATATATATATATATATATATGTGAGTTATTACAACAATATAGAACATAGTTATGTTTAATTAGGTTGTTGATCATATACATACATTCCTTCACAATCACTTCGAGCCCATGATGAAGAATCATCTTCATCAACTAGATCATCACATACATTAGGCAATTTATTTGAGAAATTACTAATATTAGTTAATGTATCAAGTATAGGGTCGTCATCTTTTAAAGCATCACAATGGTAAAACTCTTTTTGTGGAGGCGTTAACACAACAGACCATCTTATGTCAATTTGATCGCTCACGTAAATAACTTATTTTGCATGAAGTACTAACGTGAAAGGATCATCAGTGTGACTTATCTTGGATAAATTTATAAGGGTAAATCCAAAATCATCTATTTTATATCCAACATTGATAACATCTTCGACCCAATCACATAAGCAAGTTGTTTCATGGAAGACCTCATAATCCAATTCCCAAATCTCTTGTATTATACCATAATATGTTCTATTAGAAAGTATAGGATTACCTTCTTTTGAACTGGAAAATTTCATAGTTTGTGCAACCATATTCACACCACTATTTTGATTTACTCGGACTTTATCCCTAGCTTGAGTCATAAATCTCGATCCATTTATTGTGAAACTAGAAAAGGATTTGACATCGAATTTTGGCCCATGTGCAAGCCATTGTAAACTTTTTGATATTTTATGATTGGGTTTCTAGAGTTCATCTCGAATCTATGTATACAAAAACATGAAATGTGTTTAGAGCAAAGTTTTAATACATTGCATAGATCTAGGAACATACATGCATGAATTTTTTTTGTGACACTTACATGGTTGCGAAACCAATTAATAAGCTCTCACTTATGTTCATCATACAACCATTTTTCTCCTTATTTTTTTTATAATGAGGATCCATCTACAATAAGTTTAAATGCATCCTATAATGTTATTAAATATATATGAAGTATATATCATCATTAATAGTTAAATAAAAAATGATTTACCAAAATGATTCGGTGTGCTTTTTCCCATCGAGTGCGATCAATAAACAATTTCTTACTTTCACCAAGCATAGGGTTACCTACTTGGATCATGTGATGTTCTAAGAATAACTTGTTCATAGGATTCCCAATTTCAGTGCAACTACTAAAGTATTCAGAACAAAACTCAATGGCCTCTTCAACAATGTAGCATTCCATCATGCATCCTTCAAGTCGATTTCTATTATTTACATATCCTTTAAGGACTTGCATATATCTCTCAAAAGGATACATCCACCTTAAGTAAGTAGGACCACACAATTGAACCTCTCGAATTAAATGAACACACAAGTGAATCATTATATCGAAGAAAGAAGGAGGAAAATATTTTTCAATTAGACACAAAGTCTCTACAACATCTTTCTGTAAAGAATTTAACTCGCCAATTGATATAGATTTCTTGTATATTGTATTGAAGAATGAACAAAGATGAATTATTGATAATCGAACATTTTTTGGAAGAATTGATCTAATAGCAACTGGTAATAACTATTGCATTAAGATATAACACTCATGTGATTTCAATCCATAAAATTTCTTAAGTTGGATGAGTAACCATCAGGAACTTTCAGACCCTCCAAACATTTACAAAACATGTCCTTCTCTTTTGTTGACATTGTATATGATGTTGGTGGCAAGTATGTTCGATTCTGATCATTTTTCACCCTTGGTGCCAATTCAGGTCGTATGCCTAGTTTCATTAAATTCAGTTTTGCTTTAATTTCATCCTTTGTTTTTCCGGGTATATTAAGTAAAGTACCAATCAAGCTCTCACATACATTTTTCTCAATGTGCATGACATCTAAGATGTGACAATTGTGTAGGTCTTTCCAATAAGGTAATTCCCAAAATATTGATTTTTTATTCTAAGAACCATTGTAAGTCGATTCAAACTCTTTTTCATTTTCACCCATTTCATTAGTTGACCTCTTTCGTTTCCCTACCTTAGTGATTTTTTTTTTCATCTTTCCATATCATTTGAATGTCATACCATTCAATTGCCTTCATATCTCAACACCTCGCAAAGGTCGGGTTGCATGATTCTTCACCATCGAACGGTTTCTTTTGGTATTTAAACTTGTTCCAGATGGCAAAAATCTTTTATGTCTTCTATAAGACATCTTTCTTCTGTGAACAAGATAAGTTGCAGAAGTTCCATCACTACATATAGGGCATCCCTTGTAACATTTTGTTGCATGTTTTGATAAGTTTCCATAGGCAGAAAAATCATTAATTGTCCACAAAAGGACCCCCTTCAAGTTAAAGTGTTCTTATTTATGTGCATTATAAACATTTACACCATCATTCTACAACATCTTTAAATCATCTATCAGAGGCTGCAAATATACATCAATATCAACACCAGGTTATTTCGGTCCTGATATCAATAATGTTAACATCATGAATTTTCTTTTCATACACAACCAGGGAGGAAGGTTGTATGTTACCATAATTATTGGCCAACAGTTATATCTACTACTAAGGGAACTATGTGGATTAATTCCATCAGTAGCAATGGAAAGAAGAAGATTGCGCGAATTCGATGAAAATGGAGGAGATAAATTATCCCATTTGGAGAATCACAAGGATGACGTAGCACCCCATCACCAGATCGATTATCTGAATGCCAAGTCAACATCTTTGATGTCTCTTTACTTTTGAACAACCTTTTAAAGCAAGGAATTAGAGGAAAGTACCAAAGAACCTTTGCAGGTACGCCTTTCTTATGTGTTGTCTCATTTATACCATACTTCCATCTCGATTCTTTACACATCAGACAATCATCTAATATCTCATATTCTTTTCTATAAAGAATGCAATCATTTGGACAAGCATTAATCTTATGATATTCCATTCCAAATCGACTAAGAGATTTCTTCACTTCATACATTGAAGATGGCAATTCAATATCCTCAGGAAACATATAGACTAGTAGATTTAGTAATTCTGTGAATCCCTTGTCAGAAAAACCATGTTTTTCCTTCCATTGCACAAATGAACCAATCCCGACATTTTAGTGTATTTTTTGCATTTTGGATACAATGATTTTTTGGCATCTTCTAGAAGTTTTTTAAAGATTTTGGGATCATTCTCACGTAGTTCATCTTCAACACCATGAAACATATTTTGTCTGTACATTATGATAAAATGTATGTAATCCACTCACATTCTTATTTATCTCTTCCCCATAAGTATTATCAATATTTTCTCCATGATAATACCAACATTTATAGCTCAAAAGAATACCACTACAGATAAGGTGATACTTAACCTCGTCAAATTCATGAAATCGCTCATATTTACATTTAACACATGGGCATCGAATCATACTAGTTCCAATATTACTATTTCTACAAGTAAATTCCATAAAACTTTCAACTCTAGAAATGTAGTCCTCCTCAATTCTACACTTTGACATCCAAGATTTGTCAATTTTCTATTAATGATATTAATTAAGCATATCAATTAATTATGTATCAAATGAATATATTTCAAGTATTATTATATATAAATTCCCTAATTATTAGAATATATATCAAAACATACATAATACAAAACATTTATCATTTTAATCATTTTACAAATGTATAACTTTTACTTAATAAAATATAATTATTTATATGTAAATAAATTTATCCATATACGGTAAATATTATAGTCCCTCAAACCCACAACATGCAGATATTATTTCCACAGAAAATAAGTCAAACATATAATAACAAGCATAATACAAAACATACATAAATAAAAAAAATTATACAAAAAATAAAGAAAACTAAATAATAAGTAAAAATATTAATATAACTACTTACAAGAATGTTATGAAGTGACTAAATGAAGGAAATGAATAAGAAATGAGTGTTTTGCAAGTGAGAATAAGTTAGAAAATAGATATAAATATTTTGAGTATTTCGCTCAAAAAAATAGTGGATCTGAAAGATAATGAGAAGAGGAATATAAACCAAAAAACGGCATTGAAAATGGTGGTCGGAGGTGGTCGGAAATTAAGAAACATTGTGGGTGAGAGCTCGGTTTTGGGAGAAGGGGGAAGAGAAATGATTTTTTTAACTTTCTACAGTGAAGTAGAGAACGGTAATATTATGTGGCTAGCATTGGTTGACGGGTAAACCACCGCTACACACATGGCTAGCATCGGTTGATGTGGTGAATCAACGTGGATAGCGTCGGTTCTACACCGAACCGACTTTAAATTCATTATAAGTCGGTTTTTCCAAAAATTGACTTTACATAGCGACTTAAATATCCTTTTTGTAGTAGTGCAAACAAGATGCGGGTGTATAGAGAAGCTATGCAAGATGTGAAGGTAGTTGAGAAGAGTTTGCAATCGTTAACTGCGAATTTTGATTTTGTAGTTTGCTCCATTGAAGAGTCCAAAGATATTGATTCTATCACTGTCGATGAATTGCAAAGTTCATTCATAGTGCATGAGCAGAAGTTTCAGAGACACAAAGGAGAAGAACAAGCCTTGAAGATTACAACTGAAGAAGGAAGAGGTCGAGGTCGAGGAGCTTATAGGGGAAGAGGAAGAGGTAGAAAGCATCAAACTGTTAACAAAGCCATAGTAGAATGCTATTAGTGTCATAAGCTTGGACACTTTTAGTATGAGTGTCCAACTTGGGAGGTTAATTGTGTCGAATCGAATAAGCATGAAGAGATAGTATTGATGTCCTGTGTGGAGATGGATAACGCAAAGCAAGGAGATATTTGGTTTTTGGATTCAGGCTGTTCGAATCATATGAGTGGAGATGCAACAATGTTTTGTAAGTTGGATGAGGGATTTAGGCAATATGTCAAGCTCGGAAATAACTCCAGAATGTAAATACAAGGGAAAGGAAATGTGAGGCTACACTTGAATGGAATAAGTCTCATTATCATAGACGTTTTCTACGTGCCAGAATTGAAGAACAATATGTTGAGTATGAGGCAATTGCAAGAGAAAGGGATTGTGATTCTAATTCATACCGAAATGTGTAAAATTTATTATCCGAAGATGGGCATGATCATCCAAACTACCATGTCTGTCAATAGGATGTTTATACTTTTGGAAAATGCACAATAAAAAAAAGGTGCCTACTTTCACACGATCTCATAAGACCTTACCCATTTGTGGCATTGTCGTTAAAGTCACTTAAGCCATTTTGGAGACTCTTCAGACTAAAAATATGGTGCAAGGACTGGCTCAACTTGCTCCCACCATAGTAATGTGTATTGATTGTCATGTTAGGAAACAACATCCTCAAGAAGAGTACATGGAGAGCTACAGAGAAGCTACACC
Organism: Hippophae rhamnoides; assembly: GCA_033030585.1. NCBI lineage: Eukaryota > Viridiplantae > Streptophyta > Magnoliopsida > Rosales > Elaeagnaceae > Hippophae > Hippophae rhamnoides. Next base: position 21,891,984 of record CM065438.1, on the reverse strand, counting down.
TTGTACATGCCGATATATGTGGATGAAAGACTCCTATGTCCAACAATAAAAAGAGGTATTTCTTATGATTTATTGATGACTTTAATAGAAAAACATGGGTTTACTTCCTTGTAGAAAATTCAGAAGCATTGAATTCATTTAAATGCTTTAAGAAAATAATAGAAAATGAAATTGGTATGTATATCAAATGTCTACTCATAAATAGAGGGGGAGAATTCAACTCATATGATTTCCAAGAGTTTTGTAGACATAATGGCATTACGAGACAGTTGACAATGGCATATACTTCACAACAAAATGGAGTAGTTGAGAGGCAAAATCGTACAGTGATGAACATGGTACGTTCTATGCTCTCATAGAAGAAAATTCCAAAAGCTTTTTGGCATGAGGTAGTGAATTGGACTGTGTATATATTGAATAAATGTCCTACCTTGGCAGTTAAAGGTGTCACTTCAAAGGAAGCATGGGCAGGCGTAAAACCTTCGGTGAATCACTTTAGAGTGTTTGGATGCTTAGCATATGTACATATGCGAGATGCCAGACAAAATAAGCTTTAGGATAAGAGCTTTCCTTGTATGCTGTTGGGTGTCAGTGAGGAGTCTAAATACTATAGATTATATGATCCAATTAGAAGAAAAATACTAGTTAGTAACGATGTAGTGTTTGAGGAAAAGAAGCACCGAAATTAGGATCCAAGTTTTAAGGAACATATGCTACATGATCTTAAGTGGGGTGACATTGATGGTGACGTGGATAAAGAGATAGAAATAGATGACTCTAATGGTGTGGTTGGTAGAGAAAGTGAAGAAGTAGAAAAGAATGGTCAAGTTTAAGATGTAGGGAATGAACAAGTTGTTATGAGTGGCTCATCAAATGTAGAAGGTTCCAATGCAAGGAGTAGTAGAATCAAACAAAACCTAATATGGATGGAAGATTATGTTAACGAGGAAGGACTATATAAGAAAAAGAATAAAATTAACATGCTCCTAACTCAAGCTATAGATCCTAAAAGTTATGAATAGGTTGTAGTAAGTTTAAAATGGTGGAGAGAAATGGCTTCAGAGATCAATACAATAATGTATTCTAAAAAGTTTGTCATCATTATACATATTCATCCCTTAGAAATATTTAAGGCAGGTCCATCATTCGAATATTTCATATTCAAATTCTAACATGTAAACTGTACTGAAGGGTCTATCTTATTATATTGAGGTTATGCAATATGGCCATAAATAAGATATACGAAATTTGCTACTAATGTTTTAAGCTATTTTCAAATCGAATGAAAGGTTATCCATCCAATTAAAGGTGGATCGCTATCAAGAACACCCAGTATAGGGATCATTATCTGAACTATAGAAGGAATGTCGTACATCTTTCTTAACCTTTCATCTTGAGGAGATAGCCCATTGGATTTGACCTTGGCCGTCCAACCATTAGTACGCCCTGTGGGTTCATCGGTGCCCATCTTCTTGGTTTTATTTCTCTAGGACCTCGAGATTGATATCTGGGTATGAGGCACATTCAACCTAATTATAGGTGTGGCCTATGGACAAGACATAGAGATGGAAAAAAGAGGCTTAGACATCTCCTCTTTACTCGAGGTGCTCATCTTGTTATTGGACCTTGTTGCATCACTCTCTGCCTGGCCCGAGAAGCTAGGATATTATGACCTCTCTCAAGAAGAGGAGCTTGAAGTTCATGAGGGTAGGACTACATAGCCGGTAGCCCATGATGATAACTCTTTATTCATATTTTCTAAAAATTATTACAAAACACAAAATACTAAGGTACGAAGAAATAGAGGTTACCTAAGGTCTTCAAGTCCTATTCAATTCAATTATCTAGTGTCAATTTAATTTTAACAAGTATAGGACATTATCTTGTATAACTTTTATCATAACATCCTTATTTTCAAGAAATTTTCAAATTGATACTTAATATATAATGTAAATAAATATTACTTTTATCGGTATCTAAATTTCTTACTCATATGACAACTATATATAATTTATTATTATCATTATCATTATTATTCTTTAAAAAAAAGTATAATAATATAAGCACAACGAATTGATAAATTTGTATGATAATATTCTATTCTTCCAAAATCTAATACTAAATTGTATTTGAAATTATGCAAAGTGAGAGAAATTTCTTGTTTAAAAGGTTGATGCCTATTTTCTTAGGACATAAATATATTTTTATCATTCTTTTTCAAAATTATTAAGATTTTAGCTCAATTTATTTTATTTTTGTAGGAAGTACTTCTAAATAGTATAGATGAAAAAATAATAAAATGTATATTAATAAAGTGATAAAATAAATAAGTAAAATAAAATGTAAATAATTTCATGGCATGGTGGAATTCATCGAACAAATATTTGTTTTAAGATATTTTAATGAGCTACATATCTATGTGTGTTAATAAATCATCATTAGTGGTATATTAGTTGTATGCAACTAATATACTTTTCTTAAAAGCATTTTTCCTAAAAAGCATATTCTCATTTCCTGTATTTATACTTGTATTATCATTCATTGTATTTCAATTGTAAATATATTTCAGTATATTCAACTTGATATCAGAGGAGCAAAGAAAGAAAAGAAAAAGAAAAAAATTTACCAATTCCCAAGCAGCAACGCCGCCATCAGTAGTAGCGTCGTCGTCGGTATTTTTATGTAGTACCATTAATCTTCTCGCACTGTCTAGTTTGCGCCGCTATTGCAGATTTGTTGTCTAGCCCGCGCCATCCACCCACGCACCAGCCATCTTCCTGTCTGCGTACCAACCATCTGCCTGTCCAGCCATCTGTGCACCAACCGTCTGCCTGTCCAAATTCGCGCACTAACCGTCCGCGCACTAGCTCCCACATTGCTCTGTGTTCTTTTGTGAGTAATATTTACTCCCGTAGTGTCTTTTTTCAGTTTTTCAGCTTTCAGATTTTAACATTCACTCAACCCTGCCCTAAGTCCAAGCCCATAAACCTATCCTAAGTCCAAGCCCATCAGCCCACTTACCAGCCCAATCCCACTCAATAATTAGATAGCCCATTTACTAGCCCAATCCACAGTTTAGTTCGGCCCAAAAAAAAAATCCAAAATTTTTATTCCGCTACACAATATTTTTATTTCAATGGAAGATTCAAGACAACATCAGGTTTCCAGAATTAATGAAGTTCCAAAATTTGAAGTCTCTGTTAAGAGTTCAGAAATTGGTTCTTTCGGGGGTACTAAACTTAATGGTACCAATTTTTGAACATGGAAAAAAGTTATGTCTTTTTATCTTCGTGGGATGCACAAGATGGGACATGTATCTGGATCAATCAGGGCTCCTAGTCAAGATGATGTAGAATCCTATACTAGGTGGGAAGATGATGATGGTTTTGTAATGTCAATTCTATTTAGAGCCATCACTGATGATATATTACAAATGGTGGAGGAATGTGAAACTGCTGAGGCCATATGGAATACCTTAAGTGATCTTTATACAAATGAGTCTGACTTTATTCAAGTTCATGAACTCATGTGCAAAGCTGTTGGTATGCAGCAAAATGGGCAACCATAATCTATGTTTTTTACCAAGCTGAAGAATGTATGGGCTGAAATTGACAAGAAACGCCAGTGCAAAATTAAAAATCAAGAAGACCTTCTATGGTACCAAAAGGAGAATGAGCTTGAACGAGTACATGCATTTTTACGAGGCCTTAATACAAAACATAATAGTACTAAAGGTGAATTGCTTCGAATGCCAGACCCTCTGAGCTTGACTACCGCCTTTACATACATCTGTAAAGACAAATCTCAGCAGGAAAGTCTTCATCAGGCACAAGTTGAGCTATCAAGCCTAGCCATTCAAGCCAAATCAAAGGCACCTTTCCTCCAGCAGCAAAATTCAATTCCACTTCATCAGCAGAGACCTCTACCAAGCTTTACCAATCGCCCTCATTCTCACTGCTCTTATTGCAATGAATAGGGGAATCTTTGTGAGACTTGTTGGAAATTGTATCCACACTTGCAATCAAAAGCAAACTACTATGGAGCAAAACGACAACATCATCATACTAAAGCAAAAGCAACTGTAGTGCAAATTGTCCAAGAACCAGACTACTATGGAGTAACTGGACCGGATCATCCTATGGAATGTGGAGGTATCCCTACAGCTTCAGTAGCTGGTCATGGTAAGATTGGTATGACCTTAAATGTTTCTCACTCTGTTAGGTCTAATATTTGGAATATTGATTCTGGTGCATCTGATCATATGACTTATGATAAATCTTATTTTAATGAGTTATCTTCCCCACCAGTGTCTTATGTTATGAACGCTAAGGATGAGGCCTTTCATGTCTTAGGAAAGGGTTCGGTTCATATCACTCCATCTTTACAACTCCATAATGTTTTATATATATCTGACTTATCTCATCACTTAATATCTATCCCACAGTTGAATATTGAGTCTAAATGTTTTGTAACCTTTTATCCTATGTATGTGATTTTTCAGGATCTTCTTACCAGGGAAATAATTGGTCGAGGGTATCTGAGGGGCAGATTGTTCTATTTGGATCAGAACTATGCATGGGCGAAACTAGGAGCACGGGCACGCACTACATTGACTTCTAGTTCTGATAAGCTAAGTGAAATTTGGTTGTGGCATCGCCGCTTAAGGCATCCATCTTTTAGTCTTATGAAAAAATCCATGCCCATTTTATTTATTGGTGTTAGTGAAACTTTTTTACATTGTGAGACTTGTGTTTTGGCCAAGAGCCATCATATTACTTATTCTCCTAGTATTTCTAATAAAAGTACTATTCCTTTTGAATTAATTCATTCTGATGTTTAGAGACCATCTAAAGAGCCCACTATATTGGGTATGCGATATTTTGTTTCATTTATCGATGATTGTACAAGGTTATAGTGGATTTATCCTCTTAGAACAAAAGATGAAGTCTTTTCAGTTTTTCAAACTTTTCATACCTTCGTTCAAACACAATATAATGGCATCATTCGAATCCTCCGTTCTGACAATGGGGGAATATATTAATCATGTTTTTCAAGATTTTTTCAAAACACATGGGATTATTCACTAAAATACTTGTCCGTAAACACCTGAACAAAATGGAATGTCTGAAAGAAAAATCGTCATTTACTTGATATGGCTCGTGCACTCCTATTTAGTGCTTATATGCCAAAATATCTTTGGGGTGATGCTCTACAAGCTTCTACCGATCTCATCAATCGTCTCCTGTCTAGTTTCCTTAACAAAAAAATCCCATTTCATATTCTCGCATCTTATGTCTCCTTGTCATCCTTCCATAATCTTCCTGCCCGTGTATTTGGTTGTGTTGCTTTTGTGCATGTTCCTAAAAATCAAAGGTCTAAATTAGATGCCCGTGCAATTAAATGTGTGTTTGTTGGTTATGGAAGTTATCAGAAAGGGTACAAGTGCTTCCATCCATCCACCAGAAATTATTATGTCACTATGGATGTTACCTTCTCTGAGGACATGAGTTATTTTTCCTCACCTGATACTGCTCGTCAGGGGGAGAATACATATTTCGAAGAACTGTATCATGGTGAGGGGAGGAATTAGAAGAATCACCAATTGATGTTTCAATAAGACCATATGAGATTCCTAATCCATTGAATCCAGCCATCGTAGAAGCAGATGCTCCAAGTATTGAAGCACCAAATTCGCTTACAGCAAATGAAGTTGAAGACACAACTGTTCCCTCAGGCATTACTCCTACCCCTAATCAACAACTCCCTGGTACTAAAGATTACTCATCTGAGATATGTACATACACTGAAACAAATAGAATTGAGTCTAATATTCGACAGTATATGTTACCAAATAGGTCTACTCGAGGTCAACCAATCAAAAGGTATGAACCAAATATTCATGCAAAATCAAAATACCCAATAGCCAATTACATGTCCACTAAAAGATTATCTAAGTCATATAAATCATTTGTGAATCAAATATATGGTGTATCAATACCTAACAAAGTGCAGGATGCGTTGTGAGATCCAATATAGAGAAAGGCAATGGCTGAAGAGATGGAAGCGTTATAGAAGGACGATACTTGGCAACTTGTGCCACCACCACAAGGAAAAAAGGCAGTTGGTTTTCAATGGGTGTTTACTGTAAAACATAATGGTGATAGATCTGTAAATCGATATAAAGCTCATCTTGTAGCAAAAGGGTTTACTCAAATGTATGGTGTAGACTACGATGAGACTTTTGCTCTTGTTTCCAAAATGAACACTATTCGGGTTCTGTTCTCACTTGTCGCTAGCCTAAACTGGCCACTTCGGCAGTTTGATGTTAAGAATGCGTTTCTTCATGGAGAATTAGCCGAGGAGGTGTACATGAGTCTTCCACCTGGGTATGTAGTTGATTCTCTTGGTAATTTTGTATGCAAATTGAGGAAGTCTTTGTATGGTCTCAAGCAATCCCCTCGAGCCTAGTTTGGAAGGTTTTCACAGTTCATGCAGAAAGTTGGTTACAGACAGAGTAATTCAGACCATACTCTATTTCTCAAACATCAACGAGGGAAGGTAACAGCCCTAATCATTTATGTTAATGACATGGTAATCATTGGTGATGATACTATTGAGATGGATAAATTACAAAGACATCTAGCCTCTGAATTCGAGATAAAGGACTTAGGTGAACTAAAATATTTCTTAGGAATTGAGGTAGTCAGGGGAAGAGAAGGAATATATCTGTGTCAGAGGAAGTACATTATTGATCTACTAATAGAGACAAGTATGTTGGATTGCAAACCTATTGACACTACTATTGAGCAAAACCATTGTTTAGTAGAGTATCCAGATCAGATACCAACTGATCGAGCTCGCTATCAGAGATTGGTTGGGCATTTGATTTACTTGGCTCATATTAGACCAGATCTTGCATATGTAGTAAGTGTGGTGAGTCAGTTCATGCATAATCCAAGTGAGAACCACATGAATGCTATTTTGAGAATTTTAAGGTATTTGAAATCGGCTCCAGGAAGATGAGTAATGTTCTCTAAACACAATAATCCTCTTGAAGTCTATTGCTTCACAGATGCAGATTGGGCATGAAGTATTACAGATAGAAAGTCAACATTGGGTTATTTCACCTTTATGGGAGGAAATTTGGTTACATGGAAAAGTAAGAAGCAGAAAAGTGGTGGCACAATCTAGTGCTGAGGCTGAGTATAGAGGTATGGCTCATGAGGTTTTTGAATTACTGTGGATAAGAACTTTGTTATTTGATTTGGGTTTCGAACTCAAAAATACTATGTAGTTGTATTGCGACAATCGGGCAGCCATTAATATATCACAAAATCCAGTACAACATGATCGCACTAAGCATGTAGAGGTTGATCATCACTTTATAAAAGAGAAACTAGATGCAAAACTTATTAGCTTTCTTTTTGTTCTCATTGAAGAGCAACTTACAGATATGCTTACCAAAAGAGTTTCCAAGAATACATTATACGGCTCACTAAACAAGTTGGGCATGATCGATATCTATGCGCCAACTTGAGAGTGAGTGTTAATAAATCATCATTAGTGATATATCAATTGTATGCAACTAATATACTTTATCAACTGTATATTAGTTGTATGCAACTAATATACTTTTCTTAAAAGCATTTTTTTCTAAAAAGTAGGTTCTCATTTTCTGTATTTATACTTGTATTTTCATTCATTGTATTTCAATTGTAAATATATTTCAATATATTCAACTATGTGTTGTCTCAATTAAAATAAAATAAATGATATATCTTTTCCAAACTAAATACAAATAGAATAACTTGAGCTATTTTAAGAGACATGTTCCAAATCCATCATTTCATAGTTTGTAAAATTTGAACACATGGTACTTTCAAAAGACTCATAACCAAAATTAATTTTATCAATAAAAATTATATACAAATTTAATAATATAAAAAAATACATATTCCATGAGAGTAGAATCAATTTGTATAGTTATGATCATCAACTATGAGGGGAGTGAATAATGAAAAGACAATAAAAGCAATGTTTTATTATTGACTTTGATGTGAATAAAAATATCAAAAGTGTTATGAAAATAATTTTTAAAGTCATATTGAAAAACCGCATATATTTGCATAAAGTCACAAACAAAATTTAATATTCATATAAGCAAATGGGTATCAATAAGAAGTTAAGTGAAGGAATAGATTTGTAGAAACCGATATCAAAATCATATGTTTAAGTCGTTTCAAATAGAAATATCTCCATAATATTATTTAAGAACTCGTGATTTTGTATGATTAGTTTTAATTAAAATTACACAATTAATTATTAGTGATCTAGTAGTTAAAATGACATAAAAGATCTTGTAATAAAATAAAAATAACAGGTTCAAGTCTTAATTATGGAAGCAAAAACCACACTAATGGTTTGTGAAACAATTTTGTAAAGACCAATTCACATCATAAATAGTGATTACTACATTAACTTTACCTCATCCAAAATTAAATCATAAGGCTAATTGTAATGATATTAATATTTATTAAACAAAAGAAACCAGATTGAACACTTTTGTGATTCATGGAGTAAATCTGCATTTGACTAATACTTGAGCTTTATATGTTTTTTTGATTCCCCTAGTACATAAGGATACATTTATTTAACTGATTTTTCTTTAGTTTTTTTACTAATAAAAAAATATAGGTTTATTTTTTTAAAATATTAAAAAACATATATTTATTTATATTATAAGAAAAATAAATATTTTTTTTCTAATAGGATTAAAAACGAAATTTTATGTAATAAATCATAGGTTTGGTTATTTCTCCCTTTTTTTCACTTGTGATTTGTTTCCGATTATGCAAATCGATGTTTATATTTGAAAGAATAATTTCAAAAATCATGTAAGTATGTCTTTCAAACCAAACTACTAAAAAAGACACATTTTGGGATCATTAACTTTCTACTCTTTCAAGTCTTGTGATATTTGAGAGGAAAAACCAATCCATAAATAGGTATCATCAAATGCAATGAAGCGAAAGTCAATTGGGTTTAAATAATGCATGACAACCAGTTTTGGTCGTGATAGATAATGCATGAAAGAGTATTGAATGTCGAATGGGTTCAGAATTTCATACGATATGGCAATCAATTTTTTGGTGGTGTGCAATGGGTGAGAGGAACATGGCTCTTTGAGTATTGGTTTATTTGAAATTATTTATACAATATGTTAGTTCGATCGATAGACGTAAGGGTGTAAATTTAAGTATTGTATTGAATGTGATATGAGATTAAATTCTATCTATAAATATTACGTGATAGTATTTATATTTATCTTTATATGTAATCATGAAAGAGAAATCTTTATAAGTAAAAAATTATATCTAAATGATTTGGGATAGATGGGTAACTGAAGTTTATCATATTGAAAAAAAAATCTCCATGACTCCTTCTTTATTATTATTATTATTAATTTTAATTGAGATGTGTATTCGACTGTAAAATATTAGGATACCAAATGGCTGGAATGGCAACACAGTAATTTTAATCAAGTGTTCGATACATTTCAACTTTTAGTTTTGTTGAGGGATGACAAAGTTGATATAAATGAAACTCCTGTTGGTGAGTATGGGAATTGCTATTTTAAAGCATTGAATTAATAATTTATAACAATTAAATTGTTAAGTTATTTAAATAAGTAAAAAAATTAGCATATATCTTATATTTTATTGAACTAAAATACTATATTGACATACTCTAAAAATAATGAATAATTTATTTACAAAATATTAATAATTAAATAATTAAATATTTTAATTAATAATTTAATTCTAGTATTCTAAACATTAAAATATTATTTTTTCATTAATAAAAATTACTATGACAATAAAATACCTTTTTTGTTGAAACAATACATCTTTTAAAAAAAATCCTTTTTCTCAATCAAAAGTACTACTGGTTAACTTAAAAACACGAGAAGGTTATTTTTAAAGTCCGTAAATTATAAAGAATGGTTCAAGTGAAGGTACAACCTACAACATCAAGAATATGAAATATCACTTTTATTTTTTTTATATAGGTTCCAAAAATTTAAATCTCCAATTTGCATATCATTTATCAAGTAGTTAAAAAAATAAGAAAATTTGAGAAAAAGTTTTAGTCTATGGTAATTAAGAGTGGAAGAGGATGATGTATCTTTAAAATTTTCAAAAATATAGTCTCAATTTTAAAAAAAAGTGAACCATAAGTATCTTTTTTTTTTAAGATATAAAAGTTTAATTAGTTTTAATTATTTAAATTTGATTACGATTTAAACATATAAAAATAACATTGCATCATAATTAAGGGATATATTTGTTAATAATAAAAATATTTTTAAGTTGCCCTTAACGGAAGATGTTGATTTTAATAAGAAAATAAATATTTTCCTTCTTGACAAATTTATTCCTCGTATTTAATAACACATCACATTTACATGTTTAAATAATTTTTACACAAATTAAACTGACGTAATAATTAAGAAACACAATCAGCAATAATCCAATTTAATGAATCAACCTTTGCTTTTTGAGAAGTAAGAAGGCTAAAATTATAAAAAAAAAAAAATTACTTACTTTTACATTCATATTAACATTGTTACATGTATAAATATTTGTCATAAAAATAAACTACTTCAATAGATATAAAAGTGTATAATATTAGTATTTCTCTTGCATGGAAATTATTTAAAAAGAGAAGAAATGGTGACATCAATATCGCAATTGAGACAATTTGTATCAATCATTCAATCGTCCAAATCTTTTTTGCAAGACTCGATCAACGCTTTTAAAGCTACATTAATAACAAATATTCTCATTTATTCTCTTAAACCCTTATTCCTCTGTCCAAACAATCCAATTTGTCGCCCCCTTTTTCTTTTCACAATCTCAAATCACAAATTGATAAAATCAAACAGCTCTACCCTTAGTTCTCTCCCAAACAAGGTGATCTTTTTTCCCCTATCTACACAGTAAAAGGCTATGCTACTTCAGTATTGCTAGGAACTGGTTAATCTAGGAACAAGCCTTCAAGCATTCAGTTTGGTTTTCCATCAAAATTTTGTCCTAGTACAATGAAAGAATGAAAACAAAAATACATCTTAAGACAATTATCTCAAAAGAATAAAGAATTGGAAACGCTAATGGGTACGGTGAATGTCCAATAGAATTCCATGAACATGTATCATTAGTTTATGTGCACGAATGTAAATTGTGGGTATAAAAAGGATGATGAAATGTTCATTTGTTCTCTTACATATTAACACCCATTCAATCTTTGAAATCTATTAACATATGTTCATTTATTGCATATAAACATGTGTTTATCAACTGAACTTCATAAGCTTAGGTTCATCTATTAAATATGGCATAATGAAAATTTGTCCATCTAAACTGATAAGATACTGGAAATACAATTGGAAAACAATTATCTATGAAAAGAACCAAAAGACATCTATCTAAACTGATAAGATACTGAAAATTTGTCCATCTATTAAATATGGCATAATGAACATGTGAAAATGGAGAGAATACAATTATCTATGAAAAGAACCAAAAGACAGTCCGAAGAAGCAGAAATAAAAACCTAAAAATAGATACTGGAAAATTAAAAACAAAATCGATCGAATACAAGCAAAGGAAATTATCTTTTAACGAGCATGGCTACTTATGCTTGTAAATCCAGCACCAGAAATCAGTAAGAAAATCAAACCTTGGATGAACAAAGCTAAAGCGTTTTCATATGTGATGTGAGCATTCCATGAATCCATAAAACGAAATAAAAAAAAATAAGCATTTGTATCCAACCAGATTGAAAGCACCATTGGGGGAGAGTGACCTCTTGTAAGGAAGTCATGCTATACACTTTATCCTATCATATATGGATTAAATTACAATTAAAAAAATAACCAAAATATCCGACGATCAAGGAGTGCAGAATATTACACTCCCTCAACATCCCTCCGGGAACAAAAATCGCAGTCTTCAATGAAAGTGTGAAACCAACTTGAGAATATAGCAATTAATTTGCAATATTCTGTCTTCAGGAGCTTAGTTGAAACTTGCAGCGTCTGAATTATAATCACAAATTATGCAAATACGATATTCACCTGATTAGAAGTTCAACAGTTCAACTGAATAATCATGTAAACAAAATAAAGGGTATAACCACATCACTCTGTTACAGCTCTTACCTCAGAGGACACGTGCTTCAACTCTCCACAAGCTAACTCCTCATAAACAAGACATGGTCCATCCAGTAGCAGAACCATGCCAATCACTTCCTTATCAAACACAGAACATGACGATGAAGGTTATTTCTTTCCTTTACGAGCAAGAAATCTTTCCCTAGCTGCTTGTATTCTACTGTCGTTATCAAGAACCTTAACATCAACGACTTTCTTAGGCAACTCAGAGTCTCCCTCAGTTACCTCCTCAGTATGAGTGATCCCACCACTAGAAAATGCAAAGTCTCAGGGTCATCAATGTCCTTGGATGAGCTTAAATTATATACAGAACAGTAGTGCTTCTGAAAATTACTTTTGAAAGCTTACCTTAGTTCTCTGATATTCACTTTACTGACTTTGCCTATAATGGGCGTGACCCATTTGACATCAATGGAACACACAGTTCGCAAAAAAGCACGTGAAGTAGAGATGAGTTCATGGTACAAAATATAGTCTGGGAGTTTTCCTTCTTCATCTGGTTTCAGCACAGTGGACGGATGAACCTTAAATCAGAAGATCTAGTTCAGCTACTGCAAGATAGATTATATAGAGAAATGCAACTACTGTAATTGATTAAAGGTTCAAGAGAAACAAATTTTCAATAGTAAAAAGTTTGGTTGACTAGCAAGATACAACCTAGCTCAAATCCTTTTCCTACTTTATGTATAGTGGTTATAAAGTAATTATGATATAAAAGAATAAAATTCAGATGTCAACTGGTTGAACCAGATCGATAAAATTTAGGTTGATAATCTGAAAAGGCCATCAATTGATAAGATAAATAAACACAGAGTAAATACCTGTACAACTTGGGGCTTGAAACCCAAAGTTCGATACCCATTGTGATGTATCATCCTCTCAGCAAGCTGATTTGCATAACCTATGCATAAAGCCTTTCTCAACTTCTTATGTTCATCTTGCCTTTCTTTCCGTCTTCCATTTGTCTGAATATCTAAAGGCCCTGCTTTCCAGACAGAAGCATGCGATGTAAAGAAGAAATCATTATGAAGCCAATGGATGGGAGTAAAACCAAAAAACTCAAATATCAGATCATTAGACAAGGTTGAAAATATCCCTATGTTTTCCAATATTTTCATGAAAATTCTAGTAATTCAAGTGCCAATATGAAAATGAACTCAAATAAATATCTACAAAAAAGATCCAGATATATCTGGATATTTACATGGAAATATTTTAAAAAATATATAATTTGTATTATTTTCCTAAATTTCAATGAAAATTTCAGAATATTGAAAAATCTGTCTAATTATCATGGAAAATTGGTAAAAAATTAAATTTTCTTAGTTTTCTTAAAAGTAAAAATAACATTATTTGAATTACATGTAAGTCAGTATTTACTTAAAGCTGTTAATCTTATTTTTCAACAAAATCTCAAATTTACTCTGATAATTTGTGTAACATAATTTTAATATACTAAACTATTTTATTTTTTATTGCAACCAAAAATTTAGAAAAGATAACAAGTAGTAAACGTCGAGACTTGAAATGGTACAACCTAAGCCCTACAGGAACAGATTATTTGTGTGGCAGAGATCAAGCAATTTACAAAATGACATTAATAATTATAGGCATAACAATTTTACTCAATATCATGGTATAAATTATTCTTTTTGTTGATTTTGAGGTTCCTACAAATTCAAGCATTGATCCACTTAGACGATTAGACGTACTAAGTACTATTTTGACTTTGTAAAGGAGGTAGTTTTCTTTCTTTCCCCTCTCCATTTTTATCTTCTATTTATCTTTTTATTTATGGTGGTGTAATGTAATATTTTTAAATAAAGTTTTACACATTCTTACTGACGTACTGCTTATATATAACATTTAAATGATAAAGTTAACTTGGATCTTGTTTGATAATGATTCTAATTTATGATTTATGATTTATAATTAAGTAATTAGTTTTGTGATTTATATTTGTTTGTAAAAATAATCGCTAATATATTTGGTATCAATTTTTACTTCTTAGTAATTTTCAAGAAAAAAATCAAAAATCACTTACAAGTTATTGTTAATGCGTTATGTTTTTTTTTTTAATTTAAAAAAAAATGGTTATTATTTACAAATTTTATATTTTTAATAATTTTCTTCAAATACTTATAAATACAAAAATCTAAGACTTGATTTATTCTTTAAAAAAATATTTTAGTGAAAATGAAAAAAAAATCAAAAATCAAACTCAAAAATTTTATTTTTAAAGGCTTATAATCACCTCATATTTTGGTAGTCATTTCTTAAAAAATCAAAATCAAAATCAGAAATCATTACAAAACATTCCTGATTGAAAAATTACTTAAAAAAATCAAAAATCAAAAATCTAGAATCAAAATCTTTATCAAACAAGTCTTTAATTAGATTCTTATTGATTATTTTACATCTTATAAATTTCATTGTTTCCAAAGTTAAACTATAATTTCCACAATGTCGGTAGATCTTATAAAATATTTGATGTCTCGATATTTTCACCAATATTAATATTTTTGTCAATGGATAAAATAGACTTAAAAAAAAAGTAAGATATGCTTTATTCTTTTTTAGTTTATACTTATAGTTTTACTTCCAAATGCCATGTGAGATAAAAGAAGAACGTTAAAATCCACCCATGACATTAATCACTTTGGTACTCCACATCTCTTTAATGAATACGGCTTACTAACCCTTTGCTATTTTCTGAATTATCTGAGATAACTGCTTCCGTACATCCTTGACAAATGTCATCCCTCTAACCTGCAGTTAGACATTTAGAAATATTACACCATTATACATAAGAAAAAGACTGAAGTCACAAGTACATGCTTCAAGATGCATGAAAAAAGGCATTATATTCTCACAGCCAAAAAATAGCAGCATAGCCTGGATTGTCTATACAAAGTGAGATAAAATCTTTAAAGGGTAGGCCCATTTTATAGTAGCAAACTTACTTGTGTGAGTTGACCTAATTTTTTAATCTTTATATGAGACGTCTATCAGCATCTTTCAAAATATAACATTTAAGAAAACTCACCTGCAAACCACTGTCCTTACACCACTCAATATCATAATTAGTTTCATGCCAGCACTCATAGATCTGTAGCAATTGAATGTGGTCACCCAAACCATATCCATCAGGAAGCTCCAGGTGATTGTGTTTCCTTTTCTTCTCAGTATTCTTGCTGCAAGTGGAGATAAAGCTATAATCAACACGAGGACTATTTTCTTTGCATTACAAAAGATTTCGTGAGGACTAGGAACACCTAAGCTATAACTGAATTTTCACTAATCAAACTGCAGAAAACTGAGTTTGTTGTTTTTCTGGTGTAAAGAGAAGAGAATGAAAGATGGGACATCACTAATAATTGTGTATAGGATTAAGTCAGCACACAGAAAACTGAATTTAAAAACTTTCAAAAAAATATAGAGAAAGGGGCTAAAAAAACAGGTAGAATTAACATTCAATGACCAAAGATCCACAAGAAAAAACAAATACGTGCAAACCTCAGAAAGGCATCCAAACATTGATCTGATTGTGAATGATTGATAATGTGCATTGTGTGTCTAAAGTTTATTTCAAAAATATATTAGCAGCCTGAAACAATAACAAATTCTTTTAAAAAGCAGAAAATATTTTATGGTGACACTTGACGCATCTATTAGAAATTAACACACACACACATATATATATATATAGAGAGAGAGAGGGAGGGAGTATGCCAACCTTCGACCAGGGGAAGGAAGCAATGTAGTTTCTGCAGACAACATAGCAGCAACTGTCAAAGCTTGGGATAAACAACCATATTCATTTGCCTCCAGTAAGGTTCTTGAAAGGGAAGGTTCTAGTGGAAGCTCTACATAGAACCAACAAAATAGTCAGTGCACACACTAGAATGTATAGTCTTTACAAGCGAGAAATAATTTTCATAATAGACTTTAAAATATCATTATAAAGAACAGTTGAGAGGAAACTATAGCCAAACAATAAAAAGGGCAGGTATTTATCATTCAATAATTCAAATGCATAGTTCTTTAAAGATAGAAATAATAAAATGCATAGCTGCAAATATTCATAATCTTAAACATAAAAGAAATATCAGATGCAAAACAGTCTTTACATGTTGACCACTATAGACAATAATTATTTTCCAAAAAAATTCAAAGATCTAGTTGCATTTTGCATCCCACATTCAATCTAACCCATTGATTAATAAGACAAACAATTAAGAACTACGGAACTCAGGCATACTTCAAAACGATAACAATATAAAACTACTAGCAAATCTTCAAAAATGGAATGAAAATGTATTACCTGCCATTGTTCGTCCAACTTTCGTGATGAGTCCATTTTCATCAATAGCATCAATAAGATATAATTGCTTTAAAGCATCTTCTAAAGACTCAGCTGCATAAAGACAACAAAATGAAGTCAACACTGAAATATATGAAGTAAAATTATATTCCCAGGCAGTAAAAACAAAGGAAAAAAAGATTCCTGCTTACTGGAAGGGGGATCAAGAAAATCAAACTTAAGAATATCAACATCATGAAGATTCAGGGATTTCAAATAAAGAACCGTTCCAGCAAGAGAAGAACGCTGTATTTCAGGAACTGTGGCTTCCAGAAAGTCATCTTGGTATATTGTGGATGTGTATAATCTATAACACTTCCCAGGTCGTGTTCTTCCAGCTCTCCCAGCACGTTGTTTAGCTTGTACTCTGCAATTATAAATATAAATTGACACATACAGCTTGTTCCCAGCAATCATCAAAGAATAAAAGACAATCATAATAAATCAAAGTCTACTGAGAAAAGTATAGGTGCCCCTACAGCTTTTTCTACGGACTGATTACTCCCTCAAGAAAAAATAAAATAAAATAAAGAGAAAACATCTAAATGGAGCCCTCAATTCCATTTTTTTCTCTTTATATCCCTGACTACACAGTTCAACACCAGATCTCGCAATGACAATATTTAGCATGAACTCAGGTAGGAAGACTGATACATTGAAAATTATTTAAAGCTGCCAATGTCCAAATTTCTTTTACTTTTTACTTTTGCTGCAATGTTAGTGTTAATAAAGAATGATTAGGAAAAGGAAAAAAAATTTCAAACCATATAGTGGAAGTAGTGAAGTCTAATAAGCTACAAATGTAATAATTCTTGTGTGGTGCTACAAGATAGGAGCCTGGCAACTCATAACATCTTCAAAGTTCAATGATGAAAATCTGACTTAATCATAATACTTCAGACCAGACAGAAAAAGGAAATTTCAAGTTGAAAGAAAGAAAACAATCACAAAGTTATATAAGCTGAGAAAAATGCCAACTCTTACTTGCTAATTTGACCAATGTCAAGAGAGTACATGCCAGTTGATGGGTTATACTGTCTTTGCTTCACATAACCAGAATCGATAACATACCTATATAACACAGTCAAAATGTAAATGTGAAGAAAAAGAGTCGCATCACCTTGACCAAACAATGGAGTATAAGCTAAATTTGACAAATATAAAATCATCTAAGCAATATTTTTCAGTATGAGTTCTCTTACACTACACCGTCCACTGTCAAAGAAGTTTCTGCAATGTTTGTGGAAACAATAATTCGCCTACAGTTTGGAGGAGGAGGACTAAAAACACGAACCTGTAGGGTCACAGAAAAGAATAATCATCTAGAACAAAAATTCTTTGGGATTTAAAATGACATGACATCTAAATCTCCAAAATTATAATATCCAACAAACTTAGAACTCAAGAGGTGAGAAAAAGCTCCCATGCAGCACAGTGATGAAAAAGAAAATTCTCCCTTTATGAGCTGAATAAACTTTGAATCAGTATTCAGATGACAATGATAAGAATTGAAGAAGGTACCTGGCCAATTATATTTTCACATCCTTGATACAACTCGTTCATATAGTTTAGAACCATGCAGTCTCATGATAGGCAAGGCAATTTGAAACGTTCAGACTCAAGACCAAACTTTTGAAGGGTGACCAATCTAAGATTTCAGAAAGCAAAATACAGATTCACCAGAAACAAAAATACTTGCCTGCATTTCAGGTGGCAAAGATCCATGAAGAGGAAGAATTATAGCATCCATGCAAGATCCTTCTTCTAGACTTCTAATTTTATCTTCCAATTTTGACACCAGTTTCTCTATGTCATCCTATGAACACGGGCCATTTTGGATCAATAATAAAGATCAACAGAATGAAGCTCAAAATCTAGAGAGAGAGAGAGAGAGAGAGAACCTGTCCAGTAAGAAATATCAAAATATCACCTTCTGGCTCTCGAGTGTGTATATCTATAAATAAATAAGTAAAAAAGAAAAAGAAAAAGGTAAGTGCAACCTCATTAACAAGAATAGGTCCACAATAAAACAGAACACTTTAGCACAAGTCTCTTCTTTCTACACTAGCAGGTTGTCAATAGGGGTGAGCAAAATATCCGATCAATCCGATCAAATCCAAAAAAATTGAGTGGTTTCGATCCGAAGTCGGATCGGATTCGGATTGGATTTTATCAATCCGCTCGGATTCGGATTCGGATTCGGATTGAAAATATTAAAATCCTAATAATCCAATCCGATCCGATACATTTATATATTATTTTAAAATATATATATAATAATTAATAAACCTAATTATATATCCTAACTTATTAAACCTAATATAGCCTCCATCCATCTCTTAACAAACTATTGTTTTTTTTCAGCTGCCTCAATCTCTATCTCTATCTCTGCCTCCATTGCTGGTTTCAGGTTCTGCTGCTTGCCATTCAACTGTCGTTGTTATGCTGTCGCCGATCTAATGTCGTCGTTGTTTTTTTTCCAGTTGCATCCATCTCTCTCTGCCTCAATCTCTATCTCTATCTCTGCCTCCATTACTGGTTTCCTGTTTCTGCTTGCCATTCTCGTCGCCGATCTGTCGTCGTCTGGCTGCCGCTCGATCTACCGTCGCTCTACTGTCGCCGATCTGCTATCGCCGTTCTAATGTCGCCGATCTGCTATCGCCGCTCTGCTGTCGCCAATCGCAGCTCGCCAGCGTGCTTGTTTGTTGGTGGTTATAATTTATTAATAATGGTGGTTGTAAACTTTTTAAAAATATATATTTGTTAGTGATTTAATTTTAATATTTTTTATCTTAATGTTAAAATTAGAATCTGTGGGTGCTGGGAAGATCTTATTGAGGAAGCCTATTGAATATGTAGTGGTTAATTTGGGGTTAAAAGAAAGGAAAAGGCTTGGACATTGAATGTTTTTGCTGTTTTGTGGAGTGTGCTTGTTTGTTGGTGTCGTTAATATTTGTGCAACCGGGTGGTTTGGATCTGCTATTGAAAAAGCTGTAATATTTTTCTCTGTCTCAACCTCTTTTTACTTGTGTCTTATTTACTCCTCCTTTTTTGACATAACTAGATGCAAAGACCAATGGTTACCTTTTTGTTAATGCCAATGGAGGATTGAATCAGATGAGATTTGGGGTCTGACTAGTGTGTGCTTTGATTGTTTATACATGCAAGTACTTAACAAAAATAACTATAGCCTCATGTATTAGAATTTTAGAGTGCAGATCTGCAATATGGTAACTATTGCTAAGATTATGAAGGCAACACTTGTCCTTCCTTCACTTGATCATACTTCCTACTGGGTTAATGACAGGTTCATCTGATTTTCAATCTCTGAAATTAAATTATAAAGTCAGTATGATGGTTTTCCTAGTTGTTCGCTATATGTGCTTAAATTTCTTTTAATTATGATGCACAATCAGTATATTCAAGACCTAATGATGCACACTGAATATGTAGAACTTATTAGAAATGCTATTTCAATGCTTGGTAAGTCACTTCCCCTCCTTTTAGTCTCTGTATTTCATTTACCATAAACACCATCTCTAGTCGCTTATACGTATGATACTCTATTACAAAATTCTTCAAAGAAACCAAGTAGGTATGAGAGAATTTGAAATCTCACAAGATAACATTTGTTGTGATGAAATTTGAACTAAGAGATCATGCTTTTAAATAAAAACTATTAACAGATTTCTTCAAAGCTGACTAAGAGGCTATGCTTTCCGTCACACGTATATACTGATTTTAAATGAGGCATGCTTACCATCTCTTATAATGTGCTTAAGTTGCAGGATTAACTATTTACACATGGCAAATATTGTATTATCTTAACTGAATTAGCTAGGTACTTATGTTTGCAGTGGCTTTAAGGATTTGTTTGACTGGAACCACTTCGTTGAGACCCTGAAAAATGATATTCACGTAATGCAACCCTAACCAACAAGGAATGCGGTGAGTCGCCAGTCGCAGCTCTACCACCGCTGCATTGTTGTCGCTGCTCACCAATTGGTCATTATTATGTTATCAAATATATATTATTATGTTTATTAGCTCATTATTTACGTATATTTTTAACTTTTTAATTTTTCATTCTTTGATGGTATTGGTGACTTAAACCTAATGATTATCAAAAAGAGTTCTTGTTATTATTAATGTTTATAGAGTGAAGTTAATTTATGTAATTAATATTTAATTTTTTGAAGTTAAATTATGTAATTGATGTTGAATGTTTTCTTTTTGTTGAGTTATTTTTAATCATGTTGTCACCTATTTTTTAATTTGTATGAAAAATATTTTTATTTTAGATATTTTTATTTTATTTTATGTAACTTTTCATTTTATATGTAGAAATTATATTAGATTTGGATTTGTTTAGATTAACATTTATATCGGTTCAGATTGATATTTCATAATTTGTTTTTTTATGTAATTTTTTAATATATTTAAATTAAAATTTTAACCCTATCTGATCAGATTGACATTTAAATTGGATTTGGATTGAATTATTTTCGGATTGTATCGGATTTGAATTGACTTAAAATTGACGGATTTAGATTTGTTCGGATTCACATGTACAACGAATCGGATTCAGATTGATATTTAAAGCGGATTCAGATTAAATAATTTTCGGATTGAATAATCTTCGGATCGGATCGGATCGGATTCAGATGAACTTAAAATTGGTGGATTCGGATTTGTTCGGATTGGCGTGTACAGCGGATCGGATTCAGATTGAATAATTCATAATTTGCTTCGAATCAAATCAGATTTGGATTGACCTAAATTTTGCGGTTTCGAACCGATGCTCACCCCTAGTTGTCAGTATTTCTTTAGACATAACAGTGTAGATGAAAGGAAAAGCTTTTGCAACAGATAACGGAATAAGCTATCGTATTAATGATATAAACTATCTTGCACTTCAAGGACTTAATTAAAATCTACGCATACCCATTGCTTTTTTCAAAGATGACTCGATGTAGTTTTTAGAACGCTCATTGCTGAACAGTATTTCCACAGGGTAAAGCTTGCCAGGGACAGTCAGCACAGGGCAATTCGAAAAGAATTTTGATACTTTATCACCATCTAGAGTTGCTGAAGTAATCAGAACTTTCAAATTAGACACACGTCTTTTGATTAAGCGTTTCATCAATCCCAGCAATATATCCCTGGAAAAAATTAACATATGATACACATAAATACAAAACTCTAAAAGATGAAAATTAATCAACAATTTGGGTAAAAGGGGTGAACAAGATGAACAAAGGCCTGACATGATTCCCTATAAAGGTCCCAAAAAAGAGACTAAGATGGACACAATAAATCATACGTGTTTAGACTCCTCTCATGAGCTTCGTCAATAATTATCACTGAATACTGATTAAGCTCTGGGTTAGCCAAACTTTCGCGAAGGAGGACCCCATCAGTAAGGTATCTGAGAGATTCAAATCAAGAATTATCATATCTAACACCAAAAGTAGTAGAATTGAATTTCAGTCAAAGCAACAAAGCATTACTTGATAGACGTTTTGTTTGAAGATCTATCTTCAAATCTGATGGCGTATCCTACTTCTTCCCCTAGATGAACACCAAGCTCTTGTGCCACACGTCTGCAAACATAAAATAAATTAACAATAAATAAATAACTATTAATCCAGAAAACTAACAATAGAGCGAAAGACAACGCAAATATGATACGCATACCAAAAGACGAACAAAGAAACAAATACAAGTCATGCTCTTCATAGATTAGTTTTTCATTAAACACTTTTCGCTAACCAGTTACAAACCCTCAAAACCACAGATTTCTAGCCATCAAACAAGCAAGAGTTGTAAAAAATCACAAACATTTTAATTTGTTTTCATCAAATATACCTCGCAACGGAAACTGCAGCAACACGACGAGGCTGGGTAACACCAATGATGCCGGATTTGGTGTAACCTCTTTTATGCAGAATCTGAGAGAGTTGGGTGCTTTTTCCAGAACCAGTCTCTCCAATTATCACTGTCACTGGATTTTTCTCAATCGTTTGTACGATTTTTTCTTCGAATTGAAGAATTGGAAGTTCCTCTATCATTTCTCTAATCTCCTTCACTTTTTAAGATCCACTTCTTAATACGAGTGTGTCACTTCCTGAAGGACCAGTATAAAACAATTGTATACATCACAAGCCTGGTTACTTCATTGGTTAACGGGACGGATATATACTAATAATGACTATTATTTCGTATTAGTTTTCTATATATTAAGTTTATAATTAATAAGTTTTTTATTTTTTAATATTTATTTAAAAATATATTTAAGTTTAAAAAAAATTAAATATTAACTTTATTTTTAATTTATTAAGTTATTTAAAATATTGATATTAATTTTTATTTTTTTAATTATTTTATACTTATTATTAAATAAAATAAAAAATATATCAAATATCAAAAAATAAAATTTAATTTAATTAAAGAAAATATTATATATTTTATTATTAAAATTATATTGTTTTAAATAATTATATGTATATAAAATAATAATATTAATATATATTCGATTTAAATTAAATACAATTTCAATATTATAGTAAATCGTGTTTCGTGGGTGTTCCACTCCGGAACCTCCCTATGTATTTTTGTTTATTTGATTTTACTAATTAATTTAATCCAAAGTTGTAGGTTAGTTTCCTTTTATTGTTGGAGAATTTTTGCAGTATAGACCTTCGAATTCAATAGATCTGAGACACTTTTTGGTTCTCCTTTCAAAAAAAAAAAAAAGAAATGTATATAACTTGGTTAATAAAACAATTTACAATTTTGCAAAATTTGTAGGAATTGCTTGATTATCTATATAGTTAAATATTATTATTTATTGTTTTCTTTTCTTTTTTTTTTTTCAATGAAGATGCCTACTAAGAGCAGCACACCAAATTTTCAAATTCAATGGAAAATCAAGGCAATAGTACTTTTGAAGTAAGAGCACATAGTATAGTGAGGAGTTAAAAGAAGAAAATTCAAATTATAGCTTAAGTAAATACTTAAGCTAGAAGAAGAAAAAGAATATAATGTAGTCGATAAATTCTCAACAAGAAGGAAGGTTATGTGGAGATTCAAACTTTAATTTCTTTATTATTTTATATTATAGTATATGTATATCCAAGATTTAATAAATATATTTAATATTAGATCTTATATTTTTGTTTAATTTCATAGTTATTTAACCTATTTTAATTTATATTTAAGAAGTTTATAATTATCTTAGATTATTTCTAATTTAAAATATATAACGCAACTATTCTAATTACTTCACATTTTTACTATGCGAATGTTCACCTTGTAATGGATGAAACTCTATGAATAAAGATGAAAATGAGCTATGTTATTCAATTAAACTTATATTTTCATGTGTGAAACATGTGACATGTGGGAGTAACAAGTTTTAATTATCTAATTGAAAGTAAGTAAATGTCTTAATATTATCTTCATGTGTGAAACATGTGGGAATAACTAGTTTCATGTTGAGAATAATTAGAATTCTAACAACTAATTTAGTAACAGTTAGTTTTTTTTTACTGTATAAATATAACATTGGACATTAAGTCTAAAATCAATCTTATGACTATTTCTTAAAAATTTAGAGAAAATCAATATAGTATCAGAACAGACTTGATCTTGCTCCAAATCAATCTCATAAATAAGAACTATACCAGTTCAAGAAATCCAACAAAAAATTAAAAAATCCAGAAAATGTCACAACATATTAAGAGTCTTATAGGTGTGCTACTAAACGGTAAAAATTACCATCTTTGGGTACACCAAGTGACTTTGGTCTATTTGGCAGAGACAAATTCAAGCATGTCACTGGTGAGAAATCAAAACTAAAAGCCAAAGATCCAACACAGCCAACAACTGAAGAAAAAAAGGAAATTTCAAAATGGAGAAAGAGTGACAATTTAGTCATAAGTTGGTTGCTAGCAATGATGGAACCCCACATATCTGATCTCATGACATATCTAGATATAGCTCAAGATATGTGGATTAAAGCCGAGACGATGTTTGGAAAAAAGAAAAATTACTCCCTTATTTATCAACTTCAGCAAGAACTTCAATAGTTACAATAATAAAACCAATATGTCACTAAACTATTCAACCAAATCCAAAAAAAGAAAGATGTGATTAGAGTGTACCGACCTCTCACATCCGATCTTGATGAAATCAAAAGAAGGGAGGAGCATGATGGAATTTTCACCATCCTCACCAAGCTCGGTTAAAGCTACGAGGGGGTACGGTCACAAATTCTTCTCATGGGTAAGTTGTCATCTGTTGATGAGATTGTAGGGATGGTTGAAAGAGAAGAGACAAGAAGAATCGTGATGGGTACTCAGCTACCTGACAACCCCGAAGCCAAGGCGTCCGTTGCCAAACCTAACCCTAGGCCAAAAAGTCAGGGAGACCAAGAAATCACTCGCTACGATTACTGTAAGAAGGAAGGCACAAACATGAGGAGTGCTAGTATCTCAACCCTCATCTCCGGCCAAAGGGAAGGCAAGGCGGCAAATTTTTCAGAGGAAGAGATCAACGACAAAATTGCGTAAAGAGTAGAGAGAAAATGGGTTACTCTACGCAAAAGGAAAAACAAGGGATATGAGTGTAAACGAGGTTGAGAAAGAAATAAAGGTAGAAAAAGAAATCAAGGGTGAGGTGGATATGGATCAGATGAGGCATTTGTATACATAATTATCCGTGATGTTTCAATAAAAAACTCAAAAAACCTCTGATATGATTACAAACCTTACTCAAAATTATTTAAATTCCAAATGGATTTTTAATTCAGATTCAACTGATCACATAACTGGAAATAAAAACTTACTCAATAATTACAAAAAAATTGAGACTAAACAATTTGTAATCTTTGTAAATGGTGAAAAAATGAAAATTTAGGAAATTGTTCAATTAGTCTCATTTCAAGAAAAAACTTTAAATGTTTTGCACATGGAGAATTATAAATATAACTTGTTATCCATTAGTAAAATCACACGAGACTTAAATTGTGAAATTACATTTATATCTAAAAATGTGATTTTTCAGGAATTGATAACGAATAATATCACTGGTGAATGTTTTCTAGAAAATGGGCTTTATATTCTGAGTGAAGAAAAATACAATTGTAATAGTTGTGAAATTTGATAATTAGGAAAGCACACAAGGTTACCATTTAGTTTATTCAATTGTAAAAATAAAAAACCTTTTAAGTTAATACATTTTAATGTTTGGGGTCCCGCTCCAATTGAGTCATTTAATGGTTATAAATACTTTGTTATATTTATAGATGATTTTTTAAGAATTACATGGTTACACTTGTTAAAAAATAAAAGTGAAGTATTTTCTCAATTTCAAGAATTTTATAATTTTATAGAAAATCAATATGACTCAAAGATTAAAAATTTTAGAAGTGATAATAGAACGGAATTTGTAAATCAAAATTTTACAAAATATTTCAAGCAAAAAGGAATTTTACATCAAAGAACTTGTATTTACACACCCCATAAAATGGTGTGTCGAAAAGAAAAAATCAACACTTACTTGAAGTAACAAGAGTACTTTTGATTCAAAACAATGTTCCAATAATTTTTTGGTCGGATTCCGTTCTCACCACAACATATTTAATTAATAAATTTGTCAAGTGTCAATTTGAATTTCAAAAGCCCACTAGAAATTCTCTACCAAGAAAAACTTAACATATGTCATTTAAGGGTATTTGGATGTACATGATACGTGCACAAAAATAAACAACACAAGTTAGATTATACATTAATCAAAGCTATATTCTTGGGGTATTCATCTAAAAAAAGGTTATAAATGTTATGATCCAGTTAACAAAAACATTACATTTCAAGAGATGTAACATTACAAGAAAATGAGTCATATTACAAAACACTAGAAAATGAGACTAATAATCAAGAGAAAGGAAAAGTAAATTTCTTAGCATTATCATCATGTGTAAAACACATGGTAATAACTAGTTTCAATTAAAATTTTATTGTAAATTTAAAACTTGCAATCAATTTAATCCTAATATAAGAATTTGGGATCAATCTATTTTCTCATAAAGAAGATAGAGAAATTGAATCTTTGTTACAACTTAGAATCTTTTTTCTTTCTTAGAGCTTTACTGTACTGATAAAGTTCGGAATACTACACCTCTAAAATATTTATGTTGCTCAAAAAACTTCAAAAAATAATTTTGTATATTTTTCTTTGGTTTGCTACCAAAAAAAGTTTCTGAGTTGTTTAGTTGTGTTTTAAAACTGAGAGTTATTGTCCTCTATTTATAGTTGAAAAAAGATGTACATGTTCACACAATTATGAAAATAACAGTCACAAAATTTAATACTTTTTGTTATCAATTTTTTTATTTAAATTCACATTATTTCCAACAAAAACAAATAAAAGGTTTTCTAGCCCGTCTTTCGCAACAACCAAACACAAAACAAAGAATAGAACCAGATGAAAACACATTCTATTGAAATATTTTGAATTAAATTGCTAAACGTTTCTATCTTAAATCAGAAACAAAAAATTCTTTTCTGAATTAAATTTCTCGTTTCTTCTGTTCTATTCTACTTCTGTTTCTGAATTGATTATTTTTTCATTGCTCTTCCTCTTCTTCGGTCATTTCTTTGCATCAATTCTCTTTTCCATTTTTGTATGATTATTCTATAAATAGAAAAGAAATCAGAGAAGGAAAAAACGAAAAAATAAAAAAGAAGCAAAATCTGAGAAATAAAAGGAAAAAAGAAAACAAAGAAAGAGAAGGTTGTGAGGAGAAGAAAAAAAGGGAAAAAGAAAGAGAAAGAAGAAGAAGGAAAGAAGTACGAAAAATGTTATATTTATATGTATATATATATATATATATATATTATTTATTTATTTATTATTATTATTAGTATTATTTCGGATGTATATTTTCTATCTAGAGTTAAGTTCTTTCGGTAGAGTTTAGACACTATAAAGTTTGTAGAATAATAAACTATGGTATAAGTTTATTATTATTTAATCGTTGTATTTTAGGAGATAAATTTTCGTCGTTCTTAAACACCAATGGTGAGCGAAAAATTTATCTTAAGGACAATGTGTGATACACAAGCCTCGATTATTATTTTATTTATTTAAATTTTTTATTTATATATATTTTTAATTTTTTTTAGTAAAATAATTTCATTGTTAAATTGTTTGTCCAATTATTATTTCTAATAATCTTAAGATAAATGTTTCACTTACTTTTTAGACAAACAAATACAAAAAGTTTTTTAATAAATATTTTGAGACAAACACATTATTTATAATTTGTTATATTTATCTATCTATTATGTTATATATCTGTTATGATAAATATATATATATATATATTCTATTATAATTACCGTTCAATTTTTACATCTTTATTAATTCCTTTCATCATATATATTTAATATTAATTTTGCTTTTATATTAAATTACTTGACTTTTATTTACTTATGTTCATCGGTTTTTGTATTGTTGTTATTAATTATTTTATATAATTGTAATTTTTTTATATACATATATTTTATATTAAGAATTTTGTTTTCTTTATTTATTTTTTATTATTAATCCTAATATTCTTTACTTTATATTTGTATTTTATTTTTACTATATATATATATTATAATTTTATTATTAAATAAATTATTTTATTTTAAAATTATTTAATCACTATAATTAATTAAATTAAAAATATATATGTAAATTAACATATTTCTATCATCTATTTATTAAATATATATATATATAATTATTATTATTTTGGTATTTTTTTAAATTTCTTTTTATGTATTGAATAGAAAAATATAAAGAAAAGATTATGCAATCTGAAATGACAACTCTAATGTCCCAAACTGAAAACTCAACTGTGAATGTTGATGACATTACTATGGGTGGTTCTATTGTAAACCAAATGAGGAGGCCTTCTGTGGCTCATGAGGTAACCCCAATATTATCGATTTCTATTTCAATGAACAAAGTTGTGGCAGAGAGATAGAAGAAGTTTAATGGTTTGAACTTCAAGAGATGGAAGAGTAAGATGATGTTCTATCTCACCACCTTGAATTTAGCAAGATTTTTAACTAAAGAAGCTCCCGATCAACTTGAGGATGAACAATATTTTCAGTCTACTAGTACTATTGAAGCATGGAAGCATTCTGATTATCTATGTTGGAACTATGTTCTGAATAGTCTAACTGATTCCTTGTACAATGAGTACAATAAGGAAAAGATGACTAAAGACTTGTGGGAATCATTGGATCGAAGTATGAAATTGAAAATGTCAGTGCCAAGAAATTTTTGGTTGGTCGCTTTCTTGATTATAAGATGGTGGACTCTAAATCAATATGCAATCAAGCACGTGAAATCCAAGATATCATAACATATATATATATATATATATATATATGATGAAGGGATGGTACTTAGTGAAACCTTCCAAGTTGTAGCTATTATTGAAAATTTCCCCCCTTCATGGATAGAGTTCAAGGCCTACTTTAAGCACAAGCAAAGTGAAGTGTCTTTGAAAGACTTGCTGATAAGATTCAAAGTAGAAGAAGACAATAAGGCTTCTTCTAAAAAAGGTTATATCCCATCAACACCTGAGGTTAATGTGACGGAACATGATCAAAGTTTCAAACTCAATAAAAATAAGGGCAAGGGAAAGCTGGGTAAAGGTCTAAATTGGGACCTAGAAAAGAAAATTTTAAGAAGTCAAGCTTCAAAAGGATTTGTTTTAACTGTTAAAGGATAGGGCATAAAGCCCCAGATTATAGGTTTCTATAAAGAAACAAAAAATGTGAGGCAAATATGGTTGATGACATAACTCATGATATTTCTGACATTGACATATGTGTAGTCATTTCTGAGGTAAATTTCATGCGATCAAACCCAAAGGAGTGGTGGATTGATACTAGTGCAACAAGGCACGTATTCACTACTTTTGAAGCTGTGAAAGATAGAGAAAAACTCTTCATGGGAAATTCTACAACATCAGCCATTCAAGGGCAAGGATAGATCAAATTGAAGATGACCTATGTGAAGGAGCTTACATTAAATAATGTACTCTATGTGCCTAAAATTCGTAAGAATCTTGTTTTTGGCTCATTGTTAAACAAGCATGGCTTTCGGATGGTGTTTGAATCTAACAATGTCGTTGTGACAAAAAATGGGATGTTTGTGGGGAAGGGATATGTATCTGATGGGCTATTTAAGCTCAATATAATGACTATAAAAGCTAATAATATTAATAAGATTAATTTTTCTGCTTATATGCTTGAGCCTTCCAACTTGTGGCATGGTAGACTAGGTCACGTTAATTATGATACATTGCATAGATTAATTAACATCGAACACATACCCGCATTCTAAATAGATTTAAAGCATAAGTGTGAGACTTTGTTGAGGCAAAAATGATTAGGTCATCATTTCATTCGATTGAAAGGAACACTGAACCCTTAGACTTAATCCATAGTGATTTATGTAATTTAAAATTTCTTCAAACAAGAGGTGATAATAAGTATTTTATTACTTTTGTTGATGATAGCACGGAATATTGTTATGTGTATTTACTTAAAAGCAAAGATGAAGTTATAGAGAAATTTATTCTTTATAAAATAGAAGTTGAGATTCAACTCAACAAGAAAATCAAGGTACTGTGTAGTGATTGTGGTGATGAATATGAGGCACCATTTGATGAATTTTGTGCACAACATGGAGTTATTCATGAAACCAGAGTGCCTTATTCACCTCAACAAAATGAAGTTGTTGAACGTAAGAATCGTACCTTGAAAGAAATTATGAATCCAATGCTATTAAGTTCTGGGTTGTCACAAAACTTGTGGGGGGAAGCTATTTTGTCATTTAACTATCTTTTAAATAAGGTACCGCGGGAAAAGACATATAAAACACCGTATGAATTATTTAAAGGAAGGGTCCCTTCTTATAAATATTTACGAGTGTGGAGGTGTCTTGTAAAAGTGGTTATACCTATACTTAAGAAGTTGAAGACAGGTCCAAAAACAATAGATTGCATCTTCATTGGATATGCACATAATAGTAATGCTTATCAGTTTCTTATGCATGAGTCAAAGATCCCAAATATACACAAGAAGACAATAATGGAATCAAGGAATGCATCATTCTTTGAAAATGTATTTCCATGTAAATCTCAAGGAGAATCAAGTTCGTCTAAATGAACATTTGAGACTATGAATGAAGATAGTCCAAACAAAGAACCTTAACAAAGAGGTTAAGGTTGAACTCAGAAATAGTAAGAGGACTAGGACAGAAACGTCCTATGGTCCAAATTGTTTGACCTATTTACTAGAAAGTGAACCTCAAATCTACGAAGAGGCTATGAATTCTTCTGAATGTCCTCAATGGCAAGAAGCCATTAATAGTGAAATTGAGTTCATTCTATAAAATCACACTTGGGAACTAGTTGATTTACCTCCAGGTAGTAAAACACTAGGATCTAAGGGGATTTTCATAAGAAAATGTAAATTAGATGGATCAATTAATAAGTATAAGGCCAGGCTTGTAATTAAGGGATACAAACAATGACATAGCCTTGATTACTTTGATACTTATTCTCTTGTGACAAGAATAACATCTATAAGAATGATAATTGCTATCATAGCTCTACGAAATCTTGAAATACATCAAATGGATGTAAAGATAGCCTTTCTAAATCGAGAGTTAGATGAAGAAATCTATATGGACCAACCCAAGGGTTTTTCATGCCTAAGGAAAGAAGAAAAAGTTTGTAAATTGGTGAAGTCTTTATATGGCTTGAAACAAGCACCAAAACAATGGCATGAAAATTTTGATAATGTCATGAGGACAAACGGCTTTAAAATCAACGAATGTGACAAATGTGTATATGTCAAGAACAAAGAAAATGGTTATATTATCTTGTGTCTTTACGTTGATGACATACTAATTGTGGGTAGTAATGATCAAATCTACTAAATCTATGTTGAATTCAAGGTTTGATATGAAAGACATGGGACCTGTTGATATAATTTTGGGAATTAAGATATCAAAGATATCAAGCTGTCTCATTCTAAGTCAATGTCATTATGTTGACAAAATACTTGAGAAATTCAACATGAGTGATTCTGGAATTGTGAGAACACCAGTAGATGTAAATCTATACCTATCTAAGGATAAAAGTGAGAGTGTGTCTCAACTAAAATATTCTAGAGTGTGTCTCTTGATGAGTTGTACGATACCAGACATAACTTATGTTGTAAGCAAACTAAGTAGATATACTAGTAATCTAGGATTTGATCACTGGAAAGATATTATAAGACTACTTAGATACTAAAGATATATATGTAGCTATGGACTACACTACACAAGATATCCAACTGTATTAGAAGGATACAGTGATGCCAATTGGATATCTGATATGAAAAACTCAAAGTCTACTAGTGGATATGTATTCATACTAGGTGGTGTAGTTGTTTCATGGAAGTTCTCTAAATAGATATGCATTGCTAGATCCACGATGGAATTTGAGTTCATCATTTTGGATAAATGTGGCGAAGAAGCCGAATGGCTACGCAATTTTGTAGAGGATATTCCTAAGTGGGTAAGGCCTGTTCCTATAATATACATTCATTGTGATAGTCAATCTGCTATTGGTAGGGCACAAAGCAATATGTATAATGGTAAGTCTTGACATATACGTCATAGACATAATACCATTAGACAACTACTTTCAACTAGGGTTATCTCTATTGACTATGTGAAGTCAAAGGATAACATAGCTGATCCCTTAACTAAAGGGTTAAATCGAGAGTTAGTTGATAAGTCATCAAGAGGAATGAGACTGAAGCCCATGAATGAATAAGGATTTGCAAATGAAACCCAACCTATTTGATTAGAGATCCCAAGAACTAGGTTTAAAGGGATAACCTAATTGTAAAGACTTAGTGAGATCACTATGGGGGTTTACCCTCAATTCCATTCCTATGATGAAAATAGTGATACCCGTAAGATACAGGATAAGCTAAGGCTTTTAATGATTCTTATGAAGAGAATACCTAGTGGAGTATGCAAGTTACTCTTTGTGAATTACTTTTAAAGATAAAAGATCACATATGTGAGAAGTGGGGCTGCTTCGAAAGAGAATTGT
Organism: Hippophae rhamnoides; assembly: GCA_033030585.1. Lineage (NCBI taxonomy): Eukaryota > Viridiplantae > Streptophyta > Magnoliopsida > Rosales > Elaeagnaceae > Hippophae > Hippophae rhamnoides. The sequence continues at coordinate 21,859,206 of CM065438.1, read as the reverse complement.
ATAGGGCTTAATTCTTTATAGACTCTCACAAAACCAAGCATATGTTCATGGCCAAAACAAACATAACAGTGAGAACTGAATTGTGTCAGGAAAGATTCTTGTGTAAAGTATGTCATCGCTTACATAAATGACACAACAGTTTAAAGACATCGTGCCTACTAGTTAGTTAGTAAGGTAAATATACTTTCACAGGGGAAGGTTCAAAGGGTAACACCTACCTATCCTATGAAAATTTCTATCCGTTGAACTCTATTTTTGTGTCAAAATTTGATTTAAAATTTATATCAATTTTATTCATGTGGGGGACTGTTGAAATATTTTTAATTAAATTCTTAAACGTTTATACTTAAATGAGAAATAGAAAATTCATTTCTAAATTAAATTGCCTGTTTCTTCCGTTCTACTCTGCTTCGTTTCTAAATTGATTGTTTTTTCGTTGCTCTTCCTCTTCTCCGTTCGTTTCTCTACATCAATTCTCTTTTTCGTTTCTATATGATTCTTCTATAAATAGAGAAGAAATCAGAGAATGAAAAAAAAGAGAAGCAAGATCTGAGAAAGAAAAGGAAAAAAGAAAACAGAGAAAAGATACGGTTGTGGGGAGAAGAAGTAGAAGAAAAGGGAAGAAGAAAGAGAAAAAAGAAGCAGAGAAGTACGGAAAATGTTATATTTATATGTATATATATTATTTATTTATTATTGTTATTATTATTATTATTATTATTATTATTATTATTTTGGTTGTATATTTTTTTTATCTAGAGTTAGGTTCTTTCGATAAAGTTCAGACACTTTAAAGTTTATAGAATAATAAATTATAGTGTAAGTTTATTATTATTTAATCGTTATATCCAGAGATAAATTTCCGTAGTTCTCAAACACCAACGGTGAGTGAAAAAATTATCTTAAGGACATTGTGTGATACTAAGGCCTCGATTATTATTTTATTTATTTAAATTTTGTATTTATATATTTATATATATTTTTAAGTTTTTTTAATAAAATAATTTCATTATTAAATTGTTTATCCAATTATTATTTCTGACGCAGTCTACCACACATTTTAGAGACAACCACAACTTAAATTGGGGTGCTGCAAACCTTGAAACTCATTCAACTACCTTCAGGCATGAAATCAAATCAAATAACAATATTTGAAACATTATCCTTCATTTCCTAAGAAGCTCAAAGAAAATATAAGATATGGTGTTCAAATACAAGATAATAGTATTAACATGACACATTGTTTAAACATAGACACTTATGTATAGAAGGTGTGTAAATATCCAATCATATACTTCTAACCCTTCTAGTGTTTATCTCTTTATACACATTTTAATGCTCATTATGATTAAGTAAAACAAAGTTGAAGTTGATCAGTATACTTCAAAATCTAGCAAGATATTAGTAACCTTCCATTTTTAATGTTTCAAACTAATGAGATAACAACTACCTGAGAATGAATTAATTGGTGTAATCACAAAAAGTCAAATGAAAATCCACACACGGTGCTATCTATGCATATACATAGTCGGACCAACATAAAAAATTACGAGTACAATGCAATTACCTCTTTTTGCACAATGACGATCATAACAGAACTCTTTAATTTAGCCTCTTTTCACTCTTCTCCTTCCTCTAATAAAACCCAGCTAAGTATTCCTTTCTAAAACTACACAGCCCAAGTCGAAATCTCCACCCGTGAAGTAAACAAACATTAAAGAGACTTTTGCAGTTTCAAACTCAGACAATCATATACCCAACCCAGAAAATGACAAGTAAAAAAGAGAATAACACTGTAATTTGGAGAATGAAATAGTAAAGAAACAATTGATCCCCCATGTGCTTGTGCTGTGATATACCAAGCAATAGTAGCAGTCATGCAAGCATTGCACTACAAGTATCATATTTTAATGATTAACTAATATTGGAAATTAAACAAGTAATTAAAATGAACATGAGTTTTATTCAGCAAAACTATCGATTAGCACCCACTGCATCAAAGCCCTTCTCTTCGACAAAATTCGACCCTGAATTCACTTCAATTATAGCAGCAGCATCAGGTGGATTTTCAGCTACATTAAAGGCGTTTTCAATTCGCCAATCACTAGGTAGATCAATGATATTATCAATGGTCTTCTGCAAAATGTGAAATGGACTATGATTGTGTGGTAGCAGCTTTGTATAAGAACCAAAGGGCATGCATTGCTTATTCAAATGAACCATCACCAATTCACCCACCTAGAATTGCTTAACCTTGTGATGTTTGTCAACTCTAAACTTGTACTGAACATTCATCATCTCAATATGGTCCTCAATTTCTTGATGAAATTTCTCGGTCTTTAGCCCAAGAACTGGTAGCAATGCTCTTTGAAACTAGTATGGCTAGAAGATCCACGTAAAAATTAAGAACCTTGGTATAAATTATACTAAATGCCATTGACCACGCTATTGAGAGAAAATTCAACTTGAGGAAGGAAATGTCTCATTGCTTAAGCCTGTCTTGAACCAAACATCTTAACATACTACTCACTGATATGTTAACAACTTCAGTCTGCCCATCAGTCTATGAGTGGTATGCACTACTGAAGTTTAATTAATGTTAAAATGTTTACAGATTTTTTTTAAATAAGAAACTTTATATTATATAAATAAAATTGAATAATACAAAGATACAAAATGGAGCAATAATCCACTTACAACCCCAAAGCAAACCAAAAACTAAGTACAAGACAAAAGTCTTACAAAAAGCCTTCTAGCTAATAAATACAAGCTTTCCAATTAAGATTTATAAGAAATTAAGAATAATCCTTTAATTCTTTAGAAATCGAAACCCAAGAACAAGAAGAAGCGAAAAATAGAGCTTTCTCCCATTACACAAACAAATCATTCTCATAATCATAAAAAATTCTTCTATTCCTCTCCATCCACAATAAATGATTACTCCTACCCCACATATCCACAACATTTTTACCTTCAAATCTTTATCACTATTCCCATACATATAGAAAATTTCCAAAATAAATAACTCACAAGATCTTGTAGGGTCCAATGAAAACCCATATTACTTTGTAACTTGGACCAAGGAAAAATGGCTCACAAATTTGACATCATGATCAGAGGCAATGAAATGAGGTACCCCATGCAATTTTACCATTTCTTTGAAGAAGAGGGTGACAATATTGCTAGCATTATGCACCTTTTTACATGCCATGAGATGAATCATTTTTTGAGAATCTATCCACCACCACTATAATGAAATCACCTCTTATTTGGTTGGGGGAAGTCCAAGGGTGAAGTCCATGCTCAAGTCTTCCCAAATTGTTGTAGGGACTAGGGATGTGTATCGGATAGAAACCGTTGATTTTATACTCATCCAATGCAATTCAACTTTTTAATCGAATTGAAGCATCTTAATCCGCAACCGATCTAATCACCTTCCAAATTTGATGCAATCTGATCCGTAATCTATTCGAATTGGATCAGTTGAATCTGATCAATCTGATCAATAAACTTAATTAACTCTATTTTTAGTATTTTTGAATAAAAAATTTAAATTTTCACATAACATAAACTTAGTTGAACTAAAAGAAACCTTAAAATACCAAATAAAAAGGTTAAAATACGAATCAAACGGTCAAACCTATATAAAACAAAAATAATACAATACCAATTACAATAGTCATTTTAATAAAGTTAATAATTCATTCAAAAAATAAACAAAAATGATAATTTACAACAATCTAAAGCTAAATTAAGTTGATCATTTCATTCTTTAATATCCATCAAGCATCTTGAAAATAATCTTCGGTCTTGAGTCTTTAGAGCAATAGCAAAAAACTTCAATGTTTCATTACTTATTAGCCATAATTTAAAAAATATTAGTAAATTGACAATTAAATATATATAAAATAATATACGAAATACATTTGAAATAAAATAATTATATATCATACTCAATCAAGGGTAATATGCTTAATGCCTCTCAACATATCTACAAAATAAAAAAACAAAAGAAAGTGATGAAAATATTAAAACATTAATCATAAATGAATGCTATCAATTAATAATGAAAATTAAAATAATATTACCTGCTTCAATTGCTTCAATATTATCAAGCGACTCACGAATGTTAAATATTGGTGATGATCGAATCTAGTTTTGAGTACAAGTAAGTGCTTGGATAGTTTTTGGGGACAATGAGCTAATAAAAGGATCAATAACTCTTCCTTTAGTAGAAAATACGGACTCATAAGCTATAGGTTATATAGGTATAGCTAAAACATATTTGGCAACCTTAGAAAGAACCTTGTACCTTAATGAGTTCACTTTCCCCCAACCTAAAAGATCAAAAGACTTATCATCCATATCCTTCCATGTCTCACTTAAATATTTATCTACTTCAGTTTGGTTGTCTATCTTTTTTGCATCTTTGACACTCTTTTTATAACGGTCTATCCATAGTGAAAATGAATCAATGTTACAACTATCTACTTATTTTGTGTCTAAAGGTTGTGAGCATATAACTTGCACATTTGCATAATACAAAACTAAATATTGATAAAACATATTATCCAAAGTTTGTCTAAATTTTTTCATCATCTAACCAACCATAATATCATCTTCATCACACAAAAGATCCAAACAAATTCTCAAACCTTGTTCCTTATGTCTTGGATCAAGCAAAGTTGCAATAAATAAAAAATCATTCATCTTTTTTACACCTCCCCAATATTTATTGAACTTTGTTTTCATTTCTTCTGCCATTTTGCTTAACACAAATTCTATATTTGCACACCATAAACTCAATTAGCTATGTATGAAGCAAATTTGATTCAAAAATAAATTTAAACATACACAGAACTAGAAAATTTTAATGTTACATGATGAGTGCTCAAAAAGCACTAAAATTATCATGATTTTATGCACATTAATTGATTAAAAATATATATATATTTATATGTTTTGCAACTATCCTTTCCAATGTGAAACTCTTGCTTAAAATCACGGGTATTTTTATTGTTTTTCAGGTATTTACGCTTAAAAACGTTACTTAAAGACTCAAAAAGAATTACTGGAAGCAATACATCACAAATATATTAATAAATAAATGGGAAAAAGTCAACAAATATGGAAAAATTGGAAAAAATGGGTCGAAAAGGTCAAAAATTTCAAAAAGGAGAAAATCGCGCTCGAGCAGCATCACGCGCGCTTGCGCACCACGCACGCTGGCCGGCCGCTTCCGCGCGCGCCGACGCCATTTCGCCCCATTTTTCACGTGCAGTCGCCCCCATGACGTCATTAATGACCTCAGCATTTCCATTACGCGTTTTTACATTTTTTTAACATGTTTTACTCATTTTTTCTCTCCATCCTCACCTATAAATACCCCCTTCCCTTCACTTCAAACCACACCTCAAAACACACTTCTCTCTTCTTTCTTTCTCTCCATTTCTTAATTTTTAGTTTTTTTTTTAGTTTTTCTTATGTTTTAGTTAGTTTTGCTTAGTTTTAGAGTTCTTCCCTCTTTGGGAAGAACTAGTTATGTTTTTGTAATTTATTAGCTTTTTGATTCAATAAATGGGAGTGCAAATTTCGTTTGGAGGTTTTCTTGTAACGGGAATGGCATTGAAGTACTGTAAGGATTTTATTTTCTTTGCAGTTATTTTTTATGCTTTATTCTTACATGTTATATTTAATTTATCTGTAATTAAATTTAACTGTGCTAGCTGTTTGTAAAAATGATATAATAATAACGTTGTTATGCTTGCGAAATATTAAATAGGTAAACATCTCTAAAATGAATTGATTTTATTTTTATTCAAGATTTTATATTAAGAATGTTAGAGAGAAATATATTATTTGAGCTAGCATTATCCACAATAATAGTAAATACCTTATCAATTCCCAAATATAACAAGAATTTCTCAATTGATTTCCCAAGGATTCTTTTTTGGAGTTTCCAACTATCATTGATGAAGTGAGCAGTGAAACACATATAATTCAAATTTTGAGCAGAATTTCAAGAGTCAATGGTCAAACAAACTCTTTGAAATGACTTAGAGAAAAATTCTTTCAATTTATCTTTTTCCTTTTAGAAAAGATTCAAGAAATCTAGTGCAATAGTGGTATAAGAAGGAACTTAGAACCTTGGTTCTAAAACTCTACTATACTTCTTAAATCCTTCATTCTCAACATGACTAAATGGAAATTCATCAACTATAATCATTTTTGTAAGTGCAAGCCTACAAGCATTAATAATAAATGTGTATGCAACAAGTACACCTTCTTTATTGTTTGTGACATTTTCAAAAGCTAAAATCTTTTGCTTCTTCTCAAATCTATCATAAAATAATTTACATTGCATAGCAATATGAGCATTTAAGTTTGATGTACCAGACTTTTCGGATACATACACATATTCCCTTGAAAAATCCTTACATCTCGCCTTGCGATCTAAGCCTTTACCCACTATATCAAAATGTTTCCAAGCAGGAGTAAGAGGTTTAGAAGACTTTCGCTTACCTTTTCCATCATAGCTATCAATGGAAGGTTCAGGTTTGTCATTTAATGGTAAATCTTTAGTTTCTGGTGGAGCATTTTATGGATTCTTATCTTGATTTTCAACATCTTGGGCAGCGCTTGCACTTTCGGTAGTTGCAAGTGGACTACCCGTAATGGGGGTGTTTTTTTCCATCTTAGATAAATTACAAAAATAAATAAATAATTCAACAAAATATAAGTATAAGTGTATAATGGTAAAATCTATAATTCTAAAATAAGTAGTTAAAAAACATTCATACATTAGATAATGACATCGAATATGAATATGTTGTAGTTGCTTCCCGTATCAACTAGCTAACCAAATGTACCTATTTAAGACCACATTTGAAATGATTTCAACATTAAGTTTAGAACAAACATAAGCATAGTTCACTACCATACAATAATTACTAATTAAGACGCAAATGATAATACTAAACTTTGATTCAAAAATAAGGGAACTCATAAAACTCATTATCACAAGAATCCATTATTCATTCTCATATTATCACAAGTTCACTACATAGCTTATAATAATTATATTATAAGCTCTAAACCTTAAACATGTATATAAGTATGTACACAAAATGTTATAACTAGTAAATGGACATGCACCAATATATGGATCTTAAGAAAAATCATGAAAAGGAGCTTCCAACTTACTTGAACAATATCATTATGGTGTAGTAAACCATTAATTGTTCCTCTTATCTCCCCCGAATCACTAGTTTCCAATAAGTTTCACCAGATGCTCTCTAAATGTATATAAATAATAGATAAAGAGGAGTCAATTTAGAGTTACTTCCTAGTAAGCTCATAAGCTGACAATTTCTCCCAAATCAGGAACTCAAAAAGTAAATAATACAAGTTAGTAGATAAAGAAAAGCTTTGTTTCTTTGGAAAAATCAAGTAAAAAAGAAAGTGGTTTAGACATCATCTAGTACACACCTAAAAGCTTATTTTTTTTACTTAAAGAAATACACTTTGCAGACTCTAATACCTACCAAAATATATAATTAAAACAAGTCAAAGGGACACACAGAGGTAGTTACCAAGATCTCTGTGAATCACTTAATGTTTCATTCTTAAATATGCTTAAGAAATATAGAAGATAAAACTCAGCAAACAATTCTAACCCACACTCTAATTTTATTTTGGCTAAAGATATTAGTACATCTTAATGATCAACAAAATAAAACCTTCTTGTTACCCCAAATTTGAATTGCAAATACCAGCCACCCTCTAATAGTGGTAAAGGATAGTTACTTTCCAAGCTAATAAATTGAAATTTGAATTGCAAATACCAGCCACCCTCTAATAGTGGTAAAGGATAGTTACTTTCCAAGTTAATAAAATGGTTCAAATCTCTCCGCCTCTATTTATGGCTTCATTTAAAAAAAATTGAATAGCTTTAATCACACCTTAAATCAAAGAATCAATGAGCTTTTTTTTTTTTGCTAGAAGAACTCATAAGCATAGAACACAATTATACATAATAAAAACTGTTAACAATGGTTCCATAATATTTACACAATTTAATAAAGCATGTTATAGCTGGATATACGTAAACAACGACAACTGTGAACTAAAATCCTCGTATAATTTACTTGCTCTTAAGCTATCAAAACACAGGATAAAGAATGAAAATTGAAATTTTCACTATATATTAACCAAAATAGATATAATGATTGAAAATTATTCTATATATTATAAATCATATCGAAAACCCATCACGATTAAACAATTAGAAATTTAATAACCAAATAAACCCAAAAATCTAATTGAAAGAACTCACTGAAAAAACATCAATGTATTAGGTGGTAGAACCGAGACTCAAGAGTGGTAGAGATACAATCTGATCTCAACTCTTTAAGACAAGGATGACAGACATAGAGATAAGGATGGTAGATGCAAAGACGAGGATGGTAAGCCAACGACACATGTAGAGCGGTAGAAGGAGAGGGTAGAGCCGATACTCGAGAGCGGCAGAGATATAATATGATCTAAACTCTTTAAGATAAAGATAGAAAATGTAGAAACAGGTATGGAAAACATAGCAATGAGGATAGCGAACAGGTGACACGTAGAGTGGCAAAAGGGAGACGGTAGAAGGGTGAGGGCAAAAAACGATGGATATACAATTTGTGAATCTGAATGATAACCGATTCGTGTTTCATACTTTCATTTATAAACCTTGTTGCGTGTTTTTCAACACACGAACTCGTGCAAGTATACACGGTCACAAGTAATAATATGATAAGTAAAATATCGTTCACACAGAGATTTGTTACTAGTATTTGTTAATTATTAAAATTATTTCAACCTAATTTTATCCAAACAGTCGATAATTTGATGCAGTTTGACTACTAACTTTTATAACAGATTGCAAGAAAATTCTAGGATTGCAGTTTCACCAAATTAATCCACTTGAATCATTATATTTTATCTTGATTTATGTTATCGTGTTTTAAGTTGTTAACCAAGAACTCCTAATTTATCCATATATCTCTTCCGAGCTCCATACAGAAACATCTAGTTAAAATGATTCACTATATTCCTATGCGAATTAAATTCAACCAGATTTTTTTAGTTCTGAGTTCTCTAATAGTTACACATACAATAAAAGTATATCTCTATCTCTTATGTATATACGTTATTTCATCACGAGCAACACACAAAAATGCCTTTTTCTAGTTTATTTAAATGTCACATATCAGTTAATTAATCTTCAGATAATTAAAGGCATTAAACACAGATAAAATAAACAACTTAAAACAGTCCCATAAATCATTCAAAAATATTTAATTCAAATTTCATAATTTACGCTTACACCGCAATCCTAGAACAAATGTATTAGTTCATAGCAGAATTTAAAATTACAACACAACAAAAATAAAACATTGCGTAGAAAGAAAATTAAAAGAAAATAGATAAGAAAAAAAAACTCTTTCACGACTCTCAATGAAAAATAAATTTCATCCCTTTTCTTCTTCTTTGTTGTCTTCTTTCTCCGTAATTTCCCTAAGAAAATACAACATAAAATGTTAAACCAATACTGCGTGTTTCAGGTAACACACAAACAAGAAAAACAGAAAAATTAAAATGTTACAAGGAAGAAAAACTTGCAAGAATTGCTAGTTTTCTCCCAAAATTTCGAGAGAAAAAGAAGAAAAATAAAATGCTCGAATCGGAAAACTAACTAAAGAAAGAGAAAAATTCCTCGTACGCGCGTACCCCCAAAAGCATATATCCCCTTTCCCTTCTTTTATTTTATTTTTATTTTTTTATATATTATTTTTTTTATCAGTGGGGAACAAAATTATATGGGAGTAGCACGCGTAAACACATTCTGCAAATTTTTGAATTTTTTTTTCTTTTTCCGCATACCACGTGTCACCATGTGATTCGCTGAGAGAAATGTAGTGACGCGTGGCAGCTTTTCATTGGGCGGTAAGCCGGGCGCATGAAGAACGTGTCGCACACGATTTCTCGGTTTGGATATGGTTAACTACCGGAAGCGGGCGCCGGGTTCTCGCATTTTTATTTCACAAAATACATTCCGCATGTCTTCATTTTTTTCGCTGGAATATTTATGAGGCGCGTGGCTGGTGATTTTCCGTTTGAGGAGTGGGGGTGCACGCCGCTTGGATGGACCGCGTCACACGGGATTTTACACGAGCGGCTCGGTGCGCGCGCTTGGATGGACGCGCTTCAATGACCGTTGACCGATCCAACGGTCAGATTGCCTCGGGGGAATCTGCGCAGCAGACATGTGGGGCCCACTCTGACACGCCGAGCCGTGCGAAGAAGATATCTCTGTACCCACTCTCCTTGGTCGGGCTTGATGAGCACGCGCGAATATGAGCCGTTGATCCGTTGATCGGACGGTCCACATTTGGCGAGTGTAATATTGCGCGTGGCCATCTTCTCTCCTGCGCGAAAATTAAACTTTCATTAATTATATTTTCACCCACAAATATATTTCAAATTACATTTTAAACTTTCTTAAATTACAGTTTAGCCCTTTACTAATTTTAAATTAAATTTTTAAACTTTTAATAATTATAATTAAGCCCAAATTTAATTTAAATTATATTTTCAATTTTTATAAATTGTAATTAAGAAATATACTATTTGAAATTATATTTGTGGACAAAAATTTATGAAATTATGTACATTTTCGATACAAATTATTTAATTTTATTAAAAATGTATTTTTAGCAAATAAAAGGAAAATATTAATTTATTTAACAAAAATTAATAAATATTAAACGAACATAGCATTTATCATTACTAATTTTGATGAAAATAACTATATAAAATACAGTTATCAACACCCCCAAACTTAAGTTTTTGCTAGTCCTCAAGCAAAAAGGAAGATAATAAAACAAAGCTAACTGCATTTAAAATAGTGATTTTCAAAATATTTCTTTTTAAACATTCCAAATAACATAACTCAGAGAAATAAAAGAATTTTATCTAAGCATCAAAATCAATTTAAAAGTATATAACCTTTTTACAAGGAATGTTAGTGTGTGTGTGAAGTCTTTTCATAGTTCATCACATAAAATCCGGATCAGTTTATGCAAATATAAAATCAAACAAATTTTCATGAAATCACAAATCTCATAAGTTTATTTTTCATTTCTCTCTCCACTAATGTAGACAAACACAAAACACCAAATCAATAGGACTTTATTAAGCTTGTAATGTATGGCTTAGGTAAAGGTAGAAATGAAGGATAATATTTAGGTTAAAACTTTTCCCGAGCATAACATTTCAGGATTGAAAAAGATAATTCTATCATCACAATAATTACAACCCAATTTGGGATTTATCATCACATACAATAATCATATTTGTTTTTCATTTCTGCTTTTTGCTTCTTCTTTTTTTCTTTTCTTTTTTTTGTATCTGTTTTTTTTTTCTTTTCTGCTTTTTTTTCAGTAAACCCTTTTTTTCCCGATATCCTTCAACTTTTACTCACAATTGTACATGTTAGTCGAATAAGAACAATAGGTATATCTAAACACATATATATATACTTTTTAGATAGGCTTTTGAAATGAGACATATATATATATAAACTTTGAAGCTCAAATGGGGTATACTATGGATAATGCATGTAAAGGTAGATAGAAAGGCTCAAACGATCCAAAGATGGCCTAAATCATTTTTTAGTTAAATGTTATCTATAATTTTTCCTCGAGAGAAAATCAAACAAATTCTAAGACTTGTGACACCACAAATATCAATCGAATTCCATACTCATATAAACCTTCTCTAAATTATCGTAGCAACTCAAAAATCAAGACTAGTGCTCATAAATATTTATCTTTGTAAAAATGAAACATACGTAAAAATTATTCATCGCTTAGACAATATTCAATTTTTTTTCAAGGAAATATGCATCATTTAAATCGAAGAAACAAAAATATATCACTATTCATAGCAAATTATCTTCAATCAACCAAAGAAAACAAAACAATTTTTTTTTCAAGCAAGAACATACAAATTCAAAAAAAATTCAATTAAGTTCAAAATATCTCCCACCCCCAAACTTAATATGCACATTGCCCCAAATGTGTGAAAATTAAAAAACAAAGGAGATGTGTTAAGAGAACTTCCCGAATGGTGAGTTGACTTGTGAGATTGAAATCCAAAATTGCTTTTACCTCCTCCGATTGCACCTATGAAACAAAATAACAAAATGAAGAGTAAAGCAACTAATACATGTTCTAAAACAAAATATATAAATAAATAACAAAATAAAACACATGGGTTGCCTCCCAAGAAGCGTTTGATTTAGAGTCATCGCTCGATCGCTTTTCTCTTTGCTTTAGGTTGGATCACATAAGAAAAATGGTGGACTTTTGACGATCAATGTCACCCCTAAATAGAGTGTCTTGAGTCTTTGCCCGATTTGCTCACTTGGAAAGTATTTTGTGTGATTCTTCACCTTTAATCTCAACAGCCCCATACGGGTGTACTTTGGTAATAATGAATGGCCCCGACCACTTAGATTTCAATTTTCCCGCGAAGAACTTCAAACGAGAATTGGAAGAAAGCAATACTTTCTCGTCCTGGTTCGAAGGTCGATGCAAGATTTTGTTGTCATGCCACCTCTTCGTCTTTTCCTTATAAATCTCAGATTTTCATATGCGTGTAAATGAATCTCATCCATCTCATCGAGTAGGAGACGTTTTTCACCAGCCAGCCTAACTCAAAATTCAAAGTCTTGATAGCCCAATACGTACGCGTGCTCCAATTCAACCGGGAGATGACAAGCTTTCCCAAACCAACCGAGCATGAGGACATCCCAACGTGTGTCTCAGATGGCTCGTTCGTATGCCCAGAAAGTGAATCGTCCAATCTTCTAGACCAATCCTTCCTCAGGCGATTTACCGCCTTCTCCAAAATTCTCTTCACTTCTCTCGCTGATATCTCAACTTGTCCACTAGTTCGAGGATGATAAGCAGTCAGGATCTTACGAGTGACACCGTATTTGGCAAGGAGGGTTTCAAAAGATTTGCTGCAAAAATGAGTTCCCCCATCACTTATGATTGCCCTGGGTGCCAAATCGAGTGAAAATGTTTTTCTTTAGAAAATTCAAGACCACTTTGGAATCATCAGTAGGAAAGTGAATTGCTTCTACCCACTTAGAAACATAATCCATAGCAACCAAAATGTAGAGGTTGTCATAGGGACGAGATAAAAGGCCCCATGAAATCAATTCCCCAAACATCAAATATTTCTACCTCAAGAATGTTATTTAAAGGCATCTCGTGTTTTCTTAGAAATGTTACCAACTCTTTCGCACCCGTCACTGTGAAACAAAGAAATGTGCATCTTTAAACAAATTTGGCCAATAAAACCAGATTGGAAGAACCTTAGCCGTAGTTCTTCCTTTTCCAAAATGGCCCCCAAAGGCTGAAGAATGACAATGTTTAAGTATATTTTCAATTTCTTCCTTTGGGACACACCTTCTGATAATTTGATCTGCACAATGCTTAAACAAGTAAGGTTCATCCCATAAATAGTACTTAACATCGTGTAAGAATTTTTTTCTTCATTGGAAAGATATTTCAAAGTGGAACACATTGCTTTACGTATGTAATTAGCATAGTCTCGCATTCATGGCACACTTCTATGATCAAAGGAAAACAATTGCTCATCGTGGAAAGTCTCACCAATGATAGTCTCGTCTACAGCCCATCATTATTCTCCCAATCTCGATAGATGATCGGCCACTTGCTTTTCGGTTCCTTTTATCCTTGATCTCCAAATCAAATTCTCAAGTAGGAGGATCCATCTAATCAATCTTGGTTTTGCATCTTTTTTAGCCATTAGATATTTTATAGCAGAATGATCAAGATAAACCGTCACTTTAGTTCCGATTAGGTAGGAACGAAACTTTTCAAAAGCATATACAACAAAGCAAGTAATTCTTTTTCAAAGGTGGTAGCATAATTCATTTGAGTGGCCAAAGTTTTCTGCATAGTATATGGCATGAAAACTCTCTTTTTCCGTTGTCCTAAAACATCTCCTACCGCAAAATCACCGGCATCACACATAAGCTCAAAAGGTAGATTCCAATCCGTGCAACAATGACGGGAGCCGTGATCAACTTTTCTTTCAAAACCCTAAAAGCTTCAAAACACTTTTCGTCAAATGTGAATTTTGTATCTTTTTCCAAAAGATTACAAAGAGGCTTTGATATCTTGGAAAAAATCTTTTATGAAACGCCTATAGAATCCTGCATGCCCAAGAAAGCTTCTAATTGCTTTCACCCGATGTCGGAAAGTGTAGTTTCTCAATGGTTTCAATCTTTGCCCTATCCACTTCCAATTCCTTTAGACGAAATTAGATGGCCGAGGACAACACCTTCTCCTACCATGAAGTGGCATTTTTCCCAATTTAAAACCAAGTTTGTTTCTTCGCATTTTGTAGACCAAAGAAAGGTTATGCAAGCACATATCAAATGAATCCCCAAAACCGAGAAGTCGTCCATAAATATCTCAATAAAATCTTCCACCATGCTTGAGAAGATAGCCATCATACACCTCTCGAAAAGTGGTCGAGCATTACACAATCCAAAAGGCATTCTTCTGAAAGCAAAAGTTCCATACGGACAGGTGAAAGGGTCTTCTCGATCTTCGTGCACGATAGCAATTTGGTTGTAACTTAATAGCCATCCAAGAAACAATAGAAAGAATGTCCCGCTAACTGCCTAGCATTCGTCAATAAATGGAAGAGGAAAATGATCCTTTCGAGGCCTTGTCAGCTCCGATAGTCCATGATACCCACCATCCCGTCACTTTCCTTGGGAATCACCATTATTGCTATTAGTCTCCACCGTAATTCCTCCTTTCTTCTAACACAATGAATTGGGCCGACCCAAGAGTTATCTCGAAATAGGATAGATAATGCCCATCTAACCACTTAATGATTTCCCCTCTTTTACTACTCCTTCACGATTGATTCAAACGACGCTGACGCTCAATAGTAGGCTTGATATCTTCTTCAAACAAGATCTCGTGCATGCATATTGAAGCGGCTAATTCCTTTAATGTCATTATAGACCATCCTAATGCTAGCTTGTAATTTCTCAACACTCTCAATAGCTTTTTTCTTGATCGTCATCTAGAGATGCTCAAATAATCACAGTATTGTAGTCATTTCACCCAAATAAGCATACCTTAGACGGGTAAGCTGGCTTAAGCTCTAATAATTGTTTCTGTCTGTAGATGGCTTCCCATAGGTAAACTTAGACCTGTTACAACTGCAGGATGCATCTTCTTCATTGAGGACTAAAGAGCCGGAGATGCCTTTAAGTAACTTGAGATATTCAAGAGAATCAAAGTTATCAATAATATTGTCATTCACAAGTGCAAGTTCCAAAGCATCAAGACTAAATTTTCCCCGAAATTGCTTTCAACTAACGCATTCACCGTAGTCAACTCTAAGGCAATCGTCGATTCTCTTGGAAATTTCATAGCTTTAAAGACATTGAAAGTTACCTCTTGGTCTTGGACTCATGGTCACTTCTCCTTTTGAACATCAATCAAAGTCCTACTAGCTTGCTAAAAATGGTCTCCCTAGAATGATAGGAATCTCTTTATCTTCCCTCCATGTCGAGAATTATGAAATCATAGGGAAAGATAAACTTGTCTACCTTGACAAGCACATCCTTTATAATGCCTTGGGGTGTTTCAAAGACCTATCAAAGAAGTTGAAGAGTCATAGTGGCAGATCAGGCTCTCCTAATCCAAGTCTTTGGTAGATGGAAAGTGCATCAATGTTTGCAGACCAAGATCGCACAAAGCTCTACCAAAAAATTTCTCACCAATAGTACAGGGAATGGTGAAACTCCCCGTATCTTTAAGCCAGTGGTAGCTTCTTTCACAGATAGCACTACACTCCTCCGTGAGAGCAACAGCCTCAAAATCACCTAACCTTCTTTTCTTAGACAAAATGTCTTTCATAAATTTCACATAATCGGCATTTGCTCCAAGGCGAAAGCAAAGCGGATGTTAATATGAAGTTTTTTAAATACTTCAAGAAACTTGGAGAACTCGTTTTATCAAGTTTTTGCTTACGGGAAGCGCTGAGAAATGGAATTCGTGGATTATAAGGCTTGAGATTATCTAACACCGGTTTTATTATAGATTTTCTATTAATTCATTCTCTTCAACCCCAACATGATTAGTCTTTTCTTGTTTTTCTCGGGTCAACACTCCTCAACAATAAGAGTGGTGGAGAAATGGGTTTTTCTATTTCTTCTAACTCTTTCCACTCTCAATGTCATTGCCTTACAATTCTCTTTTCCCTCCCTTTTTGGATTAATTTTAGTATCACTAGGTAAAGATCCTTGAGGCGATTGTTGTGACGGTAGCTAGTTGCCCAATTGAACTTCGAGATTTCTAATAGATGTTGCACGATTGGAGAATAGTCTCATTCTTAGCCATATATTGAGCAAACATATCTTCCAATGAAGGCTTTCTCTCCTGTTGTGGGACTTGGTTATGAAAACCTGGAGGGTGAGTGGGCTTCATAGAAGATGATTGGCCTTGGTTATTACTCCAAGAAAAATTAGGATGATTCTTCCACCCTGGATTGTATGTGTTGGAATAGGGATTGTTTTGATTGTTTTGATTCCTACTATAATTGGAAACAAAATTGACAGATTCAGAGTTGTGAGGACATCTCTCACTGGCATGATTACCATTACAAATTTCACATGCAACAAAAGGACTCTGAATAGAATGGAAACCCATAGTATCCATCTTTTTCACCAAAGCGGACACTTGTGCAGTTAAAGCAGTCATAGCATCAATCTCATGAATTCCAGCTGCTTTCTTAGGCACCATCCTCTCTGATGGCCACTCATAACTATTTGAAGCCATTTCCTCTAATAAGTTGTATGCTTCATCAATTGATTTCCCATTAGAGCACCACCTGTGCAAAGATCAATCATATTTCTAGTTTGACCCATCAAACTATTATAAAATGTTTGAACTTAAAGCCACTTCAGTAATCCATGGTGCGGACATCTTCTAAGTAGCTCCTTGTACCTCTCCCAAGCTTCATATAATGACTCTGAGTCAAACTGCATAAAAGTGGTGATTTCATTCCTCATCCGTGCAGTCTTTGCCGGTGGAAAATATTTGGCTAAAAATTTTTTGAGCCAGATCCTCCCAAGTAGTGATAGAACCACATGGCAATGAATTCAACCAAATCTTTGCCTTATCCCTCAGTGAGAAAGGAAAAAGTCTCAACCGAATAGCATCATCAGTGACTCCATTATGCCTAAAGGTATCACAAATCTCTAGGAAATTTGATATATAAGAGTTTGGATCATCGTGGGGTAAACCACCAAATTGTACCGATGTTTGAATCATATGAATGATTGCAGGCTTAATTTCAAAATTATTGGCTTGAATTAATGGTCTTCTAATGCTTGAATGGATGCCACCAACCATGGGCACTACATAATCTCTTAAGGATCTTGGTTCTTCAACTTCTAGAATTTCATTATCCATAGCTAGTTGTTCTAAGGTTTCTGGTTTATTATTTTTCTTTAAGTTCAAAATAGTTCTATGAATTTCTAGATCTAAGGGAACTAAGTCAAGATTTCTTATGCGTCGCATACAAAGTCCCACTCTATCCAAAATTAAATCTAATACAATAAATTAAATTTAAAACATAAATAAACACACAAATCCAAGCAAGTAACAGTAAGCAATTAAACAAATAATATTTTTGTTTTTTTAATTAAAATCAGATTAATTGGTATTAATATCAACAAAAATTAGTAAAATAAATCCCCGGCAACGGCGCCAAAAACTTGTTGCGTGTTTTTCAACACACGAACTCGTGCAAGTATACACGGTCACAAGTAATAATATGATAAGTAAAATATCGTTCCCACAGAGATTTGTTACTAGTATTTGTTAATTATTAAAATTATTTCAACCTAATTTTATCCAAACAGTCGATAATTTGATGCAGTTTGACTACTAACTTTTATAACAGATTGCAAGAAAATTCTAGGATTGCAGTTTCACCAAATTAATCCACTTGAATCATTATATTTTATCTTGATTTATGTTATCGTGTTTTAAGTTGTTAACCAAGAACTCCTAATTTATCCATATATCTCTTCCGAGCTCCATACATAAACATCTAGTTAAAATGATTCACTATATTCCTACGCTAATTAAATTCAACCAGATTTATTAAGTTCGAAGTTCTCTAACGCTTACACATACAATAAAAGTATATCTCTATCTCTTATGTATATACGTTATTTCATCACGAGCAAAGACACAAAAATGCCTTTTTCAAGTTTATTTAAATGTCACATATCGCTTAATTAATCTTCCGATAATTAAAAGCATTAAACACAGATAAAATAAACAACTTAAAACAGTCCCATAAATCATTCAAAAATATTTAATTCAAATTTCATAATTTACGCTACACTGCAATCCTAGAACAAATGTATTAGTTCATAGCAGAATTTAAAATTACAACACAACAAAAATAAAACATTGCAGAGAAAGAAAATTAAAAGAAAATAGATAAGAAAAAAAACTCTTTCACGACTCCTCAATGAAAAATAAATTTCATCCCTTTTCTTCTTCTTTGTTGTCTTCTTTCTCTGTAATTTCCCTAAGAAAATACAACATAAAATGTTAAACCAATACTCTGCGTGTTTGTGTAACACACAAACAAGAAAAACAGAAAAATTAAAATGTTACAAGGAAGAAAAACTTGCAAGAATTGCTAGTTTTCTCCCAAAATTTCGAGAGAAAAAGAAGAAAAAATAAAATGCTCGAACTGGAAAACTAACTAAAAGAAAGAGAAAAAATTCCTCATGTACGCGTATCCCCCCAAAAACATATATCCCCTTTTTTTCTTTTATTTTATTTTATTTTTTTTATGATTTTTTATCATCAGTGGGGAACAAGATTATATGGGAGTAGCACGCGTAAACACATTCTGCAAATTTTTTGAATTTTTTTTTCTTTTTCCGCATGCCACGTGTCACCATGTGATTCGCTGAGAGAACTGTCCTGACACGTGGCAGCTTTTCATTGGGCGGTAAGCCGAGCGCATGAAGAACGCGTCGCACACGATTTCTCGGATTGGATATGGTTAACTACCGGAAGTGGGCGCCGGTTACGCATTTTTATTTCACCAAATACATGCCACGTGTCACCATGTTATTCGTGGAATATTTATGAGACACGTGGTGGTCATTTTCCGTTTGAAGAGTGAGGTGCACGCCGCTTGACGGGACCGCGTCACACAGATTTTTACACGAGCCGCTCGCGCGGCTTGGATGGACGCGCTTCAATCCGGGACCGTTGATCGATCCAACGGTCCGATTGCCTCGGGGAATCTCGCGGTGACATGTGGGGCCCACTCTGACACGCCGAGCCGTGCGAAGAAGATATCTCTGTACCCACTCTCCTTGGTCGGGCTTGATGAGCACGCGCGAATATGAGCCGTTGATCCGTTGATCGGACGGTCCACGTTTGGCGAGTGTAATATTAAACTTTCATTAATTATATTTTCACCCACAAATATATTTCAAATTACATTTTAAACTTTCTTAAATTACAGTTTAGCCCTTTACTAATTTTAAATTAAATTTTTAAACTTTTAATAATTATAATTAAGCCCAAATTTAATTTAAATTATATTTTCAATTTTTATAAATTGTAATTAAGAAATATACTATTTGAAATTATATTTGTGGACAAAAAATTATGAAATTAAGTACATTTTCGATACAAATTATTTAATTTTATTAAAAATGTATTTTTAGCAAATAAAAGGAAAATATTAATTTATTTAACAAAAATTAATAAATATTAAACGAACATAGCATTTATCATTACCTAATTTGTCCATTCTTTATACTGATGCGTACCTAATCAGTATCTACAAATCACATCGCACCATGTGGTACTAACTCAATCGCATTGACCATGACCAATCCACCCACACCACGCTTTGCACGCTATTTCACCCAATCTTTTGTGCGACGTGTCGCACTCTTATTGACCAACGCTGTTAATTTTTTCTTTTTTCATCTCAACCCTTGATTTGAAATTGATCTGACTGTCCAAATTTCTCCTTAACTTAAATTAACCCTATAATTTCCCCTACAAACCCTAATGAGCTAAAAATTATCAATTTTTTATTAGTTTTTAGAGATAAAAGGCGAGAAAAATTCAAAAAGAGATACAATTTTGGCAGACTCAAGAAGAGATTGGTGCTATAACTCAAAAGATTGATTATATTTCCTCTTTTTCTCCTTTTTTATCAATTTTTATATCTTTTTTTTTATGAAAAATATGAGTTTTATGAACAAAATTATGTCTAGTTAATTTATTAATCTAGGGATCTTATGAACCCAATTTACTATATGTGATGATCTAATATTTTACCCCAATTTTAATTTTAATTTAATTATATTATTTAATTTAATTTTTATGCTATTTATTGTTTGGTTAACAATTGATATATAGAGACAATTAAATAAATTTAAAAGAATTATTTAATTATTTATCTTGATTAAATAACATGTTTCGTTTCTAAGTAGAGATGTATGATTCTTATGTATGTAATCCATAATTGATGGATTTAATGAGTAGCATACAATTTAATTGACATAAGAGTGATTATGTTAATTACTATATGGTGTGCAGTTTATTTGAGAGATAAATATATGTTAGGTTAGATTCAATTGATCATGTAATTGCTTGATAATTATATTGGGGAGATTTTGGTGATTCACATGTCTAAAAAATTGGGGGATTAGGTACTCTTAGATATTTTTCCATATATTTTCTTAGTTGCCAAATTTGAATAAATTAATTACTGCTATCTATTTTTAGTTCTTTTAATTTTGCTTTCTTAAAACATAAAAAAAATTATTTTTATTTTTCTAGTTTTAAAAATTAGTTTCTAATAACATAATTTTCATTAGAATGATATTTTCTTATCATTATATTAATTGTTGTGATACATATACTTTCATATTCATTGCACACAATTTTTATCAATTAATGAGCAACTAATCCCCTATAATGAAGTTCTTTGACAAGACTCTCCCTTAGAATTATCTTGGGTATATACAACTTGTTACCTTTAAATAGATATCCCTCTTGGATATGGAATTCTACATTTTGCATCATGATGATGGCATTATTCCAAAATGAGCTTAAAATCCTCATCCATTGCATATAACTCTGAAAGGGAGTTAAATTCGAAAATCTCAATTTGCAACACTGATATAAATGCATGCCTTCAAATTAAAGGCATCTGCCACTTGATTGTGTAGGCCTAACCCATGTTTGAAAACATATGTGAACCTTTGAAATTAAATCACCAATATGACATTATTCCTAGAAATATCCTTTTGAGAATTGATCCATTTCAGTGCCATATGATCACTATAAAGTATAAACTCTCTTAAAATCAACTAGTACTCCATGTTTGACTACTCTCATAATTACATGGAATTCTTGGTCATATGTGGACCATTTTTGTCAAGAATCACTTAACTTCTCATTGAAAACTATATTGGTTTTCCATTTTGTGACAAAACTACTCCAATCCCAACCATGGAAGCATCGGTTTCAACCTCAAAAACTTGATCAAAGTTACGCAAAGACAGTACTGAAGTTGAACATAGATTTTCCTTGATCAAATGGAAGCTACTTGTTCCTAGCTTGCCCTATGCAAACTATCCTTTCTTTAAGCAATTGGTAATTGGTGTCACAATTAAGCTAAAGTCTCTTACAAACCTCATGTAGAATGTGGCCAACCCATGAATGCTCTTGACTTCTTGAATTATTTTGGATGTAGGCCAAGATTGAATTGCTTAAATTTTGTTGTTATCCACAAGAAGTTTCTCAGAGCTAATAATAAACCACAAAAGATGAGTTAGTTTGTAAGACATTCACATTTCTTTAAATTGAGAAAAAGTTTATTTTTCCTAAAGACCTATAGTATTAACTATAGATGCTCTACATGTTCTTTCTTGCTCCTACTATAAATTAGTATATCATTGAAATATACTATAATACAAACTCCATTCAATGGTTTAAGTACTTGGTTCATAAGACACATGAAAGTTCTTGGTGTATTGCAAAGACCAAAAAGCATTAAAAACTATTCATATAATTATTCCTTAGTCTTGAAGGCAATTTTCCATTCATCCCCGCTTCTAATTCTAATCTAATGATAACCATTCTAAGGTCATGTTTGGAGAAAAACTTTGATCCTTCTAGTTGGTCTAACATGTCTTCCATTCTTGGTATTGAAAAATGATATTTAACAGTGATTTTGTTAATAACCATACTATCAACACATTATCACCCATTCTCATTATTCGATCCTTCTTTGGCACCAATAAATATGGGACAACACAGGGACTTTCACTTTCATGCACTAAGTTCTTGCTCAAAATATCTTATACCAATTCTTGTAAAATGTTATGATCTTTAGGGCTTAATCTGTAATGTGGTAGATTGGGTAAATAGTTGATTAGATCCATTTGATGTTGGACTTCTCTCAATGAGAGGTAGTTCACCAAGTAGCTCCATAGGAGAAAGATCACAATAAGCTTTTAGTAGCTAAGAAACTTCTTCTGGAATTACTTCTTATTGTAGAGGCTATTCTTTAATAACTAGAACTAACACTACCTTAACCTGTCTCACTTTATGCTTAAATGGAGAATCATTAGAGCTAAGCATTACATGTGGTTTACTATTGTATTTTGTGCTGATATTGTTTGAGGGAATTAGTGCAATCTTCATGCCTTTCTAGGTGAAGACAAATTTTTTTCCTCCCCTTATTCACAACATTAACATCATACTACCAAGGTTGACCCAACAAAATTTGGCAAGTATCCATTTCTATTATATCACATTGGATCTTATCCTTGTAAAAATTCCTAATTGAGAGAGGTACTCTACAAAATTCCTAGGCTACTACCTCATTTCCCTTCTTAATCCATCCATTCTTATAAAGATGTGGATGTGGAGTAGTTGCTAATCCCAGTGTCTGCACAAGTGCCTTAAAGACAATATTCTTTGTGCTTTCACTATCGATTATAACATTGCACACTTTTTGTTGGATAGAGCATCGAGTCTTGAAGATGTCATGCCTTTGTGATAGCAAAGGTTGTTTAGGTGATAACAAAACCTTTTGAACAACATAGTTAAAATCCCTTTATCCATCATATCCCAAAACTAGTATAACATCCACTAACTCTTCCACTGTTAAAGGGTCAAGTACATCATCTAAATGTTCAAAATCATTTATGAGATTGACATATTGATGCTGAGGGCACTAATTGAAGTGATGGCCTTGTTGGTAGCACCTAAATCACTTAATTGGTGGTGGTTTAGCATATGGATTTGGTTTAAATGTTGCTGCAATAGAATTTAGGATATTTATGTTTGGTTTAAAAGGTGTAATGATAGGTTTAAAAGATTAAGACTTTGTGACATTTCTAGGGGTTGTTAAGTGTTGGATTGATCTATAGTAAGGTTTTTCAGAGGGGTATTCATTGAAATGAGGCTTGGGAATAGCTACTTTCTTAGTACGAGACATCTGATTTTCAACTTTAAGAGCCAAACCATTTTCTTGATTGATTGTCCAAAGAGTCTCGCTTAATTCCTATCTCTCTATGATAAGAGAACTTAAACCCTATACATACCTAGAAACCTTTTGTGGTTCTTTCTCCCATATTTGATCTTATGCCTAGCCTCATGAATTATTCGGTACACTAATTTACATTGATATGCGTATTAGCATTTGTGATACTTTTGATATAACAGTTGCTTGTGGTCAATTGGGAGGAACTATTATAGCATCAATTTCTTCATTCTTTCCCATATAGTGATTAGAGATTTTCCAACCAATCTTCTCTTATTTTGTACATGATCCAATTAGGAAAAAACACTAGTTTTGAGCTTATAATTGATAAGATCACTTTCTTTAATTCAAGAAACTCAATATAATCAAAGAACTTATCCATAACAGCTAATCAGTCCAAGAATTCCACCATATGCGAATGTCCAGTGAAATTAGGTAAATCTAAATTTAGTCTATAATCTTGATGCTTATTTGATCTATAGTTTGGAAATATTCTTTCATTGTTTAGTTCTCAATTTGGCCAACCAATGGTTTCTCCATCGAATCCAAATCCCTAGTAATGTGTATTGAATGGTGGTATGATATCATCATATGAACCTTGGTTTACTTTATTATAGGGGTAAGTACGAGTAAATCTAGGTGGTTTAACAAGTAAGGGAGGTGAAATTTCTCAATATACCTCTTTTCCTTTCTATCGTAAGTTATGCTTAATCTCAGTCATTTGAGAAGCTATGTTTTCCAAATGAGCCATCGCAATCCACAAGTCTTTCACCTCTCCAAGTTCATCCCTCATTCCTTAATTTCTAGTGCTTGAGTTTGCCATCGTAGCTATGGTGATTCCTTAGGCTTTGATACCAATCTAATGCGGTGTAATTTGGAGAATGAAATAGTAAAGAAACAATTGATCCAAATTAAATTTGCAGAAAATAATTCGTCGATTGTACTCAGTATGATTGTGAGGAAAGACCTCAAGAACTGATAACAAAATTATGACTTAAAAGTTGATCCCTCCCATGTGCTTGTGTTGTGATATAGCAAGCAATGGTAGCAATCATGCAAGGACTACTAGCACCACCCTAACATAAAGAATGCCACATAAGCCTTAATTTAGAAACGACAATTTTCAAGTTTGCAAATTAATATTACCAGCTTCAATATATATCATTAAGCTTGCATTAGAAATTAGGCTTATTCAATTCAATTGAGATGTAAATTTGTTCTTTTTTAATGCATATATTAAGAAATGATGTATATTATTGGTGAGTGTAGGCTTCAGTAACGAAGATGAAGAGGAACAACTTAATGTCTCTGTTGATTTTCTTGTGGAACTTTGTGACATGGTTTCTCCTGCCAGATTTCTACACTTGCTCTTATTTTTACCTTTGTTTACTTAATCAAAAACTCTTTTGAATGCAATTCCTTTCATATTTAGACAATTTTATCATTTCCTAATTTATCATTCCTCTTGTTACTTTAGGTGGAGGAACCTAGTTTTATGAATTGGGCATACCAAGCTATAGACTTCATTTTGGGTAAGTATAATAGCACTAAGATTTGTTCTTTTTAACTATTTAAGAGTTGTTAGAGTCCTTTTGCTGACTTTGGAGATCTTACCACAGATAGTGCAATTGTACATGATTGCAAATGATAAACCCTAGGACAGGAAGAACGGAAAAAAGGAGTTCGGAACTAACTACTTTAGTTTTTCTTTTTTCTTTTTTAATAAATAAATTAAAACTATAGTTTTAATCGAATTCACTACTATTTAGTTAGCTTCACCTACTATTTTTTGGTGTAAGGAGCCACGTGCAATATTAGTAGTGATTGCTCAATCAATGAAGTTATTATTTCATTGTTAGCAATAATTAATTTAGATTTGGATCGATAATGACTTAAATGAATTGGGTTGCTAGTTTCATGTGTATTAAGTTTTGTAGAGTTTGTAAGCGGGCTAGCCCAATTTTTTTAACACAGTAGAAGGCACGATACATATAAATATTACAACAAAGTTATCAACAATCAATGTCTAGTTCTTATACTCTTACTATGTGATCCCTACTATCTAAACTTTATAACCTTTACTTTTGGAAAGATGCACTATAGGTATCATTCGACTATCTTAACATATATGTAAGCTACTACTGTCTAATATAGTAATATTTTTAAGGTTCCTTAAGGAATTTGATATCATTGGAAAAGAACATGGAACTTATTGAAGGCATTATCAGTAGCTTGGTCACACGATTGGTGAAATGAATGTGTTCTGATTTACGACAAAATGGGAAAATTGTGTTTTGTTTGGAATCTCTCTATGATTCCACTTACATTATTGGCTATGAATAATCAGATAAAAATAGTTGGCTAGCTAAAAATAATTTAAATGTGTATATCATAGTTTAATCATGAAGGAACTTACATCGATGGTTAAATTGATGAGATGTAAAATGAATGGACAAAATTTAGACCATCTATGTGCTCTTACCTACTTTTTTGTTAGATTAATTTAGATTGTGGATAATTTGATTAGTATTGTTATTGACAATTTTTTTACATGTATTTCATATTTTGGAATACTTTAATATAATATGACTTTTGATATTGTAATTGATAAATTTATTGTAATTTATATTGAAAAATAGGATTAATTGAGATGTATATGGTCACAGTTTAAGTATAGCCGAGACAATAGACATATCATTTGGTCACGGTCTTACAAAACACCAAGGCCATAGACGTATCATTTGGTCTTGGTCTTTTAAAGACCGTGACCAAATGTATGTCTATAGCCTCAATTTTTTAAAGACTATGACCAAATGGTATGTCTATCGCCTCGGTCTTTTATAGACTGTGACCAAATGGTATACCTATCGCCTCAGTATTTTGCAAGACCATGACCAAATGGTATGTCTATGACCTTGGTTTTTTATAAGATCAAGATTATATATAAGAGTCTATAGCCTTAGTCTTATGAAAGATCGTGACCAAATGATATATCTATGGCCTTGGTTAAAAACCAAGACCATATGTAAGATTCTATGGTCTTTCCTACTTAAGCCTCGATTTTTATAACCGTGATCATAGATCTACGGTTAAGGTTAAAAACTAAGATCATATATCAATTTTGTAGCAGTGCAACCTACTCAATCATCTCTATTTGGTAATCAGTCTTCATCTCAACCTTCTAAGAATGTCAAATTTGATAGCATTCATTGTTAAATTTGTAAGAAATATGATCATACTGTTACATGCATGCTACTATTTTAGATACACTTAATCTAAAAATAATGATGTTCCTAACACAAACACTTCCAAACCTAAAGGTTATGTACCACAGGTAAACTTTGCACAGTCTCTTGATGTTATGACTAATGATCCTACCTCAAAAGTTACTATTTATCCTTAAGAAGCCTCTCTTTTCACTTTTGACAAGGTTTGTTCTCCATAAACCTTGTTGATAACTACAATGCTTACACCATCTACTGCATAGCAATGTTCATGGATATAGGGGCTACACATCAACTTACCTCTGATAATTCAATTCCTAAGCATGTAAGGCCTTAAACAAGCAATGTTTCTTTATTGCTTGGTAATGGCTCTAGCATACTTATTTCACATATGGGTAGTACTTTTTTGTCTAGTGGTCCTTGCTATCTTTGGTCACAAAACTTGTTGTTAGTACCACACTTAGAGAAGAACTTGATTTTAGTTAAGAAATCTTGTGAAGATAATAATGTCATTGTTGAGTTCTTCTCTAGCTCGTTTTCTATAAAGGATGAGCAAACCATGACTACTATTTTAGTAGGGGCTGCTAAGGATGGGTTGTATCAACTACCATTAAAGGATGGCTCTTAAATGGTAAGAAAAGCTTCTTATCTTAAGGTTATGGCTAATAGTCTTATATTTCATGATAGGCTTAGCCGTCCCCATTATGATGTTGTTAAACATGTAGCTATTAGTATGAATATAGAACTTACTCATACTAGTATTTCTAGTCTTTGTAATCCATACCAATTGGCTAAGGCTCATAGGCTGCATGTTACATATGTTCATTCTCATTCCTTGCATTATTTTGATATTATACATATTAATCTATGAAGAAATTCTTATGTTACTTCGTTACAAGAAATGGAAATTGTTTCTTGTTTGTTGATAATTGCACAATATTTATGTGGATTTATGTTCTTCATAGCAATATTCAAGTTCCTTCTATTTTCTGGCATTTTGAGTCATTTGTTGAAAGGTAGTTCTAAGCTAAGATAAAAATGCTTCAAAATGATGGTGGTACTGAACTTAAAAAATTGCAAAACACATCTCTTTGATAGTGGTATATTATGTAGGATTTCTTGTCCTTACGCACCATCTCATAATGGTGTTGTAAAGCGACGAAATAGACAAGTTGTTGAGGTTAGTCTTGCTATGATAAGAAGATCCACTATTCCTATGACATATTCATTTTCCATCTTAGGCTCTTTGTGGATTTAGTCCATTTGATCTTCTTTTTCATAAAGAGCCAGATTACACTTATTTAAAAGTGTTTTGGTGCTTGTGCTATCCTTTCTTTAGACCATATAATCACAATAAACTTGAAACCAAGTTTTTATTTTGTGTTTTTCTTGGCTATATTATTCAATATAAGAGGTTTTGGTGTTTAGAACCTACCTTTGGTAGGATTTTTGTGTTAGCTTATGTTCAATTTGATAAGCTTATGGATCCTTTTCTACAGTATACTCCAATTACTTCATTTTTTCCTCAGCCTGTTAGTTTTTCTTCTTTTGTTCCTTTTTATGTCAATATTCCTACTACAACTACAACTCCTAGACATGTCTATAATTTTCACTAGAATTCTTCTCCTTGTATACTTGTGCTTGCAAGTCCTACACATGTGCAAGATAGTGTATCTTTGCCTATTTCACTTGTGACTGGTGTGTCACATTCTTTGCCTTCTTTGTCTTCAAATACTTTTTCCTCTCTTTCTAACTTGAGTTTTTAGTTACCCTCAAAGTATGCCTTGTCTTCATAATCAACCTCCACTTTTTATTTATCTTCTATGTCTGAACCTTTTTCTTCCACTGTCTTACCTA
Source organism: Hippophae rhamnoides (assembly GCA_033030585.1). Lineage (NCBI taxonomy): Eukaryota > Viridiplantae > Streptophyta > Magnoliopsida > Rosales > Elaeagnaceae > Hippophae > Hippophae rhamnoides. The sequence continues at coordinate 21,830,404 of CM065438.1, read as the reverse complement.
TCAATTTGGTTCATTTGCACCTTCTATTATTTTTTATCCTTTTGGTATCAACTTAGCAGTTGACTTACCCATCTCTACTCAGTCAAGTCTTCATCAATTTTCTATCATCATACGATCTAAGCAAGATATTTTTAAACCCAAAGTCCTACTTTTTGTGTCTATGATGATTTAATATAGAATGGCATTTAAGAGCTTGTTACTAAGCCCAAAAATGGAAAGGTGATTAGTAATAAGTGGGTTTTCAAAACTAAACTGCAACCTAGTTGATCTATTGACAAATATAAGTCAAGAGCTGTGGTAAAAGGGTTCCAAAATACAGAGGGTCTTGATTATCAAGAGACATTCGGTCATGTGGTTAAACCCACTACTATTAGGATTATGCTCAGCTTGGCCCTTGCTTAAAAGTGATTAGTAAAGCAATTAGAAGTCAATATTGTCTTTCTAAATGGTGATATTCATGAAGAGGTATACACATCTTAGCCACAAGGGTTTATGAGTACACAATTTCCTTGTCATGTTTGTAAGCTCAAGAAGGAAATCTATATGTTGAAACAAACTTCTAGAGCTTAGTTTCTTAAGCTTAGTGGTTGTTCAATTGAATGGGGCTTTAAGTGTTCTAACAATGATACTTACATGATGATCAGTGTTCAAGATGGAGTATTTTTTGTCCTATTGATCTATATAGATGACATCTTAATTATAGGTAATGATCCTACATTCAGCAGCAACCTTATTTCTCATCTCAATAATGTATTTTTATTGAAGGATTTGGGTGATATAAATTTCTTCTTAGGCATTGAAATCACCAAAATAGATGATAAGGTTCAGTTGAAAGACTCAAAGCCTAGTTCTACTCCAATGATTGTTGGTACTCCTCTATCTAAAAGTGATGGTATTCCCTTTTCCAATGCCATTCAGTTTAAGAAAATTATAAGAGCTCTTCAATATTACACTCTCACATGTCTTGAGATCAGTTTTTTAGTGAATAATATTTGTCAATTTTTGCACCAGCCTACTGATAAACATTGGTTGGCTACTAAAAGACTTTTTAGGTACTTAAAAGGCACACTAGATTATGGAATTTCCTTAAGTCAATCTAGTTCTCTTAGCTTAACAACCTATATAGATGTAGACTACGCATCTTGGGTTGATTATATGAGGTCTACATGTGGGTACTATATCTACCTTGGTTAATCACTTGTGTCTTGGAGCTCTAGCAAGTAGAAGGTGATTTCCAAGTATAGTATAGAAGCAAAATTCGAGCTCTTACTCATACAGTGGTTGAAGTAGCATAAGTACAGAAGATGTTGTAGGAGTTGAAGATTCATCATTTTAGCCACCCACTTTGTTTTGCGATAATATAAGTGTTGGGTATTTGGCCAAGCATCCAATGTATCACACTAGAGCAAAACATATAAAGATAGACTTCTATTTTGTTAGTGAAAAAGTGATCGTTGGTGCCCTATGTGTTGCTTATACACCCATACAAAAGTAGATCCCATATGTGATGACCAAAAGCACTTATTGGTGCTCATTTAAGGGAACTTCAAACAAAATTAATAGTCCTACACAAGCCTAAAACTAAGGGGGCATGTTTAGCTATTTAACTAACTAGTGTGCTTACCCATATGATCATGTGTTTTTGTGAAGTTAGTTAGAATAAGATTCTTCCCATGTGCACTCTAATCGAATGATAGTGTTAGCACTAGTGCTCTTACTTAGCTATAAATACAATGTATTACTTACTAGTGATCATAAGGTTTTTCATATATTCAATAAACATATCCATGTATCCATAGTTTTGATTTTTCTTCCTCTTACATTTATGTGTTTATCACCATATGAGATTTTTTTTCTTAAAAAAAACTCATTACGATACAAATCCTACTATTTCAAAAACAAAAATAATGTAACTCAGTTTGGTAAAAATAAATATTATTGCAATCTTAGTATAGCATCAAAAATCCTAATATAAACAAATAATAACAAACAATAATTATATTTGTTAACAAACTTATATATACTCCATAAATCATAAGTATATGTTTTAATACCTAAAGCATAAACACTTTTAGGAATAATTGTTGGTTATATTGTAAACATTTTAGGTACAATTATTCGAGTTAAAGACCTAAAACAATAAGGATTTAAGATCTTAATGTATTTTGGGAAAAATAATTTCTATAAGTGTGTGAAGCATAGATAATTTTATAAAATCACTTTTTATTATAAAATAAAATCGTTTTGATACTAATCTTTGTTATTTATGTCATTTTATTAGTATAATACATTATCATGCAATATTAGTCATAAAAAATCCAATTATTCATATAGTTTCATGATGTGATAGTCATAGATTTTATTTAAATGGTGTACTATTGTAAATTTTCAATAGTTTTTTACTTATAGTTAAGAATATGAAATTTATGAAGAAATTCTACGATATAAAATAAAATTTCAAATTTATATTTTTGTTAAAAATTAATAGAATAAAAATATTTCAGAAAAGAAATTATGAATAAATATAAAATAGTAATTATATTGTAATAGAGAATACAAAGAGATCATAATAATTAATTTATCATAATCACATTTAATATTAAAAGATCATAAAATTAAATGAAAATAAAGTTAGGACATAATCTAAAAGTGATTCTATTATTAAAATATATTATTTTAACCTTAAAGTTTTAATTTGTGAAAATTATTTTAATTATGATATAACTTTTATAATAAACTAACACTTTTTTACTCTACAAAATATTGATTACATTGTTATTTTAAATATTAAAATATTTAAAATATACATTAAAAAATATAATTTTTCTTTACAATAATAAAAATGAAAGGAAATTTAATAATTTGATGAGTTCTTATGTATAAAAATATGAGATAAAATAGCATCTTAAAAATTTGTAACTATCAAAATAACATCTCTTATGATCAGTTCATATATTTTCACTATTAAAAAAAATGTGATGCATAATTTGATATTGAATATCGTTCAAACTAAATTACGTCTATTTAGAATCATTTAACGTTGAATACTATTCCATTGAGTATTATGTGTTATTTTTATTGATAGAAATTTTAATTATATTATTTTTTATAATTTTACATTACTACAATACATACATATGGTCTCAGTTTTTAACCATGACAATATGTCTATGGTCACAGTTATAAGAACTGAGGCCTAAGTGAGAGAGACCATAGACTATTACCTATGACCTTGATTTTTTAACCAAGGCCATAGACATACCATATGGCCTCGGTTATTGAATGATCGAGGCTATAGGACATGTCTATAGCATCGATTTTTCAATAACCAAGACCATAAACATGCCCTATAGCCTCAGTCATTCAATAACCAAGGCATAGACATGTTCTATAGCCTCGATCATTCAATAACTGAGGCCATAAGGTATGTCTATAGCCTAAATCTTTCAATAACCGAGGACATAGAGTATGCATAAATTAAAAAAATATAATTATTAATTAAAATATTAAAAATCAATATAAATTATAATAAATTTATTAATTAAAATATTAAAAATCATATTATATTAAAATTAAAAGTATAATTACATTTGAGAGTTTATTATACATTAAAACATAATAAAACCTTACTATTACAAACTAACTTTTTACTATTAATTACAAGTATTTACAAGTATACTTTAAATCAACATAATCAAGTCCACAATGACTTCAACAGAAGTGTAAAGAAAAGGCAAATACCAAAGGTGTTGGTACGCTGGGGTGGTGCACTGGGGTGGGGCACTAGGGTGGTGTGCTAGTGCTGGTACGTTAGGGTGCTGATGTTGGTGTTGGTGCGTTGGTATGTCGGTGTGCCTGGTATGCTGGTAAGCTTAGTGCGCTGGTATATTGGTACATCTGGTGCCTAGTGCTGGTATGCCTGATGCTGCTGCGCAAGGTGCCTAGTGCCTACCATGGAAAAAAACAACAAAAAAAACTAGAATAACATGTGTGCATAGATAGAAATCAACCTTTAACAAGCCACTTGCTATTAGCATCAATGAGGTTAATTATGCTAACTCAAAATTGAAGTGGCATATAATATTTAGAAGTTTAACCATATATGACCATATCAAAAATGTAAACATATTGTAGAACATTGAAATAACAGAATGAATACATTACTAAATAAAGATGTGCTTGAGCAGCTATAGTAGCCAAGAGTTAACAAGAGAAAAATAATATAATAAAAGGAAATACCAACTAACCAGATTTCATAGAAGCATACCATGTGCTACAATAGATGAATTTGTTTAAAGAGCAACTAAACTCTAAAAAATTGACAGTGAGGAAAAAATTGAAACAACTTGATTTGCAATCAATCATGCACCACTTACATCTTATCATGCACTAAGTTTTACATGTCATAGTTAGAAAGGCATGTAATATAAAATATGAACTACAATTATTAGAGCCAATACCAGCACCAGCACGCACAAAACACCAAGCACCAAGCACTAGCACCAGTGCCATGCATCAAGCACTAGCACCAACACCAACACTAATACCAACACTAGTGCCTATGCATAAGCACCAACACTAGCACTAACACCAATACCAACACCAGCACCTATGCATTAGCACCAACACCAACACTATACACCATGCACAAGCACCATCACTATTGGAGCTTCTATCCTGCAAGTCTAATATCTCCTGAAAACGATCTTTGTATTCTACCTACAATAGATAGAATGCAAAAAACCAATAACAAAATGAACAGGAAAAATGCATAATCTAAAACAGTAACAAAGAAATGCATACTCCATCTTCCACAAATAATTCTAGAACTACACCAACACTAAAATAAAATAAGAGAAAACTGAAAAAATTGAAAAGGATAAATGGAAGCTACATATTCATGTTTGACTAGTTCATAAAATAAAACTTTCTTAACATAATCTGTCCCAAAACAAAAACAAAAGTAAACTTTCTGTAGGTTTTTTAAATAAAATCAAAATAATGTGACAAATACAAGTCTTTTAAAAGATATCACTCCCTCAAAGCAGTTTTCTATTCCAAGTCTTTTAAGTTTTCGAGCTGTATGATCTTTTAACAAATACAATCACAAAGCTCCACTGAGAAGCAAAGACAAACACAAGATAAGAAACACAAACACAAGATAATAGAAAAAATAGAGAACAAGAAAGTCGTCATAATCTAAAGGAAATAACATACTTGAAAGGTTATAAAAATAGATCAAATATCAGACCTACTTCAACTAAAAAGATAAACAATATTTCCCGTTTCTCAATCATGCTTGAGTAAAATGGAGATGACAATAAAAGGTTATAAAAACAGATCAAATATCAAAGAAATCGTCAACTTCAAAACTCTAATTGCAGCGCGTTTTTTCTCCCTTTCTCAGATCTCCATCGTTCATCTCTCTTACTTAACTGTTCTCGCTCGCAACTCTCCCTCATGCTTGCAAATTGCCAAACCCTAATTGCGTCGCTCTCGCTGAGAGGGGAAAAAGAGACAGATTGAGTAGAGCGCTGAGAGAAGAAGGAAAAAAGAAAGAGTGAGTGAGTGAGGGCTAGGAAAAAGAGAATGAAAAGGTGAAAAAAAAGAGGTAAAGGGAAAGGGAAAGGGAAAAAAAGAGAAAGAAAAGGCTAAAAAGAAGAAAAAAAGAAGAAAAAAAGGTAAAAAAAGAAAAAATTAAATATAGAAATTTGGTATGTGGTGTAAAGAAAGAAAATATATGAAATTATATTAATGAAAAAATGAAAAAATTATTTTATAATTTTTGTATTTTAATTTATGGTCACGATTATTGATAAAGTCAAGGTCACGAGATATGTCTATAATCTCAGTTTTTAAATAATCGAGGTCAAAATTATATGTTTTGGTTTTTTAAATAGCGATGCTAAATATACAAAACTATATATACTTTTTGTAGTAGTGTTATAATAATATTTAAAATAAATGTCATAAAATTATCAAAACATTAAATACATTTTTAGTTTGAAAAACAAATTTAGATGAGACACCAATTAAATTATACATACAAAAAAAAATATTAGAACACATAAATAATACAAGCAAAATACACATTTTTCAATTTTAGAGAGGGTATGTGCCTATTTTAAGATACAAGTGCCTCCGTTTATGGTCTCAAATGTACTGTTAATTCTATTCTAATTGTACGCGTGAAATACACGATTGATTATTATGTATCATTATGTCCTTTAATTTATTTAAATTTTTTATATTTTATTAATTAAATAATAAATTAATATTATTTAAAATAATAATAATTTTAAGAATATTTAAAACATATTTATATTTTCAGTTTTTTTATACAATAATAACAATACTATAATTTCAATTAATAAAATTTAATATTTAATAAATTATAAGTAACACATGTATCTATGAATAGTAACACAATTTTTATAAATTTTTTGCATTAAAATTATTAATATTATGCCACATGTATTTTAACCGTAAAAACCATATTTAGTTAAAACCAATAATTACAGAGAAAAAATCGTTTAAAATATAAAAGAATCAATAATTTTAGCATGGATCATAATTTAAATGATTTATACGAAAAATGTGTTCATATTGTTGACCTTCCCGAAGCACGTGTTCAGAACTGGCAGCCTTATATCCGTGCGAACCGTACGTACTACGTACCAGTAACGGTAGCTTCAGTTATTTTTTCAAGATTCTTTTTCATATCACATTATATCAATTATAATTTCATTAATTTTTATTAAATATAATTATATAAAAATATTGATTTTTCTAAAAAACAGTTTTAATATTAAATTAATTAAATATTTTATAATATAATTTAATAATCTAAAATTTATAAAAATAAAAAAGTATTATTTTAACAGTAAAAATATCCTTAAATAAACCTAATTATATTTATTGCTATAGAAAAGGTTTTAGTTTGTTTTTGGGCAACCGGGGCTATGTCCGCCGTATCTCATTCTTTGATAACAACACATGCATTGTGCCTTTTTTACTACTTTTTTTTAAATTAATTAAAGAAATTCTCTCTCCTCCTCCTTGAAAATACACATATTTTTAAAATATAAAGTAAGGAAGATATATGGCATAAAAATAAAAGATATAATCTTGAAATGATATCTCCTTATCAAAACAAACTAATTAATTTATTATTTATTATTTTGTTAGTTTGGTTTTAAAATACATAAAATATAAATTAATATATTATAAAAATTATAAACATATTATTTAATTTTATTGAATGATAAAATAACATTAAAATATAATTAATGGTACAAAAATATCACTAAATTCTTAATTAATTGTATAAATTTATAATTAATAATAGAACATAGTTTTATATTTATACCACTAATTATATTTAATTATTATTTATATCATTTAATAAAATTAAATATTAAAATAATTTAATTATATATTTATTAGTTTATTATTTATAAAATAGGTTAAAATCTAATAGAAATTAAACTAATATGTGATAATTATATAATATTTTTATTTAATAAAATTCAAATATAAATGGGATTGGTATTTGGTAGTTATTATACTGTCATATTAGTAATTTACGTTTATGTTGATACTTACGTAAAATTAAATACTAAATTTTTATTTTAATTTACTTTTAGTATGAATTTATAATTATTTTACATAAAATTTATTATTTTATTATTTAAAAAGGTGATCATTATTTATATTAAATTTAATCAATATTAAAATAATTATATGATTATTTATTAACATAAATAGTTATATTATAATATAAAAATAAAAAATTTTTCTTAAAAATGAATCACTTCGTTGGATAAAAATATAAAAACAATATTTTTAATAATTAAAAAATTAATTTAAAAATAAATGCATATATTGAAAAATTAAAATAATCTTAGATTTAAAATTTATTTATTTTACTATCAAATATCAATAAATATATATTATTAATAAATTAATATTTTTTTATATTTAAAATCTATTTTTAAATTATAGAGTACCCTTTTTATTTTATTTTTGATTTTAATAATACCCTATGAGTCCAAAACTCTGTACATGCACACTCTTCGCGAGATTCACAAGCCTCACCGCACCTTACAAAAAATCGGGTTCCCTGGAAACTACGGTTTCTTGCTAACTCCGTCTACGATACGTATATTACTAGAAAACCTTACGTATACTGACAATACAACTGAATAATAAATAGAGATCATTAGATGCGAATTTGGGTCCCACAGTTGTTCGCTCTTTCTTATACAATATTCCAAACAATGGTGACTGATAAATAAGGGGGTATACTGAAATTATACTTAAATCTTTCTCGTATATTGTACACTCAGAGAATATATAAAATTAAACATTTGTCGTAAATTCCTATTTATTTGTAACCAAAAAATATTTTTCTTTATCTTAAAAAAAAAAATAAAAAAAATTTCCGTTGGTTGCGTCACTGCGGAAAAATTGAGAAGTATCCTTATTTTGGTAAGTGATTAGCTTTGACCCTTGGATTCCTTCTGTAACTGGGTTATTTATTATTTTATTTTAATTTCTCCTTCCTATTCGAAGTTTGAATATTGAATAATTTGTTAATACGTATTAGTCTTCGCAATATATTGATTATTTTGACACAATCATTACCTCTCTTGAATTAATTGATATTGGAAAGGAGGACTTTTCTTTCTTTGTTTTTAATATAACTGAGTCGCTTTTTTTAAGGACCGGTGGTGTTTAATCTCTCATTGGTTCTTGTGTGTGGGTTTTTCCAGGCTTTTACGAAAGTAAGTGTTCTGACTTTTTTTTAAGGAGAAGATGGAGGAAGGGTTTGTTGGTGATAATTGATAAGGTCCAACTTTTCTATGATTGAAGCTTATTCTTCTTGCTTTTGATGGGTTACGGTGGATTTGAAGGGATCATTGTTCTTATGGAGATGAGAATATGTCTTTATTTATCTTTTATCTGAACTGGGTTTTCATGCTTTCCAATTGGGTTCTCTGATCTAGTGATAAAGGTTTGATTTTTATTAGTTTATGCTTTATAATTGTTGTTCGTTTTGAATAAATTTTGTTTTTAGAGCTCTGTTTTTGATATCAGATTGTCAGAGTATTATTCATTTGATTTTTAGTTTGATTTACTTCTCAGGTGGTGGAGAAGAAAAAGAAGATTCAGAAGGTTCTGTGTAAAAAATGGACGACAAGGGTAGCTCATGGATAAGAAGAACAAAATTCTCACAAACAATTTGTCATCGATTGGACTCTTCAAGGTTAGACCCTCATACTCTTAACATTGTGCAAGACAGATTTGCGGGTTTGAAATTGAGACCAGAAAGAACTTGTATTGATGAGAAATCAAGTCAACCTAACAATTCTTGCAATAATTCAACCTTGAAGAGAAATGCTATTTTCCAAAAGCAGAGATCTTTGTCCCCTGTTCCTACTTCTCAACTTTCTGATACCTTTAAGGAAGCTCGATCTGAAAGTAAGAGGTTCTCAACTCCAAATCCTCGAAGAAGAGAAAAGGATAAGAAATTTATGGGAAAATTTTTCCGCAAGGATTCTCAATCACCCAAGAATTCAAAACGGAGTGTTAGTCCTCTCAAGTACTTGTCATCTATGAAAGTCAAGGGAAGAAAGGAGTCAACTTGGGCCAAATATTTTGACCATGGTGATGGGAGGGTAAATGCTGTGGAAGCAGTAGATGAATTCAGTGTTGATATGTCGAAGTTGTTTTTGGGGCTCAAGTTTGCTCATGGAGCACATAGTAGGCTTTACCATGGGATTTACAATGATGAACATGTTGCAGTTAAAATTATTAGAGTACCAGATGATGACGAAAATGGAACTTTGGCAGCTCGTTTAGAGAAACAGTATTGCAGAGAAGTCACTCTGCTATCTCGGCTTCACCATCAAAATGTTATAAAGGTGATCTGTTTAGTCTTTTGCTCATTCACATGTTTGGTTGTGTTATTAGCTGCTTACAAGAACATGCATTTTGTCATGTTATCTTTTGTGTCTTGTGCTATCTAGGTTTGATTTGTATTGTAATATCTTTTGGGCGTGTTTATTTGGTACACAGTATAAAATAGGGCAACAAGATATATTTTAGCCAATATCATGTTCATATATATGGCAGGATACAACCCCTAACAGCTCTGAAATAAACTGGGAGGGGTGTTTTTACGGATACCTTTTTGTGAAAAAGAATTTGTAGTGAAAAAAATACATTATTTAGCTTTGTCCGACTTCATTGCACCAACCACTGTTATATTCGATATTGAGTGCCAAATGCATCCTTTGAGTCTTGTGATATCTAGGTTTCATTTGTTTGATGAAAATATACAAAAGTTACTAAGGTTAATTTCATGTTGGATTGCTTTTTGGCTGCTTCTTTTATATTCATTCTTGCTGATATATTTTTCCCCCATCTCATGGCACAGTTTGTGGCAGCATGCCGAAAACCACCAGTTTATTGTGTCATTACAGAATATTTGTCAGAGGGTTCCTTGAGGGCATTTTTACACAAACTAGAGCATAAATCTCTTCCTTTACCAAAGCTACTCTCAATTGCTTTGGATATAGCACGAGGAATGGAGTACATTCACTCACAAGATGTCATCCATCGGGACTTGAAGCCCGAAAATGTTCTCATTCATCAAGATTTTCATCTAAAAGTAGCTGATTTTGGTATAGCATGTGAGGAAGCTCGTTGTGATTCTTTGGCTAATGATTCTGGGACCTACAGATGGATGGCACCTGAGATGATCAGACATAAGTCCTATGGGCGGAAAGTTGATGTCTACAGTTTTGGACTAATCTTGTGGGAGCTGGTGGCTGGAACAATTCCATACGACAATATGAGTCCTATTCAAGCTGCCTTTGCTGTTGTGGATAAGGTAAACGTCTCGTCGTGATTTTTTACTGTATTCACCCATGGTATAGGCACGAAAATGCAATAAATTCACAATGTAGCTTGGGATATGTGAAATTCACAATTTAGTCAATCCGAATTTGGTTACCTACCCACAAGTTGTTTTTGAGGATGCTAATCCATGAATGTGTTTGGAAAGAATGGTATTATTAGGTTCCAAGTGGGTAATTGCGTGATAGTTTCTTTGTGAGAAACTTTCATTAGCCCGACCAGGGCAGTCGGAACTCCAGATGTCAATCAAATAGCTGTATTTGTTTTATTTTTTTCTTTTAGTTTTTCCATTAAAATCAATGTTTTTTTTTTTTTGGAATTTACACATGTCCTGCAACCCATGTTCCCTTGAAAGTTGGGCTGAATAGCAGTGTTCATTCTTTTTTATATAAAAGAAATTCAAATTAGATACAGTAACTTATTGGATTTTGGTTTGGCTTCTTGTTTGTCTTCTTATGTTGCTTTATCTCTAACACATATGAAGCAATGAATTGTGAAGAAGAATGAACGAAGTTTTATTTATAATTTTTCAGAATTTGAGGCCGGTCATCCCAGCAAACTGTCCACTGGCCATGCGAGCCTTAATTGAGCAATGTTGGTCCTTGCAACCAGATAAGAGGCCTGAGTTCTGGCAGATTGTAAAGGTATTAGAGCAGTTTGAATCTTCTCTTGCAAGTGATGGGACATTGCATCTTGTGCAGAACTTAACCTGTCAAGATCTTAAGAAGGGGCTGTTTCACTGGATTCAGAAACTTAGCCCTGCACAATCCACTGCATCCACCTCACCTAAGCCTAAATTTGCTTGAATCTTTTTTATGATCTGGCTTTTGTAGTTTCATCAGATGGATTGTAATTAGAAAAAGGTCAGTTTTTGAGCCCTTTCATACTGCTTTACTTTCTGTCGCAACCATGAGAGATTGGATGAATAAACTTCATATTACATACATTTGGTGGAAATGGCATCAGTTGAAAGGCTTTTCCTTTTGATATAAATTTAATTAATTTGGGAAATTATACTTTTTTGTTCTTAATAAAAAGAAATTATATTTTGTTTTATCTGCCTATTGTTATTGCCTTGTAGATATGACCTTGCATCTTTCCATGTATTCTAAAAAAGGCTTGTGCTTTCTTATTATCATTTTGATAAACAGGGTTCTGAATATCATGTTTGATATACTACTAAATTAAATTTCGTTAATAAAAGCTGCAAAAGTATAATTTCTTTACATCTTTCTTCAATGGTATTTAAAAATAATTTTTGGCCAAAAAAATTAGAAAAAAATATCCCTTCCCATGTAACTTAATACTGTCTAAGATCATTTACACGGCTGATAAATCGTGTCATTTGAGTCATTTTTTTGGTCAATTCAATATTAACAAATTGTGTCATTTGAGTCGTGTTTCGTTCAACTCGATATTGACCCGACATGTTAAGAGGAAACCCAGACTCGATGCATTAATAATTTGTGTCAAGTTTTACCAACTTGAATACGAATCACTACTAAACGGGTTGACATCATATGAGCTTGTTTAGTCTATAAGTCATAATGGGTTGGTAAAATTATACATCAATTTGTTAGTGACCTGAATTCAATCTGTTTAAAATGTACAATTCACATTGTTGCACCCTATTCATATTAAAAGTATTGTGAAAGTAGTATAAATGGTAAATAATATTGGAATTTTGAGTATGTGGATTTGTGATTTTGTGGGTGTGGTAACCGGAATGTGTGGGTACTGCGGAGAGGGATGGATTTGTTGTTTTGTGAAGAATGAGATTAACCAATTTCTCAATTAGGGTCTTGATTAAGAGGATTATGATTATTTAGTTATAGGAATTGGGAGTGGGAAGGTCTTGATTTCTAGTTGAAAAATGGGTATTGGGATGAGAAATGGGAAGTTGGAAACTTGGAAAATGGACATAATTAATGGGGTGTTATTATTTATTCAGTATTACTTTTTTTCATGGCTTTATTTTATTATTAGCCTAGGGTGAAAAGAAAATATATAAATATAACATAATGGTAGTTTTCAAATTTTTTTAATAGTTCGATGGAATGTTTTGAAGGAATTTTAGTTTAATAATACATTTGTAACGAATTAAATAAGTTAATAATATTTTTTAGGTTTACCCTTTTTCTAATTATTATAAAAAATGGAAAATGTGATCCTGCAATTTCCATTTAGTGATGGGTCCTTTTAAAAAAAATAAAATAAAATAAATAGCATTGAATTAGGTAAGGCCTTCAATTTCTTTTGGTCACCCACCAAAGTCTATCAATTAAACGCACTCACAAAATATCCGACAAGAAGTTTGGTAAGGAAGCATCTAATGCTACTATTCATCGTACTCAACCAAAACTCAATGGAAAAAGCGAAAGATACATCATAAAAGAATAAGCAAGGTCATTATTTTTTTGTGAAATGTTTGTTGTTCTTGGAAATGTTACATTTACTTTTTGGTAGTTTTACACTTTAGTCATTGAGCCGTTACTTTTTATTGATGGTAAGGTTGGTTGGTTTGTGAAATGTAATGTATTAAACTTATATAATATATCATTTCAAGTATATATATATATATGTATTGTGAGTCATGAAATGGAAGTGAATTTATTAATTTATATAATTTATTTTTAGATAATTATTTAATAAAGTTGATACAATTAATACAAATATAAAAGTTAAAATAATATTATAAATTTATATAATATTTTTGAATTATATGTATAAAGTATGTGCTCAAGTATAGGGGTGTTTATCGGATCAAGCAGATTGATTTCTTGTCATATCCGTCCGATCCGATCCATTCAGTTGAAACATCCTAATCCGCAACCGATCCGATCACTTTACATCCGCTCAATCCGTCAAGTAAACTATTCGGATGACATCCGATCAATCCGACCAATAAATTTAATTAACTCTATTTTTTGTATTTTTAAATATTTTTTTTAATTTTTACATAAATCATAACATAAAATTATTTGATTTAAAAAAAACATTAAAAAATTAAATAAATATATATTAATTATTTATATATATTTAATTTAATAAATATATATAATTAATTTCGGTCGGATCGGATCGGATCGGATGAATCGTAATAAAATCTGCCATCCGATCCGCACTTAACGGATGGAAAAAATCTCCATCCGATCCGACCATCGGATTGGATCGGATCGGATGAAAAATCAACGGATCGGATCGGATTTATCGGATTGATCGGATGATCGGATTTTTTGCACACTCCTACTCAAGTATGTATGTATTTAATTGTTAAAAGAAATATCAACAAACTTAAATTAATAATTTATAAAAAATAACAATTGATCTAAATAATAATATTGTAAAAATAAATTTAAGTGTAAATAAATTCATATATGAGTTAGACAAAAAAATATAATTATAACTTCATAATGATGTGATAAGTGTAAAATGTTTTATATAAATTGTAAATTTAAGTTTTATTATTGTCATAATACACATTATATTAAAAAAAATCATATTTTTAAATTATATTATAAATTTAAGAGTTGATATTATCATTATATATAAATTGTATTTTAAGAATTCAATTTTGACGAGAAAGGCAAAGGCATACAATTATATTTGAAATTTTAATTTTTTAAATTTATAGTATAAATTTAAGAGTCTTTTGTTATTATTGTATATAAATATTACTTTAAAAGTCTAATTTTTGAAATTTATAGTATAAATTTAATTTTTTTTAAAAAAGATCTCGACGATAATTATTCAAGTATAATTTATTTTATATATGAATTAGACAAAAAAACACAATCTAGATATAATTTAATTCATATAAGAATAGATAAATAACATAGTTATAACTACATAATCTAGTAGTAAGTGTAAAATGTCTTATGCAAAAAAGTTAAAGTTAAAGTATTGATATTGTTATAATACATAAGCAAAAGTTTAAATATTTTTATTATCATAATGCATAATTTTGATGTTATTGACATCATTCAAAAGAATTTACAGTCTCTTCATAGATTTGAGGTTCAATTTCTAACAAATAGGTCAAAAAATAGGGACCATAAGATGTTTCTATCCTATTCTTCTTGCTACGTCCGAGTTTAACTTTAATCTCATCCTAAACCTCTTGTTCAAGTTCTTTGTTTTGATTATCTTCATTCATAGTTTCATACGTTGATTTATACGAACTTGATTCTCCTTGAGATTTACTTAGAAATACATGTTCAAAGAATGATGCATTCCTTGATTCCATTATCGTGTTCTTATGTATATTTGGGACCTTTGACTCATGCACAAAAAATCGATAAACACTACTATTATGTGCATATCTAATGAAAATGCAATCTATTATTTTCGGACCTATCTTCACCTTCTTAGATATAAGTATAGCCACTTTTGCAAGACTTTTCCACACTCGTAAATATTTATAGGAAGGTACCCTTCTTTCAAATTTCATATAGTGTCTCATGTGTCTTTTTCTGAAGTACCTTATTTAAAAGGTAGTTAGCTAATAAAATAGCTTTCCCTCACAAGTTCTGTGGCAACCCAGAACTTAATATCATTGCATTCATCTTTTTTTTCAAGGTATGATTCTTATGTTCAATACCTCTATTTTGATGAGGTGAATAAGACACTGTGGTTTTATGAATAACTCCGTGTTGTGCACAAAATTTACCAAAAGATGCCTTATATTCACCACCACGATCATTACGCATTACCTTGATCTTCTTGTTGAATTGATTCTCAACTTTTGTTTTATAAAGAATAAATTTATCTATAGCTTCATCTTTGCTTTTAAGAAAATATACATAACAATATTTCGTGCTATCATTAACAAAAGTAATAAAATAATTATTGTCACCCCTTGTCTGAAGAAATTTCAAATCACATAGATCACTATAAATTAAGTCGAGGGGTTAAGTGTTTCTTTCAATTGAATGAAGCGATGACCTAGTTGTTTTTGCCTCAACACAAGTCTGACACTTATGCTTTGAATCTAATTGGAATGTGGGTATGTGTTACATGTTAATTAGTCTATGCAATGTATCATAATTAATATGACCTAGTTTACTATGTCACAAGTTAGAAGACTCAAGCAAATAAGCAGAAGAATTAATTTTATTAATATTCTTAGATTTTATAGTCATTACATAGAGCTTAAATAGCCCATCAAACATATATCTCTTTCCCATAAACATCCCATTTTTTGTCACAACGATCTTATCATATTCAAATATCATCCAAAAGCCATGTTTTTTTAGCGATGAGCTAAAAACAAGATTCTTAAGGATGTCTGGCACATAGAGTACATTTTTTAATGTAAGCTCATTCCCAAAGGTCACCTTTAGTTTGACCTAGCCTTACCCTTGAATGGCTGATGTGGTAAAATTTCCCATGAAAAGCTTATCTCAATCTTTCACTACTTCAAAAGTAGTGAATAGCCCCTTATTTGAGCATATGTACCTTATTGCACCAGTGTTAATCCACCACTCCTTTCAGTTTGATCCTACCAAGTTTACCTCATAAATGACTGCATACAAGTCAATGTCAAAGATATCATGATTTATGTAATTAACCATGTTTGCCTCATGGTTTCTGTTTCTTTTTGGAAACCTACAATTTGGGGCTTTATGCCCTATCCTTTGACAGTTAAAGCAAATCCTTCTAAAGCTTGACTTTTTAAACGTTGCTTCTCTAGTTCCCAATTTAGAACCTTTACCCAGCTTGCCCTTGCACTTATTCTTAGTGTGTTTGGAAATTTGACCATGTTCCATCACGTTAGCCTTGGGTGTTGATGGGATATAGCCTCTTTTAGAAGAAGCCTTATT
Organism: Hippophae rhamnoides; assembly: GCA_033030585.1. NCBI lineage: Eukaryota > Viridiplantae > Streptophyta > Magnoliopsida > Rosales > Elaeagnaceae > Hippophae > Hippophae rhamnoides. The sequence continues at coordinate 21,813,659 of CM065438.1, read as the reverse complement.
GCCTTTTTTCACTTTGAATCTTATGAGCAAGTCTTTCAAAAACACTTCTTTTTGCTTGTGCTTAAGGTAGGCTCGAAACCCTTATCTATGATATGAAAGGGACAACTTTTCAATAATAGTTGCAACTTGAAAGGTTCTGTTATGATATTTTGGATTTTACGTGCTTGACTACATACCGATTTAGAGTCCACTATCTTATAATTAAGAAAGCGACTAACTAAAAATTTCTTGGCACTGGCATTTTCAATTTCATACTTCCAGTCCAATAATTCCCACAAGTCTTTGGTCGTCTTTTCTTTATTGTACTCATTGTACAAGGAATAAGTTAGATTATTCAAAACATAGTTCTGATATAGATAATCAAAATGCTTCCATGCTTCAATAGCACTAGGTCTGAAAATCTTGTTCACCCTTAAATTGATTAAGAGCTTTTTCAGTTAATAACCTTGCTAAATTCAAGGTGATGAGATAGAACATCATCTTACTCCTTCATCTCTTGAAGTTCAAGCCATTAAACTTTTCTTGTTTCTCTGACATAACATGGTTCATTGGAATAAAAACTAGTAACATCGGGGTTACCCCATGAGCCATAAAAGACCTTATGATTTGGTTAACATTAGAATCACCCACAATAGAGTTAACAACATTTACAGTTGGGTTTTCAATTCGGGACACTGAAATGGTCATTTTAGATTCCATAATCTTTTCTTTATATTTTTTATTAAATACACAAATAACAATAGAAGTTTTAAAAATCATCGAATAAAGTTTTAGATTACAAAAATATATATTTAATAAATAAATGATAAAAATATATTAATTTACATATATATATATTTATAATTTCATTAATTATAGCGATTAAATAATTTTAAAGTAAAATAATTTATTTATTTATAAAATTATAATATATATATAGTAAAATAAAATACAAATATAAAGTAAAGAAACTTAAGATTAGTAACACAAAATACTTAATAAAAATATCATTAAAAACTATATGACAATTATATAAAATAATTAATAATAATAACAATCCAGAAAATGATGAAATCAAGTAAAAATAAAGTGCAAATAATTTGATATAAGAGTAAAATTAATAAAAATTAATATTAAATATATGATGAAAAGAATTAATAAATATGTAAAAATTGAATTATAATTGTTATAGAATATATATAGAAGAACACATATAAAAAATAATAGTTAAATATTACGTATTATAAATAATCTGTATGTCTCAAAATATTTATTAATTTTTTTTGTATTTGTTTGTCCAAAAAATAAGGAAAATAAATTATCTTAAGATTGTAGAAAATAATACATGAACAAATAGTTTAAGAATAAAATTATTTTATTAAAATTAAAAATAATATATATATAATTTAAATAAATAATAATTGAAATCTGTGTATCACATATTGTCTTTAAGATAATTTTTTTACTCACTATGAGTGTTTGAAAACAACAGAAACTAATGTCCCCAGAATATAACGATTAAATAATAAGAAACTTATATCATAGTTTGTTATTTTACGAACTTTAAAGTATCTAAATTTTATGAAAAGAACCTAATTCTCGATAAAAAATATACAACAAAAACAATTTCAACTTCCATTTGAGAATTGACACTTGAGTACATAAATGGAAGCTGAAATTGAAGTAGAGAAATGGAAAAGCAACGAAAGAAATTAATTTTTCAGAGAAACGAAAGAAATCAAAATCAGAGATAACAAAAAATTAAAAATTAAAAATTTTATTCAAATTTTCAAACAATATAAGCCATCTTCGTGATTTCCTTACTCTCTTCTTCAACAACTCCTCGTGTAATTGGATAGATGTTTTTTCTAGATCTTTACATTAGCAGCCATCTAAAAACCTATTAAAGACCTACAATCTTTTAAAAACTGTTAATTTAAAGTAAATGTTTTTGTTGATTTATAATAATTGAAAAAACATTATTATTCAAAATGTGTACGATAAATTAAACTTAATAATTTTATAAAGGAAAATAATAATAAAAGAGTACCTTTCTATCTCCTCTTTTATCAACTTCAATCATCTTAACAATGGTATTTGAATTTATTCTTTACAACTCAGCTACATAATCTCTCAATGTATAGTATTGTAATTTACTTGTGCCATAAATCAATTTCATGGCTTTTCTCCTTACTTGTTTAACTTGTTGCTCACTTATTACGGCATGCACTTAATTTTATCAACAACTTTTCTCTAATTAATATGTGGATCATTTTAGTTCAACGTACTTTACCAACAAATGAACTTTTCATGTGTTTAATTAGTTAAAGGGTCTCTCACACATGCATGTGTAGTCTCTACAAATCCCTTGATAGTTTGAAATGTTTATTGTTTAAAGTAAATATCAATTATATCCTCACGATTTACCTAAATATCATAGAAATCTCAAATATTTTACTTTATATCAAATAACTACCCTAAATAATCACTTAATTTCAAATAAGTCCCAATTAATGTGAGAACAATAAAATAATGTTAACAAATTAAAATAATTTTTAGAATGATACTAGAACGATAATTTTTAACATTAAAAAATTAAATAATTTAAATAAAATATAATGTTAACAAATTAAAATAATTTTTAGAATGATACTAGAACGATAATTTTTAACATTAAAAAATTAAATAATTTAAATAAAATATAGATTACAAAGTGGATGCAAAACTTTTCATATTTTTATTAATGTTTTACATTACTTATTTTCTAATTATTTCAAAAACAAAATGAGTTCAAATTAAAATTTTAAATTTCCATGTAATATATTATCTAATCCATCGTTTAAGATTTGGACTTTAACGATATAATTTTTAAAATTAAAACTTTTTTATTATTTGAACAAACTTTAAGAATTTAATTGATATTTATCTTTCTTGTTTACCTTATTTCCTACCACTCATTTCTCACTTACTATCATAATTCTCATATCTAACATGTATCTTTTCTTATAGTTTCTCTTTGAATCCATCTTTTTTGCACATTTAATACCACAAAAATGATATATGAAAAATATCACAAATCTCTCTAAAATTTGTTTAAATATCAAATTGCTCATAAATTTTGTATTTGGTATCAATGACATCCCTAAAATTTTAGTTAATTACAATGATGCTTAATTTTCCTTAATTAAACTAAGGATAAATATCTTTAACCTCCTCAAGGTTCACACAAATATCAAGGAGGTTTTACTAGTCTTACTTTATATCAGGTGCATACTAAGAGGTAGAAGCGAATAACAAATTAAAATTACTTGTTTTTTATATCAATCTGAATTCGATTCGATCTGAATTAGATTTAAAGATTTTCAATCTAAATTTGATCCAACAATATAATCAATTCAAATTAATATGAATATGAGCAGATAAGATAATATCAAATTAATGTTGAAGTTTATTTATGAATTATTATTATATATAAATAAAATATACACAGTATTTTAATTTTAAATTGATGTATCTGTAACAAAATTTATTATTTATAATCACAATTAATAAAATAAAAAAAAATAACAAGTATATTTGGATAATTATTAATTTATTATAGATATTTAATAATTACATTTATTTTTAAACTAACATAGTAATTTAATATAATTATTATATATTAAATATTTAAATATAATATATTATTAAATTATAATGGATTATAAAATCTGATAACTTGAATTCGATTTGAATTTAAACAAAATATATATTTTTGAATCTGACTCATACAACTCAAATTAGATTTCTCAGGTAAATTAATCAGTTTATTTACTTATTCATACCTTAAGGTATGATTTAATATTAAAAAAAACCTCACTTTAAACCATATAATAATAAAACAATGTTAATAAATATAAAATATTACCTTAACTTAAAAAAATAATCATTTTTGAAAAAATAAACAATTAATCAAATCTAAGTCGGAGATAGTTTTTGACTTCTTAGGTTCGTGACTTCTTAGGTTCGTTTTTGAGACTGACTTCTTTTTTTAGTTTATTTTAGGACAACGTGGGTTTTTTATTTCATTTTTTTAAATTTTAATGTTTTAATGTTTTGATTTTATTATTTAATATTTTTTATGCCTAGATGAGACTTGACTTAAACAAAATTAGTCTTCATTGATATCAAGGAAGCAATTGACATAAAGTTTAAATTTAGGGAGCAAGATGATATTTAAATAAATTTGAAGAGTTTTGTGATATTTTCCCAATAATGATAAATACACATAACTTTTTTTTCTTCTCTTTCTTTTTTTTTGTTTTTCACGGAATTTTTTTTAGATCTTAAAAAAAACATCTTTCTTTAGAATTTTTTTTTATATTAGCCGATTGAAATTGTAGTAAAAAAAAGGGAATATTTTTCTAAAAAGAAAAATTCATATTAATTTATTAAAAATGTATTACATCACATAATTCAATTATAATAAATAAATAAATAGAAATTGATGAACGTAATAATATACAAGTGTCATTCTTCATCGTCTTGTCTACGGTGCTAACAATAATCAACTTTTTTTAGGCTTTTATTTATTTTTCTAGGTTATTCTGTGTATAGTGTTTTCATGCATTCAATCAATCTACTTTAATTCATGTATTTAAATTTTAAGTTAACAACAACTATAATAAGAAAGTTAATTAATATAGATCTAGATATAGAAGGAAAGATATATCAAAATCTAATAAAAAATATGCGGATAATCACACTAAAATAAGTTTGTATGATAAATAAATGCACATAAATCAAGATTTATGCATAAATACACAACATATTATGATAATTTTATCAAATCTAACAAAATACAAAAAATAAAATAAATTCAATTAGATAGAAAGTAAACTCCTATGAGATGAGAGCTTGCTCTCTAATTATCATTGATCTAAGGAAAAATATAAAAAAAGTTACAGAAAAATAATAAGAACACCTAAAAAATTTGTGAAACCTTTAATCAATAGAGAAAATACGATAAAAGTTTATTGCATTATGTTATTTGTGTATTTAGTCTCTTAAATTAGAAATAATACCATTTAGTTTCTTAATTTTGTAAAAATAATCAATTAAGGACAAACATATTATTTTAATATTTTTTTTAATTAAAATATTATTTTTTTTGTTAAGTGACTAAATGTAATTAAAATACAAGTATTTAATAATGATAAATTTATAATTAATATGAAAAATAATTCATAAAATATTTATTTTTAATATTTATTAATCATCGCACGTTTTATTTAAATATTTTATTAATTTTTAATGAAAATTAAAAATAATATAATTTTGTTTGAATTTTATTGTAATTTATTTTTTATTAAACTATTAAATTAAATTTCACTTTTAACTATGTTAAAAATTTGTATTTTAATTACGTTTTATTTACTTGATTAAAAATGTTAATATTTTAAATAAAAAATCATTAAAATAATATAATTTATCTTTAATTAAATCTTTTTATAACATTAAGGAACTCAATGATATCTTCTAAAATTTAAGATATTAAATAATATAAATAATAACTAGAGATTTGCTCCCTTGAAGATCTATTTGAACATCACTCCTTTTTTTTAATACACAAACAATATTTATATATCTAATTATCTACTATCTTTTTACTAATAAAATAAAGAATTGCCTGGATGTTTGAAAGTGTAAAAAAGATATTAATATTCAACAACAACCTAAAATATAGATAATACAAAATAATAACATAACAAGCCTCGTGTTTTTTAAAAATACAATATATAATACAACTAATAACATAAAAAATAACATAAATTAAAGAGACTCTTTTGACAAAATAAAAGATACAAATACTAGATATATTAACAATCTCAAACTAGACACTAAACATTAAGGTAAAAGAAAAAGGTTTGTATCCTTATATGCTTGTGACTCATCATCTTAACAATTTGAGATTTGTTTTTGGTAAAGTTTGATATTGTGACTTTAAAGAGATATATTTAATTGGTAAATACCATTTCAATTATGCTCCAGTTATTTCTTATTCTTCTTCTTTTTTTTTTACTTAAAACAAAGATTAATAAAGTTATTTTTTATCCATAAACTCATTGTAATGTAATACCGTACGTAGAATATAAAGTCTTCATAGCCATTAAAAATAAACTCTGCTACCATCGTAACTTATATATTGATTAAAAAAAAATCTACCCATGTAACTCTATATTTAAAATTAATTTTCTATTTTATAATTCATTTGTTAAAGAAAACATAAATTCCTTTGATAATAAGTTTTGTTTTATGTTTTTATTTTTTACTTTTATATTCATAATTTTTAATTTTATTTTAGGGGTAAATTTCATCAATACCCTCGTAGTTTTCCATTATATCACAAACCTTCCTAAAGTTTAAAATTATATAACCAATTTATTTTTGAGATTTATTATATTTTCACGAACACCTTGAACACTAACAATATTAAAAATACCATTAACGTTTTTTGAAAATAAAAAATAAAAAAAAATATTTTCAAAGTAAAATAGTTTTTAAAATTTTGTTACAATTATAAAATAAGTGACTTAAAAAAAAAAGAAATCAATTGTTTCAAGTAATCATTTAGTGACCAAGAAATCCAAATAATTATATATATTTAGAAAGTAATTGATTCTACATAAAAAAATTCAAAAGTTTTCTTTCATTTGGATTTCTTCGGTCCTCGAAAAAGCATATAACAAAATAAAATAGATTTGAAGATAGACGAATTCATATAATGTTAGATCATATAAAGTGATCATTTTATATTATACAAAAATTAAATATAATTTTTTTACATAAAATTATAAAAATACCCTTAATTTCATTAATTAATTATGGTTTAATTTTGATTAAATATTTGTGTAATTTAACTAGTTATAATTTAACAGTTATCCAATTGTTTAGAGTTTAATCGATCGTTCATCTTGTTTGTCATATTAGAGTTGGACACATGACTAACGAAATTGTATAATTTTTCAACCAATTAGAATTTGTCAAGTCACTAACCATCCTTGTCAAAATCGAAATGGACTCCAATTAAATTGAATAATTGTCAAATTTTGATTGAACGAATCCAATGAACTGAATTGATACATGTCTAATTAAATGGACAATAACTAACCAAATTTTAGTCTATAAATAATCTATATGTCACAATCAAATTAAACACGTATCTAATTTCTAAACATCTCTTCAAATGGCTAGATTTTGTTTGATCAATCATCGTAAGTTAAATTTTCCATAATCTTCGTTTATTCAACTTATATCTGTGCTTACTAACTTGAGAATTTTCATATACATCTTCTTATCATTTTCAACAAACCCAACTTATTTAGTGAGTAAACAAAATCATTCAATAACTAATCCAAAACAAGCTTACAAGATTAGGAAAAGGAACTAAAACAAGACACCTCAAATGCCTAGCCATGTTACTTCTTACTACCCATTTCGGTCCAACAATGGAGAACTACTTTAATTACTTGTATCTTTCAACTCTAATTAATTAAACAAATTTCTTCATTAAGCTCATCTTATTTTCATAAATCCTACACAAATAGGAATGCATCGAAAAAATTTCGAGGAATAACATTTCATGGTTCCAAATGATACAAGCATGATATTAGTAATGAAATTTGTTGTAAACAAACCCTCAAAGTTGAAACTTTGTAATCAGTTGATTATTATGTCCTGTTGTTAATTACTACGTGAGTCCTTTTAGAGTCATCTATCATTCTTCTACTCCTTGATGATCCCATTGGTATTCGACAACTTCATGGAAATCTCTTGCATTATGAAATAGTTAAAGCAATACTAAATTTACAATCAGAATCTTTAAACGATTAAATTAGATATGAGATAAAAAAAAGTCCTTGCGAATTGAACTAGAAATTGTATGATACGTCCCATACAAGTAAAATGGATAGAAACTAAAAAGCAAGTGGTTACATAAAAATAGAAACTGAAGCAGATCGTGCTGGTTGTGTGGCGTTGCGTGCGGACTGAGTGGTGTTACTTTATCCTTCTTGGTAACAAAGGTTTGGTTTGGGCGTGCGCTTGGAACATCTAGGCTTATCATTGCCCATCCGAGGAAGAGAATGCTTGTCCTCAAGCAACAGATGAGGGAATTGGTGGCACAAAATGTTTGTAGTTTTCCAAGTGGCATACTCAGGTGGAAGATGTTTCTACTGTACCAAGTTTTCTTCTACGAAGGTGTCACCACGTTTGATCCATCGGGTATCCAAAATTTTATGAGGTTTAAGGGTGAGCATACCATCATTAACAATTGGAGGTAATTCAGTTGGATGAGCTGGTGGCGTGCCATTGTATGGTTTGAGTAAAGACATGTGGAATACGGGATGAATGCGAGTTATGGGTGGTAGTTGTAGGTGGTAGGAAACTGTTCCAATTTTGTCCACAATAGGATAGGGTCTATAGTAGCGATTATATAATTTTTGGTGAGCTCTCTTGAAGATTGTGTGCTGACGATACACGTGGAGTTTTAATAGTACTAGTTCACCAATTTGGAACTGAATATCTTTCATCTTGGAATTTGCTTGTTGCTTCATACTATTGATGGCTATTACTAAGTTTGTTTTCAACTGGTGTAGCAATTCGTCTCGATGCATGAGTGTTTGATCCACTTCATGAACTGGTGAGAGACCTTTCGGATATGTTGGGATCATTGGTGGAAGGTGGCCATAGAGAGCTTTATAATGTGTCATTTTTGTTGAAGCGTGGTATGTAGTATTGTACCAATATTCAACCCACACAAGATAGGTACTCCACTTGCGTGACCATTGGTGGACAAAGCAGTGCAGATATTGTTCAACACAGCAGTTGACAACTTCAGTTTGGTCGTTTGTTTATGGTTGATAGGCTAAATTGAGTTTGAGATGAGAGCTTGACAATTTGAAGAATTCCTACCAGAATTTGGTGATGAAGATGGGGTCGTGATCACTGATGATAGATTGTGGCATTCTATGGAGTTTGACAACTCCTTCAATAAATTTTTCTACCACAATTTTTTCCATGAACAGATAAGCTAATGGGATAAAGTGAGCAAACTTACTAAGCCTGTCGACTACCACCAAAATTGTGTCTTTGCCACTTCATGTGGGTAACCCTGTAATGAAATTGAGAGTGATGTCATCTCAGAATTTTGTAGGAATGGGTAAGGGCTGTAATAACCCTAATGGAGTTGTTGTTTCAGATTTAATACGTTTGGCATACTTCATATTTATGCACATACTCTTGAACTATCTTGTGCATCTTGGGCTAGTAAAATTGTTGCTGTAAGAATTTATAAGTTCTAAGGATTCTTGAATGTCATCAAACTTTAGAGTCATGGACTTCATATAAAAATTTAGCTCTTAAGGATGGGTCAGCTGGCACCACGACCTTTCCTTTTGAAATGAGTAAGCTATCACGCCAAATCAAACTATCATGAGAATGGTTTCCAACTTTGCGTCCTAAATTTTGCACATAAGAGTCTGATTTAGAGGCATTGCGTAGCTGTGTTCAAATGTATATGTATGAGGCATGAAGTGTAGCCAATTGTGGGCTATTTGGTCGTTTAGATAAGGCATCTACTGTAGAGTTATCGCCACCAAGTCTGAAAATGATCTCATAGTCATAGCCTAGTAGTTTGGCCACCCATTTTTGTTGTTTAGGCACGTTGATCCAAAAAGTACTTAAGGTTGCATTGATCAGTTTTGATGAAGAATTTGTGGCCAAGTAGATATGGTCTCCATAATTTTATAGTCTCCACAATGACTAGAATTTCCTTTGCATAGGTTGACCAAGATTGTTTAGTGATCCCCAAGGCGTGGCTCATGTAGGCAATTCGTCTATTTTTTTGTGTAAGGATAATACCAATGCCTATTCTAGATGCATTTGTCTTTAGGACAAACGACTCGATGAAGTTAGGCATGGCTAGAATGGGAATGGATGTCATGGCCTATTTCAAAGCTAAGAAGAATATGTCTGCATTTGCATTCCATTGGAACTACCCCTTTTTGAGGAGGTTAGTCAATGGTCGAGCTATTATCCCATACCTACATACAAACTTACAGTAGTAGCCAATGAGGCCTAAGAATCCTCAAAGTTCAGTGATGTTGGAGGGTCTGGACCAAGCAACCATTGCTTCGATCTTTTTATCATCAAATTTGACTCCACTTGGTGTAATTATGTGGCCTAGATACTCAAGCTCCTGCTGACCAAAGGCACATTTATTCAATTTGGCATAAATTTTTTGTTGTTTAAGGAGGGCCAATGTAACTTGGACATGCTCCAAGTGTTGTTTCCATGTTGAGCTATAAATTAAAATGTCATAAAAAATACCAAGATAAACTTACACAAGTATGGTTGAAATATTGAGTTCATGATGGCTTGGAAGGTAGATGGCGCATTGCACAACCCAAAGGACATAACTAGCATAATGTCCATTATGAGTGTGGAAGGCAGCCTTGGGAATATCCATAGGGTTGACTCATATTTGATAGTATCTTGCCTTAAGGTCCAGCTTAGTAAAGAATGTAGCACCACATAATTCATCAAGCATATCATCCACTGTTGGAATTGGAAAATGATCCTTTATTGTGGTTGTGTTGAGTGCTCGATAGTCTGTTTAAGGTTCTGAATTGTAATGTCTTGGATGGGTTGAATTTCAATGGTGTGTTTTTTCCAATAACAGACTCATCCTCCCAATGTTTCTAACCATTGAATGCCTAGCACTATATCCAACCCACTTAAAGGTACATAAAAGAAATCTATTTGGAACTCAGTACCTTGTAGATTAATTATGAGCTGTTCATATACTCCTTTGCATGATAAGCTGTCCCCATTTGCAACTTTGATAGCAAATCGTGTTGTAGGCTTCAATGGTAAATGAAGCATTGCAACTGCCCTTTCACTAACAAAATTATGGATGGATCTACCATCAATTAAGGCAATAACCTCATGCCTTCCAATCATTTCCTTAACTCTCATGGTTCTAGGTATTGTCCACCCAGTTAGAGCATGCAGGGTGACTTTTGGTACATTTTCGATATCATTTTCCTTAATTGTAGCCACTTCCTTGGTAGTGTTTTATGATGTTTCATCCCCTTAGGTAGAGCCTTCTAGGAGCAGAAATTGTGGTGCTTGACATTTGTGGCCAGGGGTGAGCCGTTCATTGTAGTTGAAACATAACCCTTAAGCTCTTCATTTTTGCATTTCATCCCACGACAATCTTTTGATAATTGTTGGTGTTATACTCTTGGAAAAATTTGTGATACTCATGGGAGCAGACGTTCGTAATGAGTTTGGCTGTACCAATAATCTTTTCCTTATTAGATGGTCATCCCTCATCCGGGCCAAGCTACTTGTCTCTTTTACAGACTAAGGTTTGAACATTCTGATACCATCAGCTACCTTTGGTTTCAAACCACCCATGAATGTACCCACGAGAGCCTTTTGGGTCCATCCACGCACTATATTTCCCAAGTCGTTCAAATTGTTGTTGATAGTCTCTCAACGTTCTCGTTTGTTTTACTTGGGATAATGTTTCATCGAAGTCTTCAGAATCAGGGGACCCAAAACGAGCCCAGAGTTCGTCTTTGAAAATCTCCCATGAAATTTCTCTTTCTTCATCTTGGAAAAACCTACTAAGCCATTGCCACCACTAATTGGCTTCCCCTTCTAGATGGTAAAAAGCTAAAGAGACTCTTTGTGCATCAGGGGTGTTTTGGAATTCAAAAAATTGGTTCACATGATTGAACCACTCTATTGGGTCATCTCCTGAGTAATGAGGAAATTCAAGCTTCAGTGTTTTGGAGAAAACAATCAATCAACCATTGTCATTGCCTTCACGGTGATGGTTTTCGTGGTAGGGTTTCTTTGGGTTTGCAATTAGAACGTTGGTAGGACGATTGAGGGTTTCCTTGACATGTCACAATCTATCAACCATGCTGATTTTCATCCTATGTAGGGATGGGCAAAAAAACTGCGGGTTCGGTTATCCGCGGATAACCGCACCCACGGTTCGGTTTTTAACCGTGTACTTTCGGGGACGGGTTCGGTTTCGGCTAAAAACCGAACATAAATGCACGGGTACGGTTCGGTTACGGTTATACTAAAAACCGTACCCGCCCGTACCCGAATTTAATTATATTTATTTAAATAAATTATATATTAATTAAAATTTATTTATTTTTAACCTAATATATAAACCTAATTTATAACCTAAATCATAATCCTTTGACATTTCGGCGCCTCCTTTTTTTTTCTTACTCTCATTTTCTTTCATTTTCCTTCCAAATTCCAATCTTCCATCTCCGAATCCGGATCGAAGCTTTCTTACATTTGGTACTATTTAGCGGTATTCAAGAATCGAAGTGGTCCGTTTTCATATCTTACAGGTTGGTGACGAGGCGAAGATCAATCGTGATGTCGAAGAATGCAGGGCGAGAGGTTTTTCATTCCTAGAGAATTATACCGAGTTCATCAATCGTGAAAAACCCTACCTTCATGGTCTCGTCGATGTCGAAGAATTCATTGCTTCGATCCCGTTCGCATTTGAGTCCGTTGTGAGCTTCTCATTTTTCTCTCTGCCCTAAACTTAGATATGTTAGGTTTTATCTTTTGGGTTTCAATGATGTGATGCTTTCTATAGTTCTTTCGATACGTATATGCATATTGATTTGTTTTTTCGATGTTCCTTGTTGGTTATTGATTTCTCTTTTGATTTGGATGTTACGTATATGTATTCGGGTAGTTGTGATGGCTTTTCTTTTTTCCCAAGCTTGTTGAGAATTTAGTTGTAGTTAGTGCTAATTTATGGTTTTATTTAATTCTTGTCATTATTATTGATTCGGATATTGGGGTAAGATTATTGTCTATTATATCTAGGTGATATGGCCTCATGTATCTCGATTGATTATCTTTAATACGAGTAGCTTTCATGTGTTTACGGTCATGGCAGTTATAGCTATATTATGCCTTTTGATGGCAAGGAAATTTGATGTGTGTGTTTTATTCAATTATGCATCATAAAAATCTTAGAGAAATTACTATCAAAATGTCTACTTTTAATACGGCATTAAAGCGAAAGTAGATAACTCATTTTTCCTTCTTACTTCCATTGAGCCTTATCTTGTTAATTTATCACACTGAGAAGAAAGCTGATTGCAACACGTGTTTGATGTGCAGTCATATGAGCTTGTGGAATATACTATTTCTTGTTTATGTTGGCATAGTTTGTTGGAATACTTTTTAAAAAGCATCTCGTACAATTCCTACGCCCCCTTTAAAAACAAAAACACACATGTCATAAGTAGCGTGATGTGTACGTATATATTTTTATATTTTTTATTGAGTAAAAAATGATAAGATCACTTGCTTTAAGTTTCAGTTGATAAAATCAAGATTGGAACATTTAATCACAAAGAGGCCAAAGTACAATCTAATGTCATAATTAGTCCTTACTTGAATTTAGCAAATTAAATTATCAATTTTCAATAGTCTAGTTAGGTAGTTGTTCCTTGAGTCATTCAACCTTAGCCAATGTATGCGAAGATCGTGAGACTTTGCGGTGGAATTATTGACTATTATTGTTTACCTTTTACTGACTTTCAGAAGCTGCTAGGGAAGCAAAAAACTTTGCTCTTACGAGGAGTGCTATTGGAGCGGTGTCTACTGAGAATTGCTTTGAAGTACTTTCGAGGAGTTTGCATGGTAATCACGCCACTTATTTCCAATACTGTGTTACCTTTTTATTTTTCAAACAACTGTTACTTTTGTAAGCTACTTCAAGTAATGTGTGAGCGTCGATAATATATTAGATTTATTTCTTTTTGTAACTGACTTAATTATTTTTGTGAATTGGCGGGAATAGGGTGGAAATCTTGGAAAAAAACGGTGGTTTATCCTTACTCGCACTTAACTTTGGTTTTAGTGTGCGGCCACGTTCCCGGAGATAAGGATCACTGGCATTAGAGGTTATCATATCAAGACTATCGAGAGATTTTAAATATCATGACAAATGAATATGTTGAAAAGGTAACTTGAGATAATAGAAAGTATAAGTATATATTTTTTACATTTTGAAAGTTACTTTTTTCAGAATTGTTCACCACAATCATCTCAAGGAGTAAATGACATTGAACTTAATGTGGAGGTAACAAGTGGTGGAACTTCAAGTGCCGATCAACATACAAATGTTCCTCTCCTTACATCAACCTCTTCACCAGAAAATACACAAAGTCAACCATCAAATGAATGTAGTGAGGAAGAAGATGGGAAGGCTAAATTAAAGTCTGAAGCATCGGTTCATTTTGATAGGAAGAAAATTAATGGAATATGGAAGGCAATATGTAATTATTGCGGAAAACGGTTAGGAGGTGATACAAGGAATGTGACATCTCATTTGAAAGCACATACAAAATGTTGTCCATTCAAACGTCAAGAAAGAGGTATCGGTCAATCATTGTTAAATCCTAACAAAAAAAGGGATAGAATTGAATTAGGACATTGGAATTTTGATTCTCAAGTTTCTCGTGATAAATGTGCAAAGATGATAATTTTACACGAGAACATTAGTATTGTAGAACATCATGGATTTAGGGAATATTCACATTCATTACAACCAATATGGAAGCCTATTTCTCGGGCGACATTTAAGAGAGACATTATAAAGATTTATGATGTTGAGAAAAAAAATGATGGATATGTTGGAGAACAATAAAAGTCGTGTTGCAATCACGAGTGATATGAGGAAGTCACGGAAATCGGAAACGAAAGGATTCATGGAAATTTGTAACTTGTCATTTCATTGATGACAATTGGTATTTGCATAGTAAAATAATAAGGTAATTTTTAAGTTTATTGTTAAAATTTATACAATTCCTATTAAATATTGTTTTAGAGATTGGACATATTAAATGATTGTATATTAAAATTTATTGTTACTATATAATTTTTTGTAGGTTTATATATGTTCCTGCTCCACACAATCTTTGCGATTATTGGTCGAGAACTAATGAGTTGCTTTTTGGATTGGAATATTGATCGTAAGATTTCAACCTTAACTTTAGATAATTGTTCTACTAATGATTCAATGCTACGATCTGTTAGATTCATTAGATAGAACTTCAATGTATTGTATGGAGATATTTTTCACATGCGTTGTCTTTGCTCACGTATTAAACTTGGTAGTGAAAGATGGGTTAAATCTAATTTCTCAATGCATTGTTAAAGTTAGAGATAGTGTTGCGTATTGAATGACACAAGCGAGGAGGAAAAATTTAAAAAGATTGCATCTCAAGAGATAAAGTCTTCTTGTAAGAATTTATCTCTTGATTGTCAACTTCGTTGGAATTCTACTTTTATAATGCTTTAAAAATGCATTGTTTTATGAGAAAGTGTTTCCTCGTTTAAAGCAATTGGATAAAATTATAATAGTCTTCTGATGCATTGGATTGGAAAATGGCAAGTACAATTTGTGATAAGTTAGAAGTATTTTACAAAGATTCTTGAATTGATTTCCTGGTTGAACTATCCCATTATAAACATGTTATTTCCTCATATTTGTTGTGACATCAAATTGTCATTATATAATTGGATTAATGATGAGGATGATTTGGTCGAAAGGAATGGCGTCGAAACATGCTTGTAAAATTTGATAAGTATTGGCAAGAAGTTAATATTGTCATGGCTATAGGAGTTCTTTTGGATCCTAGATTTAAGATGAATTATCTCGAATTCTATTTTCCAAGAATATATGGAGAGAATGCCTTTTTTGAAATTGAAAAGGTGAGAACAAAATGTTATGATTTGATAAATATGCAGAAATAAGCAATTTTAGAAGAGAGTCGACAAATTGAATTTTCAACACGTTCCAATACATCTCAAAGTTCAAAAGGTACTAGTATTCTTAATCCTAATGGTATAAATGAGTATAAACAATGGAAATTAATGAAAAATAAAGCTGGATCTTTGAAATCTGAGTTAGACTCTTATTTAGAGGAGGCTGATGTAAAAATTTCGGATGAAGAGTTTGATATATTATCCTGGTGGAAGTGTAATAAACATAAGTATCTAATAATGCATGATATGGCTAGAGATATCTTGGCTATTCCGCTTGCTTGGAGAATATGCATTTAGTACAAGTGGTAGAGGAGTAAGCCAACATCGTAGTAGACTCAAAGAAAGCACGTTGGAAGGTTTGATGTGTACTCAAGATTGGTTATGGGCTAATGTTCATAAACAAGGTATAAGTTTATATATTTAATACATATTATATTTTATTAACACTTGTTTTATGTATTATATATTAATTATTTAATTATGTATTTAAATATTTTATAATTTATTCGGATATATGTTATCTCTGGTTCATCAGCTTCCCTTATTAATATTGCGAGAAGATGATGTTGAGGTAAAAAATTACATTATTGATTAATCAATTTATTATTTTGGTTTATAAAAGTGATTTTATATATTTGATTTTTGCGGGGAAATGCGTACGATTGATGAATAATTAGAAGAAAAGAAGTTTTTATTTATTTAATTAGATTTCATTATTTGTTTTAGTTTGTAATTTTTTATTTATATCTTGTGTGTCTTGTGTATATCAGTATATTTGTCTAATGTTATCTAGATTCATAGAAATATATATTATTAAATGTTAAATTTTTTTATCATAATCTCAAAATAATAAATTAGATAATAAATTCAACCATTTGTTTTGGTTGAATTGTATTGCTAAAGGGGCACAAATTGAATAGGATTTTGAAAAACGGTTTTTTTCGTTTTTTTCAATAGCATCCCCCTTGTTAACCACGGGTAAGCATCCCCGAACTGCAACGGTTTTCGGGCGGTGTACAGATTTTAGAATCGGTTCGGGGATTGTATATTCAAATCCGTCCTTGAGTCCAGAGCCCGTCCCGAGCCCACGTCCGAGAGCCGTCCCAAGGCCATCCCTAATCCTATGCAACCCTTCTTGCACACCACCCAGCCCAGTTTCTAACTATTTAATCCTTTCCTTGTTGGTGGCCATTGTCAACCTACTCTAATACCAATGATAGGTCCCAATCAGTACAAGAAAAATGGACACAAATCTTTATAAAAAAAATACTTAAACTTCATTAATATTCTCTATCCCTATTTCCATTGTTCATCTTCATATTTATAATTGAAATCTACACATAAAATAACTGAAGAGAAAGTGGATAGAAACTGAAAAGCAAGTGGTTGCATCAAAATAGAAACTGAAGTAGATCATGTTGGTTGTGTAGCGCTGCGTGCGGGTTGAGTGGCACTGCTTCATCCTTCTTGGTAGCGCGGGTTTGGTTTAGGCGTGCGTTCGGAATGTCTAGGCTTATCATTATATATATGAAGAGATGATTTTGAGACTTAAGAGTTATAGAAGAAAAACAAATGCTAGATAATGAAGCCCGTGGATAAGAGAAAGATGATTATTAAGGTTAAAAATGGTACATTTGTATTTTTAATTAAAGTACAAATAAGGTGTCCATTTAAGAATACAAATAATAAAAGGGGGTTATATCTCAATATTTCTCCTGTATCCATGATAGATGTGTTTTGTGTTCTAACTTCACAAGCTTCATAGCAAACATAAAACAATTTCTTATTTTCAGTTAAAATGTAAATTAAAAACAGAAATTGGTACCAAAACATACAGATATGAATATATCAAATACCAAACAACACACATTAAAAAAAGCTATTAAATGACCAAATACATGTTTTTATTAAAATGATAGATTAAAAAGCACATTTTGAAAAAAATAAGTGACTAAAGTATTCATTTTGAAAAAGATGAGGGATTCTTAGCACACTTTTGATAAATACAAATATCAAGGATAAATTTGTGTTTATTTTAAATAATCCCATAATATATATATTTTTTATTTGCAGAGTAAATTTATAATATATATGAATTAGATTAATTCTTATTGTTTTTAAATTTTTGTGATATTTATATTATTATTATTATGAGAAAATCGTTTGTGAGTCCACTAACTTAGAAAAAATTGACACTTAAATATATTAATTTTAATGTCGTATGGTTAAAGTCTATCCGCTTTGTTATTGAAGAGATTGAAATGTAAAAACATAACAAGGATAAATTGATCATTTTACTTCATATGTCCTTAAAAAGGAGAAATCTAACACTACTTGGCAACAAACCGGAAAAAAGTTCATTTTTTAAACCCTAGTATTTCACTTTTTCTTGACTTAATAAATTTATAGGAATTTTTAGGAATGAATGAATTTATATTATACGTGAAGGTATCACATCAAAAGTATGGTATGTTCTCAATATATAGTTATATATGTTTTTATATTAGATTCATTTTGATAGGAAAAAAAAAGTACATTGAACATAAAAATCTGAATAGAAGAAAAAGGTTAAGGTAAATTTAAAGGACTCTAATGACAAGAAGAAAAACAATTAGATAAAAGGACTTAAAATGCCCTTAAAATATCAAGATGCTATAATCATCTACTACTCCACGTAAGGATTGCAACAAGAAAAAGAAAAAGAAAAAGAAAACATTGCAAATGTTAATAGTAGTATTAACATTGGACCTTTAATGTCATCTTTTACAAATTAATTAGACTTCTAAAATACTACTTATAAGCTACTAGAATTAAATATCCTATTAATCAAACTTAAACGAACAAATCGACCCCGCCCTATTATTTTTTTTAAATGCTTTTTTTTATGTGAACAGCATTGAAAATCAAGCCCACAATATGAAGCCCAATTAGTAACTTTGAACTGTCTAATGGGCAAGCTAGGATTTTTATCATCTGAAGTCCCAACTCAAACTCCACTGAAGCTAGGGTTTCCAGCTTGAAATTGCATTACTGAAATCCCTATACCCCGATATCAGATCCCATCCCAGAAGAAGCCATGGTTGGAGGCTTCGAAGTTGGAGCAGTCCCATTCAATCCCGACGGGTGGGGTCCACCGGACTCAACGAACACCACTGCCACAACTGGCTCTGGTGCCAATCTTCCTCTCAACGTTCCCTTTGCGCCATTTTCTCGCTCGGATAAGATTGGACGTATCGCGGATTGGACCCGAAATTTTAACAATCCGGCCCGCCCTAAGAACCCAGCGGACTCCGTCTTCGACTTTTCCAATGACGACTCGTTCCCTGCTGCTGGCGATGAAGACTCGTCGTTCCGTCTTGTTGACGGAAAACCCCCTCCCCGTCCCAAGTTTGGTCCTAAATGGCGGTTCCAGCAACAGAGACAACTGCCACAGCGTCGAGATGAGGAGGTCGAGGCTCGCAAGCGTGAAGCTGAGAAGGAACGAGCTCGTCGTGATCGTCTCTACAATATGAACCGTTCTAACGTAAACCAACAACGTCGTGAGGCTGCTGTATTCAAGTCCTCGGTTGATATTCAACCTGAATGGAACATGCTCGATCAGATCCCGTTCTCAACATTCTCAAAGCTTTCCTTCACCGTTCCTGAGCCTGACGATATTTTACTCTGCGGTGGGCTCGAATTCTACGACAGGTCGTTTGATAGAGTTGCACCGAAGAATGAACGAAGACTTGAGCGATTTAAGAATCGTAATTTCTTCAAGGTCACCACTACTGATGACCCCGTTATACGTCGCCTTGCAAACGAAGATAAAGCTACGGTCTTTGCTACAGATACGATTCTCTCGACGCTCATGTGTGCACCCAGGTCGGTTTATTCATGGGATATTGTGGTTCAGCGTGTTGGAAACAAGTTATTTTTTGATAAGAGAGATGGATCTCAGTTGGATTTGCTTTCTGTGCACGAGACTTCACAGGAGCCACTGCCTGAGGCTAAGGATGATATTAACTCTGCATATTCGTTGAGTGTTGAGGCTGCATATATTAACCAGAATTTCTCGCAGCAGGTTTTGATTAGAGATGGAAACAAGGTGAACTTTGATGAGCCAAACCCGTTTGCAAATGAGGGTGAGGAAGTTGCTTCTGTGGGATACCGTTACAGGCGTTGGAAGCTTGATGATGATGTGTATCTTGTGGCACGATGTGAGGTGCAGAGTGTTATGGAGGTTAATAACCAAAGATCGTTCTTAACGTTGAATGCACTCAATGAATTTGATCCGAAGTATTCTGGTGTGGATTGGAGACTGAAGTTGGAGACGCAGAGAGGTGCTGTTTTGGCCACTGAGCTTAAGAACAATGCTAATAAGATGGCTAGATGGACTGCACAAGCATTGTTGGCTAGTGCTGATATGATGAAGTTGGGATATGTTTCTCGGGTTCATCCTCGGGATCATTTTAACCATGTTATTTTGGCTGTAGTTGGATATAAACCCAGGGAATTTTCTACGCAAATCAACCTTAACACAGCAAACATGTGGGGAATTGTGAAGTCTGTTGTGGACTTGTGTATGAAATTGAATGAAGGCAAGTATGTTCTTGTAAAGGATCCACAAAAGCCTCAAGTTAGGATCTATGAAGTCCCTCAAAATGCTTTTGAGAATGACTATATGGAAGAACCACTGCCAGAGGATGAACAAGTTCAGCCACCAGAGGAGAATGCTGATGGAGTTGATTCAAATGTTGCTGCTACAAGTGGTGTTGATGATAAGCAGCAAGATGTTGAATCTTAATGGGTAAGCTATAGATGGTCTACTTTCTTTTTTTAGTGTTTGTTATCTTTTAAGTTGCATGCATATTGCTGTCATAATAATAGTTTAGAGAATGAAAGGACCAAGTGGCATTTTCTCGTCTATCGGATTCAAATTTTTTGTTTCATTCATATGTTTGGACAGGCTTTAGGAAAAAGATACAATCATTATTGGAATTACACTGGAACTGTTGCCTTGCCCTCCTGTTTGTTTAACAGTTTGTATAAGGTTTTTACTTAGTGTTCCTTGATTTTGAAGAAACATGACTGTTATTCTATTAGAATTATACCCTATTTGATTGTCATTATTTTATTTCCATTTGATGCTCTATGAAATTGTTGATCTTATTCTAAAAATATATGCTTAGATGAAATAAAATATGAACTCCAATTGACACACCCATGTGGCCATGTTTACTGTTATATGTATAGTGCATACATATTGTATAACCAATTGTTACACGTTCCTAAAGTTACTCTTTGCTCCTTGCTTCACTTTTGGTCAGCACAGTTATTGTTAATGGACTGTTTCTTGTTTACTCTGATTCACACTGACTACACAATAATAGACTAGAGAAAATTTTGCTTATCCATTTTGGAATTTTGGCAGTTGGAATCCTCATGATTACTTTTTAAGTAGCAGAGGCAGCATTTTATGCATGAAGCTTGAACAATTTGGGAAGAAGGGATTTTGTTTTTAAAGGAATTAAATCCTAACAGGGGGCTACAATCCAACTTTGTAGAATTTAGCTTATGAGTTTTTTTAACAGTCTTGCTTTTGTAAGGTCTGAATATGTGCCCCTTCTAAATGTGACGGAGTTTTAATGGGTCATGTGATCATAGCATGGATTATACTAATCTTAATACACTCTGCTATTGGAATTTTGAAAATCTCAACCTCACCATACCCATTGGCTCTTGTGCCAATTGAACTCGCGTATGGATGTCAAATATTGGTACGTTTAATGTCAGAGTCAGACTCGTTTTCTTTGAAACACATATAAAGAGTCCAAATTTTAGGCATTGGTACACTGCAATTGATTGAGTGAAATGTTAATTCCTTTCAAGTCACTCCCTTTAAATATTAATTTTTTGTGCATTTATTATTATTTTCATTCACTTTGTTGGTTTTTACTCTTTGATTATAGTAAACTTCTATTGATTGTTACTGTCTAGCACTATTAAAATGGATTAAATCTTGAAATACCAATTATAAAGTATAACTATTATAGTCCAACCCATTATCAATGAAAATTGAAAGCCGAGCCCTAATTTGTTTTCTGGAGCTGAATAGCGACTTGATGGCTACAGCTGTTATTACTGCTGTTTATCGATGCTTTCTTTTTTCGATGTGGTTCTCCCACATTGTAACCACGTCATTTTTCTGAGGAATCAGGTGTAGCCCATATCTCGTATCAGATTTGTTATTGTGCGGACACGGGTATGGGGGCCCAACTCCCGAGTGTAAGTAACATAGCGTGGCCCTGAATTTTGGAAATGAAATCAAAGTACTAAAACATATGTTTGCTAGACATTCTCAATGTACAATGTTTGAAATTCATCTTGGTTAGTGTTTTAGCTATTCCTTTGCCGTTAAATGATACTAAATGCATATGCATGTTACACATTTGCAATCTTTCTTGATTACAAAATACAAATATTGAGATAATTATAAATTCCAGATGTTAAAGACAATGGAGAGGTAGCGAAGCAAAATGTCTGTATTTGTGAACTTCTAGAGAAGCATGTAGTTTACTTTCTAATCAGAAGATTAAGAAGAAACCTTTAATTTTGTTTGTGATTCTGTGTTGTAGCTGCAGAAATTATGCATCTACACTCTGGTTTGGTCAATTTGAAATTTGTTTAGTCATGAACACCGTGGAAAAACAGATTGTTACTGGATGTGGACTTACTCACAAGACTTATAACTGCTTATATTGATATTGTTGCCTTGTTGGATACTTGGATTAGCTATAGGAACAGTATCACTTTTTGTTTTTGAAAAACAGTAGGTTTTGATGCTCTCTTAATATGCATATTCACAGAAATGTTCTACCTGACCGGTATGTTATCTTAGCTTCCGTGTAACTGGGTTACATGGGTATGTAACTACCCGAGACCACTTGGGTTACACGGCTTCCTTCCATTCTGCTTGTTTTATTACAGTTAACTACTTTTTTTTGGTCCCTAGCGTATTTGTGTGCAATTGTTAAAAATATCTCCAAAGGTATTTTTCATTGTTGTATGTATGCCATTTTTGTAAATTCCCTTAACAGAACTGACAACTCATGTAATTTAATTGTAATCCGTTAATGAAATTGTCGGCACATGTGATTTAATTAAACTCTGTTTACAGAATTTATGGAAAGTTCATATTTGCAAGACGGAACAATAAGTTGGGACATATTTTTTAAATGGAAAGGTTGGGATATATTTGCAACCATCCTAATACGGGATGGACAAAAAAGTATAGTTTGCTGTATATTCTTGTCAAGTTTAGAATTTTCCCTTTTCAACTTTTTTTCGTCTGATGATGCGGTGGCCTTACTGTTGTTAATTGCAGTGTTTCATGTCTAGATCGAATGTGGTGTTCAACTCTTGAGAAAAACCCAAGAATATGACTGGCTATGGTAAATACTGCAGCGGAGGATTAACGATGTTAAATTTGAGATAGCAAGCACGGTTTCTCAAAATTTTCACCCATTTCTTGTCTTTCTTGAATGTTGTCCAGACATGCCGTCATTAGCCATGCGGATGGTTTTTTTCTTCCCCCTTCCTCCTTCCTTTCCAAATTTGAGAACAGAAACTGTGTTTTCAGTAATAGTTGATTTCCTTGTGTCAAGACTAATGGATCAAATGAGAAGGTTCTTTTAATTTTGGAATTTGTCACGTTGATGCCTTTGAGATCCCTGAGAGGCTTAATACAAGCCTTTTTGTTTATGTAGGGCATCTTCACTAGTAGAAGCCTTTTGAATAAATAAAAGTTGGAAGAGTAGCCATAATCTATTTAGTTTAAGAATAACGTTTTATTTTTTATTTTTTTTTATCATGGGTCGAAAAGGACAATTTATTTATGAATATATTTTAATTAAATTTATCACATGGCACTTCATTAATATAAGTTAGAGCTATTCATTTTCATTTTTAGTTTTAATTTTTGTTTTATGTTCACTTCAATAATAATATTTTAATTAAATGTCTCAAATAATAATATTTTATTTTATGTTTTATTGAAATTTGAACTTTTGTCTTATGATTCTTTTTTTAAATAACATGATCCAAAAAAAAAAAAAGCTTTTATATTCTAAACGATTATTGATCACTTGAAATTTAATGTAGAGGACTTTTGGCGAATTTTTTCCTAAATGAAAAGCAGTTTGAAGGCTTGGAAGAGGGCATGCAAAATTCTATGTACGGTTGTAATTGTGTTATATTTGAGCGGCTTGTATCGTTGATTGCATTGGTCCATGCCTCTTATTCACCAATTGTGTAGTGAAAGTGGGAAGCCGTTTTAAGAGTCCACCGTCATTGCTCCATAAGAGTTTCCCGCCCTTTCCTACACAAAATTATACTAAAATTGTTACAATCCTCCATGAAAATCACCTGCCTATTTCTATTTAATCCTAAATCGTTCGTTGTAATGAGGTTTACTTGGCTTCATCTTTACCTTTTTCTTCCTTTTCATGGCTGTTTGAAAGTCAGATCCACTGCCAAGGTGCATTGCCATTGACTTTTTGTCATGACTCAAAGTTTAATGGAAAAGTTTTGGTGAAGATGGAATCTTTGGAGCAACTTTATCCAATGGTGGCATGTTTTAAAGACTATTTTCTTCAATCAAGCTCTAGTATCCGAAATATGGGTGATAATTTATCATAACACGGGACACAATAAAGCTGTAAATTGAGTTATATATTTCATCTCATATATTATGTGTTTTTTTAATGAAATTATGGTATAATATTTTCTTATTCTATTTAAATTCTATCTCATATCTCATATCTCATATCTCATACCATTTAAATTATAGTCATAATGTGTCTAATTTTAAACATAAATTCTATCATTTTTCTTTTTAAACTTTCACATTATAAATAATCATGTATAATTATTTTCAATGTTTTTGTATTTTTATTTATCTTATTTAATCTCATTTGTTAAAAATGAGATATTCCAACTAATATCATCTCATATCATGAAAAATTAAGTGAAAGATGTGATAGGTTATGAAACTTAATGGATTGTACTATGTATCTTATTAAAAGTTATTGGTCACTAACTTTTCTAAAAGGTTAAGCTAATGAGTGAATGATTAATATCTTTTTATACAATCAATCACTCCTTATAAATGTTTTTATGCATCATACTTGCCAAATATTTATAATTTAACAATTAGGATTATTGGGTCTTAAACATAGGATCTTCAACTCTGATATCATCTTTATACCTCTAAGGCACAATAACATGAATAGATAAAAAAATGACAAGCCACTGTAACCCGATAATAAATTGTCAAATACGTCATAAGTCGCGAACACAAATCAATATATATTGTTTTTCTATGTCAAGTTAGAGATATAAATGGGGCTATCTGATCTTATCTTATATTTCATTTAGTGTCTCTAATGGGCTTATAATGTAATATTGTCTCATTTTATTTAAATACTATCTCATCTCATTTAGATTGTAGTCTTAATAGACCTAACTTTAAACATATATTATATTATTTTTTATTAAACTTAAATTATAAATTATCATTTATCATATATTAGGGGTAATTTCGTACATCACACATGAAAGTCAGAGTAGTCCTAGTGATCAACAAATAGTCTTATGAGTCAAGCCAATAAGTGTTTAATCATTATACAAGTGTGAACATAATATAATTATTCTAAGAAGATAGGGGTCCAATAATTATCTTTTGGTTATCTTAAAAAGATAAAGCCCAAGATCATCCTTTATCTATCTTAACGGATAATATATTAGATAATTAAGGATAAATGTCTACAAACAATAACTGTCTATAATGGATAACTATCAACAACAAATAGTTATCTACAAAGTTACAGCAGTTCAATCCTAATCAGACAGGGATAAGCTACAAGGTTTATTTTTTGCCCTATGTATAGTCACATATGCATAACATAATATCCATCATCTAATATCTTATATCATATTGAAAGTACCAGATATCATAATAAAATCGTAGCAAATCATTCTCTTTTCATTTAATTATTAGAGCGATATTGAGATCTCTTTTACCCTTCATCTTACAGTTATTGACTTAAGGATCGATGGGTCAAAGACCACTCCCTATAAGGTGATCCAAGGTCCTAACAGTTTGTTCATCTTATAGATTATACAGGAAGCAATCTTACATGGTGTTAACAAAAAATGGTATCAGTACATGGTGCCATATGTGGGAAAGAAATGTGTTCTATTTGACTAAAAAGAATTCAAAATTATAGAACTCTAAAAAGAAATTCCAAGTTCTTGATCGGAAAATAAAGCAATAAAAAAAGATGTTTCAAAAAAGAGAGACCGTGGACCTTAGCAGCAGTGTTTTTTGAAAAGAGAGCATCAAAATCTTCTGATCTATTATTTTCATCAATTTTTTGAATTTGTAAAAATATTCATGGATTAGACAACTAGCGCCAACTCTTAGACCCTAATAACTAGTCATGAGGTCTAGCCTGCTAATCAGCAAGCCATACTTCCAGTTCAATTGTAGCCTATCATAAATATGAGCACTATATAGGCCAAGTGTCACCTGCTAAGAAGTGGCCGGCCAGGAAGTACTACCCAAGTCGTGTATTTCCATCTAGGATTTGGTTGGGAAAATATTGTTGCCTACTAGCACCATCAGCTAGAACATGGTCAACCAAGGAGAGTCATCCGAGATAGATGTCATCGAATAGGGTGTGATCCATATTGAACTACCTACCAGGTCAACCTTTATCATATGGCCTTTACCCACCGAGCACTATCTAATTATGCAAGATGGACATGAGTTGCTTTCATCCCAAAATGTTCCATTCACCATTATGATAGACTAGGAACTTAACTAACGCCTAGGGCATGATCTTATATTTGAACCAGTAGAATAGACACATTTTATAGTTCTTTCTAAAGATGAGCCACATAAGACCGTTTGTATGGGTACATCATTGTCACCGAATGAACAAGAAAGATTTGATGAGTTCCTAAGAAAAAAATAAAGATGTTCTCGCATGGTCCAATGAGGATATGTTTGACATAGATCTAGAAATCATAACGTATTGCCTCAATATGGACCCAAAATATAAACCTATTATGCAAAAGAGAATATCATATAATTAAGAAAGATACTTTGCCATGAAAGTAGAAGTTGAAAAACTCTTGAAACCTGGATATATAATAGAAGTGTACTATCTTGATTGCTTGGCCAATAGTCAAAAAAGCCAACGAGGAATGGAGAATGGGTGTAGATTTCATTGGCTTGAATATGGCCTATCCAAAAGCTAGTTTTCCATTGCCACGTATAGATCAACTTATGAATTCCATTATAGGACATGTTCCTTTCTCCTTCATAGAGGTTTACTTTGGGTATAATCAAATCTAGATGTACTATCTTGATCAGAAAAGCAAGTTTCATAACTAATCAAGATAAGGCAAGTTTCATGACTGATCAGAGGAAATTTTGTTACAAAGTCTTGCCCTTTAGCTTGAAAAATATTGGTGCTACATATTAGATAAAATACGAAATAAAGCTAAACCTAAACAAGTGTATGTTCGAAGTAGGTTTAGGAAATTTCTCAGGGTTCATGGTCAACCAAAAAGGAATTCAGGCCAGCCTTGAGAAAATAAAAGCATTGACAGATATGCAACCTCCCAAGACTATCAAAGAAGTCCAAAGATTGACAAGAAGAGTGGCTAGTTTGAATCGTTTCATCTCACGAGCTATTGACAAATATGAAACTTTCTTGAAAGTATTACTTGGGAAATCTAATTTTTCCTGGACCAGAATTATGAGAAAGCATTTGAATAGTTAAAAGAATATATGAGTAGTCCACAACTAGTGGCTACTCGGCAGTCGGGTGACATCCTTACCATGTACCTAGCAGCCTTAAAAATAGTTGTTAGTGCAGCCTTAGTAAAGGATAACAATAAAGTTTATAGACCTATCTATTATGTAAGCAAGTCCCTCCAAGGTGCAGAACAAAGGTACTCATAGATAGAGAAAATGGCCTTTGCACTTATAATAGCAGCTAGAAAGCGATGTCCACATTTCCAAAATCACAACATAGTTGTTCCCACAAACACACAACTTAGACAAGAAATTTCTAAGCTGGAGGTCTATATCTATTTGTAAAAATGGGCTATTAAGCTTAGTGAGTTTGACATTGAGTATGCCCTTCATACTACCATTAAAGGCCAAGTCTTAATTGACTTTTTGGCCAAAGGTTCTATAGAATAACCTTCTAACAAAGAAGAGGGTGAGTGGAAACTTCATATGGATGGTTCCTCACAAAATAGGAGTGGAGTTGGATTTATACTGATCACCCCATAAGGTGTTCCCTTACATTATGCATTACGACTTTTATCCAAAATATTGAATAATGAGGTAGAATATAAAGCCTTTATCACATGTCTCAACCTGGCAAAGGCTTTAGGAGCCTAACAGATAGATTATTTCAATGACTTCCAGTTTGTTATGAAACAAGTACTAGGTGAGTGCCATGTTTGAGGGCCCAACCTATAAGAGTATCAAAACTTGACTATGAAATTGTTAAGTACTATGAAATCATGGACTTTGAATCATATTCCACGAGAGAAAAATACACAGGTTGACATCCTTTTCTTGTCTGGCTTTTACTATAGAATAAGATCTAGACCGAACAATCCCCATTCACTAACTCAATCAACCTAACATTAAACCCACAGATATAGAAATTCTTATCGTTGATTTAGATCCCAATTGAATGGATCCAATTAAGAGTTTTCTCATAAGTGGAACCTTTCCAATGAACAGGAAACAAGTAAGAAAAGTTAAGATTATTGCATTTATTTTTGTATAATGCATGATGTACTATACTATCGTGGGTTTCATGGCCTCTACTTAAGGTGCTTAGCCCCAAATGAAGCTGACTATGTCCTTGTTGAAATACATGAAAGAGTATGTGGTAACCATTTAGGTGCAAGAAGCCTAGCCCATAAATTAGCTAGGCAAGGGTATTACTGGCCCATAATGCCTAAAGATGTAATCAGTCGGGTAAGGAAATATGAAAAATTTTATAGGCACTCACCTTTTCCCAGACAAGTTGCATAACAATTAACATGTTTACAAAGTCCTTAGCCATTTGCACAATAAGGACTAGACCTAATTGGCTGACTTTATGTGATCAAGGGAATCAAGCATGCAATTTATGCTATAGACTACTATACCAAGTAGGTGCAAGTTTGTCCACTCCTCCATATTTTAGAAGATAGAGCATCAACTTCATCTAGCAGAATATAATCTGTAGATTTTGGAGGTCCTCACACTTTAGTATCAGATAATGAGAACCAATTCATAGGATGTAACTGAAGAACTTATGTGAACAATATCACATCCAGCATACATTCTCTGTAGTTGAGCACCCATAGGCCAACGACCAAGTAGAGGCTACAAACAAAGTGATAAAACTGAACTTGAAAAGAAAGCTTGAGACATGCAAGAAAGCATGGGTCGAGAAACTACCAGAATTTCTATAGGCCAACAAGACCACAACCAGGATGGATACATGAGAAACACCTTTCTCCATCATTTATAGTATTAGAGCCATAATTTTAGTCAAAATTGGACTACCAAGTTATAGAAAAATTGTTGAGAACCTAAAAGGTAATGATGAAGGCTTGGCCCTAAATCTAGATCTCCTTGAAGAAAAAGAAACATAACAAGATTATATTGGACACCTACCAACAAAAAATAGCCAACCACTACAACTGCTTACTAAACCCACATCAAGGCTAGGGACCCTCGATCCCAACTGGGAAGGTCCTTACAAAATAAAGTAAGTCCTTAAAAAATGTGCCTACTACCTAGCGAACTTGGGTGGATCTAAGGTCCCAAATGAGTGGGAATGCATAACACCTCAAAAAATATTACCAGTAGCCAGGACTAGAAGGCACTTATTCTACCATTTTTGTTTTTACTTAAAGTTTTTACAATTTTCATAGTTGAAAAACTTATTAAAGTATATAGGTTGGCTATGTTTCAATTTATGTTCCTAGGATACCTTAAATTACTCTGTAATTTAATCTTATTATTATCAATAAAGAGATCACTTAGGATATATCTTTCTAGAAATCAAAAGAAGAGCATGCTTAAGAATGCTTGGGCCTGAAAAAGTCAAGAGTCTTGAGTTCCTTGCATCTAACCAGCAATTACACCCCTGCCTGATAATGAATAAGAAGCAACCATGTAAGTGAGTATTTTGCCTTGGGGCCTAGACTACCAAATAGAATATAAAAGCTAGGCATGTTAAGTAACCAAGCCTAATCACAGATCATGTCGTCTGGGTCAAAAATTATGTGATGAATAACTTAACTTGATCTAATTACCTCTTAATCAACCTTAGACCTTGAAAGAGGGTCATAGCTCAAGAGCTCTGCCACCTTGGTATTGAGAAGCCCTTAGTATCCTATCAAAAATGTACTCCTACTAAGGGAAGTGAATAAGAAAAAATCCTAGATGACTTAAAGAGTCTAAAGCCCTCAATGCACCGCATATAAGTACTGCGCCTTAAGGGCCTAGACTACCAGAAGATCAACGAAAGTTGAATATGTTAAGTCATAACTAGGACGCATCCTAATCATAGGTTGTGTGGTCCAAGATAAAATTAACGTGAAGAAGTATCACAGTCTATGAGTCTTGCACCCAAGTGAGTTGATTACCACATGGTAGAACTAAGTGCAATAAAAGCCTTAATATCCAACCAAGGCATACATCCTTGCTAAGGTAGTGAATAAGAGGTATCCCAAAAAGTGAGCTATGTGTTTTTAAGGCCAGGTCAAAAAATTGTTTTCAAAAGATCAATATGTTAGCCATATGGTCTAAGCCACAACTAACACCAAGAACGGCCTATCAGGTTTCCTATCACCTCAAAGTTGGACATAAACCTTAAAAAATAGCCACGACTCACAAGCCATACCACATTAGATCCATAAACTGCATTAAAATCCATACACCATACTTAGGCTTACAAGGCTTATGTAAACGAGATGATAAATCTCTAACAAAACGGTAATTAAAAATTTCCTTAATTTGAGACATGCTTGGACCACTTGAAAAGGTTCAATAACTCCAAGCTGGAGATTAATAGACTGAGGCGCTTAAGTAAGTAACACTTGGATTAAAAAGTCACCCCTAACTTAGAAAATTTTCAAATAAACACAACAAGGCCCAAATAAAAAAAGTAAGGTCATGGGTACAAGTTAAACATCACCTAAACTTTAAAGGCACCAGTCTCCCAAAGAAGCCAATATGTGATCTAAAGATCAAACCATCATCTAGCAGACAGGCCAAGACTATGTGGTATGACTATCCAAAAATGTGATTGGCCAACCATGAAGGTGGCCAATGTGATCAACTAGTAGTGTGGTTAACCAAGGTTGTGATTGACCAAAAATGTGACTGGCCAATGTTATGATTGGCCAGGAAGTGGCTGGCTAGAGGTGTTGTTGTCGGCCAATCAGCCATGGCATGGCTAATCAGGAGTGGAGGTTCCATGTATGTTCATCCAACCAGATAGGGTCGAGCCATAACCGAGAAATCATTTCCTATCTTCACACACCTTAGGTCCAAGATCTGTGTTTTGTTTTATACCAATATGTTCTCCCACACTCGTATATCAACTCAAAGGTCCATAGCCTCCCAAATATATGGGATGACATTTAGGTTCAAATTAATGTTAAAAGTATAAGTGAGAGATATATTGTATAAAGTAATACAAGACCAAGGTCATAGAGCCCTGGTCAATACCTTTCTAGGTCGTGCCACATCCCCACATCACGTGCATTGACTGCGTTGCTATGTCGTGCTTAACCAATTTTGTGCCCACGTGCGCCTCCTCAGTCCAACGCTGCATAGATGTTGCTCGTAACATTTCTCCCCCCTTTGAGAATCCTTGTTTGCAAGGATGAAATCAGGGTAGGATTTAGTAAAACCTCATTCATTTTCCTATGTAGCTTCCTCTACTGGAGCTCATATCCATTTGACCAAAATTTATGGTTTGGGTTGATATTTGTTCTTCTGAATCACATGGAAAGTCAAGATAGCTTTAGATTAGGGCATGATAGTGGTTTGATAGATATTGAAGGAAGTTGGATAGATCTTAGAGTAATTGGTCCCACATGCTTCTTTAACATACTGACATGAAATACATCATTTATGTGGGAATCAGTTGGAAGAGCCAATCTGTAAGCCACAAGACCAACTCGTATGATCATTTTATAAGGCCCAAAGAAACATGGGGAAAGCTTCATGGATGAGTGAAAGGACAAAGAAGTTTGTCTGTAGGGTTGGAGTTTCAAGTAAACATAATCTCTTTCGAGGAAGGAAACCTCACACCAGTGATTGTCATCTTGACATTTCATGCGATTTTGAGCCTGTAGGAGGTTATGTCTCAGCTTATGTAGAATAGTGTCCCTGGCACGTAGCTTCTCATCCAAAGCTTGGGCATGAACATTTCTTGGAACATAGGTTAATAAATGTGGAGGTGGAAGGCGATAGACTGCTTCAAAAGGGGTTATTTTTGTGGAGTAATGGATGGAAGTGTTGTAATTATACTTAGCCTATGGAATCCATTCAAGCCACTTTCGTGGGTGATCCCTAGAAAAGCAGCGAAGATATTGCTTGAGGGTCCGGTTGACCATCTCAGTCTATCCATCTGATTAGGGATGATAGTTGGAGCTCATGCATAATTGATTTCCCTATAGTTGAAACAAGTCTTGCCAAAAGGAATTGATAAACAACTTATCACGATTATTGACTATGGTAGTTGGCATGCCATGCAGACGTTAGTCATAAAGGTTATAGCCACAGTCATAGCAGTGAATGGGTGCTTCATAGGAACAAAAGAAGCATATTTTGTCAAACGATCCGCAATTACCATGATAACTGTGTAACCATTGGAAGATGGAAAACCCTCAATGAAATCTATTGAGATGTCAGTCCATATCTTAGTAAGGATAGGGAGTGGTTGGAGTAAGCCTGCTAGTTTCATGCTATCAGTCTTAAACCGTTGGCAAGTACCACACTGCCTTAGGAACTTCTTCAATATTTGGCATAGTTTTGGCCAACAAAAACTTTGTTTGATGTGGGAGAGGGTTTTATGGAACCCAAAATGACCCATAATAGGTGTGGAATGGAAATCAGTCATTATCTGAGATATGTGAAAGGTGTTAGGACTCAAATATACCTTATTATCTTTAAACCATACTCCATCTCATTGGAGAAATTTATGGGTAGGTGAAGAGGAAGATTTGGTTATTAGGCTTTCATAGAAAAAGTCTTATTGCATTTCTTTCTAGAGCTAGGGCCACTAATCTGCGCGCGGTTAGGAAATTTATAAAAAGTGAAATTCAACTACACGTGAGAGAGTCTACACCCTAGTTTTCCTATCCACGTTTATATTCAATTTCATAATCGTGGCCAAGGAGTTTTGGTAGCCATCATGTCTGTGCTGGGGTTGTGATATGCTGTTCTAATAGGCATTTGAGGCTCTTTTGATATGTATGAATGGTGAAGGGTTTTCCTAGAAAGTATGGGCGCTATACCTTGATGGCCTTGATGATGACCAACATTTCCTTTTCGTAGGTGGATAAGGCCAATGCTGATCCCTTTAGGGCTTTACTAGAGTATGCCACTGGTTTGTTTTCTTGGATAAGGATGGAACCAAGTCCAATTCCACTTGCATCACACTCAATCATAAATCGTTGAGTAAAATTTGGTAGGCACAAGATTGGTGGGGTGGTCAAGGCTTCTTTAAGTTGTTTGAAGGCACTTTTAGCTGTTTCATTCTAATGGAACACTTCCTTTCTCAACAAACGGGTTAAGGGAGCTGCAATGCTACCAAAGTGACATATAAATTTCCTGTAATAACTAGCTAACCTGAGGAACCCTCGAACTCCTTTGGTTATGGTTGGGGTTGGCCAGTCAATGATAGCTTGAATTTTGGAAGGATCTAATGATACACCTTACTCTGAAACAAAATACCTCAAGAACTCTACCTATGACACTCCAAACTTGCATTGGGACTCCTTAGCCTATAAGCTGTTAACTGCCATGATTTGGAAAACAACTCATAGAAGCACTAGGTGATCCGTCCCAGATTGTGAGTATATCAAAATGTAGGGTCGAAAGAGGTCATTCATGTGGCTTTGGAAAGTAGTTGGGGCATTAGTGAGACCGAATAGCATCACTAGGAATTCATAATAGCCTTTATGGGTTCGAAAGGTTGTCTTAGGAATGTCTTCTTCTTGTACCCATTTTTTATGATATCCTGATCATAAATCCAATTTGAATTTTTTTTAGCTCATAGATTTCATCTAATAGTTCATTTATGATAGGGATAGGATACTTATCTTTCATTGTACTATTGTTCAAAACCCTATAGTACACACAAAATCTCTAACTGCCATCAATTTTTTTGACTAACAAAACTGGTGAG
The DNA here is from genome assembly GCA_033030585.1 of Hippophae rhamnoides. NCBI lineage: Eukaryota > Viridiplantae > Streptophyta > Magnoliopsida > Rosales > Elaeagnaceae > Hippophae > Hippophae rhamnoides. Next base: position 21,779,319 of record CM065438.1, on the reverse strand, counting down.
GAAAAAAGGATGTTACTAGGCCTCACCAACCCAGATTGAAGAAGCTCCTCAACCATCTTTTCAATTTTTATTTTCTAGTAGTATGGATAATGATACGGTCGTACATTGATTAGACCTACACTAGGTTGCAAGGGAATGTGATGGTCATGTAATCGCCTAGGTGGTAAACAGGTAGGAGGTTCAAATATGTGTGAGAATTCTGTGAGCAGATGTCTTATCTCATTGAAGTTTGAATTGGTTTCAAGGTTATCATGGCTATCAGAGGGCAAAATTTGAAAAAAAAAACCCTGATGTTTTGTGGTGTATTACATTTCTTGTTAGTCAGAGCTGTAATGTTGGTTTGTTGTAATCCTTGAAACGTATGGCTGGTTCTTCCTACCTTAAAGCTTAGGGCTTTCTATAATCCATCTCAATTAGGCCAAGTGTTTCAAGCCATTGGATCCCTAGAACCACTTGGCATGCAGCCACCGATAGCACATAGTAATTTGCAGTAAGATGATACCCTTGGATGGAAATGGTGAGGTTGTTGCACTATCCAACACACACTATCTTTTCATGATTAGCCATCATGACTTCAAGTTTCTTATTCTTTATTACAGTTAAACCAAACTGGGAAACTAGAGTTTGGTTAAAAAAGTTATGGATACTACCTTCATCTATCAATACTAGCACCTTTTTATTATTTAGCTTACCCATAACTCTGAGGCTTTGGGGATGTGTGGTGCCTGTTATAGAGTGGAAGGAAATCTCTGGTACTAGCTTTTGAAGCTCTTGTTCAGGAAGGGTTTTTTCTATGTCATCTGGGGTTTCCTGAGGTGAATCTTCAATCATGAATAGCTAAGGTCGCGCGCACTGGTGGCTAGCCATAAACTTGTCATCACAATAATAACATAACTCCTTGTCTCGTCGTTCATGTGCTTCTTGATTGATAATTTGCTGGAAGGCTGGTTGAGCTAGAATTGAATACTGTTGGGGTGGAGGTCCTAACACACCAGTTATGATGTTGGGTGGTTGCCTTGGTGACATTGAAGGGGGCTGATAATGAGAGTTTTGAGTAGACTTATTTTGTAACAGATTTCTCTCTTCAATCAGTCTCTCTATTCCAATGGCATCAACCAATGTTTTAGGCCTTTTGATTTTAACATCAATGTGAATTTCATCTCTCAACCCAGCAATGAAGCAACCAATCAGAAATTCTTCTTGTAAGCCAACAATGTAGTGGGAAAGCTTTTCAAAAGATTCCTGATATACTACGACGCTCGTGGTATGTTTAAGGCGAGACAAAGCTTCGGAAGGGTCTTCGTAGTCTATTGGTCCAAATCTTAGTTATGCAGCCTTGGTGAACTCATCCTAGGTGAGCAGTCCACGAAATTTGGTAAGCCACCGATGCCATTGCAAGGCAATGCCTTTTAGATGGAAGGATGCTAGCTACACTTGCTGGGCAGGAGCAATGTTAGTGAATTCGAAATTTTACTCTTCCTTATAAACCAGCCGGTGGGATCTTCACCAACAAATTTTGGGAATGATAGCTTTAGATGTGGGTGAGGGTGGTCTTGGTTTGATCGGGAGGTGTGAAGGTGAGTATGTGCGGTTTCATCCCTTGCAAAGGGATTAATCTCAAGTGTGTTACGAGTTGTGCATAGAGCTTGCAACTCAGTAAGCACGGCTTCCAGGGTAGAACCGACTTGGTCAAACCCCGTCTTATGTCATGCGAGAGTTTCCATGACATCATTGCAAAATTCAGCATTAGACTTACCTCAGGTATCTATGGCTCTGATACCACTGATAAGGTTGAATTTAAGGAGGTTGAAGAAGTAGAGACAAACAGAGAGAATAGGAGCTCATTTGTATAAATTATGATATATCCTTTTATTGAATTCATAGAGGCTATATATAGCCTTACACAGATAACAGATAGAAAAATAGTAAAGAAAACAGAGAATTAATAAGGAAAATGGCTAACTAACTCTAACAATCCTAACCGTCTAATGGTCCCCCATGTCACGCGCATAACCTGCGTTACTACACCATGCTTAACCAATTTTGCGCCCACGTACACCTCCTCAGCCCAACACTGTGCAGATGTTGCTCGTGCTTCTTATATCACGTTTTCATTCCAATCCATGTATATGATACAACAAAATGTAAAAAAATGTGAAAATAATTTTATTGTCAATGCGATTCATTCTAACGTGACGTGAACATAATATATCCTTGCAAAAGAGGAATTGGAATTAGGGAATATTATATCATTCTTGCTATTTATTTGAATTTGTTTTAAAATTATTAATTTCATTATCTTGATGTATTTAAATTCATTTATCTTTATTTTCATCGTCAAAATTATTTTATTATTGTTTTTTACATTTCAAAATTCGACGAAACTATCTGTTATTCAAATTTAACAATTATGAAAATAAGTTGTTAATGAATACTTCCATATTACATTTTTCACATGTGTTATTTTATTATTTATATTTCATACTTAGATTAATTTTTTACAAAATATTTTAATTTTTTTGTTTATTAATGCACAATATATTAATACTTATATTTTATAAAAAAATCAAAATTTTAAAATAAAAAATATATTATATTATATAAAAATTTATTATTTTATTTATGTAAAATATAATATTTAATTTTTTTTATATATAAAAAAGAAAAAGAGAATTAATAGTATAAATATTTTGGTAAAGTTATTACTTTCAATTTCTTTTAATATGATTCCGCATGTTTTCTGATTAATGGAAAAAGTTTGTAAACAGCATCAAAGATAATTATGTTATGCATTGTGATTTCTTTTTATTCTAATTCATCCATGTTTCTATATTTCTTGATTTCTATTTTGGATTAGCGCAATTTATAATAAAAATAATGATTCAATTGAGTAAATTGGATATGAATTTCATATTTTTGTGGGTTGCAATATTTAATAACATAACATGACATAAATAAAAAATTCAATTATAATTGATTAATATTTTTTCTAACATTCTAAAAGTTCTTACAATTTCATAGTATAAGAAATAAACAATCTAAAAAAAATTAAATATGTTTTCAATAAGTTGAACACTATACAATTAAGATTAAAATATAATACAATACAAATATGACATACTTTTTATCCTTGATATTTGCATCATATTGAAAACATGTCTCTAAATTCAAATTTATTATCTAATAAAGTTAATATAAAAAGTATTTTTTTTGTCATAAATTATGTTACAATCACAACTTATATAATAGATAATTATTAATTAAAACAATTTCATCCACTTTTTTTCAACTTATAATTAACTATCATATAAATTTATTAATACTCAAAAAGTTAACACATTAATGGTTTTGATCGAGATTTAATTGAATTAAATTTAATATTAAATAATCATATTAATATTTGTTTGAGCATGACTCGCACATCTCATGATATACACGTGGGGCCTAACTTTGGATTAGATACCATGTTCGAGAGTTGAAGAGAGCGAAAAAAACGTGTGTCAACCAAGATTGGGCCCCACACATATATTCTAATATATGCGAGTCATGCTCAAACATTAAAAGACACCCTTTTACCTACCATCTTGTGGCAGGGTTTGATATATCTACGTGAGCCCTCCAGAGTGTATCGTGGGTTCACGTATTTCTTTTGCCATCCCCAACACTTAAACCCTAAACCTGGGCCTTAGTTAGTCGTAAGAAGCACATTGAGTATCATCTAGATTAAGTAGTCTAGATGGTATCAACTTGCTTCCTAATAAAGTACTTAAGGACTAGGTAATGAGTTTAAGAGTTGGGGAAAACGAAAGAAACGTGTATCAACCAAACTTGAGTTCCATGTGTATATCTTGACATGTGCTAGTCATACTCAAATAATATTAAATCGCCTTCAATTGATCTATAAGATAATAGGACATATATTTTTTAAATAACAAAAACATATGAGTTTATTCTAAACAATAATATTTTTATGATTATAAGTTTTAAAAATATCATTTTTATTATTTTTCCTGCAAAACTATAAAGCAACAATTTTGATATTATGTTGATTCACGTCAGGCAATTAGAAATGTACCCTCAAACTGTTATGTTATTTTAGATTTATCTGGAACCACAAGTTATCACTTCCTACCCTCAATCCAATCCAATTATTTCAAAAACAAATTCAATTCAATCAAATCATATATTTTTTTCTTTAAATTAATTTCTTTAAGCAAAATTATTTATGTTAGGAAACTAACAAAATCTATAACTACACCTAAAATAATTTTAAATAAAAATATTAAATAAAGACACATCTTACTTTTAAAATTTAAAATTTTGATTTTTTTTAATTATTAAGAATTTTACTTTCTAATAGATATACCATTATTATGTTTTTTTAACTTATTAGAAAAAAAATGTACATATAAAACTAATTTCAAATTCATCAATTTTATTACGAATACTATAATATTAATTATATATATGCTATTGATTAAGAAGTCATTTACAATAATAGATCTATTGATATCTTTTTTGTCAACGTCAATGATTGGTGCATCTCTTACTTCTTGTGTACCCGAAAATAGAGAATACACCGTTAGAACCTTAAACCATCATGAAGTGTGGTGACTTTAGTCTTTCGATGCTTAAGTAAGTCTAGATAATGAGAAAAAAAGAGTAAACTAGTGTCTCTCTTTGTAATGTAGAGATATGCAAGAAGATATTTAAAGAGAGGGAGTTTAGATCTCTTTTTTGGTACTTGAGAGTAGAAGTAATGTCTATATTAGAAATGATTGTGTGTTTAATGGTGAGAAATGATGAATATTTATAGGGAAATAATATATTTGTTGATGACTCTTACCCGTAGAGATAGACTTATATTAAAATATTGGAGCTTTATCCCCTTAATTATCTCATTGTCGAATAATTAAGAGTTTAATTATCAATTTTTTATTTATTAGATATTTGATTAATTCTTAAGCTTATTTGTTGACTCAGTACAGATTGGGATAGCATGTGAGTTGTATTGTTGACTATAATCTCTCATATTTCATCACATGGCATGAATTATTTTACACCTATTATCAACCCCCTAAATCCACTAGGCTTGGATACATAGGCAAGGAGGTCTACTTTGCAATTTTATTACCATCTAGGTTCACTATTTTTTGAACCTCACTAGTGATGTTGAGCCCATTATTGCATGGTCATTACTCACTCGTTTGAAAAATATTTTTTTTTCTCAAGCACTCAAAAGTGCACGACAATGTCTTGTTGTCGATGGTTTTTACGAATTCTCAATCGGACTCCTAGTTAAGAAGTTACGTTGACATCAAAATAACTACTCAATAGAATCACTTTCCTATTGTTGAAGAAATAAAATGGAGCCAAGTGTGTGAGCTTTTGAGCCCATGGGCTACCCAATTCCCTAGCACTCTTGGATGGGTCCTTTGATGAATGAATGAGATCGTACCTTATTCCTTATATAAAGAGAGCTCCCTTATCATTCTTTTTATTCCACTCCTTAAAGCACACTTTTGATAGAGAAAAAAAGGTGGGGGAACTTTCTTCAAGGTATGGTGAGTATGCTTTTCTTTTTCTTCCTTTCTCTTTCTTATTTTTTATTTATTTTTCAAGTTCCTTGTAGAAAATGTAGGGTTTTTTTTCTTTCTTTCCAAACACCCTGCATCCCACAACACTTACACTTAACTTCTTTGCATAGGAAATGATAGAGAATGGGTTGATTAATGGACATGATCAGACTTGATCATCATGGGGATGAGTAAACACGGGTTGAGATGGGTCGTGTGAGGTGGTCAACGAGTGGAGGACCGATGGAGGAGGTGTGGACCTATGTCCGATCGTCAATGGTGTGTATGGCTATGACATGTTTGGCCATAGTCCAACCACTTATACCATGTCCACATATAATCTTACTATGGTGGTAGCTTGGGCCCATCAAACAATAGCTCGGGCCTGAGCAGTGGTGATTGAGTACGTCTCAAGTCAGGCTATGATTCCAAATCATCCTGATGATGCGGTTCTATATGTGGGGATAGTTTGGATATTTCTAACCCTTCCTATGATAAAGACCTAGATTTTTTCCCTGTTGGTATTCCTAAGTACCAATTGGGTCCTGATGAAGAAGACCTTACTTTCTTTTATGTGAATAAGGTCCATTCTAGAATGACAAATCCTTTATTGGAAAAGTGAGGGAGATATTTAACATACTTGGATCAATAAGGTTGATACCCCAAGTTCCAAGTATGATTTGGGGTGACCCTATTTTGGGTAGGGTCACTTTATTTACTAATCACCTCTTTTTTGGACTAAGATTTCCATTTCCACCTATAGTGAGCATGTTTTTAGCATATGTTGACACTGCACCATCCCAATTACCACCCAAATATTACCAAATATTATATTCTTATTGGGTTCTTTAGAAGGAATACATATGTCAATTCATAGTGGATGAGTTCACTTACTACTACTTTTTGCATCTCCAAGGTAGCAATCGTGATTGGGTTTATCTTAAACCCTTTGCCAACCTTTTTTTATTGAGAACCTTCTAGATACTAATAAGGGATGACATGACTCATTTTTCATAGTGGATAGAGATTTTGACTTGGATCTCTTAAGGGTCCCTCCCATACCCATACAATATGAGAGGAATGGTAGGAAACTTTTAGACTAAACCTCACTGTGATATTTTTTTATCTATTTTTGACAAGTTACCTTTTGTATTTTTGTAGCTCGTTAGTTGTGGGGTCGTCCTTCCAAGAAGTAATGAGAGCTTATCACTTACCTCTATAGTACATCCATGAAGGAGAAAAATAGTGACAGATTCATACTTTTAGAGTGGATCACTTATTTGGGTTTGGATCCTATAGTAGTTGAGCTAGAAAATGGTAATCTTCCATATCCTGACAGTAAGTACTAAACTCTTCTCTTTATTCCCTATATCTTGCTTTGAATAATTAGTTGATACTTCTGTTCTTTTTATAGGCATGACTTCTGATCTTCCAATTGGTGGGAAAAGTAGGAGCATGACAGCTCTCAGATTTCTTAAGAAGTCTAGTAAAAGGGAAGCACTTTTACAAACTAAGGTGGTTCGTGGCTCAGGAATTTGTAAGAGGAAGAGAGCTCTCACTTTTGGAATGATTGTTGTTAGATCACCCCTTAAGAGGATGGGGGTCCCCATCAATACTCGATGGGAATACATTGGTACCGACTACTAGTGGTACAAGTTCACAACCTGTGGACTTGGATACCCCTCTTATGTCCTCACCTACACCCAACACTTTTTTAGAATCTACAAAGAATAGGGGTTTATATTTTCACATTCTTGATACCATGGCACATACACTTACCTCAGACTTAGAATATGTTATTTAAGTTTATGTTGACTTAAAGGGTCACTTGGCGGCTAGTGAGGATAAGCATCATAAGGAGACTAAGGTTCAGGATGCTGCTAAGATTGCTTGCCATAAGGTGGAGTAGGAGCTAGAGAAAGTACAAGAGGCATATTGTGTAGCCCAGTTGGCTCATGTGACCTCATTGGGGGTATTAGAGGCTACCTTGGCATATTGGGATACTGCTTTGACCCAAGAGAATGAGCTAAATCAAGACTTATCTACGAGCCTTTGTTTATCTTGAGAGTGAATACGTAAGCTCAATGTTGAGATAGGGATACTTAGGGCATGATGACTATACTTAAGACACATTAGATGTGTGGGCTCATGATTTTGAAACTGTGAAATAGAAATTCAGGAGCGTTTATCCTAACATAACTCTTTCCACCACAGTTTTTCTAGATTCAAAAGAAAAAGGCCTTCAATCATGATCTAATCACTTTTGACTCAATGATGGTCCCGAGGTGACTGATAAGGAAGTTGATATAGAAGATGATGGTAGAGATCTATAGGTTACCACTTTATGTCCTCTTTATTTCCTACCAAACAAAAGTGCATGTACTTGGTGGTTTTACTTTCTAACAGTAGGCTTAGTTTTTGTATGGATATTTTATGTGTATATACATGCATATATATATATATATGTGTGTGTGTGTGTGTGTGTGTGTGTGTATACTTGACGTCCATACAACCTATCCATTATGGTTATTTCATACCCTTTTTTTCTTTTCATATGATTTTGTTATATATATATACTTGATGTACATACCACGTAACCATTATGGTTATTTCATACCCATTTTTTTCTTTTTCGTACGATTTTGCTATATACGTTAAGCGGTTGATATTATCCCTCTAAGACTGAAACTTCTTATTTCAGAAAGAGAATCCATCAAACTTGATCAACCATTAACCAATAATCCTAATATGGGTATATTTGTTTAGGGACATGCAGCAATAGTAATTCAAGACCCATTACGTGTCAAAGTTATTTCTTCATTTCTAAGTTAATAGCCTTCATGGTGGCTTTATCGATGTTCCCTTCCAAATAAAAAACTTGTTCAGGAATACCATCTAATTCTCCAAAAGGGATCAATTTAAAACCTCTAGAATACGATAATTCTTGGTCATGAATGTCTGAATAGAACGAATAGCTATATGGATATCTTTGCTTTGGAACAAAACAATTTGAATTTTTTGGTCAACTGGAACATGTATTATCGATATAGAGGATCTTTCAATCGAGAAGATCCATTAACCTAAGACGAAGATAAATATCTATTTATTTTATTTAGTTATCTAGTTAAACCAATGATTTGTTATTACAATAGATAGCAACATTCTCTCATTTATAGTTTGGTCTAGTGCTTTATCTAGATTTTTGATTCTATTTATAATTTTTTGTTCATGTCCATAACTCTAGTTATTATCTTGTTCTTTAGAGTGTTTTTACATCGAGAATTCTTTGCAGATAAAGAGATGTCAAATGGGCTTCTTACTTTCCAAATGATCTGCTTGCCCTAAAATGAACTGGTCCAATAGGGAAATCTCAATTCATTGAGCCTTTTGATCTAATCAAATAGAAAACCCAAAAGGCATCTCATTCTAGGAGCCCAAACTATGTGATTAAATAAATCCTCCTCCATCCAAAAATAGGCCCCACCTCGAATTCTTTCAGTTTGGAAGACATTCAAATTCAATAGAAATCCAAAAAATGCAAATAAAGAAAAAAAATTCTAAAGACTAGAGTGGGGCTCAATTTATTCTTAAAATCTGTATTTTTTATAAGTTGAATATGTATTCAATATGCATTAAAATTCTATCTATTTTATATAGAATTTTATTCTATAACTAGAATAATTATAATGTTAGAAGAATAATTCTATAATGTAACTATGTACAATATACAATACTAAAATTAATTTTTTATATGTATAATAAATATGTATAAATTGTTCTAATTTCTTATTATTTTGAATTAGACATGAAATAAACAAATAATAAATTAATATGAAAATAGACTAAACTAAAATAGTATATAATATACTCAAATAGTAAATAATATATATAAATGAAAGAGATTCTTTGGCCAAGATCTTCCACGCTTTGTCTACAAACAAAGAAGCTATAAGTAATGCAACTATGAATCTCATGGAGAGTTTCATCCTTACTCAGAATGAGCGTTGGTGGCATGCTTAACACATGCAATTCGGACAAGAAGTGGTGTTTCCAGTGGTGGATGGATGATTAATGCATAAGAACCTTCCCTTGGGAGGGGAAGAATAGCTAGAAATGGCTGCTAATACTTCGTAGGCCGAGGAGCAAAAGGAGGAATCCACTCGAGGATGGGCTCGTGTTAGAAATAGTAATAAAAGGTTGCGTTATAGTTTTTACAATCTTGTCAACTCGATATGCTTTTCCAAAAAAAGAAAGATTTTCATTATTATTGATTTTTAATAAAGGTAATAAATGAAAATTGTTTTGTATTCTCCCCCATTTTCCCCATAAAGATATGGAATAGAATGAGTATTTTTTTTGCTACTATAAGTTTGAAAATGAATAGGCCTCTCGCTGGGGGTTCACTATGCCAAAAGTGAGAGAAGCCCCCATCCCTTTCTTTCCTTTTTTATGTCTTCATTGCCTATCTTTCTTTACAAAATATTGTCTCAATTCATCATATTTCATTAGATCTGAGATGTGATATGGTTTCGAAGGATGAAATGCCTAAGATTAAAGAAAAGATAGGCAATCTATCTTTTCAGAACTATCGCCCCACAAAAAAAATATTCTTGTGATGCGGGCCACGAGAGTGGTACCAAATCGAGCCAAACTCTAAATACTAGATATGACCTCAAAATACAAGGGATAAGGGTAATCTCTTTCTTAATGATTTGATGAAATATTTCGGATCTATGTTGAATTGATAGAGATGTGTCAATATCCACATCGACTCATTATTTCAATGAATCATTTCTTTGGATAGAAGAAGATTCTGTAAATAGTTACTCAAAATTTCAGTTATCATATTCTATTGTCTTCCACCATTTTTTCTAAAGTGAAGTAGTTATATCTCTTATTTTTATCCCATTCTATTTTGGTAGTTTGACCGTTGAATTTCTTTGTTTTTGTATTTTCATATTATAAGTGTGTGACTTGTTATATTGTTATAATGAATCCTATGGATAGTATATAAAACTAGTCTGTCATCTTGATAGAGATGGTTTTACTTCGTTTGATATTCATTTTGAGTATCTAAAGCACAAAAGGTATCAAATAGAATACAAAGTATTAGAACTATGATTCATACTTAATATTTAGACCACACAGTCGGGCTCCTATTTGTTAGATTTATAAGTTATAAATTGAAATATTTTTGTTCTTTCAAATCCCATTTATGCTTATTTTAATCAAAAAACATTTTTTTTATTTTTAGTCATTATATTTATTCATTAAATGAAGTGATGATCAAAGGTTCTTACTCTAGGAATTTTTGCAATTAGTAAGAACAAAATTGTTATATTATTACTAATTACTAAAAGACATTATTACTAAAAGAATAGAGTAAATATTTATTATTTCCCCAAAATAATCCACTAGAGGGGAAGCTACCTAATATATTTTCGAGTGCTCAATACACAAGACTTTTACCTTTCACGATTCTATGTAATTTAGATCCATCATTGATATTCATGAAGCGCTTATTTTAATCACCATTCTAGAATTCCCTAATTTTTTTATTTTCAAATGACAATATGAAATTGGAGAATCTCAACAATTCCTATTATTAAGAATGTTAAAATGAATTATTATTCAATAAATAAATATTCAAAATTCAATTTCTTCCATTATTATGATATTCCCATTCTAATTGGATGCCATAAATGGTACTAGATTTGGGGTTTTATATGTTTAATAAGATAGTTAGATAAAGACATAATGATTCGAAAAAAAATATAGAATTATTTTTGAGTATTTAACATTTTCATGGATTCCATTCTTCAGCTTTCTATCATACTAGACCATACTATCTAGTATATTTATTATATTTATAAGGTTTACTACATGAAGATATAGGTTAATTTCATATAGACTAATCTACATTACTCTCTCTCTCTCTCTCTCTATATATATATATATATATAATGTACATAGTATCCCAATTTTCTTTCTTTGGATAGAAGAAGATTTTGTAAACACTTATTCGAAATATCACTTATCAAATCTTATTGTGTCTTCCACAATTTTTTATTAAGAACTCGTCATGATATATCTGATCCATGCATACTATATGAATAATAGATACCCATTTGTGGTTACTACTTAGTATAGACAATAGGTTTTAAAAAGTATTTAAAAATATCCAATTTAGATATTTGTATCTTGTCGAAGTAAGGAACCATAACATATATGTTTAGAAGATATTCCATTTTGAAAGAGTTGAAAAAACACTATCTCGTTGAAAGGATATATACATCTGCCTTTTCTCAAGGAATTTTCATAATTCGAATGTATATAACCTTATTATGGTATGGTCCAATATGGAATGAACTAGTGAAATGATAGAGTCCATAAAAATTATTCAACATGTCTTGGAAGGAATTCTAGGAGGATCCTTTGAGAATTTAGAAATTAGATACTTAGATAGAGACAAGAATCTAGAATGGAATGATTTTCAATATCGATTTATTAGTAAAAAACCTTCTCTAGCATTTGAAGTTGCTAAACAAGAACTCTGTGAGAGTTGAAACCCAAAGGGAGAATTGGGAATTTTTCTGATAGGAGATTAGAGTGATTTTCCTATATTTCCTTATCATGTTTGCACCTTTGAGTTTTGTACTTTACCTTTTCATTTTAGTAGTGACTCTTTGGTAAGGTCCATTAATGGCCTCATCTATTTCGAGGAAAATGGTGCTCCTTGAGCATGTCCCTTTTTGGGATATGTGATCCACTATATCGGTACACTATAATGGGAACCTATTAGGGAGCAAGTCCAAAGTGATCTGTGATCTATTGTATTGGTACGCTATAGTGTGTACTTTAGTTGGGAACATATATTGTGTTCTACTACACATGCTACATCTGACTATATTCCTCTTATTTGACCATGTGTTCCATCTTAGGCCATATGTACCATGTTTGTTAGCTAGTCAAGTCACTTTTCTATTAACAATGTGACCATTATTTTTTGCTTAGACTTTGTCATTTTCTTATGACTTACTTTCATTTTGTCTAAGTAAGGTTTTTCATTTTGTTTATGTAAGGATGGTTTGTTTGAACCAGGGTGTGCTTGAGTATATCAAGTCATCCAAGCATTAGGTCTTAAGGCTTAAGAAACTTTGATTGTCCTTGGTGGATTATTTCATCTTATTATAAGTGCCGTTTCACTTCGATCATGCTCGATAGTTTTTATCAATGACCAGGGTTGGGGATTCAGGGTTCCCATTATGAGAAAATATATGTTTGCATAGATGAGGTGTAAAATTTGTAGCAAATCGTTGAGCTAGGGTGTTGTTGCTACCTATTAAAGGTTTAACATGGCTTGTAGAGGTGGGGTGCCAAATTTGTGACAACTTCTGGACCTGGAGCGTAGTTGTTGCAACTTTTCGACTCGAGGTATAGTTGTTGCCTATTCAAAGATTAAGTATGGCCCGTACATGTGAGGTGTATGAATTGTAGAAACTTTTGGACTCGAGGTATAGTTGCTACCCATTCAAAGGTCCAATATGGCCCATAGAGGTAGGGTATTGGCGTGTGACCTTTCATAGTTGACACCCTTCAGTCCCTTTGTAGTTTTGGAATTTTCGTCCTTGTCGAGTTTCATAATTATAGATCAAGTGCGATCTTTGGCCATTCAATATAGAAATGTCCCCTTTATTTATGAATTTCAAAGTACAAAACTAAAATAAAACCTAAGTCTATGAATTTAAAATGGAATAATTTTAAATGAAGGAAGAAACAAAAATAAGACTAACAGGATACATTTTACTTCTATCCCTTGAGATCTCATTTATGTCCCATACGAACTCCTAAGGTATAGAATCCATTGGCCACTCTTTGTTCCCTTAACACTATTCCTATTTCATTTTGTATGGGGAACTTCAAGGCAAGTTGATAAGTGGAGGCCATAGCTCAAGCTATATGTAGGAATGGTCGTCCCAAAATTCCATTATATGTTGATGTAAAATTTACTATAAGGAAGTCCACCATGAATGTTTTCATATTGGTTCTCTACCCCATTGTGATAGGTAAGGTCATATATCCTTCAGGGGTTATTGGGTGCAATTAATGAGTGAGCTTCATAGCTTTTCATGCCTCAAAGAATAGATTGTCAACTGAACTACCAATGTCAATCAGAATTTTATGTAGGTTTATATTTTCCACTGGGAGGGTGACCACCAATGCATCAGTATGAGATGCGTACCCTACGAGCTTCATTCTCCAATAGAATTATTTGTGAGTCCATCAACTTAGGATCTTTTTTGGACATTGCATAGAGGCAATATGGAAGGTCTCTTGGTAGGCCTCCTTGTTATGTTTCTTACATGCATTATTATAGTTCCTTCATGTAGGACTACCCATAATGACCCTAACCTCTTGCACTTCTTGTGTGGGAGCATATTATCAATTTTCTCCCCATAATAAGGTGCTCAATTTCATTTTTCAAATCTTGATACTCTCATTTGAATATCCCAAGTCCCTATGGAACCTACAATACTGATCTTTATTATGGCCAATATTCTCAAGTTTCCTAGGCCAACGTATTATATACTGGTTTTTAGCTTGTATAAGAAGTGTTTCCTTAGGTACAATCAAGAGTGCATAGGTACAGAAGTTTGGGCAAGTGTAGCCTGAACCTCTTCCCCTATCTTTGTCATCTTTACGATTCCAACGGGGTCTTTTGTTCCTTTATGGTCAAGGCTCATCCCTAACCTTAGGTGGTGATCTTGTGTTTTCATCAACATAGAGGTTATTGGCCCTTCTATTGTTGGCCACCTCTTTTATTTTGATGTACATGTTCACTAGTTAAGTGGCCTCTGTATATAAGGTTAGAAAGTCTTTTTCCATGTCCCTCCAAAAGGGTCCTTGGTGAAGAGCTTGGTGTAGAGAACTTACAACCACTGAATTAGAACAGTTGGTCACATGGATTTTTTTGCTATGGAACATGTCAAGGAAATTCTTCTAGCTCTCATCCTTCCCTTGATGTAGGGAAATCAAGTGAGCTTTGGTTTTTAGTCTTCTTCTTTTTACCAAAAAGTGACAAAAATTACCTTCTAAACTCGACGAATGTACCAAGTCCAAGTTTTATTCATTACAGTGATTGCACCACTATAAGCATAAAGGTCCATCCAACCTTTAAAGTTCTTAAGGTGTTCCAGTGGATCCTTGTTACCATCATAAGAGCTCACACTAGACATCTTAAATTTGTTACCATCATGACTTCATGAGCGAACAAAGACTTCTTGGAGATAGTCCAATCTGGGAGTCTACCTATGTTTAGTCTTTACTAAACCTCTTGCAATTAGATAGCTAATCGATCAATGGTGGATGGAGAACTGTAGTTATGTCTCTAGGTTGATTTTCCATTTGGTGGCCATTAGCTATTGGCCACTGAGGTTACATTGTCTACATGGCTGACCTAAATAGAGTGACCCACCTATAAGCTTTAAGGCACTTACATTGGTCGGGGAGAACGAGTCCTAAACAGTCCAAAATGGATGGATGGAAGGATAGGGTCCGAGCCTCAATGAATGGGCTGCTCTGGATGGTGTGGGGTAGGGGTGTCCACTGTCCGGTCCGGTCCAGTTTTAAGTAAAAAAAATTTAACCAAATCGGACCGTTCATAATGCTCAAACCAGACCGGACCGGACCGTTTGGCTATCCAAAATTTTGTAACTAAATAGTTAGGTCCGGTTTGATTAACAATTTGGAACGCTTAATAATACATAAATACGATACAGTTTAATATGATAGAATCTAATAGTATAAAGTTAAATGTGATGCTCATTAATCATCATACATACATAAATATTATTGTTAAATACATCAATACAAAAATAAATACACAAATTGTTATTGAAATCCAAAAGTAAAATAGATTAGACATGAGGAAATCAAGTCCCAATATCTCATTTACATAAAATTCTTACCCATTATTAATCATCAACGATCAATGTAGTGTCTTTAATGAAATCTATAATAAAATAAAATCATATACCATTAGATAATAATATTTAAAAAATAAAATTAGGAATAAGTTTTAAGTATTGCAACTAACTAAAGCAACATCTTCATAAATCTCTAGGTCATCATTGTATTTTGATAAGGTGACAAAGTCATTAATGAAGGAACAAAACCAATTTTGACTACATACTAATGCCTCTACCATTTTAGGATTCAAAGAACTCATAAATGGATCAAGAATGCGACCTCCTATGCTAAAAGCTTATTCTGATGCAACAGTTGAAACTTGAACTGCTAACACATCACGTGCAATGAGAGAGATGATAGGAAACCTAAAAGAATTTTCCTTCCACCATTTCAATATATCAAACTTATCCAATATGACATTTTCACATGGGGTGTTCAAATATTTCTCAACCTCAATTTTCAACTCTAAACTATTTTTCTCCTCTAAGTGTTTAAGAAATTTCTACTTTCTTACTTCATGAGATGAAATAATCCTTCCTATTACTAATTAGATCAAGATAAATAGATTATAATATAAACAGGACAAAACATTAATCATTTCATTATAAACATATCGAAACAAACGTAATTATATGAAATTTTGTAGCTTAAATAACACATTATATTTTCTGCTAGTAAAGAACATGTATGTTAATACTAGTTGAAATCAGAAATCACATGACTTTTTCTACTTGATTTTTTATTAAAAATCATGGAAAAAAACATGAAAAGAACATGTTATTTTAATCACAATCACGATTGATGCTTAAAGAATGAATAAAATATTAGTAATGTTGAGAATATGTAATTTACATTGAAACTGAAAATGATATTTATTATCATTTTTAATAAAATGATTGAAACTAATAATTCAAAGCAATATCAGAAACAGACAACACAATGTAATGATAATTTTGGCACACACGGCTAGTGAAGGAGAGAAACAGAATTTGGGGGTGTCCAAAAATCCTATCAAAAACTCATTTGAAAAGGCATTTCAGAAACTCAAAAAAATCTTATCAAAAACTTAAAAACAATTATATCATAAACTAAAAAAAAATCCTACCAGAAACTCATTTGAGGAAGCATTTCAGAAACTAAAAAAAATCGTATCATAAACTAAAAAAATCTTATTAGAAACTCATTTGAGGATACATTTCAGAAACTCTAAAAAATCCTATCAGAAAATCATTTGAGAAATTTCATAAACATCAAAAAAATCTCAATAACTCAAAAAAACTATATCATAAACTTAAAAAATCCTATTAGAAACTCATTTGAGAAACTCAAAAAAACCATATCATAAACTAAAAAAAATCCTATCAGAAACTCATTTGAGGATGCACTTTAGAAACTCAAAAAAACTGTATCATAAACAAACAAAAAATCATATCATAAACTCATTTGAGGAAACATTTTAGAAACTCAAAAAAACCTTATCAGAAACTCAAAAAGACCCTATCATTAACTCAAAATAACCCTATTAGAAACTAAACAAAAAGGCTTAACAACCAATCCAAAATACAGAGTACAAATAATGTCTTAAACACAAAATTTTACTAAGAATGTTTGGAGAAACAGTCATCTCACTACATAGTACATACATATTTCGTCCATGGATGACAGGACGCGAGACGACATGAGAAGAGGTGACTGGCTGGTGGTGGAGGCCACGCGAGTATGATTGGGTGCTGTTAGAGGCGACGACGACTTGCTTAAGCTAAGGTTGTTTTGAGTCTCGCTGAGTCGTAGATGGCCGCTGAAGTTAAAAATGAATTAGGGTTAGGTTAAGAGGCACGTGATTTCTTAAGATATATATATATATATATATATTGTAATGATTATTTAAAAAAATTATTAATGAAAATTGGTCCGGTCCGATCCGGTCTGGTCTGACCGATTTATAATTTTTATAACCGAACCAAACCATTTCAATTATGAAATTGTTCGATTTGGTCTGACCTAGTTTGATTTTTCGATTTAAACTAATCCGGCTCGGTTTATAGACACCCCTAGTGTGAGGTGAAGTTGTCCATCCATCTTGTGGGCTTTGACCTCGTCGGATATTTGATTGATACTTAAGCTTATATGTTAACTCAACATTAATTAGACTAGTTTGTGAGCCACATTGCTAACTAAAAACCTGTCATATTATATCATATTATGTAAATTGTTTTATACATAATAAGATCATTAATATACTCAAAAATGTGTAATTAATTTTATTTTTTTAGTTATGATAAATTTAAATATGATATATAAATTAAATTTAAAGAATTAATTTTAAAAAAATATATAATAATTCACGTGTAAAACATATGTTTTTAACTATTAACATCAAATGAGATCTATCGTTCTCATTATTATTTTTTTCGTTTTCCTTGACATTTGGCTAAAATAATTTTCCTATGCAAATTTAGTACTCTTAATAAGATTATACAAATAAATACAAGTTTTTAACACATGTAATCATATTACTCAAAATAAAATTGCATCACTATAACAGATATATTGTAATTATACCATTGATTAGGAATTTGGAGCGTACATCGATGATAGCTTATTAATACAACCATACTAATATATGATAATTAAAATACGACTATAATTAATATAATAATTTTTTTATGTAATTATATGAATTTAATTATACTTATTAATAATATTATATCATATTATTTATAATTAATTTAATTAATTTATATCTTTTAAAATATTTTAAGTAATAAAAAATTGAGACTTTTACCTATTAGGATATGCAAATTCATGTAATGTAAACATACCTTTTACCCTGAAAATGACCTATGTATGTTCCACTTGTCATTTTTCATTAGTGAAAATAACTGTGTCGGTACGAAAAAATATACTTGTAACAAATTTAATTTAAACTATATTTACAACTTAATATAAGAAATAAAAAATATTAGATGTATATAAATTTATATTAATTATATATATGAAAAACAAATTCTTAAAAATTAATTAATCTTATAATTTTGAAATTATTCTTAAACATTCGCTTTGTCTAGACGTTAAATAGTAAGATTAGATGTAATTGGGATTTTACTTTTTTATTGCTTATTTTTTAAATAAATATAATGTATTTACATATTTTTTAAAAATAATTACAACATTTTTTTATTTTATTTACAGTATTATCACATCATTTATTATAGAGAAAATTATCATTGAAATATCTTAAATTAAATTATTTGTATAGATTTTAAATGATGATATTTAATTTTTTTAATTTTAAAAAATTGATTAATTAAATATAAATTATATTATTTTAATAATATTATATTATAATATTACTTTTAAAAAATAGTATTTTAATAAAAATTATAAGATTAAGTAATAATTTTTAATTTAAAAAATTAAATAAAATAATATAAATGATATCTATAATCTAGTTATATTTATTATAGTAATAGATAATTTAAGGTAACCCTATCACTAAACCTATTTTTGTAGAAGCAAAATTTATATTTTTTAAGATATTTAATTATTAAATTATAAATATAAATTATTTTAATGGACTGTTTTTAATGGATTTGAAAAAAATCATAATTTTTTAATTTTTAATCTTTTAATTATATAATTATCTTTTAAATGATTAAAATTAATTTTAAAAAATATGTAATAATTATAACTAAAAACAATTAACTTATTGCGGGCTCATTTTGTGACTACTTTATTTTTAAGGATTCTATTTTGTCTGTTACTCAGTACTTGGATTTTAAATAAAAGGGTAATTTGTCGATTCATATAGAAAATCTATATACATGAAATAATTTTGAGAAAATAAATTTAAATTAAGATTGCTTTCTGCAAACAAAAAAAAAAATAAATTAAATTAAATTAAATTAAACAGGATTAGGACAAAAAGATAAAGTTACTTTGAGCCACTGCTATTGCTCTGTAGTGGCATCATATATGTCTGCCATGCCACAGACAGCAGAAGTTCTCTTCTCAGCCTCAATTGGTATGATTACTTGACCGTTGTCTAACCTTTCTTTCACTTTTCCCGTTGCAATTATTGTCTACTGCTCATGTCCCACAAAAATTTGAATATTAATCACTACTTCAACACTAATTTGTCTTTTGTTTTACTAATAATATAATCACAATAATTATTCATAAAATATATAAATATTTATTTATTTTAATATTAATTATTATTTAATAAATTATTTTTATAATAATAATGACTTATAAATAATGTATTAATTATATTAATAAATATATTAATATAATTAATTATTTTATTTATTATAAAAATAAAAATTATATTTTATACTTATTTTTTATAATAATTTAATTTTATAATTATTAAAAATTAATAATATAATATATAATTAATATTTTTTATATATATTGAATAAAGATTATTTTAACTTAAGTAAAATAAATAAAAACATAAAATTAATAATTTATTATTATGTGATTAATTTATCATTTTTAAAATAAATATAAAATTTATGTAATTAATTTTATGATTCCTCACACAATGATCATATATCTAAATTAAATTCCAATTGATAATATTTTGCTATTTAATAAAAACAATATTTAATGTCCCTTAAAAACAAAAACAAAAAAAAAAATGAAACAAACGAACCACGTGACAAGCTTGCGAGGGAACAAGGTATTTTTAAAATTAAAAAATATTAAATATTAAAGCAGCATATCTCAACGTAAAATAATAAGGGAAAATAACATTTAAAAATTATAGCAAATCTCAAAACATTTTTAAAAAAATAACTTTTATATTCGACACATATATCATTAATTAAAAAAAAATTCAATAAACACATTTTAGTGTTCTACAATGCATGCGATTTGGTTGAACAATCAATCAACTTCACCTCCAATTAATTAGATATTGTTTATGTAAATTTTAGGTCAATTAAACCACTTTAGAGTTATTAGTTATTATTTTTCTTGCTGGTAAATCTTTAAATAATTTTTATGAAATACAATTACACTAATACCTATTGTATCAGGACCAATAAAATTACGTCATTTTATAAAATTGATTGTTTTTTATATCCTTATTTATATTTATTTTTAAATCTTAATTGTTTATTTTATATCTAAAATATGCGATGATTTGAAACTATTTTAACCCCTTAAATTAATATTATATGATTTAAATTTAATAAATACATGGTTTTATTTTATAACAAATAGTATGATTAAAAACATTATTCTTTCTTATTATACTCTTCCTCCCTCAAGTTTTGTTTGCAGTTTGTGATCGGTGTAAAACTGTAAGTACACATTTGTTGTATGAAGAGTATCGTTCTCAAGGATTAGTAACTTACTTTTAATAAATATTAAAATTATATTAACCTTAATTTTATCTAAAAAAAGTCACTAAAATTATTGTAATATGAATTTAAAATAAAATCAATTTAAACAAAATGTACAAAAGAAAATGAAGATGTTCTAAAATCAAATCAATGATAAAAAACTTCTAGTAAATCGATTTCACCTAATTTCTCACTCTGCTTTACTCATCTAGTTAATTGAATTAATTTTTCTCTTTTTGTTAGCAATCTAAAAAAAACATCCAAAAACTTCTTTCGATAGTCAATTAGAAATATTCTTGTTTATCAATTTATACAAGAATATGCAATTTAATAAAGCAAGAAAGCATTAAGATCAATTATTTTAATACTACATAGGTTCATATAAGTCTTTCGATCTCTATGTTTACCCATAGTGAAATATTCTAGATCTATTATATAATTCTTTCTTTCGATGGTAAATCACAAGATTAAAATCATCTAATTAATGACCATTTAATTAGAAGCAATAAACTCAGAATAAATGAGAAAAACATAAAGAGAAATAATTCAAATTAACATATAAAATCAAACAGAGTTTGGAATTAGATTACATCTTTTTCCCAGAATAAAGAAAATTTAGTTCATGCTAAAAATTAAATTTATCATAAACAAAATTACCATAATTTTTCTCAGAAGAATTGAAAGAAAAATTAACGCTCCAAAAATCTGCTCTTGGTTCCCCTATTTCCACTAGCATCAATGTTTCCCTACTTTCGTTTCTCCTCTACTTTCTTTTTTTTCTATGCTGCCAATGCTTTTTTGTTTTCCTCCTTTTCTTCTATTTATGTTCCTATCTATCTATCTATCTATCTATCTATCTATCTATCTATCTATCTATCTATCTATCTATCTAATCAAACTTCGCCTTCTGCACTTTTGCGTTTTTTTTAATTTGATCACAATAAATCTTCATTCAAATTTGAGAGTCCTTAGATGATATATTTCTAGAAATTTAAATCTTCATTTTCTTCAAATCCGTAATAAAATTTAAATAATAATAATGAAGTCTAAAATCAATAAAAATAAAATAAAATTAGACTAAAGTTAAAGTTAAAATTGATAAGTGATAAATTATGTCAAATTATGCAAGTCATCATACACTCTCAAACTTAGAGCTTTGTTTGTCCTCAAACAAAAATAAAAGAAAAGAAAAGAAAACTATAAACAATGTCAACTAGACCTCATAGAGAACTACCATCACTCACCAAGCCATGATCTAAATTTAGATTTTATTACTAATAACTTACTCTTTTTACATCGAAGATAGCAGGAAAATTAATCAAAAATTCAACAATTTGTTAAGTAAGAGTTAAACATTTACTTCAACCTAAAGTTAAGTCATTGAGTGTGTGTGTGTAAAATAGTCAATTTAACTCCAAACCACTAGCGAATTCAGATAAAAGTAGAACAACTGAAATCAGAAGAATTCTCTCAAAACTTAACTCCATGAGTCCAATTTTCAAAAATTCTCTCTACTAATGTAATCAAATATCAAAATCAGATATCGAAAGGTCTTTAATCAAGGTTGTAATGACAGGCCATAGGGTGAGGGCTAAGAAAGAAATAGATATGGAAAATCAAAGCAAACTAGGAAAATAATTGGTAGAAAAAAACCATACAAAGAATATTCATAGGATTCACACCATAGCTCTTTCTCGATAGTATGCTCATACTAATGACATTATTGTTGCTATACTCAATAAGTGGAGTGCTTTTTTCGTTTTTTTGGCCACCTTGATACATATAGTCTTTTATAATTTTCAACCATTTAACCCTTTTTATATTCTTGTCTTTTACTTTCTTTTCTTTTCACACTTTGATAAAATAGAGCAAACATAATGTGGATTATTTAATTTAAGCTAAATTTATCTTTAATGAAAATTTCCTGCAAAGTGGTCTCTCAAAATTTAAGCTAAATTCATGGTTTTTCAAGCTTAGAATGAGAATGGTTTATATAGTTAAAAAAATAAATAAAGACTTATGTAAAATAAGGCTCAAGGGGTTGACTATAGGCATACACCATGCAATGATGGTGTGGTGATCAAGACGGTTGGGAAAGCTTTTTGGTTGTGACAAAAATATTTCCTAGATCCTTTTTCTAATGTTTAGTATCAACTAGGATTTCGCATCAAGGATCCATCAACGGATTCTAGAGCAAAGCAAGATTGAATTTTCTTAACCTAATTAATTCAACTCCTTCTCTTCATAGACAAAATGGAGTAGAGAAAAATTGACTATGTGCTCAATTATTTTCAAGAACAAAGATTTAAATCAAAGTACCTACAAAACTTTTCTTAACATACTAGCAGATTTTGAAATTTTTTTCTCAAAACCATCCTCAATCACAAAATTAAAATTAAAATTCTTTATAACCTAATAAGCTTTATGCTCTAACTCAACAGGGAGATGAAATTCTTTTCCAAAAACTAATCGATAAGGAGACATCCTGATAGGTGTTTTGAAAGTTGTACAGTATGCTCACAAAGCATCATCAAGCTTCTTTGCCCAATCCTTTCTATTGGTGTTGACCGTCTTCTCAAGGATATTCTTGATTTTTGGATTTGAAATTTTAGCTTGGCCATTAGTTTTAAAATGGTAGGTAAGTGCTATCTTATGTTTCACACCATATTTAGAGAGAAGGTTATCGAACAAATTGTTGCAAACTTGGGTCCCTTCATCATTAATAATATCTCATAGAGTGCCAAATCTTGTAAATATGTTCTTATGCAGAAATTTGAGCACTACCTTTACATCATTTTTTGTTGCAGCAATTGCCTCCACCCACTTTTACACATAATCAATTGCTAACAAGATATAAATAAATCCAAAAGGAGGAAAAAGACCCATAAAATCAATTCCCCAAACATCGAATAACTCAACCTCTAAGATATTTTCAATGGTAGCTTCTTATGCCTTGAAATATTTCTCATACGTTAGCATCGATGACAAGTTTTCACCAAAGTATAACTATCACAAAAAATAAAGGGCCAAAAGAAACCATTTTGAAGTAACTTAGCTACTATTCATGTTACTCCAAAATTTCCTCCATATGATAAGGAATGGCAATGATGGACAATGGCTTGCATCTCTTCTTCAAACACACATCTTCGGATGATTTGATTAAGGCATCTTTTGGAAAGAAAATGTTCATCTCAAAGATAATATTTTACATCATGCAAAAACTTCTTACATTGGTGGTAAATAAGATCTAGTGGCAATACCTTACAAGTTAGGTAGTTTACAATGTCATCATACCAAGGAAGCTTGATCTCACATGCAAACAACTACTTATCAAGGAATGCTTCTTGGATCACTAAATATGGTTTTACTTCCTCTTGCTCCAACTGAGAGAGATGATCAGCAACTAAATTTTCACTTCCTTTCTTATCTCGAACTTCCAAATCAAATTCTTAAAGAAGAAGGATCCAACGAATCAACCTAGGATTAACATCATTCTTTCCAAACAAATAATTAACAAAGTGATGTATGAATAGTGAAAACTATCAACTTTGTACCAACGAGTTAAGACCAAAATTTGTCACAAGAAAACACCATAGTAAGCATCTCCTTCACAATTGTTGTATAATTCAATTAGGCTTCATTCAATGTCTGGTTTGCATAATATATGGCCCTAAATAATTTGTCTCGCTTCTGTCCTAACACTGCTACAATTGCAAAGTCACTTGCATCACATATTACTTTAAAAGGTTGACTCCAATAATGTACAATCATTATTGGTACTGAAATCAGTTTCTCCTTGATTACATTAAAGGCCTCCAAACAAATATCATCAAAGTCAAATGCAGAATATTTTTTAAGGAGATTACATAAAGGTTTAGAAAGTTTAAAAAACTATTTATAAAGCTTCTATAAAATCCCACATGTTCCAAAAATCTTTTGATTCCCTTCACATTTTTTGTAGGTGGTAGTTTTTCTATGGTTGCAATTTTAGCTCGATCAACCTCAATTCCTCTAGATGACACTTTATGGCCAAACATGACCTCTTCTTGAACCATGAAATTACACTTCTCCTAGTTTAGGACAAGATTTTAATCTTCACATCTCTACAAAATAAAAGCTAAATTATGCAAACAATGATAAAAAGATGTACCAAAAACTAAAAAATCATCCATAAAAATTTCCATATATCTTTCACCATATCAAAAAAGATAACCATCATGCAACCTTGAAATGTTGGTGGGGCATTGCACTATCCAAAGGGCATCCATCTAAAAGAAAATGTTCCATAAGGGCATGTGAATGTAGTTTTCTCCTAATCTTTGGGCGCTATAGAAATCTGGTTATACCCTGAATAAGCATCTAAGAAGCAATAATAGGGATATCCGACCAATCGGTCTAACATTTTATCAATGAATGGAAGTGGAAAATGATCATTCCTTTTTGCTCTGTTCAACTTACGGTAATCCATACATACTCGCCAACCCGTGACTATTCATGTATGAATAAACTCATTGTTTTTATTTTCACCACTGTTATTCCACCCTTTTTTGGTACAACCTACACTCGACTTACCTATGAGATATCTGAAGTAGCATAAATAACTCCAGCATTGAGGTGCTTCAAAATTTCAACTCTCATAACTTCCTTCATTGTTGGATTTAATCTTCTTTGGGGCTCAATTGATGGTTTGTAAAGCTTCTCCATTAGAATCTTGTGCATACAAATGGAAGGACTTATACCTTTTATGTCACAGATAGTCCATCCCAAGGATGTTCTACGCTCCCTTTACACATGTAGAAACTTTTCCTCTTCTTTAAGTGTATGTGATTCCACAACAATCACTGGAAATGTGTAACTATCACCCAAGAATACATAGCGAAAATGCTCAGGAAATTGCTTCAACTCTAAAGTTGTAGTTTGTTGCACTTTTTCTATAGAGATTATAGAATATGTCTTTGCTACCATCGACTCTAGCATGTCCACTTCTTTGCTAAATGATGTAATCTACTGCAATGCTTCCAAGGAAAATACATAGTGGAGAAATTCTTCACTAATAAAAGGTAAATCATATTCATAAATAGTAGAGTTAATAAATTATAAGCATGAGATAAAGTGGTGATACATCATTCTAGGTTATTGACTGGCATATATTCTTGAAAAAATTCTATTTCACATTACTCAATGATATGTACCCGAAAGAAAGTGCTTATAACCTCTTCTTTGTTCACTTTCAATATTAACTCACCCTTTTGAACATCTATTAAATCCTTTCCCATAATCAAAAATGGTCGACCAAGAATTAGTGGGACATCTTGGTCTTCATCCATGTGTAACACCACAAAATCATCAGAAAAAATTAATTTATCCACCTTTACTGATACATCTTCAATGATTCCACGTGGATACTTGATGGATCGGTCTGCTAGTTGTAAAGAAATTGTTGTTTGTTTCATCTCTCCAAGTCCTAATTTCCTATAAATAGATAGTGGCATAAGATTAATGCAAACATCAAGATCACATAAAAATTTACCAAAAAAAGAATTTCCAATAGTGCAAGGCAAAGTGAAACTTCCATTATATTTTAATTTTTGAGGTAATTTCTTTTGAAGAATGACACTACATTCTTCAAAAAGTTTCACTGTTTCTAACTCCTCTAAACTTCTCTTCTTGGAAATGATGTCTTTCAGGAATTTGGCATAATTTACCATTTGTTCCAAGTCATCTATAAAAGGAATATTTATGTGAATTTTCTTAAAAATATCCAAAAACTTAGAAAATTGCTTATCTAGTTTTTGTTTTTGAAAGCTTTGAGGATAAGGAAATAGAGTAGAGAGAATATGAGGATTGTCATGAAATGAAGTTGATGGATGCATACCAATCTCTCTTAGTGTATCATCAACAATCTCCTCTTTTTCTACTTTATTATTGATTTGGCCATCGTTTAGAGCTATAGGGGTGAACTTTTGGTTAGTAACAAAAGACAGTAATTTTATAAAAGTTTTAAAATACAACAAAATATTATATTTAAACCATATAATTGGCAGGAGGATATTATTTGAAATATTATATATATTCCCTTAAAAAAAGCCTTTTTTTACTCCTCCCTTTTTTGTTGTATTTTGTGTAATCGAAACTGAGTGATTCGATGGGTGTTGGATCTGTTTTGATGAGGGTTCTGTTTATTTTTATTCTTTTAATTTTAATTTTTCAATATTCAAAATTACCATCCCAAAATTCAATACTTGCCAATAACATGTTTAAATAATTCAATTTTGTTCCAATTTTGAGCTTATTATAATTAGTGCAATATCCATAATCCTGCTGATGTGAATCATTAGGTTACTAAGTCACATCTTTTCACTAATTAGTGTGCCATTTAAGCTATGAAAAAAATTACATATATAATTATTTTAATTTCATAAATTAAGTATAGTGACTATTTTATTTTAAAATAATATAATTAATTAACTTAAATTTAATCATTTTAGATTAATTTTGATAATTTTAATTACTTTATTTTTTAATTTTTTTTTTAATTTTTGAGATGTTTTTCTTTTCAAATACCTACCATCATATAAGGTTCAATTTGATTAAAATTAATTTTTAAAAAAAAACCCAAAATATCAAAATTGATAATAAATTACTAAAATATGTAAAAATATAACAATATAATGATTAAATTGTATCGATTATAGGGTGACTAGTGTGTCTAAATTTTTTATGTAAGTTAGATCGAATTGAACTTTCTAGTCATAAAATTATATATATTTGAAGAAAAAATATTTTAAAAAATAAAAAATAAAATGATTAAAATCATCAAAATTAAACTAAAGAAACTAAAACATGTATAAATATAATAACAAGGTAGTTAAAGTATAACATTTTAAATTAAAATGACTCGTATATATAATTTGTTAAAATGGAGTTACAATGAATAAGTGAACTTTTTTTCCATTAAACTATTTTCTCTGTCGTTTTACATAATTTCATTTTTAAATTTTTCAAAAAATATCTCAAAATTTATAAGAATATGGAGGAGAGTAGAGATAATATCTCAAATGTTCCTGAGGTTTAGTATATCTTCACATATGTCCTCGAGGCTTATAAAATATATAAAATGTTTTTGGATTTTAATAGTGTTAATTTTTCATCCATTACTATTTAAAATATTATTCTTTGGCTTTGATATCAATTTTTGCATATCGATACAATTTTTAATCAAATGCTAATATTGACCTAGTTGATGGTCTTTGTTTATTTACGGAAGACAATAACTTGTCTAAAAAGCTTATTATTTGTTGGTATAAATTTGATTTTTGTTTATATTCATTACAATTGCATAATATATTATGTTATTCATTATGTTGATTACTTAATTATAATCATTAATCTATTAATTGTCTTTTAAAATTAAATATTATTATTTTATTTGTTAAATTTAATAGTTCTAGTTTATGTACTAATGAATCGATGTTCATAGAATATTATCTTGATAAGTCATATGTGTTGAATGCATATTATTTTGTCCTATTCGTAATATACAAACAGGTTTTTCTTGTGTACATACAGTGTACTTATAATCTTCAAAGAAGTAATATCCAAACATTAAGTTGTTGAATTCCTCTTCCTCTATTCTTATATATTTTTTACTAAAATAATCTTTTAATGTCCTTGAAACAGGATAGTCTATGATGATTATGATAGCTTTAATATAATTTGTATAGATATCTAATAAGGTGCTAAATCTTTTAAAATTTTCAAGACAAGTTTCATAATCCTCATCTTTAAAGTATTCATTTAAATGATAGAGGTAACCTTTATCAAATTTTTCTGATAGAATTAGATTTTATCTTTAAGTTTATTTCTAATTATTAGTTGGTTATTTCTAAAAACAGTTTAGATTGTCCTATTTTAGCAATATTATGTCTTGTTGGAAGCAAATATTTTAACATTCAAGATTCTTAATTGGCTTAAATTTATAATTATTATATCTGAATTTGATGAGTCCACCACGATCTTTCTTTCTGTTCGTCTTCTTTTGTTACACATATTATGCCTCAGTTTTGCTCAAATCTCAACACCCTCTTAGCAATGGTGAACCTTCTGCATCCGTACATAAATTGTGTCCAATAGTTTACTTACTAGAGAATAGTAACTAAACTCCATTTTATTCATAGAATAATAATTATTACCACTTAAGGCCAACTAAGAACCTTGAGGAGATGTTTAGCCTCTCATAATTACTGGGTATAAAATTATTGGTTTTGGGATTTATAGATAGAAAGGTTTTATATTGCTATAGTCTTTTGTGTATTTCAGAATAGAGTACTCTGAATTTTTGTGTATTCGCATGTGTTTTGAAATGAGAAAAAGGGTTCCTTTTATAGCACAAGGAATCCCTGTTTACAAGACTAAAATTATAATTTTACCCTTGCTTTAATAATCCATACGTTTTTTTAATTTAAAGGATAGCCATTGCTTTTTTCCTTGGCACATGCTACCGACTAAGATGTGAGATCTACGTCTTTATTTCCTTTGTCGTCTTCTTCCGATAGTTTCTTTCCTTATTTTCCTTTGTCATTTTCTACTGACAGTTCTTTTGATAACGTTGATGATGCCACATCTTCATCTTCTTGGTCTTTGATGCAAAGAATGCATCTGTGGTCTTTGGTGGATTTTCTGGCATAGAAGCAAAATACCTTCCTTATTTCTTGAAAAATTTACAAGTTATTGCAATTAAAATTGGTTTCGTATTTGGTAATTTTTTCCCCATCTTCTTTTGACAGAGCCATGCTACTGTGGAAAATGATAATAAATTTACTAGTTGAATAATTTACTTTAATCTCAGTAGAATTGTCAATCTTCCTGAGTTCATAGTAAATTTGGCCTAGCATTTAACCTTTTAGTACATAAAGTTTTTCTGTGTTGAATTCATTTTCTAAAAGTACCCTTGGTTTCGGAACTTCTTTGTTTGTGTTGGAAATCCCTATCTTGATGAAGTGGTAGGGACTAACACATCCTTTCTCATTCTAGTCTATTAATGAACTAAAAAATCTAAGATAAACATGTTTATCACCTCCTTTAATCTTCCTTCTAAAGTTCTTGATTGCTCTTTTAAAATTCTCTAGGAAATAATTTAACTCACTTGAATTAATTCATGAATATATATTTTCTATTAATCATGCATGAAAGGATTTATACACAAATATTAGATCAGCTCCTTCCAAGATATTGAATTTACTTCTTATAAGAAATTCCTTGTCTGTAGTATAGAACTTGATATCTTCAATATGTTCTTGGGTAGAATTTCTGGTCAAGTTATAAAGACTCAACCATTGTGGTTTGTTGAGGTTTCTATATTGATCATTCTCATCTTCAATGATTGGAGTATTTCTAGTGGATGTCTCCCTGAATAGCATTGAATGCTTTACTATTTTTGATGTCTCTAGAGGAGAAGCTTATCTAAAAAGCACTGGAGGCCTTGTTATTTTCCCAAGATTTGTTAATCTGCTTGGAGCTATTGGTTGTTATTGTAATGCCATAGAATAATTTCTCACTATCTTCTTTTTAGTTATTAGTTTTTGGTGTTTTATAGTTAGCATAACTACCTTTTGCTTCTATTATGTTGGTGAAGGCTCTATGAGTTACTCCAATGATTCCTAGAATAGATTTACTGGCTTTTTCCCAATTGTTATAAATTCATGGTTTTGAGCCATTATAGACCACATCAACTTTTTGTTGTTCTTCCCTTTCTGTCTCATCTGCCTAATTGAGCTTTGTGGTCTCAAAAGTTTTTTGTGAACTGTTAAGTTCTTCCTTTTTAGAAGTTTCATCTTGAATTTTTAATGAAGATTCCTCTTTTGAGCTTAAAGGTTGTTTTGAACAATTAAGTTCTTCCTGTTTCTTTCCTATCTCCATAAGAGATTTCTCGAGATATAGCAACTTGAGTTGTTCCTGTAGGATTTTTATCTCCTTTTCCTTTATCTTGATTTTGATGTCAAGATGTTCCAAACCTGAAAGGATAAAAGTAATTAGAGGTGCCAATTCTCTAGTAAGAGCATATGGTAAGCTATTTTTATCGCTTGGAAGATGTTCAACATCAAAATTGTAATAGTTGAACCATTGTTTCTATCTAACTAATCTTCTTGTTTGTAATCACCTACAATATTAATTCTTAAAAAATAATCAAAATTCTTGTTATTTGTTCTATCAATGAATTTGGAGCTTATAAATATATTGCAAATTTCTTAATGGCTTTTTTAACAGCTAAATATTCTTTTTCATTACGATGGTAATTTAATTCTGAACCTTGGAAAGATCCTTATGTATATCTACAAAGATATTCATCTTTGTCATCTACTCTTTCTTTAAGAACTACTCCCTAATATTCTTGTGAAGCATTTGTTTCAATTATCATCTTATCATCTGGTCCTTGATGGTATAAAGTTAGAAAAAAATCTACCTTTGCTTTTACTCTATCCATATATAGAGCATCTTCTTTGGTCCATTTTCAAATATGATCTTTTTTCAATTTTGCTTATAATGGTTTTCTCATTTGTGCAAGTTTCTTGATGTATGTTTCTGCATATGTTAAACAACCTAAAAATCTTTGTAACTAGTTTTTGTCTTTTAATTCACTAGAGAAACCTTGAATATTATTTAGTACATGAGGTTATAGATTATGTTTTTCATCTTCAATTTCTAACCTCAAATATTTAATTTTTGTTAAACAAGTATTGCTTTCTTTTCAGAGAGTACAATGCCTTATTTTCTACATTCTTGTAGAATATTGATAATATCTAAATAATGTTTATTTAATTCATTAGTAAAAACCAAAATATCATCTATGTAAACACAACAAATATCTTGTAATTTCTTGAAAATGTTATCCATATATCTTTGAAAAATACCTGGAGCTTTTTTTAATCCATATGGTATAAATGTCTATTGGAATTGTCCTTGAGGGAAACTAAATGCTATTAGTTTTTGGGATTATTCATTCAATCTTATTTGCTAAAATCCGCTTTTACAATCAAAGCTTAAGAAATATTTCTTTCCTTTTATTAATGATAGTAGTTTTTCCTTTTATTTAATGAAGTATTCATCAGCAATGGTTTCTTTATTTAGTGTTTTAAAGTTTATTACCATTCTTTTTTTTCCTCTTCTTTTCTCAACTTCTTTTTCAACTAAGAATGTTGGACTAGAGTGAGGTGAATTACTTGATATTATGACTTTTAATTCCAAAATTTCTTGAATTTGATTTCCAAATTCAATCATGTCTTCTAGAGTATAAATCATTCGTTTTACTCTTATGATTTTGTTCAGATCTCTTAATTTTATGTTGACTATTGTTTTAGATTTATTAATTTTTGAATGCAAAGGATTTTCTGAACTTATTATTTTTAACAGTTTTCTAATGGGGGTTAGAGCTTTGTCTTCTTGTAATTGAGAAAATAGTTTTGTTTTCCTTCTATATCTAATACAATATTTTCTAAATAAGGTTTTTGTTGGCCTTCTATCTCACCATGTTTTCACTTTTTATGTTTTTGCATAAAAGTTAGGTTTAAGATAATTAAAACTTTTCTTATTTTTGAGACATAGATGATATCTCCTTCTAAGGTTGTAAGACTTATTTTGTCGAAATATTGTATGAAAGATTAATATAAGTTTAGGAAATTATTTCCTATTAACAAATCAACTCATGTTTTCTATTAATATATGATAGGAATGTGAAACTTTTCTCCTCCTATCATTATATCAGTATCCTTTAATACCTTATTAAGATTTATTGTAGTATTATTAACAATTCTTACAATTAAATCTTTTGACGTTTGTTTCCAGTTGTCTTCTAGAAATACATATTTATTGGCTACACACATACTAGATCATGTATCTATATATGCATGTAAATGATAAGTGTTATAATCTTTAAATCTTAGTCCTACTTTAATATAAGTATTATTTAGATTTGTAATACTATACAAATCATTCATCTTTTGATGAAGAATATCCACAATTTGAGTGTTCATATTCTCAACCAATTATTTCTTCCTTAGTTTCTTCTAATAGATAGATACTATGAGTATTATCTATATCACATTCCTCGATTTGTTCTAATTCCACTTTGAAAGCTTCTTCCAAGATTTTTGCTTTTTGTGGAAATTTGTTTTTATGTTGAAGTCTATTTGGACATTCATTAGCACAATGTCCTTCTTCATTATAGATCCAACATCTGCATTTTTTTTCCTTTTCTAAAGGGCAATAATTCCTGTTTTTAGAAGGTTTATACTTCTTTCTTCTAAAATATTGTTTCTTGTAATTTTTTCTATTAAATCTCTTTTAATATTTTTGGAAATTTATTTTCTGAATTTATATTTTTTATATATTTGTTTATAACATTTTTTATTACATCCATATTTTTCTAGTATTCTAAAATCTTTTATATCACAGCAGATTTTATCATTCCTTTTTATCTGTTTATATTCTTTTCTTTCTTCATTAAATTGAAATTATCTTTTTTTTTTCTCATATTGTTATTCATTTTTTTTCTTTTCTCATGTTTAATAATTAGGGAATTTGATTTCTTAGGTGGTTCTTCTTTCAGTCCTTCTAAGGGATCATATTTATGACCTATTATTTCATTATTTCTATGTATGTTGTATATATCTTTTCTTAATTCTGAAAATTCCTTGTGTATATCATGTTATAGTTTATTATAAGCACATTCTTTTATTTCATTTAGTAATTCTTTTTGTGCATATATTATTTCTTGTAAATATTTTGTGTTTAATTCTTGGACTAAATTCATTTTCTCTATTAACAATTGTACAGTTTCAAATAATGTTGCTTGATTTTTTGCCATGCCTACTAAGTTTCCATTAACTTCCAAATGCTTATTTTTTATTTTAACTCTAAACATTATTTTTTCTCTAATATTTAGTCATGAACTAATACCTTCATTATTTTGACTTCATTTTCTAGTTTAACTTCTTATTTAGAAGTTTATACTTCATGTTATATAAAAGTAAACCTTGACATACTATTATTTCTAAAAACATTACTTTTTCTACCTATTATCAAAGGTTTTTTCTTTGATATCTAATTTACATTCTTCTGGTATTTCAATGTTCGTTAGAATTTCTAGTTTTATTATTTATCTAAGTTCATTAAAAGCTTTGTCTATTTCTATAAATTTATTTTATCCATATATTGAACTATTATGACTATTTGTTAAAGAATATGCTACTAGATAATGTATTAAAAATGGATGATTTTCTTCTTTCATTAATTCTCTCCTCTTTCAAATTAATAAGCTAAACTTAATACTTGATTTAGTTTTTTATCATATATATTAATAGAAAATCTAGGATATGCTGTAAATTTTAGCTTTTAGTATCCTAAGTTACCATGAATAATTCATAATAATAAAGTATCATTCCTATTTATTATTCTATTATCTAATAATGTTATTTTTATTGGTGCATTTATTCCTTTTCTAAAATGAGTTTTTATTAATATTTGAATTCCTCCTAAATGAATGTATCCAATTTTTTCTTTATTTTTATGAGGAATTTTTGATAGCTTGTTTAATATAGTTTCTTTATCAATTAATAGTATATTATACCTTCATTTTGCATCTTAATCTTAACAATCATTTCTTTATTACTTATGCTATAATAAATTATGTTTTTCTTAGAAAAAATTTTCTTAATAAAAATGATGGGTTTTAAATCAATCTCTTTCTCTAAGATTTAATTTTACTTTGTGAATTTTTTCAATTTTTTTTACTTATTACCATTTCTTATGAAAAATATCCTGAAATTTCTTCTGTTTCTATGTATATTATTTCTTAATTTATTTCTTCTTCCATTTTAGGAATGTTACTATTCATTTTCGTTAGATTTAAATTCCGTTATATTTCAAAGGTATTTTTGAATTTTTTGAAACTTTAAGGTATTTTTAAAGATTCCCTTGGGGTATTTCTTATATTAATCTAGGACAACGACATTGACTCTGTGTAATTATTATTACCATAAAAATAAATCATTAATGATATATTTATTTAATAATAATGACATTAATGTGTAATTAATATTAAAAATAAAATAAATATTTTAAGTATTTTTATTATAACAATAATTTACCTTAAAAATAATATTATCTCTTAAATTGAGAAAAATATATATTAATATGGATAATGATATTAATACAATAATGTTTATTATTTATATAATAAAAATATATAAAATATTTATTTATTTATAGTATTAGTTATATCTTATTATTATTATTATTATTAATAAGATGTAAAGTTATTATTAATCAAATACTTTTATGATAATAATAATAATTTAAATTATGATAAAATTATTATACTTATTCGGTGTATTATTACAAGTTTAAAGATTTATTAAATAAAAAATTTATTAATTAAAAATTGTGATAATATTATAATAATGTAGTTAATTATAAATTAAAAAATGAATATTAATATTTTAATCTATAATTATTATATTACAAGGGACATAAAGAATTCTTGTTATTAAATATATGTAAAAGTAGTTACTCATTAATTACATTCTCAAGACACAACACTTGTTTTCCTGAACCATCGTTGAGTCAAATTCAGGACCCAGTTCGATATACATATTTTTATTATAGGAACCAGCTCTATAACAAAAGAATTTATAATTTGGATCAACCTTCCAAAAAGAATCCAATGGTTTGAGACTGCATGAATCATAGAATACAATTCAGAAAATATTTTTAATCGAATACTGCATAAATGCTATCTTTTTTAAAATAATAAATTACCATGTGAATCAACATTTCAATTATTAAATAAATCACATATATAAAAACTAAATCAAAACTAATAATATAAAATAGTATTAATATTTATGTGAGTAAATATACAAAAATATTTGACAATGACTACATGTAACTCCGATTTAGTCACATAAACAAATAATATGATTTTAATTATATTTATTATTCATTTATAATTTAAATGAATAGAATTCGAAATAACCCAAAAAAATAATGTTATTGAAAATATAATGTTAAAAGAAACTAAAGCAAATATTAAAGCACAAAAAATAAAAACACTAAAAATTTAACAGGATTCGGTATAAATGTTACCTATATCCTCGGACGTCATTAACCACTTTCACTATCTCCAAATAAATGAATTCCAAAATTACAACTAATTGCGCTAAATTTAGTTAATCAATTACTCTTATCAAAGAGACGAAGATTTACAAATTTTGGGATATTTTACAAGTGGAGGAATGTGTTTTATTTATAGCCAAAAATACAACACTCACCTTCATTCTTAATCAATGTAAGACTTTTTCAATTTGCTCATTAAGGAGTTATACAACAAATCTCCACCTTAACGACTTAATAATTTTTAAATGATTTTTTCAATCTCTAGATCAACGACGCCATTGTCAATTCAAATTTAGAGGATTTTAATCAAGCCCAGACAATGTTTGAACTTGATTGCAGTTACCATCATGGTCATCATATCTGCAGGAT
Organism: Hippophae rhamnoides; assembly: GCA_033030585.1. Lineage (NCBI taxonomy): Eukaryota > Viridiplantae > Streptophyta > Magnoliopsida > Rosales > Elaeagnaceae > Hippophae > Hippophae rhamnoides. The sequence continues at coordinate 21,742,880 of CM065438.1, read as the reverse complement.
TCTCTGTAGTATTGATCTTCTAAACTAATACTCCATCTTCTTCAATAATATCTCATATGAAATGGTAACGAACATTAATGTACTTTGTACGTGTATAGTAGACTTGGTTCTTTGCTAATTAATAACACTCTAACTGTCACAAAACACCTTAATATGTTTTTGACAAATTCACAAGTCTTCAAGCAAATCTCATGACCAAATAGCTCCCTTTAGAGCCTCTATAACTGTCATATACTCTGTTTCTGTAGTAGACAAAACAATTGTGGACTTTCAACTAACTCGTGCTCTAGAAAGAGTAAATACATAACCAGTAGTTGGCCGACGCTCATCTAAATCTCTTGCATAGTCAGAATCACAATATCTGAATGCACATTTATCAACATTATTATCCTGTTGAAATACTAAATCAACATCTACAGTATTTAAAATATACCATAGAATCCATTTCACAACCAACCAATGTCCTTTACCAGAATCATGCATGTACCTACTTATAACATCAACCACATGTGAAATGTCAGGTCTCATACACACCATTGCATACATCTAGCTACCAACCGCATTTACATAAGGTACCTTTGCCATGTATTCCCATTCTGCATCATTCTTAGGAGATAATTGAGAACTAAGCTTGAAATGAGGAACAAGTGGAGTCCTTACAGATTTTTTTTGTTTATTCATATCAAAATATTGTAGTGCCTTATTCAAATATTGACTATGGGTCAAACTAAACTTCTCTTTCTTCCTATCTCTGCTTATCTCCATGCCTAGAATCTTCTTGGCTTCTTCTAGATCTTTTATCTTGAACTCTTGATTTAGTTAAGCCTTTAATCTCTCAATTTTTGCTTGGCTCTTTGATGCAATCAACATATCATCAACATACAATAGAAGATAGATGAAAGATTCATCTTATAGCTTGCAAAAATACACGCAATGATCATGTGTACTTCTAGTATACTTTTGTTGCAACATAAACTGATCAAATCGTTTGTACCACTGCCTCAGAGATTGCTTCAATCCATACAAAAATTTGTTTAGCTTGCAAATCCAATTCTCTTTACTAGCAACATTAAACCTTTCTTGTTGAGATATATAGATTTCCTCTTCCAAGTCACCATGTAGAAATGCGACTTTCACATCAAGTTGAACTAGTTTCAAATCCAAATGTGCTACCAAGGCCAACAAAATTCTAATGGAGGAATGTTTTACAACTGGAGAAAATACCTCATTATAATCGATTCACTTCTTCTGAACGTAGACCTTAGCCACCAATCTTGCCTTGTAGCAAACACCATCTTTTTTAGGAAATCCTTTTTTCTTTACATACATCCAATTACAGCCAATTTCCGTCTTGCCCTTAGGTAGTTGTGTCAACTTCCATGTCTTATTCTTCTAAAGGGACAGAAGTTCTTTGTCCATGGATTCCTTCCATCTTTTAACTTCAAGGCTTTTGATTGCTTCTTTATATGTGGAAGGAACATCATCATGCACAACTGAAAGTACATAGGCCATCGTATTCTTAAATTGAACAGGTAAATCTTCCATATATTTTTATCGAGCAAGCATATTGACATTTTATTGTCATGGCCTATCAACTGCAATTTCTTCTTGTTGTTGTGGAGGTTGTTGGGTTAAAACCTCTTCTTCATTTGATTCATCTTCTGCCAATGAAGGATCAGCTTTTGTCTTATCTCCACCAACTAGATTAACAATTCTGCTTTCAAACTCTACTAGCTTTGGAATTTGCTCGCTGCAATGTGCCATCAATCTTCTCAATTATATTTCTCAATAAGGTAGATTCATCAAAGGTAACATCTCTGCTGGAGATTATCTTTTTCGTTTCAAGACACATAGTCGATATTCCTTAGAACCAGAAGGGATCCCCAAAAAAATAGCTTTCTTGGCTCTTGGATCCAACTTTGATTCCGTTACATGATAGTATGTAATAGAACCAAACATATTTAAGAAATCGTAATCTCTAGTAGATTTTTCGAACCATACCTTCATAGATGTTTTGCCTTCAAGAGCAGATGATGGTAGACGATTGACAAAATGACATGCATACATCACAACCTTAGCCTAATACTGCTTGCCTAACCCAGTATTTGACAACATACACCGAACTTTCTCCGGTAAATTCTGGTTCATACGTTTTGCAACTCTATTCTATTATAGTGTTCTTCGAATAATGAAGTGTCGCACTATCCTTTCTTTTTCACAAACTTTCATAAATGTATCATTTGTATACTCAATGTCATTATCAGACCTCAAACGCTTGATCTTTCTATCAGTTTGAGTCTTGATCATCTTCTTCCACTTGAGAAAAATTGCTAACACTTCATCCTTCTTCTTTATGAGATACACCCAAACTCTTCTGGAGAAGTCATCAATGAAAGTGACATAATAATGTTTGCCACTCATGGATGGAGTTCTTGTTGGCCCTCATACATCAATATGGATGTAATCCAAAATGTCTTTTTGTATTATGGAGTGCAGTGCCAAAGCTTACTCTTTTTTGTTTCCCCAATACACAATGCTCACAGAATTCTAACTTGTCGATTCTCACGCCTTTTAATAGGGCTTACTTTATAAGAATATGTAAACCTTTTTCACCAGCATCTTAAATGCATATGCCATAGCTTGATAGTTTCTAAATCTTTTTCTTCCTTCGAAACTACTATTGATGCTATCATAATAACCATATTATCAAGTTAGTAGTACCAGCTATCTTTTCGAACACCTTTCATCGCCACAAGTGCTCTAGAAGTAACCTTCAATGCCCCATTTTGCATGGTCACAGTGAAGCCTTTTGATTCTAAGACTCCCACAACAATGATATTTTTCTTCATATCTGGGACATAATAAACATCTTTTAAGACTCTAGTTGAACCATCTTGATTCTTCAAACGAATTGCACCGATTTCCAAAACTTTGCATGGATAATCATTACCCATGAAAATAACTCCACCCTCTAGTTCTTCAAAGTTAAAGAATCATTCCTTATTAGGAGACATATGGAAGGTACACGCCGAATCAAAAATCCAATCACCAGGATGGGATGTTATTGACGAATCAACTAATGCAAAATCTGAATTTGAATTACTTTCAGCTACACACGCATCAGACGACACAACTTTTTCTTTCTTCTGAAGCTTCGGACAATTTTTCTTTCAATGGCCTTTTTCATGACAAAATGAGATCTATCTCTCATTCATTTTTGTTGAGTTTGTGGATGCCCTCTTACAGACGGCGCCTCTGCTGGTTCATAACTATATAAAGCATTGTAAACTTCCTCAAAATATATTATATCCTTCCCAATGAGTAAGCTCGTAATAAGGTGATCAAACTCATGCTAACAACATCAAGGCTAAATCTTTATCTTTAAAAGTTTAATCCATATTTAACAAATCTACTACTAATCGATTAAAAGCAGTAATGTGATCGTTTATTGTGGTATCTTGAAGATATTCAAAATGGAACAACTTCTTCTTCAAATAGAGTCGATTATGTCCGCTCTTCTTCATGAACTTGTTCTTCAACACCTTTCACAACTTACTTGCGGATGTCTCCTTCATGAATGTCTACTTTTGTTCTATTGAGAGACACAAATGGATTGTACCACATGCCAATCGATTGATATTTTTTCACTCGACTTCATTTGCTTCATCTAGTTTCTCTTATTCAATGGCAATGTTTAGACCTTATTGAAACAAAGCATCTAGAACTTCATCTTAACATATGCCAAAATGACTGATTCCATCAAACTTACCTACATCGAACCTTGCATTCATAACTATCATTCTGCCTAATGTGAATGGTGGCTTTTGTTTGAGAAATACTTTTGTTTTGTCATTTCTTCATATTACAACAACTAGTAACTATATTTCAATAACAAACAAACACAATACAAACAAATGATTAGGTAGAAACTTTCGACTCTGATACCAATTATTGAAAAAATTGGATATATTTTTTTTATTCTAAATAGTTATTATTCATTTAAGATTTAAATAAATAAAATTCAAACTAACCCAACAAAATAATGTTATTGAAAATATAACGATAAAAAAAAATTAAAGTAAATATTAAAGCAAAAAAATAAAAACATTAAAAATTTAACAAAATTTGATATAAATGTTACCTATGTATTCTGGTATCGTTAAACACTTTCACTATCACGAAAGAAATCTAAAATTACAATAAATTAAACAAAATTGAGCTAATCAATTATCCTTACAAAAGATTTGTAAATTTTTAGATGTTTTAAAAGTGAATGACAGGGTTTATTTATAGTCAAATAAAACACATTCATTCCTAATTGATGTAAAAAAATTTCAATTTAATCGCTTACACAACAAACAAAATAAAACACACTATACTTAAAAAAAATTTAAACAAATTAAAAATTATTGGAAAAGAAACACAAAACAGTACAGAAAATCTCCACCACTAAACTGCCCGAAACCATCTCCAAAAAGCAGGAGCACTACTACTACTACTACTAACAAATGCCCACCGCGAGGGACGCCACCAACAAGGGACCACAAAAATTGAGTGATGGTTGAGCAGGCAGAATAACTGTGACAAAACTTCGAAAAACTCGAAAGATTATTAAAACAGAAAGAGATGGTTGCCTCTCAAAACTGCTTTTAACTCAATGAGAGCTGATAACAACATAACTAAATGCTATCAGTTTCTTAAAGATTAAATAAAATAAGGATATTAATTTCATAAAAAAAATTAAATTCAAAACAAAAAAAATTAAAATACTCATTAAAAACGCGAGCGGGTGGGGGTTGTTACAAAGGGAGAATGCAAGTTGCGCTTGCAAATTTTGGAGGGAATGCCATTTTTTTTTAATTTAATTTTTAAAAAAAATAAAATTAATCTCAGGTTTTTTAACCTCTTGTGAAATTATTGTCCTAATCAATTAAAAAATTATTTTATAATATTATCTCTATTAAAATTAGTATCAATAAATTACATTTTTTAAAGTTAACGTTACTTTTTCTTTAATCCAACGCACATAATGCAGTAATTAATAATACCAAACCATAATTTTAGGGTTGTTAGACCTTAGACCACGTTAAAAGTTAAAAAAGAATAAAATACTTTTTGAACTTTTTTTAATTCAATACTCTTTATATAATAAAAAAAGTTATTCTATTTTACTTGAAAGGTACATAATTTTATTTTATTTTACTTTTTCGAAAGGTTTAAAATAAATAGTTACATAATAAAATATTTTCTTAAATTGATATTTTTATATATATTATAAAAATATCAATTTACCTTTGAAAAACATTAATATCAGCTTTCTTTATTTTGGAAGTTTTATCACATTCCCAAGCGAAAATAGCAAGAATTAGAAATCAGCAAGAAGACAAACACAATACGACCGTTGAATAAGAAAAGATACCTCCAATAATAGCTCTTTACTATTACATATTTAATATTACAACCTACTTGAAACATGGGAAATTTTATTATCGTAAAACCAGAACAAACGCAACAACACTAATAACACTACAAATTAATAACCGGTTATTACATTACAACGTTACTAGATAGGAAACTCATCTTTGTAGTAAGAGCTTAACAAACAACACTAGATAAAATGGTAGAAGCAAATTTAGCTATTATTTGAAAAGACTTATATCTTAATTAACTAGAAAAGCTAAAATGGGTTTTAATTAATGATAACATTTGGGCTCAAATGCAAAAGGACCAACATTGTAGAGAAAAAATGGTAGCTTTTCGGCCATAAATGGCTTCTGTGGCTTCAAGAGAGCACCAGTTAAACCATAGTGAAGATTAGAGGGCTTGTTGCAAGTAACCACAGGTGATGAGATTAGTGAAACCTTGCACTTGTGTGCTCCGAACGTGGTAATAGTCTTGGGAGCTGATATGAAAAAGTATCCATTTTTGTCTGTTTTAGCAGTTAGAACCAATGGGTACTTGGTGTTATTGCACTGCAACTTCACTGTAGCATCTGTTCCATAATTTTAATAAACAAAATAGAAAAACCAAAAGTTCGGGTATTAGCTTACTTTTATCAACAGAAAAAAGAAAGAACATCTCATTTATCGAATTCACAAAATTTGCATAAAATTTTATGCACACACCACTAGTATGTTAGGACAACACAATGTTGTAATCATCTATAAATAATGCATAGCAAAAATATGTAAAATCAAATTTACTTTAATAGTAATTTTCTTCCCAAGTAGGGTACTTGGGACTTACACCCTCAGCTTTGAAATATTTTCCAGTCTGACATGTTCGAAAGACCAAATTACCATAAGATTATTTATTCTCTTCCCAAGTAGGGTACTTGGGACTTTACACCCTATTTTTCCAGTCTGACAAGTTCGAAAGACCAAATTACCCTTACGAATATTTTGTATGTGCTAATTGGTCTTATAAATATGTTAGGGTACTTACTTGAATATTTATTCATTTAAGTGATAATATTTAAAATTTCAAGGTTTTGAGCGATAATAACCCTTTCGTACCAAAGACAGCGATAGAATATATAAAAAAAATTCATGGAATTGTTTCGAAATGGGAGAAGTAAGAAAGATAGAAAAAAGTGAACAAACCAAGAACAGCTGTGGCATTCAAGAGAGTGTCAACTCCAGCATATTTGCAAGACTTGCAGTAAACAACACCTTGAACAGCTACAAAGCTTCTAGGGCTAGGAGTTCTTGGAGGGTGGGCTGGAGTGTAAGGAGGAGGAGATGCTGGAGTGTGAGGAGGAGACACTGGAGCGTGAGGAGGAGGAGATGCTGGAGCGTGAGGAGGAGGAGATGCTGGAGCGTGAGGAGGAGGAGATACTGGAGCGTGAGGAGGAGGAGATGCTGGAGCGTGAGGAGGAGACACTGGAGCGTGAGGAGGAGGAGATGTTGGAGTGTGAGGAGGAGGAGATGCTGGAGTGTGGGATGGAGGGTGAGCTGGAATGTGATGGTAAGGAGATGGGCTTGGGCTTGGGGGATGTGGGTGGTGGTGGTGGTGGTGGTGACCAGGAGAGTGAGCTGGAGCCAAACCCTTATGGCTTGGTGGGTGGGCAGGTGAGACAGTGGGTGGGTGTGGATGTGGGGGAGCAGGTGAGACAGTAGGTGGGTGTGGGTGTGGGTGATGGTGGTGGTGGTGACTTGGTGGTTGAGTTGGAGCTGCAGCTGGGTAATGGTTATGAGTTGGTGCCGTGGCTGTTGATATAGTTGCAATGTCTTCACCTGAGACCGTGAAACAGTTCACAAGAAGAACTGAGAGTTGAAGAAGCAACATTACTTTGGCTATGCCAAAACCCATTTTTGCTTGGGTTTTCTCTTTGGAAGAAAATAAATGATTGAGAGTGAGATAGTGAGTGAGTAGGAGTCTGATTGAGAGAGGTGGTGAGGTATGGAGCGTTAGAGTAGGGGATTTATAGGCTTTTTAATCTCGTGTTAAAGAGGGGTGATATTAAATGACCTAAATGGGTTTATGGTCGTATATATTTAATTAAATATAATTTAAATAATTTTTTATATTAACCAGTAATTTATTAAATTATATTATATAAGTTGTTATAAAATAATATACCTATCTATTATAAACAATTTAATATAGATCATTTTAATTTATACTAAACACACCATTAATATATGTTATTAGCTTGTATTAGATACTATAACTTTATAATTTTTTACTGTTTAACTCATTTATTATTTTATAAAAATAAAAATTAATTATATGATTAGATAAAAAATTTGAAGAAAAAAAAAGTAAAAATAGTATTCTTAACACAACATATATCATCTTAATTGAAATAAAATGTATTATTTTTATTATTATAAATTTTATATTATTATTTGAAATAATTTTTAAACTTTCTAATTGAAAATATCGAAATAAAATGTAATCGACAATTATTTAGCAAAGAAGGGAAAATTAATTTAAGTGTTATATATTGTGATTATCTAATATTAGTTAAAAATTAAATATGATCTTTTTCTTTTGATTTTTACACAAAGTGATAAAAATGATATTATTCTTATATATCAATTATGATTTAATTTTTATTAGATATTTATCTAATTTTTTTATTATAATTAAACGACTGTTAAATTAATTGAAGTTTTGTCGATCAGTTACTATACTCATTGAAATCGAGTTTGACACATGTCCAATTGTTAGAGTTTGGTCTACGAGTGACCCTACTTATTAAAATCGAGTTGTACACATGACTAACTAATGTGCAGGTTTTGATCGGATGGTAACCTTATTCCTCAGAGCTAAATTGAACACATATCTAACTAAATAGATAGTTATTTAATAGGTTAGAGTTTGATCGATCAACAACTCTACTATTCAAAGTAAAGTTAGACACATGTCTAATTATACTAGATAGTTATTCAACTAATAAGATTTTGATTGATCGATAGTTCTATTAACTTTAATGAATTTGAACACATGATCAACTAATTGAATTGTAATTAACATGTGACTTCAATCATCGATAAATATATATTTGAATAATTAATTACATATATTTTTCTAAATTTATTCATATATTTAGTTGTATAATTATCCAAATCTATCATGTAACATAAAATACATGTTTTTAAAATAAAGATTTAATTTTTGGTTGAATATAGTCTAATTTTATTGTGTTTAGTTAAACATATATCAAAATGTGCTTATTGAAAATATAATAATAAATAAATAAAATTATAAATCAAGGTTTAATTTAAAATAGAAATAATGGTAGGAATATTCAAATGATAAAGATTTTGTTAATAATTGATTATTCAAATTTTAAAAATTAAAATTAATATGTATCATAATTTTATTTTATACATATAATTTATTCAATCTTATAAATATTATAACTAAAATTTTCTTTTTTTAAAACCAAGATTTATCACCGGCTAATTCTCACCTCTATATACATCTTTCTATACAACTATATTTATTAAATATGAATCTAGTATTTTATTTAGAGTTATAATATGACAACAACCATTTTTATTATACTAATAATAAAAATATACAATTTATATATTACATTTCACAATATAAATTATTATTATCATAATATAATAAAAAGAGTTGTAAAAATAAAATATTTTTTATATATCAAATTATTACATAATATTTGTTAAGATAGATAACTTTTAATTAAAACAATATCAATAATGTTTTCTTAACTTATATCTATGTGTAAGAGTATTACTTCAACTTTTTGTATAACCAAGGATTGAAATGTAATTTATATCATTGATATTATTGAGATTTTTTTTATATAAATCTTGATATTAAAATATGATATTTATATCTTTTGATTTAAATATAAAGAAAATATGGAGAATATTTTCATATTATTAACAAAATTTCGTTGTCGAGAAAATATTATAGAAAAATCATTTTTTGTTAAAATGTTATGGATACTATAAATATTATTACAAAATTTTATACAAAAAAATAAAAAAAATATCGATAAAATATCGTTTCATATTAATTTTATTGTTTTTTAAATAATTTACATTTAAATTTATCTATTTATATTTTTTCTTCGATCAAAATATTATTTATTTAATAGAATATTTTATACTTCTTTTCATATATATATACTTCATTTTTATATTTAGTTTACTAGTTTTATTCATATAGTTTTTTTTCGTAATTTAACTTTTATTATGTAACTTCAAAATTTATTCATTTATACATATATTAAAAATTTTTGATATAAATTATTGTTTTAAATTTTAATTAATTATTTTGTAATATTTTTATTAATTAATTGAGTTATTGATTAAATTAAATATCATATTATATATATATATATATATATTAAATAAAAAATTAGTTTAACCATGTAACTAATTAATTAATTTATTATTTTATTAAATTTTATAAATAAATTATATGGTTTTGATGAAAAATTTATAATTTTATAAAATTTAAATACATCGATGTATAACAATAATTTTACATCGAAGTTTTTCCTTATTGGTGAATGCAGCGAAAGAGTGAACAACTGGCATTGACAGAAGCCTCACATGCAAAGGGTATATGGCCAAAACTTGGAATTTTGCACATTTTGCAAGGAAAAGGTAGAAGTTTCCAAGGTTTTCGATTCTTGAACCCCCTAATTCTTTTTTTAATTTTTGCTATTATTTATATATTATATAAATTATCCATCGCATATAATTTCTTGAGGATTACAAAAGAATGCAAGCAGTTTATAATTACATTTACAGTTCCATTAATTATTATTACATATTTGTAATGATAAAAAATAATTTTAAAAGTCATAATGTTATTTATTTTTTATTTTTTTAATCATGATTAATATAAATTTATATTTTTAATAATTTTTTAATCTATTGAGTTTTTGACTAACATAGTAATTCATCTTGCCACCACATGTGACAAAGAGTTCTGGCAAACTTAGTAACAAACTTGATGACCAAGTGAAAACAATGTTATTAAAAGTGGCTTTTTTTTTCATAAAAAAAAATCTTAAAATTAATTAATCCAACAAATCATTTCCTGTAATTAACGTTGGTGATTTAATAGTGTCAATTCAAAAGAAAATTAATTATTAGGACATAGGAGGGACATGGTCATAAGCCAAAAGCAAATATAATGATACGCAGTTTGCTTTAAGATATTGTTATATCTAAAGTTGATGGGTGTTATAATTAGCGTGTTAATTATTAATGTATATAAAATTAAAAACAAAATTAATAAAATTTTGACATGTTAATTATTATATATATATATATATATAATTGTAATAAAAAACATTTTTATTTGTTTTTAATAAAGAAAATAAAAAATAAAATGATAGTTTTGAGAGGATCTTTGGATAAAAGAATATTGTACGTTACTAGGTGTAAGTTAAAATTTACTTGCTAAAATTAGGGTTGTGGGATTAATATGTTTTTATTTTTAATTTTTAATAGATTTTTAACATTCATATTTTTTTTAAAATTTTGAAACTGAGATTTTTATTTTACATTATAATAATATAATACATATTATTAGACAACAATATCATTGGCTTTGGATTATTAGATTTAGTGTGTTCAACCTGTATCCTTTAAGAAGAAAATGAAGAAAAGCAATAAAAAAACGCATAATAAGAAACAGGTAATCACAAATTTTGCCTTGGAGTATGGATTTAAATATTTAAACCATCATTTCTTCTAACTTAGTTGGTAAGCTTTTTTTTTCGGTGTTTATTCATTCTTTAAAATATTCAAAAAAATGTTAACCTATTAGTATGATAATAACATTTTTTATATTTTTAATATTAAAATATAATATTTATATATTTTGATTAAATTATCCTCAAAATATCGATAATATCTTTAATGTTATTTTTTTTGTTAAAATGTCTTAAATACCATGGATATTGTCACTAAAATATCGCTAAGATATATATCAAAAATATTTATTCTTATTTTTTTGAATAATTATTTTAATTTGATTTTTTTATTCTCATTTTTATGGTAGATTATATATTTTTTTCTTTTTTTAGCATGTTGTTAAATATATTTAAGTACTTTTAAAAATAAATTATCAATAAAATTTATTCGTATACCATCAAAATTTATCTATTTATAGTAATTATAATTAGATAATTTATCTAATTATTTTAAAACTTTTAACTACTTATTCTATAATATTTAACAAAAAAGAATATATATATATTTTATTATACAATATTTAAAGTAATTAATTTATTGATTAATATAAATATTTTGTATATTTAAAAATACATATATTAAATAAAATATATTTAAAATATAAATAATTGATTATTTTGATGTATTATAAAATTTCATAATTGTTTTCCATATTTTTGTTAGAGTTTCTATAATTTTTGTAACTTTTTTCAAAATTTATGTCAATAAAGATAATATCTTTAATATTTTTGTAAAGATTATATATCAATATCTCGTAAAATATCAATATTTCAAATCTTAGTTATATTTAACAATTAGTTATATTTCAAATCTTAAAAAAATCATAAATTCAAGCCTACTTAAAGATAAATTTAGTTTGACATAAAAATAAACATTTTTATATTGAAAAAATACTTTATCTAAAATTCCAAAGTAATTATATATCTCTTTATTTCGATAGCATTTTTTAAAAAATATATATATGTCATATGATTTAAAATCACATTCTAGTTTCCCCAATGACATATATACATTTATTTGATGAAAAAATATAAATTAAAAAATTATTATTTTTAAATTGTGACAAAGATGAATACTTTTGTAATCTTATTTAAAACACCTTATACCAAATTCTTAAAGTTTTGTAATCTAATTCAATCTAATTTAAACTAAGTTAATTGTTTCAATATATATATCGATCCTAAACATATAAGAGCTTTGGAGTTGGAAGGTTAACCTTCAAACTTAGCCATGGTGTGGTTAATCCCTTTAACGCGAGACTATAGGCACATGAAGAAAGAAAGAGAGGATCTATTGTCCAGAGGGTGTTTAGGGGACCTCGTGGGAAGTAATAGTAGAGGAGGAGGGTGACTGTTGTGTGTTTTGGAACACACATAAAATCATGCAAGCATACACGGTCACAAGTAATAAGATTTGTAAGTAAAGATCGTTCCCACGAGGATTTGTTACTATAGTTTGTTGAGTACTAAAATTATTTTTCTCTGATTTTATCCAAAACAATTGTTGATTTAGAAAAAGAAGAAAAGAGTTAACAAAATAAAAGAAATCTAGGATTGCAATTTTTCACCAAACTAATCCACTCAAATCGTGTTATTTTCTTTTGATTTATATTTATTTAGTACATTTAATTTGTCAACCGAAAACTTCTATTTTTATCCATACATCTCTTCCGAGCTTCATATAGACACACCTCGTTAAATTAATTCACTATATCTCTATGAGAATTAAATTCACCAAGATTCATTATGTTCTAAGTTTTCAAAAGGCCACACATACAATTAGGGTATATTCCTATCATTCATCATACATGTCATTCTATTTATGAGCAATACACACACAAATGCCTATTCCAAGTTTATTCATGTGCCATGGATCGTTTTGATAAGATTCGTAAATAATCAAAAAGCATTAAGCACGAAATAGAATGAACAAATCGAACGTCTTATAAATCTTTCAAAAATAGTTAAAATCAAAGCTTCATAAATTTAGATCAAATGCAACCCTAGAAAAATTAAATTACTTTATTAAATTAAAATAAAAATTACAACACATTCAAAAAAAATTAAAAGAAAAAGAAAGGAAATTAAAACATCATGTAGTGAAAATATTTGGCACACGCAGAACACAACAAAAGCCAAAAAATGGCTTCTGCGTGTTCTGCAGTCCAAAACCGAGCAACACACAAAAATTAAGATCTACCCAAAACTCCAAAACCTCCTAAAACTATCATCTTATCCCCTATTTATAGTTAAAAATAATATATCTAAAATATTACATTTTTTATTTTATTTTTTATAAAAACGCTGTAATAATTTGTATCGAAAAACAAAAATCACGCTGTGACGATTTTCGTATCGAAAATGTTAGCACTTAATTCACGCGTGAGACAGGTGCCGACTCGCATTCTTTAAAATCAAAGCAGCATGCCACGTGTCGCCTAATTCTCTACCAGTGAATTAAATGGGGACACGTGGCGACGTTTCATTGGTTGTGGGAAATGCGGCGTGATCGCTTTGTCGACGGGGAGCCAACGACCGCACGAGTGGTGCTATCCAGTAGCCGCGGTCGCGCTTTCATTGTAACATGCCACGTGTCGAAGATTATTTCCTGAAATAGTAAGTGGGACACGTGGCCTTATTTGACTCGCCCAACAGATAAGTGCAAAAACGTGGCACAATTTTATTAGTTGAAGATCCGGTTAGACGAAGGGATCGGTGCACGAGATGAGAGGCGCGCGACATGGGGGACAAGGCGCGCAACACGTCGTAACGCTGGGTCCCACTTACACGCCGCCGCCGCTTGGCAGTGGGCCCCACTTGGGTGCCGAGTTACGTGAAAGAGAATTTTCTACATCCACTCGCTTTGGTCGGATGTGATCAACACGCGCCAATCCTAGCCGTTTATGATTTGATCGGACGGTCCACGTGCCACGCGTGCAGATTGCTGCGTGGCTTCTTCCCTGCTGTGCAAAATAAATTACTTTTGTTAATTCCATTTTCACCCACAAATATATTTCAAATTACACTTTAAACTTTGTTTAATTGCAGTATAGCCCTTTTGTTAATTTAAATTAAATTTTAAACTTTTAATAATTAAAATTAAGCCCGATTTTAATTTAAATTATATTTTCAACTTTTATAAATTGCAATTAAACACTCTTTTATTTGAAATTATATTTTTGGACAAAAATTTACAATTAAGAATGTTTTGGATACAATTTATTTAATTTTCTTAAAATATATAAAAAACAGAAAATACTAATTAATTAAACTAAAATTAACTAAAAATAAAGAAAACATAGCAATTACTATTAATAAAATAGGTGAAAATAACTCTATAAAATACAGTTATCAGTGACAACCCAAACGTGAAACATTGAGTCTTCCTGCTTTTTCAAGTAGCGAAATAGACCCACACAATGAGGTTCAATAGAGCCTCCAATAACTCACACAAATGGTACTCTAAAGACTTACACGATTGACTATATGTTTACAATCTGGAAAAAATGAGGTCCTTTATTGAAGCCACCTTCACTAGGAGGGACGAGGCCTTGTCTTCCCATGAAGACCCTTTGGTAATCACTTTAAGAATAGGATCCTACGATGTTTGTTGGATCATGATTGACACTAGGAGCTCAGTTGACCTTCTTTTCTATTGACAACAAGGACCTTATGCATAAAAGAATGCATCATCCTAAAAAGAGAGTTACCCATGGTGGTTTACAACAGTAACACTACTTATGCAATTGAAACCATGGTGTTAACTGTCATGGCCAAGGGATTTATAGTGATGACCAATTTTATGATAATTGATGACCCAGCTTACTATAACTCATCCTGGGCAAGCTATGTATACACAAGATGAAAGCGGTTTCATCTACCTTATACCAAGTCATCAAATACCCAATTGAGGAAGGCATAAAAGAGATAAGGAGGGACTAGGAAAAGGCTAAAGGTTGTTATAATGCCACTATGAAATAGGCCACTCCCAAGTAGCAACCGCAGCATGGGCTTTTTAAAAAAAAGGCCAGAAGTTGGATGTCTAATAAAGTCCTTCAACTCAAATGATGTGAGAGATCTACCAATTGGAGACAAGAAGGAGGATGACAACTCTCTAAAGTTGAGCACAAATATGATAATAGAGGTTAGGGAGCAACTATCTCGATTCCTAAAAGAAAATTTCAACATCTTCATATGGAGGCCTGTAGACATGCCCGGGATTAACCTAAAGATTATAACCTACAGATTGAATGTTGATCCAAAAGTTAGACCTGTTAAGCAAAGAAAGAGAAAATTCCCTAGAGAAAAGAATAAGGTGATTAAAAGTTAGGTCACCACACTTAAAGAGACATGTATTATTAAAAAGGTGAACTACCCAACCTGGTTGTCAAATATGGTGCTAATGAAAAGGATTTGTGGATCACCCCACATATGTATGGCCTTTACGGACTTAAATAATACATGTCCAAAGGATTGTTTCCCCCTTCTAAGCATTGATAAACTGTTTGATGCCACCATTACTTTCATCTTAATGAGTTTCTTGGATGCATATTTTGATTACCATCAGATCAGAATGCACCCAGAGGATGAGGAGAAAACATCTTTTTGATCTCTAAGAAGGGGACCTTTTGTTACACGTAAATGCCATTTAGTTTGAAGAATATGAGGGTCACGTATCAATGCCTCATTAATAAGATGTTTGTTAATAAACTGGGAAGAAATGTAGACAATATGGTGGTAAAGTCAGCATAGCCAGTTAACCATGTCAAAGACTTAGAAGAAATATTTAACGTAATCTGAAGATTTGGTATGAGAATTAACCCTAAAAAATGTATTTTGGTGTTACTTAAGGAAAATTCTTAGGGTATCTTATATTTGCCTGACGAATTGAGGCCAACTTAGACAAGATACAAGCCCTAGTCAACATGAAACCTCCTACCAGTTTGAAGGGGATTCAACAATTGAATGGAAGAATAGTGGCATTGGATAGATTCATTTCCAAATGCACAGGCAAGTGTCTACCATTATTTAAAATGTTGAGCAAGAACACATCAGTTTTTTGGAACAAGGATTATGATAAAGGAATTAAACAGTACTTGAGCAAGCCTTATATCCTAGTCAACCCTCTTCCAGAAGAAACACTTTATTTATATTTGGCCATTTTGCTCTAGAGTTGTAGTATCGTACTCATAGTTGAAAGAAACAAGGTCCAATACCCCGTCTACTACATCGCCAAATCCTAATAGATGCCCAAAGTAGGTAACCAACGATCGGTAAGTTAGACTTCACCTTGAAAATGAAGACATAGAAGCTCAAACATTAATCTGGCTCCTACACAGTGGTAGTACTCACCTTGTAATCACTTAAAAATGTATTGAAAAGGCCAGAAGTTACAGAGAGATTGGTATAAATTACGATAGAATGGGTAGAGTACGATATCAAGTATATGTCTAGAACTTCCATTAAGGGAAAAGTGATGGTAAAGTTTATTACTAAGTTTAGTAATTCACTAGAGGTTACTAGTGATGAAGTCAAAAAGAAGTATGTGGTGTGGATCAAAGAGAGAGGCCATCCTGGCAAGTATTCGTCGACGATGCGTATAATTTCAATGGTGCTAGGCTAAGGATGGTCATAGTTGATCATGATGAAAACTGTTTCGAGTTTGCTATCATGATGGATTTCCAAGCAACTAATAATGTTGTAGAGTATGAGGTAGCTATATTTAGAGCCATGATGGCAAAAAAACTTAGAGCGGATAGCATCGCTTTGCATAGTGACTCGCGATTAGTGGTAAACCAGTACTTGAGCACGTTTGAGGCCAAAGATAGCAAGATGAGGAGATATCTGGAGAGACTAAAAAATGAGTGCTCAAAATTTTCAACTTTGAGATCAAGTAAATATCCAGGAATGGGAATGATCATGTTGACGCTTTAGCCACACTAGCCTCCATGTGTGAGGCCAACTGTACTTGAGTAGTGTTAATTATAATCCTAACAGAGGCTAGTTTGGAGGAGGTAGAAAAAATAGTTAGAAGCGTGGATACTACCAGAAGTCCATAGTTCACCCTAATTTTTGACTTCCTAAAAAAAGAATACCTACCCTTAGATAAAAAACAATAAATTATATAGAAATACTACCCTTAGACCTGAGCTCTTGTGCATAGTTAGGGAAGGGTCCAAAAGAATTATGTTTAAAGTCCATGATGGAGAGTATGACTCTTATTCAAGTGGAAGGGGTACAACTAGTCCACTATGCTAGTAGATTGCAAGAGGTACACCTAAGTGTGAGATAAGTGTCAAAGATTCTCCCCATTATCACACGTTCCACCAACCACATGATAGGGATAGTTATCCCATATCCCTTCTACAAATGGGGGCTTGATATACTAGAAGAGGAGGTAATTTAGTTTATTTGGAATTCTATAGTTTATCACTTCAACTTGCCTCAGAAGCTTGTCACCCATAATGGAAGGGTTGTAACATCAAAGAGTTTTCCATCAAGTACAACATTAAGATGTGTCATTCAACGTGAGACTATCCACAAGCCAATAGTCAGACAAAGTATTCTAACAAGTTGATAATCAACCTACTAAAGAAAAGGTTGGAGGGTGCTAAAGAAAGATGGGTTGAGGATCTACCTAGGGCATTGTGGGCTATCTGGTCTAATACCTGATAGAGCACTAATGAGACACCTTTCTCACTAGTATATGAGACTGTGGCTGTGATTCCAACTGAAATAATAGTGCCCATTATGAGATAATCTCTTACTGAGGACCAAAACTCTACAAATAAAGTAATTGAATTGACCCTCATAAAAGAAAAAAAGGGATGAAGCCCTAAGAAGGATAGTTGAGCAAAAAGGAAGAGTAAGAAATTATTACAACGAGGCTGTGCGATTTAAAACTTTCACCATAGATGATTGGATTCCCATAAAGGTCTTCCTTAGTAAGAAGGAATCGATGGTTGGTAAATTGGGTGCAAATTGGGAAGGTCCATACCAAATCATTGAGATGACACTAGAAGAGGCCTACTTATTGAGAAATATTGAGGGAGTTGAGGATAGCATAATGGCTCTCTATCAATATTATATGTCACGAGCTGATCACCTTAGTCAATAACCAGGTAGAATGCTCTGACATTATAGAGAGAGTTGATCACCTTAGTCACAGACCAGATAGAATGCTCTCCTTTAATATTACATGTCATAAGTTGATCATCTCGATGAGGAACTAGGTAAAGTGCTCTTAGTCACTGACCAAGTATAATGTTCTCCCCTAATATTACATGTCATGAGCTGATCACCCCAATTATGAACCATGTAGAATGCTCTCATACTGAAAAAAGAGTTGATTACCTTGGTTATAGATTAGGTAGAATGCTCTCCCCTAATATTATATGTCACGAGCTAATCATCTCAACCAGGAACCAGGAATAGTGCCTTGACATTGGAGAGAAAGTTTATCACCTTGGTCACAGACTAGGTAGAATTTCTCCCCTAATATTACATGTCACGAGATGATCCCCTTGGTCAAGAACCAAATAGAGCACTCTATTACTAGAGAGAGAGTTGATCACCTTGGTTATAGACCAAATGGAATGTTCTCCTTTAATATTACATATCACGAGTTGATCGCCTCGGTCAGAAACTAGGTAGAGTGCTCTGACACTAGAGAGAGAGTTGATCACCTTTGTCACAGACCAAGTAGAATTCTCTTTACCACTATTACATTCTATGAGGTGATCTCATCGGTTAGGAACCAGATAAAGCGCTCTGAAACTTAAGAAAGAATTGATCACTTTGGTTATAGACCAAGTAGAATGCTCTCCCCCAATATTATATGTCATGAGCTGATCACCTTGGTTAGGAACCAAGTAGAGTGCTCTAACACTTAAGAGAGAGTTCATCACCTTAGTCATAGACTAGGTAGAATGCTTTCTCCCAATATTACTTGTCATAAGCTAATCACCTCGATCAGGAACCAGTTAGAACGCTTTGACATAAGAGAGTTAATCACTATAGTCATAGACCAAGTAGAAAGCTTTCCTCTAATATTACATATCACAAGTAGATCACCTCGATCATACTCCATCAATTGCCCTAGTCAAGCCATGAGTTTATTTCGTTGACCCAAACCTACAGGATCATCCTTTCAAAGATAACATACATTGATTTAGTGTCACAGGTTCATTCTATTAAAATAAAAATTTATTGCTCAAGCTTAAAAAGCTTTTAAAATTCATTAATACAAAGCTCGGCCTCCAAGAATGTTAAAAGTTCCTCAAGCGTTTGGATGCATGACTAGTGTGCAGGTCATCTGTCTCTTCCACTATGGGCAATAACTTGGCCTGAATCTTGAAAAATTTCTTACAAATACGTCCTATTTCGGTAAGGACTAAGCTCAAGTTGAGTATGGAATGTTCCAATTCCTCAGCAACACGCATCACTTTGAGGAAGACCCCCTCATATTACTTCATATAAAAATTCAGCCAATGGACTCCCTGTTATCGAGAGAGGCCATTTTAGTTAGGGTTCTTTTCTCTCAAGCTGAAGCTTGTGATAGTTGCTCCTTACACGAGGTGAGCTCACACTTGGTCTCTTTATAAAGAAAGAGCTTATCCTTAAGTCTAGACAACTCATTTTTTAATTTCTCTATCTCGGTCTTGAGCTTACCATTCTCCAATTTTAAAGCTCGAGCTAAATGTCCATTTTCCTGGTCATAATCCATAAGGTTTAAGCAAGAAAGATGGAGAAAAAATTGTCAAATGCTTCAAAAAAAGAGGATGTCTGAATTTTATAATATCCTTAACCCCTCTTTTATAGGGAATGATATTGGGATAAATTTAATGACACATGTCCTTAAAAGTAAGGAGATGGGTCAACATCATAAATAAATACTATGAATGCACAATTATATATGCAATACAAGTTGTTCTCAAAATCAGTTGTTTCTTAATAATAATAATAGGTTATAAGGAAGAGCTCACAATCACACAATTAGGAGGGGCATCAAGCTTTAAATAAAAGAAAAAAAATCTACTTAATGAGAAGGCTTATGCCAGTGCCAAGATCATAGGTCCCTAGTTACACCTTATTAATCTCCCCCCTCGGGCCC
Source organism: Hippophae rhamnoides (assembly GCA_033030585.1). Classification (NCBI taxonomy): domain Eukaryota; kingdom Viridiplantae; phylum Streptophyta; class Magnoliopsida; order Rosales; family Elaeagnaceae; genus Hippophae; species Hippophae rhamnoides. The sequence continues at coordinate 21,722,574 of CM065438.1, read as the reverse complement.
ATCACCGTTTGCACCAGAGTTTGAGCCCCATTCCTCATCCTTGTCTTGGGTTTGAGTGGGCGAGCACTGGGGGTTGGTCATGATATTTAAGATCTGATAGTAGTATTCCCCGAGGCTCCTCTTCGTGGCCTCTTCTTTGAAGGAGTCCATGGTTAGATTATACCTTATCTCAAAGCTCGATGAGAGCTATTCGGTCATCATGTCAAGCTCATGTTTTGCCTTTTCTTTATTATGGGCATATTTCTCTTTGGCGTCAACTAGCTCACCCCTATAGGCTTCTACCTTAGCCTGGACCTTCCTTTAGGCATCTCTGAGCTCCTCGAAATGTCTCAAGTTATCATTCAACTTATGTATGGCCTTGGACAACTTTTCCTTCTTATTGATAGCCTCATCCTTCCACTTATTGGCCTTGGTTAATAGCACAACATACTTGGCCCATATTGAAGCATGGATTCCTTTTCCATTGCGAGCTCATGCTCCAAACTCTCCACACATCGAACCTTTCTAAGTCCATGAAGGAGCTGGGCCTAAAAATAAGAAAAAAGATGTGAGGTCATTAATATATATAAGAAAATTCCAAGGCTTAGTTAGAAATAAGGTCGGACTAACACTTGCATGGTACAAAAGTTGGTTGAGTATGACCCCAGAGTCCACATCCTCGCATATGGGATAAATTTGTCTCTTGTGTACATATAGAGGAGTTGGTTCACATAGTGGTCTAACCTCTCCAATGCCATACCCCTGTATATAGCCATTCCCTCTACGTTTATAGTGAGGTCATCAATGACACCTTCCCCCCTCCTTGAGTCCCTCACAAGAGGGGTAGATGTTTGTTGACCAAAGCTGGTGGGAATGTAGATGTGTTGACTCAGGGACGCTGGTGAGGGTTCAACAATATTCAAAGGTGTAGGCAAAAGCACATGCTCATCAATGATCACATTTTTCTTCTTTTTTGACAGTGTTTGGATGGCCTTCTACTCAGAGGAATTACTCCTCCTTTTCCTTTTGGAAGAGCTCTCCCTTGGAAGTAAGGTGTAGCTTTTTAAGAGCTCGCCCCCTATTTAAACATCCTACTATGAAATTGCGCCAATAGCTCAGTGACATTGAACTTCATGTTATTTGCAAAAACAAAGAAAAATGGTGTTAATTTTAAAAGGGTTGAGCTAAATAAAAAAATAAAATATTTGTGGAGTCTTAAGGCTAGTTCACCATTATCAAGGAGCACCTCGAACCTTTTCCCTATAGTCTATGATATGGGTTTGGTGCTTAAAGGGTGCCCAAGGCTTACAAATTATCTTGTGAGATGGCTCCAATGAGCCCTGTCTCATCAACCCACACGCAACAAAGTGCAGGGTGTTTAGTAGTTGCCTCCATTGAGTCAACTTAGGCAAATAGTTCTAGATATCAACCAATCGCTGCTTGGCCTCATGGATCAAAGTCATGATAAAGGGTCCCATATTCTTTATCATAACCTTGGTGTCAGCCCAAGTGCTCCTTATCAACTTGGCATCGCTGTCTGGGGTCCTCTATCGACCAAATACATGCAAGAAATACTCCTTTTAGTTCTTCACATTCTTGGGGAGGATCATATTTATGCTTTAATCTTATTTCATAGATATGTATACACTCATCTTGTCTATAAGATTCTACTTCGATACATATATCTCATTAAACTTTGGCATCTCCAGTTCAATCCCGAGATCTCTACATATTTGTATGAGGCAGAATAGGTACCTATGTCCATTCGGCATCAATTGATCTAACGTGAGATGATTTATGGCCAAAAATTCCCTTATAAAGGGGTACAGAGGAAATCTGACCCCTATCCATAAGGCATTTTCATGGAAGGCTATCCACCCAATTAGATATGGATTACTATCAAGAACACCCATCTCGAGGATCATTATTTGAACCAAGGAGGGAATGTTGTATATTCTCATTATCCTATCCTCATCTTGAGGAGATAACCCACTGGTTTTGACCTTGGGTGCCCAACCTTTGGTAGACCTGTGGGTTCACTAGTTCCTTTCTTCCTCATCTTTTTCCCTCAAAACCTTAGGATGGATATTTGGGTTTAGGGCATGTTCAACCTAATTGTAGGTACGGTCTATGGATGAGACGTGGAGTTGGAAGGATGAAGCTTAAATAGCTCATTTTCACTCGAGGTGCTTGTCTCATTGGTAGATCCCAGAACATCACTTTCTACCAGGCTTGAGAAAGTGGGATATTTAAGGTGTCCTATGGGATGAGCTCTAAGTGAACTCTTTATGCATGGTCTCTACAAAATATCACTAAGCATAAAAATGGTAAGGTGCGAGAAATAGAAATTACCTAGGGTTGAGTTTGAAAGTAAAAGGAAGTGGTGATTCTTTAAACCGACTTGGAAAGAAAGTAGAAAACTATTAGGCTCGAGGATGTTTCTTTTAAAGCCCAAGCAAATAAGCTATATGCCATAGTGATTTTCTTACCATCGAGCTGAGAACTTGTATGGCTCGAGCTGAGATGATAGAGTTCACTCGAGGTGCTTGTCTCGTTGGTAGATCTCAGAACATCACTTTCTACCAGGCTTGAGAAAGTGGGATATTTAAGGTGTCCTATGGGATGAGCTCTAAGTGAACTCTTTATGCATGGTCTCTACAAAATATCACTAAGCATAAAAATGGTAAGGTGCGAGAAATAGAAATTACCTAGGGTTGAGTTTGAAAGTAAAAGGAAGTGGTGATTCTTTAAACCGACTTGGAAAGAAAGTAGAAAACTATTAGGCTCGAGGATGTTTCTTTTAAAGCCCAAGCAAATAAGCTATATGCCATAGTGATTTTCTTACCATCGAGCTGAGAACTTGTATGGCTCGAGCTGAGATGATAGAGCATTTTTTGTTTTAATTTTTTTTATATATAAGAAATGATAAAATGAAGAGAAGCCCAAGACCCTCCTTATATAGAGATGCATATTTCTCTTTCCAATTTACTAACAAACGTTTATTAAGGGGAGCCGAATGTTTCAAATCTGTTGCCTGGTTGCTACTCTTCCACCCATGTTGAAAACTTGAGTTGAAAAAGTAAGAGGATTGGATGTTTGAACATATGGATTGACCCTCAGTCCAATCCAACTAATAGTTTGAGCCATCATACCAGTTAGGCTAGGTGGACCTATCTGTGCCCGACCCATCATACGAGTCAGCCTACACATATGAGCTTTAAAGTTGGAAGGTCGACATCCAAATCGAACCATGTCATAGTTGAAATTAAGCTATAAATGTATTTTATTTCACTCTTATACCCCTCTAACATATTGTGACGTGAACCTCTTATATAAACGACTCATGCACGTATAATTTTCTATATATATATGAAACTTATAAGAAATCCACACATCCTACAAAAATTATTTAACTTTTCTCTAATTTTTTTCTTTATAAATCTGACTAATCTCAACATTAATATTTATGATATTACAAGTGAATCCAAACTAATTTAAGATAAATTTGAATTAATATTTAAATTTTTTATTACAATAGCTATCAATAGATGGAATTATTATCATTCAAATTATGCGACATGTCCACCAAAGAATATGATAAGTAATTATATGTTAAGAAAGAAAATATATATATATATATATATATGATATGAGATTTCATAAACGTTAAAGTAAGTAAATCAACGTTAATTAAACTCAAATTATTTAAATCTATTACTTTTATAGATAAATAAATCTGAACAATGAATGGAAACCAACCCAAATTGTCCGCATTCGATTGGATTGGACGAATTCACGAGATTGATCAGATTTTTAAATGCCTCTAAAACATATCACAAAAAAGTAATAAATTTAAGTGTGAAGCATTCGAGCTACATTGCACATGGGAACACATAGCACAAGCAAAGGGCAAAGCATTAAAATGTGTTGGGTGTATCTAAAGTCAAATCTTAAATATGAAGTATGAATCTCACAATCAATACAGCTCATGTTACTTGCTCAGCACTCTATAGAGTTTCAGCGGAAAAAATAAAACTAAAAAAAGAAGAAGAAGGGAGGAGGAGGAGAAGGATCTCTAATAAATAAATAAAGTCTATATCTTACCCCATAATCCATTACCGCATTTACCTAATTTTATTCGTATCTGGGGGGAGCTTCGAGCCACTAAGTTAAGGACTAATTAAATGAAGTATCTTTTAACGGAGTCCAATGCGAGCCTCCGCGGCTTTCAAGGGCGCTTTCAATCAAGTTGGAGTTCAGAATTAAATAGTACGTAAATATCATGTATAATTAATGGATTGGTACATAATAAATAATTTAGATAAATAATAACAATTTTTTAGATAAAATTATTTAAAAATATAAATATTAATAAATATATAAATTTAAATAAATAAATAAATTTTAAAATAAAAAAATATATAATTATACCTAAAAGTATTTATTGGGTTAGATTCTATATATTCAAAAATCTAGATAATTTAATAAAAATATTTATTTAAATAATTTGTATTGAAAATTGCTTATAACTAAAATAATTATAAATAATCATTGATGGTATATGTTTATATACATAAAATATCATTATTTTAAATTATAAAGATTTTTTTTTTGTAAAAATATTTTATTTTGAGTTATTTTAATTAAACAATGTTAAATTTTGATTTTTTGAAATTTAAATGGATAATCGTTACTCGACGGTGATTTCTTCGATTTACATATGTTGATTTCAATTTTGCTTTGAAATGTAATATAATATTTTGATTTTGGTTAAAAGACTCTAGTTTAATTTTGTTTGGTATTATTTATGTAATGAGTATGCTATCTTAGTGACCTGAGATACCTCGTTCATATTAAAGATAATCCTTGTAAATAGCGACATGATGAACTTGAAAATCAAGGCCTGATGATTAAGACATGAGGATCAAGACCTGATGAGTAAGATCTGTTCATGGTAAATGGCCTAGTACACCGTCCTAACGACTTGAGTCACATCTTATTGTAGAACCTCAAGTCGTATGTATATAACGGCCTTTTTATGTAACGCCTATGGCAACCAGATTTGTTAGGAGCTGAATTGTATATATTTTGGTCGCTTAAGAGCTCCAACCTATGTAACCTCGACACCTGTTTAGTAGGTGCTATTTATACCTCTTTAATGAGGAGAATACAAGATCTATTCATTTTTTTTACTTTTTCTACTTCTTTCTAAAAATCATTAGAATCCTTAACACATAAAATTCTCTCCAAATAATTGGCGCCCACCGTGGGGCCTCAAATCTTTTAGTCCATAATTGGCATTTGAGACTTTCAAACTTATTCCAAGGAGAATTATCTCGTGTTTTAGGATATTTACTCCACACAAAAAATGAACAAGAATGGATATCAATTTGGAATAATGGGTGCGTGCGTAGGCTGTGAAGATAGATTTGGCGCAGAGGATAGGGTGACCTATAGGTCACTATAATAAGGCCGTAACAAACTGGCCAATGCAGATAGTGCGTGAATTGACAACATAAGGCAGATTTACGAGACGAATTAATGACCTGAAGAGACGAAGAAACAATCTCCATAAGACAAATTAACGACTTGAAGTGACGAAGAAACAATCTCCACGAGATAAATTAGTAGATAGGTTGGGATGATACGGTTAAACTGCTACATTTTGAGGAAGAAGGGACTGGGTCCTGACCGAATTGTGACCCAAAGTAGCGGTATAGTGCTCCTTGTTGGTGTCAAATTGCAACTAGTTTCGTGCAGTTTCTTGTTACTTGTAAGTCATTTCCTTTGTTATCACTTTAGTAGCTTTATCAATGACCTCTGCTAATTTTGGTCTCCTATTAGTTTTGGTGTCATATCATTGGATATTCACTCACACTTTGTGAAGAACGAAATTTTTTGGCCATTCTTTGTGTGAGGTCTTGGATCCAAGTCTGAGCTAGTGGATAGGTGTAATTTTGAGCCTAAGACAAATTGGGCTATCAATTTGGGCCTAACTTGGCCCAAATGAACAAATTTTACTGGAAAATATTAGACATCTTGTCCTCTTGTAAAAGATGGTATAGGTTATGGTGCAAATCTAGGAGGACTAGGTCATAAGATGTAGCTAGTGTAAGTCATTATTGTTAGATGAGGCCTTGGTGGCATGACGTAGATCGAGCAAACCATGAGCTGGAACTTTCACTTGTGCGCTAAAGGAATCACTAATTGGGTTTTGGTCACTCAATGGGTTAAATAAGATGACAAAGGCAAGTCGCATACTACTGGTGCAAATTAAGATTTAGAGTAGTGGGCTGTCGAAAATTGGGCTGGCTAGAAATAAACTAGGCTTCCTAACTGGGCCTAGTTCGACCCAAATAAACTGCCATAGATCGTGCCTATTTACTTGCAAAATGGGTTTGGAACGTTCTGTCGGTGTCAATCGCAAACTGATTCAATTTCTATAGAAGAATTGACTGCACATTATCGCTTCCCATAAATGGTGAACGAGATATACCTGGTGTGAACTGATGAGTGCAAATTTACTTTCAATCTAAAACTGACCACAAACCATCAACCCATGAGTTCTATGAAATGATTCGTGCACTTGCGAAAGTTTTATAAATATAAAACCAAAGTATTGGCAGGATCGGTGATACCGGTTTTTCTCATCACGTATACAATCAATTTATTATCTAAATACTGATAAAGTTATTATGAAGTCCACATCATGTTTTCTTTGGGCGTGTAAGGTCGATGTATGAACTCCCATGTTTCGAGTATTTAACTATGAGTTTGTCAAAGTATTGAATATTTTTTCGTGCAAAAAAAGTATGAGCATGATGACTCTATGAAAATAGAGTAATTAGTGCACTTTTTTACTTAATATTTACTTATTTTATTTAATAAATAGTATTTTTATGGCCAAAAAAATTAAAAAATAAACTTTTTAGTAAAAAAGGGTGAAAATATAATTTTTGGATTTTTTTGGGATTTTTATGAATTACGTGACATGCCATGTAAGCACGGATAGTGAATCACGTTGTACCACATATAAAGAGGACAAAAATGCCCCATGTGTCAAAACGACTTTCAATCAGAGTTCAGAAATCGATCAATGCGTCATGCCACGTGTCACAATGTCATTCCTCTGTGCGTTCCACTCGTGCGTCACACCATCCATTCCCGCGAATTATGTCGCACCACATGTTGCTAACTCGACGAGCGTTGACTCTAATCGGTCTCCCCTGTCATGCGTCGCTCCCTAATTCGCCCAATGTATTTACCCTACCACGTGTCGCGTTGTGATTGGTTGAAATTGTCAATTTTGCTTATTTTGATTATAGCCCTTGATCTGAAGCTAATCGGACGGTCTAGATACACCTGAGCTTTATTTAAGCTCTTAATCACTTCGTAAACCCTATTTTGCCTCCATTAGCATAATTTTGGTCAAGTTTTAGAGCTAAAAAGAGAGAAAAATACATAAAAATTCAAGAAAAGACACAATTTTGGTGGAGGTTCAAGAGAAAATTGATTCTACAATTCAAGATATTGATTGTATTTATTTTTCTACTTTTTTATTTATCAATTTTATGTATTTCTTTATGAAAAATGTGAGCTTTATAAACACAATTATGTGTAATTAATTTATTAATCTAGGGATCTTATGAACCCAATTTTCATCATGTGATGATCTAATATTTTTCCCAATTATAATATGAATTTAATTATATTATTTAATCTGACTTTTATGCTATTAATTGTTTGAACAACAATTTATCTATAGATGTAATTAATTAAATTTGAGAGAATTGTTTAATTGTTTGTCTTGATTAAATAATATGCATAGTTTCTAGGTAGACATGTATGATTCTTATGTATGTGATCCATAATTGATGAACTTAATGAGTAGTATGCAATTTAATTGGCATGAGAGTGTGATTAAATTAATTACTATATTGTGTGTAGTATACTTGAGAGAGGAATACATGCTAAGTTAGATTCAATTGATCATGTAATTAATTGATATTATATTGGGGGGATTTTAGCGATTCACATGTTTAGAAAATTGGAGGATTAAGTATTCCTAGATATTTTCTCATATATATTTTTAGTCACAAAATCTAATCTAATTAATTATTGTTATTTACTTTTAGTTATTTTAATTTTGCTTCCTTAAAATATAAAAATACAAAAAAAAAATTGATTTTTATTATTTTCAGTTTTAAAAATTAGTTTCTAATAAAATAATCTTCGTAGGAAAGATATTTACTTATCATTATATTACTTGTTACGATACATATACTTGCGTATTCATTGCACACACAATTTGTGTGACGATCAAGTTTTTGGCGCCGTTGCCGGGGATTTTAAATATTAGAAATTAATAATTTATTATTATTATTATTTTTAGTTATTTTTCTTTTATTAACTTATCTATTTATTTATTTTAGTTATTTTCTTAATTTATTGGTATTATTTATTTAGTTGTTTATTTTTTTATTTAGTTTTTATTTAGACTTCTCCTTTAGTATTGTAGAAACATAATTGAGTCTATTGCATGAGCAGAGTTCGTGAGAGAAAAATCTTACCTTTAGATCTTGAAATTGAGTGTACTTTGAAATCAATTTGAAAACAACAAGTCACCCAAGAAAAAAAATGGCTAATCTATTAAAAATAAACAACAATGAGCTAAACTTGGACAATCAAATACTTTTGATGGATGATAGAGATAGAGCTATGAATGAATATGCAATACCTACGTTATAAGGGTTGAATCCAAGTATTACAAGACCAAATATTCAAGCTAATTAGTTTGAACTAAAGCCAATGACGTTTCAAATGCTACAAACAGTTGGACAATTCAACGGTTTGCTAACAAATGATCCTCATCTTCATCTCATATTGTTTATTGAAGTTGTAGATTCATTTAAGTTCAATGGTGTGATGGAGGAGGCATTTAGGCTTAGATTATTACCTTACTCTTAGCGAGACCATGCTCAAGCCTAGCTAAACTCTTTACCACCTAATTCCATTACAACTTGGAATGGTTTGGCGAAGAAATTCTTGATGAAATAATTCCCACCAACAAAGAATGCCAACCGTAGGAATGACATTACTTCCTTCCAACAACACGAAGAAGAATCTTTATATGAAGCATGGGAAAGATTCAAGGAATTGCTAAGGAAGTGCCCTTATCATGGTATTCCTTCTTGGATTCAAATGGAGACCTTTTACAATGGTCTCAATGCTCAAACAAGGACTATCATTAATGCATCGGCTAATGGAGCTTTGCTAGCCAAATCTTACAATCAAGCTTATGATTTACTTAAGAAAATGGCTAGCAATAATTATCAATGGCCAATGGATAGAATGATAGTCACAAGAAGAGTAGCCGGAATGCATAAGGTAAATGATATCATAGCACTTACAACTCAAGTGTCATCTTTGGTTAATCTTTTGAAGGTTCAAAACTTGCCAGTGAGTATAAACCAGGTCCAAGATTCAAGAGTGTCATGTGTGTTTTGTGGAGGAGCTCATTTTTTTGATAATTGTAAAAATAATCCTTAATTGGGTAATGTGAATCGAAACAATAATCTATACTCAAACACATGTGAGGGGTTGGATTTTCACCATCGCATGTCACATTCTAGCAAAATATTAAAGCGATTAATTCCTCAAAGTTTGGAGCATATGTGGGGTTGGGTTTTCACCCTTGCATGTCGCATATCTCGCAAAATATTAAAGCAATTAATTCCTCAAAGTTTGGAGTGCATGTGGGGTTGGATTTTCACCCTTGCATGCTATATATCTTGTAAAATATTAAAGCAATTAATTCCTCAAAGTTTGGAGTGCATGTTGGGTAGGATTTTCATCCTCACATGTCACTTATCTATCAAATTTTATTTAATGACCCCCAAGTTAAAGGTAGTTGAATGACCTTTCTCGCATGGGATATGGGATTCGTTCCATGCCTCATGATTGAAGGTGGAGTCCCCTGACCCCCCACTTGAGTTGTTTTATTTAATGACCCCCAAGTTGGAAGTAGTCGAATAACCTTCTCGCTTGGGATGCAGGATTCTTCCTATGCCACATGATTGGAGGTGGAGTCCTCTAACCCCCCTCACTTGAGATACGGGATATGTCCTATGCCTCATGAATAGAGGTGGAGTCCCTTGACCCCCCACTTGAGATGCGAAATATACCCAAAGGAGAACATGTATGGGATAGACATTCACCCTTCCACGTCGCATGTCTCAGGCACCTTATTTTATGCCCCCAAGTTGGAAGTAGTCATTAGACCTTCTCGCTTGGGATGCAAGATTCTTCCTATGCCTCATGATTAGAGGTGTAGTCCCCTAACCCCCCACTTGAGATGCAGGATAAATCTTATGTCTCATGATTGGAGGTGGAGTCCCTTGACCGCCCCACTTGAGACGCTATATATGTTATGTCATAGTAAAAATGTAGGCATTATTAAGTGGTCAACTCACAATCCGAAATATGTGCTAAGAAAGAGACTTGAGTTCCATGACAAAACACTCATTTTATGGAAGTACATGTGAGGGAATGGATATTTCACCCTTACATGTTATGATCGAATGTGGGCTACTAATCTCTTCTAACAAGTTCCACCACTTCATTCGAAAGGGACCTCAGTTCATTCCACTATTTCGATATTAGAAGCACTATAGATGTAGTAATTCACATATTTTTCATTGAGGTAGAGCAGATAGGTCCCTGGTTCACTTTGATACTTATGAAAGGCGACTCCTTGTTGACTCTTTTACTCTTTTAAAAGGTAGTTAGGGTATATAAGCCATTTTTTCATTGTAAGGTGGTGCTTTACTCCTACTTGTTTGAAAAGATGATATTATGGTGTTGTTTGGTGCAATAAAATCCCCACTTCTAAGGCTACACAACTGGAGTTTTAGTAGAGAAATTTCAACTCGTTCTTGGCATTGTGGGCTACAAGTCATAGGTACCATACATCAATCGAATCTTCAAGATTGATCTTTGTATAATCCATGCGTACAAAATAAATGAACTGGTCCTAAACCAGTGAGGAGCTCACTGACAGGAGACGCACTATTGGAGAGTTTTAATAATAACGCGTAACCAATAAGGGTTTAGATATATGACTTCTAATAGCAAGGCCATCCACTTTCCTTATTTGTAAGGATTACTCAATTGTTCCTACATGGTAATGGAGTGCTATAGTAGCATCGGCCTAGCGATATGAGAGTCAAGACTAGGAAACCAAGACCTTTAGGTCAAAGTAAACGACTTGGGTCACCTATGCATACAAGACCTAATCAAGCAACACTTATATGACGGCCTGATTAGGCAACATTTGTATGGAGATTAGGCAGTGCTTAAATAGCGACCTGATTTTAGAGTTAATAATGAGACCTAAGGAGAGACCGAAGGATTTACCCTTTCAATCTCAGATTAATAATAGGAATATACTCTTAACAACCTGGTAATCTAGCAAATAGGGGACCTAATGTCCAAGATCACATCGCCATAGGATAAACCACCTCTTTCTACTTTTGAGACATGTTAAATAAAATTAAGAGGAAGAAATTACTTAATGTGAATGTTGGTCGTTTGAATCTCGACCTAAAAATAGAGAGTGGTATGGTTCTCCCTTTGATGTCATTAAACAAACGAACTAAACAGTAGACTAAGTATCTTTCTAGTAGGCTGGCAGAGTAGATAATAAGAAAACACTTAAACGAGCTGAAATTCTCTAAAAATAAATTTATGTCAAAGCGTATGGTAAAAGTAAATTTCTCCATTATTTATAAAGTGAGACCGAGAAGCTGAAAGGTTTAACCAAAAAATAAAATTAATTAAAGGAATATTATTTATAGTTAAATAATCTCACGATTGAAAATTGTATCATTTGAGTGGCTGTTATATACTTAGATACATTGAATCGTTTAATATGGTTTATTTAAATTAAAACTGACGATCATGTATTATTCCCTTAACTTCTCAAAATCAAGAGAATAAGGGAGTTAATGTTTGGTATTATTTATGTGACAAGTACGTGACCCTAATGACTTGAGATACCTCACTCATATTAAGGATAATCCATGTAAATAACGACCTAATGAACTTGAAAATCAAGGCCTAGTAGTCAAGACTTGAGGATCGAGACCTGAGCGTCAAGACCTAATGGGTAAGACCTATTCAAGGTAAACAACCTGACACAACGTCCTAAAGAACCTAGGTCACATCTTATTGTAGAACCTTAAGTTGTATGTATATAACAGTCTGTTTATGTAAGGCCTATGACGACCGAATTTGTTAGGAGTTGAATTGTATATATTTTGGTCGCTTGAGAGCTCCAATTTATGTAACTTCGACACCTGTTTAGTAGGTGTTATTTATACCTCTTTAATTGGGAGAATACAAGATCTATTCATTATTCCACTTTTTCTACTTCTCTCTAAAAATCACTAGAATCATTAACACATAAAATTCTCTCCAAACAAATTTCATTATGTTGATATATATATATATGATAACTTATTTTAAAGGTAATTTGATTATAAAAAACTTGTATACGTTATTACTTGATTCAATTGAACGAGAGTAGTTATTATATTTGGATAGGATTATGTGATAAATCACAATATAAGTTAAAATATTTAGCTTAATTTTTATTCCATTGACTTGATTATCGAATTATCGAATTATATATAGTATAAAAGCAATTAATGATTTCTCTATTTTCTCCGTTTACCATAATATAATAATAATAATAATAATAATAATAATAATAATAATAATAATAATAATAATAATAATAATAATAATAATAATAGTATTTACTCGTAATTTCAACAATAAAATAACACCTTTGTATATGTTCTTAAAATTTTAATATGAATATCTTTAAAGAAAATATACTTTAAATTCATACCTATTAGGTATGATATGATAATATAAGTTTACTACATTTACAAAAAAAAAAATGGTAAAATATTTTTTAAAAATTTATCAGTCATGCATTTTACATGTGCCACATGTCACTTATGCATTTTACATGTGAATGATATTTTTTTTAAAATTGACTTATATGATCTCTTTTTTGTAAAAATAATAAACTTGTGTTACCTCATATAATAGGTATAAATTTAAAGTAAACTTTTGCTAAATGTACTTAGGGATGCGTATAGGTATGGGCAGGAATGATTTTTGATATAATCGTCCTCGAATCAAATTATAAAATTTGTACTCGAAACCATTTCAAAACCATTATAGTTCGGGAATGATTTTTTACTTGCAGGTAATAGTTTTGGATGGTTTTAACACGAAAAAAATAGCATGACATAATTTTTTAAAACATGATACAAAAAGCACATAATTAAAAATGAACAATTTTAATTCCAACTCAATAGAATAAATCCAAAATTAAATTTTCTACACAAATAAATGAGCAAATACAAATAAAATATTACAAACTTATACAAATATTGTAATTTAACTACATAAATTTAAAACAAATTAAGTACAATAAAACAAAAACTCTCTCTTCTAATTATTCTTCAATATTACGAGTATCCTACAAAAATTAAACATATAAAATCACTTTTATAACCAAAATAACAAATTGATTAATCAATAATGTAAATTTCCACTAGGATTCAAAACACTAGTACCTTTTGAACTTTGAAACATATTGGAACGTGTTGAAAACTCTATTTGTTGACTCTCTTCTTCTATAATTCGTTTATGTCGATACATATTTATCAAATCACCACACTTTCTTCTCACCTTTTCAATTTCAAAAATGGAATTCTCTCCATATATTCTTGGAAAATAGAATTCAAGATAATTCATCTTAAATCTAGGATCCAAAATAACTTCTTTAGCCATGACAATATTAACTTCTTGTCAATACTTGTCTAATTTTACATGCATGTTTTTAGCCATTCCCTTGATCAAATCATCCTCATTATTAACGAAATGATATAATGCCAATTTGATGTCACAAATATAAAGAAATAACATGTTTATAGTGGGATAGTTGAAACCAGAAATCAATTCAGTGATCTTGTAAAATACCTCTAACTTATCACAAATATTACTTGTCATTTTCCAATTAATCCAAGTGATCAGGAAGAGTATTATAATTATTATCCAATTGTTTCAAACAAGGAACACTTTCTCATAAAATAATGCATCTTTAAGCATTAAAAAAATAGAACTTCAAAGAGTTTGACAATCAAGAGATAAATTCTTACAAGAAGATTTTTTCTCTTGAGATGCAATGTTTTTAAATTTTTCCTCCCTCTTTTGTGCTGCTGTCCAATATGCAACACTATCTCTAGCTTTAGAAATTCATTGAGAAATTACATTCAAATCATCTTTCAATACTAATTTTAATATGTGAACAGCATAACTCATATGAAAAATATCTCCACACAATAACATTGAAGTTCTATTTAATGAATCTAACAGATCAGGTAACATTGAGTTATTAGTAGAATAATTATCTAAAATTAGGGTTGAAATATTACTATCAATGTTCCAATCCAAAAATCAACCTATCAATTCCTGACCAATAACCTCAGCAATGTGTGGATCAGTAACATATATAAACCTACATAAAAGTTATATACAATCATTTAATATATTAAATCTCTAAAAAAAATATTTCATACGAATTGCATAAATTTCAATAATAAACTTCTAAAATTTACCTTATTATTTTATTATGTAAATACCAATTGTCATCAATAAAATGACAAGTTATAGCCATGAATCCTTTGTTATAATTTTCAGTCTTTCACATATCACTCGTGATTGCAACACGATTTTTTTTGTTTTCCAACATATCCATCATTTTTTTTCTCAACATCATATATCTTTATAATGTCTATCTTAATTATCATATAAGAAATAGGCTTCCATATTGGTTGTAATGAATGTGAATACTCCCTAAAACCATGATGTTCAACAATACTAAGAGGATACTCATATAGAATTATCATCTTTGCACATTTATCACGAGAAACTTGAAAATCAAATTCCAATCTCCTAACTCAATTATATCCCTTTTCTTGTTAAGATTTAACTATGATTGACCTATAACCATTTCTTTCCGTTTTAATGGACAACCTTTTGTATGTGCTTTCAAGTGAGATGTCACATTCCTTGTATCACCTCCTAACTTTTTTCCACAATAATTCCATTAATTTTCTTCCTATCAAAATAAACTCATGCTTCATACTTTAATTTAGCCTTCCCATCTTATTCTTCACTACATTCATATGATGGTTGACTTTGTGTATTTTCAAGTGAGAAGGTTGATGTAAAGAGAAGAGTATTTGAATACTAATTGGCACTTGAAGTTCCACCATTTGTTACCTCCATATTCAGTTCATTTCATTTCCTCATTGAGAGGATTATGGTGAAATATTATGAAAAAATAACTTTTAAAGTTTAAATTCATATATAAGTTCAATGTACATATGTTTTCTATTATGTCTCATTACCTTTTCAACATATTCACTTGCCATAATATTTGAAGCTTCTATCTTCTTCACAAATCTTAAACTCTATAAGACATGATAAAAGGAAGTTAGGCTCGACCATTGAATCATTAACAAGGAAGTTAGGTTCGGCCATTGAATCATTGACTATCTTGATGTGTTGTTATCTATTCAAATTTGGCATGGGTAGTTGTCTTTGTTACCTCTTAGGTTTTGGGTCAAAGCTTTCTATGCAGCAGTTTTGACAATTAACAGACTTCTAACACCAATTCTCATAATGTAGATCCCATTTAAGGTAACATTTAGAGTCAAACTAGACTATCAAATGCTCAACACATTTGGATTCCAATGCTTCCCATATCTTTAACCCTATAAAAACCACAAATTTGAGTCCAAAACTCAACCTAGCCCATTCATTCATTATAGTCATGTCTATAAAGGTTACAAGTGCATAACCCCTACTTAAAAAAGTAGTTATATCCATACATGTTATCTTTAATGAATGTTATTTTCCCTATGCTACACACAAAGATGAATTATCAAAATCTATCTCCCCATCTTATAGAATGGCATTACCAGTTCTCACAAAGGAAACTTTTTAACCACAACATGTTGAACTCAATACATCTAATCTTGTTATCAATGACTCTAACATAAATAATGATGTGGTACTTGAAAATGAAGCAAATGCTTAAGAAGTAACATGGCTTATTAATATAGTAAAGCATATTATCATACAACACAATACTATCATATATCATAATACTATTGTTGTTATTTTCTTGTTTGTTTTGGTTTCATATAATCATCGAATATGGTAGTTGTTATTGAGTGAAGGAATAACTAGTGATTTCCTAACAAAAGCATATACTTAGAGACACATTTTGCACAAATTCATAACCTTTATATTATAGATCTTCAAGAATTTACACTCAATCCTAACATAGAAACTCGTCACTGAATGCTTAAATTACATTCATCAATGTCTCATGGGATGATGATGGGAAAAAATGGAAGATCTTTTATAGAAGTATTACCAATTGTAAAGTTGATTCCAATAGTAAATAGACCAAACTTATCATGTCCTGTTAATTTATTTTTTGAGCTTTTCGGCTAGATCTTAAAATGGGAAAAAAATAGTTATAACCTTAAAGGTGAAAGAGCCAACTTCATTATAAAGGATAACAAAAATTAGTTGAATACCCATACACAAAGTGACAAAATACAGTAGCCACTTTTGAAGCATAGAATAGAGTAAGTTAGAGATCTGAATCATCTAATTCATATGAGGAGACATCAGACAAGGAAAAAATTTATGTATCTATAATCTACCTGATAAGATCAAGAAGAAAAAGTCGGGGAGGACTAACTAGGGGGAGAGCTAAGAGTCAAAGAGTTGAGAGTGACCGAGGGTAAAGGGTAGAGGGCTGAGAGCTGAGATTAGCAGGGCAAACGACAAAGAGACCATAGAGGCAAGTCGAGAGTTACGAAAGTGAAACTGAAAACTAAAAACCCTAACGGGCCTAACCTAAATACAAAATTAATATATAATTTAATTTATTAAATAAATTAATTAAATAAATATAATTAATTTTGGATACAGGTGGGTATATTTTTCAATATAACCATACCCAAGCCGTATATGTTGCTTCACGTTTGGTTTTTATCCGAAACTATACTCATCCCAGAAATTTACTGGGTAAAAAATCGAACCACCGATTCGAATAACCAAACCCATGATTTTTTTGCCCATTCTAAAATGTATTAGACTTGGGTTCATCCAATTTTTAGATTATATAATTTAGATCTCCAATTTTAAATTTTCACTTATACTCTGTAACTTGTAAACCAACACATAAATTTGTGATCTAAAATTTTGAGATCAATCTTTGAAATTTTAAAAGTTTAAGAAATAAATTATTTTAGCACATGTGCTCTAAAGAAATTTACTTTGTTTTCTAAGGGAGATGATCTTCTTATGTAAGATCTCATTTCTAGTATAATAGTTTTTCATTGTTTAAAAAAAAACACATTTATTTTTCACCTAGATCTTTTTTTAAGGATTTTTCGTCTATACATTAATCTAAATTAATTTTTTTTATGTTCATACCTATTTTACTTTTGTTTTGTTCAAAATTTAAATCTTCCTCTAGATCTATTATATCCAAAATCTTAAAGGTTATAATATATTATTAAAATTCAATTGTTTTTAAAAACATCTAATATATCAATTAAAACAGTCATCTAAGAATCTTATAACAAAACAAATGATGAAATATAAGTTTTTTTTCTCAACTTGTTTGTTTTTATTTTTGAGTTATCAAATTTGATTATTGATCTATTTAGATGGATAAATTTTGATCTATATTGTATTTTTGATCTTTATTAATGAAATTCAATTTTATTTCTCAAAAGAAATAAATTATTTTAAAATTTTAAGAAATAATTTTTTAAAGTTTAGAAAGTATTTTGTGAAATAAATAATACACTAGTCAAATGAATTTTTATACACTACACAGATAAATAATACATTATAATATTATATTAAGTAATTTTGATACAGGGCAATGTATATTCAGGTTATCATATAATTAAAATTAAAAATAATACAACAAATTTATGTTAGCTCCAAAAAATATAATATTTTCTTAAAGGTATATTCTATTAATTTTTATAATTATTTTAAAATGTGGATAAAAATATAAACAATTTATTCAAATTTAAAATATTAATGATATTAAAAATACATTAATATGTATTTAATATTGTGAAATGCAATATTTTAAAAATTTGAAAACGTAGAAGGTAGCTCAAACTAAAACAAAATCTAAGATTAATATTTTCATGTAGATTGATTCAGTTAAGTGTCGATAAGTAAACTTTAAAATGTTAATTGATCTAACACACATCGATTTTTACATTTTCAAAAATGAAACTAACCTATTTAGATATATAAAGCATAAAATTTTGTTCCATTCGACTCGATTTCGATTGTATGGTTTGGTTTATCGATTTGTTATGTCCATCCCTGATATATATGTAAAGATAAAAATAATTATAATTTAATATTTATAAAAAATTAAAACGAAATATATTAAATATACATGTTGATTGTTTTATATAAAATATTATTATTTGTAAAGATTGATTTTGTTAGATATAAAATATTGTTAGATATAATGTTTTGAAACTATTTTAGATTAAAAAGATATTAAAATTTGATTTTTGGAAGTCAGTAACAGTGTAACCATTATAGAATGATTTCTCAAATTTATATGTTTGATCTTGATTTCAATTTTAGGTACTATATAATATTTCGATTTCCATAAAACACAACATGATTCCATTTCTTAATTGATTACTGATGAGTATGCCAACGTTGAAGGTGTTCTCCCAAATAAGGCTAGAGTCGAAATAACCACTTTCTTTTAACAAAAAAATAATAATATTTATTATCATACTTTAAAAAATATATTTTTAAATTTATTTATTTATGAAAAATATTTTATTTAAATCTATTTATTCCTAAACAAATTATCAAGTAAGACGAAATAATTTTTTTATGAAATTATTCGTTAAATATAACATAATAACCCATGTATAACATGTATGTTTATATATTTTTTATAAATATATATGTATAAAAATTAATATTTAATTAATAAATTTATATAAAATTTTTAAATTTTTTTCTTTAAAATCTAAACAAAATTTATAACAAAAATTAAATAAAATTTTTATCATCTAATATCTAAATTTTATTATTCAATTTTGCATTATATCATAGAATAATATTGATGAAACATGCATATGTCAAAAATATTATTTCATTATATTTAATAAAAAATTAAATTTAAAATTAATTTGTTTTTTTATGATATATTATGTTTACAATAAGTAAATTTTTTAAAAAATGTAAAAAAAAAAAACTTGCATGACGTTCTTCTCCCAAAACAAATACAAGCCAAATAGCATGCGGTTCAATGCCGATTTCTCCATTCCCCAAGCCACTTGCAGAGACACAAATATTGGGTATTGCCGTATTGGTAATTTGGTAACTCTGAATATGGTTCAGCCGCTGCAGAAGATTAAGCATTGGATCTCTTTTGTAGAGTTAGTAACTATTTTTTCTCCAAAAATCAAAGCAGTGGTTTTTTGTTTTTGGGTAAAAGAGTAGGAAATTGATTAGTACTTTTAACCTTATGCATCATTAGGCACTTTTTTTTTCTTTTACTTTAATAAAAGGAAATTGATTTTATAATTGAGAAAAAAATGATAATCTACTTATATTAATTATGATAAAAATATATAAAAAATTATTAATTTTTAAGTAGAATATTATAAATTTATTAATTATAAAAATGTATACTAAAAATTCAAAACTTAAAAAATATAAAAAATAGAGTACATAAATACACAAGTATATATATTTTAAGTTAGTATATATTTCTAAATAAATTACTATCTATTTAAAACTATTTAAGTTCATATATTTTGAATTATAATTAATTTAAAAAATATATAACAATTAAAAAAAACGCACATTTATATTTACATTGCTTTATTTTTGAACTTTTGTTATACTTTTCATAGTTAGTGGCATGTATTGCTATACCCAAAAGTACGTACTTTTGCTTACTTTTTTTAATAGTTGGTGTCTTTCTACTATTGATAATATTCACAAAATTAATATTGATATTTTTCTACTAATTTTTCACTTTAACATAATATTAAAATAGAATGTATTTAAAGTTTAATAAGTCCGATTGTTAAATTATAAGTGTTTAACCTGTATGATTCATAGAACTAATACTTTCCATTGAAAAATAATAAGCATATAAAAATAATGTTAATTATTTTCTTAATAACTTAAGTTTTTATAATAATTAATATCTTAATAACTTTTAATATTTTACCATGCATGTCAAGTCAAATGGTGGATAAGAAGAATATTAATAAATATATTTACAATAACAAGTTTTGGACATTGCATTTTCACGTATATTTGATTTAAATTTGATAATTATATAATAGTATCAATTAATCAGTAATAATTACTATTACTCAAATTATTTATATTAAAAAATAAAAGAAAATAAAAGTCACAAAGATTTAATTAATGTTAAAATTTATATATAAGTGTGAAAAATATTCTTAAAATAAATAATTAATTAATTTGTTACTTTAATGAAGATTAATATATAACAATAATTATTTTATTAACTAAAACTTAATTAATTTATTACTTTGGTGAAAAATATATACACAATAATAAATATTATATGAGAAATATGTATGACATTTTGTGACAGTGATATAAAATCTAAATGAATCATACTTCATTTAACAAAAATTCAAATATAATAGGATGACATATATGAACTTAATACGTGATTATCCATGAGTGATCTCAAATACAATAAGACTACAATATGAGCTCATATATTTAGTCATTTAGGTAGAGAACCTGACACAAACTCCCCTAGTTATGTTTAACAGATCGTTACAAAGCCTATTCCCCCAATTAATTTTATTTTCATTGGGTAAACTCTTCAACTTCCCTATCTATTTTATAAATAATAAATAATTTCATTTTTACTCTATCAATTTTAACTTAGTTAAATTTTTTTTTAGAGAATTTTAACTCGCTAATCATTTTTTTATTACTCTTTTTTTGTCAATTGATGAGTGCTCAAAAAGCACTAAAATAAACATGATTTTATGTATATTAATTGATTAAAAATATATATATTTATATGTTTTATCATATATTTATATAAATTTGTCTTTTTCGGAATCACGGGTATTTTTATTGTTTTTTAGGTATTTTGGCTTAACAACACAATTTAAAGACTCAAAGAGGAATACTTGAAGCAATACATCACAAATATATTAATAAATAAGTGGGAAAAGGTCAACAAAAATGGAAAAATTGGACAAAATGAGTCGAAAAGGTCAAAAATGTCAAAAAGACAGAAATCGTGCCCGCTTGCGCGCCTTTCGGCCTTGGCCAGATGCATACTGGCGCGCGGTCTTGTTCATCCGCGCACGCTCCGCATGGCGTTTCATCCGCGATGACTCGCGTGCCCAACGCTGCTGCCCCATTTTTCACGTGCAGCCGCCCCATGACGTCATTGATGACCTCAACATTTCCATTACGCGTTTTTTCATTTTTTAACATTTTTTTAACATTTGTTTACTCATTTTTTCTCTCCATCCTCACCTATAAATACCCCCTTCCCTTCACTTCAAAACACACCTCAAAACACACTTCTCTCTTCTTTCTTTCTCTCCATTTCTTAGTTTTTAGTTTTTTTTTAGTTTTTCTTATGTTTTAGTTAGTTTTGCTTAGTTTTAGAGTTCTTCCCTCTTTGGGAAGAACTAGTTATGTTTTTGTAATTTATTAGCTTTTTGATTCAATAAATGGGAGTGCAAATTCCGTTTGGAGGTTTTCTAGCAACGGGAATGGCATCAATCTGTAAGGATTTTTTTTTCTTTGCAGTTATTTTTTTATGCTTTATTCTTACATGTTTTATTTAATTTGTCTGTGATTAAATTTAATTGTGCTAGCTGTTTGTAAACATGATATAATAATAATGTTGTTATGCTTGCGAAATATTAAATAGGTAAAAATCTCTAAAATGAATTGATTTTATTTTTATTTAAGATTTTATATTAAGAATGTTAGAGAAATATATTATTTTTCATTACAAACTTAAATATGAAAATTACATTTTAAGGTTTAGTTATCTGGTATGATTTAGAGTAGTGCTATTTTATTTGATGGTACAATCGCTCGGTAGTTAGAGTGAAACTCTATTTCAAAAGTTTTTATAAGAATTATTATCTGAAAATGTATTGACAACATGTTTTCAATAGTAGTTTTAAAACTTGAAAGTTAGTACTCGGATAACTAAATTCTTAGGTTTAATTTGGACACCTTGAATAAAGTTTAAACTGTCTAACCCCACCAAAGGTGGCATTTAAATGGTTCATTTTCAATCTCTTAGAAAAAAGAATTAATTTAATTAACCAAATTAGTTATCAACCCCACCCATAGGTGTTAATTGATTTGTTTAGGTAACAAAGAATATCTAACCCCACCAAAGGTGGTATTCATACAAAAAAGGGAGAATCAATAAATATCAATTCATATCTTTAATAACCTAAATAATATGAGCAAGCATAATTAACTTAGTTATTATATCCATAAATACTCCACTATTTATAAAAGATAAAATTTGCATGAATGTTTATTGAATCTATGTTTAATTTTCTGTAATTAGATTAAAAACACAAAAACCCCAAAATATCGTGACAGGATGTTTAGGATTTAATTTCGTTTTTAAAAGTTTGAATAATAAATTAAAAACCACATACATTCCTTCCTTAGATCGACCTTGGGAGTATACTTATCATTTTCTACGAAATGATTCGTGCACTTGCGAGAGTTTTATAAATATAAAACCAAAGTATTGGCAGGATCGGCAATGCCGGTTTTCATTCATCAAGTTTTTGGCGCCGTTGCCGGGGATGGCATCAAAGTTTTTGGCAATCCCGATTCTGCTCATCATCAATCCGTTAGGAAAACACTTGGTCTAAATTTTAGCTTGTTTGATTAACTACATCAGTTAGAAATTAACCTGTTTTCTATCTGAAGTAGATATTCAAACAAACTGCATCATATAATTTAGGTAATTTCTTCTCTTATTTTATTTATCATGTCTCATAAAGTAAAGGAGATGGTTCACTCTCTTCCCAAAGAAACTCTGTTTTTTAAGAAGATTCCTTTAAATGGGGATCCTTTTAAAAAAAAATCAAAGGATTTAGAAAGTTTAGTGACCAAATCGTCACAAGCCAAATGACCTTTTGAGATCCCTGGGAATTGCGAGAAGAGGCCATTTCAGGGGTTCTAGTTAAGAAGAGCATCCTTTATCTCCCTACCTCATCGAGATCCAGTGCGATTTCTTCATCATCTTCATCTTGTTATTAGGATCCTTGTATCAACTACTACCAAAGTACCCCATCTTAAGAAAAAGCACAAGAGTCGAGGTGAACCCATTTATAGGACCAAAGATAAACATCAAATTGGAAAGATGCCTAACATTCTAGTAGCGAATGATCTAGTTGAAATAAGGTGAAAATACAATATCCCTCCTCGTGTAGGTTCAATGTTAGTACCCTCTCATCTATGTGATATTGATGGTCCCCCAATGGGCTGGTAGGTGATACATTTAGTGGCCTTTAAAATTGGACTTCGATGTCCCTTCCCTAGGGTGATAACTCATGCTCTTCACACTTTTGATATCAATTCCACCCAAGTAAATCCCAATGGGTGATGAACTCTCCTATGTCTCTTTGTTGTTATTGGTGAACATAGGGCAAACCTTACAGGTAACGAGCTTAGGAGTGTATATTGTTTAAAGAAGAATGGCCTAGAAAAAGGTACAACATATATATCATGTGTTGTTTGGCACGAGCTTCATCTCAAACTCCCCAATAGTAGTTCAAGCTGGAAGGATAAATATTTTTATATTACTGGGGATATTTAGGGTAGCAAGGTAGACCTACCTATCCATCACACTTGGAATCATCATTTCAGCACTACCCAATCTCGTGTAAGCAAGTCGATGAGTAAACTATATCCAAGTGGCCAAAAAACAAATAGAACGATCGAGCTACAGAACACCTCATCTGGAACCCATGTTTCCTTCACCTAGTCTGGAACCCATGTTTGAAAAATTTGTCTTGAAGGAGGCCATGATGTTGGACACTCCGATTACCTATTTCAATGCGAGAATATTTGGAAGAACTGACCTAAAGAGGGATCTCTTCCATCATTTTTACACTAATGCTAAGAGCTCCTAAGTCATGGTGATTTGTAGAACAGAGAGTGGTTCAAATGATGAGCTGATGGTAGATCACATGATTAAGGTGAGCTTGTATATCATTTCTTCCTAATGTTAAGTACTTTTCATCTATGTTCTTCATCACATGTTTGTCAATGTATATAGGTCATGTGCTTAGCCTGATAGGGTGAGCTGTCCCTCAGAGGTTACAAATGCGAGGTGTTAGTCACATATAGATTGCGAAATATGTAAAGGCGATGAAGGAAAAAGATGTCCTTATGGCTAAGTACGAGGCCAAACTATTAAAGATGGAGAGCTACCTACTAGATAAAATTGAGAAATTAAAGAAAGTGGATAGCTACTATTTTGAACAAGGACAACTGGCTAAACACTTTGAGAAAATGGCTCAAGAGGACAAACAGGTTGCCAAAGTGGTTAAGGAAAAGGCTCACACAATGAAAAGTCAAATGTGTGCGATGTTAAATCAAATGAGCTCACTTTCAACCTTGGTAGATACTTTAAATGTGGAGTGTATTAAAGCCTACAGAAGTGGTGTGAGTTTTGTGGTTAGTAGCCTTAAGACTCAAGATGAGAGTTTGGAGTTGATTATGCCCTATTTTACTTTGATGTAGGCCTTTCAAAGTAGTAGGTCTGGCACCCCCAACCGATACTCTATAACCTTCACCTTATAGTGAATAGGTCATACCTATGAGATGGCCTGAGAAAGCCACTCTATAGAAAATATCTCATTTTGTAATTTTGAATATAAATTTATGTGAAGGAATATTTGGGAATTTGAAGTTTTTATAGCCATTAAATGCATGGTTCTATTTCTATTTAATGCCCTTCAAGTCATTTGTGTGATGTATCTAGCCACAAAAGGTGACTTTTCCTGAGTGTCTCAGGTCGTATCTTACAATTAAGTTTAATTATAAAATTAAAATCGACTTGAGAAAAACCAAAATTTTGTTTGAGGCCATGAGTGTTTAGAAATAATGGATTATAGTCAATCAAGAGAGAGCTCCTTGATAGGGGAAATGACCTACTTCACACTCCATTAGCGAATAGGTGAATCAAGCAACCTAGCGAGCATATAAAGTTCTCCTTTCATAAGAAAGCGAGCTACAAGTCCTCTTGACATCCAATTGGGTGAGAACATCAAGAAATCAAAGGCGATCCATGGTTCACCTCGCTCTTTGGAAAATGGGTCATTTGAGAAGCTAAGTCAAGTTGGTCTTCTTTTCAAGAAGGGTGGTAGTGTGAGTACACCCTACCTCTGAGCATGTAAAGATATGATGAGTTAGTACTTGGTAAGGGCTTGTCTCTGTTAGTGGAGGATATTAGTCCATTACAAATCATATACCTCGTGAAAAGAGAGTGGGGTGATGGTAGTGGCATAAATGACCTATTTAAAAGTGGTCGAAGAGGCCTAAAGACCAACCTTCTATTTATGTAGCCCTTAAGAAAGAAAAGGGAATGCTTTGAAATATGATGGCTAGATGTGTGCTTGATGTAAGTGACCTTAGTTTTTAGTTATTTTTGTTATATTGATGTGTTGCTGAGGAGGTATAATTATTAATTCTCCTATATTTATTTCAATGTTATTTTAATATAGGCCATAACTCTTGCCAAATATTCAAAAAAAGAGGTTGAAATATGTCGTGAAGTGGCCAAATTTGTGGATCAAGAGTTGTGTATATGGAAGACTCACTATGGAGTCATGGATCCAAAGTTAACAGATACATGTAATGAATTGAAGGCTGCTTGTCATGAACGAGATAGACATAAAGATGAACAAGTTAAGTTGTGCAAATTGGCAGAATAATAAAAACATAGGGCACTTGAGAAAAATACTTGGAAGGCTCCTATGTCAGAGAACCTCGAAGCACATCCCACACATAAGTGATGAACCATATAATGGAGTTTGGGCATCTTGTTTGTAATAACTTTTTTTTCAAAGATTGGAATGTGTTGCTTAAAATAATGTAATAACATTGAGATATTTCCTTTACCTATATCGATGTCATATTGTTGGAGCAAATGTGTTATCAATGTCTTATTAATGTCCTTGGGACATATCTTGCATCTCATGTAGAGGGTCAGTGGACTCCTTCCTCCAATCATAAGGCATGGGACGTATCCTACATCCCAAGTGGGGGGTCAGTTGACTCCTTCCTCCAATCATAGGGGGTTGCTACGTTTATTTTTCATGGGACAGGAGACAAGTAAGGGAGAAATTGAATTCAACCACTAGATATGGTCATAAAAAAGAGGTTTTGTGTGGAACTCAAAGCTCTTTCTTGAGACATAACTCTCATCTTAAGTGGGGGTCAGTAGACTCTTTCCTCCAATCATGAGGCATGAGACGTATCCTGCATCCTAAGTGTGGGGGTCAGTTTACTCCTTCCAACAATCTGGGAGGCCATTAGATGATTTTTCATCAAATAGGCAATATATAAGGGTGAAATCTAATCCTTTGCATATGCTTCCAAAAGGGGAGGTTCATATTGGTGAACACAAAACCCTTTCTTAGAACATATCATGCATTTCAAGTGGGGGGTCAGTGGACTCTTTCCTCTAATCATGAGGCATTAGATGTATCTTGTATCCCAACTCGGGGGTAAATTGACTCCCTCCAACAACTTAGGGGGTCATTAGATGATTTGTTCACATTATAATACTATGTAGGGATAGCTCAAAATACATCATAACTTTTTAATATGTCAATCACAAAATTTCATAGATTGTATTTCTTAAGGTACTCCCTATTCATACCCAACTCTTCCTTTATGCCATCACGTTCAATTAAATAAGATCCTCGTAGAGTAATATCATATATTCGATACAAGCCTTCCCATTATGTGGCAAACTTTCCATAGGTTGTTTCAACTTTGTTTCCCTGTGATTTATGCAAGACCCATTCTCATATACTGAAGCTTTTATGTTTGATGAATCTATTATATTTCTTTTGAATCGCTCTCTTTTTGTGATTTAATATGTATCAAAGCTTCTTCCCTTCTCTCTTTGAGCAATAATAGATCCTCAATTTTGAGGTGGCTATTATCTTGTTATGTAATCCTTAACTTGAGAGTAGGTTCATGTATCTCTGAGGGTATAACTGCTTCCGTACCATAGATGAGAGAAAAAAGACTTCCTCTATTGATACCCTAGGGGTGGTTCTTGTGGTCTAAAGAACACTGGGAAATTCATCCACCCACTTACCTTTTGCTCTTTCCAAACATTTCTTCAATATATTGACAAGTGTTTTTTTGGAAGAATCGGCTTGGCCATTTTCTTGTGGTCTATAAGGGGTGGAATGTGATAGTTTGACACCCATTTTGTTGTATAAAGATACTAACTATTGACTTGTGAACTATCGGCCATTATCAGTGAATAATTCGTGAGGCAGATCATATCTACATATAAAACTTTGCAAAATAAATTTTGCAAATCCACCTCCTGAATTCTTGCCAATGATTCTGCTTCTATCCATTTAGAAAAATAATCAGTTCCTAACAATATCTAATCCTCATTTTTGAAATGGCCATGAATTGGCAATAGACTACAAGTCATTGGTTGGTTGATGGGGTACATTGGCATGCCCTTGGCATCTATCACATCTTTTAACATGAGTGATGCAATCCTTGAGAAGGGTAGGCCAATAATAACCCTATCAGATGATTCTCTGAGGGTTTTTCCTTTAGATTGGGCACCACGTTATCCCTCATGTAATTTTCTCCACACTATTTGAGCATTCGAGAAGTGTAAGCATTTCAGCCACGGTCCTCCATAATTTTTTTGATACAATACCCCTAGATAATGGTATAGTTTATTGCTTTAGTCGTAAACTTGTGAGCTAAGTCCTTGTCCTATGGTAGGATATCATTGATGAGGTATTCTAACTACGGGGTCAACCAAGAAGTATGAGTTGTAGAATTGATGTCCGACTTAGTTTGATCCTTCACTCCATCTTCCCCGATACTAGGACTTGATAAAAATGATACCGTATTACCCGCTTTAAGTCTAAGTTCACTACTGATGCCAAACTGGCTAAGGAGTATACATGTACATTTCCTCCCCAAGGAATTTACTTAATCGGAAATTTTCAAAGGCTATCCTCATTTGATTCACCTCTTGCATATAAAGTTTCATATTTTCTTCCTTAGCCTTGAACTCCTCGTTCACTTGGTTTTACTACCAGTCATGAATTGTTATGGATCAACACTCTTTAAGCTCCCAAGGTTATCAATTGGTGTAAGGCCAAGAGCAATGCCTCATATTCTTGGTTGCCTACAAAGAGATATAGAGACATTGCTCTATCAAGCCCTCTCTTGGAGTAAATATTACAATTCCCATCCCTACTCCTCTCAGGTTGCTTGCCATATCAACATATACCTTCCATATATTTGGCGTAGGGGTAGGTATTACTACTATAAATGCTGGTTCTATAGTCTCTAGTATTGGTGTACACTCTTGAGTCTATCGAACTCACTTAAATCATTGGCTATTTGAGAGAGGCGATCAGACTGATCCAGCTTACTCAAGATGTTCTTCAAGTGGTATGAAGTAAGGACCACTATTTTGTGGACACTAAAGTAGTGCCTTAATTTTCGTGCTGTTATTCTTACCGTGAATTCCACCTTATCCAATGGGGGATTGATGAACGAAAACCGGCATCGCCAATTCTCGCAAATACTTTGGTTTTATTATTTGTAAAACTCTCGCAAGTGCACGAATCATTTCGTAGAAAATGATAAGTATACTCCCAAGGTCGATCTAAGGAAGGAATATATGTGGTTTTTAATTTATTATTCAAACTTTTAAAAACGAAATTAAATCCTAAACATCCTGTCACGATATTTTGGGGTTTTGTGTTTTTAATCTAATAACAGCAAATTAAACATAGATTCAGTAAACATTCATGCAAATTTTATCTTTTATAAATAGTGGAGTATTTATGGATATAATAACTAAGTTAATTATGCTTGCTCGTATTATCTAGGTTATTAAAGATATGAATTGATATTTATTGATTCTCCCTTTTTTGTATGAATACCACCTTTGGTGAAGTTAGATATTCTTTGTTAACTAAACAAATCAATTAACACCTACAAGGGGTTGATAACTAATTTGGTTAATTAAATTAATTCCTTTTTCTAAGAGATTGAAAATGAACCATTTAAATGCCACCTTTGGTGGGGTTAGACAGCTTTAAACTTTATTCAAGGTGTCCAAATTAAACCTAAGAATTTAGTTATCCGAGTACTAACTTTCAAGTTTTAAAACCAATAACCGAAAACATGTTGTCAATACATTTTCAGATAATAATTCTTATAAAAACTTTTGAAATAGAGCTTCACTCTAACTACCACGGCGATTGTACCAACAAATAAAAGAGCACTACTCTAAATTAGACCAGGATAACTAAACCTTAAAATCTAATTTTCAGATTTAAGTTTGTAATGAAAAATAATATATTTCTCTCTAACATTCTTAATATAAAATCTTGAATAAAAATAAAATCAATTCATTTTAGAGATTTTTACCTATTTAATATTTCGCAAGCATAACAACGTTATTATTATATCATTTTTACAAGCTAGCACAGCTTAAATTTAATCACAGGACAAATTAAATATAACATGTAAGAATAAAGCATAAAAATAACTCAAGTAAAGAAAATAAAATCCTTACAAGATTGACGCTTATTCCCTTGCTAGAAAAACTCCAAGCGGAATTTGCACTCCCATTTATTGAATCAAAAAGCTAAAATATTACAAAACATAACTAGTTCTTCCCAAAGAAGGAAGAACTCTAAAACTAAGAGAAACTAGCTAAAACATAAGAAAAACTAGCTAAAACATAAGAAAAACTAAAAAAAAAACTAAAAACTAAGAAATGAGAGAAAGAAAGAAAGAGAGATAAGTGTGGTTTTGGGGTGTTTGAAGGTGTATGGAAGGGGTATTTATAGGTGAGGACGGAGAGAAAAAAATGATTAAAAAAATGTTAAAAAAAATATTAAAAAATAAAAACGTGTTTTGGACCTCCTCAGGTCATCAATGACGCCACAAGGCGGTACACGTGAAAAATGGGTCAAAAACGCGTTGGCTTGTTGCGCTACATTGACAAGGCTACAAGGTTGGCCTACAGGCGCAGCTGGCGCGCTGAACAGTGCCAGCTGCTACAGCAGCGCGAAGCAGTATCAATCACATATGGCTAGGCTGCAAGGCTGCGGCCAATACGTTTTTCCTTTTTGACATTTTTGACCTTTTTCGACCCATTTTGTCCAATTTTTCCATGTTTGTTGACCTTTTTCCACTTATTTATTAATTTATTTGTGATGTATTGCTTCAAGTATTCTTCTTTGAGTCTTTACATTGCGCTTTTTAGGCCAAAATTCCGAAAAACAATAAAAATACCCGTGATTCCGAAAAGACAAATTTATATAAATATATGATAAAACATATAAATATATATATTTTTAATCAATTAAAGTGCATAAAATCATGGTTATTTTAGTGCTTTTTGAGCACTCATCACAACCCGACAACCAGCCTTGCTAGTCCCTTAGCAAGAGAAGCGATAAAAACTAAAAAATTAAACTATCCTAAATCACTTCCGTGGATTGACACGGTTGCATTTAGCCTATGCAACAAGCCTTTAAACCCCTAGGTTGCCCTAGTGACGAAGTTTGAGTCTCGTGAGGGTTTTGTAATGATACCCACAAACATTGTACTAAATGTAAAAACAAAAGAAACAATAAAAACAAACAATCATAAAATTAAATTTACAACAACATCGTAAATTATCAACATCTCACAAAAATGTCTCATACTTTTTAATCTCCTTTAAGATCATAATTAAAAATCTCAAGCATAAGTTATTTTAATCTCTTAAAACAATCATGATTTATTATAATAATTAGTCGAAAATCATTTTCATATTTCATATAAAAAATGAATCAATTTAATTTCACCCAATTTCAGTGTCATGAATCGAGTCGCTTGACTCTATTCCTTACTAGTCAATACTCTCAAAACACTGAATCCTATGGGTTTAAACACTCATACTAATTTATATGCGAAAGAGTTGATGTATAGAAATGAACTAATATGTTCGCATATGTATAAAGAATAAAGGCTCAAAGTGTTATTTTAACATTGATCTCATGAAAGGAATCAAATGTATAAATTATAAAGATATCATATATAAAAAAAATTATTTTCATGCATAAATCAAACTCATTAAGAAAGAATTTCAAGATATATGCCTTTTACAAATGAAGAAATTGCAATGACTTTTTGGGGAATTAGTTCTTATATCTTTCTTTTGTAATTAGCCTTTACTCACAACTTTGTAGGCAATGCGGGTTATAGTATGTAGATGATACTATTTTTTTTTTATCTCTCTATTTTTTTTTCTGAAGATATTTCTCAATATATGTATTTTTTTTAGAGAGTCAACCCATGTACAGATTGTACATTTTTTGGATTTTGGTGAGTGGTTAATTTTGTGGTTTTTTCTCCGTTTTGATCTTGGTTTAGGTAACCCGTGATATGTCTTTTTGTTTTTGTAGTAGTCATGCATAAATGAGATATAAGCATATACTATCAATTTCTACTCAAATCATTTAATCTAAGCAAAAATAAAAATATATGATACTCTATTAAGATGAAAAAAATTCATACATTCAATGCTAATACCTATAGAGATCATCTAAAAATTTGAAGAAATAAGAAATGTGTTTGGAGTAGAAAAAATATATATTTCACTCTGAATAAAGGAAATTAGGCTCAAATTATATCTCACAAAGGTAGTCTCCACTAAAAAAAAAACTCATAAACACTGATTTTGGGTTTAATATAATTTCTACATCTTATCAAGAAATACTAATTATGACAAAAACTAACTAATTATCAAAAATAGTTACAAAATATTTCATGATATGTTTTCAAAAACTAATCTAACAGTACAAAAGACTTAACTATTTACTTAAATTTGATTTAAAGAAATGATAAATTTTTGTGAAACTTTTTTTTTTTTTTTTTTTTTTTTAGTTTTTTTTTTTTATTCCAAAAATTACTAAATCACACAAAATAGAAATAAAACCAAACACACAAAAAAAAATGAAAAAGTACATTTTTTTTATTTTTTTTTAATTAAGCATGGTAACTTTTCACCACCCCCAACCTAGAACTTACATTGTCCTCAATGTAACAACTGTAAATTAAAGATAAAGAGAGAAGAGAAGAAAGATTACCTATTTCCTGAGAATGTGCAAGTAGTAATGGAAAATGCAGGTGCATCCATCATATTCATCATTAAAGTGTATACGCATTGCATCACAGAACTAAAATGATGGGTTGCCTCCCATCCAGCCGCTTAGTTTAACGTCTTAGCAAGACGTAACTTTGGGGATTGCATTTGAAGTAAACTCAATGTCCCCTCATCATCGAGTCAATCAAACCTGGCATGTAAGACAAGGTCATTGTCTACCTATACTTTTTCGGGCCACGCCTGATTTTGATTTCTTTCCGTACTTAAAACTAGAGGCATATTTTGAGTTTTAGATAACCCACATCTAGGTACAAATCAAATAATTAAGGCATAAAAACACAATTGTACCTAGATTAAACAAAGCAACTAGCTCCTTAGATTGTAATTAAAACTTTAAAATTTTGGAGATAGTTCAAAAAATTTTGTTTTTTTTTTTTTGTTTTTTTTTTGTTTTTTTTAAATAACATAATCAGTATTAACCAAGAGTGCTCCCAGGAAAGAATGGGGGTGCAAGCAGCCTTAAAAACCATCCTCCTGCACGAACAACGCGTTCAGGGAAAGCATCATGGCACAAAGTGCTTCCAAGAACTAGTCTCCTGCAGTTAACTCCCTTAGATCTTTACTTTTCATGTTATTAAGTTAAGTTAAATAAAACTTTAAGTTAATGAAAATCTAAGTTAATTAAGTTTAAAGAAAAGGTTAATTAAGTTAAGTGAATTAAAAAATCTAAGTTAATTAAGTTAAGTTAAAAAAAATCTATGTTAATTAAGTTAAGTTAAAAAAAAATCTAAGTTAATTAAGTTAGTAAAAAAAAAAATTAATTAAGTTAAGTGAAGTAAAAAAAATCTAAGTTAATTAAGTAAAAAAAATTAATTAAGTTAATTCAAGTAAAAAAAAATCTAAGTTAATTAAGTTAAGTGAAGTAAAAAAAAAAATTAATTAAGTTAATGAAAATTTAAGTAAAAACCTAAGTTAATGTTAAAAACAATCTTAAAAAAAAAACTAAGTTAAGTAAGTTAAATAAAAATGAAGAAGAAAAACAAATATAGCTAAAGAAAGAAAATTAAAAAATAATAAAATAAAATAAAATTGAAAAAGGTAAAAGAAAATAAAATAATTTAAAAAATTAAAATTATGATAAAAAAATTAAACTTAAAAAATTAAAATTTTGGTTTTTTTTATTTTTTTTATTTTTTTTATTTTTTTTATTTTTTTTATTTTTTATTTTTTATTTTTTTTATTTTTTATTTTTTTTATTTATTTTATTTTTATTTATTTTATTTTTTATTTTTTTTATTTTTATTTATTTATTTATTTTTTATTTATTTTATTTATTTTTTATTTATTTTTTATTTATTTTTTATTTATTTTTTATTTATTTTTTATTTTTTTATTTATTTTTATTTAAAATTTATTAAAATTTTTTTTTTTATTTTTTATTATTTCTTATGAAATTTAAAATTTGAAATTTGATTAAATTTTTTATTTTTTTTTTATTTTTTTACAAAAACAAAAAAAATCACAATTATTTACAGCACAAAAATATTTTTAAAATTTTGATAAATAAATTAAAAACGCTATTCGATCGCAAGAATCGCCACAAAACTTGATGCCATCCTCAACGGAAGTCTTTCACAAGAATCCGCGCCAAAAATTTGACGAAGCGTTAATCGCGATCGCTAAATACTTTGATGAATGAAAACTTGATGAATCTAAAAATCAGTCGCTGATCCTCGCCAATACTTTGGTTTTATTATTTGTAAAACTCTCAAGTAAGTGCAGACGAATCATTTCAGTAGAAAATGATAAGTATACTCCCAAGAGTCCATCTAAGGAAGGAATATATACGTGGTTTTTAATTTATTATTCAAACTTTTAAAAACTTAAATTAAATCCTAAACATCCCGTCACGATATTTTGGGGTTTTGTGTTTTTAATCTAATAACAAAAAATTAAACATAGATTCAATAAACATTCATGCAAATTTTATCTTTTATAAATAGTGGAAAGTATTTATGGATATAATAACTAAGTTAATTATGCTTGCCGTATTATCTAAAAGGTTATTAAAGATATGAATTGATATTTATTGATTCTCCCTTTTTTGTATGAATACCACCTCTGAGGTTAGATATTCTTTGTTAACTAAACAAATCAATTAACACCTACAAGGGGGTTGATAACTAATTTGGTTAATTAAATTAATTCCTTTTTCTAAGAGATTGAAAATGAACCATTTAAATGCCACCTATTTGGGTTACAAATATTAAACTTTATTCAAGGTGTCCAAATTAAACCTAAGAATTTAGTTATCCAGTACTAACTTTCAAGTTTTAAAACCACTACCGAAAACATGTCATTAATACATTTTCGAGATAATAATTCTTATAAAACTTTTGAAATAGAGCTTCACTCTAACTAGAGGCGATTGTACCAACAAATAAAAGAGCACTACTCTAAATTAGACCGATAACTAAACCTTAAAATCTAATTTTCGTGATTTAAGTTTGTAATGAAAAATAATATATTTCTCTCTAACATTCTTAATATAAAGTCTTGAATAAAAAATAAAATCAATTCATTTTAGAGATTTTTACCTATTTAATATTTCAAGTAAAGCATAACAACGTTATTATTATATCATTTTACAACGGCTACGCTTAAATTTAATCACAGACAAATTAAATATAACATGTAAGAATAAAGCATAAAAAATAACTCGCAAAGAAAATAAAATCCTTACAAGATTGACGCTATTCCCGCTAGAAAAACTCGCCGAATTTGCACTCCCATTTATTGAATCAAAAAGCTAAAATATTACAAAAACATAACTAGTTCTTCCCAAAAAGCGAAGATCTTTAAACCTAAGAGTAACTAGCTAAAACATAACAAAAACTAGCTAAAAGATAACAAAAACTAAAAAAAAAGTAAAAACTAAGAAATGAGAGAAAGAAACAAGAGTAGGTTGGTTTTGAGGTGTATGGAAGGGGGTATTTATAGGTGAGGATGGAGAGAAAAATGATTAAAAAAATGTTAAAAAAATATTAAAAAATAAAAACGTGTTTTGGACCTGCCGAGGTCATCAATGACGCCAAGATGACGTCTGGGCTGGGCCGCACGTGAAAAATGGGTCAAAAACGCTGGGCCATGCCTACAGGTCATTACCGCGGCCTTGCGCAGTACTGGCGCGTGAACGGTCTCGCGCGCTGCGGGGGCGCAGCGAAGTTAGATCAACGCGCGGCGCGCGCGACTCTGGGCATCAACGCCATACGCAGCTGGGCCAATGGCGCGCTGTTCCGTCTTTTGACATTTTTGACCTTTTCGACCCATTTTGTCCAATTTTTTCCATGTTTGTCTGACCTTTTTCCACTTATTTATTAATTTATTTGTGATGTATTGCTTCAAGTATTCTTCTTTGAGTCTTTACATTATGCGTTTTTAGGCCAAAAATTCCTGAAAACAATAAAAATACGTGATTCGAAAAAAGACAAATTTATATAAATATATGATAAAACATATAAATATATATATTTTTAATCAATTAAAGTGCATAAAATCATGGTTATTTTAGTGCTTTTTGAGCACTCATCAGGGATTTAACTATCAAGAAGTGACTTACATAATACAAAAAGGTGTTGTTTCCAATCTCCATTGACTATCAACACAACACTAACGACTTTATCCATGAAAGACACGTACATGTATAACACCCCATCCACAATAGGATTAGTCAAAAGAGGTGCTCTCCCCAAATAGTCTTTAATGAATTGAAAAGCTTGTTCATAATTGTTTCCCAAACATACTCCTTGTTTTTCTTCAATAATCGAAAAAATTACAAACACTTTTCAGTGCATTTAGAGATAAAGCGACTGAGTACAGCTATTTGATCGTTCAATTATTGAAATTCCTTAAGGAAACTTGGGGACCTCATATTTACCAAGGCCAAACTTTTCTCAGGATTAGCCTCTATACCCCTAGACAATACCAAATACCCTAAGAATTTTCTTGAGGTTACCCCAAAGATGCATTTTTTGGGTTTATCTGCATCTTGTAACTTCTAATTATAGCAAAGACTTCCTCAAGATTGGAAATTTGGTCCTTGGAACACTTGGTTTTTACCATCCTTTCATCAACATAAACCTCCATGTTTTGGCTAATTTGATCTTTGAACATTTTATTGACCATCCTTTGGTAAGTAGCCCCTGCGTTTTTCAAGCCGAATGACATCCTTGTATAATAGTAGGTGCCTTCTTCCATGATGAATGCTATTTTTTCTTCATCTCTGAGGTTCATTTGGATTTAATGGTAACCCGAATAAGCATCCATAAAACTCATCAATTCAAAACCAAATGTGGCATCAACTAATTGATCAATATTAGGTAATGGGAAACAATCCTTTGGTGTTGCCTTATTCAAGTTTATGAAATCAACACACATCTGATGTTCTCCCCTTAGTTTCCTTACTAACACCACATTTGATAACCAAGTTGGGTATATGACCTTACGAACCAGCCCATATTTTTCAAAGAATTGACTTTCTTTTTTATGATATTGCTCTTATCTCGGACAAACTTATGTTTTCTTTGCTAGACAGTTGTTTTGGTATCGTAGCACATAATTTGTCGAAAATAATGTCAAAATCGATACTAGACATTTCTTTAGGCTTCCATGCAAAAAAGGATGATGTTATCCCATAAAAAATCACTAAACA
The DNA here is from genome assembly GCA_033030585.1 of Hippophae rhamnoides. NCBI lineage: Eukaryota > Viridiplantae > Streptophyta > Magnoliopsida > Rosales > Elaeagnaceae > Hippophae > Hippophae rhamnoides. Next base: position 21,685,270 of record CM065438.1, on the reverse strand, counting down.
TAAATTTTAACAAAGGGGTCAATTTATAGTTGATCTTCATAGATTTATCATCCCCCGGATCTCCTATGTGAATCGCTTCATAATCATTGGGGTTTACCATCATAGTATGTCCCCTTATTCATGGTCAACCCAAAATCATATTATAAGATGTGGGGGTGTTTAAAACCACAAAATTCGTAAGAATTATTTCTCCTCCCCCAAAGATTGATAAGCATATAGTCCCTACTGACATGGTTACGTTGCCATTAAAACCCACTAATGGCATTTGAATTTGCGTAATATATTTAGGGTCAATCCCCATATCCAATAAGGCAGAAAAATACAATAAATCTGAAGAACTATCAATATCCGCTATAATCTTGGGCAAATCAAAAGGTGAAATCTTCACTATGATTGTCTAAGGGTCATCATGAGGTAGGAGAACTTCCTGTCCATCAAAAGTGATAAGGTAAATATATCCCTCCGGTCTCAAACTATAGACCAATCGATTCTTGTCTCTAGCTTCCCGTGCATATATTTTCTTGGAATTATTGGAATGATCGGCCATAGTAGGTCTACCATGTATGGTATGAACTATTCGAACATCCACTGATGGAGCATGATTAGTTTTGTTTATATCTATAGGAGCTAAACTTGGGGGTGTTCTACCTCTTTGAATGGGGTTGTTACCTCTTTGGTTTCCTTTTTGTGGAACCCTTATTCTATCAACAATGTCCCATAGATATCCTTTCAAAAGTAAATGTTCAATCTCCCATTTAAGTTGTCGACAATCTCTGGTCCAATGTCCCATGTCTTTGTAGAACACGTAATATTTGTTGGGGTTTCTAAGTAAAGCCTTCAAGGGTGATGGCAAAATGACATTATTAAGATGCTCTATTCGTTGCACTACCTCCGTCAAAGAAACTCATAATGGTGGACCTTTAAAAGGGGATAATGCCCGACCTTAAGTCTCTGATCCTGCCCTCGGTGTGATGATAGGTTTAAAATGAGGAGGGTTTGAATTCCTATCCTCGGTAAGCCTTCTATTCTCTTCTCTTTTACTCGAGGTAAATTTATTCACACTCATATTAATCACTCCTTTAGTGGATTTCATTTCCCTTTCCACATATACGAATATTTGGGTTTCTTTGTAGACCACGTCTAAAGATCGAGGAGGGTTTTTCTTAACTCAATTAAAAGGCCAATATTATGCTTGATTACTTTACGGAAATCCTCGATTTCTATAGAGTTGGGACATTGAGAATATTCCAGTTTTTCCATCTTAAACCTCCTCATATAAGTTTCAATTGTCTCCTCTTCCTCTTGGATTATCAAAATAGGTGATGAGATTCCTTTCTTATGGGATTGTTGCATGATTAATTGGCAATAAACACCTTAACTAAAGCATCGAAGCTATTTATACTTTTAGGAGGAAATTATATGAACCATTTTTGTGTGGTTTATTGAAGAGTAGCAGCAAATAACTTGCAATACATCGCTTCTCTTTTATTCTCTGAAAGGCTTACGGCAACTATGGCCATCTTAAACTAGAGAATATTAGCCACCGAGTCTTTTGTCCCCTTATAGGTAGGGAATTTAAGAGCATGGAATTTGGGGGGGGGGGGGAGGGGGAGAGGGTAAGGTTAATTCCAGGGCATCTGAAAAAGGTGACCTTGACAACTGATTACAAATAGTTTTGGTCTAAGATTTTCCTATCCTTTAAGTTTGTCATTCATTTTAGCCCACATCTTTTCCTTCATATCTTTTAATTTTTTGTCCAAGACCTCATTAGAGTCAAACATTGGATTTGGAAGGGATGTATGCTCATGAATTGGTGGATTCATCTGGGAAGGCTCTGGAGTAATATTGGGGTTTGGAGTTACATTGGGATATTGTTATACAACACCTGCATATTGTTGTGGGTAGGGAGTATGTGATATACATCCCCTTCTAGATGGAGGATTATTCAATATCAGTAAGCTATGCATTTGAAATGAACTCTCAGCCTCTGACTATTCTTCTCATTCCAATTGGGACCTTTACTTGTTATTCTCTCTTTGATATTCGGTGAAGGCTTGCTGCAATTCATTTATTTGTCTTTGAAGACTCATCATTATAGCATCATTTTCAAGGGAAGCACTTTCAGAACTAAAATTTAGTAAATTGATAGGGTGTTGAGTTTGATTTGTTCTAGTGGTTCGCGATCTAATAATCACCTGAAGAGACATGCGTTTGGTCATTGAGGTCAAATTCCTGAGCTGGATGGGAAATACTATCAATCTATTCGGTAGATAATAGTAGGCTATTCATGTGCGTAGTGTAGAGATCCCTAAAACACAAGTTAATTCTCCTGAGGATAAGATATCAGCTCTCAAATGCTAACTATGGACTATAAAGATTTAGGTTCCCACAGATGGTGCCAATTTTTTGGATATAATTTTATGTGTTAGAAATTCTAGTGATTTTTAGTGAGAATTAGAAAATATTGATAAAAGGAATAGATCCTATATTCTCCTCATTAAAGAGGCATATATAGCAACTAGGTGACAGATGTATGGGTTACATAGGTTGGAGTTCTTTTACATATAGTTAAAATATATATAGTACAAGTTACATGAAATAAGGTCACTACTAATGTTGCATGAACCAGGTCGCTATATGTAGACTACATGAGGCATGTTACATGAACCGGGCCGCTATATATAGACTATTTGAGGCCCCTAAACTGGTCACCCATGTCATTTGGACATTATGTGTGTCAAGGTTGCTTATGGTATGGATAATCAAACTCAATAGTTCTTGGTCTGCAGTGGGCCTTGAACTCTACCCTTATCAGCTCGATATATGGTAGCGAGCTATTCCAGATTGCTAGGTCGCATGCTTGCCACATGTATAATACCAAACATTTGTAAATGTCTATAAAAGTAATTGCATATAATTTATTTTTCTTTAATCATTGAATGAGACGTATTATTCAATTTACATTCTCATATCTCTCTCATTCTCTCATTCTCTCACTTGTTACTATCTATTATCTCTTTCTTGATATTTCCATGCTTGAGTTCCTAATGTTCTTCATGAACTGCAAAATTTATGATTTCTTTTACCTCCACCTCTTTGGTGACATAGGTCACTCAAGTTGCCTCATCAAAATGATAGGGTGACATTATGAATCATGATATGGATGAGATGAGAAGGCAAAATGAGTAGCTGAAGTTATTAACAAAGTAAGTCCTAACTCCACCTTTATTGCCACAATAAAACAAAAATGGAGGAGTTTCACCAAAATATTACGGTATCATATACGTAGGAGAATTCCATGGAGATGATGTTAAATGAATTAAGGAGATATAGATAATTAATGAATAGGCTTTAAAGATATTTTCTATGATTATAACTCTTTATTTTTCAACTTGCTTTACATGATTGATGGACATGGGTATTTATAGATGAAAAATTAGGTTTTATACAATTTTATCAACTTGCTTTAATTAATTATTCAAGATATTATCCACTAATTTTATTTACTCACCAAGTATAAATCCTAGTCACATATTTTTACTTGCTCACCAAATTCTTTTAAATATTTATATTAAAGGATTCTAGAGCTTAGAAAGAACTTAATAATGTAGAATATTCTAGGAATTCAGAGAAAATTTGGTTTACTTTTCCAATAATGTATCCCCTAATCCAATTTTACTCTTGAATCCCAAGCGTGCAATGTTCTTCTTGAATAATTGTGCTTCCAATGGCTTGATAAATACATTAGTGAGTTGATTATCACTTTTGTAGTAATCAACTTGAACAATTCCTTCTTGAACAAACTCTATTAGGAAATAAAATCTCATTTGAATGTGTTTTTTTCCCATTTAGGACATGATCTTTGGCAATAGAGATTATTAATCTATTGTCACAAAATAAAGTTATTGGTCCTTTTTGCTTGTGCTTGATGCTTTCTAAAATTCCTTTAAGCGAAACAAGTTAACATGTTGTAGTAGATGCTACTATGTACTCTACTTCAGTAGTAGAACCAGCTTTTATTAGTTGTTTTTTCGTGCTTTAAGAAATTGCACTGCTTTTAATATTAAGGATATAGCCTAAAGTATTTTTATTAGCACCAATGCTTCCTACAAGGTCACTATCAATGTATCCAAAAAGATTGATTGGAACATTAGCTTGGTAGAAAATACGATTCAATTATTCCTTTTATATATCTCAAAATTTGTTTTGTAGCTTCCAAATGATTTGAATAAGGTTTCGATAAATTGACTTACAAAACTAATTGCAAGCATGATATCAGACCTTGTAGTTATGAAATACATCAAATTTTCAACTAGGATTTGGTACATTGTGGAATCTACAAGCTTTCTTTCACCTTCCTTATTCAATCTTAATCCACTGATGTATGATGTTGGAACTGGATTTGCGTTCTCCATCTTGAATTTCTTCAACATTCGTTTTGCATAGATTTCTTAATAAATAAAAATCCCTTTATTTGATTGACAAACTTCAATGCCTAAAAAATGGTGTAGCTCTCCCATATCGGTCATGTTGAATTCTTTCATCATAGAAGCTTTGAAATATTCAACATATTCACACTATTTTCGGTAAAAATAAGATCATCAATATAAAAGCTTATAAAAATAAAATTTCCTTAAGTGTTGCTTTTAACATACAAAGTATGCTCATATGTGCATTTTTTAAAACCATTTTTCTCAAAGAAATAATTGATTCAGCCATAATAAACACAAGATGATTGTTGAAGCTCATATAGTGCCTTCTTAAGCATATAAACTTTGTCTTCTTCTCCTTTCTTGGAAAACAAAGGTGGTTGGATAACATAAATCTCTTCTTCTATATAACCATTAAAGAATACTGATTTGACATCTATTTGAAACAACTTCCAATTGTTTTGGGCTGTAAGAGAAATGATGAGTCTAATAGTGTTAAGTCCATAAATAGAAGCAAATACCTCATTGTAATCTTCTCCTTACTTTTGTTTCTATCCCTTTGCAACTACTCTTGCCTTATACTTGATGATGGAGTTGTCAACATTTAGCTTGGTTTTGAACACCCATTTCACGTATATAGCATTTTTGTTTGGCAGTAAATCAATGAGATCCTATGTATCATTCTTCTCAACTACTTTAATTTCTTCCTTTATATCTCAACACTATTTTCATCCTTTGATGCGTATTCATAGGAAATTGGATCTTCACCTACAATGAAAGCAAAATATACAATTTTTTCTTCACAAATTTCATTAGTGTTCTTATAAATTTTTATCAAACTTCTTGTCTTTCTTCCTTGTGAAGATGAAGAGCTTTGGAAAGATTTTGTATTTGATGAGTTATTTTCTTCATGTGATATTTGATTATTTTTCTCTCCATTTTCTTTTAGAAAAACTAAATTAGAGGAGTTTTTAAGTTCAAAGTGCACAAAAATTGATTTTTCTTCGAATTGAACATCTCTGCTTATGGGAATTTTCTTTGTCTTTTGGTTTTATAGCTTGTAAGCTTTAGACAGTTTTCTATACTCAATAAAAATGCATTTTTTAGCTTTATCATCATGCTTATTTCTCATAGAAGCAGGAATATGAGCATATGCAATACTTTTAAAAACTCTTAAGTGGTGAACACTTGATTTTTTTACATATCATGCTTCATGTGTAGTGGAATTTTCAAGCTTCTGTGTGGTCAATCTATTTATCAAATTGATAGCATAAGAAATTGCTTCTGCCTAGAACTCTACAAACAAATTTTTCACTTTTAACATATACCTTTCCATTTTACTAGTGGTTCAATTCTTTTTTTTAGTAACCGCATTTTGTTGGAATGTATGATGAAGTATCAATTCTTATCTTATGCCATTTTTTTACAAAAAAAATCAAAGATATTTGAAAAGTATTCACCTACTTGGTCAATTCTTAAAATTTTAATTTGAAAGAAATTTTTTTTTTCAACTTGAGACTTGAAATAAAAAGCTTTTAAAGCTTCATGTTTTTCTATTAAAAAATATGCCTAAATTTTTCTGGTAAAGTGATCAATAAACGAGATACAATAATTGTTATATCCAAGATATGGTATTGGAAATGAACATAAGCCAATATGTACAAGCTCCAAAGGATGTTTGCTTTCCCATTATGACTGTTTAGGAAATAGATCTCGATGTTGTTTTTCCAAGTTAACATCCTTCACAAACTCTCTCTATCACATTGAATTGAAGCAAACCTTCTACCATTCTTTTGGATGATAACATCTTCAAGATTTTCAAGTTTAAGTGCTCAAATCTTGCATGCCATAACTTGGAACTTTCTTCATTAGCACTTGCAAAGTATGAAACATCTTGCACTAATTGTGAGCATAAAATTAAATATCATATCCTTTTTTATGAGATAACCCATACTAGTGATTTAATTTTCAAGCTAGGCACATAATAAATATCAAAAATTCTTTCCATCTTTTATTGTGATAGAGATTTCACAACTTCCTTTGATTTTATAAGTTTTAGCATCTCCAATTTGAACTTCACCATGCTATATCTCATTTAATTTTGAGAAAAATTGTTGCTAGTCATATCTTTACTAGCACCACTATCCAAGTACCAAATATTATCAATTTCACCTTGGCATGGAATAAACAAAGTTTCATTATTTTCATCTTTGTGTGCAAATCCATTCTCATTTTTTATATTTTGACGATGCCCACATTCATTAAATATCTGAATGGATTTGTGACATTAAACTATTCAATGTAACCTTTATTACCTCTTTGATTGTAGCCATGACCTCTTCCCCTTTGAAAATTATTTGAATTTCATTTTGGTTTGTTTTGCTTTGGCCATTCACTATTTGAGGAAGCTTTGTCATGTCCAAATGAATTTGTTTCTCTTTCATCTCTACGTCGTCTATAGCTACCATGACCTTTTCTTGTGCCATGGTCTTCCAAAATAATAACTTGAGATTGAAGAACTTGATCATTTGAAGAAGAAGTATTAGTTGAATTTCTTTTGTCAATATGAATTTTATGAATTTTAAGTCCCCTTGCAAGTCTTCAATAGAGAGGGAAGAAATATCTTTAGAATCTTTAATTGAAGCAACCACATAGTCAAACCTTTTTGGTAAGGTACACAAATGTTTTGCAACAACTCTTGATTCTTCTAGAATTTCTCCATTTGAAGCCATTTGATTGACAATGGAATTTATTCCTATGAAATAAAAAAAATGATTCATTTTCCTTCATTTCAATGCTTTCAAGCTCTGATCTCAAAGATTAAAGACTTTTTTTTTGTTTTACATCATCTTTAATTTTATAAGTTGTTTAAAGAATTTCTCATACTTTCTTTGATGTTGCTTTGGCGATTCTTTCATAAATTCGCTTTTCAATTGCTTGATAAACTTGATAAAGAATCTTGTTGTCTTTCTTTCTCTTCTCCTTCAAGTCATTCCTTTGAACTGTAAACAATTGATCTTTATTTGTAGATTCTTCATAAACTTCTTCTACAATGCTCCATAGCTCAAGATACTTGAGCAACATCTTCATAATTTGGCTCAAATAATCAAAATCATCTCTAAACGAGGCATGAAAGAAACAAAAGTGCTTGAGACATTTGTTGCCATGACTTTGATACCAATATGTTAAATAAATTTGAAGGGGGTATAGATAATTAAGGAAGAGGCTTTGAAGATATTTTCTATGATATAACTTTTTATTTTTTAATTTGCTTTACATGAGTGATAGACATGACTATTTATAGATGAACAAGTAGGTTTTATATAATTTTACCAACTTGTTTTAATTAATTATTCTAGATATTATCTACTAATTTTATCTCCTCACCAAATGCTAATCCTAGATATACGTTTTTACTTGCTCACAAAATACAAATTCCTATCAACATATTTTTACTTGCTCATCAAGTTCTTCTAGATATTTCTATTAGAGTATTTTAGAGCTTAAAAAGAACGTGATAGTATAAAATATTCTAGGAATTTAGGGAAAATTTTGATTTACTTTTCCAACAGATAGAAACATAAAATGTGGAAGGATAAAACTATAGCAGAGGGCCCACCAAACCTTAAGACCTAGTAAAACCAGAATATTTAATGCATGCCCAACCAGTGTATATTCAACCAAACCAACCTCTTCCTCTACAACGCTGACCCTAACTAGCTAACCTAATGGAGAAAAATAGGAGATAAATGGAAACCTTTAGTTTAGTTACTAGCCAAAGGTAAAAGTTTTTCATTATTAGTAACGTGAATTTAGCCATTTTTGAGTTATTTTTCTTCATTTAGATTGAACGCATTCAAATGCCCACTAACCATCAAAACATTATGTGACACTACATACCCAACTCTTCACTTGACTCATTACAAGTTGTCAATGATGTCCGTTAGCATACCTCTAAGGATCTATACTCAAGTGGTTCGAAGAACTACCCTATCATATAATGCTAGTTTGGCGAAACTGTTCAATAGCTATGCCATTTTCTTTCTTTTATGTTAAGAAATTGCTATACGAGTCCCTTATTGAACATAATCAACAACCCAATTTTTTATTCTCCTGGATTACGATTGGTTGAGTTTTAATTAAGTATTTAAATAATATTTAGACTAAATCTGAAATTTAATCTTATGATTAAATAGTATAATAATTTGTCTAATAAATAGCTACTACTTATATTTTCTCATATTTAATATTGACCTAACAATAGATGAGTAAGAATAGAAATTTTAACTATGGGTTCAAATATCCACGATTATCCACACCGTTGGTTCGATTTGTTTCTGATTAATTAGAAGATGGGACGAAATAACAATTTTGTGATAGATACAATTATATTGATATCCGTTTTTGCTCATACCCGATATATATTATATTTATTTAATTAATTTATATATTTATCAAAACAGTTTTGATTTCAGATATTATTTATTACCCACCCCACCCCATTACCCACAAATAAAAATTATCTCCAAACTATAACGATTTTCTGAAAATTTCGGGTAAGAATTTCACACTTCGATTCGTAGATAATTATATCAAAAACTATCCCCGCTCATCCCCATGCCAATTCCTATACATGAGTAAGATATAACTTTTTAGGAAAAATTGTACCATTGATCTCAAATATTAACTAAATTTGTACATAGATCCTTAAAGTTTTAAAACTTATGATTTAATCTCTAAATTTTTAAAACTTCTCACATATGTTCTTAAATTTTTAAATCCTACGTTGTAGTCCTCAAATTTTTAAAAACGCCTGATTTATAGTGGGCAAAATCCTACAAAGTCACAAGAATAATGCAATTATTTTTTTGCTTAACTAAAGTTCCTAATTTCATAAATATTTACTAGTACTTACCTCGTATACGATAAAAGAGACTTCAACTGGCCCATTCTTATGAACTTCCATCATAATATTGTGGGGTTCAGAGCTTATTCTATATGCATTAGCACTATAATGATTTTAATCTGTCCAAAGCTGGTTTTTGTCAACATATTTTCTCTCACACTTTGGAGTTAGAAATTCAGGCTCACAACCAGGTGGGAGCAACCAATATCATTGAAATATGGGTAACGTTGGAATATTAAGGAAAAAAGGCACAAAAGTCAAACAAAGGCAATAGATGCAATGAAAGAATGCTGTTTAACAAGGTATAAAGAAAGAATTTGAAGATTATATACTCTTTTAATAAACAAACTTTCTAGATACATGTAAGAACTAAACTGTAGGAGAAATAATAGAATTCAAAGATATAGAAAGTAACCTATAATTCTTCTAATGGTGCTACATTGGGCCAAGCATTTCTTGGATAAAATTTATTTGTCAATTTCAAGGATTTTGGACGAGTTATAACAGGAACATCCTCAAAATGATGTTTTCGAATTGGCCAACCTATCAATTAGATAAAAAAATCTAAGAAAAACAAGTATTTAAACAAAGAAATCATTGCACATATGAAGCATTCCAGATCAACAAAAAAGAGCTATGAAACCAGCTAAAGACTCACAATTATTAACCCTTTTCGGAGGAAGAAGAGGTAAGCTTTGCACAATTTCACAAATAAATACTCGTAGAATTTGAGAACTAAGCTCAATATTGCTTACTGATGAGTGCTCAAAAAGCACTAAAATAACCATGATTTTATGCACTTTAATTGATTAAAAATATATATATTTATATGTTTTATCATATATTTATATAAATTTGTCTTTTCGAATCAATATTTTTATTGCTTTTTCATGATTTTGGCTTAAAAATGCAACTCCTAAAGACTAAAGAGGAATACCTGGAAGCAATACATCACAAATATATTAATAAATAAATGCGTAAAGGTCGATAAATATGGAAAAATTGGACAAAATGGGTCAAAAAGGTCAAAAATGTCAAAAGGAGAAAAACGCACACATACTGCGGATGCTCAAAAAGCACTAAAATAACCATGACTCTACGCACTTTAATTGATGTAAAATATATATATTTATATGTTTTATCATATATTTATATAAATTTGTCTTTTTCTAATCACTTGTATTTTTATTGTTTTTCGTATTTTGGCTTAAAAATGCAACTTAAAGACTCAAAGAGGAATACCTGGAAGCAATACATCACAAATATATTAATAAATAAATGCGTAGTTAGCGTCGACAAATATGGAAAAATTGACAAAATGGGTCAAAAAGGTCAAAAATGTCAAAAGTGAGAAAACGCTACGCTGCTGGCCGGCCATATGTTCCGTTAACTCACTTGCCGCTAAGTACAAGAATATCGTTTCATCCGCTGGTACTGTTTCATCCGCGACATCGTTTCATCCGCTGGTATCGTTCATCCGCGGTATCGCTCATCCGCTGTATCGTTTCATCCGGCGGTAGGCCGTTCATCCGCTGGCATCCGTTTTCGCAGATCGTTTCATCCGCAGATCAGGTACCGCCATGTTACGCGCTGACGCCATCATGACGCCAAGAATCACTAATCCGCTGCTTTTACATTTTTTTTAACATTTTTTTCTCTATTTTTTTCTCTCCATCCTCACCTATAAATACCCCCCTTCCCTTCACTTCAAAACACACCTTCAAAACACCTCAAAAACCACACTTCTCTCTTCTTTCTTTCTTTCTCTCATTTCTTAGTTTTTAGTTTTTTTTAGTTTTTCTTATGTTTTAGCTAGTTTTTCTTTGTTTTTCTCTTAGTTTTTAGTTCAATTGTCTTAGGTTTAGAGTTCTTCTTTGAGAGGAACTTGTAATGTTTTTGTAATAATTTAGATTTTTGATTCAATAAATGGAAGTAAATTCCGCTTGGAGGTTTTCTGAAGAATCTAGAATAGGCCGAAGATCGTAAGGATTTTATTTTTCTTTACGCTTATTTTTATGCTTTATTCTTACATGTTATATTTAATTTGTCTCCGTGATTAAATTTAACTCTGATTAGTCGTTTATAATCATGATATAATAATAACGTTGTTATGTCATAAATATTAAATAGGTGAAAATTTCTAAAATGAATTGATTTTATTTTTATTCAAGATTTTATATTAAGGATGTTAGAGAGAAATACATTATTTTTCATTACAAACTTAAATCTAAAATTAGATTTTAAGGTTTAGTTATCCTATTTGTAATTTAGAAGGTTTTTTATTTGTTTGGCATAATCGCCTCGTAGTTAGAGTGAAGCTTTCTATTTCAAAAGTTTTTATAAGAATTATTATCTCGAAAATGTATCGACGAATGCTTTCGTAGTGGTTTTAAAACTTGAAAGTTAGTACTTGGATAACTAAATTCTTAGGTTTAATTTGACACTCAATAAAGTTTAAATCCGTTTCAACTCACCAAAGGTGGCATTTAAATGGTTCATTTTCAATCTCTTAGAAAAAATAATTAATTTAATTAACCAAATTAGTTATCAACCCCACCCATAAAAGTGTTAATTGATTTGTTTAGTTAATAAAGAATATCTAACCCCACCAAAGGTGCAGATTCATACAAAATGAGAATCAATAAATATCAATTCATATCTTTAATAACCTAGATAATACGAGCAAGATAATTAACTTAGTTATTATATCCATAAATACTCCACTATTTATAAAAGATAAAATTTGCATGAATGTTTATTGAATCTATGTTTAATTTTTCTCAAGCATTAGATTAAAAACACAAAACCCCAAAATATCGGACAGATGTTTAGGATTTAATTTCGCTTTTTTAAAAGTTTGAATAATAAATTAAAACTACATACATTCCTTCCTTAGATCGACCTTGAGGTATACTTTATCATTTTCTACAAAATGATTCAGTGCACTTCACAGAGTTTTACAAATATTAAAACCAAAGTATTTCATGAATTACGCGCTGGCCATCAAGTTTTCACAAGGGTCATTGAAGGAATAGCGTTTTTAATTTATTTATCAAAATTTTAAAAATATTTTTGTGCTGTAAATAATTGTGATTTTTTTTTTTGTTTTTGTAAAAAAATAAAAAAAAAATAAAAAAATTTAATCAAATTTCAAATTTTAAATTTCATAAGAAATAATAAAAAATAAAATTTTTTTTTAATAAATTTTAAATAAAAATAAATAAAAAAATAAAAAATAAAAATAAAATAAAAAATAAATAAAAATAAATAAAATAAATAAAATAAATAAAAGAAATAAAATAAATAAAATAAATAAAAATAAAATAAAAATAAAATAAAAAAAAATAAAAAAAAATAAAAAAAAAAATAAAAAAATAATAAAAAAAAAAAACCAAAATTTTAATTTTTTAAGTTTAATTTTTTTTTATCATAATTTTAATTTTTTTTTTTTTATTTTCTTTTACCTTTTTCAATTTTATTTTATTTTATTATTTTTTAATTTTCTTTCTTTAGCTATATTTTTTTTTATTCTTGATTTTTATTTAACTTACTTAACTTAGTTTTTTTTTTTTTAAGATTGTTTTTAACATTAACTTAGGTTTTTACTTAAATTTTCATTAACTTAATTAACTTTTTTTTTTTTTACTTCACTTAACTTAATTAACTTAGATTTTTTTTACTTGACTTAACTTAATTAATTTTTTTTTTAACTTAATTAACTTAGATTTTTTTTACTTCACTTAAATTAATTTTTTTTACTAACTTAATTAACTTAGATTTTTTTTTAACTTAATTAACTTAGATTTTTTTTTTTTTTTAACTTAATTAACTTAGATTTTTTAATTCACTTAACTTAATTAACCTTTTCTTTAAACTTAATTAACTTAGATTTTCATTAACTTAAAGTTTTATTTAACTTAACTTAATAACATGAAAAGTAAAGATCTGTGGAGTTCTCGTTTCAGACTAGTTCTGGAAGCTCAGGCATTAGTCTTTCCCGGGAACGTTTGCTCGTACAGGAGGATGGTTTTGGGCGAGTTTTTGCACCACCATTCTTTCCTGGGAAAGCACTCTTATATACCGACATGTTATTTAAAAACAAAAAAACAAAAAAAACAAAATTTTTGAACTATCTCCAAAATTTTAAAGTTTTAATTACAATCAAGGAGCTGTCGCTTTGTTTAATCTAGGTACAATTGTGTTTTTATGCCTTAATTATTTGATTTGTACACTAGACGTGGGTTATCTAAAACTCAAAATATGCCTCTAGTTTTAAGTACGTAAAATAAATCAAAATCAATAAAGGCATGACTAAAAAGTATAGGTAGACAACCTCGCTTACCTGGCAGGTTTGATTGACTCAACGATTTGTAGGGACATTGAGTTTACTTAAAATGCATCTCAAGTTACGCCTTGCTAAGACGTTAAACTAAGCTACAATGGACGGGAGGCAACCCATCATTTTAGGTAATTTTCTTTATTTCTTTTTATTTACATGTGAATAATTTTTAAATTGTTAAAACTAAAAATATTTGTCGAGATGTTAAGTTCACAAATGATCCGTCGTATACACTTTAATGATGAATACGTGATGGATGCACCCGCATTTTCCATTACTACTTGACTTTCTCAAGAAATAGGTAATCTTTTCTTCTTTCTCTTTATCTTTAATTTACAATTGTTACATTGAGGACAATGTAAGTTCTAGGTCGTGGTGAAAAGTTACCATGCTTAATTAAAAAATAAAAAAAATATATACTTTTTGTGTGTTTGGTTTTATTTCTATTCTTGTGATTTAGTAATTTTTGGAATATAAAAAAAATATAAAAAAAATATATAAAAAAAGAGTTTCACAAAAGTTTATCATTTCTTTAAATCAAATTTAAGTAAATAGTTAAATCTTTTTGTACCGTTAGATTAATTTTTGAAAACATATCATGAAATATTTTGTAATTATTTTTGATAATTAGTTAGTTTTTGTCATAATTAGTATTTCTCGATAAGATGTTGAAATTATATTAAACCCAAAATCTGTTTTATGAGTTTTTTAAAGGAGACTACCTTGTGAGATATAATTGAGCCTAATTTCCTTTATTCAGTAGTGAAATATATATTTTTTTCTACTCCAAACACATTTCTTATTTCTTCAAATTTTTAGATGATCTCTATAGGTATTAGCATTGAATGTATGAATTTTTTTTTTCATTTTAATAGTATCATATATTTTTGATTATTATTTTTGCTTAGATTAAATGATTTGAAAGTAGAAGTTGATAAGATATGCTTATATCTCATTTATGCATGACTACAAAAAAAAAAAAAAAAAAAAAAGACATATCCTGGGTTACCTAAACCAAGATCAAATGTAAAAGTCACAAAATTAACCACTCACCAAAATCCAAAATATGTACAATCTGCATAATGGGTTGGACTCTCTAAGAAATACACATATTGAAAAATATCTACGTAAAAAAAGAGAGATAAAAATAGTATCATCTACATACTATAACCCGCATTGCCTACAAAGTCATGAGTAAAGGCTAATTACAAAAGAAAGATATAAGAAGTACTCAAGAAGTCATTGCAATTTCTTCATTTGTAAAAGGCATATATCTTGAAATTCTTTCTTAATGAGTTTGATTTATGCATGAAAATAATTTTTATATATGATATCTTTATAATTTATACATTTGATTCCTTTCATGAGATCAATGTTAAAATAACACTTTGAGCCTTTATTCTTTATACATACGCGAACATATTAGTTCATTTCTATACATCAACTCTTTTCGCATATAAATTAGTACGAGTGTTCGAACCCATAGGGATTCAAGGTTTTGAGAGTATTGATCATGAGGAATGTAGAGTCGGTTTAATTTCGATTCATGAATCAAATCGTGAAATTAAATGGATACATTTTTGATATGAAATATGAAAAATGATTTTCACTAATTATTATAATAAATCATGATTGTTTAAAGAGATTAAGATAACTTATGCTTGAGATTTTAATTATGATCTTAAAGGAGATTAAAAAGTATGAGACATTTTGTGAAATGTTGTTAATTTGTGATTTTGTTGCAAACTTAATTTTTAAGTTGTTTGTTTTTATTGTTTCTTTTGTTTTTACATTTAGTGCAATGTTTGGGGTATCATTATCTGAAAACCCTCACGAGACTCAAACTCGTCCACCAGGGCAACCTAGGGGTTTAAAGGCTTGTTGCATAGGCTTAAATGCAACCGTGTCAATCCACCAAGTGATTTAGGATAGTTTAATTTTTAGTTTTTATCGCTTCTCTTGCTATGGACTAGCAAGAAGGCAGTTCGGGGTTGTGATTTAGTGCTCAAAAGCACTAAAATAACCATGATTTTATGCACTTTAATTGATTAAAAATATATATATTTATATGTTTTATCATATATTTATATAAATTTGTCTTTTTCGAATCAATGGTATTTTTATTGTTTTTCGTATTTTGGCTTAAAAATGCAACTTAAAGACTCAAAGAGGAATACCTGAAGCAATACATCACAAATATATTAATAAATAAATGCGTAAAGGTCCATAAATATGGAAAAATTGGACAAAATGGGTCAAAAAGGTCAAAAATGTCAAAAGGAGAAAACGCGTCACATGGGCCGTGGCATTGTGGGCCACAAGCCTAAATACTAACTCCCCCAAGTCTGCGCAAGTTAACATCGTTCATCCGCGGTACTGCTTCATCCGCTGGTACTGCGTTCATCCGCTGGTACGTTTCATCCGCTGGTATCGGTTTCATCCGCTGCATGACGTTCACCATGCAGATTGCTCATCCGCTGCATCAGGTAGCCGCTCGTTACGCCGACGCTATTGATGACGCCAAGAATCACTAATCCGCGTTTTTACATTTTTTTTTAACATTTTTTTCTATTTTTTCTCTCCATCCTCACCTATAAATACCCCCCTTCCTTCACTTCAAAACACACCTTCAAACACCTCAAAAACCACACTTCTCTCTTTTCTTTCTCTCATTTCTTAGTTTTTAGTTTTTTTTAGTTTTTCTTATGTTTTAGCTAGTTTTTCTTAGTTTTTCTCTTAGTTTTTAGTTCAATTGTCTTAGGTTTAGAGTTCTTCTCTTTGAGAGGAACTTGTAATGTTTTTGTAATAATTTAGATTTTTGATTCAATAAATGGAAGTGCAAATTCCGCTGAGGTTTTCTAGCAAACGAATAGCGTCAAGCATCGTATGATTTTATTTTCTTTACGCTTATTTTTATGCTTTATTCTTACATGTTATATTTAATTTGTCTCAGTGATTAAATTTAACCCGTGCTAGCCGTTTATAATCATGATATAATAATAACGTTGTTATGCTTGCTAAATATTAAATAGGTGAAAATTTCTAAAATGAATTGATTTTATTTTTTATTCAAGATTTTATATTAAGGATGTTAGAGAGAAATACATTATTTTTCATTACAAACTTAAATCTGAAAATTAGATTTTAAGGTTTAGTTATCCTGGTCTAATTCTAGAGTAGTGCTCTTTTATTTGTTGGTACAATCGCCCCAGAGTTAGAAATAAGCTCTATTTCAAAAGTTTTTATAAGAATTATTATCTCGAAAATGTATTGACGACATGTTTTCGGTAGTGGTTTTAAAACTTGAAAGTTAGTACTGGATAACTAAATTCTTAGGTTTAATTTGGACACCTTGAATAAAGTTTAAATCGTTTCTAATCCCCACCAAAGGTGGCATTTAAATGGTTCATTTTCAATCTCTTAGAAAAAGGAATTAATTTAATTAACGAAATTAGTTATCAACCCCACCCATAGAGGTTAATTGATTTGTTTAGTTAACAAACAATATCTAACCCTACCAAAGGTGGTATTCATACAAAAAGGGAGAATCAATAAATATCAATTCATATCTTTAATAACCTAGATAATACGAGCAAGCATAATTAACTTAGTTATTATATCCATAAATACTCCACTATTTATAAAAGATAAAATTTGCATGAATGTTTATTGAATCTATGTTTAATTTTCTGTTATTAGATTAAAAACACAAAACCCCAAAATATCGTGACAGGATGTTTAGGATTTAATTTCGTTTTTTTAAAAGTTTGAATAATAAATTAAAAACCACATACATTCCTTCCTTAGATCGACCTTGGGAGTATACTTATCATTTTCTACGAAATGATTCGTGCACTTGCGAGAGTTTTACAAATATTAAAACCAAAGTATTTGCGAGAATTGGCGATGCCGGTTTTCGCTCATCACTTACTAGTCCCTCTACAATAAGCTACAAACAATGGATGACATTAAATTTAGAAAATGGTTTAGGAGACTTTAAAACATTAGAAGAAAAATAAGATATGAAAAAGCATTCATTAATATAATTAAAGAAATGGATCGACTAGCAAAAGAATATCCTTATGAGCAAATGAAAATCAAGTAACATGAGAATGATAGAGATTGTATAAAAAACAAGGTTTTAGCAATTGTCATCTTTTCTACCACGTACAATTCAGATTGTCAAAATCATATGAAACATCATTCTGAAACAATGAACAATTTTCAACATTTTGAAACAAAGAACTATTTCCAAAAGCTCAATAACTATCAATTATAGAAAAACAAAACTGCAAAGGAAGATTC
Organism: Hippophae rhamnoides; assembly: GCA_033030585.1. Lineage (NCBI taxonomy): Eukaryota > Viridiplantae > Streptophyta > Magnoliopsida > Rosales > Elaeagnaceae > Hippophae > Hippophae rhamnoides. The sequence goes on along the minus strand of CM065438.1, from coordinate 21,667,290 downwards.
ACAAGCAAACCTTTCTACATGATGAACAAAGCAATAATAAATATAGAAATTCTGAACATGCTTTCACGCGAAATGGTAGTGATCTCCCTTCTCGGTTAGTGTCAACTGGTGAGAACAAATTGATTGACATAGTGGCCGGTGCTGTCTTCTTTGTCATGTGAAGTAATAGATGTTGATTTCAAGAATGTTGATGAACTTAATCTTGATTTCAAGAATACAATAAGCTTAAAACCTAACAAAATTGCATGAAATAAGAGTTGGAATCAACTAGCTATTCATGAACATAGAAGGCATAGCTCATGAAGAAAGACAAGACTAGAGATGGCATAGCTCATAGGGTTATATGAATGTACAAAATAGGGTTTTACTAGAGGACCTAATAGGCCTCTATTCTGGTACAACCTATAACCTTTTTCATTTATCCCCATCTTTATGATTTCCCCGGTAGCAGCTTGTAACAGATTCGAAGGAGAGAACAAGATTTTTAAGGTTAGTAGGTCAAGAATCTCCACTGTGTTTTGGGATTTATCAACTACTTCAGGAAGTGAAAGGTTGATGTTGTTTTCGTTGATGGCAACACACATAGAGTGGTAGAGAGGGTGAGTGGTATGGCCAGAGCTGAGTCATAAAAAGGAAGAAGAAATGGGTGGTGCACCCTAGGAAAAAAGGGAAAAGAAAAAGAGAGAGAGGGAAAAACCAAAAAAGAAAGGTAAAAGAAAAACTTGAGAGAGAAAAATAAAAAAATTGATACATAAATTTGGTATATGGTGTAAAAGAGAAAAGATTGATAAGGTATGTCTATGGCCTCGGTTTTTTTTGAAAAAATGAGACTAAATTTCCAAAACCATATGTATGTATTGTAGTAGTGAAAGGTACCTAGTGGAGTAGTGGTGAGGAAATACACAAGTGCGCAATGTAGAAAATGTATAATTATTGCTATTTCAACTTACCAGCACCGAATGGAAAACCAGCTTGCTACAAAAGGTGGAAACTAACACCACTTGGCTGTTACAAGATTAATGTAGATGCCCCAAATCTCTTTGGCTAGTGGTTGTTTTGGGTTGGGTTTGGATGTGTCATTTGGAATGATGGTGGGGGAGTGATGGCGACTATCTTAAATAAAAGGTGCACATCTATATCAACTAGGACTACAGAATTATGAGCTATTTGGTTCAAGTTGAGATTTAGTTTGGATAACAGTTTCATAAGGATGGAGATGGAGTTAGATTCATTGCAAACTGTGTAGTTAGTTAATGATTTTTATAGCACTTTCTTCCCGGAGGGGCACGTTATTGATTCAATTAGATTTTTTTGATTTCAAATTGTAGGTCCCACCTACATGGAAAGGGAAGAAAATAAAAAATGTAGGTGTAGCCCCATTAATTACATTTGACTTTGATGGCTACAATTTTACCTATAAATAGGCAATATTTTTTCCTTAGAGAGACACACCAAAAGAAGAGAAGTAAAGAAAAGCCAAATGAACAATTTTCTTTGATGAAAAATAGTGTTGTGTGTATGAAAGAATGAGAGAGAATATTTTAGAAAAATATTTGGGATATTTTTTCAAAAGGGGAGTGACAAAATAGTTTAGGAAAAAGTTATGTGTCACTATTTTGGGTTTATCTCAATTTGTTGTATTACCTCTCACTTTGTATTCATTAATTTTATTAGTGAAAGAATTAAATTTTGGAGTTTGTCCCATGGACGTAGCCCAAATTAAAGGGTGAACCACGTTAAATTACTGGTGTCATTATTTTACTCTGTTGAATTTATTTTATTTTTACTCGGTATACCCCAACAACTGGTATCAGAGCTAGTATAGTAAAATTCTTAATATGCTTTGTGGTTGCAGCATATATTGATCTACCACATCAAAAAAGATTTTATTAGGTTCATGGCGTATTTATTTTCAGGAAAAGAAACACAGTGGAAAAAAAATGTTAAGCTAGAAGGTAGATATTGAGAAATTTAATGGCAATAATAATTTCTCTTTATGGAAAAGGAGGATGAATGAGAAAGAAAAGGTCCATAAGGCATTGTTGGGGAAAGAAAAGAAGGAAAAAACCATCACTGAGGAACAATAAGAGGAGATATATGAGATTGTAGCCAGTACAATCCGTCTAAATCTCTCAAAAATTGTCTTGCAAAATATTGAATCAAAAAATTGCAAGATTGCAAAAGAAACATTGGAGACTCTAGAAAACATGTACATTTCAAAGAACCTTGGCAATAAATTTTATTTGTGGAATGAGCTATACCAGATAAGGAAGGAAGATAATGTGAGCATGATGCAGTACATTAGCAATTTCAGTAGCAAGCTTTCTCACTTAGCAAGATTCAATGTGAGTTTTGGTGAGGAAGAGAAAGTTATGATGTTGCTAGCATTACTACCCTCATCATATAATCATCTCACAATAACTTTGACTTATGCGAAAGACAAGATGGAGTTTAAAGTTGTTTTCGAAGCCCATTTGTCATATTAGAAACAAAATATGGATAAAGATTCAGAAGTACAAGCCCTTATCACAGAGTCCAAAGGAAGGGGACAATACAGAGAACAAAAACCTAGAGGCAAGAGCATATGCAAATCAAAAAAATATGCTAATGTTGAATGCCATCATTGTAAGAGGAAGGGTCACATCAAAAAATTCTACCCGGTGTTCTAGAAGGAATAGGAAATAAACAAAGGCAAAGTAGGGAAGAAAGATGACAGTAATGGTGATAAGCAAAAAAATACCATAGACGAGTTCAATATCGTTTATGATGAATATTTTGTCAATCTTGCACCACATGAGACCAATTGGGTGATTGATAGTGGTGCTACAATTCATGCTACGTCACGTAGAGAATTTTTCTCATGATACACACTTGGAAGTTTTGGTATTATGATCATGGGAAATTAAGGCCTGTCAAAGGTTATTGGCAGAGGAGATGTTTGCATGGAAATAGAGAAGGGAACCAAACTATTTTTGAAGGATGTCAGGCATATTCCAGATATGTGCCTGAATTTGATCTTTGTACGTAAACTTGCATATGAAGGATATTGTAGCTCTTCCATTTATGACAAATGGAAACTTACAAAAGGCTCCTTAGTGGTGGCTAGAGGTAAGAAGTATACAACTCTGTATATAATACAAGCGAAGCTCTCCATCGATATAGTAAATGCTATAGAGAAAGATAGTGCAACTAAGTTATGGCATAGGAGACTCAATCACATGGGTGAAAAAGGTATGACAAGTCTAGCCAAGAAGAAGATACTGTCAAGAATGGATGAATTGCATTTGGAGAAATTTTTGGATTGTCTAGCAAGAAAGCAAATAGAGTTGCTTTCAAGATTTTTCCTCCTTCCAAAATGAATAATATTTTAGATCTGATTCATTCAAATTTGTGTGCACTAATGCCAAATTCACTTGGTAGTGCTCAATACTTTGTGAATTTCATTGATGATCATTCAAGGAGATGTGAGTATATCTTTTGAAGACAAAGAATTAGGTGCTAGATGTCTTCAAAAAAATTTCATGCCTCAATTGAGAGACAAACTGGGAAGAAGATGAAATGCATTCAGATAGACAATGGTCGAGAATACACAAGAGATTTTCATGCTTATTGCAGCAAAAAGCATGATATTCAGCATCAATTGACACTTCCAAAGATACCGCAGTTGAATGGCGTACCTGAGAGGATAAATAGAACTTTGATGGAGAGAGTTAGATGTTTACTCTCACATGAAAAGTTGACTAAAACTTTATGGGGTGAAGCCATACTCACAGTTGCACATGTGTTGAATCTTTCACCCTATAATCCTATTAAGATGGATGTTCCAGATAAAGTGTGGTAAGGAAAGGATGTTTCCTATGATCATCTGCAGGTGTTTCGCTACAAAGCATTTGTTCATATCCCTAAGGATGAGAGATCCAAACTTGATGCCAAGATAAGATAATGTATTTTTATTGGTTGTATTCAAAATCAATTTGACTATAGATTTTATGATCAGGTTGCAAAGAGACTTGTCAAGAGTCATGATACTATATTTATTGAAGATGAGACCAGTAAAGATATTATCAAAATGAAAAAGGATTTTCCTAATTCCAATGGTGACTCATTAGATTTGGAATTAATTTCTCCAACATCAGTGCCAAAACAAGGTAAAGATGAAGACCAAGTTTATCTACCTCATAAAGATAATGCTCTCATAGAAGTTGGTTTTGAAGACAAAGGAGACGATAATGTTCATTTTCCAGCACCAACACCGGTGGCTTCTCTTATTCCACTGAGAAGAAGTGATAGACTGAGATGACCCTTTACCACATATCCTCCAGATAAGTACATAACTTTCACTAATGGGGGAGAACTTGAGAGTTATGAAAAATCTATGGATGACGAATCCAAACAAAAATGGATTGAAGCCTTGTAAGATGAGATGAAGTCCTTGCATGAGAAAAAAACTTTTGAGTTAATGAAGCTACCCAAAAGGGAAGAGGGCTTTGAAAAATAAACGGGTGTTCAGGGTGAAGCATGAAGAACATAGTTCCAATCTACAATACAAAGCCAGACTAGTTGTAAAGGGATTCAACCAAAGAAAGGAGTTGACTTTGATGAGATTTTCTCACTAGTTAAAAATGAAATCCATCTGTAGTATGCTGAGTTTAGCATCAAGTCTTAACCTAGAGGTTGAGCTAATGGATGTCAAAACTTCCTTCCTACATGGTGACTTGGAAGAAGAGATATACATGGAACAGTCATAGGGTTTCAAGCAAAATGGAAAAATAGGATTATGTTTGCAAATTGAAGAAAAACCTCTACGGCTTGAAATAGGTATCGAGACAATGGTACAAGAAGTTTGAGTCTGTTATGGGGGAGCAAGGCTACAAAAAGACCATTGTGTTTTTGTGAAAAATTTCTTTCATGATGATTTCATTATTCTTTTGCTCTATGTGGATGATATGTTGATTGTTGGCCAGAATATTTCCAAAATGAACAACTTGAAAAGGCAATTGAGTAGGTATTTTTCCATGAAAGAATTAGGGCTAACAAAGCAGATTCTTGGCATGAGTATTATTAGAGACAAAGGGCCCAAGAAATTATGGATTTCATAGGAGAAGTACATTGAGAAAGTAATTTAGAGATTTCATGTGGACATGGCTAAAGTGATTAGTTATCCTCTTGCTAATCACTTTAAGCTAAGTTCTAAGCAGAGCTCTTCTACAAACAAAGATAAGGAAGAGATGGAAAAGATTCCATATGATTCAGTAGTTGGAAGTCTCATGTATGCCATGGTTTATACATGGCCAGATATTACTCATACAGTTGAAGTTGTGAATAGATTCATTTCAAATATTGGAAAGGAACATTGGGCTACAATGAAATGGATTTTTAGGTATCTTCAAGGTTCTTCCAAAATATGCCTATTTTTTTGGAAATGACAAGCCTATGTTAGTTGAATACACAGATGCAGATATGGCTGGCGATGTGGATTCCATAAAATCCACTTAAGGTTACCTGATTACATTTGTAGGGAGAGTTGTGTCATGGTAGTCAAAGTTACAAAAATGTGTTGTATTGTCCATCATAGAAGCAGAGTTTATTGTAGCAATGGAACATGTAAAGAGTTTCTATGGATGAAAAAGTTCTTGAAAGAACTTGGGTTGCACCAAGATAGTTACCAGTTATTTTGTGATAGCTAGAGTGCTATCCACCTTGAAAAGAATGCCTCCTTTCAGTTGAGATCAAAACATATTGATGTGAGATATCACTGGATTATGATGTAATGGAGAAAAAGCTACTACAATTTGAGAAGATCCATATAATGGAAAATGGATCAGACATGTTGACGAAAATTCTTCCAATACATAATTTTGAATAATGTTGTTTAGCTGCTAGATTGGTAGAGTCCTCCATGTAGTCAAGAGGAGGAGATTTATAAGTCTCGCCGATATGGAAAGGGAAGAAAATAAAAAATGTAGGTGCAACCCCATTAATTACATTTGAAGAAGATAAAAAAAATTAGGTGTACCCCCATTAATTACATTTGACTTTGGTAACTGCAATTTTACCTATAAATAGACAATGTTTTTGCCTTAGAAACACACCATAAAAAGAGAAGCAAAGGAAAGCCAAAGGAACAATTTCCTTTGATGAAAAATAGTGTTATGTGTGTGATAGAGTGGGAGAGAATATTTTAGAAAAATATTTGGGATATTTTTATAAAAGAGGAGTGACAAAATAGTGAGTTTGGGAAACACTTTTGCGTCACTATTTTGGGTTTATCTCAACTTATTGTATTGTCTCTCATTTTGTACCAATTAATTTTATTTGTGGAAAAAATAATTTTTGAAGGGTAAATCACATTAAATTACCGATATCATTATTTTAGTTTATTGAATTTATTATATTTTTATCTGTTGTGACCAATACAAATTGCATTTCCTTTTCTTCCTAGAAGAGCAAATTTCTCTACTCTTAGGTTTGATAGGTCTGGTGTTTCTATTTATGTTACTTGGATTGATATTGTGCCGTCATTCCTCTACTGAGTTCTAACTAGGGTTGAGCATCAGTTCAAAACCAACAGTTTTGAGACAATTCAAATATGATCGGATCCGAAGGAAATTATGAATTATTAAATCTGAATCTGATTCGCTATAAATGTCAATAAAAAAAATCCAAATCTGAATTCGATCAGATTTGATAGGGTCAAAATTTTAATTTAAATTAATAAAATAAAAAATTACATAAATAACCAAATTATGAATTTTTCAATCCGATCTGAACCACTATAAATGTCAATCCAAACAAATCTGAAAATGAATCTCATATAATTTCAACCTATAAAATGAAAAATTACATAAAATCAAAGAAAATTTTAAAATAAAAAAATTGTCCATACAAATTAAAAACTAAGTGACAACGTGATTAAAAATAGTTCAAAAAAATAATCAAAAATAAAAAATTCAATATCAATTACATAATTTAACTTCACTTTCCCTAATTAATACTAACACGAACTCCTTGAGATAATCATTTAAGGTTTAAGTCACCAATACCATCAAAAACATCTACATGATGAAAAATTAACAAGTTAAAAATATACATAAGCAAGTAATAAACTAATAAACATAATAATATGTAAAAAAAACTTTAATTTTCACATAATATGATAACAATAAATCTATATATATTCAAACTATATATTTGAAAGTTTAATGTAATATATTTGATTCTAGAGCCTCAATTCTATCAAGTGACTCTTGGATATTAATTATTGGAGAGGAACGAATCCAATTTTGAGTGCAAATCAAGGATTGCACAATTTTAGAAGATAAGGAACTCTTGTATGGACTAATTGTACGACCACTAGTAGAGAATGCAGATTCAGATGCTATAGTAAAGACCAGTATAGCCAATACATCTCGATCTATCAAAGACAAAATCTTAAATATTGAGGAATGAACTTCCACCAACTTAAAAGATCAAATTTCTCATCATCCATATCAACCAATGCTTCTTACAAGTATTTTTCTACCTTAGATTTTTTTTCCATAGTATGAACTTCTTTTAAATGCTTTCTTTTATGAGAAGCATAAAGTTGAAATGCATCTGCTTCTAAACCAAAACTTTTTGTACCCATTTATAAAGGTTGGGAAGATTCTTCTGTGCTTGATGGAAAATAAGCTTTACGATACTCCCTATACATATCTTCCAAAGTTTTTTTCACCCTCTTTGAACTCATTGATGCCTCAATCTCATCCCCATTACACAATTCTAGCAAACTTAGATGTAAAGAACACTCTTTGTGCCTAGGATCAAGTAAAATAGACACAAATAACATTTTATTCATGTTAGCTACTCCTCCCCAATATTTGTCAAACTTTACCTTCATCTTACTAGCCATCTTCATCATAATGTAATCCTCACATTTACTCCACATATCAAGTTGATCATGAATAAAACAAATACGATCCAAGAAGAAATTAGAAGTCACATACAAAGATCCAAAAAAATATTAAAGTTGCTTCATAAAAAACTTTCAAAAATTGGACAAAATGTCTAGCATTATCCTAGTCAATTGTAGTCAGAGCTTGTTTAATTTTACCTTGACAAAACTCTTGATTGTACCCTAAATTAGTGATCTTTAACCTTTCAAATTCCTTTTGAAAATACATTGTAGAATCCAACATCAAATAAGTTGAATTCCACCTTGTTGTAACATCTAAACAAACAAGTTTTTGAGTAGAGAGTTTTTCCATTTCAATAACACTCTTAAATTTTTGAAGTATAATTGGTGATCCTCTCACGTATCTTACAACAACACAAATCCTATTTATTGATATGCTATACTCTTTCAAACCCTACTCAACAATTAAATTCAGAATATGTGCACTACATCGCATGTGTAAGTGGTTTGATTCTAAAGTTTCATTACCCCAGCCATTAAAACATTTTTTCAAGTAAGTAAGTGCAATATCATTAGAACTTGCATTATCAATCGTAATACAAAATATCCTATCAATTTCCTAATCTAACAAACATGCTTTAATAGATCTACCAAGTGTATTACCTTTATGATTTGGAACTTGAAAAAAATTTAAGATTCTCTTTTGTAAATTCCAACCACTATCAATAAAATGAGCAATTAAACACATATAACATAAATTTTGACAAGATGTCAATGTATCAATAGTAAGACATATTCTTTTACTAGTTCTATTCAACAGCTCTTTCAATTTTATTCTTTCAGTAATGTACAAATTCAAGCAATCTCTTGCAATAGTCCACTGAGAAGGGATTTTAAACAAAGGGTGCAGCTCTTCAATAAACTTCTTAAATCATTCACCTTTTATGATAATAAATGGCGATTCATCTTTTATAATCATCCTCACCAATTTTTCTCTACATCTTTCAACATTAAAAATGTGAGGTACAAGACTTCCTTCCTTATGGAAAGCTAAAGTTTTTTGCTTCTTTAGAACTCTACCGTGAAACTTATCATATTCAATGGAAATGTCTGCAAGAAAATTTGACGTACCAGATTTGCTTGACACATACTTATATTGTTTCTTACAATATTTTCATATAGCTTTACAATGTTTCCCAACCCCTTCTAGGGTAAAATGAGCCCATGCTTCACAACTAAATATAGAGGAAACTTTTTTGCCTTCTTCTTTAGAAGCAATGTAGAGGTCAAGAATTAGAGTACTTACAGAATCTTCTGCTTTAGTTGATTGTGTTGCAATTTTATCTTTATTTACTTTCTCAATCACACAAAGTGTATCTATATCTTTATCTAAAGCCATATGTATGGTTATAGAAAAAAACAAGTATTAAACATTAACAATAAATAATATAATCATTAAAATAAATAATAAAACATAGGGTAAGAAATTTAATGAATTAGATTAAACTGATGAAGAGTCCGCTTTTTTATGCTAACTCTTCGATTGTTACAAAATTTTCGTCAAATGATATTGAAATATAAAAAATATCTATAATTCATTAAGATGTTAGAAAAAAAATTAATATTATACAATGTTCAGTTTTAGAATGTCACAGAAGCTACAGAGGAACAAAAGATTGAACTAATATATATTTTTGTAATCAAACCTGACATATTTCATTACTTATAATGATAATAATAATAATTTAGGTGAACTTGACAGCAAGAACCAAGAAACTTATTTGCAAGACTAGTTTTAGAAACTCTTCAAATAACAATCCATATATAGAAGAGGAACAAGCTCATTAGTTTTATTAAGTCTTTCTACCACAATTTGAGTTCTTTTTTTAGAGGGGTGGAAGGAGTCATTAAACAAGAAACAACACCCAAAGCATAAAAGACAATGGAATTTTAATAAAAGATGCATAATACTCCATCAGAAGTAATTTACTATATGTAAAAATTGAGCAGCCAAAACATTATGAACCAATATCAATAGCACATCAAAAAAACAAAGCATTTGAACATTGGATCTAAAACCAAAATTCATAAAAACAAAAAAAGTTCAAACAAATCTAACCTTCCGTTGAAGAACAACGACTAGAATAGGCGAACAGCAATTGTAATGGCCGAACATCGATTGGAACGGCCAAACAACTACTAGAATGGACGAACAACGACTAGGAACAGGCAAACAACAACTGAAATAGCCGAACAACGACTGGAACAGATGATCAACAATGGGGAAGGAGAGAGCAACGACAGGGAACATGAGATGGGATTTCAGATTACTGAGATTAGGGTTTTCGAGCCTCTCGGCTCGAGTATGAGTTGCATTTTTATATTAGATTTAATTATAATATTATTATTATATTATTATATATATATATTTAAATAATATATTAAATATACCGGATTAGATTAGATTATACAGATTTGAATATTTTTAATCCGAATCTAAATTCGATCTGACTTTGGATCAAAACCATTAAATGTTTTTAAATTTGATCAAATTTTTGTAATTTTTTGAATTAATCAGATTTTTTTTACCCCTAATTTTAAGTAAAGATATTGCAATAATTAATTAAATAATATATTCCTTATTTTCAAATGTCTTTCTTTATATATCTTATTTTTATTTGTTCTTTATTATTATTGGTTTAGGCAAATATGTCAACTTGGTTGAAAGTATGAAATTATGAAATTATTTCTTTAATTTATATTTTAACAATGTTATAGAAGATTTATAATGTATAATTTTTGTATAATTATGTGATTGACTATAAAGTTACAACGAGTTATACATAATAAAAATTATATAATTATATAAAAATTTAATAATAGTAAAATGTATTATTTTATTTAAATTATATGAATTTTTAATATTAAAATTAGGTGTTTTGATTTTTTTTGTTCTTCTAAAATAATTTTTTTAATTTTTAAATTGTAAGAAAATATAAATATAAAATAAATATTAACTTAAATAAATTTATTTTGATAACTAATAAAATTATATAAATAAATTAAATATTATTTTTAATATTAATTATTTTATTAAAATATTTAATTATTAATTTTATTTAATTATATTATATAAATTATTATCTACCTTGATAAAAATTAATGATATTTAATATTTTACACAAACTTACCTTACCTTGATTAAAGTGAACCCCATTTCCTTTCCCAAAAAACGCACATTTCAAATGTTAACCGTTGGCTTCGAAGAAGAGCCAAAAGGAAAGTAACCCTTGCTCTACTACGATCATATTATCTATTTTCTTTGCCTCCGGTGCTCGAATATTTTTTTAAATACTTCAGAATTATGAACATGTGAGTACTTTTGTTAAAAAAAAATATACTTATAATTTTATATACATTCATATATTATCTACGCCACAATTTTTTTATTCTTGTTTAAATTTTACATTTGTTGTTCTCTCTCAATCCAAGGATGTACACCTGAAATGCTAATCTCTTTTTCTTATTAAGCTCGGAGTCTCGTATGGTTAATTCTTAGAACGTCTATTCTCGATTAAATACTTATATATGTATATAATTATAATTAATATGATAGTTAAAATAATATCAATTATTTAATCAATAATTAATTCTTCCATCAATTATAATACTGTTTAGAAATAATTTAATGTGTTAGAGATTCTAGGAATTTTTAATGAAAAATAAAAAATATTAATAAATAAATATATCTTGTATTTTTTCCATTAAAAATATTTATATAGCACCTAAACAGGTGTATGGGTTACATGGGTATGAGCTCTCATACAAGCAATCAGAATACATAATAGAATACATACAATACAATTTATACCAACTAAGTCGTCATAGACGTTTATATAAATAGGTTGTTGTATACAAATTGCTTGAGGTTCCTGAATTAGTCACCCAGGTCGTTAGGATGGTATTGGGGTGGCGAGGTCGCTGATGAGTGCTCAAAAAACACTAAAATTGCTATGATTTTATGAACATTAATTGATTAAAAATATATCAATTTATATGATTTTATCATATATTTATATAAATTTGTCTTTTTTGGAATCACAAGTATTTTTATTGTTTTTCAGGTATTTTCGCTTAAAAACGTAACTTAAAAACTCAAAAAGGAATAATTGAGGCAATACATCACAAATATATTAATAAATAAACGAGAAAAGGTCAACAAATATGGAAAAATTGGACAAAATGGGTCAAAAAGGAGGAAATCGCGCTGCCGCGCCTAGTCCCGCCCGCCCCTTGCTCCTGTCCCGTGCGCACTCCACCCATTTTCCGCGCGCACTTCTGCTACCTCGCATGCAGTTGGTACCTTCCGCGCGCGCCGTTTCCATCTCGCCCCATTTTCACGCGCAGTCGCCCCCCACGTCATGCTGATGTCATCAATGATGTCAACAATCACCACTCCGTGTTTCCACCATTTTTTAACATTTTTTCACCCACTTTTTCTCCCCATCCTCACCTGTAAATACCCCCATTCTCTTCGCTTCAAACCACACCTCAAAACACATCTTCTCTTCTCTTTCTTTCTCTCATTTCTTAGTTTTTTTTAGTTTTTTCTTAGTTTTTAACTTTTCTTAATTAGTTCTTCTTAGTTTTAGAGTTCTTCTCTTTTTGAGAAGAAATAGTTATGTTTTTTGTAATTTATTTGCTTTTTGATTCAATAAATGGGAGTGCAAATTCCGTTTGGAGGTTTTCCAGCAACGGAAATAGCATCAAAGTACTGTAAGAAATTTATTTTCTTTACAGTTATTTTTTATGCTTTATTATTACATGTTATATTTAATTTGTCTGTGATTCAATTTAACTTTACTGGCTGTTTGTAAACATGATATAATAATAACGTTGTTATGCTTGCAAAATATTAAATAGGTAAAAATCTCTAAAATGAATTGATTTTATTTTTATTCAATATTTTATATTAAGAATGTTAGAGAGAAATATATTATTTTTCATTACAAACTTAAATCTGAAAATTAGATTTTAAGGTTTAGTTATCTAATCTGATTTAGAGTAGTGTTCTTTTATTTGTTGGTACAATCGCCCGGTAGTTAGAGTGAAGCTCTATTTCAAAAGTTTTTATAAGAATTATTGTCTGAAAATGTTTTGGCAACATGTTTTCAGTAGTGGTTTTAAAACTTAAAAGTTAGTTCTCAGATAACTAAATTCTTAGGTTTAATTTGAACACCTTAAATAAAGTTTAAACTATCTAATCCCACCAAAGGTGGCATTTAAATGGTTCATTTTCAATCTCTTAGAAAAAGAAATTAATTTAATTAACCAAATTAGTTATCAACCCCACCCATAGGTGTTAATTGATTTGTTTAGTTAACAAAGAATATATAACCCCACCAAAGGTGGTATTCATATAAAAAATGGAGAATCAATAAATATCAATTCATATCTTTAATAACCTAGATAATATGAGCAAGCATAATTAACTTAGTTATTATATCCATAAATACTCCACTATTTTAACTGATAAAATTTGCATAAATGTTTATTGAATCTGAATCTATATCTATTTTTATGTTATTAAATTAGAAACACAAGAACCAAACTATCGTGACAGGATGTTTAGGATTTAATTTCATTTTTAAAAGTTTGAATAATAAATTAAAAACCACATATATTCCTTCCTTAGATCGACTTTGGGAGTATACTTATCATTTTCTACGAAATGATTCGTGCACTTGCGAGAGTTTTATAAATATAAAACCAAAGTATTGGCAGGATCGACGATGCCGATTTTTGATCATTAGTCGCTCTATGGTATAGAGCTTCAGACTTATTAGGTCTTGATTTTCATCAGATCTTCATCTTCATCATGTTGCTATATAGTAACAAGTTATCATAATCTACTAGGTCGCATAACTACTACATGTATAATACCAAACATTAACTTTCATATTCCCTTAATTTTGAGAAGTCAAGGGTATACTACTTTGTAATTTGATCCTCATAGTTAGCGTTATAAATATAAAATTTGACATAACGAGCTCACCTACATAATCATTTAGGTAGACTATCTCATACAAACTTTCCTAATTACAAGGTTAACAAATCATCACAAGTTATATTCCCCTAATTAATTTTATTCACCGGATAAAATTTTCAACTTCTCTATCTCCTTTAAAATAGTAAGGAAATTCACTTTTACCCTATATATTTTAACTTAGTTAAATTTGATTTCGGAGAATTTTAACCTGTTGATTATCTTTATATTATCCTATTCTTTGTTAGTCCGTTAGGAAAAACACTTGGTTTGCATTTCAACTTGTTTGATTAAGGAATCAACTCGTTTTCCTATCCTTAAGTTGAGCCTAAAATGACTTGCATTATATAATTTAGGTAATTTCTTCCTCTCAATTTTAATTGCCATGTCTCATAAAGGAAAAGAGGTGGTTCACTCTCTTCCTAAGGAAATCCCTACTAAGAATATGCCTTTAGGGAGGGATCCTTCCAAAGAAAGGTAACAGGATTCAGGTCTTTTAGTGACTAGGTCATCAAAAAGTAGATGACCTTTTGAGATCGTTGGGAGTCGCGATAAAAGGCCTATTTCAGGGGCACTAATTAAGGAGAGCATGCTTGCTTTCCCTACCTCATCGGGATCTAATGCAATCTCTTCATCATCTTCACAGGGTCCTATACTTGTTATTTGGATCCTTGTATTAGTGACTACTAAAGTTCCCTGTCCTAAGAAATAGTGGGAGAGTCAAGGTGAACCCACTTATAGGACCAAAGAATAACATCAAATTGAAAAGATACCTAGTGTTCTAGTAGTGAACGACTTGATTGAAATTAGGCATAGATACGGCATCCCTACCCATGTAGGTTTAATGCCAGTACCTCATCATCTATATGATATTGATTATCCCCTAGTGAGGTGGTAGGTAATACATTTAAAGGCCTTTAAAATTGGACTTGAATGTCCGTTCCCTAGGATGGCAACTCGTGCCCTTCATACTTTTGATATCAATCCTACCCAAGTAAATCCCAATGGGTGGCAAACTCTTATATGTCTCTCCGTTGTTACTGGTGAACACGGGGTGCACCTTACAGGTGATGAGCTTAGACGAGTATTCAGGTCATCCTTTTGTTTACAAGGTAACTACTTTAGTTCACGATTCGTATCACTTTATTGATTTTTTTTAATTTTCGTGTGCAGACATGGATTACTTGCATATTGATCTAGAAGATTCAATAAACACTTATGATGTCCAAGACTTGCTTCCCACTTACCCATGTTTGGAACCCACATCTTCACATTTAGAACACATGTCGCCTTCCTCAACTAGGGACCAAGTTCCCCTTATGGAATCAATAGAGTTCGCACCCCTTCTTGTAGTGTCTAGTCAACCAAGTTCTCTCCCATTTCCTAGTCATGAGGTCACCAAAAAGAGGAAGGTTAGGGAAGATTATACCCCAAGCATAAAGGCCATGGATCTAGATGACTTTGAGTTGACGAAGTCATCTTGAAGGATATCATCATATTGGACACTCCAATTACCTATTTCAATGAAGTAATATTTGGATAAACTGACCTAAAGAGGTACCTATTTCACCATTTTGGCATTGATGCTGAGATGTCCCAAGTTAAGGTGACCCATAAAAGAAGGGTGGTTCAAATGTTGAGCTAATGGCAGATTGCATGATTGAAGTGATTTTTACATCATCTTCTCATTATGTACTTATCATCTCTATTATGCATCACCAATTTTTTAATGTATGCAGGTCATGTGCTTAGTAAAAGAGGGTGAGCTATCCCTTAGAGGTTACAAATGCGAGGTGTAGGCTAGTTGCCTATAGATTGTGAAATATGAAAAGGTTGTGAAAAAGAAGGACATCTTTATGACTGAGTATGAGGCCAAACTTTTAAAGATTGAGAGAGACCTGCTAGATAAAACTGAGAAACTGAGGAAAGTAGATGGCTACTATTTTGAACAAGGATAGTGGGCTAAACATTTCGAGCAGATGGATAAAGAGGTTGAGCAGGTCACCAAAGAGACTGAGTAAAAGGCTTACACAATGAAAAGTTAGATGTATACGATGTCAGATCAAGTGAGCTTTCTTTCAACCTTGGTAGATACTTTGAAAGTAGAGTGCACTAAAGCTTATAGAAATGGCATGAGTTTCGTGGTTAGTAGCCTCAAGACTCTAGGCCAAGAAGTTAGAGTTGATTGTACCTTATTTTAATTTGATGCGGTCCTTAAAAAGTAACAGGTCTATGATGCCCCTAATTGATACTCCGCAACCTTCACCTCGTGGCGATGAGGTCGTACCTACCAACTAACCAAAAAGGATGATAGAAGAAGCCACTCCATAGAAAATTCCTCGTTGTTACCATTTATTGAAATGTAATTTTGAATATACATTTTATGTTAGGAATATCTTGGGAATGAATTTTTTCTAGCCATTAAATTCATTGTTTTATTTCTATTTAATTCCTTTCATATCATTTGTGTGATTTATCTAATCACAAAAGTTGAATTATTTTTAGTGTCTGAGGTCGTGTCTTAGTATTAAGGTCACTTATAAAGTTACACACGACCTGAGAAAAACCATAATTTTGTTTGAGATCATTAGTGTTTAAAATAATGGATTATAACCAAGTGAATTTAGAAAACCTAATTAAAACGGGGTCATATTTTTATTGTACCCTAGAGGTTTTGTCGCCAGTCACTAGAGAACTTCCCGTTATTAGAGAATGACCTCCTTCACCCACCATTAGCAAAAAGGTGAATCAAACCATCTTACGAGCCATTAACGTTCTCCCTATTATAAGAAATCGAGCTACCGCTCCCACCCTTAGTGAAGAGGTAAATCAAATCCTTCCCGACATCTCAGTGGGTAGGCAAATCAAAAGATCAAAGGAAATCCTTGTCTCACCTTACTCTCTAAATTAGGGATCATTTGTAAAGCTAGATAAGGTCGGTATTCTTGCTAAAAAGTGTGGTAGGGAAGGTACACCCCCTCCTATGAATGGGCAACGATATGATGAGTTAGTACTTGGTAAGGGATTATCTCTATTAGAGGATGATATTAGTCCGTTACAAATCATATACCCCATAAAAAAGAGTGAGGTGAAGGTAGTGGCATAAACGACCTGTATCACCATTTCGGGGTGCTCAAAGATTGACCTCCTATTTATGCAGCTTGTAAGCAAGAAAAAGGAACGATCTGGCATATGATGGCCAGACGTGTGCTTGATGTAAGCGACTTTATTAGTTGGTCATTTTTTTATTTCCATATGTGGCTTAGAAGGTATAATTATTAATCCACTTGTATTAATTTTTGTATTATTTTAATGTAAGCCATAGCTCTTGCAAAAAGATTCAAAAAATGAGGCTAAAATATGTCATGAAGTGGCTGAATTTGTGGATCAGAAGTTATGTATCTTGAATACTCGCTTTGGAGTCATAGATCAAGAGCTAACAGATACGCATAATTAATTGAAGGCTACTTGTAACAAATGAGATAAATATAAGGATGAGCAGGATGATTTACACAAATTGGCAGAGTATTGGAAACATAGGGCACTCAAGAAAAATAATCGTAAGGCTCCTGTGTCAGAAAACCCCACAGCACATCACACACATAAGTGACGAACTTCATAGTGTAACTCGGACTTCATGTTTTAATAACTGTTGGTTTTCTTTAAGTATTGTAATTTGTTATGAAATATAACATAATAACATTTAAGCATTTCATTTACCTCTATTGAAGTCATATTGTTGGAAAAATGTGTTATTGATTTGTCGTTGAGATATTGGTGATGTTCTTAGGACGTATCATGCATCTAAAGTAGGGGATCAGTAGACTCCTTTCTTTAATCATGAGGCATGGGATGTATCCTGCATCCCAAGTGAGGGGTCAGTTGAATCCTTCCTCCAATCAAATGAGGTCATCGTGTTTATTTTTCACGGGACAAGAGACCCGTAAGGGAAAAATTGAATTCAATCCCTAAATGTGGTCCTAAAGAGGAGGTTTATCGTGAAACTCAAAACTCTTTCTTAAGACTTAAATCGTATCTTAACTGGAGGGATCAATGGACTCATTCTTCTAATTATGAGGCATGGGATGTATTTCGCATCCCAAGTGGGGGTCAATTGACTCCTTCTGCCAACTTGAGGGACCATTAAATGAATTTTCACTAGATGGGAGATATGTAAGGGTGAAATCCAACCCCTTACATATGCTTCTAAAAGGGGTGGTTCACATTAGCAAACACAAAACCCTTTCTTAGGATGTATCCCGCATATTAAGTGGGGAGTTAGTGGACTTCTTACCCCAATCCTGAGGTATGCGACGTATCCCACATCCCAAGTGGGAGTCAGTTGACTCCTTCCACCAACTTAAGAGCCATTAGATGATTTGTTCATGTTATAATACAACACAAGGATGAGCTTAAAATACATCATAATTTTTAATTTTATCGATCACAAGATTTCATGCATAGAATTTCTTGAGGTACTCCCAATTCCAACTCAACTCTTGCTTTATGCCATCATGTTCCATCCAATAAGACCCTCATAGAGTAATATCATATATTCAATATAAGTCTTCCTATACTACGTCAAAATTTCCATAGGTATTTTCAATTTTGTTTCCCATTGATTTTTGTAAGACCCAATCCCTTATACTGAAGCTTTTATGTTTGAAGAATCTATTATACGTCTTTTGAATCATTCTCTTTTATGATTTGATGCTTATCAAAGCTTCTTCCCTTATTTCTTTGGCCAATAGGTGATCCTCACTTCTGAGGTGGTCATTATCTTGTTGTGTGATCCTTGACCTGAGAGTTGGTTCATATATCTCTAAGGGTATATTTGCTTCCGTACCATAGATGACATCGGGCAATTCATCCACCCATTTACCTTTTGCTCCTTCCAATGTTTTTCATGCCTAGGGAAAGAAGGAAAGGTCTGTAAATTGGTGAAGTCTTTATATTGCTTGAAACAAACACAAAAATAATGGCATAAAATTTGATAATGTTATGAAGACATATGGATTTAAAATCAATGAATGTGACAAATGTGTATATATCAAGGACAAAGAAGATGGTTATGTTATCTTGTGTCTTTACATTGATGACATGCTAATTGTGGGTAGTAATGATCAAATGACCAAATCTACTAAGACTATGTTGAATTCAAGGTTTGATATGAAAGACATAGGACATGCTGATGTAATTATGAGAATTAAGATATCAACGATATCAATCGTTCTCATTCTAAGTTAATGTCATTATGTTGACAAAATACTTGAGAAATTTAACAGGGGTGATTTTGGAATTGTGATAACACCAATAGATGTAAATCTACACCTATCTAAGAATAAAAGTAAGAGTGTGTCTCAATTGGAATATTCTAAAGTGATAGGAAGTCTTATATACTTGATGATTTGTACGAGACTAGACATAGCTTATGATGCAAGCAAACTAAATAGATATACTAGTAATCTAGGATCTGATCATTGGAAATGTATTATAAGACTACTTAGATACTTAAGATATACATGTAGCTATGGACTACACTATATAAGATATCCAGTTGTATTATAAGAATACAGTGATGCAAATTGGATATTTGACATGAAAGACTCAAAGTCTACCAATGGATATGTATTCCTACTGGATACTGTAGCTATTTCATAGAAGTCCTCAAAATAGATGTGTATTGCTAGATCCACGTTGGAATCTGAGTTCATCGCTTTGGATAAATGTAACAAAGAAGACGAATGGCTACACAAATTTTTAGAGGATATTTCTAAGTGGTTAAGACCTATACCTATAATATGCATCCATTGTGATAGCCAATATACTATTGGTAGGGCATAGATAAATATGCATAATGGTATGTCTCGACATATACATCGTAGACATAATACCATTAGATAACTACTCTCAATTGGGGTTATCTCTATTGACTATGTGAAGTTAAAGGATAACATAGTGAATTCCTTAACCAAAGGGTTAAATTGAAATTCAGTTGATAAGTCATCGAGAGGAATGGGACTAAAACCCATAAATGAATAAGGATTTACAAAGGAAACCCAACCTATTTGACTAGAGATCCCAAGATCTAGGTTCAAAAGGACAACCTAATTGTAAAGGCTTAATGAGATCATTGTAAGGGTTTACCCTTAAGTTCATTCTTATGATGAAAACAATGATACCCATAAGATACAGGATAAGTTAAGACTTTTAATGATTCTTATGAAGAGAATACTAAGCAAAGTATACGAGTTGCTATTTACAAATTACTATTAAAGAAAAGAGATCACTTATGTGAGGGAAGAGTGGGGCCTTTTCTAAAGAGAATTGTATAGGGCTCAATTCTTTAAAGAATCTCACAGAATTAGGAGCATGTTCATTGTAAACACGAACATAATAATGAAAATTAAATTGTGTTAGGAAAGACTCTTGTGTGAAGTATGTCATCGCTTACATAAACGGCAAAACAGTTCAAAGACATCGCATCTACAGGTCAATCAATAAGGTAAATATACTTTCATAGAGCAAGCTTCAAAGGATAACATCTACCTATCCTATGCAGGTTTCAATCCATCAAACTTTATTTCTGTGTCAAAATTTGATTTAAAATCATTAAACTCTATTTCTATGTCAAAATTTGATTTAAAATTTATGTCAATTTTTATTCATGTGAGAGATTGTTGAAATTTTTTATGAATTAAAATTGCTTTAAAATAAAAAATCACTTTGTTTTTTCCATTTCTAAAGTTTTTCCATTTCTGTCTTAATTCATTTCTTAATTAATTTTTTTCATTTTTGACTTAATTCTTCTTTTTAGAGCTTTGCTCATTGGTATATATATATACTCATTCATTGATCAAAAGGTGAAAGAAAACAAAGGGAAAAAACAAAGTAGAGCTTAGAAGAAGAGAAAAGAAAGGAAAGAGGAAGAAAAAAATATTTTTTTTATTTTCTATCTAGAGTTAGGTTTCTTCAATAGAATCAAAATACTTATAAGTTCGTGAAATAATAAACTATGGTGTAAGTTTATTATTATTTAATCATTGTATCATGGAAGATAAGTTTCTGTAATTTTCTAACACTCACAGTAAGCGAAAAAATTATTTTAAGACAATGTAAGATGCACAGGTCTCGATTCTTTACTCTACTTAAATTTTATGGTATTTGAATTTTGTATTTATAATTTGTATATATATTATATTTGTGATTTTTTTAGTTTTAATAAATTAATTTTATTTTTAACTTGTTTGTCAATGTATTATTTCTTACAATAACATACAACAAGGTACTACAAATCAAGTTGCTTTGTAGAAGCCATGTAAGAAATGAACAAGAGACTTGCATTTTCCCATTCTTGCTTAATTGGTGGCCCTATGATATGACTATCAAAATGGCTAGGAAATTCTTCATCATAAACAAACAATCGATCAAATGCCTTCTAAAATTTCAAGGGGTCTTTAACGTTATAGAAGTAGAATTCCATCTAGTTTGAAAATCCAAGAAAATAAGGCATTTACTTTTAATTTCTTCACATTTTATACTATTTGAACTTTTGTAACCTTATTGGAAAGGATCCAAGATACTTGACTACATTTTGAATGCTCTCAATTGAGATGCTAGCCTCCTTCAAGTAAATCATTCACAATTAAATTCAATATGTGTGCAAAATATCTTACATATAAAAATTCACTATCTTAAGTTAAAACCATTCTAATTCTACCACATCCTCTTTAAAGCTAGTATACAAGTGGCATTTGAACTTGCATTGTCCATTGTCACTGTGAGGACACCTCTAATACCCTAATCTCATGAGCAGTATCAATTACCTTTGCAAGCAGATCTCCCTTGTGAGAAAATACTTGAGTGAAGTGGATAATTATCTTTTACAATTCCAATCGTCATCTTTGTGGTGAGCATTAATGCATATGTAATCTACAGTTTGACATGAAGTCCACAAATCTATAGTACTATAGATACCCTTTGCATAGATCGTGATAAAACTTTCATCAATGATGATTTCTATTCCGAAAATATATCATACACATCTCTTACCATGAAATTTTGGCATGCCAGATGCTCAGAAATCTTTAAAATCCACACCTTCAACAATATTAAATAGAAATTCATCCACAATAATCATTTTGGCTAGAGCCTTTTTGGTCAAAACACCAAGCAATTAAGCTACCACAACTACGTCTTTGTCAACTAGAAAAATTAGAGTTTTTTTTTTTGTCTCTAAGCATCATTTTCTCTTTTTATTCTGGGAGAAACCTCCAAGTGTTTCTTACAATTTGAACTCTCATTCTTTTTACTATAAGTGGAATATACAATTTGATAATAATTGCCAGAACTCTTCTTACGTTCCGGATCAAGAGGTGTGAAGTGATTCCATATGAATGATGGGGGCTTCTTATTATTATTTGATGCCTTTGATGGTTTTGGTGGCAGCATATTGCTACTAGGTTTTTGGTTCTTGAGATTGTGAAATAAACCTTAAGCTGTAGTAGTAGACGGGAAAATCTTAAGCTGTCAATTTAATTTTCAAAATTGCAATTACAAACACAAATTACTCACATATATATCAGCTCTCAGCTCTCGACCAACAACGAAAAAAGGCCGGCGATAAAAACTAGAGGGTCGACAGCTTGATGTTAGGCCTGCACTCTCCTACTCTCCTCTTGTTAGGGACTTTGCATTAGGAACTTAGTCTTATAAATTAGATAGGGTTATTGGGTTAAGATGAAGAAGTAAGGAAAGGTTAATTAAAATTTGAAAAATAAAGTGTGTTAATGCCAAGTGTGCATGTAAAAAACATTATTAGTTTTATTATAATTTTTATCTTTTATTAACTAAAATTATGTGTATATATATATATATATTAGATTTGTTTTTTCTGAAAATTTTAGGTTAAAAGAATTTATCTAAACTATGATAAACTAATTTTACAATTTCTTGATTCAAATTAACCAAATAAAAATATCTTATGATTTGAATTAAGTTTTTTGGATTTGATCGCATCGGATCATTTTTTAGACAGTAAAAATAAAACTTTTTATATCTCAACTTATTTATTTTTACATTAAAAAATCATCATCTCATTAATTTCACATAGAATGTCGTTTCAAATTAAATATCAATCAAGTATTAGTCGTTCTATGTTTAATTCTTATTAATTAAATCTCATTAAATATTATTGGAATATTATTTGTTTTTTTTGAAGACTATTTTATATAATTTTCAAGAAAAAATAACTTCTCAAGGCATATTTCCTTTTTAACATATATCTAGTAACCATGTAAGTGATGTTCCTTCTTCTTCTTTGCCATAAATTTTAGGGGAAAAAATATCGTTTTAATGTCCTAAATATTTGAACTTGTTCAATTTAGTCGCTTTTTAAATTTATTGGTTTATTTATCTCTTTGTTAACTAGCCTAATTTAGTCTCCTTTTAACTTTTATAGATTAAACCAATTAAGTATTACCCATCAAATTGAAGTGAAGCTGAAACAATAAATATATCACGTGAAAGTCACGTTATTATTTATTAATAAATGTTCCTGTCAATTTTCTTGCATTTACTCACTATACAACTAATTTAAGCACCTCTCTCAGCTCATTAATGGGCATAAAAGCTTGAGGTTTCAAATGGCATTATTTCTCTAAATTTTTCAAAACTCAGCTAGTATGGTAAGGCACTATATATTGAGTTTTGCACTTTTGCTAGTATATGGTCACGCAACATAGGATGGAAATATTATGAATGCAAAACTTTTATGCACATAAATGTATACAGGAGCTAATATTAGATTGAAATAGTCTAATTTTTATTAATCTTAATTTAAATCTAAATTCGATCTTATCTAATCTTAATCAAATTTGGACATTTTCAATCCGCATCCAATCTAATGATGTTATCAATTCAAATCAATCTAAATAGGAACATATCAGATTTTTTCAAATAAGATAATTTTGAATTAATTTTAAAATTTATTTATAAATTATTGTCATATATAAAACACTATATATATAATATTTAAATTTTAAATTAATTTTTATTAAAATTTAATATTTATTATCATAGTTAAGGAAAGATTATGCTTAGATAATTATTAAAATATTACATAGATTTGACATTTGTATTTTTTTAAAACGAAAATATAATTGTAATATGTATAATATTTAAATATAATATATTATAAAATAATATATATATATATTTATTTATAATTTTAATAGTAATTTGATCTGAATAATATTTCAATAGATTATAAAACTGTAAATTCAAATCTGATCTGAATCTGTAGATTATATATTTTTCAAAATACAATCCAATTACTAATTTTGTCAATCCAATCTAAGCCAGATGGATCAGATTAAATTTATCAATTTAAATAAATTAATTGAATTATTTATTCAACCCTAAATAAATGTAAGGAGAGACTCGTCAAAATTAGTCATATATTAAGTGAAGAAATATATATATATATATATATATATATATATATATATATAGAAATATTTATTAACAAGAAAATATCATTAGCTTCATCTTTTATCGTATTTAAAAATATATTTGTAATGACACTAAATTAGACGTATTATCATAAGTCCCATAAAAAACGACGTTAATATTTTCGTCCATCATGTCTAACATATTTTTTCATTGAATAAAAAAAAGTCATTTTTTGATAAATTATTAAAACTTTAAAAATAATATTAAAGTAAAAAATAGATTTACTTATTTAAAAATATTTGTTATAATTAAATAATAAAAATCTTAAACTAAATAAAGAAATACATTAAAATATAAAAACTAATTTAAATAAAATATAATCCTAAAAATTAACCTAATAATATTGATTTTTTTCTTCACTCATATTTTTTCCTCTTATTCACTATTAAATTTTAAAAAATATTTCTATTATTTTTATAAAGTCCAAGCTTTTCTCTTATTGTTGATGTATCCTAAAAATTAACCTAATAATATTGATTTCTTTCTTCACTCATATATTTTTCCTCTTTTTCACTATTAAATTTTAAAAAATATTTCTATTATTTTTATAATGTCCAAGATTTTCTCTTATTGTTGTTTATTGAATATAAAATTAATTAATTAGTTAGTTAAATTCATAAAAATATTTTTAAATTTTTTTGTACAATTTCTAAAAAAATTAAAAATTTAACTTTTAATACAATTAACATAATCAAAAAATCACTTAACACATTCAAAAATTCAATATATGTTATATTAATGAGTAATACTAAAGTTAATAATTCAATATATGTTATATTAATGAGTAATACTAAAGTTAATAGCTAAAATAGTTAAAATATAAGATTCACTTAAAATATTAAAATATAGATTCAAAATATAGATTCAATAAGTATGTGACAAATAAGTCGAGTTTTGACTTACTTTTGATATAAAACATTTTACAATGTTAACTAGATATTTTATAAAAAATGAATTTATTAAAATTTAATTCAAATCAATTAATCTATAAATATTAATTTTTAAAAATTTAATATCAGTTATTTATATTTTATAAATTATAAATAAATTCAATTTGCTAATTTTATTATAAAAAATTAAATTAAAATTTAACCCTAACCATTTAAAAGATAATTAATAAAATAGTAATTATTTAACTGCATGTGATTTGGGATAAATAAAAATAATAAGTTCATTCATTTTATGTATTTTAATTTTATTTTCTTAATTGATAAATATGTGCATATTTTTTATTTAATTTTAAATGTATCTATCTATTTATTTTAATCTTTATGTCTTATATTATTAAAATAAAAATGTAACATTTTTATTTTATTTATTTGATTAGTTTAATATTTTTTATTATTTAATATTAAAATATGAGAAAGTTGTATATTTCATTTTAAACATATTACAAAACACTATTAATTAACCTTTATTTTTAACATCCGTTAAAGTCCAATGGCATATTCGATACTTTTAAAAAATTGAGAGTACTTATGAAAAAAATATAAATTTCAAAAATATTTTTAATATTTTTTTGACTTTTACATGATATATCAAGATGTATTAACTTCAATTTTACAAAGAATACTCTATTGGTCTAATCTAGAAAAGTTAAGGACTTAATTTAACGATTTAAAAATATTAAAAACTAAATCAATTAAATATAAAGTTGGGAAGAACAGCTAAAAAACTTGGAACCAAAATGCACGTTTTTTTTGGATAATTATCAAAAGTATTCTTAAGCTTTAAAATAATTTCACAAATATATATAATATTTTAAAAATATCATAAATATCACTCCAAACTTAACTTACTTTAAAGTTAAAGAAAATGAATATTAATTTTTTATGCAATAATAAAAAATTAAAAAATAATATAAATAAAAATACAAGACATCATATAATGTTTCACATAATAAATGATAATTAATAAAAAAATTTAAAGAAATACAAAAGATAAGATTAAATCTTAAGGAAATAAATGATTTTAAAGATTCATTATTCTCACCAATAAAATTAGTATTATTAATAATAAAAAATATGTTTTATTAAGAATGACTTATGAAAACGTAATATACCAAAAATTAAAATTCATAATATATCTTAGTTTTTTATTAATATTAATGATAATAACTTAAATAAAATATTAAGTTTAGCCTATAAATTTAAAAAATAAAATTTAATAAAATAATGAAATCATCCATATTTAGTATACTATATAGTAAGATATTTATTAACAAACAACCATAATAATTCAATATGTTATCAAAATAAATTCATAGAAATAGATAAAAAAATTCAAAAAAAATTAAACAAATAATAAAACTAAAAATATTAACAAATTTTGAAATATTAGAAGAATGGAACCTAGATATTAAGGAAAAACCTTTGATACCATTATAAA
This sequence comes from Hippophae rhamnoides, assembly GCA_033030585.1. Lineage (NCBI taxonomy): Eukaryota > Viridiplantae > Streptophyta > Magnoliopsida > Rosales > Elaeagnaceae > Hippophae > Hippophae rhamnoides. The sequence continues at coordinate 21,640,450 of CM065438.1, read as the reverse complement.
AAAGTAATATATTAAAATTTATGTTTATAGATCCTGAAGGAATATCTTTTAACAAAGAAAGAGAAGTAACAAATCTAAGACAAGAAGTTTAAATAATAGAAGTATTAATTCATGACATAATATTAGAAAACAAATGATATTATTATCCTAATAATATTCAAAAATAAACTATAGGATATACAATTAGATTTTAATGGAAGCCTAGCAAACATATTAAAAAACCAAATAAAAATAATGAAAACTTTAATTTTTTTTTAATAAAAGATTTTGATATAACACAAGAATCAAACATTAATTCGTTATAAGACATAAACGAGACACAAAAAGAACTTTTAAAAGAAATAAGAGAATATGATTATATCTAAAAATTACAAGAACACACTTAAAAAATTTATAGAAAATAAAAGAATAAGAAAAAAACCCAAAGAAATGTAAATAACGTACATAGAAAATAAAGAATAAGAAAAAACCCAAAGATAAAGAAAAAGTCAAAATCTCAGTTTAATTGAATATAAAAAAAATTAGAATAATAGTTTATGGATCATAAGAATAGGGACGTAAAAAAATTAGTTTATTAACATTAATAATTGAAGAACTAGGAAGATATTATAATGAAAAACTTTGTTCAAACAAATAGAAAAGATGATATATGACAATAATCACTGAAACTGATTTTGAACCAGAAAATATAATCCTAAAAAATCATATAAAACTAATTTCACTTCCAGTTCATCATAAAGAAAGAATATCTGACCCATATAGGGAAGAAACGAATAAGAAAAAGTCAAAGGAACTTGACCGTCCTTATAGAAGAAAACAACAACCCAAAATGAAAAAATGATTACATTGGAAAACTACAGGTAATATCACTAACTTTACAAAAATTATGGATCTTATCTTTTAGATTTAGTAGTATGAGTATAATCATATAAACTTTTCTAACCACACAATCAAACCTTTCAATTTGTAGAGTCTTAATTTCTCACAAAATGACACAAAATGTTAAATTTTGGTTTACAAATTAAACAAAAGAACAACATTTAAGAATATAGGGGAATGCTCCCATAGGTAGAAAATATTTAGATATTATAGTAAACGAAATATAAAAGAAATTTATTAGAGACGATAAAAAAAGATATATCACTGAATCGAGTGAAAATAAAATTGAGAAAGCTAAATGACATTTAACAAATATGTAAATATATAACATGAGTTATATAGACTCTTTTATTTATAAATATGAAATGTATTATGACAAGTTATCACCCTCCATACAAGAAACTTATAAGGAAATTATTTTTTCAGAAATTACTTGAAATAATACATAAAACTATAACAAGATAATGAAATAGAAGAAATAAAGAAACTATATCAAATACAATAAGATGAAGAATAAAAAATTTTAAAAATTAAATAATTATTAAATGACAAGAAATACATGAATATAGACAAATAAGAAAAATGTTAAAATTTTTTGTGATACAAGATATTTTATGATGTCAGAAAAATCTAGATGTAAAATAAAATCATACAAGGAAAAGTATAAAAAAATACAAAACATTCAAAATAAATAAATTTTAAAAATATAACTTTCAAAAATATAAGATAATGTATAAGCCACTAGAAAATAAAAATTATTGTCAATAAGAAAAAAAGAAATGTAAATGTTGGATATACAATGAGGAATGATATTACACAAAAATAAAAAAACTTAAAAGATATTTTTATGATTAAATTAGAACCAATAGAAGAATAAGAAATAGATATTAAATTTTCACATAAAACAAAAATCTTAGAAGAAAGTTTTAAGATGAAATAAGAATCAATAGAATAATCAGTTATAGATGATAATTGTAATATTTATCTATTAGAAAAAATTGAGTAATAAATAACTGACTCAAAATATGAATATTTTTTATGAGAAGATGAATGATTTATATAGTATTACAAATCCAAACAATACTTATTTTAAGGTAGAATTGAAATTTAATGGTTACACAAGTTATCACCTACATGCATACGTAGATACATTAGCTAGTATGTGTATAGTAAGTAAATAGGTATTTCTAAAGGAACTTTGAAAACAAGCCCCAAAATATTTAATTATAAGAATTGCTAACAATATAACATAAATCTTAATAAAATCTTAAAGATATATATATATAATGATAGGAGGAGAGAAATTTCATATTCTTACCACATATTAACAAGAAACAGGAGTTGGTTTGTTAATAGGAAATAATATTTGAAACTTATATAAAACTTTTACACAATATTTAAACAAAATAAGTATAATAACACTAGATGATGAAACTCTTTATATGTTCAAAATAAGAAAAGCTTTGATTAGATGTAATATAAAAAGAAAAAACATGGTGAGATAAACACAAAATAGCAACAAAAACTTTATTTAGAAAATATTTCATTAGATATAGAAGAGAAACAAACTTTTTTCTTAATGAAATTCAGGAAGATAAATCCTTATAGGTATCAAAAAAATTATTAAAAATAGTAAGCTTAGAAAATTCTTTAGATTCAAAAGTAAATAAATCTAAAATGATTGCTAACATAAAACTAAGAGACCCTAAGAAACTCATTAGAGTAAAACCTATGATTTATACTTTAGAAGATAAGATTGAGTTTGAAAAATAAATTAAAGAACATTTAGAACTAAATGTCATAATACCAAGTAATCACCACACAATAGTTCAGCATTCTTAGTTAAAAAAGAAGAGAAAAAAGATAATATTAATAAACTTCAAAGCATTAAATAAAGAAACCATTAATGATATATACTTTATTCCGAAGAAAAAAGAATTATTATCTTTAATAAAAGGAAAGAATTATTTCTCGACTTTTTATTGCAAAAGTAAATTTTTGAAAATAAGACTATATGAACTCCAAGGACAATTTCAATAGACTGTTGTACCATTCGGGTTAAAACAAGTTCCATGTATTTTTCAACCGTATATGTACAACTTTAAGAAATTACAAAATATTTGGTGTTTTTACATATATGATATTTTTATTTTCAATGATGAATTAAATAAATATTATTTAGGTATTATTAATATTCTACAAGAATACAGGAAATAATACAACAAACTTTCTGGAAAAAAAAAGCAGTAATTGCTCATCAAAAAATTAAGTATTTAAGGTTAGAAATTGAAGATGAAAAACATAATCTACAACCTTATATACTAAATAACATTAAAGGATTTTCTACTGTATTAAAAGACAAAAATCAATTACAAAGATTATTAGGATGTTTACGTATGTTGAAGCATACATCAAGATTCTTCTATTGCGGTTTTAATTCTATCTTAAAATCTTCTTTTAAGATTTTTGCTCTCTACGAACTTTTTTTTTATGTTGAAGCTTGTGAGGGCATTCATTAACATAATGTCCTTCCTCATTGTAGATCCAACATCTGTATTTCTTTTTTCCTGATGGGTAATAGTTTCTGTTTTTTTAGTAACTTATACATTTTTCTCCTAAAATATATTTTTATATAAGGTTTTTTGTTATACATTCTCTTATATTTTTGAAAGTCATATTTTATAAGTTCATACATCTTGAATATTTTGTATTTTTATACTTTTACTTGTAAAATTTTATTTTACATCCAAATTGTTTTAGCATCCTAAAATCTCTTATATCACAATAGATTTTATCATTTCCTCTTATTTGTTTATATTCATGTCTTTCTTGAAATTTAATGATTATACAATTTTTAAGACTTCTTATTCTTCTTATAAAGTGTTTGATATAGTTTCTCTATTTCTTTTATTTCATTCTTCTATTATGGTTTAATGTAATGTTCGAGTTAATTTTTGAAAAAAACTCTTCTTATAAGTTTTTTTTTCATATAAGATGGTAAGTTTTGATAATACATTTCATATTCATAAATAAAAAATATATATAATGCATGTAATATATTTTCGTGTTTTGTTAAATATCATTTAACTTCATCAATTTCTTTTTCACTTAATTTAGTGATATGTCTTTCTTTATCATCTTCAATGAATTCCTTATATATTTCATTTACAATAGTATCTAAATATTTCTTACTTGTGGGAGCATCCCTGTATTTGTAAATGTTGTTATTCTGTTAAATTTGTAAACCAAATTTTAAGATTTAATGTTATTTTGTGAGCTACTAAAACTCTACAAAGTTGAAGGGTTTGATTTTATGGTTAGAGAAGTTTGAATGTACATACCATTAGACCATTTATCTAAAGCTTTTTTTCCTATCTCTTATACAATATAAATCTAAAAGATAAGAATTATAATTTTCGTGAAGTTTGAATTCAAGAGGATATTATCCCTAATTTTTCAATGTAATCATTCTTCCATTTTGGGGGGTTGTTTTCTTCTATAAGGATGGTCAGGTTCATTTGGCCTTTGCATATTTGTTTATTTTCTATATGTGTCAAATGTTTCTTCTTGATGAGGAACTCATAATGAACGTGGTTTCATATGATTTTTTAGATCATATTTTCTGGTTTAGAATTAGTCTGATTGATTATTGTCATATTATCTTCCTCTTTATTTGTAGTAATATTTTCATCATAATGTCTTCTTAGTTCTTCATCTGTTAAGGTTAACAAACTAATTTTTATATGCTCTTATTCTAAGGGTCTATGAACTATTCTTCTAATTCTTTTCTATATTCCATTAAACTAGGATTATAGTTTCTTCTTTATCTTTAGGTTTTTCCTTATTCTTTCCTTTCTCATTCCTAGGTATCAATGCATATAACCTCATACATGGTTCTTTCTTTAACCATCAAATGGATCAAACTTATAAACTACAACTTCATTTTTTTCTATGTATGTTATTTACATCATTTATTGATTCTGTAAATTTATTATGTATGTCTTGTTGTAGTTTTTTTTATCATAACCATAAATCTCTTATTTCTTTTAGGAATTTTTTTGTGTCTTATTTATGTCTTATAAAGACTTGATGTTTAATTTTTGTGTTATACAAATTTCTTATGCTAAAATAATTAAAGCTTTCATTATTATTATTATTTATTTTGACATGCTTGCTAGGCTTACATTAAGATCTAATTTTATATCATGTAGTTTACATTTGAACATTATTAGGATAATAGTATCATTTTCCTCCTGATATTCTCTTTTATGATCTATATACGTAAACCTTGATACATTACTTTTTCATAATGATATCAAAGGTTTTTTCTTAACATCTAGATTTCATTCTTCTGGTATTTCAAAGTCTGTTAATATTTTTCATTTTATTATTTGCCCAATTTAGTGTACTAAAAATAGGTAATTTTCTTCTTTCATTAAATCTTCTCCTTCAAATTCATAGGCTAAGCTTAATACTTTGTTCAAGTTTTATCATTAATATTAATGGAAAATCTAGGATATGTCCCATGAATTTTAATTTTTGATATCATAGATTTCCAAGATCATTCATAATAAAGCATGTTTTTATTTTTTATTTTATTATCGAGCAATGCTAATTTTATTGGTAAATCAATTAATTCTCTAAAATGTGTTTTTATTGATATTTGGATTTCTCCTAAATGAATGTATCTAATTTTTCCGTTTCATTTTTTAGAGATTTTTGATAGTTTATCTATAATGTTTTTTTTGTCAATTAATGGTATATTATACATTCTTTTTACATCTATAATGTTAATTCTCATTTCTTTATTACTTATTTTGTGATAAACTATATCTTTTCTTGTAAATATTTTCCTTATTTTTGAGAATAATGAATCTTTAAATTCATCTCATTCCTTAAGATTTAATTTTGCTTTATGTATTTTTTCAAAATAAAATTATTAATTACCATTTCTTGTGAGAAAATCATGAGATGTCTTATATTTTTATTTTTATTATTTATTGATTTTTTATCTACAAATGATTATTGTTCAATTCTGTAAACCTTTTAACTTTCATTTAGTTTGGAAGTTTTGTAATGTTTTTGAAACTTTAAGAGTATTTTTTATATTACATTAAAATTTGGTGGTATTATTGATATTATTCCCTAATGGAATAGAAGCTGGAAGCAGTTATGCCAACTATAGAATACAAAAACTAATAACTTTAAAAGATATAGTTAAAAATTACTCTACAACATTATAACAACAACCATTGCCACCAAGCTGGTTGAAGAACCTAGCAAAGATAATACAACCACCAGTACTATTTTAAGAAACGTCTTTCATAGACACAATAAAAATATTATGATCACTAGTATTATTTAGGGAAACATCTACTAAGAATACATTGATCATTGAAGATAAAAATACTAATACAGGAATTGAAGTAAATCACAATTGTTGAGCCTATATAACTTAACCAAAAATATACTTAGGAACATATTGAAGATATTAAATTTTACATCATAGCAAAAGAATTCCCTACATGCAATAAATTTTAATATTCTTGAAGAAATTGATCAATTTTTTGTTTATAAAGCTTTCTATGTAGGTTTAATTAAGAATCTATATCTATGAATTAATTTAAATGAATTAAATTATAAAAAGCTATCAAGAACTTCAGAAAGAATATCATAACAAGTAACAAGCCTATTTATTTTAGATTTTTCAGTTCACTTATGGACTCGAATGAAGAATGTTGTGTTAATCCTTACCATTTTATCAAATTAGGGATTTCTAACACTAATAGAGAATTTTTAAAACCAATTATGCTTCCAGAAAAGGAATTCAATACAAATAAACTCTATAATATAAGAGGACATATACTCAACCAAATTTATCATAAAACTTAGAAAAATTAATAATTATTTTAAAATCAAAATAAATTACTCGACTAGTAAAGTCATAATCACTTCTTCTAGTAATGTGTCTCTCACTAAAGAAGATGGTAATAAAATCAATTAGTTTGAAACAAATTTTAATAGTAATAATATGAAAAATTTGTTAAGAAACAATACAGGTATTGTGTTTTTACACCAAAAAAATCACTAAGGACAATAAATGCATTTATTGTATTAGAAACCGAGAAGATGAAGATGTGTCATTATCTACATCATTAGAATGACTGTTTGTAGAAAACAACAAGAATAAAGATGTAGAACCTATATCTTCAGTCGTGAAATCATGACAAGGAAATGAAGACTTAAATTCAAAAGCTACAAGCAGAAAGTTAGGTGAATTATTAAAGTAAGGATAAAATAGTAATTTCTCACTATTGTAAACAATGATTCCTTGTTCTAAAAAATATTCATCTAAGCAACTATGTATCTAGAAATTATAAGTAACTAAGAATCTCTTCAAGGTTCTTAGTTAGCTTTTAAAATTGTAATAATTATTAATATTATGAATAAAATGGAATGTATTCACTCTTTTCTTATTATCTATTAAATCTAATTTGGACATCATACCATGTACAGATGTAAGAGCTTCGCCATTACTAGGAGAGTATTAAGATTTGAATAAAACTAAGACATATCGAGTATAACAAAAGAAGACAAACAATGGAATTGAAGATTGTAATGGACCCATTAAATTCATATATAACAATTATAATTCTAAGTCAATTAAGGTTTTGAATGATTAAATATTTATTTTTAACATATATGAAATTAATAAATAAGAAAATAAAAACAAAAACACTAATCACAAGTTTGTATGAAAATAAACATGAGAAAATTATAAAGACAACAATATTTTCATAAGAAACTTAAATTTTTGTCTTTAAATAATAATTTGTAGGAAGTAACAACTAGCATTGTAAAACAGCTAGTTACAATTTGGTATCAGAGCTATAGAAAAGATAATACATCATTGGATAAAAAATTAACGACGTTAATCAATCGAAAGCATTAGTGATATTAACTATAAACCTTGGGAGTATTAGAGCTCTTTTTATAAACCTTAGGGATATAAGTAGAGATATGCTGAACCTCAAGAAAAATAGTGATAATTTTCCATCACTTTTCCTTAATTTTAAACCTCAAGGGTATAAGTAAAGATATGCTAAAACTTATGGACATTAATGATATATTTTCTCTCATGTTTCCTAAATTTTACCTTTCATTTCACTTCTTTCAATTGCTATAAAGCTACAGTAAAAAAAGGAGGCCTAATAATCGAGACCATAGGTAACGACCTATGGTCTCTCTCACTTAGGCCTCAGTTGTTATAACCATGGCCATAGACCTACGGTCACAATTAAAAACCGAGGCCATAAGTATAAATTGTAATAGTGTATTAACATACAGGCCATAGATTAAAAATTAATATCAAGTTGTATTTAATCTACCATCCACAGCTTAATTATTGTTGGATATTCTAGTTTTTTTCAATTAGAATTATCTATTAGTTTCTTCAAAATGTCCATGAATTGCTCCTCCCAAAAATTAAAATATAATAATAATTTATAGGCTTGCATTTGAAATTTCCATGAAATCGTAAAGCTCATAATCTTTGGACAAGATAATAATCTCATATTAATAAAAGATAATACTATGATAGAGTTTATGAAAATCATGAATTTCTTCATCCAATAGGTTAACCTTTTGAGATTTGGCTATTCATAAGCTCTTAGGTTGTTATGGATTCTACGAAGACATTGTACAAATACCAAATCCATAGTGGCACATGTTGTTAACAAAACTTCTCCCCAAACACTCTTACCAAGGTCAAAATTACATAGCATAACATTCACCATTTCAATAAGAGTTCTTGTTTTCCTTTTTTCCATCCTATTTTGTTGAGGATTATAAGATGCAAAAAATTCATGTATGATACCAACACTTTCATAGTAATCAGGAAATGTTATTCACCCCTGGATTGCTTTTTAGAGACTTTATTTTAGGGCCACATTAATTCTCTACTTCAACTTTATAGGCCTTAAATTTATCCAACGCCTTATGTTTTGTACATATTAAATAGACATAACAATATTTTTGAGTAATCATTAATGAATGTAACAAAGTAATGTTTCTCACATCCATACCTAAAGAATTGGTGATCTAGATTACTTAATTTCATTTTCTCCTCAATAGAGAGATAGCGACCTAATTCTTTTAAGGACATATCTTCTTTATTATGCTTAAGACTCTTTTTGTATTCTTTCCATGAAAGGAAGTTTATCAATAATAGAAGTTATAATGATAAATTTATCCATTTTCATGTCATGTTGTTGAAATTAATTACAAATATGACATATCTCATGAAAATTTTCTATTACCTTCCTATTATCAACCATGTGATATTGAAAAAAATTAGAAATTAGAAATTTTTTACTTGTAGCATCTTCAGACATATATTTGACTTTTAAAGCATTACATATTTATTTAGTAGTAGACTTATTATAATACTGATCAAAGAGAGCATCAACCATAGCATTGTAAATATGTTCCTTACACACATAGTCATCTTGCTCTCACTTCTATCTTCTACAAGTATCTCTTATAGGCTCATTTTCATTTTCATCAGGTTTTGGTGTCATGAGAACATTTACCACATTGAAAATTGCTAATAGAATGTATAGTTTCTTTTGCCAATATCAAAAGTTTTCTCCATCGAACCTTTCCAATTTGACAAAATCAACAGCAAATTCATAAAGTAAAGATGATGATGGTACTATAGCAAATAACATCTTAAGATTATTGAAAAATAAAATAATCTTATGAGAACTTGTTAAACTTTGTAAATTTAATAAAAGATTCAAAGCATGATATAATATCGCTCTACTTAAGACAATATTTCCCCCCACCAATTTGGTGATTCACTAAGGTCTAGCAAATACGCTTCCAAGATACAATGAAACTTTTGTTATATGTGGTATGAATTAACAAAGATAACCTATAACACCTTAAACTTGACGAGCGTTGAAGATATATATATATATATATATATATATATATAATGTTCTAATGCTACAATTATTAGAACATTGATTTGTATATTTAAAACTTATAAATATTTTATCACAAAATGTTATTTTGGAGAAGGAATTACTAAAAAGAGAATTAAATTGGATGGATTTTATAGCTTATGATCTTTGGTATTTATAGAATAATTTGGCACCCATTTATTTGGATTGCACTGTTTCATTTCTAGCTTTTAGATCTTGATCCAATGGTTAGATCTCAAGTAATATAACTCTATTTCATTACGAGTCATGTTTTGTTATCAGTCAAAGGTCTAGATCATATCCCAATGATTGTGTATTTAAAATTACAAATCTTTTGACTAGTCAATGTGGTCAACTCTTGGTCAACATGTGTGAACCATCAGTCAACACAATTTAACCATTGATGAATGGTTATGATCAACGATCATAATAATTCATCAAATTTAAAGGTCCTAAATCAACCATCATTACTTTTTATTGACCTAATGGTTATGATCAACCATTATAATAGTTCTTTAAATCTAAAGGTTATAAATCAACCATCATGACCTTTCATGTATCCGATAGTCATGCAAATAAATGGGTGCAATTTGATAGTCATACACATACCACATACTAGTTGTTTATATATTTTGAAAATATTTTGTATGATTTAATTACTAATAACACAAACTTGCCTTTGAGTCCAATTCTTATATTTCATTTTTAGTGCTTGTAGATAAACAAGACAATCAATGTCGATCTTACAAATACTTTGGTTTTATATTTGTAAAACTCTCGCAAGTGCATGAATCATTCTATAGAAAATGACAAGTATACTCCTAAGGTTGATCTAAGGAAAAAATATATGTGGTTTTTAATTTATTTTTAAACTTTTAAAAACAAAATGAAATTATAAACATCTTGTCACAATATTTTAGTTTTTGTGTCCTAATCTAATGACATAAAAAAATAAACATATATGGATTCAATAAACAATAATGTAAATTTTTATTATTCATAATAGTTAAGTATTTATGGATATAATAATTAAATTAGTTATGCTTGCTCATATTATTTAAGTTATTAAAGGTATAAATTGATATTTATTGATTCTCTCTTTTTTATATGAATACCATTTTTGGTAGGGTTAGATATTTTTTGTTAATTAAACAAATCAGTTAACACCTATGTTAAAGGTCAATAATTAGTTTGATTAATTAAATTAATGCATTTCTTTTCTAAGATATTGAAAATAAATCATTTAAATGTCACATTTATTAGGTTAGACATTTTAAACTTTATTCAATGTGTCCAAATTAAACCTAAGAATTTAATTATCTGAATACTAACTTTCAAGTTTTAAAATCATTATTGAAAATATGTTGTAATGAAAAATAATATATTTCTCTCTAACACCCTTAATATAAAATCTTGAATAAAAACAAAATGAATTTATTTTATAGAAATGTTTTACATATTTAATATTTCGAAAGTATAACAACATTATTATTATATCATATTTACAAACAACCAGTCATATTAAATTTAATCACAGACAGATTAAACATAACATATAAGAATAAAACATAAAAATTAATTGTAAAGAATTCATTTTAAAATTATACTTCAAAAAAATCATTACAGAACTTTGATGTTAATTCTGTTGCTGGAAAAACTCAAAACGGATTTGCATTTACGTTTATTAAATGAAAAACTAAAAATCTATAAAAGCATAGCTAGTTCTTCTCAAAAAGAGAAGAACTTTAAAACTAAAAACTAAAAACTAAAAAAAGATTCTTAAAGAGAGAAAATTGTGTGTTAAGGTGTGTTTTTTACAAAATGGGAGAAAGGTTTTTTATAGGTGAGAAAAAGGCTAAAAAGATGGAAAAATATCTTTAAAATAATGATAGACGCATATTGGATAGGCTGGCATGCTTGTGGGGTGCTGATGCAAGCGACTAGGGGGATTCATAATCGAAAACGTGCTGATGTATGCGAGATTCGGGGCGTGAATGGATGTTGAAGCAAGCACTAACAGGCGCAAGAATTCAACATGATACGGGTGAGGATGCACGCGAATTTACCACGTGAATGGTTGCGACTGTGCTCGGATTTGCAACTACATGCTGTCTCTCGGCGTTATGCATGCGCAGCTTGGCAATTCTGTCTATTTTACCATTTTTGTTACTTTTCCTCATTGTTTTTAAACATATTTATGATGCCTATAGTATTATTCTTTAAGTCTTTAAATTATTTTTTTAAGTGAAAATATCTGAAAAATAATGAAAATATCGGTGATTCTAAAAAGACAAATTTATATAAAAACTATGATAAAATCATATAAATATAATTTTTTTAATCAATTAAAATACATTAAATCATGATATTTTAGTGTTTTTAAACACTCATCACTTGCTATATGGACTAGCAATGTGTAACAAACACATAAATAAAATTAGTTAGAAGTGTAAGTGTGGGTCTATATTGCATAAAATATGAACTTTTTAATCATATATTTACTAATTATCGATGCCAACAAAATGATATACCAAAAAATAGATAGATCAATTACTTCTATTTATATTTACTCTTGTATAAATGCGTCATAATTATTTTAATAATTGATAAAATAGTTTTTGTTAATACTAGAACACAAAATCTAAAAAATACTTTACTCTTTTATTTTCATATTTATTTTATTCTTTTATTTTCTCCATCAATAAATGTGATACAGTAAGATTCATATTTTCCATAATTACTTGCAAAAATTGGTATATATATATATATTTTTTATCATGACATTCCTCTTATGTTAAAATGTATATTATTTTCTAAATTTACATTATTAATGGTCTTTGGTCTCGGTTGGTGGCGATTAAGAGTTACACGAGTAATCGTAGATTTTATAGAAAATAAAATTGGTACAATATTTAAATTTAAAAAATTATGCATATCCATCTTCTTTAATTTAAATGTTTTATGTTGTAATATTGTTAAAGAATCAAAATTCTTATCATTTTAAGGTAAAAATGTTTTCCTTAACGTACAATTTACATAGATTATTCTAATATATGTAAAAAATTACGTGCATTTTTAAGTAGAAAAATTTATCTGTTTCATACAGTGATCAATCATACTTCTCGTAAGTATAATTATATTAGTGATGGATCAACCCATCTATTGTACAGATTAATCTTAATAACTTATTTTCACAATTTCATCTATACATTTTGCATTTTTTAAACTCAATCAACTCCTAACAATCACTTTTTTAAACCTAATCATAATAGAGACATTTTTCAATCAGATTTTTCAAGGTTTTATTATAAATATATCATAACTCTTATTTTGCTTCTAACCCGTACTTTTTACAAAAAACACATAAATTGAATCTCCATATTCTTATAAATCTAAGCAATTTATTCCATAATTTTCTATGTTCATATAACTCTTCTTGAACAAAAAAAAAATATATATATAACTTCTTAGAATTTTATGATACTTGTATCAATTAAATACAAGTGAGGTAATAATTTATTGATTCAATTGTCAAATTTTTTAGAAGCTATTTTTATTGAGCTTTAATTTAATTAATTTAATTGATCATTCTAAGATTTATTAGTTATATTAATTTATTAAATATATGATTTGAATATTCTAATTGTAATTTTTCATTATTAAATATATTTTAAAATTAACTTTATATCTTTGTTATTTGTGATAATGTGTTAAACTTGAAGTGTTCAATAGTTTATGTAATTCGAATTTATTAAGACATTGGTATAATTCTAACACACTAATTTAAATTTAAAATTGATAATTTTTATAATAATCTATTTGTTGTTGTAATTTGTTAGGTTTTAATTTAAAACTTGTAATTTTCGATTGTGATTGTATGATAATAAGAACAAGTTCTTCGGAGGGAATATAAAGGATTATAGTAGGGTATTTTAGTTTATTTTTTTGTTTCCTATTATGAACTAAATTGTTTTGGAAACATCTATTCTATCTTAATTAAGAATTTATAATATTTTTCATATACGAAGGATAATTATTTTTCTTCTTAAACTATTTAAATTTAGTACATTCTTTGTATTTATTCTGTTATAATAACCGTACAAAATAATATGAATCATAATTTATATACAACATTTCTTATTCTTAAGAATTATCGTTAAGCAATTCAGTGACATATAGATTATATGTCCATATAAAATGTTTGAAATTGAGATTTGATTTTAATTACAAATAAGTATATTGTATTTATTTAAAAAAAGATATTAATATTCCTAATTTACTTATATTTTTTTAATTTTAGCCCCTTTTTATTACAAGTTTTATTAAAATGTGATAGTATATTACCAATTTAATGTAAAAACCCAGTATTAAGCTTTTCTAGGCATGGACTAAAATTACTTGGACGGGGAAAAAACAGAATTGTCTAAAACGCTGCGTTTGTAAGGAAAGTTCCGCAATGTTGAAATGAAAAGAATGACGTTCGGAGGTGAAGATCGAAACTGGCGAAACGTTGCGTCTTATCTCATTGGATATCTTGGCCGCCCCTCTCTCTCTCTCTCTCTCTCTCTCTCTCTAAAATTGATATTATGCAGAAAAGGAGAACTCTCCGGGGACAATATAGCCTAAAAAAAAGCTGCTGGGTACTTGGGTTTTCGCAGGAAGCAATAAAGTGCGTAGAAACCCAAGCATAAATCCTTTGGCTTTTTTGAAAGTTGATTTTCTTTGGAAAGGCAATGATTTTATAGCAAAATCTATTCATTTTCTTTGACGATGAAGCTCATTGGAGTCTCTTCCGCTCGGTCTAGAGTTTCACTCTGCTTTGTTAACGGAGGAGCCTCACCCACTCTCAAACCTACCTTTTCTTCTCTCTTGGTCGCCAGAACCATTGCTTTCACTGCAAGCCCTCTCTCAGGTATATAATCAAACAGATAAGTTAAAGGCCCCCTTGGTTCAATCCTTCATGGGCTTTTGTTTTGGTGGTTGCTCGCTTATATTTCTTAATTTATGTTTTTTGTATCTTTTTTTGAACTAAATATTAACTATTGAATAAGTTGAGCTGAAAGTTTCTCAAGACTCGTGCTTGTGTTTGTATTTTTCTCAATGAGTTATCTTGATTTGTGTGGTATGTTATATTGGAAATCAATATCAACTCAATAAATGAAGTGGTTAAAGAAAATTGTTGAAAATCAACACCAACTCAATAAATAGAGTGGTCGAAGAAATTTTTTTTAAGAAAAAATATAGAAAGATGAAGAAAAGATAAGTGTTTAGAATGTGATAATATTTATGTGATTAGAATTATTTTTTAATTTTATATTTGTGTATTGTATATTGCATGGTGAGTACTATAAATAACCTAACTTGCATTTGGTTTAATTATCCTATCAAAAACAAACAAGTCTTCGTATTCTTAATTTGAATGTGAGTTGAGAGCTTTCTCTTTGAATGTTTGTATTTTTTTTTAATTTGTGAGTTACTTTTAAAATATGTTATACTGTCTTTTATTGTGAGTATAATAATACAAGTAGTTTGTTTACTTGTTTGGATCCAATATTAGTAAATTTAGAGTTATGTATTCTAAATTTTACTCAACAATTGGTATCAGAGCGGAACAGTCAAAGATCGTTCTTAGTGGAATTATCTTGAGTTTTGAAGAGTTTGATATTCTACAAGTTTCTTAGTTAAGCTTGTTTTGATATAGTCGAAGTTTTATTGACACGATGGGTGACCTTCAAGTAGTTGGAGGAATCAAGAAACTCAACAACAAAAACTATAACACATGGGCAACATGTATGGAGTCTTACTTACAAGGTCAAGACCTATGAGAGGTTGTTGGTGGTGACGAAGTTAAACAACCAGCAGTGTAAGATGCAAACTGCATCTTCCAAAAGTGGAAAATTAAAATAGGCAAAGCGATTTTTGCTTTGAAGACCATAGTTAAAGAAGAAATGTTGGAGCATAATCGGGATGCCAAAACACCGAAGGAAGCATGAGACACTCTTTTTAAAAAAGAATGATACAAGACTACAACTTTTCGAGAACGGGTTGTTATCGATGATACAACACAATATGACGATTTTCCAATACTTTCATAAGGTGAAGTTGTTATGTTGCGAAATTTCAGAGTTAGATCTGAAAGCTCCTATTGGGGAAACCACGATAGAGAGAATAATTATCCATGGTTTGAGACCTTGCTATACAAGGATGGATGACACAACCACCTTTAGTTGAGTTTGAGAATTTGATGGTCGGTTAAGAAGTGGGAGGAGCCTCGCTGAAAGGGGAGAAAGAAGCACTCTACACCAGCAAAAGTAGAGGCATTTTCAAGCAGAACAATGGTAATGGATCTAACAAGGATGGCGACAAAGGAAAAAATTCTCAAGGAAAGGGAGGCTTTTGTCCAGGGGGAGCTTGAAAGAATCGCAGTAACAATAGAAAATTTGATGATGAGTGTTATAACTATGGGAAGATGGTTCACATGGCAAAAGATTGTTGAAGTAAAAAAAAAACATGTTAAAAGTTAATACAACTACTTCAAATTCTAAGGAGAATAGTGAAGATGGTTGGGATGCCGAAGCATTATTCGCAACGGAGAAAGAAGAATTAGCTCTCACAGTAACAACACCAGAACAAATTAACTACAAGAATTACTAGATCGTAGATTCAAGCTGCTCAAATCATATGATGGGAGATAAACAGAAGTTGCAAAGTATGTCTGAGTACAAGGGAGATCGTATAATGGTGACAGCCAACAACTCAAGGTTACCAATAGCTCACATCGGTAAGACAATAGTTACGCCTCGATATAATATTAACTAGGTACCACTTCAAGATGTTTATCATGTCTCAAGAATGAAGAAAAACTTGTTATCTGTGACTCAATTGACATCATCAAATGAAGGTGTATTGTGATTTCAAAATCTCAGAAACACTGACAATAGAGGGGCAACAATTGGAATCAGTCTATGTGATGTCAGCAAAATCTGTATTTGTAGACAGGACAAGAAGAAATGAGAAAATAGACCTATGGCATATGCTGTTAGGTCACATTAGCTATTCCAAGCTAAGTGTAATGGTAAAGAAGTTGATGGTTAAAGAGCTTCCTCAACTAAACGTGCAAACAGACACGATTTATGTAGGATGTTAGTAGGGGTGTCCATAAACCAGTCCGGACCGGACCAAACCGTAAAACCAAACTGGACCGGACCAAACCGTAAAATCGGACCGGACCGGACCAAACCGAATGGTTTTACTAATTAAACGGTCCAATCCGGTTTGTACTAATTTTAAACTGTTCGAACCGGACCGGACCGGTTTAATAATATATTAGAAATTTCACATTATTCTTCATTAAATTATAAAAATATCGGACCAAACCGGGAAATAAACCGGACCGGACTGTACCGTTTGATTTATAAAACGGTCCGTTCCGGTTTTTATTTCTTAAAACCATTTCAAACGGTCCGGTCCGGTCCAAGTAATATGAACGGTCCGATTTGGTTAAAAAAAATTAGACAAAACCGGACCGGACCGGACCATGGACACCCCTAGATGCTAGTATGGTAAAGTTTATCAATTACCATACGAGGAATCGACGTTTAAAGCAAAAGAGCCATTAGAGTTAGTTCACTCTGATGTATTTGGGCCTGTTAAGTAACCATCAATTTGCGGTATGCGATACATGGTGACATGCATTGATGACTTCTCAATGTATGTGTAGTTTTTTTTATGAAAGAAAAATCTGACGCATTCTCAAAATTTAAAGAATTCAGATAGTCAACTAAAGGAGAAATCTGTTGTTTGCACACAGACAACGACATAGAATATAGCTCAAGCGAGTTCTCTCGATACCTAATGGAATGTCGAATACGTCATCAATATACCTGTGCCAACACGCCACAACAAAATGGTGTAGCTTAGAGAAAGAATCAACATCTTGTAGAAATTTTTCGAAGTATGCTACATGAAAAGAATGTAGCTGGAAGGTTTTGGGCTGAAGCAATGAGGACTACAACCTTTGTGATCAACGTACTTCCTCAACCAAGGTTAGGATTTGTTTCACCCTTTGAAAAAAACTGTGGAACATGAAACCTACAGTTAGCTACTTTCAAGTATTTGGTTGTGTATGTTATGTATCTATTCCTGATCATTTACAGAGCAAGTTTAACAAGAAAGTTGTTGATACAACACCCAGAGAAAGGGGTGGAAATGTTGCGATCCAATGAGTGGAAGATGCTACACTTCATGAGATGTGGTATTCGATGAAGCATCTTCTTGGTGGTCCTTAAAAAAGGAGGCTTTGTCAAACTTGAGAGAATTTGGAGACAAGTTGCAACAAAAGATGGAAGAGCATACTGTTCAACTCTAACCAAGTTCAGATGAATCCAGAGATCCAAACGATGATGATGTCGAACAAGGAGTAACTTAGAATCCTTGACAAACTTGCATATATCAACAATTAAATGAAGAAGGTGGGCCTAGTAAATCGAAAGAATCAATTCCACAATCTCAACTTCGAAGATCAACAAGAACATGAAGGGAAAATCCCAAATATGCCAATGTAGCCATAGTTGAAGAAGCAACTATAATAGAACCTGAGAAATTCAAAGAAACATCGCAAAGATCTAAGTGGATAACAACTATGAAAAAAGAGATCATTGCACTTCAGCAAAATCAAACTTGGGATCTAGTGTAAAAACGAGGAGATGTCAAAACCCATATCCTGTAAATGGGTTTACAAGATAAAGCATCATCTAAATGGGTCAATTAGGAGATACAAGGCACGATTGGTAGCTCGTGGTTTATCCCAATAGTACGAACTAGACTATGATCAAACATTTAGTTCGGTGGCAAAACTTACAACTATACGAGTCCTACTTGCATTTGCACCCAACAAAGACTGGAATTTATGGCAAATGGATATGAAGAATGCTTTTCTTTATGGAAAGCTAGATCGGGAGATCTACATGATCCAACCAATGGGTTTTCAGAGACAAGATCATCCCAAATATGTGTGTAAGTTACGGAAAACACTTTACGGATTGAAACAGGCACCCAAGGCATGGTATGGTAAGATTGCTGAATTTTTAGCATAAAGTGATTATTCAGTAACACCTGTAGATTCGAGTTTGTTTGTTAAAGCCAATGAAGGAAAGCTAGCTATTGTGCTAGTGTATGTAGATAATTTAATCATAACTGGTAATGATGAGGCAGAAATTTTTTGAATAAAGAAGAATTTATCAGTCTGTTTCCAGATGAAGGAACCTGGATAGCTCAAGCACTTCCTTAGTCTAGAGGTTGACTGCACACAAAAAGGAATATTTCTTTGTCAACAAAAATATTCCAAAGATTTGATGAAGAGGTTCGAAATGTTTGAATGTAAACCGATTTCGACACCGATGGAACCAAATGTCAAAATGTGTGCACATGAAGGAAAAGATTTGAAAAATGCGACAATGTATCAAAAATTGATAGGTAGTCTGATCTACTTAACCTTAACTCGACCTGACATTTCTTATGCAGTTAGTGTAACAAGTCGGTACATGCAAAATCCAAAGAAGCCTCATTTGGAAGCAGTTCGATGAATATTGAGATATGTGAAGAGTATAATTGATTATGATATTTTGTACAAGAAAGGTAGAGACGACACGTTAGCTGGTTATTGCGATGCTGACTATGCAGGAAATCATAACACTAAGAGATCAACAACTAGGTATGTGTTTAAGCTTGGTTCTGGAACAATTTATTGATGTAGCAAGAGACAACCGACAATATCATTATCAATCATTAAAGTTGAGTATTGAGCAGCAGCAATGGCAGCTCAAGAAAATACATGGTTGATACAACTAATGAATAATCTACAACAACCAATAAATTATGTAGTTCCATTATACTGTAACAATCAATCGGCAATTCGTTTTGTAGAGAATCCAATCTTTCATGCAAGAACTAAGCATGTTGAAGTCACTTTACTAAAGAATAGGTTCTGCAAGAAAAAATTGAGATGAAGCAAATCAAAACAAATGATCGAGTTGCGGACTTGTTCACAGAAAGCTTAAGCATTGGTAAATTCGAAATGTTTCACTGTCAGCTTGGCACAATAAAAATAGTGAGAGCTAGTGTTGAGGGGGAGTGTTAAAAATCAACACCAACTCAATAAATGGAGTGATTGATTTTTTAGAGAAAATCTAGAAAAATGTAGAAAAGATAAGTGTATAGAATGTAATAATATTTGTCTGCTTAGAATTATTTCTTAGTTTTATATTTATTTGGTGTAGATTGCATGGTGAGGACTATAAATAGCCTACCTTGTATTTGATTTAATCATCCCATCAAAAATAAATAAGGCTTTGTATTCTTAATTTGAGTATGAGTTGAGAGCTTTCTCTTTGAGTATTTGTATTTCTCTTTAATTTGCGTGAGTTGCCATTAAAATGTGTTATAGTGTCTTTTATTGTGGGTATAATACAAGTAGTTTGTTTACTTGTTTGGATCCAATATTAGTAAATTTAGAATTATGTATTCTAAATTTTACTAACATTATACCCCAATTGTTGGCATGTCATAAGTTTACTAATATGGTGCAATGGTAGAGCATCTGAATTATTTTTGTTTATTTTATCAGTGGCTTTTTGGAGAACAAAAATAAGAAGGTTTTTTTATGTCATATCAACTTTCTGGTATTTACTGGGGGATTTTGATTCTCCTGATTATATGTGGACCCTCTCTCCCTTCATTAATTTGGAGTAAGAAACAGTAGCTTGCGATTCATATGAAAATTTTATTTTGGGGGGATTGGGGTATTTGTTCCTAGTGCTGTTTCTGCTCACCTTATATTGTAGCTTTTTATGTATCATTTTGTTTGAATTTGTTCTGCAATTTTTCTTAACTCCGTCATGATTGGCAGCCAAAACGTCCTTTGGATAAAGTTTCTCTTGTTTATAGTTTTAGTCCTTGCTCCAGTTAAACTTTCAAGCATTGTGTCGCTTTTGCTGAATCCTGTTTAGCCATGTGAAATTTGATTTGTTTAAAGTTACAGTACTTGATCAACTCTCTGACTTAGCTCCAAGCAGTTTGTGCGAATTGCAGGGTCATTCAACAGAATAAACATCATAATAAACGTTATATCTTCCCTGCAATATCATCTCCCATGAGAAAATGTTGTGATGGCAGATTCTTTTCCACATGCACCACAAACACGATTGCTTCAACTGCTTCTCTCATTATCCATTCCTCTTCGTCACTTGTATTATCTGCACACCTTATTCCAGCTGATGCTCCTCAACGTTCAGAAGAGTGGTTTGCCCTCCGTAAGGACAAGCTAACCACAAGCACCTTTAGCACTGCCTTGGGCTTTTGGAAAGGAGACCGTCGTGTTGAGCTCTGGCATGAGAAGGTGTTTGCATGGGAGTCTAAAATCGCAGAAGCTTCTAAAAATGCCATGCAATGGGGTGTGCTTAATGAAGAAGCTGCAATATACCGATACAAAAGTATTACGGGTCGAGAAGTTGGTTCATTAGGATTTGCACTTCATGCAAACGAGCAATTTCATTGGCTTGGTGCCTCCCCTGATGGTATTTTAGATTGCTTTCCGGATGGTGGGATTTTGGAGGTGAAGTGTCCATATAACAAGGGAAAACCTGAGATAGGTCTTCCTTGGTCTAAAGTGCCCTATTATTACATGCCTCAGTTGCAGGGTCAGATGGAGATAATGGACAGAGATTGGGTTGACTTGTATTGCTGGACACCAAATGGAAGTACCATATTTCGTGTCCATAGGGAGCGTGGTTATTGGGAATTGATTCATGAGATTTTGAAGGAGTTTTGGTGGGAAAGTGTCGTTCCTGCTAAGGAGGCTTTGTTGCTGGGGAAAGAAGAAGATGCCAAGGTGTATAAGCCTACTTCTACACACAGTAGAACAGGGCTTGCAATTTCAAGAAGCTTAAAGTTAGCAAGTGAAGCGAAGTTATTGTGTAGGGAGATAGCAGGTCATGTTGAGTTTTATAGAACATGATGGTGTACTAAGAGATGAAGCCACTGATCCATATTATGTGCTTCCTCCTGATTTGTAGACAATTGTTTTTTTTAAAAAAAAAAATTGTTTTATGCATTATATTTATGTAACATCTTCTCATTAAAAATGTCCTTTGCAATCTGTTATGGACCTTATGTTGTTCTTGTTCTCCGATCTTATGAATTTATGAGGTTTGTAATTAAGTCATTAGAAAAACTAAAAAGTTTGACTATAGGTTTTTGGAAAAACAGATAATTATCTATATCTATATATCTCTATACTGTATATGAAAGGTTAAATTACACCTCAGACAAAATAGCACATATATTTTAGAATAAACTAACTACTATTTGCTAAATATATGCTCAAATTTTCAAGATGGTAGTAATAATACTAAATAAAATTTATTAATAAATTACGTGCAAGTCACTTTTTAGTAGATTTTAAAAGAAAAAACAACTTCCAGCCAAAAAAAAAGTCATAAATTTGAGTTTTCCATTCTAAAAATGAGAACCTTTGTAACGGTAGGAAGTACTCTGGTCCAATAGTGATGATCATTAATGAATGTTAATATGAATTTATGATTAATAATGAGTTTGTTAGCAGGAGAATCGGTCAAAAGAGAGATCATGATCATAAAGAGGTCAATGAAACGTGTTAAAATTAGACAAGTTATTGAAACTAGATTGGTTGAAACTTAAAGGAGAGAGTAAGTTCTAAAAATCTGTTGAATCCAAAATTATAACAAACTTTTACTAAACTTGTTTTCGTCAAATAAAGCAAATGACAAAATTAAGTCTCATGAAAAGTGGAAGGTTTTAATCAAATAATTGCAGGAAGAAGAAAAAAGTGAAGAAATGGATTCTTCAAATGGGCTGTCATGGGCTGATCAATGGGATCCTGATCCTGACCCACTTCCAACAACATCAGATATTAACAAGAAGAAGGGAAAGGATGAATCTAAAAGCAAGTTTGGTAAGGCACTAATAAGCTTCAAATGGATTAAAGATTTCAAAAAGAAATCTCATAAACAATCTGAAGATGCTTAAAATAATATTAATTCCATTATCAGTTCCACATCTTTAATAGTATCCAAAATAATTAAGATAGATATAACTGATATAGATTCTTATCTTTTTTTTTTCTACTTTGTATCTTGATATTCATGAGGCTATATTGGTCATTTTAAATATTGTAATGTACCCTCTTATGTTTTAGGGTATAAGATAAAATTGATCGCTACTAAAGAAAGTGCAAAATTATGTATGATTTTATTTTGCTGATAACATTAATTACACTTTTATATGTATTCATTTGTTAACCAATTCGCATTCCATAGTACTTGTGCTTATTTTAACTATATAGCTTAAATTTGATAAATAATAACAAAAATAAATATAGATGGTAAACTTAAAACGAAGGGTAAAAATGCTTTAAAAAACTGCATGACACTAATAACAACGAACACCTCTGCTGGGAAATAAATGTAAAGTGAAACGTTACTTTGCAGAACTCCCTTGTTTAGTTTGTTAATTAATACATTTTGTTTGAGGTTTAAAATTTCCATTTCAACGTAAACATGGAGACTTAAATTTTACAAAAATATAGAAAATATCGTCGTAAAACCTCTAATTTTTTTAAAAATAAATTATTAAAACTCTATCAAAATCATGTAATTTGTTTATAAACTTTATAAATTATCAAAACAAATAATTATTTATATTTTTAAATTAGTTTCTTATTTAATACTTATATTTATAAAAGTTATGGTATTCAATTTGATCAATAAGTCAACTAATTAATCAGAATATTATAGAATAATTAGTTAAAATTTAAAATAATTATTCAAATTTTAATTTCTAATATAATTATAAATGGATAAATCTCGCGATACATGACATAATTTAAATTATGAAAAAAGAACTATATAAGTAAAACTAGTAAATTAAATGTAAAAATAAAGTATAAATAATATATATGAAAATGTATAAAATATTATTCTAAATAAATAATATTTTGATCATTATAAATAGATAAATTTAAAGGTAAATTGTTTAGAAAATAAAAAAAATTAATATGGAACGATATTTTTTCGATAATTTTTCGATAATTTCACGACAATATATCTATGGTATCCAGGATATTTTGAAAAAATGATTTTTTTTTCGATATTTTCTCGACAACGATATTTTATTGACAAACAATGTCATAATATTCTTAATGTTTTCTCGACATTTTAACCGAAAGATATAAATATCAAGTTTTGATGTCAAAATATATTTAAAAAATACAATATCTTGATTAATACTAATTATTTTATTTAACTTAGAGATTAAAAAAATTAATAAATAAACTGTTAGAAACTATCTTCAAAATTTCAAAGTTTTTAATCACAATATGTGATAAAAGGATATAGTTGCTTTGTTAGATCTAGGTACAATTGTGTTTTGATACCTTAACTATTTGACTTGTACCTAAAAATGAGTTATCTAAAACCCACAATCATGTCCCTAGTTTTAAGTAAAAAAAATTTTGAAAATCAATAAGACATGGTTGAAAAAGTATAGGTAGATAATTTTGTCTTACCTATAGGATTGATTGACTTAATGATGTAAATATATTGAGTTTACTTAAAACGAAATCCCCCAAGTTACAATTTGCTACGTTAAAATAAACGCTGGATGGAAAGTAACCCATCATTTTAAGTAATTTTTTTATTTCTTTTATTTCTTTAATTTATTTTAATTTAATTGCGTATGGATAATTTTAGAATTATTATAACTAAAATATTTATTGAGATGTTAGAAGTTCACAACAATCTGTCTATATGTACTTTAATGATAAACATGATAGATGCACTTGCATTTCTCCATCACTACTTGCATATTCTAAGGAAATAGGTAACTTTTATTTTTTTTACCTTTTATCTTTAATTTACAATTGTTACATTGAAAACAATGTAAGTTCTAAGTTGGGGGTGGTGAAAAGTTATCATACTTAATTTTAAAAAAATTAACAACTTAAAAAAAATTACATTCATGTTTTTATTTTCATTGTGTTTGATTTTATTTTCTTTGTATGATTTAGTAATTTTTAGAATTTTAAGATTAGTTTTTTTTTTAAATTCACAAAAATTTATAATTTCTTTAAATCAAATTTAAGTAAATAGTTATGTCTTTTACATTATTAGATTAATTTTTGAAAACATATCATGGAATATATGATAATTAGTTAGTTTTTGTCATGACTAGTATTTCTTGATAAGGTATGAAAATTATATTAAACCCAAAATCGGTGTTTAGGAATCAAATAATGGAGACTACCCTTATGAGATATAATTTGAGCCTAATTTTCTTTATTCTGAGTGAAATATATTTTTCTACTCCAAACACATTTCTTATTTATTCAAATTATTAGATAATCTCTATAGGACTTAGTATTGAATGTCTGGATTTTTACATCTTAATGAAGCATTATATATTTATTTTTCATTTGATTAAATGATTTAAGTAAAAATTGATAGTATATGTCTTTCTTCATTCATGCATGATTTCTATTAAAAAAGAGATATATCTAAGATTATCTATACAAATACAAACACAAAAGTCAAGTATTAACCACTCACATTACTATATGAAAAATGTACAATTTGTATATGGGTTCACTTTCTAAAAAAAATGTATTCTTTTAAAATATATATATATATATATATAAGAGGAAAAAATAGAAAGAAAGAGAGAAGAAAAATGAATAGTATAATTTATATACTATAACCCAAAAAAAAGCTTAAACGGTTGTGAGAAATGATTTAATGCAAAAGAAAATATAGGAAGTAATTCCTTAAGAAGTCATTGCATTTTCATACAATTTTCTTAAAGGCATATTACTTAATTTATTTATTTGATGAATTTGATTGATGCATGAAAGTAATGTATAATATTTTATAAATCCTTACATTTGATTCCTTTCATGAGATCAACGTTAAAATAACACTTTGAGTTTTTCTTCTTTATACATATGCAAACATATTAGTTCATTTCTATACATCAATTTTTTCGCATATAAATTAGTATGAGTGTTTTTGAAAGTATTGACTTATGAGGAATATAGTAAGAGCGAATTCGTATTCCTTACACTAAGTTTGGGGGAAATTAAATTGATACATTTTTTATAAGAAATATGAAAATGATTTTCAAGTAATTATTATAATAAATCAAGAATGTTTAAAAAGTTGAAATAATCTATGCTTAAGATTTTAATTATGAAATTTAAAAGAGATTATAAGCATGATATATTTTTGTATTTTATTTTAGTCTTTTTACTTTATTTTAAATTTTAGTTAACTTCTTATTTTATTTGTTTTATTTTTTTTTCATTTTTTGTTAATATTTATGAGTATCATTATTAAAAACATTCACGAGACTTAAACTCGTCAACTAGGGCAACCTAGGGGTTTAAAGGCTTGTTGCATACGCTAAATGCAATTGTGTAAATCAATGAAAGTGATTTAGGATAATTTAATTTTTAGTTTTTATCGCTTCTCTTGCTAAGGGACTAGCAAGAAGTTGATTGGTGGTTGTGATGAGTTCTTAAAAAGCACTAAAATTACCATAATTTAATATACTTTAATTGATTAAATAAATTTATATTTGTATGATTTTATCATATTTTTATCTAAATTTGACTTTTCAGAATCACAAGTATTTTTATTATTTTTCAAGTATTTTCGTTTAAAAATAACTTAAAAACACGAAGAAAAATACTAAAGGCAATACATCACAAATATATTGAGAAAAGAAATAAGGAAAAGTAAAAAAGATGAAATACAATTGGACAAAATGGATCAAAATGATCAAAAATGTCAAAATGGTCGAAATCACGCACGCAGCAGCCCATCATCACCATGTCCCGCGTGCACACGCCCAGCACACATCGGTACATGCCTACATGTGGTCAGCACATGCCCGCACGCAGCCGGCACACACTCGACACACGCAGTCAATACACTTTCGCACCATGTTGCGTGCACGCTAGAACACTTTCCCACTACGATGTGCGCGCACCAATGCACTCATCGCCGTGTCCTATGCATGCCAACCGCCCGTCTGCCAAGATTTTTGCACCCCATACGCATGCCAACTTGTCCAAACACGTCCAAATTTAAATTTTGAAATATTTTCCCCTCTTTTTTGGCCTTTTTCTCACCTATAAAATGACTATCTTCACACATTCCAAAACACACAATTTTCTGAGTACTTTTTCTTTCTAGAAAGTTTTCATTTTTTTTAGTTTTTAAGTTCTTCTCTTTTTTAGAAGAACTAGTTATATTTTTATAAATTTTTAGTTTTTGATTCAATAAGCAAAGATAGAAATTTGTTTGAAGATTTTCCAACAACAGAATTAGCATCAAACTGTTGTAAATATTCTTTTAAAGTTTTATTTTAATGGATTCTTTACAGTTATATTTTTATATTTTATTCTTATATGTTATATTTAATTTATCTGTGATTAAATTTAATATGGTTGGCTATTTGTAAATATGATATAATTATAACGTTGTTATGCTTGCGAAATATTAAACAGGTAAACAATTTCCATAAAATAAATTGATTTTGTTTTTATTCAAGATTTTATATTAAGGATGTTAGAAAGAAATACATTATTTTTCATTACAAACTTAAATCTAAAAATTAGATTTTAAGATTTAATTATCCGGTCTGATTTAAAGTAGTGTTCTTTTATTGTTGGTACAATCATCCAGTAGTTAGAGTGAAACTCTATTTCAAAAATTTTTTATAAAAACTATTATTCGAAAATGTATTGACAACATATTTTCAGTAATGGTTTTAAAACTTGAAAGTTAGTACTTAGATAATTAAATTCTTAGATTTAATTTGAACACTTTGAATAAAATCTAATTATTTGACTCCGCCTAAAGCTGTGTTTAGATGATTTGCTATTTTCTTAGTAATAAAGCTGAAAGAGAAAATAAACAAATATCAATTTATATATTTAATAATCTAAATAATATGAACAAACATAATTAACTTAATTATTATGTATATATAAATATTTTATTGTTATTAATGATAAAAATTTGTATTATTATTTATTGAATTTATATTTATATCTATGTTTATTTTTATGTTATTAGATTAACAAGCAAACAAATCAAAATATCACGAAAGAATGATTAGGATTTAATTTCATTTTTAAGATTTTGGATAATAAATTAAAAACTACGTATATTTTTTCATTAAATCGATTTTGAGAATATATTTACCATTTATTATAAAATGATTTGTATACTTATGATATTTTAAAAAATATATAAAACCAAAGAATTTTGTAAAATCAGTATTTATAATGCAGATCTCGTGGCTGATCAATATTATCCACGTTTCAATCCTTGATTTTAAGCCTTCTAAAGTTTATTATTCCTTTGATAAAGATACAATGCTCCAAAAAAAAGTAGTCAGTGATCAAGGATGTAAATGACTGTTTTTTTGTTTTTGTTTTAAATGAAGATTGTAACTAACAGACCTTAAAGTACATCGTGACATTTCAATCAAATTGACATCTTGTAGTATTATTGTTAATCTGTACATCAAATACAAGTATTATTAAATTAATAAAAATATACAAATCAAGGATATCTAATATTTCAACAATATTCCTATTTTAGAGTTCATAATAACGATACATATTATTTGCTATAATTTCAAAAGTGTTAAAAAAAATATTAATAGAATATCCATTCATAATGTAAATATTGCTGTGGTAAGAATAATATTAATAAGATGTTGTTTATGCTTAATTTTATTTATTTTAAAATAATTTATCATTATATATTTTTATTTGGTCTTTTATGTAAAAATATTTTTCTTTGGATATAGTTATAATTTTTTTAATTTTTTCAATATAATTATTGTATTATAAATATTTACACAATTATATATTTTTTTTATTATTAGTTTAAGTCATTATTTTAAATATTTTAACTATCTATTCAATAAATTTTTAATTTATTGATCAAAATAAATATTTTATATATACTAAATAAAAAAATTAGTTAAAAAATAAATAATTGATAATTTTGATTGTTCGAAAGGTTTATTAAAATTTTCATAATTTTATTGGTCTATAATTTGTATGATTTTTTTTTTAAATTTTCGTGGACAATAAAAATATCTTCAATATATACGTAAAATTTAAACATTGATATTTTAAACTTTATAGTTCAAAATATTTAATGTTATCACGGATTAAAAATAGTGAGAAAAACAATAGAAGTTCTTGGAATTATGAAGCTAGTATTTTTCATATTCTAAAAGGTATTTTCTACTTTATTATTTTGAGAAAAATAACTGATTAAATACATAATATTATTTTATAATTTTATTGTTAAAATATTATTTTTTTTATTATCAAATAATACGATAAAGTATAAATTATTATGCTTTTTCTTAAAAATAATAAATAGATAATCTTAAATAACATCCCAAAATTCATAACAAATATATCACCTTTTTGAATTAACTGCCGTGAAAATAAAAATAATATCTCATTTTGAATCAAGAGGAGAATTGATTAATGTTAAAGATATTATTTTTATTTCTCTAAATTTTAAAGATATTAGATTTATTATTTTTTCAAAATAATATCATACCTCCCAGCCAACTTACGTTCCTGTACATCCGTGCAAAACCTAATCAACACTTTCATTACTCCTATTCCATGCATTTCTCACCCGCATGTGTGTTACACTTGTCAAATGTGAGTCCCATATATTATGTGAGAAAATAGTACATACTGTGAATTTTTTTCTTCCAACTGTGAAAGACGAGAAGGATGATTACTTGTAAAAAATGAGTTCATCATATTAGAACTTGCTCAGAAATTTATTATTAGTTTAACATTTGACCAAAGTCACAAAAAAAGCAACCCAATATTTATAACCTTAGTGAAAGTAATTGATGTGTTATTTGATTAGTAAGAATAGAATGAAATCGAAATTAATTACTTATAATTTTATGTTTATTTGCGTTCTAAATTAAAAATGAAATGAAATTAATTTTTAAATTAGAAAAAATCATGATTTTATTCTAATGTTAAATTTTAATTCTATCACAACCTCAAATATAATCATAAATTTTATATCATAAACCTTAAACACTATTTTAAAAAATAATAATTTTAATCCTAAATCTTAACCCGCAACTATAACCTTAGATTATATACTCTAAATCTTAAACCCTAAATTCTATTTAAAATAATAATAATTTTAACCCTAAATCCACGAATATAACCCTAAACCTTAACCTTAACCCATAAATATAACCATATATCCTAAAATTTAAATCCTAAATCCTAAAACCTCAAACCTAAACTCTAAACCCTATATCCTAAACACTAAATACTAAACCCTTAAACCCTATTTAGAAAATTAATAATTTTAATAATATATTTTATTTTTAAATAATAATTATTTTAAAAAATAACGATTTCAATAATATATTTTATTTGACAAAAAAATAACAATTAAATGATATTATTTAAATTTTATTGTATATAAGTACATTAGATTATTTATAGTGTTTTTCATTTCATTCCAATTCTAAACCAAACACTGTAATAATAATTATTTCTTTAATTCCAATGATCAAACCAAACAATATAATAATAATATTGTTTTATTTTTATTCCATTCATATTTTTATTCGCCTTCTAATTCTATTATGTAAACAAAACGTCATTTAAACAAAGATATAAATTAAGAAAAAATTTAATAAAATTCATAAGACAAATCAAAATACATCTCATCTTATCTATTTAATTTTTAATAAAATAATAATAATAAAACTATATTAATTAAAATATTTTATTTGTTCTTAAAAGGTTTCAACGAGACAAATAAAAAATATAATAAATGATAATTTATAATATAAATTTAATAAAAAAATGATACAATATATATTTATAATCAAAACTATTAGGGATACAATTTAAATAAAATGAGACTATCTAGCTTTATATCTACTGGTAAGAGTTAATGCTTATGCATTAAGCAACACTTAATGAAAATAGCAGGTAAATATTTTGCCCTAAGTCGTTAAACAGACTACATAGTCATAACTGGAGCAAGGAACAATCCAGCTTGAAAATAGGCAAATAATAAGCCCCAACGAGTAAAACAATAAAACTGATTAACCGGCGGAGGGAGCTACAGCTCACTCTAGTGCCAGAAATAAATGCTGGAAACTGCTTCAATCAGCTACATGCCCGCATGTAACCTAGATGTTTCCCGTTGCAACTTTAAGAGCAATCCCCAGCCCCATCCCATAGAAACTGCATGAAATTGTGAAAATTATACTCCCAAGCAAAGAGGACAAACAAGATCGATCCTAGTCTTCAGTAAACAATTAAATGAGTGCCTTCACCACTGAATCGGCATGATCCAGAATGCGGCGCAAAATTAACCATCTCATGGCACACTTGCAAACAAATCATCTTACAACTTTGTGCTAAGTACAAAAGACTAACAAGATTTGCTCTTGTAGTTTTTCAACAATGTTTCTTGGTCTCAACCCTTCCCATCTTTTTTTCCTTCTTTTTCATTCCCATAAAACAAAACACTCAACCTTTTCTCAATGCAGCCAATTTCCTGACCTTTTTCCTTTCCCTTTTTTTCTTCCCAATAAACAAAACACTCAGCCTTTACTCAATGAAGCCAAGTTCCTGACCTTTTTCCTGTCCTTTTTTTTCCTTCCCAATAAACAAAACACTCAGCTTTTACTCAATGCAGCCAAGTTCCTAACCTTTTCTCTTTTTTTCCCCTCCCAATAAACACAAAACACTCAGCCATTACTCAATCCACCCATCTGAAATAAGAGTACACAGACACGTGGTGGAACAAACACAATCAGCTGATGTAAAAGTCAGCTAATGACAACAAATAAACATCAACATGCAGGTTGCCTCGCATCACTTGGAGCATAGCTAGATAATCACATGCTTTTTTCTAATCCATACATAAGACCAACAGGCATACAGATGTAACAGTTTTAAGCGTTACAGATGGAAGTAATAACCATAGTCAGGGGGAACCACGCATGTTGACCAATAAACCTTTCTATTCTGCTAGTCTTGACACTTCAGTAGCTGCTCTTAACAATCCAAGCATAGTAATTCCAGAAAAAATGTCTCCTCGTATTCACCATCATTAATGCATCTCCCACACTGAACACAACGCGGTATACAAAGTGTGCATGCCCTGCAAACTTGACTTGCATGGTATTTCTCATGACAAGCTTCTGCTGGACAATCATAAACAAGTCTCAGGTTCTGGCATCTAGGGCACATTTGAATATCAATATCACGATCATCATCACAGGGAAGATAAAAGTTTCCTCTGCAATAGAAATGTGGCTTTTGAGCATTCTGCTGCATCTGAACATCAGAACCTAGTAAGAACTTCAACTCTTCAAAATGCTTCTGAGTAACACCATATAATCCACCAATTCGTAATTGCTTCACACCTTTTGCACCCATAGACTTGAAATCTCTTAAGCTGCGCACTATACCCTCAATGCTGAGTCTTGTGCATCCTGGCAAACTTAACTGTATAGCATGAAAAAAACATCAGCACCTTATCGATCTAACAACAGTGAAAATTATTTAAACTTGAAGTACCCATGCCCACAAATATGAAACTATGAACTGAACATCAGACATAGAATTTAAGGTAACATTCTTAAAAAAAAATTAAGCTTAGCCTGCAGGTTGAATCCATCAGCCAGGACTTGAATCAAGAGGTAAAAGAAATATGAAGGAACGGAGCAGTCAAAAAAGGAATTATGGTGGCTTTGTTACTTAATACCACCATCCTTGAGTTTTCCATTCATTTTCCACTCCTTCGGCCATTAAATTGACGTGGAATGTAAAGGAAATGTAAAACACACAAATGCACCATAAAGCAGATAGAAAACAACTAAGAGAGAAAGGAAGGAAGGGCAGGAAGCCAGACATTGGGGGGAGGGGGGAACTGTCAGACAAATATAAAATTAGAATTTTCTGTTAAGACAGGTTTATTTCAAGAAAAAAGAAAAAAGAAAAAAAAGGATAAAAAGCTAAATCACATAGTATCGATTCGATTCAATACATGCATTCTCACATGTGGGTTGAGATAAAAAGCTAAATCACATAGCATCGTTTCAATTCAATACATGCATTCTCACATGTGAGATGAGATATATAACTAAATCAATGGCAAACCAGTGGAATCACAGTCTTGAACTTGAGTTTGTATACGTAAATCCATGGAGCATGTAGGCATGTATATCTGCACAAATAATCATGCAACTATATTTGTTCATACTCACACAGTTAAATACAGACCCTCCAACAAATGCGTTATGTCTCACCTTACCAATAATAATTGCCAGAATAGCTCAGCTACTTGTGTGTGAGTTTACCGGTATCTCTAAGTCAAAATTAACATGTTATCTCTAACTCCCAGCTTTTTCAACAGGTTGTATATATAATCTTTTCTTGGAACACAGGAATTCATATTTCCAATGGATATAACCGCAAATAAAAACTACACCAATGAAGCCCAAAAAAAATCAAGTCTATCACTTTAACAAGTGGACTAAACTAAACTGATTTGAAAAATAGTGAAAATAGCTGGAGACAATAAGTGCTCCAGTTGAAAAAAATGAAGGACCTGTCACACAATCTTGTTGACAAACATGGTAGACTAGGGACAAATACTCCTAATAAAAAACGTGAAACAAAAGACACTCCAGAGATCCAACAATTAAAAGGGGCAACAATGTATAATAAAAATTACCCATTTTTTGATGGAACAGGAGTACCCACCTTGCTTAGCCTAGGATTATTTTCAAGCACGCGTTTCAGGCCATCATCAGTTATCCTTTGGCATTCCACGAGGCTTAAGCATTGTAGATTACCTTGAGCTCTATTAGTTATTTCCAAAAGGGCATCATCAGTAATCTTCTCATTCAACGGCTGACCAATGTGAATTCTCCTCCACAAAAGTGGGTCACCACGAACTGTAGAATGCAGAGATTTACAAACCCTTTCAACAGCAAGAAGATCCCGTACACCCAAATGGCCAAGGGAAAAAACCAATGCGTCATGAAGAGGACCTCCATTTTCTTCACAACAAATCCCATAACAATCCCTGGGCTCTTCACTTTCATCAGACACAAATTTCCCATTACCACTGACAAAGTTCTGAATGTTCTTCATGCGACAAACAGATTCTAATCCACCATGACAGGACCCATCAATGCCTTGCTTCTTATCAGAACAACCACTATACCCAATTGATGAATTAAACTTATAATCATTGTTTCCAGGGAAAGCCTGGAACCTCATGGCTTCATTCCAAATAAAATTCATTTCTGCAAAAAGCTTATAACTTCCGTCACTAGTCCCAACATCATCCCTTCTATATCCGCTATAGTCTACTTCCATATCCTCAAGCCAACCCGCGAGTGCTGTAAAAGTTGTGCTTATATCCATACCAAAGGGATCCAGAGGCAAAAGATCAAGAATGTCCCCGGAAAACGACCCCTGTGAGCTACCCACTTCACATCTCTCTCTTCCATAATCAAAACAATCTTGAAACTCCCTGTTCGAATGCCACTGCTTACCAAAGCCGTCCACTTTCTTCCTAACAGGTGTTACCAAACTGTCCTCAGGAACATGCGCCGGGAACATTGGTCCACGATAAAGATTCAAACAATCCGACAAACAAACCCCAGACCTTTTCATCTTCTTTCTTTCTTTTTTTCTAAAGGGATGGATATAAGGCAGAGAAGGAAGGGGGAAAAAAATACTGAAATGGGATTGAATGGCAAATTGAAAATAACAATTTGCGTAAGAGTAACAAGGAAACCCTCAATTTCGGATAGTAAACTAGAAACAACGCACCAAAAATTTCATAGAGTTTCTAGAAAAGAACCTTAGCTTTCTTACAACGGAAAGGGGCATGAAAATAAGAAAGCAATACGTTAATCGAATCAACCTCTACAACGAAGGGAAAAACAAAGAATCAGACTTTCTCTCTTCTTCTTTTTTTCTCAAAATTTGTTTATATATATAACCTAACTCCGTTTGCGATCAAGACGGAAATAATAAAGAAGAACGAACAAAATAAAATAAAAAAAAGTAAGAGGGGAGAAGAAATAAACAGATAGCAAGGAAAAAAAAGGAATTCAAAAAAATCATAAAATAAGCAGATAAAATAAGTTTGATGTGATAAGAAGTAAACCCTAATTTTACTCACAAGAATGCAATCGACAGCAAAAGCCTATCGTGTGTATTCAATCCTTGCAGAAGGAGAAGAAGAGAAGAAAATACAGAATGAAGAAACTAGGTTTTGTGGGATTTGGAAACAAGATGAGAAGTGGTAGTGGATTTTTTAAAAAAAAAAATAAATTCCTGAAAGGAAAATTCGATACGACCATACGAGGAAGTTAAAGGTCTTCGTCGATGAAGTTTAGAGCCGGAACGAACGAAGAAATAGATTCGTTTTTTATTTTTATTTTGTCAATGGCAAGGAAACAGAGGGTACGATCGGAATGTTTAGTTTTTGGTGGAAAGTAGTTTCATATACCATAAAAAAAAATTGTTTGATAATATCTATAAAAATTTATTTTAAAATTTTGAAAAATATTATTTATATTTTTAGAAAAAAATAAATCAACATTATTTTTTAAAAAGATAATTTAAGATGTATATTTTTATTACAAATTGATTACTTATCTCTAAAAGATTATAATGGTGTTGAACTATGGAGAAACATGAAATATATAGTCATGACTCAATAATCAACAAATAATAGCTGTAAAAAATACAACTCGATCTTAGAAGATTGTTAAAAATAGAATTTTAATCCAAACAAAAAATCTCACAAACGCATAACAGATTATTAACAAATTAAAACTGATATCATATTGTTAATCTAAAAGAGGATTTGCATGTAAACTTAATAATAATCAACATTAGAGTTTGATTAGAGAAATATCAACTCTTTTATGAATGTTGTTATAATTTAATTAAAAACTTATATATAACATATTATATGTTTTATTTGAATTAATATACAACATGTTACAATTTTTTTAAAAATAAATAACAATTTAATATTGATAAAAATAAAATATGTGTATCATCCTTAAAATAAATGAATTAATTCATGTATCATTTATATGTGATAGGAATATGATTCATTAGATGATAGAATAACCTAAAGTAATATTAAATAAAAATTTATAATCAAATATATATATTAAATTTTGCATAAATAAAAATAAACAATTAATTAAACTAATTACTTGTTTTCATCTATATAATATGAATATATTGTAACTGCAATAATTTATTATAACAAGTGATACAAACATTGAAACATACCTTACCATTATGGAAAATATTTTTTTTTTTCAAAATGGAATATATATATATATATATATAAAAGAAGTGACATCTATATATAATGAAAATGAAGAAATAAATATATGAGATATTTACATAGAAGTGAAAATATAGCTGTAAACATGATAGATGACAGGGATATGGAGTAATTTATGAAAATGTATGTTAAGAATCAAAATAAAAGGTATAAAAAATTGTAGTGGAATTAAAAAAGAAACATGTGAGGTATTTGCATATAATAGATAAATCAACATCAAAATAAAATATATGGGTATCCATATAGATATAAACATGAAAGATATCTAAGATGATAAAGAAATGGAGTAATTCATGAAAATGAATGTTGGAAAAAAAAATAAAGAATATATAATTTGTATAATTTAACAAACAATTCAAAAAGAGACCAATATTTTAACTATAACAACAGACTAGTAACAACAAAGTTAGATAGCTGGACTGACTTTATAATAAAATGAAGGATTATACAATAGGAAAAGTGTACAATAACAATGACAATTTCAAACTTTATGTCTCAACAATGACATAAATTAAAAGATTGTATTACAAAAATAAAAAAAAAATCTAATAAGACAAGTAAACGAATGAAGTCTAAAGAATAATTTTAAGAGAAGTGATGAATCATCATTTTAGGATTTGTCATTTAGTTTGGGCTGATTAAGTATTGTAATTTAATAAAAATGATTAAACTAACATAATAATGTTGAAATTTAGCATTATACCTAAAGAAAAAATGCATTTCTAAGCATATATACAGCTAATTAGCTAAAGATAATTGTGTAATTTACACTACAAAAATTATTTTTTAAAAAAAACATATTTACCAAAAAGTTTGAAATCTATTTTCTCATGAGGAAAAAAAATATTGTATAAAAAAATTGCAAAATTTGAATGGTATTACTATTTTGTTTTTCAACAAAATGGATAAAATCTCCTTAAGAAGAAAGTTGTGCATTTGTTACGTGTCTCGTTTTGCCTAGTTGAACCAACATATCATACTTTAAATTTATTTAACTATTTCTTAAAAATCATAAGACTAGAATCTCACGTAAAAATAACAGGTTAAACTTATCGTCTTCATAATGAAACTAATTCGACCTTAAAAAAATAAAAATATTAGACCTATATGCTTCAAATTTATGAAAGTTGAACATTTTCATTCATGTTCACTTCTAAATTAAAATAAATCATTTTTAACTAAATTACATGTGTGTCATGACATGCTTTATTTGAACAATAATGAAAATATCTTCAATAATATCCAATTATATTTATATTTTATGGTTAATTTTATTTATTTTTCTTATAATTTACCATTACATATTTTTATTTTATTTTATTAACTTGAATAATTATTTTAAATATTTTAACCATTAATTTTATAACTTTTTAATTTATTGATCAAAATAAATATAAAACATATTTATATTTATATGTATTGAATAAGATAATTAATTTAATTTAATAAAATAAATAATTTATTGTTTTGATATTTTGAATGTTTATTACAATTGTCATAATTTTATTTTTTTTATGATTTTCGTGAATTTTTTTCCTAATATTTTCAACGACAAAGACCAAGTTTTCGACATATTATTAAAATTTAAGTCTCCACATCAATATTTCAAATCTTAGTGTTAAAGCATATATGTCATGAAAGCCTTGATGATGAGCATGACATGACATACCTTGAATGTGAACATGTGTATGACATGCTATGTGATTAACATATGTGTCCTACATTTTCCATCATTGCCTTGATTTTTTTTTAAATCCTATAAGACGTAATTAGGTTAGTTTGTGAGCAATCTCTAAGTGAAAAGGTCTCAATGAGGTACGATTGTGGAACATTCTATTGTATGGAATCACTTGGTGAAATTGTAAGAAGTCTTGGAGTGTGGTATCATCAACTAATTGTATCAAATATGTGATTAAATTATACAAATAATAAATAATTTAAAATAAAATTTGTTGAACTCTCTAGAATCACTACTATTAATATTACTAATTATTAACTTATTAATAAATTAACAAGAAGATTTTGAGAATAATTTTTAAATAAAAATAAAACATAAAACATAAAATAATAAATAAGATATATGAGTAATACATATCAAGAAAAATATATAATTATGGAACAATCTTCACAATTAGCCTGTTATTTAAACAATTATATCATAAATTGATATTAGAATTATTTTTGAATTAACAACAACAATTTGAAAAATCTATATGTTAGTCAACAATGACTTCCAACTAATATTTTTTTACTTTTAACTGAAGTAGAATATCTTTATAAATCAATTTTAAATCAAAATATAAATCTAATCATGATAGCCAGATAAAATTTGCTTTACGTATAAAAATGAATATAACTAAACTTTCCAATATCACAATTATTAGCAACCTTTAACAAAGATATAAATTATACTTGTCACACTATAACAAAACAAGAAGTTATTACTTCAAATAAGAACATTAATGAATATCATAACTGAAAAAATAAATAAAAATCTTTATTTTTTTTAGAATAATCTGTTAATATCTTAAACTAGTATTAAATATATACATGCAATAAACTAGTTTATCATTGTATACATACATACATTGTCATGAAATTTAAACTTAGAGTCAAACATATGAAAACTCAAAGATGTTATCTAAAACATTTCATAACATTTTATCGATTAAAATCATAGTCTAGGTTTGAAAATTGCTTACAATCATATAAATAAATTAACTAGACATAATTTAAATTAAAATAAATAAAAGACAAAAAAGATAAAGAAAAGAAGAAGAAAAGCTTATGATTGATTTATAACTTCTTAATTGACTCTTTTATTGTATCTTACCTATAGCTTTTAATTTCTCTGTAGACCTACATATTTTCTTTATATTTATGTATTTACAATCTGTGTTATAGAAATCTAAAATAATTAAAATATTAATCTAACAAATCTAATATTAAAATATTACCTATAGCTCTTTTACTATTAATCTTAGCTATAAAATTTATAGTAAAAGAGTTAAAATATAACTACAATTAGTTAGGATAGGGTTATAGAAATCTAAAATAATTAAAATATTAATCTAACAAATCTTGAAAAGTTTGGATAAACTTATGTTGAAAATCTAGAGATTAAGTGTATATTCGGATCATAAACCGTGACATGCCTTTGTTTTCAGTTCCGTTGAAATTCATATCGAAGATGCTATGTCATGTGGCACATATAATCATGCCTCGATGTGCTCTAATTTTTGTAAAATTAATGTTTTGATCCATCTTTGATGTATCTTGTATAAATATTTACATTTAAGTCCTCTATTGCATGACAATTATACTATTGATTGTGAGATTTGATTGGTCCTTTGTCATTTACATCTTTTAAGTTCAAAAATACCTAAAATACATCAAAACTTTACCCTATAATATTGAAAACACAATTTAATACTTAGGTTAAAATGTGATATTAAAATCTAATTCATTCTTCTAATTCCAATAAATCATAATATACGCGTATTTTTTAAGCATGTATCAGTTTGAATAGTGGATAATCCTCAAGCTTAGATTGAACTAAGATCGTAGATGTAGGTAGGCATTAGATGTTCGTCAAATCGTGGTAATGTATCATTGTTTACAATTTCTCCATCCTTACTCTCTTTACATTCCAAACACTTTATTCAGTTATTTATACATTAAATTTTTATTTGTGAAATGACTAGTTTGTTTATATTTGCATAAAAGTTTACGTTTTTATAGGAAAATTTTGTAAAATCAAAAAGAAATCATTTTTATCAAAAATCCAATTCACTTCCATATAGGGTTGCTTTAAATCTATCTTTGGAATTACATTGGTTCTCTCGCTTCTTGTTCTATAGAAGATAAATTGATTTGAGATTACAAAATAAAAGGTACACATTATTAAATAAATCTTGGTTGGTTAAACTCGTAAAATAAGTGTAATGTAGCATGCCAAGGAACATATGAATTATCAAAGGTAAAATGGTGGAAACAAGTATGGAAAATTAGAGTACCAAACATGATTAAGATGTTTCTTTGACACACATAACATACTCTCGTGCATAAGGAACTTTAGGACATGATAATTTTTAAAGAATATAGTTTCCCCCATTGTCGAAAGAGTGGTAATGAAAGTCTCTTGCATGGGTACAAAAAACTCAATGTTGCAAATATTGGTTGTTGGGAATGTGTGGTAGGCAAAAACAAAAGTGTGGATGGTTACACCATTTGCTAGGTATAAGAAAATCAATGTTGGGAAATATTTTATTGACATATTCTATTATTATTCAAACTCTTAATGGAAGATGAGATTGAGTTTATAACCATAATCACTTAGAATATATAGAATGAAAGGAATAATGATGAGCATGGAGATCAATTCCATGTTTTAGTAGATGTATTCTCCGAAGCATCTCTTCTACTTGTAAAGTTCAAAACTAAAAATAAAATGTTTAGAAGATTTTCAATAAATTTTATGCTTATTCCCTCCAAGTAACTTCCTTAATCTTAATGTTGATGGTATATATCGTTGGAGATGGGGTTTTTAACTCATGTTAAAATATCATTTTAAGTGGAACTTACTTAGTATAAGTGGGTGATCGTGATTGGTTTAGATTCTCCTCTATGAGGATTTCAAAATCATGTATCTATATGCGGATGTATGGAGTGAAAATCTTCAAATGTTTAGGCCAAAAATCCAAAACTTTGTTTGCATGCTCACATGTTCTATGATCATGAATATCATTCAATTTTGATGGGACTTAAGTGGTCTAATTTTCACTATAAATTGGCTCTACAATTAAGGAAAAAGATATAACAAAAACCAACAGCTACTCTTCCAAATTTTTGTGCATCAAAGGTAATTTTTTCTTAATCTCAAGCACCTTTTTAATGGAAATTTTTTTATCTTAATTACACCGTATAATACATATCTCGATCTTCTATTAATTTTATTTTGTTATTTTATTGTTGTAATTTATAATTTTTATATATTCTGTAATTTTGATTTATTTTAACTTATATAAAAAAAATAAATCTTGTTTGTCTAATACTGTTAAAAAAATAAGTCTCACATTGACTAAAAAACCATTAAAAGAACTGGTTATAAGTTTAGTTAATCATCACCATTACAAGCATGTTTTCAAGGAATGAATTAGAATTGAGTTTCTAACAAATACATTATTTCTTACTATCTTAATATAAAAAAGAAAATTTCCAATTTTTTTTATAAACAGTTTTTTTATCCTGTGGAACTGTTTAGTTGGTTTTTTACCTTCACATACCCTTCCTTTACTAGCTCTTGGCACTATTTTGTTTTATTCGATATTCATGATATTCTGTATTGTAATTTTTTTTCTTTATCAGATACTGTTAAGTAATTGGAATTATCACTCTTTCTTGATATTCTTTACA
Source organism: Hippophae rhamnoides (assembly GCA_033030585.1). Lineage (NCBI taxonomy): Eukaryota > Viridiplantae > Streptophyta > Magnoliopsida > Rosales > Elaeagnaceae > Hippophae > Hippophae rhamnoides. The sequence goes on along the minus strand of CM065438.1, from coordinate 21,598,653 downwards.
AGATTTTATATGTTACGTAAATTTTCTCATTTCTAGTTTTCATCTTTTTTACCGGTAAAGCTTTATCTTATAGCTTTGCTTTCAATTATGTTTCTTTCCTTTTCAGTATTTGTTTATTAAAACCTGCTGCACTTTCTATTCTGCTTGTTTAAGTTTCTTATTTGTAAGGTTGTGGCATTTTCAATGTGGTTTACTGATGAGTTTCATAACTTTATTCATATCTTTAAAATTTAGGCATTGTACCTTTTTCTTTTTTACTTTACTGATTTACTTGAGAATTTAATATATATATTTTCTTTAAATCTACCGTTTTGGGATATATATATATATATTGTTTGAATCGGAGTTTTCCGATCTCGGAATATACACGTGGGTCCAAGATTCTAGCATTGATATTTCGTACCGATCTATGTTCACAGTAGGACGACCATAGTCTGACATATGTTTTTTTCGTTCTTTTCAGATTTCAAACCCTAATCTTTACCCTCGAGATTTTATTAGAGAGTAGTACAGATGGTATCATATTATTCTCTAATAAGATTTTAAGGGTTAAGATTGGGGTTCGAAACTTAGAAAGAGTGAAAAAAACATGTGTTAGGTTATGACCATCCTATTGTAAATATAGATCGATGTAGAGCATGAACACCAAAACATTAAACCACACGTGGATATTCCGAAATCGGATAACTTCATTTAAAACATATATATATATATATATATATATATATATATATATATATATATATATATATATATATATATATATATATATATTTACGCATTTTGTACCTCTTGAAATTCGAACTATTTTATTTCATTTAATATTCACTGTTTTCTATTTTCTTTGTGTTATCGATAACTTCAATCTTATAAATATATTAAGTTTGTTTTTGTAACCACTAATATTTGACCTTTTCGTGTTTTTTGTGGATTTCTTATTAAACTGATATATAGTTTTATTTACAACTATGTCTTGTATCAGTTTCTTAATTTATTTATTTTTAAATTTTATTGAAACTTTTTTTTTGGTTTATTGTTTTCTGAAATGATCACTCTTGTGTCCCGAGAGTCTAATTGTGAATATTGTTGACTTACTTTGAGAGTTCTAATGTGAATCGATTGATGAGACATTATGTGGCTCATCATGCCACATTGTTGTTGGTTTTCGTTGCTTTGAACCACACTATTGTCGAGAAATCGGAGAAATTTAATGGTTTAAATTTCAAAAGGTGTAAAAGTAAGATAATATTTTATCTTATCACCTTGAATTTGGTGAGATTTTTGACTAATGAGGCTCCCAAACAACCTAAGAATAAGCATGATATGTTATATGCTAGTGCTATTAAACCATGAATACATTATGACAACCTGTGTTAGAATTATGTTCTAAACAACCTTAATAATTCTCTATACAATGAGTACTACAAAGAGAAAACAGCTAAGGATTTGTGAGAGTCTTTGGATCAAAAATATCAAATGAAGAATACTGGTGCTAAAAACTTTATTGTGGGTCACTTCCCGGAGTATCAAATGGTGGACTCCAAGCCAATGATCAGTAAGTAAGAGAAATTCAAAACATTAATTGAGGCCTTACAAGTGGCTGTTATTATTAAGAAGTTATCCCTTATAGATGCGGGTCTTATCTTGAACACAAGAGAAAAAGGCTAAACTTGAAGGATTGATTTGATCAACATATTCTAAGTTGAAAAGGACAATAGAGCTTTTACAAAGAGAGACTACACCCTAGTTGAGTCAAATGCTAATATTATTGAGCATGGCCAAAGTTCCATGAACAATAATTTGAATAAAACAAGCAAGAAAAATGGTCAAAGTTGGGACCTAAAGTTGATGCTTTTAAGAAATAAGGTTTCAAAGAGAAGTTTTGCAATTGTCAAGGTTTGGGACATAAGGCCTCAGATTGTAAGCTTGCAATGAGGAATAAAAATCGTGAAGCAAATATGATTGATGACATCATTCAATATGTTTCTGATATTGACCTTTGTGCTATCATTTCTGAAGTTAATATGATTGCGTCAAACCAAAGGGAGTGGTTGATTGATACTGATGCAGCAAGACACTTATGCTCAAACAAAGAGCCATTCATTACTCTTGAACCAAGAAGGGATGGAGAAAAGATCTTCATGGAAAATTCTATCACATCAGCCATTTAAGGGCAAGGCTAGGTCAAATTGAAAATGACATTTAAGAAAAAGCTTGCAATGTACTTTATGTGCCAAACATCCGTAAGAATATTGTTTCATGCTCATAGCTAAACAAGCATGTGTTTGAATCTAAAAATGTCGTTTTGACCAAAAATGAAATATTTGTGATAAAAATGATATATATTTGATGGGCTATTCAAGCTTAATATAATGACTACAAAAACTAAAAATATTAATAAAGTTAATACTTTTTCTTATTTACTTGAGTCTTTCAACTTATGGTATGGTAGACTAGGTCATGTTAATTACAATACATTACTTAGACTAATTAACATGGAACACATATCTACATTCCAAACAGATTCAAAACAAAAGTGTGAGACTAACATTGAAGCAAAAATGTCTAGGTCATTGTTTCATTCAATTGAAGGGAACACTAAATCCCTTGACTAAATTCATAATGATCTATATGATTTTAAATTCCCTCAAATAAGAGGTAGCAATAAGTTTTTTTCTTTTTTTTCTGCACTTTTATCGATGATAGCACAAAATACTACTATGTGTATTTACTTAAAAGCAAAGATGAAGCTATAGAGAATTTTATTCTTTATAAAGAAAAGGTTGAGAATAAACTCAATAAAAAAATCAAGGTACTTCAAAGTAATCATGGTGGTGAGTATGAAGCACCTTTTAGTGAATTTTGTGCACAAAATAAAATTATACATGAAACCACAGCCCATTATTCGCCTAAACAAAATGGTGTTGCTGAGCATAAGAATAGTATCTTGAAAGATATAATGAATGCAATGCTATTATGTTCTAGGTCACCACAAAACTTTTGAAGGGAAGTTATTTTTTCAACTAGCTATTTTTAAATAAGATATAAAAAAAAGCATATAAGGCATCGTATGAATTGTTTAAAAGAATTGTACCTTCCTATAAATATTTACAAGTATGAGGGTATCTTGCTAGAGTATTCGTACATATACCTAACAAAGTGAAGATAGGTCCCAAAATGATAGATTACATCTTTATTAGATATACATATAATTATAGTGCCTATCGCTTTCTTGTGCATAAATCAAAAATCCCAAATATACCCAAGAGTACGATAATGGAATCAAGGATTGCAATGTTCTTTGAACATATATTATCAAATAAATCTTAAGGAGAGTCAAGTTTGTTTAAACAAATTTATAAAATTATGAATAAAGATAATTAAGAATAAGAAACTCAACAAGAGGTTGAGGTTGAACCTATACATAGTAAGAGCGTTAGGATAGGATCATCTTATGGTCCAAATTCTCTGAGCTACTTACTAGAAAGTGAACTTCAAACCTATAAAAAGGTTGTGAACTTTTCTAAAGATCCTCAATGAAAAAAGGCCATTAATAGTGAAATTGATTCCATTATGCAAAATCATATTTGAAAACTAGTTGATTTACCTCTAGGTAGTAAAACACTAGAGTTTATGTAAATTTTTACGAGAAAATATAGACCTTATAGAACAATTAAAATATAAGATCAGGCTTGTAATTAAGGGTTATAAACAACAACATGACCTTGATTACTTTGAATATTATTCTCCCAAGATGAGAATAACATCCATAAGGATGATAATTGCTATCGTAGCTTTGCAAAATCTTGAGAAACAACCTAATTGACTAGAGATCCTAAGATCTAGATTCAAAGGGAAAACCTAATTGTAAAGACTTAGTGAGATTATTATGGGAGCTTTATCGCCACGTCCATTCCTATGTTGAAAATAGTGATACCCATAGGAAAAAGGTTAAGCTAAAGCATTTGATAATTCTTATAGAAAGAATACCGAGCAGACTATTATGTGTTATTCTTTGTGAATTACTCTTTATGATAAGAGATCACTTATGTGAGAGAGAAATGGGATCATTTTGAAATAGAATTGTGTCAGGCTCAATTCTATAAAAACTCTCATAGAACTAGGTATATATTCATAGCTAAAATAAACATAACTGTGAGAACTGGATTGTGTTAGGATAGATTCTTACGTAAAATGTGTCATCATTTACATAAACAGCATAACAGTTCAAGAACATTACATCTACTATTAGCCGGTAAAGTAAACATATTTTCATAATGGAAGGTTCAAAGGATAACACTTACCTATTCTATGTAGGTCTCAGACCATTGAACTCTATCACTACGTGTCAAATTGATTTGATTTAGTTTTTTTTAGAAAAACTCCATCAATTTTCATTCATATGTGGGATTTTTAGAAAATGGAGGTTTTTAACCCATGTTAAAGTACCATATTGAGGCATCATTTTGAGTGGGGTTCACTTCGTATAAGTGTGCGATCATAATTGATTTGGATTCTCCTCTATGAGGGTTTCGAAATCATATATTTACATGCTCAAAATGATTTTGGAGTGAAAATTTGAGTTTCATAGTTTATTCATTGAAAATAAAAAATTTGGTTGTTTTGTGTTTGTCCTACATGAAAAAAGCTAACAAAAAATTAAAGGCCTTATAAAGCATTTACCTTTCTAAGAGTGGTAAGTTAGTATAGTAAGAAGGCTCTCTCTACGTGTGGACGCATATGAGGTGCAAATTCTCGAATATCTAGGTCAAAAATTTGAAACTCTAATGGCATACCTGTACATCCTACGAACACAAATTTTGTCCGATTTTGAAGGGCCTTGTACGGTCTAGTTTTTACTTCAAGTGAATTTTAATTGAACTTTTGTAACAATTGAAGAGACTTATTTCAACTGTTACAACTACATTTTTAACAAAAATTTCATGGTTCAATTGTTGTAACATTACTACATTACTACATCAGTTTTCCAACTGTCACATATAGATGCCTATAAATTAGCTCTGCAGTTGAGGGAAAAGATACAACAAAAACCAATAATTTCTCTTCCAAATTTTCCTACAGCAAACTATTTCTAATATCTAAAATATTCAACTCTAGAACTAGGTTTAGTGTAATAGAGAGAATGTACAAAACAATTCGTCAAAATAATTTATGTTGGTGCTTATAGACTACTAATTGATTCTTATATCTTATGAGGTATTTTTTCCTTAATCTCAAACACCCGTATGAGTAAAAAAAAATTAAGGATACCGGGTAACAAAGACCTTAATCCTCTTTTAATTTTGTTTTGTTATTTTATTGTTGTAATTTATAGCTTCTAAGTATTACTTAATTTTGATTCATTTCAATTTATATAGAAAGTTAAATATTATTTGTCCAATAAATTATTTCCTACATAAACAATTCTCACTGTAAGATATGAGGTTGAATAAAATAATATGGATTTGTTACATTTTGGAAATTTTTGTATAGATTTTGTTAGGCATCGCTCCACCAAAAGTTAGTAGAAGCTTAAAGATTGTAGCTTTATAATAACATCCAAGTTTTGAACGAGGTCCCAAATATTTGAGGAATAAAATCAACATAATCACCAATTCTATTGCATAGGATATACATACCCTCATTTCTTTAGCAACATAAATAAGTTACGAAAATGGAAAAAGGTTTGACCAATTATTGAGATTCAATTCTCAATCCACACGTAAAAATCATCAGGTTGTACAATATTATAATATCATAATTCAATCTAGAGACGTTCAATAAACCATATGAACATAAAATTTAAATACATCGGAAACAAAATGGATTGAAAACATACCTCCTACCATTGATCTTATTTCATCACTTACACGGAAATTCCAATGGATTTTTTATTTGATGCTCTCACTGGTTTCTCACACTTATTCTCTTCGTTTTTGATGGTGTATCTAAATGAATCAATGAATAGTGATAGAACATGATGCTTTATAAAGGCTCTCTCATTAAGAACCTCTTTCAATTTCGTAACCGAGGTACGATTTCGACGAAACCAAACTATTACCATGATTCACTATTGTGTTGTACCACTTTGATGTTACATTCTCCCACTTGGTGCAAACATTAAGCAAAATTCTCTTGAGTAACAAAATACATGAATCATAGAAATAGGTCTTCTAAGAGCGAGTATTATCTTTCATATATTACAATGTATTTAGTTTCTCAAGTACTATACTTTATGTGGTAACGAAACTTAATAAATAAATCCTATATTTATTCTTGGTCCAATAAAATATATATTTTCTCAAATTAAATTAAGGTGCATATGAATATGAGAAAATATCACAATATATAAGTGTTTCATTAATAAATTGTATATATACATTTACCAAGTGGAACCAATTCCCATTTTCTCTACGTGATCCTTGAATTTCGTTGGTAGCATGCCTTTAGTCAAAGGATCAGCAATCATCAACTGAGTGCTTACGTGCCCAATGACCACTTTATTTTCCTTAACATGTTCTCTTATAGCCAAGTATTTAATGTCGATATGTTTACTACGACTACCACTTTTGTTGTTTTTAGCCATAAACACAGTAGCTGAGTTGTCACAGTACAATCTTAATGGCCTAGAAATAGAGTCAACTACTCTAAGCCCGGAAATGAAACTCTTCAACCATACACCATGCGATGTGGCCTCAAAACATGATACGAACTTGGCCTCCATAGTGGAAGTAGCATTCAAGGACTGTTTCGCACTCCTCCAAGACACGACTCCACCGTTAAGCATGAAAATGTAACCATATGTTAATTTTCGTGAATCAACACAACTAGAGAAGTATGCATCGGAATAGAAAATTACTTCCAATTCATCGATTCATCTATACATGAGCATATAATCCTTGGTTCCTTGTAGGTACCTCATCACTTTCTTTGCAACTTTCCAATGGTCAACACCTGGGTTACTTTGATATCTCCCTAACATCCAAACAACAAATGCAATGTCAGGTCTGGTGCAGACCTTAGCATACATCAGGTTTCCAATGGCTGAAGCATATGGAATGGTTTTCATCTGTTCACTTTCAAAATCATTCTTTGAGCATTGGTCCAAATTGAACTTATTGCCCTTCACAATGGGTGCAACACTTGGTGAACAATCTTTTATTTGAAATCTCTCTAAAACTTTATTGATATAGGTTTCCTGAGATAAACCCAAGATGCCTTGAAGTCTATCTCTATGGATCTTAATGCTAATGACATAAGAAGCCTCACCCATATCCTTCATATCAAAATTTTTAAAGACAAATTATTTTACCTCGTGTAGCAAACCCTTATCATTAACTGCAAGCAAAATATCATCCACATATAGCACCAAAAAACAAATCTTACTCCCACTAACCTTCTGGTATATACATTAATCCATAACGTTCTCTTCAAAACCAAATGAAGTGATGACATTATAGAGTTTCAAATACCATTGACGGGAAGCTTGTTTTAATCCATATATGGATTTATTAAGCTTACAAATCAAATGCTCACCATCACTAGAGAAGAATCCTTCAGGTTGTTTCATATAAACCTCTTCCTCTAGGTTACCATTAAGGAAAGTTGTTTTCACATCCATTTGATGCAAATTCAAATCAAAATGGGCAACCAATTCCATGATCACAGGAAGTGAATCTTTCTTAGATATAGGAGAGAATGTCTTTGTGTATTCGATTCCCTCCCTTTGAGTGAATCCTTTGGCAATGAGTCTTGCCTTATATCTCTCAATGTTACCTTATGAGTCTTTCTTTATCTTGAAGACCCATTTACATCCAATGGCTTTCACACCATTAGGCAACTTGACGAGATTCTAGATTTGGTTAGATGCTATAGAATACATCTCTTCTTCCATGGCATTATACCATAAGTTCGAAACCTCATAACTTATGGCTTGTGGAAATGTCTCAGGATCATTTTCGGCTCCAAAATTATAGTCACATTCTTGTAGATACACAACATAATCACTAGGAATCGTTGATTTCCTTACTCTAGTATATCTTCTTAATATTACATCAACATTCTCCTAAGGAGCAGGATCATGTTGTTCAGCTAGTTGTTCAATAGCTGCAGGCATCTGTTGAACTTCAACATCTACTAGATTAGGATCAACAGCTTGTGATACTTCCAGGACTGGTTCTTCAACACGTGTTTATACTTGAGGCGTGTTGTTAACAATAACGATCAGTCCATTACTTGAAGTGTCACATTGAGCATATGAATGATCTTTCTCATGACCAATGCTCTGGGATCGATTGTTCCCACTAATCAAGAAATTTTCAAGAAATTTTGTATTTCTTGATTCTACAAACCTAGTGCTATGAGATGGATAGTAAAAACTATAACCCTTAGACCGTTCGGCATATCCAATGAAATACCCACTAATGGTCCTTAGGTCTAACTTTTTCTCTTGTGGATTATAAATCCTTACTTCAGGTGGCATCCCCAAACGCGCATATGTTGCAAACTTGGTGTCCAACCTTTCCATAATTCAAATGGCATCTTTGAGATAACTTTGGTTAGAATTTGGTTTAATATATACACAGCCATCTTTAAAGCTTCAATCCATAAGGATTTAGGAAGATTAGAGTTGCTAAAGATACTCCGCACCATGTCCAATAGTATTCGTTTTCTCCTTTCTGTTACACCATTCTGGTATGATGAATAAGGCATAGTGTATTAGGCAACTATCCCATATTCTTGAAGAAACTTAGCAAACGGACGAGGCGCTTGTCCATTCTTAGTGTATCTACCATAATATTCACCACCTCTATCTGATCTCATGACCTTTATTTGCTTTCCACATTGTTTCTCTACTTCAATCTTAAAGCTCTTAAAGGCATCTAATGCTTCGCTCTTATTATGAAGCATATAGAGATATATATATCAAGAAAAATCATTAATAAAGGTGATAAAATATTTCTGACCTTGAATATCCATGTCTAGACAACATATATATGTATGTATGATTTATAATATGCTTGAACTTCTATTGGCACCTTTCTTTGACTTGTTAGTCTGCTTTCCCTTAATGTAGTCCACATATGTCTCAAAATCAGTAAAATCTTGAGTACTAAGTACTCCATCTTTCACTAATGTTTTAATTCGTTCTATGGAGATATGTCCTAATCTTCTATGACATAACGTATAAGAGTCTTCATCAATAATACACCTTTTAGTGCTAGCTTGAACATGCATAGCGTTATGAGTGGCATTATTTCGTAAATTAATACAGTAAAGACTGAGAAAAAATATCATTCCCAACACAATTAAATTTATTAAATAAACTGAAAGATGTTTATAAAAAGTGAAAGAAATAACCAAAAGCTACAAGTCTTGAAATTGAAATCAAGTTTCTAGAGAAACTTGGAACATAAAAAGTCTTTTCTGATTCTAAAATAAAACCACTACTTAAAATCAAATTGCATGTCTCTACAGCCTCCACATGTAAGCCCATCTTGTTACCAGATAAGATGTATTGCTCATTTTCCACTGACTTCCTTAGATTTTGCATACCCTATAAGGAGTTTGAAACATGGATTGTAGATCCAGAATCAATCCACCATGTGTTAATATTAACATTAATCATATTAGATTCATAACAAACAAATGAGGTTGGATTACCTTTATTCTCAAGCCATTTTTGGAATCTGATACAATCATTCTTTATGTGTCCCTTCTTTTTATAGAAGAAATACTTGGCTTCTTTCTTAATATCAACGTGAGGTGGAATTATCCCTTTTCCTTTATACTTGTATTGAGATTTTCCTTTTCCCGTACATTGTAGCCAACATTGCACTTTCACCAAATTCTATAACAAGCCTCCCTTCCTCTTGAACACACATGGTTATTAGTTCATTGATTGACCATTTATCCTTATGTGTATTGTACGAGATTTTGAATGGCCCGTACTGATGTGGGAGAGTGTTAAGGATATAGTGCACCAAGAAGGATTCTAACATCTCAACCTCGAGATTCTTAAGTTGAGCCGTAATGTCCCTCATTTGCATAATGTGCTCACGCACACCTTTCACACTGGTGAGTCTTAAAGAAGAGAACTTCATAATAAGGGTGCTTGCTAAAGCCTTATCTGAAGTGACGAATTAATCATTAATGGCCTTTAGCAAGTTTTGAACATTTTTATGTTGATCAACAAAACCACGAATACCAACAGAGATTTTAGTTTTAATGAACATCATGCTAAGACGATTAGATCGCTCTTATTGTTCATAAAGTATGATATTTTCTAGAGTACTCATTTGAGTAATTTTAGGTGGTTCGTTTTTCCTAATAGCATAATCAATATCCATCCACCCTAGTTGAAGAAGAATTATCCCCTTCCATATTTTATAATTATCCCCTTTCAGATCGAGAATGTCACAGTGGATATCAGAGAAATTTACAGGTTAAGAAACTGCAATTAAAAATTGTGTGCTTATTAAAATTTGAGACCTAAATTATAGTCATTTTTTACTAATGTAAATCATGAAAAATATGAATCTAGTGACATAAAACTTGCACGTGGGCTAAAGTTTTACTTCAATTTGAATAATCTTAACTTTATGATAAAACTATCTATGTTCCTTTTTCTAATCTCTGTGGATAAATTAGAAAATATAATTTGATATTATATCATAATTAATCACACAAAAATATAATAAAAATTCTTATGGGATAAGATTTAATATATCACATATGATTGATTACAATTAATATTTATTTTATAAATGTGATCCTAAATAAACCTTATTATAGTTTTAATTAATTAGGGAGTATCCATAACATTTTTAATTAATTAAAGATGTTATGGATACTCCTTGATTAATTAAACTATATTAATTACTTAAATATTAGTTAAATTCTTAAGCTCAATTATTCCATAAAACTATAAGCAATGTTAATTTAATTTTAAATATGCAAATATTATATATCTTAAGATTGCATATATGATAATAAATTATACAAAATAAAAATAAATAATATAAGAACTAATTAAATCCATAAAGAGTCGTTAATAATTAATTTCATTATATATGAATTATTTAACCAAATTTTCATATGTGTAATTAATTACGAAATTTACACATACAAATACTAAAACAAATAATTTAAGCATAATGTATTTAAATAATTTTTTTAATGTGTCCAAAAATTATTTAAATAAATATTATACATATGATAAACATAAGTTAAATAATTAATTAAAATTATATTCGAATGTTTTTTTAATAAAATCAAATTCCGAATACATACATAAAAATAAGTCAAATACTAAATAAAATATAACAATCATTGTAGTCCGTTGGGTGAGGTGCTTATTAACTCATGTGGGACCTAGGTTCGAGTCCTCTAGACATCATAGTTCCTAAAGGAATCAATGAATATTGAGAAGACTTGATGTTTTATAAAGGTTCTCCCATCAAGAACCTTGTTCGATTTTGTAATCGACGTACAATTTTGACGAAACCAAACCGTTACCATGGTCCACTATTCCGTTGCACCACTTTGATATTACAAGCATATTAAACCATATAAAAAGAGGCAATCTAAATATGATATCAGGTACAAAACTGAATGAAGTTGGATGGATAGAAGAAGAAAAAAAAGGAATTCAAGTTGAGTACCTTGGAGAGGTAGATAACAACAAAAGGTGACAAATGAGACCCTTTTGAATTCAAGAAGAAGTGGAAGTTCGAAGTCGACGACGATACTAAGAATGGCAAAGGATCGCATTATCAAGAGGACGAAGCAACCTAAAAAGAAAGGGGTGTGATTGGCGTGGTTTTTCTTGTTATTATGATGGGAGCTTACTCATAAGTTAAAACTTCGTTAAACTTAAACAGTATATTTGTTATAAATTGAAATTTTGATGTTGTAAAATAACTTTAAAATGTTGTCAATATATTTGTAATCACTCTAAAATTTAAATGTATAAAAATTTATTTATTTTTTAATTAATAATATTATATATATTCATTTATTGAAAAAAAGTATAGCCGGTGTATAATTATAATTTTTGTAAGATATTTAACCATTGATATTTTTTCTAATAATCTCATAAGATTTTTTTTTTCTACAAATAATAATCTCATAAGGTTGATTTGGAATAAGGAAAGCCCATTTAGCGACTATTATCATAAGACATTATACAATATTGGCAAAATTTTAAAAAAATTTAACAATATTTTTTAAGTTACATTCATTCCTACCCTACCCATATAGTATGGAGTACGCCTCAAAATAAATATTGTTTTAAATATTAATTGTATATGATACAATTATTTATATAATTATACTTTAAATTTTTTTAAAAGAAATTATTATATAACAAAAAATTATATATATATATATATATATATCGAATTTAAAATACAGCCGACCTTCTACTACAGTGGATGCATGATACTTTTTTAAGGGAGCTTTTCTTACGAATTCCATCATAAAATATTTATAAAAAAAAATCAAATAAACGAAATTTAATAACTTCTCTAAGCTTCTGTCTGCCTCAATTTACTCGAGAACTTTTAAGTAAGAAGAAACGTAGTCTTTTAACTGAGCGAAGACATTGTTGATCAAAGTAGCTGTATATCATATGCGATAGAACTTTTTGCCTGAACTTGAGGAGGTTATGTTGCAGATATTTTGGGGTCTGTTATTGTTATTTTATAATTTTTCTTACAACTAATTTATTGATTGATTTTATTTTATTTAATCGATTTTATTTTTAACATTTTCAATACAAAAATATATATTTATTCTCTTATAATATTAAAAATTATATATTTATTTTAGTTATAAAAAAATAAAAATATATTTTTAAATGAAGTTAAAATTTAATGAAACTTCATATATATTAAGAAATTATGCTAATCAGCAAATTATATATATAATATTTTATTTTTAAATAAAATATTATTACTCCACTATCATCAACAAATATATATTTTTAAATAAAATATATTAAGAAATTATGCTGTGTCATCACCAAATATATATTATACTATCCACGTACTATCCACATATTAAGATATATAATATATATTATCTTTATTTTGCAACTTGTGCAAAGTATAATTAATTTTTATTATGTAATTAATGAAAATATCATCTTATAAACTATATTGTTATTTCTAAACTTAGTAAAATTTAACATTTTATCACATAATTTTATCTTCTTCTTTTTTGTAATATTAAGTTCACTATATTTTTAAATTTAATAATTTTAATTCAAATTTAAAGATAATAGAATAAATATATTAAATTTTAAAATTCAAAAGATTATATAATACAAAAAAATAATTTTTTTAACATATTAATTATAATTAATACAATACAATTTACGTTTATTTTAAAATCGAGATTAAGTATGTTAAATTTTGAAAGATAATGAACAAAATTATGAAAAATAATTATTAAAATAAAGTATAAAATGTTAGAAAAGGTAGGAACTAATGGTATAATTTATTGTATTTTAAACTAATAAAATGTACAAAGACTAACGTTATGGATGACAAGTAGGGATGATAATTATTTGTATATTTATGTGTTTATGATTGAATTATGAACATAAATAAATAATAAGTGTGATTTATAAAACATTTACATTTAGAGATATAATCAATTCATTTAGATAACTCTTATATGTATTAAGAAACTCTTAATTGATTACATAAACTAAGCATATATTATAATATATATGGAATCTCTATTTATCTATTACATACCTAATGCATTAATTGTCTTCTATATTTAGCTGGTAAAAACGTGTATGATTTTACAAATAAACAAATGGATAGTTGTTGCATGCAAGCAAATCAGATCCAAGATTTTGTATTTCTTACCAATTTGCTCTTCTTCTTTTTTGTCCGAAAATTCTTAATATAGCATTTTTTATGTCATAAGTTTCGATACAATTACTTTTAATATTGTAAATAATTATTTATTAAAATAATATAATTTATATTTTTAATTTATAATTAATTATCACGTTAAATTAGTTACTATAATAAAACTTAGGTAAATATTATATTTTATTCTATACATATTAAATTATTTTTTCAAATAACTATACTATTATATTATTTATATATTCGTAATTAATACTCAAGTTTCTTAACTTCTACCTGTTAGAATAGACTACGATCTTGTTGTTAGGCAAAATCTAAAATTGTTGCTGCATTAATGATTTTTTTTCTTTCTCGGAAAATAACTACTTACTTTACGCAACACAAAATCACATACTTATAAATGTGATTTTAACAGTAGACTTTCTATATGTAAACTTTGGCAGTTGGCAAGCCCTATAAATAATCTTTGGGGCTTTGTATACACTAACAAAGCAAGTTATTTTATAAACCGAACGAATCACAAAAAGTAGTTTGAGAAATTGATAAGATGAAGATTGAGATCATCAGCAAAGAAACCATAAAACCATCTTCACAAACACCTTCTCACCTCAAAACCATAAAATTCTCCATTTTAGATCAACTTGCTCCAGCAATTTACACCTCTCTAGTTCTTTTCTATCCCAATAATGAAAACTACAAAACAGATCAAAAATCCCAAAAGCTCAAAACTTCAATATCAGAAGTCTTGACTCTCTTCTACCCACTTGCAGGAAAAATCAACAACGACATCTGTGTTGAATGTGATGATGTTATCGGAGCTAAGTATTTCGAAGCTCGAGTCAATGGATTACTCTTAAACGATTTTTTATCAAAACCAGAAACTGAAGTACTCCTACAATTCTTTCCAATAGAAGTTGAATCCCCTGAAGCAGGAACGGGACCTTTATTACTTGTTCAAGCTAGTTTCTTTAATTGTGGTGGATTAGCAATTGGGATTTGTATTTCACACAAATTAGCAGATGCATCTTCATTTTCAACATTTATTAACTGTTGGGCAAAAACAGCTTTTGGGAAATCCGAAAAAGCACTTCCAGTTCCAGACTTCACATCAGCATCTAAACTCTTTCCAACATTTTCATATGACCATGAGCAGCAACCAACTGCAGTGGAGTTGAAGAAGGAGAAATCTGCAACAAAACGTTTTGTATTTGATTCATCAAAGATTGCTTCTTTAAAATCCAAAACTGCAAGTTCAATCGTGGACCGGCCTACTCGTGTTGAGGTTGTGGCTGGTCTTATATGGAGATGTGCAATGAATGCATCAAAATCAATCACTTGTTCATCAGTAGTTGATTACATTTGGACAGAAGCTGTGAATTTGCGCAAAAGGGTTGTGCCTAATTTGCCAGAGAATTGTATTGGTAATTTATTTGGGTATTTTGCTGCAGTGGAGAGTAAACAGAGTAACACAGAGTTGAAAGATTTAGTGGTTCAGTTAAGGCAAGGAATACAAAGTTTTGTTGAAAATGAAGCAAAGAGTTATGGAGGTGATAATGCATCTCAAGTTCTATTGAAACATTTCAAAGGTGGAGATGGTTTAAGAGGAAGAGAAGAGATACAGTTATATATGTGTACTAGTTGGTGTAATCTTGGGTTTTATGAGAGTGCTGATTTTGGTTGGGGAAAACCCATTTGGCTTAGTATTACACCTGCTTTTTATAAGAACTTGATAGCATTGATTGATACTAGAGATGGTTGTGGTGTTGAAGCTTGGGTTACTTTGAGTGAAGAAGAGATGGCTTTCTTTGAATGTGATCCTGAGCTTCTTGCATTTGCTTCTGAAAATCCCAAGTGTGTATGAGTATAGTAATTTATGGATTGTTGTTGATTTTAAATTTTATGGAATTTGTGTCATTTAATTGCATTTGAAAAATTGGAAGAACAAACTTAAGGAAATTATATGGTTTTAATTAATGGAGGTATAATATGTTTGGGTATGTATAATTCGTTTGTATTATCTGGATCAAAGTGTTTTAATTAATAAGGTGTGTTTTCTTTCTTTTTGGTCAACATTTCAATATGATGTTTGGTGAACAGTTATTTATATTAATAAAGGGATATATATATATATATATATATATATATATATATATATATATATATATATATAATTCGTTTGTATTATCTGGATCAAAGTGCTTTAATTAATAAGTTATGTTTTCTTTCTTTTTGGTCAACATTTCAATGTTTGTTGATCAATTATCTATCTTAATAAAGGGATATATATATATATATAATTAAAATATACTTTAGATTTAGTATATATTCAATTGTTTTTTTTAAAGTTAGTAAAAAATGCTATAATATTTCTAAATTTTATGATTAATATCATTGATATCTTCAAAACTAATGATGTTAACTTTTATATCTATATTATGTTAATATTTCATTAGCTTTGATACTAATACGCGGGTTTTGATTGCCAATTAATCCTATGATATAATTTTAATCAATCTGACCTTCTAAGAGACTGTTGTTACATACTCTAAATAAGTCTATTAAGCCTTAGATATGTTTGATCTTGTAATTATAAATTCATATAAGTACATGTTTATGTACAAATAATATACCTATAATTTTTAAAAAGATAATAACTAATTATAAGATTATTAAATTCCCTTTTTTCCATCTTCTTCTTCTTCTAAGAAAACTTATTTTTGATTAAAATAGTATTTTAATATCCTTGAAACATGATGATCTATTATACTTGTAATAGCTTTAATATAATCTGTATATGTATCTAATAAAATGTTAAACCTTTTAAAAATTTTAAGACATGTTTCATAATTCACATATTTAAGATATAACCTTTATCAAATTTTTCTAATAAAATTATATTTTTATCTTTCATTTTAAATTCTTTAAAATTTAGTGCTAGTTGTTTAATGTTATTCCTTTTCATAATATTGTGATATTTTTATCTTCGTCTTTTTGTTTATTAGTATTATCACTTATATAAGCAAATATCTAAACATTCAATATTCTTAATTAGTTTAAAATTTATAATTGTTATACATAAACTTAATGGATCTACCACGGTATTCACTTTTGTTTATTTTTTCTTGTTCCATCGATTATTTCTTAGTTTTTCTTAAACCCTAACACTCTCTTGGTAATTGTGAGCTTTTTGCATCGTATATAGATGGTGTTCACTTTATACTTGTTAGGAAAAAGTAACTAAACTCCATTTTATTCATGATATAATGATTGTTACAAACTTAAGGCCAACTAAGAACCTTAAAGGGATTCTTAACCGCTCATAATTAGTGGATACATAATGACTAACTGGGATTTCTATGCTAGAGATTGTGTATTTTTTTAAAGATATATGCTCTTGTTTTTTTGGTGTTCTCCAAATGAAAATAAGAGTTCCCTTTATAGCACAAGGAATCCCTATTTATAAGACAAAAAATTTATTTCATTCTTACTTTAATTATTCATTTGCTTTTCTACTTTAAATATCAACCACTGATTTTTTCTTTAGCATATGCTACTAACTAAATATGTGGGTCTACATCTTTATTTATTTTTGTCATTTTCTATCGACAGTTCCTCCTTTTATTCTTCTTTGTCGTTTTCTACCAATAATCCTTTTAATGACGTTGGTGATTATGCATCTTCATCTTCTCGATCTTTGATACAATAAATGCATTTTTGATCTTTGCTGGCTTTTCTGGCATAGAAGCAGAATATCTTCTTTGTTTTTTGACCTATTTTCAAGTTGTTACTGTTAAAATTTATTTCATATTTGGTAATTTTTTCACCATTTTTCTTTGAAAGAGAGCCATGCTACTATGAGAAATAATAATGAATTTATTAGTTGAGTAATTTACTTTGATCTCAGTAGAGTTATCAATTTTTCTAAGTTCGTAGTAAATTTGGTTTAATATTTAACCTCTTAATACACATAGTTATTCTGTGTTGAATTCATTTTTTAGAAGAGTCCTTGGTTTGGAAACTTCTCTGTTTAAGTTAGAAATTCCTATCTTGATGAAGTAGTAGGGACTGATACATTCTTTCTCATTATAGTTCATTAGTTAACTTAAAAATATGAGATAAATAGGCTTGTTATCTATTCTAATCTTCTTCTTAAAGTTCTTGATTGCTTTTTTAAAATTTTCTGGGAAATAATTTAATTCACTTAAATTAATTCCTAGATATTTTTTTCTATGAGTTCTACATGGAAAGATTTACAAACAAATATTGGATCAATTCCTGCCAAAATGTTGAATTTACTTCTAGTAGAGAATTTCTTTTTTTAGTATAGAACTTCATATCTTCTATGTGTTTTTAGGTAGATTTTCTGAGTAAGTTGTAGAGGCTTAAGCATTATGGTTTTCTAAGATTTCTATATTGGTCATTTTCATCTTCAATAGATGAATTTATGGGAGATGTTTTCTTGAATAGTATTGAATGCTTTACTCTTTTTGATATCTTTGAGAGAGATTATTCTCTAAATAGTACTAGAAATCTTACTATTTTTTCTAGAGTTGTCAACCTGCTTAGTGCTGTTGGTTGTTGTTGTAGTGTTGCCAAATAATTTCTTACTATCTCTTATGATTTATTAGTTTTGATATTTTGTAATTGACATAACTGTCTTCACTTCTATTCTATTGGTAAAGGCTTTTTGAGTTACTTCACTAAACCCTAGAATAGATTTACTGGCTTCTAACTAATTGGTATATATTCTTAGTTTTAGGCTATTATAGACCACATAGGTTTTTTATGTTCTTCTTTTTCTACTTCATCAACCTAATTGAACTTTTTTGTTTCAACGATGTTACTATCTTTCGAATTGTTAGGCTCTTCTTTTTTATCTTAAATTCTTTATTTAGATTGAATTTTTAATGAAGATTCCTTTTTTGAATTTTTGAATTCTAAGAATTGTTTTGAACAATCAAGTTCCACCTTTTTATTTCCTATTTCCATATGAGACTTCTCGAGGTATAATAGCTTGAGTTGTTCTTATATGATTTTTATCTTCTTTTCCTTTATTTTGATCTTGATATCAAGATGTTTCATTCTTGTAAGCATAAAAATAGTTAGAGGTGCTAATTCTCTAATAAGAGCATTTGCTAAGCTATTCTTATTCCTTGGAAGATGTTTGACATCAAAATTGTAGTGATTGAACCAATATTACCATCTAGCTAATCTTCCTTATTTGTAATCACCTACAATATTAGTTCTTAAGAAATAACCAAAATTATTATTATCAATTCTAATAATGAATGTGAAACTTATGACATATATTGCAAATTTTTTAATAGCTCTTTTAACAACTGTATATTCTTTTTCATTACTGTGATAATTTAACTCTATACCTTGAAAAGATCTTGATCTATAGCTACAAAGATATTCATCTTTGTCATCTACTTTTGCTTTCAAAACTACTCTTCAATATTATGTGAAGCATTTGTTTCAATTATCATTTTATCATCTGTCCCTCGATGATATAAAATTGATAATTTTTTTACCTTTGCTCTTACTTTATCCATATACATAGTATCTTGTTTTTACCATTTCTAGATATGGTATTTTTTCAATTTTGCTTGTAAATGTTTTCGCATTTCTACAAGTTTCTTGATATATGTTTTAGCATACATCAGACATCTTAGAAACCTTTGTAATTGGTTTTTATCTTTTTAATTTACTAGGAAAACCTTGAATGTTATTTAATATATGAGATTGTAGATTATGTTTTTCATCTTCAATTTCCAACCTTAAATACTTAATTTTTTGTTGAGTAAGTACTGCTTTCCTTTCAGAGAGTACAATGTCTTCTTTCCTAAATTCTTGTATATTATTAATAATATTCAAATAATGTTTATTTAATTCATTACTAAAAACAAAAACATCATCTATATATACACATCAAATATTTTGTAATTTTTTAAAGATATTATCCATATATTTTTGAAAGATATATAGAGCTTATTTTAATCCAAATGGTACAATAGTCTAAATTCTGGTATTATGACTTTTAGTTTCAAAATTTTTTGAATTTGATTTTTAAATTCAGTCATGTCTTCTAGAGTATAAATAATTGGTTTTACTATAATAACTTTATTAGGGTCTCTTAATTTTATGTTGGCAATCATTTTAGATTTATTGATTTTTCGATCTAAAGGATTTTCTGATTTTACTGTTTTTTAATAATTTTCTGATACCTACTTAGGGCTTTATCTTCCTATATTTCATTAAGAAAATGAGTTTTGCTTCTCTTCTATATCTAATGGAATATTTTATAAATAAGGCTCTTGTTGCTCTATTTCACCACGCTTTCGCTTTTTATATTGTTGCATAAAAGTTAGGTTTGATACCGTCAAAGCTTTTCTTATTTTTGATACATAAATGGTATCACCATCTAATGTTGTTAGACTCATTTTGTCTATATATTGTGTAAAAGGTTGATATAAGTTTAAAAAAATATTTTCTATTAATAAATCAACTTTTGTTTCCTGTTGATATATAGTAGTAATATGAAACATTTCTTCTCCTTTAATTATATATGTATCTTTTAAAACCTTATTAAGATTTATTGTAGTATTTGTTTTACATTCTTACAATTAAATCTTTTGATGCATGTTTTTAGTGTTATTTTGGAAGCACATATTTACTTGCTACACACATACGAACTCATATATGTATATATGCATGTAAATGATAGCTGACATAGCCTTTAAATTTAATTCATACATTTGTGTAAGTACTACTTAGATTTGTAATATTATACAAATTATTCATCTTCTGATGAAGAGTGCCTATATTCTAAGTGTTTATATTCTGAGTCATTTATTTCCTCCTCAATTTCCTCTAATAGATAGATATTGTAGGTATTATCTATATCTCATTCCTCAATTGGTTCTAATTCCATCTTAAAAGTTTTTTCTAAGATTTGTTTTCTGTGAAAATTCCTTTTTAAATTTTTTCTTACGTAGAAGCCTACTCGGGCATTCATTAACATAATGTTCTTTTTCATTACAGATCCAACATCTGCATTTTCTTTTTCCCTTAATGATAATAATTTTTATTTTTAGGAGGTTTATACATCTTCCTTCTAAAATATATTTTCATATAGGTTTCTCTATTAAATCTTCTTTTATATTTTTGAAATCTTGTTTTTTGAATTTATATTTTTTAAATTTATTGTATTTTTGTTTGTAAGGTTTTATGTTACATTCATATTTTCTTGATATTTTAAAATATTTTGTATCACAACAGATTTTATCATTTCTTTTTATTTGTTTATATTCCTTTATTTTTTGGCATTTAATAATTATCCAGATTTTAAGGCTTCTTATTCTTCCTATTAAGGTGTCTAGTGTAGTTTCCTTATTTCTCTGATTCCAACTTTCTGTTAAGCTCTTATATAATGTTTCAAGTAATTTTTGGAAAAACATTTCCTTATAAGTTGTTTGTATAGAAAGTGATAATTTATGGTTTCATAATATAGATCTAATAGATCATATTTATAATTATCAATAGAGCTTGAATTATAGTGGGATACTACCTCTAATTCCCCAATGCAACATTTCTTCCATTTTGGGTGGTTGTCTTATTTTATTGGTAGTGTCAAGCTCTCCTAACTTTTGCCTATTTATTTCTTCCATATGTGGGTCAGATGTTTTTTCTTGATAGAAAATTGGTAATAAAATTAGTTTCATATGATCTTTTGGGGTTATACTTTCTGATTTAATATCAATCTTACTTATTATTATCACATCATCTTACTTCTTGTTTGTACAAAATTTTTCATTATAATTTTCTTTTAATTCTTCATTAGTTAGTGTTAACAAACTAATTAATTTTTCTATATCCCTATTTTCGGGATTCATGAATTGTTTTTCTAATTATTTTCTATATTCCATGAAATTGAAATTATATCTTTTTCCTTAGATTTTTCTTCATTTTTTCTTCTCTCATTTTAAGGAATGAAGACATATGATCCCTCGGATGGTTCTACTTTTAGTCCTTCTAAAGGATCATATTTATGACTTATAATATCGTTATTTCTATGTATATTATATATATTTTCTTAGTTATGTAAATTTCTTATGTATTTTGTTGTAATTTATTATACATTCATTTATTTCTTTTAATAATTCTTTTTATGTTTCGATTATACCTTGTAAGTATTTTATATTTGATTATTTGACTAAATCTATTTTTTCTGTTAAAAGACTCAAAGTGTTCATTAATGTTATTTGATTTTTTGTTATGCATATTAGGCTTCCATCTATTTCTAACTGTATATTTTTTAATTTATCTTTAAATATTATTTTCTTCCTAATATGACATCATGAACTAAAACTTTTATTACTTAAACTTCATTTTTTAATTTTTTAACTTCTTCTTTATTAGAGGTTTCTCCTTCATAGTCTATAAAAGTAAATCTTGATATATTATTATTTTTAACCACATTATTTTTTCTTCCTTGTATCAGAGGTTTTTTCTTGATATCTAAGTGACATTCCTCCGGTATTTCAAAATTTATTAGTATTTCTGGTTTAATTATTTGTCTAAGTTTTTAAAAGGTTCTATATTTTTTTATAAATTCATTTTATTAATATATTGAACTATTATTATTATTTGTTAATGAATACTCTACTAGATATTGTATTGAAAATTGATGATGTCATTCTTTCATTAATTCTTTTCTTTCAAATTCATAAGCTAAATTTAATACTTTGATAAAAAAATTATCATGAATGTTTATAGCAAACCTAGAATATGCTGTAAATTTTAGCTTATGGTATCCTAAAGTATAATGGATCATTCCTAGTAGAGCATATTTTCTATTTATTATTCTATTATCTAGGAATGATGTTTTTATAAGTGTATCATTCCTTCTTTGAAATGAGTTTGTATTAATATTTGGATTTCTCTTAAATGAATCTATTCAATTTTTTCCTTTATCTATTTGGAGAATTTTAGATAATTTATTTAATATAGTTTCTTTGTCAATTAATAGTATATTACACATTCATTTTGCATTTATGATATTAATGTCCATTTCTTTATTACTTATTTCATAATAAATTATGTCATTTTTTTAGAATAATTTCATTAAAGATGAAAATGATAGGTCTTTAAATCCATTTCTTTCTTTAAGATTTAATTTTACTTTTTAATTTTCTCTTTACTTATTATCATATCATAGGAAAAACATCATAATATGTATTATATTTTTAATTATACTATTCATAGATTTTTTTCTTGATTTTCTATTTCTTCCATTTATGAAATATTATTATTAATTTTTGTTAAATTTAATTTTTGTTATATTTGAGTGTATTTTTGAATTTTTTAAAATTTTGAAATATTTTTAAAGATACTTTAAAGTTTGAAAATATTTTTGATATTATTTACTTAATAAAGTGACTAATATTATATATTGTGATATGTATTAATAATATATAAGTATAAATTAAATATTAAAATAAAATGTAATATCTTAAAATAATTATTAAAGGTAATTATATTTTAACATCAAATCGTATAAAAAAGCATTTTCCTAGTAAATTACGTATCCACGTTAACAAATGTTTTCATACAAACGAATATTGAGAATTATCAAAATTCTTTTTAAAATTTAAAAAGTGAAATTTTTTAAGATCGGTTTTGTAATCAATAATGCATTTAATTTCTAGTTTCTTAAAGGTCTGTTTTGTGATTAATTATATTTTTAATTCCTATAAATAATTGCATAACTCTTAGCTATAAATAAAATTTTATTTTTAACAGCTTTACACTATGTATATTTTTTCATATAATATAAAAAAAATACATGTTTAAAAATAATATATATATATATATATTATTTATAACATAAAAAAATAAAAAATAAAATTATTTAAATAAATAGGTGATATAAAGATTAGATCTACTTTAGTAGCTTGGTGGTAAATATCAAATTCATTAATTTAAAACAATTAATCATCTAGTATTTTATGTATTTTAAAATAAATTTATATTAATTAATAAAAAAATCTATTTACTTTTAAAATAGAATCATCATCTTCTCGTGGTTATCAAACTAACAATTTTACAATATATATATATATATATTTATATTTATATATATTTGTAGTTTCTATAATATATTTTGTAATATTTTGTAATATATTGGTAAAAATTAATCATAAAATTTTAAGTCAATTAAAGATTTATTGTTGTAAAAATATATTTTTATAACATTGTAAAATCATCTTAACCAAAAACATACATACATATTTAAATAATATATAAATGATAATATATATTATTTTAAAATCTAAGAAGCAGAGACGAACGCATATTTTTGAAAAATTTATTTATAATATTATTTGTAACCCAACAATAATTATTCCATATTAATCCAATCAATTATATCTATATATATTTTTAAATAAAATGTTAAATAGATTTTTTTAAAATCAAACTGTAATTGGTTTAATTCAAGACTATAATTTAAAGTGTTAAATCTAATCTTTAATAATCATATCACAAGATAAGTTACCTCTTATCATCCTATTTTATCAAACAATAAATATTGTGGTTTAAATTTAACTTAAAATGATAAAATAATAATCTTATAAACTTCATTTGAATATAATATAAATATATAAGCATCATTTCACAATAATATAAATGAACTTCTAACAATATTTTTTTTATCATATTCTCTAATGAATTCATCTATCTCCTTCTCACACCCAAATATAAAAATTGTAATTAATTAACTCATTATCTTTAGTTTAATAAAAGATATTTTTTGAAACAAATAAAAAGCAATAAAATAATATGTATTACTTTATATTTTAAATTTTATATTGATTTGAATTTTGTTTTTGTTCAAATGTTAATTTGAATTTTGATGTTAGTAATAATTCAATAATTTAATTTCATTCACTTATTTTTAGCTTAAAAAATCATTTTCTTATTTTTCTGTACAGGTTATTGTGAATTTTTTTCTACTTTGCTATTGTAAAGTTTATTTTACTAATTATTAATGTTTTATCCTAGCATTCATATTTTATTTTTTAAAATACGATTTATTTTTCATATATAAGAAAATAAATAAAAGTAAGATAAATCCAACCCCTTAAAAAATATTTTTGGATCAGTCCATGTTAAGAAAGCTTTTTTGTTTAAGATTATTTTAAGTGTAATTTAGATTTTTATATATAATATGTGAAATATAATTGTGAAAGTTTTAAAATGTGAAAGACAAAAAATACATTAAAAAAATAAAGTTTTGAAAGCTTCCCTTCTCAAATTTAAAAATCTATAGTTTATATAAGAAATGGGAGTTTGCTCTCCCTTACAACACCCCCATTTATTTGAAATTTATTTTTTTTAATATTTATTTTTTATTTGAGTTATATACACTATATATAGTATATATTTATTTAACATTTTTATTTTCTTTCATATTATTTTATTATTTTATGGAATTGCTTTGAAAATTTATTAGTTTAGTTATAAATCAAGCTTAAATGATAGTGATTACTGCATGTTAATAAACATGTGAGATAGAAGAGATAATTAAGGGTATTAAGGAGAGGAAAAATGTGTATGTTTTATTTATTTATTTTACCTTTAATTATTATCTCTTTCATGTTGTTTGACTTAGATGAGGATTCATAGCTTCACGAGTTGCTTTTTTTAATTTATTCTTATCTATTAGGACAAATTATCTTAAAAATTTATTTTTTATTAAATTAATTTAACGTTTTATATGTATAATATAATAATAATAATTTGTTCTCCCGTACGTTACCCCATTTATGTGATGTTTATTTTGTTTAATATTTTTCTTTTCTTTTTTATTTGAAATAAAGTTGCTTTTTAATATATAATTTATATAATATAGTTTATATCTATTTTATACTTTTAGTCTCTTTCATACTTTCTTTAAGTTATGGGGCTGTTTTGAAAAATTATTAATTTAGTTCAAAGTCAATTAAACATAGAAGTATAAAGGAGTGAAAAAATGTACATTTTTTTAATCTTTAATTATTTTCTCAATTATTTCAACCGATAGTTTTTCAATTTATACCTATCTATTAAAATAAATTTAAATCATTTTATAAATTTAATTCACCTAATTTAATCATTTTATAACTTTTTTTAACAATTTATTTTTTATTAAATTGATTTTAACGTATTATTATTATTAATTATGAGTGAGTTGGATTCCAATCATTTGATTCCTAACTTAAAATATATAAAAAAATTTAACTTATGCCATCATTTTTTAATTATGTGATAATTAAGTAAAATTTTATTAAATTAATTTGATAAAAATTAAAATTTTAAATTAAATTTATAAACTTCAAAAAATAAAGAAATAAATGATGTGAATTTAAAGATTAAATTAAATTTTAATATCTTATACAAATTAAAATATTAAATTAATAAAAATTATTTTTTTATTTGAAGTTATTTATTTTCTCTCTTACCTATTCCTATTAAAATTAATTTTTCTTTAAGATTTGACAATTATTTAATGAAAATTCTATATTGCTTTGTAAAAGTGAGAATCGAATTTTTTATGCTTTTTTTAATTCTTATTTTTCTTTGACAATTATATTAAAACTTACATTTGTTATACTCATTAATATTAATATTTTTAATAAGATTCAACACTTATATTTAAAAAAAAATTATTTTATATTTCTATACTTTATAAAAAAAATAGGAATTGATTTCTGTAAAAAAAATTAGCATGTGTTATTAATAATAATTATTTATTATAAAAGTGCCATCATAATTATACTAAACAACACATGTACTCCTAATTATTTGATTTTATATTTTAATTATCTAACTTTTTTTAATTAAATTTAATCATCTAATACGTTTGTTTTACGGGTCAAAAACTACATAACTCATTTTCTATTCAAATAAAAATTAAACAACTGAATTACTAGTCAAAAGTTAACATCACGTACATCAAAAAATTAATTTAAAAAAAAAAACAATTTAGGCGGCCAAAAACGAGCACATAGTATTTTTCACTTATAATATTATATTACTTTAAAACGTTGGAAGTTGTCAAGGTTGAAAGCTATTCATTCTAGCTGTTTATAAAACATCAATATTAGTAAATATGTTAAAATATAATTTTTATAAAAAATATAAAAAATATTATTATTATAAATAATTTTTTTATCAAAAATATAAAATAATTAATTATTTATAGTTTAAACTAATTTTTTATTTAATACATATATTATTAAATACATAAAATATTTATATTTATCAATTAATTGAAATATTGAATATATATATATTTGTTAAATTTTGTAAAATAAATAAATGTTTACAATAATTAAGTAGATTATTTAATTTTGATAATTATAAATAGATAAATCTCTATAGTATAAAAATAAATTTTATTTATTATTATTTTTTAAAAATATTCATATGTATAGAAAAATACTATAAATAAGAAAAAAAAGTAAAAAAAATCAATAATTGATATTTTTAACTTTTTTGACATTTTAAAAATATTTTAATGATATTTTAACAACAATATCTACAATATTCAAGATATTTTAGCTAAAAAAAGATATTTTAATGACATTTAAACGAAGAAGATATTTTTTGCAAAATTTTAACGATATTTTTATCAGTTTTGTGATAATTTTGCTAAATTTAATAAATATATACTAATACTAATTATTATTGTTTTAAAATTTTATTTTATAAAATAAAAGAAAAATTAAGTCTTAAATTTTTAAGTTATTTTTATTATAACTGAAAAATTGATGTTAAAATATTTTATAAATTAGTTTGTAAAAATAATCTTAAAATAAATAGTTAATTAATTTTTTATTTTAGTGATGAATATACATGTAATAGTAACTATTTTATTAGTAATATAATTTAAATACAATATAAATATTAATGATTTACTAAGATATAAAATATTCAGTTAATATTTTTACTATTTAAGAAGTTAATTCTACGTGAACGACAAGCATGAATTGATTTAATTTAATAATCATTTTTTGTTTAAAAATAATTTATATTAATCGATTATTATTTTTTAATTAATTTGAGATATGGTATGATCTAAACATAAAAATTATTAGTTTAACAAAATATGATTTGATTATAAGTGAATTGATCGAAAACTAATTAAATGGGTAATCATGAATTGTATGAATTCTCACTCCTATGTTAATCAAAATAATTGTATTATATAAAATAATTATTCATAAAAAATGCATTGATTATATGAATATTTTGTTATTTATTGGTGTAAAAATTAACAAAAAGTAGAAAAAAAATTATCAAATGAACATTTTTGATATTTATTGGTGTAAAAAATAAAAAAATATGATGTGCTCACAAATGATTTGATCGAACATATTAAATGGATAATCATAAACTACATGTGATCACGCTTTATGTAATAAAAACAATTATCTTTTACAAAATAATCATTCATAAAAAATATATTTATTATATCGATATTTTGGTATTTATTTGCTTAAGTTAAAAAAGAGCTTAAAAAGCATTTTTTTTATATTAATAAATACCAAAATATTAATAAGTAAATTGATCGAATACTTATTAAATGAGTAATCATTTACTCTTTGAATTGTCACTATTGATGTAATGAAAATAATTATATTATATAAAATATTTATTAGTAAAAATATATTTATTATATTGACATTCAAACAAAAATATAATAAACTCATAAATAAATTAATTGAATACAAATTAAATGAGTAATCATTAACTTTATAAATTATTACCCTTAATATAATAAATATAATAAAACAAGTATTTATAAAAAAGTTAATTTATTATATGGATATTTTGTTATTTATTGGTATCAAAAACATAAAAGATATGAGCTATGATATAATATGAACATAATAATAATTAGTTGAATAAAAATATAATATGTTTATAAGTGAATTGATCGAATACTCATTATATGAATAATATTAACTGTGTGAATTGTCACCCTTAATATATTAAAAATAATTGTATCATTTAAAATAAATATTCATAAAAAATATATTGATTATATGAACATTAAACAAAAATATGATATATTTATAATTGAATTGATCAAATACTTATTAAATGAATAATTATTAACTATATAAATTGTACCATAAAAGTAATTGTATTATACAAAATATTGTTTCATAAAAAATATATTTATTATATATAAATTTTGGTATTATTAATGAAAAAAATTAATAAAATAAAATACATATATTATTTAAAAAAATTATATTTATTAATATAAAAAAATATTGTGGTCGACTCTAAACATGATCAAACTTACAAGAAGATTATTTTATATTTCTATATTTTATATAAAACGGGAATCCATTTTTGTTAAAAACAATTTGACATGTGTTATTTCTGTGTATCCTTAATAATTATTATTTATTATAAAATTGTTATCATTATTATACATTTATGACTAAATTTCACTTATGATTCCTAATTTGATTTTACATTTTGATTATCTAACTTTTTTAATTAAATTTAATCATCCGTTGTATGGGTCAAAAACTAATTGTTAAAAATATAACTCATTTTCCATTCAAATGAAAATTAAAAAACCGAATTACTAGTCGAACAGTAACATCAAATACATCAAAAAATTAATTTAAACAAAAAAAAACACAATTTAGAAGGCCAAAAGGAGTCCATAGTATTACCTTTTAATGAAAAGTTATATAAGCAACACCATCCATTAAATATATCAAGATATCTCAATTAAATTAACAATTTCATATCACCTTTCTTATTTAGTATTTTAATTACGAGTATTATTACATAAAAAAAAGATATACAAATTAAATCTTATTAAAACCTATAATTCAACTTACTATTTATATTTGAATAAACAAAAAAATTAATGAATAGTAAGACATCACACCATTAAATCATAATACAAATATTATAAACCCAAGAAGTTATACTATCAACTAACACATTATCTTGTTTATAAATACGAGAAAAGTGAAACCTAATGCACAATTTTCTCAAAGCAGTCAACCCAAACAAAATACCATATTCATGTGATTGAAAGTGATCGAGTTCGAAAAAAAGTAACAATATCAACAGAGTATGACTCCAATCAAATTTTTTTTACCCAAAGGATGTAGCATACATTGCCGCATGAATGACCGCTGCTAGCTCTGCCTCAAAAGCATATGAAACCCCAAGTGGGATACAAAAACATCCCTTAATGAATGATCTTAATGTTAGAAAAACATTCGCATAGCCAGGTAACCCTAACGACCCAAAAGTAGCACCATCTGTATTAACCTTGATCCATCCCGAAGGAGGTTCCCTCCAAGTAACCTTTACA
Organism: Hippophae rhamnoides; assembly: GCA_033030585.1. Lineage (NCBI taxonomy): Eukaryota > Viridiplantae > Streptophyta > Magnoliopsida > Rosales > Elaeagnaceae > Hippophae > Hippophae rhamnoides. Next base: position 21,568,371 of record CM065438.1, on the reverse strand, counting down.
ATCCATGGAACCCATTGTGGAGTGCCTTGTATCCATAGACGATGGAGAGCATGAAGATCATCCACTATATTTTGCATGGATTCACACTATAAAAATCCTGCCTCCTGAAAAAATTTTCAAATTATGATAAACGCTGAGCTTAGAGGCATATCTCTATCCTCAACTATATAATTATTTTTAGCCATCCTTATCACTTAGATGATGGAAACAATCCATGTTTTTCATAAGTTAGCAATCTGTGACCCAAGGTCAACCTAAGGTCAGTTGCCATTTTAGTTGTCTATAAATCAAGGATAAAAGAATATGGGTGAGGTTTCCTGCCAAAAGAGAAGCATAAGAGGTTCCAAAGTGTACTTGCCAAAGAATAACTCAAAAAAAGTGAAAGATACTTTCCTCTGCTAGGTCACATAAGGCGCATTTAGAAGAAAATAAATGTTCTATCTTCTTTGATTTGCAATCAGTGTGAAGTTTGTTCTATGTAGCATACCAAAGTAAGATGGACAGTGATGGTAGTATAAAAGAGGCCCAGATAGTCTTGCCATAACTCTTGAGTTCTCTAACCACACGTGAGGAAGTATAGACCTCATTGAAATTGACTCTTTCCTTAATTGAGTATGTCCAAATTCTTGTGTATGTACTTATTCTTATAACTAACGAGCGAATCTTTGAAGTAATATCTAGATAGAGGTCTGCAAAAGCTTGTGGTAAATTCCATCTATTTTCATGTAAATAATCTCTCACTAGTGAATGCACTAGTGGATCTACTGGAGGGCTGTTCATTTTTTTATTAGAGGAGTGTTCAACCAATTATCTGTCCAAAATTTTAATGAAGAGGCTCTACCAACTAACCATCTAGATTCCTTCAATATGATTAAATAATAAGGATGTATATTGGGCCAGATGGAAGAGTAAACATAATAACTCTGTGAAACTTTCTCCCTATCCAAGTATTGTCTACGAAAGTAAAGCATTAATAACCTGTTAGGAAAAACTTCTTAATATAGCCCCATTTAGAAGGCTAAGGTCTCGTAGGTCGAGGCCTCCTCTTTTAGTAGGCAATAACAATCATTTCAAGCAATCTGGACCAATTGAAGTTTATCTATCTTTTTCGACCAAAAAAAGTTCCGAAGTACTTTTGTTAGACTGTCGGAGACTACTTTAGGCCAATTATATATCTAAAATGAGTGAATAAACATACTTTAATTGACTCAAGATATCAAACATCTACACCCTACCAAATAGAGGGTGAGTCATTTCTATGCTTCTATTTTTGCACGAATTTTATCAATTAATCCTTGGAACCAACATTTTCTTATAGCTCTCTGAAATGATGTGACACTTAAGTAGAACAAAGGGTACCCCAATATGCATCACAACTATTTCTTGAAGTGATGAAATATTATTCTATGGTACATTTTTATCAAAGTAAATGAAATATTTATTCAAATTGATCAATTGACCTGAAAGATGCCCATACAAATGTTACAACATTGGAAGTTGTCAACTGTTGAAAGCTTTTTATTTTTATTTTTTTACATGAATAAGACACTAGTCTTATTCTTTTGCTTGGTAGCCATTTCGAATGTTGTTGTGCAACTCATCCATTTTGAATGCACCTTCAAGTTGATGAGTGACAGACTAATGAACTAATTATTAGTTACTTCATTATTGTGACGTGAAATCCACCTAGAAGAGATCATTGAGAAATGATAGAGTAAAGCCTGAACTACCTGTATAGTATCCATAACTTCTAACTTGCTTTTCATATAAGATTGACTATTGAATGCATCAATAATCATTTTATCGTCTCCTTTTATGTATAACACACAATATTTAAAATTAAGTGTATATTAAAAGATAGATTGGAAAGCCAAAGAATAAGACTAGTGTTAAATCCAATTGTTGAAAATCCATGGTGCTAAGTTGCATCGAAGTTGAACTTAAAAGCATCATATGATAGTTTTTTTCCATTTTGAAAGAATTATAATAAAGTTCTTAAAGTCTGTCAAATATGAAGTTTGGGTATGCTCCAACAACAAGTGTTTAAGCTCATTAATCTGCCGAGAAATATCATAAATGACAATTGTGCAGATAAATAGTATCATTTAAATAAAATCTTGTTTCATACCCACCATACCATTTCATTCACATTGATAGCAGTGAGAATAAAAAATTAACAAGCCAAAGAAGAGGTTATATTTAGCTTTAATGGTTTAAGAATTAGTCGAATATAGGTAAAAATATCAAATCTCTCCACAAAGCTCCAATTAATGTTCAAATTCCATATATATATTGCCTACTAAAAGAACTATTTTACTAACATAATTACTCTATTTTCAAATGAGTTTTTTTTATTAAATAAAATCAATGATGATTTTTTTTTCATAAATTTTATTTAATATGAATTTTTGATATATTTTTGTTATTATTTAGGGATTCTTTATTTGAACTTAGATTTTCTATTTTTATTTGTTAGAGATGATGTTACTTTGGTGTCCAAGATAATGATAGAAATGAAGATGGTTAAAGAAATTAATGCACTTATTATATAGGATATAAATAAAAAGTCATTAAATGAGACGATGATACTAACACCAAAATGATTCAGAAAGATATTAATGTTGTAGTATTTTTGTTTAATTTAAATAATTATGTAAATAAATTTTTTCATATTTATAAATAATACACTTATATTTCAGACTCAAATACGATAGTTTTAATATGGTGAGGGCTATTTTATATATGTATATATATGGTAATGATTCAAATAAGAGAGTTTGATAGGTCGAGGGCTCTTGAAGTCAATTTGCTTATATCAAGTAGACACTTTAGTTATTTTTAGTCACTTTTATTAATAAAAGTTTGTGATAAAATAATAAAGTATATTTAACGAAGATAATGTTATCATTTTAAAGTTCTCTCCTTTTCTTTTTTTAGTTCAATTTTGATGCTATTTTTTAACTATATTGTCTCCATTTTTCATAGTTTTTTTTGTCAATCTTCTCTATTCTCTCCATGGTTGAAAAATACAATAGATTATAATGAGAAAAAAAACTTTAAATGATAAATTTTTCTCATTAAATCATGAGTTAATGTCTCTATAAGTCATATAATTCTTCAAAATGCTTACTTTAGTTGTCTAATTTTTAAATTATATACCTAGAGTCTTTTAAATTATTAAAATGTATATTTTTTTTTCTATATCTTTTAAGGTATATATTTAGAGTCATCTAAATCTTTAAAAATTTTCATTTAATTCAAATAATCTTTTTTCAAACGATAAATTTAAAATTTTAAAAATAAAAAAAGTAAAAAAATCAAAATTAATAAAAAAAAATAAACATATTCAATTTACATTTAGAATAAAAGAAATTAATTTAGTTTTTTCAAATTTCAAATTTTATTAATTTTTTTTTGTTTTTTCATAACATATAATTTTTAAAACTTTTGCATTTGAAAAAAATAATTATAATTATAATTATTTTTACTTTTTGTATTTTAAAAATAGAATATGTAATTTACATTTAAAAATATTATTTTTTTTATTTTATTTTAAATAAATAGATTTTTATACCATCAAACTTTAAGAGTTTTTATAAATATACGATCGAATTTTTATTTTTTATTTTCATATCATCAAATTTTACTTTTATGATAAATATATTATCAATATTATAAATTAACGGGGTTAACTAGTGATTCATTTAATCCCTAAAATCCCAAATCAGAACTCATTCATACCCTATGCAAAAATTCACCCCTATCAAACAAACCTTAATTAGCAAAGACTCACCCCAATCGGCAAAAGATGTCAAGTGGCGAGATATGACGAGGTAGGGGCAAGAAAGCTATTCTTATCACCCACTTAAATAATTTTAGAGGTGGGACGTGGATTCTCCATCAGAGTTTTAAATATTTTTACGCGGATCATCCCACTAGTAAAAGAACTTAATATCAATATTAAATATCCAAAATCAACATAAAATTTCAATTATATATATTTATTATGTAATTAATTATAATAATTTTAAATAAAAAATAAAAAATAATAGTTATATTTAAATTAATTATTTTATTATTATGAAAATCATTAAAATAATTATATTTTATGTAATATTATATTATATTATATTTTTACAATTAAGTAATAATTTACTAATAGAAATAACATTTTTTAATAAAATTATTAGATTTAATTATAGATTTATGAAAATATATAATATTTTTTAAAATAAGATATAAAAAAAAAGGAGCAATGAGGGTGATCTTGATCTCCACGTAAGTCCTACGGGATCATTCGTCATAGGTGATAAAATCAGATTTTAATAGACTCACCCCAGCCAGCGAAGAATAACAGTTATAGCCATCAATTGGACAAGACTGATTTCAGAAAACTAGAAAATGAATTCGAAAAACATAAGGGCAAAAAGTTAAGACATAAATGGGTCATATCTTATATTTTTCATTTCAATCATTAGATACAGTCGGCTGCTAATTAATTACACACTGAATAGAAACGGGTTGATCCTATCCACGTACACCCTAGTGAAAGCCTGTTACTGGATTCTCCATCACACGTACACCCTAGTGAAAGCCTGTTACTGGATTCTCCATATATATTTTTTTCTGCGTATTAATAATACTATAGATATATTAAAAAATACAATTTAGATTGAGTTACGGATTAAGTCGTTTTCTTTAAGATATTTTGTGGTTCTATTTAAATTTATGCAAGCAATTAGAATCTCATCGTTCTTAAGATAGAACAACTTATAATCTTTTTTTTGTCTCGAAGTTTCACTGCACTAATAAAATCCGAAATGTTATACTTTTAAAGTATTTATGTTGCTTAGAAAATTGAAAAAAATAATTTAGAATTTTTTTTTGGTGAAGGGCAGTTTGTGAGTTATATATAACTGAGAGCTATGATCCTATTTTTATAATTGAAAAAAGGATGAACATGCATATAACGTTTACACAATAATAATGAAAACGTTCACACAAAAATAGCGAAATGTTTTACACAATAATAGCAAAAACGTTCACAATAATGGAATGGAACGGTTAAAAAAATAACGGTAAGGTTTTGGGTGACTCAATTTGGATAAGAACGAAATTTTTGACTATTGAAAAAATAATTTTAATAATGAAATTTTTTAAAAAAATAAAGTGTCACCTCATTTCAGACATGCACACACACTCGCATTCGACTCGGCATAGCTAGTTGGTCGAACGAACGGTGATGATAGCACGCGCGCGTGTGGCTCTACAATTGCCTAGGTCTTCTCCCCTTCTTCAAAAGTGGGTGCCCTTAGGGCCCAATCCCAATTGTAAATCCTTCTCTATATCAACACTTTCTAAGAGATGTAGAAAATCAATGTAGGACAAAGGTTTTTATGAAAGGAAATTTTTTTGCACTTTTTCTCATCATTTTTTATTTAAATTTATACTATTTTCAACAATCCCTCATTTGAATTTTATATAAAAATAGTTTTCATCGAGCAATCGATCAATAAAAAAAATAAGATTGTGCATCAACAAAAGGTGTCTATTGACTTGAACCTTTGCATAATGTTAATGTTTTAGAATTTACTAGATTACCTCGTAGTTTTAAACTCAATATCTAACAACATTATACACAAAAACCTTTCCATGGCGTAATTCGAAAGGCCTATGTTTTACGACCATGCACATGTATCCTAATATAGTGAATGCTCTAGTAAATTTTTCCTAAAAATTTCATAAGCGATCACACTTCCACATTCACATAGGTGAGTCTATCAAGAGTACTCATGTAGTTATGTACTCCACTCCACATAGAGTATAGAACTCATTAAGAAATAATAATTAACTTATCATTTTTGTCACTTCATGACTTCTTATTACCCATTGAACTTACTTATTGGGATCTCTAGTCTATAAGTTGGGTTTTCATCATGAGTGACTCTTCATTCTAAGGGCATCAATCTCATTCCTTTTGAGGTTTTAAAAACCTTCTCTCTTACTAATCCTTTCGTCAAAGGATCAGTTAAATTTTCATCAATATGTACATGATCCACCTTACAACTCCTGTAGAGAGAAATTATCTAATAGTACTATGCTTACGACGTCTTTGTCATCTCTTGCCGTTGTAATAACGGTTTTGAATCTTTGCAATAATTGCGGTACTATCACAGTGAATCAAGACAACTGATATCGATCTTTCCTATAAAGGGATCTCAGGTAACAAACTTCTTAACCAGTTTGCTTCTTCACTAGTAGTAGGTAGTGCTATCATTTCATACTTTATCATAGATTGAGCCAAAATTGTTTGTTTCTTAAACTTTCAAGAAACAACTCCACCAACAATGCTAAATATATAATCGCTAGTTGCTTTGGAATCTTCTAATAAGGTGTTTCAATCAACATCATTGTATCCTTCTAAATATTGGGAAACTTCTTATAATGTAATCCAAGGTTGATAATTCTCTTAAGGTATCTCATGACCCTTTCAATTGGATTTCAATACTTTATACTAGGTTTACTGGTAAACTTACATAGTAGTCCCACAACATAAGCTATATCTGGCTTAGTGTAGTTAGTAGCATAATGTAAGTTACCAATGATGCTCGTATACTCAATTTGTCTAATGCCATTTCCAGTGTTTTTGAACAACTTTACACTAGGATCATAAGGAATACATGTAGGTTTGCATAAAGCAATTATATTTCTTTAAGATCTTCTTAATGTAATGAGATTTATCAAAAGAAAGTCTCTTTTCAAACCTAGTAATCTTTATACCAATTATTACACTCGCTTTTCTGAGGTCTTTCATATCAAAGTCAACACACAACAAAAATTTCACATTATTCACAACATGAATATTTGACCAAAATAGAAGCATGCCATCCACATATAAACATATAATCATGCAAATGTCATTTTCTGATTTATAATAAATGCATTTGTCACTTTCATTCATTTTGAATCCATGTGAGATAACTCTATCATCAAATTTTTTAATGTTATTACTTATGTGCTTGTTTTAGACCATTAAGGGATTTATCTAGTTTAAAACTTTATTTTCTTGATCTAGGATAACAAAGCCCTCATGTTGGTCTATATAAATCTCTTCTTCTAAGTCACCATTTAAGAAGGTAGTTTTAATATCCATTTGGTGCACTACTAAATCATGGATAGAAGTAAGAGAGAAAATAATACATATGAAAGTTATTCATGTGATTGGTGAAAAAGTATCAAAGTAATCTACATTTTCTCTTTGCCTATACATTTTGGCTACATGATGAGCTTTGTATTTTTCAATAGTACCATCGATTTTTAATTTTTACTTTAGTATCCATTTACATCCCATGGTTTTGCAACCAAGAGGTAAGTCATATAAATGCCAATTTCTATTATACTCAAGAGAGTCTATTTCATAATTTATGGCTTCTTCCTATAAGTTGGCATCTAAAGAAGATAAGACTTCTTAAACAGTTTGGGAAAATCAAATCCAAAATCCTTAGAGGTTGGAGCCTACTTCTCCTAATTTTCGTGTCTAATTTCTCATTTTGTTCACTAGTTCTAGTTATGTGTATACTACTAGAAGACAAGCCTCCACTATTCTTCAATTTAAAGGGAAACCTATGTTCATAAAATTTAGCATCATTTGATTCTATAACTATATGATCATTCAAATCATAAAATTTATAAGCTTTACTATTCACAGTATATCCTATGAACATATATCCATATGCTCTACTAGCAAGTTTATTTCTTTTAGGACCAAGGATCTGAACATAGGCTAAACAACCCTAAGTTTTAAAATAAGTTAAGCTAGGTTTCTTATTTTTTAAAATTTCATATGGTGAAATTTTACTAGTATATTTAGGCACTCTATTTAGCACATAGCAAACAGTTAATAAAATTTCTCTCCACCAATGGGAAGTAGCACTAGAGTTTAATAAAATTATAACAACTGATTCAATAAAAGTTCTATTTTTTCTTTTAGCTTTGCCATTCATTTCAGGAGAATAAGATGTAGTTTTTTCTTGAATGATTCCATGAGTTTTATAAAAAACATTAAAAATATTTGAATCATATTCAGTACCTCTATCACTTCGAAATATTTTTATTTTTATATTAAGTTGATTTTCAATTTCAATCATAAATATTTTAAACATGTTAAACGCTTCACTTTTATCTTTCATTAGATATACATAAGTATAGTCTGAACAATCATCAATAAAAGTTATAAAATATCGTTTTCTATTTCTTGTTAAAATACCATTAAGTTCACATATGTCACAGTGTATTAAGTCTAAAGATTCAGATTCTCTAACTATTGATTTATATGAAGTTTTGGTTATTTTAGCTTGATTGCAAAAGTCACATTTTTCAAAATCATTGAAAGAAAACTTAGGAATTAATTCTAAGGTACTCATGTTCTTGATTATGTGTATATTAATATGATAAAGTCTAGCATGCAAAATATTAAAATAACTTAACATATAATTAGAAGAATAAGCTTTATTGATTTCAACATTCAATTTAAACATGCCCTCAAAGACATACCCTTTCTCAACAAAAACATTATTCTTAGTTATTGTATATAAATCAACCCCTATAGTTTGAGTAAACCTAACTTTGTTAAGAAGATAGCCCAAACTAAGTTTTTTCTCATCTCTGGAGTATGGACAACATCTTTCAAGATGTCAGTTTTTCTAGAGGTAAACTTCAATTCCACCTTACCAATACTAGCAACTTTAGTGCAGTGGAAGTCGCCCAACAACACTTTCTTATCTTCAGACACATAATATGACTTGAACATGTCTTGATCATAGCAATCATGGAGAGAAGCACCAGTGTCCACCCACCACCCCTCAAATCCACCAAAAAGTTAATTTCAGATATCATAGCAATAAGTAGATCTTCGGTAAGGTTTGCCTATGGGGTAGAACGATTCATGTTCCGACAATTCCTAGCCAAGTGGTCAGGCTTGTTACAACTATAACACATAAATGTGTTATTTCTTGAAGGTGGTTGAGGTTCATTCCATGGAGAATTTATGTTTCTATTTTGGTTGTTACTGTTCTGGTTATTATTGCAATTCTGAGTTTTCATGTTTCTTCCTTTAGGTTTCAGAATTACAGAAGAGGATTTCTTATTGAAACTGTTGTTTAAAACAACGAATACTTCATCTTTTTTATCTTATTTTCGGGCTTCTTCTTCTATTTATAGACGGGTTCTGAGACTTTCTAAAGAAAATTCTTTAGTTTTATGTCTAAGTGCATTCTTAAAATCTTTCCATGCAAAGAGTAATTTGTTTATAATAACACCAACTTGAAATTGTTCATCTAAAGTCATACCTTCAAAATCTATTTCATGTGCTATCTTCTCCAGTTTATGTGATTGAGCTTCCACACATTTGTCATCAATCATTTGGTACTTCATGTATCTGCTGACAACATACTTCTTTATTCTAATTTCCTCAGTGTCATACTTCTTTTGAAGTGCATCCCAAATTTATTTAGCTAACTTATTAGAATTATAATAGTTATACAAATCATCTACTAAACCATTAAGAATAAATTTTTTACATAGAAAATCATTTTCCATCCAAGTGTCTAAGTCCTTAATTGTAGCTTCAGTAGGAGGATTAGGCAATGTTGGTTTTTCAGCAGTAAGAACAAAAGCAACCTTTTTCACAGTTAAGAAAAATAACATATTTTGTCTCCATATTTTAAAGTGTAGTCCCTCGAAACGAAATGGTTTGTTGAGATCAGCAGTTAACATTTCAGTAAACATGGAAGATATAAATATGTCTTAAAATTGTTGGTTATAGGTATGTAAAAACAAGATATAAACAATATTACCGATATAATGAAAAGTACAACTTGTGTTGAGTAGCAAATTAAGTCGCTCTCTTTAAGACATTTTGCAGCACTGTCCAAATTTGTGTAAGCAAACACAACCTCTTCGTCCCCAGGATAAAACAACCCAGAATCCTTTTTCTGTCTCAAAGCTTCATTGCACTGATGAAGTCCAGAATGTTATACCTCTACAGTATTTACGTTGCTTGGAAAACTGAAAAAACAATTTTGAATTTTTTTGTGAATAGTAGTTTCTAAGTTATATATAACTAAGAGCTTTGACCCTCTTTTTATAGCTGAACGAAGGATGAAGGTGCGTGTAACGTTCACAAAGAAAATTTTCACATAATAATAGTGAAACTTTCACACAATAATAGCGAAAATGTTTACATAATAATAGCAAAAATGTTCACAATAATGGAAAGGAACAGTAAAAAAAATAACGATTATGTTTTGGGTGACTCAGTTTGGATAAGAATGAAATTTTTGACTATTGGGAAAAATAATTTTAATAATGAAATTTTTTTCAAAAAATAAAGTGTCATCTCACCTCACACATGCACACGCACTCACATTCGGCTTCTCATCATTTTTTTATTTAAATTCACATTATTTCTAATATTTTTACTAATGTCGACACTTCTGGCTATAATTGTAGGTAGCTGGTTGTTCTTATTCAGTGGCTGGGGTGGGTCGATTAAGGTGGTTTTCACTAAGAAAGGTTGAGTCAATTGGGGTGGGCCTTCATTGGTTGGGGAGTGTTTGATGGTGATGGGTCTTAGCAAAGGGTATGAATGGAATATGATTTGGGAAGGTTTTATGGATTTATTGAATAAGTTGTTAATCCTATTTATAAAACTCGATGGTATGGAAGTAACAAATAAAAGTTCGATAATGTATTTATAATAACATTTAAGTTTGGTGTTATAAAATTTATTTACTCTTTATTTTTTAAAATTTTATATTAACCGTTTGCCCATAACGATAAAATATGCTAAATCTAATTGATGACAATTCATGTTGCTAAGTTGCATCGAAATTGAACTTAAAAGCATTAGAAGGTGGATTTTGCCATTTTGAAGGGATAACAACAGGGTTCTCAGAGTTTATCAAATATGAAGTTTGAATATGCTCAAACAATAAGTGTTTAAATTCATTAATCTATGGAGAAATATCATAGATGATAGTTGCGTAGATAAATTGTACCCTTCACGTAAAATTTTATTTTGTAACCACTAGAACTTTTCATTTATATTGACAAAAGTGAGTAAAAAGTTGATAGGACAAACAAATGACATAATTAACCTTGATGCTTTAAGAATCAGTGGAATGTTGATAAAAATATTAAATCTTTCAACCAAGCTTCAATTAATATTCAAATTCTAATATATGTATAAATTTTGCCTACTAAAACAGATATTTTACCAATGGAATCACCCTCTTTTCAAATATTTTTTGCATAAATTTTATTTAATATATTTTTTGGATATATTTTAGTTATTTTTTATGAATTTTTTTATTTATATCTAATCTAATGACGTAGATTTTTTATTTTTATTTGTTAGAGATAATGATACTTTGGTGTCTAAGACAATAAAAGAAAGGAAATTAGTTTAAAGAAATTAACGTAATTATTATAACAATTCAAACAAAGAGAAAGTCCTTAAATGAGATGAATAATAACAGTACTAACACTATAATGATCCAAAATGATGCTGATATTGTAATATGTGTGTTTATTTTAATTAATTATGTAATTAATATTTTTTTATATCTTTAATTTTAATGAATGATATTATATTTTCTAAAATAAAAATAAGTCATACACTTATATTTCAAACTCAAATATAAGAGGTTTGATATCAGGAGGGTTCTTGAAGTTAATTGTGTCAAGTAAACACTTTCATCATTTTTATTAATAAAATTTTGTAATAAAATAATGAAGTATATTTAATGAAAACAAGATTATCATTTTATTGTTATATCCCTTGTACTCTCTCATTCTTTTTTTAGTGCAATTTTGGGGCTTTTTTTAGCTATAAATATAAAAATATCAATATTTTTTAGCTACATTATTTCCATTTTTTATAGTTCCTTTTTTGTAAATTTTTTTTATTCTCTATAGTTAAAAAGGAAAACGGATTACAATACGCAAAACTTTAAAAGATAATTTTGTCCCATTAAATCATAGATTAAGTTCTCTATAAGTAATATAATTATTCAAAATGTACATTTTAATTATCCTATTTTTAAGGTATGTACCTATAGTCTTCTAATTTATCAAAATATATATATTTTATTCTTATATCTTTTAAGGTATATATTATCTAATTTTTTAAAAGCTCCAATTTACTCTAAATAATATTTCTTTTTCAAAGGATAAATTTAAAATTTTAAAAATAAAATACAAAAAGTGAAAAAAATAAAAAAAAATCAAAATTATTAAAAAATCAATTCTTTAAATACACTAAAAAATCAACATATTCAATGTATTTGGAATGAAAAAAAATTAATTTAATTTTTTAAAATTTAAAATTTTATTTTATTTTATTTTATTTTTTCATAATATATAATTTTTAGAACTTCTACATTTAAAAAAATAATTATAATTATTATTTGTTTACTTTTTGTATTTTAAAAATAGAATTTGTAATATACATTTAAAAATATTATTTTTATATTTTATTTTGAGTAAATAGATTTTTATACCATTAAAATTTAAGTTGTTATAAAATATCATTGAATTTTTATTTGTTAAATACATATTATTTAACTTTATTTTCATAATAAATATATTATCGACGTTATAAATTAACGAGTACTGACGATTGATTCATTAAATCCCTAAAAACCCCAAATCAGATTACATTTATACCTTTTGCGAAAACCTACCCCATTGAACAAACCCTAATTAGCAAAGAACCATCCCAAACATTAAAGGATGTCAACAACGCCAGGTGAGTGAGGTTATATGTATCACCCATTTATATAATTACGGGGTGAGGTAGGGATATTTTATTCAAAATTTTGAATTTTTGATTTTTTAAGTGGATCGTAATTATTAAATAAAAAAATTAATATCAAATATATATTAAATAGTTAAAATTAATATAAAATCTTAATTATATATATTTATTATTTAATTAAATTTAAAATCGTTATTAAAAAAATTATTATATTGAAATTAATTATTTTATTATTTTAGCCATCTCATTATTTTATGTATTATTATATTGTATTTTTATAATTAAATATTAATTTAATAATAAAAATAATATTTTTTAATAAAATTATTAAATTTATGTATTTATATTATTTTTTTAAACGTAATATAAAAAAAGAGATCGAGAAATGCATAGAGCGGAAAGGGTGTTGAGTAAAATTTAGAATAAAAAATTTTAAATTTATTAATATTATATTCAAATAAGTAAACAAATTACTTATATTATACTCACTATAACACCTTTCAAAGTCAACTCACAAATTGAAAATAAATACAAACACTCAAAGAGAGCTCTGAACTCACACTAAAACTAAGAATATAAATACTTATTTGTTTTTTATGGAATGATAAAACCAAATGCAAGGTAGGCTATTTATAGTCCTCACCATGCAATCTACACGATACAAATATAAAACTAAGAAGTAATCCTAGCCACACAAATATTATCTACACACTTCTCTTTTCTACAACCTTCAACCACCATATTTATTCATCCTTCAACAATTTCATTTATTTCTCTACATCCTTCAACCACTTCATTTATTTCTCTACATCCTTAATTATTATGTTGGTGTTGATTTTCAATACTCCCCCTCAACACCAACTCTCACTATTTTTACCGTGTCAAGCTGACGGTGAAACATTTTGAACTTGCCAATGCTTAAGCTTTTTGTGAACAAGTCCGCAACTTGATCATCTATCTTGATTTGCCTCATTTCAATTTCTTCTTGCAGAACCTTTTCTCTGATAAAGTGATAGTGTACTTCAACATGCTTAGTTCTTGCATGAAAGACCGGATTCTCTACCAAATGAATTGCCAATTGATTGTCACAGTACAACGGTACTGCATAATCTACTGGTTAATGTAGATTATTCATTAGCTATATCAATCATGTACACTCTTGAGTTTCCATTGTCACTCTCGATACTCAACTTCAGTGGTTGATAATGATACCGTTGGTTGTCTCTTGCTACACCAAAAAATTGTTCCGGAACCCAGCTTAAACACATATCGAGTTGTTGATCTCCTAGTGTCATGATCTCCTGCATAGTCCGCATCGTAGTAACCAACTAACTTATAGTCTCCACCTTTCTTGTACAAAAGACCATAGTCAATTGTACTATTCACATATCTTAGTATTCGTCGAACTACATCCAAATGAGGCTTCTTTGGATTTTGCATGTACCGACTCATCACACTAATGACATAAGAAATGTCAGGTCGAGTCAAGGTTAAGTAGATCACACTGCCTATCAATTGTTGATTCATCGTTGCATCTTCCAAATCTTTTCCTTCACATGTACACAATTTGGAATTTGGTTCCATTGGTGTCGAAATCGGCTTACATTCAAGCATTCAGAACCTCTTCAACAAATCTTTGGAATACTTTCACTGACAAAGAAATATTCCTTCTTATGTGCAATCAACCTCTAAACCAAGGAAGTGCTTGAGCTGGCCAAGTTATTTCATCTCAAAATGGACTGGCAAATTCTCTTTCTTTCGAAGAATTTCTACCTCATCATCACTGGTTATGATTAAGTCATCCACATACACTAGCACAATAGCTAGCTTTCCTTCATTGGCTTTAATAAACAAGCTAGAATCTGCAGGTGTTACTGAATAACCACTTTGTGTTAGAAATTCAGCAATCTTACCATACCATGCCCTGGGTGCTTGTTTTAATCTATAAAGTGTTTTTCGCAACTTACACACATATTCATGATGATCTTGGATTTGAAAACCCATTGGTTGGATCATGTAGATCTCCCGATCCAGTTCTTTATGAAGAAAAGCATTCTTCACCACTGGACTAAACGTTTCATCATAGTCTAGTCCATATTGTTGAGAGAAATCATGAGCTACCAATCGTGCCTTGTACCTCTTGATTGACCCATCTGGATGGTGTTTTATCTTGTAAACCCACTTGCACGATATAGGTTTCACATCGCTTGGCTTTCGCACCAGATCCTAAGTTTGATTTTACTGAAGTGCATCGATCTCTTCTTTCATAGTTGTCATCCACTCAGATCTTTGTGATGCTTCTTCAAACGTCTCAAGTTTTATTGCTTCTTCAATTATGGATGCATTGGCATATTTGGAATTTGGAATTCGTGTTCTTGTTGATCTACAAAGTTGATTCTTCTATTTCACTAGGCCCATCTTCTTCATTTAGTTGTTGATATATGCCAGTTTGCCAAGGATTCTAAGTTACTCTTTATTTAGCACCATCATCGTCTGGATCTCTGGATACATCTAAACTTGGTTGGAATTGAATAGTATACAATCCCATCTTTTGTTGCAGCTTATCTCTCATGAGTAGGCCGGTTCTCCCATCGCTTTGGTTTTATATTTATAAAACTCTCGCAAGTGCACGAATCATTTCGTAGAAAATGATAAGTATACTCCCAAGGTTGATCTAAGGAAGGAATATATGTGGTTTTTAATTTATTATTCAAACTTTTAAAAATGAAATTAAATCCTAAACATCGTGTCACAATATTTGGATTTTTGTGTTTTTAACCTAATAACATAAAAATAATCATAGATACAGATTCAATAAACATTTATGCAAATTTTATCTTTTATAATAGTGGAGTATTTATGGATATAATAACTAAGTAATTATGTTTGCTCATATTATTTAGGTTATTAAAGATATGAATTGATATTTATTGATTATCTCTTTTTTATATGAATACCACATTTGGTGGGGTTAGATATTCTTTGTTAACTAAACAAATCAATTAACACCTATGGGTAGGGTTGATAACTAATTTGGTTAATTAAATTAATTTATTTTTCTAAGAGATTGGAATTGAACTATTTAAATGCCACCTTTGGTGGGGTTAGACAATTTAAACTTTATTCAATGTGTCCAAATTAAATCTAAGAATTTAATTATCCGAGTACTAACTTTCAAGTTTTAAACCACTACTGAAAACATGTTATCAATACATTTTCAGATAATAATTCTTATAAAAACTTTTGAAATAAAGCTTCACTCTAACTACCGGGCGATTGTACCAAAAAATAAAAGAACACTACTCTAAATTAGACCAGATAACTAAATCTTAAAATCTAATTTTTAGATTTAAGTTTTTAATAAAAAATAATATATTTCTCTCTAACATTCTTAATATAAAATCTTGAATAAAAATAAAATCAATTCATTTTAGAGATTTTTACCTATTTAATATTTCGCAAGCATAACAACGTTATTATTATATCATGACTAATAATGAATGACGTATTAAGAATTTCATCATCTTTTAAAGCATCACAATGGTAGAACTCTTTTTGTGGAGACGTTAACACAATAGACCATCTTGTGTCAATTTGATCGCTTATGTAAAATACTTGTTTTGCGTGAAGTGCTAATGTGAAAGGATCATCAATGTGACTTATCTTGGATACGCTTACAAGGGTAAATCCCAAATCATCTATTTTATATCCAACATTGATAGCATCTTCGACCTAATCATGCAAGAATACTGAAAGGATCATCAATGTGACTTATCTTGGATAAGTTTACAAGGGTAAATCCCAAATCATCTATTTTATATCCAATATTGATAGCATCTTCGACCTAATCATGCAAGAATATTGTTTCATGAAAGACCTTGTAATCGAGTTCCCAGATTTCTTGAATTATACCATAATATATTCTATTAGAAAGTACAAGATTACCATCTTTTGAACTAGCAAATTTCCTGGTTTGTGCAACCATCTTCACACCATTATTTTGGTTTACTTGGACTTTGTCCCTTGCTTATGTCATAAACCTCAAACCATTAATTGTGAAACTAAAATATGATTTAACATTAAATTTTGGACCATGTGCAAATCATTCTAAAGTTTCTATTATTTTATGATTGAGTTTATTGAGTTCAACTCGAATCTCTACATATAAAATCTGAAATGTATTTAAAAAAAAGTTTTAAAACATTATATAGAAGTACTTATGAATTCTTGTATGTGACACTTACATAGTTATGAAACCAATTAATAAGCTATTACTTATTCTCGTCATACAACCATTTTTCTACTCCATTTTTTCATAACAAGGATCGGTCTTTAGTAAGTTTAAATACATTATATGATGTTATGCAAGATATATCAAATATTCATGATTAATAGTTAAATAAGTAATAATTTTATTTTTTTATGAAAATGATGAATCTGTCATTACTTACTCTGTGTACAGTTGTGACCCATTATTATTTACCAAAATGATTTGGTGTGTTTTTTCTATCGAGTGCAATCAATTAACAATTTCTTACTTCCATCGAGCATAGGGTTACCTACTTGGATCATGTCACGTTCTAAGAACAACTTGTGCATAGTATTCCTAATTTTAGTGCAACCACTAAAGTATTCAGAAAAAAACTCAATGTCCTCTTCAGCAATGTAATGTTCCACCATGCATCCTTGAGGATGATTTCTATTATTTACATATCCGTTAAAGACTTGCATGTATCTCTCAAAAGGATACATCCAACTTAAGTAAGTAGGACCACACAATTGAACCTATTGAACTAAATAAACACCCAAGTGAATCATTATATCGAAAAAAGAAAGAGAAAAATATTTCTCAAGTAGACACAAATTCTTGCAACATCTTTCTATAAATAGTTTAACTCGCCAATTGATATAGATTTCTTGCATATTGTATTGAAGAATGAACAAAGATGAATTATTGATAATCGAACATGTTTTGGAAGAATTGACCTAATAGTAACTGAAAATAACTGTTACATTAAGATATGACAGTCATGTGATTTCAATCCACAAAGTTTCTTATTGGTCATAGACACAAAATTTCTTAAGTTGGATGAGTAACCATCAGGAACTTTCACACTGGTCAAGCATTTACAAAACACATCATTCTCTTTTTATTGACATTGTATATGATGATGGTGGCAAGTATGTTCGATTCTTATCATTTCCACCCTTGGTGCCAATTCAGGTCATATGCCTAGTTTCTTTAAATCCAATCTTACTTGAATTTCATCCTTCATTTTTTCTAGGAATATTAAGTAATGTACCAATCAAGCTCTCACATACATTTTTCTTAATGTGCATGATATCTAAGATGTGACAAATGAATAGATCTTTCCAATAAGGTAATTCCCAAAATATTAATTTTTTATTCCAACAATAATGATCTACAAATTGAGTAACATTATCGTTTTCACCTTTTTTATTAGTTAACTCCTTTCATTCCCCTCTATCATTGAGTATTCTTTTTATCTTTCCATATTGTTTAAATTTCATACCATTTAATTGTCTTAATAAATCAATGCCTCGCAAAGGTCTTAGTGTAGGATCATAATCTTCTTCACCATCGAAAGGTTTCTTTTGGTATCTAAACTTGTGTTTAGTTGGCAAAAATCTTCTATGTATTTTATAAGAAATCTTTTGTCTGTGAATAAGATAAGTTGTAGAAGTGCCATCACTACAAATAGGCCTTCCCATATAACCTTTTGTTGCATATCCTGATAAGTTCCCATAGGCAGAAAAATCATTAATTGTCTATAAAAGGATCCCCTTCAAGATAAAGTATTCTTCTTTATGTGCATCATAAATATTTACACTATTATTCCATAACGTCTTTAAATCATCTATCAGAGGTTGAAAATACACATCAATATCAACATTGGGTTGTTTCGATCCTAAGATCAATAATGTTAGCATCTTGAATTTTCTTTTCATACATAACCAGGGAGGAAGGTTGTATGTTACCTTAATTATTGGCCAACAATTATATCTACTACTAAGTGAACTGTGTGGATTAATTCAACCAACATTAATGGAAGACGAAGATTACGCAGATCAGATACAAATTGAAGGGATCAATTATCTACTACTTTCCAATTTGGAGAATCAGAAGGATGACGTAGCATCCCATCATCAGATCGATTATCTGAATGCCAAATCAAAATCCTTAATGTCTCTTTACTTTTAAACAATCTTTGAAAGCAAGGAATCGGAGGAAAGCACCAAAGAACCTTTGTAGGAACATTTTTCTAAAGTGTTATCTCATTTGTAGCATGTTTCCATCTCAATTCTTTACACACTAGACAATCATCTAATACCTCATATTCTTTTCTATAAAGAATGCAATTATTTAAATAAACATGAATATTATGATATACCATGCCAAATCGACTAATAGATTTCTTTACTTCATACATTGAAGATGGAAATTCATTACTTTGAGGAAACATATTTATTAATATATTTAGTAATTATGTGAATTCCTTGTTAGAAAAACCACTTTTACCTTCACATTGTAAAAATGAATCAATTCCAAATTTTTAGTGTATTTTTTGCACTCTAGATGCAACGACTTTTCAGCATCTTCTAGAAGTTTTTTAAAGGTTTTAGTATTATCTTCATGTAGTTCATCTTCAATAGCATGAAACATATTTTTTATCTATACATTATGTTTAGAGTGCCTATTCTGATAAGATGTATACAATTTACTCACATCCTTATTTATCTCTTTCCCATGAGTATTATCAATATTTTCTCCATGATAATACCAATATTTATAACTCAAAAGAATACCACTACGGATAAGATGATACTTAACTTCATCAATATCATGAAATTTCTCATTTTTACATTTAAGGCATAGGCATCAAATCATACTAATTTTATTATTACTATTTCTACGGGAAAATTTCAAGAAAGTTTCAACTCTAGAAATATTGTTTTGCTCAATTCTATACTTTGACATCCAAGATTTGTCCATTTTCTATTAATAACATTAAATATATTAAATATGTATCTAATAAAATATAAATACATTAATCATCAATATATTTTAGATATTATTATATATGAAGTCATAAATTATTTGAATATCCATCAAAATATCATATAAAAATAAATACATAAAATCCAAACAATTAATAAATTTATTATAAAATTAACAATATAATATACATATATATATATATATGTAATAATAATATATATATATTTTATAATAATAATAATAATAATAATAATAAATATTAATAAACTCATTATACATTATATATATATTTCATGTACATGTAAATAATTTTAAGCTTAAAATAAATTAATATATATCAAAATCATAAATAAATAAAATTATTAAAATAAATAAATTAAAAGTATATTTTTCTCTTCTAAGTTTGAATAAAAATACACAACCTACATAACACAAAAATATATACAAATAATCAATAATACATAATATACATTAAAATAAAAAAGTAATTTTACAAAAATTCTATAAAAATAAAAAATATGAGTAATAAGTGTAAAAAATTTCATAAAAATACTTACAAGAGTAAATAAAGTGACAAAATGAAAGAAATGAAGAAAAAATGTGTTTGGTAAGTGAGAAATTGAAGAAAAATTGGTATGGACTTTTTTGAGTATTATGCTTAAAAAATGGTGGATTTAGATCAGAAATTGGAGAGGAACAAAACTTAACTGACGGTTTTGGAAATGGTAGTCAGAAATGGCCAAAAAAGGAGAAAAAAACTAAAGGGTTGGACGGTTTTTTGGAAGAGAAAGTAGGAAACACGATGAGAGGTTGTCGGTACGTTCGCGTTGGTTGACACGTAGAATCGACGTTACGTCCTACGTGTCAACCAATGCTACATGTGGCTCGCGTCGGTTGGCGCATAGAACTGACGCTATGTCCTATATAGAATATCGATTGACATGTAGAATCGACACTAATTTTTCATTATCTTTACATTTTTAAATCGATTTATAAACATACCGACTTTAAATCCCGACTTAAATATTCTTTATTATACTAGTGATAGAACCATAAATATATACTTTAAAAGTTTGAGGATTAAAGTATACATTTTAAAGAATCATAAGACTTATAAAAACCTTAACCCTTGAGTCATGTTTGTTTCGTAAAATGAAAAAGTAATGGGAACAAAAATGATAATATGAATGGAATTTAATTTTAAATAATTTAATATTAATATGTTTGTTTGAGTAGTGAAATTAAAATAGTGATAAATTTTCAAGTAAATTATATTATAAAAAGAAAACAACAAAAATATCACCCTTAAAACTTATGACTATATAAATATCACATTTTATGAAAAACTCATATTTTCATTATTAAAAAAAAATAAGGTGTATTATTTGGTATTGAATGACGCTTAAATTAAAATACAATTATTTTAAACTTATTCAATTGAAACACGTTCAATTGGACGTCATTCAATGTTATTAGGATGTTATTTTATTGTTATAAGTTTTATGAATATTATTTTTTGTAATTTTATAATTAGGTGAAGTAAAATTGGAAAATAAGATTTTATTTTTATTTTTAAATAAAATAAAATGAAAAATAATAATAAATGATTATAAAACATATGAAAAAAATAGAGTATTACAAAGTATTCCGAAAGAGTTTGAGACAAAGGAGCATTTACGTAGTTTATAAAATGATTCATGTTATATTTTAAATTAACAATCATATTAAATATATATATTTAATCATTTTTATTACTATTTTTATTATTATCAATTAAAGAAAATTTTAAACAATTATGTTAAAAAATATTATTAATAAAATAATATTATATTATTTAAAAATAAATTAATTGTCCAATTTTGTACTTGTAAAAATGAATTAAGTATTTATCTTATAAAATGAGTAAAGTGTTGTAATTGTGTAGAATCAAATTGACTCTTTTAATTATGCCCAAATAGGCTTGCCGTTGCGCCAAGCACATTGCATTCCATACATATCTATCTGACACGTGTGTGGTCTTCCGCATTCCAAGCGGCCAAGCCACTCTAAGCTTGTGGATAAGAGTCCCTGAACAAATACTATGCTATGTGCAGACAAGAGAACCCACAAAATTACGAAGAGAAAATGGAGGTGGGAATGTCTCTGAATGCCCTAGTTCGGCTTCCACTATCGAGTTCGAGAACCCACGAAGATGGTTTGGTCAGACACTCATTGTGTTCCACGAGGACGACTCATGCAAAGCAGGTTTCCGAACAGAGACAGCGAAACGTCTTCGTTGTTCAAGCAAAGGGCAAGAAAGGAATGATGGCTCGTCAGTTTCAAAGGCCGTCTCTTCCTCCCCTGCCTCAGATTGAAGATGATGGCAACCCACGCTTCGTTATCTTCATCCGTATGGCCAATGTTTGTTCTCTTTCCCTATCTCTTGTTTGCTTTCAATGGCTTATTAGCGACCCCAAATTTAACTTCTTTGTTTACTCGCTCCTATTCTTTAGAAACTTTCATTGAAAACCCTATTTCGCATCCATAAGTATGATTTTAACCTACTCTAAATACTATCTTAATCAACAGCACCTGCTCATAAATGGGATTTTTCTTTTAATTTTTTGTTGTGAAATGGGTCTTCTGTTTATCAACTATTACGGGAGCATTCTACAATAAATCAACCGTAAGAATAAGATACATGCAGGCATACGGTTTTCTCAACCTTTAGATTTATAACTTTTCCTTAAGGTCTCAAAATTTCACGGTTTTGAAGCTGAACTCAAAAATTTCTGTAATACCAGTCATTAACATAAGTAGCTTTTACACCATACATGCAATTTTTTGACATTTTTGAGTTTGACGTTTAGGGTTTGAAATGTCGATCTTTATACTTGGTGTAGAATTCAAATTGTTTTTAAAAAAAAATCGAACCATAAGTCGATTGTATTTCTGTCAGGTTTATCTTTGGTATCCACTTAGTATCATAGCAGGTGGTACCACTGCCAAAATCATGGTTGCTGCAAAAGATAATTTTCTGGGTAAATATATATACAAGGACACACTTGCCCGAAATCTTGCAGCAGTTATCTACCAGGTAAGCTTTGAAGAGATCTTAATAATGTTGCAGGCTTTTAGCCCTTCATTGAAGTTCTTTTATTTGTTAATTTGCATTTCTAGGAAGTTTTCTTCCTTGTTCTTATGATTGAATTTGTATTTATCCCCTTTTTAACCTGGCTATTTTCTTATAGCATTTAACTATAAAAGAAAAGAAAAGTTGTTAGACCGTTTCAAGATAACTAAAGAAGTATTAGGAAATATACAACTATAACAACTAAGAAGAGCAGCCAGAGCATTATTTGGATATGATTGAAACATTTACAGCTAGCTTTGAGAATTATTCAGACAACATAAGCTCTTTCCTATAGTTAAATGTGAATAAAGTGATAAATGTTATCATCACATTTCTGCAATTCTGTAATACAATTTGTAAACATGGATATCACGAGTCCTGCTATGTGTAAGAAAGATTTTACCATTTAATAATCTTGTCGCATGCTCACTTGCTACCATATTGGGAAGACATAAATAAAGTCAACATCAATGACCATTTATGGGAGGTGCTGAATTATGTACATATGCAAGTTACGAAGTATATGAAGGATGAGTTCCCTCAGGAGCTAAGAGAGTTGTGCTTGTAGTTGGAGATAGTTGTCAATCATGTTGTGTGAGCTGTGCGAAATGTCAAATGCAGTACTTGGAGGATAATGGATCTTCATTTGTGTAGTAGCATACTTAACAAAAAGATTCTCATATTGTTATGTTTATACTATAGATAAACATTTCTCAGATGGTTACTGCATCTGTTCTCATAGTAGCACTACTTTTCATTTTAAGTGGGGAATCATATGTACATATCTGATGGCTGTATTTTGCTTAAATAGGATGAGAAGGAGATACAAAAGACAGCATTTAAGCAGCACCGAGTATTGCGATCAGCTACTGAATTCAGATATGGCTACAAGCTTGTGGTAGAAATAAGTGCTTCTCTTTAAAGATAATAGGTGAAGGGTTTCGTTGGTTCTTAAACTATATCTTCATTGACAAAAAGGTGCCCATATTGAAAAATCTAAAACTTCGTTCCCAATTTATTATATTTTAACATATAAGTTCTAAATTAGAAGTTTAGGAACATAACCATGACAATTTTTTAATTTTTGGGACCTAAGTGTAATAAACAATAATAATTTGGAGACCTTAAGTGTAATAAACATGACTTAAGTGTGACATCCAATAACTTTAGAGACCAAAGTGTTGGAATTTTTAATTTGGGGGACCTTTTTGTCAATGAAGACATAGTTTGGGAACAAACGAAGTTCTTCACCCAAAGATAATTTACCTTGCAAATGCCAAAAGGTTTAGTTCTGCAAATTGGACTAATTCTTTATGCAATGAATTTGCAGGAAAATGGCAATTTGAAAGCAGCGCTATCTACTTCAGATGTTATTGAGGTGTGTCTTGAACTATTCTCTTATACCTACATCATGTATTGAGTGATTGTTAACTGTTTAGTCAATTAAAAGTTTTGGAAGACTGGTGATTGTAGTTGAGTCTAAAATCCAGATGTTTAGTGATTTATCTCACTTGTATATTTATTTGTTTAAAAACACGATTCTCAGCTTCCGACACCAGACAAACTCAAAACAGTGCTTGATAAGGTGAAGGATTTTTTTGGGGATGCAAAGGGATCTTTTGGAAAGTTGACAGCATTGAATGGCTCTGCATCTGAGGAGTCTGAAGAAAAACCCAAACAAATGGAAAAGTGAGTTATGTACTTGTGTCAGTATGTGTATCTTATGAATTATTTAACGAGTTAAATCTCCTTTCCTTGGCTGTAGTTTTTGAGAGGTTTTTTTAGCTTTCAAACGTTTTCTTTGGTTTGGCAAGCATAGATTCTCATACCTAACACCCAAAAAAATTCTTAATCCAACTTATTACATCTGTTAACTTCATTAAACCCTGCTTTAAATTTCAAATTTTCAAGTGCTAATACAACTGTTTTTCACTTACCAGACTTAAAAGCTGAAGACCAAGATGCCATTGCTTATTTGACAGGTTGAAGTTGCCATCAGTTCTCTGAGACTGAAAATCTTACTGTAACTGGAAAGTTTGTACATACAAACTGGAACTGGAAAATTTGTACACAACTGTGTTCCAAGATTTTGTTCATAGATCTCTGTTTATTAAACATAGTTCAAGGTTCTTTTCGCTATTTGTACACACACAACTGCATATTGAATGTTTGAACAAGAAGAGCGAGTGTCCTACATGTGTGTGTGTGTTTTTTTTCTTTTTGGGGGCATTGCTGCTCTAGCCCCTCCTTTGTACCCTTTTGTAAAACCCACACAATTGAAGGGGGTTCGTGCTCCTTTTGTGGGGAGGATGACTTCTTGAGGTTGGGAGAAGCCGAAACCCTGGTAGGGATATTAACTTTGAATAATTGAAATTGTTTTTATCTGTAAAATTTTTATAATTTGTTTCTCAAAATTAACCGTAATTGAAAAGGCGTAATTGAAAAGGCGTGTTATGACGATAGTTTTTATAATATCTAAATTGATGTTAATTGAAATTTAATATATTATTATTATTTTTTTATATATTTATAATTACATAAAAGGTATACTTCAAATAATAAATATATAATATTTTGAATAATAAGATTAAATTTATTTATTATTTTTTTATATTTTATGTTTTACTTTGAAATAAATAGTTAAAAGATTAAAATTAATAGTAATATTTTAAATAATTTGATAGATTAAGAATTACGTTAATATTTAATTTTTTAAGATTAAATATATTTTTAAATAAATATTAAAATATAAACGTGTTTATATGGTGGAAAAATTGTTATCCATTAATAATCTTAGGTTATTATTTGAATGTTTCTAAAATTTGTACGGGTGGTTATTCCCCTCTGTTTCATGCTCATTTTGAAGGTAGGGGCTTGTTGTTTGCCACCCCTTTCGCAAGAACAAGGCAGATATTGCTTTAGTGTTTCACTTTTGCTCAAGCCTCTTTCTTTATTTTACTCAAATCAGCGATCTGAGTAACTCATTTGGTAATATTTTTGTGTTTCAACTCGGTATAGATTTGTGCATTTGAGTAGACGGTAGCTCTAAACTCTATGAAAGAGTGTAGGTGAGGGCATATTTAATGGTTGTTTTGTTTTACTCGAAAGTGTGGCACCCGAGTTTATACTTTTTTGTTTTGGAAAACAATGTATGTGACTTTAAGCAAACACTTGCATTCTACAAATTTTATATTAAGTGTCATAGGTTGTTAGATTGTTTTTAAACAAAGTTCGAGATCATAAATATGTAATAAAAAGAGAAGAAAACAGAGTTGAAAAAATGAAAAGGAAAACAGATCATATGAGAGAGAAAAGAGAAAAAGAAGTTAAAGTTTATAAAATATAAAATTAATTATATCAGGGTTGAATAGATTATTTTTAATTTTTATCAATTTATAACTTTATAACTTAAACAAAACGATGAGGTATATAATCGTATGTAAGAATAAAGTATAAAAAAAATAACACATGATATTTTTAGATGTAAATAACCTATGCTACAACCATAACTTAAGAGGAAAATTATCAGTCCACCGAATCACTTAATTTTCTACTATGAAAATCAAATGTTTAGATGCAAACTCGGTATTATGCTACCCTACCTAAGTTACTGTCCTGATATACTTTACTTATGAGCCCCTATTATATTTTCACAATTTCTGATATTAACGTGAACGGTTTTCAAACCAACGTTCCAATAAACTTTCCGCTAATTAGATACATTCACAAATCAACTGTAAAAAGGGTTAGTACAAAAATACAAGTGTCAATGTGTGTTCTAGAACGGATTTAATAATGGATAATCCTAACTAGATAATTCAAAACATATGTCACTTAAATTAAATCAACTAGTAAATTTTAAAATAAAATGATTAATCACAAATTCAACAAAAATAGCTTATTTAAAATTTAATCATCAAATAAAATAATTATGATCATACATAAAATTATTTAATCTAAACATGTAAAAATCTAATTAAAAAGAAGCTATATAAAGATAAAAATACCAAATAAATTTATTAATAAATATATTTGATATATTATCAATTTAACATTAATCAACCTATTTAATCCCTTGTGTTTAAATTAATAAAAATTCATTAATTAAAAAATATTGTAATTTCCAAAATTATTAAACTTTTTCAACGACATCTTTCATATATATATATATATATATATTAATTCTATAATACTTGTCCTTCTCTACAAGGATAGCCATTTCGGCCATAGTCCCCCTCTCTCGAACTCGAGTCTCAGACAACTACTCCTTACAAAAAGTGAGCTCACACTTATTCTTTTCATGAAGCTTTAGCTTAGCCTTGATTCTTGACAACTCGATTTTATATTTTTGTACCTTGGTTTTAAGTCTTACATTTTCCAATTTTAAGGCCCGAGTTAAATGCCTGTTAGCACGATCATATCCTATAATCTTCGAGCAAAAAAATATGGAGAAGTAGTTGAATTTTTTTTTCACAAAGTTGTTTGAATTCAATAATACCTCTAACCCCCTTTTATAAAGGATGGTGTTCAAAAGGGTTTAAATGACACATGTCCTAAAAACATGGAGGTAGGTCAACATCATAAATAGATGATAATATAAATAAACTACTAAGCAATCAACATAGTTCCCTAAATTAAGATGATTTTCATCAAGGATTGAAAATAAAAAATTACAAGATACAGCCTACGACCACACAAGCATGAGTGACGTCAAGCTCAAAACAAAAAGAGGGGAAGACTTAAACTCTAATCGGGCCACGAAGTTATCACCACATCAACCATCCTTAGTGTCACGTCTCGCCCAAACTGCCCCTAAAAATCCAAATGTTGGCTGCCTAAAGGATCTAGACACATGAAAAGTTCTAGAGTTGCCTAGAGAAGTTTAGAAAGGGCTAGAGTTGGACGGACTCAACTCAAGCTTGAAGACCCTAGAATGTTCTAGAGCACATTGGAGAGTGCTAGAATGGGCTGGAATATTCTAGAACATGCCGGATGGTTCGGGAAGGAGGTAGAAGCCATTGGAAGCTTACGGAACATCCCGGAACGTGCATGATAAACCTAGAAGACTCTAGAGTTGGATAGAAGGTCCTAGAACCTTGTGGCACATTGTACATAAACCTAGAACACTCTTGTATATTCTAGGCTTAGAATTATCTAGAAAGTGGTGTCATATTCTTAAGCTTAGAAGCCACACTATAAAGAGACCTATTGGTCTTCATTTGCATTTATCCTTGAGAATTCTTAGCATTTGTAACATAAACTCTCTCTAGAGCAATACAAAGCATTCTTTGCAAACTCTCTTTCTATTCTCTTTGGAGTTACATTTCGGTTGAAAGGCAGGCTTAGTGCAACGGACCGTGCTAAGTGCCGCACGATCGATACTTGAGAAATTAAGGTCGTGACAGTTGGTATCAGAGCTTTCGGTTGAAACAATCTTACTCTTGGCATAATGAAGAACGTTGCTCCATCTACTCCAAGCGTTGATGTTCCACCTATGGAACGTGGACGTGAGGAAACCCGGAAACCATCGAAGGAATCTCGAGCCAAGTCGAAAGACATGCTTTCTAGCTTGGAGGCACGAGTTGGGAGTGCGCAGGACAGCTTAGGGGAGCTGTTTGACCGAGTAGACAACTTAGAGGAGCGTTGCAATGGCTTGGAGGCCGAGGATGTGGAGATCCATGCAGCGGTTAAGATGTCACTCAACGAGCTAGATGGTGGGCTAAGGCAAGAGATCGATGGGTTGAAAGCTGAACTCGCCAAGGTAAGAGATCTCGTCCAAAGAGAACTCGCTAACGTGTTGCTTAGAGTTGAGGATATGGGTGGTGATCTAGCTCTTTGTAAGCGGGCTATGGCTGCGGGAACTAGCACAACCACTGTCATTGAGGCTAAGAGGGTGGACGTTCCCAAGCCCAAGACCTTCAATGGCGTTAGGAACGCTAGGGAAGTGGAGAACTTCCTATGGGGGCTGGAACAATACTTTGAGGCTACTGGCATAACGGACCATGCCAGCAAGATCCGAACTGCTGCCATGTACTTGACTGACACTGCCATGTTGTGGTGGAGAAGGAGACATGGGGATGTGCAACGAGGGGTTTGCACAATTGACACCTTTGAAGATTTCAAAAGGGAGTTCAAAATGCAGTTCTTCCCCGTAAATGCTGAGGAGGAGGCAAGGGGCCGATTGCGACGATTGAAGCAAACGGGTAGCATAAGGGACTATGTGAAGGAGTTCACAACCTTGTTGCTAGAAGTCCCCGACACATCTGAAAAGGATGCCCTATTCTTATTCATGGATGGTCTCCAATCATGGGCTAATCTGGAGCTCAAGCGACGTGGTGTCCAAGACTTGTCTTCGGCCATCGCAACTGCAGAAAGCTTTATTGACTACTCCACAAACAAGGAGAGCCCAAAAGCCTCGGATAAAAAGTTTGGTGGAGAGAAGAGTAATGGAGGCCATGTCAAAAATCAGGGTTCCAAAAATCATAAAGGCAGCTCCTCATTCAAGCCACGAGATAAGGGGAAGGAAAAGGAGGATCGTGGTGCCTCGAAGCCCCGTGTAACGTGCTTCATATGCGATGGACCGCATTGGGCACGAGAATGTCCGAAAAGAAAGGCCTTGAGTGCCTTAGTTGCTTCCACTCATGACCAGGATGGAGGCGAGTCGGACGCAGGTGCAAAGATGGGTTCTTTGCGCCTACTTGGTGCAATGCAGAGCGCCCCAAAGACCCCTAAAGGCTTAATGTACGTGGATGCCACCATTAACGGGAAGGTTACCAAAGCATTGGTCGACACAGGTGCATCTCACAACTTTGTTTCAGTGGAAGAAGCAAAGAGACTCGGCCTGAAGGTTGTCAACGGAGGGGGTTCTCTCAAGGCAGTTAACTCAGCAGCACTACCATTACATGGAGTTGCTCGAGGAGTTAAGGTCAGTCTTGGTGCATGGACTGGCCAAGTGGACTTATCTGTAGCGCCTATGGATGACTTCACAGTTGTATTCGGCATGGAGTTCTTGGACCAGGTAAGGGCTTTCTTGGTACCATGCTCAAACTCTATGTGTATCATGGATGGTACGAAGGCGTGTGTGGTGCCGACGGAAAGGACCAGCAAACCTACTATCCAAGCTCTCTCAGCGCTTCAGTTCAAAAAGGGATTGAAGAGGGATGAAGAGAGTTACTTGGCCATCTTAAAAGAATACGACGATGAGGAGACGTCACCAAAGCCAAGCTTGCCAACGGAAGTGCAAGCTGTCTTAGATAAGTTCCAAGATGTAATGCCGGAAGCATTACCCAAACGGTTACCTCCAAGGAGGGAGGTAGACCATGAAATAGATTTGGAACCCAAAGACTGCATCCACCAAAGAATGAGCCCATATCGGATGGCAAACTCAGAGTTGGCAGAATTGCGGAAGCAACTCGACGAATTGCTGGATGCTGGCTTCATAAGGCCCTCCAAAGCCCCATTTGGTGCCCCGGTGCTATTCCAAAAGAAGAAGGATGGCTCGCTGCGAATGTGCATCGATTATAGAGCTCTAAATAAGATCACGGTCAAGAACAAGTATCCTATCCCTCTTATTGCTGATTTGTTTGATCAATTGGAGAGTGCAAGATACTTCACAAAATTGGACCTACGATCGGGATACTACCAGGTACGCATAGCCAAGGGAGATGAGCCCAAGACTACTTGTGTGACCAGGTATGGTGCCTATGAGTTCCTTGTTATGCCATTCGGTCTCACAAATGCACCAACCACCTTCTGCACTTTGATGAACAAGATTTTCCATCCCTACCTCGACCGATTCGTGGTAGTATATCTTGACGACATTGTGATCAATAGCCGGACTATGGAAGAACATCTAGAGCATTTGAAGAAGGTGTTCGAGATCCTAAGGGAAAATGATCTATACGTCAAGAAGGAGAAATGTTCCTTTGCCCAAGATGAGGTGATGTTCCTAGGGCATAGGATAAAGGATGGGAAACTGATGATGGATGGAGCTAAGGTGAAAGCCATCCAAGAATGGGAACCTCTTACCAAGGTTCCCGAGTTAAGATCTTTTCTCGGACTTGTGAACTACTATAGAAGGTTTATCAAGTCCTACTCAGCGAGAGCAGCCTCACTCACTAACTTACTCAAAAAGAACAAGGCTTGGGAATGGACAAGTGAATGCCAAGCCTCGTTTGAAGACTTGAAGAAGGCCGTTAGTGAAGAACCGGTGCTTTGCCTACCAGACCCTACCAAGAGGTACGAGCTGCATACGGATGCATCAGATTTTGCCATTGGAGGAGTATTGATGCAGGAAGGGCGTCCGATAGCTTATGAGAGCCGCAAGCTTAACGACACTGAACGCCGCTACACTGTGCAAGAGAAGGAAATGACAGCCGTCATTCATTGTCTAAGGGTGTGGCGACACTACTTATTGGGTTCTCATTTCGTTATCATGACGGACAATGTTGCAACAAGCTACTTCCAGACTCAAAAGAAGTTGAGTCCCAAGCAAGCTCGATGGCAGGATTTCTTGGCAGAGTTTGACTACAGGTTGGAGTATAAGCCCGGTAAGGCCAATGTGGTGGCTGATGCGTTGAGTCGAAAGACGGTACTAGCAGCTTTAAGTAGGCCAAGTAGCCCTTTACTGGAAAGGATCAAAGAAGGGTTAAAGCATGATGCCCTTGCTCAAAATCTCCTTGCCCTCATCAAGGAAGTGAAGACGAGATGATTTTGGCTGAGTGACGGACTACTCTATGCCAAGCAGATTCGTAGCTTCGTGCCAAAATGTGGAAGCTTAAGGAAGGAGCTTATCAAGGAATGCCATGATTCCTTATAGGCTGGACACCCAGGAATGAGATGTACCCTTGCTTTGATCAAATCCATCTACTATTGGCCTCAACTTCGGGACGATGTCGAAGCTTATGTGAAGACTTGCCTTGTATGTAAACAAGACAAGATAGAGTAGCATGCACCTGGAGGATTGCTAGAGCCGCTGCCCATTCCAGAGAGACCATGGGAGAGTGTCTCTATGGATTTCATCACTTGCTTGCCAAAATCAGAGGGCTTTGGCAGCATTATTGTGGTGATTGATCGCTTCAACAAATATGCAACATTCATCCATGCCTCAATGGATTGCACGGCAGATGAGATGGCACGCTTGTTCCTTAAACATGTTGTGAAGCATTGGGGGATTCCATCCAATATAGTGAGTGATCTAGACCCACGATTCACATGGAAATTTTGGATGGAATTGTTCAAGCTGTTGGGATCAGACTTGAATTTCTCTACCAGTTTTCATCCCCAAAGTGACTGATAGATGGAGCGTGCCAATGCATTGCTGGAGTTGTATCTCAGGCACTTTGTGAGTGCCAATCAACGGGATTGGGCGAAGCTGTTGGACGTAGCCCAATTTTCGTATAATCTGCAGAGAAGCGAGTCCACCGCAAAGAGTCCCTTTGAGATTGTCATGGGGCAGCAACCCATGACTCCCCATGCCTTGGCCACGAGTTATGAAGGGAAGAGCCCTGCTGCCTTCAAGTTTGCCAAGGCTTGGCATGAACAAGTAGAGTTGGCCCGAGCCTATTTGCATAAGGCGTCTAAGAAGATGAAGAAATGGGCTGACAAATAGAGGAGGATGGTAAAGTTTCAGGAAGGTGATTTGGTCCTGGTGAAACTATTGCCCCAACAATTCAAGTCCTTGCGGAAGGTTCATAAGGGGTTGGTGCGGAAATATGAGGGACCATTTCCTGTCCTCAAGAAAGTCGGAAAGGTGTCATACAAACTGCAACTCCCTCCAAAGCTTAAAATCTATCCGGTCTTTCATGTAAGTATGCTTAAACCCTTTCATGGAGACAAGGAAGACATGAGTAGGGGAGAATCCAAGAGGGCGCCTACCGCAGTGGTAACCTCCTTTGATAGGGAAGTGGACTCGATTTTGGCGGACCGCTTGATCCGACGAAGGGGCGTACCAAGTTATAAGGAATACTTGGTCAAATGGAAAAATGCCCCAGAAGAAGAGACAAGTTGGGAACCTGAGGATTCCTTGTGGCAATTCAGAGATGCTATAGAGAGGTTTCAACTTGAAGGCGCGACGAGGGCGTCGCGAACTTGAGTGAGGGAGGGTGTCACATCCCACCCAAACTGCCCTTAAAAATCCAAATGTTGGATGCCTAAAGGATCTAGACACATGGAAAGTTCGAGATTTTCCTAGAGAAGTCTAGAAAAGGGCTAGAGTTGGACGGACTCAACTCAAGCTTGAAGACCCTAGAATGTTCTAGAGCACACTGGAGAGTGCTAGAATGGGCTAGAATATTCTAGAACATGACGGATGGTTCGGTAAGGAGGTAGAAGCCGCTGGAAGCTTACGGAACATCTCGGAACGTGCATGATAAACCTAGAAGACTCTAGAGTTGGATAGAAGGTCCTAGAACCTTGTGGCACATTGTACATAAACCTAGAACACTCTTGTATATTCTAGGCTTAGAATTATCTAGAAAGTGGTGGCATATCCTTAAGCTTAGAAGCCACACTATAAATAGACCTATTGGTCTTCATTTTCATTTATCCTTGGGAATTCTTAGCATTTGTAACATAAACTCTCTCTAGAGCAATACAAAGCATTTTTTGCAAACTCTCTTTCTATTCTCTTTGGAGTTACATTTCGGTTGAAAGGCAGGCTTAGTGCAACGGACAGTGCTAAGTGCCACACGACCGATACTTGAGAAATTAAGGTCGTGACATTAGCCTCACCTTCTACACTAGTAACCTTGGTACCGTCGCCAATATCGCTCGCGTTTGAATCCTGTTCCATATCTCCACCTAGAGAATAGGCAGGCTCATACTGAGGAGTGACCGGGATGTCTAAAATTTGGTTATAATACTCACCCAGGCTTCTCTTTTTTCTCTCCTTTTAAAAGAGTCCATCGCTAGCCCATACCCAATTTCCACGCTCGAGGTGAGTTGCTTAAACATAGCACTAAGCTCGTGCTTAGCCTTCTTGAGCTCAGCTACCTTGCAATTACTGGCCTCGAGATCGACGTTAGTCTTTTCCTTAGCCTCCTTAAGCTCGACCATATAACTTGCATAGTCATTTAACTCGGACGCAAACTTGGTCAATTTCGCTGACTTATCTATGAACTCGCTTTCCCATTTTGTGGCCATGGCCAAAAATAGTGCATACTTGGACCAAGTCAAGGCGTGCTTCTCTTTCTTCTGAGCATGTTCACGCTTCAAGCTCTTTGCACCTCAGGTCTTGCTCAACCAAACGAGCTATAGCACCTAAAAAATTCAAGTTGACATGGGGTTAAATATCATAAATATACATAGGAAGAAGATAAGGGCCTACTGGGTACATTATGCGATTGATCATGGCCTATGAACTCTCGCCTTCACATATAGAGTTGAGCTAATACTTGTGCGACAAAACAGGAAGATGACACACATAATGGTCAAGCTGCTCTGGTGCTATGCTCTGAAATAGATCCACCCTATCCATATCGCTCCTTAGATCGTTGACTTTGTTTTTCCCTTTTCAGGAATCTCTTATAGGTTGAGCAGATGCTAGGGGAGCCGAGCTGGGAGGGGAAGAAATATGTCAGCCCGGGAAGATTGATGAAAGTGAGCGTAGGCTCATCCATAGAAAATTTATTTTTATTTTTTGGGGAGGTGGAGAGTCCCTTCTTACCCCTTTTCCTCCCTTTAGAGGCTCCCTCCCAAGGTGTGTGGCTCTTAAGCCGAGCTAGGAGAGCATCAACGTCAAACTCTATAGTATCTACAAAAATAAGAAGGGAAGAGGTGTTAGTATAACAAAGTAACACCAATAAAAAAATATAAAAAGAGAAAGAATTGTTCAAATTTGAGGGCTAGTTCACCATTGTCATAAACCACCTTAAACATATCCCTATAATTTATGGAAGGGGTCTTGCGCTTGGGAAGAGCTTGAGGTTTGCAAATAATTTTGAGAGGGGGATCCACTGAGCCATACCTTATCAGCCCGCATGAAAAAAAGCGTGGGGTATTCAATAGATGCCTTTATAGGGTCTTCTCATATAATTAGTTTTGGATATCAGCTAGATGTTGCTTTGCATCCAACATCAAGGTCGTGATGAAGGAATTCATATTCCTTATTATGACCTTAGTATCATTTTAGGTGCTCTTAATCAACCTGGCATCATTGGTTGGAGATTTCCACCAATCCGAGACATAAAAGAAATATTTCTTCCAATTCTTCTTGTTCTCAAGAAGGGCCACATTTACACCTCTGTTCTACTTCACAAACATGTACACCCACATCATGTCTAATGGATTCTATTTCAGGACATAGGCTTCATTAAAATTGAACATTTCCAAAACCACACAAAGCTCTTGACATATCATTGTGAGGTAGAGTAGATACCTACAACCATTAGGCATCAATTGAACCGACGTGAGTTGAGTCCTTGCCGAAAACCTTTTTATAAAAGGATAAAAGGGAAATCCTAACCCCAACTACAGAGCCTTCTCATGAAAAACCATCCACCTAGTTGGAGGTTATTAGTTGTCACGGGCTCCCTCTGATAGGATCATTATTTGAACAGAGGATGAGATATTGTAGGTTTTTCTCAATATCTCCTCATCTTGGGGTGCTAACCCACTGGTCTTAATCTTGGCCGACCAACCCTTGGTGCGACCAATAGGTTCCCCATACCCTAGATTCCTTGTTTTCTTCATCCATGTCCTAGTCAATGATATTTGAGTCTGGGACACATTCAACTTAATGGAACTGCCTGAGGGTGGGTAGTGGAGGTAAAAGGTTGAGGTAGAGACTAACTAGCCTCGCTCGAGGAAATCATCCTGGAAGACCCCGAGTCATCACTAGCACCAGAGTACTAGGGGCTCTCCCAAGAACTTAAGCTCGAAGTCTCTTCTCTATGCATAGTATCTACAAAATAACACAAAACATAAAAAGATGGGTAAGGCATAAGATAAAGTGATTACCTAGGCTCAAGTTGAAAGTAAAAGGAAATGATTATGTATAAAATCAACTTGAAAGGAAGAAGAGAGATAAGTGTTAGCCTTGAAATAACTTGTACTCTATAAACCCGATCAAATAGGTTATGTGCCGATCTAAGTTTTTTACCAATGAACGAAAAATCTTTTGATGGCTAAAGTTGATACAATAGAGAATATTTTCTCTTACTTTTTGTTTGATGAGTAGGATACAGTCTCATCTCAGGCACTTCTTTATATAGAGTGATAACTGTATTTTATATAGTTATTTTCATCAATTTTAGTAATGATAATTGCTATGTTCTTTTAATATTTAGTTAATTTTTGTTAAATAAATTAATATTTTCCTTTTATGTGCTAAAAATACATTTTTAATAAAATTAAATAATTTGTATCGAAAATGTAC
Organism: Hippophae rhamnoides; assembly: GCA_033030585.1. Lineage (NCBI taxonomy): Eukaryota > Viridiplantae > Streptophyta > Magnoliopsida > Rosales > Elaeagnaceae > Hippophae > Hippophae rhamnoides. The sequence goes on along the minus strand of CM065438.1, from coordinate 21,532,046 downwards.
TTAATTTCATATTTTTTTGTCCAAAAATATAATTTCAAATAAAAGCGTTGTTAATTGCAATTTAAAAAAGTTGAAAATATAATTTAAATTAAAATGGGGCTTAATTTCAATTATTAAAAGTTTAAAATTTAATTTAAATTACCAAAAGGGCTGTATTGCAATTAAACAAAGTTAAAAATGTAAATTGAAATATATTTGTAGGTGAAAATGTAATTAATAAAAATTGAATTTTCTCCGCAGGAGAAGAATTCCACTCGCATCATTCAACGTGTCCATCACTCACCGTTCGATCATCAATTCAACGGTCCAGATTTGGCGAGTACAACCAGACGAGGTAAAATCGCGTGTAAAATTTTCGCGCGGCTCGGTGTGCTAGTGGGCCCCACCTGTCGCGCATGCCGGCGTCAGAGTGGGACCCACCTGTCGGCTGCGGAGATTCCCCCGAGGCGCATCGCTGACCGTTGGATCTCTTGAACAGTCCAGATTGAAGTGCGTGGAACCAAGGTGTCGCGCACTAAACTGTTCGTGTAGAAATCGTGTGTGACGCGGGTTATGGTAGCAGCGTGCATCCTCAGTTTTTACATAATAAGAATCTGCCACGTGTCCCACTAATATTTAAGCAAATCAAAGTCCGACACGTGGATATTTACAATGCGCGCGACCGCGCTGGATCACGCCCTGTTTCCAGCCGTTGCCTCGCTTTCTCGGCGCCCCAATCCCGTGCTTCAGTTTCTGCGTGCGCCTGTTCCTTTCAACGAATGAGATGCGGCCACGTGTCCCACTATTTGTTTCAGCGAATCAGACGCTGACATGTGGCATGCATAAAGAATTTAAAAAAATGCAGAATCGGCGCCCCTGCCTCACGCGTGAATTAAATAATATTTTTCGATACGAAAATCGATACGCGTGATTTTTGTTTTTCGATAAAAATTATTACGCGTTTTTGATAAAAAAATAAAATAAAAATGTAATAGTTTAGATGTATTTTTTAGCTATAAATAGGTGATGTTATGACTTAGTAAGGATTAAGTTTTAAAGTATCTATATGAGTAAGGATTTCAAGATATAATTTTATAAAAATGTTGAATATATTATCGTTGTTGGTAAAAAACTTTTAAAAAATCACAAAAATTATAATTTTTTTTATTAAAAATATGAATTTTTTTATAAAAATTTATAAAATATTAAAACAATCAATTACTTATATTCTAAAATAATTTTTTATTTAATATATGTATTTTTAAACAAATAAAATATTTATATTAATCATTAAGAAATATTGTATAATAAAATATATATTTTTGTTAAATATTGTAAAATAAATAGCTAAAGAATTTAAAATAATCAAGTAAATTATCTAATTGTAAATATTAAAAATAGATAAATATCGATAATATAAAAATAAATTTCATTTATTAGTTATCTTTAAAAGCAATTATGTATATAACAAATTTGTTAAAAATGAGAAAGAATATATTATTTATTATAAAAATAAAAAAAATTGAATTGAAATGATTATTTACGAAGGAAAAAAAAAATAATTTAGATATTTTTTTTTTAAATTTAACGAAGTTTTGATAATAATATTCATAATATCGATGACATTTTAGTTAAAAAAAGATATTTAAATAACAACGATATTTTATCGACATTTTAATAATATTATCGATAATTTTTTGATAATTTAATAAAAAAAAATATAAACATCATATTTCGATATTAAAATATATATAAAAAATATTATTATTGCGATAATATAATTACGTCCTACATTTTTATCCCGGTAATGAACTTATAACTGGTAGAGGAAATTACGTTTTTAGTAATTATTTTATTACTAACTTTTTTTCTTTCCAAATTACAGCAACAACGACAATAATGATGCTAATAAAATATCATAGTTTATATTAAAAACACAATTGGTCACTTACTAATAATAATAATGTTTGCCTCAAAGTCAATTTATAATTAGTTTGTATTTTATTAGGTTAGATCAAATGTGAAGTGTAATTAACAAATTAATACCAATAATTTTGACACAATTGCTTCAAATGATCTGAAACTCAGTTAGAAAGGGCTTTCCTTTAAAATAAAAAAAAACATTAATGGCTTTGAACAGTATTCAAAGCAACCGTAAATATTGAAAACTATTGTATTTAATAATACTCCATATTAAACGCGTAATTTAGTATAAACTGATGTGTTTGATTTTTTTTAATTATTAAAATATATGAAATTTAATAAAAATTGTATTATTTTTATGATTATAAATTTTAATAGTATTATTTTTCTTAATATATTTTTAAGTTTTTAATAATAATCGATAATCAGTTCATTCCGTATAGTTAGTATCTCATTTTTAATTTTAAAATTGAATTTTTATTTTTTATTTCTTAGATACTAAAAATATTAACTCAATCGTATCAATCATACTCAAAATGATTCAAAAGTTAAAATTTAATAAAAATTAAGTATAGAATTAAATTTTAGAATTAAAAATTGATTATATCAAATTTTTAATTCTTATTTTTAAAATTGAAACTAGATATTGGTTAATTATATAAAAGATTTTAATTTAAAAAAAATTAAAATTAAGAATTTAATTTTAAAACTAACAGATTAAAAATTAAAAGTTAAAATGGTTATTAAATATGATACAAATTATTAGTAATATTTTTTTCTATCATCCTATGAGTGAATAATAGTTGATAAATTTATTATATAAATTATAATTATAATTTATATAAAATTATACTTTTATTAAGAAAATTTACTTTATAAAAAAGAAAAGGGATAAAAATATGCAATTTGGACATCTTTTCATAATAATTAATGAATTTTCAAACTTTTTTATTCTAAAAATATTTAGGTGATATTTGATCGGAGGAATGCAAAGAAATCAGAATTAATTCATTTCATTTGTGTGTTTGGTTGGGCTGAATGGAGGCTACATAATAAAATCGATTACTAAAGGAAAATGAATCGCAATTCTTTCTCTCCCTTTAAGAATCATGATTTCGTTCCCATTTCAATTTTTTTTTCAATTTTACCCTCACTCCAAATATAATCATAAACTCAAATCTCAAATCCTTAAACCCTAAACTCAAATCCTAAATCCTTAAACTATAAACCCTAAACCTTAAATCCAAAAACCCTAAACCCCAAACCCTAAAACCTAAATCATAAACCCTAAACCTCAAATCCCAAAACATTAAACCCTAAACCCCAAAATCATAAACGCTAAAAGCTAAATCCCGAAACCCTAAACCCTAAACCCCAAATCCCAAAACCCAAACCCTAAAACATAAACCCCAAAACCTAAAACCCTAAAACATAAACCTCAAAACCCACAACCCTAAAGCTTAAACCCTAAATCCTAAACCCCAAATTCCAAAACCTAAAATCCTAAACCCTAAATCCAAAATCTCAAATTCTAAAACCTTAAACCCTTTTTAGAAAAATAATAATTTTAACCCTAAACCTTAACCCATAAATATTACCCTAAATCCTAAATCCCTAAACCCTAAATCTCAAATCCCAAACCTCAAAACCCTAAACCCTATTTAGAAAAATAATAATTTTAATAATATATTTTTTTAATTAAGTAATAATTATTTAAAAAAATAATGATTTTAATAATATATTTTGTCTGACGAAAAAATAGTAATTAAATGACATTATTTGAATTTTACTGAATGTAGGGGTATTAAGGTAATTTACACTTTTTTCCATTCCATTCAAGTATCAAACCAAACATTGTAATCTTTATTCTGAGTTTGATTTCAATGGTCAAACCAAACAACATTGTTTCTTTTCCATTCCATTCTCATTCCGATTTCGATTTCGATTTCATTCTGCGAACCAAACGCCACCTTATATTTTAAATTGTACGAAATGATAGCCTAATTTTTTATTTCTATTTAATTAACCCACGATGACATAAAATAATGATATAAAATTAACGATAATAACGAACACATAATACATCTAGCTGGATTAAAAAGAATCAATTGTAGAAACGAGATGATGATAAGATTTTTTTAAAATATTTAAAGAATATTATTTTTTTTATAAATATTAAATTTTTTTTAGGAAGAACTTAAATTATTAATGTTAGAATATTAAAGAATTAGAAAATTAAATATAAAATTAATAAGGTATCAATTTTTTATAGTACATCCTACTATTTTTATCTATCTATTAAACATTTAAACTAATCTTATCTACCAACCATCATGCCGAGTAAGCAAAAGATACATCCTAATTTTTCATTAACTGGATTAGAATCATATTTTTTCTATAATTGTTTTTTGTTTATTTTAAAATTTTAAAAACCTACTTTTTATATATATAATATGAATTTAAAGATATTAAATAATAATTTAAATATTTATGTATTTTTAATACATAATATAAACAATAATAATAAAAAAGAATTCCCCAATTCAATTCCCATCTGCATCAACTAATCAACTAATGAGCTCAAATGTTACGAAATTAATTTGAACACGTAAGGAGTTTAGGTTTAGGTAATATTTATAAATGCCTAAATACGTAATCACTTAAAATAAATTAATAAATTATATAAATTAATCTTTTAAAATTTATAACTTTAAAAATAATATTAAATATGTTTACTTTTATATTAAATTTAATAATAAATACGTTTAATTTATCAAAATTTAATCTAAATTATATTCAATTTAAAAATTTTAAAATGGAATTTTATTAAAAAAAATATGAATTAAATTTAGATTTTAATTTTATGATTATAATTCTTAAGTTATTGTAAATATTGTTTTAAAAAAATATATAAATAATTCAGTTATTTAATTAATTTTATTTTAAATCTCTAATAAAAAACAAATATTTATTTTCTTAAAACGTTAAAAAATATTCTACTATATTTTTAGTATTATATTTTTTAAATTTAATAAATTTTTAATATAATATTTAAAAATTAATATATTTAAGTGTTTAATTTATGAAAATTTTAATTTATTTTCGAAAGAGATTAAAAATAAAACTATATAGAATTATACCTAAAAGCTTTAACGTATTCTCTCAGTGACCCCAAAAACTGAAAAAAGCAAGCAAAACCCAAAAACCAAAACCAATCGTCCAAACAGCCGCCTTTTATATTCATAGAAGATTATAGGAGATGAGAGCATAAGAGATATAACCCAATCAATTTTTCAATCGTTGTTGCCTTTGGTGAGGATTAATTATCCTATCAGTAAGTAAAAATTGGAAGCTTTACTGTTCACCATTGAGTAGTCTGACTGTAGTTCGTGTTCTTCTTTTTGGTATCGTTGATATCCAAGTTAGAGAAAAGGATGGAAACGATGCATTACCCGCTTGCTGGCTCCACTTGGCCAGACTCCTTGAAAATTCTGGAGGCAGATATACAACATGCAAATGCTCTGTGAGTCCTAATTTGTCATTAATTTTATTTTATCTGGGTTGTTTTATGTTAACTTTCATCTTTATACTTGGGCTTTTTGATTTTGATCATGATCAAATGTAAAATTTTCTAACTGAAGGGGAAAAAACTGTAAATTAAAAAGAATTAGAAGTACCCTGTTGCGAGTTTATGTTCAGTATTTGTTTGCTGACCTAATTCTTATCCAAATAGACCAATTCTATTTCTGGCCCTCCCGATTTCGATCATGATCAAGTTATGTTTTGTATCTTTTAGTTTGAAATACCAAAAGAAAGAAGAAGAAGAACCCATGTGCTGATTTGTAAGAGTTTCTTTTGTTGACTTAGTGTCTTTTTGAAATAATCGATAAAATGCTTGTTTTGGGGATATCTCGCTATGTTTAGTTGGTAGTTTCATGCTTCTAAGCGAATAAACCTGCCTGCCTTTCAATTTAGTTTCCATTCTATTCGACTTCCTCAAAACTTGCAATCAAATTGTGAAATATGCTTCAGGTGGCCACTGAAAGAACTTGGTTCAAGTCCCACCCCGTCCAATGCAAAGATTGTGAGAGTCTATTGTTGTTTATTTCATGCTTCTAAGCACATAATATTTAGAGTAAAACTTGCATCATTTGTTGACCAGTCATTAATTGTAGCATTAGACAGAAATGCAAAGGTGAAATCGTCTTTCAACTTTTTGCTAGACTAGTCTTTCTAATTTTGTTCAATATATGCACGTTTGCCACAGTGCTGCTGCAATTCCAAGGGCCAAGGGCGGCTCATATCTCCAAATGAAGTTGATTTACAATAACTTGGCTCCTATCTTTCTATTTTTGTTGCAATGGCTGGATTGCTCGTGTTCATGCATTCTACCAAGATATTTTAATCCTTTCCACGTTCTTGTTTACAAGGTTGGTTTATCTCCTCTTAGGTCTGTTATGAACAATGATTGTTTATAAGTGTTTGCTCTTTGTTTCTCTTTATTTCAAGAACAGGTTTTTTATTGGTTTCTATCTTATCTAGAGTAGGTATACACAGATGGGAGGCCAACTGTTTCTACTACCAATGGGAGGAAGGCTACTATAATGGACTTTTATGGTATGTCATTATTTGGGGTCATCTTGTGTCATCTCATCTTGATTAACGAAATAGTTGACTAAGAGTCTGTTTGCTTGTTTGTTGTGCTTCCGTTAACAGTTGTTTTAGACAGAAATAGTTTTTTTTTAAAAGGCAGTTTCATGAAGAACATATAATATGATTTTGTTAGCAAGCATAAAATGTGTTGTCTGAACAACTTTTTTCTGTCTGGTCCTAAAGCTCTTTTTTGCTGTCAAAAGCATTTTTATAGAGTCCTAGAAGTAGAACCAAATAGACTCTAACTATCATTTATGTATTCTAGCTAACTCTGACTTTTGGTTTTTGTTTCAATCAGCCGTTATATTGCCATCTCTACAACGGCTTCATGGCAACTTGGAGAATTCAGATGATGCTAGATATTCAAGCTTCGAAAGTTTGCCAAAGAATAAAATGAAAAGAGAAAGAAGTGTTGCCAATGTTGATGTGGAGAGAGAAGATGAATGTGGAATTTGCTTAGAGCCTTGTACCAAAATGGTCTTGCCTAATTGCTGTCATGCAATGTGCATGAAATGCTACCGCAATTGGTAACTACATAACCATCTTTATATTATCTCTTTATTTGACAGTGTACTGCCCGCTGAGTTGTTGTTCATATCCTTCATGAGGCTTAGTACTTGAACAACCTTTTACAGGAATACAAAGTCAAAATCCTGCCCTTTTTGCCGCGGTAGTATTAAGAGGGTCAATTCAGAAGATTTGTGGGTTTTAACTTGTAACGATGATGTTGTTGATGCGGAAGCCGTCCCGAAGGAGGACTTGTTGCGTTTCTACCTCTACTTCCATAGCCTGCCAAAAGATTATCCAGATGCCCATTTCTTCTTATACTATGAATATCTTATTTGACTGCAATAAAATGAAGGGTGGTGTACAGAGATCAAATATGTAAATAATGTTTGGTAAGGAGAATTCCTTGGACTGTTTCACTGAATGGTGAATTCTATTAATCAGTGTCCTTGATATTGTGATTTTAGATTTTTTTAAAGGTATATTTAATTAATTTTTATATTTGTAACATTGTGTTGTTATATTAAGTGACATGTTGACATTGATTGAATGATGTTAAATTGGTAAGATAATATTTTGAAATAATTGTAAAATAATTTATTAACATGTGTTAATTTATATTGTGCATTTGAAATAATTAAGTTCTCAATTTGTCATAAAAAAAGAAAACATTTTTGTTTGAGAGTAATATATCAGTTACTTGTAGGATTAAACATTGATATTTATATATAATATAGATAATTTAATTTTACAAAATTGGATTTTTGTAAAATTTAAAATGATATTAAAACTATAGACTAAAATTTCTTATATTAGCTTTTGAGTTTTTTGACAATAATGTGTGAGAAGAGTCTAAACAGTTTCAAACTTCCCGGTATAACCGCTGAACTTTCCTCGTTAATTTTGTTCTGCCGAATTGCTGGAAACGACGTACCGTTTAAAATTGCAATTTGTTGGTCCTTTTGTAACCTTGGAACCCTCTTTTGCCTTTGTCCTTTCGGATAAAAACTACAAAACGCAGCGTTTGTTTGTTTGTTTTTGTTTCTTGTAATATTTATTTTGTTGAAGTAACGAACGACATAACCGTTTGTATGCATGCCTGTGTAGTTGTTTATCTGTTTATGGGAAGGCAAAACAGAATTTAATTATTATTACAAATAAGTCTCTGATGTTTCTATAAAATGACTGCTCTTTAATCTTTTCAATTCAATAAAACATTGTTGTTCGGCTATATATATATATACCCATTTTTTAGTATTCCAATTTCATCAGATTTATCTTCCATGGAAACAGTAAATTTTTGTTTCTCTCTTCTATGTCATCTCTTATTTGCTATCATTATCAATGAATATGAAATTCAAATAAATGCATTTTTAATTAGTGTGAAATACATTACAATATAAGAACAAACTGGGAAAAGCCGTTCGTTATTAAAGAATTGAGTTATTTTTGTTAAAAAAAAATAATAATTATGTCAGTATTTGTGTTAATTACAGAAAGATAATGGGAGGTCCCTACCAAAGTTTGGGGAGTGGAATGTGAAGGATCCAGCTTCAGCAAAAGAATATTCAGTCATATTCAGAAAAGCTAAAGATGACAAGAAAACAGGTGAAAGTTGTTCAGCAAGTGTGACATACACTGACAAAACTGATGATGACTCCAAACACAAAGATAAACATGACTTTCCTAAAAAGGCATGTTTACTTCATTGCAGCTGGCATTAAATTTTTAATTTTTTTATTTAAAAAAAAAACTAAATTAATTGTTAAATTTTGAACTTGAATCTGGATTTTGGTTACATGTATGCAGAGGAAGTGGCTTTGCTGTGGTACTTGTACGAAGATATGATATGATATAATAAACATCGATCCCACAATTTTTTCAACTTTTAATTAATCTTATTCATCAAAATTTATTTAAGGATAAAATTTTAAATTAAAATAACTGCGAAACATATGGTATGTATTGGGACGTAAGATACATATAGTAAAAATTTCCAAACTAATTTCCTGTGATTATGTGGTGGCATGATTCATGATCATGGTGGCTTTAGAGGTGTTTTAGTGGACATGCAAATATACTGGCTTTTGTTATCCTCCAACAGAAAACTAAAAAATAAATAAAATAAAACTCTTTTTAGGAAGGGAGAAAAAGAAAATTAATTTTTTTAGCTGTTTTTGCTTCCAGTCCTAAGGCTTTGGAGTTCTCAGCTTGTAATTATATTATTTGATGTTCAAAGTAATTATATGTAGCAAAATCATATAAAGAATTCAATTTTATCTGGTCTCTACGGTAAAAAATAAAAAAATAAAAAAAAATAATAATAATTTTTTTTAGATTAATGTCATGTTTGGTACGTAGTAACAGGAATAACAACGAAAATAGGAATGAAATTTATTCCTTTTAATTTTATATTTAATTATATTGTGTTATAAATTTTTAAATGAAATGAAATCAATTCTTAAAATAGATAAATAAGAATTTTATTCTTCCCTTTAGGATTCATTATTTTAATCTCATGTTAATTTTTTGTTTCAATTTTATCTTAACTCATAAATATAATCCAAAATTTCAAAACCATATCCCTTTTATCTTAAATTCCAATACCCCAAAACTTAAAACACAAAACCCTATACCTTATATTCAAACTTCAAAACCCTAAACCATAAGCTCTAAACCCTTCAATCCCAAACCTCAAATCCTGAATTCTAAAACCCTAAATCTTAGTTAGAAAAATAATAATTTTAATAATATATTTTATTTTTAAGTAATAATTATTTAAAAAATAATGATTTTAATAATATATTTTGTCTGACGAAAAAATAAGAATTAAATTACATTATTAAATTTTACTGAATATAAGAATATTAAGATAATATATAGTATTTTTCATTCCATTCGTAAACCAAATACTATAATACTGATTATTTATTTAATTTTATTGATCAAACCAAACAATGTAATAATAATACTGTTTTATTTATATTCAATTTTATTCTCATTCTTATTCGTATTACTTTTTTATTTTGTGAAACAAACATTACCTAAAGGTAGTAAAAATACACAAATTATGATAAAAAGTTTATTAATTTTTTGATAAAGTTCTACAAGTCTATTAATTATGAAAAAAATATATGCTTATTTTTTGAATTTTTATATGTTCACAAAATCAATTATAACTCATAAATATGTTTGAACATATAACATTTGATTTAAGAATACAAAGTAACTCAAAAAATACATATATATGTATTGTTTGAATCGGAGTTCTTCAATCTTGGGATATCTACGTGGAACCTAAGGTTCTAGCATTGATATTCCGTACTGATTTATGTTCATAGTGGGATGACCATAACTTGACATATGTTTTTTTCGTTCTTCTCAAGTTTCGAATCATGGTCTTGACCTTAAGATTTTATTAGGGTATGATCGTCTTATTAGTCAGGAACTAGTTTGAGCATCAACATCGAAACTCTTTAGATCCCACATGAATATTCCGAGATGACTCGTGTCTTCTATTGAGCTAGCCACGATACAAACATATATATTCACATGTTTTATTTTTAATATATTTGTTTTAATTTTTACACTTTTAATATATTTTTCACAGTTAATAAACTTATAATATTTCATTAAAAAATTAATGAAATTTTGTATGGATTTATTCATTATTTTGTGTAAGTTTTGCTGACCACTTATACGTGGAAGATAACAAATTGCCATTTAGAATCTATAAAGAGAAAACATAAACAAATTACAATTTACAACAAATAATGGAGTGTTCACGTATGAGAATTCTAATGATGCGTACTGACTACTGAGTGGCTTCTATGAGATATACAAAATTTATATCTTAAGCTGCGTGTTTATTTCCTAATTAAATTTTAATTTACATTCTTCCAATAACGTAATTGGTTCTTGAGTATACATTAAATAAGATTTACCAACCAATCAAGTCAAAAGTTAAAGTTTTTGAAAGATTTATTTATATTTTTTAAACTTTTTTTTCAAAAGTTACAATCTTCAACATTTTTTTTATAAAGTGAGCTAATTTGTGATGGTAAAGCTCATTACTTGAATTTGATTCAATAATTTTGATGCTTTGTCGGTTTTTCCAAATTTTTTAAATAAAGTGAGGATAACAATTCACATACAGTATTTAACACAAATTATATATTAAAATCTAAAAGCATATGATAATAAAAATATATAAAATAAAATATTTAATATTATAACTTATTAAATTTCAGTGTCATTATTATTCAATAAAATTATTATTAATAGGAAAAGAAGATTACGATTAATGTTTCATATTTATTCTAAAATGACATTTAGATCTTATATTTATTTTTTGTAATAATTTAGTCTTATTGTTAAGAAAAATGGACTCTACAAAAATAAATGATTTTTTCTATCTTTTTATTTATATTTTTGTTTAGTTTTTTGAGTTACACTTTATTTAAATTATAATAATCTTTATTTAATATAATTAAAAAAATAAAAAATTATTTTTAGTTTTATTTAGTTATTTTTTGGTAATAATAAAAATAATCTATTACAAAAATAAATGCATGATTAAGTGTGAATAGATAAAAGAATCTAAAGATAATTCTTTTAAAAAAATTATTATAATAATAATATACCAAATAAATTTTTAACTTTATCATTAATTATATTTTTAAATAAAGTTATAATTAATAAAAAAATTTCAATATCAACAATTTCATCACGTTATTGTTAAAATTATTTTAAAAATTAGTAAGATAAACATTTAAATATATCACCAAAATTTTGTATTTTTTTAGAATATACTATAAAACTAAAATTCATTTAATTAATACCATAAAACTCCTAAATTTGTTATTTATACACTTTGATTGTGTTAATCTCGGCATCACACTACTGGTAAAAAGTCCTTCTTAAAACCCCACATGCATTACTTTAAAAAAAAAAAAAAAAAATCCACACGCACCTCACTTTATAATATTTATTGCTCTAGTATTCCCTAATCGTAATTAGATTAGGGTTCCTTCGTGAGATTTAAGAAATTAATGAATATGAGAAAGAAGCACAAAGGATTACCTGTCATGACCCACTATATCGCTTCTGAAGTTTGCCCAACACAGAGTGGATTTATTTAATTATATTATATCAGCTATAATTTAATTATTTTATAATTAAGAAATTAAATAATATAATTTTTAATCAAATAAATTAAAGATATAAATAATCTAATCTAATATAATTTTTTTTGTACATTTTTATCTACAATTTAATATCTAAGTGTTTTAAAAATAAAAATTAGATGGCATCAGTAGAAACTCTTAATAAAAGAAATAAGTTCGAAACTAACGAAGCACGTGACAGCTTATTGGTGATTCAATTGAGTCAAAGTTTTTACCTTTGTTCCTTAATGGTCAAAACATGGAAAAATGGACTCCATTGGACTCCAGAAAAGGGCGTTTATATTCGAAGGAGCCGATGAATCACTCGAAGATCAAGAATTCAAGATCAGATATCTAGAGAGAGTATATGGGTAATGTTTTTCTTGTGGGTTGATTCATAGTTCAAATATCCCAGGATACCAGTTGCCTGAAAATGACAAGCTGTGCGGTCGAAGGTGGCTGTCTCAGCGACTATATAGCCCTTGCAATATCCGCCTCCTTGCTTCTTCTGTATGTATTTATTTCTTTCGAATTTTCTTAATTGTACATAAAACTAAGTTTTACTTTGATCTCTCTTTGGTTGAGGTTCGTTCCAGCTATTGAGCTGCTTTATGGGTCTGCTCTGTTTGTTATTTTGGGACTTATATAATGTTCTCTTTTGAGTGGTGTTTTCTGATTGAGAAGAACATGGGGATGCTGGGGAGTCTTGCGTTTGTCTTTTTTTTTTTTTTTGTTCTTTTCTTAGTTTAAGCATGACTTAAAGAAGGTTTGTCTTCAAGTGGGCTTCTGTCTCGAGTTGGATTGCAAGAATTATGCTTTCCTTATATCGCATAGAATTTGAATACGAGTGGAGGAAAGAGGTGGGAATACCCCTTATTTGAGCATGGTTCAATTCCCAGTTTTAGTAAGATTTATATTTATATTTAATAGTTTGGAATATTGTTGGGGCTGGTTTATTGCGATTGAATCCTCAAATTATCAAAGTTACTGTCATTTATCATTTTTATGAAGAAAAATTGTTTTTGTTTCTTATTATGTTTTCAGTAACGAAAAGTTATCATTCACTTGAGTAATCACTTATTTCCAAAATCATATTTGTTACCCCGTACGTTCACTTTGCATACAGTTACAAGAGAAATCGTTCATTTATTTTTTTGAAAAAAACAAATACCGAATAAAAGGTGAAGAAAAAAAAGCAATCTAATTGATGATGAGTATATTCTAGGAGTAATGAATAACATCTCCAGTTACAAAGCTGTACAGAACTGGTTGCAGAAGTGTACAAGTAGGTATACATTAGGGCAAAAAGTGGGTATATAAAGGAAAAAATTGTGGTTTTCTTAAAAGATGGGTACATAGGATAATTTTCTGAAAATGTGCTTAATAATAATTGATAGTTGATGTTCCTTTTTATCTACTTGATTTCCAGGCTTTTGTCACGCTTATTATCACCCTTTGTGGTTTACAATATTCCTCGTCCCAAAGGCAGCAGCTTTTGGATTCCAGCAATTCAAGTTTTTGCCAGCTTTAACCTTGTTTTATCTATTGTGGTAGACTGAATTTATTTCATCCATTAACCATCTTCCAAATTTTAGATGACCTTCATTCAGGGTTAAATGATACCAATCATGTAAGCCGTGTTTTTGTAGTTGTCCATCAATTTTGTGAAATTCAAGAAGAGATATTGGTGGCAATCTTGCTATATGTGGGCAGGTTTGCAATATCTTTCGTTTTTCTTTTACCAAATATTATTTTAAGCTAATCTCTGATATTATCTTTTGTACATTCCTTTCCGATGAAAGTCATAATCATACTAAAGTTTCGAAGTATCTTCTGCTTCTAGTCTGGATTGAAGGTCCACTTGGTTTTGGTTTGCTGCTGAGTTGTCGCATTTTGCAGGCCTTCCAACTCTATCATATCTTTGTCAGGTTATTGAATATTGATTTACAGTCCCTTTTGTTTTGATATATTTCCGTTATTGAATTGAGTCATCTGCCTTCTGTTTAATATTTCAGGAGGTCCCTGCCACCAATCAGATCTCATGTTTTTCTTCCACTTGTCCTCTTACCATGGATTTCGGGGGCTGCAGGTAAGAATTTCTTAACTGAATAGTTGTATATTTTTTATATGGAAGTTTCTTCAATTAGCTTAGAATGTACTGGAGCAGAATTTAAAAAGAAAACAAGTCACTTCTTTATCTTATCCTGCCTTTGGTTGTTTAATTGTTTGTCTCCTAAATATTTGTATGTGTGACTAATTATATTGTCTTCATGAATTGCATTTATGTGCCTTTTATTAGTAACAGTATTTTGGAATAAAGATTTTTAATCCATTTGTATTGCTGTGTCTTGAAAATCTTATGTCCTTGTCTTTAAGTATCATCATATGCCTTTCCAAATTCGAAACTTTGCTGTATGTGTTACCAAGTGATCTGGAATTACCAAATTTCTACTAAGAATATTTTTGGCACGTATTATTGGCACTAAATTTTAATTATTGAAATAAGTGTTTTTTTTATGCTCTAGTTATGCACATTAGGAGACCACTAAATTACCGGTGCCATATGGGAACTCATTGGATAATTCCAGTTGCATCCCTCCACACGCTGTATGTTGCTGCTTTGGTTGGATTTTTTGGGGCTATTCGGCATATAGACTTCAGATTTGATGAGCTAAGAGACCTCTGGCAAGGAATACTTGTTTCTGCTTCATCCATTGGTAGACTTCTTTTTGTCTCTATATCAAATTCTTTAATCTATTTAATGTGTTTGATATATGTACCCGTGATATCCATTTAAAGTTGATAAGTAGGTTATCTTCTCAGAAAGAGTATATGCATTTGATACCGGGAAAAAAAACTTCTTTTCTTCCCAATATGGTCCAGCCCATAGTTGGAATTACTGTCACCTTCTTCTTTGCAATTATATGTTGTTCCTTGTTGCCTACCAGGAATATGGATTACTGCTTATGTATTGAATGAAATTCATGATGATATCTTATGGCTTCAAGTAGTCTCCAGATTTTTGCTTCTAGTTATGGTATGTCATTTCTCTCTCCTTTTCTTTTTGTAATATTCATATGGTATTGTTCATATGTAGTATTATTGTGCCAATGCTAACATTTATCAGGTACTTTCTACAGGCAAGTATCCTTGTACTGGCACTGTTCTCTATATCAAGTTCACAACCCTTGCTTTCACAGATCAGCTTGAGAAAAAAAGAACATCTGGAGTTTGAGACAATGGGTAAAGCTCTGGGAGTACCTGAGAGTGGACTACTATTACAAAGGGAAGCACCTAGAGTAGTAGATCCAAGCGAACCACTAGACAAACTTCTTTTGAACAAAAGGTTCCGCCACTCGTTCACGGCTTTTGCTGACAGGTTCCACATGTCCCTAATTTTCTGGTTATTGAAATACATTTATTTCTTTTAAGAACAAAAACTATGATGTCTGAAAAGTGGCTATTTTCGGAAGCCAAGAATGAGTATAAATACATGCTTCATACATATGTTCCCGGGTTCAAGGATCTTATAAAAGGAAAAAATTTGATTAAGAATGCCTAGTTTTACCGGCATGTATATGTGATTGTTTTTTCTTTTCCTTTTTAATCACAGTTGTTTGGCAGGCGAGAGTGTGCACTTTTATGATGAAGTTCATGAACTTGGAAAAATATCCGAAGATGATCCCGTTAAAAGAATTTACATGGCACGTCATATTATTGAGAAGTACATAACTGCAGGTTCTTAGTTACATAACACATTATAATTTGATTTCTATTCAACGATTGAACATATATGAAGAGTTAGCTCAAGCAACAAATTTTCTACTATCCATATACTGCACTATTTTGTTTCCCAAGCAAGACTTGGCTCATCCAAAAGCAAAGGCATTATTTTTGATCTGGTTTTGTTCTAAATTTTTGTTGTGCAGGGGCACCAATGGAAGTGAATATATCCCACCGAAGCCGACAAGAAATTTTGAATACTTCTGATCTTGCACGCCCAGATCTTTTTAAGAATGCATTAAATGAGCTGATACAGTTGATGAAAGTGGTGGGTTATTTATGGAATTTATTCAAAGTTAATGGATTCTTTTCAAATTATGAACATATTTCTTTCTTTTTTCGCATAGAACCTGGCAAAAGATTACTGGTCGTCGATGTACTTCATGAAGTTAAAGGAAGAATCAAGTATGAGATCAAGTAGGTATGAATTGGGACATATGACAGGTTGGAACTACTCACCCAGATTGAGTTCTGTATATGGCATCGATGACCCTTTTCACCAAGAACATTTTTCAAATGGTTCTTCTGGCTATGATGTTCAAGGTTAATAACACTCACTGATGAGTTAAAAATAACATCAATCACTGTGATGATTGTACAGAAGATTCATTTATTACAACTTGAGTGAAAAGGGTTGGATGATGCATTTCGCAGCTGTCTGGTGCACATCGCACACCTACTTGATGCTGCTATAGGAGATTGTCATTCCCTGCATACGAGGTCATTAGAAGTTTTATATGTAAAATATGTTGTAATATACCTATGAAGACAAAATTACTACCAATGTAATTGGTTGGAAAGATACATGTCACACTTACTCCTGGAGCAACCAATAATTGCTCCTCTTTTCGTTTGTTTTCTTATGAGGGGTTCACGGAAACTATGGAAATGGAAAAAAAATGGTTTCAGCATTGAAAGGAAACTCAAAATCATGCTTGCTTGTGTTAGCTGTAAAGCTGTTGGGAGATTTAATGCCTTCAATATGCTACCTAAAGTCTAACGTGGTGAGCTCTGGGCGGTGGTCCTTGAATATGCAATGGAGCACAATATATTTCTTTTTATTGTGCAGTTACTTCTCTTTAAAGCTTCACGTGCTCCCATCAACAAATTTTCAATGTTAATTATTACTCCACCTGCATATGAAAATACAAATAAGCAATCTAGTAAAAAGATAAACCAATTATCAATAGAACCGATAACTGGTCAGAAACGATGTTATTCACATACATAGATCAAATCCGAACACAACCCCTTTGGCTTCTCCTCTTTTCATGTCTGGGTTTCTTCATCATTCTCAAAAAATTCACTTCTTTGCTCAATTGGGTTTTCGTAACACTTATTAGATCCCCAAAAGATCTAAAAACATATGGCTCATGGGCTCTAGTAACTGGTGCAACAGATGGCATAGGCAAAGCCTTTGCATATCAACTGGCCAAAACAGGTTTAAACTTGATTTTAGTTGGCCGAAATTACCACAAGCTCATATCAGTATCACAAGAATTTCAGTCAAAATTTCCATCTTCCAAGATAATAACTGTAGTTTTTGATTTCTCCGGTAACATGTCGGTCGGAGTTGAGGCAATAAAGGAGGCCATCAAAGGGTTGGATGTTGGTATTTTGATAAACAATGTGGGAATCACTTATCCAGGGGCAACATATTTTCATAAGGTGGATGAAAAGGTGTGGATGAATATAGTACAAGTGAATTTAGAAGGTACAACAAGAGTGACAAGAGCTGTTCTACCAGACATGCTGAAAAGGAAGAGAGGTGTGATTGTTAATATTGGCTCTGGTTCGACCATTGTTGTGCCTTCTCATCCTCTATACACTATTTATGCTGCTACAAAAGCGTAAGAACAAACCTCTTCTCATTTTCCTTAGCCCATGAAACTCATGCATTTTCAACAACTAGAAATCTCTTGGTTAAACCAGACAGAAAAAAATCTTTGGATAAGTAATTCAATGGTTTAAATTTCTTTGTTGTTTCCTACACATGTATTTTTTTCCTTCTAAATCACATATATATTAGTTTTTTTTAAGATTAAACAATAGTTGATGTGATTTGAATTTATGATTAAAAAGACACGAAAAATAAATATAACTATTAAAATATCACAAGTTACTCATATATATCCATTAATTATTACTTAAAACCAAATTTCTTTATCCTCATTTTTAATCCTATATATCATATTATTTTAATTAATAATTATCTATTATATTAATTGTGTTTTTATAATAACTTGTTATATAAAAAGAATATGATATTCAAAATGTAATTTAAGTTTAATAAAATTCAAAATCTAAACTTGATAAAGTTTAGAGATATAATAAGGGTGCATGGCACAGAAGGAAAAGGTTTAAACACATTTATATGAACTTGTAACTAATTAATTTTTTATTATTATATGTATATGTAGAAAAATTTCCACTGAAATATAATATAATTTATCACATTTTACTAAGCCTGCATCATCAGATTCCATTAAAGTTTTAGCTTTTTAAACACATATAGAAAAATAAAAAAATATATATTTTTGGCATATCTCAAAAATAGTGTGAGAGTTAAAAACACTCACTGTGATGTCATACCATATATCTATTAGTTCATAAACTAAATATACCTTTTTTTTTTTTTTCAAGTATTTTGTTTTTATTAGGAAAGGTAAGTAAAATTCATTTGATTGAATCTAAACGCAGATACATTGATCAATTATCGAGATGCCTCCATGTCGAGTATAAGGGAAGCGGCATTCATATTCAGTGTCAGGTATATTATTTCTTTGGAAAATAATATATCTTTATATTTGATATATATATATATCTTATAAATAATATGATATAATATATATATATATATATATATTTTATAAATATAATTAAATTTATAAAATTATAATCAATAAAAAATATTGTATTTTGATTTAAGTGATCTTATCATTATAACTTCTTACTTAAAGAAACATTAAAATGGTTGACACAAAACCGAAAGTTTAAAAAGATTAAAATCAAATCATCTATTACAGTATAAAAATAATACGATTATAAAAAAAAATTAGTAAATACTAATTTTTTTTCTACCTGTAAATATATAAGGTTTACAATTCATAACATAAGAGTGGAATTAAAAAAAAATTCAATGAATTCTCTTTTATTTGTACACAATACTTCAAAACTAATTTTATACATTTTTTAATATTTTATATATTTGTGTATGTGTTATATTTTGTTTGTGATAATTTTATACAATTGTTTAATAATAAATCCATTATTATTCAATTTATTAATATTATGTAAATTTGTTGGAACGAATCTATTATCATTTATATATAATAATAACAATAAATAGTGATCTAAAAATCTTTAAAATTGGTTTTATTATGACAATTTTTTTTTATAAGACTACTTATGAAAAAATTTCATTTGACTAAAAGAATGGTTAACTAATTACAAACTTATTATTAAACCAAAAAAGTTATTAAATAATTAAAAATATTAAATATGAAAAAATTTCATTTGACTAAAAGAATGGTTAACTAATTACAAACTTATTATTAAACCAAAAAAGTTATTAAATAATTAAAAATATTAAATATTAAAGAGTTCGATTATTAACCCAATAAAAATTATATTAATTATATTGTATATGTTTGATAAAATAAATAGAATTGGATGTAAAATTTAGGTACCGTTATACGTAGCAACAAAAATGGTGTCAAAGGTAGCCTCGATTGAGAAAGCATCATCATTTATACCAACAGCAGATGATTATGCAGAAGCAGCAATACGTCATTTGGGCTATGAACCACGTTGCACTCCCTATTGGGCTCACTGGCTTCAATGGTGCTTTGCTAGCTTCATCCCAGACTCCATCTTGGATTCTTGGCGCCTTTCTATTGCCATCCATAGAACTAAAAGTCCGCCTCATTATTAGTTTCTTACATGTCAGTTATTGACATTCATACCAGAAATAATTTTTTTAATATATGTTATATGTTATTATTATTTTAAAAAATTAATTAATTTTTAAATTTTTAAATTTTTAAATAATTTTTAAGATTCCGTAGCTTTTCATATTAAGTTTGCGTTTGTTACAACTTTTTTCTAAAATAGGAATATAATATGAAATAAAATTAAGTTGAATTCCTGTGAAATAATCATCCTAGATCCATATAAAAAATGTAATTAAATAACACCAAATTTCTCTCGATTATAAACGTTTCATTAAAAAACATTAACAGTAAAATAAAATTAATCAATAAAAGTATAATTACAATATTTTTGTTAACGAATGAAATTTAAATTTTATCATTTCATTATGAATATAGGTTACGTTTAGTTCACTGGATTAAAAAGTAATAAAAAATATAAAATATAAAAGAAAATATTATTATTGTAGTGTTTTATTTACATTTAAAATAAAATAAACATTATATATTAATTTAATATTCTTGTATTCGATAAAATTTAAATAATATTATTTTATTATTATTTTCTTCATCAAATAGAATATATTATTAAAAATAATTATTACTTAAAAAATTATTTAATATTAAAAAAATTTAAAAACAACAAAAAAAAATATTTTTGATGATTTTTTTTCCATATTATTTGTAAAACAATACCCAATTATTAATATATGATAATGAAATCCTATTTTTGATTCACCATATCAATACCGAATATCACATCATTAAAATTGAAAAAAAAGGTTTAGGGTTTATTATTTAAGGTTTAATGGTTTAGATTTAAGGTTTTATAATTTTAGAGTTTAAGATTTAGGATTTTTAGAGTTTAGGTTTTTAAGTTTTAAGATTTAGTATTTAGGGTTTTGTTTTTTAAGATTTGAGGGTAAAATTAAAATAATATATTTTTATTCAATGAAAAGAGAATGAAATTAAAATTCTTAATACGGATGATGGAATAACAAATTTATATCTTTTAATAATTGTTTCCATTTTATTTTATATCTATGACACAACTAAATGTAAAAATGTGTGGAAACAATTTCATTCTTAGTTTCGTTTATTCCAACCAAACATCGTCATAAAGAATCATATTATTAAGTAGATTTTTTACCACTAAATTTTGATGTTTGTAAATATATCTTTAAACTTAATATTTTTAAAATAATAGCATTTTTAATGATTATTATGTTAATATTATTTCTTTATAACGTTACAAATATGATAAAAAATAAAATTAAGACATTTTTATCATTATTTAAAATATACTTTTAATTACAGAATACAAGACATAGAACTGTGTTACAGCCTTGGCTTGGTCATGGCTCCTTAACCCTCAACAATTAAATGTATGATTTTTTTTTAAAAAAAGAATATAATATATATAAATTTTATTTATTTTTGCTACAAACAAAAATAGTAAACAAGGGCCTACTAAGTTGGGTGAGTGAAAGAGTTGAAAAAACTATAATGTCTAATAGTCACTTACATCTAAAGATTTATTGTTGGAGATGAGATTATTAGCTCTTGAGTTTAAGTTATGGTGAATCCATCTAATTGAAATCATTTTGAAAAGATATAGCATTTATTGTCTGATCGAGATAATTTCTTTTGCTTTTTTCCATATCTGATGCCATTTGTTTTCCATAAGAACTTCCACAATGAATTTAGCATCTCATTCTATATATATCGCTTTGTCAGTAGAGCATGATCAATAACAAACTTAAAAGCCATAGCTTCAACAATTTCTATAGAAGTAGTGAAAAGATTAATGATTGTTCCCAAATGATTTGATATAGTGAAACCTATTGTTGCAGGGCCATTTTTTTGGTTGGCATCCACACTGTATTTTATTGCATGTATTGGGAGTGGTTTCCATATAATAGGAATATAAACTACGATATCTTCTTTGGTGATTTCTATTGAAATGGTGTTTGTGGAGAAAGACCTATTAAACTTTTCAAATCTTGAATTGATAGTATTTAAGGATAAAGTGGGGTGCAAATGATCTTTGTAAAAAATAAGCTGATTTTTACATACCAGATTTATTCTAACATGAGTATAGTCAATAAGGTGAAATGTTACCGTGGTAACTCCAAAATGAGAAATGCTCTCGGGGGATTAAGTCTTAAATTAATGTAAGAATATATGTTCAATCTTGAAGTAAAATGTCAAAGTAAATTCCATTTTCCAGCTAACCACCATAAATGTAAGATTTCACAATGAATGAATAAGTGTTCCACTCTTTTTCTGATTCCTTATAACAAAGTGGGCATGAATAATCATTGAATTGCATCACTTTTCCAAGTGTACTTTTAGTAAAATAATATCTTTCAAAAAATTTCAAAGAAAAAGTTCATGTCTCTTTACAAGTTTGGCTTTCCATTGTTGGGAAATAACGCAAATTCCCGATAAGCCAAATTTATGAGAAAGCAAGAATAGAAAAATAACACACAAAATTTGATAACGGAGTTCGGCCAATTTTGCTTACGTCCTCGGACTGAGATCTTTTCTTGAAAGGGAGAAATTACACAAGGTGTTTACAACACTCACAACTCACAACCCAATTACACCCAAGAAAATTACTCTCAATTTTCTCTCACAAAAGCTTTTCTCTCTAAGCTTTTCTCTCAATTGGAATGAACACTTTGGATGATTAATTCATTACAATTACACATCTATTTATAGGAAAATTCACTCCTTGAATTACTCCTTAAATTAATGGTTCCTTAAATTGCTCCTTGAATTAAGCTCCTTGTTTTGCTCCATGAATTGCTCCATGTTTTGCTCCATGTTTTACTCCATGTTTTGCTCCTTAAATTAAGGAGCTTTATAACAATCTCCCACTTGAAGACTGATTTCAATCTGTCTTCACACCTCAATCAAAGTAGAGCTTTTCTAGTCTTTGTTACTCTAGACCAACCGAAGTTGAGCCTGAACTTCGGTTTGTCAATAGTCACCACCTTTGTTAACATATCTCATTTGGATTTTTGCTTCCTTGAATCTTACTCGGTATTAACACATCATCTTCCAATAGAGATGCGGTGAAGTGATAACGAAGTCCAATATGCTTTGTTCTAGAATGAAATCTGAATTCTTCGCCAAGTGTATTGCACTTGACTATCACTACGCAGAACATTCTTCTCTTGTTTGAATCCCTCGATTAACAAACCTTGAAGCCATATCATCTCTTTACTAGCTTGATTCTTGCTACATACTCACTCTGTAGTGGATAGAGTGACAATTTTACGTATTTGTGACATCCAACTAACGTAGTTCCAACGATAAATATATAACAGGTGGTGCTTCTTCGGTGATCAACTTCACCTCCAAAGTCTGCGTCTACGTACCACTTGTACTTTTAACTCTCCTTTACTAAAGTACAAGCACTTTTCTGTGGTGCCTCGCAGATACCTCAAAATCCACTTATCGCTTCCCAATGAGTTTTCCCTGGATTTGACATAAATCCGCTAACAACTCCCATTGCATGGCCAATGCGGTCTCGGACCATTGCGTACATCAAACTTCCAATGGTGAGGCATAAGGAACCTTAGCCATGAATTCTCTCTCTTCGTACGGGGGTGATCCTTGGATAGGCGAAAATGACCGGCCAAGGGTGTCTAGCGGCTTGGCATCGCCCGTGTTGAATCTTTGCAAAACACGATTGATGTACTCTGCACGAGATAAGCTGCAAGGATCCTTTCTTCTTATTTCTTGTGATTTTCATTCCAAGAATCTTCTTTCTTTGGACCCAAGTCTTTCATGTCAAATTCCTTTGACAATTGCTACTTTAACCTTTTAATATCATCCATATACGAACCTGCTACTAACATATCATCAACATAAAGTAGTAAAATGATATAACTGCGGACCTATATCTCTTGAAGTAGCAACAATGATCAGCATTGCACTGGAAACCTTGTGCGTGAAGGCATCCAAATTTTTTGTACCATTTTCTCGGGGCTTGTTTCGAGCCATACAAACTCTTCTTAAGTACGCACACCATGTTCTTCTTCCCCCTTTCGAGAAACCTTCATTTGGTACATGTATATCTCTTCATCTAAATCTCCGTTGAAGGAATACGCGGCTTCACATCCAGTGTTCAAGATGAAGATCTTCGATGGCTACTGAATGCTCAATCTTGAAATCGATAGTATTAAAGCTTCACAACGGGAACAAAAATGTCGGTGTAGTCAACTCCTTCCATACGTTGAAACCCTTTGACAACTAGGCGGGCTTTGTATCTCTTGGAACCATCACAAGCTCCTCTTTCACCAGGTACACCCATTTGTTATGAAGTGCTTCCTCCCATAGGTAACTCGGTAGTTCCACGTACGGTTGGAGATGAGAGATTTCATTTCTTCTTTCATAGCAAGCTCCCACTTGTTGGAATCTCGAGTCGACAAGCCGTGTAGCATTAGAGTGCTCCTCCATCGTCAATCGACAACATATAGTTCATGTATCTCTGTTAGGCACGTAGGTCGAGAAGACCTTCTGATACGGGAGGCTGGAGTAAGAAGGTTGTGGTGTGTCGAATGTGTCTTCTTTGTCCAACAAGTTTCTGGGCGAGGACTTGTTACAATTAGTTCTGCGGAAGTATCTAGGACATCATCTGCATCTGCAATCTTGACTCATTCTCTTTCTGAGTCATTGGCGTCTCATTTTATGCGTATGTCCTTATACATCACCACTTTCGTTGAAAATCACATCTGCTTCGGATAACTTTCTTCTTTTCGTCATCCCAGATGCGATATCCAAACTCATCCTCGCCATAGCCAATGAATGTGCATTTCTTGGATTTGGGATCGAAGCTTATTCACTGGCCTTGATCAACCGTATGCCTGAAATGCTACACAACCAAAACTTTTAGATGTGATAGTTTCACCTCTTTCCGCTCCATACCTCCTACGGTATTCTATGCTCCAATGGAACGAGATGGGCCTCGGTTGATCAAGTAAGCTTCCGTGTTGGCCTGCCCCCCATGGTGCTTCGGTAGACAGTGTATACAAATGCTTCGGCTCTTTCTGTCAACGTTCGGTTCATACGTCAGTACACCGTTGTGTTGAGCGTGCAGCTTGATTCTTTCCATTCGATCCCGTGCTCATACCTAAATTTTTGAGATACGGTGTCCCATATTCACCACATGTATCGGTTCGAGCTTTTGATCTTTAAACCGTCTCATTTTCCACCATAGCTTTCCATCTTAAAAGCCTCGAATACTGAGACTTATGCTTTAGAAAGTAAACCCGTACCTTCCGAGAGTGATCATCAATGAAAGTCACGCAGTAGTGTTTCCCACCAATAGATGAGGCAGTCGTTGGTCCCCAAACATGTCGAGTGAATAAGCTCTAGTCTTTTCCTTCTTGGGATTACGCATGACTTGTCCGGTGACTCTCTTTTGCTTTCCAAGTATGCAATCTTCACGCGTGTCTATCTCAAGTAGTCGTAGCCACTGAAGTTTTCCCTTTGAGTGCATAATCTTCATCCCGCTTCACACTCGTATGGCCTAGTCTACGGTGCCTGATTTGGTGTTTCATTGCTTCTTTGCAAGCGTAATTGAACAACGTGCCTCTATTTGTCGTGTAAAAAAGTGCCACTTTTCTTGCCTCGAGCAAAGCTTGTCATTGCACCGACTTTGAAATCTTCCAATCATCACCATGTGGAAGATCGTAGTGTAGCCTTCAGGCCGTAGCGCCTGCGAGATTAAGTTCCTTCTCGCATCGAGGATATGCACTCGACATCGCCGAGTTCCCAAATGACGGTCAGTTGACTTAATCTTCACTACACCTTTGCCAATAATAGCACATGGTTGATCATCGCAAGATATACCTTTCCAAGGTTTTTGAGGACATATTTCTCGAAGAATTCTTTTTGTGAAGTAGCATGGAACGATGCTCGAGAGTCTAACACCCAAGATTCCTGTTCTCCCAAGAAGCGTATCAATGCATCGTCTCCTCACCGAGGTGGAAGTAACATTTTCCTCTGCCTTCACTTGTTTGTCCTTCGGTGCAACACCTTGATTTTTGTAATGCGGTTCTTCCACAATTCCAACACTCGATAGTCTTCGAGCTATGGGAATTATTAGGATTCTGGATTTGGACCTCGCATCCTTTGATCTACCTCGAGTAGTACGTTACGCCAATTACGTTCATTCCACTTTGGTTGAATTTCTTCCTCTTGACTCTGTGTGCAAACCGAAGAAGTTGGCCGGTTCGCGACTCTACGTCGGATCTCTTCGCGAGAACCAGATCACGAACATCGTCAAATTTCAACTTATTGCTTCCCGACGAACTCTTCGCGGTAGTGAGAGCATTCCAACTTTCCGGTAAAGAAGATAAAAGTATTAATGCTCGTACTTCTTCATCGAATTCAATTTCCATTGAACTTCAATGGGTTTGTGGCTTGTGTTGAGTTCATTGAGATGTTGAGCTCGATCGCCTTCATTCATCATGAAAAATTGAACAAACGCCTCGTGAGTGCCTTTGTTTGAGGCCGACGGCTTCTCATACATATTGGAGAGAGCGCCATAAGACCCGCCGTGGTCTTTCCTTTGCTATGTTGAAGGCAACATTACGGGATAGCGTCAATCGAATAACTCAGGGGCTTGTACGTCTAGAAGATTCCAATCTTCTTCCTTCATAGCTTCTGGTTTCTTCCCTGAGAGAGGTTGATATAGATTTCTTTGAATCTGAGATAGTCCTTTATCTCGCATTTTCCAAAACCCAAAATCTGTGCCATCAAATTTCTCGAGTTTCACCCTTCCTTCATCTACGGCCATTGCTCCGCTTTAAAATCGACTTCCTCTGGATCATTTCGACTATTTCTTAGAAAATTGACGTAAATCACCACCAATAGCTCGATACTAGTTGTTAGGAAATAACGCAAATTCAGATAAGCCAAATTTATGAAAGCAAGAATAGAAAAATAACACACAAATTTGATAACGGAGTTAGAAGCCAATCTTGCTACGTCTCCGGGACCCTCTTGTAGATCTTTTCTTGTGGGAGAAATTACTGAGTGTTTACAATACTCACAACTCACAACCCAATTACACCCGAAAATTACTCTCGATTTTCTCTCACAAAAAGCTTTTCTCTCTAAGCTTTTCTCTCAATTGGAATGAACACTTTGGATGATTAATTCATTACAATTACACATCTATTTATAGGAAAATTCACTCCTTGAATTACTCCTTAAATTAATGGTTCCTTAAATTGCTCCTTGAATTAAGCTCCTTGTTTTGCTCCATGAATTGCTCCATGTTTTGCTCCATGTTTTACTCCATGTTTTACTCCATGTTTTGCTCCTTAAATTAAGGAGCTTTATAACATCCATAACTTTTTCCAAAAACTTTCATGATCGTATATACTCCTAAGCTTGATTAGTGTGAGATAGACATCTTTGACTGAGAAATTCTTACTAGAAGTATCAAACCATCTTAAAGAATCTATTGTCTATCCTTGGGGGGTCTAAAGCTTGAAAAAGCTCCCATATAGTCTAGGAGTATCTCATTTATTTTATGTGGTTTCCATTGGATATTTGGGTTCCAACGGCAGAAGGCAAAAGGATAAGCCATACCTATATATTGAAAATTTTGATACGAAGAGGATAGTTTTTAAAAAATTAGACCTGGTAATCATGGATTGTTTGACCATTGCCAATCTTCTAGTAGCTACCTTTGATAATTATCTCTTTTGCCTATTGTAATCTTTTCCAAATATAAGAATCATACTTTTTTGTTTGCACATAAAGAAAATGTTAGTCTTTTAAATCTTTATAGCTTATGATAAAAACTCATAATTTATATGGATTGATAATAATATCCCACACAGTTTTTGCTAGCATTGATGCGTATTTTCGCAAGTGTACGAATCGTTCAAGTAATAAAGTGTACAAAAGTACGGATATCGAACCCACAAGGAATGGCGTTATTAAGTACCGAAATTGACTAATCCTAATTTTATTTGAAAACCGAATTTTTTGAATTTGTTTAAAAGGTAAATTAACATAAAACTAAACTCAAATAACAAATTTAATATTGTTCACAAATGATTAAAAACGCTAAGGCATTTGATTTCGCTAAATCAATTCAATCCGATTTCAAGTCATGTTATATGAAAATCAAAGTTATAAGTGATGGTTGAAAAACCCGAACTTATCTAATACTCTCTCTCGAGTTATATTAGAATTACTTATCTATGAAAACCAACTATATTTCTATGAAGATTTAATCACAAATAAGCACATTATGATTTATGGAATTTCTAGAATAACCACATACATCATGCATTAGGTGTCAAACTCGCATTCAACATACGATATTTATCACAAGAAGCATTCATTACACATCTCCTCTCGGTCTCAATATAATGCAACAAATCATCTAAATCTTGATCAGAAATTTAAAAGCATTAAGCATGGAAATAAATACTCAACTTGAAAACAATGAATTCATATAACGATAACAAAAGAAATCAGATTTTCTTGATTCAACTACATCGTAGCCTTAGCAAAAACGAATTAGTTCATAACGAAAATAAGAACAAACATATTCTCAATTGAATCCATGAACAAACAATCTGAATAAAATGCAGAAAATAAAAGCTAAGGAGAAGAGATGAAAAACTCTTGAAGAGGAAGACTTGGTAGCAACAATGGTGATGATCCTTCAAGCTTCTCCAACCTTTCTCTCCACAATTTCCTTTTTTCCTGCAAAAATAACTCAATTCTCTCTCTCTGCCATCCCCCTCTTTCTGCATCATAATGTATATATAGATCTAGGGTTTGGGGGGAAATTTTGGAACAAAACAACAAAAAAAATATGTTTTCGGACAAAACTCGCCGGCGATGACATTATTCTCGCCGCGGCGAGATTTTTGGCAATTTAAATTTTGTTTTTCTGATTTTGGCCGGTGACCAACTCAATGTGGCCGGCGGCTAGATTAGTTTACCAAAATTTGTGCTCTCGGGAAGATTTCCGCCGGCGGCGAGATGAATATGGCCGGCGGCGAGATGAATATAGCCGGCGGCGAGATTCACTTGGCCAAAATCCGTGCTTCCTGCATGATTTTCAACATTTTCTCCGTAAGGTTTTCGCCGGCGACGAGAATACTCTCTCTGGCGGCGAAATTCCAAATTTTGAAATTTTGTTCTCTTTTTATTTTCATTCAATCCCGATCATTGTACTTTGTCCCTAACTTCTCCAAAATCATGATTTTACCTGAAATTGCACTTTAAACACGAAATACCCGTGAAATGACATTTGTGGATTTAATAATCAAATAAACACAATTTTCACACAAATATCAACATTTAAATCATAACAAAAATGCAATAATTTAGCTCTTATCAAGCATTGCTTGATTGAAATCTTGTAGTTTCTTGAAACCCAAACCTCTTACTTCTTTTCGTTGATAGATAGGGAACCAAGCAAGAGGTGATTAAAAATATGATTGATGTATATCATTTTTGCACCAAAATCTATGTATTAAAGTATTAGCTTTCTCAAAAATACTAACATGGAGTTTAAAGGTGCTAACAAAGTAGATTGGAGTGTTTTGTAGCATACCTTTGATAAGAATGGATCACTTCGCTTGAAAAAGTAGTTTAGATTTCCAATTTGGTTTTCATTTTTTGGATGATGAAATGAAAATCTCATTTCTCTCTATTACTTAAAGGAAGTCGATTACCTAAATATTTTATTAGGCCAAAAGTTTTCTGTATTTTGAGGGTATCACAAATTTGGGAGCAATAATCATCATCTAGGTTGCTTGAGAAGAAAACCATTAATTTGTTGAAATTAAATTTTTGACCAATTGTAAGAAAGATTTAAAACATAATGGATGGTAATGGCTTCTTTCATATTAGCTTTATAGAAAATAACTAAATCACCTGTATACATGGGATGGGAGATGGTAGGAGAACTTTTGCTGATTTTAATACCATATAAGGTACCTTCATTTTGTGCTTTGGAGATTACTCTAGATAAATATTTAGAGATTAATAAAACAAGTAAGGGAATATATAATCACCTTATCTAAGACCTCATTGAGGTTTCACGTTGCAAAAAGAGAGTCATTTAGTAAAATTGAGTAAGATACAGTAGAGATGAATTGAAAAATTAGTTGATAGAATTTAGGTGAGAAGCCTAGATGATGTATAATATTGAGTAAAAAATTTCATTCAAATTTATCATAGGATTTTTGCATATCCAATTTAATGCACATAAGACCTCCTTTGCCTCGTTTCTTTTGGGTGATTGTTTGAGCAATTTCATGAGCCAAGAGGACATTTTATATGATCCATATAACAGGAAGGAAGACAGTTTGAAATGTGGAAATATTATCTTGAAAATGGATCTCAGTCTCTTACTAGAACTTTGGATATGATTTTATACACCACATTGCATAAGCTGATAGGTTTGTAGTTACTACAGGTAGTAGAATTAGACACCTTTAGGAGGAGAGTAATAAATGTGTGGTTCCAACCTTTCTTCAAAACACCTGAAATGAAGAAAGATTATACCTCTTTGGTGATGGGATGATGATGTTTTCATTCTGATCCTTGTTAATAGCTTAAGGGAGCAAATATTTTAAAGTTGTATCAAGTATAGGATTATCAGAGGAAAACACTGAATTGAATTGGTTTAGGAAAGAATTTCCAATTTGATCTCTACCCCAAGTCTTCAAATCATTATCTAGAGTGATTAAAGGAATGAAATTTCTTCTTCTATGAACTATGATAGATGTATGGAAGAATTTGGTATTTCCATCCCTATTCTTTACCCATAATTCCATTGAATTTTGTTTCAAGATAGAACCCAATTTGTAGAGTTGTTCTTCTAATAACAAGGAATCCTATTTTTTAGCCTCAATAAAGTTAGGAGCTTCTGGATGAGCTTAAATAAAGGCAAGCTTGTTTTCTAAATGTTTGATCTTGTTATGTACAAAATGGAAAATGGAGTTTATTCCAATTTTTAAGTTCTTTTGCCAATAAGCCCAAACTTTGCATGATTATAATTGTCGAGTATTAGTAGCATTCTAGCTTGAGATAATTACATTTTCACAATCTTTATCCCTTAGCCATGCCTTGAAAAACTAAAAGGTCTGCATCTAAAAGGTTCCCAAATACCATGAAGCTAAAGTAGGATGGGTTAGGATCAAAGGTAAAATTAGGGAGGTTTGAAACCAAAGTTTTTGGATAACAATCGAAACAACAAGTATTGGAAATAGCCATGTCCAGTGTTTTGTGAATATTATCAGTTTTTACTCTTATGTTGCATATGTATTACCCGTAGAGCCAAGATCAATAGCACCCATTTCATTTATGAATTTTATGAGATGGTTTTCAGGTTAAAATTCAAATGGAATGCCACCTAATTTCTTTGATGATTGGATAATGAAAGAGTCCATAACTCGGTACACTACTAGGGTAAGGAGATGCACACTTTTTAAGGACTCGACCTAACTCACACAGATAGAAAATCAAACTCTTATGCAGTATATATAGTAGAAGAACAAATAATATAATATTAGATAATTAGATAAGTAGATTACTTCGAACAATAGCTATTAAATATATTCAACAAAAAGCAGGCAAGAACATAAAAAATTTATAATCAGAGTTTAAGCTTTTAGTATATTGTAACATACACACCTTAAACTCAGGTTATACTAACACAAAATCATATCATACATAAGAGAAGATATAACAATGTAAACGAATATAGATAATATATATATGTGGTAACATCCATGAGTTGCTTAAGGAAACCACTCAATAGCAAGTAATTCACTAAACAATACAATAGTTACAACTCTGATAGACAATAAAACCACTATTTCCTCTATCAACTGAGATCTCTATCCTAATTTCCTACTACTGCTATTTTTCTTGTTACTTCCTCAACCATTTGGTTCAACACTCATACCTAACCATATTTAACAACCAATACCACCCAATGTGCCACTTTCATACGACCAGATAAAGTGGCACAAGATCTGCCTCTTGGATTATGTTGAGATATTGATTCCTCCACACAATAATTTGCTTCTTATATTGATAAATTAGAAGAGATGTCAAATGATAACCATATTTAGAAACAACGATTAGTAGGTATTGGTATTCACTGAATAGTAAGCTAAGGATTGAGGATTCATTGGTGTAACGTTAAGAGATCGTGTAACATGAAGACATGGATAGCAATATAGGGGAAGTTCCCATAAGGAAACAATGGTTTTTCGTGACCCTACTTAAGCATGCATTATGTCAATGAAGACTTAGTGTGAAGCCTTGTAGCTTAAGTTAGAAGAGCAAAAGGCCCGGGACTAGGGTGAGCTGAAGAGGGAAAACATAAGTGAGCATATATGTGTAAGCCTAATCAAACATGACTATTATAGACAAGGCAGGCCACCCATCTTTGAATGGTATTGGTCCTATGGACCATGAATAGATTCGCCTCTAGCCTCTAGGCATGTTGGAACTATATGAGTTCACCAGGGTGGAAAACGGTTTGCAAAATCAGCATAGGTTAGGTGCTAATAATGGAACATGGTAAGCCTATCTTTCTCCATATATAGTTATTATGGGAATATAGAGATTTGGGTAGAGAAAGCCTCAAAAAGGAAAGGACAAGCTATAGGGCATATGACCTATAACAAATTTGTATCCTACTAGGATTTTTTCTTGATCAAAGTAGATCATCTTGCCTTTTTGTTATCCAAAAGTTGGTCGAATATAGTGCCCTAAACATCGAATGAAATAGGTGGTTATGTTTTCTTTCTACAACCCTTTTGATATGATAAACCCCCATCCCTTATGTTTAGGAGTGGGATCTACCCAAGAATGACCAGTTCTATAGTGGTGTGGAAAGCATAGACTTTAGGAACTTTTAGTGCTCTTTTTAGCTATGTGTTTGACTCTATTGGCCAGAGTTTCCTGTTGTTGCTGCTAGTGCTTGTTTATGCGTGCGTGTGAACCAACCCAACAAATAAGGAAATAATTCCTCTTAGGGCATCGAAGAATGATTTGAGCCATATGAAGGGAAACTCTCATATACATTTTTTTAAGGGGAAGAAGTCTAATAGAGTCCCCCTACTTACTTGGCCAGTGCCTAAGTGAAAGTGTAGTGGTGGGCCTACCCATCCCAACTAGGGATATGGTGGGATTCGCGAAGAGTAGTATCTTATGATGTTCATGAAAAATTGGATCTAGATACACAGTCAAATCACGTATGCACACAACCTATGATTTGTTTACTAAGCTCATTAAATGACCTATACTCAAATATAGCCTCTTCAAAATAATTTTGGCAACATATATAAATCTTAGAGTGAATTTTGGTAGACTTTTGATTCTTAAATAAGGGGTAAAGAGAGGAAAAATGAGTCGGGGTATTTATAGCACTTGCATTTGCCATCTCGCCAGTACTTGTGGCGAGGTATGTAAAAAGTGATATTTTTAATTTCTAAAAATTTCAAGTAAAAATTACAATACTTGCACCCAAAATAACCCAAAAACCATGAGTAACAACATTGGCTTCCTTGCATGCTCACTCATTTAAAACCAACACTCTCAGCCTAGCATGTACACTACAAAACCCAACTTTATGATGTTTGTAAACATTCTTGCATAAAAAGTGTACCTAACTATGTATGTGTGAATTACTTATCCTTTATAACCAACCTTACACAGAAGAAGATGAATATATTAAGTAAAATAAAACAGATATCATGTTTTGTACACAGAAAGCAAACACACAAGTACGAGTACAATGGGACTTACATTCTCTTTTTTTGGCTTTCCATGTCAAAACACTGCACAACTAAATACATAAACACATCAAACATGAGATGATCATAAAAATGTCCTAAAGTTGTTTGTTCCCATAAACAACACAACGTCACACACCAAAACCCAAAAGAAACACTTAGTCCAAGTACATCCATCTATCATTATGAATCAACTTATCCAGTCCTTTGTCACTCAGAAACACAAAGAAATCATCACCATACACACAACTCATCTGAAGCTTAAAGAATTCACTTTACATTTGTAACATATACACAAGAAATAAACACATACCCCATGAACGTATTGTGTAGAAATAACATGTAGTCAAACCATGTACTATCGTGTTACCCCTACACAAGTACATAACGATAGGCACAAAATTAAGTAAACATCCACAACTTCCACTGACTTCACACAATACTTCTCCTAAATGCATGCAAGTCAAACAATAATATGTAATATGAACCTACACTTATAGCCTATATGGAGCACAATATGGAAACAAACATATATTATACATAGAAAATTATCTTCCATTTTTAATACTTAAAGTCAAAGAAACGTTCCTATAGGAGGGAAAAATGAAATACAAATATTCTATAATTCTAACACTACTACAATACAATAGGTAAGATTATACAAAAATAATAAGAGGTATCACATGCTTCAAGAGAAAAAAAGACAAAAAAGCTCTAAGACACTAGCAAGGTAAGAGTATGCAACATACAATAAACTAAATGCATGGGAAACCAAAGATAAGTGCAAATAGAAAATATCTCATTCTACCCAAGAAAACATATGTCATGCATTCCATCAATAGTAACTAGGTAATGAACAACAAGCAAGAAGCATGCAAGAAGGAAGGAAAAGTATAGAAATACATAGGTAGACATATGAATTTAGAGATAACATATAATGTATGCAGTATGTCATCCTAATAGTCCTATTTATGTATAGTTCATACAGTGATACATCATAAAGAATAGAGCACTACATGAACATGCATAAAAACTCACAAATAGGACAAAGAATAGGAAGTAAAACAAACACATCACTTCCCTTAATAGTATACACAAGACATACATTACTCCCCCTAACAGTATGCATGTAATAAAATAAACATGTTAAGCATTCTACTTGCAAACACCCACACAATAGACAACTAGAAATACAGAATGAAGAAAGTAAACAAAGCATGTTCAATGAATTAGAGGGTTCGTAGAGGATAAACATAACATTCAACACAAATATCCACATGTCCATCAATCCATGATGCATTCATATAAGGGTACAAGTAAAGTTTTGATGACATGCACTATGTGTGATGTGCAAAATTTGTTTACTCTATATGCAATCATGATATACTTATGAAAACCAAGCAAATCTAGATATAGAATCAAGTTGAACCAAGCTTCATATGTTCACAATTAGACTCTCTCTCCACTAATGTAAGTGTCAGCCAATAAGAAATCAATAGGTTTTTCAAAGATTATAATGAAAGGCTAAGGAATTGGTAGGGAAGAGAAGAGTTTTAGACTTAAACACACCTTTGTTGATCTAAACAAATAGATAAGTTTAAATCCATGACACTTATACTCTTAAACATGGATTTCTTTTATTTTTACTTCTCAAACTTCAACCAAAGAAGTTGAGAGCGTAGTACATAAAATTCAGTGAATCTTGCACTTCTTGCTTTTTCATACTTCTCATCATTTAGCATATTTTTCCTTTCTTTCTTTATTCCTTTTGTTTCCAAAAGAAAATTATTCTCAATACTCCTTTTGATTTTTTATTTTCATCATCTTTCCCAAATTTTTAATCATCATTTCATTATCACCCTTCTTTCCTTTTTTATTGAAACCAAAAGGATAAAGTTGACAAACTAAGAACATACAAGCCCAACAAAGGTGTAAAAGGTAAGTGAGAATAAAAAATTGGGGTAAGACTGTATTTAGAGCAAAGAAATGAAGGGATAACATAATGGTACAACAAGGGGAGACTAAGGATTTGTGAACAATGGTGGTAAGAAATGATCAAATGATTCAAGGATGGCCTACATCCTTTTTCTATCCAAGCAGCACCTAGAATTTCTCCTCGAGTGACACTAAAGATGGACTCTAGAGCTTTTTAGAGAAATAAAAATCATCAATATATGAGATTCATACAAGCTTCTCAAAATAACCATAAAAATTCACAAGTATCTAGAATGTGTAAATGAAAGATGCATTTATAATAAAACAAACAAGAAACATTTAGCCATATATGCTCTCAAGTAATACACATGTGAAAACATCCACACTTCAATTCATGTTAAATGCATTCCAAGCATATATCAACAAGATCCCTATAAAATGAATTTTACATGAAATAGTATAGGAAAGGGAAATAAACTATCAATCTCACAAAACACAAAAATAATAACTACCAAGTGAGATGACATGAAATGGCTCAAAATAGATAAAAGCCAAATGAGAAGAGGAAAGTTTCTCAAAGGATATAAACAATAACATTTACATCATTGCTAGTCAGGAGAAAGAAAAAACTGATCAAATAATGAACATTACAAGCAGCACTTCTAAGAGAAAGAAGAAACAAAGAAAGCTACTAAAGCCACTAAGCATGTGAGAAATACAAAAGTTCCAACACAAAAACACATGACATGCTTAGACAAGGATAAAAATACATATAGGTTTAGTGAGAACATTGTAAGTATGTCAAAAATCCTGAAGGCAGGTAAAAACTATATATGCCATACAGATGCACAAAACAAACCAAACCCATTACAGAAAAGAATGAGACACAAAGATACAAGTAAGAAAGATATCTCTCGTTAATTTCAAAGAAGTAATTACACAACACAACGGAAGGATAAAAAGGTGAAAGATAGGTAAAAGATGGACATAAGACACCAAGAAATAAATAGTGAATTAACACACATCATGGTAGGTGTAAGAACTAAATATCTAGTATAACAGATGAGAAGCATTCTAAAGTCCTGTCATAAGAATGATAGGACAGTAGAAAAATAATCCTACTATAATGAAACTACATGATGATAACATATGACGTGATGGTCATGTAAAAATCCACATAAGACGTAAATAGTAAGCAATGAAAAAAACTAGTAATAGGTCAAATAGTTAGGCATAGCATCAAGTAAACAGTTAAAGAACTATACAAGACAAAGAAACAAGGAGAAAGATAGAGGTATGCATGAATAGGAAAATAGGACACATGCAGACAACAAACAAACATAAATTCACATCCATAAAAACTACAAACAAAGAGAGAAATGAAAGCAAGCAATTTAACCCCTTTAGATTACCCAAAAATAGTTATCAAATTGCATCCCTTTGTTTAAAGAATTTTTATGGGGTAATAGAATTTGGAGATAGTCTCTAACTCATGTGAGCATGAGGTGCATATAAAACTCGTGATCTACTTTGTTTATAGTTTTTTAAAATTTTGACAAGTCATCTATATAAGTAGGACGAGGTGGGCTTTTTGAACCAAATTTATTTCTTTTTGCTTTGTGCCTC
This sequence comes from Hippophae rhamnoides, assembly GCA_033030585.1. Classification (NCBI taxonomy): domain Eukaryota; kingdom Viridiplantae; phylum Streptophyta; class Magnoliopsida; order Rosales; family Elaeagnaceae; genus Hippophae; species Hippophae rhamnoides. Next base: position 21,494,741 of record CM065438.1, on the reverse strand, counting down.
GGTGCATAATGCATATTATATGAACATACTCAAATGAGCCATAGTAGTTTTATCATGATAGAGAAGATGGGAAAGAGCAAGAAAAAGGACTCTGAGTTGTATTCTTCACAAATTTAGGACACCGCCTAGAAATATGACTATGAATGCCACAAAAATAACAAGTATGAATAGTAGAGATGGGAAAATAGGGTCCTTGACTTCGAGAAGTTGTATGCAAAGAAGAGGAAGATGGAGTTCTCACATTGACTTTTATAGGAGGATGAATGATCAATTTCCTACAAAGTGATCTCAAATGCCTAATTTTATGACAGTGGTGACAAATGGGAATAATAGTAGATAAAAGAAATAGACCATTATTGGAGCATATGAAAGAGCTAGCCTTAGGTGAAAGGTTTACCTTATTAGGGGAATCTGGTTGAGACCATGCAAGAGATTTACCTTTTAGGTTGATAGTGGAAAACTTTAGCTTTGATTCTTAATTGGAAGCTTTGAAAAACTTAGTTTAACCAGCTGTAGATGTTGAATCCCTTTCACTGTACCTAACTCCATGCTTGCCCCCAAAAAACTTGACATTGTTAACCATTTCATTTAACATTTTTGAACCTGTAGTCATTCTATCAATAATAATGATGAGGTGTAATAGTTCTTTCTTTCGCATGCTTAGCTTTTCTTTCATAACTGCAACCAAGTCCTTTTTTTCTCTAAGAAAGGATTTAAGATAAGAGGTCAAATTATTAAGAATCTTAACTTTCTTATGTAGTTTCTCAATCTCAGCATCATTTTTTGTAAGAGAGTCTATCAAATGGTCCTTTGAGCCATTAAAAACAATTATCTTTCTTTTTAATTATTCAATTTCATTCTTTAGATCAAAAGTAGTCATAGGAATTATCAGAGATTGAGTAGCTTTACCATAAGGAAGAACCATCAACTATTCCTTAACCTTTTCAACTTTCGCATGATTTCCATGAAACATTTTTAGCAAATCATCATACCTTTTTTTGAATGAACACACACTTGATTATGAGATCATGTTGTTATTCATCAACATTGGAATTTCTTTCCTCAAGAGCTTTCTTTAACACACAAATCTTGCATTCTTTTTCATCAATGCTCTCTATAGCCTTTGTCTTATCCTTTTTGCACTTGATATGCTCCAATAGTAGAGCATTGTATGTATTGAGCAATTGGTCTTACTCATCTTCATCTTCATTTTTATCATCTTTATCAATTATCTCTTGAATAGCTAAGGCAATAGTCAAAGGATTAATGATACTATTAGAGGCAATGGAGGCCATAAAATAAGTTTTATCCCCATCTTCACTATTGGTACTGTTGAAATAGTAGACTCAACTTTCATTACTCTTTTTCATTTGATTTTCTTCTTGAAGACACTCAGTAACAATGTGTCTAGGCGTTTTGCATTCAAAGCACCTTATTTTATTTAACTGACCTTTACTTGATTTCTCATAATCATTTTCTTAGTCTTTATCAATTCTAGTAGATTTTGTGGTTTTGAAACTAGAAATATCTCTCCTAATAGTCCCAAAAGAAAGTTTATTCTTCCAAAAGAATTTAGTAAGTCTCTAAGAAAGGAATGTCATTTTCTCCTCATCAATTCAGAATTATCAATATCATTACCTGAGATACACACATCTTTAATTGATTCACTTCCCTTAATAGTCTTGAGGGCTAAGATTTTTCTTTTTTCATAAGAAATCTGCTATTGTCTTGGTAAAAGGTGATAAAGTTCGAAGACATGCAAGTCACCAACCAGCTCATTTATAATGAGCTCACCAGGTTTGTACATTGACTCCAATACAATGACCTTAGCATGTAACCTTAAAGGTATATTGGCAATAATATTTTCAATTTATTTTTCTTCACTAATTGGTCTACCTTGGTTGTGGGAGAAATTTACTATGTTAGAAAATCGTGCATAAAACTGATCGAAGTCTCATCTTCTTACATAATGCACAATTTAAAATCTCTATTTAGCTTCAACATTTTGGATCTCTTTACTACAAAATTACCTTCATATGTTGTTTTCAGAAGATCTCAAACCTATTTAGAGGACGTACATCTTTGAATCCTTCTATATTCATTAGGTGACATAGTTGTGATGATAACATATTACCCTGTATTGTTCCACTTAGATTCCTTGAATTCATCCTTGGTCCATTTAACCATAGGTTTTAGGATAACATTATTGTCAAGTAGGGTTTTGGTAGGGTAGATCCAGCCATTTTCAACAAGGAACCATGCTCAATCTCCTTGGGACCACAAAAGACCCTCATTTGAGATTTCTAATAAGTATAGTTAACCCATTAAAAAGTGGAGGGCTACCTATATTACCTCCTTCTCTTGACTTCATTAGTGAGAAAGTATAAGTTAAGCCTAAAAAGGGTGTACTTATTCTGATACTGATTGAAAGAGTCCATGACCCAGTACACTATCAGGGTAAAGAGGAATAGACTCTTTAAAGACTCAGCCCTAACTTGCATAGACAGGAAATCAAACTCTTAAGTAGTATACATAGTAGAAGCCCAAATAATATAATATCAGATAAGTAGATAACTTTGAACAACATATATTATATAAATTCAATAGAATGCAGGCAAGAATATAAAGGTTTTCTAATTAGAATTTAATCTTTTATTATGTTGCAACATACACACCTTAAACTCAGATTATATCAACACAACAATAGATCATACATAACATGCTATATAATGAGATAAACCTGTAGAGAGACTATATCTACATGATAACATCCTCAAGTTGATTAAAGAAAACATTCAATACTATATAATTCCATAAATAATAAAACAGTTACAACTTTGATAGACAATAAAAACACTATTACCTCTATCATTTAGGACCTTCACCCTAACTGCCTACTGTTGCTCTTTACTTACTGCTTCCAATACCGTTTGGTCCAAGACTTAAACCTAGCTATCCCTAATAGTCAACACCACCCAATGTGATGTGATTGGTAACCAATGATTAATAAATAAAAGTGTATCAACTCACACTCTCAAGGGACACACAGTCTACCATTATAATCAAACCATGTATAGGAGACACATAGTCAAAACACGTATGCATATAGCCTATGATTTGATTACTAAACTCACTAAGCAACACTTACTCAAACATAGTCTCTCTAAATTAATTTTGACAATAGATATAAAACTCAAAGTGCATTTTGGCAAAGTTTCTATTCTTAAATTAGGGGTCAAGAAAAGAAAAATGAATGGGGTATTTATAGCACTCGAATTTACCACCTCGACAACCACCCTATTAGCCACCTCACCACTACCTATGGCGATATCTCTGACGAGTTTCTTACAGAGCTTCTTGGCAAGGTGTGTAAAACTTGATATTTTTTGTTTCAAAAAATATCGAGTAAAAACCACAAAACCCATACTTAAAACATGCCAAAAACCACGAGCAACAATGCTAGCTCACTCGCACGTACGCTCACCGAAAACAAACAATCTCAACCTGGAATGCACACTACAAAAAACTAATCTCATTGTGTGTGTAAACATGTTAACATATAAAGTGTACATAACTACATGCATATATGAATAACTAATCTTATACAGAATAAGACAAATACACTAAGTAATATAAAACAGACACGATATTTTGTATATAAAAAGCTAATACACAGACACGAGTACAACGAAACTTTCATATAATATCATTAAAGTCTCCAATAATGCACCAATGAGTAGATATATTTGAAAGGAAAAAAAGTAAGTTCTTGCCAAATGCTAGCTTTGCTTGAGTAATGTGGAGGAATATAAACAAAACATATAATAATATTTCCATTAGATCGAGAAGTTGAAAATAGGTTTGCTACATAAGAACTACCTACATGAATATTAGAAAAACATATCAAATTAGATCAAAAATAACATAAGCCTCTCTTAATACAAATTGCTGGTGTGACGATGCTACTATTATAAGTCGAGAGTGAAGATTGCAAAAGCTGGTGATGTACTTCTTGGACTTTAGTTTTCATTAACTAGATAATATTTGATTTATTCTTCCGAACTAGGTATCATAGTGCATTTCTGGCTCGAGGTCGAACAAAACCTCGGCCATTCTAGCTTAGTAGTTTCATGGCTAATATAGGGGTAGGGTTGAGACCTCGCCTTTGTTAGTAGATTTCTTGAAGCTAAAAGAAGATTTCTTACCCAGTATGCCAGCTCTATGCAGGTCCTATAAAATTTCTTTTAGAGTAATCATTAATTCATTAAAGTAGAATAAAAATTTGGCCCTAATACAGTTGGTAATTCAATTTTTATCTTCTTTTTTTTTTCTTTTGATACAGTGCACAAGGCATTTCATTTAAAGGCACATTTGTTGGAATTCACTAAAGGAGGAGTGATATCTGTTGGTTTGTAAACTTGTTTCCAAGCCCAAAGAAATCAAAAACAAACTTTGAATCATTCTAGCCCATTTGAAGTCCAACTCGTGGAAGCTTCTATGGTGATGATATGGATTGATATGTACTACGGTTGGGCAAGTAGAAGAAGAAAATCAACGGGTTAAAGAAGATAAGTGTATGTTTTAGATTGTTTTGGTAGGTTTATATTGTATGGCTTAGATTTATTAGTTGTTTCTATAAATACCTCTCAGTAGCAATGTAATAATCAAGTTAAAGAAATCATAAACAAAAATTCAATAATTTCTGAGTGTTTCTGGAAAATTGTTCTTGAGTGTTCTTGAGTTTTGAGAGTTTTGATCCATAATTTTCCAAAAAAATGGTATCAGAGCTATAGTTGGAAATATAAATATACACTATTGTATATCAAATCGAAGCTCTCGATGAGACAAATCCAACGCCGCAAGAATCATCCAGATTGGAGTTCGGACACGCCGCCACGATCCTCCAGAAGTTTATGCCAGAAAGTGAGTTAACTCAGCCGAATACCGAAGCCGATCGAACCGTGAAGCCTGTTGACCGAGCCGCTGACTGAGCCACCAAGCCGTTTGACCGAGAAGCCGAGACAATTGACCAAAAAGTTGACTTTGATAGTTGACTTTGACCGTTGACCAAAAAAATCAGATTTTCCCCGGAGTTCCTCCTAAGGTTTTTTGACATTCTGAATCCATCTGTGCAATCAGAATTTACAAATTCTCACTATATTGAGAGTTATGTCAAATGGAGGTATGTCATCGTTTCAAGTCCCGACACTCAACAACGACAACTATGATAATTGGAGTATCAAGATGAAGGCTCTTTTGGGTGCACATGATGTGTGGGAAGTCGTAGAGAAAAGGCTTAAGTGAGCCATATGATGAAGCTACTCTAACGCAAGTGTAAAAAGAATCTTTGAAAGATTTTAGAAAGAGAGACAAGAAAGCTCTTTTTCTTATCTATCAAGCCTTAAATGATGATGGGTTTGAGAAGATTTCAGATGCAACATCTTCCAAAACAGCGTAGAATAAGCTTCAAATTTTGTTCAAAGGAGCCGAGAAAGTGAAGAAGGTTCATCTCCAAACACTAAGAGGTGAGTTTTAATCTATACATATGAAAGCTTTCGAATCTATTTCTGACTATTTCTCGAGAGTCGCAGTTGTTTCTAATCAATTAAAAAGAAACGGTGAGATGTTGGGAGATGTTAGAATAATGGAGAATCTACTTCGTTCATTAGACTCCAAATTTGAACACATCGTCATGATGATTGAGGAAACAAAAGATTTGGAAGAAATGACCATTGATGAACTCAATGGGTCATTACAAGCATATGAAGAAAAGCATAAGAAGAAGCAAGGGATCACTAAGCAACTCTTCAAGATGCAATTCAAGGATAAGCATGAAAGCCAAAGCAATGACAGAAACCAACGTGGCCCAGGTAGAGGGAGAGGCAGAGGCCGTGGACGAGGTGGAAGCCACGGTCGTGGACAAGCTTGGAATTACAACAACAATTCCAAGAACTTTGAAAGAGCAGAATGCTTAACACAAAGTCGATGAAGAGGTAATATGAACTCAAGGTATGACAAATCTCAAGTTCAATGCTATAATTGTCATAAATTTGGACATTATGCTTCAGAATGTAGAGCTCCCAATAATAGACTAGATGAGAAAATCAACTACATAGAGGAAAAGACCGATGAGAAAGAAACTCTTTTTCTAGCACGAAAGGAGGGTAATAGTAGTCAACCAAATGCCTGGTATCTTGACAGCGGAGCAAGAAACCATATGTGTGGAAGGAAAGACATGTTCATGGAACTAGATGAGTCAGTAAGTGGAAATGTTTCATTTGGAGATGATTTAAACATAGCAGTGAAAGGAAAAGGTAACATTCTTATTCGTTTGAAAGATGGGCAACATCAATTTATTTCCAATGTTTATTGAAAGATGGGCAACATCAATTTATTTCCAATGTTTACTATATCCTAAATATGAAAAGTAACATCTTAAGTTTAGGACAACTGTTAGAGAAAGGTTATGATATTCATATGAAGGATTGTAATCTTTCTATAAAAGATGATAAGAATAACCTTATTGCTAACATGCCGATGTCAAAGAATAGAATGTTCTTGATCAACATACAAAATGAAATTGCAAAGTGTCTGAAAGCCTGCTATAAAGATGCATCGTGGCTATGGCATCTTCGATTCGGACATCTCAATTTTGGAGGATTATAGCTGTTGTCTAAGAAGGAGATGGTAAAGGGACTACCTTGCATTAACCATCCTAATCAACTTTGTGAAGGGTGCCTACTCGGGAAGCAATTCAAAAAGCTTTCCAAAGGAGTCGACTTAAGAGCCAAGTTGCTCCACTCGAGCTAATCCATATTGATGTGCTGACCGATCAAGCCTAGTTCTCTCAGAATAAGAACTATTTTCTTTCTTTTTATTGATGATTTTTCAAGAAAAACTGGGTATATTTCTTGAAACAAATCAAAAGTTTTTGAAGTATTCAAGCAGGTTCAAAGCTACAGCTGAGAGAGAAAAGGTAGAAAAATCAAAGCTACGAGATCGCATCGAGGTGGAGAATTTACATCCAAGGAGTTTCAAGAGTTCTGCGGAAGCAAATGGAATTCATAGATCTTTAACAATGCTGCCAAGATCCCCCAACGTAATAGTGTACCGAAAGAAAGAACCGAACAATCCTCAATACGACACGAAGCATGCTCAAAAGCAAGAAACTACCCAAAGATTTTTGGGTAGGCGTAGTACGTGCAATTTACTTGTCAAACCGATCTCCAACAAGAAGTTGTATGGGAAAGACACCGCAAGAGTGGAGTGGGAAGAAAGCCCGGTATTTCCCACCTAAGAGTTCGAAGTATAGCCCATGCTCATGTACCTGGATGAGAGAAGAACTAAGCTTCGATGATAAAAGCGAGAGTTTTATCTTCACTTCCAAGCATGATACTAATTCAAAGGGCTATAAGTCAGACAACCCACACAATAAGAAGATTGTGATTAGTCAAGATACGGTATGCGACAAAGAATGAGAATGGGATTTTAACTCTCACGCAGTATAACTTCAATTTCTTTCCTCGCTTGTTAAGACGAGCAGATAACGAGGGAGAAATCAGAGAAATTCAACAAGAGCCAACGACTCCACCTACTTCACCAATGCCAACCACTCAGCGAAGATCCGTCATCATCTTCAAGTGGAAGTGAAAGAGTCGGGACACGTACACAAAATCTCCAAGATCTTTATGAGGTAAATGTAATCCACAAGATAATCTTACCTTATTTTGTCTCTTTGCTGATTGTGAACCAAAGGAGCTATCAAGAAGTCCGTATAAGAGAAGAAGTGGAGAGATGCGATGGATGAAGAAATCAATGCTATGTAGAAGAACGATATACGTGGAACCTCGTTTCACTTCCCAAAGTGGTATAAGACAATGTGTGTCAAAACGGGTGTACAAGACAAAGAGGAATGCTAAGGGAGAGATTGAAAGACACAAGGCGAGGCTAGTAGCAAAAGGATATAGTCAAAAGCGGAATGGACCATGATGAGGTATTTTCTCACGTTGCTCGATTAGAAACTATAAGACTAATCATTTCTTTCGGGTACCAAAAATAAGTAAGATACATCAAATGGATATAAAATCGCTTAAATGGAGTCCTTGAAGAAGAAGTCTACATTAAGCAACCATCAAAGGGCTAAAAGGTCACAAAGACAAGGTATTGAAGTTGAAGAAAGCTCTTTATGGGTTAAAGCAAGCACCAAGAGATGGAATAACCGCATCGACAAGTACTTTTTATAACAACTTCACCAAGTGTCCCTATGAATATTCACTTCACGCCAAGATTGAAAATGGAGATATTTTAATCATTTGTCTATACGTAGATGATCTCATCTTTCACCGGAAGTAATCCAAGCTATTCAAGATTTTAGGAAGGTGATGACCCAAGAGTTTGAAATGACAGATATCGGGTTAATGGCATACTACCTTGAATTGAAGTAAAGAAAAAGAAGAAGGCATTTTTCATCTCTCAAGAAAGTTATGCAAAGGAGATACTAAAGAAGTTCAAGATGAACGCATTGCAAGTCGATCAACACACCAAAGGGAATGTGGAATCAAACTATCCAAGTACGAAGATGGTGAAAATGTGGATCCAACATTTTTCAAAAGTTTAGCTGGAAGTCTCATGCGTTATCTCACGCGGTACAAGGCCCGACATCCCGTACGCTGCTGGATTGATTAGTCGCTATACGGAGAAATCGACAATCGCCCATTTCAAAGTCGCAAAAAAGAATCCTACGCTATCTAAAAGGTACAATTAATTTTAGTTGTTCTATTCAGCTTTTCTAATACCATGTTTCGGTTGGATATAAAGGATAGCGATTTTAAGGGAGATATAGATTTATAAAAAAAGAACCTCCGAATTTGTGTTTTTCATAGGAGATACTACTTTTACATGGATGTCGAAAAAGCAACTGATTGTCACCTTGTCTAGCTGTGAAGTAGAATATGTAGCAGCTACCTCATGTGTTTGCCATGAAATTTGGCTGAGAAACTTGTTAAAGGAGCTAAGTTTGACACAAGAAGATCCAACCAAAATTTGTGTCGATAACAAATCAACCATTGCCTTAGCCAAAAATCCTGTTTTCCATTATCGAAGCAAACAGATAGATACTCGATATCATTACATCAAGGAGTGCATCACAAGAAAGGATGTACAACTCGAGTATGTAAAATCACAAGATCAAATTTCTGACATAAGCTTGGATCCAAAAACAAGCAGTGTTGACATCCACTTGTTGTATTGTGAAATTGTGTTTCCATTCTCATAATACTAAAAGGGTGTGGTTGGTATGCCACATACATTTTTCCCATTTTTTGTCCCTTTCTTTTGAAGAGGTAATAGAAAATGAGAATATATACTTGTGATAGTCTATGAAAAAGATGAAGTAATCCCTTTCCAGGTCCCAAGCTCTTTTGAGGACATTGAGAACTTGATTTTTTTGGTAATGTTCTTAAAAATCACCTTTCCGACCAGTTTGATGGATGCAACAATGATTGCCTCTTCAGGGTCTTTATTAATCTCAATTTTAGGTAAGGCACAAGTTAAGTGTTTAGTTTGCTCTATAAGGCTTCATATTTCTACATCTGAGATAAAAATGAGAGGGGTGTTTATTATGTAAGTAAGATAGGGGATTGATAGAGATTCTTTTTCGTGTGAGTTATAATGGTCCCAAACTTCACAAAAAGATTTTTATCATATGCGAGAGTAGAAGTGGGAACATTTGTATAGGGAAAGGCACCTAAGTAGATGTACTTTAAGAGGTATATGCTAGATAGTAGAGAAGTGAGCGAATATAATTTAATTTGTGACCATAATACAATGGCTATGATATGATGTATAGGTATGACGATAACATTTGATGATAACTAATGAATATAGAGAGAAGTGAGACAATGACACCAATAAAAAGAACTGGGATTTTCAAGATATTCTAAAGAGTATCTAGGAGTAGCCATCAACATGTGAAGGGTTTTTCTTTCCACAAATCGAACAAGAAAGAAGTGATGCCATGGAATAAACCCTAAAAACCCTAAATGTAGCATATTCAAAGAAGAAGTATAATAGATCACACTAACACCTAGAATTATTATTTTTTATCTAGAAGCATTGATGTTATAGGTAGTGGATGATGCAAAAGAGGTGATTGGGTGAAACATTGCAAGTTGGAGATATCGATTGGGTAGCATAAAAAAAAGAAAGATAATACAACGAAATGATTGTATGATCTTGTAATAGAGAATTTCAGAAACCCTTTCAACTACTTTGAGAGAAAAAGAAAACATGTTAAAGAGATGTAGGGTAGCAAAAAAGAAAATCTGTATGATCATTAATGGGAAACTCTTCAATGCTCGAGGCGAATTGAAATAGATAGGAAGTAATATAAGAAGTTTGGCAAACTCAAACATATGTGATACTCATGATTTAGCTGACAAGCATGGTGAGAAAACAATCAACGATCAATGCTACAATGAATAAGGAAAATAGATTTAGATCGTCAAAACTACTTCAAAACCCTAAAAGTCTTAATACCAAATGAGAACCCAAAGTTAGAGTTTTCTTCTTCTTATTTTTACTAGTTTACTATTACAAGAATGTTGAAGGCTTGATATTTCTTTCTAAAATATTGGTTAAATTTCTTCACCGCAACATATTGATTGGCTATTTTTTCATGAAAATCAATTACATTTTATTATCATTATTATTGAATAAATTATCATTAATAAATAAAAATTATGAAAATTAAAATTAAAATTCAATGAATATCCCAACCCTTATATTTGTGTCTACTAATTATTGTGCACATTCCAGTGATATGGGTTGAACCTTTATCCGTAATAATTACGTGTATTTCATACCACTAACAATTATACCAAATGAAAACAAATATATTAAAATTTTATATTATACTTTTGTTCGATAAATTTTAATTTATAGACTAAAATGTTTTTCAGTTGTTACTGTTGGAAAATAACGCAAATTCCCGATAAGCCAGATTTATGAGAAAGCAAGAATAGAAAAATAACACACAAATTTGATAACGGAGTTCGGCCAATCTTGCTTACGTCTCCGAACCTGCTGCAGATCTTTTTACTGAAAGGGGAGAAATTACACAAGGTGTTTACAACACTCACAACTCACAACCCAATAACACCCAAGAAAATTACTCTCAATTTTCTCTCACAAAAGCTTTTCTCTCTAAGTTTTTCTCTCAATTGGAATGAACACTTTGGATGATTAATTCATTACAATTACACATCTATTTATAGGAAAATTCACTCCTTGAATTACTCCTTAAATTAATGGTTCCTTAAATTGCTCCATGTTTTGCTCCTTGTTTTGCTCCATGTTTTACTCCATGTTTTGCTCCATGTTTTGCTCCTTAATTTGTTCCTTAAATTAAGGCGCTTTATAACAATCTCCAACAATCTCCCACTTGAAGATTGATTTCAATCTGTCTTCACACCTTGATCAATGCAGCACCTTTTCTAGTCTTTGTTACTCTAGCAGACCAACTGAAGTTGAGCACAACTTCAGTTTGTCAATAGTCACCACCTTTGTTAACATATCTCGGATTTTTGCTTCCTTGAATCTTCTCCAAAGATTAACACATCATCTTCCAATAGAGATATGATGAAGTGATAACGAAGTCCAATATACTTTGTTCTAGAATGAAATGCCGAACTCTTCGCCAAGTGTATTGCACTGACTATCACTATACGTAACATTCTTTTCTTTGTTTGAATCCCACTCAATTAACAAACCTCAAGCCATATCATCTCTTTACTAGCTTAAGTTATCACATACTCACTTCGGTGAAGTGGATAGAGTGACAATTTTCTCGTATTTGTGAGATCCAACTAACAAATTAGTTCCAACAAGAATATATATAATCCCAGAAGGTTCTTCTGCGATCAACTTCACCTCCAAAGTCTGCGCTCACGCACCCTTGTACTTTTAACTCTCCTTTACTAAAGTATAAGCACTTTTCTCGTGGTGCCTCACAGATACCTCAAAATCTACTTGACTCGCTTCCCCAATGAGTTTTCCCGGATTTGACATAACCTGCTAACAACTCCTATCGCACGGCCAATGTCCTGTCTCTGCATGCACTATTGCGTACATCAAACTTCCAATGGATGAGATAACTGCAAGGATGCTTTCTTCTTATTTCTTGTGATTTGCATTCCAAGAATCTTCTTTGCTGGACCCAAGTCTTTCATGTCAAATTCCTTTGACAATTCCTTTGAACACTTTGGATGATTAATTCATTACAATTACACATCTCTTTATAGGAAAATTCACTCCTTGAATTACTCCTTAAATTAATGGTTCCTTAAATTGCTCATTGAATTAAGCTCCTTGTTTTTCTCCATGAATTGCTCCATGTTTTGCTCCTTGTTTTGCTCCATGTTTTGCTCCTTAATTTGCTCCTTAAATTAAGGAGCTTTATAACAATCTCCAACAGTTACAAATTTGACCTCTCAAAGTTTTTAATCTAGTTTTAAGAGTGGACTGCACTATGCAAAATGTCTAGATGTATTAGAATACGTAATTTATTAGATGATATTTTATAGTAGTCAAAGCTTATACTTGCAATTTACATATATTGTAATAGTCATTCTACAATGAACGGGTAGGAAAAAATGTATGTACACTACTTGTTAGTTGTATTTAATTATGTTATTATTTATGTACATGAAAATATATGAGTACTAGTAAAATGCACATGTTACAAACGTGGTGAATGCCTATTTTTATTTTTTTTATTTCTATAAAGTTTATATTTATCACATTGTTATTTGATAATGGTTAAATTTTAAATTATTTCTTAGCAATATTAATTGAAAATAAATTTTAATAACGTCACTATGATTAGGGGTGTCCAAAAATCAGACCGAATCGATCCGGTCTAGTTTGTATTAATTAAAATCTTTTTTCAAACTGTTTGGTCCAATTATATTAATTTTAAACCGATTGGAAGAAACTAGACTAGTTTTAATAATATATTAAAATTCTCATATCACTTCTCACAAACCATTGATTAAATCTTTCATATTTTAATCAAAGGTATATCATTAGATGTATCATATTTATATATTATTAACTAGACCAAACCATTGAAAATTATTAATCAAACCGGACCAAAATGTTCGATTACACCTTAACTATGATAAATGTCACAATGCTAGAGGAATTAGTTTTCGAGGAAGATGTAGAGGTTTTCAAATATTTATTGTGTATGATGTGAGTAATTAAATTTTAAAGTAATGCATTCTGCATCTCAACCATTGACTTATTTTAATATTTTTTAAACTAAATTAAGTAAAATAATATTATAATATTTCAATTGATTAGTCATATATGCCTAAATTGGACATTATAAAAAAAATAATTTGATTGTTAATATGAATTTTTATCAACATCAAGTACGAATGTCCTATGAGGATTTACGAAATGAACAAATTGTTAGACCACCCTGTAAGAGGTAGTCTTTGATCTTATAATGCTTAAATCAAAAAATGTAAGATGAATGTTAGAAGAGATTTATGAACTTGCTCTAGTATTATATGAAAAAAGAGTGTTTAGTATGATTCTATATTATTAGATTCAAGTTCAACTTATTATAATTATGTGCATATGTGAATATATATAAGAGAAAGAATTAACCTGATGGCTATCTCTTAAAAAGATAGGATTGGCTTGTTATAGTTTTGTAGATATTTATCCTTTATTATCTCTTTAATTATCTATTTACAATAATTATTGGGCCTTTATTTCTTAAATATAACTATCTTGTGATTATACTTATTTGATGAGTGGACACTTATTAGGATTCACATATAAGGCTCTCTGTTGACTAAGATCACTCTTTGATTGCCATATGGGATGTATGAAATTACCCTAACATCATCCCTTAGACTTTTTGGCCCTTGGGCTAGAAGGTTTAATCGTACTTTTTGTCAATACTTATGTTCAATACCCTTTTGATTTATGTTGACAACACTAAGCTTATCCATGCGTGATTTTTTACCTGGCTAAGCAAAAGGTTACATGTCATGTTTGGCTATTAAAAATGTGTGCGATGACGTCTTACTCCCAATGATGTTTTTGGATTTTTGATGGGATTTTTGGTTAGAAAATTACATCAAAGTCAATGTTTTTATCAAGAAAGTTAAACCTTTTTTTACTTTGGATGGAAGCTCAAAATTCAAATACTAAGTGAAGTTCCTTTAGGATTAGCCAAGCAATCGTGGCCATTAATTGTGATTTTACAAGGGTGGATGAGATCACCTTACCATCTCTATAAATACAAGCTCGTATTTCTTTGTATTCTTTATAACTCATAACACATCTGGCTGGTTGTAACTTGGCCAATGGTGGTTGGGAATGAGTCGTGTTGGACAATGGCCATGGGCCATCTCGACATCTTGGTTCTTTTGGTTTTGGCTGTGGGGTTATTTGGGTGTGTGTTCGGGGAAAATTAAGTCTTTGGGTGGTGAAGATTATCATCTATTCTAATGGGCATTCCTACATACTAGTTGGGTACTTATTGGAGTAATCTTGAGCACTTATTTGTGAACACTTTAAATTTCTAGGTTACTAATCATTACTTAGACATGGTATGGAATATGTTTCGGATTCTCTAGTCCATTGTTTTGATACCTCAAGTCCCAGGAATAGTTTGTCTCCCTAGTAGAGTTACTTTATCCACTAATCACTTCTTCCTGTGATTATGACTCTTATTTTTTCATATAATGTAGGAGTTCTTGATTGACATCAGTGTGGCTTTGGGATAGTTTTCACCCAATCGTTACATGGTGTTGCTCGATCATTGGCTGCTTTAGAAAGAGCACAGTAGAAAACTTACCATAGATGAGTTCAACCACTATTATCATTCATATCTTAAGGGAGGTAGTAGGGGTTGGCACCATTTAAGCCAGTTGCTAACATTAACCTAATAGATAAAACCATATACTAATAAGGGATGGAATGAGGCTTTATTCATTACTATTGACCATTTGAAATTTTTCGTCCCTTGATATTCTTCACATACCTACCCAAGTTAAAAGAAAGGATAGATTTTTTGAAACTTAGTCTTTTGTCATAACTCTTTGTAGTGTCCCGACTTGTTTCTTTTTGTTTGCAATGGACTGGACCTAAGTTGACATTGGGTAGAGAGATTTTATCAAGTACTCTATCATCTTTCCCCATCATGATGGTGAAAAAACTTGATGAGTAGAATCGGGATTGCCAAAAACTTTGATGAACGAAAACCGGCATCGCCGATCCTACCAATACTTTGGTTTTATATTTATAAAACTCTTGCAAGTGCATGAATCATTTCGTAGAAAATGATAAGTATACTCCCAAGGTCGATCTAAGGAAGGAATGTATATGGTTTTTAATTTATTATTCAAACTTTTAAAAACAAAATTAAATCCTAAACATCCTGTCACGATATTGTGGGTTTTTTGTGTTTTAATCTACTTACATAAAAATAAACATAGATTCAATAAACATTTATGCAAATTTTATCTTTTATAAATAGTGGAGTATTTATGGATATAATAACTAAGTTAATTATGCTTGCTCATATTATCTAGGTTATTAAAAATATGAATTGATATTTATTGATTCTCCCTTTTTTGTATGAATACTACCTTTGGTGGGGTTAGATATTCTTTGTTAACTAAACAAATCAATTAACACCTATGGGTGGGGTTGATAACTAATTTGGTTAATTAAATTAATTCCTTGTTCTAAGAGATTGAAAATGAACCATTTAAATGCCACCTTTGGTGGGGTTAGACAGTTTAAACTTTATTCAAGGTGTCCAAATTAAACCTAAGAATTTAGTTATCCGAGTACTAACTTTCAAGTTTTAAAACTACTACTGAAAACATGTTGTCAATACATTTTTAGATAATAATTGTTATAAAAACTTTTGAAATAGAGCTTCACTCTAACTACCGGGCGATTGTACCAACAAATAAAAGAACACTACTCTAAATCAGACCGGATAACTAAACCTTAAAATCTAATTTTCAGATTTAAGTTTGTAATGAAAAATAATATATTTCTCTCTAACATTCTTAATATAAAATCTTAAATAAAAATAAAATCAATTCATTTTAGAGATTTTTACCTATTTAATATTTCGCAAGCATAACAACGTTATTATTATATCATTTTTACAAACAACAAAGACGCTTAAATTTAATCACAGACAAATTAAATATAACATGTAAGAAATAAGCATAAAAAATAACTGCAAAGAAAATAAAATCCTTACAGTACTTCGATGCTATTCCTATAGCTAGAAAACCTCCAAACGGAATTTGCACTCCCATTTATTGAATCAAAAAGCTAATAAATTACAAAAACATAACTAGTTCTTCCCAAAAAGGGAAGAACTCTAAAATTAAGAGAAACTAGCTAAAACATAAGAAAAACTAAAAAAAACGAAAAACTAAGAAATGGAGAGAAAGAAAGAAGAGAGAAGTGTGTTTTGAGGTGTGATATGAAGTGAAGAGAAGGGAGGTATTTATAGGTGAGGATGGAGAGAAAAATTGGGTGAAAAAAATGTTAAAAAATGGTGAAAACGCGTAGTGAAAATGGTGAGGTCATTGATGACGTCATCATGATGTCATGGGGGCGGCTGCACGTGAAAAATGGGGCGAAATGGCGTCGGCGCGCGCGGAGGAGGCAGCCTGGGCGCGCATGTGCGCACGTGAAGGCAGCAAAGAAGCGCGGCGCGGACGTGGCCCATGCTGCGCGCGCGGGGTGGGCTGCTCCGGGCGCGATTTTCTCCTTTTTGACATTTTTGACCTTTTCGACCCATTTTGTCCAATTTTTCCATATTTGTTGACCTTTCCCCATTTATTTATTAATATATTTGTGATGTATTGCTTCCAGTATTTCTTTTTGAGTCTTTAAGTGATGTTTTTAAGCGAAAAATACCTGAAAAATAATAAAAATACCCGTGATTCCGAAAAAGACAAATTTATATAAATATATGATAAAACATATAAATATATATTTTTAATCAATTAATGTGCATAAAATCATGGTAATTTTAGTGCTTTTAGAGCACTCATCACAACCCCCAACCAGCTTCTTGCTAGTCCCTTAGTAAGAGAAGCGATAAAAACTAAAAATTAAACTATCCTAAATCACTTTCGTGGATTGAAACGGTTGCATTTAGCCTATGCAACAAGCCTTTAAACTCCTAGGTTGCCCTAGTGGACGAGTTTGAGTCTCGTGAGGGTTTTCAGTAATGATACCCACAAACATTGAACTAAATGTAAAAACAAAAGAAACAATAAAAACAAACAACTTAAAAATTAAATTTACAACAAAATCACAAATTAACAACATCTCACAAAAATGTCTCATACTTTTTAATCTCCTTTAAGATCATAATTAAAATCTTAAGCATAAGTTATTTTAATCTCTTTAAACAATCATGATTTATTATAATAATTAGTCGAAAATCATTTTCATATTTCATGTCAAAAATGTATCAATTTAATTTCACCCAATTTCAGTGTCATGAATAAGAATTCGCTTCGACTCTATTCCTCACAAGTCAATACTCTCAAAACACTGAATCCTATGGGTTCAAACACTCATACTAATTTATATGCGAAAGAGTTGATGTATAGAAATGAACTAATATGTTCGCATATGTATAAAGAATAAAGGCTCAAAGTGTTATTTTAACATTGATCTCATGAAAGGAATCAAATGTATAAATTATAAAGATATCATATATAAAAATTATTTTCAAGCATAAATCAAACTCATTAAGAAAGAATTTCAAGATATATGCCTTTTACAAATGAAGAGAGTGCAATGACTTTTTAGGGAATTATTTCCTATATCATTCTTTTGTAATTAGCCTTTACTCACAACTTTGTAGGCAATGTGGGTTATAGTATGTAGATTATACTATATATTCTTTATCTCTCTATTTTTTTCTGAAGATATTTCTCAATATATGTATTTTAGAGAGTCAACCCATGTACAGATTGTACATTTTTTTTTGGATTTTGGTGAGTGGTTAATTTTGTGGCTTTTCTGTTTGATCTTGGTTTAGGTAACCCCAGATATGTCTCTTTTTTTTGTAGCAATCATGCATGAATGAGATATAAGCATATACTATCAATTTCTACTCAAATCATTTAATCTAAGCAAAAATAATAATAAAAAATATACGATACTCTATTAAGATAGAAAAAATTCATACATTTAATGCTAATACCTATAGAGATCATCTAAAAATTTGAAGAAATAAGAAATGTGTTTGGAGTAGAAAAAATATATATTTCACTCTGAATAAAGGAAATTAGGCTCAAATTATATCTCATAAAGGTAGGCTCCACTAAAAAAAAAATTTATAAACACTGATTTTGGGTTTAATATAATTTCTACATCTTATCAAGAAATACTAGTTATGACAAAAACTAACTAATTATCAAAAAATAATTATAAAATATTTCATGATATGTTTTCAAAAATTAATCTAACAGTACAAAAGACTTAACTATTTACTTAAATTTGATTTAAAGAAATGATAAATTTTTGTGAAAAAGTTTTTTTTAATTCCAAAAATTACTAAATCACACAAAATAGAAATAAAACCAAATTTTTTTATTTTTTTATTTTTAAATTGTCAATTTTTTTTAATTAAGCATGGTAACTTTTCACCACCCCCAACCTAGAACTTACATTGTCCTCAATGTAACAACTGTAAATTAAAGATAAAGAGAAAAGAGAAGAAAGATTACCTATTTCTTGAGAAAGTGCAAGTAGTAATGGAAAATGCAGGTGCATCCATCATATTAAAGTGTATACGTATCATTGTGAACTTCTAACATCTCAACAAATATTTTTAGTTTTACCAATTTAAAAATTATTCACATGTAATTAAAATGAAATAAACAATAAAATTAAGTAAATAAAACAAATAAAAGAAAATTACCTAAAATGATGAGTTACCTCCCATCCAGCGCTTAGTTTAACGTCTTAGCAAGACGTAACTTGGGGATTGCATTTTAAATAAACTCAATGTCCCCTGATCATTGAGTTAATCAAACCTACAAGTAAGATAATGTTGTCTACCTATACTTTTTCAGTCATGCCCTATTGATTTTCAAATTTCTTTTTGTACTTAAAACTAGAAGCATACTTTGACGGTTTTAGATAACCCACATCTAGGTGCAAATCAAATAATTAAGTCATTAAAACACAATTATACCTAGATCAAACAAAGCAACTAACTCCTTAGATTGTAATTAAAACTTTAAAATTTTGGAGATAGTTCAGAAATTTTTGTTTTTTTTTTTGTTTTTTTTTAAGAAAAAAAAATAACATAATTAGTATTAACCAAGAGTGCTCCAGGAAAGAATGGTGGTGCAAAGGCTCCTTAAAAACCATCCTCAAAGACAGAACAACGTTCTCAGGAAAGACTAGTGGCACAAAGGCTTCCAAGAACTAGTCTCCTAGACAGAACTCCCTTAGATCTTTACTTTTCATGTTATTAAGTTAAGTTAAATAAAAATTTAAGTTAATGAAAATCTAAGTTAATTAAGTTTAAAGAAAATGTCAATTAAGTTAAGTGAATTAAAAAAATCTAAGTTAATTAAGTTAAGTTAAAAAAAATCTAAGTTAATTAAGTTAGTAAAAAAAAAGTTAATTAAGCTAAGTAAATTAAAAATCTAAGTTAATTAAGTTAAGTGAAAAAAAGTTAATTAAGTTAAGTGAAGTAAAAAATCTAAGTTAACTAAGTTAAGTAAAGTAAAAAAAATTAAGTTAATTAAATTAATGAAAATTTAAGTAAAAACCTAAGTTAATGTTAAAAAAAATCTAAGTTAATTAAGTTAGTAAAAAAAAAATAAGTTAAGTTAAATAAAAATCAAGAAGAAAAAAAATAGCTAAAGAAAGAAAAATAAAAAATAATAAAATAAAATAAAATTGAAAAAGGTAAAAGAAAATAAAAAAAATAATATTATGATTTAAAATAAATAAAAAAAATAGTAAAAATTAAACTCAAAAAATTAAAATTTTGGTTTTTTTTTATTTTTTCATTATTTTTTATTTATATATTTATTTATTTGTTTTATTTTTTTAACTTAAAATTTTTGAAATGTTTTTTTTATTTTTTTTACTATTCATGAACGGTAAAACTATTTTTTAATTCAAATTTTAAATTTCTAAATTATTTTATTATTCACGCTACAATTTTTATTTAAATTTTTTTTAATTTTTACTATTCATTAACGGTAAAAACTTTTTACTTCAAATTTCAAATTTCTAAATTATTGTACTATTTACGCTACAATTTTTTTTAATTTTTTTAATTTTTTTAATTTTTAATTTTTTTTAATTTTTTTTTTAATTTTTAATTTTTTTTTAATTTTTTATTTATTTTTAATTTTTTTTATTATTTCTTATGAAATTTGAAATTTGATTAAATGTTTTATTTTTTTACAAAAACAAAAAAAAATCACAATTATTTACAGCACAAAAATATTTTTTAAATTTTGATAAATATATTAAAAACGCTATTCCTTACTTGGCAACGGCGCCAAAAACTTGATGAGCAGAATCGGGATTGCCAAAAACTTTGATGAACGAAAACCGGCATCGCCGATCCTACCAATACTTTGGTTTTATATTTATAAAACTCTCGCAAGTGCACGAATCGTTTCGTAGAAAATGATAAGTATACTCCCAAGGTCGATCTAAGGAAGGAATGTATGTGGTTTTTAATTTATTATTCAAACTTTTAAAAACAAAATTAAATCCTAAACATCCTGTCACGATATTTTGGGTTTTTTGTGTTTTAATCTACTTACATAAAAATAAACATAGATTCAATAAACATTTATGCAAATTTTATCTTTTATAAATAGTGGAGTATTTATGGATATAATAACTAAGTTAATTATGCTTGCTCATATTATCTAGGTTATTAAAAATATGAATTGATATTTATTGATTCTCCCTTTTTTGAATGAATACCACATTTGTTGGGGTTAGATATTCTTTGTTAACTAAACAAATCAATTAATACCTATGGGTGGGGTTGATAACTAATTTGGTTAATTAAATTAATTCCTTGTTCTAAGAGATTGTAAATGAACCATTTAAATGCCACCTTTGGTGGGGTTAGACAGTTTAAACTTTATTCAAGGTGTCCAAATTAAACCTAAGAATTTAGTTATCCGAGTACTAACTTTCAAGTTTTAAAACTACTACTGAAAACATGTTGTCAATACATTTTCAGATAATAATTGTTATAAAAAATTTTGAAATAGAGCTTCACTCTAACTACCTATGTACCAACAAATAAAAGAGCACTACTCTAAATCGACAGGATAACTAAACCTTAAAATCTAATTTTCAGATTTAAGTTTGTAATGAAAAATAATATATTTCTCTCTAACATTCTTAATATAAAATCTTGAATAAAAATAAAATCAATTCATTTTAGAGATTTTTACCTATTTAATATTTCGCAAGCATAACAACGTTATTATTATATCATTTTTACAAACAGCCAGCACAATTAAATTTAATCACAGACAAATTAAATATAACATATAAGAAATAAGCATAAAAAATAACTGCAAAGAAAATAAAATCCTTACAAGATACTTGATGCTATTCGTAGTGGAAAACCTCCAAACGGAATTTGCACTCCCATTTATTGAATCAAAAAGCTAATAAATTACAAAAACATAACTAGTTCTTCCCAAAAAGGGAAGAACTCTAAAATTAAGAGAAACTAGCTAAAACATAAGAAAAACTAAAAAAACTAAAAACTAAGAAATGGAGAGAAAGAAAGAAGAGAGAAGTGTGTTTTGAGGTGTGGTATGAAGTGAAGAGAATGGAGGTATTTATAGGTGAGGATGGAGAGAAAAAGTGGGTGAAAAAATGTTAAAAAATGGTGAAAACGCGTAGTGCAAATGGTGAGGTCATTGATGACGTCATCATGATGTCATGGGGGCGGCTGCACGTGAAAAATGAGGCGAAATGGTGTCGGCGCATGCAGAAGGCAGAAGCAGCGCGCGCGGATGTGGGCCATGCTGCGCGCGCAGGGTGGGCTGCTCCGGGCGCGATTTTCTCATTTTTGACATTTTTGACCTTTTCGACCCATTTTGTCCAATATTTCCTTATTTGTTGAACTTTTCCCATTTATTTATTAATATATTTGTGATGTATTGCTTCCAGTATTCCTTTTTGAGTCTTTAAGTACGTTTTTAAGCGAAAAATACCTGAAAAACAATAAAAATACCCGTGATTCCGAAAAAGACAAATTTATATAAATATATGATAAAACATATAAATATATATATTTTTAATCAATTAATGTGGATAAAATGATGCTAATTTTAGTGCTTTTTTGAGCACTCATCATGCATCGACAAACTTATTATCCCTAATTGGATTGCTTATTAGGGTCTAAACACCACTATAGTTTATCCAAACTGCATCAGTGCTCTAGATTTGGATAGTAAGTATTTCTTACAACTTAATATCTTTAAGTTGTTTAGTTCTAGGAGATAAGCACATTGTAATAAATTTTAATTTCTTACAATTATAAATTTTCTATATCCTTCTAAGAAGAAAAATAATACACAAACAACGATCCATTTCTTAAGAGATTCCATCTCAAAAGATATGCCTAAGAAGGTTAAGGATTGACAAAAGTGTGAGGCTTCTAAGAAAAAGATAAATAGATATGGGGTGATTGTTGTTGGATCATGTTCTAGGAAGGTCAAATCCCACCAATAACTATTGATATTCCTTCTAGTATAATAGCGGATGAGTTTGGTCCGAGGCTCATTGACTTAGATGAGGACGTCATGGATCCATCTAAGCCTTTTACAGTTCCAAATGTTTTGAAACCTACAAGGCTTATAGATGATGATATCTTTGCCTTAGTGAGTACATCAAAGCATTTTATTGAGGATTTAGAGTAGGCCATCATGGCACATGTTGGTTTTGAGAGGCATTTGACAATCACCGAGGAGGCACTTAGTAGGGTTATTGACATTAAATATGCTATTGAGGCTACTTGTTGCAAGTTAGATCTTCAGTTGGAGAAATCTAGGGTGGAGCTTTCTATAGCTGGAAAGATACAAGACAAGTCCATGGTGGCCCTGGAAGTATCCAATATGAAGTTTTGTCGCTTGGGCCAAAGAGAAGGAACAAACTAATGAGTTATCTAGGAGCCTTCGTTTAATTCCTATTCAGGCCTTGCAATGTTTGCTTAACATTTTTCTAAGTTGGGAGTGACTTGTTGGTCCAAGTATTGTTTAGCCTATTAGCCCCTACTTAGAGTGCTTGAATTTGTTCAAGTGGTCCAACCATGAGATAGTTCTCAACTGAGGAAAATTTTAATTATCGATTCATTGGAGATTCATCATCTCATCATTGAAGTCTTGTAAGTCTAAGTCTTGTATAGGAACTTAAAATACTTCCTGGACTTGAGATGTCATGGATTTTGAGCCATCGATCTTTTTTAGGGACAATTATGAGGTGGCAGGGAACTTGATAAGCTATTATTTATATTAGTTATGTCTTGAATCATATAACGAACATGTTAATCTCCGGTAGAACATTTGACAACTCGGCCTTAAAAGTACAGAGCTTACTTGTTGAGATACTTCTTATTCACTGCCTTAGTAGGGGTGTATGTCTTGGTTAAGTATTGAGGTTTTTATTGCACTTCTTACATGTTGGGTAGTTTGAGTGACGAGGCATTAGATTCATTAGTTTGGATGTTTCTTATGCATTACTTTAGCAATGATGCATGTTCTTTTGGGAGGCATTAGATTCATTAGTTTGGATGTTTTTTATTCACTACTTTAGCAATGATGCATGTTCTTTTGGGGTACTGAGTACTTTATTGTTCTCAGTCCTATGGTGATAGAACTCTCCAACCATGGCCCCTTTCAAGATCTATGGCTAATTAAGAAGAGTTTATACCAAGTTAAGACTATGTTAGTTTTACCAATTATATCTTAATAGATCCAACTTTGGTGTACTTTTTGTTTACTTTTGTGTTGAAATAAAGAGTTTACTTATTAGAATATTTCTTTTTCACTGCCTTTCACATGGGTGTATACCCTAGATGGTTACTGAAGGTTGCTTAGTTCTAAGGCTATGGAGCTCTCGATCTATGTTCCCCTTTCAAGGTATAAAAATATCAAAATAAAGATATATGTATTTAAAAAGTATCAATTTTTTAAAAATATATGAAAATAATACATAAATTATAGGAAAAAAATTATGTGTCTGAATGGGAAGAAACAAGATCTCAAATGTTTTCTGTGTGAGTTAATAGTGTAAACCGTATTCAAAAACAGTCATGTTAAATAGTTGTACTCAAATTGAAAATATATGAATCATGTCAAATAAATATATAGTATATATACAACCAATTGGGACATTTGTTACTAGTAAAACCTAGTTGACTTGAATGTAAATATTACACTTTTTTTTATAAAAATTATCTTTGTTGAATTCTATAATGTATTTAAATTTTATATGATATTATATAAATAAATAACTATAATTTTATTAATTAATTAAATGATACTTATTAAAAATAAATAAGTTTGTTTTATAATGATAATTTCATAGTAACATTATTCGTATATTAATTAAAAATGGTTTCTTCTGTTAAAAGAGCTCAAATTTCAGTTAGAAGGATTTTCCATATCATTATTGCACCTGTCTCCCTTACAATTTATCTCTAACAGTAACAAGTAACATCTCTATTCTGGAAGTCATTTTTGTTTTTTAATTTTTTATTAAATGCACCACGTATTCTCATGTTATCACTTTTTTTAAATCTATTTTCATATTTGAATAAATGTTATATATATTTTAATCCCCATATATATATATATATTATATTTCATTACATATATTATCATTTTTTATTTACAATTATCTATATATAAATATTATATAAATTTAATTCTTAAAGTATAAAAATAACAATCCAATCTATGGAATATTAATTTTCTTTAGATCTAAAGAAATTAAATTTTTATTATTTATCATTTTATATATGACTTACACATATTTATAACATCATAATAAAATTATATTTCTAATTTTTAACATTAATAGTTTTATTTATTATTTAATTTTTTTATCAAAATTCAAAATAATTAATAGATAAAAAAATTATCCAATTCATTTCACACACAAGCATTTGAATTTATTACTTTAATAGTACCTTAATTTCATTTTTGGTATAATTTGTATCTTTATTATTAATTAATATATTAATAATATCCATTTTAAAAAAAATGTATTAATCTAATATAAAACTCAACGTTAAATTGAAAATTTTAACATACATATTATATATGATATTTTAAGAGTATTTTTAATTTTTTTTAATATTTTTCTCTTATCTCTCGTTTTTCTTCCTTCTCTATTTCTCTCAAACTTATTCTCTTGATCTTTTTTCACTCTTTATTTATCTTTTCTTTACTCGTGACTTTGTGTTTTCTTTTATCTCTCTTTTATGTTAATATAAAGCACATATAGAAGGTAGAATTGTTTCTCTTTCATATAAACATCTTTTATAGGTGTTATATTTTCTTATACTTTTATATTATATATGACTTATTTATTCAATTTGAATATTTAGATATTGTATAATAACTATCACTTTTGTAAGTTGAATTATATTCTCTATTATAAAAATGTTAGTAGTTTTTAAAATTTAATTTCTTGACATCAAGGTGACATCAATTTGGTAATCTTTTGAAAATGAGGTGAGGAGAGGTAAAAAAATGTAAAAAATATCATTTTTTAAATCATATATGATGATTATATAAATAAATTACATTACATTAAAATATTTTTTAAATATAATTATTATAAATATATTAATTTATAAAAAAATAAAAAATACTTAAAATAAAAATAAAATTAAGATAACCAATCCTACTCAATTGGCTTATCTCACACCATTTTTATTGAACTAAAATGTTAGATAATAAGTACGAATGGACAAAATATACTCGGTTTCAGTTATCATTTATTCATATATTTGGTTAAGTTTTTATTAGATAAATTTTGAATAAAAATTAAATATAAAATAATGATTACGGTTATATTGATAAACGTATATATTCATATTTAAAATTAATTATATTTATTTAATTAATTTATATATTTATTAAATTAAATTATATATTAATTTATAATTAAAGTTTATTAAGAAATTTTAAGTAATGATTATTTAAAAAAATATATTTTAATAAGTATGTAGAATCGTTATTGGTGATTAAAAAACTGTAAATAAATTGTAACGATTTATAGACCGCAACTAACCGAACCCATCTTTATGGATTCAAAATGTCATTATTATTCGTTTAATGAGGTGGTTTTCCGCTCATCTACTTTACCCAAATCCACACTTTTATTTTCTTTTTGTCAATTAAGATCCACACTCTAATTTTTGATGAATCTTGCCGTCTCTCCTCTGTCCTCAATAAATACACTCCCATATGTTTCTGCTGTCTCCTATGCCTTCTCTCACTTTTTTCGGAAATTATACCATTCACTTCCCATTTATCAATTTCCCCAACTATACGAAACCCCATTCATTTTGTTCCTAGAAAACCCATTTATTTGATAACTTAATTGGTTTAGATCCAAGGAAAGTACTCTGTATAAATGGAGCTCTGTTTTCTGGGCAATCTCAAGGCTCAGCCTTTCTGGGGTCTAGTGTTATTTTCTGTGGGTTCTTTCTCGATTCTGAAATGTTCTCTAGCTTTCCTCAAATGGGTTTATGTCAATTTCCTCAGACCTGCAAAAAATCTCAAGAAATATGGATCATGGGCACTTGTGACTGGACCTACTGATGGTATTGGCAAGGGCTTTGCTTTTCAATTGGCTCGGAAAGGGCTTAACTTGGTCTTGGTTGGTCGTAACCCAGATAAGTTGAAGGATGTTTCTGATGCGATTCAAGACAAATATGGTAAGACCCAGATTAGGACAGTCATTGTTGATTTTACTGGTGATCTTTCCAAGGGCATTCAGATGATTCGTGAGACAATTGAAGGTTTGGATGTTGGTGTTTTGATTAACAATGTTGGAGTATCTTACCCTTATGCTAGATTCTTTCATGAAGTGGATGAAGAGCTTCTAAGGAATTTAATTAAAGTCAATGTTGAAGGCACTACCAAGGTTACTCA
Source organism: Hippophae rhamnoides (assembly GCA_033030585.1). Taxonomy (NCBI): domain Eukaryota; kingdom Viridiplantae; phylum Streptophyta; class Magnoliopsida; order Rosales; family Elaeagnaceae; genus Hippophae; species Hippophae rhamnoides. The sequence continues at coordinate 21,467,499 of CM065438.1, read as the reverse complement.
AGCTGTTATTCCAGGGATGCTTCAGAGGAAGAGAGGTGCTATTGTTAATATTGGCTCTGGTGCTGCAATTGTGATTCCTTCTGATCCTCTTTATGCTGTTTATGCCGCCACTAAAGCGTAAGGATTTGATGTTTTGCTTCATGTTGATTTTTTCATTTTAAACCATGTATCTGAAAATGTAAAATTTGTGCAAAAAGTATTGATTTTGTTTCTTGCTATGTTTTTTTTTTCCAGGTATGTTGATCAGTTTTCAAGGTGCCTCTATGTGGAGTACAAGAAAAGTGGAATCGATGTGCAATGTCAGGTATTGTTTCTGTTCCAGATCATAGCACTGAAAGTTTACTTGATTTCAGCATTTTATGAACATGTCTTGGACTAGATCATGCTTAAAGCATGATGACCAGTTGAATAAGTTACTAAAGTAGAGAAGCATGTGACGTGTCCAAAAATAAAATATAGTATGTAGTGTTTACTGGTGCTCTTTTAGGACCATTAAGACTATCTGGTGTCTAATGAACATAAACCATTAAGACTATCTGGTGTTGTAATGTGTCATCAGGATTTTGAAAGGATGACATTTCTTAAGACCACACGTTAATCATGGTTTTAGATAGATGTTCTCTGGTTGTTATCTTGGGTACTTGGATATTGATCAGCCTCACTAAATATTGCCAACATAAATATGCTCAGTTGCTTTTACATTCCTTCTATGATCTATGTTACCCCGAATCTTTTAAAAGTGTTGTAAATTTGTAGATATGTAACGAGACATGTCCATTTTTCTCAATTTTTTATAAATTTCCATCAAATTAGAGTATTGAGTATCCATACTTTTCTCCATGTTGTGTCGCTTAGACATTGATAATTCATGAAAATAAAGAGTCCATGTAACATATGCTACACGTGATCCCTATGTGATGTCTCAAGGCAACCCAATGAGTTAAATGAGGCCATAGCACAGTAAGTTTTTTTAATAACCATTTGCTTCTGCCCAATAAAAGGTTAAGATTTTATGGTCAAATTAAGCATCCTATTATTTTGATATATAGCAAAGCAGTCTTATGTGAATTTGCTTTGACAGTTCCTTCTATAAACTGATCCTGTTTCTTTGTTGATGTCTCATGGAAACCCTAGGAACTTAATTTTAGGCTATATTCACAATATCTCCATAACTAATTGCTTCAAAGTTCTAACGGACTGTGGCTTCAAAATTCAGCTTTTTATGGTCAGATTGAGTATCCTAAATATCTCACAACATGAAGGTCTAGATACCTGCCTTAGGTTTGATATGTCGCAGTTTGAGGAGTCCATAATCGATATAACTGTAAATAGCTATAAGTTGCTAATTAAAAGGAGCATTTGGTTAGGCTAATTTTCAGTTATTGGGATACAGCATAGGCACAGAGTCTAGATAATTTCTTGCAGTTGGTTTCTGACTTTACCATTGAATCCGAGCTTCTAATTATGTTTCTATGATCCATGCCTTGGTTAGAAGAGTTTTCATTTGTAATAAATCTCGATGAAGAAGAGAAACATTGGAGGGGAATAGACAGTAATATGCAATGTATACCCTGATAGTGTATAATAACGAGAAAATTGTCAGACTAGTCCGTAAGTTATGTGAAGAGGTGTAATTTAATTCTTTAGTTATTGGTTTAGTACCTTAATTTATTAAAAAAGAGCACTTTAGTCCCCAATTAGTCCTTTCATGGTGTTTGTTTTTCAAGAAAAAATACTTGCAGTGTGCAGCAGCCGTATAGTAACTTGAGCATTTTCATTTATTTATTTTGATTAACCAAGGTTATATGTTTCATGTAGGTTCCTCTATATGTGGCAACAAAGATGGCATCAATCAAGAGATCTTCATTTTTTGTTCCATCATCGGAAGGATATGCCCGAGTAGCATTGCAGTGGATTGGTTACGAGCCTCGTTGCACGCCATACTGGCCCCATTCTCTTATCTGGGGTTTGCTAAATGCATTGCCTGAGTCCATTATCGATGCATGGAGGCTGCAGTTTTGCCTTAAGATCCGAAAGAGGGGACAATTCAAAGACTCCCGAAAGCAGGAGTAGATCAAAACGTCTGCTGTTATATTCTTATTTAGGGAGGTATACGGGGAAAAAGCGATACATAATGCTGTTCCCCTTGGTTTTAATTCGGCAGATTTGCCAATGATGAACAGATGTTATGTCTCTTCAACTACATCCGATCGTGTGATTTTTTAAGGATTATTGTGTCTGCTTTGCTAGTGAAATCTATGTACAATGCTTTGGGGTTTGATTAACTAATCGGTTTAAAATGTTCACATATTTTTTTTTTATAATTTAAAAAACATATATTTTTAAAAAATATTAAAAGTAAAATAACATATATAAACATAAACACGAGGAACAAATTAATTAATCAATATAAAATTTAAATAAGTTCTAAAAGTAACTCAATTTTTCGTATGGCTCGAAAGTAACTTCATCCTACTTTAAACAATTTAGGTTCAACTGAAAATATGTTAAAAAAAAAAGTGTCCAGAAAAACATATTCAGATTGATTAATTGAACATGTTTTTAAGACTATTTTATTAAAAGAATATACCAATAATGTTTGCTTAAAAATTATATATTATTGAACATATTTTTAAAACTATTTTATTAAAAAAATATACCAATAATGTTTGCTTAAAAATTATATCTTTTTTCACGTTATATATACATTCAATAAATAAAATAAATATGTATTTATATTTTTTAACATATAAATGCGTACTCAACAGTTACAAATATTATAGAAAACTTGTCATAAATATGTATTTAAGTTTTAAAAAAGGTTGTAAAAAAGAAAAAAACATAAAAAATAAATAAATAACTTGAAAAAAAAGTTTAGGGAAATAATTTAAAAAAAAACCTTTGAAAAAGGGGTGGGATGGAGTTTAATTCTTCTGTATTATTTTTGGTATGATGTGTTATATGTATCATCAATACGCTATAAATTCGTATATAAAAATAATTAAAAGTGTAGACTTTTGTTGTATAAAATTTAAATTTTTTATCCATATATTTACCGACAATTAATAACATATAAAATAACACACTACAAATAAGATACTTAAATTGCTCAGGTGAGATCGGGTTAGAAATAAAATTAGTGCCCACTAGATGGTTCACTTTTTCGGTTTAACAAGAGTGCATAAACCAAGGTGTTTATGGCGAAGAAGTTCATAATTCCATTTTCTTTATTAATAGCATAATATCCCATTAAAACCTATGGTTCGATCTTAACGTGTGTATGAGTCATGTAGTGTAATGTTATTAAAAGAAGAAAGGGAAAAAAACAAGAAACAAAAACCAGATTGTAGCAGTGAAAGATCATATTTCTAAAAAAAACAGAGAGAAGAAAAGGAAAGGCTTCTTTGTATCGTTATAAAATTCGAATAAAATCCAAATTTTTTTCCTCATTTATGAATTATTCTCTACCAGTAAAGAAAAGACAAAGAGAAGTAATTACTTGAAAGTTATAAATATCACAACTCTCATATTTAATAGATTAATTACGTTTTATGTTTACAATATATAGAGTAATTTTTAAAAATATCTAAAAAATTTAAATCGTTACAATTATGTCCAAATATACAAGGTACGAAAAAAATACCCAAAAATTAACTATCATTAATTTCTTTAATATAATTAAAACACGTGCATTGCATATGCATTTTGTCGAGGATATAATAATAATTTTAGGTTTCTGGATGGTAAAAAAAAGAAATTACAAGTAGGTATTAGAGGCATTAAACAACTCTTTAAAATCCAATTGCCCTAATATCAATCCTCTCTCCCAAACCAGTGATATCGGTCAAGAATTCCCCACTATTGGTTTGCTAAGCCCTAAACTCCATTGTGGGCATACATTAAGTCAATAATCCTTAATTTTAATGTCCCATTATTTTGCTTTCGCATTCTCACTTTATCAAACACATGAAAACAAAAACGAAGGAAATTTAGGGCTTTTGCTTGAATCGAAGAACAAAGATTGTGAGGAAGATTTGTATTAGAAGTCTAGGGAAAAGATTGACAATGGATGATGGTGTGTATATATATATATATATACTGTCTGGTAAAAATGGTTTATTTGTGATCCACGATTTCTCTCGATAGGTTTTTTTTATTACATTTAAGGGATTTAGGTTCAACTGAAAATATGTTAAAAAAAAAAGTGTCCAAAAAAACATATTCAGATTGATTAATTGAACATGTTTTTAAGACTATTTTATTAAAAGAATATACCAATAATGTTTGCTTAAAAATTATATTTTTTTTCACGTTATATATACATTCAATAAATAAAATAAATATGTATTTATATTTTTTAACATATAAATGCGTACTCAACAGTTACAAATATTATAGAAAACTTGTCATAAATATGTATTTAAGTTTTAAAAAAGGTTGTAAAAAAGAAAAAACATAAAAAATAAATAAATAACTTGGAAAAAAAGTTTAGGGAAATAATTAAAAAAAAAAACCTTTGAAAAACGGGTGGCATGGAGTTTAATTTTCTCAGATCATTTTTGGTATGACGTGGTTATATGTATCATCAATCCGCAATAAATTCATATATAAAAATAATCAAAAGTATAGACTTTTGTTGTATAAAATTTAAATATTTTATCCATATATTTACCGACCATTAATAACATATAAAATAACACACTAAAAATAAGATAGTTAAATTGATTGTGAGATCGGGTTAGAAATAAAATTAGTGCCCACTAGATGGTTCACCTTTTCGTTTATCAAGAAAGTGCATAAACCAAGGTGTTTATGGCGAAGAAGTTCATAATTCCATTTTCTTTATTAATAGCATAATATCCCATTAAAACCTATGGTTCGATCTTAACGTGTAAAGTCATGTAGTGTAATGTTATTAAAAGAAGAAAGGGAAAAACAAGAAACAAAACCAGATTGTAGCAATGAAAGATCATATTTCTAAAAAACAGATTATATAAGAAAAGGAAAGGCTTCTTTGTATCGTTATAAAATTCAATAAAATCCAATTTTTTTTCCTCATTTATGAATTATTCTCTACCAAGAAAGAAAAGACAAAAGTTATAAGTAATTACTTGAAAGTTATAAATATCACAACTCTCATATTTAATAGATTAATTACGCTTTATGTTTACAATATATAGAGTAATTTTTAAAAATATCTAAAAAAATTGAAATCGTTACAATTATGTCCAAATATACAAGGTACTCTAAAAAATACCCAAAAATTAACTATCATTAATTTCTTTTAATATAATTAAAACACGTGCATTGCATATGCATTTTTGTCGAGATATAATAATAATTTTAGGTTTCTGGATGGTAAAAAAAGAAATTACAAGTAGGTATTAGAGGCATTAAACAATTCTTTAAAATCCAATTGCCCTAATATCAATCCTCTCTCCAAACCAGTTGATATCGGCCAAGAATTCCCCACTATTGGTTTGCTAAGCCCTAAACTCCATCATGGGCATACATTAAGTCAATAATCCTTAATTTTAATGTCCCATTATTTTGCTTTCGCATTCTCACTTTATCAAACACATGAAAACAAAAACGAAGGAAATTTAGGGCTTTTGCTTGAATCGAAGAACAAAGATTGTGAGGAAGATTTGTATTAGAAGTCTAGGGAAAAGATTGACAATGGATGATGGTGTGTATATATATATATATATACTGTCTGGTAAAAATGGTTTATTTGTGATCCACGATTTCTCTCGATAGGTTTTTTTTATTACATTTAAGGGATTTAGGTTCAACTGAAAATATGTTAAAAAAAAAAGTGTCCAAAAAAACATATTCAGATTGATTAATTGAACATGTTTTTAAGACTATTTTATTAAAAGAATATACCAATAATGTTTGCTTAAAAATTATATATTATTGAACATATTTTTAAACCTATTTTATTAAAAAAATATACCAATAATGTTTGCTTAAAAATTATATTTTTTTTCACGTTATATATACATTCAATAAATAAAATAAATATGTATTTATATTTTTTAACATATAAATGCGACATCAATAAAGTTACAAATATTATAGAAAACTTGTCATAAATATGTATTTAAGTTTTAAAAAAGGTTGTAAAAAAGAAAAAACATAAAAAATAAATAAATAACTTGGAAAAAAAGTTTAGGGAAATAATTTAAAAAAAAACCTTTGAAAAAGGGGTGGGATGGAGTTTAATTCTTCTGTATCATTTTTGGTATGATGTGTTATATGTATCATCAATACGCAATAAATTCATATATAAAAATAATCAAAAGTATAGACTTTTGTTGTATAAAATTTAAATATTTTATCCATATATTTACCGACCATTAATAACATATAAAATAACACACTAAAAATAAGATAGTTAAATTGATTGTGAGATCGGGTTAGAAATAAAATTAGTGCCCACTAGATGGTTCACTTTTTCGGTTTAACAAGAGTGCATAAACCAAGGTGTTTATGGCGAAGAAGTTCATAATTCCATTTTCTTTATTAATAGCATAATATCCCATTAAAACCTATGGTTCGATCTTAACGTGTGTATGAGTCATGTAGTGTAATGTTATTAAAAGAAGAAAGGGAAAAAAACAAGAAACAAAAACCAGATTGTAGCAATGAAAGATCATATTTCTAAAAAAAACAGAGAGAAGAAAAGGAAAGGCTTCTTTAGATTGCTATAAAATTCAATAAAATCCAAATTTTTTCCTCATTTATGAATTATTCTCTACCAAAGAAAGAAAAGACAAAGAGAAGTAATTACTTGAAAGTTATAAATATCACAACTCTCATATTTAATAGATTAATTACGCTTTTATGTTTACAATATATATAGAGTAATTTTTAAAAATATCTAAAAAAATTAAATCGTTACAATTATGTCCAAATATACAAGGTACGAAAAATACCCAAAAATTAACTATCATTAATTTCTTTAATATAATTAAAACACGCAGCATTGCATATGCATTTTGTCGAGGATATAATAATAATTTTAGGTTTCTCGGATGGTAAAAAAGAAATTACAAGTAGGTATTAGAGGCATTAAACAACTCTTTAAAATCCAATTGTTCTAATATCAATCCTCTCTCCCAAACCAAAGTTGATATCGTCAAGAATTCCCCAATTATTGGTTTCATAAGCCCTAAACTCCATTGTGGGCATACATTAAGTCAATAATCCTTAATTTTAATGTCCCATTATTTTGCTTTGCATTCTCACTTTATCAAACACATGAAAACAAAAACGAAGGAAATTTAGGGCTTTTGCTCAATCAAGAACAAAGATTGTGAGGAAGATTTGTATTAGAAGTCTAGGGAAAAGATTGACAATGGATGATGGTGTGTATATATATATATATATCACCGGTAAAAATGGTTTATTTGCGGATCAACCATTTCTCTCATAGGTTTTTTTTATTACATTTAAGGGATTTAGGTTCAATCGAAAAATATGTTAAAAAAAAGTGTCCAAAAAACATATTCAGATTGATTAATTGGAACATGTTTTTAAGACTATTTTATTAAAAGAATATACCAATAATGTTTGCTTAAAAATTATATATTATTGAACATATTTTTAAACCTATTTTATTAAAAAATATACCAATAATGTTTGCTTAAAAATTATATTTTTTTTCACGTTATATATACATTCAATAAATAAAATAAATATGTATTTATATTTTTTAACATATAAATGCGTATCATAACAGCTTACAAATATTATAGAAAACTTGTCATAAATATGTATTTAAGTTTTAAAAAAGGTTGTAAAAAAGAAAAAACATAAAAAATAAATAAAAAACTTGGAAAAAAAGTTTAGGGAAATAATTTAAAAAAACCTTGAAAAGTGGGTGGGATGGAGTTTAATTCTTCTGTATCATTTTTGGTATGATGTGTTATATGTATCATCAATACGCAATAAATTCATATATAAAAATAATCAAAAGTATAGACTTTTGTTGTATAAAATTTAAATATTTTATCCATATATTTACCGACCATTAATAACATATAAAATAACACACTAAAAATAAGATAGTTAAATTGATTGTGAGATCGGGTTAGAAATAAAATTAGTGCCCACTAGATGGTTCACTTTTTCGGTTTAACAAGAGTGCATAAACCAAGGTGTTTATGGCGAAGATAGTTCATAATTCCATTTTCTTTATTAATAGCATAATATCCCATTAAAACCTATGGTTCGATCTTTAACGTGTAAAATAGGTCATGTAGTGTAATGTTATTAAAAGAAGAAAGGGAAAAAAACAAGAAACAAAAACCAGATTGTAGCAGTGAAAGATCATATTTCTAAAAAAAACAGAGAGAAGAAAAGGAAAGGCTTCTTTGTATCGTTATAAAATTCGAATAAAATCCAATTTTTTTTCCTCATTTATGAATTATTCTCTACCAGTAAAGAAAAGACAAAGAGAAGTAATTACTTGAAAGTTATAAATATCACAACTCTCATATTTAATAGATTAATTACGTTTTATGTTTACAATATATAGTAATTTTTAAAAATATCTAAAAATTTAAATCGTTACAATTATGTCCAAATATACAAGGTAATTAAAATACCGAAAGATTAACTATCATTACTTTCTTTAATATAGTTAGAACACGTGCATTGCATATGCATTTTGTCGAGGATATAATAATAATTTTAGGTTTCTGGATGGTAAAAAAAAGAAATTACAAGTAGGTATTAGAGGCATTAAACAACTCTTTAAAATCCAATTGCCCTAATATCAATCCTCTCTCCCAAACCAGTTGATATCTACAAGAATTTCACTATTGGTTTGCTAAGCCCTAACTCATTGTGGGCATACATTAAGTCAATAATCCTTAATTTTAATGTCCCATTATTTTGCTTTCGATTCTCACTTTATCAAACACATGAAAACAAAAACGAAGGAAATTTAGGGCTTTTGCTTAATCAAGAACAAAGATCATGAGAAGATTTGTATTAGAAGTCTAGGGAAAAGATTGACAATGGATGATGGTGTGTATATATATATATATACTGTCTGGTAAAAATGGTTTATTTGTGATCAACGATTTCTCTCGATAGGTTTTTTTTATTACATTTAAGGGATTTAGGTTCAACTGAAAATATGTTAAAAAAAAAGTGTCCAAAAAAACATATTCAGATTGATTAATTGAACATGTTTTTAAGACTATTTTATTAAAAGAATATACCAATAATGTTTGCTTAAAAATTATATATTATTGAACATATTTTTAAACCTATTTTATTAAAAAAATATACCAATAATGTTTGCTTAAAAATTATATTTTTTTTCACGTTATATATACATTCAATAAATAAAATAAATATGTATTTATATTTTTTAACATATAAATGCGTACTCAACAGTTACAAATATTATAGAAAACTTGTCATAAATATGTATTTAAGTTTTAAAAAAGGTTGTAAAAAAGAAAAAACATAAAAAATAAATAAATAACTTGGAAAAAAAGTTTAGGGAAATAATTTAAAAAACAACCTTTGAAAAAGGAAGGGATGAGTTTAATTCTTCTCAGATCATTTTTGGTATGATGTGTTTTATGTATCATCAATACGCAATAAATTCATATATAAAAATAATCAAAATTATAGACTTTTGTTGTATAAAATTTAAATATTTTATCCATATATTTACCGACCATTAATAACATATAAAATAACACACTAAAAATAAGATAGTTAAATTGATTGTGAGATCTAAGTTAGAAATAAAATTAGTGCCCACTAGATGGTTCACTTTTTCGTTTATCAAGAGTGCATAAACCAAGGTGTTTATGGCAAGAAGTTCATAATTCCATTTTCTTTATTAATAGCATAATATCCCATTAAAACCCATACGGTTCGATCTTAACGTGTGTAATAGTCATGTAGTGTAATGTTATTAAAAAGAAGAAAGGGAAAAAACAAGAAACAAAAAACCAGATTGTAGAAAGTGAAAGATCATATTTCTAAAAAAACAGAGAGAAGAAAAGGAAAGGCTTCTTTGTATCGTTATAAAATTCAATAAAATCCAATTTTTTTTTCCTCATTTATGAATTATTCTCTACCAAAGAAAGAAAAGACAAAGAGAAGTAATTACTTGAAAGTTATAAATATCACAACTCTCATATTTAATAGATTAATTACGCTTTATGTTTACAATATAGAGTAATTTTTAAAAATATCTAAAAATTTAAATCAAGTTACAATTATGTCCAAATATACAAGGTACGAAAAATACCCAAAAATTAACTATCATTAATTTCTTTAATATAATTAAAACACGCATTGCATATGCATTTTGTCGAGATATAATAATAATTTTAGGTTTCTCGGATGGTAAAAAAGAAATTACAAGTAGGTATTAGAGGCATTAAACAACTCTTTAAAATCCAATTGCCCTAATATCAATCCTCTCTCCCAAACCAAGATATCGGTCAAGAATTTCCACTATTGGTTCGCTAAGCCCTAAACTCCATATGTGGCATACATTAAGTCAATAATCCTTAATTTTAATGTCCCATTATTTTGCTTTCGTGATTCTCACTTTATCAAACACATGAAAACAAAAACGAAGGAAATTTAGGGCTTTTGCTTGAATCGAAGAACAAAGATTGTGAGGAAGATTTGTATTAGAAGTCTAGGGAAAAGATTGACAATGGATGATGGTGTGTATATATATATATATACTGTCTGGTAAAAATGGTTTATTTGTGATCCACGATTTCTCTCGATAGGTTTTTTTTATTACATTTAAGGGATTTAGGTTCAACTGAAAATATGTTAAAAAAAAAAGTGTCCAAAAAAACATATTCAGATTGATTAATTGAACATGTTTTTAAGACTATTTTATTAAAAGAATATACCAATAATGTTTGCTTAAAATTATATTTTTTTCACGCTATATATACATTCAATAAATAAAATAAATATGTATTTATATTTTTTAACATATAAATTGCTACTAACAGCAATACATAAATATTATAGAAAACTTGTCATAAATATGTATTTAAGTTTTAAAAAAGGTTGTAAAAAAGAAAAAACATAAAAAATAAATAAATAACTTGGAAAAAAGTTTAGGGAAATAATTTAAAAACAACCTTGAAAAAGGGGTGGGATGGAGTTTAATTTTCTCGTATCATTTTTGGTATGATGTGTTATATGTATCATCAATACGCAATAAATTCATATATAAAAATAATCAAAAGTATAGACTTTTGTTGTATAAAAATTTAAATATTTTATCCATATATTTACCTACCATTAATAACATATAAAATAACACACTAAAAATAAGATAGTTAAATTGATTGTGAGATCGGGTTAGAAATAAAATTAGTGCCCACTAGATGGTTCACTTTTTCGGTTTAACAAGAGTGCATAAACCAAGGTGTTTATGGCGAAGAAGTTCATAATTCCATTTTCTTTATTAATAGCATAATATCCCATTAAAACCTATGGTTCGATCTTAACGTGTGTATTAGCCATGAGTGTAATGTTATTAAAAGAAAAAAAAAAAACAAGAAACAAAAATCAGATTGTAGCAGTGAAAGATCATATTTCTAAAAAAAACATAGAGAAGAAAAGGAAAGGCTTCTTTGTATCGTTATAAAATTCGAATAAAATCCAAATTTTTTTCCTCATTTATGAATTATTCTCTACCAGTAAAGAAAAGACAAAGAGAAGTGATTACTTGAAAGTTATAAATATCACAACTGTCATATTTAATAGATTAATTACGTTTATGTTTACAATATATAGAGTAATTTTAAAAATATCTAAAAAATTTAAATCGTTACAATTATGTCCAAATATACAAGGTAAAAAATACCCAAAAATTAACTATCATTAATTTCTTTAATATAATTAAAACACGGTACGTATATGCATTTTGTCGATGATATAATAATAATTTTAGGTTTCTCGGATGGTAAAAAAGAAATTACAAGTAGGTATTAGTAGGCATTAAACAACTCTTTAAAATCCAATTGCCCTAATATCAATCCTCTCCCAAACCAAAGGATATTTCGGCCAAGAATTCCCCACTATTGGTTTGCTAAGCCCTAAACTCCATCATGGGCATACATTAAGTCAATAATCCTTAATTTTAATGTCCCATTATTTTGCTCAGATTCTCACTTTATCAAACACACATGAAAACAAAAACGAAGGAAATTTAGGGCTTTTGCTTGAATCAAGAACAAAGATTGTGAGGAAGATTTGTATTAGAAGTTCAGGGGAAAAGATTGACAATGGATGATGGTGTGTATATATATATATATACTGTCTGGTAAAAATGGTTTATTTGTGATCCACGATTTCTCTCGATAGGTTTTTTTTTATTACATTTAAGGGATTTAGGTTCAACTGAAAATATGTTAAAAAAAAAGTGTCCAAAAAAACATATTCAGATTGATTAATTGAACATGTTTTTAAGACTATTTTATTAAAAGAATATACCAATAATGTTTGCTTAAAAATTATATTTTTTTTCACGTTATATATACATTCAATAAATAAAATAAATATGTATTTATATTTTTTAACATATAAATGCGTGCTCAATAAGCACAAATATTATAGAAAACTTGTCATAAATATGTATTTAAGTTTTAAAAAAAGGTTGTAAAAAAAGAAAAACATAAAAAATAAATAAATAACTTGGAAAAAAGTTTAGGGAAATAATTTAAAAACAACCTTTGAAAAAGGGTGGGATTGGAGTTTAATTCTTCAGTATCATTTTTTGGTATGATGTGTTATATGTATCATCAATACAATAAATTCATATATAAAAAATAATCAAAAGTATAGACTTTTGTTGTATAAAATTTAAATATTTTATCCATATATTTACCGACCATTAATAACATATAAAATAACACACTAAAAATAAGATAGTTAAATTGATTGTAGATCGGGTTAGAAATAAAATTAAAGTGCTCACTAGATGGTTCACTTTTTCTTTGCCATCAAGAGTGCATAAACCAAGGTGTTTACGGGCGAAGAAGTTCATAATTCCATTTTCTTTATTAATAGCATAATATCCCATTAAAACCTATGGTTCGATCTTAACGTGTGTATTTAGTCATGTAATGTAATGTTATTAAAGAAGAAAGGAAAAACAAGAAACAAAACCAGATTGTAGCAAAGAAAGATCATATTTCTAAAAACAGAGAGAAGAAAAGGAAAGGCTTCTTTGTATCGTTATAAAATTCGAATAAAATCCAAATTTTTTTCCTCATTTATGAATTATTCTCTACCAGTAAAGAAAAGACAAAGAGAAGTAATTACTTGAAAGTTATAAATATCACAACTCTCATATTTAATAGATTAATTACGCTTTTATGTTTACAATATATAGAGTAATTTTTAAAAATATCTAAAAAATTTAAATCGTTACAATTATGTCCAAATATACAAGGCGAAAAAATACCCAAAAATTAACTATCATTAATTTCTTTAATATAATTAAAACACGGCATTGCATATGCATTTTGTCGAGGATATAATAATAATTTTAGGTTTCTCGGATGGTAAAAAAAGAAATTACAAGTAGGTATTAGAGGCATTAAACAACTCTTTAAAATCCAATTGCCCTAATATCAATCCTCTCTCCAAACCAAATGATATCGGTCAAGAATTTCACTATTGGTTCGCTAAGCCCTAAACCTATCATGTATACATTAAGTCAATAATCCTTAATTTTAATGTCCCATTATTTTGCTTTTCGCATTCTCACTTTATCAAACACATGAAAACAAAAACTAAGGAAATTTAGGGCTTTTGCTTGAATCAAGAACAAAGATTGTAGGAAGATTTGTATTAGAAGTCTAGTGGAAAAAGATTGACAATGGATGATGGTGTGTATATATATATATATACCAGTTCTGGTAAAAATGGTTTATTTGTGATCCACGATTTCTCTCGATAGGTTTTTTTTATTACATTTAAGGATTTAGGTTCAATGAAAATATGTTAAAAAAAGTGTCCAAAAAACATATTCAGATTGATTAATTGAACATGTTTTTAAGACTATTTTATTAAAAGAATATACCAATAATGTTTGCTTAAAAATTATATATTATTGAACATATTTTTAAACCTATTTTATTAAAAAATATACCAATAATGTTTGCTTAAAATTATATTTTTTTTTCACGTTATATATACATTCAATAAATAAAATAAATATGTATTTATATTTTTTAACATATAAATGCGGATCAACAGTTACAAATATTATAGAAAACTTGTCATAAATATGTATTTAAGTTTTAAAAAAGGTTGTAAAAAAAGAAAAACATAAAAAATAAATAAATAACTTGGAAAAAAGTTTAGGGAAATAATTTAAAAAAAACCTTTGAAAAAGGGTGGGATGGAGTTTAATTCTTCTGTATCATTTTTGGTATGATGTGTTATATGTATCATCAATACGCAATAAATTCATATATAAAAATAATCAAAAGTATAGACTTTTGTTGTATAAAATTTAAATATTTTATCCATATATTTACCGACCATTAATAACATATAAAATAACACACTAAAAATAAGATAGTTAAATTGATTGTGAGATCGGGTTAGAAATAAAATTAGTGCCCACTAGATGGTTCACTTTTTCGGTTTAACAAGAGTGCATAAACCAAGGTGTTTATGGCGAAGAAGTTCATAATTCCATTTTCTTTATTAATAGCATAATATCCCATTAAAACCTATGGTTCGATCTTAACGTGTGTATGAGTCATGTAGTGTAATGTTATTAAAAGAAGAAAGGGAAAAAAACAAGAAACAAAAACCAGATTGTAGCAATGAAAGATCATATTTCTAAAAAAAACAGAGAGAAGAAAAGGAAAGGCTTCTTTGTATCGTTATAAAATTCGAATAAAATCCAATTTTTTTTCCTCATTTATGAATTATTCTCTACCAGTAAAGAAAAGACAAAGAGAAGTAATTACTTGAAAGTTATAAATATCACAACTCTCATATTTAATAGATTAATTACGTTTTATGTTTACAATATATAGAGTAATTTTTAAAAATATCTAAAAAATTTAAATCGTTACAATTATGTCCAAATATACAAGGTACGAAAAAAATACCCAAAAATTAACTATCATTAATTTCTTTAATATAATTAAAACACGTGCATTGCATATGCATTTTGTCGAGGATATAATAATAATTTTAGGTTTCTGGATGGTAAAAAAAGAAATTACAAGTAGGTATTAGAGGCATTAAACAACTCTTTAAAATCCAATTGCCCTAATATCAATCCTCTCTCCCAAACCAGTGATATCGGTCAAGAATTCCCCACTATTGGTTTGCTAAGCCCTAAACTCATTGTGGGCATACATTAAGTCAATAATCCTTAATTTTAATGTCCCATTATTTTGCTTTCGTGATTCTCACTTTATCAAACACATGAAAACAAAAACGAAGGAAATTTAGTGGCTTTTGCTTGAATCGAAGAACAAAGATTGTGAGGAAGATTTGTATTAGAAGTCTAGGGAAAAGATTGACAATGGATGATGGTGTATATATATATATATATACTGGTAAAAATGGTTTATTTGTGATCCACGATTTCTCTCGATAGGTTTTTTTATTACATTTAAGGGATTTAGGTTCAATCGAAAATATGTTAAAAAAAAGTGTCCAAAAACATATTCAGATTGATTAATTGAACATGCTTTTAAGACTATTTTATTAAAAGAATATACCAATAATGTTTGCTTAAAAATTATATTTTTTTTCACGCTATATATACATTCAATAAATAAAATAAATATGTATTTAGATTTTTTAACATATAAATGCGTACTGTCAGTTACAAATATTATAGAAAACTTGTCATAAATATGTATTTAAGTTTTAAAAAAGGTTGTAAAAAAAGAAAAACATAAAAATAAATAAATAACTTGGAAAAAAAAGTTTAGGGAAATAATTTAAAAACAACCTTTGAAAAAGGGTGGGATGGGGTTTATTTCTTCTGTATCGCTTTTGGTATGATTTGTTATATGTATCATCAATATGCAATAAATTCTTATATAAAAATAATCAAGAGTATAGACTTTTGTTGTATAAAATTTAAATATTTTATCCATATATTTACCGACCATTAATAACATATAAAATAACACACTAAAAATAAGATAGTTAAATTGATCAGTGAGATCGGGTTAGAAATAAAAATTAGTGCTCACTAGATGGTTCACTTTTTCGGTTTAACAAGAGTGCATAAACCAAGGTGTTTATGGCGAAGAAGTTCATAATTCCATTTTCTTTATTAATAGCAAAATATCCCATTAAAACCTATGGTTCGATCTTAACGTGTGTACGGTCACAGGTGTAATGTTATTAAAAGAAAGGAAAAACAAGAAACAAAAACCAGATTGTAGCAATGAAAGATCATATTTCTAAAAAAAACAGAGAGAAGAAAAGGAAAGGCTTCTTTGTATCGTTATAAAATTCGAATAAAATCCAATTTTTTTTCCTCATTTATGAATTATTCTCTACCAGTAAAGAAAAGACAAAGAGAAGTAATTACTTGAAAGTTATAAATATCACAACTCTCATATTTAATAGATTAATTACGTTTTATGTTTACAATATATAGAGTAATTTTTAAAAATATCTAAAAAATTTAAATCGTTACAATTATGTCCAAATATACAAGGTACGAAAAAAATACCCAAAAATTAACTATCATTAATTTCTTTAATATAATTAAAACACGTGCATTGCATATGCATTTTGTCGATGATATAATAATAATTTTAGGTTTCTGGATGGTAAAAAAAAGAAATTACAAGTAGGTATTGTAGGCATTAAACAACTCTTTAAAATCCAATTGCCCTAATATCAATCCTCTCTCCAAACCAAAGGATATCGGTCAAGAATTCCCCACTATTGGTTTGCTAAGCCCTAAACTCCATCATGGGCATACATTAAGTCAATAATCCTTAATTTTAATGTCCCATTATTTTGCTTTCGTGATTCTCACTTTATCAAACACATGAAAACAAAAACGAAGGAAATTTAGGGCTTTTGCTTGAATCAAGAACAAAGATTGAGAAGATTTGTATTAGAAGTCTAGGGAAAAGATTGACAATGGATGATGGTGTGTATATATATATATATACTGTCTGGTAAAAATGGTTTATTTGTGATCCACGATTTCTCTCGATAGGTTTTTTTTTATTACATTTAAGGGATTTAGGTTCAACTGAAAATATGTTAAAAAAAAAAGTGTCCAAAAAAACATATTCAGATTGATTAATTGAACATGTTTTTAAGACTATTTTATTAAAAGAATATACCAATAATGTTTGCTTAAAAATTATATTTTTTTTCACGTTATATATATATTCAATAAATAAAATAAATATGTATTTATATTTTTTAACATATAAATGCGTACTCAACAGTTACAAATATTATAGAAAACTTGTCATAAATATGTATTTAAGTTTTAAAAAAGGTTGTAAAAAAGAAAAAACATAAAAAATAAATAAATAACTTGGAAAAAAAGTTTAGGGAAATAATTTAAAAAACAACCTTTGAAAAAGGGGTGGGATGGAGTTTAATTCTTCTGTATCATTTTTGGTATGATGTGTTATATGTATCATCAATACGCAATAAATTCATATATAAAAATAATCAAAAGTATAGACTTTTGTTGTATAAAATTTAAATATTTTATCCATATATTTACCGACCATTAATAACATATAAAAATAACACACTAAAAATAAGATAGTTAAATTGATTGTGAGATCTAAGTTAGAAATAAAATTAGTGCCCACTAGATGGTTCACTTTTTCGTTTATCAAGAAAGTGCATAAACCAAGGTGTTTACGGCGAAGAAGTTCATAATTCCATTTTCTTTATTAATAGCATAATATCCCATTAAAACCTATGGTTCGATCTAACGTGTGTAATGAGTCACGTGTAGTGTAAATGTTATTAAAAGAAGAAAGGGAAAAAAACAAGAAACAAAAACCAGATTGTAGCAATGAAAGATCATATTTCTAAAAAAAACAGAGAGAAGAAAAGGAAAGGCTTCTTTGTATCGTTATAAAATTCGAATAAAATCCAAATTTTTTTCCTCATTTATGAATTATTCTCTACCAGTAAAGAAAAGACAAAGAGAAGTAATTACTTGAAAGTTATAAATATCACAACTCTCATATTTAATAGATTAATTACGTTTTATGTTTACAATATATAGAGTAATTTTTAAAAATATCTAAAAAATTTAAATCGTTACAATTATGTCCAAATATACAAGGTACTTAAAAATACCCAAAAATTAACTATCATTAATTTCTTTAATATAATTAAAACACGTGCATTGCATATGCATTTTGTCGAGGATATAATAATAATTTTAGGTTTCTGGATGGTAAAAAAAAGAAATTACAAGTAGGTATTAGAGGCATTAAACAACTCTTTAAAATCCAATTGCCCTAATATCAATCCTCTCTCCCAAACCAGTGATATCGGTCAAGAATTCCCCACTATTGGTTTGCTAAGCCCTAAACTCCATTGTGGGCATACATTAAGTCAATAATCCTTAATTTTAATGTCCCATTATTTTGCTTTCGCATTCTCACTTTATCAAACACATGAAAACAAAAACGAAGGAAATTTAGGGCTTTTGCTTGAATCGAAGAACAAAGATTGTGAGGAAGATTTGTATTAGAAGTCTAGGGAAAAGATTGACAATGGATGATGGTGTGTATATATATATATATATATATATACTGTCTGGTAAAAATGGTTTATTTGTGATCCACGATTTCTCTCGATAGGTTTTTTTTATTACATTTAAGGGATTATGGGTTAGATTTTGCAAGTTTATTATCTTATTTATTGTATTTTGTTGTTTTTGTGGGTTGCACATGTGATAATAAAAAATGAGTATGCTTGATGTTTGGGTGGAACAAAGTAATTTTAAAAAGGCCAAAGTGAATAAAAAATGAATTGTCTATGGTCCCTTAGTTATGTTTTAGAAATGAAGGTATTATTGAATGCTTTTCTGAGTGAAACATATAGTGATTACTTTTGAGTTTTTTTATTTTATTTTCTGCATTATTTTTAATGCATTATTATTTGAGGATAACCACCAAATATTATTATAATAAAACAACCTCACTTTGAAAATATTTGGTGACTTTTATTTCCATTTTTTGTTGTATATTTTTCTCAAAATTTTTTTACTATTTACTTTAATATGTGTTTTAGTTCAATAAATTCAACTATCTTTTTTCCCACTTGGTATTTAAAGTCAACAACACTAAATAAATAAGAAGATTAGATTTCTATTGAAATGTATATGTTATCTATGTTCCTCCTAACTTAGTCTCTTTAGACAGTTGTACTTAGATACTCATGGATAAGTAAAATATAGAACCAAGAAAGATTATACACGTCTTTTACTTATGGTAGTGATGTGAATAAAGAAACCATGCTTTTAATTCTACATTATTTTAAACAATTATTTTAAAGGATATTTGTCTAATTTTAATTGCATATTTAATTACATGTTTATTTACTATGAGAATCAATTATGGTAGATAGGAGGAAATAAAGTATATATTGGTGGGAAAGTTGCATATTTAGACAACTGTGACCCTGATTGCATTGGAATGTTGATGCTAAGTGCACTTAAAGATAAGCTTGACTTAGGTAGTATAGTGGAGTGGTGTTATTCCATAACTAGATTAGAATGGGTAGGTATGAAAAACCTAGGGTTAGACTCAGATGTATTCGGCATGATTGAATTTCTCATAAAGTAAAGAGAGATCAATGTATATTTTATTCATCTAACAAAGAAAGAGTTGATGAGACACACATTGAAGTAGATAATGTTGGTATTAATGTGCAACAAGAGTATCATGAAAGACACATTGAAATTGAGCATGTAGAGGACAAAAGAAGATATCCACCGAGAAAGAGGAAAGATCCAAATGAATCTATCAATGTGGAGGATGAAGAAAGTGAACAAGCTGTAGAAATTGACTATGACTTACATAATAGTGAATATGAAAGTTAAGATGATGATTGCATGTTTAATTAGAATATAGATTCTAATGGTGACTATGCATTAATGGAGTTTGATGCATTTATGGAGTATGCTACTAAAATAGATTCTAAAAAGATGACAACTCAAATTACTTGGATAGTAGAGTTAAGAGCTTTAATGATAAAACATATGATAATAGGGTAAAATATCATGTATTCAAGCCAACAATTGATATGGTAGATCCTAAGTTTATGGTTGGATTGGATTTCAATAGTAGAAATGTGTTGAAAGAAGCATGTAGAAGACATAAAATTTTGCATAAGAAGAGAATCTCATTTAAGAAGATTTACAAAACAAAGTTCACAACTAAATGTGTGTTTGGCCTTAATAGTAAATGGCATATGTATGCAATGAGAGTTGATAATGCTGGGACTTTCAAATTAAAGAAAAAAAAATTTATGCTTGAATATCCTAATGTTAAACAAAATAAGTTGGTAGCTTCTAGCTTAATTGCAAGAGAATTTTTCACTAACTTTAAAAATAACCCCAAAACTTATCTAAATACTGTGAAAGATAATATGCATAGTAAGTATGGCCTAGTACTTACTAATAGTCATATATATAGGGCTTATTAGAAAGCATTGAAAAATATTAATGGGATTCATGAAGAGAAATATGTTATACTTCAGGATTATGTAGAGAAGGTAAGAGGTCAATCCTAGAACAACTATCAAAATAACACATGACTCAACAAGTGGGGGATCTCTTAGGTTTTTGAGGTGTATGCTAGATGGGATACACTTAGGAAATGATTTCTTGTTAGGTGTAGACCATTAATTAGGCTTGATGGATACCATATAAAAAGGAGGACGTGAGGTCAAATATTGATAGCAATTGGCATAGGTGAGAAAATTTCACTTTACCCAATTTCTTATGCCATTGTGAAGATTGTGTGCACTAAAATATGGGAATGGTTTGTAGAGTTCTTGAAAAAAGATAAAGGTATCGAGGCCATTTATAGGTGGACTATAATCATAGATAGACAAAAGGGTTTGGTGTTTGTCATTATAAATTTTTTACCTGATGTTGAACATAAATATTGTGTGAGGCATGTGTATAAAAATTTTAAAGTTCCACGCCCTATTTTGGCACTAAAGAAAAAAATTTGGGAGTATGTAAGGGAAACTATTGAAGCACAGTTTAATTCAGTTATGATTTCTTTAAGGAGTGTGAATGATGAGACATATAAGTGTGTTGAGAAAGTCCTACCAAAGCATTAGACAAGATCTTGTCAAAGTGGAACTGCAAAGTGTGAAATGCTATTAAATAACCTTTACAAGTCTCTCAATGCTACGGTTATAAGTGTAAGAAACAAGCCAATTATAACTATATTGGAGAAAATTAGAATGCACATTAAGAGCAACAATGTGAGAAGTGAAGGTATAACATTGAGCCTAAAATTATGAAAAATTTGGAAAGAATAAAGGCAAGGTCAATTGGTTGGTATTCAATTCAGTGCCTCAATGGAAACTTTAAGGTTAGGAATATTAGCAATGAGATGTATAGTGCGATTCTTAAGAATGACTCATGTAGCTTTAAAAAATGGGACATATATGGTGTTCCATGTCAACATGCAGTAGTAGCTATACTTGGTGAATGTGAGGATCCCATGACATATGTATCTGAATTATATTACAAGGAATACTCCATGAGGACTTATTTTGACTTTATACAACAAATGACTAGTTCCTCATAATAGAAAAAGACTTCTTATACCCTTATCATGATGCCTTTACCAATTCCTCAACCTAGAAGGAAAAAGGATGTTGATGAACATCTAAATAACCCTAAAAAACCATACAAGCAAAATGGGAAGGGTATGATCATGAGATGCAATCAATGTTGTGGTGTAAGGCATGATGTTAGGATTTGCCTAAAAAAAGGAAAGTCTAAGGAACAAGTTACTTGTACTTGGTTTATCATAAATTGTTATGTATTAATAAACCATTACCTTTTTTAGTTGATATAAATTGTTAGTACTATTATTATATATACATTTTTTTTCATCTATAATGCAAATACTTAACTTGCATATACTGAAGGGGATAAAGATTGCACATACCGAAAATGATGCAAATAAACAATTGTACATATTGCATTAGTTCCTCAAACTAAATATGTTGGGCATGTTGGGAATGCACCATTTCCAACTAATATACTAGAAAAGAGTATTAGACATATTAAATCCAAACATCAAAAGCTACCTGTAAGTTAAGAATTTTCTAAATACACTAATATGATATTATAAATTGCTTAGTCTATTTACCTAACCAATCCAACATCTAACAAAGGACCAATCCAATAGATAATTATCCATCAAGTTGAACTAAATAGAATTAAGTTCCATTATCAGAACATGAAGGGGACATATTATTTTGTTGAATGTAAACTATGGCCATTATGACAATGATAGTTATCAGCCTTATTTTGTGACTTTAATTTTGCCAATTTTCATTTTATGAACTTGTAAAGTCTACTAAAGTCATAATATGTGAATTTTTCAAGTGTGTGAACACTCGTAACAAGAGTTCTTATATTGATTGTCATTATATGAATTCTAAAAATATACCAAAATTGGAATGATAGTACTATTGCATATGACATCTTAGGAATTCTTTGAATAATCTGAATGCTTGAATGAACAGGTTGTTCATGTTGTGAATTATATGAATTCATAGTTCCTTAAACTAAATAGATTGGGAATGTTGTGAAGTATATGAATTCTAGAATGAGTGCACTTGTATATGACTCTTATCCATTTATGAAAACCTCACATGGATGATTATTTTTAGAAATAGAGTTGTGTTCAATTTTGTTCAATGCCCCTAAAATATTAATAAGTTTTGGGCACTATTGCAACATATCTGATACGTTTTAGATATGTTTGTAACAACTTACAAACATTTTGGACATGTTTGTAACAACTTATACAAATTTTAGACATATTTATAACAACTTGCAAGTATTTTACTCATTTAAAACTTTTATTATTTTAACATAAAAAATAAAATAAACATAATACATGTTCAAACTTCAACTAAAGCCAACCAAATATCATAGGGATTATTATTTTTAGAAATGGAGTTGTTTTCAATTTTGTTCAATACCCCTAAACTGGTAAAACCAATTTTGTTTAATTTATATATGTTTTGGGCATGTTCATGAATAATTACAAAACGTTTTGGGAATTTTTATAACACATTCCTATACATTTTGGGCATGTTTGTAATGACTTACAAATATTTTGGGTATTCAAAACTTTTATAGTCTGAACATAAAAAATCAAGTGAAAATAACAAGAACCCCTCGAAATTCAATTAAAGCTAACCAAAAAATGTCATTCATTCATTCTTAAATGGATACAAATAAGTATCTTATAATATTCTCCCAAATCAAAATTCATACACCACAAAATTTCAACAATTAGATACCCACTGAAGAGAAAAGAAGATATCCATTGAAGACACCTACTAAATTAGGATCCATTGAAGACACCCTTGATACAAGATGGTTAATTTTTCCGCTTACAACAAGACAAGACCAACTTAACATGGCGTAAAATTATCTACTTTGATCCATAATTGTAAGTTCAACGGCCTACAACAATGACTTAACAGTTTAGTGGGACTTCACGGCTTTGCTTCTAGGGAGAAACCCCAAAATGCATCATTTCATTTAGGGAATGTTCACCCCTTATAAGTACATCACCACTTAGATTCCTAAGAAATGTGGGACATGTGCAAATGATAAGAAGGACTGGCATCGGAGCAACACCGATCCTGCAAATAATTTGGTTTTATATTTGTATAACTCTCGCAAGTACACAAATTATTTTATAGAAAATAACAAGTATACTCCCAAGGTCGATCTAAGGAAGGAATATACATGGTTTTTAATTTATTATTCAAACTTTTAATAACAAAATTAAATCTAAAAAATCATGTCACGATATTTTGGTTTGTCTTTCCTTAACTAATAACATAAAAAATAAACATAGATATGGATTCATGATGAGTGCTTAAAAATCAATAAAATTACCATGATTTAAGGTACTTTAATTGATAAAATAGATTTATATTTGTATGAATTTATTATATTTTTATATAAATTTTTCTTTTCGTAATCAAGGGTATTTTTATTGTTTTTCAAGTATTTTTGCTCAAAAATAACTTAAAGACTCAAAAAAAAATACTGGAGGTAATATATCATAAATATATTGAGAAAAGAAACGAGGAAAAGTCAAAATTATGGAAAAATTGGATAAAATGGGTCAAAAATGTCAAAAAGGTCGAAATCTCGCATGAAGTCACCCATCTGCGCCAGTCCTATGCACACCAACGTACGTGTTGAGCCCAACACATGCCCAGTCCATGCCCGTATGCGCCAAGCCCAACACACGCCCAATCCTTTGAAGTATACTTGTCATTTTCTATAAAATGATTCGTGCACTTACGAGAGTTTTACAAAAATAAAACCAAAGAATTTGTAAGATCGGTATTGCATGCCGATCTGTGCTCATCAATTCAATAAATAATAATGAAATTTTTTTATCATTCATAATAGTAGATTATTTATGGATATAATAATTAAGTTAATTAGGCTTGATTATATTTTTTAAGTTATCAAAGATATAAAATGATATTTATTGATTATCTTTTTTTTTATATAAATATCATTTTTGATGGGGTTAGATATTTTTTGTTAATTAAAAAAATCAATTAACATCTATGAGTAGTGTCGATAATTAATTTGGTTAATTAAATTAATTCATTTTGTTCTAATAGATTGAAAATGAACCATTTAATGCCACATTTGATGAGTTTAGACATTTTAAACTTTATTCAAGGTGTATAAATTAAACCTATCAATTTAATTATTCGAGTATTAACTTTCAAATTTTAAAACTATTACTTAAAATATGTTTTGAATACATTTTTGAATAATAATTATTATAAAAACTTTTGAAATAGAGTTTCACTCTATTTACCAGACGATTATATCAACAAATAAAAGAATACTACTCTATATCAGGCACGATAATTAAACCTTAAAATCTAATTTTTAGATTTAAGTTTGTATTGAAAAATAATATATTTCTCTTTAATATCCTTAATATAAAATATTGAATAAAAATAAAATCAATTTACTTTATAGAGATGTTTTACCTATTTAATATTTCGCAAGTGTAATAACATTATAATTATATAATATTTATAAATAACCAGTCATGTTAAATTTAATCATAGACAAATTAAATAAAACATAAAAAGAATCCTTAAAATAATATATTTTAAAATTTTACCTCAAAAGAATTCTTACAGAATTTTAATGTTAATTCGGTTTCTAAAAAACCTTCAAACAGATTTGTATTTTCGTTTATTGAATCAAGAACTAGAAATCTACAAAAACATAACTAGTTCTTCTCAAAAAAAGAAGATCTTTAAAACTAAAAAAACTAAGAAAGCTTTCTAGAGAGAGAAAGAGCTGAGAAAATTGTGTGTTTTATACAATAGGGAAAAAAATCCTTTTATAGGTGAGGAAAAGGCTAAAAAATGAAAAAATCTCAAAAATTGGTCTTGGATGCATTTGTACAAATATGGCATGAGTGTAGGGGTGTTGGCACGACATGGGCATGTGCAGGGACAAGCACTGATACGGCATGGGCGTGCGCTCTGACGCGGCATGCGCGGGCACGGAACAGTCCATGACACTACATGGACACATGGTATTTGGGCATTTTTGTCCTTTTCTTCATTTTTTTTCACTTTTTCTCATTTTTTAACATATTTGTGATATATTGTATCCAATATTTTTCTTATTTTAGTGTTTAAATTATTTTTGAACGAAAATACTTAAAAAACTATAAAAAAATGTGATTTAAAAAAATAAATTTATATAAAATATATGATAAAATCATATAAATATAAACTATTTAATTAATTAATGTACATTAAATCATGGTAATTTTAGTGTTTTTTAAGCACTCATCAACAGGCATATTGCATCATAAACCCCCACTTAGGGAGTCTTACATACTCGTAAGAATGCAAGCCTATATGGCCTAGTAGAGTCATGGTTGTGATACCAATTGATACAGGACAGTTAATTCGTTCGCTTATAGTGGGACAAAACCTACTCCATATGACATGAAATTGTTTACTTTAGTCTATAACTGCAAGTTTAGCAGACTCATAGCCATGACTTGATAACTCAACAAGTCCTCACTGATTGTTTTCTAAGAAGAAACACCAAAATGCATCATGTCATATAAAAAGTGCTCACCCTTTATAAATATATCACTACTTAGCTTCCTAAGTAATGTGGGACATATGTATGCATACTGCATCAATCCCACTAAATTATCTACCTATCCTTATACCATTTATTTAACCAAATTCATCATGGGAGAAGTTTCTTTTTGTGAAGCTAAATCAAAAGAGGAAATCAAGTTGAAAATAACAATATTCATTATAAGAACTAGGATTAATAGCACCTTCCTCTATTTTTTAAGCCCAATATTAATTATTTTATGCCTCTTAATTGATTGAAGTAAACCATAAATTATAACTCTTCATCGAGGCTCATCATATCATGGGAAAAATCTATACATTCATCCTTATTATATAAACAACATTCAAAACTATTATCATTCTCAAATAAATTCAGATTTTGATAAAATTTGGTAAAAAAGTTCACATTGTACTCATGTCTGTAATTTTTTTTATATTTTCTTTTTTTCTTTTTTACCACCCATAAACCTAAAATTACTATTATGTTCTCAACAAAAGGTATGTGCAATGCACATGCTGTTAAAGAAATTAACGCCACTTAATGTACTTTTGGATTTTTTTCTTACCTCATATGTTTTGGACATAATTGTAATGATTTATACATTTTAGATATTTTTAAAAATTATCTCATTCTTTGTTGACATTTAATTAACCCAGTACCAAATAGAAGTAATTGCTTTGAAAAAAAATTAATACTTAATAAGGGATAAATACACAAATCAATCTTATCAGTGAGAAGGGTATCCAACAATGAATAACACATCTTTATAACAAAGTAAACTTTCTTCAATCCTGATTTGAGTAGTAGCCTAATGGAAGACTTACATCTCATTCTATTTCAAGTCTTAAGTTTAAATCACATTAAAAACATCATTTGATTAAAAATATTCTCGGTCTATAATGAATTTAGCATTTCTATACCCTTTCACATAAAGCACCACACTTATCATTGAATGATGGATTGGTTTGCGGGTGGTTCTACAACAATTCTTGAAAATAAGTACTGGGAATTTAGAAGGCCCGGTAGAATTGTACATTTGTGAGTAAATATTTTGAAAATAGTACATGAAATTTTGAATTGTTGTAATAGTTTTATATTTAATTGACTTGAATATCATTTCATTATTTATGTTAAAAATAATGAATATTTTATCGTGCAAATATGTATTAGCTTTCTTCTATTTGAAATATGAAAAATCTTGTCAAATCTCATTTTGGTTAATTGTGACTCGTTGAGAGGGATGGAAACACCCAAGTAATTAAAAGGGAGCAGATGCTACTAACTTTTTGATAAAATTATTTTATTTGTTGTGTTTAGTAAATATGTATCTTTATTTTATAAAAATATATAACAATATCTATTCTCAAGTTTATTATTTGAATATATTTTTTCTATCTTTTTTTTTCATACTACGCATTCATTTGCATTCTACGTTGAACATTTTTTCATAAATTTTAGAAAAATTCTATAAAATAACACTTCTAAAACATAAATACAATAACATAAATAATACTCTAATAATATTAAACATGTTCAATTAGAATGAGTTAAATATTTAATGGTTTAAATTATCATAATTCAACTTAAATGGTGTTCAATTAGACGAATTCGATATGAAATTATGGGTGAACATTTTTTACTAAGAAAATATATGAATTGGATATAAGAGTATTATTTTTGTTATTAGAAGTTTTAAGTATATTATTTTAACCGTTATCTTTAAATTTTACTACTTTAATCCCCCATTTTTCTAAAAAAAATATAGATTTTATATCCTATGTAATTTAACTAATTTCTTATTACACCACATGTAAGAAAGATCGGGTGGATCTTGAGGTTAAGAGACTCGTATGAAAAACCAAGTGGATCTTGAGCTTAGGAGAAAGTTGGACTTTATAAGAAATCTTTCCTACTTTCTTCAAGATAGGAAAATGCTCTTCGTATCTCTGCACCAACCCCTTGTGTACTTTTCTAAGTGACTTGAATTATTGGGGAATAGGTTTCATCATAATCATGTCACCATCGTTAAAAAAAACCTCCTTTCTGTTTTTATCAT
Source organism: Hippophae rhamnoides (assembly GCA_033030585.1). Classification (NCBI taxonomy): domain Eukaryota; kingdom Viridiplantae; phylum Streptophyta; class Magnoliopsida; order Rosales; family Elaeagnaceae; genus Hippophae; species Hippophae rhamnoides. The sequence goes on along the minus strand of CM065438.1, from coordinate 21,439,018 downwards.
CAAAATTCTTCATCTTTTTGGTAGCTTTGTCACAATATGCCCTTGTAATCTTGAATTGTCTGTGACATACCTTGGAAAACTTGAGTGCTTTAGGGCCTTCCCCTTCGTAATTTGCTGCTAATTCTTAAGAATAATAAGTTATTGTCCAATGAAAATTTCAAATGAACTTTTACTTTTTGACTCATTTCTTTGTAGATTATATGAGAATTGTATCACATCAAGAAGTTTGGCTCTATCATATTGATTTGCACTCACATAATACTTGATCAATGAAAAACTGCGAATGCACAATATCGTAGTTTTATAGTGAAGTGATAAGAAGAATTATCATCCTCAGGAATTGGTAACTTACTTTTGACAAATACCAAAATTGTATTAATCTTAATTTTATCTAGAGAAGTCATTATGATTATTGTAATTGGAATTTCAAATAAAATCAATTTAAAGAAAATGCGTAAAATAAAATAAAGATATTGTTCAAAGATCAAATTAATGGGAAGAAAAATTCTAGGAAATTGATTTCACTTAATCATTCACTACGCTTTACTCATTTAAATAATTGAATTTAATTCTCTCTGTTTGTTAGCAATCTCCAAAAAACATCCAAAAGCCTTTTTCGATAGTCAATTAGAAATATTCTTGTTCATTAATTTACACAAGAGTATGCAATTTAATAAAGCAAGAAAGCATTAAGGCCAATGATTTTAAAACTACACAGGTTTATACAAGTCTTTCGATCTCTATATTTACTTATGTCAAAATATTCTATATCTATCCTATAATTCCCTCTTTCGATAGTAAATCATAAGACCAAAATCATTTAATTAATGGCTACTTAATTAGAAGCAATAAACTCAGAATAAATCAGACAAACATGAAAAGAAATAATTCAAATTAACATAGAAAATCAAGCATAGTTTGAAATTAAATTACATATTTTTCTTAGAATAAAGAAAAATTAGTTCATACTAAAAATTAAATTTAACATAAACAAATTCACCATAATTTTTCTAAGATAAATTGAAAGGAAAATGCATCACAAAAGAATATGTTTTCGCTTCTTTCCCAACGTAGGCCTTTTTCCTTTTTCTTTGTTTTCCATTTCTACGCAGCTTCTAATTTTTTCTTTTTTTTTCTTCCACCGCCATCTATTCTCCTCTCTGTTTCCCTTTTTGTTTTTCTTTCTTTCTCAACTCTTCTCACTTTTCTTTTATATATATATATATCTTCATTTAAATTTGAGAGTCATTAGATGATATACTTCTAAAATTTTGGATCTTCATTATCTTCAAATCTACAATAAAATTTAAATAATAATAATAGTGAAGTCTAAATTCAATAAATAAATAAATAAAATTAGACTAAAGTTAAAGGTGAGAAGTGATAAATTATGTCAAATTATGCAAGTCATCAAACACCCCCAAACTTAGAATTTTGTTTGTCCTCAAACAAAAAGAAAATAAAGGAAAAGACACCTATAGACAATATCAACTAGATCCCGTAGAGAAGTACCATCACTCATTAAGCTATGATTTGAATTTAAATTTGCTCTAATAACTTACTCTTTTTACATCGAATATAGCAGGAAGATAAATCAAAAGTTCAACAATTTGTCAAGCAAGAGTTAAGCATTTACTTCAATATAAAGAAGTTATTAAGTGTGTGTGTGTGTGAAATAGTCAATTTAACTCCAAACCACCAACAAATACGGATAAAAGCAGAAAAACTGAAATCAAAAGAATTCTCTCAAAACTTAACTCCATAAGTCCAATTTTCAAAAATCCTCTCCATTAATGTAATCAAATACCAAAATCAGAGATCAAAAGGTCTTTAATGAGGGTTATAATAACATGCCAAAGGGTGAGAGCTAAGAAAGAAATGGATATGGGAAAATACTTGGTAGGAAAAAAACAATAAAAAGAATATCCACATGATTCACACCATAGCTCTTTTTCGACAATATGTTTGTATTGATGATAATATTCTTCCTATACTCAATAAATGGATTGCTCTTTTTTCTCTTTTTTTATATTTTTTTTGCCACCTTGATACTCATAGCCTTTTTTGATTTACAATCACTTTAACCCTTTTTTTGATTCTTGCCTTTCACTTTCTTTTCTTTTCACACTTTGAAAAAATAGAGCAAACATAATGTGGATTATTTAATTTGAACTAACTTTCTCTTTAAATGCAAATTTTCACCAAAGTATTTTCTCAAAATTTAAGGTAAATTCATTATTTTTCAGGCTTAGAATGAGAATAGTTTATGTAGTTAAAAGAACAAATATAGGCTTATATAAAATAAGACTCAAGAGGTTGACTATAGGAATACACCATTCAATGATGGCGTGATAATTAGGACAACTAGGAAAGCTTTTGGTTATGACAAAAAAATTGCTTAGATCATTTCTCTAATATTTGGTATCAACTAGGATTTTGCCTCAAGGATCCATCAACGGATTCTAAAGCAAAGTAAGATTAAACTTTTCCTAACTCAGTTAATTCAATTCCTTCTCTTCATAGGCAAAATGGATAGAGAAAAATTTACTATGTACTCAATTATTTTCAAGGATAAGGATTTAAATCAAAGTACCCACAAAACTCTGACTAACATAATAACATATTTTGAATTTTTTTTCCTCAAAATCATCCTGAATCACAAATTTCAACTTGATAAGAGAATTCAACAATTCAAGACTATAGGAGTTGACACCCCCAAACTTAAACTTAAACTAAACAATTTCCTCATTGTAATTTAAAAGTGAGACAAATTGAAGAAATGAAAAGAATTTTCTTGATTTTATGGTGGATCTGTATTAGTTTGTAATTTTTAGCTTTTTATTCCTGCATAATAAACCAGCATCAAATCTAAATTATTAAAATATTGATAAAAAATAAAAAAAAAATTATAGGCTACCTCTCATAAACGCTTATTTTATAGTCTAAAGCCAGAATTTTTAATCTTCATCAATTAGGATTTCGAAGAGGAATAAATGTACAATTCCTCTCCAATTTTTCTCTATAATAGTGCTTTAATTTATGACCATTAACTCTGAATATATTCTCTACCTTTTCCTTCAAGTTTATTGCTCCAAAAGTGAAAACTTTGTCAATTGTATGAGGACCTATTCATCTTGATCTTAACTTACCTTGGAAGAGTTTTAGTCGTCAATTGAAAAGCAAAACTTGTTGTCTGGGAGTTATAAACTCACACCTAAGAATCTGTTTGTCCTGCCACTTCTTTGTTCGTTCTTTATAAATCTTTGCATTTTCATAAGCATAGTTCTGGAACTCATCCATCTCATTCAATTGAAGAAGTCACTTTTCCCCTACTACCTTCAAATCAAAATTAAACTTATTTATAACCCAATAAGCTTTATGCTCTAACTCAACATGGAGATTACATGCTTTTTCAAACACTAATTGATAAGGAGACATCACAATAGATGTTTTAAAAGCTATACGGTATGCCCACAAAGTATCATCAAGCTTCTTTGCCCAATATTTTCTATTGGTATTGACCATCTTCTCAAGGATATTCTTGATTTCTTGATTTGAAATTTCAGTTTGAACATTAGTTTAAGGATGGTAGGCAAGTGTTTTCTTGTGGTTCATACCATCTTTAAAGAGAAGGTTGTCAAATAACTTGTTACAAAAGTGGGTCTCTTCATCACTAATAATAGCTCAAGGAGTCCCAAATCTTGTGAATATGTTCTCATGCAAAACTTTAAGCACTACCTTTGCATCATTTATTGTTGCACCAATTGCCTCCACCCACTTTGACACATAATTAACTACTAACAAGATATAAACAAAGCCAAAAGAAGGAGGAAAAGGACCTATAAAATCAATTCCCTAAGCATAAAATAACTCAACCTTTAAGATATTTTTCGATGGTAACTCCTGATGCCTTGAAATATTTTCCATACGTTGGCATCGATCACAAGTCTTCACCAAATTATAACTATCACAAAAATATAAGGCCAAAAGAAACCACTTTGAAGTACCTTAGTTGTTGTTCATATTACTCCAAAATATCCTTCATATGATGAGGAAAGGCAATGATGGAGAATGGCTTGCATCTCTTCTTCAAGCATACACCTTCGGATGATTTGATTAGGGCATCTTTTTAAAAGAAAAGGTTCATCCCAAATATAATATTTCACATCATGCAAAAACTTCTCACGTTGGTGGTAAGTAAGATCTAGTGGAAATACCTTATAAGCTAGGTAGTTTACAATATCAACATACCAAGGAAGATTGATCTCACATGCAGACAACTGTTCATCAGGGAATGCATCTTAGATCACTAAATTTTGTTTTATTTCCTCTTTCTCTAATTGAGAAAGATGGTCAGCAACTAAATTTTCACTTCCTTTCTTATCTCAAACTTCCAAATCAAATTCTTGATGAAAAAGGATCCAATGAATCAGTCTAGGCTTAGCATCCTTCTTGCCAAAAAAATAACGAAGTGCTGCATGATCAATGAATACTATCACCTTTGTACCAATGAGGTAAGGCCAAAATTTGTCACAACCAAATACGAGAACAAGCATATTCTTCTTACTTGTATAATTCAATTGGGCATCATTCATTGTCCAACTTGCATAGTCTATGACCCTAAATAGTTTGTCTCACTTTTTTCCTGACACTGATCCAATTGCAAAGTCACTTGCATCACACATGACTTCAAAAAATTGACTCCAATCAAGTAGAATCATTATTGTCACTGAAATCAGTTTCTCCTTGATTGCATTAAAGGCCTACAAACAAACATTATCAAAGTCAAATGCAAACACTACTACAAAATGGGGTATTAAAGTCAGTTTAACACGTGAACCGTCTTTAAATTTTTTTTCTTTTTTTTTTAAATTTACTCATTTTCTATTATACTCAAATTAAAGCATGTATTCGATCACTAAATAATAGCAGGAAAAAAATCTGTTTAACAAATAGTTTAAATAATACAAATAATTGAAAAATAAAATATTAATTAATAGCATAAAAATTATCATTGTGTTGTTCTATGTTATTCAAGATCATCATATTCTTCTTCTAATATTATAATACAAACCTACATATATAATACAAAAAATTATACACATAAATAATAACACATAATAACAAAAAAAATATGAATAATAAGTGCGTAGAATTAATAGAAATACTTACAAGAGTAAATGAAGTGACAAAAGGAAGGAAATGAAGAAAAAATGGTGTTTTGTAAGTGAGAAATGGGTATAAAAAATTTGAGTATTTTGCTCAAAAAAATAGAGGATCTAAAAGATTAGTTAGAGAGGAAGAAAACCCACTAACTGGCGTTGGAATTGGTGGTCGGAAAATGAGAAAGAATGGAGGTGAAGTGGATGAGGTTTTGGAGTTTTGAGAGTTATGCAGCCCTTGGAATAGTTATCTGGGGAAGAAAGAAAAGAAAAGAATTTATGCACGTGTGTAGTGTCGATTCTACATGTATATAGCATCGGTTGGCGTGTCGAACCGACGCTACACGTGGACGTAAAGTCGGTTGATATGGTGAACCGATGCTATCTACGTAGCATAGCGTCAGTTGACACGTGGAACCGACTCTATCCACGTAGCGTAGCGTTGGTTGACACCTAGAACCAACGCTACGTCCACATGTAATGTCGATTTGACATGTCAACCGACGCTACGTCCTATGTGGATAGTGTCGGTTCTATACCAAATCGACTTTAAATTCATTATAATTCAATTTTTTTTTCCAAAAACCGACTTTACATATCGACTTAAATAATCATTTTTATAGTAGTGAATTTTTTTTTTCAAGAAGATTATATAAAGGTTTAAAGAGTTTAGAAAAATTCTTTATAAAAATTCTATAAAATCTTGCATGTCCTAATAATCTTCTGATTCCCTTCACATTCTTTGGAGGTGGTAGTTTTTCTATGATTGCAATTTTAGCTCGATCAACCTCAATTCCTTTAGATGAAATTCTATGGTCAAACACAATCCCTACTTGAACTATAAAATTACACTTCTCCTTGTTTAGGACAAGGTTTCTATCTTCACATCTCTACGAAACAAGAGCTAAATTATATAAACAATGATCAAGAGAGTACCAAAAATTGAAAATTTGTCCATGAAAATTTCCATTATATCTTCCACCATATCAAAAAAGATAGCCATCATGTAACGTTGAAATGTTGTTGGGGAATTGCACAATCCAAATGGAATCCTTCTAAAAGCAAATGTTCTATAGGGGGCATGTGAATGTATTTTCCTCCTAATCTTCAGGGGCTATGACAATCTGGTTATACCCCGAATAACCATCTAAGAAGCAACAATACGGAATCTAGCCAATCGATCAACATTTGATCAATGAATGGAAGTGAAAAATAATCCTTCCTTGTTACTTTGTTCAACTTGCAGTAATCTATATATACATGCCAACCCGTGACTTTTCTCGTAGGAATAAACTTATTGTTGTCATTTTGCACCATCGTCATTCCACCTTTTTTTGGTACAACATGCACTGGACTTACCCATGAATTGTCTAAAATAGCATAAATAATTTTAGCATTGAAAAACTTCAAAATTTTAGCTCTCACAACTTGCTTCGTTGCTTGATTTAATCTTCTTTGGGGCTCAATTGATGGTATGTAAGGTTCCTCCATTAGAATCTTATGCATCTAAATGGATGGACTTATACCCTTTATGTCAGAGATAGTCCATCCCAAGGCTATTTTATTCTTCCTTAACACACATAGTAACTTTTCCTCTTCTTTAGGTGTAAGTGATGCTGCAACAATCACTGGAAAAGTGTAACGATCACCCAAGAACATATAGCGAAGATGCTCATGCAATTGCTTCAACTCTGGAGTTGTAGTTTACTGCACTTTTTTCTGTGAAGATTATAGAATCCATCTTTGCTACCATTGGCTTTAGCCTCTCCATTTCTTTCCTAATGATGTAACCTATTGTAATACTTCCAAGGAAAATACATAATGGATAAATTATTCACTAAAAAAAGGTAAATTATATTCACAAACAGGAGAGTTATTGAAATCATAAGCATGAGATGAAGCGGTGATACATCGTTCTAGGTGATCAGTTGACATATCTTCTTGAAAGGCTTCTCCTTCACATTGTTCAATGATATTTACCCAAAAGCAAGTTCTTGGATCTTTTGAAAATGTCATGGATTCGTAGATGTTGAACGTAAAATTTTCCTTGTTCATTCTCAATGTTAACTCACGTTTTTGAAAATCCATTAAAGTCCTTCCTGTAGCCAAGAATTAGTGGGACATCTTGGTCTTCATTCATATCTAACACCACAAAATCAGTAGGAAAAATGAATTTATCCACCTTTACCAATACATCTTCTATGATTCCATGTGGATACTTGATGGATCAATCTGCTAGTTGTAAAGAAATGGTTATTTGTTTCATCTCTCTAAGTCCCAATTTCCTATAAATAGAAAATGGCATAAGATTAATGCTAGCATCAAGATCACATAAAACTTTATCAAAAAATGCATTTCCAATAGTGTAAGGCAATGTGAACTTCCCTGGATCTTTTAATTTTTGAGGTAATTTCTTTTGAAGAATGACACTACGTTCTTCAGAAAGCCTCACTGTTTTGAACTCCTCTAACCTTCTCTTCTTAGAAATGATGTCGTTTAGGAATTCGGCATAATTTGGCATTTGTTACAAGGAATATTTATGTGAATTTTCTTAAAGATATCCAAAAAATTAGAAAATTACTTATCTAATTTTTGTTTTTGAAAGCTTTGAGTATAAGGAAGTGGAGTAGGAAGAATAGGAGTAGATTGTTAGGAAATGAAATTGATGAAGGCATGTTAGTCTCTCCTAGTGTATCATCAATAATCTCCTCTTCTTCTACTTTATGATTTCTTTGGCCATTGTTTAGAGTTGTATGGGTGGGCTCGATTTCCTTTGATGGTGACCTCTCAATTTCTCTTCCACTCCTAAGTGTAATGGCCTTGTATTGTTCCTTTGGATGCATTTTTGTATTGCTAGAAAAAGTTCATCTTTGTTAAGAATTGATGGTTGTGGCTAGTTGCCCAATTTGCACTTATAGATTTTTCATAGTGGCTCCCATGTTGTTAAAATGAGTCTCAATGTTATCCATCCGTGAATCATTCTTTTTAAACCTTGCTTTGATCTCCTCAACAAAGAAAACCATGGCATCCTCAAGTTACATCTTCTTCTCATTTGGTTGACTATCAAACCCTAGATGAGGTTGTAACATATTCTTTGTTTTTCCATAAGAAAAATTCTTCTGATTTCGAAGCTCTAAATGGTAGTAATTTGGCATAGGATTACCACGATAGTTGTAGTTTTGATTATTGATGTATTGAACATGTTCTTAACTTGCTTCATTCATTGGAACTATCATACTTGAATTTGCAACATATTTTACATTTTATGGTATTCTTTGGGTTGTCAAGGCTAAAATCTGATGAGATAGAAAAGCTACTTTAGTTGAAAGGTAGCAAATGACTCCCATTCATGAATCCCGGCAACTTTCTTAGCCATAGATCTTTCAGTTGGTCATTCATAATTTTTTGAGGCCATTTCATCTGAAAGAGAAGTAGCACCTTCAGTGGTCTTTAATATCAAAGTTCCACTATAAGCAGCATCAACTATGGTTATAGTTTACCCATTTAACCCATTATAGAACATCTGAACTTGCAACCAATTTGGAAATCCATATTGGGGGAAACGTCAAACCATGTCTTTATATCTTTACCATACTTCATAGAGTGTCTCAAAATCATTTTGTCTAAATTGATTAATCTCACTCCTAAGTAAGGCTATTTTTGCAAGTGGAAAGAATTTAGCAAAAAACTTTTCTACCATGTCTTGCCAACTAGTGATGCTTCCCAGTTGTAGAGATTTTATCCAACCTCTAACCTTGTCCCTCAATGAAAAATGAAACAATCTCAATCTAATAGTGTCTTCAGTAACACCATCCATCCTTATAGTGTCACAAATCTCCAAGAACATCGCCAAATGAATATTGGGATCATCAAGTGACGATCTACTAAATTAGGCTTGTTGCACCATACTGATCAACGCAGGTTTGAGCTCAAAATTATTGGCATTAATGGTTTGGCATCTTACACATGAGTAATTTTCACTCATAATTAGCCTTACATAATCTTTCAAGGTGCGTGGTTGTGCATTCTATTCTCTTTCAGCCACGGATAGTACTTTCTTCTTTCTTCATGATCTAAAAGTTCTTTCAATCTTCGAATCAAAATGAATAATGTTTTGAGTTCTAGCACAAAGCATCCAACGTCAAAAGCACACCTAGATAAAAATAAAAATAAAATATAATTCTAAATTAAAACCAAGATTACTTTGTATCGGCATTGGAAAAAATAAGAAAAAATCAATCCCCAGTAACAGCACCAAAAACTTGATTGGTGTAAAACTGTAATTGCACAGTATCATAGTTTTATAGTAAAGTGATAAGAAGATTATCGTCCTTAGGGATTGATAACTTACTTTTGAAAAATACTAAAATTATAATAATCTCAATTTTATCTAGAGAAGTCATCAAGGTTGTTGTAATTGGAATTTAAAATAAAATCAATTTAAAGAAAATGCGTAAAATAAAAGAAAGATATTGTTCAAAGATCAAATTAATGGGAAGAAAACTTCTAGAAAATCGATTTCACTTAATCCCTCAGTATGGTTTACTCATCTAGTTAATTGAATTTAATTCTCTCTATTTGTTAGCAATCTCCAAAAAAATCCAAAAGTCTCTTTTGATAATTAATTGGAAATATTCTTGTTCATTAATTTACACAGAGTATGTTATTTAATAAAACAAGAAAGCATTAAGGCCAATGATTTTAAAACTACACAAGTTCACACAAGTCTTTTGATCTCTATATTTACTTATATCGAAATATTCCAAATATATCCTATAATTTCCTCTTTCGATAGTAAATCACAAGACTAAAATCATCTAATTAATGGCCAATTAATTAGAAGTAATAAAATCAGAATAAATCAGACAAACATGAAGAGAAATAATTTAAATTAACATAAAAAATCAAGTATGATTTGGAATTAAATTACATTTTTTTCCTAGAATAAAGAAAAATTAGTTCATACTAAAAATTAAATTTAACACAAACGAATTCACCATAAATTTTCTGAGAGGAATTGAAAGAAAAGTGTATCACAAAAGAATCTACTTTCTCTTTTTCCTTAACATCATCCTTTTTCTTTGTTTTCCAGTTCTTGGCAGCTTCTGATTTTTTTCTTTCTTTTTTTTTCTTCCGTCGCCCTTTGTTTTCTTCTCTGTTTCACTTTTTCTTTTTCTTTCTTTCTCAACTCTCGTCACTTTTCTTATACATATATTTAAAAAATCTTAATTTAAATTTGATTTAAGTAAATCTTCATTTAAATTTGAGAGTCCTTAGATGATAAGTTTTAAAAAGTTTGGATCTTTATTATCTTCAAATTTATAATAAAATTTAAATAATAATAATGAAGTCTAAATTCAATAAAAAATAAATAAAATTAGACAAAAGTTAAAGTTGAGAAGTGATAAATTATACCAAATTATACGAGTTATCAATACCTCAAGTAAAGTTTTAAAAAGGCATAACACGCTCGATTTCCCTATCACTTTATGCATTAAAGCTTATTTAAAAGTTTAAGCTTGACGCAAGTAACTTGAATAACTTATTTCAAAACTTAACAGTGAAATGTGGGTCTCGATTGCTTACTATACTTCTTGGAATTCCCCAATACTTACTATATGTTTTAAGAATGGACGAGCATCTTCTTATATAGTACTATCTGTTGAGGTAGGAATAAATATAGCATACTTACTAAATCGACCCATCACTACGATAATGCTTTTGTATCCTTCATATTTTGGCAAATCAGAGATGAATTCCACGGATACATTTTCATATGGGCACTTAGGGATGGGAAATGGCTCAAGTAGCCCTCTTGGTATTCATTGGTTATCTTGTTCAAAAACAACATAAGTCTTCATATAACACTCAACATCATCTCTTATATTTGGCCAATAAAATGTTGATTTAAGCAAAGTGGGAGTTTTTGTGCCTCTAAGGTTTCCAGCCTATATAGAGTCGTGACATTCTTTGATTAGCTTCTTTCTCAAGTTATTCCATCTAGGAATGTAAAGGCGATATCCTTTAGTATAAAGTAGGCCTTCACTAACCTAGAACCTTTTATCACATATGCGGTCTTTTCCTTATTGCTTGGGGATATGGTACTTGTTTTTAATGGTTATCTTATTAAAAACTTGATAGTTGATGCATATTAGCAAAGACCCATCCTTTTTTTCTTTTAAAAGAGCACAAGAGATTCGTAAGGGACTTTAGATGGTTGAATCTACTCAACTTCAAACAACTCTTTAAAATGTATCTTAAGTTCCTTCAACTCAGGCGGTGCCATTCGATATAAACTTATGGTAGGTGCCTTTACTCTAGGTTCCCATTCAATCTTATAATCCACTTCCCTTTTAGATGGGAGTTTCTTAGGTAATTCGTTTGGCATGACATCCTTGAAATCTTCAAGGACTTCCTACACTTGTTTAGGAATCTCACTACCTTATGAGATGGAACAATTACTTGAACTTAGATCTTGATGAGTCTTTAAAGTAGTCATTTAAGGTCTCAACTATGACAATAGTAAAGGCAAGATCTTGTGCACATCTCTACCTTAACTCTATCTTGGTCCAAGGTTGGAGCCAATCAATGAAGAAGAAGAAAGAGTCATTATCGAACATATCGAGGATAGTAAGAGTAAAAGTGGTAAACTCTTTAATGTAGTCATGAATACTCCAGGTTTGCTTCAATTATCGAATATGACTTCATGCCATCGAATGTATCGAAAGAGCACTACCTTTCTCAATATCTCCATGTCTTCTTCTCCACCAAAATATGGTGGTATTGGTGAGATAGAAAGTGGCATTGTGTACCTTCGTAGCGTCATCCTTGATGTTCATGGCTTTAAAATATTGCTTCAAACCTCACAAGAAGTTTTCAAGTTCCCTTGCATTTCTACTTCCCCTATACCTCCTGGGTTTAGGAATGTCAAGCTTAAGAGCTTCACGTGTGGTGATGAACCCAAAGGTCATAGCACGTTTGCATAAGGCAATATGACCTTTAAATTCCTCACAATGAGCTCTCAAGGTATCAAGCTTCTTATTGAGATAATGTGAAATATGCTCCATGATGCATTCTTCCATGGTGGCAAATTCTTGTTTTAGGGATTGAGCCACCTTATTCCCAATACTCGTCGTTGCCTCTTGCATTGGTTCAATGTCACCCTCAAGATCTCCGATACGTTTATCTACTTTTTTCATACTAGTATCAACTTTGCTTACATAGGATTCAAGGTGAGCTAAATGTACCTCAATACTAGACATAATTTCTTCGGATCATCTGTGTTCATGCTCAATGTAGATTTTCTGAGAATATTAGAAATGAATAAAGGTTGCAGACAGGCCGTGAATTTAGTGTAGAATGCCGGGATTTCGTCATTGATACCACCAGATTATTCCTAAGTTAATGAATTTGATTTTTGCAAGCTCGATACCATGAATAAAATAAGAATTCGCTTCCACCATCTCTCAATATTTTCTTCTACGGTATCGTAGTCAAATCCAAAGGAAGAAATTTTTATTTTTCCATCGATGAATACGCCTGCTTTTCACCATCATCTCACCATTTCTGTGTCCAAATATCATCGCCATGGCCATCTCACCAAAGAATCATTCTCGTATCATCTCACCTATCTCAGATCATGGTGGTGTTTTCCTCAAATTGGACAAGAACACTGGAACTTGGCAACAAGTACGTGTACTAAGGCGTATTCCTCGAGAGACTCAAGAAGAAGCTCAACTACTTCTTTATACTTTGTTTCGCTAGTCAGCCTCTTGGAAAAATGTCGACTATCGTGTCTCAAAGACCTCGCTTGCATTCGTTTTTTTTACCCATTCGTAAGCTACCTCTTGTAATATATCTAGACCCACCGCCTAATTTTAACCCAATGCACTCCAATCTATCCGCTTCAACCCAATGTAATCTAATCATCGCTTCAGCTTTCAACCCAATAGACCCAATATGTTCGTGTAAAATAATCGACCTAACTGCTCAAGAATAATTGACCTAATCCGCTACCAAATTGAAATAACATCATGACAATCCGAGCATCAACGGCCACAGAAAACCCGTCACGACCGGTTACACGCGAGGTTCCACCGAAAATAATATTTTACCCATCACCACCAAAAATTAAATGGGCATAATTATCTTCAATGGTCCTAATCTGCCACCGTTGCTCAATCGTAACACCACCAACGCTTTTAGTGTGAAACAAAGCTAAGAGACAATGGATTATCGATTCAGTGCTTCAGATCACACGACGGGTGACGATCTCTCAGAATCTTAAAACTTCTCAAGAAGCATGATACATCTCGTCGAATTGCTGATCGATCAATATCTAAAGTAACAGGGATTGGTTCAACGAAAATTTCAAATTCTTTATTCTTGATTCTGTCCTTCCTTGCTCCAACCCTTGATTGTAATCTCTTATCAATTACTAAACTCACACGTGATAAAAATTTCATGGGCAAAATTTGTTCATAATTTACGTGAATTTCGTGACTTGATTCAGTGGAAATGATCGGCAAGCAAAGAGGTCATTGGGACTCTATCTTCTCAACAAAGTTGAAGACCTTCCGCAAAAGACAAGTCCTTCAAGCCGTCAGTCCGAGGTTCAAGATCAAAATAAAGCTTTATTAAATTTTAATTCCAATAAAAATGGTGAAATCATGTTGAAACACTATTGTCTCGGGCCATCCTAATTTCCTATATTTGGAAAACCTTTTCCCTTCATTATTCAAAAATAAAAATTCAAAGTGATCTTAAATGTAGCATGTGAATTCTCAAAACATGTTAGAAATTCATATCCTACTCTACCACATAAAAATCACATCCTTTCTCTCTAATTCACTCGATATTCGGGGACGCCTCAAATCAAAAACATAACAAGTGGACACAATGGTTTATTTTATTTGTAGATGATCATACTCAACCACTTGGGTTATTTCTTATGAAAGAAAAATCTGAGCATGCCGTATATTTAAAAATTTTAATATCATGATTCAAACTCAATTTCAAACAAAGATCCAAGTATTGAAAATCGATAACGCTAGTGGAATACTTCGCATCAATTCTCAAGTGATTATCCGGTCAAGTCACGGGATTGTCCATCTAAGCTCCTACGTTGACACACCTCAACAAAACGGGTGGCCGAAAGGAAAAATAGGCATCTTCCTGGAGGTAGCTAGATCTCTCATGTTCACAACTCATGTCCCTAAACATTTCGTGGAAGTCTTACGCTACCTATCTTATCAATAGGATGCCCTCTCGTGTCCTATCTTTCAAAACACCCATTAGTACTCTTCTTGAGTCATACCCACATACGAGAATCGTGTCCAACATTCCTTTTAAAATATTTGGATGTTTTGCTTATGTCCATGTACATCATAGAGATAAACTTGATCCCAGAGCTATCAAATGCATATTCCTAGGGTATTCATCAAACCAAAAAGGTTACAAATGCTTCTCTCCTATCACAAGGAAATTTTACAATACAATGGATGTCACATCCTTTGTACAAAATCCATACTATTCCAAACCTGTTATTCATGGGGAGAACATAGGAAATGAATACCAACTTTGGAATAGCATTACCACTCAGCCTCCCATAAATTCTGTCTCAAATCATATCCCACAAATTCTAGAAAGTGAATCAGTATCTCAAACAAATGCTCCTAATAATCCCAATGAATCCTTAACTCCTCTACCAACAGATCCAAACTTCCATGTCCCAAACAATGATTTTTTTGTCTACTCTAGGAGGAGAAAAACTCAAGAGGGAACGAAGAACCAAGCATATCTTGAGCCAGTCCAAGAGTCCAACCCGAGTACAGATCACTTCGACAATTCACAAGGTAACATCACTGAATCTCCTATTATTGAGTTACCTCCTAATGATTTGAATTTGCCAATTGCTATAAGGAAAGGTGTAAGATCTTGCACAAACGACCCCATATACAACTCTGTTTCCTATAAAAATCTCTCACCAAGTTATAAAGCATTTATCAACAACCTCGAAAGCAGACAGTTCCAAATTCCGTCTACGAAGCCTTTTAGGTACCCGAATGAAAGACAATGATTTTTGAAGAACTCCGTGCCTTAGAGAAAAACAAGACTTGTGAGATCACAGAGCTACCACTGGGAAAACAAGCTATTGGGTGTAGATGGATCTTTACAATCAAGCACAAACCAGACGGCAAACAAAGGTAGAAGATTCAAAGCTCGCCTTGTGGCTAAGGGATTCACTCAGACATATGGGATTGACTATCAAGAGACTTTTGCACCTGTAGCTAAGCTCAACACTATTCATGTTCTTCTCTCCCTATAATCTAACTTAGATTGGCCTCTCTACCAATTAGATGTCAAGAATGCATTCTTCAATGGTAATCTCAAAGAAGAAGTCTACATGGACATTCCTACTAGAATTGAATCTCTTGTTCCAACCAATAGAGTTTGCAAACTTAAGAAATCCTTATATGGATTGAAACAGTCTCCACGTGCCTGGTTCGATAGGTTCTCTAAAGTTCTGAAGAGATATGGGTACAATCAATGCCAATCAGATCACACACTATTCGTCAAACACTTCTCCAATGACAAAATAGTTATCCTAATTGTGTACGTAGATGATATTGTTCTAACAAAATTCTACACCGAGATGAATAAACTCAAAGAATTCCTCATGAATTCCGAGATCAAAGACCTAGGCAATCTCAAATATTTCCTAGGAATGGAAGTAGCACGAACAAAAAGAGGCATATCTATATCTCAAAGGAAATATGATTGATCTTCTCAAGGAAACTAGAATGATTGGGTGTAAACCGTAAACTCCGATGGGACTCTATAGTAAAACCTTGAATCAAAGAAAATAAGTACACCCGTGGACAAAGGCCGTTACCAATGATTAAAGGGGAAAACTCATTTACCTATCCCACACTAGACCGTATATTATCGGGTTTTTCAAAGCAGTTGTCAGAAGTCAATTCTATGAACAAATTCTACCGAAGAACACACGAGGTGATCTATCGTATACTCAGTATACTCAGAAAAGGATTATACTTCGCAAGAATCCCACCGTAAAAATTGAAGTCTTTACAGACGCCGACTATGAGTGCTCTATAATGGATCGCAGATCTACCACCGGGTATCAGACTCTTCGTACGGGGAAATCTTGTAACTTGGGCGAAGTAAGAAACAATCGTAGTCGTCAAGCAAAGGCGTGTTCGAATTTAGTAGCTACGGCCCATGGATTTGTGAAGGAACGTGGGTTAAGAAGACTACTCTCAATGAACTAGACTTCACAACTCCCGAACCTACCAAAGACGCATCAGATAATCAAGCTGTAATAAGAATTACAAAAAATCCAGTTCATCATGAACGAACCAAACATGTAGAAATTGATCATCATTTCATTAAAGAGAAGTTAGATGGAAAAATTGTGGACCTACTATATACCTCTACCCATCATCAAATTGTAGATATCCTTACCAAAGCATTACCTCGAACAAATTTCGAAGAAATGAGCTGCAAGATGGGAATGATTAACATCTATTACCCAACTCCTAAGTGTAGATTTTTCGAGAATATTAGGTCGAATGTTGTTGTACAGCCGTAGAATTTAAAGTGTAGAACAAGCGGGATTTTGGTTGTTGATACCAGCTATATTATTCCTAAGTTAGTGGGAATTTGTCTACTTTTTAGTTCTATTTATAGTGTTGTATATACATGTGAATGAATAAGAGAAAATAAAATAAGAATTCAGTTTCTCTCCACCATCTCTCAATATTTTCTTCACTCAAGAATAACATTTTCCTCCACAAATGTAGTCTCGATTGTATTCTTCTTGACATCACCCTTAGCCATAATCTTCTTAAAATCTTCAATTTCAAACCTCCACACAACTAGGCTCTGATACCAACTATCACGTGCCTACTTTCTTTGATGCCACATATGGCACTTAGCTACCCAAATGCTAAGTAAGTCTACCTAGCAAGCAACCCAAATAGTTATTTAAGACTAGTAAAGGTAAAGAAGAAAAACACTTAGAAAAAATATGGTGAAAGAATTTGTATTGAAAGTACGGAGAGAATATTACAAGGCTTGTTGGTTTGTTGTGTAATTCTTGAATATGTACCAAATGAGGTCTCTACACCTATTTATAGTCCTCCACATACTCAACCAAAGGTTGAGATAATTACATGTGTCACTCATCTAATAAAAATCTAAGAGTTGTCCTAAAAAATATATTTAATAGATAATTCTAGTAAATATACTAGATGTATCTAAAAACTTCATGAATGTTTAATAAAATTATCTAGATATTCTTTTGTAGGAAATTCTAGATTATTTATCAAAATGAGCTTTTCTCCTATTAAATTGACAAGCTTATAAGTATATATATTTGACCCAATTGAATTTTAGCTCATATATCAATGGATTGTGACAATATGCTAGCTAGTAACTCTTCTATCCTACTTAGCAATAGATTGTACAACCAATACTAAAACTTGCTGAAAATAGAACATGCTAACATAACAGAGTAAGCATCGCCAAGGCAAACAAACAAAAAACACAGCCTACAACCTATGTTCATCTTCAACATAGACTAATACAAAATGGAAGAAGCAGCAACAAAAACACAAATTCTCACACATATAAATTCAAGAACATAAACTAATACATAATTCACATAAATCCTAAGACTTAATAAATGATAACCACCATCAGAATCTTCATCTTCATCTCTCAGTACCGCTTCCAAACCAAAATGAGTTAAGATATTCCAATAGAGAAGCTCTTAGGTTCTTCAAACAAGAATCAAATTAGGAGAATGAGAGAAAATTCTAGAGAGAGAATGCTCACTTGTATAGCACAAGTGCAACTTCTATTTTTTTGCAACTATAGCAAAGTAAGAAGTGAATAGAAAAAGCTTGATACCAGACAAGCAAAAGCAAAGTTGGAAATGAATGAAAAATGGAGATGACTCTCTCAAAGATCTTCCAAATCTAATAGCAAAACCTTGAACGCCGATGCAAATAAACTAGAACACATAACATCGCAATAGGCAACTCAGATGGTAAAGGTAAAGAGATTTACAAAAATGGTGAAGCACACATTTCTTAACAAAGAAGCAAATGCAGAAGATCAACGAAATCAATGAGATTGAGGATGAACTTAAGGAAAACATAATAAAAAATAAATAAAAACAACAACAAATTGTGAGCATTTAGATGAGAAGGCAAAACCCTAACAAAGCTAGAGAATTTGAGACAAAAGGGTATTTTAATAAAATATTGGGTGATTGTTTTAGTTAAGAAAATTCATTAAATTTATTTTTCACAATATTAGCCCAGAATACCATGTAAATAATATTCAAAAGCAATAAAAAATTTGGGTAATGATATTATTATTATAATTTTGTATCACAATATTTCTTTTATAAATTATTCATAATAGATTTATATTTAATTATTATTTTTTTAATTTTTATTAATGAATTGTTAAAAATATCGCCATCCATAATTTCTCCCATCGTTATTAAATTCGTAAAATCGAGTACGTTTCCTTGCCGTATACGTAGAAACTTATCCCTATATATATAAAGTAAATTAAATATTGAAACTTGAAGTATTCAAGAAATTTGACAAATTTAATGAAATAAGCATTATAAAAATATATATTCATAATTAAAATTTTAAATTGAGATTTTAAATATATCCAGGTGAGCTCAATGTCATTAATGCACAATCTCATTGATAATAAATTTACTTAATTAAATATCTCATTTATTAAGTAGTTTTATTTTTAATTCTATACAAATATATATTTACCAAGTTATAAAAACATATTTACACATTTATAAAGATATATTAAATATATGTTTATTACTTTATAAAAAATATATATTTACACTTTGTTAGAGTTAATAAGAATAATAGATTTTTCAATTTTAAAATGTTAATGGGTGAATAACATATATTTATTATAATATTTATTATAATATTATTTTTTTCAATATATGATTTTTATTTTCTCTAACATTCATTCAAAATATAAGTCATTTAGATAAAAAAATTATTTTCAACTTATTTTTATTTGAGTTGTTTTTTTTAAGATACATATATTATTATATATTTTTTCACAATGAGAATAATTAGTGTTTTTTCTTGACTAAATTGATTGATTGAACCTCTAATAGGTATTATGTTAAAATTCACAAAAAAAAAATATGAGCATTTCAAAGTGTTGATCGAATAGATGAAAACAATCAGATTTTTTATAAACTCTATTATAATTTTTAATGCATGATTTTTATTTTTTTTTAACACACTTAAATCTTTGAGTATATTTACATAATATAGTCTTCTTTTTTTTAACTTTTTTATTAATTTGTTTAAATTAGTAAAAATTTATTACAAAACTTATATCTTCTTCGTATCCATAAATACTAAAATATTTTTATAACATAATTCAATAAAATAAGATTAGGCCCTACGATATATTTGGTAGCCACCACCAATAGAGTTTTGGACCGAAAACCCAACCGAGTTTCGATAATCATTACTAATAATCCATCGAATATAACATATTACATCCATATGTAATTTTTTATATATCTGTTAATCTATCGTAGTTGTTTTAATTACCCACCAAAGATAACATGTTACAACAATTTATATTTTTATATATGACATATTACATTTACTTATATATTTTATATATATGACATATTACACCTAAGGGTGATGGATGTAAAAGATTTAATGGGGTGTAATTTTTATATCATTTTATTGAAATTATAAAATAGATAAAAAAATGTATTAAATAATTTGGTATAAAGTTATGAGTTTTAAAATGACTATTTTTTGGTTAAAAAATTGATCAATTTTTTTAAAAATAAATCTACGTAGACTCGAAAACTAAATCTTTAATACATTGGAACCAATTTAAAATAATAACTAATACAATTTTTCATTTATGTTATCATTTGTGGGAAATAGTTTTGTTTTTTCTTTCTTTTTAATAAATAGGACATGAATTTATCTACTATATAGTATATGTTGTAACAATCGAGGACAATTTAAAAATAAAAAAAAACAACGCTAATTAACATGAACATGTGCATTGTCTATGTTAACATAAAATTTTACTAGAAAAAAAAATACTTTTTTCATAAAAATGATTATACACATTGTAGCTTGATTGGTATGTAGCCCGTTAATAGGTCTTTTAAAATGATGTCATTACTTGGATTCCTCGCAAATACACATTGACTTTTTGGGTGAAAAACTAAATGATATAATTACCGTTGATGTTGGTTACTTGTTGAGAGGACAAATGGGTGCCTTGTCCGCAATTAGAGGGCAACTTTATTCTTTGAAGTTGCTTTTTATACATCTAATATGACTCATACCCCACTTATACTTAATTTAGCTTACTCAAAAATAAAATACTCATAAATTTAATAACATTAATCAATAATGTCGGTACGATTATATTTTAATTTTTTGAAATATATTTTATGACAATATAGGATTGATTATAATTTTATACGAATATCGTAAAAAAAAAATTATTAATATATTTTTCTTAAAAATATATTTGTTAGCATATTAATATATGTATATGAGTAATATTAAAGTCCTAAATTTATATTCATATTATGATATATAATTAATTTAAAAAAAAACTAAATAATTTTTTTAATTATATATAAAATTATTATTAATACGAAATGATTATAAATTTATATAATTAAATGATTACTCTATTGACATATTTCTATTATCATTAAATGTTTGCCACCTTGCTCTTTTTTATGTTGTGTATGAGACTTTCTACAAGCAAAGTATTTTCACGAACAAATTTGCCATAATTATCTTGCTTTTTTCAATTTTTTTTAAAAATGATACTGAGTTTAACTTAATTACTATATTTTGGATATAGTCTGCAATTTTTAAAATTAAATTATTTTAGGAAAATAAAAGTTATAATAACTAGGCAAGTAGCTTTTGACAAAAAAACATTTATTGAAAAGTTACAACTTTTGTGAATAAAACGGTGACTTTAATAAAGAAATGTTGTTCTTGATTAGGTTGTAGTTTTTTTTATAAATAATTATTTATGTAGTAAGAAATATGATTATTAAAAAGATATAATTTATTAATGAGTTATTACTTAATTTTAATGAGTGTATAATATTTTGTAAATAAGTATTTATAACATTTGTAACTAATTTTAAAAAAATGTTTTCAAATAGTTATCATCATTATTTATATATAAATATTATAAATTAAAATAAATATTCTAAATATTATAGATTTAGAATATTATTTAACTTGAGTACTCTTAAAAATTAAAAGTGTTGTTTGAGTTTTTTCACAAATACAAATAGCATACAACAAAATATTTTATTATATTTTAGAGATATATTTGTTAAACTTTAATATACCATTAAATTGATGAAAATAAATAGTGTATAACACAATGACTTGAAGTTGTGCTTGAAGCCAAGTCTAAAAATTATACCATTTAATATAATTTTATAATATTACAATTGAAGAATTTAAAATTTTGATTTAAAGATTATAATTATCAGCATTCAACTAAAAGTTAAAATAAAAAAAATTTCCAAGACCCCAGCTATTAAATTCAGTTATTAATGAAACATTTCTCACTAATACCATTCACTATTAACATATATTTACTTATACTTTGATATTTATAAAAAGAATTCTAATATTCTTTAAGTTTATAATATATATCATTAATGCATTCGAATGGTTAACAACGTTAATTTTTATCTAAGGATGAATTTTTCTTTTCTATAGTTCTTATATCAAATTATGATTAATTATTTTACAATACTAATTGTTACTTCTTATATATTATTATTTAAAGGCAAATTTTTTAGTTTTTTTATTGAAACATCGTTTTAATTTTAAAATTTATTTATATTTATTTTCATACACACTTGTGGTTAGTTCTTTGTCTTCATTCTCTTATTTATTAGTTTTACAAATGTTATAAGTAAATATTTAATCATTCAAGATCTTTAATTGATTTAGAATTATAATTATCATACATGAATTTAATGGATCCATCACGATATTTTCTTTTGTTATTTGTCTTCTTTTGTTATACTTAATTTAGGTTAGTTTGTTCAAACCTTAATACCCACCTTATAATAGTCAAACTTTTGCATTCGTAGATAATATGGTGTCCAATTTAAACTTACTACATAATAGAAAATGAGTAATTGCATTCTATTTTATTCATAATATTAATAATTATTACAATTATAAAAATCACCTAAGAACTTTGAATAGATTCTTAACCGCTTATAATTTCTAAATATATATAGTTTCTAAATGAACAATTTTTAGAATAGAAAGTTTGGTATTGTAAAACTATATCCAACTAATGAAATAAGGTTTCCTTATCTAGAACAAGGAATCCTTGTTTACAATAGTGAGAAATTATTGTTTTACCCTTACTTTAATAATTTACCTAATTTAATGCTTTTAACGTTTAAATTTAAGTCATTTATTTCCTTGGCATGATAAGCCGACTAAAGATGTAGGTTCTACATCTTTATTTCTCTTTGTCATTTTCTATCAATTGTTCTTTTGATGACGTAGACGATGATGCATCTTCATATTTTCTATCTCTAATGCCATAAATGCATTTGTGATCCTTATTGATTTTCTTGATATAAAAACAAAACACCTTTCTTTGTTCTTGACAAATTTTCTTATTATTACTGTTAAAACTTGTTTCAAACTTATTAATTTTCTCACAATCTTCTTCAATGAGAGCCATATTGCTATAGGAAGTGAATATAACTTTACTAGTCAAGTAATTTACCTTGATTTTAGAAGAATTGTCAATTTTCTTAAGTTCATGATAAATTTGACTTAGCATCTATCCTATTAGAATATAGAGTTTATCTGTATTGAATTTCTTCTCTATAAGCCTTCTTGGTTTTGAAACTTCTTTATTAGCATCAGAAACCTCTAATTTAATAAAATGGTAAGGAATAACACAACCTTCTTCATTTCAATCCATAAGTGAATTGAGAAATCTGAGATAAATAGGCTTATCATATGCTCTGATTTTCTTCATTAAGTCTTTGATAGCTTTCTTGAAATTTTTAGAAAAATAATTTAATTTATTTAAATTAATTCCTAATATAAGTTCTCAATTAAATTTGCATGGAAAACTTTATAAACAAAAATTAGATCAATTTCTTCAAGAATATTAAATTTACTACCTGTAGAAAATTCTTTTATGTATTGTAAAATTTCATATTTTCAATAGATTTTCTAGCTAAGTTATAAAGATTTAACCATTGTGGTTTACTTAAATTTCTGTATTGGTCTTTTTCTCTACAATGATCGGTGTATTCCTAAGATATGTTTCCTTGAATAGTACTAATAGTTGTTTTATCTTTACTATTTTTATGAGAGACGTTTCTTTGAATAGTACTAGTGATAATAGTGGTTGTTGTTATAATACTATAGAGTAATTTTTAATTATATCTTCTGGAGTTATTAGTTTTAATACTATATAATTGATATAACTGCATTCAACTTCTATTCTATTAGTGAAAGCCCTATGAGCTATTCCACTAAATTCGATAATAGTTTTGCTTGCTTTAGGCATGTTGTTGTAAATTCTTGATTTTAGACCATTATAAACCACTTTAGTCTTTTTTTGGTTTTATTTTTTTGCTTCTTCAACCCAAATGAGTTTTTTTTTCTTTTTAGATGTGTTACTCTCTTTTGAACTATTAGATTATTCCTTTCCATTTTGAATTATTTCTTTCTCTAGGTATAAAACCTTGAGTTGTTCATAAAAGATTCTTATCTCATTTTATTTTATATTGATCTTGATATCATGATGTTATATTCCTATGAGAACAAAAATAGTTAATAGTGCTAATTCTCTTGTAAGGGCATTTGCTAAACTATTTTTGTTTCCAGTAATATGTTCGACATCAAAATTATATTGATTAAACCATTATTGTCATATGATTAATTTTTCTTATTTATAATCATCTGTAATATTTATTCTTAAAAAATAACTAAAATTCTTGTTATCGATTCTTACAATAAATTTGAAACTTATTACATATATTGCAAAGATCATGAAAAGATCTTTACAATCTAAAGATCCTAATGTAATTATGCACCATTGAAACATCATGATATATATTTACAAAGATATTCATATTTGTCATCTATTTTTACTTTTAAAATTGCTCTCCAATATTCATGTAAATTATCTATTTTTATTATCTGAATTTTGATGGGATAAAGTTGATAAATTTTTTACCTATGTTTTTACATTATCCATGTACAAAGTATCTTATTCTGTCTATTTCCAAATATGATATTTTTTCAGTTTTATTTGTAAAGATTTTTGTATTTCTATAAGTTTCTTAATATATGCTTCAAGATACGTTAAATATAAATACTTAAATTTTTGCTTTTTTTATAGAATAGTTTTTTTATACTTACCACTAGATTATGTAGTTATAAATATATTATTTATCTACTTATAATATAAATACAAAAAATAATAATATCAAAATTACATATTGTACACAATGATAATATCAAGACTCTTAAATTTATAGTATGAACCAATTTTTAAATGTAATGTATATAATGAGAATACCAAGACTTGATCTTATGCATTTAAATGTGACACTTTATATTTACCACTTCGGTGTAAAAGACTGTTTTTTTAAGTTAATAAATTTAAAAAATTGAATTTTTAAAACATCATTTGTGTAAAAATTAAATTTTTAATGTATTATTTATACACAATGATAATATCAAGACTTCTAAATTTATATTATGAATTTACAAAATTTAATTTTTAAATATATGCTTATAATGAATACTAAGATTAAAATTTATACTTTTAAATATGACACTTTATATTTAAAATTTGAATATAAATTACACCTAAATACTTATTTTATTTATTGATTATTTAAATAAGTTTTATTTTCATTATTCTTGTTGATGTCATTTCATTTTTTTTTACTTTATCACATATCAATTTTTAATGAATAAAATATATATAATCACGATATCAAAACTTAAACTTATGCTTTATATACATGATACTATATATTTTTCACTTCATTATTAAGTTATAGTTTTTTTGTTTAACTTATGTGTTAATTAAGTTACACTTAAATAAGTTTTTTTTTGTCGATTTTTTTTTTAAATTAAATTTATATTATAAATTTTACAAATTAGATTTTTAAAACACTATTAATATATAATAATAATATAAAATCTATTAAATTTGTGGTATAAATTTAAAAAATTACATTTTTAAATGTAATTTTTACGAATTTGTCGTCGTCATCACTTTTTTTAAAGTTAATAAATTTAAAAAATTAGATTTTTCAAACATTATTTATACACAATGAAAATATCATCTGAAATTTATATTATATATTTAAAAATTAATTTTTTAATGTAATTTATATAATAGTAATACAAAAACTTAAACTTACGTTTTATTAAAGATAACTTATACTTATCACATCACTACGAAGTTATAGCTGTGATGGAAATATAAATTAATTTTATTAAATAATTATCTAAAAATAAATTATATAAATTAATTTATAAGTTTGATTGTTATTTATTTTTTAGCTTATAATGGATTAAAATATTATATTTTATTTATAAATATTAAATAATATGAAAACTTTAAAGTTTATTTTTATATTATACATTTATGTATGTATATATATTACGTATTATTATTCTTTCAAAATTGGATCTAAACTTATACATTCACACGAGTCAACCATCCCTGTAATCTTATTATATCTAGCCTTGTAATCTTATTATATCTAGGGTGAGACAAAGTACTAAGTGTTTCAACGTATTAATTTTTATTTTGTAGTTTTTTTTTATCTCTCTTTCTTTTCTTTCTTACGAGAAGCCTTACTCATTTTTCTTTTTTATTCTTTTACATGAGAGAGAAAGTTTATTTGAGATATAAACTTTTTTCTCTAATAGATTAATTATTTTTATTTTTTTATTTTGAATAAATATCACACTACTTAATTTAAGATGGTAAGTATCTTTTGTTATGTTTTTCAAATTTTTTCCCATGTTTAAGTTTGATCAAGTATTATTATTTAAAATTTTAATGTGATCTAAAATTTAAATAACTCAAGCATCAAGATCAAATTTTATTAAAGATTTATCATATTTTTAATTAGAAAAATCAATTTTAAATAGACACCATAAAATGCTAAAAAAGAAAATATTCGAAAAATTTATTCTTTGAACTATAGATCTATGGTACAGTTCTTATAATAACTTTGATAATTTGATGAATTTTTTTATTTTTTTATTTAAATTTTATTTTGAATAAATGAAAATTATTTTTTTAAACAAAATCTTATTATATCTATACATTAATAATTGTTTTAAGAAGGAATAATTATATATTATTAGAATTATCATAATATATATATATATATATATAATATGATAACAAAAAAAATAGATATTAATAAATTATATTAAATAATATAAATTAATGATGTTGATGTTATTGTATTTTAAAATTTATATTTAATGAATAATATAATTCTTTAAAAATAATTGGAACTTATGGTTAATCACGTAAAATTGAAAATGAACAAATGTTTTATTTTTTACTTGGACGAATCTAATATTTTTAGATAATTTTTTTCTTATAATGCATTATAATTGCATTACTTATAAATAAGAAAAAATAAATAAAAAAAGTTGTCCAAAATCAAAAATATTATATTAACAAATATATATATATAAATAAAATATTGACATATATTAGTAAAGCATGTCTCATGCACGTGAAATTCACATGGTTTGTTTTATTTCTACTTTAAAATCACATGAAGAATAAATGCCCCTTCCTAGAAAAAAAAAACAACAGAGCAATAATATTTCTTTGGAGAGGTTTTCATCTATTTCTACTATAAAAAAACCACTTTACTCTTTAAAAAGAAATATTCCAAGTTATATTTTCACCATCTATTTTATCATTGTCACAATAATAATTAATCATTAATAATTTTATTATTAATTTTATCTAATAATAGTGGTACTCAAATGTAATTAATCTTAAATGTATAATAAATTATTCTTTAATATTATTTTTTCATGTTTATCATTTTAATTTTGATTTTTTTAATTTAATTTCTACATAATAATTTGGAATGTATTAATAATATAATGATTATAGCTTTCATCCCAGCTGATAAAGAATCAACAAGTATGAAATAAAATGTAACAGTTCATTAATTAAAAATTGTGCATACATATACGTGTTTAGATGTTTTAATGTTGAAGCTTTTTCTTGTTAATTTTTGGCATATATATGTGAAAAGTTAGATATAATCTTAATTGATGCATTCAGGGATTAGTTTAAAATTTTGAAACACAAAGGAAACGACTTTATCATAAACAAAACTAATAAAGTGTGTTATATATATCAATTACTTAATAAGATTCACAGAAAAAAAAAAAGAACTAACAAGATTGATAATAGAAAAAATAATTTTATTTTTTTGTAAAATTATTCATAATAAGCTTCTTAGTATGTTCTAAAAATATTCAAATTCGTAATTAACATTTAATTAATTGCTTATAATGTGAAATGAGTATTAATTTTAGCTAAACTCTAACAATGTAATAAAATGATGTATTTATTTCTGCATTTAAGATAAGTTTTTTAAAATGATGTATTAATTTAGATCCTTAATTTGTATACATTGTATATATTTTCACCTTGTATTGTAATAATTCTTATTAGATATATTTATTAAATGTTTTATTGTATTGTGTGAATATTTTGTTTGGATCATGTTAGTATCTAAAATCTCAACATATTTTCTCTTTTTTTAATATATATATATATGTATTTTCTCTTGTTTTAATATATATATATATATATATATATATATATATTAAGAGATAATTTCATTTTATTAAAAACAAAAAAAAAATATTATTAAAAAAATATTGTGCGGTTATAATTAAAGGAATATATGGTTGTTTTTATTTATGTAATGGATTTTACCTCCTGAATTAAAAAAAAAAAGATTTTCTTCACAATATTTTTGGTGGAAAATGTTTTATTTAACATGAAAAAAAGTACTTAATTTGTTCACGAAGAAAAGAGTAGTACACTACAAAAGAATTGTCAAAATAGTAGTATTTCAATTATTCTATGAGTTTACTTGTTTAAAAAAAAAAAGAGAGAGAAAAATTGCTTATGAAGCAAACATGAAAAAAGTTTTACGAGAAATGCGTTAATTAATGAATTAAAAATTAATAATATCGGATCTTATATCGATTATGTGTAATCCATCTATAAGACCAAGTAAGCAACTGTTACATCTAAAAAAAACTTATTCACATGTATATTTGAGTAACCTTTAAAACACTTTTAACATAAGTAGCATGGGAAAGTGCTTATGGAAATGGGATTAATTTGATGCATCATTTTCATATATAAATGGGGTTTTCATTTCACCCTCCCTCAGTTGTCGTTGAACCAAAGGTTGAGGTAAAACAGTTACCATAGCCATGAGAAAAACTGACCAGAGTAAAAATATTTACGGGTGAGGTACCGATTGCTCTCATTCACCATTCAAACCCCATAGAGATTGACACCTCATCGCTTTAAATTAACGTATTGATATGGCTTTAGGGGAGGAGAGTCACGTCCCATATACAATAAAAAAAAGCTAAAATTCTTCTTTTTCATTCACTCTCTCAAGAAAACGAATTTCCTAATTTCTCTTTTGTCTATGATTATAAACCTCTTAGGTAAACTGAACAACGTTTTCAACAAGCACCTACCTTCTTTGCTCTTTAATTTGATCCTAATTTTGCTGTTTTTTGTTGGGAAAGAAAGAAAGAAAAAAAGTGGAATTTCTCTGTAATTATTGACGGATGCTGATGGGTTTTGATGAATTCTTGTTTACTATCAGATGTAATAATCGTTTCTAGATTATTGGGTCTTGATCTGTGGTAATAGAATTCATGGATATAATTTTTTTTTTAAAGCTGAGATAGTGTTTTGTTTTGACTATATTCCTATTTGCTTCTTTTTGTTGTCTGATTGATTACGTTTAATACCTATCTTTCCGTTTAGCAATTTTACGATCTGGGTTTGTCAAATATTTGGATTTTGCGGTTAAATTGTTTGCAAAGTTGTTCAGAATTACAACCTCTGGTCTGGGTTTTGATCTATGAAGGTTGAACTGGCTTATGTGGTTGGTTAATCTCGATCGGGTATATCTGACCTTTGTATGTTGTAATGAGTTTACGTGAAGGTAACTTCCTCTTTTTGATGAAAATTCCTTCCTCTTTTAAGTTTCTTTTTTGGAGGTTGGAATATCCATCTATTCAAGATTAATATTATTATCCTTAAAGTTTCCTTCTCGTTTTTTGATGTACCAATATTAATATTATTATCCTTAAAGTTTTTTTTTTTATATAATTTGAATATAGATTTTGAGTTTGTTTCAAATATTTTTTGGCATATTTTTTATCTGAATGATGCTGTTATGTAATTGGTTGAGTGGTGGTGAAATGATCTGATCATGAGTTTCTTTGGGTTATTTCTTGTAATATGATACCTTAAGCTCCTTGAAAATTTCTTTCATTCTTCTTATATTTTCTGCCATAGGGAACTTATGTAGGGGTTTGTTGTATATATAGGTTTGGAACTTGAAGTGTATTGATAGCTAAACATATTTACAAGGTACCTCTACATTTATACATAATCAAGAAGATGTTTTCATGTTAAGAAGCTAAACAAAGTAGTAATATTGATGTCCATGTTTAATAATTTCAGGCAATCTTTAGCATTTCATTTGTCAAACTCGGGCACTGCAAACTTTGGCAGTGCCCATGGATGTAACAACGAGTGGAACTCCAACTATACAATATCATAACATTCCTGACCAGCCAATTACTACTATTGTTGCCTCCCCTGTACCAACATGTGAACGAAGGCAACGACATTGCTTTGGGGACTCCTGTCCAGGAGAGTTCCCTTTAGCTGCTAGCCCCTCTATTTTCCTCCATGTCCTTACAGCTTGCAATTTGGATCCTCAAGACTTGGCCAAATTGGAGGCAAGTTTCCTAATTCTTTATGTTTTCATGAATGAAGCTCGATTTTATATTTGGAACTGATAGTACTGCTGATTTTGTTTTTGAATGTGTGTGTTGCAGGCAACATGTTCCTTTTTCAGGCAGCCTGCAAACTTTGCTCCTGACTTTGAATTGTCAATATCAGAGCTTGCTGCTCTTGATATGTGTCTAAAGAGAGCTATATTTAAACCCATGTCAAATGAAGAACGTCTAGATCTCAAGCAAAGATGTGGAGGTTCTTGGAAACTTGTTCTGAGGTTTTTGTTGGCTGGAGAAGCATGCTGCAGAAGGGAAAAATCACAGGCAATAGCTGGACCTGGTCACAGCATTGCTGTTACATCAAAAGGGGCTGTCTATTCATTTGGCTCTAATAGCTCAGGACAGCTTGGACATGGTACTACTGAAGAGGAATGGCGACCTCGGCAGATCAGGTGGTCTACTTTGATCACTATTTAGACCTCTCCACTACTGTTAGTGCAGGAACTGGGAAGAGAAATAGTTCACATGAGTGAAAAGTTAATGGAACTCCATTATGTTGCAGATCTCTGCAAGGCATTCGAATCATTCAGGCATCCGCTGGGGCTGGCAGGACAATGCTGATCAGTGATGCTGGAAAGGTTTATGCCTTTGGAAAGGACTCTTTTGGTGAGACCGAGTATGGCGGTCAGGGAACTAAACTGGTTACAACTCCACAGTTGGTTGAGTCTTTGAAAAACATATTTGTGGTGCAAGCAGCCATTGGAAATTTCTTCACTGCTGTATTGTCGAGAGAAGGCAGAGTCTATACATTTTCTTGGGGCAACAACACAAAACTTGGTCATCAAACTGAGCCAAATGATGTTGAACCCTGTCCTTTGTTGGGAGCACTGGAGAACGTTCCTGTGGTACAAATTGCAGCTGGATATTGCTACCTTCTTGCTCTGGCTTGTCAACCTAATGGCATGTAAGCATTGCCTTTGTTTGTCATGAGTTAGTATCCTAATTAATCAGAATAAAGTGTTTCTTTTTGATAGTAATGCTCCACAGGCAGATCTTACTTGCATAATTTTAAGATCGTTTCATAAATTTGGACTTGCCTATCAATGCCATGTTAATTTTGTGATAGATTATTGCCTCCTTATTCTTGTTTTTACCATGTTTAAAACCTGCCTTAAATGATTTTTTCCAAATCAACTTAAGAAAACATCATTTATTGTTTGAAACTACCATATTTACAGAAACGCTGAGGTATTTGAGAATCTTGTTGACATTTCTGCTTAATGTCTAGATAAAAGCTAATCCTACTTTATGACATTTTTGTTTTGGAAAAATCTCAGGTCAGTATACTCTGTTGGGTGTGGCTTGGGTGGAAAACTTGGACACGGTTCTCGAACTGATGAAAAGCAACCCCGACTAATTGAACAGATTCAGCTTTTGAACCTTCAGCCTATGGTGGTTGCTGCTGGTGCTTGGCATGCTGCAGTGGTTGGCCGGGATGGGAGGGTCTGCACTTGGGGTTGGGGTCGTTATGGGTGCTTGGGTCATGGGAATGAAGAGTGTGAATCGGTTCCTAAGGTCGTGGAAGCATTGAGCAATGTAAAAGCAGTTCATGTTGCTACGGGAGATTACACGACCTTTGTGGTATCAGAAGACGGTGATGTGTACTCCTTTGGCTGTGGAGAATCAGCTAGTCTCGGACATAATACTGTCGGAGATGGGCAGGTATTTTTTTCTCCTAGTCATTTTCTTTTACATTCCTCCTCTATAATTATAAGTTCTGCTTGCATCTTTTGGCTTTCGGCCAAATGGCAAATATTAATGTTTCCAACAAGTTAGAGTATTAGTTTGTGAAATGGGTGACTTTAACTTTATCATTCCAATTCCTTTTGACAATCACAAGATACTTTATTTAGCTCATTAAAGCTATATTTGTTATTTTATTCCAGAGCCAGTGATTGTTTTCCATCTACATTATGCAAATTTCTTCTTGCTGCCATTATATTTTATAACTGCCCCTTGCAGCGGCACTGGCCTGTGCATACAGGAAATGCTGGTGAAACATTGGTTAGGCTTTTAGTCTTGGATGACAGATAACCATTGAGACATACAGCAA
The DNA here is from genome assembly GCA_033030585.1 of Hippophae rhamnoides. Lineage (NCBI taxonomy): Eukaryota > Viridiplantae > Streptophyta > Magnoliopsida > Rosales > Elaeagnaceae > Hippophae > Hippophae rhamnoides. The sequence goes on along the minus strand of CM065438.1, from coordinate 21,406,577 downwards.
CAAGTATATATTGATAGTCAATAAAGTGAATCGATCGTGTATTCACATAATTGATTCTTACATTGATGTTAGGCATCCGCTTGAATGCGAAGTCTTTCAACATAAAAGAACTAAATCATGTATGTATTTTATGGTGTCTTACAGGGAAATAGGCATTCAAATGTTTTAACTCCAGAGCTCGTGACGTCGTTGAAACAAATGAATCAACGGGTAGTACAGATTAGCCTCACAAATTCTATATATTGGAATGCTCACACTTTTGCTCTCACTGAATCAGAAAAGCTTTATGCATTTGGTGCTGGGGATAAAGGGCAGCTCGGCATAGAACTTGTTGCCAACCAGACTGAAAGGATCAATCCAGAAAGGGTTGATATTGACCTAAATTAGATTTCCCTTAACACTTCATAGTTCATATGCTATCACTTTATCGTCTATTTATCATCCTCATACTCTGCATTTGGTGTTAAGATCCCATGTCTCTTCTGTACATAGAAACACAAAGAAACAATTGTGAAAGTTCAAGGTAGAAGTAGGGACCAAACCTAATTATGATTGTTAATATCTGAAAAATTGATTTGTGCTTAGTCTTCAAGTAATGTTGATAGTTGATAAATTTGTCAATGTTTGTTCCAATATCATCTTAACTTAAATTATTAATTCATATCTTTAGTTCATTATTAAGATAAAAATGGAGTATGTTATCTCTTTTGTTTTTCTCCCCAATAATGGACTCTTCTTTCTTTGCTTAGTTTTTGGTTTTTGTCCTCAAGTGACCTTGTTTTCATTCATGGTCATATCAGTTCGAACACTAAATAGATGAGTTTTTAGAGATTCGCTATGTCTTATATTGCCTACATAGTTACTGTAGAACACATACACAACTCTTGTGCAGTAGAGCATATAGCTACTTCTATTATAGTTGGTAGAAAAAGGAAATATATGTCATCAAAGTCTGGTCGTGTAGGGTAAAATTTAATTAAATTTATAATAAAATATTATTGTTTGATATATATATTTAAAATATTATTATTTTAATGAGGGTAAAATAGATATTAAAATTAAAAAATAAATAAAATAAAAAGAATGATACATTCAAATATCGGTGTTGTTGAACAGTAAGAATAATAATTAAAATGATAATTCTAGGTTTTTACACAGGAAGTCATGTATAAGTCATGTAATAAGTTTAACTAAAAAATACTCAAATTGCTTTTATCATTCTTCACACTTTTCTTACAAGTGACAATAAAAAAAACCTTATTTTTAAACTAAAGAACCACTTAACCTAAAAAACTATATTGCTCTTATCCCAGTTAAAATATAGTGTAGTCAGATTCTATCAACAATATATTTTAGAGAAAAGTAATATACAAGTATTTTAGATTAGTTTATTCACGTAATTTGGTTCTTTAAACTATAAGTGTTATTCCTTTATCTTAAAAAAAAAGATAAAAATTAAGTACAAAACAGATTATATTAATAATTTAAAATTAAAATATTTTTTTTAAGGTATCAATTATTAAAAAGATAAATTATTTTAAAATATTACTTCAAAATTAATATTTTAATTAAAATATAATTAAAATATTGTGTTCTATTTTTAATTTTTCTAAAATTAAATGAATAAATAAGAATAAAAGATTTAATATAGTAGATATTTACATTTAGTACTAAAATAATATTAAAATAATAGAAATAATTATAAATTTAATCGATTTAAAATTTATGTAAATCAAAGTGGTGCAACGTTAGTGAACCGTGGTAGGCATGATTCGGTTTAGGTCGAACTTGAATACGTCGGTTAGAACCGAGCAGTTCTTGATGAAAGAACCTTAATACTGATGTCGGGTCATCTCACTATTAAGCTCCATATTGAATCTGGATACACCATCAATACGCAGAGAATAAATGTGAGAAACCAGTCAAAGCATCAAACAGAAAATCCATTGGAATTCTCGTGTAAGTGCTTAAAATTGATCAATGGCATGAGGTATGAGTTCATATGGTTTTATGAATGTTTCTGGATTGAATTGAGACTCTAACATTTGGTATCAGAGCCATTTGAAAATAACTCTGTTTTGCTCTGTTTCACGAGAACTGAAATTTTGGGTTTTTATTTTGATTGTTTTTGATGCATATGAAAATTATAAAATGTTTCACTATTGATTTTGAGTGATTCTGTAAAATTTAACTTGAAAAACAACGAAGAAAATAAATCCAATTTGCCGTGGGTATTTATTTGCTTCATTAATTAACTTTTTTATTTAAAATGATGTTTTTGCTTCAAATTAATATCATGAATCATTCGGAAATCGAATTCTGAGAATTTTGATAAAAAGAACGCCGGATTTCATCGCCGAAATAGAAATATACGGCCGGGTATCCATTAAGGTCAAACCAGGTCAAGTTGACCCGGTTGGAGGTTGAAGATGAAGTTTTTTAAAAAAAAGTTCCCTCTTTTTGCTTCGTTTGGGAATTTTACCCGGATAATCTTCTTAAAGGTATAATAAGCAATCCACTCGACCACCAGTTCTATTGCGTTATTATATGTAACAGAACACATTTAGAACACATTTATACTGATTCATAATTTTGTTTTAATAAAAAAAGGTTTTATTAAAACAAAATAAATAAATATATATATATATAAAATAATTCTGAATGTGATTAATTATTTAACTTAATTTTGTGATGTGTATAATAATTATTATATATGTTATATTTATTTAAATAATTTTTGGATACATTAAAATTTTATTTAAATACATTATGCTTAAATTATTTGTTTTGGGTATTTATATGTATAAATTTTGTAATTAATTATACATATAAAATTGAGTTAAATAATTTATGCATAATGAAATTAATATTTAATGGCTCTTATGGATTTAATTAGTGCTTATATTTTTTACTTGTATAATTTATTCTCGTATATGCAATTTAAGATAAATAATATTTGAAATTAAATTAATATTACTTATGATTTTGTGCAATAAATTAAACATAAGGATTTAATTAATATTTAAGTGATTCATATAGTTTAATTAATTAGGGAGTAGCCACAACATCTTTAATTAATTAAAACTATAATAAATTTTATTTATGATCACATTTAGAAACTAAATATTAATTGTAATTAATCATATGTGATATAATAAATCTTATCCCACAAGAATTTTTATTATATTTTTGTGTGATTAATTAGGATATAATATTAAATTATATTTTTTAATTTATCCACAGGGATTAGGAAAAGGAACATAATTTGATAGTTTTATCATAAAGTTAGGATGAATTTAATTGAATTAAAACTTTAGCCTACAGTCAAGTTTTATGTCACTAGATTCATATTATTCATGATTTACATTGGTAAAGAATGATTATAGTTTAGGCCTCAAATTTTAATAAGCATATAATCTTTAATTGCAGCTTTTCAACCTGTAAATTTCTCTGATATCCGCTGTGATATTCCCGATCTGAAAGGGGATAACTATAAAATAAGGAAGGAAAGAATTATCCTTCAATTAGGTGGATGGATATTGATTATGCTATTAGGAAAAACGAACCACCTAAAATTACTCAAACTAGTACTCTAGAGAATATCATGCTTTATGAACAATGGGAACGATCTAATCGCCTTAGTATGATGTTCATTAAGACTAAAATCTCGGTAGTATTAGTGGTTCCGTTGATCAATACCAATGTTGAAGACTTCTTGAAGGCCATTGATGATCAATTCGTCACTTCGAGATAAGGCTTTAGTAAGCACCCTTATTATGAAGTTCTCTTCTTTAAGACTGCAGTGTGAAAGGTGTGCGAGCACATTATGAAAATGAGGGACATTGTGCTCAACTTAAGCATCACGGAGGTTGAGATGTCGAGAATCCTTCCTGGTGCACTATATCCTTAACACTCTCCCACCCGATGCACGCCATTCAAAATCTCGTACAATACCGCATAAAGATAAATGGTCAATCAATGAACTAATGACCATGTGTGTTCAAGGAAGGGAGGCTTGTTATGGAATTTGGTGAAAGTGAAATGTTGGCCTACAACGTGCCAAAAAGGAAAATCTCAATACAAGCGTAAAAGAAAGGGAATAATTCCACCTGGTGATATTAAGAAAGAATCCAAGTGTTTCTTTTGTAAAAAGAAGGGACATATGAAGAGGATTGTATCAGATTCCAAAAATGACGAGAATAAAGGTAATCCAGCCTCATTTGTTTGTTATGAATCTAATATGGTTAATGTTAATATTAACACCTGGTGGATTGATTCTGGATCTACAATCTATGTTGCAAATTCCTTACAGCGTATGCACAATCTAAGGAAGCCACTGGGACGTGAGCAATACATCTTATCCGATAACAAGATGGGCTCGCGTGGAGAAATTTGTAGTGACATGTAGTTTGATTTTAAGTAGTGGTTTTATTTTAAAATTAGAAAAGACCTTTTATGTTCCAAGTTTCTCTAGAAACTTGATTTCAATTCAAGACTTGTACCTTATGGTTATTCCTTTCACTTTTGAAACATCTTTCAATTTATTTAATAAATCGATTGTGTTGGGAATGGTATTTTGTCTTATGGTCTTTCTTGCATTAATTTACGAAATAATGCCACTCATATACTATGTATGTTGGTAGCACTAAAAAGATGTATTATTGACGATGAATCTTCTACGTTATGGCATAGGAGATTAGGACATATCTCCGTAGAAAGAATTAAAAGATTAGTGAAAGATGGGGTACTTAGTACTACAGATTTTCTATCGATTTTGAACATGTGTGAATTGCGTTAAGGAAAGCGGACTAACAAGTCAAAGAAAGGTGCCAATAGAAGTTCAAACATATTAGAAATCATACATACGGATATATGTTGTCCAGGCAATGGACATTCAAGGAGTCAAAATATTTTATCACCTTTATTGATGATTTTTCTCGATATATGTATCTCTATATGCTTCATAATAAGAGCGAATCATTGGATGCCTTGAAAAGCTTTAAGGTTGAAGTAGAGAAACAATGTGGAAAGCAAATAAAGATCGTGAGATCAGATAGAATGTAGTGAATATTATGGTAGATACATTGAGAATGGACAAGCGCCCGGTCAGTTTGCTAAATTTCTTCAAGAACGTGGGATAGTTACCCAATACACTACGCTCTGGTTCAAGGACCAAAATGGTATGAGAAAGAAGAAACCGAACATTTTTGGGACATGGTGCGGAGTGTGCTTAAGCGAGCTCCAATCTTCTAAATCCTTGTGGATTGAAGCTTTAAAGACAATTTGTGTATATATTAAATCGAGTTCCAAACCAAGGGTGTCTCAAAGACACCATTTGAATTATGGAAAGGTTGGAAGCCGAGTTTGCAACATATGCACGTTTGGGGATGCTCGTCAAGTGAGGATATATAATCCGAGAAAAAGGCTGGACGAGGACCATTAGTGGGTATTTCATTGGATATGCCGAACGGTCTAAAGGTTATAGATTTTACTATCCATCTCCATGACACTAGGTTTGTGGAATCAAGAAATGCAAAATTTCTTGAGAATTACTTGATTAGTGGGGCGATCAATCCCGATGCGTTGGTTGAGAAAGATCATTCGGATGCTCAATATGCCACTTCAAGTAATGGGCCCGATCGTTATTGTTAACAACATGCCTCAGTACAAATGCATGTTAAAGAACCAGTCTTAGAAGTACCCTGACTTGTTGATCTGATCCGGTAGATGTTGAAGTTCAACAAATGCCTACAAGCGGTGAACAACCCGGTTGAACAACGTGATCACGCTCGCTCGGGAGAATGTTGATGCAACATTAAGAAGATCTGGAGTAAAGGAAATCGGCGATACCTAATGATTATGTTGTGTATCTTGAAGAATGACTATAATGTTGGAGCCAAAAAATGATCCCGAGACGTTTTCCCGCGGGCCATGAGTTCCGAGGTTTGAACTTGAGTGATGCAATGGAAGAAGAGATGGATTCTGTAGGCGTCTAACCGAGTCCGGGATCTCGTCAGGGTTTCTTCGATCTTTGTGAAAACCATTGGATCTAAATAGGTCTTCAAAACAAAGAAAGACTCGCGAGGCAACATTGAGACATAAGGCAAGACTTCGTTGCCAAAGGATTCTCAAAAGGAAGAAATCGACTACACGGAGACATTTTCTCCTGTATCTAAGAAAAGATTCGCCGTGTGGTCATGGCATTGGTTGCCCATTTTGATTTGGATTTGCAAAAAATGGATGTGAAAACGGCTTTCCTTAATGGTAACCTAGAGGAAGAGGTTTATATGAAACAACCCGAAGGATTCTTCTAGTGATGGTGAGCATTTGGTTTGTAAGCTTAATAAATCCATATATGGATTAAAGCGAAGCCTCACGAATGGTATTTGAAATTCCATAACGTCATCACTTCATTTGGTTTTGAAGAGAATGTCATGGATCAATGTATATAGAGAAAGTTAGTGGGGTAAGATTTGTTTCTTGGTGCTATATGTGGATGATATTTTCTTACAGCCACGATGATAGGAGTTTGAGGCATCTTATGTCATTGGCATTAAGATCCGTAGAGATAGACTTCGAGTGTCTTGGGTTTGTCTCGGAAACCTATATCAATAAAGTTTTAGAGAGATTTCGGATGAAGGATTGTTCACCAAGTGTTGCTCCCATTGTGAAGGGTTTTAAGTTCAATTTGGACGATGCCCGAAGAATGATTTTTGAAAGAGAACATATGAAAACCATTCCATATGCTTGGTATTGGAAGCCTAATGTATACTGGTCTGCGCGGACGACATTGCATTATTGTTGGGATCTAGGGAGATATCGAGTAATCCAGGTGTTGGACCAATAGGAAAATGCAAAAGTGATGAGGTACTGAAAGGAACCAAGGATTATATGCTCATGTATATAGACGACCGATGAGCTGGAAGTAATTAGCTACTCCGTCTGACGGACTTTCTTGTTGTATTGATTCACGATAATCAACATACGGTTACATTTTCATGCTTGTCGGTGGAAATTTGTGTCTTGGAGGAGTGTAAGAAAGCAGTCATTGGCTTGCTACTTCCACTATGGAGGCCGAGAGTTCGTATCATGTTTTGAGGCCATCGCATGGTGTATGGTTAAAGAGTTTCATTTAGGGCTTAGAGTAGTTGACTCTATTTCTAGACCATTAAGATTATATTGTGATAACTCAAATTCTTTGTATTTATGGCTAAGAACAACAAAAGTGGTAGTCGTAGTAAGCCTGTCGACATTAAGTACTTGGCCGTAAGAGAGCGTGTTAAGGAAAAGAAAGCGGTCACTGAGCACGTAAGCACTCAGTTGATGATTGTTGATCCTTTGACTAAAGGCATGCCACCAATGAAATTCAAGGATCATGTAGAGAAAATGGGAATTGGTTCCACTTTGTAAATGTATATATACAATTAATTAATGAAACTCTTATATATTGTAATATTTTCTCATATTCGTATTGCACCTTAATTTATTTGAGAAAAAATATATATTTTATTGGACCAAGAATAAATATAGGATTTATTCATTAAGTTTAGTTACCACGTAAAGTATAGTACTTGAGAAACTAAATACATTGTAATACATGGAAGATAATACTCGCTTAGAGGGACCTATCGCTATGATTCATGTATTTTTTTTTACTGAGAATTTCGCTTAACGTTTGCACGAGTGGGAGAATGTAAATCAAAGTGGTGCAACGTTAGTGAACCGTGGTGACGGTTGATTTAGTCGAACTGCGTCGGTTCGAAAGCCGAACGAGGTTCTTGATGGAAGAACCTTAATAAAGTATCGGGTCCTCTCACTATTAACTGCATAACAATTCAGATACACCATCAATACGTAGAGAATAAGTGTGAGAAACCAGTGAAAGCATCGAACATAAAATCCATTGGAATTCTCGTGTAAATGCTGAAAATTGATTAATGGCAGGAGGTATGTTTTCAATCCAATTTTGTTTTCGCTGCATTTAAATTATGAGTTCATATGGTTTTATGAATGTTTCTGGATTGAATTGATACTCTAACAATTTATAGTTTATGATTTAAATATTTAAAGTTTTTGAGTGTTTGTTTTTGGTTTAAGATTTAACGATCAATAAATAAAAATTATTGGTAAATTAATATTTTTCTTTTTGTTTTTAATTATAGAACTCTATTTTTATTCATGTTGATTTTTGATATAAATAACATATATATCAATTCCAAACTTTTAAATAATACTATTTATAATTTTAAAAATCAAATAATACAGATGAAATAATCTAAAAGTTTCTTATTTCATTCCATTTTATCAATTGTAATTTTAGAAAAATTGATGAAAACTTGACTTTTCTTTCCATAAACTACCACAATTCCAATTGCCACCACCACGATAACTTATAAAAAAACTCATGCATGACATGTACATTATCATAACTTGTATATTTTTTCCCCCAAAAATAAGTCTCTCTGAATAAATAATTTATCCATATTATTTTAAATTATTAATTATATAACATAATTTTTCAATAATTTATTAAAAATTTTACTTTATAATTACATGTAAAAATCTGATAAAAATGTTATCATCTAAATATATGTAAAAAATAAATCTCATATCAATGTTCACAAAAATATTCAAACTTTCACCGTGACGTTTGCAGCCCAATTGCATAATGAACTGGTTATAACTTTAAGCAACTTTTACCCTGATATGCATTTTGTTTTTCACATTTTGTAATTAAAAAAAATGTATGAAATGCAATATTAATATTTGAAATTAAGATTTTGTATAAAATTCTATATTTATCACTTAATTATAAGATTATTAATATATTTTTTATTCGATTTATATACAAATCAAATTCCATCAACATAATTTTTTATTTTATTTACTACTTAAATAAGTTATTTGAATTTATTTTTTATATAAAACACTCTATATTTATAACTACTACGAGATTATGACTATGTTGTTTGGATATCCAGACCTTGTAACCTACCCAAGACGAAAGATGAAATACCATAGATATCTCATTCATGGGACACACTAAACTCAATGGGAGCTCGAGCCTTAAACAGATCAAGTCTAATGATAGCTCGAGCCTTAGATAGACCAAGTCCAATGTCAGCTCGAGTCTCGGTAAGACCGAGCCCAAGAACAACACGAGTAAAACTCGATCTGGATCTCTGACACATTGTACTTTAGGCTAATTATGTTCTCCTGACACATTGTACTTTAGGCTAATTATGTTCTCCTGACACATAGTTACATGTACACATTGTATAGCTGAAAAATATACCCATAAATGTGCTATAAATAGATGAACCACTCATGAGGATCCACACATTGAGCCCTTTACATTCATCTATCTCTAATCTTTCTATAGGATATTGAGTCTCAACATTTTGGCACCCACCGTGGGGCACCAAAATATTATAAGGTAACAACAAAGAGAGACTAATGGTCACCATCTTCCGGCACTACCTTGAACCATCCCTTAAAATTTGTAAGAGGAGTTCTACATTTAATAGAAGCCCGGGCATTAGAATAAGCTCGGGGTTTGCGAGTCAACCTAAGAAGAGGCTCCATAGCACCGTACCACATTAACCCACACGCAAAAAATGTGGAGTGTTCAAAAGAGTCCTTCAGTTTTCTCTTCTTAAGAAGATAGTTTTGGATATCAGCTAACCTCTACTTCACATCAAGACTCAAGGTCATGATCAGAGAATCCATATTCCTAATCATAACCTTAGTATCATTCCAAACACACCTTACAAATCTAGTATCACTTATGGGGGATTCCTACCGACCTAAAATGTAGAAAAAGTACTCTTTCCAATTTTTGAATTTTTAGGGAGGGACACGTTCATCCCACGATCCTACTTAACCAACATATATACTCTCCTCGGGTCTGTGGGGTTCTGTTTCAGAACATACACCTCATTAAACTCAACCATTTCCAAATTTACCTCGAGTTCTTAACATATCAGTGTTAGGTAGAGCAGATATCTCCACCCATTAGGCATCAATTGCCCCGGTGCAAGCTGCGTTCTAACCAAGAATCTCCTAATAAGAGGATATAAAGGAAATCTTACCCCCAACCATAGAGCTTTCTCATGGAAAATATACCATTCAGTTATAGGTTCATCACTATCGCGGGCGCCCTCAGAAGAAATCATTATCTGAACTATTGGAAGGATGTCATAGGTCCTTCTTATTCTCTCTTCATCCTGGTGTAACAACCCACAAGTTTTAGGAATGGCCACCTAGCCCCTAACGTGACTTGTCGGCTCGCTAGATCCTATATTCCCATTTTTTATCCTCTATGTCCTAGACACTGAAATTTGAGTCTAAAGCATGCTCAATTTCATAGTAAGCATGGTCTGAGGGCGGGAGGTAGAGGTAGATGGCTTTGGTAAAGACTAACTCATTTCATTAGAAGAACTCGAGCTAGAAGACCCCGAGCTCCCACTTGTACTAGCATACTGGGGACTCTCCCATGAGCCCGAGCCAGAAGCATATCTCTCTTCTCTTTGTATTCTGATAAAAGCTACAAAAAAATAAATAAAGAAAAAACAATAACAGGTGGTAAGGTATGCGAAAAAGAGATTACTTAAAGATGACTTGAAAGTAAAAGAAATTGTTCCTCTTAAAACCGACCTGAAAAGAAAGTAGAAAATCGTTAGGTTCTCAACGCTTGGGTGCTAAAAAGCCAAACAAAGAATATTATAGTGTGAGCTAAATTCTTACAACCAAACTAAAAATCTTTCACCACTCAAAAAGAAATGAAAGAGCATTTTCCCAAACTATTTCTCAATTTTGTAGGTAAGCAATGATAAGTCCCACCCCAAGCACCCATTTATATAGGGGCATTGGATTTCTCTCTCCAATCAACTGACACACATTTATTATGGGTGTCGAAGTATGGTTCATATCCTATGCCCGGTATTCACTCTTCTACCTCAGATCGAAGCATGAGCTAAAAGAGTAAGGAGACTTAATGTTTGGACATCTAGACCGACCCAAAGACCGGACTTTGTAACCTACCCATGCCAAGTCCAGCCCAAGACAAAAGATGAAGTACCATAGACATCCCACCCATGGGACAGACGTAGCTCAATGGCAACTTGAGCCTTAGACAGACCAAGCCCAATGGCAGCTCAAGCCTTAGACAAACCAAGCCCAATGTCAACTCGAGTCTCAGTAAGACTAAACCCAAGAACAACACGAGCTCAAAGAAAACATGAGTAAAACTCGACCTGGATCTCTGACACATTGTACTTTAGGCTAATTATGTCCTCCTGAAACGTAGTTATATGTACACATTGTATAGTTGACATATGTACCTATAAATGTGCTATAAATAAATGGATCGTTCATGAAGATACACACATTAAACCCTTTACATTCATCTCTTTCTAATCTCTCTCTATAAGATATTGAGTCTCAACATATGTCACTTATTTACGAACCAAATTACATCTATATATATGTTATTTATTTACTATGTAAATAAGTTTTAATATAAAAATTGTGTAATTTGTTTTTTTTAAGTTTTAAGTCCGAAGATGTGAAAATATTTTTAAAATGCAAACAAACAAATAAAAGTACCTTTAAAAAAATTCAAATTAATTTTGCATGGGTCATGCCTATGTTTTTTTTCCCACTCACTGCATCTAAATAATTTTTTATTTTTTTAAATATTGATTAAGTATATACATTTTTATTTCTATTATCTAATCACGTAGCATAATAAGAAATTATAATATTTACACTTATAATAGTTTATACCATGGTTTGTTCCTTCCTCTCTCATATTATAAACATACTCATTATTTATACTTTAAACATATTATAAAATACTAAATTTAATTTTGAGATCAGATTATTTTTTTAAAATTTTAATATTAAAATGCAAAAATAAGAAAAATAGGCATAATTATTATTTAATTTAGTAGCTAATTTTAAATAAAATTTTTTATATTTATTTTTATAGTATTTTTATTTTGTTTAATAGTTTAATTTTATGGATAATTTTTTATTTTTATTATTTTTAAATAATTAAACACTTATACATACATACATAAAAGAAAATAAGTAATATGTAAATTTGAATAAAGAAAAATATAAGAAAATTTATAATTTTATTTTAAATTTTATATTTAATCAATTATATTTTTTATTAAATAATTAAGTAAAAATATAAATTAATTAAAAAAAATGGAGCATATGCATCACGCATGCATATCTTTATATATAAAAATAAAAAGGAGAATATTTGATCTATGATCAAATTCTCTTTTTTTTCATTTTTTAAATTTGTTTTACGTAATAAATATATTTTTTGTATTTTTTTTTTACTTTTTGTTTTGTTTTTATACCAATAAATATCAAAATATTTATACAACCAATACTTTTTTTATAAATATTTTTTTATAATGTAATTATTTTTATTACATTAATGTTGATAATTTATACAATTCATGATTACTCATTTAATGAATATTCGAACAATTCATTTATGAACAAATCATATTTTTATTGAATTAATAATTTTTATGTTGATGTCATATCAATCTCATATCAATTAAAAAATCAAAATAATCTAATATAAATTAAGTTTAAGCAAAAAATACTTTTTAAATTCATTGAAGTTATGTCTTTTAAGGTTAACATCTTAGATACTAAAAATATTAATTCAATAAGTTCGCATGTTGTTCTAATATAGTTTACTTATTTATTAAATAAAGTTATGTAATTATTATATCGTAATAAATTACTTATATTTATATTGTATTTAGATTCTACAGCTCATAAAATAGATACTATTATATATCCATTTTATAAAATATTTTAACATTAATTTTTCAATTATAATAAAAGTAACTTAAAAAATTATATTTAAAGTATAGTTTTTTATATATCTTATGAAATAAAGAATTTTAAATAATAACAATTATTATTAGATAATTAATACTAATATATATCTATCAAATTTAAATCATCAACCCAACCAATGCATCCACACATACATTACCAATTTCTTTATGTTCTAAAGATAGCATATATACTTCATTTTATTGATCTAACCAAGTTAACCATAAATTATTCTAATTAATAATAGTAATTTCTACACTCTTTGATGTACTTTTATCTTCAATGAATTGTCCAGCATTCAATGCATGTCGAAGCATATGGTTGTCAGGTTAGTTAAGTGTTGTTAATGAAAATAGTAAATTTACTATTCTTAGCAATACAATTTGGAGATTTTTTGGTTCATCATGCTATTGTTTTAGGTTTACATACAACTACATTGATTTTAGTAAAATGGGCTTTAGATGCACGTGGTTCTAAGTTAATGTCATATAAAAAGGATTTTAGTTATAGCTTTTCTTGCAATGGTCCAAAACGAGGAGGTATATGGACTCCCAAGCACACGAATTCTCTTAAAAATAGCTAATAAAAGGCTTGTTATTGAATAGTATAACAAGACTTATATACCTATGTAAACCAGTAGAAACATCTATAGATATATCTATGATCTTATATATCTATCCAGATTCATCAACTTTTTTAATGCATTGTATGTCCCATATTCTAAGACCATACAATCATGTTACATGAAATGCACCAAAACCAAAGCAAGCCACTCCTTAGAAAAGCAAATGAATTTCAATGATCTTGAGCAAATCCAAAAAAAGGTGTTTTTGTATATGCATCATTGAATATTTCTAGACCTAATATACCCAATGCTAGATAGCTACCAAAAAGCATAAGCTATAAAACACAATATGTGCATACATCACACATTCATAACTCCAAATACCTGAAATCTCTATAGTCCTTTCATTGATACTCCAATCGCCCCATGAATTGGTTGTTTCTAATCACATTATGAAGGGTATAACGAACACACCTTGTATCTATATATTAATTAATATATTATTATATATAATATGAATAGAATATATCTATAGATATTATTATATATAATTATTATACATACTCCTACTTTATATATATAAAGTTGTGGTTGGTTATCAAAAATTTCAACTTCAACGTCATCCGCATGCTTCCTTTTTTCGTAGCTTCCTTTTTTATTTAAGAAAGTTAAGAAATTAAAATTTTTAAAACATCGTTAGTGTACAATAATAATATTAAGACTTTTAAATTTATATTATATATTTAAAGAAATATATTTTTTAATTAATGCCTATAATGACAATACCATGACTTTAATTATGTTTTTGAATGTAATACTCTACAATACCATTTGACTATGAATTAATTTTTTTTATACTATAATCTAAAAAATTAGATTTTTAAATGTAATACATTTAATGAAAGTATCAATACTTCAACTTATGTTTTTGAATGTAACACTCAACACTTAACACTTATTATAAAATTATGACTAAGTTTTTTAAAGTTCATAAATTTTACATTGTTCGAGGAATCCTATATGCTATAGAATAAAGGATTGTTAACAAGGGCGTTCTAGTGCGTTGTAGATTCTTATCTATGACATGTATCGTTTGATGATGTCGTGTGAAAAATTGGATTTTTAAAGCATTATTTGTATAAAAATATATTTTTAAATAATGATAATATTAACACTCTTAAATTTATAATATGAATTTAAGAAATTAAAATTTTAAATATAATATATATAGTGACAATACTAAGACTTAAAATATGGCATTATATACTTACCACTTGATTATAAAATTATGACCAAATCTTTATCAAATTTATGCACGAATTAAATTATATATTTAAAAAAATATTTGTTGACTCCAAAATAAATTTTATTTGCATTATCTTTGTTGACATTCTTTTATTTTTTTCTTATATACCCACCTATAATGAATAAAATGAGTATAATAACAATATCAACACTTAAATTACGCTTTATATAGGGTACTCTATAATTATCACTCACTATAAAGTTATGACTATGATTTTTATTTAACTTATGTAAGAATTAAATTACACTCAAATAAAAAAAAATCATCGTCGGTCATTTTTTTTTAAAATAAAACTATACTATTAATTTTAAAAGTTGAATTTTTAAAGCACCATTTGTACACAATGATAATATAAAGACAATTAAATTTAAATTATAAATTTAAAAAAATATTTTTAAATATAATTGTTCAATTTTGGCATATCATCCCTTTTTCTTAATTTAATAAATTTAAAAAATTGGATTTTTGAAGTACCATTATACACAATGATAATATCAAGGTTCTTAAATTTGTATTATGTATAAACATATCAAGGTTATTAAATGTGTATTATGAATTTAAAAAATTAAATTTTTAAATGTAATATGTATAAACATATTTGAGAGTTTAATATGACTATTGTCACTTCGATAACACGAGATTTTACCATTGTGAAACGACTTTTTACAAAAAGAAGAGAATAACCAAAACCACTTACGTGGTAAAATATGGGGATGATTGTGGCCAGGGATGAAAGGTCAACCAAGAACGAATATAATTGGTTTTCTAAAGAACCTATTTAAGTAAATTGCATGATGTCGATAGCTTGAGGTAGAGCACTCAAGGTGGCCCTATTTCGCCTTAAGCTTTAAATGTATCATGTCACTATAAACTCATGACTATATATTTTTTCTAATTCATAAATAATTAAATTATACTTAGATTTATTTTTCAAAATTATTATTTAGGTCAATAATTCTTTTTTATGGATTAGTGGTTTAATATTTAAGATTTCTTTGAAAAATTAAATACTTATATATATGAGCACATACTTTAAATATAATATATATATATATATATAATTCAAAAAGCATTAAACCAAATAAAAATTTAGTAATTTTATTTTTCCTTAATAATTTATAATATTATTTTATATTTTATATTTGTATCAATTGTATATTTTTATTAAATATTATTTATAAATATAAATTAATTTTATTAAATAATTATACAAAACAAATTATATAAATAAATTTTCAAGTTTACTTTTTTCTTTTGTTAACTAACAACATATATAAGTGTTTAAAATATTATATTTTATTTATAAATGTTAAATAATTCCTTATAAAAGTAATATCTATGCTTTGATTTTTGAAAATGAATTTTTAAAGCACTAATTTGTAATTAAAATAAATAAATAATAATAATAAAAATATTATAATAGTACATTTTGATATTAAAACTTGAATTTATACTCTTTGAATGTTACACTCTATATTTATCAATATATTATGAAATTATGAGTATGTTATTTGTATAACTCAAATATAAATTAAATTGTATTTAAATAAATTTTTATTTATTAATTATCTAAAGAACTTTTATTTATTTAAGGACAATATTAATAATTGTAATAATCCATATAAGATAGAAACTCAGGCTTATTATTCTTATTATTGTAAATATAAATTTGTTTATTATTGTACTTATATGTGAATAATTATGTATTGTATACTCTCATATAAGCTTAAGTTCATTTAAAATTGATTTGTTAAGATTTAAGTAATTGAGCTTCAATGTATCTAATAGGATGTACGCTTTTAATACGTAGAGACCTAAGACTAATGTTTATTTTAATGATAAGTTAAAATAGAGATAATATTATTAACTATATATATATATTAATTATATACTAATTATGGTCCCCAAATCATATGCATTATATTCTTCTTGTATTATATCATATTCTAAAAAGAACAGAGAGAAAATTAAAGGATTTTCTAAGTAAAATGTATAGATTTAGAAAACCAACCATTCAACTACAGAATTAACTAATAGTTATATATTCAGATATGCTTTACATATTTTGTCTTTGATTCTTGGTGATACAATATGAATGTTCTTAGGTTACTTTTTAGGTAATGATTTTCATCAAAAGTTATTTTATTCTAACAAGTGATATCAAAGCGTCTTCATGTTAAATCATTAAGAATCGATTTTATTTTTAATTTATGATAGTTTTGGTATTTTCAAATCTAATGATTTTGGTTTTAGTATTATCAAATTTGAGAACAATTGTTATTGTATTCCAAAATTAAGGTTTCATATCCAAGAATAATTTATAATTGAAGATTTTCATATGAAAAAATAATTATACAAAGGTTAATTGTTTTTCTAATTCAAATAGGTCATTGGATCTATATAATGGGTGAAAACTTTAACCTATGAAATCTTTTCTCAAGCTCTATATCAATTCAACCAAGCAAGCCTTATAACGTGAATTAAGCAATTAACACAACCTAAGTATAAAACAACATGCTCAATTCAACACACAATAAAAACAACCAACAGTAAGAAAGAATTGTAGTACACACACTAGTGACAGTGTGTCTCAAGAACTCCTATCTAGACTAGCAACTAACAAGTGAGATAAGAATACATACTAAATAAAAAATGATTTTCAATCACTTCAAGACTTCATATGTTGGAATATATTTAGTAAATGATAATTGTACTCTCATAGCATAGGATCAATTTAAACATAACAAACTAATTAAGGAGTTTGACACCTGGGATTTAACGAGGGTAAAAAGATATAGATTGCTTAGAGACTCACGTTAAACTCACTTACACATAAGAGATATAAGTAATATAAATTAATTAGGGAGTAGACAGATTAATTTACTACAACATGATCAATGATCAGAAAGTTATAAGCAAGATACATAGAAAGAAAATAAATTATAACGAATACACATTCTCATTAGAGTTTACAACTAGTATGTCAGTGCATACAAGATAGATAATCAGATCAGACTAACACATAATTTAATCATGCATAACATCTAACATATAAACATATAATTGATAATCATAACAGCTGTCCAATTAGAGTATAAACATCAGTATATATAAATATACATAATTTAAACTCTTATTATATTAACCACACATTCAAGCATGCATAACAACAGATATAACAAGTTAAGCGCACATATAAACCCTATCTATATTGTAACATCCTTGAGTTTAAGGAAACTACTCAACAGCAAACAATCTACTAAAAATAATAAATAGATATAACTCGATAGAAAAACATAAATCCAAATATCTCTATCAGTCGAGACACCTGCCATAACTGCTTATTACTACTCTTGCTTGTTGCCTTTGCAATAACCTGGTTCAACACACGAACCGGGATCTCTTCCAAAGCCAACACCACCCAATTTGATGTGATTATAACTACAGATTAATAGCCAGAAGTGTAACAACTCTCAATCTTGAGGACCCCCCAACTCAAACAACATATCTCTTATTACATATAATAAAATATATGAGAACTTAAAGCATTTAACTTAACTCATTCTCATAACGAGGTTCTCATAAATAAATAGTTGCATCCAAGAAAATCATAATCGACATACAACTTTCATACAACCTACTCGCAAACACTGTCTCATCAATACTCACAAGCATGATTTTGTTCACACAATCACAAATCACTAATACCAAACAACACTCAAGATATTAGTGATTCAGAAACAGAAAAATGAGATGTCAATTTGACAAAACTCTGCTACATTTTTCTTGGTACCAAACAAGAAGAAATTAAGAGGAATTTATAGAAATTTCCAAAGCCACAACCAACCTCGCCACCACCCATGGCGAGATGCCATGTCAAGGTGCTAAAAATCACATTTTTTGTTTTCAATTTTTTTTAAATAATTTTCATAAATACACGCACCTAAAACAAACAAAAAACACAAGCAAAAATGTCAACTCGTTTGTCGAAAATCAATACTACACCTAACATGCCCATTATAAAAACCAACCATATAGTATGTGTAAACATGCACGCATACAAAGTGTTCCTAACTATGTACATGTGTGTATTATTAATCTATAGTAACTAACCTTACATAGAGAAAGACAAATACACTAAGTAAGAATAAAACATACACCTTGTTTTTTGCATATTGGAAGCCAACACATAGACATGAGTATAATATACACTAAGTAACACCTTATTTTGCATATTGGAAGCCAACACATAGACACAGAGTATAATAGGACTTTTATTGTCATTATTTGATCTTGGATTTAATATGTAATTTTGTTTTCCATTAAAAATACATTAAGAAAGATATTTTTCATAATGTACATGTCTATGATCAGATTAAAAAAAAATTTGATAATTTTTTTACTATTCATTACGATTAAAAAAATCAGAGAAAACTGTACAGAATTGTATCCAGTTTGATACAATTCCTTGTACCTTGGCTGTTTCTTTTTTGATATAATGTTATTTGGCATTTGGGTTTCTGCTTTCATGATGTTTCTTCAACGAATTTTGATTTATAAAAAGAAAAAAAATGCAGTTCATGTGAGTTTTGGTGGTGCTTACACAGAAGAATGTATTATGTGGATAATATCAATAGTTTGATTGATCTAAAAAGGCGTTTTTTTTATAACCGCCGTTCATAATGACGGTATAGATTCAGCGGAGGCTGATTAGTGTTAGAAAAGAGGTTTTTTTTAAAATATATTTTTGGTATTATAATTTGGGTTTTCTTTTGTTATAACCAGGATTTTAATTCTTAAATAAAGCCCGAAAATAATTATTTTTTTAAAGTTCATAAATAATTTTTTTAAAAAAAGCACATAAATATTTTATAAATTAAAAAAAAAACTTTCATGCGGTTAAGAATATGGATTTAAATTAATAGGTCAAAATATGAATATGATCAATTTTATGACCCAATATGGATAAACAATTATATACACGTAACTTACATAAATTTTAATTAATCCAAATAAAGGTTAATATTTAACATAATTGTATGTACACTTATGATAATAAACGCATGATAATTATTCGACTTTTAACATGTGAACAATAATTCGACCTAAAGGAAGATTTATTGTTCGAGGTGTTTTTATTGTCAATGTTTGATATGGGATTTACCTTCGTTTGAATTTTTTATTTTGTTTTAAAGAGTAATATTTGTTTTTTTTGTTTATTATTTTTGAGATTCAACTATAAATAATCCTACTAATAGTAGTGTCAACATCAACTCTATTTATATGTTAAATAACACTAAACTTCAAGTCATGTCAAGAGAATCTCTTAATAGTTCTTGGATTCATAGATCTAGACCTTGTGATAAGGACTCATTTTCCAGTACCATTTACAAATAAAAGTACTTTTGATGAAAAGAAAGAAAAGGAAAGAAAAAGAGATCAAATCGCATATGTATGATGATCATAAAAAAGGTCATTTTGGAATCATTCAAAGACACAATATTTGAAAAGATAACTAATGCTAAGGATTTCCTTACGGATATTGAAAAGAGATTTATTAAGAACGAAAAGGTTAAAATAGGTACGTTCTTAACAATTCTAATTTCAACGAGGTATAAGAGCAAAAACAATATCAGGGAGTATATTATGGAGGTATCTCATCTTACTTCCAAGTTGATAGTAGTTAAGCTAGAACTCCTTGAGAACTTAGAGTGTAACTGGTTTTGATATTCCTTACCAATTTAAAGTGAGCTACAATTGTTAGAAAGAGATTTGGTCTCTGAATAAGATCATCTCACACTTTGTTCAAAAAGAGGAAAGGTTGAAGCAAGATTAGACATAAAGTACTCACCTGGCCTTAAACTCTAAGTGCAAGAACAATGGAAGGAAAATAGAGAAGGATAAGGAAATTCTAGATACAACACCTCAAAAGAAACCAGATGAATTAATGGGTATCAATTGTTTCTTCTATGGAGCTGAAGGGCATAAGAAGAAGCATTGCACCAAGTATCATGCATGGCATAAGATTAATTTAATTTTGGTACCTAAACACACATGGTGGATAGATTTTGGTACAACAACTCACATCAGTGTGTCTATACAGGGTTGCCTGCGTTGCCGAGAGCCAAGTGATAGTGAAAGACACATCTATGTGGGTGATAGAAAAATAATTTAAGTTAAGGCAATAGAAAATTTTAGGTTATTGTTAAAGGCTGGATTTTATTTGGATCTTAATGAGACGTTTATTGTACCCTCTTTTAGATGAAATTTGATTTCTATTTTTGCATTGAAAAAATTTAGTTATTCGTGTTCATTTGGTAATGGAAAATTTAGTTTGTTTCATGATTCAAAATTGGCTGGCTTTGGTTCTTTGTCAGGTTATGATAACCTTTATTTAATTGATACAATTTCTTCATTTAAGGAATCCTTACAATTAAATATATGAGCTATAAAAAGAAAATTGATAAGAGAAAATTCGACTGTATGAAAGAAAATAAACCAATAAAAGGATATTTGAATCCAATAGGACTTTAGAAGTCTTAGAACTTATGCATATAGATATTTATGGACCATTCTTTACAGTCGCTTGGAATGGTTAACAATATTTTATAACTTTCATAGACGATTTTTCTAGATATAGCTATTTATTTCCCATTCATAAAAAGTCACGGTCATTGGATGTGTTCAAAAACTATAAAGTTAAAGTTGAGAACCAACTCAATAAAAGGATCAAAAATGCAGATATGATTGTGGTGATGAGTATTATGGAAAATATGATGATTCGGATGAACAACATCCAGGACTGTTTGCTAAGCTTCTAGAGGAATGCAGTATTGTCTCATAGTACACTATGTCTAGTTTTCCCACTATGAATGGTATTATTGAAAGATAAAATTGGACTCTTAAGGACATGATGAAGAGTATGATTTGTCATTCTACCTGACCAAAATCACTCTAGGGATAAGTGCTTAAGACCATAGCATATATCCTTAATAGGTTCCAACTAGAGCAACAACCAAAATCCCTTATGAACTTTGGAAGGGTAAGAAACCCAGTTTAAAGCACTTGCATATCTAGGGATGTTCGATTGAAGTAATGCCTTAGAGGCCTAATGAAAAGAAAATGGACTCAAGGACGGTGAGTTTCTATTTTATTGGATATTCTGAAAGATCCAAGGGATACAAGTTTTATGATCTCCTATCTAAGTTGATTTTTGAGTCAAAAAATGCATGATTCTTTAAGGATGTCAAGTTGACAGAAGGAGATATAGTTAAGGATTTTGTATTTGAAGAAGAATATGTTAATATTATCACATGTGCTATTGGCATTGATTAAGATATCATTCCTGACTCTAATCAAGATACAATAGATCAAGACAATCTTGAAAAATCTCTCATTCAAGAAATTGTTCTAGAAGAACCAAATCTACCACCTCAAGAATTCTTACCATTGAAAAGATCTACTTGAGAAAGGAGAAGTGTAGTGTTTGATGACTACATTGTTTTCTCCAAGAACAATGATTTGATATTTGAGTGATGAAAGAAGATCCGATCAACTTCTATCAAGCCAAGAAAATTTCTAACTCTCAGAAGTGGATTGATGCCATGAATGAAAAGATTAAATCCATGAAGGATAATGACGTGTGGGATCTTGTCCCATTGCTAAAAGGTACAAAACTCATTGGTTATAGATGGATATTTAAGACCAAGAGGGATTAGAAAGACGATGTGGAAAGATACAAGACTCATCTTGTCACACAGGGCATTATACAGTAGAAGGTATCAACTATAAAAAGAATTTCTTTCCAGTTTCTTCAAAACTCTTTTAGGATTATAATGGCATTGGTAGCGCATTTTGATCTTGATTTACATGTAAAAAAGGTATTTCTCAATGGTAATATTGATGAGACGATATATAATGAAACCTAAAAACTTTGTGTTAAAAGACCCAAAGAATACAGTTTACAAACTTAAGAAATCCATATATGGGCTTAAGCAAGTACCTCGATAATGGTATCTCATGTTTCATTAAGTGATTATCTTATTTGGTTTTGAGATGAATTTAGTTGATGATTGCATATACCGTAAGTTATGTGAGAGCAAGTGTATTTTTATGATTTTATATATCGATGATGAAATTTTGCTTGCCAGCAACAATATAGGCTTATTGTATAAAACTAGGAGATTTCTAGCTAAGAATTTTGAGATGAAAGATCTTGTTAACTCCTCTTTTGTATTAGGCATGTAAATATTCCGAGATCGCTCTCAGAGTATTATAGGATTATCACAAAGAGCTATATTAAAAAGATTCTCAAGAGATATGACATGTAGAATTGCAAACCAAGTGATACCCTTATTATTAAAGGAGACAAATTTAGTCTTAATCAATGGCCTAAGAATGATTTTGAAGAAAAAGGAAATGCATAAGATTCCTTATACGTTAGCAGTAGGGATTCTGATATATACTCAAGTATGTACGTGTCTACATATTGCATACATTGTTGGGATGTTGCGTAGATATTTAAGAAATCCAATAATAGACCAATGGAAGGCATCCAAACAAGTCTTACAATACTTACAGATAATAAAAGACTACATGCTTATGTATGAGAGATCGGATCAACTTGATATCGTTAGGTATATTTACTCCGATTTTTTTTGGATGTCAAGATAGTATGAAATCTACGTCCGACTATGTCTACTTGCTAATTGGGGGTGATATCTCTTAGATGAGTGCTAAACAGGCTCTTATTATAGCCTTTTATATTATAATGGCAAAGTTCATAGCATGTTATGAGGCATCCAACCACAAAATATGGTTGTAAAGTTTTATCACAGGGCTATGCATAGTATATGATATTAAAAGACCACGTAAGTTATTATTTTGTAACAAGTCAACAATGCTATATTCAACTAAAACAAGAGCTCGAAGAAGTTGAAACATATAAAGATTAAGTTCCTGGTTATTAAGAAAAGAGTTCAAAGTCTATAGGTTTCAATGAAATCGATACAAATTCTATGACTATGGATCTATTTACTAAGGCATTTCCACCCAAAATGTTTCATGAACACACTGCTTATATGAGTATCATTTCATTTGAAGATATTCAATTTTAATAGGAGTTTGTAATTTTAAATATTTCATTGATATAGACACACTTTCAGTTATTTCAGTTTATGAATATTTTGAGGTTATTTTCTAAAAAAATAAAGTTTTTGGTTTCTTTACACTTTGATTTTGGTATGTTTGATCTCACTAAGGTTTAATTTTAAACCATTTGAAAATATATATGTTAAAATCACATCGTATGAAATTTTTATGCTATACATCAACATCATGATCATATCATTTAGTTGTATTGGTATACGTGACCATTGATCAACCGAGTTATGACAAATGTAACGAAGGTTTCTTTGATCCTATGTTGATATAATTGATGGACCAGATTGAATACAGATACATTTCGATAATGACAACAAAGTTGATCTCATACGATTATTTTTACAATGCATAATTATAAAAATACACATATAGCTCAAATGGAAGATTGTTGAATCCTTTATCCAATGTTGAGCAATATGTAAATAATTATGTGTTATAAACTATCATATAAGATTAAGTCTATTTAAAAATGATATGTTAAAATTTAAGTAATTGAGTTTTTATGTATTTAATAAGATGTAGGCTTTTAATGTATAGAGACCTAAGATTAATATATATTTTAATTATAGACTAAAATAGAAATAATGTTATTAACTATATATATTGGTTAAGGTTCCTAGATACATAGATTTAAGTAAGTTTTCACATATTTTGTCTTTGATTCTTGATAAAATTGAAAGCTCGGCAGCACAAATGTTTTCCTCAAAACGTGCTTATCAGGAAAGAGACCACTGATAACTGTATTTTATACAGTTATTTTCATCAATTTTAGTAATGATAATTACTATGTTCGTTTAATATTTATTAATTTTTGTTAAATAAATTAATATTTTCCTTTTTATTTGCTAAAAATACATTTTTAATAAAATTAAATAATTTGTATCTAAAGTGTACTTAATTTCATAATTTTTTGTCCACAAATATAATTTCAAATAGTATAGTTCTTAATTACAATTTATAAAAATTGAAAATATAATTTAAATTAAATTTGAGCTTAATTATAATTATTAAAAGTTTAAAAATTTAATTTAAAATTAGTAAAGGGCTAAATTGTAATTTAAGAAAGTTTAAAATGTAATTTGAAATATATTTGTGGGTGAAAATATAATTAATGAAAGTTTAATTTTTTGCGGGAGAGAAGAAGGCCACGCGTTAATATTACACTCGCCAAACGTGAGCCGTACGGTCGAAGGATGAACGGCCCCGGTCGCGCTGCTCATCGAAGCCAGGAGCCCGAGGAGAGTGGGTACGAGAGGTATCTTCTTCGCGCGGCTCGGCGTGCCAGTGGGCCCCACGTGTCGCGCAGGCCGGCGTCAGAGTGGGCCCCACATGTCGGCTGCGCAGATTCCCCCGAGGCGATCGCTGACCGTTGGATCAGATCGACGGTCCAGATTGAAGCACGTCCATCCAAGCTGTCGCGCACCGAGCCGCAGGTGTAAAAATCCTGTGTGACGCGGGTTATGGTAGCAGAGTGCATCCTCAGTATTTACCGAATAATAATATGCCACGTGTCCCACAAATATTGAAATTAATCAAAGTCTGACACGTGGCTATTTACAATGCGCGCGTCCGCGCTGGATCACGCCCCGTTTCCAGCCGTTGCCTCACTTTTTCGCGCCCTTCGTGCGCCGTTCTGCGTGCATCGGTTTGTTCATCGAATGATGTGATGCCACGTGTCCTCGAGGAATCTTTCGGCCAGTCCCGGAACGCGACACGTGGCGGCGTGGAAGAGAATTAGCAACGCGCGGCGTCCCTCGCTACCATTTTCGATACATATTTTGTCCCCCACGCGTTTAATTTATTATTTTCGCCACACCTTTTTGTCCCCCACGTAGATTTAAATTTAATATTTTATTGATGTATTTTTTTTTTTTTATAAATTGGAGAAATTTTTTTGTTTTAAGGGAGTTTGGAGTTTTTTTATTTTTGAGTTTTTTTTTAGTTTTGACTTTTTTTTTAGTTTTGAGTTTTTTTTTAGTTTTTAGTTTGATTGGAGAAAAGATTTTTTTAGTTTTTGTTCTGTTCGTTTTTGGACTGCAGGACACGCAGAAGCCAATTTTTGGCTTTTGTTGTGTTCTGCGTGTGCCAAATATTTTCGTTTCTTGATGTTTTAATTTTCCTTCTTCTTCTTCTAATTTTTCTGCATATGTTGTAATTTTTATTTTGATTTAATGAAGTAATTTAATTTTTCTAGGGTTGTATTTGATTCAAATTTATGAAGCTTTTATTTTAATTATTTTTTTTATAGATTTATAAGACGTTCGATTTGTTCGTTTTATCCGCTTAATGCTTTTTGATTATTTACGAATTTTATCAAAACGATTTGTGGCATAAAAATAAACTTGAGAAAGGCATTTTTGTGTATATTGCTCGTAGATAAAATGACATGTATGATGAAGGATAGGAATATACCCTAATTGTATGTGTGGCCTATTGAAAACTTAGAACTTAATGAATCTTATTGAATTTAATTCTCATAGAGATATAGTGAATTAATTTAACGAGGTGTGTTTATGCAAGACTCGGAAGAGATGTATGAATAAAAAAGGAAGTTTTCGGTTGACAAATTAAATGTACCAAAAAATATAAATCCAAAGAAAATAATATGATTGGAGTGGATTAGTTTGGTGAAGAATTGCAATCCTAGAGTTCTTTTATTTTCTTATTAACTTTTTCTTAAATCAACGATTATTTTGGATAAAATGAGAGAGAAATAATTTTAGTACTCAACAAACTATAGTAACAAATCCTCGTGGGATCGATACTCTACTTATAAATGTTATTACTTGCGATCGTGTATACTTGCACGAGTTCGTGTGTTGAAAAACACGCAACAAGTTTTTGGCGCCGTTGCCGGGGATTTGTTTTACTATTTTCATTGTTGATATTAATACCAATCAATCTGATTTTAATTCAAAAAAAAAAATTTAATTTCGCATGTTAATTTATTTTTCAATTTTCTCGTGGGTTGAGATTTTGTTTGACACACAAATCTTATCTCACATAAAGAAAAATAAATTTGATTTTTATTTGTTCGTTTATTTTATTTTGCAATTTTCTCGTGACTTGAGATTTTGTTTGACACGCAAATCTTAATTCACAAAAGAAAATAAAAATAAAAAAAAGTTGGTTATTGGTTCTTAATTTATTTTTCAATTTTCTCGTAAGTTAAGATTTTGTTTGACACACAAATCTTAACTTATAAACAGAAAAACAAATTGAGAAGTCAAGCTGAAGACTATAAAACAAGCGCTTCTTGGGAGGCAATCCATGTGTTTTATTTTATTTTATTTTTTCTTATTTGCACATTTATTAGTTTTTGTATTGTGTTATGTTGTTATTTTATTTCATTTTTTTTTCGTAGGTGCAAATATGAAGAAATGAAGCCATTTTGGAATTTAACCAAACAAACTAAACCACGATGTTTTCTTAAACCCATCTCATATGTTCTTTAACTTTCACACATTGAGGACAATGTGTATATTAAGTTTGGGGGTGGTGGATATTGCGAACCTAATTATAATACTTTCTGGATGTTATTGCTTGTGAAATTTTTTTTTTGTTTGTTTGGTTGATTGAAGATATGTTGCTATGAATAGTAATTTATTTTTGTTTCTTCATATAAATGATGCATATCTCTTTGAAAAATCTAAAATTTTTCTGAGTGATGATTAATTTGTACGTATATTTCATTTTTACAAGAATTAATATTCATGAGCACTAGTCTTGACTTTTGAATTGCTATGCTAATTTAGAGAATGTTTATGTGAGTATGAAATTCGATTGATTTTTGTGGTGTTACATTTATTAGAATTTGTTTGATTTTCTCTCGAGGCGAAATTATAGATAACATTTAACTAAGAAAATGATTTAGGCCATCTTTGGATCGTTTGAGCCTTTCTATCTACCTTTTCATGCATTATCCATAGTATACTCCTTTTGAGCTTAAAAGTTTATATATATATATTTCTCATTTCAAAAGCCTATCTAAAAAGTATATATATATTGTGTGTGTAGATATACCTATTGTTCTTATTCCACTAACATGTTACAATTGTTAGTAAATGTTGAAGGATATATCGGAAAAAAAGGGTTACTGAAGAAAAAAAAAAGCAGAAAAAAAAGATTCTAAAAAAAAAGAAAGAAAAGAAATCAGAAAAGAAAAAAAAAGCAGAAATAAAAAAAAAAACAAATATGATGTATGTGATGATAAACCCCAAATCGGGTTGTAATTATTGCGATGATAGAACTATCTTTTTCAATCTTGAAATGTTATGCTCGGGAAAAGTTTTAAGCTAAATTTTATCCTTCATTCCTACCTTTGCCTAAGCCATACATTACAAGCTTATTTAAGTCCTATTGATTTAGTGTTTTGTGTTTGTCTACATTAGTGGAGAGAGAAATGAAAAATAGACTATGAGATTTGTGATTTCATGATAATTTGTTTGATTTTATATTTGTATAAACTGATCCGGATTGCATGTGATGAAATTTGAAAAGATTTCACACACACACTTAAAAGTTCATTGTAAAAAGGTTATATACTTTTAAATTGAGTTTGATGCTTAGATAAAATTCTTTTATTTCTTTGAGTTATGTTATTTGTAATGTATAAAAGAAATATTTTGAAAATCACTATTTTAAATGCAGTTTATCTTTGTTTTATTTCTTCCTTTTGCTCGAGGACTAGCAAAAACTTAAGTTTGGGGGTGTTGATAACTGTATTTTATACAGTTATTTTCATCAATTTTAGTAATGATAATTACTATGTTCGTTTAATATTTATTAATTTTTGTTAAATAAATTAATATTTTCCTTTTTATTTGCTAAAAATACATTTTTAATAAAATTAAATAATTTGTATCTAAAGTGTACTTAATTTCATAATTTTTTGTCCACAAATATAATTTCAAATAGTATAGTTCTTAATTACAATTTATAAAAATTGAAAATATAATTTAAATTAAATTTGAGCTTAATTATAATTATTAAAAGTTTAAAAATTTAATTTAAAATTAGTAAAGGGCTAAATTGTAATTTAAGAAAGTTTAAAATGTAATTTGAAATATATTTGTGGGTGAAAATATAATTAATGAAAGTTTAATTTTTGCGCAGGAGAGAAGAAGGCCACGCGCAATATTACACTCGCCAAACGTGAACCGTCCGTCGAAGGATGACGGCCAGATTCGCCGCGTGCTCGTCAAGCTTGACCAGGAGAGTGGTACGAGAGGTATCTTCCGCGCGGCTCGGCGTGCCGGTGGGCTCGCGTGTCGCGCAGGCGGCGTCGGTGGGCCCCATACGTATCGAACACGCAGATTTCCCGGAAGCGATCGGCGACCGTTGGATCGGATCGACGGTCCCGCATTGAAGACGTCCATCGGCGCGCGCCAGAGCGCGCCCAGTGTAAAAATCTTGTGTGACGCGGGTTATGGTAGCAGAGTGCATCCTCAGTATTTACCGAATAATAATATGCCACGTGTCCCATGAATATTGAAAGTAATCAAAGTCTGACACGTGGCTATTTACAATGCGCGCGTCCGCGCTGGATCACGCCCCGTTTCCAGCCGTTGCCTCACCTTTTCGCGCCCCAATCCTGTGCGCCGTTCCTGCGTGCATCCGGTTTGTTCATCGAATGATGTGATGCCACGTGTCCTCAAGGAATCTTTCAGCGAATCAGAACGCGACACGTGGCAGCGTGGAAGAGAATTAAAACAGAAACGCGCAGCGTCCCTCGATCCCATTTTCGATACAAATTTTGTCCCCCACGCGTTTAATTTATTATTTTCGCCACACCTTTTTGTCCCCCGCGTAGATTTAAATTTAATATTTTATTGATGTATTTTTTTTTTGCTATAAATAGGAGATATTTTTTAGTTGTAAGGGAGTTTGGAGTTTTTTTAGTTGAGTTTTTTTTAGTTTTGAGTTTTTTTTTAGTTTTTAGTTTGATTGGAGAAAAGATTTTTTTAGTTTTTGTTGTGTTCGGTTTTGGAATGCAGAACACGCAGAAGCCAATTTTTGGCTTTTGTTGTGTTCTGCGTGTGCCAAATATTTTCGTTTCTTGATGTTTTAATTTTCCTTCTTCTTCTAATTTTTATGCATATGTTGTAATTTTTATTTTGATTTAATGAAGTAATTTAATTTTTCTAGGGTTGCATTTGATTCAAATTTATGAAGCTTTTATTTTAATTATTTTTTATAGATTTATAAGACGTTCGATTTGTTCGTTTTATCCGCTTAATGCTTTTTGATTATTTACGAATTTTATCAAAACGATTTGTGGCATAAAAATAAACTTGAGAAAGGCATTTTTGTGTATATTGCTCGTAGATAAAATAACATGTATGATGAAGGATAGGAATATACCCTAATTGTATGTGTGGCCTATTGAAAACTTAGAACTTAATGAATCTTATTGAATTTAATTCTCATAGAGATATAGTGAATTAATTTAACGAGGTGTGTTTGTACGGAGCTCGGAAGAGATGTATGAATAAAAAAGGAAGTTTTCGGTTGACAAATTAAATGTACCAAAAATTATAAATCCAAAGAAAATAATATGATTAGAGTGGATTAGTTTGGTGAAGAATTGCAATCCTAGAGTTCTTTTATTTTCTTATTACCTTTTTCTTAAATCAACGATTATTTTGGATAAAATCAGAGAGAAATAATTTTAGTACTCAACAAACTATAGTAACAAATCCTCGTGGGATCGATACTCTACTTATAAATGTTATTACTTGCGACCGTGTATACTTGCACGAGTTCGTGTGTTGAAAAACACGCAACAACCACCCAAACTAATAACAAGCACTTACTTGGCATCCCTGGTCAATGTGGGACTCAACAGATAATACAACATGAATATTTCAAAGTTATTTTTGAAGTTATGATTTTCACCAAAAGTTATTTTATTCTAACAATTATAACTATGTTATTTGTTTAACTCGTGTATGAATTAACTTACATTTAAATAAATTAACTTTATTTATTTAAGGATAATTTTAACAATTGCAATGATCCAATCTTGCCTTGTTGCAAATATAAATTTATCCATTGAGACACAATTGCAATAGCCCATTAGAAGTTTATTTCTTCTTTCATATTGAAAATATGGATTTATTCATTGAGGCAAACATGTTTATAATATAAAGCATATTTTAATTCATGATAAAGTCATATAATTTTATCGTTGCTTTATGTCTCACGAAGAGTGCTAATGAAATCGATAAGCATACAAACTACTAAAAATACCTTAAAAATACTTACATTAAATAAGTATACAAAAAAATAATTTAAAATTAAACAAAGGATAACCAATTCTCCGAGTCATTTTATTTGTGTCATTAGGACACTTTAATCACGTAATTTTTACAAAAAATCCACAAGTCATTCATTTCTAAAATTGAAACACTTTAATCAGATAACATTTCTTTTGTAAAAAAATGAATACTTAGTCACATAATTATGAAGTTACGTGATTAAAGTATTATAATTTAAAAAAGCAAGTAACTTATATGACTTTAGTTCAAAAATAATTAAAATATCATACATTATTGAATCTCAACTGAAAGTTTATAAATTATGGACCTAATTAACCTAGAAGGGGGTGAATAGGTTATTTTTAATTTTTACCAATTTATAATTTAATAACCTAAACAAACCACCCAAGCATACAATCGTGTGTAAATATAAGTGCGGAAATAAAATAATAACACACGATATTTTTAGGTGGAAACAACCTAGGCCACAACAATGACCTAGGAGGAAAACCACCGATCCACCGGACCACCTAACTTTTCATTATGAAAATCAAATGTTCAAGTACAAACTCGATCTTATGCTACCCTTCCTAGGATACTGCCCCAATGTATTTTACTTACGAGCCCCTGCTCTATTTTCACAGTTTCTAAAATTAGCGTGAGCGGTTTCCAAACCAACGTTCCAATAAGCTCCCCGCCAATTAGATCGTTCACAAATCAACTCCAAAAGAAAGGTTAGCACAAAAAGAAACACAAGTGCCCGTGTGTGTTCTAGAACGGATTTAACAATGAATAATCCTAACTAGATGATTTAAAATATATGTCATTTAAATCAAATCAACTAGCAAATTTTAGAGCAAAAATGTTAAGAAAAATTGTCAAATCATTAAACTTTTCCACTAAAAAGATTTTGACACCAACCATGCAAAAATAATACAAATTAATATATTAACTATATCACAATTCTCTTCTCTGCCGCCACATTAATTCAAGTTCAACAAACAACCCAAAAGCTAACAAAAAGCAACATTCAAATTATGAATATGAGAATTTAAAAATCAAATATTAATTAATTATCTTTACTTTAATCCATGAACTCTAAAAACAAACCAACAACAACAACCATATATTTATTACCTTTGATCAATTAGCTTAAAAAATTCTTTTTTTTTCGGCAGATTGCTGTTGCCTTTTTGTTTAAACCCTCTTCGGCACCTTCAACAATTCTTTTTCTTTTATTTGGCAGATTAATGTTCCTTTTTCTTTTTATTTTTTCCAACCCTAATGTATCTATATATAGACAATAATAATATCTAATAGTATTAGGGTTAAATGTATCTTGGGCTTAATTTTTTAAAGCCCATTAAAAACAAAAACTTAATATTAAAAAAATCATTTCTTAAAACACATTATAAAAATATTTAATTAATAATTTCATAAATTAATTAAAGTTTAAATAAATATTTTAACATAAAATATAATTTCAGATTTATGAAAATGTACTATTAAATGCATGAATATAATCCTATGTGTCGTAGTTATAAAAGACATACCTGAAGTACGAATATCTGGAACTTGAACATTTGTTCGGCTTTTCTTGATAAATTTGATAGTAGGCCTAAAATTAAATTTACAAGTAAATATTTTGTCCACGAAAATAACCAACACTCATAGTCCTTACAAACTCCCCCTTTGGCATTTTCGTGTGGCAAAACCTCTCACTTACTACATGACACTTATAAAAATAAGATAAACATACAATGATATCCCAAACTCCATAGTGGAACTATCCTATGGTCCAATAGATCCATCTTCACTGCAACTTGACAAGCTTGTAAGTAACTGAAACAACATTGACAAAGTATAGGACAACTTGGCATGAAAGCCTCATTGCATATTAGTTCAGTTTACATAGAAATAAGTGAAGTGTAAATAATAGTTATGTAGTATGCATTCATATCAATTAAGCTTAATTAAATATGTTCTCTCCCTATATGCATAACAAAATAAAAACATGGAAGTAAAACACATTATTTCTCTCCCCTTTTTGACATACGAGAAGGACAAAGTATTAGACAAAGCAATGAAGCTAAACTCCTCCTAACGATATAGAAATGTAAAAGTAAAGTAATACATAAATGCAATATGCTTTAAACTCCCCCTAAGTTCTATGACTCTCTAACTTAGAAACAAATTAAAAAGGTAATAAATAAAAATGAATAAAAATCTGATTTTTTGTTTTTGTTTTTTTTTCTTTTTTTTAATTTTCATAACTAGCCACATAAGGTATTAAACTCATTTAATTACAAACAAGCACACAACCAATTGAGAACTCATCATTATTTAACTCCAATTTTGATTATTTATCATATAAATAAATAAGTAGAATAGAAGAGGTGCACACACACACTTTAAACATATAATGACATACTAAGATTTACTTAAAGTAGTATATATGTTTAAACTCCACAAATATGTCAATTAATTCATTTATGACCTATCAAGAAAGACTCAGAAGAAAAAAATTATCACCTATCATGTAAAACTATAATCGAGTCTTCAATCTTACAAAATAAAGTATATCCACTAAAGGAGGACTTTTTTTTTGTATTTATACATATGAGGTAAATGATATATAATTTTTTTTTTAAACCTCTATTGGCTCTTTCTTTTTGTGCATTCAATGTGCAAGATTTATATGTAATCGCTTTTTGCATAATCTTTTTTTTTGCACGAGCCATAAACCTAGCATGATGACTTTCACACTAGTTGTGAGGTAGCCCTCTCTGCTCACTGTAGTAGCTTCACACATCACAGTAGGTAGCCCTCTCAATACTAAGTGCCTCCATGAGATAAAGTTTTTAAAAACAAGAAATATAACTCAACATAATTTTACAGTCAAGATTAGTTGAAGTCCTAGAATCTTTCAAGAAAATCCATAAACTTCAAGCATAACATATATGTGTGTTCATGAGTGTGTGAATAAGTTCATGTCAACATCGATCATCACATGTATAAGAATATGTGTGTGTGTAAGCCAAAATTGTAAAATAATTTATACAATAAATATAAAAATGAGTTGAGTCACTAAAAATGAGATTATGTGTATGTAAGTATTAAATGAGTCGAATATTGTGTTGGCCAAACAAGGATGCTATTTGTTTTTTGGTAATAAAATTTGAAATTCTATTTGAGGGAGAAATTCCCAAGGCACTTCTGAGATACTCAAATCTTTGAGTGTCTATGGCTTTAGTGAATATATCAACTAATTGTCTCTCAGTTGGTACAAACTCAAGTGTCACTATTTTCTCTTCAACTAATTCTTGAATAAAGTGATGCCTAATGTCAATGTGCTTAGTTCTAGAATATTGAACCGGGTTCTTAGAAATACATATAGCACTAGAGTTATCACAATATAAGGGCATCATACCTTGTGGTTGACCGTAGTCCTTGAGCATGTTTTTCATCCAAAGCAATTTGTGTGCAAGAGCTTCCTGCAGCAATGAATTCCACTTCAGCTGTAGAGAGTGAGATAGAGTTCTGCTTTTTACTATGCCATGATACTAAGTTGTTTCCAATGTAGAAACAACCACTTGATGTGCTCTTCCTATCATCCTGGTTTCCTATCCAGTCGGCATCTGTAAAATCACTTACTTCACAAGTAGTGTCAGTAGTAAAATATAAACCATAATTACTTGTTCCTGAGATATAGCTGATGATTCTCTTTACATTCTCTAAATGTGATTCCTTAGGGTCATCTTGATAATGGGCACACACACCAACACTAAAACATATGTCAAGTCTACTTGCAGTGAGGTAAAGTAAACTACCTATCATACTCCTATAAAGGGTTTGATCAACACTTTTACCTTGAGTGTCCTTTGTAATTTTTGTGCTGGTACCTAAAGGAGTTCTTAATGGCTTATTAGTTTCAAGACCAAACCTTTTAACATGGTTACAGGCATACTTGGTTTGAGAAATAAATATATTATCACGAGATTATTTGATATGCAAATCAAGGAAGAAAGTCATTTCACCTACCATGGACATTTCAAATTCATTTGTCATAACATGCACAAAATCATCCACTAGTGTACTAGATATGGATTCAAAAACTATGTCATCCACATAAATTTGAGCAATAAAGATCTCGTCACTACTCCTTTTAATGAATAAAGTCTTATCAACTCCCCCTCGAATAAATCCATTTTTCAAAAGATAGTTGGTAAGTCTCTCATACCATGCTCGTGGAGCTTGTTTCAAACCATAAAGAGCCTTTTTGAGTTTGTAAACATGATTTGGAAATTTTGATTCAACAAATCCTTTTGGTTGTTCTATGTACACCTCATCATTTAAAAATCCATTCAAAAAGGTAGACTTAACATCCATTTGATATAATTTGAACTTCATATGACAGGAAATGGCAAGTAAAATCCTAATTGACTCTAGTCTAGCTACAAGTGCAAATGTTTCATCAAAGTCAACTCCTTCTACTTGCGTGTAGCCTTGAGCTACTAACCTAGCCTTATTTCTAACAACAATGTCATTCTCATTAGATTTATTTTTGAACACCCATTTTGTTCCAATAACATTTTTGTTTTTAGGCTTAGGTACTAATATCCACACATGATTTCTTTCAAATTGAGCTAACTCATCCTGCATGGCATTTATCCAAAATTCATCCCTAAGAGCTTCATTCACATTTTTTGGTTCAAATTGAGAAATATAGCATAAATGAGTTACCTCACTTATTTGCGTTATTCTTGTTACCATGCTTGCATTAGGATCTCCAATTATATTCTTAATAGGATGATTTTTTGAAGTTCGAGTTGGATTTATCATTGATGAGGTTTATGCTTCTTCCTTCTTTTGTTCACTTTCCTTCAACTCCTCTTCTTTTATTCCAATTGTGTCACTAGTCATTATTAATTGAGGTGTTGTGAAATTTTCTTCATTTCCAACTTCTTCACTTGTAATCTTCTTACCTCCATCATCTATAACGACATTTATGGATTCCATAACTACATTAGTTCTACAGTTGAAGACTCTATAAGCTCTACTATTTAGGGAATAACCAAGAAATATACCTTCATCACTTCTTGAATCAAACTTACCCAACTGTTCTCGATCTCTAAGTATGTAGCATTTACTTCCAAAAACATGCATAAATTTCAGATTGGGTTTTTTACCTCTCCATATCCCATAGGGAGTTTGGTTTGTACCTGGGTGAAGATATACACGATTTATAATGTGACATGCAATGTTTATAGCTTCAGCCTAAAACCTTTTGGAGACTCCCTTGGCATGCATCATTACTCTTGCCATCTCTTGAAGTATCCTATTTTTCCTTTCAACTACTCCATTTTGTTGAGGTGTGATAGGAGCAGAGAATTCATGAAAGATACCATGTTCTTTGCAGAAGTTAGCATACTTGGTATTTTCAAACTCTTTTCCATGGTTTGTTCTCAGTTTCTTGATGGTTACTATTTTGTCACTTGCTTCAACCTGCACTCTTGTACAATATGAGATGAAGAACTCAAAAGCATTTGACTTGTCTCTAAGAAAGTCTACCCACGTGTAGCGAGAAAAGTCATCTACTACAACTATGATATATTTCTTACCTCCAATACTTTCTATTCTCATAAGACCCATAAGGTCAATATGTATCAATTCCAATGCTCTGTATGTATTTATACTCTTGATCTTCTTATGCACAATCCTAGTTTGTTTACCCAATTGACATGGTCCACATACAGGTATTTCAATTTTTGAGAGAATAGGTAAACCACGCACAGTCTCAGTTTTACTTAATCTAACCAGATCTTTAAAATTCATATGACCTAGTTTTTCATGCCATAAGGTAGTTGAGTCATTAATAGCTAGGTTACATGTTATTATGGATGATGTATCAATACAATAACAATTGTCATGTGATTTGATTCCCTTTATCATACATTCACCCTTTTGATATGTTACAATACAGTGATTGTTTGTAAATTGCACATTAAAATCACTATCATATATTTGACTTATGCTAATCAAGTTTGCCTTAAGTCCTTCCACATATAAAACTTCATTAAGTTTAGGGATACCCTCTATTTGAATAGAGCCTTTTCCAATAATTTTAGATGTTTTACCATCACCAAAGGTAACTATCCCTTCATTGTATTCCTTAAAGGTTTTAAACAAAGAACGATTCCCAGTCATATGTCTAGAGCATCCACTATCAAAATACCAAGCGATATTTGATTTACCTTTAAACGCTATATGGGCCACAAAGCAGTGCAACTCAGATTTCTTAACCCATCCTTTTTTTTTAATTTTGGACATTTGAGTTATCGGTTTCTTATGTTCCTCTTTTTGTGTAGTTCTTGTAGTAAAAACTTTATGTTTTGAAATTTTTTGAGGTTCCTTAGAAATTTTTTTACTTGTGATAGAATCATAAGCATAAAGAAATCTACACTTAGGTCTAATATGTCATTTCCTACCACAGTGATGACAGATAGGAACAAAGTGAATTTTATTAGAATGATAAGGTGCAAAAACTACCTTCCCTACCTGAGCAATAGTGGGTTTTACAAATTGAGTTTTGGATGATGAAGATGTTGATTGTTCATCTATATATCCAATACCTCTCTTATCTCTATGTGGCTTTCTATAGTCTAGGACTTTGGTTAATTTTTTAGCACCTATGGTCAAATTCTTTACCGTCTCTTTAGAAATACTAAGTTCTTTCCTAAGATTTTTGTTTTCCTCAGTGGTTTCTGCTTGTCTCATATTCAAGGCATTAATATTATCAGACAATTCCTTTTTATCTTTCTCTAGTCTAGAGGAATTTTTTTTGTAAACATTGATAATATCATTAAGTTTAGTTACTTCCACAAGCAATTTATCTCTCTCTTCCCTGGCACCTAGACAATCCATGAATAGTTCCTCATAATTTGATACATTAAACTTAGACAGTAAGAGAGAAGAGTTTATTTCCTCATTTTCTTCATCCAAGCTAAGTTCAGAGTCATTGTGATGTGCATTGGTAGTTGCGATGAAGGCACAATAATTAGTGGCATCATCCTCTAAGTTACTAGTATTGTCCTGCTCACTTTCTGTGTCACTGAGTATAGCATTAAAGGCTTTTCCAAATTTCTTTTTATTGTTAGCACAATCTGTAGAAATATGACCAAATCCTCCACAAGTAAAACATTGGGGACTAATGGGTTTACTTTTCTTACCATCAAGGCTAGAAGGCTTGATTTCCCTTGACTTTCGGTCATTCAAACGATTGGATTGTCCCTTGTTGGAATGATTATTCTGTTGACCCTTCTTCTTCATAAAGTTCTTAAATTTTCGTGCTAACAAGACTAGTGACTCATCATTCATATTATCATCACTATCAGAGATGTCCTTTTTGGAGTTTTTGAATGCCACATCCTTATTTTTCTTGGATGGATCAAGAGAAAGCTCATAGGTTTGGATTGACCCGACAAGTTCATCAATTTTTAGTGTGTCTACATTCTTGCTTTCCTCTATTGCTGTAACTTTCACCTTATAGTCTGCTGTTAAAGAGCTTAAGAGTTTGTGCACTTGTATAGGTTGTGGAATTTTCTCACCAAGGTTAGAACAAGCATTAGTGATATCACAGAAGCGAGCATAAAATTGACCAAAGGTTTCGTTGTTGCTCATTTTAATAGAATCAAACTCAGATGTTAGAAATCTCAATTTTGTTTGTTTTACTTGGGAAGTACCTTCATGAGCAAGAGCAAGTGCATTCCATGCATCTTTAGCAGTCTCACATTCGGAGATATGACGGAACTCATCCATCGACACTGCAACAAATATTGAGCTTAGACCTTTTTGATTTTCCCCACTAAGGGTGCATTCTTCAGTGGTCCAGTCTCTTCTTGGCTTTATGATTATTACACCATCTTTCGTTACCGAAGGTGGTTCCCAACCATCAAGAATAGCATCCCACACTTTTTCATCTTGTCTGAGAAAGGCTTGCATGCGAGCCTTCCAGTAAGGGTAATTAAACCCATCAAAGAGTGGGGGTTTAACAGATGACCCACCTTCTTTCATTTGGACCATAAGTAAGTATGTGTGTCCCTAAGAATCAATCTCACTAAGTATATCTAGTGTCGACTTTGATACCAATTAAAAGTTTATAAATTATGGACCTAATTAACCTAGAAGGGGGTGAATAGGTTATTTTTAATTTTTACCAATTTATAATTTAATAACCTAAACAAACCAGCCAGGCATGCAATCGTGTGTAAATATAAGTGCAAAAATAAAATAATAACATACGATATTTTTAGGTGGAAACAACCTAGGCCACAACCATGACCTAAGAGGAAAACCACCGGTCCACCGGACCACCTAACTTTTCATTATGAAAATCAAATGTTTAAGTACAAACTCGATCTTATGCTACCCTTCCTAGGATACTGCCCCAATGTATTTTACTTATGAGGCCCTGCTCTATTTTCACAGTTTCTAAAATTAGCATGAGCGGTTTCCAAACCAACGTTTCAATAAGATCCCCGCCAATAAGATCGTTCACAAATCAACTGCAAAAGAAAGGTTAGCACACAAAAAACACAAGTGTCCGTGTGTGTTCTAGAACGGATTTAACAATGAATAATCCTAACTAGATGATTTAAAATATATGTCATTTAAATCAAAGAGCAAAAATGTTAAGAAAAATTGTTAAATCATTAAACTTTTCCACTAAAAAGATTTTGACACCAACAATGCAAAAATAATACAAATTAATATATTAACTATATCACAATTCTATTCTATGCCGCCACATTAATTCAAGTTCAACAAACAACCCAAAAGCTAACAAAAAGCAACATTCAAATTATGGATTTGAGAATTTAAAAATCAAATATTAATTAATTATCTTTACTTTAATTCGTCAACTCTAAAAACAAACCAACAACCATATATTTATTACCTTATTTGTAAGGACTATGAATGTTGCTATTTTCGTGAACAAAATATTTACTTGTAAATTTGTTTTTAGGCTTATTATCAAATTTATCAAGAAAAGTCGAACAATTATTCAAGTTTCAAATATTTGTACTTCAGTTATGTTTTTTATAACTACGACACATAGGATTTTATTCATGCATTTAATAGTACATTTTCATAAATCTGAAATTATATTTTATGTTAAAATATTTATTTAAACTTTAATTAATATATAAAATTATTAATTAAATATTTTTATAATGTGTTAAGAAATGATTTTTTTTAATATTAAGTTTTTGTTTTTAATGTATTTTAAAAAATCAAGCGCAAGATACATTTAACCTTAATATTATTAGATATTATTATTTTCTATATACAGATACATTGGGGTTGAAAAAAATAAAAAGAAAAAGGAACATTAATCTACTTAATAAAAGAAAAAGAATCGTTGAAGGTGGCGAAGAGGGTTTAAACAAAAAGGCAACATCAATCTGTCGAAAAAAAAAAGAGTTGTTGAAGCTAATTGATCAAAGGTAATAAATATATGGTTGATGTTGGTTTGTTTTTAGACTTCATAAATTAAATTAAAGTAAAGATAATTAATTAATATTTGATTTTTCAAATACACAACTAATTTGATTTTCCATTTCCAAATAAATTTTCAATAAACCAAATAAAATGTATGCAAGAAACAAGGAAGGATAATTTATTCTTTTTGCATCACAACGACTTCAAAGTTAGTTCTCTAATGTGAATTCTTTTTTTTTTTTATATATATTTTGAGTCTTTTCTCCTTTAAAGCAACAAACAGATTTCATCTAAAATTAATGACAAAAATAAATAAATGCTTAGAAATATTATAATTCGATCATATGAATAGAAACAAATAATGCATACGGTCTTTAGCAGTATTATAGGGTTATTATTTTGATAATATTTCAAATATGAGGAATTTTTTGATATCAAATCAAAACCCATGGGTGTTTATGATATAGAATTATAACAAGTAAAAGAAAAACCATCTCCAACCTGCTCAACTCCTGGGTATCTATCTATCTGCTGCTGCCTCTACAGCAAGAGAGCAAGAAATCTCAGCCGAGCCACCACCATAAACAATAGAATTGTTGCAAATGAGATTCCTAGCAACACATAAGGCATCATGGATGCTGCGTTTTGTCTCCTCTATCATCATTTTATTACCTGATTATCATCAGGTATTAGCTAGCCACAATGTCCAAATGTGCAATTATCATGGATACATACATTTAGAGTCTCATGCCAGCTGTTATCTATTCTGCTTATATATAAAAAAAAAAAGCAATGCATAATAGTCATGGGAAAAAAGCAAGTCAAAAATACAAACCTACCTCCACGAATAAATATGTATGGTTACAGCTCTCGAATTTGCACATTGCTCAATGTACAGCATTCGATCTTTAGTTGTACCAAATGATTTTTCTCGAACCAAACCAGCCTTAAAGAAGGAACATCAAATGGAAACTTATTGCAGTTATACTAGTGAGGGCAGGTATATATGGAGCTAGTTTTACAGATAGCTAAAAATACTCATAAATTATTCATCCATTTGTACAAGTTCAACGTTATTCAACCTTAACTTCATCACACTGAAATACAAAAGAAAAAAACTGTATCTATTCTTGAGCAATAATATAAAATTAGGGAAGAAAACAATTATTTATATGCTGCATAAGTAGAGGGCAAGAACAGACACAAAAAAGCTAAACATACCTTTCCTAGCTAACTTATCAGGAATCAGCTCCTGGAACCTTGGCACAATTCTTCCGCCTACAGTACACCAATAAAATCACTAGAAAATTATATAGAAAAAACATAAATTATACAAGTTAGCTTACAGATCAATTTTTTTTTAAAAAAAAAAAGAGTAATAAAGTTATTTTGGTCCCTTGAATCTGAGTTGATAAGTCATTTTAGTCATGAAGTAGATATGGTCCAAAATTATCTTGAAAGTTGAAAGGACCAGATTGACTTTTTACTCCCTAAAGAATATATGAACTAAGAAGTTGCTAAAATGCCTGAATGAATTCTACCTGTTGCTATTGCGATTAACTCTAACTCTACACCACCAACCCATCTGACAGCAGGCAAGTTCCTGTGCATCAATAAATGATTTGCTTTATCATCAACCCCCATTGGCAGATAACCAATGTAGCACCAACATCCTGTGACTCAGAAAAATCAGCCTCCAATAAGCACATACAATAATAAGTGACTTCAAATATAATTTTACCTCCCAACCTAAAACATCAAAATATTAAATAAAAACTAAAAAGAAAGCTAGCTACAACATAAACATACTTAGATATCCTTATATGTCATCATAAAACAATTAAAGAAATTCAAAACCAATAATAAGATAAGCAAATTAATCAAAATAACCTTGCATTTTTGGACCATATCATCAAAGTATTTCTGTTCTTGCTGACGTAAAGTCTGGAACTTCTGAACTGTATCAATGTCAACCTTATGTTTAGTCTTTGGCTTTGGTGGCTCAAAGGAGCAAGTCAAGATAGCAATTTTTGCATCTTCAATTTGCTTTGGCATCTGTGGATGGCTCATGTCTTTGTCAACAACTATTCCATAAATTAGCTCAGTATCTTGCAGCTTGCTCCCCACTTTTCCGTCCACCTTGATTAAGTCTAAGTTCACGTCCTTCCTCTCTAAATCTGCAACAGCAAGAACTGCTTTAACAGCAATCTCAGACAGATTTTGCTTGCACCTGTTGACACTGTAACATGAAAGAAGAAATTCATACTAATGTTGATATATAAAATACATGCAACTTCCCAGGGAAAAAAAGATATACAACTTTAGGAGCATAATGTCACGAACTTAATTTCTCAAGTAGCGATCGTGCGGCACTTAGCACGGTCCGTTGCACTAAGCCTGCCTTTGAATCCGAAATGTAACTCCAAAGAGAATAGAAAGACTTTGCAAAGAATGCTTTGTATTGCTCTAGAGAGAGTTTATGTTACAAATGCTAAGAATTCCCAAGGATGAATACAAATGAAGACCAAGTGGTCTATTTATAGTGTGGCAATGAGCAGGAGTATCTGCCACGTTTCTACAGATCCTTCTAGCTACAGAATATACAAGAGAGTTCTATGTACCGATCGCCACGAGGTTCTAGGACCTTACATCCAACTCTAGAGTCTTCTAGGTTTGTCTACCTCATGACACCAGGGATGTTCCATGAGCTTCCAGTGAACCTACAACCTTGCGAACCATCCGTGCGTTCTAGAATATTTCGACATTCTGCCACCCTCTAGTGTGCTGCAGAACATTCTAGGGTCTTGAAAGCTTGAGTTGAGTCCATCCGACTCGGCCACTTCTAGACTTCTCTAGGCAGCTCTAGAACTTTCCATGTGTCTAGATCCTTTGGCAGGCCATCATTTGGATTTTTAGGAGCGGTTGGGCGGGACGTGACACCTGCTCCCCACCAGTTAAGTTCACAGTGCCTCGTCGCACCTTCAAGTTGAAACCTCTCTGCAAAGGCATTTTTGAATTGCCACAAGTAATCCTCGGGTTCCCAACTTGTCTCTCTTCTTAGGGCGTTTTTCCATTTGACCAAGTATTAGTATAACTTAGTACGCCCTTCGTCGGATCAAGGTATGCCAAAATTGAGTCCACTTATTTTTCGAAGAGGTTACTCTTGCTTGTAGCGCCCTCTTGGATTCTCCCACTTATGTCTTCCTTGTCTCCGTGAAAGGGTTTAAGCGTACTTACATGAAAGGCCAGGATAGATTTTAAGCTTTGGAGGGAGTTGCGGTTTGTATGACACCTTCAGGCTTTCTTAAGGATAGGAAATGGTCCGCTATATTTCCGCACTAA
The DNA here is from genome assembly GCA_033030585.1 of Hippophae rhamnoides. Lineage (NCBI taxonomy): Eukaryota > Viridiplantae > Streptophyta > Magnoliopsida > Rosales > Elaeagnaceae > Hippophae > Hippophae rhamnoides. Next base: position 21,362,569 of record CM065438.1, on the reverse strand, counting down.
CCCATATGAACCTTCCGCATGAGGACTTGAATTGTTGGGGCAATAGTTTCACCAGGACCAAATCACGCTTCCTACCTCTACCATCCTCCCTCTAGCATCGGCCCCATTTCTTCATCTTCTTAGACGCCTTATGCAAATAGGCGGCCAACTCCGACTTCGTTCATGCCGAGGCATGGCAAACTTGAAGGCAGCGGGGCTCTTCCGCTTCGTAACTCGTGGCCAAGGCATGGGGAGTCATGCGGGTTTACGCCCATGACAATCTCGAAAGGACTCTTTGTGGTGACTCGCTCTTGCAGATTATACAAAATCACATCAGCGAACCGCCCATCTCGTTGATTGGCAACTCACAAAGTGCACGAGATACAACTCCAACAATGCATTGGCACGCTCCGTCTGTCCATCACTTTGAGGATGAAAGCTTGTAGAGAAGTTCAAGTCACGATCATAACGGCGAACAATTGATCAAAATTTCCTGTGAATCGTGGGTCTCGATCACTTACTATATTGGATGGAATCTGCTTCACAACATGTTTAAAGGAACAAACATGCTACCTCATCTCGTCGTAAATGCGTCCGAGGTTGAGAGTAGGTATGAATGTTGCATCTTCTTTGAAGCTTGTCAATAACGACAATTATCTTTGCCCGAAAGCCTCGATTTTGGCCGGACAAGTACGAAGTCCATGTAGACACTCTCCCATGGTCTCTCTGCGGAATAGCATGACGGATCTAGCAATCCTCCCGGTGCAAATGCTTTGCTATCTTGTCTTGTTGGCGTACAAGGAAAGTCTTCACGTAAAGCTTCGACATCGTCTAGAAGTTGAGGCCACGATAGTAGATGGATTTGATCAAAGCAGGGTGCTGGCGCCGTTCTGGGTGTCCGGCCAAGGAATCATGGCATTCCTTGATAAGCTCTTTCCTTAAGCTCGCGTTTTGTACGAAGATGCGACTACGCGCGTAGAGTAGTCAGTCCCCCAAAAATCGTCTCTTCTTCCTTGATGAGGCAAGGAGGTCTTGAGCAAAGGGCATCGTCTCTAACCCTTATTTGATCATTTCTAACAAAGGACTACTTGGCACGCAAGGCTGCTAGTTAGTCTTCCATTTCAACGCACGGCCCACCACATTAGCTTTGCCCGGGCTTGTACTCCACACGTAGTCAAGTCGAGCTACGCAAGATATCCTGCCATCGAGCTTGCTTGGGACTCGACTTCTTTTGAGTCTAGAAGTAGCTTGTTAACATTGTCGTCATGATAACAAAATGAGAGCCCGATAAGTAGTGTCGCCGCCGCTGCCAGACAATGAATGACGGCGGTCATTTCCTTCTCTTGTACGGTGTAACGGCGTTCGGTGTCGTTAAGCTTGCGGCTCGTAGGCTATCGGACATCCTTCCTGCGCATCAATACTCGCCCAATGGCAAAATCGATGCATCCGTGTGCGGCTCGTACCTCTTGGAAGGGTACGGTAGGCAAAGCAGGTTCTTTCACTAACGGCTCTTCAAGTCTTCAAAACGAGGCTTGGCATTCACTTGTCCATTCCCGAGCCTTGTTCTTTTTGAGTAAGTTAGTGAGTGAGGTTGCTTTCTGCTGAGTAGGACTTGATGAACCTTCTATAGTAGTTCCTGAGTCCGAGAAAAGATCTTAACTCGGGAACTTTGGTAAAAGGTTCCCATTCTTGGATGGTTTTCACCTTTGCTCCATCCATAAATCAATTTCCCATCCTTTATCCTATGCACAGGAACATCACCTCATCTTGGGCAAAGGAACGCTTCTCTTCTTGACGTATAGATCATTTTCCGCTTAGGGACCTCGAACACCTTCTTCAAATGCTCTAGATGTTCTTCCAGTAGTCCATTTATAGATCACAATGACGTCAGAGATATCTACCACGAACCGGTCGAGTAGGGATGGAAAATCTTGTTCATGAAGTGCGAGAAGGTGGGCTGGTGCATTTGTGAGGCCAAATGGCATAACAAGGAACTCATGTGCATCATACACGATTACACAAGTAGTCTTGGGCTCATCTCCGCTTAGCTATGCGTTGCACTGGTAGTATCCCGATCGTAGGTCCAATTTTGTGAAGTATCTTGCTACGATTGATCGAAACAAAATCAGCAATAAGAGGAATAGGATACTTGTTTTTGGCCAGTGATCTTATTTAGAGCTCGTAATCGATGCACGTTCGCGTGAGCCATCCTTCTTTTGAAATAGCACCGGGGAACCAAATGGGGCTTTGGAGGGCCTTATGGCCCGACATCCGGCTAATTCATCGAGTTCTTCCATAATCTTATGGCTACCGAGTTTACCATCCGATATGGGCTGCATTCTTCGGTGGCCTGGCGCCTTAGGGTTCTAGCTCTGTTCATGGTCCCCCTCCCTCGTAAGCCGGAGGTTGGGTAATGCTTCGGCCTGGTGATTACATCTTGGAACTTATCTAAGACAACTTGCACTTCCCGTTGGCAAGCAGCTTGGCTTTGATGACGTCTCTGCGTCATCGTATTCTTTTAGAATGGCCAAGTAATTCTCTTTCTCAATCCCTTCTTGAATTGAAGTGTTGAGAGAGACTTGGATAGTAGGTTTCTTCGGTCCTTCCGTCGGCACCGCGTGCCTTCGTCACCAGTCCATGATACCACGTAGAGTTTGAGCGTGGCACCGCAGAAGCTCTTACCTGGTCCAAGAACTCACGCCGAATACAAGCGTGAAGTCATCCATGGCGCGTTGATAAGTCCACTTGGCCATTCCATGCACCAAGGCGACCTTAACTCACTCGAGCAACTCCATGTAACCGGTAGTCTTCTTCGGAGTTAAGCCGCTTTGAGAGAACCACTCCATTGACAACCTTTAGGCCGAGTCTCTTTGCTTCCAGAAACAAAGTTGTGAGATACCCCGTGTCGACCAATGCTTTGGTAACATTCCCGTTAATGGTGGCATCCACGTACATTAACCTTTGGGGAGTGCTTTGGGGGCACTGCACATTGCACCAAGTAGGCGCAAAGAACCCATCTTCGCACTGCGTCCAGGCTCGCCTCCATCACGGTCGAGTGGAAGCAACTAAGGCACTCAAGGCCTTCCTCTTCGGACATTCACGTGCCCAATGCGGTCCGTCGCAAATGAAGCACGTTACACGGGGCTTTGAGGCATTCCGATCCTCCTTCTCCTTCCCCTTATCCCGTGGCTTGAACGAGGAGTTGCTTTTATGATTTTTGGAACCCTAACTTTTGACATGGCCTCCATTACTCTTCTCTCCACCAAACTTTTTATCCGAGGCTTTTGGGCTCTCCTTGTTTGTGGAGTATTCGATAAAGCTTTCCGCAGTTGCGATGGCCGAAGACAAGTCTTGGAAACCACGTCGCTTAAGCTCCAAATTAGCCCATGATTGGAGACCATCCATGAATAAGAATAGGGCATCCTTGTCAGTTGTGTCGGGGACTTCTAGCAACAAGGTTGTGAACTCCTTCCACATAGTCCCCTTATGCTACCCGTTTCTTCAATTGTCGCATGATCGGCCCGCCTCTCCTCGGCATTTACGAAGAGCGCATCTTGAACTCCCTTTTGAAATCTTCAAAGGTGTCATTGTGCAAACCCTGCGTTGCACGTCTCCGTGTCTCCGCCTCTACCACGATAGCGGTGTCGGACAAATACATAGCACCAGTTCGATCTTCTTGGCGGTCCGTTATACCGGTAGCCTCCAGTATTGTTCCAACCCCATAGGAAGTTCTCCGGCTTCACACAGCGTTCCTAACGCCATTGAAGGTCTTGGGCTTGGGAACATCCACCTCTTAGCCTCGATTACGGTGGTTGTGCTAGTTCCCGCGGCCAGCCGCATCTGAAAAGCTAGATCACCACCCGTATCCTCAACTCTAAGCAAGACATTTGCGAGTTCTCTTTGGATGAGATCTCTTACCTTGGCGAGTTCGACTTTCGACCCATCGATCTCTTGCCTTGGCACCATCTAGCTGGATTGAGTGACATGCCGCATTGCGTGGATCTCCACATCCTCGACCTCCAAGCCATTGCAACGCTCCCCAAGTTGTCCACTTGGTCAAATAGCTCACGAAGCTATCCTGCGCGGCTCCACGACACGTGCCTCGAAGCTAGAAAGTATGTCTTTCGACTTGGCTCGAGATTCCTTTGATGGTTTACGGGGTTTCCTCACGTCCACGTTCCATAGGTGGAACATCAACGCTTGGAGTAGATGGACCACATTCTTCATTATGCCAAGAATAAGATTGCTTGACCTAATGCTCGATACCAACTGTCACGACCTTAATTTCTCAAGTAGCGATCGTGCGGCACTTAGCACGGTCGCGTAACTACTGCCTTTGAATCCGAAATGTAACTCCAAAGAGAATAGAAAGACTTTGCAAAGAATGCTTTGTATTGCTCTAGAGAGAGTTTATGTTACAAATGCTAAGAATTCCCAGGATGAATACAAATGAAGACCCAGTGGTCTATTTATAGTGTGTGACAAGCCTGTGAGTATCTGCACATTTCTCTAGATCCTTCTAGCTGCAGAATATACAAGAGAGTTCTATGTACCAATCTACGCATGAGGTTCTAGGACCTCTATCCAACTCTAGAGTCTTCTAGGTTTGTCTAGCTCCTTCATGCACCTTGGGATGTTCATGACTTCTACAACCTTCCTGAATCATTCGGTGCGTTCTAGAATATTCCAGCCCATTCTAGCACCCTCTAGTGTACTCTAGAACATTCTAGGGTCTTTAAGCTTGAGTTGAGTCCATCCAACTCTAACCCTTTCTAGACTTCTCTAGGCAACTCTAGAACTTTCCATGTGTTTAGATCCTTTAAGCAGCCATCATTTGGATTTTTAGGGGCAGTTTGGGCAGGACGTGACAATAAGGTTGCATCAACTTCCATGTACTGTAAGTACACTACTAGCATTTTATAATACATCTCGTTCTCATACAAATCACTACCAAAGTTGATTACAAGTTAATTCCCAAAGGGAGTTTACATCTTCGATGATAAAGCAGTCATGCAAGTTTGAACCAGAGGCTCTATATTTGTCGCCTCAAATTCAAATTTTTGAGATATACGTTTCAAATGCTCAGAAGCAATTCTAGAGGCCATCTCATAGCCCTCAGCAATCCGTATGGGATGAATACCACGCTCTAAAAGCTGCTCAACCTGTTCTAGAAGTGCACCAGCCATCACAACAACTCCAGTTGTCCCATCACCAATTTCATAATCCTGACTTCGTGAAAGTTCAACCATCAATTTCGCAATTTGATTGTCCAAATCCATCTACTCTAAAATTGTTGCCCCGTTATTTGCTGAGAACAGGAAGAGACACAAAAATAAAGGTTAGCTCAAACCCGTTGCTCAGAGACTAGAGATGAACAAAAAAAAATACAACTCTTTGACCTTGAAAAAGGGCAAGAATACAAATTACATGACAACTAACCCACAGTACATATAAGTCATATTTTTCTGTCAACATAAAGACAATTAAGCTCACAACAGTAACGCCAAATTTTAGCTCAGTGAATGTTTCATCTATGTATGAGTATTGGAGATAAAATTAAGGAGTAAATTAAGGAGTGTCAACTCCTTAATTTAAGGAGTAAATCAAGGAGTTGTGATCCTTAATTTAAGGATTAATTCTGTTATAAAACTCTTTAATTTAAGGAGCAAAACATGGAGTAAAACATGGAGTAAAACATGGAGCAAAACAAGGAGTAAAACATGGAGCAAAACAAGGAGCAAAACATGGAGCAATTCATGGAGCAAAACAATGAGCTTAATTCAAGGAGCAATTTAAGGAACCATTAATTTAAGGAGTAATTCAAGGAGTGAATTTTCCTATAAATAGATGTGTAATTGTAATGAATTAATCATCCAAAGTGTTCATTCCAATTGAGAGAAAAGCTTAGAGAGAAAAGCTTTTGTGAGAGAAAATTGAGAGTAATTTTCTTGGGTGTAATTGGGTTGTGAGTTGTGAGTGTTGTAAACACCTTGTGTAATTTCTCCCACTTTCGATAAAAGATGCATGGCATGGTCAGGAGACGTAAGCAAGATTGGCCGAACTTCAGTTATCAAATTTTGTGTGTTATTTTTCTATTCTTGCTTTCTCGTAAATCGGCTTATCGGGAATTAGCGTTATTTCCCAACAAGTAGTATCGAGCTATTGGTGGTGATTTCTATCAATTTTACGCAAGAAATAGTCGAGAAATGATCCAGGAGGAAGTCGATTTTTAGTGGGAGCGATAGCGTAAGAGATGAAGGAAGAGGTGAAACTCGAGAAATTTGATGGCAATGATTTTGGGTTTTGGAAAATGCGAGATAGAGGATTATACGTATCAAAGAAATCTATATCAACCTCTCTCGGGAAGAAACCGAGAGTATGAAGGAAAAATATTGGAATCTTACAGGCATAATGACGCAAAGTTATTCGATTAACGCTATCCGTAATGTTGCCTTCAACATAGCAAGGAAAAGACCGCAGTGGTCTTGTGGCCCTCTCCAATATGTATGAGAAGCCGTGACCTCGAAACAAAGTGCACTTGATGAGCGTTTGTTCAGTGCGAATGAATGAAGCCGGTATCGGTAGCTCGACATCTCGATGAACTCAACACAATCACCCCGATTGAGTTCGGTGGAAATTAAATTCGATGAAGAAATGCGAAAGCATTAATACTTTTATCTTCTTTACCGAGAAAGTTGGAATCCTCTTGTCACTTTGTGGTAGCTCGTCGGGAAGCGATAAGTTGAAATTTGACGATGTTCGTGATACGGTTCTCGGTGAAGAGATCCGACGTAGAGTCGGAGTGAATCGTCAACTTCTTGATTTGCATACGAGTCGAGAGGAAGAAATTCAACCAAAGGGAATGAACGTGGCGGAAACAGTACTACCGAGGTAGATCAAAGGACAGGAGGTCCAAATCCGGGGAATCCTAATAATTCCTATAGCTCGAAGACTATCGAGTGTTGGAATCGTGGAAGATAGGACATTACAAAAAATCGGTGCAAGAGTGCAGAGAAGGAAAACAAGTGAAGGCGAGGCAAATGTTACTTCCACCTCGGGAGAGACGATGCATTGATATGCTCTTTGGAGAGCAAGGAAGAATCTTGGGTGTTAGACTACCGGAGCATCGTTCCGTGCTACTTCACAAAAAGAATTCTTCGAGAAATATGTCTAGGAAACCTTGGAAAGGTATATCTTGGTGATGATTAATCATGTGCTATTATTGGCAAGGTGTAGTGAAGATTAAGTTGAACGGATGCATTTTGGGAGGCGAAGGATGTCGAGGCGTATTCCCGATCCGAGAGAACTTAATCTCGGTAGGCGGTTGGCCGATGAAGAGCTACACTACGATCTTGCTGGTGATGATTGGAAGATTTCAAAGTGGTGCGATGAGTTGCTCGAGGCAAGAAAAGTGGCACTCTTTACGCTGACGAGAGGCACGTTGTTCAATTACGGTTGCGACGAGCAATGAAACACCAAATCTGTGGCACGAGAGACTAGGCCATATGAGTGAGAAGGGGGGATGAAGATTATGCACTCAAAGGGAAGACTTCCAGGTCTACGATGCGGAGATAGACATGTGTGAAGAATTGCATACTTGGAAAGCAAAGAGAGAGTCGGCTTTCGGACAAGTTGCGAGAATCCCAAAGAAGGAAAGACTAGAGCTTATTCACTCGATGTTTGGGGACGACGGTAGCCGTCTATTGGTGGGAAACACTACTTCTTGACTTTCATTGATGATCGCTCTCGGAAGGTATGGGTTTACTTTTTAAAGCATAAGTCGAAGTATTTGAGGCTTTCGGAAGATGGAAAGCTATGGTGGAAAATGAGGCAGGTTTAAAGATCAAAAAGCTTAGAACCGATAATGGTGGTGAATATGAAGACACCAGATTCAAAAATTTCTACTTATGAGCACGAGATCGAATGGAAATAAGCGCATGCCAGACACTCCTCAACACAATGGTGTGGGCGGCGTATGAACCGAACGTTGACGAAAGAGCCGAAAGCATTCGTATACGGTCTACCGAAGCAATTCTGGCGAAGTAGTCAACACGGCGGCTTACTTGATCAACCAGGGGCTCACATTAGAGCGTAGAATACCGAGAAGAGGTATGGAGCGGAAAAGAGGTGAAACTATCACATCTAAAAGTTTTCGATTGTGTAGCATTTGTGCATATGGTGATCGAGGCAAGAATAAGCTTGATCCCAAATCCAAGAAATGCACGTTCATTGGCTATGGTGAGGATGAGTTTGGCTACCGCATTTGGGATGACGAAAAGAAGAAAGTTATCCGTACAGGAGATGTGATTTTCAACGAAAGGGTGATGTATAAGGACATGCGTAAAATAGACGCCCGATGACTCGAGCAGAATGAGTCGGTATTTGCGGTCTGGAATGATGTCCCCGGATACTTCCGCAATAGAACCAATTGTAACAAGTCCTCGGCCCGAGGAGGAACTTGTTGGACAAAGCAGACACGTGATTCCGACACACCACAACCTCTTGCACTCGACTCTGTATTGAGAAGGTCTTTTCGACCTCATGTGCCTAACGAGATACATAAACTATATGTTCTTTGAATGATGGAGGGGAGCACTGAATGCTATGATGAAGCTTGTCGGACTCGAGATTCCAACAAGTGGGAGCTTGCTATGAAAGAAGAAATGAAATCTCTCATCTCCGACCGGACATGGGAACTAGGTAGTTACCTATGGGAAAGAAGGCACTTCCTGACAAATGGGTGTACGTGGTGAAAGAGGAGAATGATGGTTCCAAAGAGATACAAAGCCGCTTCTAGTTGTCAAAGGGTTTCAACGAGGAAGGAAGGAGTTGACTACACCGAAATTTTTGCTCGTTGTGAAGCTTAATACTATCGGATCGGTATTGAGCATATGTAGCCATCGAAGATCTTCATCTTGAGCAGTTGGATGCGAAGTTGCATTCCTTAAGTGGAGATTTAGATGAAGAGATATACATGTACCAACCAAAGGTTTCTCAAAAAGGGGAAGAAGAGCATGGTGTGCAGACTTAAGAAGAGTTTGTATGGCACGAAACAAGCCCCGAGACAATGGTACAAAAAATTTGGCTTGACTTTCATTACCTGAGGAAGGTTTCAGTGCAATGCTTGATCATTGTTCCTACTTCAAGAGATATAGGTCGAGTTATATCATTTTACTACTTTATGTTGATGATATGTTAGTAGCGAGGTTGGGATATGGATGATATTAAAAGGTTGAAGCAATGAATTGTCAAAGGAATTTGACATGAAAGACTTGGGTCCAAAGAAAGAAGATTCTTGGAATGCATGTAGCTAAGGTTCATTATGCCTCGACCATTGGAAGTTTGATGTCACTGCATAGTCCGTACGAGACCGGACATTGGCCGTGCGTGGGAGTTGTTAGTAGATTTATGTCAAATCAAGGGAAAACTCATTGGGAAGCGATCAAGTGGATTTTGAGGTATCTGTAGGCACCATGAGAAAAGTGCTTGTATTTTAGTAAAGGAGAGTTAAAAGTACAAGTGCGTACGACGCAAACTTTGGAGGTGAATTTGATTACGAAGAAGCACCATGAGTTATATATTCTTGTTGAACTACAATTTGTTAGTTGGATGTCACAAATACGTAAAATTGTCACTCTATCCACTTCTGATCTTGAGTATGTAGCAAGATGGCGAAGCTAGTAAAGAGATGATATGGCTTGAGTTTGTTAATTGAAATGGGATTCAAACAAAGAGAAGAATTTTACTGCGTAGTGATAGTCAAAGTGCAATACACTTGGCGAAGAATTCAAAGACATTTCATTCTAGAACAAGCATATTGGACTTCGTTATCACTTCATCATATCTACATTGGAAGATGATGTGTTAATGCGGAGAAGATTCAAGGAAGCAAAAATCAATGAGATATGTTAACAAAGGTGGTGACTATTGACAATGGAAGTTGTGCTCAACTTTAGTTGTCTGCTGAGTAACAAAGACTAGAAAAGGCATTGCATTGATCAAGGTGTGAAGACAGATTGAAATCAGTCTTCAAGTGGGAGATTGTTATAAAGCTTTTTAATTTAAGGAGCAAATTAAGGAGCAAAACATGGAGCAAAACATGGAGTAAAACATGGAGCAAAACAAGGAGCAAAACATGGAGCAATTCATGGAGCAAAACAATGAGCTTAATTCAAGGAGCAATTTAAGGAACCATTAATTTAAGGAGTAATTCAAGGAGTGAATTTTCCTATAAATAGATGTGTAATTGTAATGAATTAATCATCCAAAGTGTTCATTCCAATTGAGAGAAAATTTGGCCGAACTCCGTTATCAAATTTTGTGTGTTATTTTTCTATTCTTGCTTTCTCATAAATCTGGCTTATCGGGAATTTGCGTTATTTCCCAACAAATTCAAGAAGTAAAACAAGGAATCCTTAATTGAAGGAGTAAAACAAGGAATCCTTAATTGAAGGAGTAAAACAAGGAATCCTTAATTGAAGGAGTAAAACAAGGAATCCTTAATTGAAGGAGTAAAACAAGGAATCCTTAATCCAAGGAGTAAAACAAAGAATCCTTAATCCAAGGAGTAAAATAAGGAATTCTTAATTCAAGGAATGCTTAATTCAAGGAGTAAAACAAAGAATGTTTAATTCAAAGAGTAATTCAAGGAGTAAATCTCCTTATATATAGCTATAGAATTGTAATGAAAACATGAAAGAAAGAATACAATTTTGAGAGAGCTTGTTTTATTTAGAAAGGCCTTTAGGCCTTGGCCTTTGGCCTTGACGTTTCCAACACTAATTTTTCAACATGGTATCAAAGCAGGACCATTGGCGGTGGAGGAGAGCTACCTTACACTTACACCCGTGGCAACCATAAGACCACCACCGTCCGTCGACACAGTCGATGTGAGGGGGAGTGTTGAGGAGTCCCACATCGACCAAGTACTAGCATAAGAGCTGGTTTATAAGCCTGGGCAGTCCTCACCCTAGTAAGCGCGTTTTCAAGGGTAGAGTTAGGCCCAGGTGAATCAACAATGAGGCAATACATCATCAAACACACTGTAGAACATAATATCAACAACTAGTAAAAGGGTCAATGAATCCACGAAGTTTAGGCTACATTTTACCTAATCGACTAATCAAGAAATGCACAAAAGTCAACCAAATCACTAAAGACAATACAAATTCCATAGATTACCTACTAGTTATTAAAAGTTGTTGAGAAACAAATCATTCTCAAAGCTTAGCTATCGCGAAAAGAATCAATAATATTTTTATAGAGTCTATTACTCCTCAAGAAGTGTTAGCTTTATGTACCATAAATACCATACACTTGTAATTCAATAATTAGAGTTATAAGGTTTGAAATAAAACCTTATACCATATCAGTTAGAAAGTTAGAAGTTATTGAAAATCAATTTTCCAAAAAGTTTAAACTATTTGGAAAAAGGCTATCAATGCTTTGGGTTTGTTTGAAACTATTTTAGAAAGTGCTTTCAAATAGAACAAAGCATTTTGAAAAGTGATTGGCAATCTATATGAGAGATGCTTTTAAAATTTGAACAACACTATTTATACTTTTAGGTGACGTTTGGTTCATGGAATGGAATCGGAATGGGTATAAGAATAAGAATGAAATGGAAACAGTTTTGTTTGGTTTGATCACTCGAATCAAAAAAATATCAATATTACAGTTGTTAGAAATACTTAATGATTGTATTCTATTATGTGATTAAATGAATATACATGGTGCATTTATATAAGAGTTACAAGTAAATTAGATATGTCTAAAGTAACTAGATATAGATATGACTAAAGTAAATAGATATACATTAGCAGATATATATACATTAATATGTTACTAGATATACATTAACAACAGTGTTTGGTTTACAACTAAAATGGAATGAAAATACTATATATTACCTTAATATCTCTATATTCAGTAAAATTTAAATAATATTATTTAATTGTTATTTTTTCGTTAGATAAAAAATACATTATTAAAATAATTATTTTTTTAAATAATTATTACTTAAAAATAAAATATAGTATTAAAATTATTATTTTTCTAAATAGGGTTTAAGATTTTGAGGTTTGGGATTTGAGATTTAGGGATTTGAGGATTAGGATTTTAGAATTTAGGGTTTAGGGTTATATTTGTGGGTTAAGGTTTAGGGTTAAAGTTATTATTTTTCTAAATAGGGTTTAGGGTTTAAAGTTTAGGATTAAAATTATTATTTTTCTAAATAGGGTTTTGGGTTTTGGGATTTGTGATTTAGGATTATATTTGTAGGTTAAGATTTAGGGTTAAAATTATTTTTTTAAAATAGGGTTTTGGGATTTGATATTTATGATTTAGGGTTATATTTGTGGGTTAACATTTAGGGTTAAAATTATTATTTTCCTAAATAGGGGTTTAGGTTTTGAGATTTGGAATTTAGGGTTTAGGGTTATATTTGTGGATTAAGATTTAAGATTAAAATTATTTTTTTAAATAGAGTTTTGGGTTTTGGGATTTAGGATTTGAAATTTAGGATTTAATGTTTAGGATTATATCTGTAGGTTAAGGTTTATGGTTAAAATTATTGTTTTTTTAAATAAGGTTTAAGGTTATATTTGGAGTTGGAGTAAAATAAAAAAAATTGAGATGCGAATGAGATCATGATTCCTTAAGGGAAAAAATAAATTCTAATTCCTTATCTTTTATGAATCGATTTCATTTTATTTTCACTTTTAAGCCCAACTAAACATAAAATTGGAATAAATTCGTTACATTCTAATCAAACAAACATAGGGTTAAAAGTATTAAGTATTACTTAAGATAAATAATTTTGAATGCAATGCTATTACTTAAAATAACTATCATGGCGACAATTATAACCACTTCTACCATTTTTATCCCACACCTGAATGTTTCTCTTAAGACTTATAACCACACCATTCCAAACGGGCTCTTCTATACATTCTATCACTGGCTACAATCATTTTGTTCGCCAAGGCACATAGTCTATGAAACTAACCAAACAACTACTACTTCCAGTACACCTAGAGCAATTAAAAAAAAAAATCTAGAGACTTCCAATAATTGTGTTTTCAAATAAGAATTTGGTAGGATTTTAAAAGTTTTTAAAAATTTAGTTGTTTCATTTTAGTTCTTTTAAGAATTTATAAATATTTAGGTGTATTTAATTGAAATTTTTTAGATTTTTTTAAAATTTATATAAATTTAAGTATATTTAATGATTATTTTTTAAAGATTTATAAAAAAAATAAAAAAATATTTAAAATATTAATAACTTTTAAAAACTTTATTTAATTAAAGACTTGCAAAATTTTTAAATATTTTATATATAAATAAAATGTACTATAAATAATATCTTCTTTCGTGATATTTTAAAAATAATTAACTCTTTTCACTTTTTTTCATTTTTTTATTTCATTCTCTCTCTTTCTTTTACATTTTTCTCACTCTCAACTTCCTTTTCTTCTTCTTTTTTTTTTAATATTTTCTTAGCTCAATTACTAAGTTATGTTTGAATTTTTTGTAATAATATTATATAAAATTATCAAAAATTCTATTATCTATAAAATATAAATTGATTTACAATTAATTAAAAATTTTTTTTACTAATTTAAGAATAATTTTATATAACTATTTTTAATAACTATAATGGACAATGATCTTATAATAATAACTTTTGTTACAAATTAGGTTTCATTTTTTAATTACTGTAAATCCGTCTTTATTTTTATAAATTTTAGATATTTTCTCTGTTTAAAGAAAAATATAATTTTTTTTAAATAAAATATAAAATAAGATATTGAGTATTTTGATAATTATAAATAATTCATTAAAAAATTATAAAATAACGAAAAAAAGGTGAGCATGATAAAAAATTTAAAATATATTAAATTTTTTAAAAGTTTCCAAAAGCTTATAAAAATTTATGAAAAAAATCATACAATTATATTTGAACTTATATATAATTTTTAAAAATTTAATAAAATATATGTTAGAGATTTTAAAACTCTATTAATATTTATTATTTTTTTTAAAATTTAAATTCTATTAAAATGTTTCAAAACTCTAATTAAATATACCCTGTTGACTCTTGCAGTCACTAGCTCAGTTGGGCTTTAAGCCGAAGCCATAAGTAGGATTCTTGGCTTTCTAAATTTAGAATACTCTGTTGTTTTATTTAATTTATTACTTAATTAAGCTGATATGGATTTTAATTTTGAATTGATTTAATTATAAGTTACATTTATTTTCATATATAAAATTTCATTTCAAAATTTTGAAGGAAAAAAAAATTGATCTTTACAACTAAAAAAGATAAGTTATCTATCATATTTTTCCTTACAAATGATTCCCTTATTCAAGGTAATTTCATTTTTAATTCTCCTCGAAAAAAAATATTTATTTATTTTCATACAATATTAAAAAATATATGTTCATTTACATAATAAGAAAAATAAATATATTTTTTTTCTTAAAAGATTGAAAATGAAACTTTATATATAAGAAAAGAATTATATATCATATAATTAAAAAAATATTTTTTAGATTATTTATAAACAGAAGAGTTTTTTATTTTTATTTTAGAAACTTCATATTTTGAGAAAATTATTTGATAATGATTTATGACTGTTTTTAAACTTACAAAATTTAAAAAGCTTTAGTTACTATTACTAATGTTTAAGTAACTATATAATCAATTTTTAATTATAATTTGTTCGGATATAGAAAAAGGTCATTTTTCACCTTTATAACGAGACAAAAGAGGCATTTTGGTTTTTGATTTTTTCATCTCTCATTTGGTCATTTTTCTCATTTACTAGAACATCATTTTAAATATTAAAATAAATAATAAAAAAAATGATGAAGCCTTGTTTGTAGGGGAGAACGTAAATTAATCAAAATCGTAGTTCGTGAACCCAAAACACGTAAAGTACATTCACATTGTCTAAAATCCTTAATTCATGCACGGAAAAATAATTTTTCGGTGAAATTGAGTGGAAGTTAGAGATGTGAAATAAACTGCTAAATCCAGCTCAACTCATTTAAAAAATAGAATCATCTTTTCCTACTAATGAAATTGATCAACTGTATTTTACACCGCCTCACACCATGTGATGCACATAACACCAAGAATATATCAGCTTGTGAAATAACAAAAACATGCATTAAGGAGGTAAAGGCGTCCCATGAAATGATCTGCAAAAGTTTCTTCTTCTTCTTCTTGTTCCTTTTTTTTCATCAGTACATTCCCTTGAAAACAGGATTTGAGCGGCATATGCTAGCACCATGCTCCTCGTATTCTGCTTTTGTACGACATGCCTGTACATGGAACAACAAGGGCTTCTCAGTGATGCAAACTATGGTAAGAGAACTTATTAACTCACAAAATCAAAAGTATGAAACAGGACAATGTCAACATGCCCCAAGTCATGCAAAAATAAGCAGAGGAAATGATCACACATCGCAATGCAGCTTATGAACTCCATATCATATCAGTGGTAATCGTAGGATTTTAGAGAACAACAAGTATGCCATAAGCTATAAAATTATCTGACTACCTGTCCAATTCCAAGAATACCTTGTTGAACCTAAAGGAGCAGGTAATCTGTGTGCTTGATGAACGTGATCACAAGTTCTGAAAGAAAAGATGGAACTGTGGCATCTAACAATGAATATGAACTTGCAGATCCAAGCAAAAAATAATAATTTGAAAAACATTTAAAAAAAAACCTACATAATAGTCCGAACAGCCTAAAGATATAAGAGAAATTCATACCGCAAAAAATTCAGGTGTTGATGCAAGTACAGAGCCTCCAAACCAGACTGCAAAGCTTTGAATGGGATGACTAACTACATTGACTTCCACTGGTTGTGACTGGTAGACAAAAACATAAATAAAACTAAACAACAGCTAGAAATGGCACTTTTCAGGGGTGAAAATTGCAAGAGCACACAAAAAGAAAACAAACATATTCAAAGGTCCTTACTTTTATTTCCCCACCATGTCGAGATTCAGATGCGAGAGCACGAGCATCGACTATCTTTTTAACATCTCGTTGCAACCTCCGGCTGAAGTCCTTAAACATGGTTGATCCACCAGATAACACAATATTCTGGATGTAAAAGAAAATAAACCAATATCTCTTGATAGGGACAAACAAGTAGCAAGTCTAAAAACTCGAGGGCAAAAACATGTAAATTTGAAATGAAGAGAATAATGCATAGTAAAAGAAAATTTTTAAAAACCAAAAGGAGGAAATCTCCAAATCACAAATTAGTAAACAGGTTGCAAGCTCTAATTGAGAAATCACAGCAAACATATTGATATTCAATCCCCTAGCTTTTGTAATTGTTGGAAAATGAAAATTTAATTTTTATTTTACAAAATTAGTTTACAATCCTATCAGACTTTCAAAGTCGTTTATCTATAAATATGAGATGTACTATTTCAGTATTATCCATGAAATTATAATGAGTATTTTCTGTTTTCTCATTTTATTCTCCATTTTTTATTTCTACATAGTATTAGACAGAATCTGATCCAGCATCTCCCTCACAATTGTTCACAAGTTGCCGCTTTCGTGCCTGTCGTGTTGACTGTCTACAGTGAGAGAGGTGCTATGCACTGCTGTCAAGTGGGTTTTACCATGATCCTTACCTGATTTTTCATTATCTTATGTCATGACTTCTTCGCTAATCTTAATAAGAATGTTGTATTAAGTAATGATTTCCCTGAATCAAATTAAAGCTCACAAAAAATTCTCCTTAAGAAAAATCCAAGTAGCTAATAAGCCTCTCTCCCCTTAACCATTCGACAACTCAGCATCAGTTTTGGAAAAGAGATCAATCAAGGACAATTAGCACCACTAGTGGTATTTATTATTAAATTATAAGGTTATATCAATGCTTCAAGTGATGTATGCATGCAGTTTTGAGAGGGTAAAAATATCATTTGCCTTTGGTTTTTTTATTTAAAAAAAAAGGAAAAAAAGAGAATATATTAGAGGGTAATGAACTCGTTGTCTCCTGTTTGAAAAGCCAAAATGGAAAACCCCAAATTTATCAGACTATCAATGCTTAGGTTCAATCATAATCGCATTAGAATGAGAGAAGTTCGAGAATTAGATAGAGAGGAAGATGAGAGAGAGTGATAGAGGACCTGAAGATATTTTCGAAAAGCTGAATGAAAAATATAGTGGGAAGGACTAAGGAGGTTGTTAGCAATGGAGAGAAACATGTGAAAAGGCTTACCCTTACCCTCACCCTTACCCTTTTTACCACTATTGCACTGCACGTGTTAAATATAATAAAAAAGATGCACCTATAGTGCAAGTTGTGCTTGGTTGGCTCCTTTTCCGAAACTAATAGGACTAAAAACTACATTTTCTAATTTTGGGACTAAATTGCAACTCACAAAGGAACTGGTACAACTTTTGTAGGAAATCAACCTAAGAGTACGGTCAATTTCTTGATTTCTAAGGTGGAATCAACCCCTGATTTTAGGAGGACAGTTTCCTGATTTCCAGGGTAGAACCAACCCCTGTTTTTAGGATGTTAGTTTCCTGATTTTTAAGATGATTTTCAGGATGATTTACAGCTGTATAGTAATAAATTCCAACAGTGGATTAGGCATAACAAATGTACATACAAAGGGATCTGATATTAAGAAATAAATGAAGTAATTTTTCTGTAAAATATATAAAACTTCATGGTATCAGAGCACTGGCAGAAAGACTAATGCTCTAATCTATCCCTTTTATTTCCAAATAACAGCTCACCATGGAAGAACATTCCTCTGCATCTAATCCCTCTTTTAATACTCCCACTGCTCCTTGGTTAACATCAGGCAACACAGATAATAATCTCGCCCCTATCATCACACACAAACTTAATGGCCAAAACTATCTTCAATGGTCTCAATCAACGATGATGTTCATAAGCGGGCGAAGCAAGGATGAATATCTCACTGGAAATATCTCAAAACTCGATCCCAATATTGCTGATTTCAGAATCTGGAAAGCAGCAAACAATCTGGTTATGTCCTGATTAATCAGTTCTATGACAACCGAAATAGGAGAAAATTTCTTATTGTACACCACAGCAAAAGAAATATGGGAAGCTGCACGAGAAATGTTCTCCAGTAGTGAGAACACTTTTGAGCTCTTCTATGTGGAGAGTTCTCTCCGAGACCTGCGCCAAGGCGACAACTCTGTGACTATTTATTTCACAACTCTTACTCGTCATTGGCAACAGCTGAACTTGTTTGAGATACATGAATGGAAATGTCCAGAAGATCGTGCATATTTCAAAAAAATTGTGGAGACTAAGCGTGTCTTCAAATTCTTGATGGGACTCGATAAATCCCTTGATGAAGGGGTAGAATTCTTGGAACAAAACCATTACCAAGTCTGCGAGAGGCATTCTCTGAGGTGCGCAGAGAGGAGAGCCGAAAACATGTCATGCTGGGACAATCAAATCCTTCCACGATTCCTGAAGTCCCAACTTTTGCAGCAGTCAAAAGCAATTCACCAGATTTTGGTGCATGTGTTGCACGAAGCAATACTCAACATACCGACACTAATCGAATAAGGAAAGGTCGCACATGGTGTGACTATTGTAGAAAGCCTGGGCATTTTAAGGAAATATGTTGAAAATTACATGGAAAGCCTGCTGACTGGAAAACAAATCGAGACCGGGAGGCAAAGGGAAATGCTGCAATTACTGACATATCTCTATCTGATAATCATGTCCCATTCACTAAGGATCAGTTGGATCTCCTCCAACAACTTATACAAAAATCAAACATTAATCCCACTCATAGCTCCAGTAATTCAGCAATGCATGCAGCCAAATTTCCCCCTTCATCTTGGATAGTAGACTCAGGTGCTTCCAATCACATAACAGGTGATCAATCACTTTTCACAACCTACTCACCTTGTAACAGACTTCAAACAGTGCGTGTGGCCAACGGTACTCGAACCACAGTGGTCGGAACAGGAACTATATGTCTCTCGAACAACCTCACCCTCAAATCTATGTTATTTGTGCCTGATTTTGACTGCAATCTCATATCAGTTAGTAGACTTAATCATGACCTTAACTGTGAAACTAAATTCTTGGCTAAATCTTGTGTCTTTCAGGACCTGAGCTCAGGGAAGATGATTGGAAGTGCTGATTTTAGTGCGGGCCTCTATGTTCTTGACGTCAACACTCCTTCAATCCATTCTGTTAGTCATCAGTGTCAATTGAGTCATAATCTTAAGTCTAATAGTCATACTGATAAAGAAAGTGAAATCATGTGGTGGCACTTTCGCCTAGGTCATCCAAATTTTCTGTACTTGAAACGTTTGTTTCCATCCTTATTCATCAATATAAATCCAAACTTATTTCGTTGTGAAGTTTGTCAATTGACAAAACATACTCGAAACACTTTTTCACCACGCACGCACAAACCAAGTCACCATTTTTCTCTCATTCACGGTGACATTTGGGGACCATGTCGCATTCCTAGTATTACTGGTGCTAGATGGTTTTTACTGTTAGTTGATGACCATACTCGATTGTGTTGGACATTTCTTATGAAAGACAAATCTGAAACCAAGCACATATTTCCACTTTTTCATGCCATGATCCAAACTCAGTTTAATGCCCATATTCAAATCCTAAAATCTGATAATGCTAGGGATTTTTTTAATTTTGATATTAGTGGATATCTCAAATCACATGGTATTGTCCAACAAAGCTCCTGCGTTGACACACCTCAACAAAACGGTGTAGTTGAACGTAAGAACCGTCATATACTTAAGGCTGCCCGAACTTTGCTCTTTCAAACCAATGTTCCTAAAATATTTTGGGGTGAAGCCATTCTTACTGCAACACACTTGATCAATCGAATGCCTTCTCGAGTTCTCAAATTTCACTCACCTTTACAAGCGTTTCAGGATCAATATTCTACCTCACAACTTGTGTCACAAATTCCTTTCAAGATTTTTGGTTGCACTGTTTTTGTCCATATTCATTCACAATATCGTGGTAAACTTGATCCTCGTTCCCTTAAATGCATCTTCCTTAGCTGCTCAGCTAATCAAAAAGGTTACAAATGTTTCTCTCCCATCACCCATAAGTTTTACAATTCTCATTCCAAACTTAATCAATCTCCCATTGTCTATCCTAAACATCTTCTCCTTCCTAATGATGCCATAAAAGTCTATGGAAGAAAGAGAAACTTTGACTTACCCACACAAAATCAGCAAAGCCAAGAATCTCTCCCGTGCCAGACTGAATCTGAGAGATTACAAGATGAAGCAGAACCTAGTCCAACACTAGGTTCTGACCCTAAGTTTGATCTTCCTATTGTGCAAAGAAAAGGTGTTCAATCATGCACTCAACATCCCCTTCAAAGTTACATTTCTTATGCAAATTTGTCCCCAAAATTTCAGACATTTGTGACATCCCTAGATAACATCAAGATTCCTAATTCTGTTAACGAGGCTCTAAAAGTTCTTGAATGGTGCATGGTAATCTTAGAAGAATACACTGCACTTGAAAAGAATGGTACATGGATGTTAACAAAACTACCACATGGAAAGAGGACAGTGGGTTGTAAATGGATATTCTCAGTTAAACAGAAGGCAGATGAAAATATCAACAGATATAAAGTTCGACTAGTGGCTAAAGGGTTCACCCAATCATATGGAATTGATTATCAAGAGACTTTTGTTCCTGTAGCAAAACTTAACACAGTTCGTATCTTGCTGTTTATTGCAGTTAATGAGGATTAGCCACTGTTTCAACTTGATGTCAAGAACGCATTCTTAAATGGAGATTTGATCGAAGAAGTTTACATGGATGTGCCTCCTAGCTTTGAGACTAAAGATACACAAGGGAAGGTATGCAAGTTGAGAAAGGAACTATATGGACTTAAACAGTCACCTAGAGCATGGTTCAAAAAATTCACCAAGGTCCTCAAACAGGATGGATACTCTCAAACACATGCAGACCACACTTTATTTGTCAAACACTTCACAGATGGGAGAATTACAACTTTGATTGTATATGTTGATGATATAGTTCTTACAGGAAATCATGTAGGAGAAATGAAGAGACTTAAGATGCTATTATCCAAGGAATTCGAGATTAAAGACTTGGAATATTTGAAATATTTCTTAGCGATGGAGGTGGCACGTAGTACTAAAGGAATCTCAATTTCTCAACGCAAATATGTTCTAGATCTCTTGCGTGAGCCTGGCATGAGTGGGTGTAAGCCTGTTGAAACACCCATGGATCCTAACACCAAACTAATGCCTCAAACTGATGAATTGGCAACTGACAAAGGGCAATATCAACGTTTGGTAGGTAAGTTAATTTATTTGACCCATACACGTCCAGATATAAGTTTTTCAGTCAGTGTTGTTAGTCAGTTTCTTGGCAACCCATCAGTAGATCACTTGGAGGCAATAAATCGTATTCTAAGATACTTGAAGAAGGATCCTGGAAAGGGGCTCATGTTCAAGAAAACAATTAATAGGAGATTGAAAATTTATACTGACGCTGATTGGGCGGGATCTCCTAGTGATCGAAAATCCACATCTGGATATTGCTCATTTATTTGGGGAAATTTGGTGACATGGTGTAGCAAAAAGAAAGCAGTGGTAGCACGTAGTAGTGCCGAGACTGAGTTTCGTGCATTGGCTTTGGGCATCTGTGAAGGAATTTGGCTAAAACGACTACTATACGAACTCAAGGTTGAACATTCAGAATCTATTAGAATCATGTGTGACAACCAGTCAGCAATTGCAATTGCCAAAAATCCAGTCCACCATGATCGAACTAAACATGTGAAAATTGATAGACACTTCATCAGTGAAAAAATTGAAGGCAAGATGATCTCCCTCAACTATGTTCCATCTAAGCAACAAATAGCAGATATCTTAACTAAAGCTTTGTTTCGACATAATTTCACAGAGTTAAATGTAGCACTTGGTTTGAAAAACATATATTGCCTAGCTTGAGGGGGAGTGTAGGAAATCAACCTAGGAGTATGATCAGTTTCCTAATTTCCAGGGTAGAACCAACCCCTGATTTTAGGAGGACAGTTTCCTGATTTCCAGGGTGGAACCAACCCCTGTTTTTAGGATGTTAGTTTCCTGATTTTTAGGATGATTTTCAGGATGATTTACAACTGTATAGTAATAAATTCCAGCAGTGGATTAGGCATAACAAATGTATATACAAAGGGATCTGATATTAAGAAATAAATGAAGTAATTTTTCTATAAAATATATAAAACTTCAACTTTGCACCCAAAAAAATAGCTTGCGCCTTACAACTCCACGGGGTGGGTGGATGATGAATTAGTTGATCCCTCATATGCAAAGTGGATCATCTTTTGTAGACGAGCGTTATTGGTTTATTTTGATAATTTAGGTACTACTTATTTTTCATTGTCGGAAAACTTTTGGTTCTTATTCGAGTTCATTTACTTTGTGCTCGATTTAAAAAATATCAAGTTTTACTCTCAGATATCTATCTGTCTTTTACTATTTGTCTCAAGTCGCAAGAACTTTTTAATGTCTATCCCTATGTTAACTTGATGTGTCTACTCTGTATCTCTGCCACTAGCCCAATAGTTATCTAAAATCAATTAGTGCTTTCATTATTTAATGTGAGTCTTTAACAAGAAGATACTATACCAAAGCATGTCTGACGAAGTTACCACTCAAATGTTCATGGATGTGCTGGACTCCTATTGCAAATGATTCCAATATCATTAGTATTTGGCTGCTATTTGTGTATTAGGGGTTTGATTAATGTTAAGTATCTTTACTACAGTTGATGTATTTAGTGAAGGCATTTTGTAACTGTTCAAGTTGAATATAGAAACTGTTCAAGTTGAACATAGATATTTAGTTTAGATTTCAACCATAAGTATTTAATGTTTAATTCCAAAATTAGTTTGGTGTGCCGGACAAAGGTCTGTATAGAATAAATATGCTTTAATCAGGTGTTTAGTAAGGTACAACTCATATTGGCTTAAAAATAATACAAATAAAACACGCACTGAAGGGTGGGTTTACCCCTGACTGTATAAATCTACAAAGAGTGTTGCTATTCCAGTACACCCATTATTTAAAATCTCTAGTGAAAACTTCACGCATAATCATCTTGACAGCTAGTCTCCTCTTATTCTTGTGAACATCACTAACCAAGGTCCATGGCAGTGTCCATCTCATGTTATCGACAACATCTGAGATTCTGAATTTTTTTCTTTGATTTAAGCAAAAATTCTTGGCACATTTCAAATATATAAGATTAGAGTTGTTCTTCTTTAGGGTTTTGTTGTTATATCGATAATATGAGGAGTCTACTAAATGGGGTTCTTAAAGAGAGAAGTGTGGAACTGTGGATCTTGCAGATGATTTACCGGTAAAGGCAGGAATAAATTTTGAGGGTTTTAGTTCATACGGATCTGAACTTGATGCTTTTGGGTTGGAGGTCTGAGTAAATCTAAAAATTATTTTTCTTTTGGCAAAAACCATCTGAGGTTTACTTGTTTTTCTATTCAAAGCCTGCAATCTATTATTTTATTTATCATATTTATTATTCTCTTGACCAACAAAATTTAAAGTTTTCAATTTGTTAAGGTTTATTGCATCTTCTCCATTCATGAGTTTGAAGTTTAGACTTTTGGGATCAATTGATTTTCAGCAAAAAACTCAAATATAACTTAGCGGACCATTAATACAAAAACTCACCAAACATGGTATAAAATTTAGTTCTATACAATTCAATACGATTCGATCCAATACAGTCATACTTTATCCTATTCGATATAGTGTGCCAAACATACCGTTAATGTATTTTGTACCTATAAGTTGAAAATAAATATTTAGCATAGATTTCAACCTTAAGTACTTAATATTTAGTGTCCAAATTAGTTAAGAATTGTATTACAGATTTAGTGTCATAATTTATTTATAATTATGAGATGTACTTTTTAAGTATCATCAATGAAATCTACTTTTTCTCTTTCTTTCTCATTTTACTCTCCATTTTTAATTTGACAACAGTAATCTTATTGCTTTTTCAGACGATAATTTTTCAGAAATAAACCATCAATTGAAAGGCCTTACCTTGTACAAAGCTCTCCTCGTGTCAATTGGTGCAGACTGAATACACTTGTCTATGACAACAGATAAAGGAGTAGTAAAGTCACTGCTGTAAAGCTCAGGATTGAAGAAAATCTGAAAAAGCAGTAGAGGTATGCATCAGAACATGGGGAAATACACTATCTGCAAGAAAAATTCAGAGTACTTGATTCAATGGGTTTTTCATAATATAGCGAATACTTCAAAAACTAAAAAATTAAACTTAGGCTTTAACAAAACAATTAAACATTCGGGTTGACTGCATATGAAGATACTTGTTTGCATTCCTAAATTTTAGAGTACTTGATTCAAAGATAAGGAAACGCCAAAACTAATGGTTGAATGATGAGTTTAACATACTGATCAAGTTTTGGCCTGTACACGGCACAATTTACTAAATAGCTCTATGAGTAATAATGAATGGTTCAAAGTGAACAAACAGTTAGCTCAAGGTGAAAAGAAGAAAAACTCACACACTATATCATATAATATACAGAGATAAATCAATGTATAATGAACTTCATGAACTAGATGGCCATCAATTCCCTGCGTATTGAGACTGACCTTCATATATAACTCTCTGAAAAAGCCCTCAGAGAAAACAAGGTAAAGGTTGCTTGAAACGAACTTAAGCACTCAAAACCTTTCATTTATTAAAATTTCATTATCTTAATGGAAATAACACAGACTACGATTTACTAAAACCCTGAATATTCTGTTCTTAAAAATGGAATACATTAAGAGAACTATAAAAAAGAAAGTTCTTTAGGAAACCTAAGGAAACATACCTCTGGGCCAAGAAATCGTTCATATCCAACATCACATGAGTACGATGCCCCTGTCTTTGGTTTAATGCCTCTCCATTGCTTAATATACTTGGATGGTTCTTTATCATGCTTATTGAACTCCTGGAATCATAAAGAAAGAGTGATTAGTATAAAGTTCTATATCGAAGCTCATTGAAAAAAATTACTTGAAGATATTTTAACTTGCAATTCAAACCAGCCATTCATGCTTTAGATAGCAAGTAAAGATTTTACATGCATTTCTACCAAACCACACAACTGGTATAGTTAAATATCTACCTTTACAATATCAGAGGAAGTATAGCAGTATGTTTCCTTCACTTTGCGGGCAACTTCAAAGGAGTCTTCTGGAGGTATGTTTTCTCCTCTTTCCTGCATGAATAATAATCTACATGAAAACCCATGAATTCGAATTGTTCAAAGAAATCCAATTTATATAACTTAGGCATGTAAATACAATAAAAATTGTCAGTATGGAAAATGAAAACGTGAACACTGTAAAACAGGGCACAGATACATAAACTAAATGAGAACCATAGGCAATTATAGCTGGACAAAAAAAATGGCGTATACAACAAAATGCACTCAAAAGAAATGTTTAGAACACCAACATGAGCATGATTGCAAGGTATAAAATTACTACTTCAAAATTGAATAGATTTGTATAGTAGAGATCAATAACCCAGTCTCAAACACAAGAGTAAATTGTGCATTAACATAGTCATTTAAAACATACCCGCATAAGCTGCTGGACAAAGAGTGTAACATCCCTTCCAGCAATGGGAACCGACTTGATGCTGCCTCCAATAACATAGCCATCGGAAACTGGTACAACATGAGTAGCCCCCTCTCCAACATCTACTACAACACCTGTCATCTCACACTGAAAAACAGTAGGTCGGTCTATAAGGAAATTAGACATTAAGTATGAACCTGACAAAACACAAAGGAGGGCCACAAAGACAATACACATGCAGCAAATATAAATCTTGATAACAGACTCCAGCTTTAAAATATTTAGAATTATTTTCTTCACGTGTTTTCTCTTTCATTCTCTAGCACAACATTGCAATGTTCTATTTGTAGTTGAAGACTTGGAAGTAATCATTTCAAAGACTATATAGTGAAGGAACAACTGACATTGATTTATTTCAATGATAGGTTACTAAAATTCATCTCTAATGCTCCATATAAGTCTCGTAAAACTCAGTTGTTTCTACATAGTGAAGTCTGCTGCAAAAGTACTCTTAACCTTAAGTCAAGTATATCACTCTCAGCCAAAAACAAAGAAGAAAATGAAAGGAAACAAATATAGCACTTCTCCATGATTTCATCATCGCATCCACATTAAAGAAAATGGGTATAACTACTACTCATCCTCGAGTAATTTGTTAGGTCCATGATAAGTAGCTAGCATTAAATTTTATACTGATGTTCTGATATTTTATTTTAATACCCCTAGGATACAAAGTAACTAAAAATTAGAGAGCTTTCTAAGACTTCTCTAGACTCTTCAATACGAGAACAATTTACTGATGAGTAAGGACAGCATAATAACAACTACGTCTATTGATTTAATCAATGCCAAAAACAAATGTGAAATATCAACACCAACCTTAGAGGTCGTATACCCAGCTGCCAAAGCAAGTACCGAATTCACGGCTATGTAAAGTCCAGGAACATTGAAAGTCTCGAACAAAATTTCCCCAGTATACTCGCGACTCTCTGGTGCAGTAAGTGGACTCTCAGTCAATAGAAAATAATGATCCTCCGGATCACAACGCAAGTAATTAAATATAGATTGCTGCCAAAACCGTTCCATTGCATCCCAATTATGAACCTGAGCATGTCGAACCGGATAGGTGAGGTTGTAAGTGCTACTAGATCGAGATTTTAACAGCGCCTCTTCCCCAATAAAAAAATCAAGATCAGCCATAACGCCAGCACTGTGCTGCGCTAACAAGTTGGCCTTTGAAGGTGTTCTGTTTTGGTTCAAGAAAGATTCATTCACTGCAACTACTGTAGGAACGATGAAACATGGGTCCACGTTGCCAGCAAAACCCATCTTAGTATACCTGCAATAACGAATCCCAAAAACAAAGCAAACCCAGCTAGGTTATTCATCGAACAAGTGGTGTGCTTGATCAAAATATCAACATATATTTATATATATACACACATATAAATTTCGTCGAATCAGTTGTGAGCACAAATTCATACCCAGTGCCATTGTCGATAACTACAGCAGGTCGAGAAGTGGCAGGTTCCATATGAAAGCAAAAGAAAACGAATTTGATTTTGGCTCTGATGGTGGTGGATCTGCGATTGAGATCCTGATGAGTATCGAAGGGTTATGATCATGGTCGTGAATTGCGCTTCTCAAAGCGCGAAATCGAAGAAGAAAACGAATTGGAAGGGAGTTTAAGCGAGGATGATTGTGATGCAGACTTTGAATCTATGTGAAGGCAGCGACTCAACGCACAACTTCTTGTTAATTCAAAGTTGATGCTGGCTTTTCCACTGCCCATTTCAACGACGACTATTTAAACTAAATTCGACAGTTCCCATCATCATCATTGTCTTTCTTCTTTCTTCTTTTTTCTTTTTTCTTTTTTCTTTTTTTTTTCACTTCCTCTCTCTTTTTCTTCCCTTTTTTTTTATACCCTTCAGAACAATTTTCTGACAAAATAAAAGCTATTTGTATACTAGTTTTGGTTTTGGACTGATGACATAGCACCCTGGCAAATTTTAGTTAGGGAGGTTTTAACATTTCCCTCGTTCAGCCCACAGAACTTGGAAATCTGACGGTGGCGGAGACGTATTACTCGAATGTTGCTTAACTATAATATATATAGGAAAAGTTATATGTTGATATATCTCATTACTATTAATAAATATAATTAAATATATATAATTATATTTAATAAAAAAAATATTATATAAATTATAATTATAATATAACCATAATATATAAAATATTTTAATATATAATATTAAGATGAATTACAGTTTTCACTATATTTGTGTATATTTTAAGCTTTTCTTTTCGTCCTATCTTTTTATAATTTAACCTCTTTATTTTATATTTTAATTTCTTTATTTTTTTAATTTTTATACCTCTTTATTTTTATACTTTAAATTTTACTAAAGGTTGAAAATAAAATAAAAACAAAAGTAATAAATTATAGATAATAAAATAAAAGTATTGAAAATTAACTAAATTTTAATGTTACTATTATTTAAAGTTAACGTATTATTAAATTATTTTTATAATAAATACTAATCATACTAATATCATCAAATTATTATTATTATTAACATAAAATCTTATAATAATTATTATTATTAACATAAAAGTTTATGTGTAACTTACATATTTTAAGACAATTCTCATGCATACATTGATTTATGTGTCACTAATTTATTTTGTGATAATTATAAATTAATAAAAAAAATTAAAAATATAATCATGAATTAATGATCATTTTTATAAAATATTTTAACAGCAAAAATTTTATATTTATCAATCTATTTATTTCATATTTTTATATTCATATAACTTATTTTTATGATTAGTATCTTGTATATTTAAAATATAATAATTGTATGAGCGATCATGATTATTTGGATTTAATTATTAAATTTCAAAGAAATTATTTTTATTGAATTTGTGCTTAATCTTCTTACTATAGGATTTGCTAGTTGATTTAATTTAAGTGATATATGTTTTGAATCATCTATTTAGGATTATTCATTGTTAAATTCGTTGTAGAACACACACAAGCACTTGTCTTTTTTGTGCTAACCATTTTGCAGTTGAATTGTAAACGATCTAATTAGCGGGGAGCTTATTGGAACATTGATCTAGAAACCGCTCACGCTAATATTAGAAATTAACTATGAAAACAGAGCAGGGGCTTGTAAGTAAAGTATATTGGGGCTTGTAAGTAAAGTATATTGGGGCTTGTAAGTAAAGTATATTGGGGCAATATCCTAAGGAGAGTAGCATAAGACCGAGTTTGTACTTGAACATTTAACTTTCATAATGGAAAGTTAGGTGGTCCGGTGGACCGGTGGTTTTCCTCTTAGGTTATGGTTATGGCCTAGGTTGTTTCCACCTCAAAATATCGTGTATTATTATTTTATTTTTGCACTTTATTTTTACACGTGATTGCATGTTTGGCCACTTTGTTTAGGTTATAAATTGGTAAAAATTAAAAATAAACTATTCACCCCATCTAGGTTAATTAGGTTCATATCTTATAAACTTTCACTTTCGTCAAAGGATCAACCAAATTTTCATCAGAATGTACATGATCCACTCTTACCCCACGTTTGGTTGGAGGGAATGGAATGGAATCAGAATTGATTCCATCCATTTTGTGTGTTTGGTTGGACGGAATGAAGGACGGAATGGAATCTGATTACCTTTGGTAATCATTATTCCATTCCCATCTAAACTTTTTTTTCCAATTTTACCCTCACTTAAAATATAACCTTAAATTCAAATCCCAAATTCTCAAACCCAAAATTCCAAAACCCTAAACCCTAAACCCAAAATTTCAAAACCCTAAATCCAAATCATAAAATCCTAAAACCCTAAACCTCAAATCCCTAAACCCTAAACCTTAAAACATAAATCCCAAAACCCTAAAACATAAATCCCAAATCCCTAAACCCTAAACCCTAAATCCCTAATTCCAAATCCTAAAACCCTAAACCCTAAACCCTAAATCCCTAAACCCTAAACCCTAAAACCCTAAACCTTAAAACATAAATCCCAAAACCCTAAAATATAAATCTCAAATCCCTAAACCCTAAACCCTAAATCCCAAATTTCAAATCCTAAAACCCTAAATCCTAAACCACAAATCCTCAAATCCCTAAACCATAAACCCCAAATCCCAAATCCCTAAACCCTAAAACCCTAAACCTTAAAACATAAATCCCAAAACCCTAAACCCTAAACCCTAAATTCCAAATCCTAAAACCCTAAACCCTAAATCCCTAAACCCTAAACCTTAAACCCTAAAACCCTAAACCCTATTTAGAAAAATAATAATTTTAATAATATATTTCTTTTTAATTAAGTAATACTTATTTAGAAAAATAATGATTTCAATAATGTATTTTGTCTAATGAAAAAATAATAATTAAATGACATTATTTGAACTTTATAGCATGTAGGGGTATTAAGGTCATTTATAGCTTTTTTCATTATATTCCAGTGGCAAACCAAACACTATAATCCTAATTCTGAACTTGATTCCAGTGGTCAAACCAAACAAAATTGTTTCCTTTCCATTCCATTCCGATTCTGATTCCGATTCCATTCCACAAACCAAACGCCACCTTACAACTCCTATAGAGAGAAATTCTCTAACAGTACTATGCTTATGACATATTTGTCGTCTCTTTCTATTGTAGTAACGGTTTTGAATATTTGCAATAGCCGCGGTACTATCGTAGTGGATCAAGACAGCTAGTATCGATCTTTCCCATAAAGGGATCTCAACTAACAAACTTCTTAACTAGCCTGTTTCTTCACTTGTAGTAGCTAGTGCTATCATTTCAGACTCCATCGTAGATTAAGTCAATATTGTCTGTTTCCTAGACTTCTAAGAAATAGCTCCACTAGAAATACTAAATATATAGCCGCTTGTTTCTTTGGAGTCTTCTGGTAGAGTATTCCAATCAATATCGTTGTATCCTTCTAGAATAGCGAGAAACTTTTTTATAATGTAATCCAAGGTTCATAGTTCTCTTAAGGTATCTCATGACCTTTTCAATATCATTTCAATGCTCTATACTAGGTTTATAGTTATCTTAAGGTATCTCATGACCCTTTCAATATCATTTCAATGCTCTATACTAGGTCTACTAATAAATCTACATAGTAGTCCCACAACATAAGCTATGTGCAGTTAGTAGTATAACGTAAGCTACCAATGATTCTCGCGTACTCAGTTTTTCTAACACCGTCTCCGGTGTTCTTGAACAACTTTACACTAGGATCATAAGAAGTATATGCATGTTTGTAATTAAACTAATTATATTTCTTTAAGATCTTCTCAATGTAATGAGATTGATATAGAGAAATTCCCTTTTCAAACCTAGTAATCTTTATACCAAGGATTACACTCGCTTCTCTGAGATTTTTCCTATCAAAGTTAGTACTTAACAAAGTTTTCACATTATTCACAACATGAATATTTGACCCAAAAATAAGCATGTCATCCACATATAAACATATAATAGTGCAAATGTCATTTTCTGATTTATAATAAATGCATTTGTCATTTTCATTTATTTTGAATCCATGTGAGATAACTAGATTATCAAATTTTTCATGTCATTGCTTAGGTGCTTGTTTTAGACCATAAAGAGATTTATCTAGTTTACAAACTTTATTTTCTTGACCTAAGACAACAAAACCTTTAGGTTGTCCCATATAAATTTTTTCTTCTAAGTCACCATTTAAGAAAGCAATTTTGACATCCATTTGGTGCACTACTAAATCATGGATAGCAGTAAGAGAGAAAAGTACACGTATGAAAGTTATTCGTGTGACTGGTGAAAAGGTATCAAAGAAATCTACATTTTCCCTTTGCCTATACATTTTTACTAAAAGACGAGCTTTGTACTTTTCAATAGTATCATTGGATTTTAATTTCTTCTTCAGTATACATTTACATCCTATGGTTTTGTAACCAGGAGGTAAGTAAACTAAATGTCAAGTTCTATTCTACTCAAGAGAGTCCATTTCATCATTTATGGCTTTTTTCCATAAGTTAGCATCTAAAGAATATAAGGCTTCTTTAAGAGTTTGGGGATCTTCCTCTAAGGTATAAGCATAAAAATCAGACCTAAAATCCTTAAGGGTTTAGGCTTGTTTACTTCTCCTAATTTCAGTGTTTAATTCCTCATTTTGTTCACTAGTTCTAGTTATGGATAAACAACTAGAAGACGAGCCCCACTATTTTTCAATTTAAAGGGAAACCTATGTTCATAGAAGTCAACATCATTTGATTCTATAACTACAAGATCATTTAAGTCATAGAATTTATAAGCTTTACTAATCACATCATATCCTATGAATACACATTCATATGCTCTACTAGCAAGTTTATTTCTTTTAGGATCAGGGATCCTAACATACGCTAAACAATCCCAAGTTTTAAAATAAGTTAAGTTAGGTTTCTTATTTTCCAGGATTTCATATGGTGAAATTTCACTAGTAGATTTAGGCACTCTATTTAGCACATAGCAAAGAGTTAATAAAATTTCTATCCACCAATGGGAAGTAGCACCAGAGTTCAATAAAATTGCAACAATTGATTCAGTAAAAGTTATATTTTTTCTTTCAGCTTTGCCATTCATTTCAAGAGAGTAAGGTGTTGTTTTTTCATGAATGATTCTATGAGTTTTATAAAAATCATTGAAAATATTGGAATCATATTCAATGCATCTATCACTTCAAAACTTTTTTATTTTTCTGTTAAGTTGATTTTCAATTTCAGTCATAAATATTTTAAACATGTCAAATGCTTCACTTTTATTTTTCATTAGATATACATAAGTGTAATCTGAACAGTCATCAATAATAGTTATAAAATAACATTTTCCATTTCTTGTTAAATTTCCATCAAGTTCACATATGTCAGAGTGTATTAAATCTAAAGGTTCAGATTCTCTAACTACTGACTTATGTGAAGTTTTGGTCATTTTAGCTTGACTACAAAAGTCACATTTTTCAAAATCATTCAAAGATAGTTTAAGAATTAGTTCTATGGTACTCATGTTCTTTATTATGCGTTTATTAATATGATAAAGTCTAGCATGCCAAATATTAAAAGAACTTAACATATAAGCAGAATAAGAAGCTTTATTAATTTCAATGTTTAATTTAAACATGTCATTAATGGTGTATCATTTCCCAACAAATATATTATTTTTAGTTATTGTATATAAATCAACCCCTATAGTTTGAGTAAACCTAGCTTTGCTCAGAAGATAGCCCGAAACTAAGTTCTTTCTGATCTCTGGAGTATGCAAGACATCCTTCAAGATGACAGTCTTTCCAAAGGTAAACTTCAATTCCATTTCACCAGTACCAACAACTTTAGTGGAGTGGGAGTCACCCAGTAGTACTTTCTTATCCTCAGACTCAGAATAGGACTTGAACATGTCTCGATCATAGCAAACATGGCAAGAAGCACCAGTGTCCACCCACCACCCCTCAGATCCACCAACAAAATTGATTTCAGATATCATAGCAATAAGTTGATCTTTGGTAAGGTTCACCTACGAGGTAGGACGATTCCTGTTTCGGAAGTTCCTGGCCAAGTGGCCAGGTCTGTTACAACTATAACACATGAATGTGTTATTTCTTAAGGGGTTAAGGTTCATTCTTGTGAGGATAGCTTCTGTTTCTATTTTGGTGGTTGCGGTTTTTGTTATTATTGCAATTTTGAGTTTTCATATTTCTTTCTTTAGGTTTCAAAATTACAAAGGAGGATTTCTTATTGGTACTGTTGTTTGAGACAATAAGTAGTTCATCTATTTGATCTTGTTTTTTGGGCTTCTTCTTCTATTCTTAGATGGGTTATAAGACTTTCTAAAGAAAATTCCTTAGTTGTATAACTAAGTACATTCTCAAAATCTTTTCAAACAGGAGGTAATTGATCTATAATAATAGCTACTTGAAATTTTTCATCTAAAGCCATACCTTCAGAAGTAATTTTGTGTGCTATCTTTTGCAGTTCATGTGATTAAGCTTCCACAAATTTTACATCAATTATTTGGTACTTCGTGTATCTACTAACAATATACTTCTTAGTTCCAAATTCTTCAGTGTCATACTTCTTTTGAAGTGCATCCCATATTTTCTTAACAGACTTATCAGAATTATAATAATCATACAAGTCATTAGCTAATCCATTAAGAATAAATTTTTTGCATAGAAAATCATTTTCCATCCAGGTGTCTAAATCCTTTGATGTAGCTTCAGTTGGAGGATTAGGTAGTGTTGGTTTTCCAATAGTAAGAGCATAAGTGACTTTTTTCATGGTTAAGAAAAATAACATTTTTTGTCTCCTTCTTTTAAGGTGTAGTCCCTCAAAATGGAATGATTTGTTGGGATCAGTAGTTAACATTTCAGTAGACATGACAGATAGAAATACGTCTTAAAATTATTGGGACAAGTATGTTAAAAGTAGTGTAAGAACAATATTACCAATAACTTGAAATGAACTACTTAGGTTAAGTCGCGGACTAGGTCGCTCTCTTTAAGACATTTCGTGGCTCTACCCAAACTTGTGCAAGCAAACACAATCCTATCATCCCTAGAATAAAACAATCCAAAATCTTTTTTTTTTGTCTCAGAACTTCACTATACTGATGAAGACCGAAATGCTACACCTATAAAGTTTATGTTGCTCGGAAAACTCAAAAACAATTTAGTATCTTCTTCTTTTCTTTCTGAGAGCTTTTTCTAGGAAAAGATGTTTCTAATTGTTGTGTTGAAACTTAGAGGTGAAGCCCTCTATTTATAGGTTTGAAAAAATGTGTGACCATTATGATAATAACGGTCATGTTTGGGTGGAAAGAGTAACAATCATTTTATGAAAAGAAAAGTAACGTCCATTTTCTGAGTTAAAAAGAATAATGACCATTTAACGGATATATCTTAGTAAAGAAAATAATGGCCATTTTTCGAGTAAAAGTAACGACCATTTTCTGAGTGTAAAAGTATTTTAATAAAAAAATTTCCAAAAAATAAAATGTTACCTCACCTCACATACACGCACATGCACTCAGACTAGGACTCGGCTAGGCATGATCGACGATGCACACATGCGTGTGTTATCACATTTTCCTGGGTTCTCTCTCCTTCCACAAAAGTGGGTGCCCTTTAGGGCCCAAACCTAATAGTCAATCCTTTTTTTCTATTTATACATCTCCTAAGTGATGTAAAATAGCAATGTGGGACAATGCAAAAATTGGCATTATTTGTTTTATAAAAATTCACTTTTTCCAACACGTATTGTTAGAAGCTAAAAACTCTTATTCATTTTTTATTTCTCACTTTAATACAAGTCTTTTACTTGCTCTTTTTTCATAATATTAACGTCTATATCAAGCCTTGAGTCATTCAGCTTTAGGCGAAATATAAATTTTAAAAAATATATAATTATTTAAGGCTTTTTAACATAATTGAAAGATTGATAATTCAATTGTTTGGATACATATGGTGTGCACTATTACATTCTGGGAAGGAGGTCATTAGTTTGAATTGTGACGGCCTATGACCTCCTTATCAAATTGAGCCATAATCACACCGCTAGCACTTGATTAATAACCTTATAATTGTCAATGATCTAATAAATGTAGTGTTATCCCTAACCCTAATAAGATTTAAAAAAATCATAAAATCTTTTAAATAGGCGGGATGTGAAAGGGACATAGATATAAATATTAAAAAAAATAATTAAAAAGCTATCTAAACAAAATAAAAATGTAAAATAAATTACGAGCATATGTCTTTTACTTTTCATTTTAATAAAAGAAAATATTAAATAAATTGTATAGAAGAAAAACTCTATTTTATTATAAATTATAAATATTAAAAGACTAACTTTTGTCGTTTTCCATGAATAGTATTGTGATATTATTGATGATGAATTTGTTATAATGTAAGAGTTTATAAATAGACTCAATGGATCATAGTATAACTAACTAACCAACTTACTATTACAAACAAGAATAAAAAAGTATCTAATATAGTCTAATATCCCTTCCACAAGCTCATGGTGATGGAAAAACCACGAGTTTAGGAAGTAAAGGACAAAAACAAAGCTCGTGGAGTGTCTTGGTAAGAGCATCTACTAGCTAAAAAAATGCCAATCTAATTCCACGTGCTTCATTCTTGCATGATTAATAAGATTTGCAGCCAAGTGCTTGACACTAATATTATCACAAAAAGTATAACAGAGCACACAAGAGAAAAATGTAAAGCAAACAAACATAGACTACAACTACGACAACTTAGCATATGCATTTACTAATGCTCAATATTCTGCTTTGGTAGAACAACATGCTACCACATTCTGTTTACTAGAAGACTAAGGCATTAGACTACCACCAAAGAAGATACAATATGTTTTTCTTGTCATATGGGTAGCTAGCCCAGTCAAAATTTAAAAATCTAGTGAGAGTAAAATCCATAACCTTTTATAGTATTACACCACGATATAAGGTGCCTTTTAAGTGACTCAATAGTTGCTTAGCCAAAAATCAGTGAATAGCAATGGGTTCATGCATGAACTAAAAGAGTTTATTAACAACATATGCAATATCATGTAGTATGAAAACACAATACTACAAAGCACCAAGAACTTGCCTATACTCAGTTGGATCATCAAGTAATTTACTATCAAACTTTGACAAAATAATACTAGATGACATAGGGGTAGCAACAAGTTTGATGAAAGACAAACCATGATTTTGTAAGAGATTATAAATACAGTTGTGTTGATTCATGTAAAGAATATCTTCATCCTTTTTACACTCAAGCTTGAGAAATAAATTAAGGTTCCAAAATCTTTAAGGAGCAAAAGAATTATTTAACAAAGTTGTGAGCTCTTAAAGATATATACTATCATTGTTTGTTAGTATTATATCATCAACATATACTAAAATGGAAATGACACATCCATTAACTTGTTGCATAAACATAGAGCTATCAACTTTGGAACTCTTGAAACCAAGGCCAAACAAGGTAAAGGATAATTTTTGAAACCAAACTTGATGAACTAGTCTAAAATCATGTACGGCCTTGTTAAGTTTACAAACCAAATTAGGAGAAAACCTATCTTTAAAACCCTATTGTCCTATTATTGATACATATAAACCTCATCTTCAAGCTCTAAATTTAGGAAAGATTATTCACATTAAACTGCTTAGTATCCCACTCAAGGGTGAGAGAAAAGTGAGAACAACCCTGATTGTTTGAGATTTCACTATAGGAGAAAACATTAATGAATAATCCATTCCATATTTTTTGTTTGTAGCTCCTAGATACTATTCTATATTTATATTTTTGCAGAGAGCTACCACACTTTAGTTTAACTATGTAAACCCACTTACAGGTGATAGGCTTGCATCCTTTTGGCTTGAGATCCAAAATCCAAGTATGATTATTTACTAGAGCATTAAACTCTTATTCCATTGACTCTTTCCACTAAGGTATACATTTGGCCTTTACATAACTTTATGGCTTAGGAAGTATGACAATGGCACTGTAAGAAATTATCTTTGGTTTATGAATACATGATTTAGAACGTGTAACACAAATGAAAGATGAAGATGAAGAACCATTGTCTAAATGAGAAGAAGTAGGTTACGAGAGAACATGAGGAGTGTGAGAGATATTATAACGTAAAAGTTACTAAAGAACTGAATCAAATAGAGACTTATCATATAATGAGTTCTTATGACCAAGAGTTAGAGACACATTAGAAGAAGCTAAAGGACAAAAGACAAGAGGAACAAAAGTATCAATTTTCATATAAGATATATCAATGTGGACTGGTGCTAAGACAAGTAAAACATAGTAAGCTTCATTAAAAAATGTGCCAAACTATTTATTTAAGATATGACACTTATTAGAGTAAATAACGAAAGGAAAATTTTCTTCGTGAAAAAAAGCTTGCTTAGACGTGTATATCTTTTTACTAGATATATCATAGCACATATAATTTATTTGTCGAGAAGCAAAGCCAAGAGTGGCACAAGAAGTAGACCTAGGTTGGAGCTTATGCTTATTAAAAGCATGCAGATAATGGAAGCACAATGACCTAAAAAGCCTTAAGGAAATTATAGTTAGGAGGCTTAGTATAACGAAATTGATAAGGAACTTGGAAATTCAAAGTTGAATAAGGGAGTTGATTCATAGTGAAAGCTGTAGTTTTCAAAGCATAGGTCTAAGAAAAAATAGGAATTGAGCTTTATAACAATAGGGCAAGACCTTTCTCAACTAAATGTCTATATCTATTTTCAACCACACTATTCTATATAGAAATGTATGGGCAGATATTACGGTGAATAAGGCCCAAAGATTGTAATTGAGACATGATAAATATGAATTTTCTACTACCATCAGTTTGAAATTCTTTAATTTTAATAGAAATTGTCTCTCAACTATAACCATGACATTTTAGAAAATATATAGAACTTGATTTTTAGTGTGAATAAAATAAATCCACATAAATATGCTAAAGTCATCTACTATGAGTATAAAGTATTTAGAACCTATATTTGATAATATTGGAGATGTCCAAAGATCCATGTATACAAGTTCAAAAGAATACGTAGCTAAGACATGCTTTGAATGAAAAGAAAACTTGTGTGCCTTTTTCAAAGAACACACAATACATGGGTTCTTTTTATTGCTATTTATAGAAGTAATTACAACATATTGATCTACGACCTTGTTTACAATAGCATTTGAAGGATGTGCTAGTCTGTTATGCAAAACATTATAACTAATAACACTTATAAAAACGGTAGGAAATTGATGATGAATATAAAAAAGAAAAGGAAGAGGAATCCACAAGATTACCAACAAAATGGCATGATGAAGTAGTTTCAATAGAACTGTGAAGTGTAGATACTTTCTTAAGTTAATCCTTTCACGATCACTTTCTTTTTTCTACCTTCTTTATAGAAAAAGAATTTGCATCAAACCCAACTACAACATCATTATCAGTGCATAACTTGTGAATAGAAAGCAAGTTATTAGACACTTGAGGTGTGTAAGTAACTTTTCAAAGAGAGGGAGCAACTATTCATATGAAGAACACTAGAACCAAAATAATGTATAGGTAAAGAAGTACCATTACCTATTATTATAGTCTTTTGGCCATCATAAGGCTAAAATTGTTGCAAATTTGATACACTACCAGTAAGGTGATGTGTACTACCTTAGTTAAGAAGCCACTAATTTGAGTAAGGTGTTATAGATGTTGATTGATTAGTGCCTGATGTAGATGAAACAAAAGCTATAAGCTGGCCAAATTTTCCAACTAACAGATTATTAAAATAATTATTATAAGGGTATTTTAGTCTTTTACTATTTTTGCTTATATTTCCCTTACTTCTCTATTTTCCATATTGTATTTTTGTATCGTTCCTTTTGCAATATAACTTATCCCTTCTATCTTCTTCTTTGTTTTTCTTCTTTGCATTTCTTTGCTCTTTCTCTTTATATTTGAGTAATTCACATGGTATCAAAGCTTTGATTATGAAATGTAGCTTTTATCTTTTCAAGAACAAGGGCAAAATTTGAGGGTTCAAAATTCTCATTTGATTCAACTTCTACACTTTGTTCTGTGGCTTCAATCAAGTAAGGATTTATTATTCTAGCATTGGGTAATCAATTTCCTTCAAGTTTTATAAAGATAAAGCATGTTTCCATAGAGATTGATCCTAATTTTAACATTTTAGGTAGATCTATAATTTGTATAAAGATTGTGGTATTTTCTATAATTACTTAAAAGTTTGAGGTTTTTTTGTAATTTTGGAAAATTTTGGGATATATTTATAATTTTTCAAACAGTAAGGATTCATTTGAAATTACAAGAAAGTTTAGGATGTATTTGAAATTTCAAGAAAGTTTAGGGGTGTATTTGCAATTTCAAGAAAGTTCAAGGGTGTATTTGTAATTTCTAGAAAAGTTAGGGGAATATTTGTAATTTTTAGAAAAGTTAGGGGAATATTTATAATTTTTAGAATTTTTGGTACTGTTTGTTTTTGCAATGGCTAGTAATAAAGATGACTCGTTACAGTCCATTAGTGTGAAATTAGATGGAAAAAATTATTTGTATTGAAGTTAAGTGATGACGAACTTTTTAAAAGGCAAAAAGATGTGGGATTATGTTTCTAAAACTATCATTAAATCTACAAGTGATAAGGCAGAGTATGAAAAACTGTTAGATAATTGGAAAATTAATAATTCAAAAATTATCACTTGGATAAACAATTCTATTAAAACACTCAATAGGTACTCAATTGGCAAAGAATGAAACAGTAAAAAAAGGTTTGGCAACATTTGGCAAGATTGTATACACAGTCTAACTTTGCAAAACAATATCAATTAGAACATGATATTCGACCTCTTGAACATAAATTAATGAGTATTCAAGAGTTCTATTCTGCAATGAAAAATCTTTGGGATCAATTGGCTCTTACAGAATCGAAATCGAAAGAACTACATACTTGTGCAGCTTATATTGCTCGTAGAAAAGAGCAACGTCTGGTTCAATTTTTGATGGAACTTAGTGATTATTTTGAGGGTCTTCGTGGCTCCATTCTACATCATAGTCCACTTCCATATGTCGATTATGTAGTTAGTGAACTTTTGGTTGATGAGATATGCCTTAAGTCTCATACAGGAAAATGAATTCTCTTTGTGCATAATTCATTAGTTTTTCTAGTTCCTAGACCTCCCTGCTCACTATGAAAACAAGCCTCACTCAAGGGTTGATATTGATTAATGTAGTTTTTGCAAGCAAAAAGGACATTGGAAGGCTTAATATCCTAAGCTATTGAATAAAGTACCACAACTACACCAACAAAGGCATCACTTCAAGGTTCCACGATTTGGAAGTCATTTTCAACCACGATCATATCATCCTCCACAAGTTAATACTATAGCAATTGTACCACCATCTGATTCTTTTGGATCTAGAACCTCATCCTCAAATCCCAATTTTGTAGCCCTTTTCTAAACAGTTTCAAAAGTTTCTTACTACACAGTTACATGCTATGTCCATTTTTTCTTCGAAAAGTCAATTCCCCTATAACTCTTCAGGTATGCCATCATCTACATGGGTTTTAGAATTTGGAGCTTCACATCATATGTCTCCTTATTTGAAATCTTTTATTTCTCTGTGTCCTACATCCTCTATGTCTATCATGACTACTGATGGTACTCCTCTGCCATCATAAGGAGTTGGTTCTATTGATACACCTCATTTGTCACTTTCTAATGTTTACCACATTTCTAAGCTTACATTGAATCTTGTTTATGTTATTCAGTTGTGTGATTCTGGTTATTCATTATCATTTTCTTCTACCTCTTGTTATGTGTAAGATCCAAGGTCTTAGAAGTTGATTAGGACAGGTCATAGGCGGGAGGATTATATGTTTTGGATGATCTAAGATTACCAATATTTATAGCTCCTAGCATTGACTTGTCTTCATTTCATTTGTCTCCTTCATCCTCTAGTTTTTATTTGTGGCATTCTCGTCTTAGTCATGTATCATCTTCGTGTTTAAGATTCTTAACTTCTACGGGTGCTTAAGGAAATTTGCAAGCTCATGATATTTCTGATTGTAATGGTTATAAACTTACAGAATTTTCTACTTTGCCTTTTCATCGAAGTACTTCTTATTCTATTGCACCACTTGATTTAGTCCACTCTGATATGTAGGGACCTTCTCCTATTGCTACAAAAGGGAGGTCTCAATATTATGTTTCTTTTATTGACGATCATACTCGTTTTTGTTGGATTTATCTTATGAAACATCATTCTGACTTCTTTGGAATTTATAGTAACTTTTGAGCTCTTGTAAAAACTCAACATTCTGTAGTTATTAAGTGTTTTAGATGTGATTTGGGTGGTAAATATACTTCCAATAAAATTTGTGATCTACTTGCTTTAGATGGAACTATTCGCCAAACTTCTTGGATAGATACTCTTGAGCAAAATGGTGTGGCTGAAAGAAAACAGAGGCACATTGTTGAAACTACTCGCTCTCTTTTGTTGTCATCTTCAGATCCTAGTGAGTTTTGGGGAGAAGAATTCTTACTACATTCAACCTCATCAATAAGATCCCTTCGTCTCATACTTTAGGTTTGTCACCTTTTGAAAAATTATATGGGTATGCTCCTGATTATTCTTCCTTGAGAGTCTTTGGTTCTACTTGCTTTTTTCTTCTTCCTCATGTAGAACGTACTAAATTGTCATCCCGCTCTTCCATTTGTGTGTTTCTTGGTTATGGTGAAGGGCAAAAAGGATATCGTTGTTTTGACCCAATGTCATGAAAACTATATTTTTCTCGTCATGTTGTGTTTCTTGAGCACATACCTTTCTTTTCTATTTCTTATACTACTCATAACTTGAACAAGTTTGATTTCATTCATATTGATCCTTTCTCTAACCATTTTATCTCCACATTTCTGTTCCACTACAAACTCTAACTCATTTATTGCCCCTATAGTCCCTTTTCCTCTTTATTATTCTAGTAGGGTTTGCACTATTAGTTCTAGAGATATTGGTACCTTGTAGTCTAGAGCTCTTGATAATCTCACTCCTTCTGCAGTTGCGCAAGCTCCTCTTGAGATTGTGGATCTACTTCTCGTTATCCTCAACATACTCGTAAGTCTACTCACTTTCTAGATTTTTTTTACTCTTGTTATTCAAGTTCATGTTCTTCCTTTTTAGCATCTATTCATTGTCTCTCTAAGCCCTTATCTTATAAAAAGGCAATTCTTGATCCTCTTTGGCACCATGCTATGATTGAGGAACTTTTTGCTTTGCAAAAAACTAGTACTTGGGATTTGGTACCTTTACCTTCTGGTAAAAGTACAATTGGTTCTCGTTGGGTATATAAAATCAAATATTGCATTACATATATTAATGATTTTTGTTTGAAAGCAACCATTTGTACCAGATAAGATAAAGGAAACACACATGAAAACGATAAATTCGAAATAAATAAAAGCTCAAAACCTAATCATTTTATTCAACGAAAGAAGAAAATAAAAAGAAAAACTAGGTTGTAAGAACATACCTTATGTGTCATGGAGTGGGAGAAAGAAGAAGAAAGATAGGCTATCATTGATCACATACCAAGTTATGTTGATTTACTAGAACTCGTTGATTTTGGTGAGAGATAAGATCTGAATTGTTTTGAATCTAAGAGAATGAAAGAAGGAAGAACATAGATGAGTTTGATCTCTTTATCAATGACCTGCAGATAGAGTTAATATGTGGGAGAAGGAACAAGAGAGATGGATTAGGGATTTTAATTTTAAGAGATCTAAGATTATCTCTTTTTCTTTTTCTTATTTATGTGGATGGGCTACTCTTAACTCTTTTGCTCTTCTTTTATATTTAATTTTTAATTTTTCTCTTTTCTGACGTGAACATATTAAAAAAACTAATTAATGATTCTAATTTGAAGAATATCCAACCCACTTTCATTTTCAATCCCGCTTTAATTACAAACTAAATATATTTGAAAAAACTAGCCGTATATTTTCCCAACTATCAAAAATATGTAGCGGCATATTTTTCCTCTTATCTAAAATTATTTCAATATAATTAAAACATAAAAACTACTTGCGAAAATTTCCTCCATATTATAAAACTAAATATGATATAATTAATTTATTTAAATTAAAAATTTTGATTTGATTTGTCTGATTCAAATCGAATTAAATTGATAATTTTTATAGTCAAATCATATTTGAATTCAAAAGTAAACAATTCATTTGAATTCAGATCGGATTCGAATCGACAGATCTTATAATTTGTTGTATCTAATTCGAATATAATTACTATTAAATTATAAATAAATGCATATTTTATTTTATAATATGTTATATTTAAATAATATAAATATCCTAATTATATTATATTACTATTTTAACTTAAAAATAAATATAAATATTTATAATAATTTAATAATTATATACACATATTTTTTATTCTTTTAATTCTCTTAGTTATGACTATACATACTAAATTTTTCTAAAAAAATATTAATTTAAAATTTAAATATTGTGTATATTATATTTTATAAATTACAATAATTCATAAATAAATTTTAATATCAACATATCTTATCCGATATGAAAACTTTGATATATTTAGATTCAGATTAATTACATCATTAAAAAAAATTCAGATTTAAATTGGCCAAAAAAATATTTTCTATACGGTGGTCACTCTTATTCAAAACTATTTATTTATCACAAGCACAAATGATTTTCATCAAAATTTTCATAAATTAAAAGTAAGCATATAAATATGTTGTTTTAAAAATATTTTTGATAATATTAAAAAAAATCGATATTTTCATAAGCTGTTTATAATTTACAGATCAAGATTTTAGAAATATTGGTTTCTTATTTTTTTGATTTTTTTTAAATTAGAAATACACCTACAAACTTATTGTGTTATAAATTAAGTAAATATGTATTTATATTTATACTATATTATATATAAAGGTTTAAACCATTGCTTATCAGTTTTTGTGGATAAAATTATTCTTGTATGTTAAAATAATAAATATTATCACCATTAATTATATATGTCAAATATGTAATAAATTATTACGAGTTAAAATATTGATAATTATCTATTAAAACATTATGATTATTTATCTTAAGTAACATAAATATTTTTTTAATGATCAATTAATTTTTGTTTAAATTTATATAATGTTGTACCAATTCACCTACTTTCGAACCAATTCTCAGATAAATAAGATTAACTCCAAAATTCCCTCTACGAGATAATTGCAACGACTATATTTTTCATTTTTTATGATATACGTACGAAGATGAAATTGTAAAAATAGGTATATAAAGAGACCATTCATCCATCCAAAAAAATAAAATTTGAGAAAAAATTATCTATCAAGACCAAGTGTGGTCGATTAGAAGTCTAG
The DNA here is from genome assembly GCA_033030585.1 of Hippophae rhamnoides. NCBI lineage: Eukaryota > Viridiplantae > Streptophyta > Magnoliopsida > Rosales > Elaeagnaceae > Hippophae > Hippophae rhamnoides. The sequence continues at coordinate 21,317,889 of CM065438.1, read as the reverse complement.
CTAACCATCCAAAAAGTGATCGGTTGGCCAAGATGTGGTCGGCCAGATACTGATATAGACGAATAGATGGCAATATAACAAATATATATTCAAATGATAAAATTTAAAAGTTGAAATATTTTTTTTAAAATAAATGTTCATTTTTGTTTCTCATCATCTAAATCAACTAAGAAAAAATATAATATTAAATAATAAAGTAATGATTACTATCTCCATTAATTATATATATATATATATATTTGTCAAATATCTAATAAATTATTAGTAATTAAAACATTATATTCGAATTGACATATTTTATAATTTGTTGTATCTAATTCGGATATAATTACTATTAAATTATAAATAAATGCATATTTTATTTTAAAATATATTATATTTAAATATCCTAATTATATTATATTACTATTTATCTTAAAAATAAATACAAATATTTATAATAATTTAATAATTATATAAACATATTTTTTATTCTTTTAATTCTCTTAGTTATGACTATAAATAATATTTTTTTTCTAAAAATACATTAATTTAAAATTTAAATATTTTTTATATCGTATTTTATAAATAAAAAAAATTCATAATAAATTTCAATATTAACACATTTTATCCGATCTAAAAAATTTGATCAATTTGGATTTAGGATTGATTACACCATTAAAAAGAATTTGGATTAAAAATCTACAAGTACGATTTAGATCGAATTGTATTCAAATTGACCAAAAACAAATATTTTTTATCTGTTGCTCACTCTAATACAACACTATTTATTTATCACAAACACGAATGATTTTCATCGAGATTTTCATAAATTAAAAATACCCATATAAATATATTGTTTTAAAAATATTTTCCACAATATTAAAAATATTTTTTTTTCATAAGTTATTAATAATTTACAAATCAAGATTTTAGAAATATTGGAATATATATTTTCCATGTTTAGTAACTCTTGTATCTAATTAATTTGGCTTAATTATGATAAAAAAATCTTTACTTTTTAGTATTATTTAGAAATGTAATTTGCCTTAATTATGCTCACTTGGTAATCATCATAGCATCAAATATTTACAAAATATTTATGTACTTAAACTAAGACTTAGAAAATGTTAATTCCTTACGGGAGAAGATAAATGTTGATTTTGTGGGTGAAGATGACACTCCTATAGATATGTCGATAGTTGAATTGTTTACAAAACATTTCAACAAAAATCCAAGTTATTGGACAGACTATGGAGTGGGGGAGTCTTCATCCACTTCATTATCAGCACCTCATCAAGTGAACCTTCAAGAGGAGTTGGATGAGAAGAGGTGCAAAAGAAAGAAGCTTTAGAAATGATTATATTCAAAGGAGTTAGTTGAAGTTGAAAGTTGGTCATTGATAATGAGTTATATAATTAAGGTCCTTTCCAGGTCCACAAAGGGTTTTAGAGTTTACTTCATTTGACGCTTCCATGGGTTTGGATGCAAGCACCTGTACCGAAATAGGCTCAATGCCACATACATCGCCAACTAATCCAAAATCATCCATCATTTGATAGAATTTGGATGAGACTATTTTGTAAAGTTCTTTTCTGTTTATGAGCTATTAATCATAATATTATGATATTAAGTTATGAAATTGATGCTAATTTGTTTGAATCAACCTTAGAAGAAAGTAACCCATTGTAGATTGATTTCTCAAGATTACATTTTGTGCAATATGTATCGGTGAAATTGGATTATTATTTTTAATTTTGTGTAGATTAAGACACTTGTTTTTGTGAAACATAGGATATGGAAAGTAACCCCACGTTTGGTTGGAGGGAATGGAATGGAATCAGAATCGATTCCTTCCATTTTGTGTGTTTGGTTGGACGGAATGATGGATGGAATGGAATCAGATTACTAAAAGAGAAGGAATCACAATTCCTTCTCCCCACCTTGGTAATCATAATTCCATTCCCACCTAAACTTTTTTTTTCCAATTTTATCCTCACTTAAAATATAACCTTAAACTCAAATCCCAAATTCTCAAACCCAAAATTCCAAAACCCTAAACCCTAAACCCTAAATCCAAAATTTCAAAACCCTAAATCCAAAATTTCAAAACCCTAAACCCCAAATCCATAAACCCTAAACCTTAAAACATAAATCCCAAAACCCAAAACCCTAAAACATAAATCCCAAAACCCTAAACCCTAAACCCCAAATTTCAAATCATAAAGCCCTAAACCCTAAATCCCTAAACCCTAAAACCCTAAATCCCAAATCCCCAAATCCCTAAACCCAAAATTCTTAAACCCTAAACCTTAAAACATAAATCCCAAAACCCTAAACCCTAAACCCCAAATTCCAAATCCTAAAACCATAAACCCCAAATCCCTAAATCCCTAAACCCTAAACCTTAAAACATAAATCCCAAAACCCAAAACCCTAAACCCCAAATTCCAAATCCTAAAACCCTAAACCCCAAATCCAAAATTCTAAAACCCTAAACCATTTTTAGGAAAATAATAATTTTAACCCTAAACCTTAACCTACAAATATAACCCCAAATCCTAAATCCCTAAACCCTAACAAATCCCACATCCCAAACCTCAAAACCCTAAACCCTATTTAAAAAATAATAATTTTAATAATATATTTCTTTTTAATTAAGTAATAATTATTTAGAAAAATAATGATTTCAATAATGTATTTTGTTTGACGAAAAAATAGTAATTAAATGACATTATTTGAACTTTACAACATGTAGGGGTATTAAGGTCATTTACAGCTTTTTTTCATTCCATTCCAGTGGCAAACCAAACACTGTAATCCTAATTCCGAGCTTGATTCCAGTGGTCGAACCAAACAAAATTGTTTCCTTTCCATTCCATTCCATTCCCATTCCCATTCCGATTCCGATTCCATTCCAAGAAACTACATATTTTTAGTTTTGTAATGTGTGTACTTATTTTGTTAATGTAAACTGTAGACACAAATCATGTTAAAGCTAGTAGTAACATTTGTAAAGGAAACTCATTCTAAATTCTATTTGCCAATTAATGGAGATAATTTTCGTCTACATGACTCTTTATATATATATATATTAAGCAAGCACATTAATATAAAATATTTTTTTTCTAGAAAAAAACATTTTATTGATTCAAAATAAAATTACATCTCTAAAATTAATTCAAAAAAATAAAAAATATATTAAATTATCAAAATTATAGTACGAATTTTAAAATAAATATGTAATTCAAAAATTAATATTTTTTAGCTTTTTCTTTAGTTCTTTTGGTTTCTATTTAGTTTTGAATATTTTGTTGATAATATGATAAATTTTTGACATAGTTTGATATTTAGTGGTTTAAATTCTTTAATTTTTGAATCATAAGAATAATAATACTAGATATAGATTAGATTTGAAAAAAAAATCTTTTAAAATATAGCTAAAGTCAACATAGAGCACGAAAAGTTAATATATTATCACACTGGATCTACTTTTACGGGGAGTGAAAAAAATCATAAAGTAAATATTGTGATATTTATTCAACGTAAAAAAATAAATAAGAATTTTAAAATTTAAATAATTATAATTATAAGCTTTATTTATTCTCAATACATTAAGAGATCTTAAAGCACAATTTGCACTTAAATAATTTAATTATTTTATTTTTCTACATTCAACGTGTCTTTATTGAAATTTAGATACATATTTTATCCATAGATAATTAAAATTATGATTTATAATAAACATTTGATAATTTTTCTCTAAAAATAATCTTAACTGGTTGAGACGTGTATGATTATCTCAATAACAAAATATTTGTAAGACTTGTATTTTGATATATTATTTATATATATATATATATTTAATTATGATTTTTTTTATAATTATAATTAAATATTAATATATTTAAATAAATAGTAAAAAATTAAATTTTTTTATTTAAAATTAATAATATTAATATTAATAATATTAATATTAATAATTTTTGTTTATATAAAAAAGAGATAGTTTGGGCCACATGTACATGGTTTTATATTAACTTATTTTTATAAGTGTCATGTAATGAGAAATAGGTTTTGTCACACGAAAATATCAAAGAGAGAGTTTGTAAGGGTTATGAGTGTTAATTTTTTTTGTGAACAAAATATTTACTTATAAATTTTTTTTAGGTCTACTATTAAGTCTATAAAAAAAACCCAACAAATATTCGAGTTTCAGATAATCGTATTTCATGAATATCTTTTATAACTATGACACATATGATTCTATTTATACATTTAATAATACATGTTCATAAATCTAAAATTATTTTTGGTGCTTAAATATTTTTTTATGTGATTTAAAAATAATTTTTTATTAAGACTTTGAGCCCAAAATGCATTTAATCTTAATACTATTAAGTATTATTATTATCTATAAATATAGTTACATTAGGGTTGATGTAGATAGTGAGAATAAAAAATATCAAACTGCTACGAAAAAAAAGGTGATTAAGCGGCAAGGAATTAATAAGTGATATTAAGCTTATACGGAGTAAGAAATTTGTCAGCGGCAAGGAATTAATAAGTGAAATTAGGTTGATATGAAGGAGTAAAGAATTTGGCTTGCTGACAAAAACTTCTTGATTTGATTTGAAGATTAACAAAATCTAGAAGATTAATAACACCCACGTTCTTGCTTCGTGTTCTCGTTCTGAGTAAATTATTTTTACGCGGATATCAATGGAATAGTAATTGTACGCACATTTAAATAGATAGAATAATATCAAATTGATATCTTATTAGAGTTATTTATTAATAAATCTGTTTGGTTTTTTTATCTTTATATAACTTCTTCTTGATTAGATTTTTATATGTTTGGATTAAATAATTTTATGTGTTATCATGATTATTTGATTTTATTATTAAATTTTAAAGAAGTTATTTTTATTGAATCTGTGCTTAATCTTTTTGCTCTAGAATTTTCTATTTGATTGGATTTAAATGACATATACCTTGAATCATCTAATTAGGATTATTCATTGTTAAATCCACACACGGACACTTGTGTTTTTTGTGCTAACCTTTTTGGAGTTGATTTGTGAACGATCTGATTGGCGGGGAGCTTATTGGAGCGTTAGTCTGGAAACCACTCACGCTAATTTTAGAAAACTGTAGAAACAGAGCAGGGACTCGTAAGTAAAGTACATTAGAGAAGTATCATAGGGAGGGTAGCATAAGACCGAGTTTGTACTTGAACATTTGATTTTTATAGTGGAAAGTTAGGTGGTTTAATGGTTTTCCTCTTAGGTCATTGTTGTGGCTTAAGTTGTTTCTACCTAAAAATGTCATATATTATTATTTTATTTCTGCACTTTATTCTTATACGTGATTTCATGTCTCACCGACTTGTTTAGGTTATTAAGTTATAAATTAATAACAAAATTAAAAATAACCTATTCACCCCATCTAGGTTAATCCGGTCCATATCTTATAAACTTTCAATTGGTATCAAAATCGACACTAGACACACTTAGTGAGATTGATCCTTAGGGACACACACACTTACTTATGGACCAATCGAAAGAAGGTGTGTCATCTATTAGACCCCCACTCTTTGATGAGTTTAATTACCCTTACTAGAAGGCTCGCATGCAAGCCTTTCTCAGACAAGATGAAAAAGTTTAGGATGCTATTCTTGATGGTTGGGAACCACCTTTGGTAGCAAAAAATGGTGTAACAATCATAAAACCAAGAAGAGACTGGACCACTGAAGAACGCACCCTTAGTGGGGAAACCAAAAATTTTTAAGCTCAATATTTGTTGCAGTGTCGATGGATGAGTTTCATCGTATCTCCGACTGTGAGACTGCTAAAGATGCATGGAATGCACTTGCTCTGGCTCATGAGGAAACCTCTCATGTGAAACCAACAAAATTGAGATTGCTAACATCTCAATTTGCAATCTCAATTCGATTCCATTAAAATGAGCAACACAGAAACTTTTGGTTAGTTCTATGCTCGCTTCTGTGATATCACTAATGCTTGCTCTAACCTTGGTGAAAAAATTCCACAACCTATACAAGTATGCAAACTCCTAAGCTCTTTAACAGCAGACTACAAGATGAAATTTACAGCGATAGAGGAAAGCAAGAATGTTGACACACTAAAAATTGATGAACTTGTCGGGTCAATCCAAACCTATGAGCTTTCTCTTGATCCACCCAAGAAAAATAAGGATGTGGCATTCAAAAGCTCCAAAAAGGACATCTCTGATAGTGATGATAATATGAATAATGAGTCACTAGTCTTGTTAGCACGAAAATTTAAGAAGTTCATGAAGAAGAAGGGTCAATAGAATAATCATTCCAACAAGGGATAATCCAGTCCTTTGAATGATCGAAAGTCAAGGGAAATCAAGCCTCCTAGCCTTGATGGTAAGAAAAGTAAGCCCACTAGTCCTCAATGCTTTACTTGTGAGGGATTTGGTCATATTTCTACAGATTGTGCTAACAATAAAAAGAAATTTGGAAAAGCCTTTGATGCTACACTCAGTGACACAGAAAGTGAGCAGGACAATGCTAGTAACTCAGAGGATGATGACACTAATTATTGTGCCTTCACCGTAATTGCCAAAGCACACCACAATGACTTCAACCTTAGCTCGGATGAAGAAATAAGGAAGTAAACTCTTCTCTCTTACTGTCTAAGTTTAATGTATCAAATTATGAGGAACTATTCATGGATTGTCTAGGTGCTAGGTAAGAGAGAGATAAATTGCTTGTGGAAGTAACTAAACTTAATGATATCATCAATGTTCACAAAAAAATTCCTCTAGCCTAGAGAAAGATAAAAAGGAATCGTCTGATCATAGTAATGCCTTGAATATGAGACTTACAAAAATCACTGAGGAAAACAAAAATCTTAGGCAAGAACTTAGTATTACTAAAGAAACGATGATGAATTTGACCATTGGTGCTGAAAAATTAACCAAAGTCCTAGACTATAGAAAGCCATATGGAGATAAGAGAGGTCTTGGATACATAGATGAATAGTCAACACCTTCATCATCCAAAACTCAATTTGTAAAACCCATTATTGCTTAGGCAGGGAAGGTAGTTTCTGCACCTTATCATTCTAAGAAAATTCAGTTTGTTCCCATCTGTCATCATTATGGTAGGAAAGGACATATTAGACCTAAGTGTAGATTTCTTTATGCTTATGATTCTAACACGAGTACAAATGTTTCTAAGACACCTCAAAAATTTTCAAAACGTAAAGTTTTTACTACAAGAACTACACAAAAAGAGGAACATAAGAAACCGATAACTCAAATGTCCAAAATGAAAATAACATAGGTTAAGAAATCAAAGTTGCACTGCTTTGTGGCCCATATAGCGTTTAAAGCTAAATCAAATACCGATTGTTAGTTTGATAGTGGATGCTCTAGACACATGATGGGGAATCGTTCTTTGTTTAAAACCTTTAAGGAATACAATGAAGGGACAATTACCTTTGGTGATGGTAAAACATCTAAAATTATTGGAAAATGTTATGTTCAAATAGAGGGTATCCCTAAACTTGATGAAGTTTTATATATGGAAGGACTTAAGGAAAACTTGATTAGCATAAGTCAAATATGTGACAGTGATTTTACTGTGCAATTTACAACTAATCACTGTATTGTAACAGATCAAAAGGGTGAATGTATGATTAAGGGAATCAGATCACATGACGATTGTTATTGTATTGATACATCACTCATAGTAACATGTAACCTAGCTAGAAATGACTCAATTATCTTATGGCACGAAAATCTAGGTCATATAAATTTTAAAGATCTGGTTAGATTAAGTAAAACTGAGACTGTGCGTGGTTTACCTATTCTCTCAAAAACTGAAACACTTGTATGTGGACCATGTCAATTGGGTAAACAAACTAGGATTGTTCATAAGAAGATCAAAAGTATAAATACAAATAGAGTATTGGAATTAATACATATTGACCTTATGGGTCCTATGAGAACAGAAAGTATTGGAGGTAAGAAATATATCATAATTGTAGTAGATGACTTTTCTCGCTACACGTGGGTAGACTTTCTTAGAGACAAGTCAGATGATTTTGAGTTCTTCATCTCATATTGCACAAGAGTGCAGGTTGAAGCAGGTGACAAAATAGTAACCATCAAGAGAATAATAATAGACCATGGAAAAGAGCTTGAAAATACCAAGTATGCTGACTTTTGCAAAGAACATAGTATCTTTCATGAATTTTTCGCTCCTATCACACCTCAACAAAATGGAGTAGTTGAAAGGAAGAATAGGATACTTCAAGAGATGGAAAGAGTAATGATGCATGCCAAAGGAGTCTCCAAAAGGTTTTGGGCAGAAGCTATAAACACTGCATGTCACATTATAAATCGTGTCTATCTTCGCCCAGGTACAAACCAAACTCCCTATGAGATATGGAGAGGTAAAAAACCAAATCTAAAATTCATGCATATTTTTGGAAGTAAATGCTATATACTTAGAGATCGAGAACAGTTGGGTAAGTTTGATTCAAGAAGTAATGAAGGTATATTTCTTGGTTATTCCCTAAATAGTAGAGCCTACAGAGTCTTCAACTGTAGAACTAATGTAGTTATGGAATCCATAAATGTCGTTATAGATGATGGAGGTAAGCATATTACAAGTGAAGAAGTTAGAAATGAAGAAAATTTCACAACACCTCAATTAACAATGACCAGTGACACAATTGGAATAAAAGAAGAGGAGTTAAAGGAAAGAGAAGAAAAGAAGGAAGAAGCATCAACCTCATCAATGATAAATCCAACTCGAACTTCAAAAAATCATCCTATTAAGAATATAATTGGAGATCCTAATGCAAGCATGGTAATAAGAAGAAGAAAAATAAGTGAGGTAACCCATTTATGCTATATTTCTCAATTTGAACCAAAAAATGTGAATGAAGCCCTTAGGGATGAATTTTGGATAAATGCCATGCAGGATGAGTTAGCTCAATTTGAAAGAAACCATGTGTGGGTATTAGTACCTAAGCCTAAAAACAAAAATGTTATTGGAACAAAATGGGTGTTCAAAAATAAATCTAATAAGCATGACATTGTTGTTAGAAATAAGGCTAGGTTGGTAGCTCAAGGCTATACACAAGTAGAAGGAGTTGACTTTGATAAAACATTTGCACTTGTAGCTAGACTAGAATCAATTAGGATTTTACTTGCCATTTCCTATCACATGAAGTTCAAATTATATCAAATGGATGTTAAGTTTGCCTTTTTGAATGAATTTCTGAATGAGGAGGTATACGTTGAACAACCAAAAGGATTTTTTGATCCAAAATTTCCAAATCATGTTTACAAACTCAAAAAAGCTTTGTATGGTTTGAAACAAGCTCCACGAGCATGGTATGAGAGACTTACCAACTATCTTTTGAACAAGTGATTTATTTGATGGGGAGTTGATAAGACTCTATTCATTAAAAGGAGTAGTGACAAGATATTTATTGCTCAAATTTATGTGGATGATAGTTTTTGGATCCACATCTAGTACACTAGTGGATGATTTTGTGCATGTTATGACAAATGAATTTGAAATGTCCATGGTAGGTGAAATGACCTTCTTCCTTGGTTTGCAAGTCAAGCAATCTTATGATAATATATTTATTTCTCAAACCAAGTACACTTGTAACCTTGTTAAAAGGTTTGGTCTTGAAACAATCAAGCAATCACGGACTCCTTTAGGTACCAGCACAAAATTACAAAGGACACTCAAGGTAAAAGTGTTGATCAAACCCTTTATAGGAGTATGATAGGTAGTTTACTTTACCTCACTGCAAGTAAGCTTGACATATGTTTTAGTGTTGGTGTGTGTACCTATTATCAAGCTGACCCTAAGGAATCATACTTAGAGAATGTAAAGAGAATCATTAGATATATCTCAGGAACAAGTAATTATGGTTTATATTTTACTACTGACACTACTTGTGAAGTAAGTGGTTTTATAGATGTCGGTTGGGCAGACAACCAAGATGATAGGAAAAGCACATAAGATGATTGTTTCTATGTTGAAAACAACTTAGTATCTTGGCATAGTAAAAAGTAGAACTCTATCTCACTCTCTACAATTGAAGCGGAATACATTGCTGCAGGAAGCTCTTGCATACAAATGCTTTGGATGAAAAACATGCTTAAGGACTATGGTCAACCACAAGGTATAATGCCCTTATATTGTGATAACTCTAGTGCTATATGCATTTCTAAGAACCCAGTTTAACATTCTAGAACTAAGCACATTGACATTATGCATCACTTTATTCGAGAATTAGTTGAAGAGAAAGTGGTAACACTTGAGTTTGTACCTACTCAGAGACAACTAGCTAATATATGCACTAAAGCCATAGACACTCAAAGATTTGAGTATCTCAGAAGTGCCTCGGGAATTTCTCCCTCAAATTGAATTTCAAATTTTATTACAAAAAAAATAGCATCTTTGTCTGACCAACACGGTATTCGACTTATTTAATACTTACATATACATAATCTCATTTTTAGTGACTCAACTCATTTTGATATTTATTGTATAAATTATTCTACAATTTTTACCTATGCACACATATATTCTTATACATGTGATGATCGATGTTGACATAAACTTATTCACACACTCACGAACCCACATATATGTTATTCTTGAAGTTTATGAATTTTCCTAAAAGACTCTAGGACTTCAACTAATCTTGATTGTAAAATTGTGTTGAGTTCTACTTTTTCTTACTAAAGTTTTAATATATAGAGTCTTTCAGGAAAATTCATAAACTTCAAGAATAACATAGAGGCACCTTGTATTGAAATGGCTACCTAATGTGATGTGTGAAGCTACCGTAGTGAGTGGAGAGGGCTATCTCACAACTAGTGTGAAAGTCATCATGCTAGGTTTATGGCTCATGCAAAAAAAAAAGATTATGCAAAACGTGAATACTTATAAATCTTGTATATTGAATGCACAAAAAGAAAGAGCCAATAGAGGTTTTAAAAAAAATATATAATTTACCTCATATGTATGAAAAAAAAACAAAAAATAAAATAAAATAATAAGTCCTCCTTTAGTAGATATATTTTATTTTGTAAGATTGAAGACTCGATTATAGTTTTACATGATATGTGATAATGTTTTTCTTTTGAGTCTTTCTTGATAGGTCATAAATGAATTAATTGACATATTTGTGGAGTTTAAACATATATACTACTTTAAGTAAATGTCAATATGTCATTATATGTGCAAAGTGTGTGTGTGCACCTCTTCTATTCTACTTATTTATTTATATGATAAATAATCAAAATTGGAGTTAAAAAATGATGAATTCTCAATTGGTTGTGTGCTTGTTTGTAATTAAATGAGTTTAATACCTTATGTGGTTATTTAAGAAAATTACAAAAAAATAGATTTTTTTTCATTTATTACCTTTTTAATTGTTTTTTTTAAGTTATAGAGTCATAGAACTTAAGGGGAGTTTACAACACATTGCACTTTTGCATTACTCTATTTTTACTACATTTTTAAGAGGAATTTAGCTTCATTTCTTTGTCTAAAACTTTGTCCTTCTCGTATGTCAAAAGGGGGAGAGAATAATATGTTTTACTACCATGTTTTATCTTATTATGCATATAGGGGGAGAACATACTTACTTACGCTTGATTTGTATGAATGCATACTACATGATTATTCTTTACACTTTGCTTAATTTCTATGTAAACTGAACTAATGTATAATGAGGATTTCAAGCTAAATTGTCGTATGTTTTGTTTATATTATTTTAGTTACTTACAAGTTTGTCAAGTTGCAGCGAAGATGGATTTACCGTACCATAGGATAGTTCTACTATGGAGTCTAGGAAATCATTGTATTTTATCTTATTCCTATAAGTGTCATGTAGTGAGAGAGAGGTTTTACCACACAAAAATGTCAAAGGGGGAGTTTGTAAGGGCTATGAATGTTGGCTATTTTCGTGGACAAAATATTTACCTGTAAATTTGTTTTTAGGCCTGCTATCAAGTCTATCAAGAAAAACCCAACAAATACTCGAGTTTCTAATGATCGTATTTCAGGTATATCTTTAATAACTGCGACACATAGGATTCTATTTATACATTTAATAGTACATGTTCATAAATCTAAAATTATTTTTGGTGCTTAAATATTTTTTTATGTGTCTTAATATTTTTAAGATGTGATTTAAAAATAATTTTTTATTAAGACTTTGAGCCCAAAATGCATTTAATCCTAATACTATTAGTTATTCTATAAATATAGTTACATTAGGGTTGATTGATGTAGATAGTGTGAATAAAAAATATCAAACTGCTGCGAAAAAAAAAGGTGAATAAGCGGCAAGGAATTAATAAGTGTAATTAGGCTTATACGAAGGAGTAAGAAATTTGTAAGCGCCAAGGAATTAATAAGTGAAATTAGGTTGATACGAAGGAGTAAATAATTTGGCTTGCTGACAAAATCTTCTTGATTTGATTTGAAGATTAACAAAATCCAGAAGATTAATAACACCCACGTTCCTGCTTTGTGTTCTCATTCTGAGTAAATTGTTTTTACGAGGATATCAATGGAATAGTAATTGCATGCACATTTAAATAGATAGATTAATATCAAATTGATATCTTATTAGAGGTATTTATTAATAAATTTGTTTGATATTTTTTTAATCTTTATATAGCTTCTTCTTGATTAGATTTTTATATGTTTGGATTAAATAATTTTATGTGTTATCATGATTATTTGAATTGATTATTAAATTTTAAAGAAGTTATTTTTATTAAATTTTAAAGAAGTTATTTTTATTAAATCTGTGCTTAATCTTTTTGCTCTAGAATTTTCTATTTGATTTGATTTAAATGACATATACCTTGAATCATCTACTTAGGATTATTCATTGTTAAATCCATCCTATAACACACACAGACACTTGTGTTTTTTGTGCTAACCTTTTTGGAGTTGATTTGTGAACAATCTGATTGGTGGGGAGCTTATTGGAGCGTTAGTTTGAAAACCGCTCACGCTAATTTCAGAAACTATGAAAATAGAGCAGGGGCTCATAAGTAAAGTACATTGGGGCAGTATCTAAGGGATGGTAGCATAAGACCGAGTTTGTACTTGAACATTTGATTTTCATAGTGAAAAGTTATGTGGTTTAGTGGTTTTCCTCTTAGGTCATTGTTGTGGCCTAAGTTGTTTCCACTTAAAAATATCGTGTATTATTTTATTTCCGTACTTTATTCTTACACGCGATTGTATTCATGGCCTCCTTGTTTAGGTTATTAAGTTATAAATTAATAAAATATTAAAAATAACCTATTCACCATCCTCTAGGTTAATCCATTCCATATCTTATAAACTTTCAGTCGACAATCATACTTGAGCCAAAATCTCCTAATCGGGATATTGATGTGTACTTGAGGCCTTTGATTAAAGATTTGAAAGAATTGTGGGTTAAAGGGGTTTATTCTTATGATTCAATCAAGTAGGAATTGTTCAAGATGTATGCATCTTTAATGTGGACTATAAATGATTTTCATACATATGGTTGTATTTCTGGGTGGAGAATGAAAGGTTTTAAGGCACGTCTAGTATGTTTAAAGGATAATTACTCTATGAGTTTAATTAATAAAATTTCATACCATGGACATAGATATTTTCTTCCAAAAAATCACAAGTGGCGTAAATATAGAAGTTTCAATAATCATATAGATAGTAGAGACCCTCCATTGGAAAATTTGGAGAAGAACTACTTTGTATTAATAGCATGGATTATGAAACCTTTGGAAAATAAAACTCAACTTAGTGTAGTAAAAAAGAAATCTCAACTTACTAGAAAGCGAATAAGACACAAATCAAATTGATTTGAAAAAAAAATGAATTTTTTTAATTGGAGTATTGGTCAAAGTTAAGATTGCGACACAATTTGGATGTCATGCATATAGAGAAAATTGTTTGTGATAATTTATTGGGAACTTTTTTGAACTTGAAGAAGAAATCAAAGGATACAATAAATGCTTGCTTGGACTTTCAAAAGTGGAACATAATGCCTGATTTATGAATACAAGAAAAAGATGGAAAAATGATCAATTTTTGTAGATTCGTAAGTATGTTAAATTTCTAAATGGATATGCCTCTAATATATCAAGGTGTGCTAATAGTAAAAGTAGTCAAATATCAAGACTAAAAAGTTACAATTGCTATGTAATGATCCAAAGGTTATTACCCATTGGAATAAGGGGTTTTGTTTCTAATAATATTTATGAAGTTGTGGTTGAGCTGGGAAACTCTTTTAAGAAGTTATGTGCACATACTTTATGTATACATGATTTAGAGGATATGGAGAAAGAAATTGTCTTATTATTGTGCAAGTTGGAGAAGATATTTCCCCTTGCTTTCTTCGATGTAATGGTTCATCTTTGTGTACATTTTCCTCATGAAGTAAAACTAGTTGGACCAGTTTGGTCAAGGTGGATGTACCTTATTGAACGGTACTTGAGCAAATTGAAGAATTATGTTCACAACAAAGCCAAGTCGGAAGGGTGTATAGTAGAAGGATATATGGTTGAATAAGCACTAACATTTTGTTCAATGTACTTTAATGAGATTTAATAGACAATAACACAATTGTGATATTGAACATGACAATGTGTGAATGGGTTCTTTATCAGTATTTAAAACATAAATTCGTGATTTAAAAGGGAAGCGACATATAAGATTGGCCAAATAAGACATTGAGAAGGCTCATTCGTATGTTCTCGATAATTACACTGAACTTGAGCCTTATTTAGAGTAAGTAATCCAAATTTTTGAAGTCTAATTAAATTTTTTTATATAAATTTTTATCTATTCTAATATTCATTACTTATTAAATATAGAGAACATGATGAAACTGCACCAACAAATATGAATGAAATAGAATTGGAGAGATGGAAACAAAATAGTTTTCCATGTTGGTTTAAGCAATGGGTATGATGTATTTTCATTGTAGACACAAACTTTAACTTAATACATGTTATGAAGTCTTAATTAGTTTATTTTGTTATTTTTGAAGGTATGTCATACTATTAGAGTTGATGCATATGCAAATGTGTCTGATGAGATTAAATTATTAGTTGATGGTCTTGGAAGAGATCTCAATGTCTACACATGATGTGTTGTAAATGGAGTGAGATTCTACAGTATTGTTAGAGATAACTTTTTGTCTTCACAAAATAGTAGAGTCATGACACTTAGTACCCATGATGGGTGTGCCATTGAGTTTTATGGAGTATTGGAAGACATAGTTCGTTTAGATTATCAAGTGGTTACAAAGTATTTTTATTCATGCGCAAATGGTTCGACAACAATCCAAAGAAAAAAACATCAATCGATGATCTTGGCTTCACTTGTATTGATATAAGTTGATATTGGTATAAAGATAATCCTTTTATCTTGTCATCTCAGGAAAATCAAGTTTTTTATCTTCAGGACACAAAATGTGGTTCCAATTGGAGAGTTGTTCAAACGATTGATCATAGACATTTATGCGATATTGCAGAAGTTGATGAAAACATGGAAAATGAAAATGACTTTTCTAAGCCTTTCTAAGAAGTCCAATCAAGTGATGTGTATTTTGACATGAATAACAATGATAATAATGATGACTCTCTTATACTATTAAATGTGGAAGCAGAAAAAGTTAACTTGAAAGATTCTTAAAACACAAGAAGGTGATAATGTAATATTGATGCATTTATAGATGATGTTGATGAGAATGAAATGTTAGATTGAATGGGAGCGAGAAAGGTAAAGTCTTCAACTATAGTTCTAGCTCTAGTGATGACATGTTAGAAGAAAATTATGCTTTTGAAAATGACAATAAAGAAATTAATGTATCTATTTGATATTATCGTTATGACTATACTTATGATAAGAAAAAAGAAGGTAAATAAATGATTTTTCAATAATACTTTAAATACTTTCATTTATTTTATTACCACAAGTCTATATTAAAAGTTTACAATTAAGTAATTTGAAAATTGATTTTAATTGTATTTTCCAATTTGCTTGCAAAAGATATAAGTACAAAATGATATCATATTTGGCACTTGTAGATATTACAAATTTTGTAATTAGAAATTAAATTATTGTTAATTGAGTGTAATAGAGGTATAGGGCATTTATTTTTGGTATAAACTTGCTTAATACTTTAATTTGATACTTATTTTTGTAATATTTTTTTTATAATTTTTTTCATTTTTGATACTTACCTTTGCCGTTAAACTTTTTTGGAGAGTGATATACATTAACTTGATAACATGGAATGGAAGCATATGACCATAGATTTGGATCATCATAACTTTCATACCATAGATGTTATAAATTCTATTTGATATATTTTAGGATCGTGTGTCTGATCATAGATGTAAGTAGTATATGATGTAGTAAAAATTGGTTTAAAAATAATATTGGAATACCCCTATAAAAACAAAATCTCTTAGGAAAAAATTGTGGGGAAATATTCTTCAATTATTTATGTTGTTGATAAAAAATGCATAATACTTTTTAATAATATGAATTTATGTTTGATTATCATAGGTAACCAATAAGAATTTAATACTAAATTATTTAGTTATTGATTTAATTTTATTTTGTACATACTTCTAAAAAAGTTCAATATTGATTTATGACAATTGTAATTGTATATCATGAAGATTTATTTATGTTTCTATAGAATGTGAATAAGGTTTTTAGTTCAAATGAGTTAGGTTTTTATTAAATGTGTTATTCTTGAAAAATATCGCATTGTTACGTGATGATTATGAGTGTTACTTACAATAGTTCAAAATCTTAAATTCATAATTTTGTATACTTTAGTGTTAATAAATATAAGTTAAAAGAACCTTTGACATATAGAGTATGGTATTTGTTAAAGTATCTTTTGGTCAAGCTCTTATACTTCTCTTTTTCATCATAATTTTTATTCTTGTACATGACCTAACTCTAGTGTTATTTGGTTTTGAGGTTGACTAAAGCTTGGTACAGTAAAATGTCTTTATTTGTTGAGGTTGTAAAATTCTTGTTAGATTACCAAAATATAGAGGCTCAAAAGTATATTTAGATATATGTTTAATTTAAATGATCATATATATATATATATATATATAGTATGTTAAAATTTAAATATTGGTTTTGTTTCTCTTCTATTTTTGAGTTGATTTTACTTCTATATAGGTGTAGCTTATTGTGGTAATGACTTCATGTTATTACTAAGTTGGTTTATCTTGGGAGTTGTTGTAGAATACTTGATTCGTCATTGTATATTAACAAAATAAGATGAGACCGATTATCAAAACTCGAAAGAAGTAATGACACAAAACACTATAGTTCTTTTGTACGTATACAAGATATTGAAGGTTCATAGGTTAATTATTATGTTGAAATTAAGTAATTTTTATTTACTTTAATTTAACTTTTTTTTTATTTTATTATGTGCAATGTCTAATATATTTTTGTCCTTTTAAACATTTATATTTTGATAATAGCATTAGTATTTTTCCTTGCAATATTAGGCTGGCTTATAACCGAAAAATTCTTGAAATTTTTTGGTCGGTTTGATAACTAACAATTTTTTTCTTCACCATAAAATACGTTGGTTTCAAAACCTATATTTGACTATTTCAAAACTAACAAAAAATTGTAATTTTATTTTAGCATGTACCGTCTTGATTTTAGAGTAATTTATAATAAAAATTAAATTTTTTTAATGTATTTATGAAACCATTTTTTTTATATTTAATAATTATAATGAAGTTTTCATATAGTAACAATAATCTTGGAGACGCATTATCGATAATCTTACTTATATTTTTCATAATTGTGTTTATCATCTCTTGTTTTATTTTTAAGTTGGTCTAATTTATCTTTAATTTATAATTTTCGTATATTGTTACATAATGTAGCAATTAACAAGTGGCCTAAAACTATTTCTCTACCTTGCTATTCAACAACATGTTCATATCAATAAAACTTAAAAAAATTATATTCTCATTATTTTTTACACTTGCAACCACATTAGAAATCAAATGAGCATTTATTCGTGCTTAAGTATTTTGGTACCGACATAATTATTATATCCCTTTATTATTTATTTATATTTTAATTTCTTTTTTTTGTTAAGTTATGCTATAACTTTATATATTACTATTTAGATAATCAAAAAGTGAGTTTTATTTTATTTTGGATCAAATATATCTTTCATAGAAATTAAATATCAATTACAAACTGTTATTTTCCAAAAATAGTGAAATCAAGGACAAAAATATTTATTGTTAATTTTTTAGGTGTCACTCACTCATGTTTGTATCATGTTTAGTTTGTATATTATTGTCAGAAATTATCATGCCTATTGTTTATAAAAGAGTTGAGTGTGTCAATGTTGGATGGATGTTAAACTAGGGATAAGAGATTTTAAAATAATTGTGTAACCACTTATTAATACGTGATCAATTATATTATACCATGTAAATTGATACATGCATTAACTTTTGATAAAAAATATTTTTTAAAATAGTTATTATGTTTTTACGAAAGTAACATTGATTTTTAAAGCATTCTTCCATGCCTTTCCATGAAATTGTAATATCAAATTTTCGTATATATATAAAAGGAGAGTTATAGAAGATTATTTATTTGATAATTATATATATATATATATATGTATGTATGTTTAAACATATGGATCTACCCGAAGTTTGATCTAACTAATAGTCTGAGCTATTAGATGAGTTAGCCTAAGGGAACCTACCTGTGTTTGTTCCCATAACGACACCAATCGTATAGGTCTACCTACGTACAGAAGCTTTAGTGTTGGAAAACCGACCTCCAGACCAAGCCATGGTATAATCGACCTCAAGCTTTAAATGTATTTTTCTTTTATTCGTGTACCCATCTGACACATTGTGACATCTATTTCATATGTAATTAACATGTGTACATGTAAGCTCTATATATACATGGAACTCATAAAAGATTCACATATTTTACAAAATTCTCTAGTTTCTTTCTGTAAATCGTACCAATCTCAACAATATATACATTTTGTAAATAAATATAAAAAAATAGTTGATGGTTTTATATATGAGAATTTATTTATTTTAAAAAAACATATCTTGTTTGATGTTTTAATGTTATTTTATTGAAATATTTTACTTATATCAAATGTACATCCTTAGAGTCGTACTAATTGAGTAATGCTACATGTATCAAGTTATATATTAATTATCAATTGAATATAAAGTTTAAGATGCCAAATTATAAAATGATTATGGGATTACTTACTAAAATGGGTTAACTAGATTGTATAAAATGATTATGGGATTACTTACTAAAATGGGTTAACTAGATTGTATAAAATGATTATGGGATTACTTACTAAAATGGGTTAACTAGATTGTATAATATGAATTTATATATATTAAGTTGTGATTAAAAATATTTTTATGCCAATTTAAATTTTTCTAAAACCCATAATCATTTTATGTTAGAGAGATTTTGACTTGTATTTTAAATAAAATATATTTTATCTTTATTTCATTTGAATTAAAAATATATTTTACAATTATAATCCACGCAATATTTTATGTTTAATTTTTTTATTTATGCATGAATTATATAAATAGAACTATGTTTATTGTTTGATTTGAAAAAAATTAATAATTTATTATATTTATTTTTATTAAAAACTATATTTATTATACATTTTATTTATATTCATTATAAATTTCTATGAAAAACTTTATACTCATGTTTTATTAAAATTAAATTACATATATATTTACTTTTACTTTTATCATATTAATCACACTATTTTCCTTTATTTATAACAAATGTTGTTGATTGAACTCTTTCTTTAATTTCATTAATGATTATATTCTCAATTTATTGAAAAAAAATATTTTTTTATAAATAATTATTTTATTAATGAATGAATAAGTATGTTATTTAAAAAAAAGAATAAATGTGTTGATATTAAATATTTAAAAATTATAATTAATTAATATTTTTATTTTCTATAAATATATTAGATTTTTGTTGTTATTTTTTGTAAAAATTATGATTTAAAATATATTTTTTACTAATTTATTTAAAATTTAAATAATATTATGTACATTTTAATCCTTTACCTCGATGTTGGCTCTTTGCCAATTGGGATTGTAATATGTTCAAGGATTGAGCTGTAGTATACATTTTGTACCTTGTTAAAAAAGCTATCATTGTTTACCAATCATTCATTGTCTAATCAAATTTAATTTTCTCTCGTTGTGTTCCTCAAAAACCTTGATTTGTGCAAATTTTTCTCCCAACTAAAGAAGAAATCTTGGTAGAATTGAAAAATTTGATTGAAATTGAGAATATGAGATTTATTGGGTTATTAAAAGATACATAATACTATACAATCAAAACAAGGTACACATCTAAGGTTCTCTAATTTTTTTAAAATTCAAATCTACTCCAAATAGTTTTCTAAGAAAGAGTAAATTTAAAATTTTGAAAAATAAAATAAAAAAGTAATATTTTTTTAAATGTATATTCATATTCCATTTTCAAAATACAAAAAAGAAAAAAAAATTACTAATTTTTTTAAATACATAAGTTTAAAAAAATTAAAATTATGAAAAAAAGGAATAATTTTTTTTAAAAACAAATAAAATATTTTACAGAACAAGTTTTTTCTTCCAAATATAAATTTGATATTTTTAATTTTTTTACGATTTTATTTTATTTTTAAAAATTTTAAATTTATCTTAAAAAAAGATTATTTGTAGTAGATGGAAACTTTTAAAAAATTAAAAAACTCTAGATATATACCTTAAAAGGTAAATAATTAAAACATATATTTGGATAAATTATATAACCCTGTGTGTACCTTAAAAGTTGAAGAAATAAAAAAAAGATTAAGTTTCTTATATTAATACACATGTCTCTAACATACATAATTAAAATCTGAATATTTTCTCTCAAATTATTTATTTCCTTCTCTACCTTCTTTCAATCAAAAATTATCAAAGCTATTATTTTATTTTACCTTAAATTATTATGCTTCTTATCCATTGCCTCTTTACAAATTTTCTTTAATATCAAATATATATTAATTAAATAAAAAAAATTATATATAAAAAAAATCAAATCTAGATGTTTTATACCCATCCATTTTATTTTTTTTATATATAAATATATTTTTATTCTATTTAATAGATATTCAATATTAAGATGAACATATAGAGAATTTGGGAGACTCGGCTAATTATTAAGCTGCTTGGATTCAGTACTGTGGATGAAATTAATAAAACAAATATTCTGTAAGTTGCCCCTATAGCTCAGTGGTAGAGCGTCAGTCTTGTAAACTGAAGGTCTGTAGTTCGATCCTTCATGGGGGCATTTTATTTTTATAATCACTTTTTTTTTTAATATCTCAAATCAAAATTAAGAAAACCCCACGCGCGCGCGTGTGTGTTAGTTTAATTAGACCATTTTTCCAGAAAAAAAAACAAGGTACTTTAATGGTCCAATAGAAAACTTCCAGTATATGGAAAAATGCTATCCTTGGATCCATTAAAGCCAGCGAAGAAAAACATATGGAAAAGTAATTGGTTGGTTTCTCTCTCGTCTTCTCTGTTAATTTTTTATTTTATTTTTTTGCATTTTCTGTTACTTAAAGTTAATCAGCTCCTCTGTACAAATCAACATTTTTGTTCCTTCAGGTTTTTTGAAATAGTAAAAAAACCCAGTAGGTTTTAAAAATAACAGTTATACTTCTTATTGTTACTATTTCTTAACTTTTTAAGGAAGTTATTTGCAATAGAAGTTATAAAATTCAACTGAGGATATTGTAATAAAACAACAATAGTAGGAGTGCAATTGTATATTTTTCAAACTTGAAGGGTGCTTTTTTAGTTTTAAAAAAACTCATGGGGTTTTATAATAATTTTCCTTTGATTTTAATATGACTATCAATTGAATTGCATGCAATGAGAGAGCAATTTCATGTTAAAACAGGTAAAGTAATTTAAATAATAAAGGAAATTAAGTTCTATGTTTTATAAAGGAATGTTGATTTTTTATTTGCATACCACTTAGGGGAGTACATTGGAGAAGTTTGAAGATTGATGTGTCAAAAATGTTAAGAAAGAAATGTGTCTATTGATGCATATAGCATCAAGTGATATGTTTGAAAAGAAAAAATAAATTGAGTGTTATTTATTGATTTGATGTAAAGTTAAAGACATAACTGTTGAGTAAAATTTAGAATAAATAATTCTAAATTTACTAATATTAGATCCAAACAAGTAAACAAATTACTTGTATTATACTCACTATAACACCTTTCAAAGGCAACTCACAAATTGAAGAGAAAATACAAACACTCAAATAAATAGCTCTCAACTCACACTCAAACTAAGAATACAAAGACGTATTTGTTTTTGATGGAATGATTAAACCAAATACAAGGTAGGCTATTTATAGTTCTCACCATGCAATCTACACCACACAAATATAAAACTAAGAAATAATCCTAGCCATACAAATTTTATCTACACACTTCTCTTTTTTACAACCTTCAACCACTTCATTTATTTCTACAACCTTCAACCACTTCATTTATTTCTACAACCTTCAACCATTTCATTTATTTCTCTACCTCTTCAACCACTTCATTTATTTCTCTACCTCTTCAATTATTATTTTGGTGTTGATTTTCAATACTCCCCATCAACACCAACTCTCACTATTTTTACTGTGTCAAGCTGATGGCGAAACATTTCGAACTTGTCAATGCTTAAGTTTTTTGTGAACAAGTCTGCAACTTGATTATCTGTCTTGATTTGACTCATTTCAATTTCTACTTGCAGAACCTTTTCTCTGATAAAGTGATAGTGTATTTCAACATGCTTAGTTCTTGCATGAAAGATTGGATTCTCTGCCAAACGAATTGCTGATTGTTTGTCACAATACAACGATACTGCATAATCTACTGATTGATGTAGATTACTCATTAGCTATATCAACCATGTACACTCTTGAGCTGCCATTGCCACTGCTCGATACTCAGCTTCAGTGGTTGATAATGATACTGTTGGGTGTCTTTTGCTACACCAAGAAATTGTTCCATAACCCAGCTTAAACACATACCCAGTTGTTGATCTCCTGGTGTCATGATCTTCTGCATAGTCTGCATCGCAGTAACCAACTAACTTGTCTCCACCTTTCTTGTACAAAAGACCATAGTCAATTGTACTCTTCACATATCTCAATATTCGTCGAACTGCTTCCAAATGTGGCTTCTTTGGATTTTGCATGTACCGACTCATTACACTAACTACATAAGAAATGTCAGGCCGAGTTAAGGTTAAGTAGATCAGACTGCCTACCAATTTTCGAATCTTTTCCTTCATGTGCACACATGTTGGCATTTGGCTCCATCGGCGTCGAAATTGGTTTTCATTCAAGCATTCCGAACCATTTTATCAAATCTTTAGAATATTTTTGCTAACAAAGAAATATTCCTTCTTGTGCTTAAGCTGGCCAAGTTCTTTCATCTGGAAATGGACTAACAAATTCTCTTTTGTCCGAAGAATTTCTGCCTCATTATCACCAATTTTGATTAAGTCATCCACATACACTAGCACAATAGCTAGCTTTCCTTCATTGGCTTTAACAAACAAGCTGGAATCTGCAAATGTTATTGAATAACCACTTTGTGTTAGAAATTCAGCAATCTTACCATACCATGCCCTGGGTGCTTGTTTTAATCCGTAGAGTGCTTTCTGCAGCTTACACACATATTCAGGATGATCTTGGCTTTGAAAACTCATTGGTTGGATCATGTAGATCTCCCGATCCAACTCTCTATGAAGAAAAGCATTCTTCACATCCATCTGCCACAGCTTCCAATCTTTTTTTGCTGCAAGTGCAAGTAGGACTCGAATAGTTGTAAGTTTCGCCACTGGACTAAACCTTTCATCATAGTCTAGTCCATACTATTGAGAGAAACCATGAGCTACCAATCGTGCCTTGTATCTCTCGATTGACCCATCTGGTCTACGCTTTATCTTGTAAACCCATTTACAGGATATGGGTTTCACATCTCTTGGCTTTCGCACTATATCCCAAGTTTGATTTTGCTGAAGTGTATCGATCTCTTCTCTCATAGCTATCATCCACTCATATATTTGCGATGCTTCTTCAAATGTCTCAGGTTCTATTGCTTCTTCAATTATGGCTGCATTGGCATATTTGGGATATGGCCTTCGTGTTCTTGTTGACCTATGGAGTTGAGATTGTGGATTTGATTCTTCTATTTCACTAGGCCCACCTTCTTCATTTAGTTGTTGATATATTCCAGTTTGCCAAGGATTCTGAGTTACTCTTTGTTCGGCACCATCATTGTCTGGATCTTTGGATTCATCTAAATTTGGTTGAAATTTTATAGTATGCTCCTCCATCTTTTGTTGCAACTTATCTCCAAATTCTCTTGAGTCTGGCAATGCTTCCTTCTCTGAGGACCACCAAGAAGATGCTTCATCGAGGACCACCAAGAAGATGCTTTATCGAACACCACATCTCGTGAAGTGTAGCATCTTGCACTCGTTGGATCACAACATTTCCATCCTTTTCTTTGGCTGTCGTATCCCACAAAGATACATCTAACAGCTTTCTTGTCAAATTTGCTCCGTAAATGATCAGGAACAAATACATAACATACACAGCCAAATACTCGAAAGTAGCTAACTATAGGTTTCATGTTCCATAGTTTCTCAAAGGGTGAAACAAATTCTAACCTTGGTTGAGGAAGTCTATTGATCACAAAGGCCGCATTCTCATCGATTCAAATTTCAAAACCTCCTGTGTACATTCTTTTCATGTAGCATACTTTGACAAATTTCTGCAAGATGCCGGTTCTTTCTTTATGCTAAACCATTTTGTTGTGGCGTGTTGGCACAAGTGTATTGATGACGTATTCGACATTCCCTTAGGTATTGAGAGAACTCGCCTGAGCTATATTCTCCGCCATTGTCTGTGCGCAAACAACGGATCTTCTTTCCAACTTCTCCTTCAGTTGACTCTCTAAACTCTTTAAACTTTGAGAATACGTCATATTTTTATTTCATAAAGAAAATCCACACATACCTTGAGAAGTCATCGATGAATGTTACCATGTATCGCATACCGCCAATTGATGGTTGCTTAACAGGACCGAATACATCAGAGTGAACTAACTCCAATGGTTCTTTTGCTTTAAACTTTGATTCCTCATATGGTAATTGGTGAGCTTTACCATATTGGCATCCTGCACAGATTGTGTCTGTTCGCACGTCTAGTTGAGGAATCCCTTTAAGCATCGACTTCTTCACCGTCATATTTAGCTTGGAATAGCTAACGTGACCTAGCCGCATATGCCATAGATCTGCTGTCTCATTTCTTCTTGTCTTGTCTACATATGCAGATTCTGCTGACATCACGTAGATTGATTCCAATCGTTACCCCTCCATTGTCAGTGTTTCTGAGATTTTGAGATCACGAAACACCTTCACGTCTCGGGGACCGAACAAGACATAGTGGCCTGATGATTTTAATTGAGCCACAGATAGAAAATTTTTCTTCATTCCTGGGACATGATAAACATCTTGAAGTGGTACTTGGTTAGTACTATATCGAGGCGTAACTATCGTCTTATCGATGTAGGCTATCGGTAACCTTGAGTTGTCAGTTGTCACCACTACACGACCTCCCTTGTACTCAGACATGCTTTCCAACTTATGTTCACCTGTCATATGATTTGAGCAGCCCGAATCTATGATCCAATCATTCTTGTAGTCAATCTGTTTTGATGTTGTCACCGTAAGAGCCAATTCTTCTTCCTCTGTAGCGAATAATGCTTCGTCATCCCAACCATCTTCGCTATGCTCCTTAGAATTGGAAGTAGCTATATTGCTTTCAACATGCTTTTTCTTACTCCAACAATCTTTTGCCATGTGACCCATCTTTCCGCAGTTGTAACATTCACCGTCAAATTTTCTATTGTTATTGCGGTTCTTCCAACCTCCCCCTGGACGAAAGCATCCCTTTCCTTGAGGAATTTTTCCTTTATCACCATCATTTTTATATCCATTTCCATTGTACCGCTTGAAAGTGCCTTTGCTTTTGCTAGTGTAGATCGCTTCTTCTTCACCCTTCAGTTGGACTCCTCCCATTTGCTTATTCATAGCTTCTTGACCGGCTAACAGATTCTCAAACTCAACAAGAGATGGTTGTGTCGGCCATCCTTGTATAGCGGTAACAAACCCTCGATATTCGGGTCTCAAACCATGAATAATTATTCTCTTTATCCTCGTTTCCCCAATAGGAGCTTTTGGATCTAACTCTGAAATTTCGCGGCATAATGACTTTACCTTGTGAAAGTATTGGGAAATCGTCATGTCGCGTTGCGCCATCGATAGTAACTCATTCTCCAGAAGTTGCAATCTTGTATCATTCTTCTTTGAAAAGAGCGTAACAAGAGTGTCCCATGCTTCCTTTGGTGTTTTTGCATCCCGAATATGCTCCAACATTTCTTCTTCAATTGTGGTCTTCAAAGCAAACATCGCTTTGCCTGCTTTAATTTTCCACTTCCGTAAGATGCCGTTTGCATCTTCCACTGTTGGTTGTGTAACTTCATCACCACCAACAACCTCCCACAAGTCTTGACCTTGTAGATAAGACTCCATACATGTTGCCCATGTGTTATAGTTTTTGTTGTTGAGCTTCTTAATTCCTCAAACTACTTGATGATCACCCATCGTGTCGGCAAGACTTCGACTATACCGAACAAGCTTGACTAATAAACTTGCAGAGTACCAAACTCCTCACGACTCAAGATAACTCCACTAAGAACGATTCCTGACCGTCCCGCTCTGATACCAATTGTTGAGTAAAATTTAGAATGAACAACTCTAAATTTACTAATATTATATCCAAACAAGTAAACAAATTACTTATATTATATTCACTATAACACCTTTCAAAGGCAACTCACAAATTGAAGAAAAAATACAAACACTCAAATAGAAAGCTCTCAACTCACACTCAAACTAAGAATACAAAGACTTATTTGTTTTTGATGGAATGATTAAACCAAATACAAGGTAGGCTATTTATAGTTCTCACCATGCAATCTACACCACACAAATATAAAACTAAGAAATAATCCTAGCCATACAAATCTTATATACACACTTCTCTTTTTTACAACCTTCAACCACTTCATTTATTTCTACAACCTTCAACCACTTCATTTATTTCTACAACCTTCAACTACTTCATTTATTTCTACAACCTTCAACCATTTCATTTATTTCTCTACCTCTTCAACCACTTCATTTATTTCTCTACCTCTTCAATTATTATTTTGGTGTTGATTTTCAACAATAACATGTTAGAGAGATTGTAAAACCACTTATTATTTGTGGAACAAGCTCCAACATGTTCATTTTTATTGGTTTTGAAAACATGAATTCTACTAGTAAATCAGGCACTATTTCTAACATTTATGAAATATTTGGTTTATTTTTTAAGTGAGTATAAAAAAGAGATGAGTGAATAATAAGGATATAAAGAGTTTTCCAAAAAAAAAATATCTTTTAATTCTCCTTTTTTTCACCTAAAAAGATATTAAAAAAGAATGAAAATGCTTGAGATTGAGTTAAGTAGAAATATGAAATCAAATGCACTTTAAATGTATAATGCATAGCATTTCTAGGAACACTACGAACTTTGAATCAAAATATTTAAAATATAATTAATATTTTCTTAGTTTAATTGTGTCGGATACGCCGGATAAAAGTAAAATAAATTCAATAAAGTAAAATAATAATACCGATAATTTAATATGGTTCACCCTTTAATTTTAGTTACGTTTACGGGACAAACTTCGAAATTTATTTATTTTACTAATAAAATTAATGGATACAAAATGAGAGATAATACAACAAATTGAGATAAACACAAAATAGTGACAAATAAGTGTTTTCTAAACTCACATTTTGTCACTCCTCTTTTAAAAAAAATATCCCAAATATTTTTCTAAAATATTCTCTTCGACTATCTTACACACAAAATACTATTTTTCATAAAAGAAAATTATTTCTTTGGTTTTATTTTGTTTCTCTTTTTTTGCGTCTCTCTAATGCAAAATCATTTATTATCTCTTATGTGGCCCGAAATTGACCACATAACTAATCAAATTTTAGTCACAAAAATATTTGATGCATTTTTCAAATATAATTACACCTAATATTTTTATTTTTTCCACTTTTAAGTGGGCATAAATGATATACATTTGATTGTTTTAGACTCTTCACTCAACCACCTATTTATGTAGACTCTCTTGGACGGGGCTCTTAAATTTTGTGGCTCTCTTTACTTATCAATTTTATCACATACAAACAGTAATTTTATAGAAATGATGTAGCATAGTAGAAAACAAATACTTTATTTTTATTGATATGTAGTAAATAGTATAACATAAAAAAATAGAACCTTCTTGGTACATTACACGGCTTTTAGGTTCCATATATAACAGTTATTGTGGAAACAAACTCTAGCAGCAGCAGTAGTAATAAGTACAAACATATAGTTAAAGAAATAGTAAATATATATCCCTTTTAACAAGTATCAAAGAAGAGACTGTTGGGCTATATAGATAGCTCAATCAATGCAGCAACGGAACATGGTGTACCTATCCATGTGGCGGCCACATTCAGAGCAAGCCACTGTGTCTGGCATCTCCTTGGTTGCAGCAGGCAATATGAAATGGGTGCAATGGCGTGGGCTTTCGTTGTGAAGCTTGATGAGATGTTCCTTTAGTGCGGGCAAAAAGCCTATTTGATTCTCTCTTGGCTTCCACTCTGGATGCTCATCTAAGGTTATCTCCATGAGTTTTCCATTGCCATGAACTATCTCAACTCCTTGACCAATCAAAGCCCAATCTTGGTCACTGGACCCATAGCTGAGCATTGCAATGATCTCCGCCATTATAGTAGGACTATCCTTTCCTTTGGAGTGTTGCCCTTTTGAGTGCCACATGCTCTCAATCCTCTCCCAGAAGTACAATATCATACTAAACTCCACAGAATTGCTAAGCCCTTCTTTTTCAATGATGTTGATAATGTTCCTAGTGATCTTCTCTTTAGCCTTGTTCTTCCCTACATAAAGCATGCCTAATGGGATTCCTGAGTCTCTTGTTACTTCTTTTGCAGCTTTTGTGAATTTCCTGATCCAGTCAATGTTTTCTCCTCCATACAAGCAAATATATCTCCCTTCTTGTACCTAAAACAAAGGGAACATTAGCATATTCATGTTTTAGAGGAAATTGTTAGTTGAAATCTTAAACGGTTCTACATACTCAAGTTGAGATACTTTTCCTAACTTAGGTGGCTAAGTTTCTGAAATTGTAGACCAAATTTATGAAAATGTGGGATTCGCATATAACAAAGAGTTGATATCTAGACCTCTAAAATGGGATGTTCCCAACTTGACATGTTTAGCATATTTCTTCTGTAAATATGCTCTAGAACAATTGAGTAGTGTAGCAATCCAACATTTCAAAAATCAAAAGCAGAAACATAGTTATATATAGAATTAAAAAGAAGAAAAAAAAGATGCATACCCAAGCAACCAATTGAGGGTCGATGGCATCAGCAAGCAAGTCAAGCCTCCAGGTTTCTTCATCCCAAAGCAGTCTTTCTCTGCTGTGGGAAAAAGGGTAAGCTGAACTTCCCCAAATACACATCATGTGGATGGCATTGTCATGAACCTTTTTACCACTAGGGTCCAGCACCAAAAGGATTGGCTTTTTGTTGAAGTTGCATCTTTCTCTGAAGTACCGGATGGTCACAGGAGGTACCACAGTATGGTGATCAATAGAATACCACGCCATGTCATTTCTTGAGGCATAAAACATCCTGAGTTTCTCGTCATTCCACTTGTCGGTAACTGGAACCCAAATCACCTCATATTGACTCTCAGTCCTTGTTGGGAATTCCCTCTTTTCAAAGTACATTTGGTTCACAATTGCATACTCTATTTGTGGGATTTCTAGTTCTGTGATAAAAAACACCACAATCTTCTTCCTTAAGTCATCAATTGTGGCCTGTTTGAGTAAGGAAAGTTTAATTGTCAATGAGTGATATGTAAAAAAACAGCTTTTTTCATACTTTGTTATAAACATTATATTTGATAACTTCTTTTTTTTTTTTAATACTCTCCACAGCACTTTCACAATCTGTGGAGACACACAAATGAAAATTTCTGAGCAAACCTTTTGCTTTTGGAAGCAATTATAAAGGGGTAGATCATCCTTGGAGGAAAACACGATCCTCAGTGACTTTGAGTTGTCAATATGTGATGTTTCCAAAGTGCGTACAAGTAAATCAAATGATTCCTTATCTTTTATCTTGCCTGCATTTTACCATATCATCACCCATTAAGTATAATACTAAAAAGATGACAACAATCACTTCATTAACGGTTATATATACATACTTTTAAACAATCAGTATATAAGACTCACCAATGATTTCATACAAAGAACGTACAAGATCATCAATGTGGCTACGCATGCTGTTCAGTTTATGAGCCAAAGATGATAGATCCCATGCCTCTGATATGCCCCTGAGTGAAGCCGAAATGCCATTGAATTTCATTATGTTCTAATCTAAAAGTGGACTAAATAATAAAAAATAAAAGTTAAGGGACGAAAACGTAGAATGATTAAAAATTAGGCAACCAAAAGTGTAGTTTAGGTTATAGTCAGAGATAAAGGAGAAAGGGTAGCTAGCTACACATACTCGTGGCCGATGCTAGAGATGCCCAGAATTTGAGTTGAGCAAACAATAGCACTGCGAATGGTCCAGTAAACAGCAAGTGAGATATGGGATTCAATAGCCATTATTTCAGGTGTTTCAGTGGTGAAGTATTCCTTAGTAGGAATATCATAATAGGAAATTATGCTCTTGGTCACATCTATTATTGCCCTTATCAGATTAGAAATGGCTTCAGACTTTGTTTTCCAGGCTCCACGATAAAATTGATGATCCAATATTTCTGGATATTGCTTGAGAAGTGCAATAGCTTTAGCAAGTGTGTTGCTAGGGTAAAGCTGGGACACCAGCTTGAATTCACCATATGTCACCGCAAAAGCTGCCAATACTAACAATGCCTTTTCATCCCAATTGTAGTGCCCAACTGTCTGCAGTATCTGTATGGTTGTTTTGTGTTCATCTCCACCATTCAACCACTTCACAAGTATCTGTAACCAATTAATTAATTAATCACATTGCAAATTAGTTGTTGAACAAATTTTAAATAATTAAGCAATAAATTAGTTGACGAACCTTGCAAAAAATTGTATTGGTCACTTTGGTTGGCAGGTCGAACTGTTCCACAAGACTAGCTTGCAAAATCTTTTCATCTGTAGTAGCTACTGGTGGCAACAACGTCCCCTATGATCATGTAGCATAATATAATCA
This sequence comes from Hippophae rhamnoides, assembly GCA_033030585.1. Classification (NCBI taxonomy): domain Eukaryota; kingdom Viridiplantae; phylum Streptophyta; class Magnoliopsida; order Rosales; family Elaeagnaceae; genus Hippophae; species Hippophae rhamnoides. Next base: position 21,286,323 of record CM065438.1, on the reverse strand, counting down.
ATTGATGTATTTATATGCATTATACGTACATTATATACACGACAATAAAGTATTTTTTTCATAGATTGATGCACTTTTAAATGCATATACATCAAATAGCATGCATGTTTTTAATTGAAAATTATCTGACAAAAGCATATACCTGCTGATGATCAGTGATGTCAGGTAGATCAGCAGTGACATTGGAGAAAATGACTTCAATTACATGAAGCACAGACTTGCAAGCAAAGCCAGGCTCATCAATGAGTTGATGAGTATCAAGAATTTCTTTCCTCAAGGTATTGTCATCGTATAAGCCATGAGAACGAGGCAAACGGTTGCCTCGGCTCCTACGAGCAGCACCCAAGTTATCTCCCCTGAGAGGCTGCAACTGACGAGTAGCTCCCAAGTTTTCATCCCTGCTGAGAGGCTGCAGTGGGCGTGGAGCCCCCAAGTTTTCGCCCCTGCTGAAAGGCTGCTTCGGACGTGGAGCACTCAAGTCTTCAACCCTGCCGAGAGGCTGCAGCGGACGTGGAGCAACCAAATCTTCAACACTGCTGACAGGCTGCAGCGGGCGTGGAGTACCCAAATCTTCAAACCTGCCGAGAGGCTGCAGTGGATGAGTAGCACCTAAGTTTTCATTCCTGAAAGGCTGCTGCTGTTGAGCAACATCCAAGTTTTCACCCCTGAGAGGCTGCAATGTGGCCGTCTGAGGTACAATATTGGCCATCTTGGATTGTTCTTTTGAACACACACAGAGACAAGGTAGTAATTACTTGTGCTATGAAATAATGATCACATGTATTGGTACGTTGCATTTGGTTGGGGGTCTAAGCATCTATATATATAGTTTTCTTGAGGCATGCAAAATTGGATGGGATTTGCTACCTTGCTTCCAATTTAGGTAAAGACATTTGGACATTAAAGTGATATTGACAAGATATGTCTGAATTTGAGATTGCTTATATTCTTTCTTGCTTATCCACTATTAAAGGTCAGTTGTCCCTACGTTCATTACACTTTGGAATATTATTTAATTGCTTGGAGAAAACAGTTGCACAGTCCATTTTCGGGATTCCCATGTTTCCTTCTCCAATTGTTTATAACAATTGAAGATTTCATTGACATTAATGAATCAAGTTTAAAAATAAAACCAATATCCATACAATTCACACATTTCATTTCATTTCATTTCATTGATTTTTTTTTAACATTTTACCCACAAAATTTTATAATTCATTAATGGTATATATCATTAAATCATATGGTAATTGATAAAAAGTTTTCATACTCTAGATATAATTATTTATGCATCTATTATTTATTTTATCTCATATAGTTCTTCAAACACCAATTATAAATTAACACATTGTAACATATGTAACAAAAAATAATTAAAATTATGCATATAATATTAATATTATAATAAATAAAATCTAGGATTGTAACATGTTTAAATATTATTTGCCTTAAATGGAACACCATTTTGTTACTGATGTAAAAAGTGATTACGTTTGTAGCCAATATTAATTTTATTTTTCTCTTTTTTCCTTTCTTTTGTTTTTCATTTTAACGTTTTCCATTTATTTTTAAATATTATTTGTTTTTTTTATTACCTTTGACCACATTTTATTTAGTAGCCATAGAACTCTTAATAGCAAGCCTTAAAAAATGAGTAAACTTAATTGATAATACAACCTTTTGTGATAAACATTTAATTAAGAAGTGTTAACATAAATTTTTTTTTCATGCTAGAAAAAAATGTAATTTTAATTTACAGTTAAAAACAATATTTTCTCAAATTTTTTTATTATTATTATATTCTTCAAACTTAAATCGAAAAAATTATGAATCAAAATGATTAAATAAAAGACATTATATATTTTACCCTTTCTACCCTCGTATTATATAAAATTAAAAAATTTAAACAAATTATGAATATACTTGAAAATATAAATATGTGAATTTTATTTTTATAGAGTGGTGTCCTTTATGTGCTAACAATTTTGAACTAATTACTTGTGATTAATTGGTATGACTGTATGATAAAAGTAAGAAGGTATATATAATAGATAAAACTCGAAGAGAATGATAAAGGGTTATGGAGAAGAAAAAAAATCATTTACTTGTGTATTTGTGATAGTACAACAAAGATACTATGTACTTGATTCAATAAGCATTAAAGATCTTAATATCCACTTCAAACCTAGACATAACATTGGTAAGCTCTAAAAGAAAATTGATACTTCTAAAAGGGATCATGCAGGTGAAGGAGAATATATATATATATATTGATTCATGGTGAATTAATTCTTAAATTTTAATAATTTCTAGATATTATCAAGTAACTTTAGGACTTACATTTACTTCTTCTTTTTCTAGAACAGTTTTTTTTCCCTCTTACATAATAATATTTTTTATGTAATCGTTTAGCTATGACTGAAATCGCAGGATAAAAACACTGCAAAAAGTGTATGTGTAACTTTTTTCAAGTCAAAAATATTTTTGATGTAAATTTGCTAGTAACATATATTTCACTTATTATAAATTATAAAATTTAATATTATAAAATAAAATATTTATAGAATAACATTAACCACCTGTCTGTCTGGCAAACCACTGTCAAACCTTTATAGTATACAGAAAATGTATTACTAAACTGTACTTTACAAAATTTTAAATGTTTGAAAAATTTAATCAACTTTTTATAGGTCACTACAAGAAGAGAGAGAGAAAGAGAGGAGTGATAAAATTAATCATATTAAATTAAATCTATAGAACATGATTTGATTTCAAAAATTTAATAAAAATAATTATTATTGCATAATATAAAATTAGACAAAACACTATTAATTTCACTAAAATTGTAGAATTCGAAAATAAAATAATTGTGATTTAAAAAGGGAGATTAAACTGATAAATAAATTCTTGTAGGGAAAAAAATTAATGTTTAAATATAATAGTAAAATAATAGAGCAAAAAATAAGTAAAAATTATCTTATATATACCTACGCTTTTGCAAAGTACAATCCTTCCTTAGAATGCTTTTTGTATAGTTGCATATCAAGTAATATACTTTGATATGTAACTGTATCAATATAATAATATATATAATTAGCTGTAACGTTGTACATCAAAGTATAAATCCATCTTATGACACCTTCTCACGAATGAATGGAACAAGTTTTCACCCATATAAAAGAATCCATTTCTTATATTAATATCAAATCACATATTCAAATAAAATAAACATTAATATTTTATTATATACTATAAATCTTACCATGACCTAAATATAACCTTTGGTTTGTTTAATATTTTTTTTATTTGATTTGAATTATGATTTAAAATTTTTAAAAAATAAATATTATCGTTATATTAATTAATCAAGTTTTATTATATGATAAAATATATATAAATCTTTAACACACTTCATTGTTTGATATGTAACATGATAACTAGACGTGTTAACATATAAATTTAATCCAATAACATGATTAAGAATCTTAACAAGTTATTGTATCTCATAAATCCACGAAAAACATTTTTATTAATAAAATATTTATGTTAATATATATCACTCTTAATGTTCATAAAAATAAAAAAAAAATTATAATTAAAAATTACTATTTACCAAATATCATATAAGTGAATGATTACCATTGATTATACAAAAGCAATGTACACTACATGTAAAAACAAAATGGTAATTAAAGTCGTGGAATATCCATATTGTGGTTAATTCATCTTCTTTGTAACAAGAAAACACTTAATACGATGATATTAGATAAAGACACTATCTACCGAATAGAAACTTCCTTGTGATCACGAAGCTTCCAATTTTCCAAAGCGTTAATCACGAAAAATATGTTTAACGTGACTGCAAAAAAGTATCAGCAAAAGTAATTAATGAAACCTGTAAGCCAAAGGAAACGTATAAATTAAAGGCATATCTAACAAGAAAACAAAAAAAAAAAAGGACAAGCTTGCTGAGAATCTTACAGGAAAAATAGAAAAAGAAAAAAAGCAGAATGTGTTTTTATTTTGGTCCCAAAAAAAGGGTTAAACATACGCAAATCACTCGGTTTTGATTTAAGTTTTAATACATGGTAATTAATTTATTACATTCCATGTAAATAATAAAGATTCGTCTAAGTAATAAAGGTAAATCAAATATTAATTCATCAAATAAATAAGATAATATAATAATCTTAATAAAGAGATAAAATCATTAATAATTATAATAAATAAATATTATAGAAAAATAATCATGAATAAGAGATAAATTTTAGATTAACTATACTTATTAAATATAATCACTGTAATATATATTCACACGAAGACACAACTTATATCTCATTACATAGAATTATAATTAAATATTTTATTTCTTATTCATCTGAGACCTAGATTTTTTCTATTTTCATCGATCATATTAATTGTTGATTTAAATATTAGATGATCAAAGGTAATATTAGATGATCTTTATGGTATCCAAGATCCTAACGAGTTATTTTATCTCGTAAATTTATGAAAAATGATTTTATATAAAATTTAACATTAATATTTTATAGAGGAGATGAGTTAATTTATTTTTTTAATAAAAATAATTTTTATTACAATATATCACCTCTATAATTTAACATCTAATCAACATTGAAACTAGTTGGATAGAATTACTCATTTTAGTAAAGCAAAATTGAAACAGTATTTTGTGTGAAAATTCACGCATACTTGTACCACAAGTATTTCAAATGTGGGTGGAATTATGAATGTGAGAGTTATGTAAAAACAAAGATTAAAAAAATAAATAATGATTTAAATATATTATAAAATAAAAATAATTAACTAATTTTAAATATTAGCATAATTTAACACTTGTGAATTTTCTTATAAACACATAGGAACCAAAAGTGACCCATCTTATTCTTTCATGCCTATACGAGTAAATTCCTTCAGTTACACACCATATTATTTCAATAATTATAAAATAAAATATATAATAAAAGTTATTTGAAATACTTAAAAAATTAAATAAAAACAATAATTTTATTAAAAAAAAAAGATAAAATGGTCGGTACATCCCAAAAATATAACACGTTTAACAATCATTCTCGAATATCGCCACCAATCCATAGCCACAATAGTTACCAAGTAGGACGACGATGACTCTAACCAAAGTTTTCCATCCAAGTAGAAGCAAGAACCTCCTTGCGAGGATCAATAAGTTTATCGTTCTCTTTACTATCACAATGTAATTACGATGACAAATTTAACTACTGTAAATGACATTACATATATTTTCTTGGTAAGCGTACGTCTTAAGAAACATTGAGAGTAATTCAGTTCACCTTAGCAGAAAGTGTATATTAATATAAATAAATAAATAAATAAATAAATAAATAAATAAATAAATAATTGTTTAAAATGTTTAAAAGGTTCAAGAAATTTTGTTATAGTTGTTATTTAATAGATGTCACAAAACCACATCATTTAAGAATGGATGGCAATTTTGTAAATATAACTTCATGTAATATACTCTTTGGTCATTGTAATTAGGCCAAATTGAAAAGCCCTAATAGGTAACGTTTGTGTTGTAAATCTATGGAGATTGTTTGATTATCAACGTGGTTGATCAAGCATTAAAGGTTAGACTAGAAATATTGCATGGAGAATGAAAAATGAAAAAAGGCTATTGGAGCACGTCTTTGGTCGATTAATCCAGGATGCATTAATCGAGCATTTTTTTTGTAAATTTTTGTTCTCAATTTTAAAGGGTCAATCGATCGAACAAGTAAAGAAAAACAGAGTAAATGACAAAATATGAAGATATTTTTGGGAATAAGAAACTAGGTTTTTATGGGAATTATTGTAATAGCTCACTTTGGGAGTATATATGCACATTTTTTTGCCTTAGAAGCCACATTACAGTCTTATGAGAACTAGAATAGATTGAGAGGCCATTAGAGAGAAAAGAGAGAAATTTAGGATTTTCACCATTGTTGAGTGTGATGCTTGTGTGAGGTCTCTTTGAGTACTATCTCTCTTGAGTGAGTGTATTTATTTTCAAAAATATCTCCTTGTTTTTTGTATTCTTTGTAAAAGAAGTAGTGGAACTCATTTTCATTTGGAAGGGATGAAGAATGAGAGTAAACTTAACACATTGGTTAGATTGAACTATTATAATCTTGGTGTGTGATAGCCAGAACAGACATGGCCGATCCTGTCGATAATTTGATTTTATATTTATAAAACTCTCGCAAGTGCACGAATCATTTCATAGAAAATGATAAGTATACTCCCAATGTCGATCTAACGAAGGAATGTATGTGATTTTTAATTTATTATTCAAACTTTTAAAAACGAAATTAAATCTTAAACATCATGTTACGATATTTTAAGGTTTTGTGTTTTTAATCTAAAAACATAAAAATAAACATAGATACAGATTCAATAAACATTTATGCAAATTTTATCTTTTATAATAGTGGAGTATTTATGAATATAATAACTAAGTTAATTATGATTGTTCATATTATTTAGGTTATTAAAGATATAAATTGATATTTATTTATTCTCTCTTTTTTATATGAATATCACCTTTAGTGGGGTTAGATATTCTTTGTTAACTAAACAAATCAATTACCACCTATGAGTGGGATTGATAACTAATTTGGTTAATTTTATTAATTCTTTTTTTTCTAAGAGATTGAAAATGAACCATTTAAATGGCACCTTGGGTGGAGTTAGGCAATTTAAACTTTATTCAAGGTGTCCAAATTAAACCTAAGAATTTAATTATCCGAGTACTAACTTTTAAGTTTTAAAACCACTACTGAAACACATGTTGTCAATACATTTTTAGATAATAATTCTTATAAAAACTTCTGAAATAGAGATTCATTCTAACTACCGAGCGATTGTACCAACAAATAAAAGAGCCCTACTCTAAATTAGACCGGATAACTAAACCTTAAAATCTAATTTTTAGATTTAAGTTTATAATGAAAAATAATATATTTCTCTCTAACATTCTTAATATAAAATCTTGAATAAAAACAAAATCAATTCATTTTAGAGATTTTTACCTATTTAATATTTCGCAGGTATAACAACGTTATTATTATATCATGTTTACAAACAGCCAACAAAGTTAAATTTAATCACAAACAAATTAAATATAACATGTAAGAATAAAACATAAAAAATAACTGTAAAGAAAATAAAATCCTTTCAGTACTTTGATGTTATTCATGTTGCTGGAAAACCTCCAAATGGATTTTGCACTTCCATTTATTGAATAAAAAAAGCAAATAAATTACAAAAACATAATTAGTTCTTCTCAAAAGGAGAAGAACTCTAAAACTAAGAAAAATTAACTAAGTAAAAACTAAAAACTAAGAAATGGAGAGAAAGAAAAAGAGAAGAAGATGTGGTTTTAGGTGTGTTTTGAAGTGAAGAAAATGAGGGTATTTATAGGTGAGGAAAGGAAGAAAAAGTGGGTGAAAAAATCATTAAAAATGGTGGAAACATGGAGTAGTGAATAATGACATCATTGTTGACATCATGCTGGCGTGGGCGTGGCGGCGCGCGCGGAATGGGGAAGATGGGCGCAGCGTGCGCCCAGATGGACGCAGGTGCACATAGATTGGCGCGGGCACGCGCGGAATAGAGTAGGGGTGCGTGAGAAATGGAGAACAAGCACGCACAGACTGGGTGATGCGTGCATGTTGTTCGGTGCGGCTAGGCGCATTACGCGCGTTGGCCGGTGCTGCTGGGCGACTGCCTGCCCGATTTTCTTCTTTTTGACATTTGTGACCCTTTTGACCCATTTTGTCCAATTTTTCCATATTTGTTGACCTTTCCTCATTTAATTTGTGAATATATTTGCGATGTATTACCTCCGATATTTTTCTTTGAGTCTTTAACTTACTTTTTTTAAGCAAAAATATATGAAAAACAATAAAAATACCCGTGATTCCGAAAAGACATATTTATATAAATATATGATAAATCATATAAATATATATATATATATATATATATTTAATCAATTAATGTGCATAAAATCATGGTAATTTTAGTACTTTTTGAACACTCATCACAACCCCCAACTAGCTTCTTGCTAGTCCCTTAGCAAGAGAAGCGATAAAAACTAAAAATTAAACTATCGTAAATCACTTCCGTGGATTGACATGGTTGCATTTAGCGTATACAACAAACCTTTAAACCCCTAGGTTGCCCTAGTGGACGAGTTTGAGTCTCGTGAGGGTTTTCAATAATGATACCCACAAAGATTGAACTAAATGTAAAAATTAAAAGAAACAATCAAAACAAACTTAGAAACTAAAATTACAAGAAAAGCAAAAATTAAATTTTAAGAATAAAAGAAAACAAAATGAAACATAACACAAAAATGTCTCATGCTTTTAATCTCCTTTAAGATCATAATTAAAATCTAAAGCATAAGTTATTTCAATCTTTTTAAACAATCATGATTTATTATAATAATTAGTCGAAAATCATTTTCATATTTCATATCAAAAATGTATCAATTTAATTTCACCCAATTTCAGTGTCATGAATCTGAATTTGCTTCGACTCTATTCCTCACTAGTCAATACTCTCAAAACATTGAATCATATGGGTTCAAACATTCATTCTAATTTATATGCGAAATAGTTGATGTATAGAAATGAACTAATATGTTCGCATATGTATAAAGAATAAAGGCTCAAAGTGTTATTTTGACGTTGATCTCATGGAAGGAATCAAATGTATAAATTATAAAGATATCATATATAAAATTATTTTCATGCATAAATCAAACTCATTAAGCAAAAATTTCAAGATATATGCTTTTTATAAATGAAGAAAGTGCAATAACTTTTTAGGGAATTACTTCGTATATCTTTCTTTTGTAATTAGCCTTTACTCAGCGGGTTATAGTATATAGATTATACTATATATTTTTTATCTCTCTATATTTTTCTGAAGATATTTTTCAATATATATCATTTTTCAAAGAGTCAACACCTGTACAGATTGTACATTTTTTAGGATTTTGGTGAGTGGTTAATTTTGTGCCTTTTCTGTTTGATTTTGATTTAGGTAATTTTTTTTGTAACAGTCATGCATGAATGAGATAAAAGCATATACCATCAATTTCTATTTAAATAATTTAATCTAAGCAAAAATAATAATAAAAAATATACGACACTCTATTGAGATGAAAATTCATACATTCAATGCTAATACCTATAGAGATCATCTAAATATTTGAAGAAATAAGAAATGTGTTTAGAGTAGAAAAAATATATATTTCACTCTGAATAAAGAAAATTAGGTTCAAATTATATCTCGTAAAGGTAGTCTCTACTAAAAAAATTCATAAACAATGATTTTGGATTTAATATAATTTCTACATCTTATCAAGAAATACTAGTTATGACAAAAACTAACTAATTACCAAAAAAATTACAAAATATTTCATGATATGTTTTCAAAAATTAATCTAACAATACAAAAGACTTAACTATTTACTTCAATTTGATTTAAAGAAATGATAATTTTTTGTGAGAATTATTTTTTTTAATTCCAAAAATTACTAAATCACACAAAGAAAATAAAACCAAATACAATAAAAATGAAAATGTGAACATAAAAAAGAAAAAAAATTATTATTTTTTTATTTTAAAAAAAATTTTAAATCTTTTTTTTAATTAAGCATGGTAACTTTTCACCGTTCCCAACTTAGAACTTACATTGTCCTCAATGTAATAACTATAAATTAAAGATAAAAAGAAAAAAGAAAAAAATATTACCTATTTCCTGAGAATGTTGCAAGTAGTGATGGAGAAATACAGGTGCATCAATCATATTCATTAAAGTGCACACAGACAGATTGCTCTGAACTTCTAACAATTTTAAAATTATTCACATACAATTAAACTAAAATAAACAATTAAATAAATAGAACAAATAAAAGAAAATTACCTAAAATGATGGGTTGTCTTCCATCCAGCACTTAGTTTAACGTCTTAACAAGACGTAACTTGGGGATTTCATTTTAATAAACTCAAGGTTGCCTACCAATACTTTTTTAGTCATGCTTTATGGATTTTCAAATTTTGTTGTATTTAAAACTAGGGACATGCTTGTGGATTTTAGATAACACACGTCTAGGTACAAATCAAATAATTAGGGCATCAAAACACAATTGTACCTAGAACTAACAAAACAACTAACTCCTAAAATTGTAATTAAAATTTTAAAATTTTGGAGATAGTTTCAGAATTTTTTTTATTTTTTAAGTATAATATCTAAATTAAATAATATAATCAGTATTAACCAAGAGTGCTCTCAGGAAAGAATGGTGGTGCAAAGGCTCTTTAAAAATTATCCTCCTAGACAGAACAACGTTCTCAGGAAAGACTAGTGACACAAAGGCTTCCAAGAACTAGTCTCATAGATACAACTCTCTTAGATCTTTACTTTTCATGCTATTAAAATTAAGTTAATTAAGTTTAAGTTAATTAAGTTAATAAAAATGTAGATTATCTAAGTTAATGAAAATATAAGTTAATTGAATTAGTAAATTAAGTTACTAAAAATCTAAGTTAATTATCATCTACGAAAATTTAGTAAAAACTAAAGTTAATTAAGTTAAACGAATATTAAGTTAAAAATAGTTAAAGGAAAAAAAATTTAATTAAAAATTAAACCAAAAATAAAATAAAATAAAAAAAATTGAAAAAGGTAAAAGAAAAACAAATAAAAAAATTGAAAATAAAGTTTTTGATTTTTTTGAAAAAAAACAAAAAAAAATATTTCATTTTTTAAAAGAAAATAATTAAATAAAATAAATTATTTACTTTTTACTTTTTATTTATTTTTTATTTATTTTATTATTTTATTTAAAATTTATTTAATTTTTTTTACTTCAAATTTCAAAATTCAAAATTATTTTATTATTCATGCTATAATATTTTTTTATGAAATTTAAAATTTTAATTTTTTATTTATTTATTATGAAATTTGAAATTTGAATTTTTTTTGTTTTTTTACTATTCATGAATGGTATGAATCATTTCATAGAAAATAATAATTATACTCCTAATGTCGATCTAAGGAAGGAATGTATTTGGTTTTTAATTTATTATTCAAACTTTTAAAAACGAAATTAAATCTTAAACATTCTGTCCCGAAATTTTGGGGTTTTGTGTTTTTAATCTAATAACATAAAAATAAACATAGATACAAATTCAATAAATATTTGTGCAAATTTTATCTTTTTAATAGTGGAGTATTTATGGATATAATAACTAAGCTAATTATGTTTATTCATATTATTTAGGTTATTAAAGATATAAATTGATATTTATTTATTCTTTCTTTTTTATATGAATACCACATTTGGTGGGGTTAGATACTCTTTGTTAACTAAACAAATCAATTACCACATGTGGGTAGGGTTGATAACTAATTTGGTTATTTAAATTAATTCTTTTTTTCTAAGAGATTGAAAATGAACCATTTAAATGTCACATTTGGTGGGATTAGACAGTTTAAATTTTATTCAAGGTGTCCAAATTAAATCTAAGAATTTAATTATCCGAGTACTAACTTTCAAGTTTTAAAACCACTACTGAAAACATATTGTCAATACATTTTCAGATAATAATTCTTATAAAAACTTCTGAAATAGAGCTTCATTCTAACTACCGGGTGATTGTACCAACAAATAAAAGAGCAATACTCTAAATTAGACCGAATAACTAAACCTTAAAATCTAATTTTCATATTTAAGTTTGTAATGAAAAATAATATATTTCTCTCTAACATTCTTAATATAAAATCTTGAATAAAACAAAATCAATTCATTTTAGAGATTTTTACCTATTTAATATTTCGCAAGCATAACAACGTTATTATTATATCATGTTTACAAACAACAAGCAAAGTTAAATTTAATCATAGACAAATTAAATATAACATTTAAGAATAAAACATAAAAAAAACTGTAAAAAAAATAAAATCCTTACAGTACTTTGATGTTAATCATGTTGCTAGAAAACCTCCAAACAGATTTTGCACTTCCATTTATTGAATCAAAAAAGCAAATAAATTACAAAAACATAATTAGTTCTTCTCAAAAGGAGAAGAACTCTAAAACTAAGAAAAACTAACTAAGGAAAAACTAAAAACTAAGAAATAGAGAGAAAGAAAGAGAGAAGAAGATGTGTTTTTAGGTGTGTTTTGAAGTGAAGAGAATGGGGTATTTATAGGTGAGGAGAGGAAGAAAAAGTGGGTGAAAAAATGATTAAAAATGGTGGAAACGTGGAGTAGTGAATGATGATATCATTGTTGGCGTGGGCGCGGCGACGCGCATGGACTGAACGGGCGAACGCGGAATGGAGAGAAGGCACGCGCGGACAGGGTGATGCACGCGCATTAGCCGGCCTTGTTGGGCGGATGTGTGTGCGATTTCCTCCTTTTTGACATTTTTGACCTTTATGACCTATTTTGTCCAATTTTTCCATATTTGTTGAAATTTCCTCATTTAATTTGTGAATATATTTGCAATGTATTGCCTCCGGTATTTGTTTTTGAGTCTTTAAGTTACCTTTTTAAGCGAAAATATTTGAAAACAATAAAAATACCCGTGATTCCGAAAAGACAGATTTATATCAATATATGATAAATCATATAAATATATATATTTTTAATCAATTAACGTGTATAAAATCATGGTAATTTTAGTACTTTTTGAGCACTCATCAGTGTGTTATTTCTTTATCTTTCTTTGCATTATTTTCATCGTGCTTGATATTATGTTCTAGGGTTTGCTATTATTTTGTTGAATAATCTTCATTGAGTGTTGTTGCTTGGAAATTCCTATTCATACTTGGATTATTAGACACTAACAATATTCTAGAGCTTCACATTCTCATAATAAGTGGTGTGAGAGCTTTGTTTTAGCTTAGGGATATTCCATGGTTGTTGTTGTGTGTGAATTTTTTTTTGTTGATATTGTGGTTGGTTGTTGTATCTACAAACAACTCTTGATTTTTGAAAATGAATAGAATGGAAATAGAGAAGTGAGATGGCATCGAAAACTTCCATATTTTAAAGAGTAAGATGAAGGGTTTGTTTGTTCAACAAAAGGTAGCTAAAGCTTTAAATGAGACTCCAGAGTATCTGGATAATTTTATGGAATTTCAAAAGAAATAATTATTATTGATAGCTTACTTCTTTATTTTATTACATTTACATGATAATATGATCCATGAGGTTCAAAGTACAAAGACCACAAAGTTGTATGGAAGAAGTTAGGCGATATATACATGTAAAGGACCATGTCTTGGAGGTTCCACTTGAAAAAAAATTTGTTTGGGTTTCAAATGGATACGTCAAGGGGATTGAAGGCTAACTTGATGGAATTCCAATGAATCTCCAATGACTTGTCAAGCAATGGAGAGGATTTAAGTGATGAGAATATCGCTCCCCTTGAAGGCTAATTTGATGAGAATCTCCACAGATTTCTACAAAGAAGTGAAGTTGTGTCTTTAATATGGAATAGATGATATCTCTTTGGAATTAGTTATCTCTGATAATGAGAGAAATATAATTGAGAATATAAAGACTTCACATTGGTAGGAGTGGTGGTGGTGGTTATGCCATGCATTTGGAAGGAAAATGTGGAGAATATAGGCAAAGGAAAACCCCAATCAAAATTCCTTGGTCCAAAAGACAAAGTGAGATGCTACCTATGTAATAAGAAGGGTCATTTCAAGAGGGATTTTGCAAAGAAAGGAAAGACAAGCAAGGGAGAGCTTAGTAGTGAAGATACATCAGTGGTGGTTGATGAGATAGGTTATGATAGTGCTAAGGCATTGGTGGTTTCTTTAAGTAGTTATGATAGTTCTTGAGTCTTGGACTTGAGATGCACCTTTCACATAACACCTTACAAAGAATGTGATCGCCACACAAATTGTGTGTGCAATGAATACGCAAGTATACATATCGCAACAAGTAATATAATGATAAATAAATATCGTTCCCATAGAGATTATTTTATTAGAAACTAATTTTTAAAACTAAAAGTAATAAAGATCAATTTTTTTGTGTTTTTATATTTTAAGGAAGCAAAATTAAAATAACTAAAAGTAAATAGAAATAATTAATTAAATCAGATTTTGTGACTAAAAATATATATGAAAAAATATCTAGGAATACTTAATCCCCCAATTTTCTAAACATGTGAATCGCTAAAATCCCCCTAATATAATATCAATTAATTACATGATTAATTGAATCTAACCTAGCATGTATTCCTCTCTCAAGTAAACTACACATCATATAGTAATTAATTTAATCATACTCTCATGCCAATTAAATTGCATACTACTCATTAAGTTCATCAATTATGGATCACATACATAAGAATCATACATCTCTGCCTAGAAACTATGTATGTTATTTAATCAAGACAAACAATTAAATAATTCTCTCAAATCTATTTAATTGTCTCTATAGATAAATTATTCGTCAAACAATTAATAGCATAAAAATCAGATTAAATAATATAATTAAATTCATACTATAATTGAGAAAAAAATTTATATCATCACATGGTGAAAATTAGGTTCATAAGATCCTTAAATTAATAAATTAGTTACACATAATTGTGTTCATAAAGCTCATACTTTTTTAAAAAGAAAAGAGTAGAAAAAGAAATACAATCAATATCTTAAATTGAAGAATTAATTTCCTCTTAAATCTCCACCAAAATTGTGTCTTCTCTTGATTTTTTTGTATTTTTCTCTCTTTTTTAGCTCTAAAAACTGACCAAAATTATGCTAATATAGGCTAATTAGGATTTATGGAGTGATTAGTGGCTTAAATAAAGCTCAGGTGCGATCTGGACCGTCTGATCAGCTTCAGATCAAGGGCTATGATCAAAACAAGAAAAAATGATAGTTTCAGCCAATCACAGTACGACACGTGGCATTATAAATTTATTGGGCGAATTAGGGAGCGGCAGGTGGCAGAAGAGACCGGTCATAGTCAACGTTTGTTGAGTTAGGAACATATGGCATGACATGATTCGCGGGAACGGATAGCATGGCGCTCAAATGGAATGCGCGGAGCAATGGCGTGGTGACACGTGGTATGACATGTTAACCGATTTCCGAACTTGGATTGAATGCCGTGGTGACACGTGGCACGTGTTTCGTCCTCCTCACACGTAGCGCTACATGATTCTCTCTCCATGCTTATATGGCATCTGCGTGGCTTGCCTAGTCACCTTATATACTTACGTGACATGCCACGTGGTAGTTTCTGATTGGTCCTGCGTTAGAAATTCATAAAAAATCTAGAAAATCCCAAAAATTATATTTTCATCCATTTTCACTAAAAAGTTTATATTTTAATTTTTTTAGCCATAAAAATACTATTTATTAAATAAACCAAGTAAATATTAAGTAAAAAAGTGCGTTAATGACTTTATTTTCATAGAGTAATCAAAATGGTTTGTTGATTACGAGGAAGTGAATAGTGATATTTTTCACATGGGAAACAACTATCCATATAATGTGACTGGAGTTGGATTGGTGACATTTTGTCTCAATGATGGTTCAACATTGGTAATGAAGAATGTGAGACATGTGCCAACATTAAAGAAGAATTTGATCTTGTTGAATAGATTTGACACATGGTTATAGTTACAAGGGAGAGCATGGTCAAATAAAGGTGTGTAGAGGCTCTTTGGTATAGTTCAAAGCTGTATTATGGAATGTACTCTACTATCTCAATGTTACTATAGAAACAAATGTTTTCGCAGTAAGCCATGAAGAGGAGAATGTCAACTTTTGGCATAGAAGGTTGGGTCACATAAGTGAAAGAGGATTAGAGGAACTTTCTAAGAGAAAGATTCTTGGTGATGGTAAGTTTGATAAGATTTTTTTCTGTGATCATTACATCTTTAGCAAGATGAAGAAAGTGAAGTTCATACTAGTAAAATTGAATGGATGTGGCATATTGGACTATGGGCATTCAGATTTATGAAGGCTAGAGAGAAGGTTGGAGAGAACATCGTCAATGGGTGATGCAAGGTATATTATTACTAAAATTGATGATTTCTCAAGAAAATCATGGGTTTATTTATTGATAAGTAAAGATGAAACTTTTGAAAAATTTGGTGAATGAAAGAAACTTGTTCAAACTCAAATTAGAAAGAAAGTCAAGTGTTTAAGAGATGATAATGTTTTGGAGTTTTGCAGTGAGGTTTTCACGAGTTATTGTAGAGAGAATAATATAACAAGGCATTAGACTCCTCTTAGAAATCCTCAACATAATGTTTTGGCATAGAGGATGAATAGACCACTCTTGGAGAGAGTGAGATATATTTTTTTTATGCAAACATGCCTAAAAGATTTTAGGAAGAAACCATTTCTATGACAAGATATCTTATCAATAGGTGTCCTTTAGTACCACTCAACTTCAAGATGTCATAAGAGGTATAGACTAGAAAACCTGTTAAATATGATCATTTACATGTATTTGGCTATGTCACATATGTACATGTGAGGTAAGGGAAGTTGGATCCTAGGGCATTGAAGTGTATATTATTGGGAGGGTTACAAGTTGTGGTATAGTGATGCTAAGAAATGCATTATTAGTAGAGATGTGACTTTCAAGGAAGATAAGATGCATATTGGTGGAGCTTAGGAAGAAACTAATGATTCATAACAAGAGTCCGAATGTAATGTGTTAGCTTTGATGTAGAGCCATTGGTGTATAACAATCTTAAGAGAAAGTATAGGAAACCAAAAGAATCTATTATACAATAACCTCCTAATGATGATAATCAAGGTATAGAGATGGAGGAAGAAGACACCACTAAACTCGAGTCACTAGACTAGAAAATGAATACTTATTGGCTAGATATTAGAGTCAACACGTAACAAGAGCTCTAAAATCTTGAACCTTATAGCCTATGCTTTAAGCATGGAGGCAAAGGGACTTGAGCTAAGGTTATATGAAGAAGTCATATGTAGAAAGGATGCCAATAAAAGATGGAAGGCCATAGAGGATGAAATGAATTCTCTATACAAAATAAAGACATAGACACTAGTTCCTCGATCGAAGGGTCAAAAATTTGTGGGCAACAAATGGATCTACACATTGAAGGAAGGAGTATGAGACGTCGTACAAGGCTAGAGTTGTTTCAAAGGGATTCACCCAAAGAAAAGGTATAACTTTACCAAAATTTTCTCACCTATTGTAAAACATAGCTCTATTAGATTATTATTGTTTGTTGTTGTGCATAATGATATATAATTTGACTAATTGGATGTGAAAACTCCTTTTTTGCATGGATACCTTGAGGAAGTTATTTTCATGGAGTAACCCAAAGGGTTTTTTCAAACGAACAAAGGTGACATGGTATGTCTTTTGAAGAAGTATTTGTATGGCTTGAAACAATAACCAAGATATTGGTGTAAGAGATTCGATGATTTTGTGTTGAAGATCAGGTTCAAACAGGGTAAGTATGGAAATTGTGTAGATTTAAGTACAAATAGCTCAAATACTATGTATTTATTGTTATATATTGATGACATATTGACAACTAGTTGTGACCGGTCTCAAATTACCAAGTTAAAGAATCAACTTAGTTTTAAGCATGAGATGAAAGATCTAGGATGTGCCAAGAAGATTTGGGGATGAAAATTAGAAGAGATAGAGAAAATTCAGGTTATTCATTCCTTAAGAGGGGTATTGTAAGAAAGTTTTAAAATAGTTTAATATGGTCAATGCTAAACTGACTACAACTCCGATAGCATCACATTTCAAGTTATTGACCTCAAACTCTCGTTTGACAGATGAGGAGAAGAAATAAATAAAGAAGGTTCCCTATGTAGGTAAAGTGGGTAGTTTAATGTATTTGATGATTTGTACAAGATTGGATATTGTATTTGGTGCTATTTTGGTGAGCCACTGCATGGCTAATCCAAGTAGAAATCGTTGAGAAGTTGTGAAAAGGATGATAAGGTATCTGCGAGGTGCAATCAAAGTTGGTCTTCTCTATGATTGCTTCGAGGAGTTACATGTTGGCATGATGGGCTATATGGATTTTGACTTTACCGGTGATCGTGATAGAGGTGGTCAATCATAAATTACTGGTTTGGTTTTGGAAGAAACTTTGTGAGTTAGAAGGTCAACTTATAATCAATAGTGACCTATTCTTCTATAAAGGAAGAATTTTTTGTCGTAATGGAAGCGGAGAAAGAAGCTATATTGTTGAAGGGTTTAGCTAGTGAATTTGGGTTTGATCAAAAGAAGGTGATGATTCATTGTGATAATAAAGGTGCAATTTGCTTGACCAAGAATCCCTAAGATCGTACGAAGCATGTAGATGTGAAGCTACACTTAATATCAGAAATGACAAAATAAGATGAGGTAGAGTTGGTGAAAATTCACAAGGATGATAACCTAGTAGATATGGTAATAAAACTAGTTCCCTTGGCAAAGTTTGTGAAGTGTCAGACTTTGGTTAAAGTGACCATCTATCTAAATGAAGTTGAATGAGTTCCAAGGATTGGCATCAAGGTGGAGAATCGTGATATTATGATGCAAATCTATGGGGGATGCTTGATTACTAATGTGGGTGATCAAGCATCAAAGGTTGGACTAGGTGCATTGCATGAAGAACGGAAAATGGAAAAATGATACTAAAGCATGTCTATCAATCGAAGCATATGTTGATTAATCAAGTTGATTGATCGATTCATAATGCATGGATTGAGGAAATTTTGCATAAACTATTGTTCCCAATTTTAAAGGGTTGATCAATCGAGACATGACTTGATCAATAAAGCAAGTAAAGAAAAGTAGAGTTAATGATGAAATGGGACACAATGTTTTGAGAGGCCATTAAAGAGAAAAGAGAGAAATTTAGGGTTCCATCATTGTTGAGTGTGAAGCTTGTGTAAGGTCTCTTTAAGTGCTATTTCTCTTCAAATACATTTCCTTGTTTTCTGTATTTTCCAAAAAAGAAGCTAGTGGAACTAATCTCCATTTGGAAGGGGTGAATAAATGGAGTAGACTTTATACACTAGTTGGGTTGAATCACTATAATCTTGGTGTGTTATTTCTTTATCTTTTCTTGCTTTGATTTCATTATGCTTGATATCTATTCTCTGGTTTAGTTAAATAATCTTCATTGGGTGTTATTTCTTAGAAATTTTTATTCTTACTTGGATTAGTAGACATTAACAATATCCTAAAGGTTCACATTCTCGTAAAAATTGATACCAATTTGTGGAAGCCCAACATGCCAATGGGCCTTATATAAGTGCTATTTGCTTCTAACCCAAAAGGTCAACCTTACTAAAAGGAGTAACCTAAACACTTATATACCTTCTTGGATTGTCTTATTTTTTTTAAAATGTGAGACTCTTGTTTGCCTTTATTCTAACAAACAATATATACATATAAGCCACCTACTCTCTTCACTTTGACAATTGAAGAACAATCAACTCTATTATAAACAATACTAATCACCACATTAACCACTATCCTCAGCTCCTTCCTTTTGAATTAAGGTGCTTTGGGTTTTTGAAAGAAGTTGATATTTCCCAATATCATTTGAGTTTCTTTTCATCAACATGCATATGTAAGAAATATTGTGTATTTGGGATTTATTACTTGTAAGTGGTTTTGAACATTAGTGTTTGTACTCTCCATTTGAATTTTGATTGTGGATTTTTCTCAATGTGTTGTCAATAATGGAGTATACTTTCTACATTAAAAGGTTGAACCACTTAAATCTTTGTATGCTATTTATTTTTATCATTGTTTATTGGTTTACCATTACCCATAATTATTTATTTGTGCAACCAAATTAGACTCAAATTTTGCTTTCGCTAGTGCTAATTTATAACATATTGGTATTAATGCTTTGGGTTATTTTGTCATTTATTGGAATTGATTAAATTTGCTTTTTTGGATTTATTTTGAGCTTCTGGTTATCTGATTGGTTCCACAATTTTTGGATTATGCTTCTATTTATTTAATATTGGGTTTTCCATTATGGAGGCAAAATACAAAATTGAGAAATTCAATGGTAGGAATGATTTTAGTCTTTAACGAATGGAGATGCGGGTCATATTAGTTAAATAAGTGCTCATTAAAGTACTTAAATGCAAGGATACGTTGTCAGGAAAATTGATTGAAGAAGAAAAAGATGCATTGATAGAAAATGCTCTCAGTTCAATTCATTTATCCTTGTTTGATGAGGTACTATACGAGGTTGGTTATAAGAAATCTTATGTTGGGTTATGGCTTAAATTGGAGATTATGTATATGAACAAGTCTTTGACAAATTGGTTATATTTAAAGTGGCACTTGTATACATTCATAATTTCAGAAGGTACACTTTTGCATGACCATCTTAATGAGTTTACTAAAATTATTCATGAATTGAAAAATGTTGGTGTTAAAATTGATGACAAGGATCATGCCTTGGTTCTATTATGTTCGTTACCTCATTCGTTTGGACATTTTGTTGATACCAAGGTATATGGACGAGACACTATTTCTTTGGTGGATTTCAAAGCAGCTTTGAACTCTAGAGAGTTGAAAAAAAGGAGTCTACTAGCAATAATGATAGTAACAGTGATTTATTGGCTAGAAAAAATTATTGATGAAGAAAATATATATTGATACAAAATGCTTTTAATTCAATTATGTTATCATTATTTGATGAGATATGATCCAAGGTTGGTGATGAGAAATCTCCTGTTGGGTTATAGCTTAAATTGGATGGTGTATATGACCAAGTCTTTGACCAATCGATCATATTTGAAGCAACCCTTTTATACATTTAGAATGTCAAAATATATGTCTTTGCACGATCATCTTCATGAATTTACTAAAATTATTCGTGATTTGACAAATATTAGTGTTAAAATTGATGATGAGGATTAGACCTTAGTTCTAATATGTTCTTTACCTCATTCATTTGGAAATTTTATTGATACTGCCATGCTATATGAGAGAGACATTGATTCTTTAGAAGATGTTAAAGTAGCTTTAAATTCCAGAAAGTTGAAGAAAGAGTTTTCTAATGGTAATAATGATAGAGTAGTGATTTATTTGTTAAAGGTAGAACTCAAGAAAAGAGATCAAGTAACAATAGAGATAAGTCTAGATCCAAATCTAGAAAAAGAAAAGATAAATGCAATAATTATCATTAGAAAAGGTATTGGAAACTTAATTATCTGAAACTCAAAGGTAATGGAAAATCTTCTACAATATCTTCTAGTACTATTGATATTGGTAGTGTTATAGATAATTTTAACTTCAATGGTGAGAATGTTCTATCAGTATCTGTTGGTTCTCCAATAAATGATTGGATTCTTGATTTGAGTTGCACTTACCATATATGCCCCAGTAGAGATTGGTTTACGTCTTTTAGTTTGTTGATAAGGGTGTTGTTTTGATAGGAAACAATGTGTTCTATAAGGTTGTTGGTATTATACTGTTTGAATTAATATGTATGATAGTACTATTAGGACTCTAAAAGTTGTTCATCACATTCTATATTTGAAAAAGAATTTTATATCTTTGGGTACTCTTAGTTCACAAGGTTGTAGTATATAGCTAAAGATGGAGTTTTGAGTGTTAGTAAGAGTGCTCTGGTTGTTATTAAATGGAAATTGTCGTGTGGCCTTTTTGTGCTTTAAGGTAACGTTGTCATTGGTAGTGTTTCAGTTTCATCTTCGTCAAATCAAGATTCAGATACTATCACTTATGGAATTTTTAGTTATGGCATATGAGTGAGATATAGATGTCTATTTTGAGCAAGCAAGGTTTTCTTGGTGGTTAAAAAATTAGAAAGCTTGATTTCTATGAGCATTATGTCTATAGAAAGCATTATAGTGTAACGTTCAGTACAATCATCCATAAAATGAAAGGTATTGTTGAATATATTCATTCAGATCTTTGGCATCCTTCTCGTGTTGTGTCTAAGGGTAGTGTCTGGTATATGTTGACTTTTATTGATGACTTTTCTCATTATGTTTGGGTGAATTTTTGAAGAACAAGAATGATGTGTTCTCAGAATTTGTAAAGTTTAAGGCTAGTATAGAAAATCAAACATGTAAGAAGATAAAGTGCTTAAGGATTGATAATGACTTGGAATTTTGTGAGAGTTAATTTGATGAGTTATGTGAAATAAATGGCATAGTGAGACATCACACTGTGTGTAATACAATATAGAAAAATTAAGTTGCAAAATGTATGAATAAGACTCTTTTAGAAAGAGCTTGTTGTATACTCTTTCAAGATGGTTTGGATAAATCCTTTTAGGTTAAAGCTTGTAACCATGCTTGCTATCTGGTGAATCGGCTTCCATCAACTGCAATTGAGTTGAAAACTCTATTTAAGGTATTCTCTTATACTCCTACTGATTATTCTAATTTGAAAGTTTTTGATTGTCCTTCTTGTGCTCATGTTAATGATAATAAGCTTGAGCCTAGAGCATTGAAATGTATATTTTTGAGGTATCCTTTTAGAACGAAAGGTTATAGATTGTGGTGTGTAAAACATAAGTCAGCTAAATTTTTTATTAGCATAGATGTTGCAGGTAAAGACCCCAATGTTAATGAGCATATGAAACTTGAGAGTGGATCTTCTAATCAAATGCAAGAGGCAATTCAATTCATCTATCTATGAATGAGGTAGATAATTCTACTCATGATGTAGTAAATGAGCAACATAAACAACCATATAATATCATTAAGCATAAAGAAACAAGAGAGATTCGATGCCCTCAGAGGTACAGAGATGCAGATTGTTACTGAATTCATTACCTAAGAGCTATGAGCATTTAATCATACATCTGTTATATGGAAAAGATAAGGTTAAATTCATAGATGTTTCAAATGCTTTGGTAAATAATGAGTATTGGAAGAAGGATCAATAGGATCATAGAGACTCAATATCAGAAGCATTGACTACAACTATAGGCAAGACGAACAAAAAAATCAGGTGGATCAAATAATATGAGACGATCTAGATCAAAGTCTAGATGAGAGTCATCTAGAAGACGTCCTGCGAAGAATGAGTGTGGTTATTATCACCAGAAAGGGCATTGGAAGAAATATTGTCCAAATAAGGACAAGTCAAATGAAAATGTTGCACAAAAGGCCGATAAAGATGAATAATCAACATTTACAGTTCCATCATTAGATACCTACTCAGTCAAATGGATCCTTGATTCCATATGTTCTTATCATATGTGTCCAAAAATACATTGGTTTCGAGTTTTGAGGAGCTCAATGAAGGAGTTGTGCTTATGGGCAACAACAATGCATGTCAAATAAAAAGGATTGGAACAATACTACTAAAAATGCACGATGGTACAATCTGATGACTTACAAATCTGAGGTACATTCTTAATCTAAAGAAAACCCTCATTTCTTTAGGTGTTCTAGATTCTGATGGTTACAAGGTAACATTGAAAAATGGAGTCGTGAAAGTTATATGAGGTTCATTTGTAGCGATGAAGGGTACTTGAAAGGGAAACTTGTATTTCTTATAAGGGAGTACATTTATAGGAAGAAAAGATTTCTCAAGAAGTTCTAAAGAAAAGACATATGATTCTTCCTGCTTGTGGCACATACGTTTAGGGTATATCAGTGAAAAGGATTTACAAGGCTTAATGAAGCAAGGTCCACTAAAATGTGACAAGATTGGAAAGTTTGATTTCTACGAGCATTGTGTAATGAAAAAAACAAGAGTCAAGTTCGGTATTGCCATTCATCGTACTAAAGGAACTCTAGATTATATTCACATGGACGTTTGGGGACTTTCCAATAATGCTTCACTTGGAGGTAAACGCTAGTTTGTGATTTTTATTGATGATTTCTCTATATATGTTTGGATATATACCATGAGTCACAAATATGAAGTTGTGGATATCTTTCTTAAATGGAAGAAAATGATTGAGACTAAGATAGGTAGGAAAATTAAGAGGCTTGGATTTGATAATGGTGGCGAGTACAAATCAGATCCCTTCTTAAAAGTTTATTAGGATGAAAGGATAATTAAACATTTTTCAATTTCTCGTACAACACAGTAGAATAGAGTTGCAGAACAAATGAATCATACTTTGGTTGAAAAAGTTCCATGTATACTATCTCAATCCAAATTGAGTAAGGTATTTTGGCATGTGACTTTGTCATATGCAAATCATATAGTCAATAGACTTCTTGCGGTTGCATTAGATGGGAAAACTCCTAAAGAGATATGGTATGGACAACCTGCTTCTAATTATAATTCATTGCGAATATTTGGATGTTCTGCATATTTTCATGTTAGTGAATCCAAACTGGATCCTAGAGTAAAAAAGTTTTTTTCTTGAGCTTTAATGAAGGAGTTAAAGGATTTCGACTTTGGTGTGGTGAATCGAAGAAGATCTTCTTAAGTCGAGATGTCACATTTGACGAGTTTGTTATGCTTAGATAGAAAAATTTAGAGAAAGAGAATGAAATTCAAAATACTCTTTTTAAGGTGGTGCTTGAGACTTTAGAAGATCTAGAAAAGATTGCATCGATTATCGATCATGGTGAAGATGAAATTAATGATCAAGAAGATATCTTAGTGGAGGTAAAGGTTCCCTTACCATCACCACCGATCAATCAATAGCCATAATCTATTTCCACTACTCAACCAAGAAGGGAGATTAGGAAGCTTGTCAGATACAAAGACATGGTAGCATTCACAATTCCAGTAATTGATGATGATGTCACATGCACTTATAGAGAAGTCTTGTAGAGACTTGATAGTATAAATTGGAAGATGGAAATTGGTGAAGTCTTTACACCAGAATCATACTTGGGAATTGGTTTAACTGCCCAAAGGAAAGAAAACTATTGGCTACAAATGGGTCTATGCCAAGAAGGAAGGTGTTCCTGGTAAATATAACATTAGATACAAAACCAGACTGGTAGCAAAAGGCTATGCTTAGAAAGAAGGAATAGACTACAATGAGGTATTTTCACCTATTGCAAAGCATTCATCTATTTGGATATTATTGGCTTTGGTATCATATTTTGATCTCGAGTTAGCTCAACTCGATGTCAAAATAGCTTTTCTCCACGGTACTTTGAACGAAGAGATCTATGTGTCTCAACTGGATGGATTTAAAGTTCCTAAACATGAGAATCAGGCTTGCAAGCTAAGTAAGTCACTTTATGGTTGTAGCAATCACCGCGACAGTGGAACAAGAACTTTGATAGTTTCATCATAAAGCAAAAGTACACACGTAGCCAGTTTTTTCACTATGTATACTTTTGGAAACTCCAAGATGGTACTTTCATTTATTTACTCTTATATGTTGATGATATGTTGATTGCATCTAAGAGCAAGGTAGAGATTGATAGAATGAAGGCTCTATTGAGTTCAGAATTTGAAATGAAAGATCTTGGAGAAGCTAAGAAAATTCTTGGGATGGAGATCACAAGAGATAGAGTTGCAAGCACAATCTATCTAACATAGACACAGTATTTGAAGAAAGTACTTCAAGGGTTTGACATTGATGAGAAAACCAAACCAGTAAGTACATCGCTTACTCCTCATTTTCGGTTGAGTGCATTGATGTCACCTAGCACCGTCGATGAAAAGAAGAAAATAGAGCTTGTTCCATATACAAATGTCATTGGTGCCTTGATGTATATACTGGTATGCACCAAACCTGATATTTTCCATGCTACTAGTATGATGAGTCACTACATGCATAATCCTATTAAAGGACATTGGCAAGCAATGAAATGGATTATACGATACATCTATGGTACTGTGGATATTGGTTTGAAGTTTGAGATAGACAAGACTGAAGGTAAGCACCTAGTTAGATATGTGGATTCTGACTATGTTGGAGATTTTGATAAGCGTCGATCTATAATTGGTTATGTGTTCACAATAATAGGAGGACCAATTTGTTGGATATCAACATTGCAATCAACTGTAGCTTTGTCTACTATAAAGGCAGAGTATATGGCTATAACAGAAGCATTCAAAGAAGCTATCTAACTTCTTTGGTTGACCAAGGATTTGGGTATTGTTCAGAAGAACATGTGAGTTTTCTATGACAGCCAAAATACCATTTGTTTGGAAAAGAACAAAGTTCATTATGGTCGCACCAAGCACATCAATGTTCGATTTCATTTTGTTCGGGAAATCATCGATGAAGGGAATGTATACTTTAGAAAGTTGTGACAACAGATAACCCTGTAGATATGCTTACAAAGGTGATTATATGGATCAAGTTTCAACACTGTTTGAACTTTATCAATATCTCTCGAGCTTAGAGCCTTTAGGACGCATTTGGAGACAACGCTATGAACTTTTTTGCCAAGGTGGAGATTGATGAATAATTGGCTCTAAAATCAATTATATTAGGCACCTAAGTTTTGGCCTAATTTTTCTCATTTGTTGACTTTGATTCTTGCCCTCATTCATTGTACGAAATGGAGAGGGAGCCTTGCTTCATCTATAAATATAGAGAAGTTCATGCATTGGGAGCATCAACAAAAATCATAGAAGACATAGGCAAACTCAAAGAGAGAAAATACTCCGTGAGGATGAGAGTTTTCTGAGAATTTGGAGAAACACCTTAAAGATATTATTGGTAAAAAAATATGAATCTATATTCTGTATATTTCTTACTGAGTTCCATAATATCTACTATCTCCTATAGAAATAGAAAATTATCAAACCATATAAATTCTGTGTGTTTTCTTTTACTGATTTAATATATTTCTATATTACTATTTATTGCATTTGCGTAATAGTTTCAAATTAACTCAATGTTTTGAGTTATTTTCAAAGTTAAGGGGTATGTTAAACCTACTATAAAACAGTAGGCAGTGATTGAATCAAAATGAAACTTGGCATGTATCGAGATGATATTTAGGCAAAAATATAGGAAAAGTCATATACTTTCCGATCATGTGTTAACATTATCAACTTTTTACGGTCATTTATCAACTTTTAATTTAATTTTTTTATTAGGAAATAATATAAGTATTGTTGATATTTTTCATGGATAGTTATATAATGCCCCTGACTTATTTTCCCGATACTACTGGTTTTTCTCTGTTATCATCAATTCAATGAGAGAGAGAAGAGAAGAGGAGAGAGAGAGAGAGAGAGAGAGAATACAAAATTATGTTATTTTCAATTATTAGATGCACATACGGTTGGTTCAATATGCAACAATCACCATGTTTGGCATCTGTTGAGTGTTGTTAGTTCTGTATAGATAGATGGCTAAATGCAATAGTCATATAGTCAAGCCAAACAGTCCTTGACACATTTCACTTATAGATTACAAATTTTTTCATTGGATGCCTACACTTAGGACACAATACCATTTCTTCTTTCCATTTCTCGTTGTACGAAATGACATGATCATGAAAGTGATCACCACAAGGCTTACCACATGGAGGTTCAATTGCAGTCTTTAGAGCACCCAAAAATCCCAATTTCCGCACATTTTCTCCCCATTCTGAAAACTTATTTAAGCACTCCATGAGTTTGTTGCCCTCAAGTCTTACAACACTGTCCATTGAAGTTCCTCTTCCCATTAGTGCCCAACCTTCATCATTATTCTCATCCATGTCTAATATGGAAGTTACCTCCTTAAGAACATTATCAGTATCGATTCTCGCTCCTTGTCGTAGTTTTGATCTTCGTATACTTTCCAACCGAAGCCAAAAGAATGGAATTTTGGTTAAAGACAAGGAGTTAAATAGATTTTGTTGTTGTTCTATCGTTGCTAATATCTTTCTCACATGTTGTCTTACAGTTCTCAAACCAACATACACCATCTCAATCTGTATGCCTGCCCTTTTTATCTCTTTCATCTTTTCATTGAACTCTAATGTCCAATTTATGTCATTGCTCCCATAAATGCAAATATACTTTCCTTCTTGTACCTGTAATTGATTCATTGTTATAAACTCAAGTGAGTATACAATGTAGTTCGGCTGGGTGCTAAATAGCATGTAGCATAATCAAATTAGTTTTAAAATAACATGTTTTAATTTTTACATATAACAAATGTAATCGAATTAGTTTCAAAATAACATGTTTTAATTTGTACATATATATAACTAATGTACAATATGTATAATTCGATTATGTAAGCAAATTCATAGAAAATGTGAGAGAAGTACCCAATTAGTGATGAGGGGACAAATTTCATCCACTAGAAGTTGTAGTGTCCAATTCTCTTCCCGCCAAAGTTCGGTCTCTCTTGAAACTGAAAAAGGGTATGCCCTAGAACCCCATATTAGCACCATATCTATAGCGTTTAAGTTTGTGACATTCCCTTGTGAATCCAAAACAACCATAATGGTATCACCTTTGTACTTCCATTCTTGTTGTATAAATTTCATTACTGCTGAGTTGAGTGACCATGGTCGCCTTATTGAGTACCATGGCAAATAATGTGATAGGATTCTGAAATTTCTCTTCTCAGTGTCAGTCCAAGAACTTGAAAGTGGAATTGGAACCCATATAATTTTATAGCTTTCTTCTAAACTTTTGTTGTGAGGATGTGCATGTGTTTGCTCAACAAGTAGGAGGGATTGTTCTATTGGGAATAGCTCTGGCTTTGAGATCATAAGGACAACTACCTTGTTATTAAGCTCAGCTACGCCTAGCTGTTAATTCATCCCAAGATACAGTCAAACAAGAATTTCAATGCATAAGTATCAAAACATGTAGAGCATATAGGGAGGTTTGTGTACAAAAGATCTAACAAAGGACACGTTTTGTAACAAGTTTTGCTTTCTTATGTTTGAAAGGAGTTTTCTATTTTTAAATTCATTTAAAAAAGGAAAGGAAAAAAAATTCATTTGGTAAAAAGTTTTGTTTCTTCTTCTATTTTCGTTAAAATCATAACAAAGTTAATTAATAAAAGAAAAGTGAATTTAAAATATCTTTTTTAAAACGTTATTTTTAAGTTTTAAAACCCATAAAAAATGCGTAAAAAAAGAACTAAGTTTCAACCTAATTTTGAACTTGAAATTATAATTAATTATCAACAACACACGTTTTAAAATATTGGAACTCCAAAACAAAATTTGTTACAAAAAAAGCCTAAGCAATTCAAATAACTCTAGTGACGAGTGTAGACTAATGAGATCAAATCAGATAAAGCAAATAGAGACTTGCCTTGGCTTTTGAAGAACAGTCTATGAATGGGAAGTCATCCCTTAAAGCAAATAACATTTTAAGCACTTGTTGGTTTTCATCTTGTGAATTCTTAAAAACATCAAACAACTTCTGATACAATTTTGCCTCTGCAAGTTATAGAAAATATGGGATGACAAACAAATTTTGACAATCACATGGCAAATAATCTCTATTTAGAAACTATTACCTGCTAAAAGTAATGAACAAGTACCTGCTTGTCGATGACATGTTTCCACTTGTTGATTGAGGCTGACATAGTTGTTGGTTAGTCTGTTTAACAAACTTCTGAGTTCCCACATTTCAATTACTATCGAATCTGAGTACCTGAGGAATAAATGTTGTGATTGATCAGCTTATTCTAGCAAACTAGCATAAGAGTTAGGTCACGAGAATTAAAGAAACTAACAATGTAGTTTGTGATATGCGAAGATCACAACTTAGTCATGAGAAATCAATCACGCACCCATGTAAACCGAAATCTAATGACTACATTGTGAGTTTCGTACATCTCAAACTACACCAGAAATTAACAATGTAGTCATGAGAAATCACTTACACACCCATGTAACTTTGGTTACACGTACGTGTAAACCAAATCTGATGACTACATCGTGAATTTCTTCAATTCTCGTGACTGTATTGTGAGTTTTTCCGACTAAAATTGATGAACCATTTCTTGAAATCAATATTTGAACAAATATTATGTAAGAATAAGAATCAGCATAGTCAATAGTCTGATTAAAGAGAAGGAACATGCACTTGCTTAGGCTTCACAGGCGTCAGATTTGAGAGATGAGAAAAGCATGTCAAGATGCTTCTGATAATCCAGTAAACAGATATATAGATATGAAACTTTGTGTTAGTCTTTGCCTTATCATCCACCTCTTCATGTGAAAATGGAAGTCCTTCAAACTTGATGACACATTTTGTTACATCGACAGCTGTTTTTATCAACAATCTCAAGGCCTTAAAACTATACTTCAATTTGCTCAAGTCAGTTGCAAGCAGCTTAAGCTTTGCAACTGATACTGCTAAGGGATGACTAGGATTAATTTGCATCAGAAGCAACAATTTACCATAACTTGTTGCAAAAGCTGCAATTACTAAAGCTGCTTTTGTATCCCAGCCATAGTTTCCTAACAAATCAAACAAAACCATAGTCCTTTCATGTAGATTCCCTTGCTTATAGCTCTTGCAGACTATCTGTCATTTTAATAAAATGATATATAGATTAGGTTTAAACCATACAAAGTACTGTTTAATCTAAAAAAATAAAGTAAGGTGTAGATTATGACAGAAAAGGGTACTAGGACATGCATGAGGACGAGAGAAGAGAAATACCTCATGTAATATCATACCAATAGTGTCTCCAAATGTTTCATGTGTTTCAATTTCTTCAAAGTATCTTATTTCATCGTTCTCTTCAGCATCAAAGTTTATGTTCCAAACCTGAGAAAAGACCAGCACATGATCAATACTTAGAATTTAAGTGTATGTTTGTTTATGCTTCTGGAACTATAAAATCGCTTTTGATAGCAAAAAACAATATTTTAGAACCAAATGAAGAATTTTTTTTTAAAAGCAAGAAATCACATTATGTGTTTACTGATGGAAGCAAATTATGCTTTCTGAAACCATTTTTAACAGAAGCACATACTAAGACACTAAAGTCTAATCCATCAAAATATATCTCTTTAAAGTATGCATTGATATTCTTTACATAGGTCCATCTACAGTCTCATAACAACAAATATTTAGTAGAATTTTCAAACAATAAAGATCCTTATTATATAGTAGGCATAACCTAATTTTCAAGAGCTATATAATTCATCATTGAGTAGTGAAGATTTTGATAAAATTTGATTATTTATCATCCAAAGAAAAAACAGAAAAATTCAGATGGGCTACTATTAATTACCTTTTCTGATTTAGTAGCATAAAGCATGATGGTCTCCACTGCATGAAGCAATAGCTCGGAATCGAAACGACTACCATCAGGATTATGGCTAAGGATTAGCTTCTTTATCAGATAATCTTCTGCAAATGGTGAGGATTTACAACAGAGATGGTCTTCTTGGAGAAAGTTCATGGTAGTAGGAGTAGGGATGGTATAAACCAAAGGTGAAGCAATGAATATATTGAACTAGAATTATCATATAAGGAAAGCAAACAAACTGATCAACTAGCTAGCTTTCAGTACTAGTAAGTCATAATTAATTATGGTTTTAAATGAAAACATTCCCTTTTTCACTTAATATCTTTAGGTTCAAGATTATTGAAATCCTTGGTAAACAAGTAGGAGCCAGCCAACTGAGATTGTCAGATGACAATTCTCATCACTTCCTCGTACTTGAACATTTGTTACGCGTTGTAATTAACATGTAACAGTAAGAAAAGTAAGTAACTTTTTCTTTTTACCCGACCAACTGAGATAACAGATTATTTTTAATCACCTGCTATACATTTTTTTTTTAATAAAGTGAAAAACATATATTACATGGTGGTGTGGGTACATATATACAAGACTATGTTTTAATGACATGTGATTTGGATAATTAGTATTGATAAATCATATTTTTCTTTACATGAAACTATTTAAAGATATATATATATATGTAAACAATTATATAAACTAAAATTAATGAGTTATTATTCAAATAAAAAAATATATTTAATTATAACTAAAAATACATGATATATCATTAGATAGTGTTTATTCAAAAATTAATATCATTTAGTAAAAATATTTGTCCAAATCATAATGTAAATGTTTTTTTAAGAGTTAAAAAGGTGAAATCAATTGATTAGGTTTGATAAAAATAAGCAAATAAGAAGGGTTAAAAAAAACATATTTATTATGCATTTTTAAAGACTGGTTGAGGAGGACACTAAGAGTTCTTTAGACTCTTTAATTGTAAGGCTGAAGTTAGCTCAAAGTTAAGTAAAAGCTAGAGATTGCATGGGGACCAATTCTCTTAACTGAATCTTGTGCAGGCTATTTTACCCACCAGCTAGTCGTTGATTAAAAAAAGAGATGTCTCAGAATATTGAGATTAGATTTTTTGTTAGCTTCTTTTTTTCCTTTCTCTCCTTTCAAGTTATGAATTATATTCGTGAATTGCATTATACATTTAAAGAGTTTTAAAAATTGACACTAATTTATAATTCATTTGTAGCATTAATTTGCCCGAAGCAATTATGTGATTTTTTTTCCTCTTTTATTTTTAAAATTTAATAACTACACTGCTTATACATCTATAATTAAATTTTGAATTTTAAATCTTCTATTTATTTAAATAAACTATATACAATTAAAATCTAGCCATATTATGGTGGAGATTATCCGAAACCTTTTAAAAAACTAATCGAAAAAACAACAAAAATAACACCTTTAAAATTTATAATTATAAAAATAATATCCCTTATATTCATCTCATATATTTTTAATATTAAAAAAAATCTGATACATTATTTCACATTAAATAACGTCTAATATTTTTAAGTGTTATTTTATTATTATAATATTTAAAGAGTATTTTTTGTAATTTTTCAAACAGTTTTGGACCTACTATTCAAATTTAATAAGTTTATAATAATATTAATTTTTAAGCAATGATGATTATTGTTTAGATTTATTTTAGAAAATAAAAGAAAAAAATAATTTATTTAAATATAATATTTTTAGGTTGTTTTTATGATAATAATGTGAGAAATTGATTTTAAAATTTTATAAAAATATTTGTATCGACAAAAATTTGTACTAACATCTCGGACTGTTTATGAGAAAGAAGTGTCTAATTTGGTTAAAAACGATTTCAAAATTATAGGACTCTCGAAAAAGGTTCTCCAAGTTTTTTATCTGCTAAGAAAGAAATAAAAAAATAATATTTGAAAAAAAGAAGACTATAAACCGTAGCAACAGTCTTTTTTGAAAAGAAAACATCAAAATCTTCTAATATGTTATTTTTATATAATTTTTTATACTTGTAGAAAGATTCATAGATCAAACAACTAGTTCTACCTCTCAGACCCCGATAACTAGTCAAGAGGTCTAACCTGCTAACCAAGAGGCCATTTTTTCAACTCCACCTTAGCTTGCCAGAAATATGAGCACTACATTTACACTTGTTCACCCACAATGAGCCATGCAAGCCAAAATGATAAGGCAAGCTAAACCCGAACCTATCTAAAGATAGTAGAAAATTCATTCTAGGTCAACCTCAAGTATCTATTAGAGCCACTAGCTCTTGGACCAATCATCGCCCAAGAGAATTTCCCTATGTAATCCTCTCATGCTCAGAGTGTACAAGGACAGACTCACAATCATCCAGGGCTTGGCTGGAAAGATGACCATCTGAGATAGGACCCCAAGTCCCAGACCCAATATCATCGACCAAGAGATGGCCGACTAGGAAGTACCATCCAAGCCAAGTGTTACCACCCAGGATTTGGCTGCCAAAGATTGCTATATAGGACTAGAACTGTTGGTCAAAACATGGTCGGTCAAGGGAAGTCATCCAAGATAGATGCCACTAGCCAAGGTGTAATCTGTTTGGAACCACCTACTAGGTTGACCTTTTCTATATGACCTTTACCTACCAACCATCCTCTAGTTGTATGAGGTGGACTTGAGTTACTTCCATCCTATGGTATACCATCTGTCATTATGCTTTACGAAAAACTTGACCCCTCACTAGGGGCATGTTCCCACATCTATACTAGCAGAATAAATACATCTCTTGGTCTTATTTAAGAATAAGCCTCACAAGACTGTTCGCGTGGGTACATCATTTCCACCAGAGGAACAAGAAAGGTTATCTGAGTTCCTAAGAAAAAATAGAGATGTGTTCGTATAGTCCCATTAGGAAATTCCTGGCATAGAACCATAAATCATAACATACCACCTCAATATAGATCCAAAGTTTAAACATGTCAAGCAAAAGAAAAGATCATATAATCAAGAAAGAAATTCTTCCATGAAAGTAGAAATTGAAAAACTCATTAAAAGATAGATGTATAATAAAAGTATACTATCTTAATTGACTAGCCAATATTGTCTTGGTAAAAAAAGCCAATGGAAAATGGAAAATATGTGTAGATTTCATTGACTTGTCAATCCCAACGAAAGTTTTCCATTTCCACTCATAGACTAACTTGTGGATGCCACCATCGTATATGTTGTATTCTCTTTCATAGATGCTTACATTGGATACAATCAAATCTAAATGAATGGCCCTGATTAGGAAAATATAAGGTTCATGATCGATCAAGGATCATTTTGTTACAAAGTGATGCCCTTTTTTTCTAAAAATGTTGGTGTCAAATATCAGAAAAAGTATAGAATGAAGTTGAACACGAACAAGTGTGAGTTCAAAGTAGGTTTAAAAAGGTTCTTAAGGTTCATAGTCAACCAAAGAAGAATCGAGGCCAACCTTAAGAAAATAAAAGCATTGATAGATATGAAACCTCCCAAGACTATCAAGGAAGTCTAGAGATTGATAGGAAAATTGGTTTCTCTTAACTATTTCATCTCACATGCAACTGACAAATATGCACATTTCTTTAAAGTATTACGTGAGAAATCTAATTTTTCATAGGATCAAAAATATGAGAAAGCATTTGAAAATTTAAAGGAATATTTGAGCAATCCACAATTGCTGGCTTGTCCGCAATGGGGTGATATCCTCATCTTATACTTGGTAGCCTCAAAAACAGCCTTAATTAGGTAAAGAAGTGTTTATCAAGGCCAAGGATATATATATGTGTGTGTGTGTGTGTGTCAAGAACGTCTATGTAAGAGATATAGTCTACAACTCGATTTGAAAGTATCATCCAACAAATTGGGTTATGACATGCCAGAAGGTAACAACCATAACACATCATATAAAGGTGCATACCTCCCTAAGAAAAATTTCCAAAATAGGTATGTGAGAATACACTATGAGTATAATCCAAAGATCTATCCAAGTTATTTATAAGAGCACTTTGGTAGGAAAGAAACATAAAGTGTAAAGCATGTTCTGCCTCTATTTAGGCCATTAAGATTCACAAAACACCCAAAAGTTCATAACGTGTTCCGACTCCTTTTGGGTTATAAAGATTTACACAATGTTGAAAAGACATACACCAAAAGGTGAACATAGGACAAAAAGGCCTCATAACAAAAGTTCATAAAGGTCATTTATATACATAACCAGGGTTATATCCCTACATATCATCTTGTCCTAAGGATCTAAATATAATGGTGGTTTTGCAAAGACATAGAGTCATATGATACTATGCATAAAGAATCTACATGGGCCATAAATAATGCCCTATTATAACATAAGGATAGATAATGGTTCACAAACACTTTTATTCTAATAAAATTGTGTTTGCAAGTAACTAGGCCACGTATGCCCATACTTAGAAGATTCAATAGGATAGAACATACACCATCAAACGAAGAGCGAGTATATGTTTCCAAGGCTTTTTGAAACCTTTAATGCCCTACACCCAATTTAGGGTTTACACTCTTGCCTAAGTAGTGAATAAGAAGCAACCATATAGATGAGTATTGTGCCTTAGAGCCTAAACCACCAAACAAACTATAAAAGCTAGGCATGTTAAGTAATTCTAAAAGATGAATTTTGATCATAGGGAGTGTCATTCGGGTCAAAGCTTATGGGAGAACAACTTAAATTGGTCTAATCACCTCTTAATTAGCCTTAAACCTTGAAGGGGGCCAATGGCTTGAGAGCTTCTCCACCTTGGTACTGAGCAACCCTTAGTATCCCGTGGGAATGTGCCTCTACCAAGGGAAGTGAATAAGAAGCAACCATATTAGTGGGTTTGAGCTGCCTAGACTTAGAAAATCCAAAGCCTTTAGTGCATCACATGTGAGTATTGTGCCTTAAGGCCCAGAATTCCAGAAGATCAATAGAAGTTGAACACTTTGATTTACTACTAGGATGTATCCTAATTATAGGTTGTATGGTTTAAGATAAAACTAATGCAAAGAAGCTCTAATGTCCAAACTATAAAACGACGAAGTTGAGTGTCATAAAAGCTCAATATCCAACTAAGGCATACACCCTTTCTAAGGCAATAAATAAGAGGTATCCCAACAAGTGAGCTTTATCTTTTAGGGCCAAGCCATAAAATTGTTTTTAGAAGATTAATATGTTAGACATGTGGTTCAGGCCACAACTTACATCAAGAACAACCTATCATGTTTTTTATCGCCCCATAATTAGCTATAGATCCCAAAAAAGAGCCATGATTCAAAACCCATACATCAGGTTCAAGAATTACATTAAAATTCTTGCACCATGCTTAAGCTTACAAAGCTTCATTAAATGAGATGATAAATCTCCAATAAAGCAATAACTAAAAATTCT
The DNA here is from genome assembly GCA_033030585.1 of Hippophae rhamnoides. Classification (NCBI taxonomy): domain Eukaryota; kingdom Viridiplantae; phylum Streptophyta; class Magnoliopsida; order Rosales; family Elaeagnaceae; genus Hippophae; species Hippophae rhamnoides. The sequence continues at coordinate 21,249,691 of CM065438.1, read as the reverse complement.
CGTAAATTGAGAATTATATCATGCTTAGACCACTTAAATAAGTTCAAGTACTCCAAATAGAGGGCTAATAGATTGAAGGGCTTAACTCAACAACACTTGGATCAACAAGTAACCCATAATTTAGAAAAATATTAAACAAACACAACAAGGCCTGAATAGAAAAGTAAGGCCATGTGGACGAGTTAAATGCAACCCAAACTTCAATGCCAGTAGTCTCCCAACATAGCCAATGCGTGGTCTAAAGATTCAACCATGATTCTATCATATGGGCCGTGACTAAAAGGTACACCAATCAACAATGCGATTGGCCAGTAAAGAAGGTGGTTGGCCAAGGAATGACCGACTATGAGTATGGTAAACTAGATATGTGTTTGACCAGTGGTGTAACCAGTTATAAATATGGCCAATTAGATGTGTGACCAAGCAGGAAGTGGGTGCCTAAAAGTGTCACTGTCTTGATTGGCCTGGAATATGGCTAGTTGGTTAGGGTATGGTTGGCTTTGGAAAATTTCCATGCATGTTTATTTGACCAGATTAAGTTAAACTTTGGTCGTGAAATCATTCCACATCTTCACATACCTTAGTTTCAAGATCTGCATTTTGTTTTATGCCAATACATCCTCTTATATTCGCATGTCAACTCAAACGTTCATAGGCTCTTAAATATATGAAGGCGATGGTCAGGCTCAGAAACAATGTTACAAGTACAAGTTAAAGATAAATTGTATAAAATCAGACAAGGCCAAGGCAATCGAACTGGCTATAGAGCCCTAACATTGCCATTCTAAGCCATACCACAACACATGTTGTTCCATAGAATAGACACCTATTGAGATGCATCTGATCATATCTTTCTTCACCAAGTACCTTGTGAAAAGTTCAAATACTTATCTACATTTTGAAAAAAGTCCAAAAACAAGACAAGGGTATAATTTATTAAAGTAAACCAGGATATTGTCCCTATCAAAACTTGAGGTGATTGAGATATGATCCCCACCTCTTGGACTTCCTAAGGGTGTATAACCTTCTATATCTCCATGTCACTTCATTTTAATAAGAAATGAGAGTACACGAGTTAAGAAAAGGGTTACAAATGATAGTACACGAGTCAAGACTTTATTGGCCATAACTTCATCTGTCAAGATTTTATTGGACAAAACTTCGTTTACTAAGACTTCATCGATCAAAGAACTACCAACCAGGGGGTTGCTTCCCAGAAGACTACCAATAAGTGTTCAATTATGTTGGCTAAATAAGTGCCCAATTATCATACAAGTGTGAACACAATATAATTATCATAAGAGAATAAGGACCCAATAATTATATAGTTATCTTAAAGAGATAAAGTCCATAAGATTATCCTTTATCTATCTTAACGAGATATAGATCCAAATATTATGTTTTATCTATTTTAAAAGATAATCTAGCATATATAAATAAGGATAAATGTCTATAATAAATAATTGTCTAACAGATAGGGATAAGTTATCAAGTTTGTTTCCCTTATATATAGTCATATATGCTTAACATAATATGATATCTTCTAATATCGAATATCTTATATTATCTTGAAATTATTAGATCTTATAATAGAGAATTATAACTAAACATTCTCTTTTCATATAATCATTAGAATGAGATTAAGATCTCTTCTACTCTTCATCTTATAGTTTTTAACTAAAGGATCGTAGGGTCGAAAACCACCCTAACAAGGTGATCTAATGTCTTAACAATCTGTTGAAAAAAATTATACGATGAATATTCCTACATAGTGTTAATAAAAATTATGTGTATGCGAGCACGCATGCATGCATTTGAGAATGTGTAATTATTATTGCAAAATAAAAGTAAAAAAACTTCAAAATCTTACAAAAAAACATTTTTTGGGAAGTCATCTATATATATGTGTGTGAGAACGAGAGAGGTATCATAAAAACCTCTTATATTATGAAATTTGTATCAATTAATCATCTATATTATAAAAAGTAATAAATAATGATAAATTTAACTATTAACCCAATATTTTAATAGTTTTATGATAAAATACCATAGTAAAATATTATTTTATCATTTCTTTATTTATCAATAAAACAAAATATTAAGAAAATAATATTATTTTATTTATAATATTAATAAAAAAAATATTTTTTATTATTCTTTAATTTTTATTTTTTTATAAAATAAAAAATGATATGATACATTTTTATAAGTAACTAAATGACCAGCTTAATATAAAGGATACATTTGTATAACAATCAAGTGAGATGTGTTACTTAAAACCATCTATTTCAAAATACAACACCTATATTTAAATTATGTGCATTAAATGTTTTAATTACTTTTTTATTTATAATTTAATCATAACATAAAATATAACTTTATTCTAATAAAATTAATTTTATAAAATAAATATAAATATAATTTAAGTTAGTAACTAATTATTCATAAAAATTATGTATTACTTCTTGCAATACTCTAATTTAGGACAATAATTTTTCTTTTTAAAATGTTAGTATCTTTTTTTTTCTTTGTTTTGAATTATAATTTACACATAAACAAGTAAATCTCTGACTCAAAAAAAAGTTTGTGTATTAAAAAGAAATTAAAATATTATTATATCAATACTATTTTATAATTATTAAATAATTATTTAGAAATATAAATAAACTTTAAAGATGTAAGGTGTATTATACTATTTTAGCATTTGAATTTCTTTAACTAATCATTTTTATCAAATTTTATTTTAAAAAATATATTAATTTAATAAAGTTACTAGCTAGTAAATAACAAAATGCAAGTATAATCATAAAAATAATATTTTTAATTTTTACTCGTATATTTTTAATAAAAGAATACATGCCCAAATATTATATATTAAACAATAATTAATTATATACGATTTAAATTAAAATTCAATCATTTAAATTCATTTAAATTAAATTTTAATTACTTATATCCATATTATTAGATGTTGATTTTGTTTGGTATAGATTTTCATAATACTATTTGAATTAATTTCAAAAATATTTTTATAAATAGTATAATCTTACTACTAAGGCCATTTTCAATGAGACACTTAAAGACTATTTTAGATATTATTTTAGTGAAAATTTTGTATCCAAACTTGTTCCAAAAGACATTAAAACTCTGTACTATTTTAGTGTAGTGAATTGCAGAATTATAATGGTATGAGTGCTGCAGAATTATGCAAAATAGTGCAAAAAGTGAAGCAATAGTGTAGAATTATAGTGAAGTAGCAGTGCATAATTATAGTGGAGTAGCAGTGCAGGTATGAGTGTTGCAGAAGTGCAACAGACAGTGGTATGTGTGTTACAGAAATGCAGTCAAAAAAATTGGGCAACAGAGTAGTGTTGTTGCAATAGTGTAGGTGTTGTAGAGATGCAGTAGAGATAAGAGAATTTTTTTTATTTCCTTAGTATATATATATATATATGTAATCATACCTTGTTCATTAATAAGAAAAGATTAATAAAATTCTTTCTCTTATGATTTATTTTTTTCATGGTATCAAAGCAAAGGTTGAATCTATTAAATTGCTTACTATCACCAATAATGGATTACACTACAATTCAAACTACAGGAACAAAGAGAGTTGTTGAATCAACCAAAGAAACTTATAATCCTAATGGAGATCCCTATTTTTTGCAAAGTTCAGATCACCCTAGAATGGTGCTTGTAAAAACACATCTAACTAGAGGTAATTACCTCACTTGGAGCAGATCTATGAAGATTGCACTTGGAGCCAAGCTGAAGCTAGGTTTCATTGATGGTAGGCTTCTTATGCCTAATAAAGAAAACACAAAGTATGAACTCTGGACAAGAGCTAACTACATGGTGACTTCTTAGATACTCAACTCTATATCCAAGGATCTTGTTGATAGCTTTCTTTATACAATTTCAACCAAAGAATTGTGAGATGAGATAGTTGAAAGATATGGTGAGAGCAATGGGCCATTGCTCCATCAGATTCAAATAGATATTGCTTCAGTATCTCAAAGTAATGATTCTATTGTGAAATATTATGGCAAACTAAAGCATCTATGGGATGAATTTGCTTATCTTATGTCTTTACCTCCCTACACATGTGAAACTGCAAAGGTAATTTCATATTTCTACTCTATGAATAGATTGATGCAATTTTTTTATGGGATTAAATGATTGCTACAAATCTACTAGAAATCAAATTTTGGTCATGAATCAATTACCAATTATAAATCGTGTTTATTCAATGCTTCTTAGTGTTGAAAAATAGAGAGAGGTTCATATTAATTTTAATGCAAGTATTGAAGCAATTAGATTATTAGCTATAACTCAAGTGAGAACGAATCAATTTAAGAAATATTTTTTTGTAAAAAGAGCTGCTTCTAAGAAGAAGGAAAAGAAGAATAAGATATGTGAACATTGTAGAATGAAAGGACATGGAAAAGATATTTGTTTCAAAATTCATGGAGTTCCATATTGTTACAAGGAATTAGGGGATCCACAAAAGAAAATGGCACTTGGATAGTGGACTTAGGGGTCACTAATCATATGTGAGGGGTTAGAATTTTTTTTAATAATATGAGAAAACCAAAAAAACCTTCATTAGTTTATTTACCAAATGGATCTGTGAAATATATTCACAGCATAGGACACAATAATCTTTCCAATAAAATTTGTCTGAAAATGTATTATACATATCGAGTTTTAAGTTTAATCTTATATCTATTCAAAAACTTAATCACTTTGCCCAAATGGAATTCAACTTTGCACCAACTACTTGTATTTTGCAAGACCTTCAGACTAAAGAGATTATGATAGTAGGAAAAGCTCTAGGAAGCCTCTATATTTTAAATACTACTAGTTTTCAAGATTTCGATTGTAATAGTTTTACTACTAATGTTGCGTTTCTAAAATCAAGTCCTTGTGGATTGAATTGTAGTAGTGAAGTTTCTATCGATGAAAAGAAAAGATTTCTCAAAACTCAATTATGGCATAACATATTAGGACATTTCCTATAGATGTTTTAAAACACAATTTTATTTTAAAGAACAAAATTTAAGAGATTTTGATCAATGTAAAGGTTGTCACAAGTACAAACAGCAAATGTTACCTTTCCCCATTAGTCATACCAGGGCCTCACAATCTCTTGAACTTATTCATTTAGACTTATGGGGACTTTATAGTCAAGTCTCTGTTGAAAGAGCCAAATATATTTTCATCATTGTTGATCATCACACAAGGGCCACTTAGATTTACCTCATGATCCATAAAAGCTAGACCAATTCCCTTTTTACCAACTTTGTCAACATGATTCACACACAGTATGGGAAACAAATTAAAATCATAAGGAGTAACAATGGGATAGAATTCATGAATTCAAAATTTTAGTCATATCTTTTCAGTAAAAGAATAATTCATCAAAAATCATATCCTTATACTCCCCAACAAAATGCGGTGGTGCAAAAGAAACACAAACATCTCTTGCAAATTGCCAGAGCTCTCATGTTTCAGTTAGGTTTACCAAAGAAAATTTGGGATTCTTCAATCCTTATGGCTACTTACATCATAAATAGACTTCCATCCTTAATTTTAAATTGGAAAACCCTTGTAGAAATACTTCTCTCAAAACCACCATATTATTCAAACCTTAAAGTCTTTGGATGCTTATGCTATGTGACAAATGTTTTACCAAATAAAGACAAATTTACTGAAAGAGCTTTCAAATGTATATTTCTTGGATACATTTCAGCTCAAAAGACTTTTAGAGTTTATGATTTGGAAAAACATAAATTATATGTTTCAAGAGATGTAAAATTTTATGAACAAATTCTTCCTTATAAAAATGAAAATGGTAGTATCGAAAATATAGAACACAATGTTTTACCTCTTTCTATAAATGAAAGTGATGCAGAACCAATCATCTTGAACATAGAGAAATCTTCTTCTATACCAATGAATGATCAAAACATTTTGAATCATCCATATGTTACCAATAATGAAAATACTTTGTCTAATTCCATAGAAGAGTATCTAGATAAAACCCAAATACCCGATGAAGTTCAATCCATTGAAAAACATAATGCCATAATTAGAAGTCAACCATTATGAATGGCAGATTATGTTCTTAATTTAGTTATCAAGCCTTTAGATAGAATCTCTTGTCAGTCTTAGAATCTCAAAACATATACTACACAAACTTTTCATTTTACAACATCTCCCATATTTTCTTATGCTTATATATCATTTTTGGCAAATATGTCCAATGTTCAAGAATCAAACTCCTATAAACAAGCTAATACTAATGCAAAATGGATAGAAGCCAAAAATAACAATACATGGGAGTTAGTATCCTTGCCAGAAGGCAAGAAAGCAATAAGATCTAAACGATTTTATAAAATAAAGCTAAAACCTGATGGAAGTGTGGATAGGCACAAGGCAAGATTGGTTGCCAAAGGTTTTAATCAAATTGAAGGAATAGATTCTTTGCAAAGTTTTTCTCCTATAGCTAAAATTGTTACAGTTCGAATTCTACTTGCTGTTGCAACTTCAAAAGGGTGGCCAATTCATCGATTAGATATAAACAATGTGGTTTTACATGGCTTCCTAGATGAAGATGTTTACATGATACCACTTGAAAGATATAACAAGGCTCAACTTAATCAAGTTTACAAGCTGAAAAGGTCACTGTATAGACTTAAGCAAGCCTCAAGACAGTGGAATGTTGAATTCTGTGAAAAGATAACTTGTTTTAGGTTCATACAATAAGTTCATGACAACTATTTGTTTATCAAAGAAAATGAGTATTCTTTTACAGCTCTTCTCATTTATGTAAACGATGTTATTCTAATAAGAACTTCTGAGAAGGAAATCTAATTAGTTAAGAAACATTTTGATCATCACTTCACTATTAAAGATCTTGGTTATGCAAGATATTTTCTTGGATTATAAATTGCAAGAAGGCCTGGAAATTTTATAAACCAAAGAAAATATCTGCTAGATATTCTTACTGATACCGGTCTTCTTGGAGCTAAACCAGAAAAGACACATTTTCCCAAAGGTCAGAAATTGATTGTTGAAAAAGGCCTTTCACTTCTTGAACCAGAGAAATACAGATGTTTAATTGGAAGATTATTGTATTTGAACATAAGTCGACCAGATATAAGTTATCTTATGTAACATTTAAGTCAATATTTCAATACCCCTTGCAAGACTCATTGGGATGCAGCCATTCATTTATTGAGATACCTCAAAGGGTGTCCATCCAAAGGATTACTTTGTCCTAGTCACAATAATCTTCATTTACAAGCTTACAGTGATGCTAATTGGGCATCCTGTCTTAACATGGTTTTGTATTTTCTTAGGTCCAACTCTCATCTCCTAGAAAATTAAGAAACAAACCATTATTTCTTGATCTTCTACTGTAATGGATTTCGTTTATTTTAAAAGATTTCAAGATTGATTTCCATACTCCTATCACACTTTGGTGTGACAATAAAGCTATAATTCACATAACAACAAATCCAATATTCCATGAAAGAAAAAAGCACTTGGATATTGACCGTCACTTGGTTAGAAATCACTTCAAAGAAGGCTTCATTAAACCACAACATGTATCCTCTCAAGAATAAGTAGCAGACATGTTCACTAAATCATTATTAGCTCCTCAATTTATCAAGTTAATGTTCAAGTTGGGTTTGAATGATATTCATCAAACTCCAACTTAAGGAGGGGATGCAGAATTATAATGGTATGAGTGTTTTAGAATTATGCAGAGCAGTGTAGAAAGTGGAGCAATAGTGCAAAATTATTGTGGAACAACAATGTAGAATTATAGTGGAGTAGCAGTGCAGGTATGGGTGTTGTAGAAATGTAGTGCAAATAATTGGACAGTAAAGTAGTGCTACTGTAATAGTGTAGGTGCTGTAGAGATGCAACAAAGATATGAGATTTTTTTGTTTCCTTAATATATATATGTAATCATTCTTTATTCATTAATAAGAGAAGATTAATGAAATTCTATCTCTTCTGATTTATTTTTTCACGAACAATGTTACATTAAATTTCGTGTAACATAGTTCATCGTATTACCTTTATTTTCTTTTTTTAACAATAATGATAAAAGATATAAATATATATAAAAATATTACATTATTTATATATTTTTGACTAAAATTTGTGCCAATTATATCATTTTTATTATTTAATATTATTTTTGATTTTTTAATTTCATATGACAAAATAAAATTAAGTCTATAATACAAAAAATAATAAAACATTATTAAAAATAAACACTTAAAATTTTAGACCTCTTTGTATTAAATTTAAAATACATAATAGAGTTTCAAAATCAATATAAAGTTTAAAAAGTACAAAGTATAGAACTTAAAAACTCTTATATTTTATTTTGGAATAAATTAATTAAAAATTTATGAGATGAATATACTATTAAAAAATTAATATTCATTAATATGTAATTTTAATTGTGTATTTTTTAATTAAATGTATTTTATAACAATATAACAATTAGTTCACGTAATAAATATGATATTTTTGCTTGTGAATTTTTGATTTTTTTCTAAACAAATATAATTTTTAAATTTATTACTATTATTTGACTAATAAATATATAATTAATTAATTTAATATATTAATGGTTAGTAATTAATTAATAAAATAAATAGAATATTATACTTTTATAAAATAATATATTTTTTAATATGATATTTAACATAGTTAGTGATTTTATATTTGTATTCTATAATACACATATGTAAAAATTAATGAAAAATATTTCTATTTTTCGAATAATTTTCAAACTTACAAAAAACAAATACTCATATTTTTGAGTTAAAATGTTATAAAATAATACTTTTACCTGAAAAATATTTTCTCCAATAATAAGTGTATTGTTAAATATGTTTATTATTGTATTATAATGCAATACCATATAATAAAGGTAATAATCAATTATATTAAAATTATAGTTTATTATATTTTATGAAATATTAATTTTTTTGTTTCAATAAACAAGAAAATTTTCATAATAACTAAATTTAAATATATAAATTAACTTTTTAATAATAAAATTTATTAATTATAAAAAATTTATTAAAAGAAAATTAAGATAAAGATAAACTTTTAAAATAAAACAAAAACACTTGATATATTTTAATTTGTGATTAGTCAAACCACACAAAATGAATTAAGTTTAGATATATAGGTTGATATAGATTCCCTGCACTATTTTTAATCTGATTTGTACACCTCACTTGCATTTGTTTTTTTAATTTCATATTTACCGATCTGATTGCTTGATAACTCTTTAACATAATGTTTGATTGCCTTCTTCTCTATCCATCTCCCTTAACCTCTCGTCCTTTCTTCTCATTTGTTGTTGGCCATGCTTCTCCAACAATGCTTCTTCCTTTGTCACCATCGATGACTATAAAGAGTCTAGTCACCTATATCCAAGGTTTTCTCTTCCTCTATCCTTAACTTTTCTTTCTCACTTTTTCTTTCCTAATTAAATGATAATTATTGTGACTCATCAAACCAGTTAAATAACTTATAAATTTTCTCATACTAGACATCCATGTCGATGCAAGTCGAGTTCGATGAATCCATTGTTCTTAGAGTTACAAACCTAGAACTTGTTTACATTGCAAAGTTGAATTGAGCTTTGGATTTTTATATTGCAAATAACCATCTTTGGACTTATCCTTTTATTTGTGTATTATGTGTTACTTTTGTGTTGTTTGTATTTAGATCTTCATTAATGTTTATTTTTATGTCTGATCTTCATTAATGTTTATAATTTTAGAAATATATTCTAAGATGAATGTTTGCTCAATGTTAAAAGGAAATCAAGAAAGTCTAATATTCAAATTGGATTGGCCCATAAATATTTGCATCAAGGGGGTCGATAACTGGTAACTTCATCACAACCACACCATCTTTTGAACAATAATATGTTGGGTTTTTCTCTTTTTTGGAGGAGCCCAAGTAAAACCTATATGGCTTAATGACCCATGAAGAAAGAATGAACAAAATTTTCATTTGATTGATTAATTAATAAACCCATTTAGGGTTTATTGTAGATGAATTTCAGCAAGAAAAATAAGAGTTGTAGTAGAAGAAAACTGAGTAGTTTTTCAGTTTTTCTCTTCTCCACCAAGTCTTCATAAAGTGCTCTGATCGAAAGTTTTTTGTTATCTGATTCAGTTGAAATTTTTCAAGCAAGTCCACGACTCAAGACTCTTCAATCTGTATGGTGAGATTTGAATTTAGCTCACCGATTTGGGAAAATCTATGCAAGAACAGTGATTACAAAATTGGGCTAAATTTTTACATTTTCTTGAAATAATTGTTAATTTCCAAGAAGTTGTATTCTTGATGATGTTGATTGTTTGCCTCTAATTTTATCTAGAGAGAACTTTTGTACAATTATTTTTTGATAGTGGAAGTTTTGGAGAGAAGTGTCATGGTTGTTTCCTTTTTACACCTGAAAGATTTTTCTACGTAAATTGGTTGTGTTGATTTTGTGTATATTTCATTTTGAGCTCTATTTATTTGTTTCCTAAAAGATTCACATAAAGAAGGAGAATAAGTTTCATTCTACTATTTAGAACTTGATTAAGTTCAAATTGTTATTGTGATTCTCCTAACTTAATATTCATGTTCTCTATTTGTAGTTTTTCGAGATTCATTTCTAATTGAAGTATTAAATATCTAGTAATGAAATGTATTAATTTTGTAATGTTGGTAATGAAACTGTGCAATATATGATTTTACAAAGGGTATGTTTTGTCCTTAGATTCATTTTCTCATTATGAAAGTCCTTTTTAATTTTATCTTCAATATTTAGTATTCATGTGTTTAGTTTATGACAAGTTAGAATACAATACAATTCATCTCCTATTGATATGAAATCTAACAAGTTGAACAATGTACATTTAAGTTATGATGGTTAGATATTTGTCCAATTTAGCTCTAACATGTCATGTTAAAATTTTATGGCTCTTGAATTTTTTGAAAAAAAAAATAAAATAAAGGCAAGTTATATTATCACACGCTCTTTTGTTATTGTCACAAAAACTATGCAAAATATGGCCAGACCAATTGAATAACTATTTATTTATTGGATATGTGTTCAATTCAGTTCTAATAAGCAAGGTCACTGTTCGATTAAAATTTGATCAATTGAACAATTGTATTGTTTCAGTTAGACATGTGTTCAATTCAACTCTAAAAAATAGATTAATCGAACGATCAAATTTTGGCTAGTTGGATAACTATCCATTTAATTCAATATGTGTCCAATTCAGTTATGACGAGTGAGATCATCATCCGACCAAAATCTTGCCAGTTGAAAAATTGTCAAATTTAGTTGGACATGTCTCCAATTCAACTCCAACAAGTACGATTGTTGATCGACCAAACTCTCACTAGTTGGATAAGTGTTCAGTTCTGTTTTATATATATCTAACTTGACTCCAACTGGGTTCACTGACTTATCAAACTCCGACCAATTGTATAGCCATTCAATTTTAACTTGGTTGATTAAATTAGACAAATATTTAGTCAAAATTAAATCATAATTGATTAACGAATAATAGAAATATTTTTATCACTTTAAATAAAAAATCAAATAATATCTAATTTTTTATTAATAAATGATCAACAAGACATATAACCCTTAAGTTTAGTATTACTTGTTAATTTATCTTAAATTAGTAACCATATATTAAATCTATTATTAATATTTTATATTATTATCGTATTTATTATAACATATTTTTAAAATTAAATGACTCATATTATAACATATTTTTTTTTAAATTAAAGGAATCATATTTATATTTATATATTTATATACTTTTTTGTATTTTTAATGTGTTTATATTTTATACCACATTTATAAAATTAAACATCTTTCAATTTGCTCAAATTATACTCATTTCATATTTTAATAACTATGATATTATCGTGCCACGGTGGAGATGAAAAATAATATAAAATTGTATTATTTTAAATCTAAAGTTAAATTAAAATATAATTATGAATTTGAGATGGAGTATACTCGTTAACCATATTTAATTTAAAGGATAAATATTATTAAAGTATTTAATCTTTACTTAAACAGTAAAAAGGTTTTTTTATCGATCAATTGTTTTGTGATCTGATTTAATATTAATAAACTCTTACATCTTACAAATAATCACCTAAAAAAATAAAATAATACAAGAAATAACACGTCATTAAAAATAAATAAAATATTTAAATATAAATCAAACACAATTTTAAAATAAAATTTTAATATAATACAAAGAAATAATAAAAGAATAAAATTATTAAGTTTATAATAACAATTATTCTTTTTACCATACACTGTAATTAAAAAAATATAATAAAAAAATAAATATATATTGAAAGTAATAAATTATGAACATGCTCCAGAAAAAAAAATGTTTTTATTTTTAACCATGAAAGATACAAGAGAGCAAGAATGAGAAATAAATAAATAAAAAGAAAAATGGTAAATAAGTGAAAAATGATATAATTTATTTTATTTTATTTTTATTAATATTTTTTTATATTTAATTAAAATATTTTTTATTTTAATTATTTTATTAATTCGATTTTTAATATAGAAGAGAAAAGTACAACTGCATATGAATATTATATTTAATATTTTTTTTAATTTAAAAACATTTAAATAAAATTATTTATATTATTTTTTAACTTGAGACAAGAAAATATTTAAAAAATGTTTAGTTGATATAATAAAAATTATAAAATAAATTTTCTATTTTTAAATAAAAAATAAAAAATAAATATATTTCTGTAAGAAAGTGGCATATTGGAGGATGAATATTATTAAAATAATTTATATCACCATCAAATCAAACGTAATAATATTTTAATTAAATATTTCTTTTATTGTTAACACATAAAGAAAAAATCGATCAATTTACACGTGGTGAACTAAAAAGCTACTCATAGGATCGGACGCTCCAGCTTAGTCGTTGGGAACTTATCTGACGGTCAGTGATTACACACGGAAAGCAACATTTGGGGCCGTTCTATGGAAACTTCTTGGATCACAGAGGTGTTTGTTGGACGATCTGAATGCAGGAGCAATTGAATTTTGGGGTCAGGGTTAGGGTTTTTCTATGAGATGGAGATGAACTATTTGACCGAGTTTCCTATTGTTCATATGGATCGACGTCCGAGGAAGAAGCCCAGGTTGGCTTGGGATGCTCCTCAATCCCACCAAAAGGTATATGTTTTGGCTTTTCGAATCTTCAATATTTTCTCTAATTACATATAGATTTTTTTATTCCGTCGATTTGTTATAATAGAGAATTGTTCCATACTATTCAAGTTTATAGCAAATTTTTCTTAGCGTAGACAATGTTCATAGGCTCTTCAGTATTAGGTTTCAAATGGAAGTGTTTTTTTATACGAATTTTCATTCATAATATGTTTAATTAAATTGTAGGAAAGTGGTGACGAATAGTTCAATAATCATATATCTCTTAATATTCTTGGGAAACTTTATTATTTGATGTTATTTTCTTAAAAAATAATCAAAATCTCCATTTACTAATATTAGTTAACCCACTTTTGAACTAGTACTTGGTCACGTATACTTCCGAGTTGTCAATCGTGTCAAGGTTTTACAGTTTGATAAATGTTATTTTATACAAGTTTTAGATATCAATTCCTCTATATTTACACGTATTTTATTATTATAATAAGTTAAAATTATTTATTTTGTATTTATTAAAAAAATATTAGTTTTCTGGATTTTTGGGAGTTTTGAACATAAAATTTATGTAAAATATAAGTCGCTGATCTGTATGTTATTATGAAAACTCAAAAATTTTGGTATTGCTTAAATTTTCCATCCCTGCTGCTCAAGTCTTTATAAATTTCAATCAGTTATAGTTTAGATTTGTCGTTTTATCATTATCGTCCGAAACATGTGTTTGGTTTTGATCATTAAGCGTTTTTCTTTTGCTTCTGATTTACACGTTAATTATTCTTGTATGATATTTATGTCTGTATTATTATAAAAGAATGAGGAAACCCAAAGTAAATGGTAGGCAGTGAAGGGAGTGAGTTTCTTATTAATGTTTGTGTAGTAGAATATGAATAAATGGATGTGTGTAGGATCAGTCAGAATTATATTGTGAGCAAGATGTTGGAAGTGGGGCAAGCTTTGGACCTTCAAGGGTACTCCCAGAACATCCCAATAATTTTGTAAGGGGTTTGACTCAAAAAGGCTCTCCTCCATGGCGAGATGATGATAAAGATGGCCATTACACATTTGCGCTTGGAGAGAATTTAACCTCTCGCTGTAATTTCATTAAATCACCATAGAAGAATTTACTTGCACTCGTTTTATACATTATATTCTGCTTCTATATAAATAATACTTGCACTCGTTTTATACATTGTACTTGCACTCGTTTTTTACATTTGCCACATTAAATCTTGGAATTAATGCCATATGTGTTTTCTTAATATTTCTTTGGAGGTTTCTTAAAGCTGGAACATTGTATTTTTCTTAAAATGCTTTGGATTGACATACTTTTCTAGTTGCCTAGTAATTTAATTTTCTTAAATGATACCTAAGGTTAACTTTATTAATTTCCTTTAAAGGAATGACATCCTTGAAATTGTTCTAAAATCTTTCCCCTCGAAAGTTTTATCATTCTTCTATATAAAATTTGGTTTTCAGAAAAAAAGTACATTTCATATTCTTTATTTCTTTTGAATTTTCTTATTAAGTGCATGGAAATCTCTCCAACAGATGTTTTTTCTTTTTTTGGTTCTAGTATGATGCCGTGTTGGTTTTGAAGTTCATGATTTTTTAAATTTTTTCATGTCTCAGATTTGCTTATGTTTTTGTTTCTGTACTTGCAGACAAAATCCACAGAAAAATTGGTGAAGGTTAGTTTTCTCCCCCTCCGTGTGCGTGTGTGTGTGCGCGCGCGTGTGTGCGTGTGTATTTGTCTTTGTATAGAGAGAGAGGTGATCTAGAACCAGAAATCAGGTTTTTATGGAACCCAATTTGGAGTTACATACCCATGCAACAAATATGTAACTGCAAATTGGTTCCATAATCTACTTGATTTCTGGTTTTAGATAATTTGGGGAAAATATTACATTAATGTTAATCTATTTTGAAGGATATACTTAAGAATGCTACTTCTACAGGCACATTTGGTCAGGTTTTGGAATGCTGGGATCGGGAAACAAGGGAGATGGTAGCGATAAAAGTAGTGAGAAGTATTAAGAAATATCGTGAAGCAGCAATGGTGGAAATTGATGTGTTACAGTTGCTTGGGAGGTTTGACCGAAGTGGCAGCCGGTGAGTTCAGTGCCTTTTAAATAATTATTCCTAAAGCGTCTTTGTCATTTGTGAAAAAAATTGTGTTGGTTGTTAAGTTGATTTATTCCTTGCAGTTGTGTTCAAATGCGTAACTGGTTTGACTATCGTAATCATATTTGCATCGTAAGTATATGATTATTTTTTAATGACATGATTCCCAAACTTAAAAAATGCTTTGGGGTTATGAGTTTTTGTTGAATCAAATTATCTTAACAGGTTTTTGAGATGCTTGGACCAAGCTTATACGATTTTCTCCGGAAAAATAGTTATCGTCCATTTCCGGTTGATCTCGTCCGCGAGCTTGGCCGACAACTGTTGGAATGTGTAGCATGTGTGTGGTTGCTCTTTCGCCATCATTTTATCTTTTAAAGCTCTTAGCAGCACTTTCTCCGTTGTGATATCCACTTTTTAAACTATTTTAAAGTTTATTGCTAGCTTCTATGTGGGCATGATGTTAACATATATATGAATCCTTACAGTTTTTCTTTGAAATTTTTGTATGCAAACTGTGTTCTGTAATAGGAAAAAATTAAGTTTGGTTGCTTAAATTTGGAAATTCAGTCTTCTAGTACTTATACTCGAGAATGTCATATACAATTTTGCAGTCATGCATGATATGCGCCTCATCCATACTGATTTGAAGCCCGAGAACATACTTTTTGTTTCTCCAGAATATGTAAAAGTTCCTGATTGCAAGGTATATTTATATACTTTTTAATAAGGATATTGTTTAGTAGCCTATGCCTTTCTAGTTCCTTAACTGTTATTATTATTATTGTTTCATTTTCATTCTCTGATGCAAACTTAAGCTCTTTCAGGTCACTTCCCGGTCATCGAAAGAAGGAATATTTTATAAAAGATTGCCCAAATCTAGTGCCATCAAGGTTATTGATTTTGGCAGCACAGCATATGACAATCAAGAACACAACTACATTGTCTCTACAAGGCACTACCGTGCTCCTGAGGTTATTATTGGTATGATTATGTTGATGGATTATTTTTTTTCTTGCCACTCAGGCTGCTCATCTTCGGTCAATTTTACCACTCCTATATGTTGAATGTTAACATGTAAACTTATGCATAATTCAGGTCTTGGATGGAGTCATCCGTGTGATATCTGGAGTGTTGGTTGTATTCTGGTAGAATTGTGCTCGGTATGTTCCGTATGATGTATTATTCTGGTATTCTAGATTTTAGGGTTTAGGTGCTTTTTATGACAACTTTATACAAGTACAATCATTTGTAGGGAGAAGCTTTGTTCCAGACTCATGAGAACCTAGAACATCTAGCCATGATGGAAAGAGTTTTAGGCCCATTACCACAGCATATGCTGAAAAGAGCAGAGTAAGTTGCCCTTTGAAATGTTGTTTGGGCTATATGATGTTTGTAGTTTAATTAATTATTAATGCTATTAATCAAATATGTAAGAATACCATTGATAGAACTTGTCTTCATGATTTTTCTATTGTCTTACATTGGTCAGCCGTTGTGCTGAGAAGTATGTCAAAAGGGGTAAATTGGACTGGCCGGAAGGTGCTACCTCTCGGGAAAGTATTAAAGCTGTTCTTAAGCTACCTCGTCTTCAGGTGTTTACCGTGTTTCCCATTTATTGTTGGTATCATGGCTATTTTTTGTCTGGACTATTGTTTTTACAGTATTGGTGGCGGAATTTTAAAATTACAAATTGAAATTTCATTGCTGGCAGAATCTGATAATGCAACATGTAGACCATTCAGCTGGGGATCTCATCGACCTGTTGCAAGGTTTACTGAGATATGATCCCTTCAACCGGCTAACAGCTCGGATAGCCCTCAGGCACCCTTTCTTTACAAAAGATCAGTACAGGAGATTTTAGTTAAGAGGTTGAATTTTCCATTCTTGTGCTGTGGATGTGGCTCTGGTTTACTGAACTGCATTATGGCTGAAAGCCTGAAATGCTGACGCTTTAAGTCCCAAGCACTTATTTCTAGACATACTGCAAGCACTAATATACTGGCCTCAAATCTCAATTCTGTAATTTTACTTGGTCATGTAGCTGTTGTAAATAACTTGTTTTCAGTGATTTTTTTTTTCATGTCCCCCCTTCCTGACACGCTAATGGCTCATTTGTGTGAAAGCTAATTACATCTTGTAAACAAATAGGGTTTTAATACTTATTTGTGAGATCTCATATATAAAAAAATTCAGTGCATGATTTCTGAAACATGGAAGTGAGTAATTTATGTGTACATTTCATGGCCTCTGATTCAAACCCTCTCTCTCCCTTGCTTATTTTGATTCTCATTAAATACATGGAATGCAGCTTAAACTGTATACATTCATGTTACACCCTATGCTCAGTGTCATGCGGTCTGGAGCCTATGAATACAAATTTTAGGGGTTATGTCACACGAGGTAACTATATTAGTTGAACTGGATGGTGCATTTTAGCTAAAGTTGGCAACTTGAAATAAGAGATGCCAAAGTTTGGTTTACTGGTTGAACTGAAGTACCGAGTGAGAACTGAAAATGCCAAATGGAAATATGAACAAATGAGGTGACTCAAGAAATTGTTATTAAAATCAACAGGGCTAGCTTGAGATAAGAACAAGCAACGAAATGTTAATAAATCAATGGTGATGGTGATGGTGATGGTGATGGTGATGGTGATTGGTGAAGGAACAGTGTACAAAAAATTGATTTCCTCAAACCGTGAATACAAAAAGAAATCAACTTTGGAAATTATCAAACTTGATTCAAAATTATTGCTGTTTAGTCTTGCATTTTCTTGCAGTTAAAGATCCATCAGGTGGTCTAGTAACCATAATGGTGCATTGAGTGTGCATTGAATACGAATACCTTAGAAGACTCCCCAGATTTGATCTAGCTCGGAAGTTTCCCTTGACGTCGAATAATACTCCGTTGGTCTCTAACTGTCTCTCAAATCTTTGTCTCTCTAACAATTGTAGCATAACTTGGCTAGTAACCATATGAACATATGCAAACTTGGATTCTCTCTTGGCTGCAGAAAAGGGTTGTATATACTGGGAAGCTATAAGCGTATGCCCATAATAAAGATCAATGGTCATGTAATTGTAGTCCACACTAACCTTTTTGTTTGGATTTGAGAAGTTCACAAGCACTGTAACATCAGCATTTAGCAAATAACCCATGTCAAGGTAAGCTGCATTTAGTGTTACAGAAGACACTTCAAACCGTGGGCTCTGAGGACGGAAAATAAGGTACACAATGAGAACTATAATACCACCTATAATTATGATTACCCAAAAGACTGCACAGAAGATAGCAGCAAACCATGTCAAAGAATTTGTTTTGCGTGGTGCTGGTACACGCAATCCATGTGGGGAAGATCGACCTTGATGTGTACTATGTTGCCCTTGGTGCTTTGGATGTGAAGGCATCAGTGGCAACTTACTATGTGATTGAACATGTTGGTCATCAAGTCGTGGATAGGGCATTGGCCCTGGACCAACTGGAGGTGGAGATTTGTAATCCTCATGTCGCTGATGGGGAACTAGGACTGGACTACGTTGTGGGGACATATGGTTCTCACGTCGTTGGTCTTGGTGTAGTGGACGAGGAACTATGATTGAATCAAGTGGATGGGGCCTCTGATCTTCATGACGCGCACGTCGTTGGAGTGGCTGCACATTTTGGTCCTCATGTTGCATTCCAGCGACAGGTTTGTGGGCATGGCGGCCATGACGCTTTTGTCGTGACACTTTTGGAACATATGGATGGGGGTGGTGGTCTTCTTGCTGTGGTTGTGTCCATTGGCTGATTGGTTGGTGTAATTCTTGGGGAATGTGGTCAGGAGATTGATGTTGTTGTGATGTTCTAACAAAATGAGGGTTGGTTTCACGGTGTGGATACATGTTAGTATGGATTACGAGCAGTGACAAGCAAAATTAAACTAAGAAGAGGAGAGACTAAGAATGATAATAAGGAATCCAGCTTAACAACTGGGCAATAAACAGGAAAGCAGATTACTTGCAAACAACTTCAAGGATGTTTTATGGTAATGGGCAAAGAATCAGAGGTAGATTAAGTATGGAAGGCAAGTAATCTTAGTTGTGATGACCCCAAAAAAAAAAAAAAAATCTTATTTGTGACCTTTTAAATCTCTACAAAAAATATTGACTAGTTTTATTTTAAATATCTCTTGTTATTTTTAGTTTATCATTAATAAGTGAACTCTACCTTTTAAATTAGTGTCACATATTGCTAGTAAATAAAATTACATTAGTGGACAATTGATGGCAGAATTGTTTTCAGTATATCGAATCATATGCTTGCTTGCTGCTACACTAATGTTAGGACATCTTTTCTTTTTCTTTCTTTTTTTTTTTTTTTTGTCACATACATGATACATCATGGTTAAGACTTAGGTTGCGAATTTGGAGGCTTCTTCAAATTAAGATTAATGTGGGACCCTTTGAATCTTCAATAATGTTTTTTTAATCTGTTCTGTAAATCGTTCAAAAATGGGAAATCTATTATGAAATTTTTTCAATAAACATTCAGAATAACTCGAGTTTTATTCTATTTTATATTACTAAATATAAATAAAATTTAAATATTAGAATAAATCAAAACAATTTTTTTTTTAATATTGATGAACCGATCAAGGTGTTATCATCAATCTGTTCCTTTCTCTTTTATGATTTACTTCCTACAAGCACTTGTACGACAACAGCGTTGCTGTCACGGCGACTCCTCTGTAGGTGAATGAGATGGTTAACTTATGTTTCAACCAAATAGATGTCTTAAGTTATTAATTTTTGACACAATTTCGTAATAATTTATTCAAACATAAATTACACTATTCATTTTAACTCATTTGTTAAATAAATTGAACACAATATAATAATTAAAAGTTAATCCATTAAATTAATATTTAATATTATTTTATTCATCAAAATATGACAAAAACATATATCAACATATTTCTTAAATTATATTTTATTAAAAAAATATATTTTTATTGAATTTTTTAAATTGATGATACAATAAACTAAATCGAGATATTTGAACTGAAAATAACACGATAGTATGAAAATATTTTTATTAATAAGTTAACCTAACATAATTCGCTTATCAAATGTGTCGATATGATTGACACGATTTTTCAAATCTATCTAGATATCTCGCCCTTTTATTAGTATTTATGATATATAATTTTAAAATATTTATAATAATTTTTTAAAAGATATTAAAATAAAAAAATACTTGATTTAATATTATTTTTATGTTATTAACTTATTAAAAAATGAATATTACATGCTACTTGACTTATCTTAGTTTTTTATCTAAGAAAAAATAAAAACTATACTTTGAAAAATTTAAGACTTTAAGTAATAAATATCGTAAAATTATTTTTTCTATTTAGTTATTCCTTGATATTGTCTTCCTTCTTCTAAATTAATTGAGATTGTAAAAATAAGAACTCATATTTATTTTTAAAATATTTATTTCAACTTTCAAATTTTACTATGTGCATGTATATTTATTTTATTTATTAATAAATCTATAGAAAATTTTAAAATTTTCATTTTACTTCATTATTTTCCCCAAAAGCAATTAATAATACATGGCCGAATCTATTCTCTGATACAGTTAAAAAGAAAATTGTAATTTTTTTTAAAGATCTCCTCATGATAATACCTTATAACAAACAAAGTTCAATTGAATATTTTTACTTATACATCTTTTATTTTTTAATGTTATTTAAAATTTTAATTTATTATTAATATTTGAAAAAAATGTAATATCAATCTTTTTTTATCTAAAACTATAAATATTTATCTTTTAATATTTGTCTAATTTTGTATATTGAATGAATATGCTCCTTATAATTTTTTTGATACTTATTAAAAATGTATATTTATTGTTATTTATATCGTTTGACAAAAACATTTCATTGATGATAACAAAAGCATAAATATATACTAGTTATTTTTATGGTATACATAATATATTTTTAAATATATTTTTAAAAATAAAAGTAAAATTTTACTTATATTATTAAAATATAAAAAATATTTAGGTATCGAATTTTATATTTCATTTTAGCCTCTGAAATCCTTCAAACGCCTCAAGCTTCAGTATGTGGAGATTGGAAAGTCACGCTTTGCATGGCTTGACAGCTTACAGCGTGAAGTGATTCTGCGGTGGAGTATATATACTAATGCCATGTTCAAGTCAAAACTTACTATCTGTTCCAAGTTTAAATGAATGTTTCGTGCATGCAAACATACCAACACTGATGCACCGTATCTTATTAAAACTCCATTTTATTTTATTTAAATGTCTAATTCATACGATTGAATTTGTAATACACTTAGTATTCTAGCTCACTAAAAAGGGTTTTTAAGATTGTGGGATCAAATCCCAACCCTTTGTGTAATAATTTAAATTTTAGGATTGTTTTATGAGTTATATGAATCTTTACCTCTACCACCTTAAAATGAAGTTTAATCTCACACTATAATGTTTCATTTATTTAATAAAAAAAAGATTTTAATATCCTTTAAAAATAGATAAAGTAATGGAAACATATAAAATAGAGGTATGCAAAGATTATTTTAAAAAATATGCTCAAATTAAAATTTAATTACAAATACAAATGGTCATGTAATTACATGTAAAAATAACGGGAAAAATAAAATTTAACCTACAATATTTTTTTGTGAAACCATCTAAGTGAACACAATTTCAAAAAAAAAATACATGTTATAGAACATTTAATCTATCCATCATGAAGAAATAACTATTAAATATAAAACTGTCAACTATTGTGTTTTCTGATAATTATCATAAATATTTCATATTATTTCTGTTTTGATAATCTTGTACAAGTGTATAGTATTTGTATACAAAAGAAAACGAAAAGGAAACCAATTACAACATTATTAATTTATACTATTATTCTTGTCTGTCACATTGGTGTTGATTATCTGCCATAATTTACTGCAATGTTGTCTACTTGTTGTATGCCATACTACTCACATGCCAACCCTCCCCCTCAAGGTGGTGCATATATGTCTCTTATGCCCAACTTGTCAAGTGAGTTGTAGAAGTTCCTTGCAGACACAGATTTTGTGAGTATATCAGCCAATTGATCTTCTGATTTAACAAATGGAAGCTTAATAATCTTTTCTTCAAGATTCTGTTTGATGAAGTTCCGATCCACTTCAACGTGCTTCGTGCGATCATGTTGAACTGGATTGTGAGATATGGCAATGGCTGCTTTGTTATCACAAAATAAGTTCATTTCAGAGTTAGGAGCAACACCAATCTCAGTTAGAAGTTTTTTCAACCAAAGGAGCTCACATATTCCCTTGACCATTCCTCGAAATTCAGCTTCAGCACTAGATAAGGCAACTACCTTTTGCTTCTTGCTCCTTCATGTAATAAGATTTCCCCCCACAAAAGTAAAGTACCCAGCAGTAGATTTCATATCCTTCATATTCCATGCCCAGTCTGACTCTGTATATCCAAGGACTTCCAATTGACCATTCTTTGAAAACATAAGTCCTTTTCCAGAGGAGGATTTTAAATAACGAAGTATTCGCATGACCGCATCCATATGGTCTTCACTTGGGCAGTGCATGAACTGACTCACGACACTCACAGCATAAGCAATATCAGGTCTTGTATGAGATTAATATATGAGTTTACCTACTAACCATTGATATCTCTGTTTATCTGCTGGTATTTGGTCCACATATTCTCCGAGTTTATGATTTTGAACCATTGGAATATCGACAGGTTTACAATCTAGTAGTCCTGCCTCTGCCAGTAGGTCCAGAGTATATTTCTTTTAGGAAAGACATATGCCTTGTTTTAATCTTGTTACTTCAATACCTAAGAAGTATTTGAGCCCTCCCAAATTCTTCATTTCAAACTCATTTGACAGTTGTTCTTGAAGCTTAGAGATTTCTTATTTATCATCCCCTGTAATGATCATGTCGTCTACATAGACTATAAGGGTTGTTATCTTCCCTAATCGATGTTTTAGGAAAAAAGTATGATCAGAGTTGCTTTGTTGGAACCCATATTTCTTCATTGCTAAACTCAACCTACCAAACCATGCTCGAGGTGATTGTTTTAGTCCATACAATGCTCGCTGTAATCTATATGCATTTTCTTTTCCTGATGTAACAGTATATCCTGGTGGGATATCCATGTAAATCTATTCTTCAAGATCACCGTGAAGGAAGGCATTTTTTTACGTCAAGTTGGTGCAATGGCCAATCTAAATTTGCCGCAAGAGATAACAAGACTCTAACTGTTTTAGTTTAGCCACAGGTGAGAAGGTTTCTTGATAATCTATCCCATGTTTTTGTGTATATCCTTTTGCTACAAGGCTCGCCTTGTATCGATCAACTAACCCATCTGCTTTATACTTAATGGAGAAAATCCACTTGCATCCTACCATCTTCCTCCCTTGAGGCAACTCACTTAACACCCATGTGTTATTCTTCTGCAATGCCTCAAATTCCTCTTTTATAGCTTGAGCCCATTTTGGATCAGATAAGGCTTCTTCAATGCTACTTCGAATTTGACACGAGGAGAGTGTTTGTGCAAATGCCATGATAGGTTCTGATAACCTTTGAGTAGATACATAATTTGCTATTGGATACTTGGATTGTCGTTCTTCTCTTTCTTGGGAGTATCTATTTGGAGGTTTTCCTCGATTATGTCTGAAAGGTAAAATATAACCAACAGATGTATCTATAGCATTAGTTTGTAAAGGTGTGATAGGATAGCTTACCTCAAGAGTATTCTCAGCAGGAGGATCATTGGGTACTAGAGAGTGGAGGGGTACATCAACCACTTCATCTTCTAGAGATTCAATTACTACTTCAGCTTCAGTTCTTGGAAGTTCAAGCTCGGGTCTAGATACTGGCTCCTCCATATTATTGGCACGATCCGAGTATATTGGACTAGTGTCTAATATTTTAACATCAAGCCAATTTCGTTCTTCACCATAACCCTCCTCTTGAAGAGTGTAATTGGATACCAATGATGGGAAAAAACATTCTGATTCGAGGAAAGTGACATCCCAGGTAATATAGGTTCTTTTAGTAATTGGATCATAGCATTGGTAACCCTTTTTTTTACGCCATACCCCAAGAATACACATCGGACATCACATGGATCCAACTTAGTTCGTTGATTTTTATGGAGGTGGACAAAAGCAACACATCCAAAAATTCGCGGCAGAAGCATCAAAATAGTAGGCAAGGGAAAATGATCAGATTCACCTTTAATGGAGTCTAAAATTGTAAGGTTTTCATGGGCATACGATTCAGGAGATACACAGTTGTAGTAACAGCATCACTCTAGTATTTATTAGGCATATGTGCTCCAATTAGTAAGGCCCGGGCCGTTTCTAAAATATGTCGATTTTTCCTCTCCGTAGTCCCATTTTGTTGTGGGGTTTGTGAACACGAGGTTTCATGTAGAATACCATGGTTATCCAAGTATGTCCGGAATTGGTGATTAACATACTCCCCTCCATTATCAAACCTAAGTATCTTAATTTTTTTCAGAAAATTGTGTCTAAACTATGGTGTGAAATAGGTGAAATGTAGAAAATACTTCATCTTTATGTTTGAGAAGGTAAATCCATGTCATGCGTGTACAATCATCAACAAAAATAACAAACCAACGATGCCCCGATGACGTAATGACCGGGGAAGGTCCCCAAACATCAGAATGTACCAAAGCAAAAGGAGACATACTTTTATTCATGCTCATAGGATAAGACGCCCTATGACTTTTTTCTAGGATACAAGTATCACATTTGAAATCTGAATGTCTGATATTTGAAAATAAACTGGGGAGTAGGTGCTTTAAATACCTGAATGATGGATGCCCAAATCTACGATGACATAGCCAAATTTGTCATTCCTTGTTACCAACAGGGTGTTACATGTGATTGGGTCTTCCTGAACTGAGGTCATCCACATAATATAGCCCTCCTCTCCTAGTACCACGCCCAATGATCTCCTTGGTGAGAATATCCTGTAGAAGACAAAAAGTAGAATACATCAATACTACACAATTAAGATCTCAAGTGACTTGACTTACAAACATCATTCGGTTTGAAAGAGAGGGTACAAGTAAAGTATTAGATAATGATAATGAAGGAGATAAGGTCAATGTTCCAACTCCTGTAACTGGATAAGTGACTCCATTGGCATTGGCAACACGGCTCCGTCTTGGCTGGGTTGTATTGGAGAGATCTTTTGGGTCAAATGTCATGTTATCTGTAGCTCCAGAGTCCAGAATCCACTCCTCATTATCACTACGAGTAGAGATGTGAAATGCTTTACTTGAAATACCTAGATCTTGGGAAGATTCGGCCTGAGGAGTAAGGGATAGTGAGGCATTATTGGTAGCCACAACGGCTCGCCCAATTGTGTCCCATTTCTTGCGTGCTTGAAGATCATTCCACCAATCTGGATACCTATGGAGTTTGAAGAAGTTTTCACTGGTGTTTTTATAGTTTCCGCAATGGCCACATTTGATGCTACACAAAGAGGTTCCTATTTTTGGTGGCATCAGATTATGGTGTCCCTTGACCCCTTTAAAATCCATAACTGCTCCGGGTGTCGTATCTATACCCGTGATCATCATAGTCTTCCGGACTTCTTTCCTACGTATGAATCCATAGGCTTGTTCCACCATAGGGAATGTTTTGATTTGAAGCACATCACTTCAAGTTTTGTCGAGTCTGTCATCAAGTCCATCAAGGAAGGTATATGATAAGCGCTAAATTATTGCATTTTTGTTATGATTTAAATGTTGATATTTGTGTGAAAATTTGTGTTTATTTGATTGTTTAATCCATAAATGTCATTTCACGGGTATTTCGTGTTTAAAGTGCAATTTCAGGTAAAATCATGATTTTGGAGAAGTTAAGGACAAAGTACAATGATCGGGATTGAAAGAAATTAAAAAGAAAACAAAGTTTCAAAATTTAGAATCTCGCCGCTAGCCAAAGTATTATCACCGCCGGCCAAAGTATCTCGCTGCCGGCCAAAATCAGAAAAACCAAAATTTAATTTTCCAGAAATCTCGCCGTGGCGAGAATAATGTCGCCGCCGGTGAATTTCGTCTGAAAACACATTTTTTATGTTGTTTTGTTCTAAAATTGCCCCCCAAACCCTAGATCTATATATACATTATGATGGAAAAAGAGAGGGATGGCAGAGAGAGTATATCTAAGTTATTTTTGGAGGAGAAAAAGAAATTTTGGAGAGAAAGGTTGGAGAAGCTTGAAGGATCATCACCATTGTTGCTACCAAGTCTTCATCTTCAAGAGTTTTTCATCTCTTCTCCTTAGCTTTTATTTTCTGCATTTTATTTAGAGTTGTTATTGATGGATTCAATTGAAATAATGTTTATTCTTATTTCCGTTATGAACTAATTCGTTTTTGCTAAGGCTACGATGTAGTTTAATCAAGAAAATCTGATTTCTTTTGTTATCTTTATATGAATTCATTGTTTTCAAGTTGAGTATTTATTTCCATGCTTAATGCTTTTAAATTTCTGATCAAGATTTAGATGATTTGTTGCATTATATTGAGACCGAGAGGAGATGTGTAATGAATGCTTCTTGTGATCAATAATGTATGTTGAATGCGAGTTTGACACCTAATGCATGATGTATGTGGTTATTCTAGAAATTCCATAAATCGTAATGTGGTTATTTGTGATTAAATCTTCATAGAAATATAGTTGGTTTTCATAGATAAGTAATTCTAATATAATTCGAGAGAGAGTATTAGATAAGTTTGGATTTTTCAACCATCACTTCTAACTTTGATTCTCATTTAACGTGATTTGAAATAGGATTCAATTGATTTAACGAAATCAAATGCCTTATCATTTTTAATCATTTGTGAACAAATTTAAATTTTGTTATTTGCGTTTAATTTTAAGTTAATTTACTTCTTAAACAAATCCAATAATTCGGTTTTCAAATAAAATTAGGATTAGTCAATTTCGGTACTTAGTTACGCCATTCTTTGTGGGTTCGATATCCGTACTTTTGTACACTTTATTACTTGAACGATTCGTACACTTGCGAAATAACGCATCAAGTTTTTGGCGCTGTTGCCGGGGAATGGTTTGATTTTATTAATATCGATACTACCTAATCTTAGTTTTAATTTGAAGTTAATTTTCTTTATCATTTTTTCATTTTTAATTTTGTTTATTTTGATCTTTTATTTTATTTATCATAAAAAAAAAGTAACTTTGTGTTGTTTTTGTGCTAGTTAATTTTCTAGTTGTAGGATTGTTGTATGAGACGTACAAGAAGCCTTAACCATTTTCCATTTGATCCGGAGATTGATAGAACATATAGGTGTCTAAACCGAGAGAAAAGGCTTTCAACCTCACCTCCTAATAGACAATCAGCTATGGATCCACCATTTGTTAAGGGAGGTGGAAATCATAGAGCTTTAAGGGATTATGCTGCGCCTAATGTTGCTGGAACTACTTCTGGTATAAGGAGGCCAACTATTTAAGCAAATAATTTTGAGATAAAACCATCCTTTATCCAAATGGTTCAATCAAATCAGTTTGGGGGAATGTCAAAGGATGATCCAAATGCACATATTGCTTACTTTCTGGAGGTGTGTGATCTTTACAAGATAAATGGTGTGTCTGAAGATGCTATAAGATTGAGGGTTTTTCCTTTTTCACTTCGGGATAAAGCCAAGGAGTGGCTAAACTCATTACCACCGGGATCAATTACAACATGGAATGAGTTGGTTCAGAAATTCTTGTCCAAGTTCTTTCCTCCTGCTAAGACGGAAAAATTGAGGAATGAAATCACATCTTTTACACAGTATGACCAAGAATCATTGTATGAAGCTTGGGAAAGATTCAAAGAAATGTTGAGGAAGTGCCCACATCATGGTATACCAATTTGGCTGTAAGTCTCTACATTTTATAATGGGTTGGTTTCAAACTATTGTGCAATGATTGATGCTGCAGCTGGAGGGTCTTTAATGGAAAAAACACCAGAGGATGCTCATGAATTATTAGAGATTATGGCAGAAAACAAAAATCAGTGGCATTCAGAGCGGGTAATTCCAAAAAGACCAACAGCAGTACATGAAAGTGATTCAATGAATGCTTTGTCGGCTCAAGTTGCTGCTCTTTCAAGAAAGATGGATTCTTTGTCATCCAAATTCGAATCCAAACCAACTGCACAATGTGATTTATGTGGTGGAAATCATGCTAGTATCGAGTGCCAAGCTGGAAATCCATTTGCTTCACCAAATGCTGAGCAAGCAAATTATGTTTCAAATTTCCAAAAACCTCAACATAACCCATATTCTAACACCTACAATCCAGGTTGGAGAAATCATCCAAATTTATCATGGGGAAATAACCAAGGGGGATTCAAACCGTCATCATCTTCCTACCAACCCCAAGAGAAGAAACAAACAGATTTGGAAGGAATTTTGGGAAAGTTCATTGAGGAGTCAAGAACAAATTTCAGAAATCAAGAGGCAATCAACAGGGACATCCAAAACCAATTGGGGCAACTTTCAAAGCAGATGGCAGAAAGGTCTAAAGGATCATTGCCCAGTGACACAATAAATCCCAAAGAGCATGTAAAGGTTATCACATTGAGAAGCGGTAAAGAATTTGAAATGTAGGGGAAATCGAAGAAAAAGATGGAAGAATCTAAAGATAAGCCATCAACATCCCAAGATGTTCAACCTTCCCCAAATGCGAAATATGAGCCTCCTATCCCATATCCTCAAAGATTGAATAAGAAAAAGCTTGATAATCAATTTGATAAATTTTTGGATATTTTTAAGAAATTGCATATTAACATTCCTTTTGCA
Organism: Hippophae rhamnoides; assembly: GCA_033030585.1. Classification (NCBI taxonomy): domain Eukaryota; kingdom Viridiplantae; phylum Streptophyta; class Magnoliopsida; order Rosales; family Elaeagnaceae; genus Hippophae; species Hippophae rhamnoides. The sequence goes on along the minus strand of CM065438.1, from coordinate 21,220,408 downwards.
GAGATTTTGGAACAAATGCCAAAGTATGCAAAATTCATGAAAGAAATTCTATCAAAGAAGATGAAGCTGGGAGATTATGAAACTATCATGCTAAATGAGGAATGCAGTGCAGTTCTTCAAAGAAAACTGCCACAGAAATTGAAAGACCCAGAGAGTTTTACTATACCTTGTACTATAGGAAGTTGCAATTTTGATAAAGTCCTATGTGATTTAGGAGCAAGCATTAATTTGATGCCACTTTCTATTTTCAAGAAACTAGGCCTGGGAGAAGTGAAGCCCACTTCAATCTCTCTACAATTAGCAGATCGATCGGTGAAATATCCTCGAGCGGTAATTGAGGATGTTTTAATTAAAGTTGACAAATTTATTTTCCCCGTAGATTTCGTGGTGCTTGACATGGAGAAAGATAGAGAGGTACCCTTGATATTGGGGAGACCGTTCCTTGCAACTGGAAGAACATTGATTGATGTTCAGCAAGGAAAGCTCATTCTACGGGTGCAAGATGAACAAGTGACTTTTGATGTTTTTGAAGCAATGAAATTTCCAAGTGAGGTACATTCTTGTTTTCAAATTAACACTCTTGACAGGATAATCTCGGAAACTTTTGAAGAGAGAACTCCATTGCTACCACTAGAAGCTTGCCTTGTAAAATCTGCAACAATTGAGGAGGAAGATGAGGGAGTGAGACAATGTTCCAAATTACTGGCAGCACTTGATGAATATTTGTTCAGTGATGAAACATTCAAGGAGTTGGGAACAAATGAAACTCCAACCTCAGTGGTAAAGAAGGAAGCCAATAAGATTGAGCTAAAGCCACAGTCGTCCCATCTAAGGTATGCCTATCTTGGAGACTCAGAATCCTTTCTTGTTATTATTAACAATTCTTTGAATGGTGAAGAGGAAAACAAGCTATTAGGAGTTCTTCGGACTCACAAAATGGCAATTGGATGCACAATGGCGGACATCAAAGGGATTAGCAACTCTGTTTGCATGTATAAAATCTTGATGAATGAGGATTACAAGCCCACAATTCAACCAGAAAGACGCTTAAACCCAACAATGCAAAAATTGGTCATGGATGAGGTGATTAAGCTTTTGGATGCCGGGGTAATTTATCCGATTTCAGATAGTGCTTGGGTAAGCCCAATTCATTGTGTACCAAAGAAAGGAGGAATCACAATTGTAAAAAATGAAAACAATAAGCTTATTCCAACAAGGACAGTGACTGGGTGGAGAGTATGTATTGATTATCGAAAGTTGAACGATGCCACCCTAAAAGTTCATTTTCCTTTGCCATTTATTGATCAGATGTTGGAAAGATTGGCTGGACATGCTTATTATTGTTTCCTTGATGGATATTCGGGGTACAACCAAATTGCAATTGCATCAGAGGATCAAGATAAGACAACATTTACGTGCCCTTATGGTACTTTTGCATACAGAAGGATGCCATTCGATTTATGTAATGCACCTGTAACTTTCCAAAGATGCATGATAGCGATTTTATTTGATATGGTCGAAAAGTTTATTGAGGTTTTTATGGATCATTTTTCTGTTTTTGGCCATTCTTTTGATAATTGCTTGCATAATCTCTCTTTAGTCTTGCAGCGTTGTAAAGACACAAATTTAGTGCTAAATTGGGAGAAATGTCACTTCATGGTTCAAGAAGGAATTGTTCTTGGCCATCGGATTTCATCAAAAGGGATGGAAGTCGACCGTGGAAAGGTGGAGGTGATCGAAAAATTACCACCTCCAACAACTGTAAAGGGCATTAGAAGTTTCTTAGGACATGCTGGGTTTTATAGAAGATTTATTAAGGATTTTTCCAAAATAACAAAACCTCTTTGCAGTTTGTTAGTTAAAAATACACAGTTTGATTTTTCTCCTGACTGTTTGAAGGCTTTTAACCTTTTGAAGGAAAAGCTCACTTCGTCCCTATAATTTGTGCACTGGATTGGAGTCTCCCATTTGAGGTAATGTGTTATGCTAGTGACTATGCTATAGGTGCTGTTTTGGGCCAAAGGAAAAATAAGTTGCTTCATGTGATTTATTATGCAAGCAGGACATTGACAGAAGCACAACTTAATTATGAGACAACTGAGAAAGAGCTTTTGGCAGTAGTGTTTGCATTTGATAAGTTTAGATCTTATTTAATTGGGGGTAAAATCTTTGTTTATACTGATCATTCTGCTCTTAAGTATTTGGTAGCCAAGAAAGATGCCAAACCGCAATTACTAAGATGGATTCTTCTCATGCAAGAATTTGACTTAGAAATCCGTGACAAAAAGGGGACCAAAAATTTGGTTGCTGACCATTTGTCCAGGTTGGAGGAATATTACTTTGAGGTTGAAGGACAAATTAATGAAACATTTCCTAACGAGCAATTGCTTGCTATCCAAACGGCTCCATGGTTTGCTGATTATGCAAATTATTTGGTTAAGAAAATTTTACCTCCTGACATGTCTTATCAACAAAGAAGGAAATTCTTTTCTGATTTGAAATAATAATTTTGGGATGAACCTTACTTGTATAAACATTGTGCAAATCAAATTATTAGAAGATGTGTACCGAAGGAAGAAATGGAAAGCATTCTTTGTCATTGCCATTCGAAGGAAGTTGAAGGACATTTTGGTGGAACAAAAATTGTAGCAAAAATTTTGCAATCTGGATTCTATTGGCCTTCATTGTTTAAAGATGCTTTCAAGTTTGTTTCAATGTGTTATGATTGCCAAAGGAGCGGAAATATTTCAAGGAGACATGAAATGCCCTTAAATAATATTTTAATAATTGATTTATTTGATGTTTGGGGTATTGATTTTATGGGGCCTTTTCCTTCATCTCATTCTAATAAATACATTCTTGTTGGTGTAGATTATGTCTCTAAATGGGTGGAAGCACTTGCCTTGCCTACCAATGATGCTAGGGTTGTGATCAATTTTCTCAAGAAGAACATATTTTCCAGATTTGGCACACCTAAAGCAATTATAAGCGATGGAGGTAAGAATTTTTGCAATAAAAAATTTGAGGCTTTGTTGCAGAAATATGGAGTAACACACCGGATAGCAACACCTTACCATGCTCAAACTAGTGGACAAGTTGAAGTGTCAAACCGAGAATTGAAGAGGATCCTTGAAAAGACCGTAAATAACTCAAGAAAGGATTGGTCAAGGAAACTAGATGATGCACTTTGGGCCTATAGGAAAGCTTTCAAGACACCTATCGGCATGTCTCCATACCGATTGGTGTATGGAAAAGCTTGTCACCTTCCAGTTGAATTGGAACATCGGGCATATTGGGCAATTAAAATTCTGAATTTTGATCTTAAGGCAGCAGGTGAAAAGAGGGTGTTGCAATTGAATGAGATCGATGAAATGAGGAATGATGCTTATAAGAATGCCCAAATATATAAAGACAAGACGAAGGTTTGGCATGATAAGCACATTTTGAGGCGAAACTTTGAAGTGGGACAGAAAGTGCTGCTTTATAATTCCCATCTCAGACTTTTTCTGGGAAAGTTTAAATCTCGTTGGTCAGGACCTTTTCTAGTAACCAAGGTGTTTCCTTATGGAATAGTTGATATTAGTAAACAAAGGGAACTTTCAAGGTGAATGGACAACAGTTGAAGCCATATTTTGACAGAGAATTCAACAAGTAGAAAGATTCTCTATAGTTTCAACAACCGCAGTAAAGAATGACAGAAAGTCTAGCTAATGACTATAACTTAACGCGCTTAATGGGAGGCAACCCATCAGATTTGTTTTCTCATCTTTTATCTCATTTTATTTCATTGTTTTCAAAAAAAAAATTTCGCCGCTGACCAACATTAATCTCGCCACCGGCAAGAATCATTTTAAATAGTTTTTTAGCCGCGGTTAAGTTTGTTTTCACGCAAATTTTTTTCCTTTTCTCTCTAGTATCTCCATTTTCTCTCATCCCAACTCCAAATCTTCATTACCATTCATCATTAAAATACAAATCCATCACCATAAACTTGATTCCATCGAGATTTGCTACAAGATTCATCCATTTTAGGAGCGATTTTGGGGCTGTTTTTGGGCAGATTTTGGGGCTATTTTTGAAACAGATTTTCTGCGTTTTGGAGCAGTTTTCTGAGCATTTGTAGCTTGATTTTTCCTCTAATAAGTGAGTAATTTTGGTACAAATTTTTGTTTATTTGCATTTCTCTTAGATTGCAAAGGATTGTTGAAAAAAAATTGGATTGTGCTAAGGAATTGCAAGCTAGGGTTTTGAATTTGAATTTGTTTTGGAAATTTAGGGCTTTTTGAATTTGAGGATATTTTGATTAAATTGCTGCATTTCTTGCTTTGATTTCTGATATATTGAGCCATTGTAATATTGAGAATTGTCTGGATTGAAATATATTGTGAAAATGCCTGAGAAAACCAAAGCCTAGAAGGCTCGTTCTTCTTCATTTAACAGGAGTTTGTTTATATCTGAGGATGATGCGAGGCATTTTAAGGAAAAAGTTGTTAAGAGGGCAATCATACCTCAGAGGTGGTTTTTGATCGATAAGACTCCTTGTTGGAGTAATTATGTCCCAGATCTTCAAGCTAGGAAGTGGGAGATTTTCTGTCACCCTATTGAGGGGGGCTGCCTCTCTTTGGTAAGGGAATTCTATGCTAATGCTCAAGAGCTGATGGATTATAAGGTTTTTGTGCGTGGACAGTGGGTACTTTTTACCAAAGAGGTAATTAACAGCTATTATGGTTTGCCAACAATGGGGGATGATGAGGATTTTCTCATATTACTTTCAGATATTGACATGGTGACAGTTAGTGCTTCGGTCTGCACGCCAGGCACAGTATGGAAGATGTCGGGGGATGTGTATAAAAATTTCCCCCGAAGTGCTTTATTAGATATGGTACGACCCTGGTATGCCTTCATTTGTGCATTTCCTACTATACACCTTAGTAATGTCACTAGAGAGCGGGCAATCCTACTTTATGCCATTGTGTCTGGGGCCTCTATTGATGTTGGTAGGGTTATCTTTGATTATATCATGCAGAGTGCAAGGGCTGCATCTGGAGGTATTGGGTTCCCATCTTTAATTTCTGCTATCTGTGCAAGACAAGGAGTAACTTGGGACAAAAATGAGGAAATCGGTGGTGTGATGAAGCCTATTGATGGGCCAAAGCTTGCTGAGTTTTTGGGCATAGCATCGCCTCCCAAGAAACGCCCTCGTTCTACTGTTGGGGCCAGTGCGAGTTCCTCCCAGCCTAGGGTTGAGACTGTTGATCACCGTTTGGGTAGGATTGAGCGTATGTTGGATTACCAGGGTAAATATCTTGCTTATCAGAGTCAGTTACTCATACAGCAGCAAAATTTCCAAACCGAGAGTACACAGTTCCTTCATGACTACCTTCAGAGAATGTCTATACAATCTGGGCATGATATGAGTGGTTATCCTACAATGCCGACTTTCCCCCTATGCCCAATGCACCTGCTTACATTGGGAATGATGATGATGATGATGATGATGATGAGGAGGAGGAGGAGGAGTGATGTTTTATTTTGCTTTCAGTTGTCTTCAGTACTTCTTGTTATTTATTTTCGTATTTTCTCTTCAGTATTTCATTTTATTTATTTATTTTATTTTTATGATTGATTTTCTGTGTTAACCCTATGATTTAACAAATTACTGTGACTGTGATGGTGTACCTAACTCTTTTTCTCTTCGTGATGACGATAGCCATTTGCAGTTTCTCTTTCTTACATTAGGGACAATGTAAGGTTTTGGTTGGAGGTGCGGTAAACGATAAATATTATCTTCCCTTCATTTTTTAGTAGTTTTGTTTGTGTGTTTATTTGTGTTTAATTTTGATTTTCCATTTATTTTTCTGTATCTTGATTTAATTTCTTTTATTTTTTTATTGTCTTATTTTTATTTATTTATTTATTTATTTTTATTTTATTTTATTTTATTTTTCTCTCAATTACAATTTTACTTATTTTAATTTGCACGTTGATGATAATAATGTGATTGTGATAACAAGTAGCTTTTAGAAGACATTAAATTTTGCTTCGGTTTAAAGATAATTTCAAATGTTGATTTTACTAAGTTGACGACTCTTTTGGTAAGTGGTATGATTTGGTTGATTAGCCTAAATGCTTAGAGAAGCCTTATGTGCGAATTTTTCATGGACATTTTTGTGATCTCAACAAACTCTAGAACTCATTTGAAAACCTCTTAGGCAAAATAATTTGGAATTGCACTGTTTAGGATATGATGTAGGCCATTTTTGGATTGATTGTGCCATTTTAAGCCTACCTTGTTATCTTTATATCACTAGTTACCTCTTTGAACTTATTTAAATATATTGTTAGCCTTACTTTTCTTTCTTTATGCCTTCTATAACCTACCTTTTATTGAGTCAAATATATATATATATATATATATATATATATATATATATATATATATATATAATTCCTACCTTATTTGTTAAGAGCACTTAATTTTGAACACAAACCTTTTAAGAGCAATTAGAGTAAGGATGGAATAAAAAAAAAGAAAAGAAACATCTTCCACATATATTGGAAGATATTGGTTGGGGGTTGTGTTAAAAAGAGAAAAAAAAGGCCTTCACACTCTACTAAATAAAAGAGTGTGAGTGTTAGTGATGGATGTACTAAGGTGAAAGATTGAGGAAGAATTTTGTTTATCTTTGGAAAAATGGGTTATGATCGGAAGAAACAATTTGGGTTAAATGGTGTTACTCTTTTACTTAATTGGTTGTGTTTAATCTAATAAGTGCTATTATTTGTATTTTGACACTTCCCGTTCTTTCTTAACCAAATACCTAAGCCTAACATTACAAGCCTCATAAAGTCCTATTGATCCGAAGTAGTGTATTTTTCTTCATTAGTGGAGAGAGTTTTGAAGAGTGAGCCTATGGAGTTTGAGATTTCACCTTTTTGTTTGTGGATGTTCTGCATAATATTATCCGGGCATTATGGCTATTGGTTTGTGGTTTAATGGATGTTTAAGAGTCAATAAAAAAAGTGAAATTGGCATTTGAGATTTCTTAAAGCTTAGGTGACATTTAATTATTCTATGTGTTGTGTGTTATTTACAATTTTTGAGACATTTGTGCAAATTAATTGTTGAGTGATTTTATTGTTTTGAGTTAGGATAGTTATAGGTAAGATGTTTGTGGGTATTATCACTGGAAGCCCTCACGAGACTACAACTCGTCCTACTAAGGCCGCCTAGGGGTTTAAAGGCTTATTGCATACGCTTAATGTAATTTTGTAAATATAATAAAATTTTATTTGAAGTTTCTCTTAATGTCTCCTTTGAATTTATTAAATAGATCGTTTTTTCTTGCTAGAGACTAGCAAGAAGCTGGTTGGGGTTGTTGATAAGAGCTAAATTATTGCATTTTTGTTATGATTTAAATGTTGATATTTGTGTGAAAATTTGTGTTTATTTGATTGTTTAATCCACAAATGTCATTTCATGGGTATTTCGTGTTTAAAGTGCAATTCCAGGTAAAATCATGATTTTTGAGAAGTTAGGGACAAAGTACAATGATCGGGATTGAATGAAATTGGAAAGAAAACAAAGTTTCAAAATTTAGAATCTCGCCGCCGGCCAAAGTATTATCGCCGCCGGCCAAATAATTCTCGCCGCCGGCCACATTAATTTGGCCACCGGCCAAAATCAGAAAAACCAAAATTTAATTTTCCAGAAATCTCGCCGAGGCGAGAATAATGTCGCCGCCGGTGAATTTCGTCTGAAAACACATTTTTTATGTTGTTTTGCTCTAAAAATGCCCCCCAAACTCTAGATCTATATATACATTATGATGGAAAAAGAGAGGGATGGCATAGAGAGTATATCTAAGTTATTTTTGGAGGAGAAAAAGAAATTTTGGAGAGAAAGGTTGGAGAAGCTTGAAGGATCATCATCATTGTTGCTACCAAGTCTTCATCTTCAAGAGTTTTTCATCTCTTCTCCTTAGCTTTTATTTTCTGCATTTTATTTAGAGTTGTTATTGATGGATTCAATTGAAATAATGTTTATTCTTATTTCCGTTATGAACTAATTCGTTTTTGCTAAGGCTACGATGTAGTTTAATCAAGAAAATCTGATTTCTTTTGTTATCGTTATATGAATTCATTGTTTTCAAGTTGAGTATTTATTTCCATGCTTAATGCTTTTAAATTTCTGATCAAGATTTAGATGATTTGTTGCGTTATATTGAGACCGAGAGGAGATGTGTAATGAATGCTTCTTGTGATCAATAATGTATGTTGAATGCGAGTTTGACACCTAATGCATGATGTATGTGGTTATTCTAGAAATTCCATAAATCGTAATGTGCTTATTTGTGATTAAATCTTCATAGAAATATAGTTGGTTTTCATAGATAAGTAATTCTAATATAACTCGAGAGAGAGTATTAGATAAGTTTGGGTTTTTCAACCATCACTTCTAACTTTGATTCTCATTTAACGTGATTTGAAATCGGATTCAATTGATTTAACGAAATCAAATGCCTTAGCATTTTTAATCATTTGTGAACAAATTTAAATTTTGTTATTTGTGTTTAATTTTAAGTTAATTTACTTCTTAAACAAATCCAATAATTCGGTTTTCAAATAAAATTAAGATTAGTCAATTTCGGTACTTAGTAACGCCATTCCTTGTGGGTTCGATATCCGTACTTTTGTACACTTTATTACTTGAATGATTCATACACTTGCGAAATAATGCATCAGTATACACTCGATCTTCTTGTACGATGGAGTTGTATTTTTGTATGTCATTCGCACACTCCATTGGATTAGGACGACGAAAATCAATTTCTCGCCACAACCCTTGAAGGTCATTGTAGTATTTTTCAATGTATCCACCCGCCTGCTTCATGCAAGTAACTCGACAACGAAGATCATATACTTGAGACGTGTCAGTCCCATCATAGTAGGTGGTAGCAGCAGAATCCCAAACTTGTTTCGTAGTTGGGAATCGAATAAAATTTGCAATCAAGGAGAGGTCCATCGAATTGATCAACCATCCTTTAACAATGGCATTTTCAGTGCGCCATCTCCTGAATAAAGGGTCGGTTTCAGCAGGTTGAGGAAAATCCCCATTAATATATCCCAGGTTTTCTTTGCCAGAGATATACATCTCCACCACCTGGGACCACAAGGCATAGTTGGATCCTCCCAACTTGATACTAATAGGGGCAGTCGATGCTTCAATTAGCGGAGGTTGTGAGACGGTCTGAGCTCTAGTTAGAACTTCCGTCATTCACGCAGCGGCGCCTTTCCTCTTCCTGTGCGATTTCAGCAAGCTGGTCGAACGCTGAATTTTTTTTCCCAAAGTCGCGCAGTTTCCTCTTTGTTCCTCAGCGGCGCCCTTCTTCTTCTGATTCCCTGTACGAATCAATCAAGCTTTCCTCTTCTATCAGATTCACCGAAATGGTACAGCCAGAGGTTCAGACGGTTTTACCACCCACGTGGTCCTCCGTCTCCGTCTCTGTGATAGTTCGTACATCAGCCAATGGACAGCTACAAACTACGACCTCAGCGTCGTTTATCACTACGAGCTATGAGCTTACACGCAGCTACAAACTGAGAACTCAGCGTCGTTTTTCCCTGCGAGCTCTAGCCGGAAAGTCTGAGTTGCATTCTGTTTCTTTTTCCAAATGATAGTTTTCTCTGGAAAACAGGTATTGTTGGATGCTCCTCTCTGTCTTTTCTTCTTCTTCTTTGTTCGTTTCTATTCAGATTTCCAGAATACGAAAAACGCCTCTTCTTTTTTTCCTTTTTTTCAATATTGCAACTGATTGGTTTTTTTCCAGCCAACTATACAGAAAAAAACAGCTATTCACATCAAGGGGCTTCTGGCCTAAAAGAAGCTTACTTTGAATTTTTTTTTCAAAACCACTTCTATGGTGCAGAACCACTTCTGGCCTATCAGAACCACTTATGTGATCCATTTTTCTTCGAGGAAATAGTATTGGTACAATTTCACGAGTAAACCAGGATTACCATACCAGAAATCAGAGATCAAAACCAAAGGGTAAGTGTAAACCAGAATGGTCACACCAGAAATCAGAAATCAAATTATTTGAGAACAGCAAACAGCATAGTAGGTAATTCCATACCTTGCTCTGATACCACGTCAACTATTGTGTTTTCTGATAATTATCAGATATATTTCATATTATTTCTATTCTGATAATCCTGTATAAGTGTATAGTATTTGTATACAAAAGGAAACGAAAATGAAAACCAATTACAACATTATTAATTTCCACTATTATTCTTGTCTGCTATATTGGTGCTAATTATTTGTCATAATTTACTGTAGTGTTGTCTGCTTGTTGTCTGACATACTACTCACGTGCCAACAAAAACTATATCATATACTATCTTTATAATGATAATGCCTTAGCGTAATTTATCAAAGAACCGTCACTCCTTCAAGTTTCCTAAAGTGCGTATCTAATCTGAACCAACACTTCCATTTACTTGATTTCACAAGCCACCAAACACATTAATATCTTTTACTTGACAAGGATAGCATAATAACGTACATGTAAGATGTGTCTAAAACGGATTCTATATATATATATACATATATATTAATTAATTAATTAAAAATAACTAGTAAATCCTATAACATGATAAGTTCAATTTCAATAAAGCATGTTCACACATGTTGAATCTATGCAAGCATAAAAGAATCCTACGCCTAAAGAAGCTATGTGATCATGAAAATCATGAAGAAAAAACTGCCTAAATTCATGCAAAATAAAGATATTCAGTTTTTGTATGCTTATGAGGTAAAAAGTTGGGTCACCAAAAACTTGAGCACTAGTACAAAATCAGATAGCCAAAAACCCAGTTAATGGCCTAAATAGTTTATATTTAGACTTATTACCCTTTTTTTTCAAACTATCAATAATTTTTTCTTAAAACTCATAATTTTAAATCAAATACTTAACAATACCCTTATTTCATAACTTTGATAAAATAGGATAAGGTAAAATCCCACTGGAACTCTGATTACTCATCAGTGATTTCAACATAGCTCTAATAAGATTGTTGGTGATCTCATCGTAATTGATATAACATGTTTCATCTAAAGATAGAAGTGATATAACATGTTTCATCTAAAGATATAAAGGTGATGTAACATGTTGCATACAAAAAATAAAGGTAGATGTAACAAATTACATATCAAAATAACAATAGATATAACATGTTACATAATTTTAATTATGATAATTTACATTGCATCATTTTATCAAAATGGATTAAATATTATAAATTTATTTCAATTTATTACATAGCTTATGATTGCTTTAATACAATATATAAATCGAATAGCATATTATGCAATATTTTATAATTAAAAAAATATAAGTTCTTACATTAATTAGAAAAATTTAAGAAATTATATCCTATAACATTCATTGAAACTCATATATTACGTACAAATATAGTTATAAATGTAACATGTTCCATGTAAAATAAAATATAGCTTATGATTGCTTTAACATCATATAACATGTTCCATGTAAAATAAAAATATATATAAGATATTACATAAAATAAATTCCAAGCATGATACGTAATTACAAAAATCAATTACTTATTGGGGCATAGTAAAGTGCAAGCTTAATGAAAATAAAAATAAAAACAAAATACATCACCCCACATTTGGAAAGAGGATATTAAACATTAACAAGAAGTTATATATGGCATCAATTATAGAACACAAATTTACCGGCTGGAAAATTGGTCAATATAGGACAGAGCAAGTGATGTTTCAACTGAAAATTTTCAAAAATAAATGAGTAAACAACATCCCAACAAGATATGCCGTTAAACAAAAATAAAATTTGCTTTCTATTTTATCAAACTGCACATTGAATGCTTAGGAAGAAGTAACCATACTTTTGTTCAAGAATTTTTTTTATCGGTGTGGAAGGAATCAAGGGGCAGAATTTCTTTAGAAGATTGGATTGAGATTCGATAGTGGAAGGAAACGATATGTAATATGACGAAGTGAGAAATAGAAGGTACCTTGGAGTTGTGATCATGAAATTAGTCATCTTTAGCTCTAGACGACACTCCGTCGTGGTCAACTTCCATGTCTCCTTCGTCGGGGATCTCTCTCATTGCGGGGATTTATTTTCCGGCAGATTGGAGAGGGAGAAGGAGACAATGAGATAAAAAAAAAGCTCATGAAGACAGTGTAAATGTTCTAGAAATATACTCTAAGAAAGAACCATAGATAACGTGAAAAAAAAGAGGGCAAAAATGTTAATATACGTGCTTTAAACGACAACGTAGAGCGCTTTTAGGAAAAAACTTAAAAACCCAAAAAAGCCGCTATTTTTGGTCATTTATACCAAAAAAAAGTGATGCACAATTTCCTGTTGGACCGTTGGCCACTCGAGCTGGGCTGTCAGATCAACGAGGGTGAAGCTCGGGCATCATCTTAGTTTTGTCATCCGAGCCTGGCACAATGATATTGAGAAGTGATCAATCGAAGCCCATTCAGGATCGATCGAGTGCTTATAAAAATTATATCATTTACATGCACCTGACAGTGATTATTTTCACCTAAAAGATGACAAAATCAGAATATATCGCTCTAAAAACTAGTTACAAATCATAATTTTGTTAACAAAATTCCCAAACGGCTTTGGGATTCAAAGTACTTTAATAACAAAATCAAACCCTATGCAATTTGTTATATGGGCTAAAGTTTATAACGCAATCCTTGAGATGTGTTTTACTCCCGATCATTTAAGCCAAGAAAAGTCGCATGAACCAAATGCCACCCGAGCAGTTCCAGAGGTTTTACATTTTTGTGTTCATCATGATGCAACTTCAATTGCGTGAGTTCAAGTCCCACCATTGTCCAAGTGCATGTCAGTGTGTCAATATAAATGATTATTTCAAAAATAAAAAATAAAAATCAATAGTGACAAGGCTAATATAAGTCGGGCTTTGAGTTTTTATCAACAAAATTTTCCCCCCAACACCATATATCATAATTAAGTAAATTCTAAGGAAAGGGGGTTGGGGTTCGAAGTTCGAACAAGGAACCGGAAGCCCCAGGCACCAAGTCCGTAACACCTCAACTGAGAGGCTGGTTAAATAAACCAATCACCAGGTACAGTTAGTTGGTCTGTCGTCAATCTCACTATGATCTTGCTGCATTGTATAGACGTAAAGTAGTACTCAATTACTTTTTTCTTCTCTTTCAAAAAAAAAAGTTACCACTCATTAATTTACCTAGGCTGAGGTCACAGGATTTTGGAGTGCGCTTTTGGTCTAATAATTGGACCAAATAAAAGTGATACCGCCCACCCTTGTGCTCCTAGGTATTTCTTCAAAATCCATTTTGAGATCTTAACAGTGCCATTGTTGGACCAAGTGCACTACCTCGTAATGCCCTGCGTGACCAAGAACCTGTGCCAGAACTCTCACCTTTACCCCATTGACTCTCCTGAGACAGCTGGGCCTTCTTTACACTCAATGCTCGGCTGATATCAGCCCATGGATTTGATCTTCCGTTCTCTACAGAGATGAAAATTAAAATCATATTGAATAGCCTCATACTTTGTCAATAAACTATAAACCTAATACTAGAATGTAAATATTATTAATACCTGTCCTGGAGGACTGGATTTCCACATTGTTGTCAGGCCTGACAGCTGATGCTGGATTCCTTTCTTGCCTAATAATTTCACTGCCTCCCCCATTGGCTGCTTTCGGTTTGTTCAAGTTTCCAGACTTAATAATTCGGACATCAACAAGTGATGAATAATCAATCTGCAACAAATCAATGCTTCTCAAATCCTCACAATGAAGAATAATAATCAAACACATACCATCTCTTGCAGCTAGGTCAAAAGTCACATTCATCGAAGAGTTACAAAAAATTCAAGTTTGTCCAAATAATTAACAATATAGTAGATTTTCTGCTGCACACATAACTCTAAAGTCTCCACGAGTTCCTAAATACCAATGGAGGCAAGGAATCTTGTTTGTTAAAGAATTATGAGACACTCACTAATAAACACGTAGGCCCACAATGACATTAAACAGTAAACACATAGATAACACAACATTTAACATTGTGGCAAGAGATAAATGCAACTACAGAGATACAATTCATGACCAAAAAAAAAACAGAGATACAGTAATAGCTGAGTACCTCTAGCGAACCATCTTCAGCATACAAGGACGTAATTGCTTCTTCAGCAGATTCCTCACCTTCACCCATGGCAGAAACAATTGGATGCTCTGGAACTTGTACTAGTACCACTTTATCAGATACAGTATCACACTGTGTTACTTTTCCCACCTACAAAAAGAGAAGCCTATGATATAGTACATTTTATGTCCCTTGAGTTTTATAGTAAATACCAGCAAAATAGCCATACCCGGAAGGGGGATAGCTCAGGAGTCCAAGAAGCTGATAATTCAATCAAACGATATGCAAGTACATCACCTTCCTGCAGTGCACACAAATCAGGATGGAGCTCTCATCCTCAAAACATTACAATAGCAGCAATAGCAATACCAAGAATAACAATAACAAGCCACTAGGCATAAAAACTAATATTGCAGCCAGCTTTATGTCATGTATTCAGGCAGTAGATGTTTAAGAAAGAAAATGGAAGCTAAAATTCAGTCATGTATGGAGCTTAAAAGGAGTTTTGAGCTTATAAAAGAAAACTGAATTCTACTTCGGGATCAGTCCTTTGCTAGTTTGCTTTAAGTTTCATAACCAAAACAAGCGTAAATGTGTTTTGAGAGCAAAAGCTTATTACCCCTTCATATTTGCTCTTTAGTGTTCTCTTTCAATCTGGTGAGAATATTGTACAATTCTGCAACCAATTATAAGAGCATAATACTACATACCTCAGGTAATGTGGTATATGGTTTAAGCTTGTTAAAGTCTATGGAAAGGTTTAGAGGTGTCTCCTCTTCTGCAACGTGACTATCAAAAAACTCTTCGTTGATATTTTTGTCATCTTTCTTTCTCCAATATGTAGGTTTCTCTTTACCCCACTTTTGACCCTTCTTCTTGCAGGTTATTCCATTCCACTGAAAAGTTTCCTGAAACACGATGGGGATAAAAGTGGGCATCAATGACTCTGGGACCAAAAACATGAAATTAGAAAAGAAGGCAAGAAGCAACTACAGTCTAGAAGCTGATTTATTAGGGTAGGTTTTCTTTATATGCTTCCAATGACCACCTTACCAAGCAAACAACTAAAGTGGCAAGTCAATGTGAAAATCAGCAAAAATTACAAACAACAATATAGCCACATTCAAAAGGTTAAAAAAAAACTGCATATTTTGTTTTAGAGAAACAACATCAAGAATCAGTTTCATCATCACTCTTTTCTTTATCCACCTCAACCAACTATATAAAGATAGCCTCAATAAAGGAAGCATAAAAGTGGAATTGTAAAAAAGTACGAGGGCATCTCAATAGACAACAATTGAATGGATACCTTCATAATCTTGGATTAATAAAACATGCTAGGAGTAGAGATAGAAGGAAGGAAATTTAATTAAATAAAAACAAGAGAAAAAAGAATACGAGACATACAGGAACTTCGTGATATTGGATGGCCTGATCAGTATCCCCTGGAACAAATAATATATCAGACATTTACAGCATAAGGACTTTAATAAATAATACTGACCAAGCTTATGAACCCAAAATATCACTCGTTTTGACTGTGGTACCAAACTGGAAAAGAAAACTAGAATTCTGGGTGCAAAAACACCCACCTTCCTCAATGGGCTCAAAGCGAATATGTCCTGGCCTTACTACCACAGGAACAATGTTATCTTCTTCATTAGTGTCTAATTGTATGTGTTCTTTAGCACACTTTCCATTTTGACCATCTGTTTTGACTAAATTCTGCAGAAGAAGATGCAAAATTAAAAATAAAAAAGAAATTATGGAATGAAACAATTTAGTATAGATTTCATTAACAAATAAGAACAACTGCAAACATATGATACCAACCAAAATATTTGCTGGCACTTTTATTTGTGGAAAAACATGCATAAATCTGAGTGTAAGCCTTACAAACATGCAATTCGTAATTACCTCTTTCCTTTCAACTTTTGCTAGTTCTTTCAACTGTTGCCTTTTGGCCTTCTTACGCCTGGAACCTCTACTACACTGTTAAAATTAAAATATAGTAGCAGAACTTAGAACCTATAATCAATCTCTAAAAAGTGAATAACTTAAAAGGTAAATTCTACCAGTGCCATTGTCATGAATCAGTATTGTGAAAAATACGCTTAAGATCAGACCTGAAATTTAATACTTGTTGTAAGCACTTACCTACCTTCCTGGTATGGTTGCTTGCATTGCCTATTGCCATCTGGGATGGGATTCACATGTCTTACTAGAGTGAACCCGTAATCTTTAAGGGATTTCCATAGGTTACATTACTATCTAGTAAATGTTTAATATCATATACCAGGTAAAACTTAATATCATTTTCAAGATGTCCACAACTTCATTACATAGCATGTAATGATTCTTAAGAGGCAACACAGTAAGAACATTTATTTTGATTTTAAATTGCCTTGCATGCACAGTAGGCACTGTTTGCAGATATGGACATATAAATAAACAATACAAATCGTGCTTTTTGGAGATGAAAGATCCCAAAAGGATGCAACCATCCATTCATTCACTAGCAATTTCATGGGAAATAAAATACACAGATATTCTAACATGAAAAAAGTGGCAGATTTATAATAAAAAACACATGGAAGTGGTCTTACTGTAAGATGATTAATAGGTTACTAAATAGGCATTACCTTCTTATTTTCATAAGGCACATCAGATAGAACAACACTCTTTTCAGCATTCTCTTGCATCTGAGAGGACCTATATTATAAAAATAAGGGAAAACGAGTAAGCAAAGCGGCACTTGTGAGGATTTTTGAAGATGCAACCAAAGAAGTTACAATCAGAAGTTACAACATTTGGAAGGATCTATAAGGCAAAACAAAAGCATAATTTTTAAGTATCAAGATAAGGTTATCTATCCATTTATTCCTTAGCTTATATAAAATATTAAAATTTAGTCCCTAACCTTCTAATTCATACAATTTAATCCTTAATATTTTTAACATTGATAAATTTAGTCCAAAATTTCAATTTTCGTCAAATTGATTTAATGACGCTATACTTAACAATCACATAATTGAAAGATTGATGACCAAATTAAAAAATTTGTCATAGGTTAGGAAACAAATTATGCTTTGAAATAGGTTGAGACCCAAAATGAATTAAAAAATCAAGTATCATCGTACTTAAGTATAATACCTTGATTTAATGAAAATTGAATCAGACTAAACTTGTCAAATTAGAAACTTTAACAACTAAATTGTGTGAATTGAAATATTAGGAACCAAATTGTAATATTTTAAATAAGTTAGGAACCAAATTGTAATATCTTAAATATGTAAGGGACTAAATTATAATGTCTTAAATAGGCTATAGACCAAATGAATAGATAAGCCATCACAGTATAAAAACCCCATGCAAGATTTGTAAATTTATCTTCACTCCCTCCCACAAGCCATAATTGATAATAAATTTCCTATTATAGAAGTGTATCAAAATTTTGAAATTACAACAAAAAATAAGAGATGTTACTAAAACCCAACAAATACTATTAGATATATTAGTTGTGTATTAGGTGTCTATCACTAGTTGAGTTATATATTAGGTGTCTTAGTTGTGTATTGGGTGTCTATCATCTAATAATGTCCCTAACTTTGTATATAAATATGTAGTATTTTTTAATGGAAAATATAAAAATAAATTCTGAGTTTATATGGTATCAGAGCATTTAGGTTACAAAATTTGGAATTTTTTTTTTCCGATTCAATTAGGGTCTAATTTTGGGTAAACACAAATTAGGGTTTAGTGCATTTTTGGGTTCCAACTTAGAACACCCTTTTGTAGTGCAAATTTATTCTCACCGTCGGCACAGGGAGGAAGCCCAGCCGCCTACCGACCAAACCCCGAAGTCCGGTCACCAGACGAGCCACGAGTGGGCCCCACATGCCACCGCGAATTTTTGCAATCTTCCCACGCGCTGGCGCGTGACAGCGCGTCTTTCTAGCAGTCTTCTCCGGTCGTCCTCGTGTTGCTCTCCGTTGTTCCCCTGCGTCATCTGTGATGGTTTGACACTCATCGCTTTATAATTGTTCAGGTTTGGGTTCTTCTAATTTTGTGTTCCTGTTCCCTGCGTGTTTGGTCGCTGCCCTTGTTGGATTTTGTTTGTTTGTTTGTTCGCTCCCTTGTAGTTTGTAGGAGTTATGGCTGAAAAAAAATCTAATGTTGTGACAGATATAGTGCCTATGCTGTCTAAAATCACGGACCATAAGCTCAATGGCTGAAATTATTTGACTTGGAGCAAGACCATTCGAATTTATTTGAGAAGTATCGACAAAGATACTCATTTGACTCACGATCCTCCTAAAGATGATTCAAAGCAGACATGGCTTAGAGAAGATACCCGCTTATTTCTACAGATTCGGAATTATATTGAGAACGATGTAATTGACTTGATCAATCATTTTGAATTCGTTAAGGAATTGATGGATTATTTGGATTTCTTATATTTTATTAAAGGAAATCTTTCTCGCATGTATGAGGTATGCAAAGCATTTTATCGTGCAGACAAACAAGATCAGTCTCTCACGAATTATTTTATGGAATTTAAAAGGACTTATGAGGAGCTCAATAGTTTGATACATTTTAGCCCTGATGTGAAAGTTCAGCAAAGCCAACGAGAACAAATGGCGGTCATGAGTTTTCTTGTTAGTCTTCCCTCTGCTTTTGAGACTGCTAAGTCTCAAGTTCTTTCTGGTTCTGAGATCTCCTCTTTACAAGAAGTATTTAGTCGAGTACTTTGTACAGAAGACACTCCACCTCCACCTGCTCAATTTTTGGTCAACCGAAATAATAATTATGAGCCTGCACAGTCAACTTATATGAGTAGAAACAATGGAGGCGGCTCGCAAGGGTTTAAAACTCGACCACAGGACCCAAGAGGTATTGTGTGTCACTATTGTCGCAAACTAGGACATACGAAACATGACTGTAGAAAGCTTCAATGCAAGAATCAGAAAGATCACTCGGCCCATATTGCATCCACTTAGATACTTCTGAAAAATCGGTTCTTATCTCTGCAGATGAATTTACCAAGTTCTCACAGTATCAAGAATCACTAAAGTCTTCATCACCTTCTGTCACTGCTATTGTTGAATCAGGTAAACCAAATGCGTATCTTCTTTCTTCATCTTCCAAATGGGTTATTAATTCTGGTACCACAGATCATATGACAAGTAATTCTAGTCTCTTTTCTACTCTTCAATCACACACTTCCACCTCTACTGTTACCTTAACCGATGGGTCACCATCTCGTGTTCTTGGGTCTGGCATAATTACTCTCACTCATTTGCTTCCTTTGTCGTATGTCTTACATTTACCTAGCTTATCCTTTAATTTGATCTCTGTAAGTCAATTTACTCGCAATCATAACTGTTGCATCTCATTTTTTCCCGATCATTGCTTATTTCAAGATCTTATGACAAAGAAGACTATTGGTAAAGGACATGAGTCTGGAGGCCTCTATATTCTTGACACACCAATACCGAAATCTGTTGCTTGTTCTAGTGTAACCTCTCCCTTCGAGGCACATTGTAGACTGGGTCATCCATCTCTTCCTTTACTTAAGAAACTTTGTCCTCAGTTTAATAAGGTGTCTTCATTAGATTATGAGTCTTGTCAATTTGCAAAACATCATCGTCTTAGTTCAAATCCAAGAGTTAATAAACGTGCTAGTGTTCCTTTTGAATTAGTTCATTCTGATGTTTAGGGTCCTTGTCCTATTTTGTTTAAACCTGGATTTAAGTATTTTGTTACTTTTGTGGATGATTATTCTCGTGTAACTTGGTTATATTTAATGAAGAGTCGTTCTAAATTATTTTCTATTTTTTGCGCATTTTGTGTTAAGATTAAAACTCAATTTAATGTTTCAATTCGTACTTTGCGAAATGATAATGCCAAAAAATATACATCAGCTTTATTTCAATCTTATATGGTTCAAAATGGCATACTTCATGAAACTTCGTGTGTTGATACTCCATCTCAAAATGGAGTGGCAGAATGTAAGAACAGACATCTTCTTGAAATTGCACATGCCTTATTATTTCAAATGAATGTTTCTAAACCTTTTTGGACAGATGCAGTTTCAACAGCATGTTTTCTTATTAATCGTATGCCCTCGTCTATTCTTCATGATGAGATTCCTTACAAAATCTTGTTTCCTAATAAGTCACTATTTCCGATTGACCCTATGATATTTCGTAGCACTTGTTTTGTTCGGGATGTTCGTCCGCATGTTACTAAATTAGATCCAAAGTCTTTGAAGTGTATCTTCCTTGGTTATTCTCGTCTCCAGAAAGGTTATAGATGTTATTGTCCTAGTCTTAACAAATAACTTGTCTCAATTGTTCATGGTGAGATTCCTTACAAAATCTTGTTTACTAATAAGTCACTATTTCCGGTTGATCCTAGGATATTTCGTAGCACTTGTTTTGTTCCGTATGTTTGTCTACATGTTACTAAATTAGATCCCAAGTCTTTGAAGTGTATCTTCCTTGGTTATTCTCGTCTCCAGAAAGGTTATAGATGTTATTGTTCTAGTCTTAACAAATATCTTGTCTCAATTGAAATTACCTTCATGGAAGACACCCTATTTTTTGTCTTCTCCTCCTTCTACACGCCAGAGAAGATGATGATTTGTTAGTCTATTCTATCACATCATTTGAACCTGTCTCTGATCCAGTTCATTAGGCCTCTTATTACTCAAGTCTACTCCAGACATAGACCTTATGATTCATATCCTGCGTCTACTCCTTCGTCATCAGATCCAATCTTGAACAATGATCTTCCTATTGCATTACGCAAAGGTAAACGTCGATGTACTTATCCTATTTCTTCTTTTGTTTCTTATAACTACTTGTCATCTTCCTTTTGCTCTTTTATTGCCTCTCTTGATTCTATTTCTATCCCTAAAACTGTTCACGAAATCATATCTCATCTTGGTTGGCATCATGCAATGATAGAGGAAATGAATGCTTTGGATGACAATGGTACTTGAGACTTGGTTGATTTACCTTCGAGAAAACGGGCTATCAGATGCAAATGGGTGTTCACAATTAAGGTTAATCCGGATGGGTCAGTTGCTCGATTAAAGGTCCATCTTGTTGCTAAGGGATATGCTCAAACCTATGGAGTGGACTATTCTGACACTTTCTCTCCTGTTGCTAAATTGACCTCTGTTCGGTTGTTTATTTCTATGGCAGCTACTCACCATTGACTTTTACATCAACTAGATATCAAGAATGTTATTCTTCATGGTAATCTTCAAGAGGAGGTATTTATGGAACAACCTCCTGATTTTGTTGCTCAGGGGAAGTCTAGACAAGTTTGTCGTCTCCGCAAATCTTTGTATGGCTTGAAACAGAGTCCTCGTGCTTGGTTTGGAAAATTTAGTCAAGCTATAGAAACGTTTGGTATAATGAAAAGCAAGTCTGACCATTCTGTGTTCTACAAACAATCAGAAGCTGGTATCATTTTTTTAGTTGTGTATGTAGATGACATTGTTATTATTGGAAGTGATACTACGGGAATTTCATCTCTTAAGTCTTTCCTACATACTCAATTTCACACGAAGGATTTGGGGATGCTTAAGTATTTCTTGGGTGTTGAAGTCACAAGGAGTAAAAAATGTATCTTTCTATCTCAGAGAAAATATGTCCTAGACTTATTAACTGAGACAGGAAAATTAGGAGCAAAACCTTGTAATGCTCCAATGACTCCGAACATCCACCTTACAAGAGATGGGAAACTCTTTAAAGATTTTGAAAGATATCGAAGGATGGTTCGAAAGCTGAATTATCTTACTGTGACTCGTCCAGATATTGCATATTCGGTCAGTGTTGTTAGCCAATTTATGTCATCCCCAACAGTTCATCATTGGACAACGTTAGAGCAAATTGTGTTACTTGAAAGGAGCACTTGGACATGGTATCTTGTATGCAAATCATGGACACACTTATATTGAATGTTTTTCAGATGCAGATTGGGCAGGTTCCAAAGTGGATAAAAGATCCACATCAGGCTATTGTATTTTCATTGGAGGAAATTTGGTCTCATAGAAAAGCAAGAAACAGAATGTTGTGTCACGATCGAGTACAGAGTCAGAATATAGGGCTATGACACAATCTGCGTCTGAGATAATATGGATATATCAGCTCTTGGATGAAATAGGTCTTAAAACTTCAGTACCAGCAAAATTGTGGTGTGATAACCAAGCTACTCTTCATATTGCTTCTAATCCTGTGTTTCATAAGCGAACTAAATACATTGAAATTAATTGTCATTTTGTTCGCGAGAAAATTCAACAAGGTTTGATTTCTACAAGATATGTGAAGACTGGAGAACAACTAGGAGATATCTTCACGAAAGCTTTAAATAGGGTTCGGGTTGATTATCTTGGTAACAAGTTGGGCATGATTAATATCTATGCTCCAACTTGAGGGGGAGTGTTAGATATAATAGTTGTGTATTAGGTGCCTATCACTAGTTGAATTGTATATTAGGTGTCTATCACTAGTTGAATTGTATATTAGGTGTCTATCACTAGTTGAATTGTATATTAGGTGTCTTAGTTGTGTATTAGGTGTCTATCACCTAATAGTGTCCCTAACTTTGTATATAAATATGTAGTATCTTTGAATGGAAAATATAATAATGAATTATGAGTTTACAAATACAACTGCAATATAATATTTCTATTAAAAGTTGTTGAAAAACTAACTTTACCAAAAGCTTAAACTATTGAAAAAACGACTAACCATATTTTTATACATTTATCCTTCACCTACAAGTGCTAGGTCTATGCGTCATATATGTTAAATACTTTGCAATTCAACAATTGGGATTACTAGGATTTAAATACATGACCTCTAGTTCTGATATCAAGTTAGAAATTGTTAGAAAATACTCTCCTAAAGCTTAAGCTATTAGTAGAAAGGCCAACTATACTTTTATACTACAAGTGTTGACTCTATGCAATATGCAGACCAAACACTTGAAATTCAACAATTGGTGTTACTAGGCTTTGAACACAGTCTCTAGCTTTGATAACAATTTAGAAAGATGTTGAGAAGCCAAACTCTCCCAAAAGCGTAAACTATTAGGAGAAGGGGTTATATGGTGGAAATTCATATTACATCATAAGATAGAAAGCATCGAAATGACCTCTTTGGATTGGGTATAGAAATGTCACTAGATCTTTCATCATCACTATCTACAGAGCTTGCTTCATCTGTGTCTAGTTCCTGCTGTCCATAAGATGACTTCTTCTTTATGAAACTGTCTCTAACAAGGACATCGGATTGCTGAAAGCAATGGTTCTTTTCTTCTAGAGTGTTATTCTCATCATTTTTTAGAGCTCCTGAGCGATCTTCAGTACTAGCATGTTTATTTCTTTTCTTCCTGTATTCAAACCAATAATAATAATTACAATAGGGAAAGGGGTGCAGGTTTTGTTAATAAAGAGTGGAAAAGACACTTGTATTGAGTTCTGGCTAGATATCAAGCATTCAACTAATGTCCCTGTTCCAATGCAATGGTGCATAAACTCAATAAAGTCTCATTCATTGCACCCGAATCTAGTATCGTAATATATGACTCTCCAGCACGGCCATAGCTTTACCAGTTATTATTAAATAAAATGTATTAACATATTGAAACATGAGGAACATTGCATACTTTGGCGTGTGAAGTTTCTTTGATGCCTTTCTTTTCTTAGAAACCGTGCATTTCTCAGGACTATCATATTTTAGCAGTGCAACATCCAACTGTTCAAGATCATCATCTTTAGATTCGCTTTCGTAACCTTCCTTCTCCTTTTCAAAGTCCTCGTCAGCCAGAAGCTTCATGCCTGCATTTATGGGTGGCTTCTCCACTACTTCTAATTCCAAATTGTTTACCCCATCACGAATTTCTTCTGTAGTATCTAAAGAAGTACCCTGTTTCTTTTTCACGCTGTTTATAGAATAATAAAAAAAATTCAGATTACAAACTCATTCTTGTAAACAAACATCGCAACAATATGTTCCATAATAAGTATAAAAAAAACCATGAAGTTACCGTATTATATCTTTGTCTTTAAATATACCAATAGACTCGAAAGGTGGTAACACAAAGCCATCCATCTGCAAGAAAAATAACGGAAGGGATAATTTAACAAACATAACACAACACATGTATTAGTTTGCAACAATGTAGAGGCGAATTGATAAACTATTCTAAAAACGATAGTTATAATTGTCACAATCTCTCAGTTGCTTACAAATTCTGGAGCACATCGTGCACGAAAAGCTTGTAAAAGAAATAAAACATTATCGATGGGAAAAAAGGAAGAAGAAAGAAAGTTACTCCAGGTCCTTTAAACATATCAGAAAGGTATGAAAAGGGCAGCATAGAAGTACCAACCCCATTAGAGCTACAAAATTCTACCAAAAATTTCCACAATACTCCTTTTGACTCCAATGTAGTAAATAATGAAGAAATCAAACAAAGCGAAAACCCAAACTAAAGGAAACATCAAAAAAGAAATTTCACAACCCATTTTTCAATATCGTTAGATAAAAGATAAAAGAAAACGAAAGCACAAGAAGCTTACGGAGAGTAAAAGGCCACTAGGGCAAGCATCGAAAAGATTATAAATATGGAGAAGATAGTTGGTGAGGTCAGAGATAGTGCGGTGGTGTGTCTTCAGCAGAACCCAGCTACGTTTTAGTCCTTCCATCCTCTGTGATCTGCTGAGCATGTATCGGTCAGCGAACACTAAGCGCAGTCGTATATCCTCCATTACGGCACACGCACTCACGCAAAAGACTCAGAAAATCATAAGCAGCGGAGTGATTCTGCAGAAAATAAAACCGGTAATGCACTTGCCTCAGTTCTTTAGAGTTTAGACGGCCCGTAAAACTTGGGGGTTGTAGAATCGAGTTCGTGTAATGTCACTGGACCAGTACGGCGTCGTTAATCGATTCATGGCAAAACAACAACGCTTAAAAGGCCTCTTTTATTGAGGTGTTTATTCTTGTAGATTTGGTTGGTAATAGAGGGTGAGCAAAATATCAAAAAAAAATCCAAAAAAATTGAGTAGTTTTGATACGTTGGATTGAATTCGAATTAGATTTTATCAATACACTCAGATTTAGATTAAAAATATTTAAATTCGTATAATCCAATCTGAACTGAAATATTTAATATATTATTTAAAAATATATATATAATAATATAATATTAATATATTATAATTAAACCTAATATAAAACTAAAATTTCATATTCGAGTCGAGAGAGACTTAAAAACCCTAATCTTAGTAATCTGAAATCCCATCTCTCTCTATCTCTCATACTCGACTTCATCTCCATGGTCGTCACGCTCCTCATCACCGCTCTTTCCTTCCCCCATCATCGCTCTCTCCTTCTCTGTCGTTGTTCGTCAGTTTCAGTCGTTGTTCGGCCATTCCAATCGTTGTTCATACGTTCCTAGTCCGACTCTAACTGTCATTCATCGATCCCCCTTATACATGTGTTTGCTTCTGATCTGGTGATGAGTTATTACTCTTCAACTTTCCTGGGTTATATAATAGCTAGGATGTTTTGGAATTTTTGTCTATTACGTAGACCGGCTTAGCCTGACACAATCCCTCTATTATGGCCAAAAATGGTAAGCTGGTGCTTAATATTTTTCTTAAATCTCCATGTGAATATGATTTGGTTTTACATTAGCAATATCCTTTGGTACATAAGAACTTATTTTTTATTGGTACAAAGCTAATAAGAAATTTATTTTCCAATTAGGAACCTTAAGAGGCAATGGTTGCCAAGTTTGTGATGGATATTCAAGATTACACAGTTTTTGTTTCGGGTTGTAATTCCCCAGATGGGATTATGATGTTTGGAGTAAACCTCTCTTTTTTTCTTTTTTAAAAATAAGTTTACTCCTTTTACTTGATATTACCAAAGTTCTTGCTTTTGTCTTCCAGTTAGATTTACTTCTTAAGGATTGCTGATTATTTGAACGATCGGTTTTCTAGGATCAATATGTTGACATGAAACCCATTATTGTCAAGATCGGTAAGGTCCATTAGGTCTATAGCCACGGCTTCCATGTAGTTATTTATCATTGATGGAGGTTATCTTATGATTTGAACTAAATCTTGTTGACACTTAACAACTCTTCCTTTTGGATTATCACTCTTTCTGTAGGCACTGGTGTGGATATAGATCTGACTTTGTTTATATGTGCATATAGAAATTAGAAGAATGTTTGATTTCATGTGCATATTCGATTCTAGTTTTGATTATTCTAAAATTAATCATGGTTATCTTTTGAGATAAGTATTTTATGAATTATGTAAAAACCCACGTAGATTTTATTTTAATCTCTCATAGATTGCTCCTTTTTTATTTTTCTTTCAGCTTGTTCTAGAGAACTTTAGTTTTTTTTTAAATTTTATTTCTTTGTTCAACAAATAATATGTATGAGATTTACTTAAGGAGCCTTACAATTTTAATTAATAATAACTCCTCATTTTATTTTGCAATATTTTATTGTCATAAAACCTCATAAGAAATCTCTCATTCTGTTAAGAATGACAGTATTAGTTGTTCTTTTCTAAATATAAAAGATCGTATTTAAGATAATTTGAGTAAGGAGACTAAAAAATGCAGAGAGTCCAAAAGAGACGTAACACCACATACATAAAGTGGATCATATAATAAGGTTGTAGTTGTAGGCAACTTGAATTAAAGACAGACCGATGAACAAAAATTGTTAAGATTGAGTTTATACTATATAATAATCAATCTAACAATATGTAAAATTAAAGGCAAGCCTATTAGAGCTAATTGAATACCTATTTTTCTCTAATATACATCTTGTAGGTGTCACAGTGTAAGAGTTGTCTTATAGTTTTCAAAGAACATACTTGTATATTTATATATCATCACATTTAGGCTCATGGTAAATTAAAATTTGTATTGCAGTCCTTTCTATGGACAAAGACGTCTAGTGCTTCAATGTGGTGTTAAACTTTTGTGCGATAATGACCTATTTTTATTAGGAAGGGCAACCATTGAATAAGCTCGTAGTCTTTAATATTGGCTAGGCAATGAAGAAGGTTTTGCATTGGCTAGACAATAAACAAGTATAGCATTCATGACCTCCATGTTGCAATCGTTCAGTTAAAAAATCGGGATTTGGAAGCTCTATTAAATGAATCATCTCAAAATCAACCCATATTAAAATTTACAGTGAACAACACTTTAGAAGTTTTATTTTATTTTGATATAATTTGAATTTTAATATTATTAAACTTTATGTTAAAACTTAAAACTATGGATATTTTGAGTTAAATAATGTAATTAGTATTGAATTTTTTTTCTTTTGGATCATTTTTTTAACTATTTTTAATCATGTTGTCATTTATTGTTGAATTTGTATGAAAAATATTTTTATTTTATGTAATTTTTCATTTTATAGGTTGAAATTACGATTTTGACCCTATTCAATCCGATTGGATTCATATTTGTTCAGATTGACATTTAAAGCGGATTTGGGTTAAATAATTCATAATTTGTTTCAAATTGGATCGGATTCAGTTTGCCTTAAAGTTGACGGATTCGGATTTGTTTAGATTGGCATGTACAACGAATTGGATTCAAATTGAATAATTCATAATTTTCTTCGGATCGGATTTGGATTGACTTAAAATTGACGATTTCAAACCGATGCTCAGCCCTACGTAATAATGTGACTTGCCGTTCGGGCCCATTTGGGCATTTGTGTATTTTCCCAGTACGACTGAATAAGTTCAAATATGACCCGTTAAATTCCTTGGCATTAATAGGGTATTAAGAATGAAACGGATTAGAATGATTATATTAATCATAAATATTATGTATTAGTTTTTAACACATTTTTATATAATAATTGTACGTTATGAGTGAATAGTATTATTTTATAATTTAATCACATTTTTTTTATTTTTTTTTATATTTTTTAAAAATATATTTAATTTAAAAAACTAAATATTAATACACTATTTTTAATTTTTTTTAATTATTTAATACATGTTTTTAAGTAAAATAAAAAATAAAAAGGTAAAAATAAATAAAATTTAATTTAATTATTTTAAGTATTGAGTGTTTTATTATTAAAAATATATATTTTTATGTAATTATATGTATATAAAAAATTAAATTAATATATGTTCAATTTCAGTTAACCATAGTTTTTATATTCCAATAATCATCATCACCTCAAGTCTTATAAGTTACTGTTATTTTCGAAGGAAAATTTTCAAATTTTTATGGATAATCGTAGTTTTATTTATCTACAGTTAAAATATACATTTTGATACTCAATTTTAAATTATGAATTTAACATAATTATTTGTTCTAGGATTTATGTTTAGAGTAAATCTAGTAATTTTTTATTCTGGTAAATGTGATTGTTTATGGTTAACAATTCAAATGATACATTAAAAACTCATAATCATAAAAATAATACATTTTATTTAAATTGAAAAGTATATGGGTTACTATTAAGATACTAGTTTTGTTATTATGGGTTTTATAAAATCAAACTTGCTATTTTGAAGATATTTTATTACTAAAAATAAATCTTGAGCTAGTATTAAATTTCAATTTATTTGGAAGTATTCTTATAATCTTAAATGTGAATTTTTTTATGTTAAATGGAATTAAAAACAAATCATTAGAAAATTATGGATTTATTTTTATCAGCTTAAGAATGACCTACGAGATCTCTGTTAATATTTGCACATCTACTACTTAAGCTTAACCACCAAGTCAAACTAAGACTAAGATAGGAATCAATAAGAATATTCTACTGCTTATGTGTTAGGAGTAATTTAGAGAGAGCTAGAGGAAGAAGAAGAACAATAGGGAAAGGAAGGGTGATTGTATAATTTTTCTATGTCCCATTTCCATAGTTTTTTAGCTATATATAGTCTTACAACCGATTAAAAGAAAAATAAACAGAAGGAATGCGTGATAGGGTGGTTGTGTGTCAAAAGAAGGTGGTGAGCATCTTTCCTAACGGTTTGGTGGTCCCCTCCTCCACTGTGCACCATCTCTGCACATGTAGTTATAGCCTTGTGCCCAAAAACTACCTTTGTGCCCACGTGCACTCGTATCAGCGCAGCTTGGCATGCATATCAATATGCACTTATCAACCCTTCCCCGATTGAGAATCCTTGTCCAGAAGGATGAAATCTGGGTAGGATTTGGAGAACTGCTACTCTTTTTCCCATATGGCATCCTTTGTGGGTGTGCCGACCCATCTCACGAGGATTTCCAATTTAGGTCGATATTTTCCTTTTTGAATCACTCTATGAGCAAAAATGGCTTCTGGTTGGGGAAGCATTGTTGAATTTTTTGAGACTGAGGATAGTTGGGGAAAAGGTGGCGTGCAATGCCCCAAGTGTTTTTTTAAGCAAACTGACATGGAATACGTTATGAATTTGAGAATTAGAGGGTAAGGCTAGCTTGTATGCCACCATTCCAATTCGAGCTGTTATTTTATAAGGGCTATAGAAACATGAGGCAAGTTTCATGGAAGCTCGAAATGCCATTGATGTTTGTCTATAGGATTGGATTTTAAGATACACATAATCTCCTACTTCAAAAGAGGTTTCTCATCGATGTCGATCAACTTGGCATTTCATTCAATTCTGAGCCTGAAGGAAGTTATGGACATTGAATGTTCTAAGAATATAAGCCAATAGATGTGGTGGTGGAGTGCTATAAACTATTTCGAATGGAGTCATTTTAGTGGAGGAATATGTTGAGGTATTATAGCTAAATTTAGCCCAAGGTATCCACTCCACCCATTGCCTCGGTTGTTCCCTAATAAAGCAAAGTAAATATTGCCCTAAGGTTCGATTGACCACCTCTATCCGACCATCAATTTGGGGATGGTAGTTGAAACTCATGCATAACTTGGTACCTTGTAGCTAGAATAAGGCTTTCCAAAATGAGTTGATGAATACCTTATCTCTATCACTTACTATGGATATGGGAATGTCGTACATGTGCACAACGTTGGCCACAAATGCCTTGGCAACGACCATTGCAGTAAAAAGGTGTCGCATAGCAATGAAATGGGCATATTTGGTCAAGCGTATGACTACTACCATGATCACAATGTTTCCTTTCAAGGAAGGAAATTCTTCAATGAAATCCATTGAGATTTCAGTCCAAATTTTGGTGGGAATTGGTAAGGGTTGTAGTAGACCTACTCATTTCATGCAGTCACTTTTGCACCTTTGGCATATATCACAAGAGCATAGAAACTCTTTCACTTTTTTTTACATGTAAGACCAACTAAAATTTTGTTTGATACGAGAGAGTGTTTTGTGAAATCCAAAGTGTCCCCCGTTGGTGATGAGTGGAAATAAGCTAATATTTGTGGAACTAGGGAAGACTGTGAACTTAGATACACTTTGTCTCTGTTTAAACATACTCCATCACTTTGATAGATATTTTGTACCTCAAAAGAGGAGATTTTGGCTTAGAGTCTCTCATAGAATGGGTCTTGTTGGTCTTTTTTTGGAGTATGGGCCACCAAGCTACTAGGGGTTAAGAGATGGATAGAAGTTGAAACACTACCGCTCGAGATAAGGAATATGCTCTCTGATTTTCTGAACCCTTTTTATACTTGATTTCATAATCATAGCCAAGGATCTTTGGCAGCCATCGTGCCTAAGCTGGTGTGGTGATCCTTTGCTCTAGTAGGTACTTGAGACTCTTTTGATCAGTGCGTGCTATGAATGGCCTTCCAAGTAAGTAATGATGCCATAACTTGATGGCTCTAACCACTGCTAGCATTTCTTTCTCATAGTTTGATAGGGCTAGAGTTGATCCCTTGAGTGCAGCACTGAAGTAAGCCACTAGATGATTCCCTTGAGTTAGAACTGCCCCAAGACCAATGCGACTTGCATCACATTCGATCATAAAATGTCGAGTGAAATCTGGTAGCCGTAGGATGGAAGGAGAAGTTAATGCTTCCTTCATTTGTTGGAAGGCCATGGTTGTAGCATCATTCCATTGGAATCCCTCTTTTCCTAATATACAGGTTAAGGGTGCTGCTATTCCTCCAAATTGTTTAATGAATTTTCTATAATAATCTACCAACCCGAGGAACCTTCTGACTCTTTTGGTAGTAGTTGGTGTTGGCCATTCAACAACTGCAAAAAGTTTTACGGGATCAACTAAGACTCCTTGTTCTGAGATGAGGTGACCCAAGTATTCTACCAGCAATACACCAAAATGACACTTAGATGGTCTAGTAAATAAACTATTAGTTGCTAGTATCTGTAGAACTATTTACAAGTGTAGGTTATGATCTTCCCATGATCTAGAGTACACCAAAATATCATCAAAGAATACCAGTATAAATTTCCTGAGGTGGGGTCGAAAGAGATCATTCATTAGGCTTTGGAAGTTGGTTGGGGCGTTGGTGAGACCAAATGGAATTACGAGGAATTCATAGTGGCCTTCTTGTGTCCTAAGGCAGTCTTAAGAGTGCCATCCTCATGAACCCTTATTTAATGATACCCTAAACGTAGATCCAGTTTTGAGAAGATCTTGGCTCCATGTAATTCATCTAACATTTCATCTATGACAGGTATAGGGTACTTTTCTTTGACAATGATTGCATTAAGAGCCCTATAATCCATACAGAACCTTCAAACTCCATCTGTTTTTTTAACTAACAAAACTGGTGATGAGAAAGGACTGTTAGTTGGTTTTATCAAGCTTGATTGTAAGAGTTCTTGCACCATTTTCACTATTTTAGTTTTTTGATAATAAGGGTAACGATAGGGTCGCACGTTTACTGGTCCATAGGCTTGGTTGTAGAGGGATGCAATGATCATGTAATCCTTTCGGAGGTAGGCTTGATGAAGGTTCAAATACATGTACCTTGAAGCTGATGAAAGGGTGAGTTTTGGATTGCTCATTAAGGCTATTATCATAGATTATTTGAAGAAACAACTCTGTACCTTGTAGATCGTTGAACTCCTTATAGGTCAAAACTATAATGTTTGCTCGTCCTAAACCTTGGAACTTATGAGAGATACCTTCTACCTTGAATGTGATGGTAAGTTTTTTATAATCCATCTCTATGGGTCCTAGAGTCTTTAACCATTGGACACCTAAAACCAATTGGCATGTTGCAACTGGAAAGACATAAAAATTTGCAGTGATCTGATACACTTGGATGGTAAGGGTGAGGTTACAACATTGTCCAAGGCATTCTATCTTCTCACGATTAGCCATCATTACCTCTAGTTTCTTTCCCTTGGTTATGGTCATTCCAAACTGATTGGTTAGGGCATGATCAATAAAATTATAAGTACTCTCCCCGTCTATCAGGACTAATACCCTCTTATTTTTTAATTGTCCCATAATGCGCATGATTTGTGGATGCTTAGCCCCTACTATTGCATGGAATGAGATCTCATATATCATTTCGTGAGGTTATGGTTCCAGCAGAGTTTCTTCAAGGCTATCTGTGTGACCTTGGATAGAATCTTCTATCATAAATAGTTATGGTCGTGCACAACTAGTAGTGGTCAGCCACAAATTTCTCATCACAGTAGTAGCATAACCCTTTGTCTCGACGTTCACGTGCTTCTTGGTTAATAATTCTCTAAATAGTCATTGGTTGAGTTATTGGGGTTGGATTTAGTCGTTGTTGGGGTGGTGGCCCAAACACACCAGTTGTAGGGTTAGGCGAGGTTCTTAGTGTTACTGTTGTTAATTGGTAATGAGTGTATTGAGTTGTTTTCCTCTTAAGTAAACCCTTCTCTTCGATCAATCTTACCACCCTTATAACATCAACCAATGTTCGAGGTTTTTTTAATTTTGACATCAATTCTGATTTCGTCTCTTAGCCAAGCAATAAAAAAACTATTATAAACTCCTCTGGCAAGCCATCAACCCTATGAGAAAGCTTCTCAAATGCTTTATGGTAGGTAGCTACACTTGAGGTGTGATTGAGTCGAGTCAGTGCTTCTAAAGGATCCTCATAATCAATGGGGGTAAATCGTAATTGTGTAGCTTTGGTGAATTCTTACCAAGTAAGTGGTCCACGGAACTTAGTGAGCCATGGATGCCATTGTAAGGCAATGTCTTCGAGGTGGAATGAGGCCAATGTATTCGTTGTTCTGGTATGATGTTGGTGAATTTGAAGTACTATTTGGCTTTATATATCCAACCGAAGGGATCCTCACCAACAAACACTAGAAATGATAGTTTTAGGTGAGAGCGTTGGTGGTTTATATTGGTTCGAGATGTATGTGGGTAAGGATGTGGATGTGGGTTTTCTTCCCTTGCAAAGGGATTAACCTCAGGGGAAGTTTGAAAGGCACATAACGCCTACAATTCGATGAGTACTGCTTGTAAGGTAGTGCTCACTTGGTCGAAGTCGAACTCATGTCCCGCAAGGGTTTCCATCACTTCATTGCTGAATTCAGTGTTGGATTTTCCCAGGGTATCCATGGCTCTCATACCACTATTAGGAGTAATTTAGAGAGAACTAGAGGAAGAAGAACAGTAGGAAAAGGAAGGGTGATTGTATAATTTTTCTCTATCCCATTTCCATAGTTTCTTGGCTATATATAACGTTACAACCGAATAAAAGAAAAATAAATAGAAAGAATGCGTGATAGGGTGGTTACGTGTTAGAGGAAAGTGGTGAGCATCTTTCCTAACGGTTTGGTGGTCCCTTCTTCCATTGTGCACCATCTCTACACCTGTAGTTGCACTCTCGTGCCAAAAAACTACTTTTGCGCCCACGTGCACCTGTATCTGCGCGCTCGTGCGCCCATCTCTACGCGACTTGGTGCACCTATCGGTCTGTAATTATCACTATGACGTAAGTAAGATGATATTTTCATTTTATTTAATATATTAGTAAGTAGTGGAAAACAAAACCTTTTTTAAAATAAAGTAAATTAAAGTTAAGTAATTAAGTGTAAAGAAGACAAAGGCAAGGAAAGCAAGCAACAAGGTAAAAAGAAAATAGATTAATATAAGAGAACATAGGGTACCTAGAGCACTAACCAACATTGGACAGATTACAAAGGTCACATTAGAGTTCTCCAAGAAAAGAAGCAAAGAGAAAAAGTGTTTTCATTTGTCAATAAAAGAGAGAGCAGTAGTAATAGCCTACTAGTAAAGTGCAAAGTAGCAAAGCTAGTTTTAATCTTTTTTACTTAAATAATGACGAAGCAAACTAAAGGCAACAAAATGCATATGAAAAGACGAAGAAGACCTAACTACTACTAGTCTAAGGCAAAAAGACGTAAAGCAAAAAAGGAAAGAGATTAAGACATGGGGAGAGTAGAACCTCCTGGATAACTTAACTAAGTAAGTCTAGTCGATGGAAATATACTAAAAGAAACAGAAAATAATAACTATTAGTTTATTCTATTAATCTTTGCTTGAAGTCAAAACAATTAAGCGTAAAAAGGACAAGAACGAAATTCATATTTATAATATTTTTATGTAAATTAAGAAGTTGAAATAATTTATATTATTATTCTCTCATATTTATTTTTTAAAAAAAATTACTATAACTAATAAAATATTAAAATTATTTTTGTTCTCAAATTCTTAATAATTTATTCATTTTTAATAATTATTTTCTTTACTTAAAAATGTTACACAAATCTAGTTTTAATGCTAATATATAACTTTTTTAGTTAAATTATTGATTGAATAATAAATATTATTTGTTAATTTAATATTAAACTAAAGTTAAAATAATTTAAATTTAATATAAAAATAAGTAGGTATAATGTTTTATAACTGATATTTTATAGTACGATTTTAATTTTTTATTTAATAAAATATATACGTAAATTTGGATAATATTTTAAATAAAAATTAACTCAAATTGAATCATGTCCAACCTAGGCCGCGATCACGAGAATAGTTTAATAATCTTATTAATAAAATAAATAATTTTAATCATATTATTTAAAAAATTATAAAAAAAATCATTAAAATATTTTATTTTTAATTATACATTTATCTTTAACAAATAAAGCGATAATGTTTTTGTCAACTAATTGAATACATAGTTATTAACTATGAAACATTTTTATTATAGATTTAATTGTATAACATAAAATTTTTAAAAATAAAATTTTATTTTTAAATATCTTCACGTAATATATATATATGCTTTTTTATAATTAAAAAATATATATTTACAACGTATAATGAAAAATAAAGAGAAAAAATAATAAAAAGAGATATAAAAAAAACAATAAATTTAGAATAACTAAATAAACAATAGGACAAAAAATGGGTTGGAGATGAACAACTAATGAACGATATAACATTTGTACGCGAAAGGTGAAACCACCTTATCATGACAAATTTGATTTTAGTTTCCAGAAAGGTAGAGAAGGGTCCAACCTTTTTAGCATAGACTTCGCTCTTACGTACATTATACGGTGAATGCTAGGACCGTACTGCAACAATACAATCAACGTAAAGAAAAAATCTATATGTAAATTACCATCTTATATAACTATGAATTTAAGAAACATTGTAAACAAAATATATATATATATATATATATATATATATTATTTTAATAAAAATATGTTAAAATTATTAAGATTTCTTGATATATGGATAATTAAAAACTTAAAATTTAAAATTCAGATAAACATACACTTTTAATTTATATATTAATTTATTTATAATTTCATAAATATTATATCTAAAATTTTATTTGTTAAAAATTAAAGTAAAAATATGTACCCTTCTTCGCAACCATATATATCTACCCATACTCTTTTACATTTATATATTATATTGTATGGTTATTATGAAAATATAATTCATGAAATTTTATAGAATAGTTTATATTATCTTAAATATTTTACTCGAAATATTATTTATTATAACAATAAATAAATTTTTAAATGATTTTACATATGAAAAAAACATTTTAGATGATTCGGAGATTGATGGAAGTCAAAATTTAAGAAAAAGTTTTAAAGATGATTATTAACTATCATTAAAACTTTTTCCTAACTCTTTTGGAATGGTTACCAATCGTCCTTAATATTTTTTGTCATGTAAACATCAAACTTTATTTTTTTTCTCACATTTTTCCTAATTATTAACATACACGTAATATACCAGCTCCCTCAACCACCAATGCTGACCACAGAGAACGTCAGCCATGGCTGGTTGAGACCACAGGACGTCCACCAGTTTGCACGCAACCAACTCCCAGCCTACAGCGATGGCTCCAACCAATTCTTCCTCCAATTACACACAAAATGAATCTGGCTACTGTTTCACCACCACTAGCCCCCCAACCTCCAACCTCCTTCACAGACTAAGTCTTCCAGCTCGAGCGGACGTAAGAGATAATGTTTATTTTGCGCTAACTGTTTAACACATAAATTAAAGTAGCAAAGTGAACTCTTTAAATGCGTTTTAAATATTAATTTATATTTTAAATTGTTATTAATTATGATTTAATGTGTTTTTAAAGCTTTGTATCATACTTATTTGTAGGGTTTACGATAAAGTTGCGATAAAGTGTAATGGCAAAGAGGTTATCATTGATTTTGATCCAAATATCTTTCAGTAAGCATAAAGAATGACTTATTGTTCAATCTTTGTATAGCCTTAACCTATAAACATATGTCCGAGTTTTGATGTACCCTAATCTTGAGACACAGTTCTCAAGTCTTGAGGTGCCTTAGCTTTAAAGATTGATTCTACAAGCATATATACTCAAAGTCTAGAACATTCTATAACATTCAAGAACCAGCCATATGCTTTATCCTTCAACATGGTTGTGTCTTAATTAATTTAT
This sequence comes from Hippophae rhamnoides, assembly GCA_033030585.1. NCBI lineage: Eukaryota > Viridiplantae > Streptophyta > Magnoliopsida > Rosales > Elaeagnaceae > Hippophae > Hippophae rhamnoides. The sequence goes on along the minus strand of CM065438.1, from coordinate 21,183,327 downwards.
GTTACTCATATATTTTTTGACATGCTACTACGTATACCTTTATGTAATTGACAAGTATATGTATAATATCTTTTATATATATAACCAAGGCCAAGAGATTCACATTTCCTAACATCTCCTTACTTTCTCATTCTAAATTAGATTATCCTCTAATATTTTGGAGCCTATTGTGGAGCTTAGGATTTAAAGGTCAAACTTTTATTTTTGATCCCGTATTTTCTAAGATTCATCCTGAATTTTAAGAGAAAATCCTAAAAACCAAAACACTTCACCCATGCTCTCACTAATGATAGCTATTATGGATGGTATTCAAGTTTAAGAAGTTAGAGCTAAATAAGCTTGAGTTGAAGAAGCTAGAGCTGAAGAAGCTCCAATTGAAAAGGCTTAAGTTGAAAAAGCTAGAGTTAAAAAAGCTATAAAAGAAGCTCGAGCTAAAAAAGTTAGAGCCGAAGAAGCTCAAACTATAGAAGTTAGAGCTGAAGAAGCTCGAGTTAAAGAAACTCAAAATGAAGAAGTTAGAGCTAAATAAGCTCAAGTTGAAGAAGCTAGAGTTGAAGAAAATAGAGCTAAAAAAAGCTAGAGTTGAAAAAGCTCCAATTGAAGTAGCAATTAAATATATAGAATTCGAGCCAAGAAGGAATGAGCCTGGAAAAGTGGAAGATATAGCGGAGGAAGTCTTGCATCATAATTCCCAAACTAAAGTATAGCCAGCTCAGTTGGAATGCTCGACACCTAAAAAAGTAAAGTTTTTAATATACTATTTTGGTTATTGTATTCATTTCATATGAAATATATCTTAAAAAATCAAAGTTGTTTCTAAAAATAAAACCACGAGTCAATCACTTCATTCGTGAACCAAGTAGAATGCTTTAGTGAAAAGAAAAATACGAGTTGATCACCTCGATTATAAACCATGTAGAATACTTGAACAAAACCACAAGTTGATTACCTCGATCATAAACCAAGTAGACTACTTTGGTGAAAAGAATAATACGAGTTCATCACCTCAATTAGGAACTAGGTAGAACACTCTGGTGTAAAGATAAATGCGAGTTAATCACTTTGGTCGTGAACCAACTAAAGCAGTTAAGCAAAATCACAAGTTGATCACCTTGGTTAGAAACTAGGTAGAAGGCTTTGGTAAGAAGAAAAATATGAATTTATTACCTCGATTGGGAATTAGGTAGAACGCTCTAGTCAGAAGAAAAAAATACAAGTTGATCACCTTGGTAAAGAACCAAGTAGAGCGCTCATGTTAAGGCACAAGCTAATCACCTTGGTAAAGAGCCAGGTAAAGTGCTTGCGTTAAAATAAGAGTTGATAACCTTGGTAAAGAACCAGGTAGAGTGCTCACATTAAAGCATGAGATAATCACCTTGGTAAAGCACCAGTTAGAGTGTTCGCATTAAAGCACAAGATGATCACCTTGGTAAATAATTAGGTAGAGCATTCATGTTAAAGCACGAGCTGATCACCTTAGTAAAGAACTAGGTAGATCAATCGCATTAAAGCATAAGATGATCACCTCGGTCACATACCAAGTACAACACTTGCATTGAAGCACAAGATCTAATCACTTTGATAAAGAACCAAGTAGAACGCTCACATTAAAGAATGGGCTGATCACCTTGGTAAAGAACCAAGTAGAAAGCTCGCGTTAAAGCACGAGTTAATCACCTTAGTAAAGAATTAGGTAGAGCACTCGCGTTAAACCATAAGTTGATCATTTTTGTAAAGCACCAAGTAGAATGCTCACATCAAAGAATTACTTTATCATCTTAGTAAAGAACCAGCTAAAGTGCACATGTTAAAGCATAAGCTCATCACCTTGGTAAAGAACCAGGTAGAGTGCTCATGTTAAAGCACAAGTTAATCATTTTAATAAAGAACCAGGTAAAACACTCAAATTAAAGCACGAGCTCATCACCTTGGTAAAGAACCAAGTAGAATGCTAGCGTAAAAGCTAGTTGATCACCTTGGGAAAGAACTACGTAAAGCGCTCACGCTAAACCATGAGTTGATCATCTTAGTCACATAAAAAGTAGAGCATTGGTATTAAAGCATGAGCTAATCACCTCGTTCACATACCAGGTAGATCGTTCACATTAAATTATGAGCTGATCACCTAGGAAAAGAACTAGGTAAAGAGCTACCCTAACTATTAATCTACTTACTATATCTCTATGCACAATCATTACAAGAAGAAGAAAGGAGAAGTAAAAGCTTGGATAAAGACAATCATGATCCTCCAACCCAAACCAAAAAAGAAAAGAAGCTTGGGCATTGCTATTAAAGAGTCCATTCTCATCGAGCCAACAGATAACTCCTTCAACTACTCAAGATTTGAGGGAAAGGCTCATTGAAGACTTAACCTAAGATGAAATTGAGGGTGTGACTCTACATCGTGTGGAGCATTATGTCCAACACCTCTCATGTATGGCTGTTGAGAAAAAGCTCGACGTCATGCATGAGGACGTCGATCCTATTCTTGTAATGAGTAGGCTCCTTTTTTAGATTGAATGTGTTGTTTCACTTACCGAGCTTTTTACTTTTCTACCTCAGTTAAAAAACTGAGTTAAAAGAGTAAAAAAAACTTGATATTTGAACATAAGAAATGACCTACTACTCGAACTTTGTAGAGCTCTAGCCTTGATACATGTACTCAAGCCTTAATGTGTCCTAGTCTTGAGATACAGTGGCTGAGCCTTAAGGTGCCATAGAGCCTTGAGGTATCTGTTCAAGCCTTGATATGTCCTAATCTTAAGACATAATGCCCAAGCCTTGAGGTGCCCTAGTCTTGAAAATTGATTCTACATGCATCCTCACAAGTCTAGAACATTATGAAACGTTCAAGAACTGACCATCTGCTTGATCTCTCAATATGGTCGATCCTTAGTTAATTTATATTTATTCATATATTTTTGACACGTTGCAACGTGTATTTTTATGTAATTGATACATATATATGTAATATCTTTTATATATATATGAATATAAACTTGGTGAGTAACCAAAGTCAAAAGGATTTTTATTTCTTAACGTCTCTTCAATTTCTCTTTCTAAATCGAATTATCACCCTATAAGAAGATCGAGCTTAATTCTAATGGTAGATAACTAGTTTAACTTATAGAGCTTAATTCTAATGGTAGGAAACTAGTTTAATTCTTACTTTTGATTGATTCATTTAATATTTAATTTCCAATCATTTTTTCAGCTTTTGCATTTAGTTCTTTTTAATTAATTTTTGGTGTTTCAGAAACATCATCCGGTAATAGTACTATAGTCGATCACAATTTGGACTTTGAGTTTGGACAATTCAATATCAAAGCAAAATAGTCCGACAATTGGAATTGATAATAGCCCAAATGCTGCTGTGGTTCATCAATATTCAGCTTCAATCCCATTTGAAAGTGATTCGAGAAGTTCTCAGGGTGGATTTAGGCACAATCAGGTTCGTAAGTTTTCTTCATTTGTGTTTTCTAAATTGCTTTTTATTTATGCCCACCAAATGCTTGATGTTATTTCTGCAGCTAGAACCACACAGGGGAGACATTGAGGTTCTAAGAAAAGATGGGTGCTTCGAGAATGAAACCATGAAGCTTCTCAGTAGAACCCATCTTGAAACTTCAACTGCTGCTACTGAAGCTCATAGATATGGTCAATTCAGAAGATCACTTGGGGTTTGCGTAGCTCTTGTGTATGTCTAGTCTTTCACAATCACTCCAAAGTTTTAATCTTTTAAATTTGTTTCCTATGAAGGGCTTAAGTAATTTTTACATTTGAAGATGATATTTTGATTGTCCACGGTACGCAGAAATATATTGCCAAGAGAAAAAGAGAACAAGAAAGGCGATACATAGATTATAGAAAAACTAATATGATTATTATTATTATTAGATTGTTATACATCTATATATATATAGATGTATAACAATAAATGACAATAATTTTAAATTTATTAATATTAGATCTAAATAAATAAATAAATTACTTGTATTATATTTACAATAAATGACACTATAACATCTTTCAAAAATAACTTATAAATTGAAGAAAAATATAAGCACTCAAAGAGAAAGTTCTCAACTCACACTCAAACTAAGAATACAAAGACTTAATTGTTTTTTATGGGATAATTAAACCAAATCCAAGGTAGGCTATTTATAGTCATCATCATACAATCTACACCACACAAATATAAAACTAAGAAATAATTCTAGCCACACAAATATTATCTATACATTTATCTTTTCTACAACATTCAACTTTATTCATCCTTCAACCACTCCGTTTATTATGTTGGTGTTGATTTTCAACACTCCCCTTCAACACCAACTTTCAATATTTTTACTGTGTCAAGCTGACCGCGAAACATTTCGAACTTACCAACGCTTAAGCTTTTTGTGAACAAGTCTGCAACTTGATCATCTGCCTTAATTTGCCTCGTCTCAATTTCTTCTTGCAGAACCTTTTCTCTGATAAAGTGATAGTGTACTTCAACATGCTTAGTTCTTGCATGAAAGACTGGATTCTCTGCCAAACGAATTGTTGAATGATTTTCACAGTATGACGAAATTGCATAATCTATTGGTTGTTGTAGATTATTCATTAGATGTATCAAACATGTACTCTCTTGAGTTGTCATTACCGCTGCTCGATACTCAAATTCAGTGGTTGATAATGATATTATCGACTGTCTCTTGCTATACTAAGAAATTTTTCTAGAACCAAGCTTAAACACATACCCAGTTGTTGATCTCCTGCATAGTCAACATCGTAATAACCAACTAACTTGTCGTCTCAAAATTTCTTATACAAAAGACCATAGTCAATTGTACTTTTCACATATCTTAGTATTCGTCAAACTGCTTCCAAATGAGGCTTCTTTGGATTTTGCATGTACCGACTCATTATACTAACTGCATAAGAAATGTCAAGTCAAGTTAAGTTAAGGTTAAGTAGATTAGACTGCATACCAATCTTTGATACATTGCCGCATCTTCCAAATCTTTTCTTTCATGTGCACACATGTTGGCATTTGGTTTTATTGGCGTCGAAATCGGTTTGCATTCAAGCATTTCAAACCTCTTCAACAAATCTTTGGAATATTTTTGTTGACAAAGAAAAATTCCTTCTTGTGTACAGTCAATCTCTAGACCAAGGAAGTGCTTGAGTTATCCAAGTTCCTTCATATGGAAACAAAATGATAAATTCTCCTTTGTTCGAAGAATTTATGCCTTATCATCACTAGTTATGATTAAATCATCTACGTACACTAGTACGATAGCTAGCTTTCCTTCATTGGTTTTGATAAACAAGTTGGAATCTACAGGTATTACTCAATAACTACTTTGTGTTAAAAATTCAGAAATCTTACCATACCATGCCCTGGGTGTCTATTTCAATCTGTAAAGTGCTTTTCACAGCTTACACACATATTCAGGATGATCTTGGCTCTAAAAACCCATTGGTTGGATCATGTGATCCAGCTCTCCATGAAGAAAAGCATTCTTCACATCCATTTTCCATAAATTCCAATCTTTGTTGGCTACAAGTGCAAATAGGACTCGTACAGTTGTAAGTTTTGCCATCGAATTAAACGTTTCATCATAGTCTAGTCCGTACTGTTAAGAAAAACCACGAGTTATCGATCGTGCCTTGTATCTCTCAATTGACCCATTTGGACGATGCTTTATCTTGTAAACCCATTTACATGATATGGGTTTCGCATCTCCTAGTTTTCGCACCAAATCCCAAGTTTGATTTTGCTGAAGTGCATCGATCTCTTCTTTCATAGTTGTCATCCACTCAGATCTTTGTGATGCTTCTTCAAACATCTTAAGTTCTATTACTTCTTCAACTATGGTTGCATTAGCATATTTGGGATTTGGCCTTCGTGTTCTTGTTGACCTATGAAGTTGAGATTGTGGAGTTGACTCTTCCGTTTCACTAGGCTCACCTTCTTCATTTAGTTGTTGATATATGCCAATTTTCCAAGGATTCTGAGTTACTCTTTGTTCGACACCATCATCATTTGGATCTCTGGATTCATCTAAACTTGGTTGGAATTGAATAGTATGCTTCCCCATCTTTTATTACAACTTGTCTCCAAATTCTCTCGAGTCTGGTAATGCCTCCTTCTCTGAGGACCACCAAGAAGATGCTTCATCGAACACTACATCTCATAAAGTGTAGCACCTTCCACTCGTTGGATCACAACATTTCCACCCTTTTCTTTGACTGTCGTATCCCACAAAGATACACTTAACAACTTTCTTGTCAAATTTTCTCCGCAAATGATTAGGAATAAATACATAACATACACAACCAAATACTCGAAAGTAGCTAACTATACGTTTCATGTTCCACAGTTTTATCAAAGGGTGAAAAAAATTCTAACCTTGGTTAAGGAAGTCTATTGATCACAAAGGTTGCAGTCCTCATCGCTTTAGCCCAAAACCTCTCAGGTACATTCTTTTCATGTAGCATACTCTCACAAATTTCTATAAGATGCCGATTCTTTCTCTCTGTTACATCATTTTTTTGTGTGTTGGCACAAATGTACTGATGGCGTATTCGACATTCCCTTAGGTATTAAGAGAACTCGCTTGAGCTATATTCTCCGTCGTTGTCTATGCGCAAGCAACGAATCTTCTTTCCTACTTCTCCTTCAATTGACTCTCTAAACTTTTTAAACTTTGAGAATATGTCACCATGTATCGCATACCACCAATTGATGATTGCTTAATAGGACCAGATACATCAGATTGAACTAACTCCAATGGTTCTTTTGCATTAAACTTTGATTCCTCATATGAAATTTGGTGAGCTTTACCATATTGGTATCCTGCACAGATCATGTATGTTCGCACATCTAGTTGAGGAATCCCTTTAAGCATCGACTTCTTCACCATCACACTTAGTTTGGAATAGCTAACGTGACCTAACTGCATATGTCATAGATCTGATGTCTCATTTCTTCTTATTCTGTCTACATATGCAGATTCTGTTGACATCACGTAGACTGATTCCAATCATTGCCCCTCAATTGTCGGTATTTCTAAGATTTTGAGATCACGATACACCTTCACGTCTCAAGGACTGAACAATACATAGTGGTCTGATGTTGTCAATTGAGCCACAGATAGCAATTGTTTCTTCATTCCTGGGACATGAAAAACATCTTGAAGTGGTACTTGATTAGTATTATATCGAGGTGTAACTATCGTCTTACCGATGTGGATTATCGGTAACCTTGAGTTGTCAGTTGTCACCACTACACGACCTCCTTTGTACTCAGATATGCTTTCCAACTTTTATTTATCTCCTCTCATATGATTTGAGCAGCCTGAATCTACGATCCAGTCATTCTTGCAGTCAATTTGTTTTGATGTTATCGCCGTAAGAGCTAATTCTTCTTCCTCTGTAGCAAATAATGATATGGCATCCCAACCATTTTTGCTATATGATCACCACACAAATTATGTGTGCAATGAATATGCAATTATGCATATCGCAACAAGTAATATAATGATAAGTAAATATCGTTCTCACAAAAATTATTTTATTAGAAACTCATTTTTAAAACTAAAAATAATAAAAATCAATTTTTTTGTGTTTTTATATTTTAAGGAAGTAAAATTAAAATAAATAAAAGTAAATAACAATAATTAATTAAATCAGATTTTGTGACAAAAAAGATATATGAGAAAATATCTACGAATACTTAATCCTCCAATTTTCTAAATATGTGAATCGCTAAAATCCCTTCAATATAATTATCAATTAATTACATGATCAATTGAATCTAATCTAGCATGCATTCCTCTCTCGAGTAAACTACACACCATATAATAATTAATTTAATCACATTCTCATGCTAATTAAATTGCATACTACTCATTAAATTCATCAATTATGGATCACATATATAAGAATCATACATTTATGTATAGTAACTATGCATATTATTTAATAAAGACAAATAATTATGCATGTTATTTAGTTAAAGCAAAATTATTGTCTTGTCCATAAAATCATGTAAATGAGTTTCAAGAAATAAAGAAAATATAATAAAAAGTCAATCTAATTTGAGTACATAGTTCGATTAATCAAATATCCTCTCAATCGATCGAGTATATCAATTAATTAATTCTCAAAAAAGTGTATCAATCTAGTCATTAATCTCGATCGATCTCATGCTAATTAATTCAAAAGGTAATATAGTTCGATCAATATAGTAACTACTCGTTCGATCAAGTACCTGTTTTTATATTGTTCCTATATGTCTATTATGCAATCTAACGTACATGTGAATGGAAATATACTTAAGATACGATTATTGAGGCTCAATAGTTTATTTGACTTGAAAATATTCTTCTAAGATACATCTAGAAACTAAAATTACAATTATATATTTTGTTTATGAATATCGTCAATACTCACATAAACCTTACAATCTTTCCCTTTGGTATATTCATATGACAAAACTTCTCTCACACTATAAAACGCTCATAAAAAAATTTAATAGTGAAACTATCCTATGATTTGGTAAACTATCGTCGCTTACATTTTGACAGTTCTTATTTACATTAAAAAAAACACCAATAAACAAACAACTTATTTTGAAAGATTCATTATTTATAATAGTTTAGTGTATCTAATAATAGAAAAGCAAGAATGTTCAAAAGATGATTAAACAAATGATAGAAATTAAAAATTCCTCTTATATTACATATCCAAAAATTCAAAGTAATTTAAAAATAAAAATCTATTCCTAAATTAACTATCACCATTTTTTGATATTTCAATTAAAGTTTAAATGTTTTGATACCAATTTTTCTCCCACTTTTATCATATGAATAAACAAGCACATAACAAAGATAAGAATAGAGAAATAAAACAAATATAAAGTAGAAATGAAAATATTTCTTTTTAACATAGGATAGTAGATTAATCCAAACATTACTACAAAACTACACACATATGACAAACTAACTTGTGTTCAAAATGTGATTAGTCATTAACAACATAAATAAATGTAAGCAATACATACAAATATAATCACATATATAGTGATATATCCACAATCACAATGAGTTAAGTTTTGGAATAACACTAGTATGTCAATCAGTCTATTCATAATTAATTATAAAAGATTTATAGAAAAAAGTAGCACAATCATGAAAAAAATATAGTTGAGTTCAAACTTACACACAAAAAAAATTCACCAAGAGACAAATTTAATAAATTTTTTTTTGTTTTGTATTCCCTTCTTGTATTTTTTTAAGGGATTTGTTATTTATATTCTTTTTGTATAACCATTTGTGGATCTTTCTTTTTATGCAAGCAATTACTTTTGTATTATTTTTCTTTTTTTAATAATATTATTTTTAAAAGAAATATACACGAGCTAAAAATCTAGAATAATGACTTTCACACTAATTATAAAATAATCATCTCTGCTCACACGACAGCTTCATACATCACAGTATGTAGTCTTTTCAAAACTAGATATCTTTCTATAGTAACATTTTATAAAGTGTAAGATAAACCTCATACATAATTCATGCTGCCAAGGTTATCTAAGTCCCTAAATACTCATATAATCAATTATAAATTTCATGCATGACATACATATGTGTCTAGTGAGTGAATGATTAAGATCATGTTGACATCAATCATTATATGTATAAAATATATAATTGCATAAGTTATAGTATCAAGTTGTTAAAGATCTAATTAAAAGTTGGAGAGTGGCATGTAATATTCATATAAGTTAAAGCAAGCCTATTTTTCCTTTATATATATATATATTCTAACAAAAAATACTAGGGAATTTTAATCAATAATGCATATTCTTAAAACGCTTTTAAGATATTCAAATCATTAGATATCAAGTGCTTTAGTGAATAAATCAACTAATTATCCCGTAGGTACAAATACAACTATAAATATTTGATAAATTAATTTAATGAAAAAGTTTATTTTAATAGTTTTAGCAAAACAAGAAAGAAAGAAAAAGATAGAATAAGCACAATTAAGTTTTTGTATGGTTAGTTTTAATTATGTGTTTAGATTTATATTTATAAAATATTTTCAAGCATTTTAGGTTAAAGTAAAATTATCATATTATCAATAAAATTAATTAAATAAGTTTTAAGAAACAAGGACAGTATAGTATAAATCTAATCCAATTTATATTAAAAATATGTTTTTAAATCAAAATCATGGTCGTTTGATCGATCGATACATAATTCAATCAATTAAATGTTATCTTAATTGATCCAACGTATCATTTAATTAATTCTAAAAAAAATTGATTTAATTATTAATATCGATCCATCAGTGTTCAATCATTTGAGTATATATTAATTAAATGATCGTTATTTTGTGTATAATATATAATCTAACATATACGGAAAACAAAGATACAGTCGAGGATAGTTTTTTCAACTTGATATAGTTAATATTCACGTAGACTTTACACTCAAATTTGTCAAGCAAATCATGTGTACATTTGTTGATACGAAAGACCCATTTACATGCCAATGCCTTATCAAAGTCGTTGGAATCCGACGAGGTCGTCAAAACATTTGTCATAATCTTGAAATGTCACCGAAATTTTGATCGAATTCTGGCAAAAGTCACCAAAAAGTTCACCCGTGGACAACAATGATCGTGAGAACTCTGACCATGTATGATTTTATTTTGTTTTGTGGGAAGGTAAATGTAGAGATATTTTGATCTTATTATTGTATGAATAAGAGAGTAAAACTACGTAGCTTTTGATATATAGGTGGTAATTTTAGTAAAATAATGGATTTAATTATAAAATTTCTATATATTTGTGTTGTCTCTGGTTTTGCAAACACCACCTGCTCGGCAAAAATCCTGAAAGAGGAGTAACTCGATCCGTATGGACTTGGTACGGCCTGTGACTGTGAGTGTCACTAGAAGATGGTGGGCAGCTTGGCGGCAGAAAAATACTCTGCAGACCGTGACACTCGTCGCATCTCTGGCCATTGCATTCTCTATTTTTGCCATAATTGGACGCCGGAATGCTTTGACTAAGGCTATGAGTAACCAGAGTATTTGCATTTTTCCGGCAATTTTCAACTTCGGCGATTCAAATTCCGATACGGGTGGCATGTCCGCCTTGTTCGAAAGGAAGCCTTATCCAAATGGAGAGACCTTTTTCCATAAACCTTCTGGAAGGTACTGCGATGGGAAAGTCGTCCTTGATTTCATGGGTGAGATCACAAATCACACTATACTCATTCATCATTCTTTCAGTACTAAGCCTATGGATCTGATATTGATTTATTATAAATTTGTGTAGCTGAGAAGTTGGGTTTGCCATATATTAGTGCATATTTGGATTCCATTGGGTCCAATTTTCGGAATGGAGCAAATTTTGCAACTTCAGGCTCAACGATTCAGCCTATAGATACCAAGTTATTAGCAGGTTTCAGTCCTGTCTCCCTAGACAAACAGCTTATGCAGTTTGAGCAGTTCAAAGCACGCACCCAGTTGCTAAATTCTCAAGGTTAGCCATCGTTTTTTTTTATTTTTTATTAGTTCTGAATCTAATCTGTAATGGATAAAAAACATATACAATGAAATCACTTGTGTCTTTTATGCTTTGGTTCAGCCAGTGAGTCATGGGTCAAAGCCCGTTTGCCAAGACCAGAGGTTTTTTCCAAGGCATTATACACGTTAGATATTGGGCAAAATGATCTTCATGCTGGGTTGGAAGGTTTAGCAGAAAATGAAGTTTTGGAATCTATTCCTCATATTATTAGTTTGTTTTCTGATGCAGTAAAGGTAACAAGTGGACAAAGAGAGTGAAACTTTTATCAGTTAGTTCTGTCTTTTTTCAGTCGAAACATATTAGTATATTTTTTTAATAGTGCATCATAGGGAAAGCTGGAATATTAGTGCGGATTAAAACTTTGCTGGCGTTTCTTATTTCAGAAACTTTACAAACTTGGAGCAAGATTGTTTTGGATCCACAATACAGGTCCGATCGGTTGCTTGCCTTACTTTGTCGTATTTTATCCTCCAAAGCCTGAAAAAAGGACCCAAATGGTTGCTTGAGGTCCCATAATAAGGTCGCCAAGGAATTCAACAGGCAGCTCAATGAGACGGTATCGCACCTGAGGCTGCAACTTTCAGAAGCAGCATTTACTTATGTGGACATATATGCTGCCAAATATTCTCTAATTTCTGAAGCAAACAAGCTTGGCAAGTCCATCAATGATCCTTCAACTGCTGTTTCTACTTGCAAGAATGTACAATTGTCTTTGGGAATTCAACTTGTGATGTGTTTATCTTAGTGTAAATTAGTTCTTTTTTGTTGGGGGCTTGCAGGTTTCACTAATCCACTTGGATACTGCTGTGGACATTACGGCAGGGACTTTCGTGTTGGATGCGGAAAGAAAGCAATAGTAAATGGGACTGAACTCTTTGGAGCTGCATGCAAGGATCCTTTAGTTTATATTAGTTGGGATGGAATTCATTATTCTCATGCTGCAAATAGATTGGTAGCCTCCAAAATTCTTGATGGCTTTCTTTCAGAACCTGCAACCTCTATCACTCAAGCATGTCACAACCCTCTTGGTTCGTAATCACAGGACCAAGCTCCAATCTGAAGATAAAAAGAATTCTGCATCTGATGAGATTTGGTTAATTTCAAAGAAACATGATGATAACACGTTTATGCATACCTTATCCAAAATCCTCCGAGCATTCTGTCTAATGCTGCCACTGGTCGGGTTTTCTATGTTTTTTATTCTCATATAGTTACTTTATGCCAATATCCAAGTTTGTTAGCAGCCAGATGTGGCCTACTTTGGCTCCTCTTCTCCATTTCGATATTGTTACAGCAAACATCTCTTATTTGCAAAATTGCATTATGGAGACATTTCATTTGACCCCTCACAGTTGGGGGATTCAATAAAATCTGTTTGTGGTGAAGTCTATCGATTTCTTCAACCAATATTTCCTTACTAGGAAGCATTCCTTCCATCAAGGTCGGATTTCTGACCTTAACTTGATTTCTACAGTTATTGTTTTTATCTTTTATTCTTCTATATTTGTGGTTTAAAACTATACTCTTGATAGCCTAAATTCTGCAGAATTGGTTTCTTCTAGTAAAGTTCGATTTCCCTTTCAATGTGGTATTTGATACCTTATTAGTTCGATATTAATCTTTTGGTACTTGTTATTGTACAGGTTCATGGGTGGTAATTTAAAAGTATCTAAATTATCCAAAATATATCCATTTATTAAAAAAAGAAATTTGTATAAAAAGTTGAAGGATATTTCAATCATTTAAATTTATTATTGTAATTATGATAATTAGTATTACATTTTTTCTCCCCTTCTTCTTCTTTCTTCTTCGTTATCTTTCCTTGAATTTAGGGTATAGTATTTAACTAGAGTTTTAGGTCTAAGGTTTATAGTTTCATGTGAGAATTTACAATAGGACCAAATGAATTTAAAGGCAGTGATTAGATTATTTTTAAAAATTATAATTTTAAATTTGATACCTCAGTACAACGACAAAACATATAATAACAAATAAATAATAAGTGCAAAAGTTAAAAAATCAATAAAGATACTTTTAAATGAAAATAACATATATACAACAATAACTTAAAAGAAAAACTATTTGTCTATTTAATCTATTTAGTATGAAAATTAAATATTTAAGGACAAACTCGTTTCTATATTACCCATATGGATAATGTCGTAATATATTTTACTTACGAACTTTTACTCTATTTTCAAAAATCTTAAAATTAATGTATATGAATCATAATCATTGTTCCAATTAGGAGTAGGTACATTTCACATTTGGTCAATTTTTGCTTAAAATGTTAATCAAATTGACATATATTAGTTTGTTAAATCAAAAATCGAAATTAACCTATAAAATGTTAGATAAAAAACATTTGCTCAACTTATTTATGTTGATTTAGGGTTTAGACCTACATATTTTTTAAATGAATTAAAACTATTTTGACTTTATGTTAATGTTAAATTAACAAATAAGATTTATTATTTAATTAATAATTTAATTAAAAAATTATACATTAACATTTAAATTATAATTGTACATCAATTTAAAAGTAGATAACTTTTAAACTAGTAAATCGTTGAAAATTTGAGAATAAAAATACAATTTAGATTTTTTATTAGTTATAATAATTGTTTAAAAAATGAATAGAAGAGAAAAATAATATAACTTGTTTTACTTCTCAAATGACAAAAACTTAATTAAAATTAAATTATTATAAAAATATATGATATATATACTATAAATTTATAAAATTATAAAATAAGTGTGTATTATTACAATGCATGTTGATTCGGTTAAATATCGGTTCACAAACTTTAAAATGTTAACGAATCCGATTCACGTTGGTTTTTATATTTTTAAAACTAAAACTAACCTATTTAGACCTATATGATATAAAATTTGGCTTGATTTCAATCATGTTGGTTTATTGATTATAATCTCAACCCTTAGTTCCAATTAACCCCTCACTAATACGTTTGAGAAACAACTTGCAAAAGAGTTATCATAGAAATACAAGAACCCTAGTAAGTTTTAGATAAATTTTAATATTGAACAAATTTTTAATCTTTATTATAAAGATAATGATAATCATGAAACTAAGAATTATAAAATAAAAAATTTAGCACAACATCAATAACAATATATTTTTAAAATCTTGGTAATTAATTTAATAAATCTGACCGAATAGATATAATGAATTAATGCTATCATTAAATAATCTTAAAAAGAATATATGATCATGGAATATAATAAATAAAGTTATAAAATTGATGGGTTATGAAAGCAGGTAGTTTTTATTAAAAAATTACATTAATCTTATTGTTGCAAACAGAAGTCACCTTAATTTATAAAAAAAAAATACTAGAAAGATTTTACACCAATATAAATATAGTTACTTACAAATCACATGATTTATAATACATTTATGGTTTAACCATTTTTATAGGGACATTTTAAAAATTTCACCCAACTGTAAAGAAAAGAAAGGGAGAAACAAAAAAGGGCTTTACCTACAGAACAAACCAAACCCAATATCCCAAACCCAACCCACAGGCATTACCCTCTTTCTTCGTGGGCTGGAAGAAGCAGCTTACAATTTCTGGGCACTCATAATCAATACCAGCAACCTCTATAATCTTTCTTCGTGTCTCATCTCCGTTAATGATTTTATTCACCAACTTATTGTGTCTCATACTAGTTTTAAACATGTATAAATTTATGGATATATAATTTAAATTTAATAAATATATAATAATATTAATTCATCAGTAATAATTATTATTACTTCAAAACTCTTTATAGTAAAAAATAAAAGAAAATAAAAATCTTTAACTATGATATTATGAAAAATTAATGTTACAATAATTATTTTATTAGTAAAAAAATTAATTAATTTTTACATTTTAATGAAAAATATATACAGAATAATAATTAGAGCAACATATATAATACTTTGTGAAAGTGACCCTTAATTTAAATATGAGTTATATTTTATTTAATAAATAAATTAAACATAATAGAACGATGCATATGAACTTAACACATGATTATTTATGAGTGATCTCAAATATAATAATATGACATAATTATCTATTTAATAATTACTCATTAAATATGTAATCATTAACTTTATGAATTATCATTCTTAATATTATAAAAATAATTGTATTATATAAAATAACTATTCATAAAAATGTATTCAATATATAGATATTTTGATATTTATTGGTATAAAAAATAAAAAAAATAAAAAATGTATTTATTATATAAGCATTTTGATATTTATTGGTATATAAGAAAATAAAAAAAGCAATTATTGACCAAATATTATGACTTTTATATATAAATATATAAATGAACTGATCGAACACTCGTTAATATTATGAATTTTAATTTTTAATTTAATAAAAATGATTACATTGTATAAAATAACTATTTATAAAAAATGTGTTTATTATATAGACATTTTAATATTTATTGGTATAAAAAATTAAAAAATATATATATAATATGTATTTATTATATAAATATTTTGATATTTATTGGTATAAAAACTAACAAAAAGTATAAAATATTTATTATATATATATATATTAATATTTATTGGTATAAAAAAACTAACAAAAAAAATTTATTTTCGACCAAAAATTGAGGTTTAAGATATCATAAGTGAATTGATTAAATATTTATTAAATATGTAATCATTAATTGTATAAATTATCACCCTAAATGTAATAAATAAAATGACTATTTATAAAAAAAATTATTTATTATATAGACATTTTGATATTTATTGGTGTAAAAAATCTAACAAACAAGTATAAAATATTTATTTATTATATATATATATATTTTATATTTATTGCTATAAAAAACTAACAAAAAGGAAAAAAATAATCATCGACCAAAGATTGAGATTTAAGATATTATAAGTGAATTTATCGAACACTTATTAAATGTGTAATCATTAATTGTATAAACTATCACTCTTAATGTAATAAAAACAATTGCATTGTATAAAATAACTATACATAAAAATGTATTTTTTATATATATTTTTCAATATTTATTTATAAAAAAACTAACAAAAAAATATAAAAAATATATTTATTATATAGATATTTTGATATTTATTGATATAATAAAAAAATAAAAAATGCATTTATAAAAACGAAGAAGGCAAAAATTACCCAAAAAAAAAAGATTTGATAACGACCAAAGCAAAGCACATTGAGGCTTTTATAATGTAGATATTGTTGACATTTGAGTTGTGTGGCAGACAACACTGAAGTAAAATATGGTAGATAACAAGCAAATGTGACAGACAAGAATAATAGTGGAAATTAATAATATTATAATTGGTTTCCTTTCCGTTTTTCTTAGTATACAAATACTATACTCTTGTATAGAGAAACTAGAACAGAGAAATATAAAAATACAGAAACAATAATTTGATATGGTATCAGAACAGAGTTATTGGTTATCCTAATGAAAGAATAAGTTTCCTGCTACGTTGATTGTGTTCTCCTTTGGCTGATTTGGTGTGATATGCTCAACATATTGTGGTAATCTGTGAGTATTTGGCTGATTATTTGAACGGGATTTGGGGTATTCATTCTAGCTACTGTTGTGGGGAAACCGTACTATTCTTCAGCTTTGCAATTTTGTAAAACAAAAAAAAAAACAAAGTTGAAGCAAATTCTAAAAAGATGTTCTAGCTTTGGGAAGAAAAAAAGGGCAAAACAACTTCCTGAGGATGGTTCCAAGGATCGGAGAAAAACTAAAAGTAATAGAAGGGAAAAACCTAATGAAAGGCGGTACCATCTGCACTCATCAGTTCCTATAAACAAAAAAAAACAAGCAGCTTCAACTGCTTTGCTTTTCTGTGAATATTTTTTCAGGTTTAGAGAACACAAGTTGTACCAACGGCTCTTCTGAAGGTGGAAGCTCCATCTGGAAGTTGTGGTTGGCTAGGGTTCGACCATCTTGATTGTCCATCAGAAGAAGGAAGGTGCTACTCCACCGCAAGCCTTCAGTAGCTGTGGCTTCACATGAGCTGGAAGTGATGACTGGCTCGGACACAGTTGAGGAACGCAGTCAGAGAAGCTGCGCTGAGGAACACAGTCAGAGAAGCTACGTTGAGGAACGAAGTCAGAGAAGCTACGCTGAGGAACGATTGAAGAAGGCTGTCTTTGAATTTGAGGAAGAGCTATTTGAAGAAAATGGTGAGCGTAATTTGGAAAGGGAAAATTAGGGTTACGCAGAGGAAGCTGCGCAAAGTGAAAAAAAATGTTTTAGGGTTATGAAAGTTTTTATATATAGTGTGTGCGTGTGCGAATTGTAAAAGGCAGAAAAAAAAATTTTGGATTTCATGGTGGAATCTAGAGATTTATCTAGCAATTTCATATTGGAAGATTTGATGGCAAAAATGACGAAAGTTTTAACTAGAGCTCAAATCAGCTCACAACATCCGCTAACTGAAGCGTCGACTGCTCCCATTAGTATCAAGTGTATGATCTTCGCCGTCGAGTTACTCGTACGAAGCAAGCGGGTGGATCCATTGAAAAATAATACAATGACCTTCAAGGGTTGTGGCGTGAAATTGATTTCCGTTGTCCTAATCCAATGGAGTGTGCGATTGATATACAAAAATACAACTCCATCGTACAGGAAGATCAAGTGTATACCTTCCTCGATGGACTTGATGATAGATTGGATAAAACTCGAAGTGATGTGCTTAAGATCAAACCATTCCCTACGGTGGAACAAGCCTATGGATTCGTCCGTAGGAAAGAGGTCAGGCAGACCGTGATGATCACAGGTGTAGATATGACACCCGGAGTAGTTATGGATTTTAAAGGGGTAAAGGGACACCATAATCTAATGCCACAAAAAATAGGACCTTCCTTGGGTAGCAAGAAATCCACGGGAAATCCAACATCACTTGACATGAAATGTGGCCATTGCGGAAACTCCAAACACACCCGTGAAAACTGCTTCAAACTACATGGGTATCCAGAATGGTGGAATGATCTTCATGCACAGAAGAAAAGGGACACCACTGGGTGAGCCACTGTGGCTACCAATAATGCCTCACTATCCCTTACTTCTCAGGCCGAATCTTCCCAGGATCCAGGTATTTCAAGTAAAGCATTTCACATCTCTACTCGTAGTGATAAAGATGATTGGATTTTGGACTCTAGGGCTACATATCACATGACATTTGACCCAAACGATCTCTCCAATACAACCCAGCCAAGACGGAGCCGTGTTGCCAATGCAAATGGGGTCACTTATCCAGTTACAGGAGCTGGAACAGTGACCTTATCTCCTTCATTATCATTATCTAATACTTTGCTTGTACCCTCTCTGTCAAACCGACTAATGTCTGTAAGTCAGATCACTTCAGACCTTAACTGTGTAGTATTGATGTATTCTACTTTTTGCCTTCTACAGGATATTCTCACCAAGGAGAGGAGGGCTATATTATGTGGATGACCTTAGTTCAGGAAGAGACAATCACGTGCAACATACTGTTGGCAACAAGGAACGACAGATTTGGCTATGTAATCGTAGATTTGGGCATCCATCATTCGGGTATTTAAAGCACCTAATCCCCAGTTTATTTTCAAATATCACACATTTAGATTTCAAATGTGATACTTGTATCCTAGCAAAAAGTCATAGGGCGTCTTATCCTATGAGCATGAATAAAAGTATGACTCCTTTTGTTTTGGTACATTCTGATGTTTAGGGACCTTCCCCAGTCATTACGTCATCGGGTCATCGTTGGTTTGTTATTTTTGTTGATGATTGTACATAAATGACATGGCTTTACCTTCTCAAACATAAAGATGAAGTATTTGCTACATTTCACCTGTTTCACGCCATGGTTCAGACACAATTTTCTGGAAAAAATTAAGATACTTAGGTCTGATAATGGAGGGGAGTATGTTAATTAACAATTCCGAACATACTTGGACAACTATGGTATTCTCCATGAAACCTCGTGTTCACAAACCCCACAACAGAATGGGATTGCGGAGAGGAAGAATCGGCATATTTTAGAAACGGCTCAGGCCTTACTAATCGGTGCACATATGCCTAATAAATACTGGAGTGATGCTGTTACTACAACTGTGTATCTACTAAATCATATGCCCACAAAAACCTTACAATTTCAGACTCTATTAAAGGTGTTATTTGATCATTTTCCCTTGCCTACTATTTTGATGCTTCCGTCCCGAATTTTTGGATGTGTTACTTTTGTCCACCTCTATAAAAATCAACAAACTAAGTTGGACCCATGTGCTATCCGATGTGTATTCTTGGGGTATGGTGTACAAAAAAAGGGTTACCGATGTTATGATCCAATTACTAAAAGAACCTATATTACCATGGATGTTACTTTCCTCGAATCAGAATATTTTTTCCCATCACCGGTATCCAATTACACTCTTCAGGAGGAGAGTTATGGTGAAGAACGAAATTGGCATGATGTTGGAATATTAGACACTAGTCCAACATACTTGGATCATTCCAATAATATGGAGGAGCCAGTATCTAAACCCGAGCTTGAACTTCCAAGAAATGAAGCTGAAGTAGTAATTGAATCTCCAGAAGATGAAGTGGTTGATGCACCCCTCCATTCTCTAGTACCCAATGATCCTCCTACTGAGAACACTCTTGAGGTAAGCTATCCTATCACACATTTACAAACTAATGCTATAGATACATCTGTTGGTTATGTTTTACCTTTCAGACACAATTAAGGTAAACCTCCAAATCGATACTCCCCAGAAAGAGAAGAACGAAAACCCAAGTATCCAATAGCAAATTATGTATCTACTCAAAGGTTATCAGAACCTATCATGGAATTTGCACAAACACTCTCCTCGTGTCAAATTCCGAGTAGCATTGAAGAAGCCTTATCTGATCCAAAATGGGCTCAAGCTATAAAAGAAGAATTTGAGGCATTGCAGAAGAATAACACATGGGTGTTAAGCGAGTTGCCTCAAGGGAGGAAAATGGTAGGATGCAAGTGGATTTTCTCCATTAAGTATAAAGCAGATGGGTTAGTTGATCGATACAAGGCGAGGCTTGTAGCAAAAGGATATACATAGAAACATGGGATACATTATCAAGAAACCTTCTCCCCTGTGGCTAAACTAAAAACTGTGAGAGTTTTGTTATCTCTTGCAGCAAATTTAGATTGGCCATTGCACCAACTTGACGTGAAGAATGCTTTTCTTCATGGTGACCTTGAGGAAGAGATTTACATGGATATCCCACCAGGATATACTGTTACATCAGGAAAAGAAACTGCATGTAGATTACAACGAGCATTGTATGGACTAAAACAATCACCTCGAGCATGGTTTGGTAGGTTGAGTTCAGAAATGAAGAAATATGGGTTCCAACAAAGCAACTCTGATCATACTCTTTTCCTAAAACATCGATCAGGAAAGATAACAGCCCTTATAGTCTATGTAGACGACATGATCATTACAGGGGATGATAAAGAAGAAATCTCTAAGCTTGAAGAACAACTATCAAATGAGTTTGAAATGAAGAACTTGGGAGGGCTCAAATACTTCTTAGGTATTGAGGTAACAAGATCAAAACAAGGAATATGTCTTTCCCAAAGGAAATATACTCTAGACCTACTAGGAGAGGTAGGACTACTAGATTGTAAACCTGTCGATATTCCAATGGTTCAAAATCATAAACTCGGAGAATATGTGGACCAAGTACCAGCAGATAAACAGAGATTTCAACGGTTAGTAGGTAAACTCATATATTTATCTCATACTCGACCTGATATTGCTTATGCTGTGAGTGTCGTGAGTCAATTCATGCACTGCCCAAGTGAAGACCATATGGATGCGGTCATGCGAATACTTCGTTACTTAAAATCCTCCCCTGGGAAAGGACTTATGTTTTCAAAGAATGGTCAATTGGAAGTCCTTGGATATCTGATTCAGACCGGGCGGGGAATATGAAGGATAGGAAATCTCTTCTTTGGTACTTTACTTTTGTGGGGGGAAACCTTGTTACATGGAGGAGCAAGAAGCAAAAGGTAGTTGCCTTATCCAGTGCTGAAGCTGAATTTTGAGGAATGGTCAAGGGAATATGTGAACTCCTTTGGTTGAAAAAACTTCTAACTGAGATTGATGTTGCTCCTAACTCTGAAATGAACTTATTTTGTGATAACAAAGCGGCCATTTCCATCTCTCACAATCCAGTTCAACATGATCGCACGAAGCACATTGAAGTGGATCGGAACTTCATCAAACAGAATCTTGAAGAAAATATTATTAAGCTTCCATTTGTTAAATCAGAAGATCAATTGGCTGATATACTCACAAAATCTGTGTCTGCAAGGAACTTCTACAACTCACTTGACAAGTTGGGCATAAGAGACATATATGCACCAACTTGAGGAGGAGTATTGGCATTTGAGTTGTGTGGCAGACAACACTGAAGTAAAATATGGCAGATAACAAGCAAATGTGGCAGACAAGAATAATAGTGGAAATTAATAATGTTGTAATTGGTTTCCTTTCCGTTTTTCTTAGTATACAAATACTATACTCTTGTATAGAGAAACTAGAACAGAGAAATACAAAAATACAGAAACAATAATTTGACAGATATATATGTCACTTTTCTCTGGCTTGAATTTGATTTCGTTAAAGAGGTTTTTGGGCAAGTTGGAGTTTTTTCCATTAAGCTCTTCAATTTGGGTGAACTTTCAAAAATATTCTTATGAAAATTATTAAATCAAAAATGACGTTACAATATGAGTCATATGCTCGACAGTGACACAATTTATATCACTTTAAAACTTTAGTGGTTTTCTTTTTAAAGTAACGAGATTTTTGTAATTTATTCCATAACGATAATATTTATGTGTTTTTTAATGAAAGGTAGAGGATATTAATTGACCCTAAAACTTTTGTAAGAAATATTTAAATCATACATCTAATTCATTATAAAAAGTAATTATATTTCAAATAAAATGTTTTATCCAATAGCTTTATATTATTATCATATCTTTTTCAATGTGATATTTGAATTAAAGTGACCTCAATGACCTATAATCTTTATTGAAATACTTTTTTTTTTAATTCTAATGATTCTGAGGTGAAAAGTGGTTTCAATATGTAACAAATATATATGAGATTTAAGCTATATTATTATAATCTAAAATTTTTATCCTCCAACATCTAGATTGATTTCAATTGATTCTTAATTGATTAAACTCATTTATTAATTGAGTTACTTATTTGATCGATCAAGTAAGAATAATTTAAAACACACAAATAATTCTTAATATTGTACTATTAGCTAGTAAATACATGGATATAACTTCAAGTGTAATAATTATAAAAATTATACATGAAGTATGGTATCCAAAACTTAAATATATTTTTGATTTTACTTAAAGAATGTAATAACAAACTTAGAAATTAATTTACAAATAAAATTTTTTGTCTACCCAAATTCTCAACATTCATAATAACTTACATGAGATTTAATAAAAAAAAGAAAGAATTTTATATAAATGGATAGAGGTTTGTGAAAAAGATAAGAGAGAAGAAAACAAGAAAAAACAAGAGAATTTTATATTTTTTAGTTACTCATCTCAAATTTATTTATTTTTAATAAATTACTTTATATTTTTTAGTTACTCTACTCAAATTTATATATTTTTGAATTAAAATACTTTAATCAAATTATTATTTTAATATTCATCCCAATTCATATAATTTTCAAAAATGAGCAATGTAATTTCAGTTTGTAATATTCAACTTGGGAAAAAAATCTCATGTGATACGCAACATGTGATAATTGCAAAGTGAATTAACCAATTTGTTCATGAAATGATTAACAAAAATTGGAGATGGGAATAAGTGTATGAATTCGGTTTGAAAGAAATATAAAAAAATTCTGAGACCTAAAAACTCTTCTTTCCTATTGCCTTATTCCATCAAACAAAATATATTCTTTTGCAATGCAATATAAATCATAAATTAAAAAAACTATATAAATTTATTTAAAATAAAACAAAATTAACAACGAATAATTAATTGGTATTATTTACTCGAATAAATCAATTAATTTATAACCATTGTAACTCATCTGATACTTATATGATATATTTTTTTAATATTCAAGCTAGATATTATAAATTAAAATAAATTTATTCACTTATAAAAATTAAGTGATTTTAGATGAGTAACTAAAAAAATACAGGGACTAAAAATTTAAGCAAATAAATTTAAAATAAACCATTTAAAAAAACAAATAATTAAATTGATTTATTTTAAAAATAAAATAATATATAAAACACTTCACAAATAATAATATGAGTGTTAAAGTGGTACCAATCCCATTAATATTATCTTTTAACTTCTAGAATTATTAGAGCTTGAAGGACTAAATTATTCTATTTATCTCGAGTAAAAAGTGTACCCGGGTTGCACGGTTATTGAAAATTTACTTTATTTGCATTGGAAAATTAAATGAAAAATGTGAATAAAAAAATTTTATTGATAGAAAAGTTATTTAAATTGATTTTTTTTTAACCAAGTTGTTGTTTGGTTCATCGAATAGAATCAAAATGAGAATAAGATGTAATGAAAATGAAACATTTTTATTTGGTTTGATAACTTGAATTAAAGAAAGAATCAATATTATAGTATTTAGTTTATAACTAGAATGTAATAGAAAAGACTGTATATTACCATAATATTCTTATATTTAATAAAATTTAAATAATATAATTTAATTATTATTTTTTCGTTAGACAAAATAAATTATTGAAATCATTATTTTTCTAAATGATTATTACTTAAAAATAAAATATATTATTAAAATTATTATTTTTAAATAAGATTTAGGATTTTGAGATTTGGGATTTATGCTTATATTTGTGGGTTATGGTTTAAGGATAAAATTATTATTTTTCTAAATAGGGTTTTGGGTTTTAAGATTTGGGATTTTGGGTTTAGGGTTTAGAGTTTAAGGTTATATTTGTGGGTTAAGGTTTAGGGTTAAAATTATTATTCTTCTAAATATGGTTTAAGGTTTTGAGATTTAGAATTTGGGGTTTAAGGTTTAGGATTTAGAATTTCGGGTTTTGAGATTTGAGATTTATGATTTAGAAGATTTTTATCACAAATTCTTGAGTATATTTGTATATCCTCGTTTTAGGAAAAAATTGACAGAAAGTACAATATAGATATCTTAATGCATGTTCATCAAATATAAAATATGCTATTGTTAGAAAATTACGCAAATTCTCGATAAACTAGATTTATGAAAAAACAAGAATAGAAAAATAACACATAAATTTGATAACGGAGTTTGGCCAATCTTGCTTACGTCTTTGGACCTGTTGTAGATCTTTTTACTAAAAGGGGAGAAATTACACAAGGTGTTTACAACATTCACAACTCACAACTCACAACACAATTACACTTAAGAAAATTACTCTCAATTTTCTCTCACAAAAGCTTTTCTCTTAATTGGAATGAGCACTTTGGATGATTAATTCATTACAATTACACATCTATTTATAGGAAAATCCACTCATTGAATTACTCCTTAAATTAATGGTTCCTTGAATTAAGCTCCATATTTTTCTCCTTAAATTAAGGAGCTTTATAACAATCTCCAACAATCTCCCACTTGAAGACTGATTTCAATCTGTCTTTACACCTCGATCAATGCAGCAACTTTTCTAGTCTTTATTACTCTAGCAGACCAACTGAAGTTGAGCACAACTTTAGTTTGTCAATAGTCACCACCTTTGTTAACATATCTGCTGGATTTTTGCTTCCTTGAATCTTCTCTAGTATTAACACATCATCTTCCAATAGAGATCTGATGAAGTGATAACGAAGTTCAATATGCTTGGTTCTAGAATGAAATGCTGAATTCTTTGCCAAGTGTATTGCACTTTGACTATCACTATGCAGAACATTCTTTTCCTATTGGAATCCTAACTCAGTTAACAAACCTTGAAGGCATATCATCTCTTTACTAGCTTCATTTACTGCTACATACTCAGCCTCTGTAGTGGATAGAGTGATAATTTTCTGTATTTGTGACATCCAACTAACAGTTGTTGTTCCAACAGTAAATATATAACCGGTGGTGCTTCTTCGGTTATCAACTTCACCTTCAAAGTCTACGTCTACGTACCCTTGTACTTTTAACTCTCCTTTACTAAAGTACAAGCACTTTTTTGTGGTGCTTTGCAGATACCTCAAAATCCACTTGACTGCTTCCCAATGAGTTTTCCTTGGATTTGACATAAATCTGCTAACAACTCCCACTGCAAGGCCAATGTCTGGTCTCGTACAGACCATTACGTACATCAAACTTCCAATAGCCGAGGCATAAGGAACCTTAGTCATGAGTTCTCTCTCTTCCTCTGTCTGAGGGGACTGATCCTTGGATAGGCGAAAATGACTGGCCAAGGGTGTGCTAACTGGCTTGGCATCGCCCATGTTGAATCTCTGCAAAACACGATTGATGTACTCTGTCTGAGATAACTACAAGGATCCTCTCTTCTTATTTCTTGTGATTTGCATTCCAAGAATATTCTTTGCTAGACCCAAGTCTTTCATGTCAAACTCCTTTGACAATTGCCGCTTCAACCTTTTAATATCATCCATATCTGAACCTGCTACTAACATATCATCAACATAAAGTAGTAAAATGATATAACTGGACCTATATCTCTTGAAGTAGCAACAATGGTCAGCATTACACTTCTGGAAACCTTCCTTGTGCATGAAGCTATCAAATTTTCTGTACCATTGTCTTGGGGCTTGTTTTAGGCCATACAAACTCTTCTTAAGTCTGCACATCATGTTTTTCTTCCCTCTTTCTGAGAAACCGTATGGCTGGTACATGTATATCTCTTCATCTAAATCTCCATGAAGGAATGCAGTCTTCACATCCAACTGTTCAAGATGAAGATCTTCAATGGCTACAATACTCAATACTGATATGATAGTATTGAGCTTCACAACGAGAGCGAAAATGTCAGTATAGTCAACTTCTTCCTTCTATTGAAACCCTTTGACAACTAGGCGGGCTTTGTATCTCTTGGAACCATCATGCTCCTCTTTCACCCGGTACACTCATTTGTTATGAAGTGCCTTCTTTCCCATAGGTAACTCAGTTAGTCCCCATGTCTGGTTGGAGATGAGAGATTTCATTTCTTCTTTCATAGCAAGCTCCCACTTGTTGGAATCTCGAGTCTGACAAGCTTCATCATAGCATTCAAGCTCCCCTCCATCAGTCAGCAACATATAGTTCATGTATCTCCTGTTAGGCACATGAGGTCGAGAAGACCTTCTCAATACAGGAGCTGGAGTAAGAGGTTGTTGTGTGTCGGAATGTTGTGTACTGCTCTGTCCAACCAGTTCCTCTGGCTGAGGACTTATTACAATTGGTTATGTTGTAGAACTATCTGGGACATCATCTGCATCTGTAAATACTGACTCATTCTGCTATGAGTCATTGGCGTCTATTTTATGCATGTCCTTATACATCACCCTTTCATTGAAAATCACATCTCTACTACGGATAACTTTCTTCTTTTCGTCATCCCAAATGTGGTAGCCAAACTCATCCTCACCATAGCCAATGAATGTGCATTTCTTGGATTTGGGATCAAGCTTATTCCTGCCTTGATCACTGATATGCACAAATGATACACAGCCGAAAACTTTTAGATGTGATAGTTTCACCTCTTTTTTGCTCCATACCTCCTATGGTATTCTATGCTCCAATGGAACAGATGGGCCTCGGTTGATCAAGTAAGCTACCGTGTTGACTGCTTCTGCCCATAACTACTTTGGTAAACCTGACTGTATACGAATGCTTCTGCCCATAACTACTTTGGTAAACCTGACTGTATACGAATGCTTCTGGCTCTTTCTGTCAACGTTCAGTTCATACGCTCAGCTACATCATTGTGTTGAGGTGTGCCTGGCACAGTTCTTTCCATTTTGATCTCGTGCTCATAGCAGAAATTTTTGAATCTGGTATCTTCATATTCACCATCATTATCGGTTCTAAGCATTTTGATCTTTAAACCCGTCTCATTTTCACCATAGATTTTCATCTTTTGAAAGCCTCAAATACTTCAAACTTATGCTTTAGAAAGTAAACCCATACCTTCCGAGAGTGATCATCGATGAAAGTCACGAAGTAGTGTTTCCTACTAATAGATGAGACGGTCGTTGTTCCCCAAAAATCAGAGTGAATAAGCTTTAGCCTTTCCTTCTTTGGGGTTCTGACACTTGTCTAAAAGTTGACTCTCATTTTCTTTCCAAGTATGCAATCTTCGCACATGTCCATCTCTACAGACTGTAGACCTGGAAGTTTTTCTTTTGAGTGCATAATTTTCATCCCCTTCTAATTCATGTGGTCTAGTCTCTCGTGCCACAGATTTGGTGTTTCATTTCATGCTGCAATTGTGATTGAACAATGTGCCTCTACTGTCATGTAAAGAATGCCACTTTTCTTGCCTCGAGCAACTGTCATTACACCTTTTGAAATCTTCCAATCATCACCATGGAAGATCGTAGTGTAGCCTTTATTGGCCAACTGCCCTACTGAGATTAAGTTCTTACTGAGATTAAGTTTCTTCTGAGATCGGGAATATGCCTGACATCCTTCAGCTCTCAAACAGATCCGTTCAACTTAATCTTTACTACACATTTTCCAATAATAGCATATGGTTGATCATCACCAAGATATACCTTTCCAAGGTTTCTGGGGACATATTTCTCGAAGAATTCTTTTTGTGAAGTAGCATGGAACGATGCTCCAGAGTCTAACACCCAAGATTCTTCCTTGCTCTCCAAAGAGCATATCAATGCATTGTCTCCTCCTGAGGTGGAAGTAACATTTGTCTCTGCCTTCACTTGTTTGTCCTTCGGTGCACTCTTGCACTGATTTTTGTAGTACTCGATTCTTCCACAATTCCAACACTCGATAGTCTTCGAGCTATAGGAATTATTAGGATTCTTGGATTTGGACCTCCTGTCCTTTGATCTACCTTGGTAGTCTGTTCTGCCACCATTCCCTTTGATTGAATTTCTTCCTCTTGACTATGTATGCCAAACTGAAAAAGTTGGCGATTCACCTACCTCTCTACGTCGGATCTCTTCACTAAGAACCAGATCACGAACATCGTCAAATTTCAACTTATTGCTTCCTGACGAGCTACTCACAGTCGTGACAGTAGCATTCCAACTTTCTGGTAAAGAAGACAAAAGTATCAATGCTTGTAATTCTTCATCGAATTCAATTTCCACTGAACTCAACTGGGTTGTGACTGTGTTAAGTTCATTGAGATGTTGAGCTACCGATACGCCTTCATTCATCAGCAAATTGAACAAACGCCTCATCAAGTGCACTTTGTTTGAGGTTGATGGATTCTCATACATATTGGAAAGAGCTGTCATAAGACCCGTCGTGGTCTTTTCCTTTGCTATGTTGAAAGCAACATTACGGGATATCGTCAATCGAATAACTCCGAGGGCTTGTCTGTCTAGAAGATTCCAATCTTCTTCCTTCATAGCCTCTGGTTTCTTCCCTGAGAGAGGTTGATATAGATTTCTTTGATACAGATAATCCTCTATCTGCATTTTCCAAAACCCGAAATCTATGCCATCAAATTTCTCGAGTTTCACCCTTCCTTCATCTACGGCCATTGCTCCCACTCAAATCTGACTTCCTCCGGATCGTTTCTGACTATTTCTGTAAACCACCGTGTATTAGAACACCTCCATCAATGAACAAATATCGTCGACAAAATGTCACTATTCACATAAATAGTAACCTTGCAGAAAATTGACAGAAATCACCACCAATAGCTCTGATACCAATTGTTGGGAAATTACGCAAATTCCTGATAAACCAGATTTATGTGAAAACAAGAATAGAAAAATAACACATAAATTTGATAATGGAGTTTGACCAATCTTGCTTACGTCTTTGGACCTGTTGCAGATCTTTTTACTGAAAGGGGAGAAATTACACAAGGTGTTTACAACACTCACAACTCACAACCCAATTACACTCAAGAAAATTACTCTCAATTTTCTCTCACAAAAGCTTTTCTCTCAATTGGAATGAACACTTTGGATGATTAATTCATTACAATTACACATCTATTTATAGGAAAATCCACTCATTGAATTACTCCTTAAATTAATGATTCCTTGAATTAAGTTCCATGTTTTGCTCCTTAATTTGCTCCTTAAATTAAGGAGCTTTATAACAATCTCCAACAGCTATGACATAAAGCTAACACATGAAATCCAACCCCATATGTATTGGTCATCTAAATACATGAGCACATGCACGGTCCAACTCCGAGACACATGCGAGTTCACCTCTATTTTTATGTACGATTATAATACATTGGGCACATGTATCTATCAAATCACGTCATATGAGCCTTCCTTTACGGGTAGGTTGACTCCAAATACAATGAGGGTCCAAATTCAAGGCCCATGTGAAGTCAACGAATCTAAAATAGACGGAAAACATACAGGGTCCAACTCCGAGATCCTACGTGACCACAATAATTCGGTCACATATAAACATTATAGACGAATAAATCTCCAAAGATACATGTGTATGCAATGTGTATTTGTTTTTTATTGAAAATTGTTCGCTGCAAGTAGTAGCCCATAGATACCATATAGATGTACTCCCTACATATAAAATCATTCTCATGATACATGGATATCATTCTTAAATATCATGTCATATTTTCAATGTACATTTCATGTCAACGTTTGATACTCGTATATTTATACAAAAAAAATTCAATGCATGCATAATAAAATAATATGTGCTTTTTCACTTTATCCACGTGCATGACAACTTGTTATAAAAACAATATATGAATTTAAAATGTTAGAGTAAGAACCTTTATCTCGAATCCTTGATTTCAATACTTAGATATTCGTTCTTGAAACACCCTTCAAATCGTGTCAAAAAGTTTGAACAACTTAGGGAGAATATGTATTAGAGTGTAGGAGAAAGGGGGAAAGAAAAAATGTGAAAAAATGAGTGATTCGGTCACTAATTTATAGCTAATTGAGAGAGCTCGCAACAATGATTATGAGATGATTGCGATGTCATGGTGATAAGGTAGTGAATTGTTAACAATTTTTTCATATAATACATTTTTTTACACCAAATTTTTTCTTTACATCCCTACATTATAAAACATTGTTTATAATTTTTTTTTTGAGTATTATAATTATTTATATTGAAATTATGGAGTTTTACATACAAGCATCATAATTTTTAATTGAATATAGTTATATTAATTTTACTGTATTTACAATTAATATAATATTATATTTATTATAAATTATCAAGTAATTTTGATAAATACTTATTTTAAACACAATTAGCCGAAATGCAGGTAGGGGCCAGGAAAACACATAGGGAAGAAATATGAGTTCCCCATGGTTTTCAATTTTCTCATAAAATAATTACAAATATGCGGTTTGGCCTACTTGTTGTTCTTCACGAATGATTGGCTAATACGAATCCAAAGAAGTTTTTTTTTTTTAATTATTATTAAATTCTGAGATGATGATTGATTGATTAAAGAAAGTCTTTAAAAAAAAAATACAAATCTTTACCAACTGTGTATTTAAAAAAGCTTTAATGGTCTTCGATAATAAATTCCAGTAATTCTGGTTTGAAAATGTAAAATAAATAATTAGAAAAACAGAGATGCTTAAGAGCAACTCATTATTGAATATATTTATTTTGCTTTTTCTGTTTATACCAGTCCTTGAACGTGTTACCTGGTGCTTGTAAACAAACAGCAGCTGAAGTGGACTGGTGTCAATTATTTTCAATGTTTAATTATTAATAGTTATTCTGTTTAGCTCTTGGAACATATATACCCAAGACTTTTACAGTATAAAAAGAATGTCAGCTTAAGTAATTATATTTATAATTAATATGGGTATTATATTTTTTTAAGGTTAATTTTTTATAATGAGATGTTTTATTTTATTTATAATATCTATAAAATTAATATAGTATCAATGATTCAATGAATCAATAAAACTTAAAAAAAAATCTAAATATAATGGATGTCTTTAAAAATTACACAGGCTATGCACAAAAGATTACTAATATCATATAATTAAAATATTATTGGGATTAATATTTTAGTAATATATAATTTATATTATTTATAAATAATATAAATTTAACATTATATTATCTGTATCATTGTGTAGAAAAAATCTATTGAAATATCTAAAAATATAGAGTAACACACACTCAATCATATTTTTTTTTAAATTGATGCAATTTAATTAATTTACTTTTTTTATTTTTTAACACTTTAATTATTTTATAAATTTTAGTTTTTTGGTTTTTTTAGAAAAAAAAAACTTAAATATGATCGAATTTATTCTTACTAACATAAGACTGATAAATGTTTAAAGATAAAAATATCTTTAAAAATTGAAAAACAAATAGGAAAAAAGTTAATAAAATGATCAATAATGACTTAAAATAAATAAAATATTTAAAAATATAATAATAATGTAATTAAATTATACATTTTTAAAGAAAAATGACTAATGTTTTTTGTTGGGAAAGTAGAACGATTATATGTGTAATTTTTCAGATATATATGTATGTTTGTGAGCTTTGTAAAGCTAAAAAAGGCAAAAAAAAAAAAATTTAAAAGAATTAAAATATTATAAACTATCATAAAAATGTAAAATTAGAGTTTAAAATTATTAACATATTCACATATATAATAATAACGTGATTAAATTGTACAAATTTAAAATAAGATGATCAATATATTATATGTGAAAATAAATTGATGATATGTGAACTTTTAAAGAAAAATATAAGTTTGGAAAAAATAAAAAAAGATAAGTAATTCAATAGAATTAAAATATAATAAAATAAGTTAAAAAATATAAAATATTTTATCAAAAAATCTACACTTTAAGAAGATGTTAGCTAGAGTATAAAAAGGATGTTCCATGTTACTTAGAAAATAATATTAGTGATATTTATTCATTATTTTTAAAGTATATTTTTCACTAATTATGTTGTTCACTCTCTTTATCAAACATTAAGTAGTTATATTTTAAAAAAAATACATTAATTTTATATTTAATTAATCTAAATTATTATATCATCACGTATTTTAAAAATAATAAATAATTTTTCACTCCTTTCTACTCTCTGTTCTATGTTTCAAACGCTGACTAAACAATTACTTAAAGACTCAATTTCTGTGTATTTCATATTTTTAATCTCTAAATAAACAGCTTTTTTTTTAAAAAAAAATGAAATTTAACATCCTCAAATATTTCTACTAAAAAATAATATTATTATATTTAATTCATGTATTCTTAAAGAAAAGTCAAGCAAATATTTTTTTTTTACATTACACATGTTATGGAGAATAAATAATTAAAAATTAAATTATTAGAAAACAAAGAAATCGCATATAAGACATGTGAGTTAGAGGTAGAATAAAAGTTATAATCTATTTTTAATAAAACTTTCAAAACATTTTAGAATTTAATTGAAAAAAAATGTAAAAATACGATGCGATACTAAAAAGGTGGTACGAGTTGACCGACCTTAAAAAATGCCAAAATTTTAGCAAGATTCTCGAAAATAAGTTAATAAGGTCGATTCTATCCAGAGGGAAATCCCTCGTTAATAAAATTAAGCTTACGAGATAGATAGGTTAATTTATTTCAAAGTATACATAATTTTTGACATACCAATGTAAATTTTAAGTGAAGAAGAGCTGTTTTATTAGAGATTTTTTTTTATATTTTAATAATTATGAAACTTGAAATCACTTTAATAAAATAATATGGATGTATTCGTGATTACACAAAATTTATTTGTTTAAAAATTATCATCTATTCTTATAACATTGTTAGTTAAATGATTTTTTAAATTTAATTCCGATTAAACTTATTTAATGTTAAATTTTGTTAATAAATTTGCACAATTTATACATTTAGAATACCATAAAGTTAGGATATTAAATGATAAAATAATATAGAGATAATTTATTAATAATATATCAATTAGATTATTATATACATGAAACTGTTAAAAAAAAATATTTTAGGGGCTTTTAAGTCCATGTTGTTCACATCATTTGCTTCACTTTGGAGCTGTACAGTTGGTGGTACTCATATACAGCTAAGTCTTTTTTCACATTAATATTTGCTTGATTTTGATGGTACCGTTTTGAAAATTGAAAAGAAAGTTGAATCATGTTAATTGAAGGAGGTGTTATTTATTATTTTTAAAATATATTTTTTTACCTATTATATTATCCTCTCTATTAATTATTGGTTATTTATTTTTTTAAATTATATTAATTTAAAATACTAAGTAATTTTGTTTGTTATCCAAAAACAATCATTAATTTCTCCTACTTGGAGTTTAGCAACAAGCTTCTTTAAAGTCAACAAAAGGCCTTCAATCTAGTAACATCTGGCTTATCCTGTAGTCGGTAGAGTGCATAATACATCATATTAATTTGTGTTAAATTTATAATTTAACCGAGGCTTAGTAATTGTAAGATAGAGGTGACAACTCACAACCATTGCACTTAATGGTTTGTGTTTTTTAATTTAACCAAGGCATAATACATCAAACTAATTTGAAAAGTAACGAACATGCGCTAGTTTGAAAACCCAATATTCTTATTTGGTTTTGAAAATATTAATAGAATCACAATATCAATGCAAACTTAATCAAACTCTAATCAGTGTAATAAAACATATTCTCCTTCTTTACCTGAATCTTTTAAAAAACAAATAAATAGAGTTTAAAATAAAACATATATAAAATCAACACAACTAATTTACGAAAGAAAACTTTCTCGATGTAGGAAGGAAATAACTACGACATTCCATCTCCAAAACTTCTACTATCAAGAAAAAATTGTACAAAAGTTCTCTCTAGATAAAACTAGAGGCAAACAATCATCAACATCATCAAGAATACAACTTCTTGAAAACTAACAATTATTTCAAGGAAATGAAGATATTTAACTCAATTTTGTAGTCATTGTTCACGGCCCATATTTCCCAAAACGATTAGCCAAATCTAAATCCTATCGTTCAGACTGAATAGTATTGAGTTGTGAACCTTCATGCAAAATTTAAACTCAATCGGACAACAAAAAAACCTTCTATCGAAGCACTCGATGAAGGCTTGTTGGAGGAAGGAGAAACAAAAAGCTTTTCCGCCAACTACTGCTGAAAATTCCCTTGCTGCTGCAGCTCTAAAATCTTTCTCAACCAACTCTAAATGGATTTATTAATGAAGCAATCAAATGGGATCCTCCAACTAAGAGAGAAAACCCAACAAATCTTTCATTTTCCCGATTAGATGGAGGGATCCGCTATCCCAGCAATTGGATAGCAAACTTTAAGTTTTTCCCTTGACACTGCTTTTGTCAGCATGTCAGATCCATTCTCATCAGTATGAATTTTCTCATGTTCAAGTAACTTATTATTAAGAGTATCTCTTATCTAATGATACCTCACATCAATATACTTTGATCTCGAGTGAAACACCGAGTTCTTCGCTAGGTGAATAGAACTCTGATTATCGCAAAATAACACATATTTCTGTTGCTTGAAACCAAGTTCTCTCAAGAAATATTTCATCCATAACAATTCCTTACAAGCTTCTGTTGCTGCAATAAACTCCGCCTCTGCTATAAAGAGTGCAACACACTTTTGCAATCTTGACTGCCAAGAAACTGTTCCACCAGAGAAAGTAATTAGATAACCTGAAGTAGACTTATGAGAATCTTCATCTCTTGCCAAATATGAATCAGTGTATCCAACTAACACTAGTTTTTCACTTCCAAAGCTAAGTGTTAACTTGGAAGTACCTCAAAGATATCTCATAATCCACTTTACTGCATCCCAATGGTCTCTTCTTAGATTCTAAAGAAAACGTCTAACAACTCCAATTGCATGAGCTATGTCTAACCTCGTACACACTATTGCATACATTAAGCTTCCTACTGTTGAGGCATATGGAACCTTTTCCATATCTTCCTTCTCTTTATCTGTTGAAAGCCCTTGACCTGATCTCAACTTAAAGTGGTTAAATAAAAGAGAAGAAACCACTTTAGCTTTATCCATATGAAACCTTTCAAGAACCTTTTTAATGTACTGTTCATATGATTTGTACAACTTATTTCCTTTCTTGTCTTGAAAAATTTGAATACCAAGAATTTGTTTTGGTGGTCCTAAGTCCTTCATTGCAAAGGACTTACTCAACTACTCCTTCAAATTGCAAAGGACAAAAGTAGTCTTCTTATAACCATGCTCCCCCATAACTGACTCAAACTTCTTATACCATTGTCTAGGTGCTTGTTTCAACCCATAAAGGCTTTTTTAACCAGTATACATAATCTCTTTTCCTTTTACCTTAAAACCCTTTGGTTGCTCCATATAAATCTCTTCCTCTAACTCACTATGAATAAAGGTAGTTTTCACATCCATTTGCTCAATTTCTAAATCCAAGCTTGTTGCTAAACCTAGAACACGTATGGAAGACATCTTAACAATATGAGATAAAATATCATCAAAATCAATACCTTTTCTCTGATTGAATCCATTGATGACCAGTCTAGCTTTGTATACTGGTTATAAACTGTGTTCTTCTTGCTTCATCTTGTAGACTCACTTGTTCTTCAGAGCTATCTTACCCTTAGGTAACTTTACCAACTCAAAAGTGTGATTGTCATACAATGACTGCATCTCATATTTCATAGCACCAATACAATGTGCCTTTTTTTCATCTTCCATCGCTTTTGCATAAAATTAAGGTTATCCCTCATCTGTCAATAACATATACTCATATGTATCATATCGTGTGGAAGGACGTCGATCTCTAATAGATCTCCCGAGTGAAATTTCTGGTTATGGCAACTGAACAATAGTTTGGTGATCTAATTTAGCTTGCATAGAAGCATCTACATCATTTGAACCTTGTTGGTCATCTTGAACATTTTGTTCCATTTGTATTGATAAAGGAACGAGATCTACGTCAATCAAATCAT
Organism: Hippophae rhamnoides; assembly: GCA_033030585.1. NCBI lineage: Eukaryota > Viridiplantae > Streptophyta > Magnoliopsida > Rosales > Elaeagnaceae > Hippophae > Hippophae rhamnoides. Next base: position 21,146,587 of record CM065438.1, on the reverse strand, counting down.
CGCTATACTAATGGACTCTTTTTTCTATCTTTTCAACATTTTGCATAGTTTGATCTTGTATAAACACAACATCACGACTCCTTACCAATTTCTTCTCAATTGGATCATAAAATCTATAGTCAAATTCATCCAGACCATAACCAACAAAGATACATTGTCATGTATTCACATAGAGCTTAAATCTCTCATATTTTGGTATATACACAAATGCCTTGCAACAAAAAACGCAAATATGATCATAAGAAACATCTTTGTTAGTCCAAACTCTGTTTGGTACATCAAACTGAAGAGAAACATATGGTGTGAGATTAAGAACATGTGAAACTGTATTCAAAGCCTCACCCCAGAAAGATCTTGTCAACTGAGCTTGCGAAATAAGACATCTTACTCTTTCAACTAATGTCCTGTTTATTCAATTAACCAACCCATTTAACTGAGGAGTCTTGAGAGGTGTCTTTTGATGTCGAATACCTTGACGCCTACAATACTTATCAAAAGGACCTGAATATTCTCCCCCATTATCTGTTCTGATGCACTGTAATTTCTTCCCATTCTGTCTCTCAACTAAGGCTTGAAATTGTTTAAACACATTTAATACTTGATCTTTGCTCTTCAAAGTGTACACCCATAACTTTCTTAAACAATCATATATAAAGATTACAAAATAATTGGAACCACCCAAAGTTCTTATCTTCATAGGACCACATACATCTGAATGTACCAAATCAAGTACGTATTGTTTTCTTGAAGGAGGGGAACTCTTAAAAGAAACTCTATTTTACTTCCCTACCAAACAATGAGTACATCTTCTTAAACAAACATCTTTCATTTCAGAAAGAAGATTCTTTATAGTCAATAATGCCAAGCCGTTCTCACTCATATAAGTAAGTCTCTTATGTCATAATTCTACTGTGAGCTCATCTGTCACATCATTAATAACGCATTTGAAGAGTCTTGCCTGTAGTATGTATAAACTAGAATGCTTGTTCCCACGAGCAACAACTATAGCACCTTTAGTAAGTTTCCATTGACCATTACTAAAGGTATTGAAATATCTTTCATCATCAAGTTTACCTATAGAGATCAAGTTCAAACGAATTTTAGGAATATGCTTTACCCCTCTAAGAATTAGCATCGTGCCATTATTCATCTCCAAACATACATCTCTAATACTAATGACTTTAACCAAGCCATCATTACCCAACTTCATTGTCTCAAAGTCACCTGATGTATAGGATGCAAAGAAGTCCTCTCGAGACATAGCATGAATGGAGGTTCCATTATCAATAACTCAATTGATCTTGTGACATGCAATATTGGCAACATCTTCATCATAAACAACGAGAAAGTCTTCTGAACTAGCGTTGACAACTGTATCATTTTCCTTGCCAACATCACCCTATTGTTCTTTATCTTTCTTCTTGTTATCATGCTTCAACTATCTACAATATTTCATGATGTGTCATTTCATGCCATAGTGATGACACCCAGCATTAGCAAACCTGTTGGACTTGCTTCTTCCTTTTTCTTTACTTTTGAAACCTTTACTTTTACTCTCTCATCTTCTTTCTGTAACCAAAATCTCTGACTGTTGAGAAGACCCATGTGATTTTCTTCTTATTTATTCGTTCAAAACACTACTCTTAGCTAGATCCATGTTGATTACACCATTTGGAGCTGAGTTACTTAACGACATTCTAAATGCTTCCCAAGAGTTCGGCAATGTACCCAATAAACACAATCCCTGAATCTCATCATCAAACTTGATACCCATTCTAGCTAACTGATTGATTATTCCTTGGAACGTATTCAAGTGATCTTTCAATAGAGTTTCATCTTGGTACCTTCAAGTCATAAACTACTTTATTAGAAATATTTTATTATTTCCTATTTTTTGAGTATACAACTCCTCATGTTTATTCCATAGTGACCATGTATGTGTTTTTCCACTAATATGATTCAAAACATTAGCATCTATCCACTGCCTTATATACCCACAGACTTGTTGATGTAACAAAGTCCATTCTTATTCAGACATCTTTTTTGGCTTCTTAGAGACAAACACCAGTAAATGAAACTGTTTGCATAAAGAGATCTTCCATTTTTCCTTTTCCAAGTGTGATAATTAGAAACATTCAAAGTAATCATTATATTCAAATTTGCTTCCATTATTCAACACAAAAAATTCAACAATAAATAACCACAGCTCTGATACCACTTTGTTAGGAGAATCACAATATTAATGCAAACTTAATCAAGCTCTAAATAACAGAATGGAACATATTCTCCTTCTTTGTATGAATATTTTAGGAAACAAATAAATAGAGCTCAAAATAAAACATGCACAAAATCAACACAACCAATTTGTGTGAAAAAACCTTCCCGATATAGGAAGAAAACAACCACGATACTCTACCTCCAAAACTTCCACTATCAAGAAAAAATTGTACAAAAGTTCTCTCTAGATAAAACTAGAGACAAACAATCAATAACATCATTAATAATACAACTTCTTGAAAAATAACAATTATTTCAAGAAAATGGAGAGATCTAACCCAATTTCATAGTCACTATTCACAGCCCAGATTTCCCAAACTAATGAGCCAAATCCAAATCCCACTGTTCAGATTGAAGAGTCTTGAGTCGTGAACATTACTGCAAAATTTTAGTTCAATTGGACCACAAACAACATTCCATCGAAGCACTTGATGAAGACTTGCTGAAGAAGGAAAAACAAAAAGCTTTTCTGCCCGCTACTATAACTCTAAAATCTTTCTCAACTAACCCTAAATGGATTTATTAATGAAGTAATCAAATGAAAAAAAAAAATCATCCCTCCTTTCTCCATATGTCATGAAACCACATGAGTCTTTTTGGACTCCTCTAAATAAAAAGGAAAACCCAACAAAAAACACTAAAGTAATGGGATTAAGGTTATGCAATCTAACCTCAATTATGTAGGGCCTATTTAGACTATCATTTATGTGATTTAAGGGGTTTATTTCAATGTCTATAGAACAATTGTTTCTTATTTAGTTATTTTTTAAATTTGAACACTTCTTAAAATTCAACTTGGGTTGATATTCTAATATATTCCTTTTTATGTTTTTTTATGTTCTTTATCAATTTACAATACTTTGTTGTTTAGTTTAATCTAATTAGTTATTTTATATTTCAATAATATGTTTTAGTTTAAACGATTCAAGTGAGATCTAACGTAGATCTAATTTTTTATTCGTAGGATCTGGTGATCATGGATCCTCTCTTCTCGAGAATACATACATCATTTATCAATATATAAACAATTATTTCTTGAATATAGGTTTAGATTCAATGGGATCTCGATTATAAAATTATATCAAATCAATTATATTTATGATAATTATACTATATATATATATATAGTAGCAATGGTAACGTGTATAGACTATTGAGATCGGTTATTCCTATAAGGCGAGGATGTACTTGATGTGTCTACTTAGAGACTCCGTTAGATGTACTAAGAAGACCTTCAACAGTTGGACCTTAATTTATAAGGTTATAAACCCAAATGAACTAAGCACCACCAACTTGCACATCAACCTCAAGTCTGAAAAGATGGATGGTGCACTCTTCATTCAGAAGTTGAGACTTGTCAAACATTTCAACCAAAGCAAGTCAAAGGCAACTCATTACACAAGGAGATTTGTATACAAAGTCTAATGGAGAAATGCAAATTGGCCTTAGTTGTTCAATTTCTACGTGTTCAAGCAACTTGTTTTGGTTTTTTGTTTTATTAATTTACAGGAATTATTTTCTACGCTATTTATGCATAATCCATTATAATTTTCTACCAGAAAAGGACTTCCATGTCAACCATACCTAACGATTTTGTTGTTTTTCAGCCCAAAATAATAATAAATTTTTTTTATTAACCCGCAAATATATTTTTACTTTCCTTTAGTTTTGAAGTCATAAGAGAAGATAAAAAATTACAATTAAAAAAAAATAGAAATACAAAAATTGATAAAAGGTGTCTTATTTATTTATTTTTTTTTACAGAAAAACACTTCTTATTGATAAAGATAACTTTGCGAAATAATATTGGCTTTATCGGATTAAATTGATTTCGACACGTAATATAATAATATTGTGGAAATTGTAATGGATATTTCCAAAATTGAGAAGTAATAGATATTATATCATCAAATCCTATTGATCTGACTTGTATACAGGGGCATAACTAATCACATCACGTATAAATTTAATAATAAAAATAAATAGTTTTAATATGAATTAAATAATTATAATAAAATTCATGAATTTTTTAATTAAATTATTATAAAAAATTATAATTATTGTTAAAAAATAGAATATTTTTAAATATTATATTTTTTTAGATAAAATATACATTTGAAATATAAATTTGATATACACAAATGTTATATATTAGATGTGTGATTTTATTTAATTAAAATAAAAATTTAAAATTATCTAAATTAAGTTATAACAAAACTAAATGATATAACTTAAATTTTATACTTACGGGCCAAAAAATAAAATAAAAATTAAACGACATAATTATAACAAATACGTAAAAATATTTATGTAAAAAAAATAGATAATATTAATATTACAAGATATAAATAATAATAAATATTTATATAATTATATACAATGTAACATATACTAGTTAAATTATATATAAGATAAAATATATTATTTTTTAATAAAATATTAAGAAAATTAAATTAGTAAAATTTAAAAATAACAACAAAATTACTCATTTAAAACTTGTAACAAAAAACTAATATCTTTTATATCCAGTTTATATACTTTTACAATTAAAAAAAGTTTGATCAATCATTTTATATTAAAATTCGCTCAAGTTGAATTATGATTATTTAAATTCATTTAATGTTTAAATCTATCTAATTTAATCCGTTTAATATTATTGATACGCTCCTATTTTTGTTATTATATATAAATTTTATGAGTTATTTAATGTAATTTTTTAAAAATTTATGAGAAGATGTTGAATATTTATTAGATCTATTATAGTCTAGTTAATTAACATTGTATAATCGTAAAATAAAGGTAAAAAATACGTGAGAAATATAAATGAGTATGTAATATAACAAAAGGAAGTAACAAATAATATTTAAATAATAAATTTAAGAGGAGATATTATTATGTATTTTTATAAAATAAATAGGCACATTTATAAATATAACAAAATAAAAATCTTTATCAAAAAATTAAGGTGCAGGATCACCTTATTTGTACATTATTTATAAGTTATATTTTTAGTATAATATTTTAGTATTGAATGTCTAATGTTTATATATTATGTAGAACTTAATTGTATATAGGTTTCAGTTTATCAATAGATAAAAAAACTAATGTCCCTAAAAATCACATTTGACAAATAATAATTTAAATAAAATTAGATTATATAATAAATTAAAAATATTAAATAAAACAATCCATACTTTAAAAATAACGTTAATATATAAAAAAAATATCATATCTATTAAAAAATATTAAAATTATATTTATAAATATTAAAAATTCACTTTCCATTGAATTCAAGTTTTTGTGTGTACTATTTCTTAACAAATGTATTATATTTGGCGTGTATATTGTTCCACGTAATTGACAGTCAAAATTACGATTAATTGACAGACAAAAATTTAATCAACATATTTTTTTTCCTCTTTTCTTAAAACTATTTTACTTATTTTTAAATATCAATATATATAATGCATATAAAAATTTGAAATTATTAATAAAAATTATAATTTAAAATACTTTTTAAAAATATTTATATTATTTTACGAAAACATGCAATCTTATTCCTTAAAATTTTTTAGAGAACAATTCTCTAAAACATAGGACCAAAAATATAGAATTAGTTCTCCTTCTACCAATAAATAAATAAATATAAAAATTACATAAAATAATAATTTGCTAAAACAGTTGTAGGTTGATAAGGTGTTTGATAGTTTGGGGTTGTCAAAAATAAAAAAAAAATTACATAAAATACTACATTTAAATTTATACTAATAAAAATAATTTTTTAATAATATTAAAAAAGTAAAATTTTAATAAAATTTATTTAGATAAATTTAAATAATAAAAACATAATTTAAATCACATCCAATATAAAATATTTTAATTAAATTTTTTTTACTAATAAAAATAATATTTTTGGGAAGAGTGTTATAAATATTGGGGGAAGAAAAAAACACTTCAAAGAAAAAGACAAAGGAAGGTTTCAATTTCTACTAGAGAAGTAGTGATGAGTTAGCACTTTAACAACTTATAAACTAATACAAAAGAAAAAAAAAGGAAAGAGTTAAGGAAATAAATAATAAAAAAAAAAACATAAAGTTAAAAGACAACATAGGACTATCACTATTTTCTGTCTTTTAAAAATGAAACTTTTTTTCTCCACTTCAAAGATGTTACTTTCGGAAAGAAATATTAAATCTAATACAATTTAATACTCACCTCACCATATATTAAAATATTATATTTAATATAATTCAATACTTACGTTACTAATATATTAAAATGTTATATCAAATATAATTTAATACTTATATCACTAATGTATTAAACTACACAATTCTTAACCGTAATACGGTGGTTTAGGTTGAATGCGAGTGATACTCTCACCTTTCCTTAATTTTATTTAATTTTTTAACTTAAAAAAATATGTTTTTAAGTTTTTTTTTATTCGTAAAAAAATATCTAATATAAATATACATTTAATTTTTTATATAATTTATTGTTAAATATAACATAATAATATATTTATTATTTTATATTATATATATATATATATAGTAAATAATAAAGATTTTGTTTAAATAGGTTAAATTTTTTGTTTAAATATGAAAGAAATTTTTTTCTTAAAAAATAATAATATATATTTATATTTTTTAATTATATATTTATCAAAAATTTATAAATAAACTTAAAAATATATTTTATAAATTAATAAATTAAACATAATTGATCTAAACAAAAAAGAACTTATAAATATTTCAGTCATTCAATTTAATACATTTAAACTTTACTTCTTATTCTAAGCTATTTGAAAAAAGAAAAATGTATATTAATTTATATTTTCTTAAAAATAAAATTAAAGTTAATTCAATACTACATTACCTTAACGTACAACACAAATTTTATTAGTACTTTTGAGATAGTAATGAACTTTATAAATAAATTTTTTAATTATTATATTCATAATGATAAATTTTATATAATAATAGCAACAAACATGAAAAAATAACATGATTGTAAAATTTTATTGTAATTATTTAACGTACAACACAAATTTTATTAGTACATTCCTTCAATAGTGCAAAAAAATAATTACGATAATCCCCCTTTTTTAAAAAAAAATAAAAATAAATCCCGATTAGCATTTTTTTGAAAGGAAAAAAAAAATTCCTCACAATGCTTTATCATTAGAAAAATATTATAATATTATCACAGTAAATTTTATTATTATTATAATAATTAAATATTTTTATATTGATAATAATTTATTTATATTGTCATAATATTGTTATATAAAAAATAAATCGTTATATTTTTTAAAATATTAATTAATTTTCAATAAACTTTTAGTTTTAATATATTTGAAAGCGTACAGATATTTAAGTCAGATCTAAATAATATAATTATTTTAAAAGAAATATTAATTAATTATTAGCCGGAAAAAATCCGCGGCTAATCCCATTAAATTTTAAAAACAACCGACTTATTGTGTAGTGTAAACACAGCTGAATTATTTGGAATTATATCAAATGAATAAATAAAGAGATTTATTAGCTTTTGTAGAAACGGATTTCCTCCTTCCTATTTCCCTCCAGCTTTCACATAATCAGAGAGAATTTGTTTCTTAATTTATAGTTGCCAAAGAAACCAAAATCACTTATTTAAACACAAACGCCACAAGGAAGTGCTTCGTTGGCTGGCCTATTCACGTTTATATACTCACGATTTTTAGCATTCTTTTGTGATAATAATTATTATAAACAGTAGTCGATCACGAAGTTTTTGAGCATCAGGAGCTCGGATTTTGATTACAGTTGCTTTCTTGTGATTTCGAGCTTTCACAACGCTTATCTTTTACCAGATCTCGTTTTGGCGGTTAGGGTTTGTCTTCTCTGTTTCTTTAGTTTTTGCTGAACTTGGTAGAAATATTTGAACTTTGAGGCTTGTTTTTCCTTGATCAAGTATGTTATCAACAATATGATAATTTCGTTATTGTTTTACTAAAAGTTCAAGTTTCATTTCGTTCGGCATTTTACTATAATAAGTTATTGCTGGATTTTCAACTTTGAAATTTTTAGGAATATGACCCTTTGTGGAATCTTATATTTATATTAAAGTTAATTATATGCATAAATCGTCGTGACAAAGCCATCTAGAAAATTTTGTCAAGTAAAGTTTACTTTTATTTGTCTGAACTAACCTATTTCTTGGGCTTAGTTTATTTTATCTTTCTTTGTTGTGTCTTTGTAATTAAGCAAACAACAGCTGTTTGTCCTTCTCTATTGTATATTATTCTAAATGGGTCTGTCTTCATTCATGAAAATTGAGGTTTGGTATTAGATGCAAATTTAGGCCTCTATATTTGGTTATGAAGGATTTGAGTATGGGCACTTAGTTTATGGTAACGATTGGTAGTCAAAGAAAGAACATGGATGTTTTTAAGTTGATTGAAAATTTCAATTGGATAGTTAGGTTGTGGTGGCTCTTGATTGTCAAAGGGAGTACATGGTTGCTTTCTCCGAAAGTTGCTTTGTAAAGGGTGATTTCAAAAAATTATGACGTGGCAGAATTAATGTCAGGATACCAACTCTGACTTCAGTTATGAGAGACAACCTCATTCATAACCATTTCTTAATTAATTAAAAATGCTAAGCATTTGCATCCTGAAATAATTCTTGACTGTATCTTCGATCTATTTGTATCATCTCATGGAATTTTATGATTCATGAAGTAGTATGCTCCGAACTTATATTCCTTCTCATACCATGTCACACCAGGTCTTGTTTTTCTTCCATGATGGTTGCTGTTTTATTTAAAGGACAACTGGAAACTCAAAACCTGTTAGATAATGTCCATATAACCTTCATTCTCTGATTCTGTCCATTTTTTGTGAATGTATACTCAGAAGATTGTAAATAACATGGGAGTCTTTGCACTCAGGTTCATACTTTATGGCCTATTTCTATTTGAGAGAACTAACTTTTGTTTCAGTCAAAATATTTGGCTAGGACTTCAAAAACGTGTCACCAAGTTATCCAATATTTTCATCTTATTGGCTGCAGTTCAGTTAGTAGAAAACCAAACGAGACTATGAGGCTTATCGTTACAACTTTTATTGGAATTGTTTTCGGTTTCTTTATAGGCATATCCTTCCCATCATTGTCATTTACAAAGGTACAAAACACAATGTAATCTTGTAGTGTTGTATTTTTCCTTTTCCTTTTCTTTGTTTCATTAAGGCAAATCCCTTCAAAATGTAAGTAAGTTTTGAGACATTTGTCCTGTGGTATGGCAGCTGAATGTTACATCTGGTCTTCTTCCTTCTGATCTCTCATACGTAGAAGATAGAAAATCAGGCATTTCTTCCCAAACACTTCTAAATGCTTGGTCTGTGTTGAAAAATAATAACCGAAGCTCAACTCAAGATCAACATTCAAATGATACATCAAAGGTATACTTTCTACTTAAATTTTGTGCTACTTGATTGTCTATATTGCAGGCTGAACATGGATTTGAAAATCCTTGTTTTGAATGGGCATACTAACTTTGTGGCTGATTTTTAGGACCATGTCATCATAACCAGATAATTAAATGCATTTCATCTTATGGATAATTTTTACAAAACTTCTTACAAAGAAAATATTTAGTTGGGTTATTTTCGTTGTTTTATATGGTGGGAAGTATTATTCGTTGATATTTTATGGAGAGTGTATTACATGTCCTGTTTTAGAGTACTTTCATTCTTTACAAAAGTTTTAGAGTACTTTCATTAAACTGATCTCTGTTACAGATTTGGGTTCCATCAAATCCCAGAGGTGCAGAAAGGCTTCCACCAGGTATAGTTGCAGCTGAGTCAGACTTTTACCTCAGAAGATTGTGGGGTAAGCCCAGTGAGGTGTGTATTCTACCACTGATTAATCACTAGAGTTAATCTGATCTTTACGGGTGTTGAGAAAGCCAGTGTTCCTGCTGCGTATCTGAATATAATGCAAAATGAACCCTGTTAGTGATATTGATGATCCTATTTGTACAAGGAAAAGTTTTGTTGTTACTGATTTCCTGTTTTCTTGTGCTCAGGTAGTTGGTAATGAAATAAGTAAGATTACAAAATAATGAAGTCATTTGACACATAACTGATCGAGTATCAATAAATTAATACTTCTGGTGTTAATATAGTGATGTAATAATCTATGATTCCAACCATGAGGTATTTTATGAGCGTATCATTTGCAGGACTTGACCAACAAACCAAAGTACCTTGTAACCTTCACTGTTGGTTATGATCAGAAAAAGAATATTGACGATGCGGTGAAAAAGGTGCTTGTGTATCTCTCTTTCTTTCACTCTCCCTCTTCTCAGTGTGCACGACACTAAATTTGCTTATCCTCCAGTTCTCAGAGAACTTTACTATTCTATTATTTCATTATGATGGTCGAACATCCGAATGGGATGAATTTGAGTGGTCAAAGCGGGCTATCCATGTGAGTGCTCATAAGCAGACTAAATGGTAAGGAATTATCCCTAACATATTTTCTTATGTTAATTACATCTTTATCATGATTGTAACCTTACTCTTAAACATTGTTTAAGGTGGTATGCTAAGCGATTTTTGCATCCTGACATTGTTGCTTCATATGACTACATATTTATATGGGATGAAGACCTAGGAGTTGAGCATTTCAATTCAGAAGAGTGAGTTTTCTTCTTATGAATTATGCTTACTTCTTTTTTCACTCTACTAAATGATTTTGCTATGCTCCTCTCCATTTTTGTTACAGATATATAAAACTAGTGAGGAAGCATGGTTTGGAAATTTCACAGCCTGGTTTAGAACCTAATAAAGGGCTAACGTGGCAGATGACAAAAAGGAGAGGTGACAGTGAGGTTCACAAGTAAGAATCGGACCTATATTTATATTTGTTTTAAGTCAAATCAAAGTTTATATGTAGACATTATCTTTAATTATTTCAGAGTAACAGAGGAGAAGCCAGGCTGGTGCAGTGACCCACATCTGCCTCCCTGTGCAGCGTAAGAACTGATTTTAAATAGTTGGTTTATTTGCATTTGTTGTCATTGTTTTATACAGGTTTTAGCTTCTTTTCAGGCAATGAAAATTATTATTCCTTTTTCTGTTCTTCCTTTGATGATCAGGTTTGTTGAAATCATGGCACCAGTGTTTTCCCGAGATGCATGGCGCTGTGTATGGCATATGATTCAGGTAGAGAGGACTATTCTGATGTCTTAGTAAGCCTTGTTTATTGTGTCCTTAGTTTTCTTTGCCCATTAGTCCAAACTTATGATCATAACGCTAAGTGAATTGTAGAATGACTTGGTCCATGGATGGGGTCTTGACTTTGCCCTTAGAAAATGTGTAGAGGTTAGTTCCCCAACTCTGCCCCACTTGGATCTATCTCACCGTCATTCATGTAATTAGAACTAATGATTTAACCCAAATTTCTCAAAACAGCCTGCCCATGAGAAAATTGGAGTTGTCGATTCCCAGTGGATTGTTCATCAAACTGTTCCCTCTCTTGGAAACCAGGTAATTTAAGATTGTCAACCACTGATATGTTTTATAGCCTTTGTCTTGAACGTGCATATGGGAATGAAATACTAACACTAGTCTTTCACATTTGATAAGGGCGAAGCAGAAAATGGGAAGGCACCATGGCATGGGGTATGTAAAACCACTTTTCATTATGTTTCTACGGCATGTATCAATGTGCCAGTGTTGTCGGTTCTTTATTTCAGTATTTTGTTAATGAAGTCTGCCACTGATGAAGTACTTTGTTCCGTACCAGGTAAGGGAGAGGTGTAGAAAAGAGTGGACCATGTTTCAAGATCGTTTAACAAATGCAGAGAAAGCTTATTATAGAGAAATGGGGATTGATCCTTCCAATTCCACAGCTTGATAGGGAAACGATATTGACGATAAAGGTGCATACATAATCATCATCACCACAGCATGTTAGGTGCTTTAGATATATTTGTAGATTCTATTTGGGTTGTTCATTATAAATCTTAATTTCTATAATATTAATCAGATCACAATATAATCGATTCTTTCTTTCAAAAGTGGTTTCAAGATGTTTGGAGGAAAAGTATGAAGCTCAAAATATGTTTTTTGAGCCTCGCTTATGTCAAAAAAATTTCTTGTTTGATTTTTTTTTCTCATAAGCATAAACAAACATATCTCTAAATCATTTCTAACACATATTATATGTATTATAAGCTTTATGTGAATAACGTGCATAGATTGACTAAATCAAAAGATATGAATTGTAAGTCTTAAAAAACTCCACACTTTATTCCTCAGCTTTTTATTGTGTACAAATTATACAAAAGTTGGATTTAAATGTACATAAAATAAATAGGAGATTGAGGTGTCTATATACTATTTAAACAGAGGTGGGGGATCTACCGATCTAGTCGACCCTTTGATTTGATTTTATTTTATTTTTTTAAATTTAAAATATCGACGCATTATCATTTTGGTTTCACTTTAATCTTCTTTAAAAAAAATATGTTTTTTATATTATAAAAAATTATACATGCACTGTATTTTTAAAAATATTTAAAACATATGTTTTCGTATTAGGGATTAGAAGAAATGAAACCTTATTAATAAAGTGTGGTATGTCATGTAATCAAAGCTTATTCTTATTCTTATTGATGTGGAGGAAAGGATAACAACAAAATAAGAATACAAATTCAGTCTGTAATAGGAGAATCAATAGGAATGTTTTCATGTGAGCACATGAGCCGGTGCTTATCTATTAGTTTATTATAAGAAACTTAAGCTACAACCATGTGGGTCTGTAGCGTAAGATTGTCACATGGCTAATCTACTCTTATTCTCCTTTTCGTTTTTTTTTCCCCCTAATATGTAGACAAAGTTGGCTTGGTGATTAATTTGCCAAGGTTTAACATGCTCCCCTAACGTGGGAGTCGTGGATTACCCCTTTCCATGTAGTCATTGTCTTAATGGAGTCGTTAGAACAATTCTATTTGACCTGGCCGGGAAGGAATACAGCCTCCTGTTTGACTTTTAATGGCTGGAAGTTTGACTCTCTCTTCATTAATGTGTTCTTAATAATTGTGAGAGTTGTTGTGATTGGTTCCATTTTCACATAATAAACTTAAAGAGAAGTCAAAGTAATTGGTTTAACGTGTGGATTTTTTAAAAGGTACATCTATTTATAAAATATTATACGTACATGTATCAATTACATAAAATGTATACATATATAGGATGTTAGAGAAGTACAGACGACAAAAAGTGATATTTTATGGTTTGATGTTGACTATAGTTTGAATTAGTGGTCGACCTTACATGTAGCATGGTTCTCTTGTAAGGGTCTTTCTTTTGTTTATGTGTTACGAGCACGAGATCAAATAGATCACTTAAGATAATTTGTCTTATGGTTGGGATTGTTAGATAGGGTTTTGTCTATAATAACCTAACTTTTAGATAATAATTTAAAAATGGTCACAAGTAGAATTTTTTAAAAAAATAGACAAGATCTTACTTTAAATTTGAAATCAAAATTTTTAATTAATTTTATTTAAAAAAGAAAGATATAGTACCTCTATTTTATAAAAAATAATTATTATAAATATAAAAAAATATTAACATCTTATAAATTTATAATTAATTTTAAATATATAAATATTTTTTATCATATCATATATTAAAAAATTTATTTTAAAAAATTAAAAATAATTTATTTTATAATAAAATAAATATAAATTTATACATATATTAAAAATCATATGCTAAATATTTTGATAATTCATAAATAATATAATATATTATTATTATTATTAAATATAATTATAATTATATTTAATAAATAATTATAATATTAATTATAATTATGATATAAAAAATAATGTTCATAAAAATAATTAAATTATTAAAAAAAATGTGAAACCTCTCTATCCAATTTTTTACAATATAATATACAATACAAATATAAAATATTATATCGTAAAATTTGTGTGAAAATATTATCTAATATAATATTATTATAATTATTAACCTAGTTTTTATAATTTATTTTATAATAATAATTATTATTAATTTTGTAATTATTTTATAATTTATTATTATTTTAAGTTAATTTATAATAAAATTTTGATAAGTTATTTGTTATAACAAATTATATATTTATTATTAAATATATTTTTGTATTTTATAAATATAAATTATTTTTATTATTTTTTATTCACTCAAGAATTTATTTATTAAAAATTTATAATTTTTATATTCGGTATTTTAAAGTTGCAAAGGGTAATTAAAATATTTTTTTTCTTGTTTTTAAAATAAAAAGAGAAAAAAAACTGGATTGGGAATTGAGAGAGGAGAGAAAAAAAAACCAAAAAAATTAAGATTAATCGAAAGAGGAGAGATAAAAAAATGATTTATTATTTAATTGAGAGATCAGAAAGAATTTTTTTTTAAACTAAATTAATTCTTTTTAAAATTTTGAATAAGATATAGATATTATAGATAAAAAGTTATTTTTTTTAAACTAAATTAACGAAGAGTGTCTTTTTAAAATTTTAAATAAGACATGGATATTATAGACAAAAAGCCTTGTTAAATGGATCCAACTTTTGGTAAATCATGATTTATACAGGAGAAATTATTCTTTTTTTTTTGTTAATTATGTAAATAAAATTTAAGATTAATATAATTTTTATTTAAAAAAATATAGATGAAAAAAGAAAATATTTTGATTAATAAAAAATATATTTGAAAAGAATAAATAATACCTTATTAAATAGTTGTACTCGGTGTTATATGCATCTTCCTTGAATTGAAGATGGATGATGGTCCTTAATCATCCCCTTCGATGAAACTAACGCTCTTCACTGTTAAAGTATAATCTTAGATATTAAGTAATCATTACCCTTAAAATAGAAAATGAGCTTTTTTTTTCTAATTTTTTCTGTTGTTATTAGAAAAGAGGTTATAGATGGATTAAAAAATAAATAAAATTTATAATAACATATTAATAATTGATATATATATAAATTAAAATATTATTATTTAAATATGGATAAAATAGTGATTAAAATTAAAAAATAAATAATATAGAGAAAAAATGATACATTAAAATATTGTGATTGTTATTGAACGGTAGAATAATGATTAAAATAATAATTTTAATCTAAGTTTAATTATAAGATTGCTTATGAGTAGATTTTTTTTTTCTTAAAATCAACGTAATAAAAAAAAATTAAACTAAAAGAATAAAGTAACCAAATGAAATAACTACTATTTTACTACTCGCCTTTTAATGAAATACTTCTTATAATTTTATTTATAGATTTTCTCACCCTTTCTGTTCTGGCGTAATATCTAATGAACAAAACGTATTTATCTTGTGTGTACGATCTGTTTCAAAAACAGTGTTCTAAAATAATTGAATGTATATTTTAAAACAGGTTTATAAAATATGACAAATAATGATTTTAATTTATGATTTATTATTTTTAATAATTGATTTTATAACTTTTAATTATTCTGTAAAAATAATCACCAATATATTTTATAATAATTTATATTCAAGAAAAAAAAATCAGAGACATGTATTGTAACACTCCTTGAATTTTTTTTTTTTCAAAAATTTAAAAAATTATAAGTATAAAAGTTATAAGAACTCATTTACCCACTAGAAAATATATTTGGTAAAATGAAAAAAAAATTAAAAATTAAAAATTTAATTAAAAAATCTTTGTTTTTTCAAAGTTTATGAATTATCCAATAAAATATAAAAATTAAAATTAAGAATCGTTATCAAATATATCTAATTAAAAAAAACATTTGAAAAAAAAATTAAAAATTAAAAATCAAAATTATTATCAAATATACTCTTAATCTTTCCAAAATACCTTCTTCCTGAACGAGTTTTTGAATCCAAAAAATATTGGAAAATTTCCTAATATAAAATCGAGTTTTCTAGTAAGTTTGGGTTTGAATATGTAAGTTGTTGATTTCAATATATACATATATAAAAGATTGTTACACGCGTGTAACTAGGTTGCACAAATAATATTAAACTGTATAATACAATATTAGATGAAATGTAACCAAAGATTAAAACCATATGACAGAAAAAAAAAAATAGCATAGTGATTCATGGATTTAAAAAAGTATCAAAGATGCTTTTTTTTTCCATGAAAAACTTATCAAAACTAATATTTCATTATTTTTCAAGGCTTACCCCTTACCTTAGGTCATAACCAATTGAATCTCATGTCACAGCTTAAAAAGGTTACTCTTCAAATTTTTCCCTGAAATTAAATTAAAAGTAATGAACCTAGGATCAAAAATTAGGTCCAATTTTGGTTTTAAAGAAAAACTTCTATCAAATTCAAATTCGGGCTCAATAAGCTAATAAACATGGGAAAAAATGAAATATAGTATAAATCACAATCAATTTAGGGTTTTCAAATTTATCAATCATGTTTTATCATTTTTGGCCCTTTTGAATTGTTCTTACTCTCCATTTCCTAACACCATTTAAAAAAAATTAGTCCCAAGTCTCCCTCTCTCCTTTTTCCTCCTATTTTGCATATCAAGATAGTGTTAATATTGTTTATCCCTATCTCCTAATTCTTTTGTTTGTTCTAGATTACTTATTTTTGAACTATTACAAATTGCTTATTACTTGCCTGAGAGACTTTTGACTTTTAATTGTTTATTTTTAACTTGTAATAGATTCATTGGGTTATTTTGTGATAATTAATATCTTGTATCTTTTTTATTATAAGTTTTTTAAAAATTTCACCTTAAGGCTTAAGCTTCAAATCTCTTTAAGGTGTAACTAGCTTCAATGGAAGTAAAGTTTATTTCCCCCTTTTAAAAACCTGAGTGATTAAATATTACAGCAAGTATATAAAATTAAATTCAATAAAATATTAATATATTAATTGTGTTCTGTACTCAAAGAAAAATAGGTAAAGTACATGACGATAAGAGAGCTGAAAAGGATGTATTTTTATCCAACATATCGATACTTAGAAACCCATTTATGGAGCTCACGTAAAGATAACCAGTATCAAAATATTACAGACCCAAGGTCTGGGAACAAAACTGAGGATGACAAAAAGAGTGCTATGAAGCCCTTTTTTTATTCATAGTGAAGATGAACTAATGTTACATATCATAAATGTCTCATAAACAGTTACATATCATAGATGTCTCATAAACAGAATTTTCACAAGGGATGCCGGATGTAAAACCGCGTATATGTCGGGCAAAAAACAGAGAATACCTGCTATGTAGGAACAATAACATGGTGTTACAACTGTTCCTCCTCCATTAAGCGAGCAGAAAAGCTCTACCTTACAATGAACTCAAATCCAGGAAATGAGAAATATGTATGTATATATAATATTTACATCAGTAAGCAAAAGGGGTAGCATGTCAGTGATGTACCAGAGTAGTCTATTGTTCAGTATGACACTTCGGAAGGAATCACAAAAATGCTGCAATTTCAACTAACCTTTACAAAAACAAACATCACTCTTATTCAAAAGAGTCATCAGCCACTCTCTCTAATGCAATTATCAGGCAAGAGAAATTTATACTTGTTAGCATTCTCCAAAAGGTATGATGGAAGATGAACAGCCGAGAATGAATGAGGAATAGGCCCCATTTTCCCAATGATTTCCTTGAAAGTGTATTCTTCTGGGAGCATATCAAACAAATCGGCTCCTTTACATATTACTTTCTGTACTCTTTCAGGATTTAGAAAACGAGAAAACCTAACTCTGTCAAAATGGCTGTATGCTTTCATTTTGAATATAAACTCACTGATATGGCGAAAGCAAAAGCTACAATGCCATCCTGCATCTGCTAAGATGTCATCCGTCTGGCGAAAATGTGCATACCTAGTCTTTCCAGTCTGATATCTGTGGACTGATGCTCTCCAACTGTTATTATCCACCAGAAACTCAAAAGAATAAAGATAGTTCTTCAGCCGTAGATGAAGGATGGGAGGTATGTCATCACACCATCTCAGCAGATTAATAGTGTGCCTGCTTGGGATCTCGTCAACATCAGACATTATCAGCAAGTCATCATCAGAAATACCTGCAATTTTGAGAAGCTGATCCAATGCCACTCGCTGGTAAGCCTCCTCAATGAAGGGGTTTTCCCCTTTCTTAGAACGTCCTGCCATCGTCCCATAAGTCAACCGAGGCTCAATAAATTTGAACTGATCCTGATGAGTGGAAAAAACCAGAGGCTTAGGTAACCCAGTGAATGTTGAGTTTGATTCAAGAAGAACAAATTGTGTCACATAGGGATACAATTCTTTCCATCGGATGGTCAGAAGGTCCAATTCATTACTGAACAATACAGCATCATAAACACGCCTTGGGTACTCTCTGATTCCCCAACCATGAAGCTTACAAAGGTTCTCCATTGTCACATTTTCATTATAGTAGTGAGGTATATCATAAAAAGGTTTAGGAGGCTTTTCCCACAGTGGGCGCAGGAAATATGAGATATTCTGTCCATGCACATAGATAACAAATATGCATGTTGGAATAAGGGCAAAAAGAAGAATGTAGGTCTTGAGGTCCAAGCCACGAATAAAACAACGGATCCTTGACATGCTCAACATTCTGCTTGATTCCTGTACATAAATACCAAGATTGTAAGTTTCAATCCAAGCTTAATAAACACAAATTTGGTTTAACAATGAAAGCAGTTTGATGACATAGTGACAAGTTATCTCTATTTGCAACAAAAGCATGGTAAATTTGGTATTAAAATGAAATGGATTCTCTCTGAATTTCTTAAGATTTATCAATTCCTCTCATATCCCTTAAAAACATTCAATAGAGTACAGCAGGTATGAATATCTTACAGCTACGATAGCCAATAGCCACAATCCACTTGGTCACACAAAGGCAGTTATAAGCATTGCGGGCAACAAATCAGAGCTATTTTTATAAATCATTTTACCGGAATTTTCAGAGATCCAAGATTATAACCCAATTCCTATTCCTATGCAAAAATATATCATAAACCAAGCAGACTCAAATGGTAAAATAATACCAATTATCTGAAAACAAATAGAAAAAATATATAAAAGGGTGGTGTGATGGAAGCAATAGATCGAATCATGTCTGTAAGCATCATAGTTCAATAACTTCAAAATTTAAAAATATATGAAAAATATAAGGAATGAAGAAAAAGAAGAAGAAGAGATACCTGGCAACAAACATCACCACAGATATCATCGGTCTTTTTGGAAGAGTAATGTCCTCCTCCTTCACCCATCATCCACCACATTTTTCAGATCAATCAATTGTTGTTTTTTGCAAATTCAGCAATTGATTGTATTAAATCGACCTTCTAAATCACAAAGACGCCGAAAAACCTAATGGCACAATCAAAAAATTCAGCTTCAGATTGAGTTTCACCACCGATCTTCTTCCTCAAATTAGAAATAGAAAATTCAGCCCCTCTTTCTCAATGTTAGGTATATCCAATCCAAACTCTTATCAGTTTCTCGGATCAGAAAAATACGCCCAATAATTTCCAAAAATTGACGAAGAAAACAACAATAATAATAAAAACAAACAAATAAACGATGAATCGATGAAATATTTGAGAGAAGATGAAATAATCTGATTAAATTAAGACAAGAAGGAACAAGTTGAAGGAAAATCACTCTTGGGTGTGTGCTGTGGCCTCTCTGGTGTTTGGAGGAGGAAGAAGCCGTTTCCTTTGTCCTCTATAGGAAAACCTTTTTTATTTACCGTCCATTATTTATTAAAAATATTTCATTTTTTTTTTATTAAAATATTTCCATTGAATATTTGATTTAAGATTTACGAAACTCCCATTGAATGCATCAACTTAACGGAAAGGAATCGAGGGTGTTAACGTCATTAAGAGGATGAACCGTTGGAGAGGGTGGGAGTGGGACATAGTCTGATAGTCGTGCCGACACGCGGACCAATGCTAACGACATGTGTCAGTGTGTGTGTCGTGTGGGTTTTGTTTTAGCTGGACGTGAGACGCTCTCAATTTCAGAATCGTATTCGTGGAAGTCTGGTTCGAGGACTTTTAATTGCTGGCAAGTCTACGCGGATTCTGAGTTAAATAGTCTCATACGTGTCAGTTTGTTTATTGATTTGCAAGTAAAAAGTTTACTATTGAATATTAAAGAGAAAATTTTAAAATATTTAAATACTAAGCGACTAAGCGTGGCATTAAAGCATGTAAATATTAAGAGTTAGATTTTAGTATGCATAAGTCATATATATTTTTTAATTTATTTATTATTGGAAAGCATCTTCTTTTACAAAAATCTTACTCGGATTGGTTTATTTTGTTTATATTTTTCTTATTATTAGTTATTTTTAAATAAAAATATATATTTATATTTTTTTGACTTTAGATATGATTTTAAGATTTTTGTTCCATCTAAGTATTTATATATGATGATTTATTTTATGTTTATGCTTGTAATGTTTGTTTTCTTATTAATTTTGATTTTTATTTAAATATGTAGTTTCAAAAATAATGTAGATTATAATATGGTATTAAATTTTCTTTTAAATAACGATCAAGATATCAATTGATTGAATAACTTTAAAATATATCAAATGATAAAAAGATCAAAGTTTTGTCTGTGTTTAAGAATGTTTTTAGTTTTAGTTTAACGATTTTAATTATTGATGTGTTTTCAACTAACAAGCGTACAAGCGAGCCGACATTGTTGCTCATGTTTTTATTTGGTTTTGGGTGTGAGTATTTGTAGAATTTAAAAGGTAATCTTGGAAACAAAATTTTTTTTAGCACCTTGTCACAAGCTCGCCACCACCTTTGGTAAGGTGGCTAACGATGTGGTTGCTTGAGGCTCTATAAATACCCCTATTTCTTCTTGTTTGGTACCAAAAAAATGTAACAAAACTCTAACAAATTGACATCTCATTTTTTTTCGGATCATTAAACTTTAAATGTTATTCAATATTAGTGATTCGTGACAATGTGAGCAAAACCATGCTTTTGAGTAGTGAGTACTAGAGACGATGTTTGTGAGTGTGATTTATGTGTGAGCTAGGTGTTGGTTGATAGTTGCCCTTGTGTAACTATTTCTTATGTGAGAACAATTATGTGGGTGTGGGTTGAGCAAAGTTGTATAAGTTCTAATGTCTCTTGGCTATGTTGAATAAGAGATGTTTATTGAGTATTTGTGTTCAAGGGGGATTATGTTAATAGTCTATATCATACACTATTAGTCTGTGGATTTTGATCATACCACTTAGGTGGTGTTGGCTTTGTAGGTAAGTCGGGTTCGTATGTCAAACCAAGTCATTGCGGAGCCAACATTTGGTTTTTGTCCTACCTTACCTCTTGTTTCTTCCACTGGTTTTTTCTACTACATTTGTGCTTAAATGATGTAGAGTTACCTTCTTTCAAGATGATATTAGTAATTTATTATCTCTTCCCATTGTTCAGTTTCATTCTTTTCTTATTATCCATTTTGAGTTTGAAAATGTCATAGATATGCATCGATTTCAAGGTTTTGCTCAGTGTTTAGCGATTTCTTATCATGTTGATGTACCTCTTACTTATGATTCATCCATTTCTTCAGCCTCAATCAGACTTAGCTCTACTAGTTCTAAAGGCCTTATTCACTCTAGTAATTCTTTTATTGGCCCATTATTATCCATGTTTTCTTTGTTTGGTAGAAAAAGCACTATGTTCCATTTGAGCTCAACCATTCCTTTTGAATTGTTAACTGTCAATGTTCTTAATCCTCATTCTACTTCACCAGCTTTTACCCCTACCGTTGTTGGGTAGTCTTCTCGATGTGGTGTTCTTGAGAACGTTGCTACAAAAGAGGGAGAATGAGAGTGTTTAACTTTTTTATATTCCTTGTTGCATTAGTTTGTTTCAACTATGTCCTTTAAAAATTTGTAAAATAATGTTTACTTAATGAGATTGTGTGTGTTATGTTTCTTATTCTCTGTTTGTCTATCCTCACATGTTTTGTGCAATTTGTTTGCTTCCCTATTTCTGTATTGCTTATATTCTACTATGTGTAGGTACTTCTATTTTGGGAAAGTTTTGAGAGTGTAGAATGCATAACATGTTTATTATCTCATATGCATACTTTTAAGGGGGCAATGTGTATAAAATACATGTTGGCAAAGGGAGTATTATGATTGTTCTTCGTTCTTGTTGTTTTTCATGTTTATGAATTTATGTTATATCGTTATGTTGTGATGCATCATTCTTTCTTGACATCACTTTGTGTGAACCTTGCATAAATAAGACTATTGGAATGACATGTTTAATGCATAGTTTGCATTTTCCTATTTCACATGTCTTTTATGTTTCTACCTACATCTTTGTTATAGTGAGTTATTGAATAACATGTTTATTACCTCATATTGCGTGGTTTCTTTGGTAGACTATGATGTCTTTCCATGTGTGTGCATAGTATGGAGTGAGGTTATAGGATTGAATACACCCAAGTATTGTTGGGGAAAGATAGTGAAATCAGTAGAAGTGTGTAAATTTGGAAGATAGTTGGATTCTTAGTCAATTCCTTCTTCGAGATTCGTTAACACATTTAAGTGGCATTGATATTTGGGGAAAGATTATTGAGATATTAAGAGTATGCCAACTTGAAAGATAGTAGGACTCCTAGTCAATATCTTTTTACAGATTCATTAACACATTTATGTGCCATTGGTGTTTTACTATCCATCTTATCGATGTGTTATATGCACATTAGGAAGAACCTTATGCCCTTCCACAGCATGTATACACGTATAAATATGGGGCTCCGTGTTATGTATCTTATTAGGGAGATGTTTTTTGTCTGCATTACTCTTGACTTGTCTATACATTCAAGTTGTTGTTCATTACATGTTTTTACCTTGTATTATCTCTATGTTATTCTTTGTATTTCTCGCTTGACTGCACATGTTACTTATTTTTGTGTTTGCTCTAATCACTTCTGGTGTACTTTATGAGTGTTAGGATTATTGCATTTCTGTTTGACTTCTCTCTTTCATTTAAAGGTGTGGCATATTGCATACTATGTGTATGCTTGCTTTGACTTTCCATGTTAAAAAGGGAGAGAAGTGTGCACAACTTGGGTTTATTTTTGCATTGTATTTGTTTGTGAACATGTTATTTACTACATGGAGATGATGAGTGCAGTTTGCATTGCATCATGATTATCTTATATGTATACACTTATGGAGAATGTTGCATATGTTCAAGGGAGTTTGCATTTTTGTGTTGCATGTAGATTGTGTTTGTTTGTGCTATATGTTAACTATACTTAGCATATAGTTGTTCATTTGTGTAGGGGTAACACGATAGTAAGCCTACATGATACGTTCACATGATATATGTTTGTTTCATGTGTGTAGGTTATAGGTTTAGAGTGAAGTCTTGGTGCTTCATTTGTGTTGTGTGTGGTGATGCTAAGATCCTTATGTTTCATAGTAACATAATAGATGAGATGCTACATAAAGATGGATGGAGCGCATAAGTTGGATGCACTTCCTATAGGTATGTTTTTCGAGTTTGGGTATGCGTTGATGTTTTGTTCATGGAACAAACATCTTAAGGTCATAATCATGATCATTTCATGATAGATGCAAGTACGTATTCAGTTGTGTGGTGTTTTGACACAGAAAGCCAAATAGGGAGATTGTAAGTCTCGTTGTACTCGTGTCTATGAGTTGGCTTCCAATGTATAAAACATAGTGTTTGTTTTATTCTACTCTATGTTTTGTCACCCTTTATATAAGATTGGTTATTATAGACCAGTAATGCACACACACATAGTTAGGAACACTTTTTATGTGAGCATGTCTACATACACCTTGGGGTTGGTTTTTATAGTGTGCATATTAGCTTAGTATTGGTTTTTAGCAAGCGAGATTATGAGCGAGCCAATGTTATTGCTTATATTTTTATTTCATTTTAGCTATGGGTATTTTTGAATTTACTCAACAATTTTAGAAACAAAAAAATATCCTTTTTAGCACATCTCCACCAAGTTTGCCACTAAGCTTACCACCACCCTTGTTGTTCTGTATTTGTGATTTGTGAATATGTGAGAAAAATCATGCTTTTAACTGGTGAGTACTCGAGACGGTGTTTATAAGTAGGTTTTATGTGTGAGCCAAGTGTTGGTTGTAAGTTGCCCTCGTGCAACTTTTTTTTATGTGAGAACAACTCTGTGAGAATGGGTTGAGCTAAGTTATACAATATCTCTTGGTTGTGTGCAATAAGATATGTTTATTAAGTATTTGTGTTCAAGGGGGATTCTGTTGATAGTCCACATTTACATTACTAGTCCGTAATTTCTAATCACATCACATTAGGTGGTGTTGACTTTGTAGGTAAGTCGGGTTCGTGTGTCGAATCAAATTGTTATGGAGGCAGTAAGTAAGAGTAGTAATAGGCAATTAGGACGGAGGTCCTAACTGATAGAGATGATATTAGTTTTATTGTTTAAGAGTTATAACTGTTATATTGATTAGTAGATTGTTTTTTACGGAGTAATTGTCATAAGCAACTCGATGATGTTACCATATAGATAGGGTTTATATGTGGATTACCTCGTTATATCTAGAGTTATGCACGCTCGAATAAATAGTTGGTACAATCAGAGTTTAAATGGTACATGTCTATACATACTAAAGTTTAAAATATGATTAGAAAGCTTTTAATATTTATCACATGCTTTCTATTTACTAAATTTTATATCTGCTATCTTATTATACTATCTATCCGTGTTTATTTATACAAAAGATTTGATTATCTATCAGATATTTTTATCTCTGTTGTTTTTAATATTGGGTGTGTCCTTAAGGAGTCAACATCTCATTAACCTTATTATGTATCGGGTCTTGGACTCTTTCTTAGTAGATATGCATGTTTAGATTATGTTAGTATAATTGTCTTTTATATGCATACAAGCTTGGTGTGAGTTTATAAGGAGTCTATATCTCATTACCTTGGAAGTGTACTAGATCTCAGACTTTTTATTAGGGTTTGCTATATATGTTTGATTGCATGTTATGAAAGTATAATCATCATCTACCGAATGTATTTTCACGTACGAGGTCATAAAGTAATTGAAAATCATTTTAGCTTTTTGATATGTATACCTTTATCACAAGCTTTGTATTGTTTATCTTGTATGCATGTTGCTAATCTAGATAGGAGTCTATGATACACACCGTCACTAGTATGTATTATGTAGATTGTTATTGTTGTATCTATTAGTTATTTTTTTATGTGTTGAGTTGAGCATGTTATTTTGTACTTTCATTGTGTTAATTCTTTAATTCATATTGTGAGATCTGTTTGGCCGAATTGATATAGAACTCGTGAAAAAATTCCATAGGTTAATGTTTTCATCAATCAAATAATTCCTGATTACCTATTTGAATCAAATAGATAATTGGTCTTCATGTTACTTTTCCTACATATAAGAATATTCACTTTTTATACCATAGCAAGACCAACACATCCATACGCCTTCAACTCTAAGCATTCATTATACGCACATATAAAGTGAGCTTCACACATTTAGTTTTTTTTTTTACAAAAAAAAAAGAAATCTCCAAGGTTAGAACAACACCATCACACTACTAGTTCATAGGTTATAAGATGTATATTCATTTTAAACTAACACAGAGAGTGTCGCTTGTAAATTCGATATTGAGGCACATGATTCCAGGTTTTGAACCATTCACCTTACTATTAAACAATGCTATGTTACATTGAGCCCATATTATCAATTGAATTAACTCATAATGGATTAGCTTGACGCAATGAGTTACACTTCTATAATGTAATAAATTGAAGGAGTTAAATTTATTAAAAGTATTGTTATATCATTTAGTTGTATCTTATTCTCTTTCGATTAGAATCATATTGAATTATAGATCAATACAATATATACTTTAAATTAATAACAATTATTTTGGGTGAGGGATATGGGAATTGAGATTTGAATTTTGGCATGTGACCAAAACTTGATTATGAATGAAGTCCCTGGCTATTTCTAACATAGTCACTTAATTAGCAACGCGAGTTCGAACTCTTGTTGACCCTCCAGAGTTTACGCAATTGAGATTTGAATCCTTGGCCAAGAATATTGGACTACGTACAGGCCCAAGTACGGTGGGGGACAATGTTTGTGACTATTGGATCAGCCATTGCAGATAAGGACCCAATTGGTAATTTCACGACATAGTTATAGTTCTGACTTCTGAGCAAGTGATCTGCAAATCAGAGATTAGTTCGAATTATTTGAAATTAATTTAACAAATTTTGAATCTTCAATAAAAATTTCAAATGATTTGACAGCTTGTTAATGGGAGTCAGTCCACAAGTCAAATGGTAGTTGTTTTTTTCAGCCAATCTGGGCGGCAGAAGTTTTTCAGATTATAAAGTTAGAGTCATGCAATCAATCAGATTTTAAAATATGTTTTTTTAAAATCTGATTGGTTTTGGGACAATTTTGTCCAACGACGTGCTACTTGGTTTTGGGAAAGAAGTATGATAATTAATCCCTTGAGGATTTGAATATCCTTAACGTTCTCCATTGTGTTAACAACTAGTCACTTGAGCAACCACCATTCTCTATCAATAGTTTTACATTAAGGTTCCAATAGTAACAATGCAAGCATTGAAACCTGAAGGAGAAAAAGCAACAAGGCAACAGATATAAATCCAACGCATCTTGGAAATGTGAATTCTAAATAAAAAAACAAATGATGTCAATTTTGAGTCTGGTCACACGTTACTTTTTTATATCATTTAAGAAATATATAAATAGAAAATGATTAACTATTAAATTTATACATTAAGAAGTACCCACTTTTACGAAAGGGTAGAGAATTTAAATAAATGTGATATCGTACGCGCGCGTGCCATCGTCCATCCGAGCTGAGCCTATGTGATAAAGTGGTATTTTATTTTTTGAAATATTTTTTAAAATTACTTTTACACTCAGAAAAAATGGTTGTTACTTTTTTACTCAGAAAATTATCGTTAATTTTTTTTTATTCAGAAAATGATCATTATTTTTCTTTACTCATAAAATAACCGTTATTTTTTTTTACTCAAAATAATATCTATTATTTTTCCTCTTCGAAATATTTGTTACTATTTCACTCATAAATAGTCGTTACTCTTTCCAGACAGGACCATTATTATCTTAAATGTCACATCTTTTCTCAAACCTATAAATAGAGTCTCAGTTCTCAATTTAAATACATCAATTGGAAACATCTCTTACTAGAAAAAGCTCTTAGAAAGAAAAGAAAAGGATACTAAATTATTTTAAGTTTTCTGAGCAACATGAAGTTTAGAGATATAATATTTTGGTCTTCATCAGTGCAGTAAAATTCTGAGACATAAAACAAAGATTCTGGGGTATTTTATACTGGGGAAGACGAGACTGTGTGTGCTTGCACAAGTTTGAACATGGGCCACAAAACGTCTTAAAGAAAACGATCTAGTTTACGACTCAATCCAAGTAATTCGTTTCAATATATCAATAATATTGTTCTTACATTATTTTCACGTACTTGTTCCAACATGACCATCACTCTTTTATCTTACAAGGACCCGGAATATCTGTCACTATATTGTACAAGCGAGTTTATAACACAATCAAATCACAACTGCTGATCCAACCACAGGTCTTTTGGAACTTTTCCTGCTCCAAAGTAGCTTGAAACATTTTGAGAAACCCCATAAACTGCTTGATTCAACAAGGATGCTCCCCAAGCCAACCATCCAATCTGAGGTTCTTGCCTTTTGGCTTCAAGCATGCTTTTTTGTTGTTCCTCCTCTATGATATTCAGCCATCTTTTTTCCATATACTCCCTCACAGCTTCAACCCCTTGATTCACCATCTCAATTGGTGGATCTGTGAGTGGGTTTTGATCCATGTTGAGCTTCGTTAGCTTTTTAAGCCGACCAATTGTGACAGGAAGAGCTTTAATTTGATTGTTGCTGAGATCAAGCTCCCTGAGATTGGTTAAATCACCAATTGTTTTAGGAAGATCTTTCAAGTCACTGAAATTATTACTAAGGTTTAAGATTTCAAGATTTGCCAATCTCCCAATTGAGTGAGAAAGGCCACTAAGTTCATTGAAGTGAACATCTAGGTATGTCAACGATCTCATTTCACATATGGAGGTTGGAAGGAAATGGATTTTGTTCAAGCCAATTGAAAGCTTTACAAGATTGACTAATCCGTAACCAATATTTGTTGGCAGACGCATCAAGTTATTTAAACTTACATCTAGCTTCATCATTGAACTACATTAAGTACAATTCAAGACACGAAAACAAGTGTCATGATATCATTAAAGACAAATCATATCAACCAAAGAACAACATTTGAGAAGGAAAATTTAAGGCAATACCTGTCAACCAGCAATGCTTTCGAGAAGGGCATTCAGCTGGTTTCTTGACGCGTTTAGTACTCGTAGGTTAATCAACAATCCTATTGAATCTGGCAAGGAAACTAAAAGATTTAAAGAAACATCAAGTCTTCAAGATTCTTAAGTCTGGTTATTGTATCAGGAATCACCTGTTTTTGACATGCAAAATAAACTTGGTTCATATTAAGAATAAGATATTACTACGTTTTGAATATCTTGTATTAGTCTCACATATTAGAAAGTAAAGATTCGTAAGAAGCACATAGTGTAAGGTCACAACATAAAAACTCCTATTTTTTCAACAAGCATGAGCCATCTCATTGAAATTGTAAGTATCCTATGAAAATAATTATGTTAAATATGACACCAATAACAAGAAGTTGATAAGAATATGACACTAGTATCTTCACACGCTTCAAGGCATTAAGAATAGAATTTAAAAAAAGCTTATCAATTCATTTGGTCTCTAACCTCTTTAAGATGTTACAAATTTTCCCAACTTTTTTCTAAATTTGGGAAATATATAGTCCAAAATTTCAATATCTAATAAATTTGTTTAACTTTCACGTAACACTTCAGTGTTCGTGATTAAAAGATTGAGTATCAAATTATAATTTTTGTACCAAATTACATATTGAGTCAAGTCCATTAAATGTAACAATTTGAGGGAAAGTTGACAAATTTATCAAAATTATAAAGGTTAGGTAATAAATTGTAATATCACAAGTCTTACAACGAAGAGTAGTTGCTAAAGTACTCTTATGTTCTACCCATATTCATTGGCTAATCTATGAGTCTGATTTCTCAAGGAAAAACCAATTTAGGTTTCGCTCATTGGAAGTTAATGTTAATTAATTCGAATAATCTATTTCCTTAAAATGTCAACAAAAAAAAAAAAGATCTTTTCATTGCAATTGAAATTGAATCAGAGCCTAATTAAAGTCAGAAACTCAAACCTCTAACTGATTGTGAGACAAATTAAGTGAGATCAACCAATGAAGCGTGCCAAAAGCCTCAGGAAGGAACTTAAGTTGACACCCAGAAAGCTCAACTCTCTCCACCACTTTCCCATCCTCAGCTTCTTTCAATATCCCAAACACTTCTTCATTCACTTCGCCTTCACAATCCTTATCTAACTCAGCCATATCCGACCAATACACCTCCACCAACCTCTCCTCTAGACCTCTCAACTATTTCCCACAACTCTCATGCATGTCTTCCAAAGTCAACACCGCTTTGTAAATTTGCAGTTCCTTCTCTACCTCTTGTCTTAGCTCTTGTTCTCTCTCATCCCGATCAATCGACCCATCAATCAGAACCCCAGATTGAGTCTCTTGTAAGGCCTTTCCAAGTTTGGATTGGATATCGTCTATCTTAGCACGAGCTACAGAGACTGCAGAAGAATCAGGACGACGACCAAGTGTTCGACGAAATGAATGTGTTTCAGTTATGTTAGTAGGGATGACCTGGAACATGGAGGCTAGCACCTTTGGGTTCTTCAAATTGGGAAACTGGGTCAGCAGAGTTTGTTCGAATTGGGATGAGAGTGGTAGATGAGAATTCGAATCTAGTTTCGAAAGAACATAGGACAAGATGAGAAAGTCTCTTGAGTTTTGATCCGTTAATTTCTTTGCGAAATTATATTTGCCTGGAACGAGATGCTAAGGCAGATAGTGAAGATGAAAAAGAAGAGCTGGGGAATTCTGATATACCAGAAGACGAGACAAGATAAAAAAAAAAAAAAAAAAAGAGTTTAATATTTTTAATAATAAAAATATATAAATTAACATATCATATATTACAAAATTTATTTAAATTATATCATTTATATAATTTAATTTCTTAAACTAAAAATATTATTATTTAATTTCTTAATTTTAAAAAATAAATTATATTATTTTAATAATTTTTTATCAAGTAATTAAAATACAAAATTTTTAACAAAATTAAAATTTATTATAAAATATCTTTAAAAATTAATAATAAAATTCAAAAAAAAGTTATTTAAGTATATATATATATATATTTTAACTTTTTAAAAAATTAATAAAATATTAAAATAAAATAATATTAATTAATAAATTTTAAATTATTTTTTATATTAACTGTAACTTTATTATTATTAAATATTTATATTTTAAATACGTTTAATTATTTAATAAAAAATAATAATATTTTAATAAAAAAATTATTAAAATAATATAATTTACTTTTAATTTATAAATTTAAGTAATTAAAATAACATTATTTTAATCTAATAAATTAAAAGAAATAAATAATTTAATTTTAAAAAAATTTATGATATATTTTTTAAAATGTATTATTTTTATTATAAAAAAAATTATACATTGAACGTAACGAAATAAACGGCAGATAAAATACGACCGGAAAAAATATATAAAGAAAACAACATGGTGTTATTCAGGCATAATTTATGCAAGAAAAACAAGGATAATCATTTGTCTTTATCTACGAAAGATTACCCTTAATTATGAATGATTTATTAGAAGAAAATCATAATTATAGAATAATAATTAATATAATTATACATATTATCACATCAATTATAATAATATTATAATTTTTAATAAATAATATTTTTTATAACAATAATAATAATAACTATGTCACACTAGTAATCCTTAAACATAAGCAACCATAGTAATTCTTAATTAATTCACGAATGATACACGTTTGAATCACTTTCCTAAGTATTTTTTTTTAATTTAAAGCACTTTTTTTTTAATTCACGAATGCTTAGACACTTAAATTAAAGTTTGAGTTCAGATTTTGTCTTGTCTTCTAAATTATGGATTGTAAACTGATACTTTCTAGCTTTTTTATACTAATGAAACTTGATACCCGCAGCTTAATTCACACACAAATGAATAAATAACTTTTGTATTATTAATTAAATAATTATGTTGTTTGGTCATCATAAAGAAATAAAAAAAGCTTGTTTTTTTGGAAATCGTGTACTTTGTATTAGCTTTTATATTAACTTCTTTTATTACATTAATTAAAAAATACAAATACAAGAAAGAAAAACAAAATTAATTAAAATTGAATCTAATATATCAAATACATGCTTTAATTGCTTTTTTAAATATAACATATATGCGTAGCGATAATTTCACTGCAAATCGTGAGAGAAAGATGGTATAAAGTTTGTGTCATAGAATTTAGTTACTATGTAAGAAAAAAAGTTTTATAAAAATGTTACTGTAATAAAGTGCTTATGTTTATATAGAATGCAATGATAATATTGAAAACATCTCGTCTTAATAAGTTTAATTATTTCATTTGTATTTTTTAATTGAATATTATATTCATTTTAATAGTTTTATTTTATATAACATAATAATTTAATATATTCATATAAATTATCGATAGAAATATGATAAAATTATTATGGTGATTAAATTTACGTATTAAAAGGAATATATAATTTATACCTTAAGTTAATGTTGTAGCTCATCATGTACTAGTAAAATTAGAGTGTATTTGAAGTTGTATAAACAAAAAAACGAGAATTAAATAGATTCTTATTATATTAGATAATTTTTTTATACGAGAATGAATACAATAATAATGAAATTTATGTGAGTATGATAAAATAGTGACCAAAAAATGCAATAAATTAGAATCATAAGATTTAAAATTAATAAAATCAATAAATATAATTAACAAGAGTTAATTGATTTGAAAGATGATTAATTCATCAAATTTGATTTATAAAAAAATTTAATAAGATTTGAGTTATAATTATGATTTATTAACTTTAAACTATTTTTTTTTTTCATATCTCCTTTTTCTTCTTTTTTTTATGTGTTTCTCAACTATCATAACTTCAAAATTATTTTATTTGATTTTACCTTTTATTTTTCGTGCAAAACAGCTATTAAAATAAAGGTGCCTTTTGTTCCTTTTAAATTTAAACACTTTTGCTTGTGATATTTTCTTAAATCATCAACGTATTAATTTTTCTTCGATTTATTGTTTGTATTGTTAGAATTGAAAATATTAAAATTAACATTTAATTAAATTTATTTTATATTAACGATAAACTAAGTTGGAAAATGAATATATACCCGTATTATTAAATTTTAATAAATGAATGTACACTAATAGATACGTAGCAATATTATATATTTTTACGTATCTTTTGCTAAATTTTTAACCATTAATATAAATAAAACGAAAAATTAAACACATATGTTATTATAACGTTTAATTTCCATTTCCAACTGTATATTACGAACTATGAGCACTTTTCATCCGATTTAAAAAGAATTTAATTTTTAATATTTAAAAATAGTTTTATTTTCAAAAAGTATTATATTTAGTTTAACAAAACACACAATATCCATTCAATTAATATTATTTTTATATAATGTTTTTAATTTTAGTTATAGCTGCAAATATTTTTAATTAAAAAAGAATAAAAAGTGTTATATTTTTAATATTAAAAATTTATTTAATTATTTAATTATTTAATTATAAAATAAATCTTTCTTGTTCTTTACCCTTATCAATATTGTATGATTGTACGTGTTTCTTCTCGCCTACATTACGATTAGAATCATATATCTCGTTTAGATATGATTAAATTAAAGTAACTTTCTATCCTTAATTAGGGGTTTTATTGTAAGCTATATATGCTAACTATCAGGGTCTTTATTTATAACAACATATTCATTTTTATTTTTCAACATATAAAACTCATCAAATTTAAAATTTATGTTAATTAAGAACTTAGATGATTTGGATTCAATACACTAAAATCTATAACTTTTTATCTTATAAAGATATTTTACAAGTATGCATTTTAATGCTCTAAGTTCAAGTTTATCACCGTTAACATGAGCAAAAGAAGAATAATCAAATGCTTTCAAATTAAAATAATTAGTATGAATATCAAAAAATAACTTAAATAGAGTCTTTAATTGAATTGCATATGGAGACCAATTTTAACATGCATAGATACAAGCTACAGCTACATTTAAGGAGCTCTTTTCAAAAGAAACTTATTCGTATGTTTTGCAAATCTATTTTTTTTGTGATGTATTATGCATAGTACAATGACTTATTATACCATTTATTTTACAAAACTTATTAAATTGATCTTAAAAAAATTTCAAGTTATTGTTAGTTCTCAAACTCTTGATTTTCATATGGGTTTGATTTTTCTATATTAATTTAAAACTTTACAAATATTAAGAACACATCATTATTTTTTTCTTCAAAAAAAAAATAACCTAAACATAACGAGATAAATTATCAATAAAATTCAATATATATCAACACCACCTTAAACACAACACGAGGATCCCAAGACCTAAATACATATAATTAACAATACCTTTTGTTTTGTACATGGTTGTATTGAACTTGCTCATATGATGCTTTCAATAGACGGTGTTCACAAAAATCAAGTTTTTCAATTTTTTAACCACCAAACAAATCTCCCTTATTCAAAATAGACATCATTGTCTCACTCGTATGCCCTAATTATATATGCTAAAAACGAGTAGTATATGAATTTAGATATGACAAGTATGAAATTAAATACAATTAAAAAATGTGCTTCCTTAAAGCCTAAGAAGGCCACACGATAATTTCCTTTTTATAACAACCAAAGCAACTTTACTAATTCTTAAAAAATCCACTTTAAGCTATATACCTATAGTCATGTGAGTCAAGAGTACCCAAATATATTAGGGTTTTTTTCAAAACTAAAACATGATGAACATATTTCAAAGTCATAACAATATCATCATGCATTTTAATGTGAATAGTATCAATAATAAGAATCTTACATGACATATTGTTTTAAATCAAAACAAAACTCTCACCAATAAATTAATAAGAAGCAAATATATCCCGGGTATACATGATAAGTGAAACCCAAATCAAGAATCCAAACATCTTTAGAAGAAACAATTAATAAAGATAGAACATTCTTACCATAAGACTCAAAATTATCTCCAATACTATTATAAGATGTCATAAAATAATTTTTTTTACACAATTTGTTTTCTAATGATAATAATTACATTTATCTTTTATATTTATTTATTTGATTCTAAATTTACCTCTATTATTGATTGAATCCTTTTGTTGAGTTCTATCTCTAACAAATAAATAACTACTATTGTCATTGTTTTCAATAAACACTTTTTTTTTCAATTTATTAGAATTCAAATACACTTTAATATCCTCTAAAAAATAGTTTTTTTTCATATAATATTATATCGATAAAATGTTTAAATGAATAAGGCAAAGAATATAATAAAACTAAGTCCTAATCTTCATCATCAATTTTAATACCAATATTTTTCAAATTATAAATAATTTTAATAAATTCATCAAAGTGATCTTACAAAAGTGTAATTTTTGTAACTTTTGACATTTTGAATGTATACAAACATTGTTCAAAATATAACATGTTTGCCAAAGATTTTATCATATGTATATTTTCCAATTTAACCCATCCCAATAGAAGACTTCTCGTTACCAATATTACCTAATACGTGGTATCAAACACCTCATCAAACAATAATGATTAATGATTGAAGTGAAATGAGATAATTTTCCATCCATATATATTTTTCTTTATAATCAATTTTTTTTACAATTTATTCTTATTTTTAAGTATCTTAATTAGTCATTATTTAGTTGCTGCTATTTCTGCATCTTCATTCATCAAGGAATAAATCATTAAATTTCTTGAATTTGTATTTTACTGTTTTAATAGAAGACTCAATATTAAATAAATTGGAGCATGATCTAAAAAATAAGAAATTAATCAAACCAAAAACTCAAAATAAATCTATAAAAAAAAGTTATTCACCCAATAATTAACAAAAAAAAAAAGAAATGAAGAAAAAGAGGGAGAGAATAAGATGAAAAAAGAAAAGCTATCTTTAAACTTCTCACAATAATGGTTGATGATTGATCATTGTTCTCACAATCATCTTGAACCACTTCAAACAAATGTAAAATAATAGTAGAAATACATAAACTTCATTTTTGTATCTATTTTATTTAAATTTTATCATATATCCATATTATTTAAAAAGTTTAATTTTTTTCTAATTTTTAAAATTATTTATCACATATAAAAATTATGAATAAAATAATATAAAATTATATGATATTAATATTAATATTATAAATATATATATAAACGATGGTGTATTAACAAAACTGCCATTTATTCCTTAATAAAATGGTGTCGTTTTATGAGACTTAAATAAAAAAATATTAACCGGAACCAAGTTCTTTAATTTTTGGGGTAAGAAAAGGAAAATAAATAAATAAATAAAATTAACAAAGATAGAGAAATAAAGAACCCTGACCATCACACACTAGGAAAATTAGGGTGAAAATTCATTAATAGCCAAGTGGAGATCAAAAACCAAATCCTTCTCAAACGATTTACAGCCCCTATGTTAGAAATACTTAATGATTGTATTCTATTCTATGATTAAATGAATATACATGGTGTCTTTATATAGGAATTATAAGTAAACTAGATATATCTAAAGTAATTAAATATAGATATCTCTAAAGTAAATAGATATACAATAGCAGATATTAATATATTATTAGATATACATTAACAGCCCCCCTCAATGTGAGACCAACTTGAGGTTGTCAACCAAATTACGAGTGCGTCCTTTGAGAAGTGCCTTAGTGAAAATATGTGCAAGTTGATCGTTGGAGGAAACAGGGAAAAGCTTGAGAGCACCATGGATAAGATGAGAGCGAATAAAGTGACAATCAATCTTGATGTGTTTAGTGTGTTCATGGAAGACATCGTTGTGAGCAATATGAATGGCACTCTGATTATCACAATAAAGAGGAGTTGCAGAAGATGTGGACAGACCCAAATCCTTAAGGAGTCATCATAGCCAAAGGAGCTCGGATGTGGTATCAACAAGAGCACGATATTCTACTTCAGTACTGGAGCGGGCCATAAAGGTTTGTTTCTTACTTCGCCAAGAAATCAAAGAAGTACCAAGGAGAAAGCAATAACCTGTAGTGGACCTACGATCAGTAGGATCTCCTTCCCAATCAACATCAGAGAATACACGAAGTACTAAAGGAGACTGAGATGAGTAGAAAAGGCCATAGAAGATAGTGCCTTTCAAGTATCGTAGAATACGCAAAATAGCAGCATAATGAGTCGATCGTGGAGCAGACAGATACTGACTCACCTGATGAACAGCATAAGAGATGTCTGGACGAGTAACTGTAAGATAAACCAGACTGCCAACCAATCGTCTATAAAGAGAAGGATTAGACAATGGTTGCCTCTCTGATGGTGTCAGATGCGCATTAAGTTCAACTGGAGTGTCAACAGTCTTGTTGTCAGTGAGTCCAGCTTGAGATATTAGGTCAGATGCATACTTTGCTTGAGTAATGTAAAGACCATCTATGGAACGAGTGATCTCAAGTCCCAAGAAATAGCTTAAATGTCCAAGGTCTTTCATCTCAAACTGCTGACTAAGAAAATCCTTGAGTTCTTGAATGCCATTGAGGTCATCACTGGTTATGATCATATCATCCACATATAGAAGAAGCAAGATGGTGCCTTTATTATTACGACGAAGAAATAAGGCAGAATCATAAGGACTGGTAGTGTAACCCAAGCGAAGGATGGTGGAACTGAATTTGGCAAACCATGCTCGTGGAGCTTGTTTAAGGCCATAAATTTCACGTCGAATGCGACAAACCTTATTTGTTTCAACAGAAAGACCAGGAGGAGGTTGCATATAGACTTCTTCATGCAGATCCCCATTAAGGAATGCATTTTTAACATCCATATGAAAAAGGTCCCATTTACTAGCAACAGGTAAGAGGGTATGAATAGAGGAAATACGGGCAACTGGAGCAAAAGTCTCTTCATAATCAATCCCATACTCTTGTGTAAAACCTCTTGCTACAAGACGAGCCTTGTAGCGATCAATAGACCCATCAGAGCGAGTCTTAATCTTATAGATCCACTTACTACCAACCACAGATTGACTAGGAGGGAGAGTAACAAGATCCCAAGTATGGTTTTTGGTTAATGCATCAATTTCTTCTTTCATTGCAATCTGCCAAGAAGGGTTAGTAGATGCCTCACGATAGGTGTGAGGCTCATGGAGTGTAGCAAGGGCAGTGTAACAATGATAGTCAAGTAAATGTGTAGGAATGGATCTTACCCGGGTTGAGTGGCGAGATGGAATGTCTTGTTGAGGATCTTCAGGCGGAGCAGGAGAAAGGGACCTATGTTCAAGGTGAGGTAGTTCATTATCAACCTGTTCTTCTACTACCTGTCTAGGAGAATCATCAAAAATATCTGAAGATTGAATAGTGAAGTCCAAAGATGGATTAGAAGTATCTGTAGAAGGAACAAGAGACTCATTTGGAAAAATTTCCAAAACATTTGAATTAGTTAGGGAAGAACGAAAGTGAGAAAGTTCAACAAATAAGTGGTGTTCCCAAAAGACAACATTACGGGAAACACGGAGACGATGTGAGACAGGATCATAGCATCGATACCCTTTTTGAGTTTCACCATAACCAAGAAAACAACAAAGTCTAGATCGAGGCTCAAGTTTGTTGTGTTCATGAGGCTGAAGAAGAACGAAACAAACAGATCCGAATAAGCGAAGGTAATGATAGTTAGGAGATGATCCAAAAAGGTGCTCATACGGAGTCTGATTATGAATGACAACGCTTGGAATGCGATTAATGGCATAAACAGCATGAAGAGCAGCTTCACCCCAAAATGGGGCAGGAACTTTGGCAGAGAGAAGAAGAGCACGAACAGTGTCAAGAATATGACGAAGTTTTCTTTCGGCTCGACCATTTTGTTGAGAGGTTCCTGGACAGGTTAGATGATGTACAGTGCCATAGGAGTGTAACAGAGTTTGAAAAGCATTTTGAGTATATTCGAGAGCATTATCAGATCGAAAAGTTTTGATATGTTTGGAGAATTGTGTTTCAACCATTTTTGCAAAGTTACTATATATTGATAAGATTTCAGAACGAGATTTCATTGGAAAGATCCAACTATAACGAGAATAATCATCAATAAAAACAACAAAATATCGAGATCCACCAATACTAGTAACAGGAGAAGGTCCCCAAACATCAGAATGAATCAACTCAAAAATACTATTAGAGATAGATTTACTATTATTGAAAGGTAAAGCTGGTTGTTTTCCTAATCGACATGAAGTACAATCAAAATTATCTTTGGACACGTAACTCATAGACCTTTAGAAGCTAACTGTTGTACAGAGAGGATGGGGCATGACCAAGACGAGAATGCCAAAGTGCGAGAGAGAAGGTAAGGAAGAAAGCTGCGAAGAACAGAGGCATGAGCAACATGTGGAAGATGAAGATTGTTTATGGGAAATATACGCCCAACCCTAGAACCAGTCCCAAGCTCTTGCCCCGTCCTCGGATCCTACACAATACACCCAGAATTGTCAAAAATAAGGCGATATCCTAGTTCAGCTAATTGGCCCACAGAGCATAAATTATAGGATAGGTCAGGTACATGGAAAACCCCAGGAACAGAGAGGGTAGAGGTCGAAACAAAACCTAGACTATTCCTATGAATGGTGGAACCATCAGCTATATGAATATTAAGGGGATGTGGTGCAGGGTCAAGTTTGGAGAATAAAGATGAGTGAGGTGTCATGTGATTGCAACATGCAGAGTCAAAAAACCAAGTTTGAGACTTACCGGGCAAAACTGAGAGGGTAGTGGAAAGAGATGCATTACCAGCCATTTGAACAGCCTGAGTTATGATCTTTTGTAGTTCCATGGAGGAGAGGTTGATAGTGGATTCAGAAGACTGGGACTCTATTGAACTAGAAGGCATCAACGAAGTAGGCTCAGTATTAGCAACAACAGTAGTAGATTTGTTACGACGGTAACAAGTCTCAATGGTGTGGCCATGACGCTTGCAATAATTACAGAACCTTTTATTGCTCTGCCTGCGATGATTGTAAAAGCCAGAGGAATCACCTGATTGCTGAGGTTGTTCAATGGCAGGAGCAGGAGGAGTAATAGCCAAAACATTGAGCTTATTTTGGGCTTGAAGGGTTGCAAGTCGAGCTTCTTCTCTAACCAACTCATTTACAGCAGTATCAAGAGAGGGAGGAGGACTACGATTAAGAAGCTGACCTCGGATTGGCTCAAAGTCCTTGTGGAGTGACATCAAGAACTCATAGAGACGAAATTCATCCCTAATAGTAGCATATTGCTGAGCATCTGTTGAGCATGCCCAAATTGGATCACAAAGGTCAATTTGGTCCCAAAGGAAGCGAAGTTGATCAAAGTAGTCATTGATGGATTGCCCTGGTCCCTGTTGCAGTTTATGCAATTCAACTATTAGTTGATATTTCATGGATCCGTGAATAGTGGAGTACCTTTTGGACAACATATCCCATGCTGATTTGGCATCGTCAAAGCTGCCTAATAGATTGGAGATGGATGGAATGGAAGTATTCCGAATCCATATGAGGATCATGTGGTTGTGACTATCCCATTCAATCATGCGACGAAGAAAGATAGCATCTTCTTCACTTGCTCCTTTATTAGGAATACTAATTGCACCAGTACAATAATGCCAGAGCATACGACCCTTAAGAAAACTGCGCATAGCTTGAGACCATGATAAATAATTCTTAGTCCCCTCCAATATAGTATTAATAGGGCAAGAAACAAAAGTATCCTTTTTATCCATTTGAAAACACAATATGCAAAAACAGACTGCAAAAACGAGATCTACGCGAAAAACTGGGTAGGGTGAACCTGTATTGCAAAATTCCGGTCAACGGTCAACAGATAGTCCACTCAATGGTCAACTGACAGTCCGGTCAACGGTCAGATCGGTCAGCACGGTCAACGGTCAGATCGGTCAGCACGGTCAACGGTCAGATCGGTTATGTGACGTCAGATGGAGGCGATGATGACGTCAGCCCTACGCAAAGTACTGATGACGTCACGAGCAGAGCGCGGTGGCTTGGCGCGTCAGATCCACGCGCAGTGGATGTTGGAGGCGCGTGAGAGCGCGTACGGCGTGTTATGACTGTGATACTTATACGGTTGTGTAGATCCGGTCGAGCCGATCACAGTGGTATCTGAAGATAGGTCGTCGGGTTAATATTAACAGTGACGGTGGCGCATTAACGACGTGCAGATTGGTTGTGCGGCGCGTGAGGGAACGTGCGGTGTCCGATGGTTGCAATATTTCCACGGTTGTGTATATCCGGTCGAGCCGATCACAGTGGTATATGCAGAAAAAATTTCGGAACAATATGCACGGCGTCGGCGATGATTGCAGTTGTTTGTACGGTGCGAAACTCCTTAACAACGACCACTGTAATTCCGAAACCTAAGAAAAATGGCTGAAAGACGTCGAAGGTTAAACGGTGAATGATTACAGCGGCTATTGTGACCGCGTAAGCTATAAAAATTATGAATAAAATAATATAAAATTATATGATATTAATATTAATATTATAAATATATATATAAACGATGGTGTATTAACAAAACTGTCATTTATTCCTTAATAAAATGGTGTCGTTTTATGACACTTAAATAAAAAAATATTAACCGGTGTTCTTTAATTTTTGGGGTACAAAAGAAGGAAAATAAATAAATAAATAAAATTAACAAAGAGAGAAATAAAGAACCCTGACCATCACACACTAGGAAAATTAGGGTGAAAATTCATTAATCGCCAAGTGGAGATCAAAAACCAAATCCTTCTCAAACGATTTACAGCCCCCAAATTATACATTTTAATTATATAACCCTTTTTTATACCATTTGCCCCAATCTTTGTTTTTTTTCTTCTTCCCCATTTGTAAATTTTGCTTTTAACTGTTGGAATATATTCTGAGTCTGAAAGTTTAAACTCTGGCAATCCAATCCGAGAATCAGGGATATTATTGTTATTGCCAGTGGTTTCCGTTGTGAATGAGATAAATCTGCCTCGGATTCCCATAAGCATGGTAAGCACAGTGAGGATTAATACTCCTCCCAGAAACTCTCTGAAATTTCACCGGTAAATTATTCTGGCGGAAACACCGATCCAAGGCAACCGGAATCGGCGGAGACTTCGGAGTTAAACTGGATGCACTGTTGTTTGAGGAATTGGACGAAGCCGAAGCCGAAGCCGAAGAAGGAGGGGAAACTATTTTTATGGATTTGGGAGGTGAAAGGAAGGCTCTGATCTTTAAACTTAACGGCGGTGGTGAAGCTCGATCATATTCTTCTATAAGATTGGCAAGGTCTTCATCACTGGTAATCGAGACCAAAGCATCTAGATCTTCCTTTGGCAATTGACATCGAAGACTCACCGATGTGCCACATAGATCGCCCAATTTAACCAACAGTTCTGTAGAACAAATTCACAGTTCTTTTCAACTCAAGCGTCGTCCTAATTGAACATAGGTAGTAACTATACACAACAAAAATAAAACGAAAGAGTATATTAAATAACTAACCGGAAAAGGAAATAGAACGGTCGACGGCGAGAACACGAGTTTCGCCACCAAGATAACGGAGTATGCCATCGGGATAACGGGGGAGGATTTTACCGCCATAGCTGCAGAGGA
The DNA here is from genome assembly GCA_033030585.1 of Hippophae rhamnoides. Classification (NCBI taxonomy): domain Eukaryota; kingdom Viridiplantae; phylum Streptophyta; class Magnoliopsida; order Rosales; family Elaeagnaceae; genus Hippophae; species Hippophae rhamnoides. The sequence goes on along the minus strand of CM065438.1, from coordinate 21,104,207 downwards.
ATTTGATAGTAGTGGATGTGGTGGGTTTGAGGGTGTCAAGAGAAGGTGCGACCATACTTGCTTGGGTTATTTGACGCAATAAGGAATAAATGGGTACAGTCAAACTTGAGCTTAAGAAAGAGAGAGAGAGAAGAATAAATTATCAAAGGCTTGTGAATATGTGCTTGTGGGGGGAGGTGTTTACAAGCCTATTAATGGTTATTTTTTCGCCCTATTTATAGAGAATTTTCTCTCCATTTTTTTCTTTTTTTAATTTGATTTTTCAGGGGTTAAATTGTAAATTATCCATTTCTCACGTCATAGATAGATTCCCATGCCTGTGGAGTATGGTAGTAGTACTAGTAATTTTGAAAGGTCCCACCCTTTGGTCCAAATTCACTCTTTCTCTCTCCCTCCCTCCTTTTCATAAAAGGAATTGTTATTTATTATTTTAAATGCATATTCATAATTTTTTATTAATTATATTATTTATTTTACATTAAATATTTTTTAATGTAATATCATTATTTTTTATTTGGTTTGTAATATCATTCACTACTTGTTTCAAAAATAATAAATATGGTTTTTTACATAAAAGAAACAAACTTTTCTTACTTAAATAATTAGTTACAAAAGTAATTTTTTAAAGATATTATTTTTATTTTTAAAAAAATTATAAAAAATAATAATCATAAAACTTATAATAATAAAAAATAATATTTAATAATATTAAATTACATTAAACATAAAATATTAGTAAATGATCGTAGTAAGTTAATTTTATTTATCGTTAAATCTTATTAGATTCCTATTTCCTAGTCACAGATTGCAAAACTAGCCAATATTAGTGTTTTTTCACATCCATCTGAAACGGATAAGATTGGTAGTTTTTTCATAGGGCGTCCTCACTTTTTTTCTTTCTCTTCCCTCACTTCCTTTTCTCTCACGCTTTAGATCTCTTTTACATCTTTTTCTATAAAAAATTTATTCTCTTTATGTAATTATTTTTTTTTTAATTTTTAATCTCATTTAATAAAATCAAGTATAATTGTGGGATCTAAGAAATAAGATGTTATATTTTTGTATAGAGTTACTGTACTATAAGTTATGGATATTTTTATTTTGGCATGTTTTATCTTTTAGATATTCTAATTTATTCATTAAAGATGATATTATTACAATTAAAAAATTTATGAATCTATGAAATGGATTAATATGATTATATTTGTTAAAAACAATAAAAACAAAGAAAATTCATTAATATTATAAGCAAATAATGTTATTATTGACAAAAAAAATCCAAAAAGATACTTATTTTATAATATGTTGTTTGATTATATATTTATGCTATTTATGTTAAGTTTCTTATTTTTTTTAATTCAAAAAAAAAATTAAATAGAAAAATTGTGACATTTATCACCATTTTCTTTTTCCTTTTTATTATTATTTTAATGTTTGCTTCCCCATGTCATGAAAACATGGCTAAGAATTATTGGATATTGGATCTTTGCTAATGATTGCGATTTTATATTAGAACGATTATCACTACATCATCAAAAGAGTTTGTAAGTATTTCAATGGTCTTTTAAGTTGATTTTAAATTTTTGAAATCAATTTTAGGTTAAAATTTATTCAAAATTGTAATTCGATTTCACATATCAATTGTTTTAAAATTTAAAATGAATCTTACCTTACGTTACAATCAATTTAAAATTTAACATAGTTTATTATACTTAAAATTTAATTCGATTAATATTAAAAAAAATTAAATTTTAAATATATTTATACTATTTTTAAATTAAAATTCTTTATAAGTTAATTTTTATTTAAAATCAATTTTAAAAGTTAATTTAAATACTCGTCATTATAACAGTGAATAATAATAGATTTGAATTTTTTTCCGTTTTGAAAAGTGATTAGTTATTAATATTTACACATTTCCTTATATCATTCTTCCTAAATATATTTCTTTCGCTTTTTAAAATATATTTAATGTAATAAAATAAGAATTTACGCTTGAAAATTATAGAATGTACATTTTTTTATTATAGATAATTTATATTATTTGTTTTACATTATTACAAAATGTGTCATTTAAGTCAATTTTTGAAGAAAATTAATTTATAATGAATTTAAAGTCGTTTCAGTGAAGAAACGACGTTACGTATAGAATTGATCGACATGTTGAATTGATGCTACACGTGGACGTAACGTTGGTTCAATACGTCAACCGACGCTATACACGTGAATTTTTCATTTTCTCTTCTTTCTTCCCCCATCAAACACAATTTTTAATTTACATAAACAACACCCAAAAACCCAAAATCGAGCTTCATCTCCTCCACTCTTTCTCATTTTTCAACCACCTATGACCACCAATTTTAGCACCGTTTAGTGAGTTTTTTTCCTTTCCAAATTATATTACTTTCCAAATTATCTTCTTCTTCAAATTATCTTCCAGATCCTTTATTTTTTTAAGCGAAATACTCAAAATTTTTAAACTCATTTTGTCACTTAAAAAACACATTTTTTTCTTCATTTTGTCACTTTATTTACTCTTATAAGTATTTCTATTAATTATACGCATTTATTATTCACTTTGCGTTATTTTTTGTATATGTATATTATTATTTTTATCGTGTAGGTTTTGTATAAGTATTATGAAATGAAAAAAACATGATTTAACAATATGATGTTCATTAAAATATATTTGATTTGAAGTAGTGTAGTTATTTTAAAAAAAATCTTAATAATTATAAAATTGTTATATAAATTTATATGTCATTTAATACAGATTATTAAGTAGAATAAAAAATGAGTAAAATATGTATAAAAGATTTTAAAATCGATTCAACGAACTATTTTTATAAAAGTGGTAATTAAAAGATAGTAGATGTTATTTGAATTTATGGTAACTTAAAACAAAATCATACATGAACCACCATGTTTGGTGTTTCAAAATCAAAGAATGGCTAATTTTTCAAAAGGATCATCCGATCCGATGATAAAGTGATATTCTTTAGCCGAAAAAACCTCTTTTCTTATCCCAATCTAAATAAAAATCGTGAAAATTACAATTTTTAAAATGCTCCAAATTTCATACTATTATCTCGCATGTCTTGATTAACTTTATATATATATATATAAATGTTCTTATTTTTTCCTTTATAAATTCATATATATTTTTAAAGTAATAACTTAAAGATTTCTTATCTTGGTGTCATATCCTAAAACTATCGCTTTGTCGTATTCTTATAATGGATAACTTTCAAGTAAATATATTGGTTAAGAATAAAGTATTGGATTAAGGCTAAGTTATGTCATTTTCATGGACTATGACAACCCAATAATTTCTCGTTCCTTTCTAGCATGGCATTGCGTCCTACGTTAGCTAGGGCCAGAGAATTTGCACAGTAATTTTGTTTTTTTTTTCTAAGTTAATAATAATAATAATAAATGGGCTAAGCATATCCAATTATCCATCCCTACCTAGTATCTTCTTATCCTTTGGGGACATGGCACTTTAATATGTTTTATTACATAAGTCATTACCAGACATATATGTAGGTCCGAATTCCTAGTTGCTTATGACACGGTTTAATCGATAATTAGTTTTGAATTTGAAAAGTAACTTTCTTTACATTAAGTGATGATAAACTATAAATTACACATAAATTTATAAATTAATCATTTTTAAATTTTTTAAAATAATTATAATAAATAACATAATATAAAATATATGTGTAAAAATATGAGAAATTAAGTATAATAGCATTTCTCATTAAATCATTTATTCCTTTTAACTTTATAAAAAAAACTGATTAATAACAAATTATATTGTTATAATAAGTTTTTATTAAAATATTATTATTTTTTAAGTCATTAAAATATGAGTGTTTAACGTATATAAAAATAAAATTTAATATAAAATTATTTAAGAAAAATTAACAATAAAAAAATTCAAATAAAAAATTATTTTAATATATATTTTAATTTTTAATAAAAATTTTAAAAAATATTTTGTGAATTTTTATATTAATTGTAACTTTATAATTATTAAAAACTTGTGTTTTAATTACATTTAATCACTCGACAAAAAAACTATTTTAATGAAAAAATCATCAAAATAATATAATTTGTCATGGCCATTATCGTTTATAATATAAAGGATCAAATGATACAAATAACTTAATTTAAGAAAATTTTATGACATTTTTTTTTATTTTCTATTAGAAAAATATAACATATTATTTTATATTGAATACTATTAAAATTAAACTATAATCAATTAGACATATTCAATATTAAAGTCATTTAATTAGATTTCGTTAAATATTATTAGGTGTTACTTTTATTATTAAATTATAAAAATACTATTTTTTTATTTTCAAAGATATTATTAAATATTTTAATGATATTTAGTAATTATTTGACAAGTAAGAATGTATCAAACTTATCTCTCAAAGAGTATCCTTATTTATTTCTAATAGCACCCAATAAATTTAAATTTATCTAAATTATTTAGTAACTATTTAACAATTAAGAATGTATCTAAATTATCTCTTAGAAAGCATCCTTATTTATTTCATCTAGCATCCGAAAAATTTGAAAGAAATTTTATTAGTAGTTTTCAAACTAAAAACATTAAAGGTTAAATTAAACAAATATTCCTAAAAAAATTTAAATACAATTTTAATTCACTTATTTTTTTATATTTATTTTTAAAGGTTATATTTTAATTATGGAAATAAAATATTCTAACGTTAAAAATTGAGTTACCTATATATTTCTTACAAAAATTATATAACTAAAATATACTAATAACACGAAAAAAAAACAACTTTTAAAATATCTTTGAGCAATATACAATTGAGTTGAGCTAAAAGTTAATAGATAAAAAGATCTTACACTAATAAACATAGTTATTCGAGATAAAAATAATTGTAAGGAAAAAAAAAATTAAATAGACTGAATAATATGGTTTAATACATGTTTAGCCGTTTAAATATTTTATTAAAAAATGAGTTTAATAAGTTATTTTATTTCAAACGAAAACATTATTATTTTAATTTCATGATTTAAACCTTCAAACTTTAAATATAGTTTGATAGTTTAATTTGTCTTATAAATAGCATCAGTTCAGACTTTTGCGTTTTGAATAGGTAAATCAAGCATTTTGTTTTTGGAATATTTACCGTAATCGATCTTATGCATGGTTATTGTTCATTCTCTCCTTCATTCACCCCATGACTTAATTTTTGTATCACTTTGTAAGTATATATTACATAGTATTAAAGATAATAAATATATAATCTTTATATAGTTATTTGTTTGGCTACAAAATAAGTTCATATTTAAAAAATAAAAATTATACATTTATGTTATGTTAAAAGTGGGTGTAAGTCCAAATTGTATAAAATTTTAATTTTAAAATTATATGTTTTGATTTTTTTTAATTTCAATTTAAAAATAACTTTTTTTTATTTTCAATATGTAATAAAAATATAAAAATGATTAAATATTAATTTAAAAATTTTTAAAAAATTATCTAAAATAACACCCCTAAAACTCATAACAACAAAAATAACACTATTATATTGTATTAAGAGATGTATGAGTTAGTGTTAAGGGTATTAAGGGTACTTTTTTTGTTGAGATGAGTTTTAAGAGTTTAGTAATAATTTTTTGAATTATTTTTTTTATAATGAAAATATTTTGATAGGTAAGAAAACTATATAAAACATATTAAATACTATTTAAATGTAAATTATTTTATTAAAATATTTATCATTATTTTTATTCAACTATATTATAAAAGTTGATACGATACTAAATATTGTATAGAATGATTATAATATAATTTAATTTAATATAATTATACTTAACTTCTCTGATGCACCAAATATGTCTTTTATATAGATGATCTACAAGGAGATGTGAATATTTTTTTTCATATTACTCTATTAATATGTACTCCCTTATAGATATATAAAAGGAAAGTTAAAACATAAGAAAGTGTGAGAAGAGAATAGAGTGTCAATACACAAATAAGTTCAAAGTTATAAATATACATCTCTATTTAATAACATATAAATTCTTGAGAAATCTTGTTTTTTACTATAAGACATTTAAATTTATATATCATAAAAAATTTGAAATTATAGAATTACCCATCCTTCCAATTACTCTCCCAAGCGCGAGATCCCACTTCGTAGACATCCTACTTTAATAGTCTCCACAATCGTCACCACGTAAGCATCGTAACCATCACCATTATAAGCGTTACAACCGCACATTTCAATCAAACCAACCACTAATTTTAGCTCAACTAACCAACCATTAATTCAGGTATATTTTGAATCATTAGCTGATTATGGTTTAAAATTTAGAGCTAATTGATTGTGATGTAATTAAAATTTTAATTGTTTGTTAGATATATATTGTTAAAATGGAATAAATTGTAAAGATTTTGGGTGTTTGATCTATAAAAATCACGAGATAAGAAAGAAGATAACACTTTGTAGGTTCGATTGGGGTACCAAACATCCCGATTATACTTGATTGAAGATACGAAAAATCCTTATAAAATTTGGTTGGGGTTACCGAACAACCTATACATTCAATTTAAGGTATCGAACGTACCAGTTAAGCTCGATTGGGGTACCAAGCCTCCTTTCGGGTTTTTTCAAGAATTTGTTAAATGTAATTTTAGCTTTTTTGTTTGAGATATTTATTTAATAGAATTGTCCTTACTATATGTATGAGTAAATAACCATAAATTTATTTTCATAAAAAATAAATAAAATAATATATCAAGATGAATGACTCGTTTATAGGAGGAGAAAAAAGGACAAAGATGGGAGCCTTCAAATGTTTCTATGTATATGACATTGCCTTATATATAAATTTCAAGTGCATATTTTAATATTAATGTCGAAATGGAATATGAAGAAAGGGTTTGACTTTGTGAAGAAGAGATACAACTTGATGTTAGTGTAGATGCAAGGACAGGAAAGTCGTTCTCATTTTTTGTTGTTCTACCGAATTTATTTGTGCTAAAGAGTTTTGAAAATCACATGGCAAAGAAGATATGGATAAAAGATATAAATATGATTAAAATTTCTATATTAATTATCAATTATATTTGAATAAGAATTTTGTTATTGTATTTAATTGTTGTTACTTATATAATAAGATTATTGAGATGTATTGAGACCTATAGCTCATTTTGGAGGGCAAAGTGGGTGGGATCTCTATCAACCACAAGTTCGAAAATTTACCCATCGCATCTTACACCATTGTGTTATGCCACTTATAAACATACAGATAGGATTTTGGTGTTAGTATTTGTTGAGAGATAGCATCCGAAGACTAATACTTTTCATATAACTTTTGTTGAGATTACAATTACCTTGCATGATATACATAAATTAATAGAACCTCATATTATTGGGAATGATTGCACTAAAGTTGTACTAAGTAGAATTGATGTTATTTTACTTCTAATGGGTAGGTTGGGCATTAGTATAGGCATAACAAAAAAACTAATCGAGTGTAAATGGCTTGTATATGAAATTAAGTTGGTTAAGAAGTTTGTTCATGGATGTAAGATAGACACATACTGATCATATTGTTAGAGTATTTTTGTTACACTTATTAGGGTATATATTATTTGCTGACAAAACATATGTAAACGTGTCATCTGAATTTGAACATACTTATCACTACTGTGTAAGCATTTTATAAACTTCTCGTACAAATGGGTGAAATCTAAATCTAGATTAGTATCTTATAATGTGGGTGCAAAATTGAGTTTCCTACAATGAGCATAAAGTGAAGATAACTTAATAGGATGACTCAATCATTCGTATTGATCAATGACATGTCATATGGTTGTCCATGAGTTTGAAACTTTACATAACCACAATTGATAAAATCAAATGATACTTGATCTATTCTTTCATATTCTTTTAAAATAAGCTCGAATACAACTCGTGAAACATATCTTCTTAATTTTTGATATAGCTACTCAGGTTTAAAATGAAATTGGACTGTAGTCAAGCTCATCTCAAATAAAGCTTTAATCTATATATGTTGGAGCTCTAATAACTGGTGAATGCTATCCCAATTTGATACCAAGTTACCGTGTGATGTCTTCAATTGTCATTTCAACACCGCATGTGCACTTTTTGCCCTGTTTGTTATTGTATTTCCTAAATATATATGTAAATCCATCTAAGTTGAACAATTTTTTCTTTGTATGGATTCATTCATACATTGTTCACATAGTGAATTGCTTCTTGACATTCGAAAAATTTACTCTCAAGAATCTATATTCAAATTATATTCATTAGTAGACTTGGATAATACAATAGTATGCCACAATTATTGAAATTTTTCTATCTTTCCTTATCTTTGAATAATTTATTCGTATTTGTTAGTACATTCTTGAAAATATGACATCCACAAAGATGGTGAGTAGATGTGGGAAGCACTTCTGTGATTGCATTTCCAAGAGATTTCTCTCTATCTGTTATGATGACAATAGGTATAATATCTTTATTCATCAATGATTTCAATCTTTCTAAGACCCAACGATAATTATCCTCATTTTCAAATTTTAGATATGTACACGCAATAAAAAAGGTCATTTTGTAGAAGTAAACCCAACAAACTTAAGAAATGACAATTTGTTTTTGTTAGTCTTGTAGGTGCAATCCATGATAATCATATGAGAAAAAACTCTTAACAAGTCAATGAATACTAAATAAGCAAAAAATAAGTCTGTAATAACCTCATCAACATTATTGCTCCTATGTCACTCTATATAATTGTGAAGAACTAACAAATACATCAATTGTTGAAAAATTGACCTTCCATCTTGTTATTTGAGTCTATGTTTTTGATGAGCATTGTAGATATGTTTCATTGTACTACAATTTTGTTTATTATGTTACTCCATCACATACAAAATGTGTTTGGACTTAACATTGCACTTTGTCATATCAACTAGAAAATTCATCTCTTCATTAGTGAGTATTCCTGCATATGGATGTCCCTAGAGATATCATGTCAATTAGTGATTATATATACTACAGCTAATCGTCAACTTTTAGTAAGAACTATTTTCTATCATTCTTCCTTTTAAAGAAAATAAACGGTTACATTTTCTTGTTTTGATTAGCTTTTCCTTTTGATCCTCTTTTTTATCCTTAGGGTCTTTTGGTTTTGATTTAAAACGATAAACCCTACTTTTTGTTCACATACAAAATCAATCCTAAGTCCCCTACCATACAAACCCTTTTACATACAAAAATCAATCATTTGTCTCTTACCATTCGAATCTGTGTCAGACTTTTTCATCACAATCACCATTCCATTATTTGTCCGAGTAGACTTCGTCCATACTATCAAATCTTCTTTTGAAATAAACACCTATATTAAAATGGCATATATTAATATATTTCAATAAGATAATACATACAATTTATTATAAACATATAAGATATCTCACTCTATATGTCTCAAATAAATTGATACGATTGATACTTTGTTCATCTTGTAACTCATATGCTTCATCGTCCTATAAAAAAAATTAGATTTTTTTTCAAAAATACAAAGATTTAACATGGATTTATTGAATATTTATGAAATGTTTAGTTGTCAATAACAAACATATCATGAAATGTTTGGTAAGTTCTACTAAACAATAAGGTCTATCGAGCATTCGTGATATATTTAATAATGATAATTAAATCTTTCATAAATGTTCAATAGATCCTTACCTAATTTATGTACTATTTGTATACAAACATTATAGATACATGTTTTAATTGATTTTTAGCTTTATCTTTGTTAAGTTTCCTTTATCTTTTTTTTTTTTTTAGAATTTGTTACATGCGACATCTTCTTTTAATTAAGCATTTAAGAAATTTTTTATCATTTTAATATAATAAAATCAATTTTTAATTATTTTATATTTATTAAAATGTCTCGTAGTGAAAAGGAAATTATTTGAAAATCTTCTTTAATAGAGTATTTAAAAAAAATCCGAAATGGATAATAGAAATTTATGCGGTTAAAATTCTTTTATACGTGTCAAGGGCCCACATTGACACTGTCAAGGGAAGCTGACGCATCACACAATAACATTATCAAAACGCAACCATCCAACTTGGGGTTTGAGAGGGGTCGGCTGTCGTTTTGTGCTGTAATGATGTTTGGAAAAATTCACTCGTGTCAGAAACTGAGCCATGCCGTTTTGAAGCAAAGTTTGTGATGAATGCAATTATAGAGAGTAATGCTACGTGCATCAACACCATTTTATCGTATAAATTGGAATATTAAAGAATTTTTAATAATACTTCATAATATTAACCAATTATATCATAGTATATACACTTATATACGATTTTAAATAACATTTTCAATTGGAAATGACACTGATTGACAAAGGCCGGCTGGAAATATAAAATAAATAAAAATAAGATATTATTAATTAAAAAACATATCTTAATAAATAAAAAAAATACTAATCTAACAATAATTTTAATTTGTTGATTACTAAATCCTAAAGAATTAACTTTAAATATTAAAATAATTAAATTTAAAATTATTTTAATCTTTTTAATATATATATATATATATATATATATATATATATATATATATATATATATATATATATATATATATATATAAATATATATATATATATATATATATATATATATATATATTAGTGAATTGCCAATTCAATAAAAAATTATTCTCAATTAGTTTATTATTGGGATTTGAGTTTTCTTTGAAGAGATAGATAGGTGTACAACCTTAATATGTGGTGGACACTCTTCATATTGCCACGTCAGAATCTTGTACGTGAATTTGCTGTGGGCGGTGTCATACTTGGCACACTTTTACATGCATTGGATATGACAGCGCATGATGCGTAGTTCTTATAGCAAATATTTTTCAGAAATTATTGATTAATTATATCTTATGTTTATAATATATAATTTATTTATAAAAATATTTATACAGTATAAATAATGATAAAATTATATTCAATTTTAGATATAAAAAGTAGACATTGAATGATATAATTTGATTTTTTTTAAATATTTTATTAATAAAATTATATAAGTTATATTACATGATGTAAGTTTCAGATTAAGAATAAAAATAAAATTATAATAATAATTATTTATTTTTGAAAAAAAAATGGCATTAAGAGAGAACAAATTATCTAACTTTTTCGCACTCTTATTCGATTATCAAATGAGAATAAAAAAACTCATCCTTAACTCTGAACACATGTTAATACAATTTACAGGAAATCGACTTATTAAGATTAATCTTATTAATATAATTATATTATTACTAATTATTTCATTTATATCTTTTATAATATTTTTTTTAGTAATGCATTTTTTTTTAAAATACAACAAAAATATCATCCTTACATATTATAGCCACAAAAATTACATTATTTATATCTACCTTGTGTATTTTTATTATTTTAAAAAATTTTGACACAATTTAATTTTGAATGTTAATTGAACTCCATTTAAATTGAACTACGATGATCTAGACATGTTCAATGTTAACTACCGTTCAATAATATTGAAATGTTATTTTTATTATTATAAATTTTAAAAATATTATTTTTTATATTTTTTTTTCAATATCTTTATAATTTATTGTGTGCATAGCTAGGATTAAATTAAAGAGAGAGACTAACATAGGGAAGAGATTAACTGATCTTATATAATAAAATGGGCTGCAAAGAAAAAAATTACAAAAAATAACAAGAAAGCATTTTGAGATAGAGAAAAATTCTTTAAATAATCCATGTAAAAATTTTGTACTATATTTTTATTGTAAAATATTGTACCATATATAAAATCAAGTTGTCTTTCAATGACCCTTTTCTTTGAGAGGTATTAAAGTACCTTTTTTTATTAAATAAAAAAATATTATAAGGTAGAATTTAAACTTTATATATGATAATGAGAGAGAGTTTTACAACCTAAACTATAATCCCAATAACCACTTTTTTTTATAAACAAATTAATTTAAAAACTCATCTTATAAACAATGGTATTAAAAAACACAATGTATTAAACAATAAGATTATTTTTACCATTCGTATTCCTATAAAATAACATTCTAAAATTTATAACTACGATAAAAAACTCTATGATATTAAACAAGATTAAATTGAATGGAGTTTAATATTGAACGATTTTAAATAATTATAGTTTACTTTAAATGACATTCAATATAAAATAATTTATCAATCTTTTTTTTTCTAATAGTATAAAATATGAACTTAATATAAGAAGAATTATTTTTGTTAATACAAGTTTTAATAGGTATTATTTTTGTTATTTTTTAATCCTTCTACTTTTCAAAAAGCTTGAATTAATTTGTTAAATTAAATTTTAATCTTTTTTAAAATTAATATTTTCTCTTACAATCAATTTTTCTTTAAATTAAAATTAAAATTAAATCAAGGCTAACCAGAAAATAAATATCGTAATTATTAATAAAAAGTCCCCTTAAAATTAAATCAAGATAAAATGGGACGGATTCGTAGTTCAAATTTGTCAATTCTAAGATAACGAATGTATCAAAGAGGATATATCAAAATTCTAAGATACGAATGTATCAAAGGGGATATATCAAACTTGCACTCTCAATATATGGTATTTGAAACGTATCCTTAATTATATAACGAATCTTTCAAAGAATTAAAAGGATTAAAAAAAAGAACAGAAATAATAATTTTAAAATTTATATCTATAAAAATAATATTTTTATAATTAATTTATATATTTTAACCATGTATGGAACATTGTCACCTTTAAAGTTAAAAAAAACATTATGTTAAACCATGTTCAATATTATTTAAGTATTATTTTTATCGTTATAAATCTTATATGCATTCTATTTTTTTGTAATTTTCTCTTAGTTTTTGCAAATAATTTCTCCCATAACTTGTTAATATTTTTTTAATACAGATAAAATGTAACTAGTCAATTTAAGATGTTTTCGGAAAAATGTTTAACGCAATATTTCTCATCACTTACCCAACACTTGCTCAACTTGACAACGGCAAGCAACTCACTTTCATTATTGATAATTTGTGACTATAAGTTTTTTGTTTTCTGTAGTGAATTTTTTTTTTGTTTTTTTGGGTATACTCTGCTTTAGATTTGAGAGTTAGTTAACTCGTTCTTTTAGTATTATTATTCTTGAATAACAGTGTATTGGGTTAGGTACCCAATTTAGTATTAGTGAATTATTGGATAATATTTTTGTATATTTTTTTCCTTTAGGAGTAATGACTTCCATGATAAGATAATAAGTAACAAACATTATTCAATATTGATTAAAAAAAATTTATAAGAATTTATCAATAATTATTATTATTATTATTATAAATATACGATACGAAACAAATAAAATAAATTTTTATATGTATCAACTAATACAAGAATTCGATAAGATTAATGTTCAAATACACCTCATAAATATGCAAGATTGTAAACCCTTATTATATTATTCTCGATATTTATTTATTTTTTATTTACAAGAGATACTATTTTGAACGTGGATACGAAATATACTTGTGCGTTTACATAGTAGGAAAAGAACATTTGATAATATCTACAATTATTTATAGATCATTAAAAGGAATATACCAACGATTTATATCTACAATTTGTTTGCTTATATTTTATTAAAATTATTTTTTTTTATCAAAAATAGTTTTAAAAGAAGTTATATTTCAAAAATAACATTTTTTTCTTTGGTCAAAAAACACAACTTATTTTCCTGAATATTTATAAATAACTTTCCTATTAGGTTAAAAAATGATTCTTTATTGTCGAAATTATTTTACATGATTTTCAAATCCTAAACAAATAAATGTATGCATTCCGTGTATAATACAAAGTCCTTGGTGTAAATTTGGTGAAGAGATTAGCCTCTAATTAAGATATAGATAGGCATAATGTTCTTCATGTCTTTGATGTAAACTTTATTGTGAAAAATGAAAAGCTATTGCATTCTGGGGTGGATTTACATGGGATTTAGGGACACTTGCTTTCTTTTAACTTTTAATAGAGACAAATTTTAATTACAATATTTATAAAATTATAAATAAATTATGTTTATAAAATAGAATTGTTTCTTTCTTAGATTTTAATTTTTAAGTTTTTATCACTTAAAAGTTATTGCATTGATAAAACATAACATTTGATGACAATTAGATTACCAAGTAAAATGATTGTAATTCCATTCCTTGAACATGTCAAAAGAACAATTCAGCTGCATAAACCAATGTAATTCAGCATATGTACAGACTTGAAAGAAGAAAAAAAAATACCACAAGCAACCGCTAATTTATCAATAACACAAACATCATAGCTGAAATTGAAATGAGAAAAGTGCACAAATCAATTATTAAAATCCTGCTTACATCGAAAACAAGTAAATTCATGGAGAGAGCTCCTGTATAGAAATTAGGCTAGGCTCCCACCCAACTCCTCTACATGATCTTGCCTTTGAAATTGGAGGCTTAAAAGGCTTCTTTCCTTTTATACCTTTTCTCAATAAATTACTTGACCACCTTTCCTTTGAGAAATTGAATTCTTTGTTAGAAGAATACGAATCACATTTCATAATACTTCCTCCTTCTCCACCATGATTCATGATCTTCTCATCCAATACCTCCTCCTCCTTGCCGCCTTCATATGAATCATATCCTCCGACTTTGTCTTTCTCGGCATGATCACGATGTTTACACTTAAGCTTCTCTGCAGTAGAACAAGGGATTATGTAATATTTCTGACCAGGTAAGAGGTACTCATCTGGCTTTAGTAAGGACTCATGAGGTTTTTTGAAAACTCCAGGCCGAGAAATACACATCCCTTCATACTTTTCCATCACTTGAGATGCAGGAATTGAATTATGATACAGCTCTTGTCTCCCTCCTGGATGAACTATTCTCACATAAAAAACCTTAGATTGTGGATTAAAATCCATTGATATTGAGCTTCCTCCATCATATTCTCTGTCAATTGACTGTCCTTCGAGTCTTTTCTTTTTCTTGGTTCCATGGTTAATATTCTGATCTAGCCCAAACCACTGAACAAACTTCTTCAGCATAGCCGGCAGTGTTTTCTAATCCAAATTAATCTCATAGTAGTCCATTGGAAGGTATTAAACATTGTTCATGACTGCCGTCTTATTTTAATCTTATTTAGGACTTCGGTGGAAAAACCAAGGCTTCATTTCATTGACATCAATAACTGGCTTGTGATTTTGTCTTCCCTCTCATCGAGAAAAGAATATAAGACTTTAGTTACTAGCAACAAGAAGAGACAGCACCAAGACATTTTTTTTATTAGGGTAAGTCAAAGTTATGCCTTGTGATTCATTTTTGAAAATTTCTAGATGTCAATGACAATGAAATTGTTAACAAAAGCTTGTACGAGATATCCCTAACAATTCATTTATATTGCTTTAATACTTATTACAAGCATGTGCTACTTTTCAAAATCAATCACTTTGTATTTTTAATTTAATAGATTTAACTACATCATTCCCCAAATTTGGACTCTATTTACCATGCAAATCCCAACACTTTAAATTCAATAATAAGAATTACTAGGGTTTGAATATAGAATCTCTAAACTCTGATACTATATTAGAATAGTTAGCAACCAAGTGACCAAAAACTACTAGCAGCTAGCACGTCTCTCGCTGTATATAAGAAGGCCTTGACATTAAACTAAAAGTTTGACATGCATGCAAGCAGTTAACAAAGTCGATAGATATAAAATTTAAGATACCAATAGACATCACAGCTATTAAACGAGGCCAGAGACTTAAAAATACCATATAAACGAAACTAACTTCTAGACACATCGTGAAGCTCTTCCATGCTTCCACCAATGACCCTCAAATTAAATTCCGTAAAACCACACCCAAGCAATTAGGTTAATATCTTGAGCCAGTCACTCACTTTGAACGGGTGGGTAAGTACAACGATTCTTGAGGGAAAAAGGTTCTGAACCAAGATTTGTATGCAGAGTTATCATAGTTCAAACAGCCATCACCTCAACAGAGCCTTTTCAACATCATCTCTTCTGTCGCACAGGTGTTTTGGACCTTGATCTCCGTCTCCTGCAGATAACTTAGCATTCTTAGCAATCAATGATTTAAAAATAATTATTTGAAACCCCCGAGTTTCACCTGAGCTGCTTATTGAGGTACCTATATCTGTCCAAAACATAAGATAACATTAAAGATTTTATGGCAGCATACCTGTTGCTATCAAGAGAAGAGTAGGGGGAATGCCTGCGCTGAGAATTCTTGCTATGAGGAGACCGCGAAACTTGTCTAAAATAAAAACACCCATCATACTTACACAGTAAGTTACACGTACATAGCCCAAAACTGAAACTCTCAACCTTGTCTAGATTCATGCTCAATAGAAATTGACATGTTCTTAGATCTATTCTCTTTCTAACTTACAAAAAATGGAGGCTATAATATAGAAAGCCAATATCAGTTATTCATTAATGAATATTCAAGAACACCTGCTGAACCACCCATGCAAAATTTACCAGCCCAAACACTAGAAAAACATAATCCACATAAAAGTTATGTTTCAAATTTAATAACCATCAACAGCAGCTCCTAATGTTGTCCAATTAGAGTAACATATTTAAGGAAAAGACCAAGGTGAATGCACAGAAATGGTATAACAAGCAGCAAGATAACTAAAATTTTAGTCTATCTCAAATTGTCAGAAAAGGAGTGACGATCCCATTCCATTCCATTTCATCTCCTTTTCTTTTCTTTGTTTTTCACTTTTCTTTTATTTTTTATTTTTTATTTTGGAGGGGATCCGTGAGAGCAACGAAGATTTAGACAAGTCTAATAAATGAAGAAAAATGCATACAAAATTAAAAGACCAATCGATTTGGTTCTATTCCTAAATTAATGTAGTTGTCCAAAGAAAACAAAACTGCGAGGCAAAAACATTGGAGTATCAAAAGCTGATGCAAATGGGTGGGATGGTCAGAAGCAAAAATACAATTCGAATATAATCAATTAAATAAATTTGCCAAATGAATCAATTGCTAGAGGAAGCAAGGGTGACATTCTCTTTGAAAGAGGTATCAAACAATACTACGTGTCTGCAGAATGCCTGTAAAGTGTAGATGTGCTTTCGGCCCTTGAATCCAATGCAACTCTTGGGTTTAAAGATGGAATTGTTGAATCTGACGCTAAGGTAACAGTCGATAGCATAAGAAAGACAGGCTTGTGTGCTTGGCTTTTGAGACCTCTTAAGGTTTGTGCTGTTATGACTACTCTTCATTCAGTGCATACAAGGTTGATAATTAGACGTGCAAATCTAGTAGCAGATATGTGGCTAAAATGTGTCTTTATGGGAGGTGTCTCCAGATTGGCTTGTTAATATTCTTGATGTACTTGGGCTAAAGTTGCAGGAAATAGGGATGTACATGGCACATCAAGTTTATGCATTTATGAAAATCTTACTTTAAGACCAAAAAACAATATTAATAAAACTACATATAAAACAATCATGAGTTTTGGAAAGAGATGTGTAAGCATTAGCTGATATTATACTGCAAGCCACCAACTGCAAATCTGAGTAATTTCAGTAACAGCCCACAAAAGTTAAATATAAATACTTCTTTCAGCAATGCAGACAATAACCTTTACAATATTAGCATCATAATTAGATATTTTGACCTTTTACCTTTCCCGATAAGAAACAATATAAAGATGGAAATAAAGTCCTTCCAACCACCACAATATAAATAATCATTAATCAATTCAAAAAAAAATTTATTGTCAGTTCCAATCTCAGCTTTCATCCTTGCACACAAACCTAAGAGCTACCAACTTAGGACTTTTAAATCTCCTGTACCACTTTTGGTGTAGCACTGTATGTGCCACCAATAGTTGTTAAGACATATGAACAAAAGAACCCAATTTTTATGCAATTATGTCCACTTTTCCAGCTATTTCTGTCCACCTATTTGTCGAATATTGATGGAAAATACACACACCAAAATATGTCACAAGAGAATTGGACTACCAACTCAGAGTTATTGGTTTCCAATTCTTGCAAAAGCTAAGCTAACGAAGATGAGCCAACATATATACTATCTCATACTATCCAACTCTCCCCCTCAAGTCTCTACAATTTTTAGGCACATCACTTGGAATTCATTTATAATGGGGTTGTAAAGGTTTACACACAACACCTCTGGCCTGATACCATGGAGTGTATTGATCTCCATAGCTGATGGGAGATGGGTTAACATATATATTACATCACATTATTTAAAGGACCTATATCACAACATCATCCTAATCTCATAAATGAGCAAATATCCATGAAGCCATAACATACATTTGTCGAAGCACAAAAACAATACGTTATAAGAAATTTGACAAAAAGGAATTACCACACCTATCACCATCAAAAGGAAAGTGATTCTGACAGTTAATAAATAGTGTATAAAGCAAGATATCAATGAATTCAGTGTGTTTCTCCTATAAAATAATTGATAAAACTTTAGTTGGAGAACTTTTGATGCTTTCTTTTGACAATTTGATGTTATTAAGATAATGTCTCCACAACATTAAACAATATGCCTTCAGTCCCTCGGTGTTATTAAGGCAAAACTGTTTGTAAATAGTACAAACATGAAGTATAAATTTAATTGATAAAATATATTAATAGTTTAATGCGGGTACCTTCGTCTAGACTTGACTGGTGAGGGGGATAAGTTACGTTTCCTTGAAGGCAGCCTCCTACAACACCAATGATATGTTAAATTCTTAGTATGAGCCCGGCATTGCCAGCAGAAACTAAATGAAATGGAGTAACAGCTGAATGTTCCATAAGCAAGACATAGGAGTAGAAAAGAAAAAGGCAAGAGGATACTAGTAATCAATAAATAAATTATGAAGCATGAAAAGAGGAATAAGCAATGGTGAACCTCCTGGAATCATCCAAAGCTTCGTCACTTGAATCATAAGCATAGTTTGAACTGTCTTTGCTGTTTCTGCCCCTGCTTATTGAAGAAGAGCGTCTTCTCTTGTTCCTGCTTGAGTCATTTGCAAGCTTATGCCTCGATCTGGATCTGTATTCCTCCTTATCCTTATTGTGTCCTCTTTTCCTGACAGATTCTTCTTTTGTGCTAGCTCTATGTTGTCTCTCTGCTTCTTTTCTGTCCTCCTTGACATCATGATGGAAGGACCTCTTTTTCAACTCAGATTCTTGTGCTTTCTCCCCAGATTTAACACTCTGCTCTCTTGTTCTTTCTTTAGATACATTATGACTGTCTGTCTTTTCCTTTCTTGAATGCATCTCATCCTGCCTCATACGGTTATTGTTGTCCTCGTCATCTGTTCTAAATTTATCATTCTCCACCTGTTTTTGGAGATCCTTCCTAGACAAACCCTTTTTACTTTCATCCTGATCATTCATACCTGGTTTCGGTCCATTTTCCTTAACATAGTTATCATCTTTTGATACCTTTTTGAGATTATCTTCAGGAAGGTCAGATTTAATTATACCTGAAGAGCCCTTCAACGTAGAGGCATCTGTACTGTCTGGTGTACTTGCACTAGCGCTAGTTCCATTCTTTCTGCTTCTATTATATGTCAGATGAGAAATAGCATCATTATCACAGACTTTGAATCCAATTGAATTGGTTTGGCTTATATCGTTCTCCAAATTTGTCCGATTTCCATTCTGCTCTTCAAGTGGTGCCAATGAATTATCACTAGTACCAACATCACGTGGGTCTCCTAAAGATTTTTCAACTGAGGGATGCTTGAGAATATCCTTTTTAAAAGAATTGGGCATACTGGAATTCAGAATCTCGTCATCCTCGTCGTCATCAGTAGCATAATTACCAAGACCCAATATATCCCCAGGGGATTCAGAGCTGGGTTTCTCACCAGCACCACCAGACTCGAATTCCTTGGCTTTGGCCGGAATTAGAACTTTTGCTGATACATTAGGAGGTAACATTGCAGGCGGAGGTGGTGATCCCTTATGGCTTGAAATAACTGCAACTTTATCGACTGCAATGTGTTAAGGAAGCAGCAGGACGAGTAGAATTAAGAAGTTTCCTACATCATATCTAGCAATATTTACAAAAATATAATGCTTATGATGCACTTACCTTCATCTGTCACATCTTCATTTAAAACCTTTGTTGCAATTTCATCAAACAGCTCATCTGTTACCTGTTAAAAGGCAATTAAGATTAGAACCCTATAGAGAAAATTGTCACAGACAAATTGTTTGCAAGCAATGAAACCTTTAAAAGAACTTCTGTCAGAACACGCTTTATTTCCTGATTAATTGTTGCGGTTCTAGCTGCTTCTACAGAATCCTGAAAAAAGAAAAGATGCATAAGGTAAAATCCCCAAGTGAAAATGCATCAAATGCCAATACCATGCAACGAAACTAATTTACGTATAACAAGAAGATTAAAAAAAACCTCCATTTTAACCTTCCCCCACAAAAATGAATGTTAACATATGCAAGATGAGTATATTCAAGGGGGGAAATGAAAAAACCTCATCGTCGTCATCTTCTTCAGTTGATCTGGCTGAACTTATGCTTTTGCTATCTGCTTGATCTCTATTCCCAAAAGTCTTATCAGCAACTTCATCCTCACGTGACTCTGTTTCCTCCTTAGGATGGTCTACCGAGGAATTTGTAATGACTGCTTTCTTTATTTCTTCCCTGAGCCAATTAGGCACTGAAGCCTGAAAAATACACCAGCAGATCAAAATGAACATTTAATTGGTTTTTGTCACCATTCAAACATTGATGCACACAAAAACTTACCTTCTTGGGACGTTCAGGAACACCAGAAATTCCATATTCACCAGAAAAAGCTGCAGTATGTGGAAGAGCATTTCCTGCACTGAAGGAAAAGGGAAGCCCAGTAGAGGGCATTGTTGGCTGAAGGCCTGGCCCGGGAAAACTACTAAACGGAGGTACAGCATACCCAGGTGCAGAAGGAGGTACAGATAGTGAAGGATCATGTGGCTGGACCAAGAAAAATGTTAGCAGACAGACAAAAAAGATCTGCAAATGAAGAAAAGCTACGAGAATGATAATACCTGAGTGCTTGATAGCATAATTGGGGAAGTAGGAGAATAAGCTACACCGGGTGCAACAGAAGCAGTCCAAGTATTCACAGAAGGCATGGGAGGAACACACTCATAGCTTCTTGTGGCTACAGCTGAATCATGATACACATAACTGGAATTTAGGTCATTCTCACGACTGAACCCTGGTGCAAATTGTAAAGGCTGATCAGCAGGATTACTCATTGATTCAGTTGAATGGTTGTAATATGGAAATGGGACTCCCTGTGATGGTTGCATGTGGTGATGCCCATAAGACCTCTCACTCTGATCTGAAGTCCCTTCATTACCTAAATGAAGCAAATAGTCAATAAATCAAAGGAAAGAAAGCCTTAAGCATAAAATAAATTAGATTGCTCCCTAAAGTTCCACTCTCCTTTATTATTAGAGTACAATAGACCACTCAGTCTCATATACTTTCTGTATAATATAACAAAATCAGCTTCTTTCAAATGGTTGAGTCGCTTAATAGCCTAGACAAAGGATTGAACATTTTGAACCGTTCACTAAAACTTCTAGTGTATCCTATTTCTCATTCAAAAAAAATAAATATAAAAAGAGAAAATCCCTACTCCAGTGGTCAGCTATCAAAGAGATCACATCTGATTGTTCCCCATAACCAAATTCCACATGTTGCTTCTCAAGCAATATGTCAAACATATAAACTTAATATTATACCAAGTCAATAAGATTTATGAGCTGAAGAAGCACCAGGAAGAACCACAATAATTAATTAACAGAAAAATCACAATTCTGAATAAATTAGACAGGCCAACAGAGAAGTAATAAGTAACAATGAGTTTCAAAGCAGCAGCTCTGGAGCAAAAGCTCAAGCTTCACTGACAAATTTAATATACTATGAGAATAGTTACCTGCAATAGAAGAATAACTAGAAGGTACCTCCTGCTGATGAACAGATGAACTTGTAGGCAGAGTTCCTTGGTGATGAAACACAGCATTTGGATCTGCAGCCGAAGTTAAATCTCTGCCACCCTGGGGTAAGTGTCCTCCTTGTGCATAGGATGCTGATCCAGAGCTAACAAATGGAGTTTCTGCAGAATGAACTGGAGGTTGTGGGAGAGGTGGTGTGGGTGAAAGCGGAACCTGTTGATAGCTAGACCTGGGATGAGACTGATGCTGAACTTCCAAAAAACGATTGTCAACAGCCTGTGAATATTGATCATGGTAATGATTTTGTTCTTCTGGTCTGCCAACTGGTGTGTACTGCGATTGTGGAGGCTGGTTATCCGTTGCTGTTTTAGCATCTGCCCATGCCCTAGCTCTGGCAGCCCAATCTTCTTCGTTACTATGAGGTGCTGCTACACACAATTGAATAATGTTATAAGCATATAAAAAGCTAGAGCACGATAAACTTTCAGCAGTACATTATAGGGGAAACATAATTCATTATGAGATGAATATAGACAACGATCAATCTGATTATCAGATCAAATGTTTTGCTGAATTCACGATAAATAAGAATGAAAGGAAGTAATTTATAGCTGTAAGTTACGATAAACAACGAACCCGAGTGATCCCAACCTTGATGATGAGTCCAATTGGTAGTTCCCCATTCCTACAAAAACTTAAAATCGTTAGTCACTTGCTTAGAGCGAAACTCAAACTCGGCATCCATGAACTCAGAAAATAACTAATAATTAATTAATTAAACTAAACTAAAATAAATGAGCAAGCAAATTAACAGAAAAACCCTAGAGAAATCGAAGAAGCAAGAACAAAATTTTAAGATTGTAAATGGAAGACTGAAAGGAGAGATATTTGGAATTACCTGATTGTGGTGGGGATAGGACTGGGGAATCTGAGAATGAGGAGGAGGAGGAGGATGAAAGTGATTCTGGTGGTGAGAGGGGTGCGCAGGATATGGATATGGAGGAGGATGTGGCGGATAAGAACCAGGTGGAGGCGGTGGTTGTGGTGGCGGTGGTGGACCCCACTGTTGTGGAGGAGGAGAAGGTGAGTGAGAAGGATGGTACTGGAACTGGTTCGCATACCACGACCCATGCGAAGGGACCGGAGCTCTCGTCGGAGCTTGGTGATGGTTATAGGGATCCATCGCCGGCGGTGGTGGAGGTCTCATATACCGGTGTTGCTGGAATGCATCCATAGCGTTCCAAGTTCCTCTCTGTTTCTTGATTTTTGTTTTTCCTGAATCTGTTTCTTGACTGTGGGGGTCACTTGTGATTATCTGCGGAGAATGAGAAGGGTTTGCATTAAAAAAAAAGCGTAAGGTAATAATATTGGGTTATTTTACCTGAAGTGGCTTTTTTGTTTTAATCTGTTGATTTTTATTTTCAACCAGTTCTTACAATATAATCGGTTTTTTTTAAATAAAAATGATATATATTTTATTAATATTTAGATTTAAAAAATCCAAATATCATCGATTCTAATAAAATTTATTAATATATATATAATAATATATTAAAAATATATATATTATCTAATATAATATTAATAAATCATTTAATATATATATAGGCCAGACACATTCAATTCCTTAATTTTTAAAATTAATATTTTATTAATTTTATCGTTATTTTATTTTCGTTTGAATAAATAAAATATAAATTTTTCTGATTTAAATGATAAAAAAAATAATTCATATGTAAAAATATAACTATTTTTTATAAATAAATTGTTTCCATGTTATTTCAACGACTTAAATCCCAATATTTCATCCATAAATATGTTGCTTTAAAATAATTTTTTCTTTGAAATTTAAGATTTATAATTTTTATGGCATAGTAACAATTGTTATTTTTAAAAAAATTCTAAAGTTTTAAACATAAAGCATCACGATGCTTGAAATAAATACATACTAATTTAAATATTTATATTTATATTATATATATAACTATATAAAAAAATATTGAATTTTTATATAAAAGCATAAATAACAATAAATTAAAAAAAATAATTAATAAAATTAATATATATACATATAAGTTGGTTTAATTTTTAGATTTTTGACACTTGTAAATCGAGTCAATTTATACTTGATCATTTCTATAGATATTTAAACAAAAAAAAAAGATCATTAATTCTTTAAAACTAACAAAATGGATTTGATTTGATTGATTTAAATTAGTTGTATAATTTTACATATTTCTAATTTTTGGTGTGTTATAGTTAGCATAACATTTAGATAAAAGAATCCATATGTTTTTTTTTTTGCAATTTTATCAAACTTCATCCTTTTTTATCAAACTATCAACTTTTGTCAAAATTTGATAAAAGTAGATGAAGCTTGATAAAATTGCAAAAAAAAAACATATGGATCCTAATTAGGGGTGAATATGTATGATCTGGTTTGAATTTTGTAAAAATTAAATAAATTAGGTCAGATCGGATTGTTCAAACTAATTTAATATGGTCTGGTGCATGCCATAGAGTACATTAGATTGCCAACCGTCAATGCATAAGGCACCTTATTCATCTTCGATTTCTTCTCCTAACTTGAGGGATATTGACTCACATTAAGATTGAAATGGCTTGCAAATGGACAATTAACAGGTTTAGCTTTGCTCATGTTGAATCTTTCAAGAACTTTTTCAACATACCGTTTTTGGGGAAGCCAAATCTTTTCGCTTTTGCCTGTTGTGGGTAATTGTCATGCCAAGAATCTGCTTAGCAGGTCCTAAGTCCTTCGTTGTAAAGGACTTGCTCAACTCCTCCCTTAACTTGTTAATCTTTTCAATATTTTGATCTACAATTAACATGTCAACATAAAGCAAAAGAATAATAAAATCACCATTAGAGAATTTCTTGATGAAGACGCAATGATCGGTCGTCGTTTGGTTTTATTCATTTTTCTCCATGAATGAGTCAAACTTTTTGTACCACTGCCTTGGTGCTTGCTTCATACCGTATAAGCTCTTATTTAGTCTACATACCAACTTCTCTTTGCTTTTGACTTGGAAACCTTCGGGCTACTCCATATAGATTTTCTCATCAACATCCCCATGTAAGAATGCATTTTTTACGTCAAGTTGTTCAACTTCCAAATTAAGGCTAGCTGCCAAACCAAGAATAACTCAGATTGAAGACATTTAAACAAGTGGTGAGAATATTTCATCGAAGTCAATGACTTTCTTCTGCTCGAATCCTTTCACAACCAATCTTACTTTATAACGTGGTTACGAGCTGCTTTCTTCGCTTTTGATTCTATACACCCACTTATTCTTGACAGCTTTCCTTCCCTATGGGTTTCATCAGGTCAAATGTGTGGTTCTCGTGCAGAAATTTCATTTCTTCCTATATGGCTTTTAACCACTCATTCTTATGCTGATCAATGATAGCTTTGCCATAACTCTCTAATTCTCCCCCTTCAGTGAACATCACATACTCGTTAGGAGAATATCTACGACTTTGTTGTCATACTCGGGTGGATCTCCTTGTCTGTACTTCTGGTTAGACCTGTTTAGAAACTTATTCTGATTCTGAACTGTCAGAGTTGATGGATTAACATCATCAATATCTAGTGTGTCTCCTCTGTCATCAAGATTTGTTGGTGGAAGGACTGGTTCCAAATTAACTGGAATTTCATCGAAATGTGGTTTCTTGGATTTCTCAAAATTCTTGATTGTTTGATCTTCAAGAAACATCATGTCTCTACTTATAACAATACTTTTGCTAATAGGATCCCAATATCTGTAGCCGAATTCTTTATTGACATATCCCATAAAGATACACTGCTTCGCTTTTTCATCCAACTTGGATCGCTCATCTTTTGGGATGTGAACAAATGCTCTACATCCAAATACTTTCAAGTGTTTGTAAGAAATGTTTTTCCCTATCTAAACTCTTTCCGATACGTCATAGTTTAGTGGAACTGATGGAGAAAGGTTGATTAAGTCGACTGTTGTCCTCATTGCCTCCTCCCAATAAGAGTTTGGCAGTTTTACATTTGAGAGCATACATTTGACTCTTTCACAAATGGTTTTGTTCATCATCTTTGCGACACTATTGTATTGAGGTGTCTTTGGTACTGATTTTTCCAATCTGATGTTGAAACTTCTACAGTACTCCTCGAATGGTCCACGATACTCACCAATATTGTATGCACATACACTCTTCAAACGTCTACCAGTTTCTCTCTCCACTTTTACATGTAAATTATTTGAAAACTTTATGCACTTGATCTTTAGTTTTCAAAGCAAAAGTCCACACTTTTCTAGAATGATCATTAATAAAAATCACAAAATAATGAGCACCTACTAGTGACTTACAACTCATTGTACAGACATTTGTGTGTATTAAATCTAGAATATTTACCTTCCTAGATGGTGCGAGATTACGAAATGCAACTTTATGTTGTTTTCCCATAATACAGTCAACATAAGTTTGCAAGGGTGTACCTTTCATTCCTGGCAAGAGCTTCTTCTCGGAAAGAATTCTGAGACCTTCTTCACTCATGTGGTCGAGTCGTTTATGCCATAAACATTGCTTTCTCCTTCGGTATTATAATTGGCTTCCACAGATCTTTAATGTATAAAAGATCCTCCATCTTCGTCTTCCAAATTGCATAATTAAATGCCATCAACTTTATCATATTACCTATGCTATCTTCCATTTGAATCTTCAGTCAACAGGTTTCATCGAATTTGATACTTTTTTGATGATGAATAGTACTGATGAATACTACCTATCAAATAAAACTCTATGAATAGTACATATTGACAAAACATTACGTATATGCGAATAGTACTCTATGAATAATACTCTCGTTGAAAAACACAATGCTCTCATACCATTTTGTTGGGTAAAATTGATAGTTGTAAAGAAATAAATTACACAAACTCAAGATAATTTCCCAAATCAAAATAGACAAAAATAATACCAAAAGTTTTTAGCGTGGAAATCTTTTCAAAAATGAAAGTAACAACCATGGGACCCGTAGGTCACTTAAAACTTCCACTATAATAAAATGGGATTACAAATTTCACATTTAGGTGGATCTTTCACAAAAATACAATAAATATGTATCTTCAAGTTGTGAGTAAAACTTCATAAATTGGCTCTCAATTTTTCCTCTCAGAAAACTCTCTTTATTCTTTGCTCTCTATATTTTTCTTTCTCTCAACTTGATGTGTATATTAAGATTGAGGCAAATGTTTTATTTATAGAGCCAAAGCTCCATCCAAATAGCACAAATTTTTTGACTTTTTTTTCTTTCTTTCTTTTCACTATAGTCGCCTTCATTGTTGAATGTCTTTTTATTTTTCTTATTATTGGCCCACATGACCAACAGAAATTGTGTCAAGAATTATTCTCAAAAGATTAAGAGGTATTCTAAACACAAATATTTCTCTCATGCAATTTGCATTCCTCCATGGACGTTGGATAATTGAAACACTTTTATTGCACAAATAGTAGAATGACAATTCACCATAAGAATCAAGGAAAATATGGTCTTATGGGAGTTAAATTAGTTATGAAAATGGCTTATAATTATGTGGAACATAATTTTTTAATAGATATTATGGAAGCCACATATTTCTCTACCAAATTTTGCAAAATCTTTTATGAATGTGTTTCTACTGTTACATATTCGATTTTATTAAATAGTTCCTTATTTGGATTGATAGCCCCCAACAAGGTCTACGACAAGGTGATCCCTTATTATCTTAATTGTTTTTATTGGAGATAAAATTAAGGAGTAAATTAAGTAGTAAATCAAATAGTTGTCATCATTAAACAATACAATTTTAAGAGAGTTTGTTTTATTTGGCAAGGCCTTTAGGCCTTGCCCTTGCCCTTTGGCTTTGGTGTTTTCAACATGGTATCAGAGCAAGTCGATCTTTGTGAAAAAAAATTATTATTCCTCTACTAAAATAGCATATACTTGTAACTCTTGAAATTTTATCTCTACTTTCGACAACAGAGTCTGTGATGTCTCAAATATATATATACATATATATATATATATATATATATATATATATATATATATATATATATATATTCAAACCAAGCTCTTGGCGATGATGGATTAAGTCTCTCATGCAGCTTCTACCTACCTGATATGGAGGAGGAGTATTGTGGTAAAAGGAAAGGTCACACGTTGAACCCAAGCTCTTGGCGACGATGAATTAAATCTCTCCTACAACTTCTACCTACCTGATGTGAAGAAGGAGTATTGTGGTAAAAGAAAAGGTCTCACATTGAAACCAAGCTCTTGGCAATGATGGATTAAATCTCTCTTACAGCTCTTACCTGCCTGATGTGAAAGGGAAGTATTATGGTAAAAGGAAAGGTCCCACAACGACAACAATATTTTTTTTTTGCTATCGTAATCAACATTTTTGTTAGTTTTACCTTTGATGCCTTGGCTTCTCATCAGTTTTAACGACTTCTGTGCAAGCTTAGATCTATAAACCTTATGGATACAGCCTGAGGGGGAGTATTGAAGATAAAATTAAGGAGTAATTTAAGGAGTAAATTAAGTAATAAATCAAGGAGTTGTCATCATTAATTTAAGGAGTAATTCAATGAAAAAAACAAAGAATCCTTAATTCAAGGAGTACAAGAAAGAATCTTTAATTTAAGTAGTACAACAAAGAATCTTTAATTCAAGGAGTACAATAAGGAATGTTTAATTCAAAGAGTAATTTAAGAAGTAAATCTCCTTATATATAGATATAAAATTGTAATGAAAATATAAGAAAAACAATACAACTTTAAAAAAACTTGTTTTATTTGACAAGGCCTTTAAGCTTTTGCGTTTTCAACACCGATTTTCAACAGTTTTTGATGGTCTCAGAATGTCTATCTAGATTGATACACAAAGTTGAAACTAATTCCCTACTACATGGTATCAAGATAGCAAGATCCGCTTCTGCAGTTACTCATTTACTATATGCGGATGATATATATCATGATATTTTGCAGAGCTAATACACAGGAATCTTCAAGCATCAAACCTATATTAGACAGGTATTGTCGTCGGTTTGGACAACAGATTATTTTTCAGAAATCAAGCATCACCTGCTCAAGAAATATAAACCAATGTGAAAGCATAAAAAAACTACTTTTTCACGCATCATCTCAACTGTCAAAAACAAATTGGAAAGCTAGAAAGCTTGTTTACTCTCTCAGGTAGATAAATCTACTTTGATAAGATCTGTGATCCAAAACACTTCTATATACTCTACGAGCATATGATATAAACAAAACAAAATATTTTACTGTTATAAGTTGGGACAAAATTTGTCTGTCAAAAAAACTGTGGATGATTGGGATTCAGAAAATTAAATTAAATTAATTTAACCAAGCTATGCTCGCCAAAGCTGCTTAGGACACTCAATATATGGAAAAATATTGGGTCAAGTTGTTCTCAGCAAAATATCTACAAAATCAGACTTTCACTCAAGTTACTCAAAAACCAGCAGATTCTTATATTTGGAAGCGTCTACTCTAGATAAGAGAAATCATACTCAAAGGTATGTATTAGAAAAAAATGGTGATGGACATAAATTCAATATTTGGGATGATCTTTGGATACCTGGTATTCCTTTCCAGAAAATCCCCTTAATTACACGAACAACAATCACTCAAAACATAACTAAAGTCACAGAGTTATGCAAAAATAACAGACCATTGTAAATGGGACTGGAATAAACTCAAAGCATTTATTTGGAGTGAACACTGCTGTTTATGTTACTGCATTGAACCCACCAAGAAGATACAATACAACGGTATGGCTTATTGTTGGAAAAGATGAAATTTAAATAAAAAAAATTTTGTTGGGAAATGTGCCTTGTCACACATTGCTTTTTTACATTATTTTAAAGATGTTTTAATAGTGAAAAGTTAATTTGTGGGATTGGGCGAAAAGCACCCACTTTTGGAAAGCGAGAGGACCTAAGCAAATGTGATCTGTGACACCACGCCGGCCCGACCTACCGTGTCCGTGCGTGTGTGTGAGGTGGTATTTTCTTTTTTGGTATAATATTTTTTTAAGGAAATTTTTTTTTCACTTACAAAATGGTTGTTATATATATATATATATATATATATATATATATATATATATTTTCAAAAAAAAAATGACCGTTATTTTCTTTTATTAAGAATATAGCCATTGCTCGTATTTATTCATAAAAATATATCCGTTATCCGTTACTCTTCATTACTCAGAATTGCCGTTACGCTCTTAAATCCTAGACATTATCGTTTTATTCATAATTGCTACACGGTTTCTAAAATCTATAAAAGGAGGGCTTCAGCTCTCATTTGATAAACAACAATCAACAATCATCTCCCTACGGAAAAAATTCTCTCTACAATTTCTAAGTTTTTTTTTGGTTTTTCGAGCAACAAATTTTTCAGGTGTAGCATTCCAGTCTTCATCAAGGTGATTGGTGAAGTTAAGAGACAGATTAAAATTCTGTTTTATCCTGAGGGAACCAATTTGTGTTTGCTTCAGCACAAATGAGCCGAAACGTCTTAAAGAAGGCGACCTGATCCGCGACTCGACCCAAACAATTACTTTCAAGTTATTGGTAATATTGTTCCTACAATCGTTTTTATAAACTTGATTCAACAATTTTAAGACGAATTCAATCTCGCCATGTCTCTTGAAATGATAGCTGGCCGATCTAAACAAACCATTCGTTTTGAGGGATTACACTTTAAAAGATGGAGACAAAAAATGTTGTTTTCTTAACCATGAAAAAGTCGTTTACTCTTTTCTACTCTTTGAAAAACCAATACAGTCGATCCTCTGAAAGTGAAACTAAAGATTTAGGCGCTGGATTGAAAATGATTTTCTATGCAAAAACTATATTCTTAATGGTTTAGTTGATGACTTGTATGATTATTATAATTGTGATAAGTCTGTTAAGGGAAATTTGGGAAGCACTTCAAAAGAAATACGACAGGAAAATTTGGTACTAAAAAGTATCTTTGTTAGTAGATACGTGAAGTTTCAAATGATTGATGGCAAATCGTGGAAGCTCAATCACGTAGCTATGAGAAGATAGCACGAAATAACCGAAGGTATGGCTTTAGATGAACAATTTCAAGTAAATCATTATAATAGATAAATTACCCCTGCTTGGAAAGATTTTAAGAATACACTTGGGCGTAAAACTAAAGGAATTTTCTTTAGAAAGTCTTATAACCCGTTTAAGAATAGAATAAGAAGCTCGAAAACAAGACCAAAGAAATGAAGTACTTGTAGTCTCAAATAATAGTACCAATAAGAAACCCTATCTACATTAGAAACCTAAAGGTAGAAATATGAAAACTCACAATCGTAGTAATAATCAAAATCACAACCACGAAAATAGAAATAGAAACTATCCTCCCCAGAGAATGGACCTCAACCCCATGGGA
The DNA here is from genome assembly GCA_033030585.1 of Hippophae rhamnoides. Lineage (NCBI taxonomy): Eukaryota > Viridiplantae > Streptophyta > Magnoliopsida > Rosales > Elaeagnaceae > Hippophae > Hippophae rhamnoides. The sequence goes on along the minus strand of CM065438.1, from coordinate 21,072,644 downwards.
ATAACACGTTCATGTGTTATAGTTGTAATAGACCTAGCCAACTTGGCTAGAACCGCCGGAAACGAGTGAATCGGCCCCGCTGCAGTGCGAACCTTACCAAAGATCAACTTATTGCTATGATATCTGAAGTCAATTTTGTTGGTGGATCCGATGGATGGTGGATAGACACTGGTGCTTCTCGCCATGTTTGCTATGATCGAGACATGTTCAAATCCTATTCTGATTTCGAGGGATAAGAAAGTGTTCTTGGTGACTCCCACTCCAAAGTCAAAGTTCTTTGATCTTGGTGAGGTGGTTTTGAAATTTACCTCTGGAAAGACCGTCATCTTGAAGGATGTCCTGCGTACTCTGTAGATGAGAAAGAATTTAGTTTGGGATATCTTCTTAACAAAGTTGGGTTTACTCAAACTATAGAAATTTGATTATATACTATAACTAAAAATAATATATTTGTTGGGAAAGTCACGCTTGTGATGGCATGTTCAAATTAAATGTTGAAATTAATAAAACATAACTTACGCTTTATATGTTGAGTTCCTTAATATTTGGCGTACTAGACTTTGTCATGTTAATAATAACGCATAATAAAGAACACGAGTAGCTTAGAACTAATTCCTAAACTATCTTTAAATGATTTTGAAAAATGTGAATTTTGTAGTCAAGCTAAAATAACCAAAACTTCACATAAATCAGGTTAGAGAATCCGAACCTTTAGAATTAATTCATTACGATATATGTGAACTTGATGGAAATTTAACAAGAAATGAAAACGCTATTTTATAACTTTTATAGATACTGATTGAGATTACACTTATGTATATCTAATGAAAAATAAAAGTGAAGCATTTGATATGTTTAAAATATTTATGATAGAGATTGAAAATCAACTTAACGGAAAAATAAAAAGGTTTAGTGATAGAAATAGAATATGATTCCAATATCTTCAATGACTTTTATAAAACTCATGGAATCATTCATGAAAAAAGCGCACCTATTCTCGCGAAATGAATGGCAAAGTCGAAAGAAAAAATAGAACTTTTCTTGAATCAGTTGTTGCAATTTTATTAAACTACAGTCTTTACTCTCCAATTTAGTGGGGAGAAATTTTATTAATCAGTCCTGCTATGTGCTAAATAGAGTGCCTAAATCTACAAATAAAATTTCACCACTATGAAATTTTGAAAAATAAGAAACCTAATTTAACTTATTTTAAAACTTGGGGTTGTTTAGCCTATGTTAGAATCCCGATCCTAAAAGAAATAAACTTGCTAGTGAAGCGTATGAATGTGTATTCATAGGATACTTGTGAATAGTAAAGCTTATAAATTCTATGACTTAAAAGATCGGTAGTTATAGAATCAAATGATGCCGACTTACATGAATATAGGTTTCCTTTAAATTTAAGAATAGTGGGGGCTAGATGTACAATAGTTTACCTATAACTAGAACTAGTGAACAAACTGAAGAATTAAACAACGAAATTAGAAGAAGTAAACGAGCTGAACCCCAAGGATTTTGGAATCGATTTTATGCTTATACCTTAGAGGAAGATCCCCAAACTATTAAAGAAGCATTATCTTCTTTAGATGCCAACTGTATGGGAAGAAGCCATTAATGATGAAATGGACTCACTTGAGTATAATAAGACTTGGCATTTAGTTGACTTACCTCTGGATTTGTAAAACCATTGGATGTAAATGGATACTAAAAAAGAAATTGAAACACGATGGTACTATTGAAAAATATAAAGCTCGTCTTGTAGTTAAAGGATATAGCAAAGGAAAATGTAGATTTCTTTGATACCTTTTCACCGATTACGAATAACTTCCGTCGTGTACTTTTCTCTATACGCATTGCTATCATGATTTAGTAGTACATCAAATGGATGTTAAAGCGCTTTCTTAAATGGTGATTTAGAAGAAGAAATTTATATGGATCAACTTGAAGGTTTTGTTATCCCGGTCGAAGAAAATAAAGTTTGTAAATTAGATAAATCTCTTTAATCTAAAAGCAAACACTAACAATGGCGTGAAAAATTTGATAATCTAGTTATCTCACATGGATTCAAAATAAATGAAAGTGACAAATGCATTTATTATAAATTAGAAGATAATATTTGCACCTTTATTATATGTTTATATGTGGATGACATGCTTATTTTTGGATCAAATATTTATGTTGTGAATAATGTCAAAATGTTGTTAAGAGCTAATTTTGATATGAAAGATCTTGGAAGCGAGTGTAATCCTTGGTATAAAAATAACTAGGTACGAAAATGGAATTTCTCTAGATCAATCTCACTACGTTGAGAAGATCTTAAAGAAATATAATTACTTTAGCGTAAACCTGCATGTACTCCTTATGATCCTAGTGTAAAGTTGTTCAAGAACACCAGAGACGGCAGTGTTAGACAACCGAGTATGCGAGCATCATTGGTAGCTTACGTTGTATGTTGCGATTGCACTAGACATAGCTTATGTTGTGGGACTCTTATGTAGGTTTACGGTATGACCTAGTATAGAGCATTGGAATGCTATTGAAAGGGTTATGAGATACCTTAAGAGAGCTATGAACCTTGGATTACATTATAAAAAAGTTTCCCACTTGTTTTAGAAGGATACGGCGATGCAGATTGGAACAACTTTATCGAGGAAGACTCAAAGCAGCTAGTGGCTATATTTTTAACGTAGCTAGTGGAGTGTTTCTGGAAGTCTAAGAAACAAACAATATTGGCTCAATCTGATGGGTACGAAATGATAGCACTAGCTTTGCTAGTGAAGAAGCGACCTCGCTAAGAAGTTTGTTAGGCGAGATCCGCTTTATGGGAAAGACCACCGATACATTTGTCTTGATCCACGGCGATAATCTGTGGCTATTGCAAGATTCAAAGCAGATTACTACAACGGTAGAGGCAGCTCGTCGTAAGCGTAAATCTTGTTAGAGAATTTCTCTCAACGGGAGCGATGAAGAGTGGATCGTATGCGTTTCGATGAAAATTTAGCGAGATCCTTTGTGAAAGGATTACCCGAAGAGAAGGTTTTCAAAACCTCGAAAGGAATAGGATTAATGCCGCTTAGAATGAAGAGTCACTATGATGGTAACCCAACTTATGGGCGGAGATCCCGAAGAAATAAGTTCAAAGGGTAATAACAAGTCGTGAAGTGATATGAGATGTATCATGCTATTAATCAAATCTCATTCTATATTGTTAAGGCATGAAGTCTGAAGCGATAGAAGAGGATAAGTTATTTGTTAAACTCTTAATGAAGTTCTATACTCATGTGGAGTGGAGTTGCATAGCTACGTGGAGTACTCTTGATAGACTCACTCATGTGAATGTGGAAGTGTGGCCGCTTACATGAAAATTGTTTGGGCAAAATTTACTAGAGCATTCACTATATTGGGATACACGTGTATGGCCGTAAAGCACGCGCTTTTTCGAACTACACCTTGGGAAGGTTGTGTGTGTGATGATTGTTAGAGACAGAGTTCAAAACTACGAGGTACTCTAGTAGATTCTAAAGCATCAACATCGCAAAGTGTTCGAAGTCGATAGACACCTTTTCGCTTATGCACAATCTTATAATTTTAATTGATCGGTTGCTCGATGAAAAAATTATTTTTATATAAAATTCAAGTGGGGGATTGTTGGAAAAGATGAAATTTAAATAAAATTTTTTTTGTTGGGAAATGTGCCTTGTCCCACATTGCTTTTTTACATTATTTTAAAGAGGTTTTAATAGTGAAGAGTTGGCTATTGGGATTGGGCCCCAAGGGGCACCCACTTTTGTGGAAGGGGAGAGGACCTAGGCAAATGTGATACCACACACGCGCGCCGCACGCGCCCTTGCCGTCGTCAATCGTCAGGCCAAGCGGGCCGTTGCCGAGCCGAGTGAGTCCGAGTCCGAGTGCGTGTGTGAGGTGAGGTGGTATTTTCTTTTTTGGTATAATATTTTTTAAGGAAATTTTTTTTTCACTTACAAAATGGTTGTTATATATATATATATATTTTTTTTTTCAAAAAAAAATGACCGTTATTTTCTTTTATTAAGAATATGGCCGTTTGTTTTATTTATTCAGAAAAAGAGCCGTTGCTCGTATTTATTCATAAAAATATATCCGTTATCCGTTACTCTTCATTACTCGAAATTAAACGCTCTTAAATCCAGACATTATTCAGTTTTATTCATATTTGCTACACGGTTTCTAAAATCTATAAAAGGAGGGCTTCAGCTCTCATTTGATAAACAACAATCAACAATAATCTCCCTACGGAAAAAATTCTCTCTACAATTTCTAAGTTTTTTTTTGGTTTTCCGAGCAACAAATTTTTCAGGTGTAGCATTCCAGTCTTCATCAGTCTGAGTGAAGTTACGAGGCAGTAGATTAAGATTATGGGCTGTTTTATCCTGGGACGAGCGAGTGTGTTTGCTTGCACAAATTGGGCAGAGCCGCGAAACGTCTTAAAGAGAGCGACCTAGTCCGCGACTCAACCCAAGCAGTTACTTTCAAGTTATTGGTAATATTGTTCCTACACTGTTTTTATAAACTTGATTCAACAATTAGGTATGAGTACCTTCTCTATCAAAGAGGCTTATAAAGTGATTGTCAAGTGAAAAGGTTACCATCAAGATTAGACTTTTTGGACAAAATTATGGGAAGTAAAAATTCATGAAACGCATAAAATATTGTTGTAGAAAATTCTCAATAATGTGTTACCTACAAAAAATTTGCTGCTAAGAATATGGATGATATCATATGTTGTTGTATAACTCATTAGTGAACAAATTGAAAAAGTCTTACATTTATTAGTAACGAAGAAATGTGTTGTATTTTTGGACTATAAATAAAGCTCCATTTTCCACTTCTAAATAATCTAAAATTTGTAAATCTTCATCTCATTTGTAAGAGTAATTGATTAGCTCAATTTTCCTCAATTAGTTGTAATTTTAGAGTTCATCCATTTAGAGATAGCGTAAGTGGTCAACGACGCCCGATGACATAGGTAACATATATACAAAACTTAGTTAAATTTCTAGTGTTTTTATTTATCTGCTTTAATATCTACTATAGTTTCTTTTAGCATTATATTTTCAATAGCATTATTTTGTTGGACTAGTTTAATTTCTATTTATTTAAATCATAAGTAAATAGTAACTATTTAGAATAGGAAAAATATACCCGATTTTTTCAACAATTGGTATCAATGCCGAAGGTTTCTACCTAGGCATTTGTTTGTATTCCGTTTGTTTGCTATTGGAATATAGTTGCTAGTTATTGTAATTAATGAGTGCTTAAAAAACACTAAAATTATCATGATTTAATGTACTTTAATTGATTAAATAGATTTATATTTATATGATTTTATCATATTTTTATATAAATTTCTTTTCGAAATCACAAGTATTTTTATCGTTTTTCAGGTATTTTCGTTCAAAAATAATTTAATGACTCGAAGAAAAATACAAGAGGTAATACATCATAAATATGTTGAGAAAAAATGAGAATAAGTCAAAAAAATGAAAAAATTGGTCAAAAAGGTCAAAAATGCTTCGAGCTGCACGCACACGCCTAGCACACACCTACGCATAGCCATCACATGCTCAACACACACAGCACTGATTTTCACCCACACCAGCACACGTTTGCATTGTCCCACTAGCACCAGCATGCACCTACGCCTATCCTACACGTGCCCGTGCTTTCCAAACGTCTGTCTGTCACAAATCTCGGCCCCACACGGGTGCCAGCATGTCCAAACGCATCCAAAATTAATTTTTGAAATATTTTTTCACCTTCTTTGGCCTTTTCCTCATCTATAAAAGGACCCTATCCCACATTGTAAAAATCACCTCTCAAATATCTCAAACATTGTAAAAATCACCTCTCAAACATCTCAAATCCCTTAAAAAATTTCTCTATTTCTCTTTCTAGTTTTTAGTTTTTTTAGTTTTAAAGTTTATCTCTTTTTGAGAAGAACTAGTTATGCTTTTATATATTTTTAGTTTTTGATTCAATAAACGAAAATGCAAATCTGTTTGGAGATTTTCCGGCACTAAAATTAGCATCAAAGTTCTATAAGGATTCTTTTGAGGTATAATTTTAAAACGAATTTTTTACAGTTATTTTTTATGTTTTATTCTTATATGTTATGTTTAATTTTTCTATGATTAAATCTAACATGGTTGGTTGTTTGTAAATATGATATAATAATAACGTTGTTATGTTTGCGAAATATTAAATAGGTAAAACATTTCTACAAAATAAATTAATTTTATTTTTATTCAAGATTTTATATTAAGAATGTTAGAGAGAAATATATTATTTTTCATTACAAAATTAAATCTTAAAATTAGATTATAAGGTTTAATTATCCTATATGATTTAGAGTAGTACTTTTTTATTTGTTAGTACAATCGCCTAGTAGTTAGAGCAAAACTCTATTTCAAACATTTTTTAAAAGAATTATTATTCAAAAATATATTAACGACATATTTTCAATAATGGTTTTAAAACTTGAAAGCTAGTACTCGAATAATTAAATTTGTAGGTTTAATTTCGACAACTTAAATAAATTCTAATTAACTGACTCCACCTAAAGTTATGATTAGATGATTTGCTATTTTCTTAGAAATAAAGCTAAAATCCACCTAAGAATATTAGTTGATTAATATTAAACAAAAGAATTTAGGCCTCGCCTAAGGACATTCTCACACCCAATAGAGAAAATCAACAAATATCAATTTATATATTTAATAACCTAAATAATATGAGTAAACATAATTATTTTAATTACTACATCCATAAATACTTCACTGTTATGAATGATAAAAAAATGCATTATTGTTTATTGAATCCATATCTATGTTTATTTTTTTTATGTCATTAGATTAGGAAACAAAAATCAAAATATCATGACATGATGTTTAGGATTTAATTTAATTTTTAAAAATTTGAATAATAAATCAAAAAACACATATATTCCTTCCTTAGATCGACCTTAGGAGTATACTTGTCATTTTCTATAAAATGATTTGTGCACTTGCGAGATTTTTATAAATATAAAACCAAAGTATTTGCAAAATTGACATTACTAGTTTTGTTCATCAATAATTTGAAGAAATGGTGGGAAAAAAGTCTCCCTTAAATAAAGGCTAACCATCCATATCAAGTAGAATAATGGTGATGAATGTAAGGTTCAAGGTGGAGAAGTTTGATGGAACTAGTCATTTTCGCATGTGGTAAGGCAAAGTTTTAGACGATCTATTTTAATAAGGTCTAGACATCGCCATTGAAGAAGAAAAACCAGATGGAGTAGATGAAGTCGAGTGGAAAAATATCAATTGATTGACATGTGGTACAATTCATTTGCGTCTCTAAAGAGAAAAAATGTACGCATTCACCAAAGAGACATTCGTAAGTAAGTTGTGGAAGGTGTTGGAGAATAAGTTCTTGAAGAAGAGTAGACATAATCGGCTCTATTTGAAGAAGAAGTTGTTATGTTTCTAATACCTTCCAGGTACCACAATAAACAATCACATTATTGCTTTAATCGATTATTAGCATATTTTTTAAATATGGATGAAATTTTTAAAGATGAAAATTTAGCCTTGATGTTGTTAGCTTCCCTTCTAGATGAGTTTGACCCCCTTATTATGAGCTTACTCATTGGGAACGATAAAGTATCTTTTGAGAAATTTTGCATTGCTTTGTATAGTTATGAAATTAGAAAGAAAGATAAAAAAGAAAGCAGGAATGAAGCAACAGAGGCATTGTCTATAAGAAAGCATTCGTAAACTCAACAAAAAGGAAGGAGAGGCATATCTCATTCAAAAGGAAGGCTTCTTAAAGATGAATGTGCCTTTTATCATGAATAATTCCATTGGAAGAAAAACTGTTGAAGATATAGAAGAAAGGAAAAGTTATGCCATTTGATGCATGTATAGCTGAAAACAATTCAAATTTGGATTTTACATTGGTTGGTTCGTCAATGACATCCTATCCTAATGATTGGTTCCATATGTTTCATAATAAGGAGTGGTTCTTTAACTTTAAAGAAATAGGCGATGGAGTTATTTTCATGGGTAATGGTTATCCATGCAAAGTTTTAGGGTTCAGTACAATTCGTTTGAAGAATCAAGATGGTTCAATCATAGTCTTGAAAGATTTTCATTATGTCCCAGATATGAAGAACAATCACATTGCTGTGTGAGTCTTAGAATCAAAAGGATTCATTATGATAATGCAAAATGGGACATTGAAGGTTACTTCTAGAGCACTTGTGGTGATGAAAAGTGTTCGGAAGAATAACTTGTACTACTACCTTAGTAGTACAGTTATTGGAACAACATCAACATCAGTTTTGGAGGAAGAAAAAGATTCAAAAACTACAAAGCTATAGCATATGCATTTGGGACATGTTGGTAAAAAATATTTACAAGTTCTTGTAAAGCAAGGCCAGTTAAAAGGCGCGATAACCGATAAGTTGACATTCTATGAGCAATGTGTATTAGGGAAGTAGAAAAGGGTAAGCTTTGGCACTGCACTCCATGATATAAAAGGCATTTTGGATTACATCCATATTGATGTATAAGGGCCAACTAGAACTCCATTCATGAGTGGCAAACATTATTATGTCACTTTCATTGATGACTTTTCTAGAAGAGTTTGGGTGTATCTTATGAAGAAGAAGAAGGATGAAGTGATGTGAATTTTTCTCAAGTGGAAAAAGATGATCGAGACTTAGATTGGTAGATAGATAAAGCGTATAAGGTCTCATAATGGTACTAAGTACACAAACAATCCATTTATGAAAGTTTGTGAAGAAGAAGGGATAGCGCGACACTTCACTATTTGAAAAACACCACAATAGAATGGACTTTGCTGGAGAAGGTTTGGTGTATATTGTCAAATGTTGGGTTATGCATGCAGTATTGGGTTGAGGTTGTGATGTATGCATGTCATCTTGGCAACCGTCTACCATCATCTACTCTTGAAGGAAAAATTCCTATAAAGGTATGGTTTGGAAAACTTGCTAAAGATTAAAATTTCTTACATGTGTTTGGTTCTATTGCTTACTACCATGTAACGGAATCAAAGTTGGATCCAAGAAAGCTATTTTTTTGGGGATTCCCTCTAGTTCTAAGGGATATCAACTATGGTGCCTTGAAATGAAAAAGATAATCTTCAGAAGAGATGTTACCTTTGATGAATCTGCCTTGATGAGAAAGGTAACTGAGAAGATTGATGACACGTTGTAGCAGGTGGAGCAAATTTTGAAGCAGGTGGAACAAATTTTGAAGTAGGTGGAGCAAATTTTGAAGCAGATGGAATTTGAAAGTAGAATTGTTAATCCAATTGGTGGAGATAAGACAAAAGTTGATCCTTTATTGGCAGAAGATGAATCATATGAAAAAGAGGTTTTAACCCAAGAACCTCCATTGAAATAAGAAGAAACTATAGTTGATAGGCCACGGCGATAAAATGTTAATGTGCTTGCTCCATACAAACATATGGAAGATCTACCTACTCAGTTTAAGAATAAGATGGCCTGTGCACTTTCAATTATGAATGATGATGTCCCTTCCATATATAAAGAAGAAATCAGAAGCCCTGAAGTTGAAAGATGGAAGAAAGCCATGGACGAAGAGCTTCTATCCCTTCAGAAGAATAAGACATGGAAGGTGACACAACTACCTAAGGACAAGAAGGTAATTGATTACAAATGGGTGTATGCAAAGAAAAATGGATTTCCTAACAAAGATGGTGTTAGCTACAAGGCAAGGTTGGTAGCTAAGGGCTACACTCAAAAGGAAGGGTTTAATGTTATTGGAACTAGTTCAACTTGATGTGAAAACCGCGTTTCTACATGATGACTTGGAAGAGGAAATATTTATGTCTCAGCCAGAAGGGTTTAATGTTATTGGTAAAGAGAATTGAGTTTGCAAGTTGAACAAATTGTTGTATGGATTGAAGCAATCTCTGAGGCAGTGGTACAAACGATTTGATTAGTTTATGTTATAGTAGAAATATACTAGAAGTACACATGATCATTGTGTGTATTTTCGCAAGCTATAAGATGAGTCTTTCATCTATCTTCTACTGTACGTTGATGATATATTGATTGCATTGAAGAGGCAAGCAGAAATTGAGAAGTTGAGGGCTCAACTAAATCAGAAGTTCATGATGAAAGATCTGGAAAAAGCCAAGAAGATTCTTGGCATGGAGATAAGTAGAGACAGGAAGAAAGGGAAGCTTAGTTTGACCTAGAGTCAATATTTGAAGAAGGTACTACAACATTTTGCTATGAATGAATAGACAAAACCTGTAAGTACTTTGTTAATTCCTCATTTCAAGCGTAGTGCTCAATTATCTCCTAAGAATGATGCAAAACGAGAATACATGGCAAAGGTACCATATGCAAATGTAGTTGGTAGCTTGATTTATGCAATGAAGTGTATGAGACCTGACATTTCACATATGGTTGGTCTTGTAAATAGTTACATGCATAATCCTAGTAAAGGACATCGGTTGGTTGTGAAATGGATTCTACGGTATATTTTAAATACTGTAGATGTTGGTTTAGTATTTCAGCATGATAATACTATTGGTCAATATGCAATCATATATTGTAATTTTGACTATGTAGAAGAATTAGATAAGCGTCAGTCAACTACGGATTGTGTGTTTACTCTTGCTAAAGTACCAGTTAGTTGGAAGTCTACCTTGCAATCCACAGTCGCTTTGTCTACTACAGAGACATAGTATATGCCAGTTACAAAGGTTGTGAAGGAAGCTATTTGGTTACGAGGTTTTCTTGAAGACTTGGGAGTTGGTTAAAAACATATTAAGGTGTTTTGTGATAGTTAGAGTGCTATTCATTTAGCAAAGAACCAAGTCTATCATGCACGTACAAATCATATTGATGTTTGTTACCATTTTGTGCGAGAGATTATTGAAGGATGTGGAGTATTAGATCATAAGATCAATACTATAGAGAATCCCACAGATATGATAACTAAAATGGTAATGGAAATCAAGTTCAAACATTGTCTGGACTTGATTAACATCCTGCAAATTTGAATTGACAATAGTTCACTGATCTAGAGATTGAAGAAGTAATTTAAGAATTACTAACTTGCTAAGGTGGAGATTTGTTGTATAGCTTCTTAGTGAGCAAATTGAAAAAGTACCACATTGAATAAGAATGAAGGTGAGTGTTGTATTTTGGGCTATAAATAAAACCCACTCCTCCACTTCTAAATCATCCTAAAATTTGTAAATTTTTTCTCTCTTTTGTAAGGGAAATTGATTAGCTCAATTTTGTTTAATTAGTTGTAATTTTGGAATTTGTCCATTTGAAGATAGTGGAAGTGGTCAACAATGCACGAGGACATATGTAACATTTATATCGAACCTCGTTAAATTTATGGTGTTTTTATTTATCTACTATAATTTCTTTTAGCGTTATATTTTCAATAGCATTATTTTATCAGATTTATTTAAATTTTATTCATTTAAATCATAAGTTAATAGTAACTATTTAGAATATAAAAAATATAATCAATTTTTTCAAACAAATGTCCATTTTGTTACAAAGAAATTGAGGATATTGAACATCTTTTCATCTGTTATCAAACTCTTAAATCATGGTAGAGCCACTAGACTTGGGGTATAAACTGACCGGTTACTCATAAACTTGATATCTTTACTTATATCAATATAATAATGAATCCCCCAAAATTCATTATTCCTACATCCATGACTTTCTATCAATTCACAATTACGACAGTTATCATGATGGAACAAATAATGTAGTGAAGGAATGAAATAATTTTCAAAAAGGCCATGCTTGAATCTGATAGATGCATAAAATAATTAATTTAAGGAATTAAAGAATTCTCTTATATCCTTACAAATAATAGTACGTGTGAGAAAAATAACCCACAAGTGATGTCAATGCCAATCCCATCCAATTGCAACCTCCTCACAACCACTACGTATGAGTTCATTGTAACAATTGAATTCACAGAAAAACTAGCTTTGAAATCAGCCATAGATTATGCAAAACTTCATTAAAAAAAATAATTTACATTAAGAGATATGCAAAATTTATTATAGATGCACTCATGATGAGTAAGTGGAAAGGAATATCAATGAGGAACTATCTGACACTACTACAAAAAAGGGTATTTAAGTCGATATGTAAAGTCGGTTTTTGGAAAAAATCGACTTATAATGAATTTAGAGTTGGTTCGGTGTAGAACCGATGCTATCCATGTAGGACATAGCATTGGTTGACGTGTCAAATCGACACTACATATGGACGTAGCGTCAGTTCCAGGTGTCAACTGATGCTATCCACGTAGCGTAACATCGGTTGACACCAAGAACCAACGCTATCCACGTAGCATAGTGTCGGTTGACACGTAGAACCGATACTAAACACGTGGAGAAATTCTTTTCTCTTCTTTCTTCCTGAGACAAAAACTATTCTAAGCGTTGCATAACTCTCAAAAACCCAAAACCTCCTCCACTTCTCCTCTACTCTTTCTCATTTTCCGGCCACTTACAACCACCAATTCCAACGCCGGTTAGTCAATTTTCTTCCTCTCTAACTAATCTTTTAGATCCCTTATTTTTTTGAGCAAAATACTCAAATTTTTTATACCCATTTCTCACTTACAAAACACCATTTTTTCTTCATTTCTTTCATTTTGTCACTTCATTTACTCTTGTAAGTATTTCTATTAATTCTACGCACTTATTATTCATATTTTTTTCTGTTATTATGTGTATAATTTTTTGTATTATATATGTAGGCTTGTATTATAACACCAGGAGAAGAATATGATGATCTTGAATAACATAGAACAACACCATGGTAATTTTTCTGCTATTAATTAATATTTTATTTTTCAATTTTTTGTATTATTTAAACTATTTGTTAAACAGATTTTTTCTTGCTATTATTTAGTGATCGAATATATGTTTTATTTAAGTATAATATAAAATGAGTAAATTTTGTAAAAAAAAATTAAAAATTCAAAGTTGGTTCACCGCGTGAACCAACTTTAATACGACCTTTTATAGTAGTGTGATTTTGTAGATGGATACCAATGGATATAAACAGTGAAGCACATAATCTAATGGAATGGACTTTATATTATTTGAATGAGGAAGAATATCCCAACAGTTCTTTGCTAATAGAACTGGTTTGTAACCCAGTTCAAAAACAATAACAATTAGATCTTAACTCTCTTATTCTTTAGAAAAAAATGTTGTTTTCCTACATTTATCATGTTTCTTTATTATTCTTAGAAATAATCTCTCTTTATTATTTTAAGCTTTCTTCCTCGCTATATTTCTTAACTTATTTACGAGGTTTCTCTACAAATAACTCTACTTAGAATAAATATATCTTGTTTTTATATCTGTAAGGCATGTTGTACTCGTATTTATGTGTTGGATTTTCATATATAAAATATGATGTTTTTTTTTCTTTTTACTTAGTGTATTTATCTTCCTCTATTTAAAGTTAGTTATTATGAATTAGTAATTCACACACACATATAGTTAGGTATACTTTATATGTGAGCATGTTTACATACACCACAGAATTGGTTTTCGCTTGCTCGTCGATGTTATCACTTGTGTTTTTGGTTTCTTTTGGCTACATGTATTTATGTAAAGTACTTGGTAATTTTTGGAACAAAAAATATGAATTTTTACCACCTCTTTACCAAGCTCACCACTAATCTCACCATAGGTGGTGGCAAAGTGGCTGGTAAGGTGAAAAATTCAAGTTCTATAAATACCCTAATTTCTTCTTATTTGGTATCCTAAAAATACAACGAAGCTCTATCAAATTGACATCTTATTTTTCTATTTCTAGATCATTAATACCTTGAATGTTATTCGACATTAGTGATTCGTATTTCTATGAGAAAAACTGTGCTTGTGAGTTGTGAGCACTTGAGACGTTATTTGCTAGTTAGTGTAAAATAGCGTTTCTAAGGTGTGAATGTTGAAGACTATTTTATTGATGTTGTAAGAATTTCTTTGTGAGAGTGAGCTAAGTTAAATGCTTTAATTTCTCATATCTCTTACTGTGTGCAATAAGAGATAGGTTGTTTGAGTTTGAGGGTGGTCATCGAGAGTGTGAATTGTTACACTTCTAGTTATTGGTCTTTGATTACTGATTATACCATATTTGGTTGTGTGAGCTTTGGAAGAGAGTTGGGTTCACGAGTCAAACTAGGTAATTATAGAAATAGCAAGCAAAGATAAGAATAAGTAGTTAGGATGAAAGTCCCAACTAATAGAGATAATATTGGTTTTATTTCTTTTAAAGTTGTAATTGTTATATTGATTAATAAATTGTTTGCTATTGAGTGATTACCTTAAGCTACCCGAGGATGTTACCACATAGATAGGGTTTCTCTATGGGTTTATCTTATTATATCCAGTGTTATACATGATTGAATGTGTGGCTAGTACAATAAGAGTTTAAATGGTGTATGTCTTTACATACTAAAGTTTAAACTCTAATTAGGAAGTTTTTAATATTTATCACTTGCTTTCTATTTACTAAATTCTATCTCCTGCTTTATTATACTACCTGTCTATATTTATTTATACTACAACTATGATTATTAGCCAAGTTTTTTTATCTCTGATGTTTGTAAGGTAGGGTTAAGTCCTTAAAGAGTCAGCATCTCCTTAACTTGATTATGTATTGAGTCTTGGATTCCTTATTAGTAGATATGCATGTTTAGGTTATGTGTTAGTATTATCTACATACATGCTTGGTGCAAGTTTCTAAGCAATCTGTATCTCTTTATCCTGGATGTGTACCATGTGTTTAACTCTTTATTAGGGTTTGCTGTGTATGTTTGATTACACACTGTGAAAGTACAATCATCATTTATCGAATATATTTCCACATACGAGGTCCTAAAGTGATTGAAAATCCTTTTCGCTTTTTGGTATATATGCATATATCAAGAGTTGAGTATTATTTGACATGTAAGAATGTTGCTAGTCTGGATAGGAGTCTGTGAGGCACTCTGTCACTAGTATGCATTCTACAAATTGTTATTGTTACATTTGTTAGTTGTTTTTATTGATTATTGAATAGAGCATGTTGTTTTTTACTTTTGCTATATTAATTACTTAATTCATAGTGTAAAGGTTTGCTTGACCGACTTGATATAGAGCTCTCAAAAATATTTCATGGGTTGGAATTTTCACCCCTCATCTAGGTTTCGATTATCTATTTAAGTCAGACCAATGTTTGGGAATCTTCAACTGGTATTAAATCAAGTCACCCTTGTTTAGGCTTAATCGTCTAGGTACTAGATCCTAGAGCTCTATCTATACATACACACACCTTGTATGTTTGTGCCATTTTAGCTCTACTTATGTGGGTTGTTATTATGTGAGATTGTTATCTCAATAACCTTTGTTATTTGCATGTTTCCTCTTTTTTTGTTCATGCATATCTCTTTCTCTCTTTGCTTCTTTATCGTGTATAGTATGTTAATTACTTTATTTGCTACAATGTTAAATTGTTTGAAACTTTCCTAATATTCTCTCCTGCTAATTGCTTTGAGATGCTCTTTTTATGTGTTTGCTTTACTTACAACTTACTTTTTATGTGGTTGTTTGCATGAGCATTATGTCATATGTTTTTCAGCATGCAGTATCAAAGTATTAGGATCTTTCTTCTTACAATCTTATCAATTATATTCTATGACATATATAATGCATCTATTTTGTTTTACTAGGTTCTTCCACCTAGTATGTTAGGTGTTAGTTCTATGTTTGTCTCGTGCTGATTATTGTTCATATGTTTCCTTCACTTCCTTCTCTTATGCTTTAGATGCCTATGTGGAGAATTCTAAGGTATGTTAAAAGTTTGAGTACAAGATTATTTATCTATATTGTGCTTATTTGGGTTTTTCATATGAATTTGCATGCCATATAGATTATTTAACCATCTTTAGGACTCTTGACTTATATGCATTGTTATGACTAAACATGTGTGTTTAGTTGGCATTTATGGTGTTTGGGGTATTGACCCTGTCTAAGTATGCCTCTTATTTTTGTGTTGGAACCTGAACCTTCCTCACATGCTTAGATGTTTTTTATAGAATCCTTTGTTTCTTCTCTTTCTTGGGAATGTTGTTACCTGTGTTGCTATTAGTTAATAAGTTTTGTTCCTTCTCTTAACTAGCAATTGTGTGAGTATTATTGATGATCTCATTTGAGGCAACTATGTGTAGTTTGTTGCCTTTTCTATTTTTGGTGGCAATATTGTATGGTTTGTATAGATAATATTTCTTGGCGTACTTCCTTATCTTTTTGGCTTATGATTTTCTTTGAGGCCATGCTTGTCATATTAGTTATGTCTTGTTATGTTACTTGTATATTTCTCTTAACTGTATTTACCTTCCTTTACTACTTTAAAAGTTAAAAAAAATATTTGTCTATGGTCGGTTGGCATTCTCCTTTTTTTCCTTTCTTTCTCTTCTCAGAACTGTTCTACATGTTCTTCTGTCCTTCTAAATTTAAGCATTTGAAATGAACTTTGTTTGAGGGACCTTTGATGTTTTATGGTTGGCATGATTTTGACTTAAATTGAAATAAGGCTATCTTGATATGTGTATATCTTGAATTGTATTTATGATTAAATTCTTGTTGTCTTCTTAAAATGAATCTTTTCTTATACATATGTCTTAATGTTGTGATTTTGTATGGTTGTTTTAGGAACTGTTTGTGGATTCTTGCTTAAATAATTTGTATGCCTCTAACAATCTTTAGAATCCACGTGTAATGTCTCTCTAGGTGAAATCATAGTTGCTCCTTAGATAGAAACATGATTTAGCCATCTTTTAACCATTTGATTCTTCTTGTCACTCTAAGTATCTACTTATCTTCAAATTCCCCTCTTGAGACTTTTTGTTATACCTTTGCTTCTTTGCACCTACTACCCTTGCTTAAATATTAAATCCCATTTACTTGGCATTCTTTTTTGTTGAGTTTAAACTTTGACATGTTGAATATCTTTGCTTTGGGATTGTCTATGTTACTCTTGAGCTTAAAAAAAAGGAGATAGAAAGAAGAAAGAAGAAAGAAAGAAAAAGATAAAGTAGAAAGAAAGAAAAAGATAAAGGAAAAAGAGAGATGAATAATGGATAAATTGAATATGAAAAGATAACATGTTTTGGAAATTTATAAGTGTTTCAAAATTGAGAAGTAAAAAGAAAAGATCCTCTATTTAAGGGATTATCTCTTATGGTTGTGAGCTCTTTGCTTAAAGTGAAAGTATGTTTGTTTAAAGGTGTGCCTTTTGCTTAAATGTTTCTTCTTCTCTACCCAAACCTCAACCTTTCTTTACAAGCTTTGAAAGTCCTTTTAATTTCTTTTGAGCTTGCACTTAGAAAGAGGCTACATGTGGACCTATAAAGTTTGATATAATTTGAGTCTATATTTCCATTTTCTTGATTCACTTAAGTATTTCTTGATGACATATAGAGTAAACATGTTTTGCATAGCACATACTGAGCATGAAATCAATTTTTTAGTTATACTCCTATTTGGATGCATCATGGATTGATGGCCTCGTGGATATTTTTGTTGAGTGTATCTTTTAATCTAGGGACATTCTTGTTCTTTGAACTTACTCAGTTTTCTTTCCTCTTTCTGTTTTGCATATTTTATACTCTGTGTATGTGCTTTTGTTTTGAGAGTGTAGAATGCATAACATGTGTATTGCCTCACATGCGTACTTTTAAGGGGAGATTCTATGTACAATTCATGTTAGCAAGGGGAGTGTTATGATTGTTTGACATCTTTTTTGTTTGTTCTATATATGAGTTTATATTATGCTTAAGAATGAGCAAAAAATTTAGGGGTTTAGTTATATGCGATTATCCGTACTGTTGGTTTGATTTTTATCAAAAAAAATTGGGAACGGATATAGTTTCAAGGATTAACCAAACATGAAGCAACGAGTATGGTTAGAGTACAGTCAAGGATTAACCAAACATGAAGCAACGAGTATGATTAGAGTACAGTTATATTGATAACCATACCCGCCCATACCCAAAATTAATTATATTTATTTAATTAATTTATATATTTATTAAATTAAATTATATATTTGTTAAATTAATATATTTAGAATTAATTAGGGTTTAAATTAATATGTTTAGAAAAAACAGTTTTTTTTATATTTTTTAATAATCGTCTTAAACCGTTACCCATAGGTAAAAACTGTCCCTAAACTGTAATGGTTTTCAAGCGGTTCTGGGTACAGATTTTATAATTGGATTCGAGAATAATTATATAAAAAAACGTACCCGTCTGTACCCGTGCCCATTACTAATTATGCTATAGTGTTCTTGCGATGCTCCTTTATTCTTTATATCACTTTGTATGAACCACATATAAATATTACTATTGGCATGACTTATTGCATGCATTATATTACAATTTCTTGTTTCACGTGTATTCCTATGTGTTTACCTACATCCCTATTATAGTGAGTTATTGCATTTTTATCACTTGTAGTTAATAGCTTGGTATTTGTCGTTAGAATGCATGACATATATTTTCTTTAGTTGACTAGAATGTCTTTTCGTATGTGTGTGCATATTATGGAAGTGAGGATACAAAATTGAATACACCTAAGTGTTGTTGAAGGAAGATAGTTGAATCACTAGGAGTGTGACAACTTGTAATATAGTTGGACTCCTAATTAACTCCTTCTTAGGAAATCGCTAACACATTTAAGTGGCATTGATGTTTGGGGCAAGATTGTTGAGTCACTTGGAGTGTGCCAACTTGGAATATAGTTGAACTCTTAGTCAATGTTGTCTTTCATATTTATTAACACATTTATATGACATTGGTGTTTCACCGCCCGTTCTATTGATGTTTTGTATGCATATTGCAAAGTCCTTTATTCCTTCCCACAACACGAATAGATGTAGGGCTCCATGCTATGTATCACATTAGGGAGATGTTTTCTATATACATTACTCTTGACTTGTCTATGCATTTAGGTTGTTGTTCATTACATGCTTTTACCTTACCATTGTCTCCGTTTTATTCTTTGTATTTCTTACTTGACTACATGTGTTGCTTCTTTTTATGTTTATTTTAATCTTCTTTATATGTTGCATGAGTGTTAAGATTATTACAATTCTGTTTGACTTCTCTCCTTCATAAAGGGGTGTGGTATGTTGCATACTCTGTGTGTGCTTGGTTTGACTTTTCATGTCAAAAAGGAAGAAAAATATGCACAACTTGTGTTTGTTTGTGCATTGTGTTTGCTTGTTGCATGGAATGGTGAGTGTAGTCTGCACTGCATTATGTTTATCTAATATGCATACACTTAAGGGGAGTGTTGCATATGTTTAGAGTGAGTTTGCATAATTGTGTTGCATGTAGATTGTGTAGTCTTCATATTTTATTACATGTAGATTGTGTTTGTTTGTACTATGCGTTAGCTGTGCTTAGCCTATCGTGTTTACCTATATAAGGGTAACGCAATAGTATTTGGATAAACTACATGCTATTTTTACATGATACATTCATGGGGTATGCATTTTTTCGTGTATGTAGGTTACATGTGTAGAGTGAAGTCTTCTACTTTAAGTGTGCTGTGTGTATTGGTGCTGAGTTCCCTGTCATAGAGGATAGGATGTGTTGATTCATGAAGTTGGATAGAGTATGCAAGATGGATGCAGTAAGAGTAGGTATGTCTTTTAGGTTTTGGTATGTGTCATCATGTCATTCATGGGAACAAACAACTTTAGGACATCTTTGTGGTCATCTCATGTTTGATGAATATATGTATTTAGTTATGCAGTGTTTTAACATAGAAAGCCATAGAGGAAGAATGTAAACACCGTTGTACTCATGTTTGTGTGTTGGTTTCACATGTACAAAACATGATGTCTATTTTCTTTTTACTTAGTGTATTTGTCTTCCTCTGTGTAAGATTGATTATTGTAGATCAATAATTCATACACACACACACATACATAGTTAGGTATACTTTGTATGCAAGCATGTTAATACACATCACATGATTGGTTTTCATAATGTTCACACTTGCTTGTCGATGTCACTTGTGTTTTTGGTTAGTTTCACGGATATTTATGGAAAGTACTCAATAATTTTTGAAACAAAAAATGTATCTTTTTACCACCTTTTCACCTCGAGGTGGCAGATTTAAGTTTTATAAATATCCTTCCATTGCTTCTTATTTGGTATCTAGAAAAATGCAACGAAGCTCTATCAAATTGATATCTCATTTTTCTATTTCTAGATCACTAATACCTTGAGTTTTGTACAATATTAGTGGTTCGTGATTATGTGAGCAAAGTCGTGTCTTATGAGTTGAGAGTACTCGAGATGATGTTTGCTAATTAGTGTAAAATAGTATTCTTAAGCTATGAGCGCTTAAGACTATTTTATCGATGTAGTGAGAACTTCTTTGTAAGAGTAAGTTAAATTAAATGCTTTTGAGTTCTCATATCTCTTGCTATGTGCAATAAGAGATAGGACATTTGAGTTTGAGAGTGGTTCTTAAGAATGTGAGTTGTTACACTTCTAGTTATTGGTTTGTGGGTACCGATAACACCACATTTGGTGATGTAGGATTTGGATGAGAGTTGGTTTCAAGAGTCGAAACTGGTTATTACGGAATTAGCAAGCAAAAGCAACAATAGATAGTTAGAATGGAGGTTCCAACTAGTAGAGGTAATATTTGTTTTATTTCTTTTAGAGTTGTAAATGTTATATTGATTAGTGGATTGTTTGCTGTTGAGTAGTTGCCTTAAGCAACCCAAAAATGTTACCATATAAATAGGATTTCTACGTGGGTTTACCTTGTTATATCTGAAGTTATGCATGTTCGAATATGTGGCTAGTACAATCAGAGTTTAAATAGTATATATCTCTATATACTAAAGCATAAACTCTAATAAAAAAGCTTTTAACATTTATCACCTACTTTTTGTTTACTAAATTCTATTTGCTACTTTATTCTACTATCTATCTATATTTATTTATATTGCATTTATGATTATTTGTCAAGTGTTTTTATCTCTGGTGTTTGTGAGGTTAGGTTGAGTCCTTAAGGAGTCAAGCATTTCCTTAACTTGATTGTGTACGATGTCTTGGACTTCTTCTTAGTTGACATGCATGTTTAGATTGTGTGATAGTATAATCTTTTTTTTTTATCTACATACATGCTTGGTATAAGTCTCTAAAGAACCTGTATCTCCTTACCCGAAACGTGTACTAGATGTCAAACTCTTTATTAGGGTTTCCTACATATGTTTGATTACATATTGTAAAAATACAATTATTTATCGAATATATTTTCACATACAACGTCTTGAAGTAATTGAAAATCCTATTAGCTTTTCAGTATGTATGCATGTATCACGAGTTGAGTATTGTTTGACATGTATGCATATTGTTAGTTTGGACAATAACCTCTGTGACACACCACTAATATGTATTCTTTATATTGTTGTTGTTGCATCTAGTTGTTTTTATTGAGTGTTAAGTTAAACATATTATTTTGTACTTTCGTTGTGTTAATTTAAGATCTGTTTGTCCGAATTGATATAAAGCTTATGAAATGATTACATGGGTTGATATTTTACCACTTATTTAGGTCCCAATTATCTATTTAAATCGAAAGAACAATTATCCTTCGTATAATTGTTTTTATATACGTGGATCTTCAATATAAAAAAATCATGAATTCTCATGTCTTCGTTTAAATATTTTGAAAACTTATTGTTTTTACTTGTTAAATTTAAATCATAATAACTTACAATCACATGCATTGAACCGAAAATGGATAATTAAGATTTAAAAATAATTCCAAATAAACAAAAAAATCCTAATCCTGTTTATGAATAATAGATGAGCATAACTCTTCTGCAAAATGGGCATTCATTAATATTCGCTCAAATGAATAAAGATTATTTAACGAAAATAATAACTCAAAGCTAAAAATGTGAATAGACAAAAAAATTTCTTTGAACATGTCAATAGATACCAATTTGCAAAAGATAAAAAAATAAATAAAACACTAACTAATATAAAAGTTAATTCCGACAATTACAAAATTTAACGTCAAACCTGTAATTATTAAGTTGACTATGATACATGTAAATTATTAAAATAGTATTAAAAATTTGGTGATTTTGCATCAAACGTACTAATAATTTTAAGATTTGGAACAAGTTGACAAATTGAAAGGTAGAATATAAAATGAGTAATGTCACAAATACAAAAGGCCAAATTTATTATTTTTTTAAGTAAAGTATAATAATTAAAAAGAAAAATTGTAAAATGTATTATCTTTAAAAAATACATATTTTAATCTACTACGTGAAATAATATAAATCCATTATTTTTAAAAAAAAATTAGTAAAAATTCATTTTATAAACTAATAAACTTGTATTGTACAATTTCAATCATAAATACATTATTTTATAAGATGGAATATTACAACCCTTTTTGTAAAATCAACATATTTATAATATCTCAACTAATACATACATATCTAAAATACATTTTTATTTAAAGATAATAAACTTAGATGACTATTCAAAGTAACTAAAAATTAGCTTATTCCCTTGAAAATAAATTTCCTAGAAAAATATCACAAACATTATTCAAGTTTTAAAACAACTCAATCATACAGCTTCTATTATCAGACTATTGTATGTCCTTTTAATTTGAGTAGTTGATCTCGTCCCCTTTGGACAGTTTGATCAGTCTGTTTTGAATGTTATCATGAGCATCTCATACTTTATCAGTCTATCATAGATAGCTCTTACTATAGTTACATGAAAATCTATATTGTATCTGCTTATAACGTTTACATACATTTTCCATTTGAGCAGCAAATCTTAGTGATATCGTCCTGACGCGGGACTAGCTGTATTATCCACTTTACATGTATCCAACCACTTAAATGCATATATATATGCATTAGATAGATGAACACACTGCTTAAGTAAAATTAGAGTATATTTGCTTGTGCTTAGGTTAGAGTGGTTTTGGATAAAGCAGTTTTAAGGAAAGATCTTTCAGCAAGCTCAAAATGTGTTTTTTTTATCCCTACAAGCGCTTATGATAATTTGTTTTCCTCTTTGGTCATAAAAATTTGTTTTATTATCAAAACCGCTTTTACAAGGTCCTATAAGCAGAAGCAAACATAACACTAGATGCCAATACTCCACCAGATCTTCAAAATTCTATTGTTAATGAATTTTCTTGCATACACAACTTTGTGCACATGGTATGAAATTCATCAGAAGAGAGGGAGAAGTCTTCTTGAACTGCTGAATCTCTCTACTGATTGTCCTAATTGGTTCAGGTGAAAGCTCAGTCGAATAACCAATCGTCATTTTCTCCAAGGCTTTAGTGTTTCTAAGCAAGTACTTGACAAACTCTATCTCATTGTGTTGGCCAGTCAAATGAATCTCAACCTCCTTCAATAGTTCAACAAATTGCAGCTTTCTAGACTCCCAATATTTTGCGTCATAATAAGCCTTTGTTGATATAAACCTCCAGTGTGACCAACGCTGAAGAGAAACAGAAAGTCAACAAGGAATGAGAAGGAAAGCCATGCTTGCACTGACATCAGGACTTGAAAAAATAAAATGGCAGAGTGGACATAAACACAAAATGTGGCAGGGAGAATTCCAAACAAGGTTAGTTTTTCAACATAAGGAATATAGACTTCTACTTTTATGAAACCATTCAACAATCTAAGACCACAAATACGACTTAAATTTAGGCCGTACAATCTCTACGGGGAAGGGCATGGACTAGCAATATTAAAAGTGCATTTTTCAACAAGGACCAAGGGTTGCCCAAATCCGTTAAATTTAGAGAAAGTACACTTTAGTTCGTACCTATTAGATAGAGTAGCACAAGTCAACTACCTTTTACAAAGGCCGTAGAAGTTTATTTTGTAAAGGTAATGGACTTATGCTGTCTCACTTTTTTTGCGAAAGTGGGATAACATAAGTTCATTATCTTTATAAGATAGACTTCTGCAACTCTTTTGGTAAAGATAGTGGATTTGTGTGCCCCACCTATAGATAGGAGACTAAAAAAGTGGAGTAACATAAGTACATTGCTTTTATAAAATGGACTTCTACAACTCTTTTGGTAAAAGTAGTGGACTTGTGCTACCTCACCTATAATTAGAGGACTAAAGAACACTTTTGTTAAATATAACGGACTTGTATCAGGTAAAACAAAAGGATAAACAGCAAAAATGGGTATGCATCACTTACTGAGGTTTGATCAAAGTAAACCTTCAGGGTTCTCAAATTAGGCGTCAACTTGAGAAAAGATGCTATCAAAGGGAGAGTGATGTCTCGACGTTTGAAAAAGAGAGCCAAAGTTTGCAAGTTACTTAATATAGAAAGCGAATGGATACATATCCTCTGCCAAAATTAATAACATTCAGGTGCACTTGGTGAGAAAAGCATAAACTAAAGAAAAAACACAACTAACAGAGGAATAGCAGACTTGAGAAAGTACCTCTATGACTAAATCAGTTAGGGTCAGAAATGAAACTTGGCTTACAATCTTGACAAGCTGAGCAATGAAAAAGTTCACGTAACCATATCCTACATCATTTATTTGATTCATAATTATATTTATATATGCCTGCTGCAGAGACTCAAAGTTTCCTAGACAAAACATCATGGGAACTTCTCCCGTCCAGTAAAAATGCTGAAGCTTTGGAGCATATACTTCAACAGAACAACCAGAAAAGCATACAACATCACATTTTATACTTAGATATTTGAGTTCTTTTGCTGACACATGAATACGAAATGGTTCCCACTGAAAATTCGTAAAACGACCATGAACGCATAGCTCTTCGAGAGATTCAGAAGCAATGTTGATTTCCTTGATCCCATCTGCACTACCAATATACAACCGTTTCAGGAACTTGCAACTGGTTGAAATCCAGTCAGAAAGTAAATACCAGCTACCATAAGACTTATCATTGAATTGCAAATGTTTTAGTGACAAATCCTCAAGCCAACTAAATCCCATAGTTTGAAACTTCAGTCTACCATAACCCAAATTCAGCTTTAAAGACCTCAATGAGGGGCAGCTCAAGATATAACTAGGTAAAACAAAGCAGTCCACATGAAGATTCAAATTAAGTTCTTTAAAATTACGGCCGACCATATTTTTCATCCATGTACCAACGTGAAGCCCAACATCATAATAATTCATTGCACACCCTCTTAAACAAAGAGAAAACCGATCTATGTTCATTTCATTGTGCAATAACAAGAAGTGATCAAAAAACACCATGAAGTTCCCAAATTTATCTAGATCTCTAAATTCTTCAAATTCCATGTTCAAAGATGGAGAGGACAAGCAAAGATTCCTGCATTGCCTAGATAATGTGGCAATTCTAGACAAGTTCGTGATATCAAGGAGACCAAGAATTTTATGGAATATGCAATCAGGTAGATTGCTCAAGTGGTCGACATCGTTGGAATCGTTTGATTCCAATGGAGGTTCCATAACGAGACTTCAGTCGACAACTATCATGAACCAATAACAAAAACAAATAAAAAGAATAAAAATTGGAAAAATTAAACTTAGTAAAACTGAGGCATTGTAGATGAACGAGGGCTTTATGAAGAATCGCAAAACCATTTCACCCCCAAAACAAATAACCCAAAATCCTACATAAACAATTATTGTAAAAGATGAAAATTTTCAAGAATATGTTTTGTAAATGAACGCAAGCAAGCAAAAGAGAAACAGAAAAGGGAAAAAGTTTCAAGAAATAAATACCGGAACTTTAGCTAGACAAGCCCGCACGCTGTGACGAGCGGAGACTGAGAGAGAGGCCAATTAGGTCTCTCGTACAAATTACAACTGAGCTCTGTCTGCTCTTTGATCTAGCTTTAGGAAATAACGATGGGAATTTGAAAAGTTTAAAAATGGAATCTACTTACCCACTATAAAAATACTCATAACCTAAGTAGATATTTGATGCTTTTTAAATTTAAGGTTATTTTTTTTCCTTTTTAAATTGCATTATAATTTGAAGCGGAAGAATATATGTGTTATAATACGAACAATATTAATCTTAGATATTTACATTTTTTTTTCAATGTGGTCCTCTTTTCTTTTAATAGTACAGTTTTCTTTTATACTATGAATTTTCACATTTTCTCTATCTTTTTAATAGGATAGTTTTATATTACGAATTTTCATATTGCTTTTTATATTTCATTGGATGGATTTTATTCTGTCTACTTTTTAAAAAAAATTACAAAAAATAATATCTCTAAAACTTATAACAATAAAAATAATACTTTAATGACATTTAACGAGATTCTATTATACTCTGTTCAACACTAAACATGTTTAAACAGTTATAGTTCAATTTGAACGGTATCATATTAGACATCGTTCAAAATGAAATGATATTTTAGATTTTTTAAAATAGTAAAAATATATAAATTAGGCTATTTTTGTGCGATTTGCTACCTTATTAGTATCGTGATTTTATTTTTCATACCATTTTTTTACCCTTTTTATTAATTGATACCTTAATAATACCTTTTGTTAGGGATTAGTTCGATTTACTGAGAGAAAAACTAGAGATAAGTTAGAGTAATTGATGGAATGTATAGATCTCTTAGGAAGTACATGTATATATAGAGTTTTACATGTATAGGTGTCGATTACATAGGGTGTTCACGTCATAACATGTCAGAGAGGTATAAGAGTAAATCAAAATACATTTAAAGCTTGAGATCGACTATCCTATGGCTCAAGTTAATGTATCAAGACTCGTGCTGACGTATCAAGGCTTGGGCAAATGTATCAAGACTCGAGCAGATATCTTAAGGCTCTAGCTCTACAAAGGTCAGGCAACAGGTCATTCCTTATACCCAAACATCAATCCCCTAACTCTTTTAACTCAGTTCTTCAATTGAGGTGGAAGAGTAGAAGGCACAACAGGCGAAATAACACATTGAATCTGAAAAAGGAACCTGCTCACTACAAGAATAGGATTGACATCCTTACATATGATGTCAAGCTCTTTCTCAACATCTATATATGGGAGGTGCTGGAGATAATGGTCCATACAATGCGGAGCCTTACCTTTTTTGAGCTTAAAGTGATCAACTTTCTGAGGGAGAGCGCTCTACCTCTTTTGAGCTTAAGGTGATCAACTCTCTAAGGGAGAACGTTCTACCTTTTATGAGGATGAGGTGATAAACTCTTTTTTAAGGAGAGTGCTCTACCTAGTCTGAGCTCAAGGTGATAAACTCTCTTTAAGGGAGAGCGTTCTACCTTCTTTGAGGATGAAGTGATCAACTCTCTTTGAAGGAGAGCACTCTACCTGGTCTGAGCTTGAGGTGTCAACTCTCTTTGAGGGAGAACGCTCTACCTGGTCTAAGCTCAAGGTGATCAACTCTCATTGAGGGAGAACGCTTTAAATTTTCTAAGCTTGAGGTGATCAACTCTCTTAGGGAAAGCGTTCTACCTTCTCTGAGAAAGAGGTGATTGTTGTCTCTTTTAGAGATCATAAATTCGTGCAAGCATACACGGTCACAAGTAATAAAGATTTGTAAGTAAAGTATCGTTCCCGCGGAGATTTGTTACTATAGTTTGTTGAGTACTAAAATTGTATCTCTCTGATTTTATCCAAAACAATCGTTGATTAAGAAAAAGGTAAAAAGAAAATAAGAGAACTCTAGGATTGCAATTTTTCACCAAACTAATCCACTCAAATCATGTTATTTTCTTTTGATTTATATTTTTTAGTACATTTAATTTGTCAACCGAAAACTTCTATTTTTATTCATACATCTCTTCCGAGCTCCGTACAAACACACCTCGTTAAATTAATTCACTATATCTCTATGAGAATTAAATTCACCAAGATTCATTACGTTCTAAGTTCTCAAATGGCCACACATACAATTAGGGTATATTCCTATCCTTCATCATACATGTCATTTTATCTACGAGCAATTTACACAAAAATGCCTTTCTCAAGTTTATTTTTATGCCACAAATCGTTTTGATAAAATTCGTAAATAATCAAAAAGCATTAAGCGCAAGATAAAACGAACAAATCGAACGTCTTATAAATCAATCAAAATAATTAAAATCAAAGCTTCATAAATTTAGATCAAATGCAACCCTAGAAAAATTAAATTACTTCATAAAATTAAAATAAAAATTACAACACATACAGAAAAATAAGATGAAGAAGATGAAAAATTAAAACATCACATATACAAAATATTTGGCGCACATGGAACACAACAGAAGCCAAAAATGGCTTCTGCGTGTTTTGTAGTCCAAAACACAAATAACACAAAAATTCTAAACTCCAAAAAACTTAAACTCTAAAAAAAACTTTTTTTTACTCTAACAAAACATCTCCTATTTATAGCAAAAAAAAAATACATCAGAAATATTACATTTTTTATTTTATTTTTTTATCAAAACGCGTATAAATTTTGTATCGAAAATAACAAAAATTACGCGAATCAATTTTTGTATCGAAAATGTTAATTAATTCACGCGTGAGATAGGGCGCCGATTCTGCATTCTTTAAAATCAAAGTGCACGCCACGTGTCAGCATCTGATTCGCTACATGTATTAGTGCGGACACATGGCAGCTCTTCATTGGTTGCGGGAAAACGGGCGCACGATTGCTTATCGCACGGGAGCCAACGGCTGCATCGAGGGGTGCTATCCAGCGCGGTCGACGCACGATTGCTTATCGCACGGGACACGTGGCCTTATCTGACTCGCCCAATGGATTAGTGCAAACACGTGGCACAATTTTAATAGTTGAAGATCCGGTTGCACGAAGGGATCGGTGCACGAGATGAGAGGCGCATGATGTGGGGGA
Source organism: Hippophae rhamnoides (assembly GCA_033030585.1). Taxonomy (NCBI): domain Eukaryota; kingdom Viridiplantae; phylum Streptophyta; class Magnoliopsida; order Rosales; family Elaeagnaceae; genus Hippophae; species Hippophae rhamnoides. The sequence continues at coordinate 21,043,670 of CM065438.1, read as the reverse complement.
CAACGGCTGCAACGCGTCAGAAAGTGGGTCTCACTCTGCACGCCGGCCTGCACGGCAGGTGGGCCCCACTCAGGCACCGTGCCGCGTGAAAGAGAATTTTCTGCATCCACTCGCTTTGGTCGGATGTGATCAACACGCGCCAATCCTAGCCGTTTATGATTTGATCAGACGGTCCACGTGCCACGCGTGTAGATTGCTGCGTGGCTTCTTCCCTACTGCGCAAAATAAATAACTTTTGTTAATTCCATTTTCACCCACAAATATATTTCAAATTACATTTTAAACTTTGTTTAATTGCAGTATAGCCCTTTTGTTAATTTAAATTAAATTTTAAACTTTTAATAATTAAAATTAAGCCCGATTTTAATTTAAATTATATTTTCAAGTTTTATAAATTGCAATTTAAACACTCTTTTATTTGAAATTATATTTTTGGACAAAAATTTACAATTAAGAACGTTTTCGATACAATTTATTTAATTTTCTTGAAATATATAAAAAAACAAAAATACCAATTAATTAAACTAAAATTAACTAAAAATAAAGAAAACATAGCAATTACTATTAATAAAATAGGTGAAAATAACTATATAAAATACAGTTATCAGTGATAAACTCTCTTTGAGACAGAACACTTTATTTGGTCTGAGCTCGAGGTGATCAACTCTCTTTGAGGGAGAGAGCTTTACCTTTTTTGAGCTTGAGGTGATCAACTCTTTGAGGGAGAATGTTCTACCTTCTATGAGGATGAGGTGATCAACTCTACAGGGGAGAGAATTCTACCTGGTCTGAGCTTAAGGTGATCAATTCTCTTTGAGGGAGAGCACTTTACCTTTTTTGATCTTGAGGTAATCAACTCTCAGAGGGAAAGCGTTCTACCTTCTTTGAGAGTGTGTATTATATTTTTTCTAAGCTTGAGTTGATAAAATCTTTGAGGGAGAGCGTTCTACCTTCTCTGAGGACTAGCATGTAATATTAGGGGAGAGTCATTACTTGCAAGAAATCACCTAATATATATAGGGATGGTACACGAAGATTGTAAAAAAGGTAAATGAGAAGTGTAAGGTCCTCTTTGTCTCCAATAGGTAGATCTCGTATCTCATTTGAATTGACACATTGTGCTAGACATCTAACTCCGAGCCTTTTTTGAAGAGGGCCATATTATGGTTGCTACTTGGGAATGGCCTTTTTCATAGTGGCATTATAACAACTTCTAGCCTTTTCTTGGTCTCCCCTTATCTTCTTTATGCCCTCCTTAGTTGGGAATTTGATGACTTGGTGGAAAGTGGATGGAACTACCTTCATCTTGTGTATCTATGGCCTACTCAGGATGGCATTGTAGTGAGTTGGGACATAAATTATCATGAAATTGGTCATCACTATAAATCCCTTAGCCATGAAAAGTAGCACCACAATTCCAATTGCATAGGCAGTGCTACTATTGAATCCCACTAGGGATAGTGCTCTTCTTACAATGCCGTATTCTTTTATGCCTAGGGCCCTTGTTTTTGACAAAAAAAGAAGAATAACTGAGCTTCCAGTGTTAATCATGATCCAACAAACATCACAGGATCCTATTCTTAAAGTGATTACCAAGGAGTCTTCATTGGGAGATGAGGCATCATCCATCTCAATGAAGGTGATTTCAACAAAAGACCTCACTTTTTCTAGGTTGTAAACATGAAGGGAGTTGCACAAGTCTCTGGCGTACCTTTTATGCGAGTTATTAGAGGCCCTATTGAGCTCAGGCCTTCCATGTATGATATAGATAGTCCTTATATTGGGTTCGGTGTGGGGGTCTATCCCGCTACCTGACAGAGTAAGTAGCTTCAAAGTTTCACATTCAGGTTGTCACCTTCCTCCTTCGTTGTTGCTTCCTACGAGGTCATTTAAGTATCCTCTAGCCAACAGATCCTTTATTTATTTTTTAGATGCATGTAGTCTCTCGTCTCATGGCCTACATCCTTGTGAAAGTCACACCACTTAGATGTGTCCCTAAAGGAAGCCTTCATTTTTTGGGGCCATTTGACATTAAGCTCTTCCTTCATTCTCAACACTACCTGAGCCAGACTTACTCTTAAGGGTGGACCCTTGAAGGGAGATAATGACCTCCCCAAGGCTCCATATTCTCAGACCATTGGCTACTCCCCTATGATTTGGTATGAAACACTTGTTTTTGTTGATCCTATCATATTGATTTGCCCTATCCAGGATCATCCTTTTTTCTCTTTTTCTAGCGCAGCCTCCACAACTTCCTTGTTGTTCTTGACCAGACCTAGCTCCCTTTCCAGATTGACAAATTTTCTCGCCTCCATCGTAATAAAGCTCGGGAAGTCTAATATCTCCAACCTTTTTTCTCTGAACCTTCTCATATATTCTTCCGTAGACTCACCACTTCTCTGGGTGATTGGGAAGATTTGGTGTAACTCCTTTCTTAATGGCTTGTTGCAGGCATAATTAATGATAAACAACTTAGAAAACTGTGAGTAAGAGGTTATAGTATGGGGTGTCAGATTATTGAACCACTTCTATACACCATTACATAGGGTGGTAGCAAACAATTACCCATTATGGCATTTCTCTTGTTCTAAGTAAGGCTCATAGGGGCCGTAGCCATCTTGAAGTGCCGCACGTGAGTTTCCAGATCTTTGGTCCATTCATAGTCTAGGCATTTAGGAGCAATAAACTTGGGTAGTGGCTCTTTGTGCTCTATTTTATCAGAAAAGAAAGAAAAACACCATTGCTCACAGTTCCTATCCATATCATAGGAGGCCTTACCTTTTTCTTGCCTTTCGTTGGCCCTTTTTAGGGTTTGATATAGCTTTCTATTAGCTTCTTCTAGTACTCGAAATCGTGCCTCCCAACTTTCTTGCTCTTGCACCAACTGTTCTTTACTAGGACTTGTCAAACCAAGATGAGGGTTGTCCTTAGCTACATTCTCACCTTAGGTAGGCTTGGGCACAACATGATCTAGCTTGATTCCATCAACTTAGTTGGTGGCTCAACCCCCAGGTATGATCAAACCTAACTATGATCGAATGGTCATGTTTTCTCACTTGGTTTCCTCAAGGTCTCTTCTTAACTCGAGAAGTTTATGAGCCAGCCCTTAATGGGTGTTAGTCTCCATTTTGGCCTCATCATGGGTCGGTGAGGTGTTATCCAATGATACTGCTACTTCCTCGTTTACTAGTCTCAATCAACCTCCAACATACGTCCTTTCCATGGTGATAAGGAATAAGTGATCATGATTCTGGGGGTAATTAGCAAGTGAAATAGGTGTTTAGTCTTTTAAATCTCTCTTAGAATTCGAGGTTAATCCTTGAAAATATAAGGTCAAAAACTAAAGCTCGACCTCAGAATCTAAGCCTCATGGTAGGTGCCAAAATGTTAGAGATTGGTCCAATTTACAAAAAGAGAAACTAGAGAGAAGTTAGAGCAATTGATGTAATGTGTGGATCTCTTAGGGAGTCCATACATATATAGAGTTTTACATGTACCGGTATTGGTCGCATAGAGCGTACATATCACAACGTGTCATAAGGGTATATGAGTAAATCAAGATACATTTAAAGCTTGAGGTCGACCACCTGATGGCTTGAGCTAATGTATTAAGGCTTGGGCTAACGTATCAAGGCTCAGGCAGATGTATCAAGGCTCGGGAAGATGTCTCAAGGCTCAGGCAGATGTATCAAGATTTCGACAGATGTATCAAGGTTTTGGCAGATGTATCAAGGCTCGAGTAGATGTATCAAGGCTCAGAAAAATGTCTCAAGACTTGGGCTCTATAAAGGTCAGGCAGCAGGTCATTCCTTATGCCCAATCACCTACATTGAAAAATAGTAAAAATACATAAGTTGAACATAAGAGGTGCAATTTTTTCATGTGACTAGTACATATCATTTTAATGAAGGGCATTTTTGGCATTGTTGTCTCTTTTAGTCCTTGCAATAGAAACATTTTTGCTATTTGAAGTTCTTAAATGCAGATTTTAATGTTTTTTTGACTCATTTTATCTTATCTTTAACCTCTTCTCTTTCTTTAAAGATTATACATACAAATTATTGCTGACTTATTATGAAAAAATTGAATTCTAAAAACTACAAGATTTTTAGCAAAAAAAAGATATAATTCAACATGCGAAAATAACAATCATTATACAATGTTCAAATAACAAAATGAAATAAAAGAGCCACACTTAATATAGAAGTAAAAGGAAGTGCAACCCTCACAAAAGTGGTTTATATAAAAAAGAAACAATTTATGGATCTTAAACATGAGAGAGAAGAGAGACTTAGTGAAGAGATTTGAGGGAAATAGAGATATGGAAGAGATAGGAGAGAAGAGATAAAAAAAATATTTAACAATATTAAAATACAAAAACACCCTTTAAAAATATTACATATGTGTGTATATTAAAATTCTCAATTTAAATTACAACTTTGTATTATATTGATGCTTTTTTAAATGTGTGTATCATTAAAGTAATAATTAATACTAAAAGTAAAAAATATACCAAAAATTTAATTTTATACAATACTAAAGATACTAACAATATTAATCTTAGATATTTATATTTTTTTCAATGTGCTCCCTAATGATTCAAATATAAAATGATGTTAGTTATTTCCTCTTTTCATTTAATAGTACAGTTTTGTATTATGAATTTTCACATTTCCTCAATCTTTTTAACAATACAATTTTAAATTATGAATTTTCATATTGTTCTTTATATTTCATTGAATGGATTTTACTTTGATTACTTACTTTTTTATGTTATTTAAATTTTTTTATAAAAAATAATATTCTTAAAACTTATAACAATAAAAATAGTATTTTAATAACATTGAACGAAGTTTAAATAATTGCAGTTCAATTTCAACAATGTTTCATTGGATATCGTTCAAAATGAAATGATATGCCATATTTTTTTCTAAATAATAATAATATATAAGTTAGACATAAGAGGTAATATTTTGTGAGATTCACTATCTTAGTAGTGCCCTAATCCTATTTTTTGATATCATTTTTTGTCCTTACTATTAATTGGTACCGTATTGATACCTGTTTGTGAGAGTTTAGACGAGGGTTACAACCTAGTAGGGTCCAAGGATCCCAAATGATTTCCATGAGCTTTCTATTTATGGAATATCCAAGGTACATGTAGCGAATTTTATTGAGATAGTACAAAAATTAGAGTTTTTATAGAACTCATGATGCGTAGTTGGCGCATGGTTATGGATTCTTTCAAAGCCTAAAATTTTCTATTTCACGGTTAACCACGTGAGCTGTCATTCAATCTAATGTATGTCACATAGTAAGTCTCATTCGAGCTATACTAAAGCTTCATTCGAGTAGTGTCTAACAGGCTAGACTCGGTATGTCTTGGCCGAATATGAGCTTGGTTCGGACCATGTTGAATAGCTAGACTCAGGCTATATTGGTCAAATACAAGCTTGGTTCGAACTATATTGAATGGGTTGGACTCGCGCTATCTTGGTCAAATACAAGCTTGGCTCTTTACCAACTTAATGAGGTACCCCATATCCTAGAACTAAACATCAAGTCTCCCATTCTTCTAGTTTGTGTATCAATCTGGTAGAATATAATAATAATAACTTTTTAAAGTAGACCAATTATGATTAGCTTACACACTTCCCAAAGTATTTATGGTTCTGTAGAACTAACTTGAGTCTCGACCATCATGACCCTTTGGCTATAAGAAAAGGTAAAGATGGTCCATTATTTACATTTACCCAATTTAAACTCTACTTTATATAGAGAATAACATCTTATATATGTGATTTTTAGCTCGTTCGAGTCCTTTTTTTCTTCAGTAGTTTCATTTGAAGAAAATTAGACCATTACTTGAAGAAAACCTATCAGACTTAGAAAAAAAGTCTGATTTACAGTAACACTAGGTTCGTCTAACCACTTAATCTATAAGTACTTAAACTTCTCATTTTTATTCAGGCTGGAGTCTACCCTTTTAGGCCTAGATTTCCCTAACAATATTTTTGAAATATTATTGTTTTGTAGGCATATTCGAGCTTGAAAACCACTTTAGGTGAGTAACTTTTATTTCTGCTTTATATAGATCATTTAGGGTTATGGCCAAGTATGATAACATACTAGCCACCTTTTCTAGTGACGAGTCTACTTCAACTGTGGGCTTCTATAGTCCAACTAAGTATAGTCCATATAATGAGCTAGAGATTGGTCATGGGATCGCTTGGCTCGATATATCTAAGTCTTCAACCCAAAATAAAGTAGACACATCAGCATTACCAATCTTAACACATTGTAATATAGTCCACTTACATAATGTTTCAATAACTTAGCGAAAAATCCAGCCAAACGTTCCAAAGAATCCCTAGCCACCAACCAACCAAACTAAATAAAGTAATTTTTAGTGTGCCCAAACTCCCAATATCTCGATATTTGAAGATGTTGGTAGGATTTGGGCTAAGTATTTATTTCTTCGATATGTGGTGGTTATTCTTTGCCCGCTAGATAAACTTGACAATCATGATCCTCCTAGCTAATGCATTATTTTTTACGAAAAAGATTTCAAGGTAGGACTTAGATTCCTACAACCAAGCCTTGTTAGAATGATTTTGGATGCAATAGGCTTAGCATTCAGCCAGCTTAATCTCAATTCCTCGATGATTTAATTGAAAGCTGGGCAGCTCAATATTTCCCTCAAAATGCGCTTATTAGGAAAGGGTTGCCCGGACTTATAACCAGCACATTGCTAGCTTCTCTGGATGATGTGGGACTTCAACACTCCCCCTCACATCAGACAGGAACACTGCAACCGACTGTCAAACCCGCAGGGAATAGAGCGGGGAGCGGGCACATCGGGACCCCCAGGATCAGCTCTGATACCAAATTGAAAGCTAGACAGCCCAATGTTTCCCTCAAAACGCGCTTATTAGGAAAATGGCTGTCCAGACTTATAACCAGCACATTGCTAGCTTCTCTGGGCGATGTGGGACTCCAACAGATTTTGCTTTTGTTATCTATTGTTAGTGCAAAGTTGGGCATAAGGCCTGGAATGCTTGAGATGAAGAATATGTACATGATAAAAAGAATTGTGCCAATGCAAGTTGAGTTTCTCATTTTTTTGTGGCTCTGTCACCGTTGGAAAGATAAGTTTTTTTTTATGTTTCTAGTCAATTGGATTATGAAAATACATTAAAGGTATTCCCAAGCCATTGGAAAATGGACACCATTTTTGTGTGGTCTGTACGAGGTTTTAGTGAAAATGTGCTAAGGAACTCACAAAAAGACTGTCACACAGATTCATGATTATAATGGTAGAAATCAAACGTAGGACTTACTCATTACACCGTCTCATTTAACTGAGCCCAACGAGGCAGGTCTTGTTCTTTTTTTTATTTTCTTATAAGTTTTCATGTTATTTTCCCATTTTCATTTGTTTTTCTTTAGTAGGCGTGGACTTCTCAACTTTGAGTATCAAAAATTTGAACAGGAAGGTTATTAGTCCCAATGAAAAAGCTAACAACCCGAATAAATCAACTCCGAATGTAGCTGCGACTAAAGGACAAGGCCGTGATAGTTGAGGCCATGGGCCAAGTAAAAGCTACGCGTAAGGCTGGTGGGTCCTCCAAAGTTGTATGGACAAAGAAGAGAAATTTTACCATTTTTGACCAGACATCTATTGAGGAGATAGTGAATATTCCTGATGATGAAGCCGGACCACACTGTATGAGGGTGACTGTCTCGAAATTGTTATGATTGATTAAAAATAATATTAGGTTTGTTAGTCAAAATAGGAGGTGCCTAATTTAGAAGAAAATTCATGGAAGGTGGCTTACCATATTGTCAAAGATGGAGGTGCCTAACCTTGTTTGAATAAAGAATAGGAAAATTAGGTAGCCTAATTTTGTTGAATGAAGAAATGTTTGGCATATGAAATGAGAACTTGAAGGCTATAAATATGGCTTCATTTCTTCATTGATAATCATCCCAAAAATAGAGAAAAGCTTGTATGAGAAGTTCTTAAGTGAGAGAATTTTGTGGGAAAATTCTCTTGGGCTTGTAATTGCTCTTGTCTTTTGGGTGTGTGAGAAAATTACTGAGAGTGTGGTTGTAACAATTTTCCACATAGTGAATTTTTCTCTGGTTGTCTTTTGACAACGAAAGTGGTTTTTCTCTAATTTGGAGTTTCCACTATAATTCTTGTATTGTGTATTATCTATTTCTCTGTTATTTGATATTCTACTAAGGAAGATCTTAGGAGGGAGAATTTGTGATTATACCATTTTAATCCAAATTTCCTAACAGAAATTACTGGTGAACCCATTTGAGGGTGGAGTTTTTGCCCGTACGGACAAGCTTTTAATGAGCTTTTCAGCTACTTTGTAGGGCTTGATGATGAGGCCACCATTAAAAAGTCCGTAAAGAGGAGTCCAGTTTTGTTTTCCTCATGGGTTTTTAGCATGTTATAGATGTAAGTAACTTGTATTTTTGATCTTATTGCTTTTAATTTTTGACTTGGAAATTAGTAATGTCTGAGCGATTTGTAGGGGCTTTCCCTTTTCCGGACTGTGAATTAGTTAAACGTGCCTGAAAGATCAAGTTCTTGGGCCGACTGAGGACAGTTCATGCTTAAAGGTCGAGCATGAAAAAGTCATGGAAAAAACTCAATGAGCTTACTAGGAAGGTCCAAGCCCAGTTCTTAGAACTTGATGACATTCGTCGAAAAAAGAATCGAGCTATCAAGGGCTATAATGCTGAGAAGAGGAAGGCCGAGTCTCATGAGTTCCTATGTAATCTTTGATAATATTTTCCTAGGGGGCCTGGTTGGAAAGTTATATTATGAAGTAGTTTTTTGTTAAGTGTTTTACTTGTTTAGTATTAAGGTATGAGCAGGCTACTTGTACATACTGCATCATAAAATTTGCATTTTAAACTAGTAACTAGGAAACAATTTATATAAGAACTTTCAGTGTATTTAGGCTGTTTGTTCTATTTTGGTAATGGGCTAAGCACACCATTATTGTTTGGTTTTTGGCCTACACAAGCTCAACTAATAACCCGTTTTGTGGGATAAATTCATTTTAAATTAGGATATACAAACACTTTTGGTGTATTTAGGGAGCTTATTATACTGAGCATACCATTATTGTTTTGGTTTATGGCCTCCCACAGGTTTAATTAATACCTTGTTTTGCAGGCGAAATTCATTTCAAATTAGTATGTACAGAGACTTTTGGTGTGTTTAGGCTGCTTATTCTATTCTAATAATGGGATGAGCATCCATTATTCTTTGGTTTCTTGCTGGCCATGGGCACAACAAATACCCCATTTTTGGGGCTAAATCCATTTCAAATTGGGATGTACAAACACTTTTGGTATATTCGTATTGTTGATTCTATTCTAATAACGGGGTAAGCACACTATTATTGTTTGGTTTTTGGCCTACCACAGGCTTAATTAACACCCCGTTTTATGGGCTAAATCCACTTCAAATTAGAATGTACAAACATTTTTGGGGTGTTCATTCCATTTATTCTGTCCAACTATAGGCTAGGCACATTATTATTGTTTTGATATTTGGCCTTCCATGGGCTCGATTAATAACACGTTTTTCTATGCAAATTTATTCCAATTTGGATGTACAAACACTTTGGTGTGTTTAGGCTTCTTATTCTATCTAATTACGGGCTTGGTACACCATTATTATTTTGATATTTGGCCTTTTGTGGGTTTGACTAATAGCCAGTTTTACAATCCAATTTTATTTCAAACTTGGATGTACATGAGTGTTGTGTTATGCAAATGGGTGTCACTAGGTTGGTTGGAACCTGTCACTAGGACATTTGTTCCCATATCTTTTCTTGAGCTAGATAATCTTTTCTTTTAACTCTTATGCTCGCATCTCGAATAGGCAGGGGTGAAACCTCTTTACTTATGTTCGAGCTTATTGGGTTATTTTATTTGCAGACGGGTATGGGAGGAAAATTTATATTAATTCAAAATTTTGGACTCCATTCTTGTAAGTAATATAAACATAGTCCATATTTGGAAATAAGTTAGCTATTAGTAATATTTTCATTGGTGATCTGCTTTCCAACTTAGGTCTTCTTTCCTTCCCTCCAAGCTTTTTAATTTATAATCTCCTCTAGCTCTTATCTTGGAAACTTTGTATGGACCTTAAGTGGCTACCATTTTTCTTGCCATCTAGTCCACTTTATTTCCCAAAGCTCTCCTTAGTACCAAATCACTTGTTACATAACTTGTTTATCTTCCTATTTTATTGAAAGTATTATGGACACTTCTCTTTTATGCTTCCATCATTATCTCGGTTCATTCCCTTTTTTCTATAGTAGTATAAGGTTTGTGGAACGGTTTTCTTTGTTATCTTCCTCACTTCTCCACTTTTAAATGTTTGTTGTAGTATTTTTGTTTATATGACTGCTTCAGAATTGTAGATTATAAGTGTTTAAAAAGAACTAAAATTACTATAATTTAATGTATTTTAATTGATTAAATAGATTTATATTTGTATGATTTTATTATATTTTTATATAAATTTATCTTTTTAGAATCACAGGTATTTATTGTTTTTCACGTATTTTTGTTAAAAAATAATTTAAAAACTTGAGAAAAATATTGGAGGCAATACATCATATAAATATATTGAGATAAAAATGAAAAAAAAAGTCAAAAAATGAAAAATTGGACAAAATGAGTCAAAACAGTAAAAAAGTCCCAATCTGTCAACGCTTGCGCACGTCATGCCAAATTCCAGGTGTGTCAGCCTATCCAAATGCATCCAAGAACAATTTTTGAGATATTGTTTTTTCACTTTTTTAGCATTTTCCTCACTTATAAAAGGACTATATTTTCCATTGAAAAAAACATCTCTCACGATCCTTCAAAAATCCCTAAAATCTCACATTTCTCAACTATTCTCTCTCTATCTTTCTCTCTCTAGAAAACTTTCTTAGTTTTTTTAAGTTCTTCTCTTTTTGAGAAAACTAGTTATGCTTTTATAAATTTCTAGTTTTTGATTCAATAAATGGAAATATAAATATGTTTGTAGGTTTTTCTAGAAACGAAATTAGCATCAAAATTCTATAAAGATTATTTTGAAGTATAATTTTAAAATTAATTCTTTACAGTTATTTTTATGTTTTGTTTAATTTTTCTGTGATTAAATATAACATTACTGGCTGTTTGTAAATATGATATAATAATAACGTTATTATGCTTGCGAAATACTAAATATGTAAAACATTTATAAAATAAATATTTTATATTAAGGATGTTAGAGAGAAATATATTATTTTTCATTACAAACTTAAATCTGAAAATTAAATTTTAAGATTTAATTATCTAATTTGATTTAGAGTAGTGTCTTTTTATTTGTTGGTACAATCACTCGATAGTTAGAGTAAAGCTCTATTTCAAAAAGTTTTTATAAAAAATATTATTCGAAAATGTATTGACAAAATATTTTCAATAATGATTTTAAATTAGTACTTAGATAATTAAATTCTTATATTTAATTTGAATACCTTGAATAAAGTTTAAAATGTCTAACCTTACCAAAGGTGACATTTAAATAGTTAATTTTCAATCTCTTAAAAAAATTAATTAACCAAATTAATTATCGACCCACTCATAGGTGATAATTGATTTGTTTAATTAACAAAGAATATCTAACCCCACCAAAGGTGATATTTATATATATATATATATATAAAGAGAATCAATAAATATCAATTTATATATTTAATAGCCTAAATAATATGAGTAAACATAATTAACTTAATTATTATATCCATAAGTACTCTACTGTTATGAATGATAAAAAATTTACATAATTGTTTATTGAATATATATCTATGTTTATTTTTTTATGTTATTAGATTAGGAAGCACAAAAAAAATCAAAATATCATAATAGGATGTTTAGGATTTAATTTTGTTTGTTAAAAGTTTGAATAATAAATTAAAAACCACATATATTCCTTCTTTAGATTGACCTTGGGAGTATACTTGTCATTTTCTATAAAATGATTCGTGCATTTGCGAGAGTTTTACAAATATAAAACCAAAGTATTTACAAAATCGATATTGCTAACTTGATGTCGATTTTGTTCATCAATAGACAAGTGAAAAAGAGGTTTCTCCTATGATGTATTTGGATTTAGTTATCATTGCCTATAATAATCCCAACCATTCCTCGATCCAACTTCCTTTGCCTTTTTCTAATCACTTTTTCAACATGCTAACCAAGATCTTGTTTGAAGATTTAGCTTATCTGTTGGCATGAGGTCTATATGGAGTGGAATTGCATAACTTGATTTCCAATTCAGTACAAAAATTAAGCAAAAAATTCCTAGTATACTATTTTCCATTGTCAGTTACCAGCTCTTTTGTGAGTCCAAATCGAAAAATCATATTCCTTCATACAAACTTTTTAACCTTTGTCTCTTGTATTCTTACTAGTGATTCTGCTTGAACCCATTTGGAAAAGTAGTCAATAGTGACCATTAAGAATTTTCTTTAACCTATTACTATTGGGAGTGGTCTAACTATATCGATTCCTTATTTTGCAAATGGTAAGCTCCAATTATTCCTTTAAATTTTGATGCAATCAAGTGAGAAACTATAGCAAATATTTGGCATTTATCATATTTTTTGGCATGTGCAGTACAATCATTTAACATGGTTGGCCAATAATATCCTTGTCTAATTATATTTTTGCATAAGCTTCTTCTTCCCGTATAGGCACCATATTCTCCACCATGGAATACATTCACAATGATTTCTGTTACCCACTTTTTAATTTATGTTAGGTATTTCTTCATCTTTTCTTATTTTTCTTCAAAGGTTCCATTTATGTGATTCACCACCAATCATGAGTCACTGTGTATATTTTAGTATTCTGCTCCCAATCCCCTTAGTTCTTGTAAAGCTAGCAATACTACCTCACATTCAACTACATTGTTAATGGTTGAGAAAGTTATTCTTATACTTTGTTCAATCACGCCTCCATCTATTATGAATATTACAATCCCCACTTTTTCTCCCTTGGCATTGTTGGCTCCATCAATAAACACTTCCCAAAATTTCACCCCTTGTTTTTCTCACAATGTTGCTACTTGAATCGGTTCCTTTCTTTCGATTCCATCAGTTATGAAATTGGCCACCACCTGGCCTTTAATTACTGGAGGAGGTTTTAAATGAATATAAAATACACTTAATTCAATGGCTATGTGGGCTAACCTCCCTGATACATCAAGCTTTTTTAAAGCATTTTTGAGCAAATGTGAAGTAAGAGCAACAATCGTACTGTCCCCAAAGTAATGTCTCAACTTTTTGAATGCCATCTTTAAAGTGAATGCTAGTTTATCTATTATTGAATAATTTTGCTGAGATTTCATCAATATTTTCCTCACATAATAAAATGGTTATTATCCACCTTCCCTTTCTGCTACTAGTATAATGCTTACTGCTTTTTCAGTAGCGGATAAATATATGTATAAAATCTCACTTGGTGTGGGATTTACCAACGAAAGGGATTTTCCCAAATATTCCTTAATGGATTGAAAAGTGATTTCATATTCTTCGCTCCATTCATGCTCTTTGTTCTCTTAACAATTGAAAGAAAGGCAAGCATTTATCTGTGCACTTTGATATAAATCGCCCTAGTGTCATTATTCTTCCATTCAATTGTTATAATTCTTTCAGAATTCTTGGTGATTTCATGTCTATTAAGACTTTTTATCTTCTAGGTAAATTACTTGTTCCTCTAATTTTTGTTATTTGGTCATCATATCATCCACATAAACTTTCATGTTTCTCCACTGTTGAACATCTTATTGATCAGGCATTGATAAGTAGTTACTTTGTTTTTGAACCATAATTGCATCTTGGTGTAACATAATATCCCTTCATCCATAATAAAGAATCTCTTATCTTCATCATTGAGATACATCCTAATTTGGTGATAACCCGAATATGCATACATGAAGCTCATCAAACTAAATCCTGCAATGGCATTGACCAATTGGTATATACTTGGTAGAGGGAAGCAATCTTTTAGTATGGCTTTATTAAGGCTAGTAAAATCTACACATATATGGGGATCTCCTCTAAATAAGGGGCTAAAATGACATTCTATAACCAAGTGGGATAGTCGACCTCTTTTACCCATCCTACCTTCTTCAACGAACTTATCTTTTGATGATGTCACTCTTTTTCCTATCAAATTTTATTTTTCACTATTTTATGGGTTTCATATGGGAATTGATATTAATTTTATGAGTGATTACTTCTTGGGGAATACTAGTCATTTTTGTAAGACTCCAAGCAAAGATATCCTTATTCTCTTTGAGATAGGCTATTAGATCTACCTTCAACTTTTCTCCTAACATGTCACTAATTTGAACTAACTGATAATCTTTTTCTCTATTTTTCACTGATCCCACCTCTGAACTTACTACATTAATCATATATTGTTTTATTGATGTCTTATTATGCACGACCTTCCTCGCCATCTGTAATTTCTATTTGGTTTGTACTCTTTTAAACACATAAATATAACAATTGGGAACTCTCTCCTAACCATCGTTGACCGTTTCCAGACCTAATGACGTTGGATACTTAATTACTTGATGTAACATAAAAGGTAATGCTTATAACCTATGTAGTCATGGTCTACCCAAAATGACGTTATATAGTGACGAAATGTCTAAAACAAAAAAATTTGTCAAAACAATGGCTCTGGGTATTAACATAGTTAATTTTATAATTCATACTGACATTGTAATACTTCCATTGAAACCACCAAAGGTAACTCTTTTTTGTTGATTTCTAATGATAGTACTCCCATATATGCTAATGTAGTTAAGTAAATGAGATCAGATGAATTTTCATTATCGATCAACACCTTTATTATTTCACAACTTGTTGTATGCACTATGATAACCAGTGGATCATCATGCATTGGAAGTAACTCTTCCTTGGTAAAAATGATTGGGTGACCAAGTCCATGCTCCATATTATAAATCTTATGTTGCATATAATCCTTTTTGAGCATGTCTTTTTCTATAATTTGACCTGAGTTCAAATAGGTTTGGTCCCATGTATTGTACGCACAATCCTCATGTTTCTTTCCACTTCAGGTTGGGCTCCTTTAGGTGGAAGGAATTTGGGTCCATTGGCACTTTCTCTTGGTAGGCACTTTCTTATTTCCCTTATAGGATCTTTATTTACTATGTCTCTTAAATGATCTCTAGATAAGAGTAAGTATATTTCCCATTTAAGGGTCTACAACTACTCGTCCAATGGTCAGTATCTTTATGGAAAGATAATATTTGGTGTGATCTTTGTTGGGAGCTCTCATTCAAGGTGGCCTACTTCCTCATTTCCTTCCATTCTTCTCACTACCTTATCCAAGAATGCTATAAAAGGTGGTCCTTAAAAGTAGGATAACAACCTCTTCACAACCCTATCTACCTTACTTTTGTCCTTGTTCTTGCTAGAGGTTACTAGATTGGTCTCCCATGATTACATATATATGGCTTTACTTTCTTGTTCTCTTTTATCACCTCCTAATCTTTTTTATGCTTGATTTCTCCTTTATTTTTCTTTCTAAATTAACAAACTTTTATGCTTTTGCGTAAATGGATCTTGGTGTCATCTTTGTGAGCTTTACAAAAGTCTAGATTTTTTTATAACTCCCTTTCGAAATGCTTTTATGGCTATTGAACTAGGGCAACCTAAAATCTCTAATTTCTCTACTCATTATCATACAAATATAATCATATATATGAAAACCAACAAAATTATAAAACATGTCATATGATTTATATAAAAATATAAAACTATATTGTTTTTATTCATTTGATTTGAGTTGAGTTGATTTATACGTTTTTATATTACAAACTAAAATTGATTGGATTTTATCATCTAGTAAAAATTCGAATAGAACCTTATGAACCTATAAATACTAACATATAAGATTCAGCTTAGATTTGATTAAGCAAGTTTACATATTCTCATGTTCATTCCCACGTTATTTTATATGTAATTTTCATTAAATTTTAGAGTTAATTAGATTAAATTACTCATTTATTATCATATTAAAATAAAATTAATATTAGAATTGATTTGTATTTTAGATGTTATAACTCTCGTTCTACCATCTTAGACATAAGTTTGAAGTATATTATTTTCTTTATTTAATAAAAATAAAGAACTTTAGTATTTCTTTTTTTAAAAAAAGAGTAAAGTTATTATTTAAATTCATATATTTCATGGTATATTGAAAATTTGTTGCAATTTTGATTAGGTAAATAATTTTGAAAAAATAACAAAAATAGTAATTTTAAAATTTGTAACTATAAAATAACATTCTTTATATACAGTTCATATAACTATTAATAAATTATGACACACTATTTCACATTGAACGCCTTCGAATTGATCATTTTTTAAATTAAACTATGATTATTGCAACCCATTAAATATTAAATGATCTTTAATTAAATCTCACTTAATATTATTGGGTATAATTTTGGTTATTATAAATTTTAAGTGTTATTTTTTGTAATTTTTTTATAATTTAACTTTGTTGTTTGTAAAAAGAAAATTATTGATGTGATAATTATAGCACTAAGCTTGAAACGTTTTTTGACATGTCATTTTTCATTCAATAATATTACAAAATATAATTAAAAATAATCAGGTGAACAATTTAAAGTTAAAATATGATAAATATAATTTCCCACCATTAAACTTTAACCTACTAATTTTCTATTGTAGAAGAAATATTTTTTTATACAATTCAATTCATACATATATAATTAAGACTAAAATTAAAATTTTAATATATTTAAATAAACATCAGCCATAACTTATTGAAAATTGTTAAAAATACTTATTCTGAAATATCAACCAAAAACAGATGAATAGATTATATATGCACAATGCATCAACTCTTAACTGGACTTATATTTTAACATTATGCCATCATATTATACTTTTTAATGTTTACTCAAAATGCTTTCCTAATTTCTAGAAAACAATTTTTACCCAAATACTAGTGGGATTAGTGATACTTCAATTTTAAAAAAAATGTAGGTGATATTTCAAGGAAAAGAACAAAATTATGAAAATTATAACTATTTTTTATTTTTTTTGTGAAATTTTAGTAAATACTAAAAGAGTCAATGATACACCAAAAAATTAATTTTAATTTAAACATTATCATTACCACACAAATATAACATATTATATTATATTATTATAACGTAAGTTGGGATTAACGAATAAAAGTGAAGAATATTAGATGTATAAACTTATATAATGAGATAAAGTATCACATAATAAAAAGGAACTGGGATCCCCTCATGGCCATGACCATTTAGGTTAGATAATATATATTGTTTAGTCTTTAAGTCCATTTTTTTATGAAATAAGTTATTTAATCTAACTTAAATTAAAAATTAAATATTTTAATTATCAATTAAATTGGCTAATGTTAGAGGATTAAAATTTGCATTTTTTTATTTTTCTATTTTAATACGACTAAATACCGATTTGAAAACAAAAGTAATAATAAAAAAACATATTAATTGAAATTAGGGACTTCACAACACTTTTTCGCTAATAAAAAACATAGCATTATAGATGGAGATATTGAAAAGAAAGATAATTTAAATAAAAGCTTTCAATTAAATATTACAAAATGTCTAAGAAAATTGATAGTCGTAAATAAATAGATTTCACAAATCTAAGATAATCTTTCAAATCAAAATAAAACAAAAATAATACCAAAAACTTTTAGAGTAAAAAATCTTCCAAAATGAAAGTAACAATCACGTGATTTGTATGTCACTTAAGACTTTCATTATAATAAAATAGGATTACAAACTTCACCTTTAAGTGAATTTCTCACAAAAATACAATAACTATATATCTTCAATTTGTGAGTAAAATTTCATAAATTAACTCTCAATTTTTCCTCTTAGAAAATTTATCTTGGTGAGGCTCTCTATAATTTCTTTCTCCCACCTTGTTATATATATCAAGATTGAGGCAAAGACTATTTATTGAGTTAAAGCTTATCCTTTCCACCATTTAAGCCAAATTTTGCGGAGACAAACAATCCATTTTTTTTACTTTTTTCTCTTCTCACCTTATTCTTAGCCTTGTTGTTGAATGCTTTTTATTTTATTTGATGCTGGCCCACATGAGATGGACCAACAAATCTCCCCTCCACCTTATGTGGAAAGGGCTCCTCTACACTTTCAATCTCTCTACAGATGTCAAGCTTTTATTTAGGTAGGGTCTTTGTCATCATATCTGCCCCGTTATCATTGGTGTGGATCTTCTCAACTTGCAGTAGTTTATGTTCCAACATATCACGAATCCAATGATACCTTATGTCGATGTATTTAGACCTTGAGTGGAAGGTTGGGTTCTTGCTAAGGTGAATATTTCACTTTGACTGTCGCAATAAAGAACATAATTTTCTTGTTTCTGATGCAATTCTTATAGGAACTTTTTCATCCGCATGATCTCTTTACAACCTTCAGTTACAATGTACTCTACTTTTGTGGTACTTAAGGCAATACACTTTTGTAATCGTGATTGCAATGTACTATGCTTTTATGGTACTTAAGGCAATACACTTTTGTAATTGTGATTGCCATGAAACAGCTCCCTCTCTAAATGTTATTAGGTACTCGGATATAGACTTTCTCATATCCACATCGCCAGCCGCATCTGAATCTATATAGCCTTCTAATACAGGTTTATTATTACCAAAGCATAAACAATGACTAGAAGTTCATTTGAGATACCTGAGTATTCATTTGATAGCTACCCAATGTTCATTTCTAGGATTTGATAGGAATCGGCTCACAATGCCAACAACATGTGCAATGTCTAGTCTGGTGCATACCATAGCATACATTAAACTAACAACCGCCGATGCAAAAGGCACCTTGCTCATCTATGATTGCTCCTCCTCACTTGAGGGACATTGACTCACATTAAGCTTGAAATGGCTTGCAAGTGGACAACTAACAGGTTTAACTTTGCTCATGTTGAATCTTTCAAGAACTTTTTCAACATACCATTTTTAGGAAAGCCAGATCCTTTGCTTTTGCATGTTGTGGGTAATTGTCATGCTAAGAATTTTCTTGGCGGGTCCTAAGTCCTTCATTTCAAAGGACTTTTTCAATTCCTTCTTCAACTTGGTAATCTTGTTAGTATTTTGACCTACAACTAACATGTCATCAATATAAAGCAAAAGAATAATAAAATCATTATCGTATAATTTCTTGATGAGGACGTAGTGATCAACCATCGTTCTATTATATTCATTTTTCTCCATGAATGAGTCAAACTTTTTGTACCACTACCTTGGTGCTTGCTTCAGACCGTACAAGCGCTTCTTTAGTCTGCATACCAACTTCTCTTTGCTTTTGACTTGGAAACCTTTGGGTTGCTCCATATATATTTCCTCATCAAGATCACCATATAAGAATTCGATCTTTACATCAAGTTGTTCAACCTCCAAATTAAGGCTAGTTTCCAAACTAAGAACAACTCAAATTGAAGACATT
This sequence comes from Hippophae rhamnoides, assembly GCA_033030585.1. Classification (NCBI taxonomy): domain Eukaryota; kingdom Viridiplantae; phylum Streptophyta; class Magnoliopsida; order Rosales; family Elaeagnaceae; genus Hippophae; species Hippophae rhamnoides. The sequence continues at coordinate 21,024,055 of CM065438.1, read as the reverse complement.
TTTAACTACTGGTGAAAATATTTCATCGAAGTCAACACCCTTCTTCTACTCGAATCCTTTCACAACCAATCTTGCTCTGTAATGTGTTTGCGAACTACCTTCTTCGCTTTTGATTATGTACACTGACTTGTTCTTGAGGGCTTTTCTTCCATGTGGTAGTTTCATCAGGTCAAATGTATGGTTCTCATGTAAAGATTTCATTTCTTCCTGCATGGATTTTAACCACTAAGTCTTAGGTTAATCAGTGATAGCTTTGCCATAACTCTCTGGTTATCCCTCTTCAGTAAGCATCACATACTCGTTAGGAGAATATATACGACTTAGTTGTTGTACTCGGGTGGATCTCTTTGTCTATACTTTTGGTTGGACCTATTCAAAAACTTATTCTAGTTCTGAACTGCCAACTGGTGGATTAACATCATCAGTATATAGTGTAACTCCCCCGTCATCAAGATTTGTTAGTGGAGAGATTGGTTCCAAATTAAATGGAATTTCATTTGACTGTGGTTTCTCAGATTTCTCAAAATACTCGATTGTTTGATTTTCAAGAAATACCATATCTCTGCTTCTAACAATCCTTTTGCTAATAGGATCCCAAAATCTGTAGCCTAATTCTTCATGGGCATATCCTATAAAGATATATTGTTTTGATTTTCCATCCAACTTGGACCTATCATCTTTTGGGATGTGAAAGCTCTATAGCCGAATGCTTTCAAGTGTTTGTAAGAAACGTCTTTTCCTATCCAAACTCTTTCCAGTACATCATTGTTTAGTGGAAATGATGGAGAAAGGTTGATTAAGTCGATTACTGTCCTCATTGCTTCCCCCAATAGAAGTTTGGCATTTTTGCATTTGAGAGCATATATTTGACTCTTTCACAAATGGTTCTGTTTATCCTCCCCGTGACACTGTTGTGTTGAGGTTTTTTTGGTATTGATTTTTCCAACATGATATTGAAACTTCTACATTACTCCTCGAATGGTCCACGATACTCACCACCATTGTCTGCAAGTACACACTTCAAACGTCTGCTAGTTTCTCTCTCCACTTTTACATGAAACTACTTGAAAACTTTATACACTTGATCTTTAGTTTTCAAAGCAAAATATCCACACTTTTCTAGAATGATCATCAATAAAAGTCACAAAAATGAGCACCTCATAGTGACTTACAACTCATTGTACAAACATCTGTATGTATTAAATATAGAATATTTTCCTTCCTAGATGGTGTGAGACTATGAAATGTAACTCTATGCTGTTTTCCCATAATACAGTCAACACAAGTTTGCAAGGGTGTACCTTTCATTCTTGGCAAGAGCTCCTTCTTGGAAAGAATTATGAGACCTTTTTCACTCATGTGATCGAGTCGCTTATGTCATAGCTAGGTGGGAACTTCTTTCCTAGTAGGATTTACTTCTCCTCTACACAATTTGGCTTCTGTGAGGTAGAATGATATATCTTTCTTGCCTTTCGCTACTACCAAATTGCCTTTGGTGAGCTTCCACTTTCCTTTACAAAAATAATTATTGTATCCATCATCATCATCAAGCATACTGGTAGAGATCAAATTGAGGTAGATATTAGGAATATGCCTCACATCTTTCAGAATTAATCTGCAACCAAGATTAGTCTCTAGATAAATGTTGCCAATGTTGACAATTTTCGATGCATCATCATTTCTCATCCTTATACATCCAAAATCACCTTGAGTGTAGGTTGAGAAGAATTCTCATCGTGAGGTGACATGATAGGAGGCACTTGAGTCAACTACCCAAGTAGTGTCTTGACATGCAATATTGACATAATCAACATCTCGAACAATGACAACTTCTTTAGTGATAGTTATTGTGTCATTTTTTCGGGTTTCTACCTCCTCATTTCTGGATCGCTCTACCTTTAACTTTCTACATTCTCGAATGAAGTGTCCGAGCTTGCCACAATGGTGAAACTTCTTGTCATACCATGATTTAGACTTTGATCGTCCTCTTTGCTGACTTTGGTTATAAGGATTTCTACTTTTACTTCTTCCGTGCCATTCTTGCTTGCCTTGTTTCTCCATGACAAGCACTTCAATGTCAAGAGTATATCCTTCATCTTTTCATCGGGACTCTTCGTTTAGCATTCTGTCTTTTACCATATCCATGGTAAGCTTGTCCTTAGGATCTGAGTTTCTAATTGACACAACTAGAGTATCCCAACTTTTTGGTAGAGAACTTAGCATCAATAACACTTGTAGCTTATCATCTACAACCATCTTCATAGAGTTGAGTTGATCTACAATGCCTTGGAACTCACTCATATGTTCTGATACGCTGCTTTCGTCCTTATACTTCAAAATGACTAATCGTCGCATCAAATTAGCTTTATTCTGTGCGGTTGTCCTCACATACATTTTCTCCAAATTTTGTCAAAGAACGTAAGCATCATGTTCATTACCAATTTCTTGAAAAATGCTCTTATCGATCCATTGTATGATTTGAGCAACACACTTTTGGTTCAACACTGCCCAATCAATGTCTACGTTGGTTATTTTTGGTGTCTTATCGCCAGTTTTCTTATCCGTCGAAGTTGTAGACATTTCTTTCTCCTTCGGCATTATAATTGGCTTCCACAGATCTTTAATGTATAAAAGATCCTCCATCTTCGGCTTCCAAATTGTATAATTAAATGCAGTCAACTTTATTATATTACATATGCTCTCCTCTAGTTGAATCATCAGTCAATAGGTTTCGTCGAGCTTGGTACTTTTTCGACGATGAATAGTACTTGCCGAATAGTACTCTGTTAATAATACATGTCGATAAAATAGTACCATAAATATGAATAGTAATACATGTGTGAATAGTGTCCTTGTTGAAAACAACCAAGGCTCTGATATCACTTTGTTGAGAAAAATTAATAGTTGTAAAGAAATAAATTTCACAAACTTAGGATAATTTCCCAAACCAAAATAGAACAAAAATAACATCAAAGGTTTTTAGCGTAGAAAATCTTCCAAAATGAAAGTAATAACCACGGGACCCATAAGCTACTTAAAACTTCTACTATAATAAAATGAGATTATAAAATTCACCTTTAAGTGGATCACTCACAAAAATACAATAACTATGTATCTTCAATTTGTGGGTAAAACTTCACAAATGGACTCTCAATTTTTCCTCTCAGAAAACTTTCTCTTGCTGAGGCTCTTTGTAATTTCTTTCTCTCACCTTGTTATATATATCAAGATTGAGGCAAAGACTCTATTTATAGAGCCAAAGCTCCATCCCTTTCACCATTCAAGTCAAATATTATGGAGACAAATAATCCATTTTTTGACTCTCTTTTTTTCTCTTCTCACCGCATTCTCAACCTTCATTGATGAATGCTTTTTATTTTATTTGATGATAGCCCACATGAGATAGACCAACACAAATTACTAGATAAAAAAATAACTTGCATTTATTACTAGGTTTTTATTTTTCATTGATATACTTATAAATATGTATTATAGATAAGTGAATTATGATTGTATGCCAATTATTAAAATAAATATGAACCTTTTAACATTTTTTTATAAAGGAATCAGTTATTTAATTAATTTTATTTTTAATTTTCAGAAAAAAATATATGTTTATTTTTTATAACATTAAAAAAAATATATTCACTTATATTATAAGAAAAATAAACATATGTTTTTTTCTTAAAAAATGTTAAAAATAAAAATTCATATATATAGTGGTTTATGTCATACCATTAAACTAAATTATTATGAATTATTTGCAAACAATTAATCATTTATATTTTATTGGAATTTGAAAATAAAACCTCACTATTTCCTAGATACATTCGTATTAATATTTTAAAAACTTTCATCTAAATTTTATAAAATATAATATTTTAAAAAAAAATTATAAAAAATAACACCTTCAAATTTATAATAATAAAAATAGCATTCAATAATGTTAAATGTGATTTAATTGGACGACATTAAATATTGAATATGAATAAATGATCAAGTTTATTTTGAACGACTCCAATTGAACGGCGTTAAATGTGAAATAATGTGACAAACTTTTTTTAATAGTGAAAATATAAGTTAGACATATTTTTGTGATTATAAATTTTAAGTGTATTATTTTGATTGTTTTCTCAAATTTTTTGTACTTTTTGGAATTCTCCCGATATTTTTAGATTTTTTTAAATAACTATATTACTCACTTATTCATAAATAAATCTCGAATCATATACTTTCTATGTCCAAAATTAACAACAAGACGTCAAATCACAAACTGAATGAGAGTAATTTTGAAAACATTTTATAACCATATTTTCATTTTTTAGCCCCAGTAGGACTTTACTTTGTTAAGTTAGTTGGAGGGTGGAGTAGTGGGGAGGTAGGGAGTCACGGTCACGGATGAATGTGATGCCACATTCCCCCAAAACTGACAAGAGTGGTACTGCTTTGTAACTCTTATTAACTATTATTTAGGACAATATGTAGCATTTTGATATTTTAGATTAACTTCACACTGCTTAAGTCATCAAATTCATAGCAAATAAGTGTTGGCTTAGTTATGCGCTCTATTGTAGAGTTTTATGTGAATAGAGTTTTTTAATCTCGTCTAGACAATGATTAGTTTATGAGGGTTGAATTGAGATTAATATGTAATCCAATCTCTCTCCCTTATAAAATCAAGTTCAAATTCCAACAATGTAAAAATTTAATTTATTTCACCTGCGGCACACCCATGTTTGACCTTTACAATACTTAAGATTCAATTAGGTTAAGCTACTAAATAATTTTTCTCACATATAATTTCGATTCTAAAAGAGATCACCACACGATTTCGACATTGTAACTGTTGGTTAATTTAAACTTGTGCCACTATGTCAAATTAGAAAACATGCTTTTCAGGCCAATTAAAAGATATTGTAGACTCTTACTATATGTATTGTTTGAAAATTAATGGTGGGTAATTTTTTTTTTAAATATTTTTATTTTACGGAAATTACTGTGAAAGTGCTAGTAGTCAAAGCCAAAGAAAATGAACTTATCAGTTCCAATTTTCTCCTATAACATTTATCTCCCATTCCATTTTTTTTCTTCCTTGGAATCTCCCATTCCGTTTAATTTCTATTTCCACACGATCTTACCACAGCTGCCTTCTATGCCTTTAACAAAATTAGATGGCACAAAGGCAACTGCTTCAACAATATAAACAATATTCCCTTCCCTCCCAGCCAAAATAAAATAAATAAAATAAAGACAAGAAGGGACTATACTTCCCTTCTTTCTCTCTCTCTCTCTCTTAAATCTAATATTCCCTCCCCTGTTATGCTTTTCCCTGTGAATGTTATTAATATATGTGCATATGGCCATGGGTCAGCTGTAAGCAAACGCTGGCTATCTCAATACTGCATGCCATCAGCATAGATCAGAGAACCTGCTATGCAAATCTGTCTTTCAATTATGCTTTAAGATTACGCCAATGCATCAACTTGTCTTCTGGTCAATCGTGCATATAAGCCATCCTTATTGAGAAGCTCGCTGTGACTCCCAATCTGTGTATATGACACAAGTTATTTTCTTTGCAGTTCACAGTTTACACAATTTGGAAAACTAGAAAAGAAAAGAAAAAAATTCTCTATTTCAAAACATTTTTGCAGGCAAAGTTCGATATTTTCAACATTATTTCAATTTGTTATTTTTTTTCTTTATACTTTAGAGCTACGTCCCACCATATAGCCCATAGGTTTAAACGTCTCAAATGAATCAAAGAAAACAGATCTTAAAAGCAATGGCATTCCAAATTCCACAAGACAGGTCTAAGACCGCTAAGTAGGTTGATTGGTGCATGAAACTTGGCTTGTAAGGAAGAAACTATTATCATACATAACTACGGAGCATATTACGACTCGGATAATTATATGATACAATGACACAGTTTTAGTTCAACAACTTTACCTCGACAATTTTACCACCGTCCATTACTACGATCCTGTCAGCAGCTTGTATGGTAGAAAGCCTGTGAAAAATGGGCGTCCATTGAAGAATGAAAACAAAGTATTAACAAAGACTTTTATTAAGGAAAATTTACCTGTGAGCAATAACTATGACAGATCTCTTAGTAGTCATATCACTTCTGACAGCACGAAGAACACCCTGTAGATTACAACAGGAAATGGCTTGTTTAAGTGTTTTCTTCCTCTATCTTGTTTAATAAGAATCTTTTTTCTTAGATGGGAATTTCTACTTCCTTTACATATTAGCTGGAGGATTTTAATATCTACCTTGACATTATATTCGCTCTCAGCATCCAGTGCACTGGTAGCTTCGTCAAGGATCAAAACAGTTGGATCTCTAAGAATAGCCCTAGCAATGGCAATTCGCTGCTTTTGTCCTCCACTAAGTAAATCATCATCAACTAGAGTGTTGTAACCACTGGGAAGCGCTGAAATGAAGTCATGCGCATATGCCTGCTTTGCAGCCCATTCAACATCACTCTGACTTACATTTCTATGACATCCATATCTGATATTTGAGCTAATATCCATACGGAAAAGCCTGGGTTCCTGCCATTGTGTTATTGTAAGGAAAATAGAAGATGCAAAAGATGAAATCGTTTCATGCTAGAATAACAAACCTGTCCCACAAAGCCAATTCTTTCTCTCCACCACATGACATCCAACTCTCTCAGTGGAGATCCATCAATTAAAATCTGCATCAAAAATCCACATGAATACTGATAAGCATTTAAGCTAAGCACGCGATAGCTATAACAAGCATGGAATAAATAAATGTTACAACCAATAAATAAAACCATCACTTTTGCCAACACTTCAGGGATAGTCTAGGATGCTTTCACCGCTAAAGTTTAGGCAATGATGGTTCAAATTCATGCTAATGCTAACTTCCACAACATGAAGTGATCTCAATTGCACATTACCATAACCAAATATTTGTGAGGTCAAAAAGAGATTCACCTGACCACTCGTTGGCTCGTACAGACGGAGCAGTAGGTTAACGAGAGTGCTTTTTCCACTACCACTAAGACCAACCTTAAGCCATAGAAGTATCGAGTTATTACTTAATGACAGTCATCAAGTAAACAACACGAATCAAATAAGAAGAAAATCAAACATTTCTTACAATTGCAACCACTTCATTAGGATGCACAGAAGCGCTTACATCTTGCAGCACTGACACCTATTAAATTTCTGATCGTCAATTCTTCCTCCACTATGAGTAAATATAATTCAATAGAGTTCCAACGGCAAGATAATAAACATAAACTAGCACATAATGGAAAAAGTAGCAATTAAGTCTAAACAATGTAGTGAACACAATAATTATTTACATCTGGGGCTAACAACAAGAGAATATTTCTAATATAACAGAAATGCTTCATGGAAGGAAAAAAAGAAGTAAAAAACAGTGGCACCAAAGTGATAGTTATTTCCAGTTCAACATTTTCTCCATGTTACTATAATGAGATATACAATCCTAATACCAACATATTCTCGTAAATCAACAAAGGAATGGAGCATAGAGAGAACACCAGAAGCCAGTATAATGCTGAGGATAGGGTACGTACTGTTGGCCTTGAAGAATAATGAAAAGATACATTGACAAACTCAATATTCCCAATCAGTCTTTGCAATTTAATTCCTGTATCACAGTAGTATTCACAATCCAATCAATTAACCAAAATAAAACTAAGGATGAAGAATAACAATGGTCCACTAACTATGACCAAAGTGTACAAAAGTTCACTAACTTTTGAGTAGGGTACTACAAGTCTACTTATTATTAAAAAGTGGATCAGAAATAGAGCACGTGAAGACACATGCGTATTTTTAAAGTTACTATGTGTTTTTAAATAAATTGTTATGTGTTCAAATATATCAAGTTCATATTTTTTGAATTGCAATTAATTTGGCATATTTTTTGAGTTGCAATTAATTTGGAAAAACATAACTCAAAAAAATACGCCCATGTGTTTTCACATGTTCCATTTCTGACATTTTTAAAAGTTTTGAACTTATGGTCTACTTTTTAATAGTTAGTAGACTTGTAGTGCCCAATCTAAAAAAGTTAGTGGGTTTTTGTACACTTTGGTCATAATTAGTGGACCATTATTACCATTATCCTAAAAGTAAATTCTATAAGATATACACAGTGGCTGCAGCTGAAAAATGCATTTTTAATATAGACTACATCAAATAAGAACAGAAACACATCACATTCAACCATACAGAGTAGAATTTCCAACTTTTCTCTAGATGAAGCATTTTCTTTTTTCGTGTGAAAGATGCCCATAAAGATAAGGAGCAGTGTGCCATTAGGTCTTTAAATAAAAAAAATACAGTCAAAGATAGGCAAGAATCTAACAGCTAAATTCTGTTTTAATCTTCACTAATCATATTTTCATATATTAAGCAAGATCCCTTTCCCCATATAAAAATTAAAAAACAGAAAATATAGTAAAAGCTGCAACTAATATTTTAATATCTTGTAGGCATTTCACCAAGTTCATAATTGCTTGCCTTTAGATACAAATTGGTCACTAGGCGCAAGATCCATCAATTGGAAGACTTTTTCACTTGCACCTACAGATTGCATTAGAGAGGATATATTGTCCCCAACCCACCATGTTGAATAAATTAACCATTCACCATATAGTATAAACTTCGTAAGTTGCTCTGCAGTAGTATGACCAGCCAGAATAGACATTCCTCCAATCAGCACGGCAATAACCTATTGGGAAAGAAAACAAACAAATAAATAAAAGGCTGGCATCAGAATTCAACCACAAGAGCTCTCACATGAGAAAGAATAATAACTTATAAATTACTTTAAGCAGACATTCTTCTTTTTCTAGTTGGCATTCTAAAAGATCTCAGTGTGCAGAATTGGATTATTTAAAATAGTTCAAATTGAATGCAGCATCCACTTATTGATAGCATCAAAAAAAGGTCTAGTAGAGACAAAGCTAGAGAAGCAGACATTTGGTTAAGTATTAGAATTTTGAAATGCCAAGCTCAACTGCTTGGAGATGTTTGAAGTCCTTTGAAGAAAACATAACCCAAATTGAATGCTATAACATGGACTAAAAAATAAATTAGCATTGTCCAATTTATAGTGCGTCTAGAGTACAAATATCTCATTGCACGTGTATTTCAGGTTGCCTAACATACAGGTAAATATTCCAACCTGAGTTGAATGATAAAGAGTGTTGAAACTCAGGTTCCATAATCCATATGCAGCACTTTGTCGTAAGCTTAAATCAGCCAACTTCCCTAGCCACTGATTGTACCTATATACCAACATGAATAAATAGTTGTAAGAATCGTCCAAAAAGCATTTTCAGCTGCTTGCACACACCTATCTTTAATCGCACCAGGTGTTACGAGAAGTGTAAATATATAATAATCGACAGAAAAAGCAACTCTTCTAGTAACTCTTACCTTCCAAATTCTTCTTTCTCTGTTCCATAAACACGAACAGTTCTCATTAAAGAAAATGTCTCTTGGGCAACCTGCAATAAAGAACGGAAATTATTAGAGACAAATATTAAATAAAAAGCTATAGCTCATTGTCTACCTCATTAGCAGAAGCAGTGAACTCTTGAGTTATCCTTGCTGCCTTTTTCTGGTACCTATGTCAAACCACATCTTTGAGTCAACCACCTGTCCCCATTCCAGAGAAAAATGCAAAATAGGAAAGCAAGGTCCATTTCCTAGTAAACACCTTCTGCTCAAACACTAAATACTCAACTAATCCGAAACTACCACAATTTGGCCTTTATCCGAATCGACTCTTAGTACTAAAATATTTGAAAAGGTCAATTTAAAAAAGAATATTAGAACATATTGACAGATCGCTTGATTGATTTTTGGCATGAGAGTATTCTATCGAAGTTCAATCGATCGAGTAAATATAGAAACAACTCTATAGAGACTCAACATGAGTCAATCGAAGCCCGATTGATTGATACCTTGGTTGATTGATCAACTAATAAATAAAAACTAATTATAAGTGTTGTGAAAGTGTACTAATGAATGCATGTGTGCAATACTAAATGTGATAGTTGTGAAGGATATACTTGAGATTTGACTATTCAAAACTCGAACATTTCTTCAACTTAGCTTGAAGGACTTACTTAATGAGTCTAAAATTTAATTTACAAGTAAATATTTTATTTATAAAAATTATCAACATTCATAATTCTTTACATCCAACAATATAAACTAGCCTTCTGTCAGCAAAGCTAAACAAAAATAAAATTTTCAAGCAAAACATTCTCAATTTCAGGAAAACACCTAAGAAATCACAGAGAAACTCTCACCTGCCATAAACCAGCATAAGTGCTGCTAAAGTAGAACATATCACTAACGTGCATAAACCAAGTGGCAATGACAGAATTAACAAGTAGATCAATGCTCCTGTACCCTGGAAAAGTACCAAGGGAAATAACGGTAAATCCTCATAATGTATTATGTATGCAAAATAGAAGGCAGTAATACTTTAATCGAGAAAAAAACCTGAAGAACATTGCGTAATATCAAATTAAGATCATTTCCAATGACCCTTGAAACTTGCTGACAATCCGCTCCAAGCCTACTTGTCAAATCACCAACTGTTTCAGTGTCAAAAAAGGATATATCCTGTAGCATAGACAATCATACATGTCAGGAACTGCAATAGCTTGCTTGCAAAGAAATTATAAAGCTTTTAAAAGGATTCAAATCAAAAATATATTTACAACCTGACGAAGAAGGCTAGAATATAGTGTTTCCCTCATTCGCTTGACCTGCAGAAGATGTATAAATCTCTAGTTTATTGAAATATAAAACAATAACTACCACATAAGAAAAATACTTAAGTGTGATATTCATTTCCCATCACCACAGACAGGGTACATAAAAAAACCAAATAAGGTACTGCATAATTAATTGAGTTTCAATAATGAACAGAACAATAAAGAGAGGGAAAAAAAATTAAAAAATAGAAGCTTGACAAGGTTTTGTAAGGCTAATGTTTTGGGTGAGAAAACATCTTACAGCTTACACATTATAATGCTTTAATGTATTTAAGATCTAAAGTACGTCGTAATATAATATAAAATGAATATTTAATTAGTAAATAGAACAGAAGGTGACCAGGATCATATTTGCAATCCCAAAGCAGCAACCTCGTAGACCACTGGAAATCCAAATAAGCAAATTATCAGTCGGTAAACCCACAAGACATTATTAATACAGAGAGCTCAAATGCCTCGATCATATAAAGAAAATGCTAAATGTCACAAATCAATAAAGTGGTAGAGTGTGAATAGATATTACAATATAACAAACAAGACTGCATCCAATGAGACATTCCTTTTGTAAATCAATAGAATTACAATGAAAGCTTGACCATACAAACTAATAGCATTCAATTATATTTATGCGAGAGATGTATAGAAAGTGGGAAAAAAAACCATCAAAATGTGAAACTTGAAGTATAAGGGAGCCTTTGACCATACAAGATCTTGACCTGCAAATTCCAGAAATGACACAAAGCAGAATCAAGAGGCGCACATTGCGATGAAACACCGCAACATTGCCGCTCTGGGCTGTAAAGATTGATGCCGTCAAAAAATGCGGTATTGATATCTCCGAAAGCTGAACAGTCATTTACAAGAAAATTTAAATGAACAAAACAAAATCAAAATCCATACAAAATGAACAATATTGTCGAAGCTGAAACTCACCGCCGCAAAAATTAGAGCAGAGAAAGCGGCAATGATAACCCAACGATCTTTAGAAACCAAGCCCCACATCCGAGAAAGTGCTCGAGTTACAGTGACAGGCTCAGCCAAAATCCTCTCTTCCACATCATCATCAAATCTCCACCAACTTCCTCCAGGAAGAAGGGAGGGTACAAAAGAAATCCACCGTCGCAACCGCTCAATGAATTTACTTTCCACCGCTTTTCCTTTATTAACATCCGCAATATTTTCTGAACTGTCCTGAATTGAGTAGCCATTAATTGAAGCTGACTTCAAAGGAAGTACAAGAACTCGCCTACATTCATAAGAACGATAAGATAAAGAGACTCGGACCTTAGGAATGGAATTAAAATGGAGCTTATTGGGAAGAATTCTAAAAGGAAGTTGATTGTCATGAGACCGGGAGACAAGATAAGGCTGTAAATTGCAGAGTAGCAGAGCCATTTTTAAGAATCTGAATTTGAAGATAAAGCAAAGAGCTTCAATTTAAATTTCACTAATTTTCATGGTCCAGTTTCGTGGAGACGAAGGGGGCGAAAATGGGCACTTTGCTAGTCCCGCTCGATGGCTCCAAATAGAACGGGACCGATTATAAGTTGGGACCCACACAGACGCACTGATTGGTTATAGCGTGGAAGCATGAACAACACTAGGACACGCTTGATTTAAAACGACAACGTTTTAATGACCACTGTCGTGTTTGAGAAAGGCAAGCTTCTTTCTGTTATAGGCTTGTAGCCACTTTCCACACGGCTCTTATCTTCAAAGAGACACGTCTAAAATTATTACTAAGGTCAAGGGCAATTTAGTCCTAGAGAAGTTAACTGAACTACCTAAATATCTTCCAGGCTTGGCTGTCTTATCGGCAGGAACCTCAAATCCCACTCTTCTCTGGTCCCTAAGATCGTCGTCTCCGCCATCCATGGCCGTGATTCTTGGAAATATAGCTGTTCTACTTGATGTGGCCTCTCCATGGGCTGTCATATTAGATCGAAAAGCACGCCCGATGTCTAACGACGGCGTTTCAAACATTAATTTGCCCAAGAGAGAATCTCATACCTACAACGCCTTTATCGCTGCGACAAAGGGTTTCGACTTGGACGGTGGAGAGGCGAAGAAAGAGCGCGTGGTGGTTCGTGGGAAGGCGAATTCAAAGGTGAACGGTGTGGATTTCGATAGCGATGAAGAGGGGAATGATAATGGGAATGGATATAGTGGAGAGGAAGATGAGGACTTTGATTGGGAGAAGGAAATGCGAAGGAGAGTGAAGGAGATTGAGGAGAGAAAGGAATTGGTAAAGAAAGCCGAGGAATTGCAGAGTCAAATGCAGGATGGGGAAGGGGAAGCGGAAGGCGATGATAGAGAAGAATCTGAGGAGGAGAAGCGGATGCGAGTTCGAAAGGAGCTTGAGAAGGTTAGCCAATACCTTCTTTTATGATCTATGCTGTTAGCTTTCAGTAGATCGAAATATTCGGAAGAACACTTTTACAATTGAAGTAATTTTCTTCATAGCTATGGTGACAGCTGCAAAGCCCCTCAATTGTGGAATTTTCTGCTCTCTTTTTTTTAAGCAAATGATTTTAATTTTTCCATGATGAAAACTGTTGATGGATATTGTTGAAAATTTTATGTTTTCTGCTAGAGTACATGATCAATTAAAATAGGACTTAGTTGTGGCTACTGAATTTGGAATGAACGCTTGTCCAGAATAGGGGCGGCAATACTGTCATGAAAAAAGTTAAATAATTTCTGGTTAGAACCACAATTCCGAATTGTAGTAGTAAGTTTATATGCTTATAAAGGTGATGATTTTCCCTAAAGAAAATAAAATGATTTAATTTTTTTCCTAGGTCTTTTAACACAAAAATGTAACAGGCTAAGTACGCTAACATAACATGATTGCCAGTCCTTGACTTGCTCTTGCTGTGTAGTTAAGTTAGATGGTTATTTTTTCCTGCGGATAAATTTGTGATTGATATTACTAACGAATAGGGGCCACTGTGTATTAAAAGTCAGTCAACACTTCTTAACTGTTCAAGTACATTCCACCTAATACATGTAAAAGTGTTTCCTGAATTTGTTATTTCAATGGAGAATGCAGGTTGCCAAAGAGCAAGCAGAGAGGAGAGCCACAGCACAATTAATGTTCGAGTTGGGACAGAAGGCTTATGGTAAAGGGATGTATGGTCGGGCCATTGAGTTTCTAGAAGGTGCACTTACCATTATTCCCAGACCAACTTTGCTTGGCGGTGAGGTTGGTTATTTCCAGATTAATAATCATTCTTGGAAGGTTTAATGGGAGATATTTGATTGTTGATTACTAATGCACTAAATTTTGTTTGTATTCAGATCCAAATATGGCTTGCCATGGCCTATGAGGCTAACAACCGCCATGCAGATTGCATTTCTCTCTATCAGCAATTGGAGAAGAAGCATCCTAGTGTCAGCATCCGACGACAAGCTGCTGAACTTCGTTACATTTTGCAAGCACCAAAACTCAAGATATCCCGAGAAGAGATGGTGACTATACCAATGATCGGTTCTAGTTATGACAGGTAATGGTCATGTTGGAAGCAAATATGTGTCACTTACTGTTGAAAATTTTGTTTTGTTCCAAAGGCTACAAAATTTGAGGCTTCTATATGTATGTGTCATGTAAATTTATAGTTTGTGTGTTTCTTCCTGGATGTGAAACCTTTTTACGACAAATCTTCTGTGCTATATACCACAGTCGTCCAAGCCTGTAGCAGCTCCTAAACTTAGTTTCAACAACTTTCTGGATATACTTAAGAGGTGATACATCCTTACCTTTTATGACATGGTGCCTTGTTCGATGAACCAATAACATTGCTTTTAGCATCTTTTCTCAGCCTGATAGGAATGATGGCTTTCATCTGGTCAAAAATATCATCATTACTGATTTATCATGACTTACAATAGTTGCTTCAGGACTTCGCTGTAAATTGATTCATCCCTGTCTCTTCTGGTTCACAATTATTTTAACAGCATATTTATTAGTGCCCTTTTTATTGTTATAACTATATTTGCATGGATTGGTTTCTTGATATAATGACTCCATACAAACCCCTCTTTTTCTGCAAAGTGCCTCTGAGTTCTATAAGTTTTACGAAATTATGATGTTGATGGTGTTACTGCGGTTACTAATGTAGCTATGCTGCAACATGGAGTGATAAGAACAAGGACAAGGACCAATCAAGTCCTGGATCAACAACAAACCAGCTTCCATCATCCAGAGATTATTGGGGGGACTTCCTGGTCTGGCAGCCTCCAATTGGGTTGGAGAAGAACCAGGCATTTTGGATAGCCTTGACATTATGGTTTGGCTTAGTTGGGGCAGCTCTCTTTCTTCAAAGATGAAGTATGTATAATTACACCACGATAGTATTTGTCAATATGTGTTGAATCTTTTTTTAATAATTAGCATATCATGTTAATATGTTATAGCTATGTCTTATTCATTGTAAAATTATTGAATTTGTTAAAGTTCGAAGGTCTTCGGTATATGTTCTTTTTTATAACTTATCACTATAAATGTACAAAAACTTAATAAACACAATTAAAATTTCTTTATAACAAAACTAGCACCCTATGGACATATCTAAAATGAATCCATCTCTGTTAAAATTCTGTCAGATAGTGATTTGGAGCTTAGATGAACACCCATAGTTCACTATGCATGAAGAGGACACATGTTTAATATGCATATGAACCATTGATTCAAGCTTCAAACAACTTTAACTTGAAAGATGCTCAAAATTTCCTGCTCTAATCGAAACCTAGATAAAGTTTACTTCCTAAATCGGCAATGATATTGTTTAGAGAAAATCTTTCTCTCTCTAGAATTATGCTTTCTTCAAGTTTCACTTCCTATTAACCAAACAGTAGTTTAGTACAGAATATTTAGAGAAAATGGTTATTGGAAGTTTGGAACAACCGGTGAACTACATAATGTTCAATATCGTCAATCACATGAATATACCGTCATGAACTCCATGCTATCTTTTCAGAAATAGTTAAAAGTGGAGATAGCTAAAATTGGAGAGGAGAATGAGAAAGTGGGAAATTCTAATATTGTTATTGAAGAGTACATCTTATATTTAATATTTTATTTTTCGACACTGAACATAAATACTATCTAAGTTAGGCTTATACAATTACAAAAGATAATAAACTAGATGTAAACAAAGACATTAAATAATGACCATAAGACATTAATATAAAAGAACCACAACCACTTGGATCTTGTATAGCTGCTTCCACAATCCACTTGCTTTTGAAGTTTAACCATTATTCCAAATTAGCTGTAAATATGACTCTTTACACTAATTTGAAGAATCGTAGATTAAATAAGAGATAATTGATCATAAAAAAGGTTTTTTTAATCCATTATTGGGTCAATGGAACAACAGAGAGCCTCCAAAAATTTAGGGCAAACTTTGGAAAAAAGTAATAAAAAAAGGCACTTTTTTATCAAGTATAGGAGACCGTAAGAGTGTAAGAGAGAGACAATAATGTTTCTATGAATGTAGGAGAAACATTGAAATCCATAAGAGTGTAGGGGAGACTTAATAAAGTTCTTAAGAGTGTAGGAGCATAATAAATTCCCTAAAAGTTTAGGAGCAGAGTACAGTTTCTAGGAGTTTCTAGGAGTGTAGGAGAGACACAAATATGTGACAAAGTAATTGCTCAAAACTTACCAAGAAAAACTCCAATTAAAACCAATCATTTTTACTTTTTATTTTTTTTTGCTAGTACAAAGACAGTTTTCAGTCGAAATAAGATGAATACCATATGCTATTCAACTGTATCTACTAAGGGAATATCATGTGCTTAAAAAAAATCCCTCCAAATCTTGAAGTAAAGCTTTTTGGGCAATTGTATGAACTATATAGTTGATCTCTTTAGGCACTCATCTAACTGTGATCATGTTGAAATAAGAGAATTTGTTCTTTACTTCGTTCAGGATCTACTCAACTGGCTATTAAAGTCCTTTGTTATATAGCTTGCACTTTCTTACCATCCTTCCAAGCAGCATCAAAATTGATCTTGATTGCACCCAATGGTGGTCTTTTCCATTTAGTTGAATTTAAGTGGAATTGAGCATGATATGTGGAATTTTCTTGTGAGCTGGATGTACTATGAATCCAAATGTTACTAAATTCTTCTAATCTTTACCGCAATTGATGCATAATGATGTGAGAATTCAAAGGCTCTTTCTTGAAGATAATAACAATTCATTACCTCTAAACTTGCTCAATCATAATCATCTCGTTAGGCTATTAATTTAATATAAAGAACATATGTTTAGTTTATTTACAAAACTAAATATAATAATGCAACTCCAAGATTTCCATCAAGACTCAATGATTTTACACTTGATGAAAAGGTGTGTTGAAAAATTAGTGTTGGAAACGTCAAGGCCAAAGGCCAAGGCCTAAAGGCCTTTCTAAATAAAACAAGCTCTCTCAAAGTTGTATTCTTTCTTTCATATTTTTATTACAATTCTATAGCTATATATAAGGAGATTTACTCCTTGAATTACTATTTGAATTAAACATTCCTTGATTTACTCTTTGAATTAAGGATTCCTTGTTTTACTCCTTGAATTAAGGATTCCTTGTTTTTCTCCTTGAATTAATGATTCCTTGTTTTTCTCCTTGAATTAATGATTCCTTGTTTTTCTCCTTGAATTAATGATTTCTTGTTTTACTCCTTGAATTAAAGATTTCTTTTTTTTCTCCTTGAATTAATCCTTAAAGTAAGGATCACAACTCCTTGATTTATTCCTTGAATTAAGGTTCTTGATTTACTCCTTAAATTAAGGAGTTGACACTCCTTAATTTGCTCCTTAAATTTATCTCCAATACTCCCCTTCAAGCTGGATCCATAAGGTTTATGAATCTAAGCTTGAAAATCGTTGAGCGATGAGAAGCAAGGCGTGAAAGGTAAAACTAACAAAAATGCTGATTACGATAGCAAAAAAAAAACAAAATTATTATTGTCGATGTGGGACCTTTCCTTTTATCACAATACTTCCCCTCCACATCGGGCAGGTAGGAGCTACAGGAGAGATTTAATCTATCATCGCCAAGAGCTTGGTTTCAATGTGGGACCTTTCCTTTTACCACAATACTCCTCCTCCATATCAAGTCGTTAGAAGCTGTAGGATAGATTTAATCCATCATCGCCAAGAGCTTGGTTTCAATGTGGGATCTTTCCTTTTACCACAATACTCCTCCTCCACATCAAGTCGGTAGAAGCTATAGGAGAGATTTAATCCATCATCGCCAAGAACTTGGTTTCAATGTGGGATCTTTCCTTTTACCATAATGCTTCCCCTCCAAATCGGGCAGGTAGGAGCTATAAGAGAGATTTAATCCATCATCGCCAAGAAATTTGGTTTGAAAAAACAAAAAGAATAAGAAATCGCTCTGATAGAGTGTCAAACGCACTTTGAGCAAAGGAATAACAATTTTTTTTTTCAAGAAGATCGACTTGCTCTGATACCATGTCGAAAATTGGTGTTGGAAACGTCAAGTCCAAAGGCCAAAGGCCAAGGCCTAAAGGCCTTTCTAAATAGAACAAGCTCTCTCAAAGTTGTATTCTTTCTTTCATATTTTCATTACAATTCTATAGCTATATATAAGGAGATTTACTCTTGAATTACTATTTGAATTAAACATTCCTTGATTTACTCCTTGAATTAAGGATTCCTTGTTTTACTCATTGAATTAAGGATTCCTTGTTTTTCTCCTTGAATTAATGATTCCTTGTTTTTCTCCTTGAATTAATGATTTCTTGTTTTACTCCTTGAATTAATGATTTCTTGTTTTACTCCTTGAATTAAAGATTTCTTGTTTTACTCCTTGAATTAATCCTTAAAGTAAGGATCACAACTCCTTGATTTATTCCTTGAATTAAGGTTCTTGATTTACTCCTTAAATTAAGGAGTTGACACTCCTTAATTTACTCCTTAAATTACTCCTTAATTTTATCTCCAATAGTGTTCACAATCCTCTAAGGCTTCGTTGCACAGGACATAGTTTGTGTCCTCAATAGTCATGAACTTTTGCGCATGTGCTTTAGTAGGTAAAGCATTATGGAAAATTTTCTACAATAAAATTTTGTGGCTTCATGTAATGCCAACTTTCAATTTTTTGTAATTGCTTGTTTTCTCTTATGTCACGATGGTGAACTAACTTGTTTTGTATTTCTTCAACAGAAAATTTATTTGACCCGTTTCTATATCAATCAATTTTTCCTGCATTGTTTGGATACGGTGGTGTAAGCATAAGGATAAATTTTAAAATGTTTGGCCCAAAGAGATGAATTCTATCACATTATCATTGATTTGTTGAATGTAATTCAAAATCGATGATAGATCTGCAATTAGAGTTTTCAAGGATCCCTAGCTACCTGTTTTAATGGAATAAAAAATACCTAAAATGTAAGAAGGAATAATGACTAATAAAAATAGAGGCATTAACTTTTTTTAAACCAATTGAGTAAATAGCAAGATCAAGTCCAAGCCATTTGAGAAGGGAAGAAGAAAGTGAGAACATGCCAACCAAATTCAAACAAACTAGAAAATATGTCTTCTTCTTCTTTTTTTTTAAATCAATGGGAATATAGAAAGTGTTAAATGAATATGAGAAGTTAAAACAAAATTTTACATTAATTCAAAACAAAAATATGGTACAAGAGAAGTCAAAGGCAATCCATGAATACCTGTAAAATAGAACAAATGAAATGAACGAAATTGAGAATGTAATAGTGGTTAGTTTTCTTTAAGACTTTTTTCTTTTCTTTTTCAAATAGGTATCGGATTAATAAGATAAACTAGTTCTAGAAAATAAACAAGAAGTCTTTAAGATTAAACATTGTTCTATTGACATATTCAAAAATTGTTTAAAGTGGATCGGAGAATGAGAAATCCAAAAATACTTCTACTTGTTAATAATATTAGAATACATAAGTAAACTTAACATATTGACAAAAAAATGAAGTGAAACACCTAAATATATAAATAAATTAAACATTTAATATTTATTCTTATAACACAATCTAATGTTCTTAATTTTTCAACTTGATTAGTTCATCATATCTTAATCTCAAAATATAATCTTTACTAATTATATTTATTGTTGTCTTTTATCAAGCAATAAATATTTATATTTTTTATAAAAATAATTACATTAATTTTATATTTTGTTAATCTCAATTACAAAACCATTATTTACTTTTTTCAAAAAATAAATAAATAATTTCTTAAGTAAGATATCTTAACATACAATTCAAAAATTTTAAGATTTCTTTATTTTCATTAGTTTATTGACTCACACGTGTGAAGTCCAATGTTATTAAAAAAATGTAAGGAATCTCTATTTTAAAAAAAAAATGAACTCTTCCTATCATTCAAATAACATTAATTACATTTTTTTTGAATTCTTTATTTTCATTAGTTTATTGACTCACACATGTGAATCCCAATGTTAATAAAAAAAATACAAGGAATCTCTATTTAAAAAAATGAAATTTTCCTTTCTTTCAAATAACATTAATTACAATCCTATCATTCCTCTCTCAATTGCTTACATCTAATTGCAAAGCCTCCCAAAAAAAATTATCATCAAAATTCAAGAGTGAAAATTAATAGAAGCCAGTTTAGTACCCAAATGAACAACTAGATTTTGATCCTTAGGTTTAAAACGAAAAGAAAAATCATGCACAGCAGATATGTATCTTTAATTGTAACATCCTTAGTGCAAAACATTAAAGGAATCCCTTTGCTTTGAATTTGAAAATATCTATCTTTTAAAAATTAGTCATTTTGAAAATATCTATCTTTTAAAATTTTATTTATTTTGAAAATATCTTACATGTAAAGTAGGAAAAATCTACACATTATTCATCAACAAACCTAGAATAAACACTTAAGAAGAGAAAAAAAAACTTTTTTTAACAAATGATGCATAAAAATCCCAACTACATCATTTGTCTTAAGCCTACACTAAATATAGTTTTGATTATATATATAATCACATAAAAGAAATTGAGTGGATAAATAATAAGTAAAATTATATTTAATAACCATTTTAATTGGTGAAATAATTATTTATAATCATTTTTACCTTCAAATTTTAAAACAAAGAAATTAGAAATCGGATTGTTGTATGTTTAATAATGAATTTATATTATCGTAAAATAATGAATTTATATTTTTTAATTTTCATATTTTTATGATTAAAATTATTTTTTATATAATTTTTCATTATATTTTGATAATTTAACATTCTGTAGAAAAATGATTATAGTTGTATTACTAGTTTGGAGTGTTAAAATGGAAATTTAATTAAATTTTCTTTTTATAATTTCAAGATTTGATTCAAATTTTAAAGCTAATTTAAAATCAAAAATAAAAAGTAGAAATGATGAAAAATTATAAATTGAATAATTGTACAACTATATACATCAGTTGTAAAATTCAAAATCATTACTCATGTATTAAAATAATAGACTTTTATATTATATAGCACAAAACACCAAATACAACTTTTTCTTATAAAAGTAAAAAGTACAAAAAGAATCATCTGTAAAATTTTTAATAATAAAAATAATATGATACTAAATTTAAATATTATTTTAAAAAAATAATTAATCTAATAAATATTAAAACTAGTAATTCGTGTAATGAGATTTATTATTTTTAAAATAATAGCTTTAAATCACATAAAAAATATAATTTAATAAAAATTTAAATTATAATATTAAGAGACACAATTAATATAAAACATTATTTTTATTATTTTTCATTCCATCTTACAAATTTAAATTATTTCTAATAAAAATCCATAAATTACAAGTACAAAAGGATAATCTAATAATCTCCACTTGTACTTGTCGAATTAATATCACAAACGCTATTAAATTTTAAGGTATTTTTAAAAATATCTTTAAGATTTAAAAAGGATTAAAAATATCCCTGAAATACAAAGAAATTAAATATAATGAAAATCAATAGTAATATTTCTAAAATGAAAGAAAAAATAAATCAAGAAATTCTAAACATAGAAAGAGAAGATATCTCATGATGTTTTTTTACAGGAAATGATTATAAGTAAAAAGAAATTTAAAAAAAATTCAAAAATCAAAATTAAATCTTAAAGAAGGAGATGAATTTAAAAACTCATCATTTTTTATTAAGAAAATTATTCCCTAAGAAAAACATAATTTATTATGACATAAGTAATAAAGAAATAAGTATCAAGATTATAGATGCAAAAAGAATGTATAATACACCATTAATTGATAAAAAAATTATATTAAACAAGCTATCAAAAATTCCTCATAAAGGTAAAGAAAAAATTATATACATTCATTTAGGAGAAATTCAAATATTAATAAAAGCTTATTTTAGAGAAGAAATAGATATACCAATAAAAATAATATTATTAGATAACAGAATAATAAATATGAAAGATGCCTTATTAGAAATGATCAATGATAACTTAGGATACCAAAAGTTAAAATTTATAATATATCTTAGATTTGTTATTAATATCATAATAAAAATCTAAATCAAGTATTAAGTTTAGCTTATGAATTTGAAAGATGAGAATTAATGAAAGAAGGAAATAATCAATTTTCAATACATTATCCAGTAGCATATTCTTTAACAAATAATCATAATAGTTCAATATATAGACAAAATGAATTTATAGAAATAGATAAAACTTTTAAAGAACTTAGACAAATAATAAAATTAGAAATACTAACAGATTTTGAAATACCAGATGAATGGCAATTGGATATCAAAGAAAACCCTTTGATAACATGAAGAAAAAATAATGTTGTTAACAATAGTAGCATGCCAAAGTTTACTTTTATAGACTATGAAAGAGAAATTTCTAATCAAGAAGAAATTAAAAACTGAAAAATGAAGTCAAAATAATGAAGGTATTAATTCATGATTGTATATTAGGGAAAAATAATGTTTAAAGATAAAATAAAAAATATGCATTTAGAAGTAAATGAAAGTCTACTAGCCGTAGTAATAAACCAAGTAACATTATTTAAAATTGTACAATTATTAATAAAGGAAATGGATTTAATCTAAAAATCAAACACTAAATATTTACAGAAAATAATAAAAGCACAAAAGAATTGCTAAAGGAAATAAATGAATGTAGTTATAATAAACTACAACAAGATTTACATAAAAAAATTTAGAACTAAGAAAATATGTATATAACATACATAGAAATAATGAAATAATAGGTCATAAATATGATCCCTTAAAATGACTAAAAGAATAATTACCTAGAAAAAAAAGAGATAATTTCAATTTAATAGAATATAGAAATGAATTAGAAAGACAATTCATAAACCTTGAAAATAGGGATATAGAAAAATTAATTAGTTTATTGACACTAACTAATAAAAAAATATAAGAACATTATAATGAAAAACTTTGTATGAACAAAAAAGAGAATGATATGATAATAATCAGTGAGACTAATTATAAACTAGAAAACATGACCCCAAAAGGTCATATGAAACCAATTTTATTACCAATCCCTTACCAAGAAGAACATCTGACCCACATTAAGGAGAAATAAATAGGTAAATAATAAAACAACCTGATACCACAAATAGAAGAAGACAACCACCTAAAATGGAGAAATGGTTTCATTAGGGAACTAGATGTAGTATTCCACCTGAATTCAAACTCCATAATAATTATAAGTCTAATCTTATAGATTTAGATTATATAAGAGATAAGAAGAAATCCTTAGATGAATAGACTAGTGGTATGAGTGTACTCATACAAACCTCTCAAACTACCCAAATAAACCCATCAATCTGTAGGGTACTTATAACACATAAAATGATAGGAAATGACAAAGTTTGGTTTTCAAACTAAATAGAGCAACAACATTTGTTAATGCAAGGGAATGTTTTCATAGGAAGGGAATACTTAGATACAATAATAAATGAAATATACAAAGAATTTATTGGAGAAAATAAAAGAAGAACTATCACTGAATATAATGAAAATGAAATCAATGAAATGTTTTCACAGGAAAGGAATACTTAGATACAATAATAAATGAAATATACAAAGAATTTATTGGAGAAAATAAAAGAAGAACTATCACTGAATCTAGTGAAAATGAAATCAATGAAACCAAATGGCATTTAACAAATATGAAAATTTGTAATATGTGTTACATAGATTCTTTTATTTGTGAATATGAAATATATTACTATAAATTATCACCCTTTATGCAAAGAACTTATAAAGATTTTTTCCCAAAAATTACCTAGAACACTACATAAGATCTTAACAAAAAGTTGGAACAAATAAACAGATAAACTATACTAGATACTCTAGGAGAAAGAATAAGAAACCTTAAAAATTGGATTATTATTAAATGCCAAGAAAGAAAATATTATAAACAAATAAGAGAAAATAATAAAATCTGTTGTGATACAAAAGATTTTAGAATAACTGGAAAATATGGGTGTAATATAAAATCTTATAAACAAAAATATAAATTTAAAAAATAATTCATAAAACAAAATTTCCAAAAATATAAAAAAATATTTAATAGAGAAACCTATAAAAAAATATTTTAGAAGAAATAAGTACAAATCTTTTGAAAATAGGAATTATTGCCCTTATGGAAAGAAAAATGAAAATGTTGAATCTGTAATAAAGAAGGACGTTATGCCAACGAATGTCCAAGCAAATTTCAACATAAGAAGGAATTTAAAAAGGAATTTTCATAAAAAACTAAAATCTTGGAAGAAGCTTTCAAAATGGAATTAGAACCAATCTAAGAATCTGATATGGATGATACTTATAGTATCTATCTATTGGAAGAAACTGAGGAAGAAATACTGATTTAGAATCAAATTATGGATATTATTCATCAGAAGATGAATGATTTGTATAGTATTACAAATTCAAATAGTACTTACATTAAAGTAGGACTAAAAATTAAAAGCTATATCACTTATCATTTACACGCATATATATTTACATGAGCTAATATGTGTGTAGCCAATAAATATGTATTTCTAGAAGATAACTAGAAAAAGGCACCAAAATATTTAATTGTAAGAATTGCTAATAATATTACAATAAAAATTAATAAGGTGTTAAAAAATACTTATATAATGATAGAAGGAGAAAATTTTCACATTTCTACCATATATCATCAGCAAACAAGAGTTGATTTATTAATAAGAAATAATTTCCTAAATTTATATCAACCTTTCACACAAAATTTTGACAAAATAAGTCTCACAACCTTAGAAGGAGATATCATCTGTGTCACCAAAATAAGAAAAACTTTAACTGTTTTAAACCCAACTTTTATGCAACAACATAAAAAAGTGAAAACATGGTGAGATAAAAGGTCAGTAAAAACCTTATTTAGAAAATATTTCATTAGATATAAAAGAGAAACAAAACTCTTTTATTAATGAAATATAAGAAGACAAAGCCCTAACAGAAATAAAAAAATTATTAAAAATAGTCAGTTCAAAAAATCCTTTAGATAAAAAAATAAATAAATCTAAAATAATAGTCAACAAAAAATTAAGAGATCCTAACAAGGTTATAAGAGTAAAACCAATGATTTATACTCTAGAAGATAAGATTGAATTTGGAAAACAAATTCAATAACTTTTGGAATTAAAAATCATAATACCAAGTAATTCACCTCAATCTAGTCGAGCACTTTTAGTTGAAAAAGAAGCTGAGAAAAGAAGAGGAAAAAATAGAATGGTAATAAACTTTAAAACATTAAATAAAGAAACCATTGATGATAGATACTTTATTCCAAAAAAGGAAGAAATACTATCATTAATAAAATGAAATAAATATTTCTCGAGTTTTAATTGCAAAAGTGGATTTTAGCAAATAAGACTAATGAAGAATCTAAAAAAATAACGGCATTTAGTTGCCCCCAAAGACAATTCCAATGGACAGTTTACATATGATTTTCAGTAATGAATTAAATAAGCACTATTTGGATATTATATATATTTTACAAGAATGTAGAAAAGAAGGCATTGTACTCTACGAAAAGAAAGTAATACTTACACAACAAAAAATTAAATATTTAGGGTTGGAAATTGAAGATGAAAAACATAATTTACAACCTCATATACTAAATGATATTCAAGGTTTTTTTAGTGAATTAAAAGACAAAAACCAATTACAAAGATTTGTAGGATGTTTAACATATGTAGAAACTTGTAGAAATGAGAAAATTATTATAAGCAAAATTGAAAAAAAGATCATATATGGAAATTGACAGAACAAGATACTTTATATATGGATAGAGTAAAAGCAAAGGTAAATGTTTTTGCCAACTTTATACCACCTAGGGCCAGATGATAAGATGATAATTAAAACATATGTTTAACAAGAATATTGGAGAGCAGTTCTTAAAGCAACAATAGATGACAAAGATGAATATCTTTGTAGATATACATAAGGATTTTTCTAAGGTTCAGAATTAAATTATCATACTAATAAAAAAATTAACTATAAAAAAAGCCATTAAGAAATTTGTAATATATGTTATAAGCTCCATATTCGTTGTTAGAACATATAACAAATTTTTTAGTTATTTTTTAAGAACTAATATTGCAAATGATTATAAACAAGAAAGATTAGTTGGATGATAACAATAATTCGAGCATTACAATTTTGATGTTGAATATCTTTTAGGCTATAAAAATAGCTTAGCAGATGCTCTTACGAGAGAATTAACACCTCTAACTATTTTTATGTTTTCAGGAATGGAACATTTTGACATCAAAATCAAGATAAAGAAAAAGGAGATATAAATCATACATGAACAACTCGAGTTACTATATCTCGAGTAATCTCTTATAGAGACAGGAAAGAAACATGAAGAACTTAATTATTCAAAACAACCTCTAGAGACCATAAGCTCAAAAGAAGAATCTTTATTAAAAATTCAAAGTGAAACTTCTAAAGATAAAAAGGAATAACCTAACTGTTCACAAAAAAATTTTGAAACCAAAAAGCTCATTTGGGCAGATGAGGTAAAAAAGGAAGAACATAAAAAAGTTTATGTGGTCTATAACGACCCAAAACATATAATTTATAATAACTAGGTAGAAGCTAGTAAATCTATTCTAGGAATTAGTGGAAAAACTCATAGAGCCTTTACCAACATCATAGAAGCCGAAGGTAGTTATGTCAACCACAAAACACCAAAACTTATAACTCCTGAGGAGATAATAAGAAATTATTCTACATCATTACAACAACAACCAATAGCTTCAAGCAGATTGACAAGTCTTGGAAAAATAGAAAGACCTCTAGTGCTATTTAAATAAGCATCTCCTCCAAAGACATCAAAAATAGTAAAGCATTCAATGTTATTCAAGGAGACATCACCTAGAAATATTCCAATCATTGAAGATGAGAAGGACTAATATAGAAACCTTAGCAAACCATAATGATTCAGTCTTTATAACTTGGCCAGAAAGTCTACCCAAGAGCATATTAAAGATATGAAGTTCTATACTACATAAAATGAATTTTCCTGCAGGTTATGTATAAAGCTTTTCATGTAGGATTAATAGAAAATATATATCCAAGAATTAATTTAAGTGAGTTAAATTATTTTCCAAAGAATTTTAAAAGGACAGTTAAGAACTTTAGAAGGAAGATTAAAGTAGGTGACAAACTTGTTTATCTTAGATTTTTCAGTTCATTAATGTACTGGAATGATGAAGGATGTATTAGTCCCAACCACTTTATCAAGAATAGGGATTTCCAACACAAACAAAAAAGTTCTCAAACCAAAGGTACTTCCAAAAAAAGAATTCAACACAGAAGAACACTATGTACCAAGAGGTCAAATGTTAGGCCAAAATTACTATGAACTCAAGAAGATTGACAATTCTATTAAGATTAAAGCAAATTATTCAAATAGTAAAGTCATCATCATTTTTCATAGTAGCATGGCTCTATTAAAAGAAGATGGTGAGAAAATTACCAAATACAAAATCAATTTTAATTACAATAACCTGAAAATTGGTCAAGAAACAAGAAAGATATTCTGCTTCTATGCTAGAAAAGCCACCAAAGACCACTTCTGCAATCTCTGCATCAAAGATCGAGAAGATGAAGATGCATCATCATCAACATCATCAAAAGAACCGTCGGTAGAAAACAAAAAAGAAAAATAAAGAGAGGAATAGTTGGTGAATACGATAAAGAAAATAAAGATGTAGACCCTACATCTCAATCGGCAGCATATGCCAAGGAAAAAAGAAATGCTATCATTTAAAGTAAAAAGCAAAAAATTAAATAAGCAAGGGTAAAATAATAATTTTAGTTTTGTAAATAGGGATTCCTTATGATATAAAATGAACTCTTATGCTCATTTCAAGGGACACGGACACACAGAAATCTAGAGCTCTCTACTCTAAAACAAAAAAAACACTAGCATAGAAAACCTCTCTATCTAGAAATCACAAAACCAATAATGTTATACCCTGTAATTATGAGTGGCTAAACACATCTTCAAGGTTCTTAGTTGTATTTAAGTTGTACTAATTATTATCCTATGAATAAAATTGAATTCAATTATTCTTCTTTGGTAAGTCAACTATCGGATATCATTTATGTACGAATGTAGAAACCTCACCATTACTAGGAGGGCATTGATGTTTGAGAAAAGCAAAGACATAATAGGTGTAACAACTAATAATTTCAAATAAAATTAAAGATAAAAATCTAACTCTATTAAAAAAAAATTATAGAGGTTACCTCTATCATTTAAATGAATACTTTAAAGATGACGATTATGAAATTTGTCTTTAAAATTTTAAAAGATTTAACACCTTATTAAATATCGACATATATCATATTAAAGTTATCACAAACATCATAGATCATCCTGTTTCAAGAACATTGAGAGACTATTTTAGTCAAAAATATGTAAGAATAAATGAAGAGAAATTCAACAAACTAATGTTTTGATAGTATTTCTTTGAAGATTATAAATACACTGTATATACATATGAAAAATCTATTTGTATACTTCGAATAAGACAAAATAATTTGAATATTACTAATGAACATCGAATCATTAGTACATAATTTAAAACTATTATATTTAACAAACGAAAGAATAATTTTTGATTTTAAAAGACAATTAATAGATTAAAAATTAAAAATAAGTAATTAACATAATGAAGAACATAATATACTATGCAATTATAATGAATATAAAAAAAATTAAATTTATATCAATAAATAATAAATTTTTTAAATAAATTATTATATTTAGTTAGTAAATAAAGACTATCAATTAAGTCAATATTAACATCCGATTAAATTTTTTATCAATTTATAAAAATTGATAATAGAATTAAACAAATAGTATTTTAAATAATAATGGATGAAAAATTAACAAGTTATTTTAAATATTTTATAAAACTTAGTGGCGTTAAAGATAATATCTTGCGATTTTCCTCAAATCTCATTTTTTGTTTTTTTTTTATAATTATACGTAAAATCTCATACTTAAGACTACATAAATCGCGAAGCCCTACCCTCACCCTCCCAAGTACTCCGCCGAAACCCTAACACACAGATCTTCTTCTCTCATCCTACGCCGCGAAAATGACGACCCGTTTCAAGAAGAACAGGAAGAAGAGAGGACACGTCAGCGCCGGACATGGTCGTATCGGGAAGCACAGGAAGCATCCAGGTGGTCGCGGTAACGCCGGAGGTATGCACCACCATCGTATCCTCTTCGACAAGTACCATCCTGGTTACTTCGGTAAAGTTGGTATGAGGTATTTCCACAAGCTCAGGAACAAGTTCTACTGCCCAATTGTCAACATCGACAAGCTCTGGTCTATGGTTCCTCAGGAGGTTAAAGACAAGGCCTCCAAGGATAACGTTCCCTTGATCGATGTTACTCAGTATGGTTACTTTAAGGTCTTGGGTAAGGGTGTTTTGCCTGAGAACCAGCCTGTTGTTGTCAAGGCCAAGCTTGTGTCTAAGATAGCCGAAAAGAAGATTAAGGAGGCTGGTGGTGCTGTTGTTCTCACTGCTTAGGTTTGGATTTTCATTTTCTGATTAGAGAGTTTTGAATATTGCTGTTCTTTTAGTGTTTATTCATTCGATCTGCCATCAGAAAAGTCTTATTTGCTACAATTTACTTTTGATATATCTATGAGTGTTAAACAGTTGCAATATATTATGCATTTTGCAAAGATGCGTTTATTTTGGCTATTCATTCGTTGAGTGTTGATCAGAGCTATAAATTGAAATAATATGTTAACGAGATTTACCCTACATTTTATTAATTTTTAAAATATATTTCATAGTATTTCACTCAATAATTTTAGATGATAATAAAATAATACTAATTGATATATCTCATTTATCCTAATATATCTAAATGAGACAATAAAACAAAAATAATAAAAAATATGATAAATGATAATTTATAATGTAAGTTTAATAATAAAAAATCATCCAATATATGTTTAAAGTTAATTCTATTAGTGTTAGAATCTAAATGAGATAAAATGAAATAAAATTATATTTAAATAAAATGAGATAATATTGAATCATGATAACTTAGACACAGAAACCATATTTTACATATTTAGTTAAGTTTTTTTTATGTTAATTGTTATTGATTTTCATTTTATATGTTTAATGGGAAATGATAGTGTCATTGGATTTTAGAGGGAAATCAAAGTATATTATAGGAATTCAAATGGAAAATGATTCTTGATTGATAGGAATATTAAATCTTTTGACTAATGCAGTTTATTGTCATCGTAAGGTTGTTAGGCTGAATTTTTTAAGGCCTTAATATGTACAAATGATCGTTTGCTATTTCTCTAGGAACTGATGATAGGAAGCAGAAGCGCCTTGGTTATACTAAAATCTGTGTATGTGACCTGCCTCTGTTACAAGATACTCATTCTTATGGCTTTTGTATTGTTAGAAATTTAAAATTTTTTAAGGGTAATTTTCTGGAAATAAGATTAGCTGTGAGAAAGGAAATTATTGGGTAGTCGCAGGCATTTTAATTGAGTTTTTCTTAAGGAGGTTTTTTAAATCTGTTAATTAATCATAGTGCTTTGTTTGCTAGAAGCAAATTCAGTAACTTTTTATGTCTTCCATCAGGCTTAAGGTTACTCTTTGTTTGCACACTCATAAATCCTAGTTGACTGTGCCCTTGGTGTGCTTTTTTGACTAGCATTGGTTGCTACTTGTATAAAGTTTTTTTTTTGGGTGTGAAATAAATAAAAGTATTTCATTTAATTAATTGAAAATATACACTAGTATATCAACACCTGAACAAGAACTAGAGAGGCATAGCAACCTACAATGATACACATAAAGTAGTATATGCCTTACGAAGAGGCAGCACAAGACTACAGATAAAACAACACCCCCATGACAACAAAAATCCACAAATACAATGGAAACACAAGAAAGTGATAGGAACCATAGCTATTATCTCAAGTGAAACACTAAGCTCGTAGGAACAATAAAAAACATTAATCATCAAAAACTCAAGCATGTAGTTTCCAGAAAACCATGCAACATCTTCATATACTCCATTAAGTCATGGAAGATAGAAAACATCCCAAACTTCATTTGGAACTTTTATCAAACGCCTTCCATACAAGGCTCTTTGAAACAAAATATTGTATACCTAACTTTTGTCTTTCACGGTGGATGCCTCTTATCCTTGAGTTGACTAAAGAGCTCTTGTATTTAACCCAAATCCACTCACAAGAGCATTAACCTTACAAATAGATGCTTTCAAAACACAAAGCCTTTCAGCTTCTCTTTTGAACTTCGTGGTTGGTGGGTCTGGTTTAACAGTGCTCAAAACAGAGGCTAAAAACACTAGTGCTTCAAGACTTTTATCAAGCACGTAGTGACCATTAGGAAAAGAGTCATCTTTGCAAAAAGTAGGAGACATCCAGGTTAAAGAAGAAAAAAAGAATTGAACAGGTTTCAAAAAGAAAACTACAAATTAATAAACCGAAGGAAAACTAAAAAGGAATAAACGAACCATAAATCAACAAGGCCTACCGGAGTGATCTAGTAGCTCTAGAGAGTTTCGGCAAGGGATTTGGTTTTCGGCGGTGAGAGAAGATAAAGGGTTTTTGGGTTCGGGAGAGGGAGTTGTCTTGAAAATCTACTCAACACGATATTTTTTTACTCCCAATCACTTGCATTGATTGCATATGCGCACGGGTTTTCACGTAAAGTTCTTTACTTATATTAAAAATTACTCTTCAACTCTTATATATTTTTTTTAAATTTTAGTTTTATTATTTTAAAAAAGTGATCATAAAAACCAAAATCATATTTATAGATCATTTAAGTTCACTTGTCATGCAAAATAAATATTTTTAAAGGATATGTGATGTTATTTTACTTATCCTTCCCTTGGAAAAAAGAGAATTATTTCCGAATTTCTCAAGTGTCAAAAGTTTCATTCCCATTGGTTTTTATTTATTTTTCTTCATTTTTTTCTTATATTTTTATTTTTTTTATGTTTATTTATTGAAGATATTTAATTTGATTATATTTTTGTATAGTAAAAATAACTATAAAAATTGAATAACAACATAAGAAAAATAGAAAAAATACATAAAAAATAAATAAAAATTAATGGGATTGAAACTTTAATAGTAAAAAAAATAGTGGGAATAATTATTTTTTCTCTTCTTTTCAAGGGGATGGTTGGTATAATGACACTCTCTGCCCCCTTAAGTATGCTAGTTAAAAGCAATCATGTTATGTTATATAAACTTAAATGAATTATAAATATAATTTTATGATTGTATGGTTATTTTTTAAAATTAAAAAAGAATTAAATTGTTTTAAAAATAATCGTAGTATTTAATTTTTTTTTATTAAGTACAAGATTGGTACGGTCACTCTGTGATAAAATGTTAAAGCAGCAAAGCATCTGATTGGTTGAGAAGAAAAAAACAACATTTACTGTGTCACGATTACAAATGAATTATGACCTAGGAGTTGCTATGTTATGTATTTTAGTTTCGGATTTGCTCAGATTTTTTAATGGTTTTGTAAGTTAAACATCAATAACCATGTTAATTTCTTGTCCTTTGGAAAATAAAGAATTAAGTGATATAATCATATAATAGGTAATGTTATTGTCCCGATAAAATTATATGAATTTATAATTTTATCTTCATAATTAATTATTCTTTTGTTAGAAAAATTATTATTAATAAAAAGTAATTATGATAGTAACAATTTTAATTGTGATGGTATCTCCGATCAACGTAAATTATAACTATAATTAATAGTACAATTCTTGCCTTGATTTTTCCTTTTTTTCCCTCGGAATATTTGACATTTAAGCTGCATTAACTGGAAAAAGAGTTTCTGTCGGTTGTATTCTCTAAATCTAACGATAAAGCATGAAATTGAGACGAAATTTGTTTCACCGAATATAATTGAAATTGAAGGAAAGTAACGGAACTAAAACAGTTTTATTTGATTTGATTATTGGAATTAAAGAAAAATTAATATTATAACTTTAATAGTATGTAAAATATTGTATATTATCTTTATACTCCTATATTTAGTAAAATTTAAATAATATTATTTAATTGTTATTTTTTCGTCAGATAAAATAAATTATTAAAATCATTATTTTTTAAATAATTATTACTTAAAAATAAAATATATTATTAAAATTATTATATTTCTAAATAGGGTTTAGGTTTTTGAGGTTTGAGATTTAAGATTTAGGAATTTTGGGTTTAAAGTTCAAGGTTTTGAGATTTGAGATTTGAGATTTTGGATTTAGAGTTATATTTATGAGTTAAGATTTAAGGTTAAAATTATTATTTTTCTAAATAGAGTTTTGGGTTTAGAATTTAGGATTATATTTATTGGTTAAGGTTTAGGGTTAAAATTATTATTTTTCTAAATAGCGTTTAGGGTTTAGGGATTTGGGATTTAGGATTTAGGATTTAAGATTTGTGGTTTAGAGTAGGGTTATTTGTGGATTAAAGTTTATGGTTAAAATTATTATTTTTCTAAATAGGTTTTTGGGTTTTAAGGTTTAGGATTATATTTGTGGGTTAAGGTTTAAGTTTAAAATTATTATTTTTTAAATAAGGTTTTTGGATTCTGATTCCTTTTCTTTTATAAATCGATTTTATTTTATTCTAATTTTTCACCATAATTAAACATAAAATTAAAAAGGATTAATTCTAATTTCATTTGAAGATGAATACATAAGTTATAATTCTTGGAAGTTAATTTTCTTGGCTTTCCCTTTTGAGTGTGAATGTACTTGGAATAAAATTTCTTTTATCTTCAGGTCAAAGTCTTCTAAACTTTACCCTAACTTTCCCAAACTGTGATGAATCTTTGAACCTCATTTAAATCTTAAGCTGCTCTAGTCCTTTGATGGTAATTAAGTCCAATACTTGAGTTTAAGTTGGTGGCTAAATTTCACATTTTTGATGTTAGATTAAATGAACTAATATTGATTTATTTTTTTTAAAACATTAAAATATTTTTAAAAAATTATAATATGAAATTCGAACTTATGTTCATAATGGCATAGATGGAAAGCCATCCCACCGTAGAAGGATGTGTATTTTTAATGTGAGTTAATACTAATAGCTTTTAGTTAAAGAGGAGTTCTTACCGAAGAATTTAGGGTGTTGGGAAGAATTTGACAAGTTGAAACTTTAATTCATTAGATTTTTAACAGGTAAAGAGCAATAGGAGTGTTGTGCCTTATATAAGTAGTGTATACATATTGTAACGTTTTAGTAGAACATGTAGGTTATATTGCCTTCATAAAATCTTATTTTGATAATTGATTAAAAAATTATGTAAAATTTTATTATATATTGATCATATTAAAATTTATAAGATTATTTTTAATCATTTATTATGACCTTAATAACCCTCATAATTTAATAATATAATTAATAATGATAAAATTTATCCCAATTTTTTAACTAACAGTTAAAATATGATTTAAATATTAATTAAAAAAAAAACAGTATGATCTATATATTTCATTAAAAAGCTAAGAAAATTAAACTCTTCACGTAAGTTATAGAAACATGGTGCCCTTGACTCTTTTTCTTATTACATTGGCAGCCGTATTTGAAGCATAATATTTTCCATCTTATTATGTTTTGCTATTTCAGTTTCAGTAAACTGAATAGAGACGATCTATGGTTTAAAACGTATATCATGTTTATAAGAGCACGCTATACTTAATCATTGTTTTAAAACGTATATCATGTTTATTTCGGGAAAACTCCGTATATTCTCACTCTTCACTTATGTATGCTATATCTTCAAACAAATAATAAAACTAAACTATAAATTTGCGTCTCATATTATTTAATAGTGATAATCATGTTTGAAAACAAATAATAGATGTGTTGATGATAATTTTTGTCGATACTAAGTAGAATTATTTTTGATAAAATATACGAGATGAACAAACGATTAGAATCTTGTATTATCTTATAAGGTACTGTCTTTGACCCTACGATCTTTATGTCATTAATTATAAGATGAAAGGTAGAAGAGATCTATAATCTCATTCTAATAATTATATAAAAGTAGAGTGATTAATTGTGATTTTCTGTTATAAAATATAAGGTATTAGATATAAGATATATTATGTTAGGAGAAAAAATAAACATAGTAGTTATCTCTATCTGATTAGGATTGAGTTGTTACAGCTTTATAAATAAATACATATTGTAGATAGTTATCCATTGTAAACATCAATTGTTTGTAGACATATCCTTAATTATTTGCTTAATTAATTTTTAAGATAATTAAAGGATAATTTTTGAACTTTTATCTTTTTAAGATAATTAAATGATAATTTTTGAGTCTTTTATCTCTTTAAGATAATTAAAAAATAATTATTAAGCTTCTATCCTCTTAAAATAATTATCACTTTCACACATGTATGATGACTAGGTACTTCTTGGACTTTGCCTATAAGGCTATACGTTGGTTAGAACCACTCTTTAATTGCCACGTGGGTTGTATGAAATTATCTCTAATATCAAACCCCTGTACTTTTTGGTCTTTTGGCTAGAAGATTTAATTGTAATTTTTTTTAATACTTGTGTTTAATATTTCTTCCAATTTTATTGATAGCTCTGAGCTTACACTTGTGTGATTTTTACCTTCCCAAGTAAAAAAGTTTTATACCATGTATGGCCATTCGAAACATTCATAACAATGCTCTGTTGTTGGTGATATCTTTGAATTTTTAATTAGACTTTCAGTTAGAAAGTTATGTTAAAATCAACGTGCTTTCAAAGTAAGTCAAACTTTCACTTATTTTGAAGGAAAGCTCTGTTGTCGGTGATATCATCGAATTTTTAATTAGACTTTCAGTTTGAAAGTTATGTTAAAATCAACATTCTTTCCAAGGAAGTCAAACTTTCACTTATTTTGAAGGAAAGTTCAAAATTCAAGTCCTAAGACCAATCCCTCTAGGATTAACTAAACGATCTTGACAATTAATTTTTCTTCATGTAATGTAGGATAATTATTTTTGATTATTTAAACACTTTACACCCCACAATGTTTCTACCATGCTTTCTTACATAGGAAGTTATGGATACCAGATTCGTGGATGCATAGGATCTGGCCTAGTCACCATGGGTACGTATAGAGGTGGATGAGGATCAACACAAAAAAATGCATGTGGGATCTCTAGTGGAGGTTAGACAAATTTATGGCCAACTAAGCCTCAACTAACGGTGCTTTGGATGGTGGCATCCTAGCTAACTCCCTCTTGGCTGGCGATCTTCTATGAAACAGACCCCTGATTGGAAACCTTTTGGGTGGCAGCCACTAAGGTAGTAAAGTTTTGGAAAAATAAGTTCTAGCCAACTAAGTCTTAGAAAACGAAGTTTTGGCCAACAAAGTCTTAACAAATGAAGTGTTGGCCAACAACATTATGACCAATAAAGTTATGGCCAACAAAGTCTTGGTCAACAAAGTCCTTGCCAACAAAGTTTTGGCCAATCAAGTCTTGGCTGGCGATGTCCCTATTGGTGTAATCTTTTTTGGCTATGTTTATGAAGGCAATTCTAGGATCTTAGCAGGATCTGTCAATAAGAAGACTTCATTCTTTCCAGAAGGATTACAGGTACTTCTATATTTCAATACTTGAATCCACTTTTGCAACCATTTTCTTAATTCATGTACTCCAATTTCTCAATTAAATGAAGTGACATGGAGATATAGAAGGCTAGACACCTTTAGGAAGTCTAGGAAGTTGAGATCATATTTTGATTACCTCGAGTTCTGGTAGGCCTAGTATCCTATTATACTTTAATAAATTATACCCTTAATTTGTGTCTAGACTTTTTCCAGAATGAAGACATGTAGTTGAACCTTTAACTAGGTACTTATTGAAGAAGAATATGTTAAGATCCATCCCAGTGGGTGTATATTCTCCAGGAGGACACATATTTGTGGCACGACCTAGAAAGGTAATTGTTAGGACTTCTTGGCCCATCCAATAGCCTTGGCCTTCAAATATGAAATTCCTGGATTAACAAATAACCATCGTCTAAAGCCCTGAAGGGTGATCATCTTCTACAAACACCAATTAAGTCCAAACAATGCTTGAACTTGTTAAATGAAATTGGTTTGTTTAACATATTAGTTGGATTCTCTATAGTGATTTTCTTATTGATAATAATAACACCTTGAGATACAATGTCACGAACTAAGTAATATCTGACATCAATATGCTTGGTTCTTTCATGATACATAGTATTTTGGGTCAAGTGTATCGCACTCTGACCATCACAAAATACAACAGAAGTATCCTATTGTAAGCCTAAATCACAAACCAAACCTCTAAGCCAAATGGTTTCTTCCATTGCTTCTACTGCTACCATATATTCTACCTCTGTCATAGACAAAACAACTGTAGACTGTAAAGTAGCCTTCCAACTAATGGCACAATGAGAAAGAGTGAAGACATAACCTATTAGAGATCTTCTTCTATCCAATCACTAGCATAATTAGAGTTTCCATAACCAATAACACTATAACTAGTATTGGAACTTCCATCATATACCAAACCAAAATTATATATATGTGCCTCTCAAATACTGAAGTATCCATTTCATTGCTTGCCAATGACCCTTACCAAAATTATCCATATATCTACTAACAACACTAACTGCATGTGAAATGTCTAGACGAGTACAAATAATAGCGTACATCAAACTACCAACGAAACTAGCATATGGAATCTGAGACATGTACTACTCTTCTTCTTTTGATTGTGGTGGCAAATCCAAAAAGTCTTAAGTGCGTAGCTAATGGCGTACTCACAGGTTTAGACTCTTTCATACCAAAGCGTTCAAGAATTTTTTTCAATATAACTTTTATGAGTCAAATAAAGCTTTCCTGCTTGTCTATCCCTATAAATTTCCATGCCCAAAATTTTCTTCGTTGTACCCAAATCTTTCATCTCAAACTCACCACTAAGTTGAGACTTAATTTCTGAATCTTAGACTTATTCTTAGAAGCAATAAGCATGTCATTAACATAAAACAGCAAATAGAAAAATGAATCATCATGAAATCTTTTATGATAAACACAATTATCATAATCACTCCTAGAGTAACCATGATCAATCATAAAAGAATCAAACCGCTTATACCACTACCTAGGGAATTGCTTCAACCCATATAAAGATTTTTTAATAAACAAATATGATCTTCCTTACCTGGAACAATAAACCTGTCTAGTTGGTGCATATATATTTGTTCCTCAAGTTCACCATGTAATAAGGTTGTCTTGACATCAAGATGTTCTAATTTCATGTCAAACAATGAAACCATAACAAATAATAAATGAATAGAGCTATGTTTCACAACAGGTTAAAATACTTCATTAAATTCAATACTCTTCTTTTGATAATAACCCTTTGCAAGAACACGTGCCTTGAACCTAGCTATTTTGAAACTCAAGTATACCTTCTTTTTTCTTGAAGACCCATTTGTTTCCAACAATCTTCTAGCCCTTAGGCGGTTTCACCAATTCCCAAGTATGATTCCTATGAAGTGATTCAATCTCTTCATTCATAGCAACCAGCCACTGAACAGACTCATCACAAGTGATAGCTTTATGATAACTAGAAGGTTCATGCACCTCAATAGACTCTGTCATAGAAAATTTAAAAGAAACTAAGTTTGCATCTACGTACCTCTGAGGATGTTAAATCTCTCTTATTCCTTTACCCTTAGCGATACTATATGGTTGATCATGTTGCTCTTTTAATACATCATGAGTAGAATCATATATCTTATCCACATATGGCTGATCTGAAGTGCCCTTTTACACTTGACTAGGAGCTCCACTCTTAAGCTCTACATGTTCACTAACACCGTGGTCTTTACCTGTAACAATATACTTATTTTTCTTTTCCAACATGGAAAATTCATCAAAATTAACATCTATACTAATCAAAAATTTAGGTGACTTGGGTTCAACACACACCATAATCTATAACCCTTCACTCAGAACGATACCCTAATAATATGCATTTTAATGCTCTATGCTCAAGTTTACCATTATTTACATAAGCATAAGTAGGATAACCAAAAAATTTCAAATCAGAATAATTAGCAGAAGTACCAGAGAATACCTCAAACGGAGTCTTTAACTCAATTGCAATTGATGGAGACCAATTCACCAAATAGCAGGCATAGTTACAAGCTTTAGCCCAAAAGGATTTATCCAAGGTAGCTTGAAAGAGCATAGAACGAGATCTTCCTAAGAGAATACTATTCATACATTCTATAACTCCATTTTGTTAATGAGTCATCATTAGTTGTATATTAGTTGTATGCAACTAATATACTTTTCTTAAAAATACTTTTCTTAAAAGTAGATTCTTATTTTCTGTATATATATGTATTATCATTCATTGTATTCCAACAGTGTAAATAAATATATTTCATCATATTCAACTTGGTATCGAAGCAGGTCCTTGGGGTCAACTGATGAACCACCCTTTCAACTCTGTCGGTCTTTGCGGTGTCCCCGTCCGATGTGAGGGGGGTGTTGAGTCCCACATCGACTAGGGATGCTAGCAGAGTGCTGGTTATTAGTCTAGGTAGTCACTCCCCTGATAAGCGCGTTCGGATCCTCCATTCTGACAATAGGGGAGAATATGTTAATTATGCTTTTCAAGACTTTCAAAACACATGGTATTATTCACCAAACTACTTTCCCACAAACACCGGAACAAAATGGAGTGTCTGAAAGAAAAAAATTGTCATTTACTTGATATGGCTTGTGCACTACTATTTAGTGTTCATATGCCAAAATATCTTTGGGGTGATGTTGTACAAGCTTCCACCCATCTCATCAATCGTCTACCGTCTAGTGTCCTTAATGTACAAATCCCATTTCATATTCTTGCATCTTACGTCTCCTTATCATCTTTCCATAATCTTCCTACCCATGTATTTGGTTGTGTTACTTTTGTACATGTTCCTAAAAATCAAAGGTCTAAATTAGATGCCCGAGTAATTAAATGTGTGTTTGTTGGTTATGGAAGTTACCAGAAAAAGGGTACAAGTGTTTCCATCCACTGACCAAAAAGTATTATGGCACTATGGATGTTACCTTCTTTGAGAACATGAGTTATTTTTCCTCACCTGATACTGCTCGTCAAGGGGAGAATACATATTTCGAAGAACTGTATCATGGTGAGGGGGAGGAATTAGAAAAATCACCAACTAATGTTTCGATGGGACTGTATGAGATTCCTAATCCATTGAATCCATTCATTGAAGAAGCAGATGCTCCAAGTAACCAAGCACCAGATTCGTTTACAACAAATGAAATTGAAGACACAACTGTTCCCTCAGGCACCACTCCTACCCCTGATCAACAACTCCCTGGTACTGAAGGTCACTCATATGAGGTAAGTACACCTATTGATACTAATAGCATTAAGTCTAATGTTGGATAGTATATGTTACCAATTAGGTCTACTCGAGGTCAACCAGCCAAAAGGTATGAACCAAATATTCATGCAAAATCAAAATACCCAGTAGCCAACTACATGTCCACTAAAAGATTATCTAAGTCATATAAATCATTTGTGAATCAAATATCTATTGTATTAGTACCTAACAAAGTGTATGATGCATTGGGAGATCCAATATGGAGAAAGGCAATGGTTGAAGACACGGAGGCGTTACAGAAGAATGATACTTGGCAACTTGTGCCTCTACCATAAGGAAAAAAGGCAGTTGGTTGTCGATGGGTGTTTACTGTAAAACATAATGGTGATGGATCTATAAATCGATATAAAGCCCGTCTTGTAGTAAAAGGGTTCACTCAGACGTATGGTGTAGACTACGATGAGACTTTTGCTCCTGTTGCCAAAATAAATACTATTTGGGTTCTACTCTCGCTTGTCGCTAACCTAAACTGGCCACTTCAACAGTTTGATGTCAATAATGCGTTTCTTCATGGAGAATTAGCTGAAGAGGTGTACATGAGTCTTCCACCTGGGTATGTAGTTGATTCTCCTGGTAATTTTGTATGCAAATTGAGGAAGTCTTTATATGGTCTCAAGAAATCCCATCAAGCCTGGTTTGGAAGGTTTTCACAGTTCATGTAGAAGGTTGGTTACCGACAGAGTAATTTAGACCATACTCTGTTTCTCAAACATCAACGAGGGAAGGTAACAGCCGTAATCATTTATGGTGATGATACTTTTGAGATGGATAAATTACAAAGACAACTATCCTCTGAATTTGAGATGAAATACTTAGGTGAACTAAAGTACTTCTTAGGAATTGAGGTAGCTAGGGGAGAGAAGGAATATATTTGTGTCATAGGAAGTACATTATTGATCTGCTAATAGAGACAGGTATGTTGGATTGCAAACCTATTGACACTCCTATTGAGCAAAACGATTGTTTAGCAGAGTATCCACATCAGATACCAACTAATCGAGCCCGCTATCAGAGATTGGTTGGGTGTTTGATTTACTTGGCTTATACTAGATCAGATGTTGCATATGCAGTAAGTGTGGTGAGTCAGTTCATACATAATCCAAGTGAGAACCACATGAATGTTGTTTTGAGAATTTTAAGGTATCTGAAATCGGCTCCAAGAAGAGGAGTAATTTTCTCTAAACAATCCTCTTGAAGTCTGTGGCTTCACAGATGCAGATTGGGCAGGAAGTATTACAGATAGAAAGTCAACATCAGGTTATTTCATCTTTGTGGGAGGTAATTTGGTTACATGGAAAAGTAAGAAGTAGAAAGTGGTGTCACGATCTAGTGCCGAGGCTAAGTATAAAGGTATGGCTTATAGGGTTTGTGAATTGTTGTGGATAAGAACTTTGTTGTTTGATTTGGGTTTCAAACTCAAAAATACTATGCAGTTGTATTGCGATAGTCGGGCAGCCATTGATATATCACAAAATCCAGTACAACATGATCGAATTAAGCATGTAGAGGTTGATCGTCACTTTATAAAAGAGAAGCTAGATGCCAAACTTATTAGCTTTCCTTTTGTTCCCACTGAAGAGCAACTTGCAGATATGCTTACCAAAGGAGTTTCCAAAAGGGAATTATACGACTAACTAAGCAAGTTGGGCATGATCGATATCTATGCGCCAACTTGAGGGGGAGTGTTAATGAGTTATCATTAGTTGTATATTAGTTGTATGCAACTAATATACTTTTCTTAAAAGTAGATTCTTATTTTCTGTATATATATATGTATTATCATTCATTGTATTTCAGCAGTGTAAATAAATATATTTCATCATATTCAACTCATTTTACTGTGGAGTATCACGCACAATGTGGTATCTCACTATGCCATTTCTTTCATAGAACTCATTAAATTGACTTTCACAAAATTCCAAACCATTGTCAGTCCTCAAATGCTTGATTTTCTTGCCTGTTTGATTTTCTTTACAAGTCTTTAATTTTACAAATTTTGAGAACACATTATTCTTATTCTTCAGAAAATACACCCAACACATGATGAGAGAAGTCATCAATAAAAGTTAACATATATCGAGCACTACCCTTAGACACAATATAAGAAGGACCCCAAAGATCTGAATGAATATAATCAACAATACCTTTTGTTTTATGGATGATTATACTGAACTTGACCCTACGATGCTTTCCATGGACACAGTGCTCACAAAAATCAAGCTTCCCAATTTTTTGACCATCAAGCAAATCCCGTTTACTCAAAATAGACATCCCTACCTCACTCATATGCCCTAGCCGTATATTCCATTGTCAAGTAGTATCTGAATCTTGATCTGATGAGGACGAAACTAAAACACTGCCAATAATAGTGCTACCCTGAAGCACATAGAGGCCACGTGACAATTGCCCTTTAATAACAACGAGAACACCCTTACTAACTCTTAAAAATCAACCTTCAGCTACATACTTATAGCCTTGTGAATCAAGAGTACACAAAGATATCAAGTTCTTTTTAAAATCCAAAACATGGCGAACATCTTTCAAAGTCCTAACAATACCATCATGCATCTTAATTTGGATAGTACCAATACTAACAACCTTATAGGCACATTGTTTCCCATCAAGACAAAATCCTCTTCAATTAACTCATAAGAAACAAACTAGTCCCTACTGGGGCCCATATGGTATGTGTAACCCAAATCAAGAATCTAAACATCTTTAGGAGAACCAATAGATACTAATAGAACATTTTCATCATTGGAACTAGAACTATCTACAACACCATCAACATCATTAATACTAGAAGACGTTGTGGCATATTTTCCTTTACCTTTGAGTTTTGGACAATTTACTTTCCAGTGCTCTTCCTGACGACAATAGTTGCATTTATCCTTTCATTTTCTAAATTTGGATCTAGACTTGCCTCTATTGTTGCTTAAGCCTTTTTCTTGATTTCTACCTCTGACAAATAAATTACTGCTATTATCATTGTTGCTAGTAGACATCTTTTTCTTCAACTTTATGGAATTCAAAGCTATTTTGACATCCTCCAAAGAAATAGTGTCTCGTCCATATAGCATGGTATCAATAAAATGTTCAAATGAATGAGGTAAAGAACATAATAGAACTAAGGCATGATCCTCATCATCAATCTTAACACCGCCATTTTTCAGATCACGAATAATTTTAGTAAATTTATCAATGTGATCATGTAAAGGTGTACCTTCTGACATTCTGAATGTGTACAAAAGTTGCTTCAAATATAACCGATTTGTCAAAGACTTTATCATATACAAATTCTCCAATTTAAGCCATAACCCAACGAAAGATTCCTCATCACCAACCTTGCGTAGTACCTTATCAGACAAGG
Organism: Hippophae rhamnoides; assembly: GCA_033030585.1. Taxonomy (NCBI): domain Eukaryota; kingdom Viridiplantae; phylum Streptophyta; class Magnoliopsida; order Rosales; family Elaeagnaceae; genus Hippophae; species Hippophae rhamnoides. The sequence continues at coordinate 20,979,824 of CM065438.1, read as the reverse complement.
ATAACTGAATTAAATTGAGAGCATTTTCCCTCAATGCATCTTTTTCTTCATCAATGAATTTTTCTGACAATTTATCCTTATCTTCAAGTGTCTTAATAAGCCTTTCTTTAACTAATATGACATGCATCTTCATTCGCTAGAGACTGAAATCATTCCAACCATTGAATTTCTCAATTTTGTATTTTTCTGCCATGATAGAAAACTCAATATTCAATAAACAGAAGTACAATCTAAAAAATATGAAACCAATCAGATAATGAGAAGCTCCAAATAAATTCAAATGAGCAAACTTGATCATTTCTAATAGATAACAAAATAGCCCAATGCTGTGATACCAGTTTTTTATAAGTTATCACTAGTAGAAGCAAAATTTTGGTCCAATTTGGTTGTACAAATATATAATTATAATAATAACAAAATAATAAGTAATGAGAAAAATAAATGACATGTAATAATTTAAGTGGTTTAACCTTTCAATATAAAATGTCTATTCCACTAACGACGATACACCAAATAAAATCCACCAATAATCAAATAGAGATATAAACACTAATATTTAGAGAGTTTCACAAAATATATTAAAATCTAAATACACATAGAAAATAACTTTTTCTAATTTACTGGTAATATATAACAAGATAAATTAACAAATTTACTATTTAATCAAATATTATCCTATAAATTAGCTTGTTATATATGATCTCTCTTCTGATCTTCTTTGCAAAAATTGGAGTAAAAATTGGAGATTTGTTTTTATGATGCTTCTGATGGATTAACAAATAAAGGGGGCTTGATATTAATTAAGAAGCTTTCAGCTTCTCTTGCAAAATGACTGATGCAGCTGATGATGTTTTTTCTCTACACCATAGGCCACAAAAGGGATTACTCTTCGGCAGCTTCTATATCCTTTTTGTTTCTGATCTAGCGGCAGCTATTTCAATTTGTTTTTTTTTCACTCTAGAGCTAAAAAGAAAGGAAAATATATATAAAAGGCAAAATAGGGTTTAAGAGATTGGGTTTTGGGTCTAAAATTTGTTTTGGGCTAATTTAACAGTAAAGATAAGAACTGGAGCAAAATTTTCAATTCATCAAATGTAGCTGAGGAGACCACGAACAACCCAAAGGTAACCAAATCTTTTGAACCAGAAGCTATCCTCATTTCTGAGGGCAAGGAAGCATAACCTGCCCCCAGAGCAGCAATAAAGTTCTTATCCTGGAACACTCGAGGCCTTGTAAGAAAATGTTCTCAAAGAGAACTTAGAAGATTGGTTAATCAAGTAAATCCTAATTATATTTGGCTTATGCAGTCAAAGGCTTCGAGTGTTTTGTTAAATAGCTTAGCAGTGAGGCTAGCTGTAGACATGCTTTTGTTTCATCTTCGTTTAACTTAGGAGGTGGTTTTGGACTGTTTGTAAAGCAAGGGGTAGATTTTGTTGTTGTTGTTGAAGAAATGAAAGAGTGGTGGTAGCTTGAGAATTTAAAAATCTACAAAAATGGTTAATGTATTTTATTTACGCTACACCTTATTATAAAGAGAAACCCTCTTTTGGTCGTATTTGTCTGGCTAAATATCAAGTAATGAAGGAAAATGGGTTGTAATAGGTGATTTCAATGAAATCACTTCTTTACATGAAAAACAAGGAGGTAAACCTACACAAATTCAAAAAAGTTTCCTAAAAGACATGCTAGACAATTTTGGAGCAGTTAATTTGGGAGCTTCAGGACCTCTTTTTACTTGGATTAATAAAAGAAATCAAACAAGGAGAATTAGAAGAAGATTAGACAAGGTAATTATCGGTGCTGGGTGGATTTTAAATCATCCCACAACCAATGTCATAAACAATCCCATCACTGTTTCTGATAATATCCCTTTAATACTTCAAACATTTTTGATAAATAGATTTCTTCCAAGACCTTTTAGATATATGGAAGCTTGGGACTGTGACCCCATGTGCAAGACTGTAGTAGAACAAGCATGGACATCTTTTGTAGAAGGAAATGCACAGATTAATGCGGCTAGTATCCTAAACAAAAAGTTAGCCATCACAACTAGAAGCAAATGGAAAATCTCCAACAACAACCGCAAGAATAAGAGTTGATTTGGAGACAAAAATCACGATAAATTTGGCTGTAAAAAGAGAGACAGGAATACAAGGTATTTTTATCTTTCTTCTCTATTTAGAAGAAGACAAAATCATATTGTATCTTTACAAAACATTCCGGTTAGATGGCTACAAGAAAGAGATGAGATTGTTCAGCACTTTACCGATATGTTTTCAACTCAAAGACCTAATGATTTTTCAATTCTTGATAAATTATTCTACCCTTGTATTAGTCAACAATAGAATATGGAACTTTGCCAAATTCTAGACATTCAGGAGATTAAAAAAGCATTATGGAGCATTGGTAATCTAAAAGCACCAGGTGTGAATAGAATGTCAGCTGTATTTTTTAAAAAATATTTGATGGTGGTACGAGGTGATATTATAGATTTTGTTCAGGAGTTTTTTAGAGCAAGACTGATGAATAGAGAAATAAATGATACCTTAATAGTGCTTTTGAGAAAAAGGAATAGGCCTCTAAACATTACGCATTACAGACCAATAACTTGTGCTATATTACTTATAAAATTATTGTTAAGATATTGGTTGGTTAACAGATTGAAGCCGTTCTTAGATAAGATAATATCACCTTATCAAGTAGCCTTTATTCTCAATGGATGGATAGCTGAGAACATTATTATTGTTCAAGAAATCTTGCACACCATGAAGAAGAAAAAAGAAAAATGAGCTTTGATGGGCATCAAAATAGATATGAGTAAGGTACAAGATAAGTTGGAATGGAAAAAGTTGTTGTATACTTCCTCAGTGAACAAATTAAAAAAGTTTCACATTGATTATGAATGAACGTGAATGTTGTATTTTGGACTATAAATAAAACCCCTCTCATTCACTTCTAAAACATCCCAAAATTTGTAAATCTTTCTTTCTTTTGTAATGGTAATTGATTAATTAGTTATAATTTTAGAGTTAATCTATTTGGAGATAGTGTAAGTGATCAACGATGTCCGAGGACATAGGTAACATTTATACAGAACCTCGTTAAATTTATGGTATTTTCATTTATCAACTTTAATATTTGCTTTAGTTTCTTTTAGCATTATTTTGTCGGATTAGTTTGAATTCTGTTCATTTAAATCATAAGTAAATAGTAACTACTTAGAATAGGAAAAATATACCCGATTTTTTCAACAATTGGTATCAAAGCCGAAGGTTTCTACCTAGGCATTTGTTTGTATTCCGTTTGTTTGCTATTAGAGTATAGTTGCTAGTTGTTGTAATCTAAAGAAATGACGAAAGAAAAGTCTTCCTAAAACAAAGGCCAATTATCCACGTCAGGTAGAACAATGGTGATGAATGCAAGGTTCGAGGTGGAGAATTTTGATGGAACCAGTCATTTCGGCATGTGGCAAGGTGAAGTTCTAAATGCTCTGTTTCAACAAGGTCAAGACATCGCCATTGAAAAAGAAAAACCAAATGGACCAGATGAAGCCGAGTGAAAAAATATCAATTGATTGGCATGTGGTATAATCCGTTCGTGTCTCTCAAGAGAACAAAAGTACACATTCATGAATGAGAAATCTACAAGTAAGTTGTGGAAGGTGTTGGAGAAAAAGTTCATGAAGAAGAGCGGACATAATCGGCTCTATTTGAAGAAGTTGTTTCGTTTTGAATACCTTCAAGGTACCACAATAAACGACCATATTATTGTTTTTAATCGATTAGTAGTAGATTTGTTAAATATGGATAAAACTTTTAAAGATAAATATTTAGCCTTGATGTTGTTAGCCTCATTTCCTGATGAATTTGATCACCTTATTACGAGCTTAGTCATTAGGAACTCAGTGCTAGTAATACATCTATTCTATGCTAATGATGTACTTTTATTTAGTAGAGTTAATAATGATGAAGTTAACCAATTAATGCAAATTTTGCATAAGTATGGTGCTATATCAAGATAGATGTCAAATTTAGAGAAATTTGAGCTTTTTTTCCCTAAAAAATGCTTCAAGGAATTTTAAACAAAAATGTCTACTAATATAGGAATAAGAATGATTGCAACAAATATTACTTATTTAGGAAATCCCATTTTCATTTAGAGAAAATTGTAAACTTAACTTAAGGATGGCAAGTAAAATTCCTATCAAGGGTAGGAAAAACAACATTGATAAGGTAAGTCTTACAATATATCTTGATATATACTATGAGCACTTTCAAAGTATCAATCTCTGTTTGTAAAGAAACTTATTTACTTATAAAGAGATTTTGGTGAAATCATGGTAATAATGAAATATACATGGCTCTAGATAGTTGAAAACAAATTTGCCTACCTAAAGATTACGGAGAATTGGGATTTCGTTCATTTCATAATTTAAATTTGACAATGTTAACCAAATTGCGATGAAATCTAGTCATTAATGTTGATAAAATGTAGGTTAAATTATTTTTCCGTAAATATTGTCAAAACCATATATTTTTGGAAGTTTTATCAAGGCAATGAGATTCTTACATTGGAAAGGAATTTGAGTACCATAAAAAGGCTAATGCTTTCAAATTGAAAATGGTGAAAACATTAATGTTTGAACTAATCCTTGGGTATCATATATTGTGGGACATATACTAAAAAGAATGGAAGAAATCTCTAATGAGATAAATGCATAAAAAGTATAAAAAAAACAAGAGGTTGGAATTAGAATATTATTCTGGAAACCTTTGATAAAGATGCCTTAAATGCTATTAGTAGACTTAGAAGTCTCCAAACCCTACATATGTATTGATTTGGGCCTTTGAAAAGACATGGATATTTTCAATCAAATTTATTTAAAAAATGATTGTTGTGATTGATTGTGAAAGTGAACGAGATTTAATTTGGAAGTCTTTATAGAGACTAAAAATCCATGAAAAATATAAAATTTTCTTATTGAAAGTAATGACTAACTTACCGTTGGAAAAAATCTTAAAATATTTATGCCTAACATTGAGACTACATGCCCTCTATGTAATTTTGAAGAGGAAAACATTGACCATTTAATGTTAAAGTATTATATTTTTACGAGGTTTTTGAAAAAGAGATTTACTTATTTCAAGTTTTGTGAATAATAACTTCATGTCTTTTATCTTGTATTAGAACCACATGTTAATTTAATATCGGATAAGCAACAAAGAAAGAAATTCACCATGGCTATTATATTGAATATGATTGCAATATGGAGAATGAGAAATGATTTGGTGTTTGGTAAAAAAAATCCAAATTTTATCTATAAATCAAGATGGTTGAAACAGGTACAACAAGATTTGGTGGTCTTACAAAATAATAAGATGGATAATTTATGGAATGATAAATTGGTAGATATATCTAATCAACCATAATGGATGAGACCAAATCATGATTTTATCACTTTCGACATATGCAATATTTCAAAATCAAATTGCTTCAATTGGTATCATTGCTAGAGATCATAATGGTAACATGGTGGGTGCTTTGGGAAAAATTCTATGAGTGAATTCAACGAAAGAAATTGAAGCAAGAGCTTTCACACTAGCAATTGGTTTAGCAAAAACGATTGGATTTCAAAAAAATCATAATTGAAAGTGATTATGCAAACATAGTTGTGATGGAGACCCACTAGGCGAACAATCTTAGGAAGTCACGAACTCAAAAAATAGAAATAATTGAATTGTTAAGAACATGTTAAAAATGATCGGATTAAAACCCTAAGGAAATAAAGTCTTTAAAACCTCAATCTTGAGACACCACAAAAAATAATAACTCTCTTTAATAAGTCAAATTCTATTATTCAATCAAGAATACAAAACAAAAACTCTATGAAATATATTTTTCACTAATGATATTCGTTCTTCTAAATAATAAAGTTGTTTCGTATTTTATACAATCATTATGAAAAACGCCACTTCAAACCATAACGAAAAAACCTTAGATAAAATGGACCTAATACATTCTAAAAAATAAAATACTAAAAAATTTATGATAAATAAGACATAAAAAAGCCCACAATTTATTAAAACAAAAATTGTTAAACATAAAAAGTCTATAATTAATTAAAACAAAAAAATCGCTTCCTAAATTAATTCATACATTTAATTTAATATTCTAAATCTATCCCAAAATATTTAAAATATTTATCAACATCAACTTGATTATCATCTCAATCTCTATTAAATTGATTATACTAATTGTAAATCCAAACTATTTTTAGATGAAATATGCTTTATATTACGAGATTTTGAATGTTGTATCCTGAAATGGATATCTAGGAGTTATAATAGAGTTACAGATGCTATAACAAAAATAATATCGATTAAAAAAAATAATCCTTTTAATATGTTGACTTATCATTGATGTATGATTATAGACGAAGAAACTATAATTTAATATTTATATTAATAAATTTATTTTCATTTAAAAAAACGTTGGAAGACTTTTTTTCCCTCCACGTAAAAGAACAGAGGATTCTTAAAGGCTAAAAGTTGCCTTTTGATTTTTTTTTTAAATAAAAATGATGGGGTGCATTTTGAAAATTCTACACCGAAAATAAAATTCCTCTCTTTCCATGAAAATCAAAGTCAAAGCATGAAAATTTGCAGGTGCTGAACATGACAATAGTTTTTTTTTTTAATTATTATTATTTTCATCAATTAACATGATAATATTTGTTTCAAACAAAGTAACCATTTGCCAAATGTATTTGGTTGAAGGATCAACGTAGACTTTTTTCTTTAATGATGAACTATATATCTTTAAAATTCAGGATATCTGATTAGAATTTTTTTAAAATATAAAAATATAGATATATTTAAAATTATATTATATAAATATTTAAGAATCAAGATATCTTACTCTTGATTTTAAAGAATTTTAAAATTCATGAACTCTAATATAAAAATGTACATTATTATAATAAACCAATTATTGTTAAATTCGGAAGGAAGAATTATTGATAGCCTTCTGCTCCGATCAAAATCATTTTTCAGATTATAAAATAAAAGTGTGAATTTAAAAAAAAAATTATATATAATTTATTATTAATTGTTTATTTGTTTTCACTTTTATATTTTTATAAAATCAAAAAGCTAAGAATAATAGAACATGTATCAATAACCCCTTGAATATCTATAGCGTATTTGTGAAAATTAAATTACCTTTAAGTAATTATTTTTATAATCTAAGGATTAATTTATTTATATAGAATGGATTATTTAATTTTCATATGATTTTTTTATAAATAAAATAATTAATAATCATTTTGTATAAATAAAAAATTAATAAATACATTTCTCAATTTATCAAACTAAATAATATTTTTATTAAATAAAATCCAAAATATTTATCCCTATTTTTATTTATTTAATTAAAAGATATGTTTTCCATGGTTCCAATAACTAAGAAGATATTTTAAAACGATTTTTTTTTTAACTTGATAAGTACGTACATTATCTTAGGAATCTTTTTTATCAAAATTATTTTAGGAGTTTGGCTAAATGGTTTCTACATCATCTACGTGACAAATTAACAATAAAACAAATATATAAAATATTCTTCTAAATACTCGAGTACACATCTTTTAACAAGGATACAAAGTTCTCACTAAGCAGGGATTTTAAGGTCCACTAATTTTTAGTTAAGTTTTATATCTAAAATAATTTATAAAAATATTTAAATTATTTACTTTATTATAATTAATCTATAAGATATAAGTAACAATAAAACCATCATATATTATTAAAATTATAATTATGATCACAATGTAAATGTATATATAATGATAAAATTATGTTTAAATTATATATGTTTTTATCATTATTTATACGTTATAGATATATTTGTAATAAATTAATTTTTTTAAATTCTCTCAGTAGATATAAAATATGATTAACCATATTATATTATCACACATAATATAAAAAAACGTTGATAAAATTTATAATAATAAAATAACATTTTAATAATTTTAAATTAAGATATTCAATGTTAAACCAGTATGAACCCAATAATGTTTTCTAAAAAAGCTAATATATATTAAAAAAATTATTCTAAGAAAAATCTCCATTTATAATATCAAGAATTATAGTTAAAATTAAAAAAAAAAACTTAAAAAGTAAAACAAATAAACTTTATATATGTTGAGCTCGATGATGATTTAGAGCATAAAATTTATCAATTATTAAATTAGATTCAATCTTTATGATAACTGCATATTGCGTTGCTCTTGTAGAGGTTGAAAGGGTCAACATCAAATGAATTAATCTACCATTAAATAATATATTTGTAAATTTTCTATTTTAACTAGAAGTTCACACAATTTAGATAAAAAAATGTGCATTTTGAAAATCTAAATATTACATGACAATCATTTTATAGAATTTCAACTGTATTTTTAAATCTTCAAATTCTTTTTGTGTAAATCTTCAAGATAAAAATCTTTAACAAGATTATAGATATCATCAAGATTGAAAGATTTGAAGTTTTTTTGTCAAATTTAAAGAAGATATAAGAATAAAAAGTTTTATTGCTCCATCGGAAAATTTGGTGCCTATTTTCATAGCTAAAAATCAATTACTACGTTAAATATGTCAACATGATAATGATGATCAAATGTAATGTAATGTAATTATCTTATGGGCATCAACGTCTAATACCATCCATGTAGCAAGCATTCATATTCATGTATCAATGTTATGTTTTTCACCAAATGACAAAATACATTATAAAAAATATCTTACTTCTTGCCTTAGATTTTCAATAATATTTTTTTATTACAACACTAATTCTAGTACAATTCGAATATCTTTAGCTTAATATTACAATGCTTAACACAAAATATCAACGATTTTCATGATTTTATCCATCAATATCAAAATAAATACAAATTTAAAGCTTTTCATTACTTTAAAACATCATTTAGTTTCTCCTCTTATATTAAGGTTAGGTTTGTTTTGAATCATATTCTTAAGAATAGTAAAAGTAACACCAAAAATAGCTTTCAACTTATTTAATGAATAAAGCTCCACCTAGTCATTCCAAGCTGTTACAAAGTACGAATTTGATTAGCTCACGTACAAACACATTCATTAGTTCAGATTATCGAACAGATTTTAATTCAGAGCAACGTTTAGGTGAAAAACTAATAAGATTTATTATTGAGTTCAACATTAAAAAAATAAATACACATTAAGGAAATTTTTGGATGCTACAACCAAAGCTAACTGCAATCTATGATAAAAATAATGAACATAATAAGCAAATACATTTTAAATAATGCTTGCAATCCATGCCCATGCATATAACTATTACCATCGTATCTTTGACCTCTCACATTCTCTATTTTAATATTCTATCTAATAAGAACTTTGCATATCTTACTTCTAAAATTTTAAACAGTTATGTCTTCAATTTAAATAATATATATATAAAAAAACAAATACTTTATAATAAATTTATCACAATCAATTTATTCCCTGTGAGATTCATCATTTGTCTCATCTACAAGAATGTAAAATTTAGTATCTTCAACCAACTTATGTATTCTTTTTCTCATGTTATTGATAAGATTATTTAAAATTTTCTTTTGAAATTTTGGACAAATATATTTATCATTTATATGAACATTATCTAAGACAACTTATGCAACATTTTCATTCACTAATCCCATCAATTTTACTATCTCAATGAAGTTACCATAATTAGATGAAAAACTAGATTCATCATTCTCTCTAAAAGTACAAGTCTTGAGTCGTAATAGATTCTTTAAAATTTGATGTGAGTATTATGAATTTAAAACTTTAACAATTTATATTGATGGATTTTTAAATTAATCAATTTTTTTTATATCCATTTACGTTTTTGATTGATTTTTTATCATCTATTTTCTCATAGAATGAATAAATAATTATAGATGATTTAGAACTTTGATAAGATTTATCCATTATATCTTAGGATAAAAAGTATTTACTTTAAATTAAAGTATATAAATTATAAATTATAAATTAAAATATACCTAACAACAAATTAAGAAGATTTAAAATAACTAAAGAATTAATAAATAAGCAAGTCTAATCATTTTTAGCCATTACAAATAAGCATATAAATTAAATTTAGAATTTCATATTCTATCTTAACATATAATTTTTTTGTGTTTAAGTACTCATTTTCTTTTCATCATTAATTAATTAATCAAATTTATTAAATACTTAATGAGTTTTTTTTCCTTCTCATTTAAATTTGTAATTAGTTCTCATTTTAAATCATTTTTTTCCTTTGATTTTATTTTTTGGTAACATAATAATAATTGTATGACTTATATGAATTAAAAATTTAAAAAGTTATAATTTTAAGAGTATCTATCACCCATGAATTAATTTGAATATAAACTTTGGTGTAAAATTATATGTACTTAGTATTTTTAAATATGAATATATATGACTTTGTTAGTTTTGTTTAATGATCAACCCAAGCTCAATAATCAATCCAAGCTTAGTGATTAACCCGAGTTGGGTTGACCTTAACCCCTAATATGCTATATTTTATGTCAATTATATCCTTGTGACATGTAAACATGTGTATTCATTATATAATTGATACTTGTATAGGTAATGTGCTATAAATAGAAGACCTTCTATAAGATCTACACATTCAGTCAATTGTCTCAACCTTTCTCTAAGTTTTCTCTCTGAAATCAATTCGAATCTTAACGTTTTGATGCACACTCTAGGTCTCAAATTTTGAGGTTGGACATAAGCTTTTGACCCCATATCGTTTGACATTCATCCCGTTCCTTGAGAGAAACTTGGAAAACAAAATGTGTTCTACCCACGAATTATAAATACATAGTAGGAGCCCACACTGGAAGACGATCGAGGTTGACTGATCGTGAAGCAATGGCAATGCAAAGAAACACCTCACTAGTTCTCAACAAAACCAGGGCAGAAGATATTGTCCACTATCAAGAATTTTTGCAACAACTACTCGAGCTAAAAAAAGAGCTTGAGCAAACTAAGAGAGAAAATAGGTCTCTTCGCTCCCAGATAGTGGAAAGGACCTAAGAAGACCAAACGATTGAGCCAACCAATAGAAACGTAGCTAGGCGCGGCCAGCCTGAGCCCAAACAAGATGAACATGAAAATGAAGGGAATCCTCTCTCTAGCTCATTGAGGCCTAGTGATGAACAATGGATCCAAGAAAGGAAAGGTTGGGAAGCGAGATTTCAAGCACTAGAGAGACCAATAAGAGGCAAGACCAAACCTTGAAAGCAGCAAATGAAAGGCATGGGAAGGGCAAAACCCCTTCTGATGTGGACAAAGATTGTGAGTAATTATATGTATCCCTTTTTCTAATGCAATAGAGAATAATGAACCATCGGCCAAGTTTAATGCCCTTAAGTGCCCTGACTATTTTGGAACAAAGGACCCGGTAGTACATGTTCAACACTTTAAAACAACCATGGGTCCTATGAGTCTCACCCAGATAAAGAGAAACACCATGATGTGAAAGTTATTTGCTACCACCCTTTGTGAAGGCACGTAGAAATGGTTCAACAACTTGGCCCCCAGTTCAATAACCTCTTTCCCACAGTTTGCTAGGTTATTAATCACAAACTACGCCTGCAATAAACCTTTGAGGAAGGAGTCTCACCATCTTTTCTCAAATATCTAAGGGATAGGGGAATCCACCAAAGAACATATGAAACGATTCAACGCATTTAGACTCGGTCTATTAAAGAATTCTGACCTATTCATAGAGCTAACTAAGATAGTACCACGCACCTTAGAAGAAGCCTATGGTAGGCAAGAAAGTTTGTCAACCTCAAGAGGGAGCTAGTATGGTCAAAAGCCATCAAACTGATGTAGAAGTAGTACCAGATAAAGAAAAGAGGAGGATGAGTCCAGACAGGGCACATCAAAATAACAAAATCAAATGTTTGACACCAAGTAACAGGCAGGTTGGACAATGGCCAATGATGAGTGCTCAAAAAGCACTAAAATTACCATGATTTTATGCACATTAATTGATTAAAATATATATATTTATATGTTTTATCATATATTTATATAAATTTGTCTTTTCGGAATCACGGGTATTTTTATTGTTTTTCAGGTATTTTTGCTTAAAAATGTAACTTAAAGACTCAAAGAGGAATACTGGAAGCAATACATCACAAATATATTAATAAATAAATGGGGAAAGGTCAACAAATATGGAAAGATTGGACAAAATGGATCCAAAATGTCAAAAAGGAAAAAATCGTGCCGCACATGTGTACGCGGCCACAAGAAGACGCCCCACGTCCGCGCGCATCAGCGCGCGCCTTGCTCCAAATCTGCACGCGCCCCAGCACGTTGTTACTATTCCCACGCGCGTTGCGCCTGCCTTTCGCGTGCGCCGCTTCCATTTTGCCCCATTTTCGCGCGCAACCGCCCCCATGACGTCATCAATGACCTCAGCAATTGCACTCCCCGTTTTCACAAATTTTTAACATTTTTTCACTCACTTTTTATCCCCATTCTCACCTATAAATACCTCCATTCTCTTCACTTCATAACACACCTCAAAACACATTCTCTTATCTCTTTCTTTCTCTCATTTCTTAGTTTTTAGTTTTTTCTTAGTTTTTTCTTAGTTTTCTTAGTTTTAGTTTTTTTCTTAGTTTTAGAGTTCTTCCCTTTTTGGGAAGAACTAGTTATGTTTTTGTAATTTATTTGCTTTTTGATTCAATAAATGGGAGTGCAAATTCCGTTTGGAGGTTTTCCAGCTACGGGAATAGCATCGAAGTTCTGTAAGGATTTTATTTTCTTTATAATTATTTTTTATGCTTTATTCTTACATGTTATGTTTAATTTGTCTGTGATTAAATTTAACTCTGCTGACTGTTAGTAAACATGATGTAATAATAACGTTGTTATGCTTGCGAAATATTAAATAGGTAAAAATCTCTAAAATGAATTGATTTTATTTTTATTCAAGATTTTATATTAAGAATGTTAGAGAGAAATATATTATTTTTCATTACAAACTTAAATCTGAAAATTAGATTTTAAGGTTTAGTTATCCGGTCTAATTTAGAGTAGTGCTCTTTTATTTGTTGGTGCAATCGCCCGGTAGTTAGAGTGGAGCTCTATTTCAAAAGTTTTTATAAGAATTATTATCTGAAAATGTATTGACAAAATGTTTTCAGTAGTAGTTTTAAAACTTGAAAGTTAGTACTCGGATAATTAAATTCTTAGGTTTAATTTGGACACCTTGAATAAAGTTTAAACTGTCTAACCCCACCAAATGTGGCATTTAAATGGTTCATTTTCAATCTCTTAGAAAAGGGAATTAATTTAATTAACCAAATTAGTTATCAACCCCACCCATAGGTGTTAATTGATTTGTTTAGTTAACAAAGAATATCTAACCCCACCAAAGGTGGTATTCATACAAAAAAGGAAGAATCAATAAATATCAATTCATATCTTTAATAACCTAAATAATATGAGCAAGCATAATTAACTTAGTTATTATATCCATAAATACTCCACTATTATAAAAGATAAAATTTGTATAAATATTTATTGAATCTATGTTTATTTTTATGTCAGTAGCTTAAAAACACAAAACCCAAAATATCGTGATAGGATGTTTAGGATTTAATTTAATTTTTAAAAGTTTGAATAATAAATTAAAAACCACATACATTCCTTCCTTAGATCGACCTTGGGAGTATACTTATCATTTTCTACGAAATGATTCGTGCACTTGCGAGAGTTTTATAAATATAAAACCAAAGTATTGGCAAGAATCGGCGATGTCGGTTTTTGCTCATCAGCCAACAAATAAAGAACCTTGGGAAAGGTCACTCTCCCCTTTCAAAGGTCCTCTCTTGAGAGTTGAGCTAGCCCAAGCTGTTAAGAGAATGAAGGATGAGCCCAATGTTAGATGGCCACCAAAGATGAAATCCCCCCTAGAGACATGTCCAAGTGATATGCCTTCTATAAGGATGTAGACCACGAAAAAAATAATGTAGACATTTGAAAAAGCAGATAAAAGAGTTGATAACTTGGAGGTATGTAAAGGACCTAGTCACAGAAAACAGGGATAGAGGAAACTACCAAGGTGGACGAAGGATGCCAAAGCCGAAAAACTCGTCACGCAGTAGTAGAGAGTCGCGTGATGAGCCCAACATTAGGACCATACATACCATACATAGAGGACCATGGGTCACAGGATCTCTAATAATTCACGCGAAAGATTCGCAAGTGAGCTACACAATGTCCTCGATGTATATGCCTTGGATAAAATGAGATCTCTTGCATAAATCATTTTCAGTGAGAAAGATAAGACCTCATGTCATCACGAGGACCCTTTAGTAATAACTTTGAGGATCGAATCTTGCGATGTCTATCGGATAATGATTGACATTGTAAGTTTAGTATATCTCTTTTTTTCTGACCACTTCTAGGACCTTAGGAGTAAAATATTCTGACATCATTAACACAAAGCTCCCTCTTGTAAGATTCAACAACAGTACCATCTATGCAAAATTATTGATGGCCCTGCTTGTCATGGCAAAAGGAGTAATAATAATGGCTAATTTTGTGATCATAGATGTTCCTACACATTCAAACGCCATCTAGAGAAGGCCATGGATACATAAAATGAGGGCAGTCCTGTCCACCTTTCATCAAGTGACAAAATTCCCCATAGTCGAAAGTCCTAAAGAGATAAGGGGAAATCAGGAGAAGGCTAGAAGTTGTTATAATACCACTATGAGATGGATCACCCCCAACTAGCAATCACCAAGGGGTCTCCCTCAAAAGAGACCAAGTAGTAAAGGCCTGGCAAGGTCTATCTACCTAAATAGAGTAAAGGACCTCTCGATGGGTGTTGAAGGCAAGAACCAGCACTTGAAAATGGGTGAGGATTTGATGACAAAGGTTGAGAAGAAACTTTCACAGTTCCTTAGAGCTAATGCAGATGTATTTGCGTGGTCTCTTACAGACATGACAAAAATTAATTCAAAAGTCATAACACACCAACTGAACATCGACCCATAAGCTAGACCTATCTAGCAACAGAAAAGAAAATTCCCCATGGAGAAGAATGAGTTAATCAAACACCATGTGGCTGCCCCAAAGAGGTTGGAGTAATCATAGAGGTCAATTATCCTTCATGGCTTTCAAATGTAGTATTGGAAAAGAAAGTGTGTGGGTCATCACGTATGGGTGTGGCCTTCACATATCTAAACAAGGCTTGTCCCAAGAATTGCTTCCCCCTCCTAAGCATAGATCAGCTAGTAGCCGCCTCTTCCAGATTTAGGTTGATGAGTTTCTTGGACGTATACTCCGGATACCACCAAATCAGAATGCACCCTTAGGATGAGGAAAAAACTTCTTTCATTGCAGAGGAAGGAACATTCTGCTACACAAGGATGCCATTTGAACTGAAAAACGTAGGCATTACATCAAGGATCTACAAGAGATATTCGAGATAATTCGAAGGTATAGCATGAGACTTAACCGCAAAAAATGCATCTTTGGTGTTGCTGTAGGAAAATTTCTAGGGTATCTTCTATCAGCAAGGGGTATTAAGGCCAATCTAGAAAAGATACAAGCATTGGTGAACATGAAACCACCCACTAGCCTCGGTGGAATACAATAGTTGAATAGAATAATAGTGGCACTGAATAGATTTATCTCCATATATACTGATAAGTGTATGCCTTTCTTCAAAATGTTAAGAAATAACACATCGATCTTTTGGAACGAGGACTACAATGTAGCCTTTGAAGGAATCAAGCAATACCTTAGCAACCCACCTGTCTTGGTCAGCCCTTTCCCAAGAGAAATTCTTTATTTATATTTGGATGTGACACCCCAAACATGTAGTGTAGTGCTCTTAGCTGAAATGGACAAATTTAGCAACCTATCTACTACGTCAGCCAAATCCTAACAAAGGATTCGAAAACCCCAATCGACCCTGGACTCTTATGTATATCTTATGAGGGATATGAAAGATTGATGTTTGAAGCACATAAAAGAGACTGTGGTTCACATTCTAGAGATAGGAGATTATCACAACAGATTATAAGATAGAGTTATTATTGGCCCACCATGCTAGAAGACTGCACCTAATACACTTAGAAACGCGATAAATGCTAAAGGTTTTCCCTACTGTCAAACGCACCTTTAAATACCATGGTAGTGGTGGTAAGTCCTTGACCTTTGTACAAATGGGGACTTGATATAGTAAGACCCTTACCCTTAGGTACGGGCCAAAAGAAGTTTCTCCTTGTGGCCACTAATTATTTTTCAAAATGGATCGAAGCAGAGCCCCTGGGTAGAATACGAGAGAAAGAAGTGATTCAATTTATATTGAAGTCTATAATTTTTCATTTTAGCCTTCCCAAGGAGCTTGTCACAGATAATAGGAGACAATTCACTAGCAACAACATCAAAGCATTCACCCTCAAATACAATATTAAGATATGTTATTCAACACCATGTTAATGGTTAATCAGAGTCTTCCAATAAGATAATCATCAACCTATTGAAGAAGAGGTTAAAAAGCACAAAAGGGAGATAGGTGAAGAAGTTGCCAAGTTTGTTATGGGCTTTCAGGACAAGCCCCCGATAGAGTACTAATGATTCCCTTTTTTCCCTAGTCTATGGAACTGAGGCAATTATACAAACCGAGGTCACAATTCCTACTTCCAGATCAGTCCTAACAAAATAACAAAATGAGGTGAGAAGAGCAATCGAATTGACCCTAGTAGAGGAGAAAAGGGATTAAGCTTTAAGGAGGATGGCTGAACAAAAAAGGAAAGTATCAAATCACTACAACAAAACTGTGTGCTTCAAAATATTTTCCAAAGGTGATTGGGTTCTCAAGAGGGTCTTCCCCAACAAAAAGGAATGGATGGTAGGAAAAATAGGTGCCAATTGAGAAGGACCTTATCAAATAATTGAGATAACACCAAAATGGATATACGTATTGAAAAACATTGAAGGCATTGAGGAAGGCACGAGCTAGAATGCCAAACACCTAAAGAGATACCACTTTTAAATTGCCACATTTTGCAACATCAGCACATATCCATATATGAAATAAACCCTTTCAACAGATGGCCCTTCCCCAAAGCTCTCCCACTAGGTAGAGCCCCTTTCCACTTGCATAAGGTCACGAGTAGTCTACCTCGGTTAGGAACCAGATCAGCATTCTGAATTCGAGATGAGATGTACACCTTGGTTAGGAACCAGGTAAGGCTCTCTCTCCCGCCAATCTAAACCACAGGTTGATCACCTTGGTTAGAAACTAGGTAGAGCTACCTAGCACTTCCACAAGGTCACAAGTTGTCCACCTCGGTCAGGAACTAAGTCAACACTCTGAATTTGAGATGAGATATACACCTTGGTTAGGAACCAGGAAAGGCTCTTGCTCCCATCAATCTAAGCCATGGCTAATCACCTCAGTTAGGAATCAGGTATAACACCCTGGCACTAGTACAGGGTCACTAGTTGCCCACCTCGATTAAGAACTAGATCGGTGCTTTAAATTTCAAAAGCTCGTGAGTCGACCACTCAGGTCAGCAACCATGTCATTCCATAAAAGAAAAAAAATATCTTTTAATATTTATTAATACAAGTATACACACAATGTCAAGGCATCACCAATATATGCCATCCATAATATTTTCATTATTTAAAAAATACATATCTTTGATAATTATTAATACAAAGCTCGACCTTCTCAAAAGGTTAAAAGCTCTTTAAACGCTTAGATACGTGACCAGTGTTTGGATCATCAGTTTCTTCAACTAAGGGAAATAACTCGGCCTAAATCTCAATAATTTTCTTCTATACGTAGGTTATGGGCTCAAGGTCACTGATAACTGTATTTTATATAGTTATTTTCATCGATTTTATTAATGATAATTGCTATATTCTTTACATTTTTGTTTAATTTTAGTTAAATAAATTAATATTTATCTTTTATGTGTTAAGAAATATATTTTTAATAAAATTAAATAATTTGTATCGAAAATGTACTTAATTTCATATTTATGTCCACAAATATAATTTCAAATAATATAGTTCTTAATTACAATTTATAAAAATCGAAAATATAATTTAAATTGAATTTGGGCTTAAATATAATTATTAAAAGTTTAAAAATTTAATTTAAAATTAGCAAATGGCTTAACTGTAATTTAAGAAAGTTCAAAATGTAATTTAACTTAAATTTTGGGTCAAAATACAATTAATTGAAGTTTAATTTTCGCGCAGGAGAGACGAAGTCCACGCGCAAGATCACACTCGCCCAACGTGGACCATCAAATCAGTGAAGAAAAAGCCAGATGCGTGCGTTTCAACCACACCCGACCAGAGCGAGTGGATGCAGGATTCTATCTATCACACGACTCGGTGCTCCTAGTGGGGCCCATCTTCTTCGCAGGTCGGCGTGCATGTGGGACCCACGTGTCTGACGCGTTGCAGCCATTGTTCCCAACCTTCGCGCGCCCTTTTTCCCTGCGGTCGATCCACGTGCGCCCGGTTATTCCACCACCAACCAGACCGCCCGTGTCCCACTTTATCTATCCCGGCCCAATAAGTTTATGACACGTGGCTACTTTCTGAACGCAGAAAGCGTAGAATCCCGTACGTGTATCGTGAGTTGTCTCCCACGCTTTCTCGCGCTCCAATCCGGCGGCACCTTCTCGTGAGCCCCGTCCTTAATTTCTGTGCTATTTTGTTGCCACGTGTCCCACCAATCTATTGAGCGAATCAAACGCTGACACGTGGCATTCACAATGAATTAAAAAATACAGAAACAGCTCCTTGTCTCACGCGTGAATTAAAATAAGGTTTCGATTTTAGCGTGATCGCAGATTTTAAGGGGAATGTTAGGGTTTTATTTTTGATACAAATTGTTACGCGTGTATTAAATTTAAATATTTTTGAGTTATTTTTTGAGCTATAAATAGGAGTTAAGATTATAGAGCTGAGGAGTTTTTTTTGTTAGGTTTAGGGGTTCAATTTAGGGGTTGGATTGTGGAACACGCAGAAGCCATTTTGGCTTCTGTTGTGTTCCGCGTGTTCCAAATATTTGTTTTAAGTGATATTTTAATTTCCTGTGTTCTTCATCTTATTTTCCTTAAACTGTTGTAATTTTTATTTTAAATTTATGAAGTAATTTAATTTTTCTAGGATTGCATTTGATCTAAATTTATGAAGCTTTGATTTTAACTATTTTTGAAAGATTTATAAGACGTTCGATTTGTTCACTCTATCTTGTGCTTAATGCTTTTTGATTATTTACGAATTTTATCAAAACGATTTGTGGCACATTAATAAACTTGAGAGAGGCATTTTTGTGTATATTACTCGTAGATAGAATGACATGTATGATGAAGGATAGGAATATACCTTAATTGTATGTGTGGCCATTTGAAAACTTAGAACGTAATGAATCTTGGTGAATTTAATTCTCATAGAGATATAGTGAATTAATTTAACGAGGTGTGTTTATACCGAGCTCGGAAGAGATGTATGAATAAAATTAGAAGTTTTCGGTTGACAAATTAAATGTACTAAAAAATATAAATCAAAAGAAAATAACACGATTTGAGTGGATTAGTTTAGTGAAAAAATTACAATCCTAGATTTCTTTTATTTTATTTTTAAACCTTTTTCTTAACTTGTTACAATCAACGATTATTTTGGATAAAATTAGAGAGATACAATTTTAGTACTCAACAAACTATAGTAACAAATCTCTGTGGGAACGATACTTTACTTACAAATCTTTATTACTTGTGACCGTGTATACTTGCACGTTTTTATGTTCTCCAAAAGAGACAATAAGTTTTTGGCGCCGTTGTCGGGGATTTGTTTTACTATTTTCATTGTTGATATTAATACCAATCAATCTCATTTTAATTCAGAAAAAAAATTTATTGGTTGATAGATAAAGTGGGACACGGGGCAGATTCTGGTTGGTGGAATAACCGGGTGCACGTGGATCGACCGCATGGAAAAAAGGCGCGTGAAGGTTGGGAACATCGGCTGCAACGCGTCAGACACGTGGGTCCCACATGCACGCCGTCTTGCGCGGCAGGTGGGCACCACTCGGAGCACCGAGCCGCGTGATAAATAGAATCCTGCATCCACTCGCTCTGGGTAGGTGTACTTGAAATGCTGCATCTGGCCGTTTCTTCTCTGATCTGATGGTCCACGTTGGGCGAGTGTGATCTTACGCGTGGACTTTGTCTCTCCTGCACGAAAATTAAACTTCAATTAATTGTATTTTGACCCACAAATTTAATTTAAATTACATTTTGAACTTTCTTAAATTACAGTTAAGCCATTTGCTAATTTTAAATTAAATTTTTAAACTTTTAATAATTATATTTAAGCCCAAATTCAATTTAAATTATATTTTTGATTTTTATAAATTGTAATTAAGAACTGTATTATTTGAAATTATATTTGTGGACATAAATATGAAATTAAGTACATTTTTGATACAAATTATTTAATTTTATTAAAAATGTATTTCTTAACACATAAAAGGTAAATATTAATTTATTTAACTAAAATTAAACAAAAATGTAAAGAACATAGCAATTATCATTAATAAAATCGATGAAAATAACTATATAAAATACAGTTATCAGTAAGCTGTCATCAGCACGAGCAGCCCTCGCTCCAACTCTTCAATAACTTCCATCACCATAAGAAAGACTCTTTCGGATTGCTTCATATAGAAACTCACCCAATATGATTCTGTATCTACAAGCGTGCCTATATTGGCAAAGGTCTTCCTTTCTTGAGTTTGAGTTTGGATTAAGTACTCTTTACAAGAAGTGAGCTCACACTTGGTCTCTTTTACATTACACTCAAGTTTAATCACTTCAGCTTTAAGCTCCTTAAGCCTATCATTTTCAATACGTAAAGTTTGAACTGAGCATCTACTGGTTCGATCAGAATCCATAAAATACGACCAAAAATTTAAAGGAATTGACAAAAATCCCTAAGTATATGGATTAAACATATGTTATCAATCCCTTTTTATAGGAGAGGAAGGCAATAATAACAAAAAAGGAACAATCAATGACCTAAGTTTCCAAAAAAAAATGGGTAGGTCAACATTATAAATACACAATAAAATGGGCAAACTAATTTCCTATTAATAACTAAAGTTGATTTTTTCACTTCACATTCTTACAAGTATGAGCTCGAGTCCATACAAATAAAAGTGGCATCGAGCTTAGAAAAACAATATTGGATCGAGTCACTCAAAACTCAATATTACTCCACCCTACCCCCGTGACACATGAGTCATCCTCACCATCAGAAGAATTCGAGTCTTCTCCATCCTCTTCCTCCACAAAAGGTACCTACATACATGGTGGAGTGACCAGGATATCCAAAATGTGGTAATAATACTCGCCCAGATCCTTCTGCTAGGCCTCCATCTTAAAGGTTTCCATGGCTAGCTCGTATGTCCTAACCCTCTCCTCAGCATGCCTAAGAGTCTCCTCAGAGCATCTAAGAGCCTCATTAACCTCAATAAGGCATTAGGTATACTCATTCAGCTCGGAGGTAGCCTTTTTCCTTCTTATCATTACCCCATCTTCCCATTTAGCTGCTCTCGCCATCAACAAGGTGTAAATTTAGCACGTAGACATATGACTCTACTTCTTCTACACTAGCTCATCTTTCAAAAAATCCATGCTACGAGCCTGATCAAAGATCAAATCAATAAGTTTCGAGCTCACAATTTATATATACTAATTATCGAATAAATACAAAATACGAGATAACCCACTTGACACATCTGGCAACGTATGACTTCACCAGAGTCCACACCCTCGCAAATAGCCTTAAGTTGTTTCTTACACGAGTCAGCAAAAAGGTGGCCCATTGTTGTCTCTTTTGGAGAACATAAAAACGTGCAAGTATACACGGTCACAAGTAATAAAATTTGATAAGTAAATTATCGTTCCCACGGAGATTTGTTACTATAGTTTGTGGAGTACTAAAATTGTTTCAATCTGATTTTATCCAAACGATCGAAAAGTTTGACGATATTTAACTAAATTGATTTTTGTAAACAATAAATAAGAAAATTCTACGATTGCAGTTTTCACCAAATTAATCCACTCGAATTATATTATTTTCTCTTGATTTATTTTTTTGTAAATTTAATTTGTCAACCAAGAACTTCTAATTTTATCCATACATCTCTTCCGAGCTCTGTATAAACTTACCTCGCTAAAATAATTCACTATATTCTTATGAGAATTAAATTCACCAAGATTCATTACGCTCTAAGTTCTTAAATGGCCACATATACGATAAAGGTATATTCCTATCCTTCATATATACATGTTATTCTATCCATGAGCAATATACATAAAAATGCTTCTTCCAAGTTTATTTAAGTACCACAAATCAATTGATAAATTTTCCAATAATCAAAAGCATTAAGCACAAATAGAATAAAGAAATTAAAAGTCTCATAAATCTTTCAAAAATAATTAAACCCAAGCTTCATAAATTTAGTGACACAACAACCCTAGAAAAATTAAATTACTACATAAATTAAAATTAAAATTACAATATTTAAGGAATATCAGTTACAGAACACAAAGAAAATTCAAACATGTTTCCGCGCTTAAATTTTTGGCACACGCAGAACACAACATAAACCAAAAATGGCGTCTACGTGTTCCACAGTCCAAGTCTCCAACCGAACCCCAAAACGAACCCCCCAGTTTTATCACAATAATCCCTTATTTATAACATCAAATCTCTAAAAACAAATATATTTTTCTACACACAGGAGATAAAATGGTATATCAAAAATAATAATTAAATCCGCATGGGGGAGAAGATTTTTAAGACACGCAATCACGCGTGAAAATATATATAGCACAAAACGGTGAAACGTGCGCCTTTTCTGATTTTCGTTTCACTTCACACTCCCACATGTCGCCATCTAATTGGCTACAAGATATAATGAGACACGTGGCATCCATTTATTCACTGTGAAGAGAGAGCGAACGAAGAACGTGTCACACATGATTATTGCAATCGAGGACACGTGTGGCAAGAAGAAAATGCTGGGACTGTGCGTCGTTTCTGTGTTTTTGTTTTAACAAAACACATGCCACGTGCCAGCGCCTGATTTGCTGAAATAATATTTGGGACACGTGGAATTGTATGACTCGTTGGAATGGTAGGGCGCACGAAGCTTCTGTGGACCACGTCGCACTAGAAATGGCTTACGCATCAGACACATAGGCCCCACTCAGCACCGAGCATCGTGCCACCTGAAAACCCGCATCCACTCAAGATTGTCACGTCTAGCTCCACACGCATCATCGTAGCCGTTGATTTCCTGATCGAACGGTGGGTGTCACGCGTTGGTGATGGCACGAGTGGCCTCCTTTTCCTACACAGAAAATAAATTTCCTTAATTGCATTTTTAGCCCTCCAATTTAATTTAAATTAACTTTTAACTTTTGTTAATTACAATTAAGCCCTATTTTAGTTTAAATTATATTTTCAGACTTTTTATTTGCAATTAAGTGCTTTTTCGATTCAAATTGGTTAATTTTCTTAAAAATATATTCCTTAAAAAATAAACAATAAACAATAAACATTAATTTATTCCATTAAAATTAAGTAAAAATGTCAAGAATATAGCAATTATAATTAATAAAATTGACGAAAATAACTATATAAAATACAGTTATCACTCATACAATGATCGAGGTTCTCTGGTGCCAAGCCTCAATTCAAGAATATTTTATCCGCATAGTAGTGAGATCATTAAGGACGGCCTTCCCCTTCCTTGAATCCCTTACAAGATCCTCAGATTCTTTAGAACCCAAGCAAGGATTTGGAGCCACATGCTGTTCTCGTAAGGGTGATAAGGGCGGGAAAATATGCAGAGGCTCGGGGTTGAGGACAGACTCGTTAACCACCACCTTCTTCTTCTTTAGAGAAGAATGGCAACCTTTATGAAAATATTTTCCCCTTTTCTTTCCCCTAGAAGAACCCTCTCCAAGAGCCAAAGGTATACCCGTTAGAGAGCTATCCCCTATAAGTGCGACCTTACTCTTCATACGGGCAAAAAATTTAGCAACGGTAAAATCCATGGGATCTGCAAAATAAGAGCAAGAGGACACCACGTTAGTCACGTCATTTCAACAAAAACAAAAGGAAGGGAAAGGAAGTCATAGGACTAGTTCACAATCATCGGCCACCACCTTGAATTGACCCCCGAAGTCTGTAGGAGGAGTTCTGCGTTTAGAGGAGCCTAGAGTTTATGGTTGATCCTTAGGGGAGGCTCTACAGCACCATACCTCATCAACCCACACCCGATAAAGCGTGGGGTGTTCAATAAGGTCCTCAAGTTGGTTTTTTCAAGAAGATAGTTTTGGATATCATCCAACCTTTGCTTCGCATCAAGACTCAAGGTCATGATTAAAGAAGCCATGTTCCTTATCACGACCTTAGTGTCATTTCAAATGCTCCTTATCAATCTAGTGTCACTGGTAAGAGATTCCCACTAACATGAAGTATAGAAAAAGTACTCTTTCCATTTTTTCTTGTTTTCAGGTAGTGACACGTTCATCCCTCGATCCTACTTTATCGACATATATACCCTCCTAGGATAGGCCTCATTAAAGTCAGACATCTCTAAATCCACTATGAGTTCTTGACACATCAGCATTAGGCAGAGTAGATACCTCCACCTATTAGGCATCAACTGTCTTGGCGTAAGCTACATCCTAATAAAGAATATCTTAATAAGAGGGTATAAGGAGTACCTTACCCTTAACCACAAAGCCTTTTCATGAAAGACGGTCCAACTGGATGGAGGTTGATCATTATCACACGCTCACTCTAGAGGAATCATGATACGAACCAAGGACGGGATGTTGTAGGTTAGACACATATGACTAACCCTTGGTACGACCTGTGGGTTCCCCAGATCCTATATTCCTCGTTTTCTTCCTCCACATCCTGGCCATTGAGATTTGAGTTTATGACACGCTCAATCTAACGGTAGGAATGGTCTGAGGATGAGGAGTAGAAGTATATGGCTAAGGTAGAAATCGACTCTCCTCACTAGAAGAGTCCGAGCTAGAAAATCCTGAGTTGCCACTAGCACTAGAATATTGGGGGCTCTCATAGAAGCTCAAGCCGAAGCTCGAGGTCTCTTTTGTATGCATTTTGTAAAAGCTACAAAAAACATAAAAACAAAAAGAAACCCGACGGGTAAGGTACGAGAAGAAAATGTTACCTAGGGTCGAGTTTGAAAATAAAAGAAAATGATCCTTTAAAAACCGACTTGAAAAGAAAGTAGAAAATTGTTAAGTTCTCGAGGCTTGAACTCTAAAAAGTGGAGCAAACAAAACTACAATTCTAGCTTAATCCTTAAGGTCGAACTGAAAACCTTTTGCAAACTCAAGGTGATGCGACAAAGCGTTTTTCTTCACTATTTCTCACTTGCGTAGATAATAATGATAAGTTTCAGTCCAAGCATCCCTTTATATAGAGGAACTTGGTTTCCCTTTCCAATCAACTAAGATGTATTTATTAAGGGAGTTGAATGGTTTGTATTCCATGCCTGATAATTACTCTTCCATCTCAGACCAGAGCTTGAGCTAAAAGAGTAGAGGGACTAAATGTTTGGATATTCAAACCATCCCAGTGCACGACCCATGTGAGCTACTCAAGCCAAGTTACCAACCCAAGATGGAAGGTGAAACACCCATGATCGGTGCAAAATTGCAAGTGTACAATATTATAGTTTTATAATAAAGTGATAAATAGAGTATCGTCCTTAGAGATTGGTAACTTACTTTTGACAAATACCAAAATTATATTAATCTCAATTTTATTTAAAAAATTCACTCAGGTTGTTATAATTGAAATTTAAAATAAAACTAATTTAAAGAAAGATGCACAAAAGAAAATAAATATATTATTCAAAGATCAAATTAATTGGAAGAAAATTTCTAGGAAATCAATTTCACATGATCCCTCCTTATGTTTAAATTAATTGTAATAAAATTTGAACAATAAAAATTAAATAAAATTATACAAAAATTAAAAATTAAAAAATGATAAATCATATCAAATTATACAAATTATTATCCTAAATAACCTACTCGTAGTTAAACACTGGTAGAATAATCAATCTAAACGCAATGATTAAACCGAATTGAATTGAAATTAATTTCTAACATATTGTATTTTATGTCAATTATATTCGTCTAAAATGTAAAATTTCTTATAAAATTCATGTAAATTATCTTCAACCTTTCTCTAAGTTATTTATCTTAAATCTAATCGAATATTAACAGTTAAGAATTACTAAGTTCTTGTTTAGAGATTAAGAATTATGAAGCCTTATCCCAGGGATAGCCTTACATAGGAGTAAAGGAAACAGCGAGGCACCATACGAACAATAAAGAGCAGAGCACCAGATTAACAGTGGCCCAGAGTAACATAGAAACATGTGTTAGAATATTGATTTGAATTTATTTATAATGTTATAATCCCAATAAATTATCGAGATTTACAAAAATAATAATCATTAATTATTAAAAAAAAAAAAGAGACTAACCTACAAACTATAACTTGAGTTTGGGTTTGAGTTTAGCTGATATTTAACGTAAAATAATAAAATAATTTTTTTTAATAATAAATATATATAAATTTAACCAATAAAATTATATTATTTTTATAATTATAAATTTTAAAAAAATTATAAACAACTGTTAGTCATTCATCTTTCCATATAAGCTTTCAATTTGTGAAAGAAAAAAAAAGTTAATGCAAAAGGTTGAATAGGAAATTATTATAAATATTAAAATCTGGCTAGATTATATATATATATATATTTTAATATAGTATTTGGTTAGAGTGTAAACTTGAATGTATGATAGAAAATGATGTTTGCATTAATATTAATATATTTATTTTTGTTTATTTATGTTTTGTAATTGAATTTATAATTTAACACAATTTCGATAAAATCAACGCAAGTCACCGAAGACTTGAGGAACGAAAGGACATCAAGTCACCCAAGTCACATCTCCCCCCTCTTTTATAATAAATAAATAAATAAATAAAAAATATCCATCAGTTTAAAGTTTGAAATACTACTTTTCTAACCGCTTTCCTTTTTTTAAACTCAGTTATTAAACCGGCGTAGACTCACTTGACTCGCCTCCTTCAAAACCTCCAAAAGCAGGATGATATGATACAAATAAAGTAGAAAAGTTCAAAGCAACCGATTTAGCAACTCAGTAGGTTGACTCTGCATCACCGAGTCAAAAGTCCATGACTTCGGAAGATAAACGAATCGAAGACGAGTTATCGTATCCCATTCTGCTATCAGAGCGAGTTCGCTCGGCGGTTGATGAAGCGAAATTGTTCAGGCTTCAGTGTTCCGAAGTGGCCAAACAAGTTGATCGAATTTGTCAAATTCTTCGAATCGTTTTCCGATTAGCCACCCTTACACCGTCGTTGTACGAGCGTCCGATCAGGCGAATAGTCGCTGAGCTTTCAAAGAATTTAGAGCGTGCTTTAACCCTAGTTCGCAAGTGCAAGCGAAAGAGTTTCTTACGACGTCTTCTTACCATCACTAGCTCTACCGATTTTAGGAAACTCTTTAATCTTTTGGAATCTTCCGTCGGAGACATGAAGTGGTTTCTCAGCATCAATGACACTGACAATGATGGTGGTATTGTACTTAGTCTTCCCCCAATTGCCAGTAATGATCCCACTGTTTCTTGGGTTTGGTCATTTATTGCTTCGATTCAAATGGGTCAACTTCCCGATCGTATAGAGGCGACCAACGAGCTCGCTTCTCTTGCTAAAGATAATGATAGAAACAAGAAAATTATTGTGGAAGAAGGTGGGATTCCTCCATTGTTGAAGCTCTTGAAGGAGAGCTCATCCCCCGAGGCTCAAATTTCAGCTGCTACGGCGCTTTACTATTTGGCAAATGATCAAGAAAGGGTTAGGACTATTGTGAATGAGGCTGGGATTCCGAACATTGTTCAGGTTCTTGGGAACTCGCCCATGAAAGCTCAGACTCGGGTTGCGAACTTGGTGGCTAGAATGGTAGAGCATGATCATAATGCACAAGAGGATTTTGCCCTGGAGAATGTGATTAGACCGTTGGTGACGTTGTTGTCCTTTGAGAATATTTTGGATGACCCAAAGCTCCATCCAGGTAAGCAAAACATTTATTCTATTCTTCAGGTTAATAAGGAGATAGCAAAAAAATCTGTAGGTGGTAGATCAAATGGTGTTAGCAATCGTACTTATATGAACTCAACATCACATTCGAATTTGTATTCTTATTCGTACATGGAGGGTAGTAGTCGAGGAAGTCAATGTAGGAAAGAGAGGGAGAATGAGAAGCCTGAAATAAAGCTTCAGCTTCAAATAAGTTGTGCAGAAGCTCTGTGGATGCTTGCTAAAGGCAGTGTGTCAAATAGCCAGAGGATAACAGAGACAAAAGGTCTTCTTTGTTTGGCTAAGTTGGTTGAGGAGGAGGTAGGAGAGTTGCAGTTCAATTGTTTGATGACTATTATGGAGATTACTGCTGCAGCTGAATCCAATGCCGACCTTCGACGTGCGGCATTTAAGACTAACTCATCCGCTCCTAAGGCTGTTGTTGATCAGCTCTTAAGAGTAATTGAAGAGGTTGACAGCTCAACATTGAAAATCCCTGCCTTAAAATCTATTGGTTCACTGGCTAGAACATTTCCAGCAAGAGAGACCCGAGTTATTTCTCCACTGGTGGCTCATCTTGGCCACCGAGACATGGATGTGGCCATGGAAGCTGCAGTTTCACTTGGAAAGTTTGCTTGTCCAGATAACTTTCTTCATATCGAACATTCGAAGACAATAACCGAATTCAATGGTATTTCGTCTTTGTTGAGACTGCTAAGAGGCAATGAGAAGTCACAGTTTCATGGATTGGTTCTCCTATGCTACCTTGCCTTACATGCTTCCAATAGTGATGCTGTGGAAAAAGCTAGAGTTTTGACTGCCCTAGAAGGGGTTAACCACACTGTAATTGCCCAATGGCCTGAATTGAAGGAATTGGTGTCGAGGGCAGTGTATCACCTTAATTTATATCCAAGAGGAGCTCATTCTCAAAGGCTATCATTGCCATATGTGCCTTGAATACAATTTCTGTAAGTTTATACAATATTTTTAAGGGGCATTGTTCTCCTGTCCAATAGCTGGATGACTTTTATACTTAATACTCAGAAGAAAACAAGTCTATAGAAGTATACATAGTTTTTTTTTTATATAAAGAAATACATGAGTAAATTACATTGGATTGTCCTCTGGATAAGAGCAAGTGTTGATAATTTGTTTTTCGATTGGATGATTTAGCACCTTGTCAGCATTCTCACTTAGTAGCAGATATCCTGTTTATATGAGAATGTGATTCAACTTTTCCTACGTTTTGTTCATCCTCCTTTTCCTTCTTTGTTTGCACTTTTTTCTAATGCTGGTATGTAAACCCTAAACCCTAAACTACTGATGTATTGCTGCATTGTATCACGGTGACTTTTCAGATTTCAAGATTTTTTTCAGAGCAGGCATCTCACTTTCTTTGCCCACATGTGGTTCTGCTAGTGTTTTCATACTTTCATTTTCTTTTCAATATGCAGGACTGTCTTTTTTATTTTTTATGGTTCTAGGTAGAGATGTAAAATGAGTGTTTTATCTCATATCTCATTTATTGTCTCTAATGAGCTTATAGTCTCATTTCATTTAAATACCTTCTTATCTTATTTAAATTGTAGCCTAATGAGTCTAACTTTAAAAATATGTTGTCTTTATTAAATTTACATTATAAATTATCATTTTTCATATTCTCTATTATTTTTGTATTTTTACTTGTTTCATTTAGGTCCATTAAGGACAAATGAGATATCTCAATTAGTATCGTTTCATTAACATTTAATCTCATTAAAAATTAAGTGAGATAAGATAAGATAGTTTTTAAAAATTAATAAATTATTTCATAAATCTCTTTACTATTTTATTTAATTTACATATCTATTTTTAGGTTTTTTTTACCAAGTCGATTATTAATATTTTAGTTATTGGATTAACTAACGTTGCAATATCACATGTATTTGATTAATCAATCAGTTCATCAAATAAGTTTGATAAAACAAAAACCCCTAAAATACATAATTGTAAAAATAGTAACATTTGTATCCAATTTATATAATTTTACTATTTTAAAAAGTTTAATACATTATTTTACATTGAATATTATCTAATTGGATGTTGTTTAAGTTTAACTATGAATATTTAGACGAAAAAATATCATTCATATCCTTAATGTTTATCTATTTTTCACTACTTTTCTTAACTTTTGAAATTGTCTAATAATATTGAGGTAAGATGTATTATCATAAATAACCTTCCTGATTAAAGACATTGACTTATTTATTCATTATCTCTCATATATTTTTTATTTTCTATTAAAATATTAAAATATCTTTTAAAATAATGATAAAGTAAATATGTTTACTTATTTATTAATTTTTTTATGATTAAAAAATAAAAATCCACCCTAAATAAAGAAATACAAAAGTAAAAAATAATCAAATGTTCTTAATTTATTTCCTTACTCATATTTCTTCATCTTTCTCTTAGGTTAAATTTTTTATTTTTTTATACATTGTTCAAATTTTTTTCTATTTTTTATTGATTATAAAATTAATTAACTAATTAGTTAAATTCATAAAGAATATTTTTTAAAGTTTTTTAACATTGTCTTAAAAAAAATTTAAATTTTGTAAGTCTTATTGTACTTTTTATATGTGTGTTCGCTTTTTGTGTACAAAATACGGTGTTTGTTTATTTTTACTCAGTGTTTTGTCTTCCTCTATATAAAGTTTGTTATTGCATATTAGTAATGCACACACGTACATAGTTAGGTATACTTTATATACGAGGATGTTTACACACACCATGAAATTGATTTTTGTAATATGAATGTTAGGTCGAGTGTTGTGGACATCGTCGATTGTGTTTTTGTTTCATTTTGAGTGTAGGTATAAGTGGAAATAATTTGGAATTTTTGGAAACGAAAAAATATCTTCTTTTAGCATCTGGCCACCACCCATGGCGAGGTGGCCGATCGATTTCTATAAATACCCTCCATTTTTCTCTTTTCTTTATCCATTGATTTTAGTACCAAAACTTTATCAAAATTCACATTGAGAATTATATTTGTTTCTTAAATAATTTTGGAGAGTATACATTTGAATGTGAGTTAATTATTGAGTTTAGTGATCAAATTGAAGATTGTATGTGTATAAGGTTTAACTGTGTCTCCCATACGAGGTTTGACTGTGTATCCCATACATGATTTGACGTTTATGATGGATTGTGTCTCCTTCAAGGTTGTGGGTAGTCACACTTATTGTTATTGATCAATGGTTACCAATCATACCACATTAGGTGGTGTTGGCTACAAAGGAGAGCAAAGTTCACATGTAAAACTAGGTCGTTGTAGAAGTAGCAACCAAAAGGAATAATAGGCAATTCGAGTAGAAGTCTCGAATGATAGAGGTAATAATGGTTTTATTTTTTTCAAAGTTATAACCTTTTTATTGATTAGTGAATTCTTTATTGTTAGTGGTTACTTTAAGCAACTCAAAGATGTTACAACATACATAAAGTCTCTATGTGGGTTTACCTTATTATATTGCTTGTTATGCATGATCTACTGTTGTGCTAATATAATATGAGTTTAAGGTGTATATGTTACAACATATTAAAAGCGTAAACTTTGATTAGAAAAATTTTATATTCTTACTTACTTTATGCTGAATATATTCAATATATGTTGTTCAAAGTTATCTACTTTTCTAATATTACATTATTTGTGCTTCTAATGTGTTGTCTAGTTTATTGTTTACTAAATTATTGTTTACTTAAGGAGTCTATATTTCCTTACCTTAATTGTATACCATGTCGCGAACTCTTTCAATTGGTATTAAAGTTGGTGCACCCATTTAGGGCTTAAATGCTCCGATGTTGATTCTTTTAACTCGCATTCTAAGGTACACTTTCTCTTTGATGGATTCAAGAGAATGAGGTAACGTAGGTAGGCCTCCACTTTTCAATGGGATAAATTATGTCTATTGAAAATCTCAAATAAGGGCCTTATTGTGGTCCCTTGGAGATCGTGTTTTGTTTCTCGTTGAAAATGGTTGGATGTATCCGACCAAAACCCTCCCTCATAATACTGTGATTCTTAAACCAATTATTGAATGGACTAAAGATGAAAGTAAGGAATCTAAATGGAATAGAAAAGGACTTCATGGAATCACCAAGGTTGTTACTTCAAATGAATATCAAAGAATTCAAAGTTGTACCTCTTCAAAACAAGCATGGGACATTCTTGAGACTACCCATGAAGGTACTTTTGTTGTAAAAATATTCAGAATTTTGAAGTTAGATAGAGAATTTGAACGTTGTATCATGTAAGAAGATGAAACCGTTGACAAATTCTATGAATGTTTTTCTAACATTATCAATTGTTCCTATAACTTAGGAAATTAGCGAAGAAAATCATATTAAGAAAATCATCGCTAGCCTACCTTATCAATTTCATGCCACTACCGTGCTTAAATCCATGTACAAGGTTGGTGAGCTTGTTGTTAATGAGTTAGTTCGTGATCTGTAAGTCTTCAAACTTCATCACATGTTGCTCAGATAAGATCAATTTTTTGTTGAGAAAGGAAAGAGCTTAGCTTTCAAACCCACTAAGGGTAGTGGTCCTAGTGAAAAAGCTAAAGTCACTACTGTTTGTGATGATTCTGACCCTAATATGAAAGAAATGATTTTGCTTGCTTAGAGATTGACAAGATTCTTTAGAAAGAAGAAACCCTCATCTGGGGGTACTGGAAAAAGGTAGTTCGAGCTCTAAAGGCTTGAAATCTGTAATAGTTTATGGTAACTCAGATAGTGAATATCAAAAACAAAGCAAATGACACTTAAATGAGATCAAATTCTTCGAATGGGAAGCTTGGTCACATTGCAGTAGATTGTTTTCAGAAACAAAAATGCACAAATATGCGTGCGATGAAGATTGTGGTTGCTTTTCTGATAGTGTACTAGCAATAATGATTAGGATGACACTAATTTTTTTGCTTTCGTTGCTTCAAGAAATATCACTAATCCTCCGACTACTACCTCAAATGTTTAAGAGGTTATAGCCGAAGAAGATAACAATGAGTAAGATGAGTTGCTCAATTCCGAATGCTTATCTTATAAAGTCTGTGATCAAAGCAGTAGGTTGTAAGTATATTACTTAAAGGCATTAAATGAGTGGATAGTTTGAATTATGACCTTGTAACTGGATACTTATTTTTCATAGTAGACAATTAGATAGTTTGGTGGACCGGTGGTATTTCTCTTAGGTCATTGGTGTGGCCTAGGTTATTTCGACCTGAAAATCTCGTGCATTGATTTTTTTATTTTTTTATTACTTTACATACACTTGATTGGTTGTTTGGCCGCTTACAAAATTTTAAATTAGCATACTTTTACTAACTAGATATTTAGATCCATGACTAAACGAAACTTCATTAACAACTCTACAACATATCTTGAATCATTTCTTAAGAAAAAGAAGAATTGATTAAAGCATTGAAAGACAGAAATAGTGTCGATGAAAAGGAACTGGCCCATTTTGCCTCTATAATTAACAAGATGATGACTTACTCTAAAAATTTGAATGAAATACTAAACAGCACTAAGACATTTCATGAAATCGACCGTCGAAGGTCCAAAATTGAAGACAAGTACCATTATCCAAAAAGGTAAGTTGGTTGTGTTGTTTTAGTCGATTTCCTCTAACAAGGTGAACACTTCACTTTAGGCTAGTTTTTCTTTCGCTTTATAGGTGGACTATTGTATCTACCTATTCTTACTCCTACTTGTCTCCACTGTGGTGAACTTGAGCATTTACGACCACACTACGAGAAATTGACTTCTCATCCTCTTATGAAAGTCAATATGAGTGCTTATTCTTGTTATCCTCTGTGTTCTGCTCCTCAGAGTTAGGTACCCATGTTCTCAAACTCCACTACTCGTGTTTTCTATCTATGTGACACTACTAGCTACATTGCTAGGAATTGTCCTAGATATACAAGGAGTATATCTCGAAGTTCTCCGCCTTACTCCCCCATCTTCTTTGTTTGGATGTAGCTATTGTAGCACATCTAAGCATCTTTAAGCTGGTTGTATCATGCAACTTAGGCATAGTGCAAAAATAAATAAAATAAAAACTTCAAAGAGTCCACCTTACCCCGTTTATATAGATGGCTCAATAGAATTTTATATAAATTATAAAAAAAATTATGAGTTTCATATACTCTTCATGCTCATATGACTAATAGGCTATCTCCTAGCTCAATTCTCTCTCACAAATTATTTAGACCAAGGGAAATTATTTAATCACTATTTTTGGGTGATCCTCTCTTCTCCCTTTGTATGTGGTTCTTCTGTATATAAATTATGTGTCGTTTTAATTGTTGTCTATCTATTTTTTAATTATGTGTTTTATTTAATCTTATTAACTTAAAATTTCAAAATTACTTATGTTTGGCGTTTTAGTACTCTTGTTTTCTTCTTTCTCTCTCTTCCCTGTCAATTCTACAAGTGTTTCTACCTAGTTAATTTTTTGCATATGAAATGAACTTATTTAAGGGACCATTGATGTTTTATGATTGTCATACTTTTGACTTAATTGAAATATGGTTGTTTTGAGTTGTGTATTCCTTAAGCATATGCATGGCTAAATTTTTGTATTCTATTTGAAATAAACTTTTTTTTATACACATGCCATAACTATGTGAATTTATATGGTTATTTTGAGAGGTTTTGTTGATTTCTTTTTTGATTATTTGTATGTCTCTAACAAGCCTTGGAATTCACTTTAGTGTCTCTTGAGGCAAAATCCTAGGTGCTGCTTAGATAGAGAAATTATTTAGGCCATTTTTGGATCGTTTAAACATTTCAAGCCACCAATATTTACTTGTCCCTATTTACCCCTCTTTGACCATATATGTTAATCCTTCTTTTCTTTGGATTGTAATATATATACAAAAAAAGAGATGGAGAAAAAAATGAAGTGTTAAGAATTAAAAAAAAGGGGGAGAAGGAAGAAAAGAAAAGGAAAATGAAATGATGATAAATATAAAAAAGAAATGATATTGAATTTTATGCACTGTTTTCACAACATCATTGTTTGTGAATGATTTTTGAGAAGTGAAGAGAAAAGAACCCATATTTGAGGGTATATCTTTTGTGGACCTGAACCCATAGGTTTGTGTTTGGTTTGTCAAATATGTGTTTGTGTCGAAAAATATCATCTTTATTCTACCCTTACATAAGCCTATCATTACAAGCATTGAAAAACCTATTGATTTCCTCTGAGTTAATAGTAAATCAAGGGACTAATTGTAGACTTATAAATTTTGGTATAATTTGAGTCTATATTTCTATTTACTTGCTTCACACGAGCATATCTTGATGACATATAGAGTAAATAAGTTTAACACAACAAACACTAAGCATGTAATCAAATATTTAGTCATACCCTTACATGAATGCATCTTGGATTGATGGTCATATGAATATTTATATTGAGTGTATTAATTAATCTATAATGACCTTCTAGTTCTTTGAACATGCTTAGTTTGCTTCCCTTTTTCTTTATTCTTGTTTTCTACTGTGTGTAGATGCTTTTGTTTTGAGAGAGTTGAAAGAGTGTAGAATGTATAACATATTTATTGCCTCACATGCATACTTTTAGGGAGAAAGAGTGTAAAATGCATGTAGACGGAAGGAGTGCTATGTTTTTTTACATCCTTATTATTTGTCCTAATTATGAGTTTATGTTATGTAGCTACGTTGTGATGCTTGATTCCTCTTGATATCTCTTTGTATGAACCTTGCATCAATAGGATTGTTAATTATGACATGCTGCATTCTCTTATTTTACATGTCTTTCTATGTGTTTACCTACTTACTTATTGTAGTGATTTATTGCATGCTTATCACATGTTGTTTATAGCCTAGTACTTATGATTGGATTACACGACATATGTTTTCTTTAGTAGACTTGGATTTCTTTTCATATACGTGTGCATAGTATGGGGTGAGGTTGCAGGATTGAATACACCCAAGTGTTGTTGGGGGAAGATAGTTGAATTACTAGGAGTGTGTCAACTTAGAAAATAGTTGGACCCTTATTCAGCTTATTCTTAGGGATTTGCTAACATATTTATGTGGCATTGGTGTTTGACTATCAATCATGTCGATGTATCATAAGCACATTGCAAAATGCCATCCCATAGCACGTATAGACATAGGGCTCCATACTATGTATTACATTAGAGAGAAGTTTTCTATGTGTACTTCTTTTGGTATGTCTGTGTGTTTGGTTTGTTATTCATTGCATGTTTTTACCTTGTTATTGCTCTTAGTCTATTTTGTATATCTACTTGTATTGGTCCTTATTGTGTTTACTCTAATCTTTTCTACTGGGGTACATGAGTGTTAGGATTATTGTATTTTTGTATGCCTTTTCTCTTTCATATAGAGGTATTCATTTCAATTTTTATGTCAAAAAAATTGATATTTTTTTGTGCACAACTAAGTGCTTGTTACTATGTTGTGTGTTACACGGGTAGTAGTGTAGGATTGCACTACATATTGTTGCCTGATTTGCATGCATTTAAGGGGAGTGTTACATGCATTCAGGGAGAGTTGTATACTTTGCATGTGCTCTATCTATTGGTATGTCCCTATATAGGGGTGTTATTTTTGCATGATATGTTCACGAGGTATGTGTTTATTTCATGTGTGTAAGTTATAGGTGTATATGTCATTGAGCTTTATATGTGTTGTGTGTAGTGGTGTTGAGACC
Source organism: Hippophae rhamnoides (assembly GCA_033030585.1). Lineage (NCBI taxonomy): Eukaryota > Viridiplantae > Streptophyta > Magnoliopsida > Rosales > Elaeagnaceae > Hippophae > Hippophae rhamnoides. The sequence continues at coordinate 20,942,756 of CM065438.1, read as the reverse complement.
CTTATAATTCAGAGTGACAAAGTAGATGAGTTGCTACATGAAGATGGATAGAGCATACAAGATGAATGCACTTGATTTAGTTGTGCCTTTTAGTGTTAGGTATGCATCGATTTTTTGTTCATAGGAACGAACATCTTTAGGCATCTTTTTGATCATCTCATGATAGATGTGAGTATATATTTAATTGTGTAGAGTTTTGAAACAGAAAGCCAAAGAGAGAGAATGTAAATCCTATTATAGTATGTATTAATATGTTACCTATGTGTGTACAAAACACGGTGTTTGTTTATTTTACTCAATGTTCAGTCTTTCTGTGTGTAAGGTTGGTTATTGTAGATCAATAATGCATGCATGCACATAATTAGGTACACTTTGTATGTAAGCATGTTTACATATACCACAAGATTGGTTTTTGTACTATGCATGCTAGGTTAAGTGTTGTGGACGTCATTGCTTGTGTTTTTATTTCATTTCGAGTGCAGGAATTTATGGAAAGAACTTAACATTTTTGAAAATGAAAAAAATAACTTTTTTATAACCTCGCCACCACCTTTGCCACCACCCTTGGTGAGGTGATTGGTGAGCTCAATGGCAAGGTAGTTGACGAAGTGGCGAGCCAATTTCTATAAATACCTTACACTTCTCTCTTTTCTTTACCCATTGACTTTAATACCAAAACTTTGCCAAAATTGTAATGAGAATTATATATGTTTCTTAAATTGTTTTGGAGAGCATACATTTGAGTATAGGTTAATTATTGAGTTTAGTGATCAAATCATAGACTATGTGCATACATGGTTTGACTGTGTGTCTCTCATACACAATTTGACATTTGTGATGGACTTTGTGTCCCTGAGGGTTGAGTAGTTCACTTATTGTTATTTATCAATGTTTACCAATTACACCACATTGGGTGGTGTTGGCTGTGGAGGAGAGCCCAGTTGGCATGTAGAACCATGTCGTTGCGAAAACAGCAAGTAAAAATAGCAATATGCAATTCAGACAATGGTCCTAAATAGAGATAATAGTGATTTTATTTTTTCAAAGTTGTAACTATTTTATTGATTAGTTAATTGTTTGCAAGTGAGTGGTTGACTTAACCAACTCAAAGATGTTACCACATAAATATGATTTTTATATGAGTTTACCTTGTTATATTGCTTGTTATGCATGATCTACTATTATGTTAATATAATTGGAGTTTAAGGTGTGTATGTTACAACGTACTAAAAGCTTAAAATTTGATTAAAAAGTTTTTATATTCTTACTTGTTTTTTTTAGTATATTTAATATTTGTTATTCAAAGTTATATACTTTTTAATATTCTGATATTATATTATTTGTGTTTTTATTGTGTTGTCTAGTTTAGTGTTCACTATTTTGTTCGTGCTAATTAGGATCGAGTTTTTAATAAATTTATATCTCCTTAGTCTAATTGTGCATTGAGTAGCAAATTCTTTCAAATTTAATTATAATTTTGTACAATTATCATATTTAAAAAATTACTTAATGCATTCGAGAAATAAAGTATAATGTTTATAGTTTTTTTAAAATGAATTTATTATATTTTAATCCAAGTAAATTTAACAATAAATATTTGCTTCTTAAATTTTAATTTAATTATTTGTATTTTTATAAAGTTAATTCAATTTATCAATTTTATTATTAAATGTACATGTTAAAACTAGAATATTATCTTATTTTGATAATTATATCTTAAGTTATATGTAATTAAATTTAATTAAAAAATAAAAATAACAATTTTAATGCATTTGATTTGGTATAAGTAAATAATAATAATTTTATTTATTATATGTATTTGAATTTTATTTTCTTAATTAAAAAGCATGTATATATATATAATTTTATTTATTTATTTTTTTAATTTATATTCTTATATTGTTAAAATAAAATATAAATATAACATTTTTATTATTATTATTATTAATTTAATATTATTTATTATTTGATATTAAAATTTAAGATAAATTAAATTTTAGTTTAAAACCAAGGATACCTTTTGATTTTAAGTATATTTTAAAATTTTCATTAATTAACAATTGTTTTTAAGTTCCTTTAAAGTCAAATTTTATTTTTGATATTTTTAAATGGTTATATTTGTGAAGAATATTTAAACTTTTAGTGTATTATTGATATTTTTTTAGATCTATTAAATTTTAAAAACCGTTTAATTAAATCTCGTTTAACATTATTAAGTTTTTTTTTGTTATATGTTGTGATGATTAATCAAAAAAACACATATAACCCTTCCATTTCACTTTTTACACAAAGTGACAAAATTGACCTTAGTTTTCATTAATTAATTATAATTTAATTTTGATTAGACATTTGTTCCATCAGAATTAAACGATGTCCAATTGGTCAAAGCTTGATCGATCTATGACCCCCACTCGCGAAGTCGAGTTAGACATGTATCTAATTGAATTAAACAGTTATCCAACCAGCTAAAATTTAATCAATTGGTAATCCTACTTGTAAGAGTCGAGTTGAACACATGTCCAACTAAATTAAACATATGTCTAACTAGTCAGATCTTGATGGACAATGACTTACTCATTGGAATTGAATTGGACACATATCTAATTAAATCTAAAGTTTGATTGACCGATGATTCTAATCATTGGAGCAGAGTTGGACACATATCCAATTAAACTAGACAATTATACAACTAGTCAGATTTTAATTGAATGACCAACTAACCATATTTTAATCAACATATGACTCCAATTTTCAATTAATATGTATTTAAATAATTTATTACACTTATTTTCTCTACATTAATTCATATATTTGTTTGAATAATATTCTAACTCCATTATATAAAATTAGTTACTGATAACTGTATTTTATATAGTTATTTTCACCTATTTTATTGATTATAAATGCTATGTTCTCTGTATTTTTAGTTAATTTTAGTTTAATAAATTAGTATTTACTATTTTTTATATATTTTAATAAAATTAAGTAAATTGTATCGAAAACGTACTTAAATGCCAATTTGTACCCAAAAATAGAATTTTAAATAAAAAAATTATTAATTGCAATTTATAAAAGTTGAAAATATAATTTAAATTAAAATCGGGCTTAATTTCAGTTATTAAAAGTTTAAAATTTAATTTAAATTACTAAAAGGGTTAGATTGCAATTAAACAAAGTTGAAAATATAATTTGAAATATATTTGTGGGTCAAAATAGAATTAAAAAAATTTGAATTTTCTGCGCAGGAAAAGAATCGCACTCGCACAAATCACGACGTCCATCACCCACCGTCCGATCAAAGCATAAACGGTCAAGATTGGCGCGCGAAACGTGAGGCAACGGCTGGATCGAGGGAGAGATTATGCGCTTTTGCGTTCACCGATATGTGCCACGCGTCCTCTTATGATTCGTTCAAGGGGAAATTGGGACACGTGGAAGACTTTAATTCGCTGGAAGAACGATTGCACGTGGTTCAGCCGCACAGAACAACACCCTTTGGCAGACGTGCGTCGGACACGTGGTCCCACCACGCCGCCGCACGGCAGGTGGGCCCCACTCGGGCACCGAGCCACGTGAAAGCGCAGAGTCTGCACGCATTCGCGTTGGTCGGGATTGAACTACACGCGTCAATCTTGACCGTTTATGCTTTGATCGGACGGTGGGTGATGGACGTCGTGATTTGTGCGAGTGCGATTCTTTTCCTGCACAAAAAATTCAAATTTTTTTAATTCTATTTTGACCCACAAATATATTTCAAATTACATTTTCAACTTTGTTTAATTGCAATCTAACCCTTTTAGTAATTTAAATTAAATTTTAAACTTTTAATAACTGAAATTAAGCCCGATTTTAATTTAAATTATATTTTCAACTTTTATAAATTTCAATTAATAACTCTTTTATTTAAAATTCTATTTTTGGGTACAAATTGGCATTTAAGTACGTTTTCGATACAATTTACTTAATTTTATTAAAATATATAAAAAACAGTAAATACTAATTTATTAAACTAAAATTAACTAAAAATACAAAGAACATAGCATTTATAATCAATAAAATAGGTGAAAATAACTATATAAAATACAGTTATCAGTTACATATTCTAAAAATAATATCTTTGATTTTTAATTTGATATATGTACAATCCTATTGTGTAGTCTAACTATATGTTTATTAAAGGTATAATAAGAATAATAATAAAATTGCAAATTAGTATCTAATCTACGATTAAAAATAGTGATAGGAAATCATATTTATTTCTCATTTTTTTAAATAAATTTTAAGAATATTAATTCATTTACATTTGAAAATGAGGTTTCATCACGTGTATATTTATGGGGAGTTGCGTTATTACTAAGTTGCTTGTGTATGAGTAATCTATTCATTTTTATGTGCTATTTACCATATTTTGAGGAGCATTCAAAAGAAGAAGAAACAAAAAAGGTTTAGGAATGTATAAATCCTGTAATTCTTTATAAGGCATAATTTAGTTTTGTAACTTTTATGTTATACTCCTATAATTCAATAACTTTCTAAAAGCTCAGAAAAAACACACACAAAAAAAAGGTAAATGCCAAATATTACCAAATATGATCACATGTCAGACACTTAGATAAATTTTTGAAAAGTATTATGGAATTGCACTATTTTTAATTAAAAATGATTTTTTAATTAGGTGAAGAAAATGAATATCAAATCAATTTCCTACACCTTCCAGGTTCCAACTGCATCCATGAAGTTCATAATCTCTACATTGCGAAACACTTTGACTGGAAGCTAAGTGAATTAAAAAAAAAAAAAGGAAAAATACCCAGATGACAATCTCATCTACATAATGGAACTCGATCACTAAAAATCAAAATCTAAACGACAGGAAAGAAAGGAAGCAAGTGTTAAAAGAGACGAAACCAAACCTCTGATTCCAAAAGGAAAGCTTCGCCACTGCAAAGGGCAAAATATTTTGATACTGTAAAAAACTCTGATTCCAACATGTTAAAAAATCATTTTTAATTAAAAATATTACAATCCGAATAATACCCTTAAAAAATCTATCATGTTCCTAAAATGTGAATACATTTTCACAATATTTGACATTTTACCTATTTTTGGAACTTTTAGAGAGTTATTGGACTCTTAAGTATATGACCTAAAAGTTATAATGTACCTTATGAAAAATTACATGATTCGTAGAGACCCCTAAACCCAAAAAAAAAAAAGACAAAAAAGACTTTAAGAAGATGCAATGCTGGTAGATACAACCTGTTGTTTAGCTTTGAAAGCATCTTGTTAGCCTTTAACATTCAATACAATGTGATAATAATGAACTGATTAGCATATCATTAATAAATCACATTCTTGTTTGCACTTGATTTGAGCATAACACACAACCTTTTTCACAATTGCGAAATGAATTCAACACATGACTTCTGTTCTTTAAATCCCCAACCGCAACCCAAAAAAAAAACAAAATTGTTATCTCAAGATCAAGTCCTATGGAAGTTTCAATAAAAAAGAAAATTTTAAAAAAGTAAAAGTTCCAAGTTTTTCTCATTCATAGGAAAAAGCATAACCTATTTCCCAGTAAAGAGCAGCTGCTAGGTTAACCTGTTCACAGAATCATATGCATCCAACATCTCATCCGTAAGCCGCTTACAACAATTTAAATATCTGAAAAGAGGAAAAAGGAAAAACTGAATCCATTGCAAAAATGACAATATCTCCTCCATAAAATTAGCTTTTGGGATGTGGTCTCGCCTCAATAACCGCTTATCTCTAACATGCATTATACTCCACACATTAAAATGCAGCCAAGGAGAGAAATATATTGGGAAATTACAATAAATAAATAAATAAATAACACTTAAACTTATAAGAATAAAAATAACTCTATAAACATTTAACAATATCTAATTGGATTACGTTTAACACTAAATAGATTTAAAGGATTGAACGATGTTCGAATAATATTTAAATATTATGTCAATTTTTTTTAATAGTAAAAATATATGATTTTTTTATAAAAATACTATTTTTATAGTTACAATTATTAAGTATCTTGTTTTTGTTTTTTTTCCTTCCAAAAACAGTTTTCAACCATATTATAGAGAGAACAGATAAAGGAATATTACAAAACCGTTCATCACGGAATGAAGTCGAAAGAGTCCACGGAAGAATGAAAGGAAAGCATCAGTTTAGCATCACACTTCTAAAGACATATTTGATGCTATAGGGCAGAGCTCCTAATAAATTTCTTAAGACTATTTGCTTAAATGTTGTAATATACTGAATTTATGCTCTCATCACCTCCGTTGCGGTTGAATATAAACTTGCTAATAGAAGCTAAATCTCCAGAAAAATCACATGACAATTATCATTTTCAACATCCCAACAGGTTGCTTTAAGAAATATGAGAGCTCCAGCCTGAAAAGTTGGCTGAGATAAGATAAAACGGGTAACCAGTTTCAGCTACGAGCCTTCATTTCAAAACAAGGTCCTAGTGAGTATCTCCACCTCCTCCTTGTTTGCAGCATCTGAAGTCTTAAAAACACAACTTCCGTGACTGAAAGTTACCCCGAGAGGTAAGGTGTATAATAGATCTCAGCGAGCTGAAGACCAATTGTTGGCAAGATGCATGGCACGATCACGGGAGGCTTCTGGCAGTTGTTGAATAATCACATCCTTGGGATGGACTGCAGCTCTTTCACCACCACGAATAGCAAGTTCCAGGTATACTACAGCTTTCACCATTTCTCCTTCCTGTCCAACAATCAAAACACCTCAATCAGCCTCAGGTACCTACGACCTTGACAATTCAAATAGTTATACAAAGTGTCATTTATCCATAAACAAAAACAGTTTTACTTCACAGTTCACACCTCATTAAAAACCCGAGTACTATTCACATTTCTTGATTCCAACTTCCTCATCCCAAAAGAGAAGAAAATAAAAGAAAATCTTCACTGATTGTAATTATTATACTTACTGAGAAGAGGGTAACCCCATACTCAAATTGAGCCTTAGCATGACCATGATCAGCTGCCCGCTTCATCCATTTTCTTGCTTGTCGATGATTTGGCACTAAGCCTTCCCCACTTGAGTAGCACAGAGAAATATTGTACATAGCACGCACATATCCACCTTCTGCAGCCTTTAGGTACCATCTAGCCTGCTCGAACGAAAATCTTATCAGAAGCAGGCAATGCCAGACGATCTACATAAATGCATACAATGGTGGACTACAAAGCAGTATTATGGTCAGTTGCCAAAATAAAAAGTAGAATTCTAGGCATTCAAAACAAGTTTGATGCAGATATTTTCTAATACGCAAATTTCACAAAACAATTTCATTCATTTGCGTCGACTCTGGCGATAATACTACAAACATAGTAAAATAATACTGTCTTTAATTAATGAAAAATTCAGAAGAAAACCGGCACCAAACGATATAAATTATATTTCATACCGCCTCCTGCATATCTTGATCCAATCCAAGACCTCGATGCAGACAGAGTGCTAGTTGATACTGGGCACGAACATGGCTAGCCTCGGCAGCCAGATACAGCCACATCGCAGCCTCCTTTGCATTAGGGTGTTCAGCTGCACAGATAATATTCTTGTAAGAAAAAGACTGCAAAAACGATAAGTGAGATTAGTCATTGTCAAAGTCTCTACTACAGCATAAGCCCACAAAAAACAACAGAATAACAGCATAAACAAATATACCAAAACACGCATGCAGTTTCCTCACAATTTATCAATTCTAACTATCAACTAGCACGTGCTAAACTCCAACTGCAATCTATTACTATGAAAAATTCCAGACATGTAATAGTTTTTAGATTTCCACAACAATAGATCAACAAATACACTATTTATAATCGAAATTGAAGTCCAATCAAAGGGGACTAAGCCCTAAGCAGTAAGCACAAACCTTGCAAATAAGAAACAGCTAAATTGAACTGCCCAGCAGAATCTCCAAGAACCGCAGCTTTCTTATACAAATCAATGGCCTTTTCCTTCTCACCCATCTCCCAATAAACCAAACCAGCATCAACCATAGACAGGGTTGAACCTCGAGCCACTCCTTTCATGAACGAGTACAAAGCCTTTTCTAAATTGGGTCGAATTCCATCTTTTCCGTGCTTGAATTTCTTTCCCCATTTCAAGAACATCATAGCCTCTCTCAACGGCTTCAAAGCCTCACACCAAGACTGGCACACCAACGACGCCGCTTTGAGATTTGGAAGGGTGAAGGAAGCTGCAATTTTCGTCAATATGTCATAAGGAAGCATCGAGAAATCGTGAATTTCCGATGATCTTGGGCGTATTCGGATTTGAGACGCATACAATGTCGGTGAGTACAACGTTCTGGTCGGAAAATTCTCAGTCCGGTGTTTCCTTGTTCGTTCTTCGTCCTTCTCATCACCGACTTTAGAAAAAGGAAGTGATGCGAAAGCACAGCCGTTGGATCTATTAGGCCATGTCCTTTGCTCCATCGCTGTTAGTCTTTTACCTCTGAGACAAATCTTAAAGTAAAGGAGGAGGAGGAGAACGAAATTGTGTGAAACAAAGTTCGTTCAGTTATAATCCGAAAATGGCAGAAAATTTAAAGAAAGTCGGTTGTTGTATTTGGTCAATAATTCATTATTAATTAGGAGCCACCTCAATCATGACATATGAAGGCCCAGCCCATTATAATAAGATAGGATATATTTGGACAAAATTCATCTGTTACTAAACGCATTTTACTTATTGGAGACGATTTGAGGATCTTTTGTCTGACCTCATCAAAAGTTGCTATGAGTACTAGTGTGAGGTTTGAAATATTAATGTTTGTAAAAATATTAACTGTTAAATTTAATAGATATATCGATGATGATATTGTTATATTTGAGAAAATATTTATTAAAATTTTATACTCTAATACAATTATAAATTTTTTTTTATTAATTTTCAAAATATTAAAACAATCTATTATTTATATTTTTTAAATTATTTGTTACTTAATTTTATATACACTTTACACCCATAATTTTTATATTTTATTGTGTGTTATAATAATTTTAAAAGTTAAAAAAAATAACATGTAAAAATAAATATTAATTATATCTTCCTAACATTCCTGGTATATAATTACAAAAATATTTTATATTTATTTTGATAATTAAATTAAAATTTTATAGAATAAATAGTAAAAATATTTAAAATAATTATTTATATTAATATATTTTGTGGTTAATAAAATTAGAAAAAAATATTTGATAGTAAGTTAGTTAAATAAATAAATACAATTAATCATAAAATACATTATTATATAATATTTATATTATTAATTGATATTTCTTTGATATACATATTCTCTAAACATTGATATTTTATCATATTACTATAAATGAAAATTTATCTAAAATGTTCCTAGAGTTTAACATATTTTTATTTATACCTTTGATATTTATAAAAAATGTTATAATACCCTTAGATTTTATGGTTCATTGAGGAGCAAGATCGGCATTCATACTTATTTTTCAAATGTTTTTGTTTTATATTTGTAAAACTCTCGTAAGTATACGAATCATTTTATAGAAAATGACAAGTATATTTCCAATATCGATCTAAGAAAGGAACATATGTGGTTTTTAATTTATTTTTCAAACTTTTAAAAACGAAATTAAATCATAAACATCCTCTCACGATATTTTGGTTTTGTGTTTCCTAATCTAATAACCAAAAAAATAAACATAGATATAGATTCAATAAACAATAATGCAAACTTTTATCATTTATAACAGTAAATTATTTAAGGATATAATAATTAATTTAATTATGTTGGCTTATATTATTTAGGTTATTAAAGATATATATTGATATTTATTGATTTTCTCTTTTTGGTATTAAAATGTCCTTAGACGGGGTCCAAATTATATTGACGGAGTTAGTTAATTAGACTTTATTCAAGGTATTCAAATTAAACCTAAGAATTTAATTATTCGAGTACTAACTTTCAAGTTTTAAAACTATTATTGAAAATATGTTGTCAATATATTTTTGAATAATAGTTCTTATAAAAAAATTGAAATAGAGCTTCACTCTAACTACTGGGCGATTGTACCAACAAATAAAAGAGCACTACTATAAATCAGACTAGATAATTAAACCTTAAAATATAATTTTCATATTTAAGTTTGTAATGAAAAATAATAATATATTTCTCTCTAACATCCTTAATATAAAATCTTGAATAAAAATAAAATTAATTTATTTTATAAAAATATTTTATCTATTTAATATTTTACAAGCATAACAACGTTATTAATATATCATATTTACAAACAGTCATTAATGTTAAATTTAATCACAGACAAATTAAACATAAATATATAAGAATAAAATATAAAAAATAACTAAAGAATTCATTTTAAAAGTATACCTCAAAATTATTCTTACAAAACTTTGATGCTAATTTTGTTATTGAAAAACCTCCAAATGGATTTACATTTTCATTTATTGAATCAAAAACTAAAAATTTATAAAAACATAGCTAGTTCTTCTCAAAAAGAGAAGAACTTTAAAACTAAAAACTAAAAAAAAAGAAACTTTATAGAGAGAGAAAGCTAGAGATAGAAAGAGCTGGAAAAATTGTGTGTTTTACAATGGGAGAGAGAGTCATTTATAGGTGAGAAAAAAAGCCAAAAAATGTGGAAAAATATTTCAAAATTTGAATTTGGACGCTTTTGGACTAGTTTGCATGCATATGGGGCGCAAGAATTATGATAAACGTGTGTTGGCGCGCGCATGATTCTGTCTAAAAATAGGGAGGATGGAGAAGAGAGAAAATGAAAAAAATATGGATAACATCGGTTAACACGTAGAACCGACGTTATGTCCTACTTGAAGTGTTAGTTGACACATAGAACCGATGCTAATTTTTTTTTAATTTTTTAAGTTGGTTTTTTAGCATACCAACTTAAAATTCATTATAAATTGCTTTTTCCTAAAACTGACTTTAAATCTCTACTTAAATGCTCCTTTTGTAGTAGTTTCTTCTCATAAAGCATAATACCATATTTTCTGCATTCTTGCAAAATATTAATAATATTTATTCAATTTATTACTAAAAACCAAAATATAATCTACTTAAACATAACAAATATTTTGTAATTTCTTAAAAATGTTGTCCATATACCTTTGAAAGATACATGGAGCTTGTTTTAATCCAAATAGTACAACAATCCAATGAAATTGTGCTTGGGGATAGCTAAATGTTGTAAATTTTTGAGATTTCTCATCCAATCTTATTTTCCAAAATCCATTTTGCAATCAAAACTTGAGAAATATTTCTTTCCTTTTATTAATGATAATAATTCTTCTTTCTTTGGAATAGAGTATCCATAATTTATTGTTTCTTTATTTGATGCTTTGAGGTTTATTATCATTCTCTTTTTTACTCTTCTCTTTTTAGCTTCTTTTTTGACCAAGAATATTGGGCCACAATAAGTTGAATTACTTGGTATTATGGATTTGGTTTCAAAACTTCTTGAATTTGTTTTTTCAAATTCAATCCTATCTTTTGGAGTATAAACCATAGGTTTTACTCTAATGACTCAGTTATGGTCTCTTAGTTTTATGTTAGTAATTTTTTTATATTTTTTTATCTTTGGATTCAAAGGATTTTCTGAGCTTACTATTTTTAATAATTTTCTAATATTTGTTAAGGCTTTATCTTCTTGTATTTCATTAAGAAAATAGTTTTATTTTTCTTCTATATCTAATGAAGTGTTTTCTAAATAAGGTTTTTGTTACTTCTTTGTGTCTATCTCACAATGTGTTCGCTTTTTATGTTATTGCATAAAAGTTAGATTTGATACAGTCAAAGTTTTTTTTAACAAGTAAATGATTTCACCATCTAGTATTGTTAGGCTTATTTTGTCTAAATATTATATAAAAGATTGATATAAGTTTAGGAAATTATTTTCTATTAATAAATCAACTCTTGTTTCTTGTTAATGTATTGTAAGAATATGAAATTTCTCTCATCTTATCATTATATCTATATCCTTTAAGACTTTATTAAGATTTATTGTAGTATTATTAATAATTCTTACAATTAAACCTTTTAGTGATTATTTCCAAAGTTCATGTAAGAATACATATTTATTAGCTACACACATACTAGATCTTGTATCTACATTTGTATATAAATGGTAACTTGTTTAACCTTTAAATTTCAATCCTACCTTAATACAAGTACTGTTTAGATTTATAATACTATATAAATTATTCATTTTCTGATGAAGAGTATTATAAACATTCATATTATAATTTATTTATTTCTTCTTTAGTTTCTTCCAATAGATAAATACACAAGGATCATCTATATCTAAATTCTCAATTTGTTCTAATTCTATCTTAAAAGCTTCTTTTAAAATTTTTGCTTTTTGTGAAAATTCTTTTTAATGTTAAAGCATGTTAGGACATTTATTACCCTAATGTCCTTCCCCATTGCAAATTCAATACCTGTATTTCTTTTTCTCATATGGACACATTGTTAGAGTCTCAATTCAATCCAGAAACATTCATAAAATCATATGAACTCATAATTTAAATGCAGCGGAAACAAAATTGGATTGAAAACATACCTCCTGCCATTGATCAAATTTCAGCACTTACACGGGAATTCCAATGAATTTTATTTTTGATGCTTTCACTGGTTTCTCACACTTATTCTCTGCGTATTGATGGTGTATCCGAATTGTTATGTAGTTAATAGTGAGAGGACCCGATACTTTATTAAGGTTCTTCCATCAAGAACCTCGTTCGGTTTCAGAACCGACGTATGGTTCCGACGAAACCGAACTGTCACCACGGTTCACTAACGTTGGACCACTCTGATTTACATTCTCCCACTTGGTGCAAATGTTAAGCGAAATTTTCTTGAGTAACAAATCACATGAATCATAGCGATAGGTCCTCTAAAAGCGAGTATTATCTTCCATGTATTACAATGTATTTAGTTTCTCAAGTAGTATACTTTATGTGGTAACTAAACTTAATGAATAAATCCTATATTTATTCTTGGTCCAATATAAATTTTCTCAAATAAATTAAGGTGCACATGAATATGAGAAAATATCACAATATATAAGAGTTTCATTAATTAATTGTATATATACATTTACAATGTGGAACCAATTCCCATTTTCTCTACATGATCCTTGAATTTCATTGGTGGCATGCCATTAGTCAAAGGATCAACCATCATCAACTCAGTGATTACGTGCTCAATGACCAATTTCTTTTCCTTAACACGTTCTCTTATGGCCAAGTACTTAATGTCGATGTGCTTACTACGACTACCACTTTTGTTGTTCTTAGCCATAAATACAGCAGCTGAGTTGTCACAGTATAATCTTAATGGCCTAGAAATAGAGTCAACTACTCTAAGCCCAGAAATGAAACTCTTTAACCATACACCATGCGATGTGGCCTCAAAACATGATACGAACTCGGCCTCCATAGTGGAAGTAGCAGTCAATGATTGTTTCGCACTCCTCCAAGACACAGCTCTACCGGAAAGCATGAAAATGTAACCAGATGTTGATTTTCATGAATCAATACAGCCAGCAAAGTCCACATCGGAGTAGCCAATTACTTCCAGTTCATCGGTTCGTCTATACATGAGCATATAATCCTTGGTTCCTTGTAGGTACCTCATCACTTTCTTTGCAGCTTTCCAATGGTCAACACCTGGATTACTCTGATATCTCCCTAGCATCCCAACAACAAATGCAATGTCAGGTCTGGTGCAGACTTGAGCATATATCAGGCTTCCAATGGCTGAAGCATATGGAATGGTTTTCATCTAGTCTCTTTCAAAATCATTCTTTGGGCATTGGTCCAAATTGAACTTATCACCCTTCACAATGGGAGCAACACTTGGTGAACAATCATTCATCCAAAATCTCTCTAAAACTTTATTGATATAGGTTTTCTGAGATAAACCCAAGACACCTCGAAGTTTATCTCTATGTATCTTAATGCCAATGACATAAGATGCCTCACCCATATCCTTCATGTCAAAATTTTTAGAGATGAATTGTTTTACCTCATGTAGCAAACCCCTATCATTGGCTGCAAGCAAAATATCATCCACATATAGCACCAAAAAACAAATCTTACTCCCACTAACCTTCTGGTATATACATTGATCCATGACGTTCTCTTCAAAACCAAATGAAGTGATGACGTTATGGAATTTCAAATACCATTGACGGGAAGCTTGTTTTAATCCATATATGGATTTATTAAGCTTACAAACCAAATGCTCACCATCACTAGAGAAGAATCCTTCAGGTTGTTTCATATAAACCTCTTCCTCTAGGTTACCATTAAGGAAAGCCGTTTTCACATCCATTTGTTGCAAATCCAAATCAAAATGGGCAACCAATGCCATAACCACAGGAAGTGAATCTTTCTTAGATATAGGAGAAAATGTCTCTGTGTAATCGATTCCTTTCCTTTGGCAACGAGTCTTGCCTTATGTCTCTCAATGTTGCCTTGTGAGTCTTTCTTTGTTTTGAAGACCCATTTACATCCAATGGCTTTCACACCATCAGGCAACTTGACGAGATCCCAGACTCGGTTAGACGCCATAGAATCCATCTCTTCTTTCATGGCATTGTACCATAAGTTCGAAACCTCAGAACTCATGGCCTGTGAAAACGTCTCAGGATCATTTTCGGCTCCAACATTATAGTCATATTCTTGTAGATACACAACATAATCATTAGGAATTGTTGATTTCCTTACTCTAGTAGATCTTCTTAATGTTGCATCAACATTCTCCTGAGGAGCAGGATCATGTTGTTCAACTGGTTGTTCAACAATTGTAGGCATCTGTTGAACTTCAACATCTACTGGATCAGGATCAACAGCTTGTGGTACTTCTAAGACTGGTTCTTCAACACGTGTTTGTACTCGAGGCGTGTTGTTAACAATAATGATCAGTCCATTACTTGAAGTGGTATAATGAGCATCTGAATGATCTTTCTCAGAACCAATGCCCTGGGATCGATCACTCCCACTAATCAAGTAATTCTCAAGAAATTTTGCATTTCTTGATTCCACAAACCTAGTGTTAAGAGATGGACAGTAAAATCTATAACCTTTAAACCGTTCAACATATCCAATGAAATACCCACTAATGGTCCTTGGGTCTAGCTTTTTCTCTTGTGGATTATATATCCTCACTTCAGACGGGCATTCCCAAACGCGCATATGTTGCAAACTCGGTTTCCAACCTTTCCATAATTCAAATGGTGTCTTTGAGACAACCTTGGTTAGAACTCGGTTTAATATATACACAGCCGTTTTTAAAGCTTCAATCCACAAGGATTTAGTAAGATTGAAGTTGCTAAGCATACTCTGCACCATGTCTAATAGTGTTCGGTTTCTCCTTTCTGCTACACCATTCTGGTCTGGTGAACCAAGCATAGTGTATTGGGCAACTATCCCATGTTCTTGAAGAAACTTAGCAAACGGACCAGGCGCTTGTCCATTCTCAGTGTATCTACCATAATATTCACCACCTCTATCTGATCTCACGATCTTTATTTGCTTTACACATTGTTTCTCTACTTTAACCTTAAAGCTTTTGAAGGCATCCAATGCTTCGCTCTTATTATGAAGCATATAGAGATACATATATCGAGAAAAATCATCAATAAAGGTGATAAAATATTTCTGACCTTGAATGTCCATGTTTGGACAACATATATCTGTATGTATGATTTCTAATATGTTTGAACTCCTATTGGCACCTTTCTTTGACTTGTTAGTCTGCTTTCCCTTAATGTAGTCCACACATGTCTCAAAATCAGTAAAATCTAGAGTACTAAGTACCCCATCTTTCACTAATCTTTTAATTCTTTCTATGGAGATATGTCCTAATCTCCTATGCCATAACGTAGAAGAGTCATTGTCAATAATACACCTTTTAGTGCCAGCTTGAACATGCATAGTGTTATGAGTGGCATTATTTCGTAAATTAATGCAGTAAAGACCATTAGACAAAATACCATTCCCAACACAATCAGATTTATTAAATAAACTAAAAGATGTTTCTGAAAAGTGAAAAGAATAACCATAAGGTACAAGTCTTGAAATTGAAATCAAGTTTCTAGAGAAACTTGGAACATAAAAGGTCTTTTCTAATTTTAAAATAAAACCACTACTTAAAATCAAACTGCATGTCCCTACAGCCTCCACATGTGAGCCCATCCTGTTATCGGATAAGATGTATTGCTCACTTCCCACTGGCTTCCTTAGATTTTGCATACCCTGTAAGGAGTTTGCAACATGGATTGTAGATCCAGAATCAATCCACCAGGTGTTAATATTAACATTAACCATATTAGATTCATAACAAATAAACGAGGTTGGATTACCTTTATTCTCAAGCCATTTTTGGAATCTGATACAATCCTTCTTCATGTGTCCCTTCTTTTTACAAAAGAAACACTTAGATTCTTTCTTAATATCAGCTTGAGGTGGAATTATCCCTTTTTCCTTTATGCTTGTATTGCGATTTTCCTTTCTAGTACGTTGTAGCCAACATTGCACTTTCACCAAATTCCATAACAAGCCTCCCTTCCTCTTGAACACACATGGTCATTAGTTCATTGATTGACCATTTATCTTTATGTGTATTGTACGAGATTTTGAATGGCTCGTACTGATGTGGGAGAGTGTTAAGGATATAGTGCACCAAGAAGGATTCCGACATCTCAACCTCGAGATGCTTAAGTTGAGCCGCAATGTCCCTCATTTGCATAATGTGCTCACGCACACCTTTCACACTAGTGAGTCTTAAAGAAGATAACTTCATAATAAGGGTGCTTGCTAAAGCCTTATATGAAGTGACGAATTGATCATCAATGGCCTTTAACAAGTCTTGAACATTGGTATGCTGATCAACAGAACCACGAATACCAGCAGAGATTTTAGTCTTAATGAACATCATACTAAGGCGATTAGATCGTTCCCATTATTCAAAAAGCGTGATATTCTATGGAGTACTGGTTTGAGTAATTTTAGGTGGTTCGTTTTTCCTAATAGCATAATCAATATCCATCCACCCTAATTGAAGGAGAATTCTTTCCTTCCATATTTTATAATTATCCCCTTTCAGATCGGGAATATCACAACGGATATCAGAGAAATTTACAGGTTAAGAAGCTGCAATTAAAGATTATATGCTTATTAAAATTTGAGACTTAAACTATAGTCATTCTTTACCAATGTAAATCATGAATAATATGAATCTAGTGACATAAAACTTGCATGTGGGCTAAAGTTTTAATTCAATTAAATTCATCCTAATTTTATGATAAAACTATCAAATTATGTTCCTTTTCCTAATCTCTATGGGTAAATTAGAAAATATAATTTGATAATATATAATAAAAATTATATGTGATAAGATTTATTATATCACATATGATTAATTACAATTAATATTTATTTTCTAAATGTGATCCTAAATAAACTTTATTATAATTTTAATTAATTAAAGATGCTGTGGCTACTCCCTAATTAATTAAATTATATGAATCACTTAAATATTAATTAAATTCTTATGCTCAATTATTGCATAAAACCATAAGTAATATTAATTTAATTTCAAATGTGTAAATATTATTTATCTTAAATTGCATATATGACAATAAATTATACAAGTAAAAATTAAATAATATAAGTATTAATTAAATCCATAAGAGCTATTAAAAATTAATTTCGTTATGCATAAATTATTTAACTCAATTTTATATGTATAATTAATTACAAAATTTATATATATAAATACCCAAAACAAATAATTTAAGCATAATGTATTTAAATAAAATTTTAATGTGCCCAAAAATTATTTAAATAAATATAACATGTATAATAAATATTATACATATGATAAACATAAATTAAAATTATATTCAGAATTATTTTATATATATATATATTTATTTATTTTGTTTTAATAAAATTAAATATCTATATAAAAATATGTTGTTACATATAACAACATAAGGCTCATTGGTCAAGTGGATAGACGGTTACAAATCCTATAAAGTAAATTGGTTTTGATTCCCAAAAGAAGCAATTTTTTGGTTTAAAAATCAAACATTTAACTTATATAAATATAAGTATGATACAACAATAGATGTAACAATTATTGCAGCCCATTGGACGAGGCTGTTAAATCCTCATGCTAGACTCGGGTTTGAGACCCCCCCCCCCACACCGAATTCTGATTTTTTTTTTAAACTTCATCTTCAACCTCCAATCGGGTCAACCCGACCCGGTTTAAAACTAACGGATACCTGGTCGTATATTTTTATTCCGGCGATTGAATCTATCGTTATTTTTATCAAAAATTTTAGAATTCGATTTCTTAATGATTCATGATATTAATTTTAAGTAAAAACAATATATTAAATAAAAAGTTAATTAATGAAGCAAATAAATACCCACGATAAATTGGATTTATTTTCTTTATTGTTTTTCAAGTTTAATTTTATAGAATCACTAAAAAATCTATATTGAAATACTTTATAATTTTTATATGCATAAAAAACAATCAAAATAAAAAACCCAAAATTTCAGTTCTTCGTGTTCACATAGCAAAACAAAGTTGTTTTTAAATGGCTCTGATACCAAATGTTAGAGTCTTAATTCAATCCATAAACATTCATAAAACCATATGAACTCATAATTTAAATGCATTGGAAACAAAATTGGATTGAAAACATACCTCCTGCCATTGATCAAATTTCAGCACTTACACGGGAATTCCAATGGATTTTCTTTTTTATGCTTTCACTGGTTTCTCACACTTATTCTCTACGTATTGATGGTGTATTTGAATTGTTATGCAGTTAATAGTGAGAAGACCCGATACTTTATTAACGTTCTTCCATCAAGAACCTCGTTCAGTTTTAGAACCGATGTACGGTTCCGACAAAACCGAACAATCACCACGGTTCACTAACGTTGCACCACTCTGATTTACACACATTTTTTTGTTTTTTAGTGACTTATACATTTTTCTTTTAAAATATCTTTTTCTATAAGTTATTTTGTTATACTTTCTCTTATACTTTGAAAGTTCTGTTTTTTAGATTTATATTTTTTTTGAATGTTTTGTATTTTTTATACTCCTTATACTTTTGCTAGTAAGATTTTATGTTACATCCATATTTTTTGATATTTTAAAATCTCTTATATCATAATAAATTTTATAATTTTTCCTTATTTGTTTATTCATGTGTTTTTCTTGACATGTAATAATTATCCAATTTTTAAGACTTCTTATTCTTCATTTTAAAGTGTTTGGTGTGGTTTCCTTATTTCTTTAATTTCATCCTTCTGTTTATAATTTTATATAATGTTCCAGATCATTTCTCAAAAAATATTTCCTTATAAGTTTCTTACATAAAGGGTGGTAATTTAAGATAATACATTTTATATTCATAAATAAAAGAATCTATATAACACATGTCATATATTTTTATATTTGCTAAATATCATTTGGCTTCCTTAATTTTATTTTCACTGGATTCATTGATTTGTCTACCTTTGTCTTCTCTAATAAATTCCTTATATATTTCATTTATTACAGTTTTTAGGTATTCTCTACTTGTGAGAACATTTCTTTGTATTTGTAAATGTTGTTGTTTTGTTAAATTTGTAAACCAAAATTTAACATAACTTATCATTTTGTGAGCTACTATGACTCTACATATTGAAAGGTTTGATTATGTCATTGGATAAGTTTGTATGCTTACACTTATACCATTAGAACATTCATTTAAAGCTTTTTTCTATTACTTATACAATCTAATCCTTATTCCATTTTGGGGTGTTGTTCTCTTCTTTAAGGAAGGTCGGGTTCTTTTATAATTTTTCTATTTTTTCTTCTCCATATGGATCAGATATTCCTTCTTGGTAGGAAACTAGTAATAAAATTGGTTTCATATCATTTTTAGAATCATATTTTTTGGTTCAGAATCAGTTTTACTGATGATTGTCAAATCACCTTATTCTTTGTTTGTACAAAGTTTTTCATCATAATGTCTTTCTAAATTTTCATTTGTTAGGGTTAACGAACTAACTAAATTTTTTGTGTCCTTATTCCTAAGGTCCATAAACTATTCTTCTAATTCTTTTCTATATTCCATTAAATTGTGATTATAGATTTTTCTCTGTCTTTAGGTTTTTTCTTATTTTTTATTTTCTCATTTCTAGGTATTAATGCATCTTATCTCCTAGGTGATTCTTTTAATCCTACAAATGGATTAAGCTTATAACCTATAATTTTATTATTTTTATGTATGTTTTTATATCCATTTTTAATTATATAAATTCTTTATGTATATCTTGTTGTAATTTTTTATCATAACCATATTTTTTTATTTCTTTTAGGAGTTCTTTTTGTATCTCATTTATGTCTTGTAAGGACTTGGTGTTCGATTCTTTGTCTATATTCATTTCTTCTTCTAAAAGAATTAAAGTTTTCATTATTATCATTTGATTTTTTGATATACTTGTTAGGCTTTCATTAAGATCTAATTTTATATTTTGTACTTCATTTCTAAACATTATTGGAATAATAATATAACTTTTTTCCTAATATTACGTCATGGACTAATGCTTTCATTACATCAACTTCTTACTTTAGATCTATCCCTCATTTTTCCTTGTTAGAGGATTCTTCTTCAAGATCTATAAACGTAAACATTGACACATTACTTATTCTTCCTAGTATAAGATGTTTTTCCTTTACATCTACGTTTCATTCTTTTAGTATTTCAAAATCTGTTAATATTTTTGGTTTTATTATTTGTCTAATTTCTTGAAAAGCTTTACCTATTTCTATGAATTTATTTTGTCCATACATTAAACTATTATTACTATTTGTTAATGAATATCCTACTATGTAGTGTACTAAAAATGAATGATTTATTTCTTCCATTAAGTCTTATTTATCAAATTTACAGGCTAAACTTAATATTTGGTTCAAGTTTTTATTATTAATATTAATGACAAACCTAGGGTATGTTATAAATTTTAATTTTTTGTATCCTAGGTTTCTATGGATCATTCACAATAAAACATTTTTTCTATTTATTATTCTATTATCTAATGATGTTAATTTTATTTATATATCAACCCTATTTTTTAAAAATGTGTTTTTATTAATATTTAAATTAATGCTAAATGAATGTATCCAATTTTTCTTTTGTGGATTTTCAATAGTTTATACATAATAATTTCTTTGTCAATTAATGATATATTATATCTTTATTTCTCATATGTAATATTAATGTTATTTTTTATTACTTATTTCATAATAAAGTATGTATTTCCTTGAAAAAAAATTTCTTATTCTTGAGAATGATAAATCTTTGAATCCATCTCATTCATTAAGATTCATTTTTTTTAATTGTTTTTTGTTTTTTGTATTTCTTTAAATTTTTTTTAATAACTACAATTTCATGTGAAAAATATTATGAGATGACTTTTGTTTTTATTTCTGTTATTTTTTAATTTTTTATTATTTTTATTATTTTAATTTAATAATATTCATTATATTATTAATATTCGTTGATATTTTTGTAAAATTTAAAATTTTAAAATTAATAAAATTTAAATTTCATATAATTCTATGACATTGACGAAATATGTCACTTAGGACATACATGTCACTTGTTCTGAGCGGAATTAATAACTTCTCCCTATCCCATAATTTTCTCTATAAAACTGATTAATAAAATTCACTTTAAACACTTCATATTGAACTATTTTTTTTAACATTACCTCCAAACGTGCTAGTATTATTTGTCTTGAGTTTTATTCGTTTAACCATGAGCTGCTGGAAGCACTTTATTTGTTTCTTGGGAGAAGGGTTGTTAAAATCTTTCAGTTTGGCTGTTTAGATTTTAAAATTTGGATAGTTTTAAAAAATTTAATAAATTATAACAAATAATGTTATTATAATATCAATTTTTACTATTATTAAAATGTGATAAAAAATGAGCTATAGAAAAAGGGTAAAATTAAAATTTAATATAAAATTATTTTAAAATTCAATTATAATAATATTATCACAAAAAATTTAAATATACAATTTTTTTAAAAATTAAAAATTAATAAAATATTAAAATAGAATAATGATACTAAGAAAATATTAAAACACATATTTTGTAAAATATGTTATATTAATTTTCATTTATCATTAATAGAGAATTAAATTTTATTGGCTTTTTAATAAGAATGTCAAAATTCCTGTAAGAGTTTGAAGGTGAGGTAATATGAAATCAATACTTAAAATTATAAATTTATATCTTATTAAATATTATATTTTGTGTGTATATATATATATATATATGTATAAATAAGAATAATTATAATTTAATATTTATAAAGAAAAATAAAATCAAAAATATATTAAGAACATATAACATATTATTATTTTTAATTTGTAAAGATTTTTTTAATTAAGTTTAATATTTTTGAACCATGATGTTAAAATTTGATTTTTAAAACTTTGAACAGATAACCATTATTTGGATGATGATTTTTGAATTTATATCTATTAATTTTGGTTTCGATTTAGACATAATAGAATATTTTGGTTTTTGTTTGGAATTTTGATAAAATAC
Organism: Hippophae rhamnoides; assembly: GCA_033030585.1. NCBI lineage: Eukaryota > Viridiplantae > Streptophyta > Magnoliopsida > Rosales > Elaeagnaceae > Hippophae > Hippophae rhamnoides. The sequence continues at coordinate 20,920,044 of CM065438.1, read as the reverse complement.
TTTTCAATTCTATTTAACCATTTGACATTCATGTTTAACAAAAAAAAAATTTAATAATATTATTTATTTTTTTATATCTAAAAATTACTTATTACGAATTAAAATAATTAAACGTTCTTTAAGATATGCTTTTTGGTGTTCTCGTTGGATATGTCCGTTTTTAATTGTTGAATATGTTTTTGGTGTTCTTTAAAATATTTAATTGATTTATTTTCTTGTTCTTGTTGGACATGCTTTTGGTGTAATTATCTAAACTTTTTGTTTTTATATATATTATAATTTTATATTAAATATAATTACGTATATTAAATTATATTAATAATAATATTGTGTTATAAATTTATTAACAAGTGAGATATGATTTTTATTAAAAAAAATTATTAGAAATAGGAACAAATAAATGATTATTGCTAACAAATAGGCAAATCATATTTAATCATTGCACTGATTCTACTGTATTTTCGTAGGCAGTTTGATACCTGATAAGATAAATTATTTATTGTCTCTGAAATTATGGTTTGAAATAGTAATAAAATTTAAAATGAATGTAAAGTTTTTCTTTCTTTTTAAAAAAACACAAATATTTAATAAGATATAGGGAACAAATATTTTAATTAATAAAAAATATATTTTAAAAGTAATAAATAATAAATCATCCTGATAGAAAGCAATAGAACAGAAATCGCATAGCTCATGATACGTGGCAACTTGGCACGGAAAGTAGATTACCATTTAAGATGATTTTTTTTTTTAACAAATAATGAAAATAACATTTCAAAATTTGTAAATATAACAATAATATTTTATTATTATCTCTACCTCAATTCTTTATACTATTTAAAAAATGGGTTAACGGAGCCCATTTTTCTTAAAAAATTCTAATTTGTGATGATATTACATTATCACTAATAAGTTAAAATTCAATTTAAAATTATTTTTATATTTATAAATTTTAAAAATATTATTTTATTTAATTTTTTTAATAATATTATACATTTTATATATATATATATTTATAACCTAAGTTATTAAAATAATATCACTAAAATTTCATTACTTTTCACAGATATCTAATTATCTATTTCTATACTCTAAAAAAAACTGCCATTTCAAATTCTTTAGTGAGAACATATCTCATGTTTTTGATGAATCTTAGGTCACATTTTTCATTTTTTTTTTACTTCAATTCTATATATTTTTTTAAAAAGTAGATATTTATTTAAGTTATAAAAAAATATATATATATAAAAGAAAGGTTGAGCTCGAACGAAGGTATGAACTTTATCATCAAAAATAAATTAATTTACACTTACATAATTTATCTACTTAATTTAAAGCTTTTTCACGTCGGGATGATTAATCCACGTCGGGACAAAAGACGAATGAGAGCTCGATATTATGGGTCCCGTGACAATTATTCTATCAAAATCCAATGTATTTCAGTTTTATTAAATAAACAATACATAGCAATTTCTTTTTTTCCTCACAAAATGAAGATTTAAAAGAGAGAATAATTGAAAGATATAATACCTACCATCTCCATGAGTTATAAGAGCAAGGCTCCTAAAAGTTTACAAAAACAAGCTCATAGACATCAATGATTTCCTCACCAAACTGTCTTTATTGCAGAACTTTTTAACTCTTTATCAGTTGAATTTCTCGGTCTTAATCGAAGCCTTGGAACCTCGATTTTGTTATCACTTACCCTGATTTCATCAGACAGCTTATCAAAAATGTCATCATACCCATCGCCGTCAACATCATTGCAGGAGGCTGGGCTTGACTGTCGTCGATGAAGAAAGATTGGGCTGGCCGTCGTTCGAGAAAGGAAAAAAAAACCAGAGAAACGGCGAGGGGAATCGTAAGCGTAGGTAGAGGTGCTAAGGCTGGCCGTGTGAATTGTGAGGATAGGGTTCGCTGAGAAGTTATAAGAGGTTGGGGTTGGTCGTCGTCAGTGCAGGAGGCAGTGGTTGCAGCGAAATCGCGAGGAGACAGAGATGGAATATCACGAAAGACGGAAAGAGTGTGTGGGCTGGGCGTAGGCGATGAGAGAGTGGACTGGGCGTAATGAGGCTACGGGCAAGGAAATATATAATTAGATTAGTATTGAAATTGCAAATTAGGTCTGAAGAATAGAAATAATGATACCGCGTTATCCGAGAAAATTCTAATACGTGATATTACATTGATCGCTTACCTTACTTTTATGTTTGATCGTTAAAATTAAGAAAGAATTAGTATTATACTATTTCGTTTATAACAATATAATAAAAAATACTATATATTACTTTATATTCTTATATTTAATAAAATTTAAATAATATCATTTAATTATTATTTTTTTATAAGATAAAATATATTATTGAAATCATTATTTTTTTAAATAATTATTACTTAAAAAGAAAATATATTATTAAAATTATTATTTTTCTAAATAGGGTTTAGTGTTTTGAGGTTTGAGATTTATGATTTAGTGTTTAGTGATTTGAGATTTAGGGTCTAGGATTATATTTGTGGGTTAGGGTTTAAGGTTAAAATTATTGTTTTTCTAAATAAGATTTAGGATTTTAGGATTTAGGATTTGAGATTTAGGGTTTAAGTATTTGGGATTTAATGCTTAGAGTTTAGGGTTTAGGGTTATATTTATGAGTTAAGGTTTATAATTAAAATTATTATTTTTTAAATATGATTTAGGATTTTAGGATTTATTATTTTGAGTTATATTTGTAGGTTAAGGTTTAAGATTAAAATTATTCCTTTTTTAAATAGGATTTAGTATTTAGAATTTAGAATTTAGGATTTTAGAATTTAAGATTTTAGAATTTGAGCTTAGTAATATATTTAGAGTTTGAGTAAAATTGAAAAAAAAAAACCGAGATGAGAATTAAATCATGATTTTTAAAAGGTGAAAAGAAATTCTAATTCCTTTTTCGTTCCCTTCAACCAAACACAACATTATAAGATAAAATTTTATTTAATATTATTAGGATATTATTTTTATATTTATAAATTTTAAAAATATTATTTTATTTAATTTTTTATATAATATTACACATTCATATATATATATATATATAAATCAATTTTAATCCAAATTATCTCATAAAAAATAAAAATATCACTACAATTTCATTACTTTTCACCTATATCTAATTATCTATTTATATACTTGAAAAAAAAACTGCCATTTCAAATTCTTTGGTGAGGCTAGTGAGAATACATCTCATGTTTACGATCAATCTTTAAAAAAATACTATACATTATTATTCATAATTAAACATATATAATTATATTTAATGATAAATTTTTATATTAAATTTAATTGTGATATATGATAGTTATCTTGATATTAATCATAGATGAAAATATCCCAATATTTTATTTTCAAACATTTCTGTTGAAATTTTCATGAAGTGAAATACGGATATGAATATATTGTTTTTAAAATATCTTTTATAATATTTAATTTTTTTCATATTTTCGTGCAAATATAAAAAATATCAAAATTTCTTATATTGAGTTTTTGTTTTATAATTTTCTAAAATTTTGATAAAAATTTTGAAAATATTAATACAAATATGTCAAAAAATGAAGGTTATGAATTTTTGAATTTTGTTAAATTAAAGACATACGCATAATATATTATTTGTATTATAAATTGGAATAATATTTATGTAAATGTAATCAATTTTAATTTTCTATAAATTTTCACATTTTCTCAAATATTATTGTAAATAATAATTCATTAAACTATGATTCATTTTCACATAAGTAGTTATATAATTGTTTTTTAATTATCTCTCTTTTATCTTATCTTATTTTTAATATAATATTATACTTTTATATATTATATACTTTTTTATTAATTTTAACGTAATTTATATAAATATTTTAAAATTAAAATAACCAGTTTTCTTAATGTAAAAACAATCAATATTAATCTCTAGCATTATAATTTATATATATCTTATGTGATATATTAATCACACATATGATATTTAAATAAAAAATAGATTTATTAATTTATATTATTAATTTTAATAATTTTAAAAAGTTAATACAAAATTAAAAAATTATTTAAAAATTTCACTATTTTTATAATTTTCTTGAAATATTCATTAATATATCAATATATTTTTTATAAAATTAAAATCCCAACATTTTTATCAAAATCAATATTTACGTACCGTCTCGGCAAATAGCGAAGAAATAAAAGCCAAACAGTACCAGGAGGAGGAAAATAGCAACTTAAAAAAAAAGAGAGAAAAAGGTAGGAAAGGAGAGAAAAAAGTAAGAAAATGGCGGGATCTATGGTGGCTGTGATGCCAAGCAAACAGACCAACTACTGCTCTGCGACCGCCATTAGAGAGCAATGGGAGGTCCAGTACTCTCGGTTTTTTCGCTATCCTCCTCCTCAGACTTCTATATGTTCCAATCTCGTTCCTCTGCCTCCCAAATTACGAAAGTGTCACCGAGAAGGTAGCTGGATATCTTCCTCTTCTCCCGCTCTGCTGCAACTCGTTCAAGATCCCTCCAACTACGATGTTATCCTCTCTGTATTCTTCCAAAGCAAAATGCAGGTGAACTCTCCGATATGTTAATTCGTTTGGTTGAAATCCTTTTTTCGACGCGTTTATTTAATGTCAAGCAGAGTTGGTATATTTGTTCGAATTACGATTTTATTTTTCTCTCAAATTTAAGTTTACTGTTTCATTTGATAAAGCTAGAAGGCAGTAGTAATTACATGTTAAGTCTACTTTGTGGATTTCCTTGGGTTACCGTATTACGCTTTATGTATTTTACTGTTTCATTTAATGTTAGAATTTTAGGTACTAGATGTAGTTCTCTGTCTGTGAATTTGTTCGATTGTTCATAGATCGGAGCATGGACGCTTCCGTTTACTATGTTTTTATTGTTATTATTTTTATTTATTTTTGGTATCTGAAACGAGAAGAGTAGTCAACTCGTGTTTACTAATTGGTGCTGTGAGTTCTGAGTTCCCGCAATCGCTTTTATTTTTTCATCCAATTGTTATTTATATTTATTACAATAACGTCTTAGGTAAATCTGCAACAAGATATTTGAAGAAATTCGGTTTTAGTTGATTTTTCCCTGATCTTTCTGTTGACTATTAATTACAATTTTAACATGAAAGATGACAAAGTTTAAGTTATAATACCGAATCATGGGTGGTAAGGTGGGAAAGATCAAAGATCCGAAGTTCAAGTGCTGTTATGAGCTGTTGTTCACTCCTTCCTTTTTCTTATATACGATGTATATAATGTGTGTTATACATCGAGGAGTGGGGAATTTAGATTGGAGAGATGTTATAGCATCGAATCATTTACTCACCCGCTAAAGGGTCTTAACTTTGTACGCAACAAAATATTTGTAGATAATGCAATTAATACATCCCACAGTTTCAGTAGCCAAAAACCAATGATTTTAGGAGGTCTTGTTTATAAGGTATTATTCATTGCTCTTGGAGTATATTTCTCACCAATTAAATTGTTTTTTCTCTATACTTTTTATTGGATATTTGTTTTTTCAAAGAAAAATTTGTTCTAATCTTGAATTTTATGGACCTGGATTACCATGTTATCATATACTCCAAAAACAATGAATAATTTCTGCTCATTTACTTGATTCCTTGTTACGAATAGAGATATAACATTCTCTTATTTATTGTGTATTCCCTCTTCCTTATGCTTTAGATCTACTGGAAGAGCATAACTAGCTCATTTTGATTTTCTAAGTAAAATTTCACTGCATGTTTTCGTAGGAGGAACACTACGTTTCAAAGTTGCAACTCTGCTGGCCTCAGGTGACATGCATATCAGGGTTTCCTTCCAGGGGTACCAGAGCAGTATTTGTTTGTTACAGAGATTGTGAGGGTGAAGTAAGTTTTATTTAGGAAATTATTTCAAAATAAGGAAACTAATAATAAAATAAACTCGTTAGACCCTCATCCATTTTTGACCACCTTGCAGGTTCAGAAGTTTGGTTTGCGATTTTCGACAATTTATGAGACAGAACTATTCATGAATGCTCTGAAGGTGCAGCCATTAGAACCATAAGATAGGGTTTCCATAATGAAAATATCATAAATGCTACTTAGTAACATGCCATACGACATTGCAAATTTTAATTTTAAAATGCTTTCTAAAATTTTGTTATCTTGACCTTCTGTTTGGTTACTCATTCAGGACATCTTGAAGGATGGGAGGGGTGTTGAACCAGTTAGTACTGAGTTTGCATCTGAAATTTCATCACAATCAGAATTGACATCATCTAATAGACCTCTCTTTAGGTCAGTTTTCTGTTATCAGATCATGCAGAATCCCCTTACCTAATTTCTTTCCTTTACTCACAAGGTATATGAAATGAACAATGCAGAAGAACAATACCTGATGGGCCTTTTCTTGTTTTTTAGGGCAAGTAAGGACTTCAGCATTATGTCTCCTGTTCAGACCTATACTCCTGAGATTTCTTCACAATCAGAATTGCCACTACCTTCCTACAGGTCAGGTTTCTAAAATCGGATCAGAATCCCCTTACCTAATTTCTCTCCTTTAGTTTACTTACAATGTATGTGTGAAGAATCATGCCAAAGAACAATACCTGATGGGCCTTTCTGGTTTTCTAGGGAAATTATTATGTCTCCTGTGCAGACCTATACTCCTGAGTTACCATTAAACTCAAGCAACAGCAATGAAGCTGAGCAACACCCGCATAACTGGGAAAACATGCCTGCTCGTGAGTTTGAGGGTAACTTTGCAGCCTTACCTCCCAGCTTTAGCTCTTTGCTGACCAGCTGTTGTACTAATGTTGAACAAGGTAAATGGATTTCTTTGATTGTAAACCTGAAAATCGTTTCTGATTTTTAATGATGATTAATTTCTCTGTCCAAATAAAGTAGCTGCAGCAGAACAAGAACCTGAGGAAGTCCATCTCAAATCACAAATTATGGTATCTTATTAAATCAAGGCTTTTAAAGTTGTTTATTTCCTACTTAGATTGATTCAAGTAATCTTCAAGATGATTAATTAAATATCATTAATATTTGATATGTTGCAGAAATATATGGAAAATTCTTCCTTTCAGGGTAAGCAATGTTCTAAGCATTAACATATTGTTGCTATAAGTATGTCTCACAAGTTATAACCTTTCCCATTTCACTGTCACATGTGAAAATAACTTTATATGAGCAAGCGGTACAACTCTCTCTCTCTCCCCTCCCTCCAATCTCTTCCCCATTTGTTAATGACTTAGAGGTGTCCAGAATTTGTAATTTTTAATTTGACCGCAATTTTATAATCACTTATGAAGCGGAAGCTGTTCATTGCATATCTAATACACTTAATTAAGCACCATTCTACTTGGAAGAATGTACTCTCATTCCATCATTTAAACCATAAATTGATAACGTGTTGTCTTCTGCTATTTCTCAGATATGTTGATAAAAGTGGAGAAAGTAATCAACGAATTGGGAGGTAATCTGGCGATGTAGTTGTGCATCACTCTGCAAGTTAAATACGAGCACTTGGCACTGCTCCACAACCACCAAGCACTAACCAAATATATAGTCTTCAATTTCCGTTGTAATCTCAATGCATAATTCTCAAGCTACCTAATATTAGGATCTGTTAGCCAAATGACATCTTAGCAGCAAAACTATTCCTTGAACATGTGCATGTTAGTATTACTGCAGGTTTGGTTAGCATCGTATATCTTGCTCAATTTTTTGCCCTTTTTTAATATTGGTTCTCTATATATATGTTGGCATCACGAAAGAATCAGAGATAAACTACCTAGAAAAGAAGAACAACAACAAAGAACTCTTAATTGATTTTCAGAAGAGAAAGGGATGACTGAAGATTGAGGAGGAAGAATATATAATTTTAATTATAATAATACGCTAGCATGGCATTTGAGTCATAATATAAGATATAAGTTAACAAAATCAATTTAATTTGTCTACTACTATTTCTTTTGATATATTTTTTTAAAAAAATTATACGAATTTGAAAATAGCAATAAGTTATTAGGACATTTTGAAATTTTCATTAATTAGTAATAATATGTTAGATATATGGATAAGATGGAAGTATCAATCTTTTCAACTATATTAATATTTTTTTAAAAAAATTATTTGATAAAAGTTTGTGATAAATTATAAATAATATAATATAATATTATTGATAAATATAATCAAATACATATAATTATAATTATTGTGATATATAAAATTTATATTTTTACGGATGAACCTAAAGTTAACATTTTTTCAAGAAATAAATAACTTGTTACAACTTTTTTTTTGGGGCAAAATCATGCATTAATTTGCTCTACATTATATAAAAATTTGAAAGAATAATAATTAAATAATTAAAGCCTAATATTTTATATAAACTATATGGTTAATTGATTTTACTTTTAAACTTAAAAAAATTTGTATTTGTATCATAAAGAACATACGATCACAACATTTTTTTATTTTTTTTATTTTATTACCAAACACGTATATTGCAGTTTGAATATGAAATAAATCTATGTTTTTTTATATTATAACAATTTTCTCTCTAATATTTTTCATAATTTTAGAATGAAAAATAGTTGGACGGCGTCGCAGAAGCAGGTTGCTTAGTTGGCGCTAAGTATTCACCGTCGAGGTTTGTTGCTCCATTATCATTTTCTTTTAGCAGAGAGATGAAATAGAGAGCTCAGATCGCTTAGCCTTGCATGTCATCGCAGAGTTACCGCTAAATGTTAACCAATAGTTGCAATTCACTTCATCATTAAGATCTACTTGTTCTCCTTCTTTTGAACATAGCATCCTCGTATCCCTTTGATACCATCTGCACTGATCTGATTTTGGGTTTAGAAACCCTAGGAAGAGTCCGATGGCAGGTGCTGTCTCGGCGCTATTCCTACTTGATATCAAAGGCCGTGTTCTGATCTGGCGTGATTATCGTGGCGATGTCTCCGCTGTCCAGGCCGAGCGTTTCTTCGCCAAGCTCATGGAGAAAGAGGTTCTTCTTCTTCTTCTTCTTCTTCTTCTTCATCATCATCATTGATTTTCTTATGATTCTTAATTTCCTCTCGTTCATTACTATGGATTGAGTGGATCGAGCTTCACGTGATAAAATATGATGGTTTGCGAATTGTATGTGATATGGATTCTTTTGATTTTCAATAGCCTTAAAGATCAATTCAAGTTGTTTTCCCCCTTTCGAAATTGGTAATTAGTTGAAGTTTAACTGCAAGTGTTGCTTCGGTTTCTTCGTGATCAGAGTTGCTCTATTGTGAACTTCAGGGTGATCCAGAGTCCCATGATCCAGTAGTTTACGACAATGGTGTAACCTACATGTTTATACAGCACAATAATGTATACCTGATGACGGCTTCAAGGCAGAATTGCAATGCTGCCAGTCTTCTATTCTTTCTACACCGCGTTGTTGATGTAAGCGCTATTGGTGATTATATTTCATGACTTTACAGTTTATGTTTATGAAGCTTGTACTAAAAGATAAAAGAAAATGGAATAATTTAGATGCGTTACAGAATTGAAACATTTATGTTGGCATTGGTGTTGTTTGAATTTTTAACTTGTTATTGTTAATTTGTTATTGTAGGTTTTCAAGCATTATTTTGAAGAGTTGGAGGAGGAATCACTTAGGGATAACTTTGTGGTTGTGGTAAGGCAATTTTCACTCCATTGCTTTTGTCTTGAATAGCTGAATGTGATTCAATTCATCATTGTTTATTCTGGAATTGTGTTCTTTGATTTGCTTCGTTGTCCTGTTTTCTTGCTAGTATGAGTTGCTTGATGAGATGATGGACTTTGGCTACCCTCAATACACTGAAGCAAGGATTCTTAGTGAATTTATTAAGACAGATGCTTATAGGATGGAAGTTACACAAAGGCCTCCAATGGCTGTAACTAATGCAGTATCTTGGCGTAGTGAAGGGATACATTACAAGAAGAATGAAGTAAGTCCTTTTCTTTTTCTTCTACTTTTTAGAAAGAAAATACAGATTTTGTTTTTTCCATATTGGGAGGCACAATGTAATTCTCCTTGTTTTTTAAGGTTTTCTTGGATGTGGTGGAGAGTGTTAACATTCTTGTGAACAGCAATGGACAAATAGTTAGGTCAGATGTTGTCGGGGCATTGAAGATGAGAACTTATTTGAGGTGCATTGTTCTTGAAACTCTGTATCTATGTTGTTTTTTCTGTTACTGATGATGATTTTTGATATTTCTTAATTAATACAATAACTTAAATTCTGCTTTAAGGGAAAAACTGCTTCAACTCTCTTGTTTCCCTCTCCCTTTCGTTCTTGCCTAGTACTCAATTAATTTTTTAATAATATTATTTTTCAGGCTCTTCTTATAAAGATTATGCTAAATTTATGCATCTTAAGATAATCGTCAATCTTTCCCCCCTCCCCCCTCTCTCTTTCTCCTTTTTCTTATCCCCTTTCCCTTTATCCCTCTCAAGATTATAGACACTTTGGACTAGAAGCTAGTAATTTGAAAAGTATTTTGTACATGCAGTGGTATGCCTGAATGTAAGCTTGGCCTTAATGATCGAATTTTATTGGAGGCACAAGGTCGAGCATCAAAGGGAAAGGCCATCGATTTGGAAGATATCAAGTTTCACCAGTATGCGGTGACATTTGTTAGTTTAATTGAATTCTATTATTCATCATACAAGTACTTGAAATGTTAAAATTGGCTTATTTTCCCTTTGGATATGGTTTAGGTGTGTGCGTTTGGCTCGGTTTGAAAATGACCGCACTATATCTTTCATACCACCTGATGGATCTTTTGATCTCATGACGTATAGAATCAGTACTCAGGTTCACCTTTCGCATAATGAAAACTTTTTCTCTGTTTGTTTATTGCGAAGTCATACCTTGATAAGTTTCTTGATTTTCACTTCAGGTAAAGCCTTTGATTTGGGTGGAAGCTCAAGTTGAGAGGCATTCAAAGAGTCGTATAGAGATTATGGTAAAAGCTAGGAGCCAGTTCAAGGAGCGTAGGTTAGAGACCCCTTTCCATCGGATTTTGTCAGCTTAATTTACAAAATATTTCAGTACTGAGTTCTTTTTTAATGTACAGCACTGCTACTAATGTTGAGATTGAACTGCCTGTGCCTTATGATGCCACCAATCCAAATGTTCGGACATCAATGGGATCTGCATCATATGCACCTGAATGTGATGCATTAGTTTGGAAGATAAGATCTTTCCCTGGAGGCAAGGTATGGATATCTTTAGTGGATTGTCATGTCGTCCCAAACACTGTAAAATATTGGGTCTCAATATGTGTTTTCTTTAACAATCCTTGGAATCCATATTTCTTAGGAATACATGTTGAGAGCAGAGTTTCGGCTTCCTACCATAACAGCCGAAGAAGCAGCTCCTGAGAGAAAGGCTCCTATTCGTGTGAAGTTCGAGATACCATATTTTACTGTTTCTGGAATTCAGGTATGCCTTCAAACATGTTATTTCTTTCCCTGCCGTGTTGGATTACTTGGTTGGAATATTTTCTTCCTGTGCCTAATTGTGCTTCAGAGCTTAAAAAAGTCTTATTAATATTAGGAAACACTCTACCCCCCCCCCCCCCAAAAAAAAAAAAAAAAAAAAAAATCTCAAAAAATAAAAGAATCTTGTGAAAAAGGAGTTTGTGAGGCAAGGTGTATGTGACGTATTGCCTTTTTTATGTACTAGTCATTAGTACGTATGTTAGATGTAAAAATTTACACATGTGAATTAAATAAAGAATTATTTTTATTTATGATAATACATTTGTATTACAGTATTTTAAATAAATTGTGAAAACAATATGTAGTTTACTTTTAGTAGTGATATTTTATTACTTTATCTGAATATTTGAAAGTAACATTGTATAAAGTCAAATACAATAAGCAAATAAAATAATTTTCTTTATGAATGTTTGAACGTAATATTATCAAAAGTCAAACACAATAAGCAAATAAAATATTTTCTTGATCAATGCTTTATAAATAAACATAGAAAATAGGAAAAAAGGTAGTCTAAGTCCGTTACTGTTAACAAAAGTTCACTTTAATCCACTACCTATTAGGTGGAGTAGCACAAGTCCGTTACCTTTATAAAAAAGGTTACAGAAGTCCATTTTGTGAAATAATATATTTGTGTTGCCTCTCTTTTGAAGTGTATAAATAGGACAGTACAACTCCATTATTTTACAAAATGAATTTTTGTTACCTTTTTTTTGTAAAAGTAATGGACTTATGCTTGCCCTACCTAATAGGTAAGGATTTAAAATGCATTTTTGTTAAAAATAATGGACTTAAACGACCTTTCTTCCTAGAAAATATGTAACATATATATGAAGAAAATTAAGAAGTACTTCTAAGCTCTAAAGTACAAAGTTTTATAGATTAAATCATTACAAGAGTTATTACGAATGTTATGAAATGAGTGAAAAATTTAACATTAAAAGTGATAACTTTAGGGGAAATAAAAAAATAATATAATAAAACAATTTGTGCTCAAACCTACCTATATTGCATTTTCACATCTTTTTTGTATTTTCATATCATCAAATAAACTTCCTCTCCTTGACTTGATTGTCTAGTATGTTAAATGTATAATAATTATTGGTGTTGGGTTGGGAGCAACAAAGATAACTATATGCAATCTATAACAATTTTAATTTCAAAGAAAGTTAAGAAAGTGTGATTAAATAATCAAAAATGAAGACTTTTGTAATTCTAATTTCTTTTTTTTTTATTTTTTAACTAAGTGATTATGTCTGTTATTTATTATTCTACAAATAACTAATTTTAATTAAGAATATTGAAGTTTAAAAGAGTTTTAATCGAACTAACTATATGCAATACAAAACTATTTTTATTTTATATAAAAAGTTATGAAATAGTGATTAAATAATCAAAATTGAAGTCTTTTCGAATTTTATTTTTAATGTGTTATTTATTATTCTACAAACAATTAATTTTAATCAAAAATATTAAATTTTTGAAAACTTACTACTAAAATAATTATATGCAATCTATTTTTAATTTTATAAAAAGGAAAATTTAGAAAGGATAATTAAATAATTCTAATTGAAGTCTTTTAAAATTCTATTTTTTAATTTCTTATTAAGCCAATATGTTTGTTATTTATTATTCAAAAAAGAATTAATTTTAATTAAAATTAAAGTTTTGAATAAGTATGACCAAAATAATTATAAGGAAAACCTACAAAAATACCCTTGAATTATTGAATTTGTTTCATTTATACCTTCGAATTATTTTTTGTCTCGTTTATACCATCCAACTATTTCATTTGTTTTATTTATATTATTTCACTAATTTTTCTCTAATGGCGTTATATATTAATGATAGATTTGTAACAGCTCAGATAGTTAAGTGATTGTGATTGATTTGAAACAATTCAGATAGTTAAGTAATTGATTTGAAACAATCCAGATAGTTAAGTGATAAATTTAGAAACACTCAGATAATTAAGTGGTATATTTGAAGCACATAATTATTTGATGTGTGACGCTGTTAGATGAAGGTTAACATAATGATATAAATAGAACAAATGCAATAATTTAGTAAAAACAAGACGAAAAATAGTTTGATAATATAAACGAAATAAATTCAATAGTTTCATAGTATTTTTTAATGTTTCCTCATAATTATATATATTCTAGAACTTTTTAAATTATATAAAAAAATAAAATTATAAAATAGTGATTAAATAAGCATAACTAAAATCTTTTGAAATTCTAGTTTTTAATTCTTAATTTAGTCATTATGTTTGTTATTTATTATTTTAATTAAAAACATAAAAAAGAAGTTACAAATGGGTAATTAAATAATCTTAAATGAAGCCTTTTGGCATTTTAATTTTTAATTCTTAATTAAGTCATTATGTTAATTATATTTTATCCTGAATAATTGATTTTAATTAAAAATATTAAAAAATATATATATAAAGAGATGATTAAATAATCTAAATTGAAACTTTTTAGAATTCTAATTTTTAGTTTCTAAGTAAGTTATATTGCTTACTATATATTATTACAAGAATTAATTTTAAATTAAAAATGTTAAAGTTTTGAATAAGTATAACCAAAATAATTATGTGCGATCTATATCATTTTTAATTTTAGAAAAAAAATAAGAAAGGGTGATTAAATAATATTATAATTGAAATATTTTAGATTTTTAGTTTTTAGTTTCAAATTAAGCCCTTCTTTGTTATTTCAAATATAATTAACTTCAATTAAAAACATTAAAATTTCTAAGGATGCTAAAAGATACGATATATCTAATACATAGATAACTGATTTAAGTTATATGCGGAAATATATTAGTACTCATAGTATATCTCACAAATCAAAATGTGACATGTTATTTTTGGAGGTTATTATGATCATTTCATATGAAATTGCAAATTATAAGATATATGAGGATGTTTATGCCTCAAGCGTTGGCGAGGGCGTTACTTCAAAGCTTTACACTTTGAGGCATGGCGCGCACCTCTGTTTTTGTTGTGTTTGACCTGGTCAAGATACGTTTTTCTTCAACAACCTAGTCGAACCTAGCTAGAACATTGGCTGGAAATGGAAAAAAACCACATAAATGAAGAAAGCGTAACCATTTCTTGAGAAGATGACCCCAAAGTTTTGGTGTTTTTGGTTTTTCTAATTAGCTTTCATTCATTGGTGATTGAGCATTCCTTTGCCTTCTGACCTCTTCACCTCTGCAATTATCTGCATGGTCTTCTTCCTCTTCTTCTCTTCTTGCTTTCTCATTTATTTTCATTGGATTATGTTCAATTTGTTGCTGCAATATTTTATTTCATGTTTTACTTTCTTTTCTCATCTGTATAGATGTTGTTTTGTTGCCTAATCCATACTGCTTTCCCTACGTATGATATTTGTTTTAAGCTTTTGAAACCTTCTATTCTCTCTATTTTTAAATCTTTATTTCTTTCTTTTTAAAACCTTCAAAGATGTTACCTCTGGTTTTTGACCATACATGAGCCTCATGAGCTCATCTGTGCAATTCTCGTTTGGGTCGTCTTCCTCTTCTTGTCTTGTTTTCTAGTATCTTTTGATTGGACTATGTTTAAATTTGTTGCTGTGATATTGTTCTCTTCACACTTTTTCTCCTTTTCAACTTGTAACAATGTTACCGACTCCCTGCTGCTGCTTTTCCGAACTCTGAGATTTCTTTTTAATTTTTCAAACCTTCAATTCTATCTCTTTTTTTACTGTTAGTTATGGGATTGGGCTGGTTTTGTCATGATGTAAAATTGCTGGGCTTTTATTCTTTAGCTAGAGTTTCCCCCTTTTTTTGGCTGTGATTTTCACAGAGCACTGCTTTAAATAATTATATCAAGGTATCTAGTATTAAATATTGTGTTTCATTTTTGAGCTCTTGTATTAAATATTTTTTTTCCTTATATTTAAACTCTTTCATTATAGTTCTCTCTTTTACACAGGTAAAATATTCTCTCTTGCCAAATTTTCTCTCTCTTCTTAACATTTCTCCTATCAAATATACAACATTATTGTATATGTATACTACTATATACAACGTTGTTGTGTATGTAAACATAAGTGTGGCACTCACCTATATGGGGTCAAAACTGAAACCTCCCACAAAAAAGGTTCACTAGTGAATCATTGCCTGAATTTAGTTAACTTCATAAAAATATGGCATGAGATGATTATTATATTGTTAATTTTATAAATGCTATTATATACTATAAGTTATTTGCATTTTTCTACATAATTTATCTAAAACTGAGGATCACGTCTTCATTCTGTCAGTCACCAAGGCTTGTGCTTTGCCCCATCAAAACAATTTGTCTAGAGGTGTAATTCTGCTTTCTAAAACCTTGATCTTGTCTCTCTTTCTTTTTCTGCGTTCATGTCTATTGGTTGTGAAGTGGCATATACACACATAGTGAATCAGTACACGTATGTATGTGGGAGGTTGGGATGAGGGACGTAGATTTACAGGCTAAAGCATTCAGTTTGAGGTTTAAAATTTATCATTATAAAAGACCTCACTTTCTTGTGTGAAATCATGTCCTCGAATCGTGCACTACTTGATTTTGCAGTAACGTTCACCTATGCCTCATGTTATTTAATCAAATCTTACGGGAATATACGCAAATGCTGCAATGGCTATAGGACACTGTTTATAGAGGTCATAACAAATATTTTCTTATTTAATCAAGTAGATCAAACATCGGCATGATTCAGCTGTGATAATGCTAGGGATTATTAAAAAGATGATCAAGTCACTGGTGAATTAGTTTAATTTGCATTCATGGAACATTGGGCTTTTTGTAGGTTCGTTACTTGAAGATTATTGAAAAAAGTGGATATCAAGCTCTTCCATGGGTGAGATACATTACAAAGGCGGGCGAGTATGAATTAAGGCTTATATAATCATGCATCTCCAGGTGGTGTATCCTGCTCATTTGATTAATAACTAGCTCGTGATAGATTTAAGACACAATTGTTATAACATTGAAGATCCCAAAGTCAATCGTCTTGGACCAGTGATTTGATCAAGAAGAATATGTACTCTGGCTTTCTTTTGTCTGTGATTATGATTTTTATCGGAGTGTTGTAAGTTGATGGTATCTAGAAAAAACAGGTTTCTCCTAAATATTGAAACAAATGAATCATTCTACTTTTACATTTTGTCAATGAGAATTTATTGATTATTCATTTGCCTAGAGTAATGGGAATTAGCTATTGTATTTATCTGAATTTTCAAATTTTGGGTCACCGTGTTTTTGAATCCGATACTTTATTAGTATCCATATTTTTATTTTGGTTGCTATTATTGGAGATTAATAACATAAAATCATTGGAATTTTGAAACCAATTACATTTGGATCATTCGCATTTTGGCAATACAATTTTAATTCTTTTTTTTTTTTTTGCCAATTTTCCTTTTCAATTTAGTTTCTTTTTTGGCTCAGCCATGCCTCTCTTTCTCTCTCTCTCTCTCTCTATCACGACCCTCACTGCTAACGTCATTGGCCATTCCATCAAAACGAAGATCATGTTCCCCACAAGTGTAAGAGACATACTTGAGATGATGGTTTGGCAATCTGAGTTTACCACCAACACTTAATTAGACAATGCACAAAACAGATCAAGAACTCTTAAATCTCTCACCTGTTGTTTGTTGATGGAGATATGTGGTTTGGTTAGAGATCTAATGACTCCTCGTTTCTTTTTTAAGTTCTTGTCACTATGTGTATGGATATGTTTGATGTTTCGTCAAAGCATTGTTAATGGAGATACGTGTGATTTCTGGAGATACGTGTGATTTC
Source organism: Hippophae rhamnoides (assembly GCA_033030585.1). Taxonomy (NCBI): domain Eukaryota; kingdom Viridiplantae; phylum Streptophyta; class Magnoliopsida; order Rosales; family Elaeagnaceae; genus Hippophae; species Hippophae rhamnoides. Next base: position 20,902,674 of record CM065438.1, on the reverse strand, counting down.
GAGACAAATGAACTCTAATTTTCCTAGTATTGCTCTTATTTTGATGGGTCTGTTCTATGTTTTGGTAATATTTATGTTTTATTTTCCTTATAGGAATTTAAATTTGTTCTTTTTTAAATTGGTTTTGGGTAACATTTTTAAGGCTCTAAAAGACACGAGTCTTATTATTGTTTACAAAGCTTCTGGTAGAGTTACGTGCTAGATGCATAATTCTTGGTAAAGAATAGTTTACTTTTGCTTTTGCATCTTTCCCTTATAACTCGGCCTCAAGAGTCATATAAAAACCATTGAACTACTTGTAATATGTAATCTTACACTGTTTAAAATTGTATAATGTATCTAATGTATTATATACATATCTTTCTTTATATGTAATATGTTAACTTCAACTTTATTCATGTTAAGTAACATATTATATTTATTTATATATTTGTATATAATATATGAATTATGGAAAACGTTTTTAGAATAAAACCTAACATTTTTTAACTAGATGAAAGCATTATATTTTTTATTGGATGTGGCCTTATATTTTTTTAACCAAATGAAAGGACTTACATTTGGTGATTTTGTCTATAGTGGTCGAAACTCAACAAGATTTTCAGAGATGGTCGCTAGAATCTTAGCAAGATTGTCGATGATAGTGGCTTAGGAGTGTCCAAAAATCAGATCAAATTAAATTAAATCCAAAAATTGAACCGTATTAGATCGGATCGAATATTTTTATAAATCACATGGTTCGGTTCAGTTTGTATTAATTAAAACCATTTTTTAAACGCTCTGATCTAGTTATACTAATTTTTAAACCAATCAGACTCAATCGTTTCATTATTAATGATATATTAAAAAAATATTTTAACAGGGAGTATCATTTAATGAAACCATTCGCTGGATCCGATTAATCTCTTCGAAACCCTAATACCCTATCTGCATCCTCACCGCCTCCAATACCAGCCAGCCGTCCTTGTCTCGTTTCACCACCAATCCTGTCATCCATGGACGAAATAACTATATGAAGTCTCTCTTACTCTATGTTTTCTTTGCTTTGTTATTTACCAAAACAGAGAGAAAGAGAGGAAAAATGTAATTAAATATATGTTATTTAAATTCATGCTATATGTGTGTAAGGAATTTTATCATATGAAAAAACAAAAAGATTCAAACTTGAACTATACACGAAGATAAAGAATCTGTTTTGGTTGGACAAGTATATGATTTTGTTGCTTTAAATTGGGTTTCACGAGCTGAGTTATACTATTTCTTGAAGTTGTTTTGACCCAAATTACACACACACACATATATCGTTTTGAAATAAGAAAATGTCTAATTTAATTCCCTGTTTTTATTCAAGTCCTGAAGCATAATCTTAAAGAGTTGGATTTAGAAGAAATAAGAAGTACCTTAGGGTAAGGAGGCAGTGATGACTTACCACTAGTAAAACATAAGTGGCTTGCATATGTCTTCATATAAAAATGTCTTTAAATTGTCATCTTATTTTCACTTCTCGGATTTGGATGTTTTGTCAAAATTATGAAATTGACAAGTTTGTTTCGTTGAGTTACTTCTCGTTATTAGTCATATGTTTTTATGTTGCACATTTTTCTATGAAGACATAATTGATTAGATTATTGGGTCCTATTTTATGTTTGTGTGTTATGTTGTTCTAAATCAACTTTTATGCAATTTTCGTTACCTAGCTTGTTATATATTTCCTAGCCAAAAAGACATTTTTCAAGTTCAAGTGTTCCATATTGTTTCAATTGTTATTAAGATATTATTTTTATATTTTGTCTTTAAGTGAAGACTTGTACATTTCCTTTCATCTTTGAATATGATATGTACTCATCGTGAACATTATAATATAAACTTATGCATCACTAATCATTTTTCGGATTAGATTGTATCATATTTATGTATGATGAGCATGACATTTGACTGTATCTTGTTAAATTGTATCATATTTATATATTATTAACCGGATCGTTGAAAACCATTAACTAAACCATTCGGTTATAACATTTTTAATAGCCAAACGATCCAGTCCGATTTAGTTAATTTGTTTTTACTAAAAATCATACCGAACCGTGAACACCCCTACCGTGGCCAGAAATCAGACGAGATCTTGGTTCCATTTTATTAATATTATGAAATGAAGATCTTTTGATATTTTTATTTGATAATTTTATATAAAATTATAAATTTTGGGATAGATTATTATTAATTTAGAAAAATTGACCAATTTATCAAAAATGATGCTATTTAGGTTAAAACTAACTATTATTGTCCAATTTTTATTTTGAGTGGTATCTTAAAGGTAACTATATTTTTTAAAAAGTTATATATTTGATCAAAAAATGATTTTTATGCACAAAACAAAGAATGATAATTTAGTCATTTTTATTTTTATTAGTTTCTTTTCTTTTTTTTTTTTCTTTTTCTTTTTCTTCCTTTCTCCTCTTGTTTTCTCTTTTTACACTCTCTGTCCTCTGTTTATCACACCTCTAATATTTGTATTTCTCTCGTTTCTTTTTCCACTAATCACTAAACTTTAAACTCTAAAATTTTGAAACTAAACTTTAAACATAAGGAAAAACGATTTCAAAGATAGAAATAATAATAATAATAATAATATAAATTTTAAAGGGCTAAAATATCCTTTAACTTTTTGTGTACATGTTTATTTCTTTTACTAAATAACATATTAGAAATTTGGACAGTTTTAAAGTATCACTCAAAAACTTGTAACAAATACCATAAGTTAATATGAGTACTAATAAATTACGACATCTATGTTTTCTTTATAATATCACATTTGTTGTAGGTAATATTAATTGTATTAGTAATGTTTTATATTCCACGGATAATTTATTTTTTATAAAATCAATAAAAATAACATATTTAAAACTTATAACTAATAGTTACATCTTTTTACTCATGTTTTCGAAGGATTTTAATTTAATACTCCAATCAATTAATTGATTTCAACGTTATAAAATTACAAATAGTAATCCCATTTGATCAATGATAATTTTGTCATTAATTTTTTAGTTTTTCTTTTCTTTTCTTCTTCCTCACTTTTTTTCATTATTTTTTTTTCAATTTTTTCTTTATCTTTTTCTTCCTGCCTGGTTCAGTTCCTTCATTTTAATCATATTCTTGTTTATTAATATTATCTGTATATTTTATTTGTTGTTAATTTCTATTTCAATTAAATTTTAATTTACTATTCAAGTGACTCTTTGCTTTGATGTCTTTTATTATCATTGATGTTTTACTAAAAACACTTAGCTTACTTAATTATTATTAAAATTGTTGATTTTTATACTTAATCAAATCTTTATGATTTTCTTGACCAAAGATATTTGCATATAGTTTTATGAAAAAAGTTCACTTTAAAATTTTTTTTGTACAAAACAAGTATAAATAATACTATTTCAAACAATTGTTTTATGTTTGGGTTTAAATTAGCATAAACTCAAAATTTACACTATAAAAATAAAATAATAAAAACACCTATTATCTCAAATTATTTTACAGTTAACTTAAATAAAACTTAAATGAAAAAAGAAGAATAAGGAACGGAGGAATAAGGAAGGAAAAAAAATTAATGGAAAAATTACCCTTAGTTAAATAGGGTCATTATTTACAATTTTACAATGTTATCAATCGATGGATTGGAATATTAAATTGAAATTCCGGGTGAAAAAAAATTACCAATTACTAAACTTAAATTAGCAGCTTAGATATCACTTTGATGCCTCACCCCTTCCATTGAAAAAAAATTACATTAGAAATGGAGGTGAAATTAGCTTTCGTAGAAAAAGATAAGAAATAAAATAAAAGGACTAGAAATGTATACCCTTGATTGATACTCTGATTATGCTGGAAAAAATAAATAAATGATACTCTGAATATCCAAAATACATCGTACAATTTTCAGAGTATAACTGTATAAGCTACAATTCTCTCTTACATTTACAAAATGAAAATGCATTGCACTGCAATTGAAAATATCATTCTTTTTTGTTTGTTTTCCCTCTCTTTCTAATTCATCCATTCTAGCATGTTTGAAGGGTATATAACTCTCAGTAGCAACCTCTAAAGAGGTACTAGTGGACTTCATTGGGTAATGTTTGTGGAGTTCTCTTAAACACATGTTTTCTACAACGTTCAAAAATGCTATCATATACCAAATCAAATTGGACTCCTGCTCTTTCCCTGTTCACAACGAACATTATGTGATCACCTTCTATAATCTTGTAGTACCTGCATTCCATCAAATTTCATCTTCTAAGTTTTCAATTATTATAGAGATTGAGAAAAATGATGGATGAAGAAAAGCTGAAGCATCCATATGAAATGTTGAATCGAACCAGATGAAATATCAACGCTCTTAGTTAACACCAGACACTTCAAAATGATATGTAAGAGAGGCAAACAGAAATGACACTTTCTAACTTCATCAGGCAAACATAATGTGGGACTTTTCTATATGAACATTGTATCTTCATTGGGCGACCTACTATGTTTGTATCTTAGTTTTGTTAACGAGCTCATCGTATCCAATCAAATTGTGCAACAAACAAGCTTATGGTCAACAATCATACGTTTAGTGCCTCAGGCGTTCAATTAAAGCTATAGTCATGTTAAAACTATGAACTTTGTTCTTTGAGCTATGCATGATTTATGTTGCTAAACTGAGTTCAGTAAATAATAAGGTAAAACAATACTAACCAGATGCCTGGTTCCAAGGGTTGGCATTCCGAATCATTCACAACAAAACGGCTAGGGTGCTCAATGGGAAGACGGGGATGAGTCATAGATATGGTATTGAGTGCTCCATCATTGTCCTGCCAATCTTCATCCCTGCACATAAGCAAGGCTTAAAAAATTTCCCAATTTGAAACAACTTACAAATTCTTTTCACGACTAATTGAAATAAAAATGAGTCCACACCTTAAATAGTATGTATATGTTATACAAGCTAACATTTTACCTTGAGACCAATTTGATTTTGTACAATACATATATGCAATTTTAGAGTTTCAATACAATAGAACCCTTATCGAAACAAGATTGTACTGAAGCTATAAGAAAATAAAAAATAATAAAACCACTAGAAAACACACCTATAGCCTTTGTAAGGGGGAGAAACATCTGGGGGATGACACCACTGACTCATTTGCAATACTCTAATAAACAGCACTGGATGAATTCCAAGTATGCTAGAAGGAACTGTAACACCCATCACCTTCCTAGTACGCTTCGTAGCGTAGCTGAAGTAGTAGGTTCGGGGAAACGTATGCAGATGACTGTTCAGTCTCATGGACCCTTGAATTGTAAGATCTGGAAGGATCCAATCTCCTGAAGCAAAGGGACCAGCATTTCCTAATAAACAATCCACCAAACCCCAAATACCTGCTTTCTTCCAAGACATGTTAAAGTGATCAAAACCAAAGTTGTAATAGGCCTTCAACCAGGGGATGTCAAACCAATCATAAACTATCACTCCTAAACGACATAGTTGCAGCAAACATACAGGCTTCATTGTTCTCCCATCTTCTGACCTAGAATGACAAGTCCCAACTATGAGCTAATTCTGATTTTGAAAACAAGCTACATAGACCAAACCAAACAAGAGAATGGTCATAGAAATCAAACTCACTGCATTCCATCTAAATAGGTTCTTGTGGTTCCGTTAAAGGCTCCAGATAGAGATGTTATGCTTAGTACCCAATTCTCATTAGTGTTATATCCCTTGAAAGCCTGAAAACAAACATCTTATGATCAAAATTAAGAAATTCTTGACTTAACATAGATTTTATATAGCCATTTCAACTTACCTTATCAGCAAGCATTTGCTGCAACACGCGAACAACCTGTGCCCCAGCCGAATGTCCAACAAAATGAATCGGATGATCCTCGTCCCATTCTGGGTAGTGCCCTGTTTTCCAATTTGTTTAAAGAACGAAACTTTATATGAGACAAAAAAAAAGAGAAAAAGAAAAAGAAAGAAAGAAAGAAAGAAAGAAACAGAGAGACATCTTCAAATCAAGTGAACAATTTCGTATCACATGTGAAGATTTCTTCTTCTTTAACGCACGCAGGGTATAAAAGTACCTTGTTCGTAAACACGACCGAATTGCGAGTGTCCAAAAGCTTGACTGTGTTCTTCACCATAATCGACTTGCCCACCTTTCAAATAATAAAATAACTCGCGTGCCCTGACAACAAAAAAAACATTACAACTAGCTAGTCCAACAAGGTTAGAAAAATAACAGACATTGGAAAGAGAGGCCATTTATCAACCTTTAATGAAAATTGCAAAGCTTCAATCACAACATACCTATCGTAAATGCTGGTTAAAGATCCCAAATCAGGCACAAGCACTCTTTCGTCTTTCTTCTCTGCTCCAGCGAAATACGATAGGCCTCCCAATCTCTGTAAATGGTTTAAAAACGCAAAAGCATAGCGAAAATGGAAAAGCAAAAAAAAATAAAAAATAAAAAAATCAGAAAACCCATAATAATATAGAATTCAAGAACACAAATTTTCAACGAAAGAAAATAGATTAGAGTTTCTGTTATTTAGAAGTTAAATGAAATAGAATCAAAAGAAATTTTACATAAATTTTGGAATTAATTTGTAATTCATATGGTATGATTCAAAAACTCTATTATATATATCAATTTTATTATATTTTCTTTATTTAATAATAAAAAATAGAATTTCGTACCTTTAAAAAAAATTTATACAAATGATTTAATTATATTGTATAACTCTTCTTATAAAGAATTTTATTTTTAACCCCTAAAAAAATATATATTTATTTTTCTTACAACATAAATGAATTCATTTTTTTTATTAAAAGATTTAAAATGAAATTATGTTGAATAATTTAATTATTTATACATCGAAGATATATAGATTTATAATTAAAATATCATCATACCCTTAATAAAGCTAATAAAAATAATAAAATAGATTAATTAATCTAATATGACCTTCAAACTCACCATACAGTAACAAAAAACATCTAAGAGTTTTCTAAATAAAAAAACTAAAAAGAAAAATCGAGTGTATTTTTGTAAATAAGTTTGCAATTTGTATTGAGGAAGAAACAAAAAACAATGTTAGAGTGCCAATCTAACAATGATGATGAACAATATGATAATCAATTTCAATACATTTGGTTTGCTCATGAAATGTTGAATTACTAGCAATTTGAACAACACTATTATTGTCACAATACATAGAAGTAGAAGGAGAAATGCTCATGTCATCAAGCAACCAACGTAACTAAACTACCTTATAAGTAGTAGACGTCATAGTATGATACTCTGCCTCTGTGAAAGATCTTTAAACAACATCTTGTTTCTTACTCTTCCAAGAAATAAGAGAATTACTCAATAAGATACAAAAACCAATAGTAGACCTACAAAGTGTATGATTAGTACCTCAATCAACATCACAATATGCACATAACTCCAAAGACATATGAAAGTAAAAGACTTTGAAACTGGATTTTTCAAAGATAACTCAAAATAAAAACTTAAAATGTGAAGAACGATAGCCTAAAGAGCTATACTAGGAGAAATAATAATTGACTAACAACGTGATCATATACAATATCTGAGCAAGTGATGGTGAGATAAACAAAGCTGCCAACAACTATACAATATAAACTAGGATCTAGCCAAGGGTAACCATCACAAGGAGTGTATGGAGAATTGGTCTCAATAGGAGTATTCATAACCTTATTATCAAAAAGATGATGATGATCAAATATATCTACTATGTACTTTTAGATTGGGAAAGAAGATAACATTTGTGAGAAGAAGCACTTCAATACCCAAAAAATAACTTAATGGGCCCAAATCCTTTATTGCAAATTTACATGCTAATGCTAATTTCAACATTGTAGTACCATCCACATCATTTCTAGTAATAATCATGTCATTAACATATAAAAAAAGTAAAATTCAACCAATAGAAGTACAGTAGGAATACATCTGAAAAACAATGTAGAATTATGATGGCTAGAAGAGAAACCAAAGGAGGTAATTACAGTAGAGAACTTCTCAAACCAAGCACGAGATCCTTGTTTGAGACCATAAAGAGTTTTTTTCAACTTACAAACTTCACTAGGTTTATGACAAACTTCAACATGAGGTACTATGTAGATTTCTTCTTGAAAGTCACCATTTAAAAATACATTTTTAACATTCATATGAGATACATGCAACCAACAAACAGATGCAACTGTAGTCATTTTTAATAATCTCTTCATAATTAATACTTAGTATCTTTTGCAACTGCTTGAGACTTGTACCTTTCTATATACCCATTAAAATAAGTTTTGATTTTATAAACTCAATAGCTTGTTCACCTGGCAATACCAAGAACTAGGTGTTTTGTTTCATGCAAAACAGTAAGTTCCTCAACCATAGATTGCTGCCAAAGGGGATCAACAACTGCCTTTTATAGGACATAGGCTCATAGACACTATAAATGGTTGCTAAATCAAAAATAAATGAGCTAGAATAACAAGTGTGAACAAAATCAAACTGAGATAATTTATGAGGGCACTAAGGATATCGAGGATGAAGAGGCAGAGGAGTCACAATCTTAGAAGGTGCTTGGAAAGCCGTAAGAGAGGATGAATTAATAAGAGCATCGAGAAGCAAAGCACTAGTAACTATGAAACAATCTTAACTTTGCAAGAATCATGATCTAAAACGGGAACAAGAGGGTGGGAAACAATAGGTGGTACAAACTATGTATCATCGCTTAAGAGATCAATATGAATGAGATCAAACTTAAGTCACATTATAAGAATTAACATAAATGGAAACGAAATATATATACTAAGGAACTCATTATGACGAGAAACATACATCTTTTGGTTAACTGGAGCAAAACAACAATATACCTTTTTGACCTGTACCATAACCTAGAAAACACAAATTGTAAATCGCGATGACAATTTATTGCATTCGATGTGAGGTTGAAAAACAAACATGTAGAGCCAAAGACATGCAATGCAGAGTAAATAGAAGCTAAATCACACAACTTTCAAAAGAAGACAAACCTGAGTTGTGTACGATTGAAATTTTATTAATCAAATAGGTATTAGTAAGGACTACTTCTCCTCAAAATTTACTTGAAACATGGGGTGGACAATAATAAAAAAAAGAAAACAGTTTCAACAATATGTTTATGTTTCTTTTCAAAAACACTATTTTGTTTAGGAGTGTTTGTACAAGAAGTTTGATGGATAATACCATATAATGCAAGTAGTCCAATAAAAGTATTAGACATATACTCCCCACCCAAATCACACTGAAAACATTTCATCTAGTAGAATGTTGAGTTTTCAACAAAGACTAAAAAAATATAACAAAAAAAAATCAAAACGACACCGCGCAAGATAAACCCAACAATAATGAACGTAATCATCAATAAAGAAAATATCATAACAGGACCCCCACTATCAAGGCGAGAATATCACAAATAAAAACTAGAAGATGAAAGACTCAAATGAAAAGATGAAAGATGAACACTATAAGCTACAACATCTAGTACTTTAAATTGATCCAAAATATAAAATCCATTGCTTATTACCGATCGTAATCAACTTTTGAGATTATGGGTCTTGTATATAACAATCAGTAGAATAAAAGAAGACTTAATATATAAAATCTCACAATTGACTAACTAAAATAAGATTTATAGTAAGACTATAGATATAATAGACCAGGTACAACAACGAAACCAATATTTTCTAAAGGTAAGGAGTACCATCAACAGTCATAACTGATACAGATTGTTTGAGAAATAAAGATACAAATGATGAAACATTAGATGACATGTGGTGAGACACATTGGAGCTTAAGACCCACAAAGAATAAGATATATATAAAGAAATAGAAGGTAATAAAACTTATATGAGAGAAGGCAGACATAGCATGTGACTATATTGTAAGGAACTTCTAAAACAGATCAAGCATTACTAAGTCTAATGATGGAGCAACTATTGCAGTATTAGATGGAATGGCTTGTAAGGCAATTGTTGTTGTCGCAACAGATTTTCAATTCTCTGTTGTTGCTTGGCTCTATTCAAGTTAGGACATTGAGTCTTTCAGTGGTCCTTTTGCTTACAAAAGTACACTCATTAGGGTAGCTCTCGAAGAATTTGTATTATGCTCACTAAAAGGTGATCTTTGAGGTGTCACTAAGACATATGGGTTATATACTAGGAGAATGTTGTTCCTAGCCTATGATATAAAATGTATATTCCTAGCCTATGATATAAAATGTATATCCTCAACCAACAATTCACTAACTATTAAATCAACACGAGGAAGTGGATTGCGATGTAAAATGCTTCTATAAAGTCCTTCAAAATCATTAAGAAGAGCCATCAAAATTGAACCAATCGTTGCTCTTCTCTACAAGCAATGTAAGGTGTAAGAGCCTATAATTCTAACGATTTTGTGATTACTAATTGATCACATAGATCTATCATAGCTGACTGATATTTTTTTACAAAACTAGATTGTGTGTAAAGTCTAGCTAAATGATCCCAAATATCCTTTGCATTCTTATACTTTACCAACTGATATCTTATCGAATATATCACATAATTATTAATCTAACTTATAATTTTTAAATTATCGGTATCCCATACTTCTAACAAATATACATATTTCAAGGTTTTGTAGTGGTATAGCAACAAAATTTCACATCTTTTTACGTTTCAAAAAATTTCATTAAATAACTTTAACAAATGTAATTCTTCCTATTTAGCTACGTATACTAATTGATTGAAGCCAATAATTCTTACATCCTTCTAAACTTACAAATTTTAAACAAGTCAACAAATTACAATTAACTTACAAATTGTGAAAAAAAAAATCAATCCAAAAAAAAATACCCAAAATTTACCAATTAAAGAAAACAACAAAACAGATATCGCTAGCACAAATATTACCTCAAAACTATTGTGTATGAGGTTTATAGCTATGATATCACTTAGAATTTAAGAGCTTAAAATTTGAAGAGAATAAAAGATACTAAAGTTTCTATTATCCAAAAAAATTGAATAAAATAGAAGCAAAAAGAAAAAAATAATTTATATAAACTACACTAACAAAACTATAAAACACTCAATAAAGTTAATGACGATAATAAATTAAACTAATTAACCTAACAAACTGAACAACAGAAGAAGAAGTCCAAACAGGTACATTTCAAGAAAAGAAAAAGAATGAAAAACTCACCCCTTTTCCAAACCCAAAAATTCCATGAACCAAAACAATAGGTGGTAGATTGTCAACATTGGTTGTCGTCTCTTTGGATATGTCCGTTGTTACTTGGATGTTCATATTAGGCTTGAAAAACATCTCATTGAGAGTCTGTGAAAGATCACCAGCCACGGCCGAGCTGAATATGTAAAATCCATATAGCAAATGAACCAGAGAGCTCACAAACAGCTCTAATAATTGCAGTGTAGCTATCCATAATCTAATCATTATGTTCCCAAAAAACAACAATATTTTGTTTTCACTAATGAAATAGAGCCTTCTTCTTCAACCCCCCAAAAGAAAAACTCCAAAGAAGACTAGCTACTTTTTTTTCTTTAACAAAAAAATATCAAAGCTGATAATCAAAATTTCAAAACCTCTTCTTCATTCCCCTTTTACTATGAACAATATAATAAAAAAGGGGTTGAAGAGGTCCGTCTCAGAAAATGTATTCGTACGCTTTCAACTTAAAACGATAAAAATGGTTTTCCAGAAAATTCTCGTTGTTGCCCACCGGCCATCTCACGAGAGAGAGAGAGAGAGAGAGTTCTTAACCAATCAAGGTTTACAAAAAAAAAAAGTTGATTCCACGTGTCTTTGAATAATAGCTACAAAAAGTTGTCTGTGGTCTTTAGGGAGTGAGGGCCCACAATGACCTAAATAAAATTTAAAATATTCAATAAAGTCCAAGACTTAAATTGGTACAGAACAACAGATAGCTCTTTTATTGTTTCGTAAATTTTGGACTGGGGATATTATAGTCTTTTTCTTTTTTCTATCTATATTTAGATTCTAGGGGTTTCTTTAGCCTTTTACATGTCAGGAGGTGGCTGCGCTGGTGTTAGCTGGAAGGTTCCTTTCCTTTGGTTGCTTTTTAAAATATACTATAATAATAAAATAATTAATTAATTAATAATAATTTTATTTAAAATAATAATTAATTTTAAAAATAAAATATTATAATGATAAAAAAAATTATAATAATTATAAATTTAATTATATTTATTAATAACCCCATATATATATATATATATATATATACACACCACCCTCCCAACTGTACTCTTATCCATATTTAATCGTTTTCGGAATGCAGCGTTCAATTTTTAAATTTGACTACTCATGATGATGCCCCCATAATTTAGAATTAATAACACGTGTTAGTCATATACGAGGCAAGTCATCTTTTCTTCTAGTTCGAAAAGATTAACATTCATTTATAAATTTTTAATGAATAACATTACAACGTTACCAAATAAATTATCAAGTTAAACTAGACAAGTAATCAAATATTTCATCAACAAGCATGTGAAGGATGAGAGATCTTAATATTAATTATATATATATTTTTGTGCTTACATATCTATCAAAATTATTTTAAAATATTAAAATTGATTTATTTTTTATATAATAATAATAATAATAATAATAATAATAATAATATGTATCTCAATATTAAAAATAAGGTATAAAAATAAATAATAATAATAATAATAATAATAAGTATCTCAATATTAAAAATAAGGTATAAAAATAAATATAAATTTATATTTCATTGTATTTTTCTATAATAAAAAATATGATCTATTATTCTGATAATTTTTTGTTTGAATTAAATAAAAAAAATACATTTGAGAGACTTATAATCTTTTTTATGTGTATTAAATAAATTTTACCCATTTTTGCATAAAATAAAATGTAATATTTTTAAATATCATCATTTTTAAATAGATTTTTTTAGTAGTAAAAAAATTCATCTTTTTCCCTAACTATATTAATAGTCATTATATTATTTTTAATTTTACACTTTGATTCTCTTTTTATTTTTCTTATAATTTAATATTTTTATTATTTGATTTTAACAAATTCAGTCATAAAATTGTGGAGTTAATTTAAACCAATTTAAATACTTTTATATTCTTTGATTAATTTTAATTCCTAAGTAAAAATAAAAAATAATTCTTTTTTTAAATTCTTTTTTATTTTTGGTTCAACATTAGAATTAATAAAAAATATATTAAATTAATGAACTTTGCTACTATTAAAACTCTCTTAATCATTGAGACAAGTAGATGTTAAGATCTTCCTATATGGCATTTTGGAAGATGAGCTCTCAAAGGGCCTTTCAAAATGGCGATTTTTTCTCTCGCTATTTTTCGCCCTCAAGGACTCAAAGTCTTCATTTTCTTGGCATTGTTGTAAGAAAATATCAATAATATATTCGAAGTTTGTAAATTCTTTATAAATACTCTAAACCTTTTAAAAATATCAAAGATACTTTTTTTATGTTAACCGAAAATTAAAGATAACAGTAAATTAATAACATTTTAATATATGTTTAATATTGAAATATATCTTTAATTTTTAAGATAAAATTTTAATATCTTATATTTAAATATAATGCATAAAAATTAAAAAAAATAATAAATTCACAAAAATTTAGAAATATACATACAAACACACTTATCAATTAAGAAAATAAAATTTAAATACTTACCATATATAAAATTGCACTTTTTTTAATTTATCTCAACAACATCCATGAAAATAATTACTTTTATTTTTTTTAATTACATATAAATGATTAGGGTTAAAATTTAATTAAATTTAATGAATACAAATCAAGATATAATTATAATAATATTTTTAATTTTAACATGTACGGTGAAATTAATACTAAAATTAACAAATTAAATTAATTTATAAAAATATATGATACTAAGTTTTAAGAAATTAAAGTTTATCGATTAATTGATTTGGATTAAATCATAATAAATTAATTTTTAATAAATTATTCTATTAATATAAATACATACTCTATTCTTTGAATATGTGCGTAATTTTTTTAATTATGTTAACCGCAACAAAAATTAAAATATTTATTTTTCATAAGATATTATTAAAAAAAAATTAATAATTTTTTTTATAAATCTAACTCATTAATTAATTTTTTAATAAATAAATATCAATGATAATAATTTTTTTAAAAAATATAAAAAAATAGAAATATTTTAAAAAAATTAACTATGAAAGAGATGAAGAGATATGGGTGAGGAAAGAAATCAAGCATATTATAGATACGAGTGAATTTTTATTTTATCATATATATTCTCAATGTTTTTAAAATGTTATATGCCCTTGATACTAACACCATTATATTTGACTTGATATCTAAAGATAAAATTATAATTAGATCTTCAAATCTGACAAATTATTATTCAAATCATTCGGTTTGTTCATATTCTACGAATTCATCTCCCAAAAACAAAACACATCCCTTTCACGCAAAATCCAACAATTTATACATTTTTTATTGACAATTAAAACATTAAATTCTTTAAGCTACAAAAACCATCACAACATTGAGAACTAATATGTATTGTCACTTCATTCCTACCAAGAACACAAGGAGTGGTGACGTAAGTACAAGAGGACAATTTTGCTAAATACTAGTGTATGAACTAATGTATTTGAAGGTGACATTGTTTCTGGTTTATGTTTTTTTGACAAAATGTTAAATTTTAATGAAAATAATGATTTTTATTTAGGGTTTTATTTTGGGTTTGAAACCTATGAAAAAACTTCTTTATTAATAATAATTAGTTTTATCTAAAGTATTAATATTAATCCGTTAGGTGGCGTTTGGTTCGTGGAATGGAATCGGAATCAGAATCGGAATCGGAATCGGAATCGGAATCAAATGGAATGGAAAGGAAACAATTTTGTTTGGTTTGACCACTGGAATCAAACTCAGAATCAAGATTATAGTGTTTGGTTTGCCATTGGAATGGAATTAAAAAAGCTGTAAATGACCTTAATACCCTTACATGCTGTAAAGTTCAAATAATGTTATTTAATTACTATTTTTCGTCGAGACAAAATACGTTATTGAAATCATTATTTTTCTAAATAAGTATTACTTAATTAAAAAGGAATATATTATTAAAATTATTATTTTTCTAAATAGGGTTTAGGGTTTTGAGGTTTAGGATGTGTGATTTAGGGTTTAAGAATTTAGGATTTGAGGTTATATTTGTAGGTTAAGGTTTAGGGTTAAAATTATTATTTTTCTAAAAATAGTTTAGGGTTTTAGAATTTTGGATTTAGGGTTTAGGGTTTTAGGGTTTTAAGGTTTAAGGTTTAGGGTTTATGGTTTTAGGATTTGGAATTTGGGGTTTAGGGTTTTAGGATTTATGTTTTAAGGTTTAAGGATTTGGAGATTTGGGGTTTAGGGTTTTAGTGGTTTAAGGTTTAGGGTTTTAGGATTTGGAATTTGGGGTTTAGGGTTTTGGAATTTATGTTTTGTGGTTTTGGGATTTATGTTTTAAGGTTTAGGGTTTAGGGTTTAGTGGTTTAGTGGATTTGGGATTTGGGGTTTATGGTTTGGTTTCCAGGGGTTTAGGATTTGGAATTTGGGATTTAGGGTTTAGGGTTTAGGGATTTATGTTTTAAGGTTTAGGGTTTTAGGGTTTAGGGTTTAGGGATTTGAGGTTTAGGGTTTAAGGTTTTAGGATTTGGATTTAGGGTTTTAAAATTTTGGGTTTAGGGTTTTGGAATTTAGGATCTGGGGTTATATTTGTAGGTTAAGGTTTAGGGTTAAAATTATTATTTTTCTAAAAATAGTTTAGGGTTTTAGAATTTTGGATTTAGGGTTTGTGGTTTTAGGGTTTTAAGGTTTAAGGTTTAGGGTTTATGGTTTTAGGATTTGGAATTTAGGGTTTTAGGATTTATGTTTTAGGGTTTTGGGTTTAGGATTTATGTTTTAAGGTTTAAGGATTTGGAGATTTGGGGTTTAGGGTTTTAGTGGTTTAAGGTTTAGGGTTTTAGGATTTGGAATTGGGGTTTAGGGTTTAGGGTTTTGGAATTTATGTTTTAGGGTTTTGGGATTTATGTTTTAAGGTTTAGGGTTTAGGATTTAGGGTTTAGGGTTTAGGGATTTGGGATTTGGGGTTTATGGTTTAAGGATTTGGGGTTTAGGATTTGGAATTTGGGATTTAGGATTTGAATTTATAGTTATATTTTCGGTGAGGGTAAAATTGAAAAAAAAAAGTTTAAATGGAAATGGAATAATGATTACCAAAGGTGGGAGAAGGAATTGTGATTCCTTCTCTTTTAGTAATCAGATTCCATTCCACCCTCCATTCTGTCCAACCAAACACACAAAATGAAAAGAATCAATTCTGATTCATTCCATTCCATTCACTCCAACCAAACGTGGGGTTAATAAAATTATTAACTAAAAATCGTTTATTTTTTCTCTTAATTATGCACATAACCAACCTAACTTTAATTATCATTGTTTTTCTTTGTTCAATTTGTTCGGAACATGCAATAATCTTTGATGTCACTTTAATAATTAAAGTTATAATATTTTTAACATATAGTTAAACTAAACCAATCAACTTGGCCCAAAAAAAATTAATAAAAACTATAATTTTTAATTACAAATATTAATTCTTTAATTGTAAATTTTGAATTGTGTTAAGAGTTAATGATAAATATTAACACCATTAAAAATTTAACGATAACAGTGACAATATATAAAATGTTAGGAGTATTTGTCATCAAGTTATAAATGTTTGAAAATCAAATATATTTGTGATAATTTAGTGTATGAAAAATAGAGAAACTAACTGTAAGTATTAACACCATTAATAATTTAAAGGTATAAAATGTGAAGTATTCAAGATTAAGTTACAAATATTGATGATATTGATATATATGATAAACAGTGAAAAATTCGGAATATATTTGTGATAATTTCCCTAATTTATCATAGTGTTCAATTTACCTTAGTGGTATTGATGGGTTGTGTAGTGAGACATTAATTCGGCCAGACTTGCATGCACTGTTAGAATAGTATTTGTGCCCTCTTTATTTGAGGATTATGGAGAACTAATTTGCTACTTTGAAATGACGTTAGTATTCAGTTACATTGGATAGCTTAAATATTAACCCTATGTTTAGTTGGAGGGAATGGAATGGAATCATAATTGATTCCTTCCATTTTGTGTGTTTGGTTGGACGGAATGGAGAGCGAAATGGAGAGCGAAATGGAATCAGATTACTAAAAGAGAAGGAATCACAATTCTTTCTCTCCCTTTTGGTAATCATAATTCCATTCCCATCTAAACTTTTTTTTTTCAATTTTACCCTCACCTAAAATATAACCTTAAACTCAAATCCCAAATTCTCAAACTCAAAATTCCAAAACCCAAAACCCTAAACCCTAAACCCAAGATTCCAGAACCCTAAACCCTAAATCCAAAACCTAAAACCTAAACCCCAAAACCCTAAACCTTAAACCTTAAACCTTAAACACAAATCCTTAAACCCAAAACCCTAAACCCTAAAACATAAATCCCAAAACCCTAAAACATTAATCCTAAAATCCTATACCCTTAACCCCAAATCCTAAAACCTAAACCCCAAATCCCTAAACCCAAATCCCTAAACACTAAACCCTAAATCCCAAATCCCTAAACCCTAAACCACAAATCCTAAAACCCTAAAACATAAATCCCAAAACCCTAAACCTTAAAACATAAATCCCAAAACCCTAAACCCTAAACCCCAAATTCCAAATCCTAAATCCCACATCCCAAACTTTAAAACCCTAAACCCTATTTAGAAAAACAATAATTTTAATAATATATTTCTTTTTAATTAAGTAGTAATTATTTAAAAAAATAATGATTTCAATAATGAATTTTTCTGACGAAAAAATAGTAATTAAATGACATTATTTGAACTTTACAGCATGTAGGGGTATTAAGGTCATTTATAGCTTTTTTCATTCTATTTCAGTGGCAAACAAAACACTGTAATCCTGATTCCGAGCTTGATTTCAGTGATCAAACCAAACAATATTGTTTCCTTTCCATTCCATTCCATTCCGATTCCATTCCATGAACCAAACGCCACCTAAATGGAATTATTTCCTGATCTCATCTATTAATTGTTGCCACAAATACAAGCACAATTCCCAAGAACATGGTATTAATAAGCCTTGCAGCCTTCAATTCCCTCTGCAAGGTTGCTTCAAGTAATTGCAATCTCTTTAAAATTGTGTCTGTATTAGTTGTATAATTTTGAATTTTTGAATTTCCATTCAAAGGCCTACATTTTTGGATTCCAAAGACAATGGTCCGGGCAATTTGTATCCTCACAAAATATGCGCAAGTTGGAAGAATTTTTATCTGATTCTAGAATTCTAATGCCAGCTCTATTCCCACAATGGCACTTCCTAAATCCTTCATTCAACGCAATTGTGCCACTTGTAGCACTTGAGATAGCCATTTTTGCATTTTTATTTATTGTAGATTTTTTGGAACAAATGAAAGAGAATAGTTGTTGATTTACTATAGTAAAAGAAAGTCGTTGATTTTCTAGAACATATAAATAGAAAATGAGAATGATGCAGAGCATTGAACCCATTCCATCTCTTTTACAAATTATAGCCATTGGAGGCTAATATTGTATTTTTCTTTTTATTTAAAATATTGTTGTCGTTTATTACGAACTGTAAGATGGGTGACATGTCGTATGGTAAACGTGGGTGTGCTTAGGAATGTTTTCACAACCCATCACCCATGTGCACGATAATCATGTGCATGATGACTTTGGTAACACAGCTCCACTCCCACCATGTGCGTGCATGTATAGGAGCCAATGGTGGTTCAAAATTAGTTAAAATCTTTTGGGTAATTTATGTGTTTGCAAAGTTGTAACAATTCTTTGTGGAGAATTGAACTTTTTCTTCAAAATTCAATCAATGAATTTTTTTTGTCTTCCTCTGAAGCATTTGAGCTAAGAGTTCATCAACTCCTACATCAAATTGGCATCAGACCTTACAGTTTCCCTTAACTCTGATGACTACTCCAGGGGATGGACATTCTCGATTTTCTAATAGCCTTCACGATACTAAGGAGTTTTGGACTGTCATGAGTAACTTAGAAAACACAGTCGAGAAAAGAATTGATGATATGTCGCAAGACCTTTGCAATTCTTTGCAACAAATCACTAAGCATCTCACTGAAGTCCAACTGAATTTGAACTCAAGAGATAAGGAAACTCTGATTACATCATCAGTAACACTTTCTAGACCTTCACAGATCCTACCCAGAGCAACATCAATGAACCAGATGATTGTGAAAAACCTATGCTACCTACCCGCACAACTTCTACCCACACTGGTTGTAATGAGTTCAACCTGAGACCAACAAGAGAAGTTAGATTTGGACAACCCATAATATTTTGTTAACCAGAAAAGTAAGATTATAAGCTTCATCTCGATTTACCCAGCTTCACAAGGCATGCTCATATTGAAGAGTTTATGGATTGGATCAATTCAGTCGATAAATTCTTTAATTATACTGAGGTGTCTGAAGAAAAGAAAGTAAAGCTTATTGATTACAAGCTCTAGGGAACTACCTCGGCATTGGAGCATCACACTCAACACAAAAGGAAGCTAGTTAACAAGGCATCAGTAGTGGTGTCTTGGGAATGAATGAAAGGTCTGATGATACAACTGTTAAGAAATTTGGATAAAATGGTATAATCACAAATTCTCCCTCCCAAGATCTTCCTTAGCAGAATATCAAATAACAGAGAAATAATAGTACACAACACAAGAATTATAGTGGAAACTCCAATTAGAGAAAAACCACTTTCGTTGTCAAAGGACAACCAGAGAAAAATTCACTATGTGGAAAATTGTTACAACCACACTCTCAGTAATTTTCTCACACACCCAAAAGACAAGAGCAATTACAAGCCCAAGAGAATTTTCCCACACCTTTTTTCTCTCACTTAAGAACTTCTCATACAAGCTTTTCTCTATTTTTGGGATGATTATCAATGAAGAAATGAAGCCATATTTATAGCCTTCAAGTTCTCATTTCATATGCCAAACATTTCTTCATTCAACAAAATTAGGCTACCTAATTTTCCTATTCTTTATTCAAACAAGGTTAGGCACCTCCATCTTTGACAATATGGTAAGCCACCTTCCATGAATTTTCTTCTAAATTAGGCACCTCCTATTTTGACTAACAAACCTAATATTATTTTTAATCAATCATAACAACAACAATTCTTGCCAACTAACCATGAGAAGATATTGTAACAAAGTTATCATCAATGCCATTAGGAAAACAAGAAAATCAGTGAGTATACCGAGGAGTTTATAAGGTTAGACTTACGAGCTAAAATGTGGCAAAAAGAATCTCAAAAGGATGCTATATATGCACAAGGACTTAACTCTCCAATAAGAGAAAGATTAGAGCTAAGTTAGACAGTTTAAACTGTCAATCAGGCCACACGTTTGGCACTCAAGATTGAGAACATAATAATCAATCATAGAAAATCCCCTAGTTACAAAAAAACCATACTATGAACCACCACCAGAAAAAACCAAGCCTAGTCTCATTCCCTACCCTCAAAAGCCATCTCCAAACAACCAAAATACCCCGAGACTCAATCCAAATAGAATCAATAACCCATCTCTCAATCCAAATCCAACTTAGAACCCAGATTCATATAACAAGTTTCAAAACACCAAGTGTTTTGGGCATTTATAATTAGGCCATCGATCCAATGAATGCCCCCAACGTAGGTCGACCAATTTGATTGAGAATTATGAACCTTCTGAGAATGACAATAAGAATACAAAAAATGACCTGGAAGATGCAGAACCTATTATTGGTGATAAAGAGGAACATGCGCTGTCTTTTATAGTCCAAAAACTCTTATTATCTACCCTACAAGTGGCATCTCAAAGACATGTCTTTTTTAGAACCAAGTGCACGATTCAAGGAAAGGTTTGTGATGTTATTATCAACAATGTGAGCACTAAAAACATCATTTCAAAAGCCTTGGTCAAGATTTTAAACTTACCTCCTATTAAACACCTTAATCCCTACAAGAATAGGTGGATTAAAAAGAAAAAAGTGCAAGAAGTGTGTAAGGTCCTTTTCTCAATAGGAAAATTTTTATCAACATGAAATTCAATTTAATGTGATTGAAATGGATGATTACCAAATCTTGCTAGGGAGACTGTGAAATTATGATGTTGGAGCATTACACAAAGAAAAACAAAATGTGTATATCTTTGTTTGGAAAGGCACGAAGATTACTCTCCTACCTACTACTGAAAAAGACTAGTGTAAGAGTAGAACCTCTGAAAAACAAAAGGTAAGCACCAATACCAAGGATCTTGAGAAAGAAATCCAGGTGAACAAGTTTGTTTTGGCCTTCTTCACTCAATAATAACTAGAGTCAAAAACTCCCATCCTACCATTAATTTCCCTTAAGTATGTAGATTTGCCACCCAATGAACTACCTCCCATAAAGGATGTACAACATGCTATAGATTTTGTACCAGAGTCCAGCCTTCCCAATCTATCTCACTATAGAATGAGCCCTAATGAGCACAAAATCCTCCAAGAAGTTGGGAGGACTTACTACAAAAGAAACTTATCCAATATAACAAGAGTCCTTGTGCAGTCCCTACATTCCTAGTGCCAAAGAAGGATGGAACAATGAGGATGTGTGTTGATAATAGAGCAATCAATAAAATCACAATCAAATACAAGTTTCCCATCCCAAGGTTGGAAGACATGCTAAATAAACTATAAAGAGAGTTCAATTCTTCTTTAGATTGGATCCAGAAAGTGGGTATCATGAATAAGAATAAGGCAAGGTGATGACTGAAAAATTGCCTTTACGACAAAGGATAGATTCTATGAATGCTAGTCAAGCCTTTTGGACTTTGTAATGCTCCTAGCATAATCATAAGACTCATGAATCAAGTGCTCAAACCCTTTAATGGAAAAAGTGAAATGGTGTATTTTGATGACATACTTGTCTCTAGAAAAAGTCAAAAATAACATGTGGAACACCTATGGGCTATCTTACAAATCTTGAGATACAATAAGCTCTACCTCAACTTAAGAAAATGTGAGTTCCTTACCACAAAACCGTTATTTATGGGATTCAATATAGGAGCTGATAGGATTTCAACAGATGGGGGTAAGGTAGAAACAATCAAACAGTGGCCAACTCCTTGATCATTTCTGACATTCGGAGGGAGTTTCCATGGACTAGCTATTTTCTATAGAAGGTTTATGAAAGAGTTCAGTTTCATAATGGTACCAATTACCAATTGCCTTAAGAAAGGACAATTTTCTTAAAAGGAAAAGCAAGAAAGCAATTTCATTGAAATTAAAGTTAGATTGCGTACAGCTCCTGTTCTAACACTACCTAATTTTAACAAAGTTTTTGAAGTGGAAACAAATGCTTCCATGGTAGGCATAGGGGAAATCCTATCACATAATGGATGACCTATCAATTTTTTTAGTGAAAAGTTAAGTAAGGTTAAGCAAAAGTGGTCTAACTATGATCAAGAATTATTTGCCATCTTAAGATCCCTAAAACATTGGGAGTACTATCTTATTCACAAGGAGTTTATCCTCCATAGCAACCACCAAGCTTTGAAGTGGCTTAACTCCCAAAAGAACATCTCAAAGATGAATGCTAAATAGGTAATCTATTTACAAAAATTTACCTATGTATTCAAGCATAAACATGGTCAACAAAATTGAGTAGCTAATGTACTTAGTAGAAGACATATGCTACTAATGACACCCACCAACGTAGTCACAAGCTTTGATAGCTTACCTAAACTACCCAACTGATGAAGATTTTGCAGTGATTTGGAACATATGTCATAAGCAATAATACAATGGAGACTTTCATGTGCAAGAATGGTATTTGTTGAAAGGAAATAGGTTGTGTGCATCCCCAAAACATCCTAGAGAGATCATCTATTTCATAATATTCACAATGTGGTCTTATGGCTCATACAAGGAAGGATAAAACCATTGCTCTAATGGAAGAAAGATACTACTCTCCACTCTTATGAAAAGAACTTGCAAACAAGGTAGAAAAGTGCTATACATATCAGAGCTCCAAGTGAGGAATAGCATTGGACTCTATCTACCAATACCTATTCCAAATACAATTTGAGAAGAGCTACGCATGGATTTTATCTTAAGGTTACCTAAGGCTTCATGAAATGTGGAATCAATCCTTGTTGTAGTTGATAGATTTTCCAAAATAATAGACCTACTACCTTGTAAGAAAATACATGACACCAGTCATATAGCCACGATCGTTTTTAGAGAGATAATGAGGTTTTGATGACTCTATAAAAATATAGTTATTAGTGTATTTTTTTACTTAATATTTACTTGTTCTATTTAATAAGTGTTAACAAACTTTGCAAAGTTCAAGAATTTACAGAGGACGAGTTAGTGATGATTCACCTCAATAAACATAGACTTCCACCTAGTTCGTGTCCTAAACAACAACTCAAAAATTTTGATTCATTCCCCATTGTTAAGAAGATCAATGCCAATGCATATGGGTAGACCTTCCAACTCATTGGAACATTTCCAGTACTTTCAATATCTCTAATCTTCACACCTATCACCTATCAGAAGAAGCCATCATCAAGCAAGTGAATTCAAGAACAAATTCTTTCGAAAAGGGAGGCTCTGATGTAGAGCATTGAACCCATTCCATTTATTTTACACATTATAGTCGTTAGAGGCTAATATTCCATTTTCCTTTTTTTATAATTATTATTGCCGTTTGTTACCATGTCATATGGTAAAGTGGGCGTGCTTAGAAATGCTATGTGCATGGTGGCTTTGGCAGTGCAGCCCCCCTCCCACCATGTGGGTGCATGTATAGGACCTAGTGGTGGTCCATAATTAGTTAGAATCTTTTGGGCAATTTGTGATTTGCAGCATTGTAATAATTCTTTGTGGAAAGTTGAACTTTTCCTTCGAAATTCAATCAAAGAATTGTTTTCTTCTCCCTCTGAAGTATTTGAACTCAAAGTTCATCGACTCCTATGTCAGAAGAGTTAAGGCTTCACATGCCACCCTTGGATGATATGAGACATTTTAGGGTATTATAAGGGTGTGCATTGTACTCTCAGATCAAGAGGTTGTTACTTTGACCATTTTTATAAGAAATGATAGTTTCTTACAATTTAGTAATGCTATATGCATCAAATTGTTGTATGCATCAAGTGACGTGTTTTACTTATTAACAAGAGGTCAATTATATTGTGATATGTGAACTGATGCATGTATTAAGTTGTAATAAAAAAACATTTCCCCCCTATAGTTAGGTTAAACCTAAAAAAAGTTCATGAAATTTCATGCGTGCTCTGTATAATCCCAGCAACAAACATGTATAATTTTAGATCATCATTCACATTTTCACTTTATTCTATACTTATGTTCATTCTCATTTGCTCTTATTGTACTTCACTTGGAAGCAGGTTGTGGCATGATTGTCATGTTTGAAACATAATTAAAAAGAAGGAAAATAATAATAATCAATTAAAAAAAAGAAATTACATTTGCGGCCTTGTTTGGACGACGTAGATTTTTCCATCCTTGATCACACCTTCAATGTCTTGTGGAGAGCCATATAGTTCCTCAATTGCACAACCAGCACGTGCAATGCTAGACAGAATAGACTGGCGAAACTTTCCATCAATAATCAACGGGTCTGAGGTGTAGTCAAGCACAACTTTCTCTTCCTCATCCATAGGCACACTAAACAAAGTATCGATATATTTATGAGCATATAATAATTATGGGAAAACTCACTATTTAAGCTTGAGATTATAATAGTTTGACAACCTACCTTGAGTGATGTGTATTTCATGATAATATAATTCAATTACACGAGTGTGTACTGAGTTCAACATGCTATATTGTGAAATACACATCTCGTGCTAGATTGTGAAACTGCTGTAATCTCAGCCTATATTAAGTGATTCTAGTAAAAATCAAATGGGTAGTAGTGGAGCAATATCAAATAAAATAAATACATCTCCTAATGACCCATCAAGTGCACACCACAAGCACCTGATACTAATATTGATACACTATCGACATGTTGCATCATACTGAACAATATAATCGTATCAAATTATATTATAATTAATCTGCGTGATTTTTGGTAACATGTATAATATAGTCAGATAAGTTGTATAACGTTTGGTGATACAATATTTTTTAGTAAAATTAAATTATATTTAAAATCCTATTAAATTTATCTTATGCAACTATTTTATTTATCAAATAATTTCATTCATAAAATTATTAAAATTAGTATTTAATTTTTTATTTAATTTTTTTCTTACATTATAAAAATTAAAAATTATTTTAAATTGGAGATGAAAGAAAAAGTCAAGAAACTTAGTTTTAAAATTGAAAATTAACATAGACTAAATTATGTATCTAGTACACTTTAGACCCACAACAAACTTGGTGACTTAAAACTTTCACATAACCGTAAATTGTACCACTTTATAGCCAAACATAAGACCGTGCAAAATTATAGATGGCGTCTATACAGGCTAACAAACATACCCTATATAAGACACAGAACAAACCATCTCAACCTATTATGATGTACATATCAGGTACCATTAACATGGGGAAACAGTTTACCTGTCATAAAGTCCTGCACCAGCATAACCTTCAAGATCTTCACCATTGGAATCAGATCTAAAGATTATAGACCGTTTTATAAAGAGACCAATGGGCTTGCTTGGGTAACCCAACACCTGAAAATAGTGCATAGTTTATTCAACAAAAATGCGAGTCTTTTGGTCCCACTGTTGTCAGTGGCGATAGGATAAGTGGGGTTGAAGAATACAGACCGGTGACTAACATATTTTAGTTATGCACTAAGCTTATGAGGACAGTTATCTATTGTACCTTCTTGTTTTACACGATTAGTGGAATAATAATCAAGAAATGAGAAACTGTGACATGTTTCACTCAAAACATCTTATGTAACCGCACATGCGAGAGATACAGTAAAACTTATTACCTGGGGTGAATTGAGATCACTTTTTCTGCAGATAAAACTTAAAGCACGCCCAGGATAAGCACCAACTAGAGTTTCTCCAAGTCCCTTAACAACCTAATCCAGCAATGATCCCATCAATTTCCTATTCCAGTCAGTTTAACAGTATCCTATAACCGAACTAAAAGAACAAAATACCTCAGTATATATCTCCGAAGAGTCTCCCGATGATGGATTGGTTGTATGGATAACAAATGCATAGTCAGCATTAATAATTTCCTGAACAAGGACAGCCATGCAGAGACAATCATGGTCTAAGTTTACTTTTCTTGTATTAAAGTATGCTCTCTCGTTCCACTTTGAGGCCCAGACCTGAATTGTATTAGACAAGTACCATGTGAGATGCCATAAAAGAGTCATAACAGAATCAACAGATGAGTATTGGAATTTATTCTTAAGGGAGTAAGATGAGCTGCAGGTAGAGCGAAATATAAAACTTCAAGGTACATCTGACTTATTGCAAGAAAATTTTATCTGCATTTTAGAATATCGTGTAAAGATAGCTAGTTTTCAGCTTTGGGTAATGGACACATGCTATATATTACACACCAACAATGAATATTTGATCAGACCACACTCTCAGCAAGACTTATGAACAGAGAACAAAGAGAAATATAATTGAAGTTAGAACTGCAGGTGGCAAAAAAATGAAGAAAACCTCGGTTTAAAACTTTAAGAAGACCATTAAGCCACTCAAATATCTAGCTTTGAATTGGAACAAAAACTATAAGACTAATCCAATAAGATCTTACAATTTCTCCTATTATAAAAACAATTTTACCTTCTTTATAGCCATCCATGCTTTCTCCCACCGTTCTTGGCCTTCATCACCCGGCCAAGGCATTCCTGAACTTTGCATTTTAATCTTGAGCTCTTGCACCTGAGAATAACTCTTTTTTGTGATCAAACCACTCCATAAGAAAGCCAAGTAAAGGCCATCTCTGATCAATTTCTTATAATCAATTGCTTAAACCTTGTATAGCTGATCAGGATGTACATTAAAAAACAGAAAGATACTAATTTCTTGCAAGGTCCAATTCTGAGTGACGAATAAGCTGTAGAGATAGGTAAAATTTGCACTACATTTGAAATAAAATACCAGCAGCAGGGCATACCAGTGGAGGTGGTGCTCGGAGCTGTAAAACTATCTCACGAATTTCCTTGAGGGAACCCAATTCTCCTCCTTTCAACTTTCTCTTCAGAATTTCCACCTTTTTGGCCACTTCCTATAAATAAATTCCATACACAAAATCGATCATTTATTATATAATTAAAAATTGTTTCCTAGTAGATAATCTATCGCAACAAATACATGCGATAGAGAAGCCAGATAAATGATCAAGAATTAGTACCAAACTGCCAATCCAAGTGAAAACAAAGAACAAATCGAATGAAATGTCATGCTTGTTCTGGATAAAGACCTCATAGCTATATGATTAAATAACATGCAAGAAATTATTAGGATGAGATAAGATTAAAAGATTAAAACCTTATTTGAATCATCTGATAGGACCACCTCAAATACTCCAAAGGGAAGAGCGACAGATGTAGGAATTCCAATCCAAGAAGGAATTTTTCCTCCTAGATAACCAATATTTCGTGATTTAGCTCCAACCTAGAAGAATTTTCATAGCCATTTAATTTAAATTATGTGGTAACAATAATAATAACTCAAAGGAAATACAATGTGAACTGTAAAACGTAAAAGCAATCATTTTGTACAGGTTAATTGCAAATATAATTAGTTGATAAAAAATAAACTAAACTCCAAATCAAATAAGTGTTATTTCACGTGTCAAGTTGAGCAAGTACTTTTGCAAGCATTACCAGTTCACTTGTAAACTCGTCAGATGAAATTGCATATCTACCACCAAACTCTTTTCTGACCAATGTCAGATTCAATGAAGTGCCTTCTTTCACAGGCAACAAAATTGGATCTATCAGCTCATCCTCCTTCACCTCACTAAAATTGTATAGTTAAGATTTTTTGTATAAATGATTTTCACCTCAGATAAAGTATAAGATAATAATATGCATGAACCTATTCATTATTGAACTGAATAAATGGAGAGACTAAAGTACCTATAACTAATATCAGCAAATGTCAGCTTCAAGCGTAATAACTTGCCTTCCCTAGCTTGCAGTTCAGACAATACATTTGGATCAAAGCATGTAGCAAAGCAAACCTGTCAAGTAAAAGTTGTCAATTTCAATTATCATACATCACCTAAATAGGCAAGAAAACTATTATATGATGAATATTACCCTGCAATTTCTCGCTCGCACAGACACATGAGATAGGACATCAGGCATATCTTGTGTCAGGACAGCAACTGTACCATCTGGAATTTCCTCCTCTCCCTTAACTCTCTTTACCAACAAAATTGTTGGTTTTCCATAAGATTTATTTTGAACAGTTAGCAACTCATCAACAACAACAACATATCCAACAGCTTCAATTGGGCTGATAACCTGCCAACTGTTCCAACCATCCAAAATTGCATAAGAATTTCATTACATCAAGTGGAAAATGATCTTACATGATCCAAAAGTCAAGCCTCCTGATTTTGGAGCTCACTACAAAGTACAGCGGAATGCACTGCTATATTCTTATTACCAATAGTACGCTAAAAAATTTAACATGATATTTTAGTAATCTATGTTTGGGAAAAATGCCAAGGATATCAACCTTCCCAAATGAGCAATCTTTCGAAGAACTGGATCAAGTCGATTTAGGAGTGATGCTAAAGAGGCAGCAGAGCCAGTGCGGATAATTTCTTCAGTAAATATGTTCACCTGCAAGATGCGACCACAAGAATCTAAACATGTGAGGCAAAGGGTGCATACAATAAAGCCATGTATCTTGTTTGAAGACAAGAACATACTGCCCATTGGTCAACTCCAAGCAGTGATCCAAGGTACTCCACAGATGGCTGTAAAACTCGCTGATAACACTCTGCTTTGTTTGTAAGTGCAAGGCGGGTTCTGTCAAGGACTGATTTTGCATATAATGCCCAATGATCATTATGATTCTTTAACATGCATAAAGCATGATCCCATCCCTTCACAAGCAAGACAAAAAAAAATAGATGTTTATGTATATAAAGACAAAACTGATACATGTTCAGTTTTCTAGACACTACAATCAATTAGCCTCGTCAAAGAGATAAATGGGGAGTCAAGTAGAGAGATAGTGGTTCCATAGGTTTGAAGCTAATGACACTATAACATTGAATTATCAAATCAAACTACAGAACCAAACGGTAATCCTGAACTTTCATTCAACACTCCAAAATGAAATGAACTCTCCCCCTCCCCTCCTTCCTCTCCATCTTCTCCTCCTTTTTTAAAATGTTTAAATATGGTTGGCTACAAGAGTCCTAATACCAACACAGTTACAAGTCTATTGGATCAATTCAGTGAAGAAAACATAAAATGATTTCCAATTTAATTATGATCTCTCACCTTCATGCAGTAGATGAGATCTTCATTATCATCTGATGATAGTGCCAGGTTTTCCAGTACCATTGTAATAAAGTACATAATTTTCTGCATAATAGATGAACCAGCTGATAAGAAGTTTTCTTTTTAACATGAAACATAAATCACATTTGCTGCAGCATCGGCAGAAAATAAACAAACAAAACTAATTATGAATTTACCAGCTTCTGGCCCAGATTAGATATTACCTCTGCTCCAGCATTATTAAGTTCTTCATAACCCCTTTCAATGGCAGTCCTAACAGTAGAATCAAGAGCAATGTCCAAAAAAAGGAGATCCTTCAAACGGTTATTGGGTTTAGAAAGTAATGGACCAAGCTCTTGACGAGCCTCTAGCAAACCCTGCAACACAAGAGAGAGAAAAAATGAAACTCAGCATATGGAGAGATAACCAAGGAGATTGCCTATATAGAAATCTACGTTCTTGCCTCAATGAGTGCTTCTACGTTCCCGTCTTCAACATGTTCTAGGACAAATCTCAACAAATCCTGTTGAGAAGTACATTAATTTGCGACCACTCTCATAATTATCTCATTAGCATCATAGCAATTCAAAAGAAGTTGAAAAGTTACTGGAAATCCAGATGGCAAGCCAGGTACGGGATTTATTTGCACTCCTACCATGAAACCTTCACCCTGCAGAGAATTAAAAGTAGTATAAAGCACCCAAATAAATAACTAAATAAAACTAGTTTCTTCAAGAGCTATAGCTGATTACAGAAATTACCTTAGCTCTATAACCCATACAATTTGAGATGGCAGACTCAAGATCTGCTCCCGAATGAACTGCCTGCATGTAGATAAAGATCTATTAAACAATGTTCAGGTTGAACCGTATGTTGGCATGATCAACAAAATTAATATTTTTGCATGAACTGCAATGCATTTATAAGATAAAAGAGATATTTTTCTGGAACCTTTTTTGACGTGCAAAATTCTAACATCACAAGAACCATAAAGGAATTTATTTTCATAAGGATTGTTTGCTAATGTGATTAAAATTTTCCTTTTTACCATAAACAAAGGTATGGCTTAAATCCCACGATTATAAAATTTCACCAGCATCTATATTATTAGGTAAAACTTTAAGTTCCAGCACATTGGTCATAGTTAGATTGTAAAATAATAAAGTGATTTCATTTTTCCTTTTTACCTTAAACAAAGGCATGGCTAAAATCCCACAACAACAAAATTTTGCCAGCATCTATATTATTAGGTAAAACTTTAAGTTCATGCACATTAGTCACAATTCGACTGTAAAATAATAACAATAATGATTTTACTAAGAAAAAAAACAAAAGATTAAGCTGAAAGATTTAGGAAGCCAACCTTCAAAGTTCTCATGTAATTCCCCAGATCGCGAAGAAGACCATCCTTCTGATCTCTCCTGAAATTTGGTTCAGAATGGATTGCACGGTCGTAGCTTAGAAGGCGCTCTTTCGTTATTCCATTTTCATTCAATGTTTTCCAGTAAATATTGATGTCTAAGTCACTTTTGACATACTCAATTAGAGCCTACAATGGAAGTTTTACTGAGATAGTGAGATATACTGTGAATACAAAAATTCCAAGTCTCATTGAAATCTCTATGATGCAAATACCTGACAGATAACAACATCATCAGGGCTAGTGTTGTTATGCAACTTTTGATGCCACTCCTCCATCATACCACCCTTGCAATTGTTGTTTCTCTGACATAAACCAAGAATACATTTCTACATCAATGTTGGACTTGGTAACAGAAATTCAAAGTAAAAATGTAGTATATACCTGGATGACCAAGATTTCATCACGAATTCTCTGTCCCACATCCCCTTCACCTCCACGACCAACAGTAGACATAATAATGAGCAAAAGCTCACGATACTCAGGGTGACTTGTGTAAATATTCTGGAGTGCATCTGTCAGTCTGTCCTGTGCTTTACTTATCTCACTGCACCAGTAGAAAAATAGAAAATAGTTATATTTAAAGGATGACCACACAAGGTTATAGACCATTTCATAAAAGGGAACATCATGTCGATCTTGACTTGAAGATAGATCAGGATGCAGGAACAAAAAAGAAAAAAACCAGGTTATTGCTTGATACTAATATTGCAATAAACTAGCAAAGAAATAGGGTAGTGGGTCCAAATTATAATCGAACACTAATAAGTTTACAGATCAGAAGAGTTCTACCGTGGTTTCACATTGTAATTTTTATTCCATATGAGCTGCCTCGTAGCCATAAACCTCATCCACACTAAAATACCAGCAAGATCAAGTTCTCCTGCATCTTTTGCTTCCTCCATCAAGTCTGCTGCAATGTTAAACCTGCATAAGGTTAAAAAATGATATCCATGTTGAACATGGGTCAAGTGGTTTTCAAAAGAGAAATACTGAAAAACAGGAGGAGATGATATGAAATGTTGCATTAACATCACTGCCTCTTTTACACTTCCATAATATTCTATAATACGCTGATATAGATAAATCTAGTTATAGTACGGTAGTAATATATATCAATGTAATAGTTGGCACCTAATATTACCTCAAGTAATATTGTAGAATAATCTAGAACTTTAGTAGCCCATGGCATTTGTAATACAAAGCTCAAAGAGTGAGGCCACTAGCTATTGTGTACCTGATTTGAG
The DNA here is from genome assembly GCA_033030585.1 of Hippophae rhamnoides. NCBI lineage: Eukaryota > Viridiplantae > Streptophyta > Magnoliopsida > Rosales > Elaeagnaceae > Hippophae > Hippophae rhamnoides. The sequence goes on along the minus strand of CM065438.1, from coordinate 20,870,278 downwards.
TGGGTGAAAGAGTGTCAGTGGATTGAGTCAAACTGGGTGAGTGAGAGATCAAGTATTGTATTTATAATAACACTAGTGTGAATTAATCTTTGATAATAGAAAGTGTTGGGCTCTTAACCTTTCTTAAACTCAACATGTGACACTCTTTTTCATAGTCTCCCTACAATCTTTTATCTTATGAAGTCAGAGGATTAGGTCACTCCAACCTCTTTTGTTAAGCTGTGTGCTTTGCGAGTTTATTTATTCCACATAGGAGTTCTCTTAGTACAACTGACAGCTAAACTGAGAATAAAAAGACAAGCTAAATCAAAGCAGAAAGAAGTTATAAAATCCTGAAAAAAGACTCACCGATGCATAAAAGATTTCTGTGCCTCACTCTCCTTTCCAGCTATTTTGTCCAACAAAGCCTTTGCAGTACAGTACCTTTACCATCAGCAATATCCTTCAATGGGAAAATGTACCCATCAAATAGGCATAGTATATAAAACCTGGCATACTATCTACAAAAGGCCTGGATAAGCTAATAACAAGTAGACATAAATACAAACAAGGAACAGCAACCTTCTGAACCTGTTTGGGACCTATGCCAAACTCAATATAGAAGTCTGAACCTTTGTTCTTAATCCAGTTTCCATCTGAACGAAGGACAAATGGCATCCCTGTGAAACTGTCCTCTAGAATCTCAATTACTAAAGACTGGATCTGCAAATTGTGTGCTTTGTAAGACCATTGCATAAAGATGCTAAAATAATCTGCTGGATTACAAAGTTCCAAAAATAAAAAGGATTTGCAAATATTTCTCTCAATATACCTCACTGGTACAATCAGCTGAACTGAATGAAAATGGTGTCTCAATGGCCCCATTGAGAGAAACTGAACCTGGGGGTAGCACCCTTGCAGGTGGTTCCTGAAAATGATTTTGTCTTGGCTAAGTGTTCTACACTAAAGTAATAAATGATATACAAGTACGGCTTGAGAAAGGGCATTGAAATAAATATCAAGGTAATAGTGGCCTCATATTGAACATTCAACATATTCTCAAAGTTCATCTCTTTAACTAACAGGCTTAAAGGTATTACCAGCCATTCTCCGGCCTCTTTAGATAAAGCCCAGTGAAGGTTGATTGGCTCTTTGAAATCTGTACCCATACAAACCTTTATCTTGCCAGGATGCTTGGATACTAGTACCTTAAAAAAGGAAAAGGTTTGAACATTACACCAATCCTCACAAGTAAATTTTTAGGCATGAGAGAATAATACAACACGTATGTGCCTCACCAGAAGTTCCTTATCATTAAGCTTGAAGATGCTTTTACTCATAACAGGACTACCATCCTGCTCTTCCATTGCCTTAGCAAAAAGCTGAATGGCTGTCAAGGTTTTTGGTTTGTCTAAAAAAAAATCACCTAAAGCTTTAGCTGCATATCTGTTGAGAATATGAATAAAGTCCCTCTTCTTTCGCTGTATCCGCTCTATCCTAAAATGGCTTTTGGTTTGCAGCTGCTTTTCAACGTTTGCTTGTATTTCCCCCCTGGTAATCTTTTTCCATATGTCCTCTATTGAAGCACCTTTGTCGATTTCCATTTGCAAATCTTTTTTTGCTTCCTCAAACTCCATCTGTTTAAGGGAGGCATCCCACTGATCAAAATCAAGTAGAACCAACAACAGGGAATATAGCTTACAATGAATTTTAAGTGCAAGCAAAAATAGAGGGCATAACTCCCAGATCAAATACTATGAAGCAACTGACCAACAATTTTTGACCATGTTCTCAAATGGAACTCACCAAAATAGAATAGATTAAAAACTCACAAGCTGTTGATCTGAAGAGTAGTTGGGCTTCCCTGCTTTCTCCCAACGTATATAAGCTTGTATTTGTATAAGATCATCAGGGATTGCCTTTGAATCAGGATGAGAGTGCTCCTTTATATCAATTCCATCAGTTTTCTTTGTCAGCCTTGCTCGGAGTTCTTGTAGAGATGAACCTCTGGCTAATTCTTCCATCAGCTCTGTTCGCGCTGCTTCATATTCCAACTATAGGATGCAAACGTAATACGATGAGTAGCTAACCAAGCATACTGCAAAAATTTGCAAATTGTGCAATAAAGTGGATTATAAAAATTTATATACTTTTTCTTTGAAGACATCAATTGATATCCAACAGACGAAATCCATTTCTCGACCCTTCAAACTTTTTTTAGAAAAAATAATAATATGAACACAATGTAGATGATGAAATGCAAAATATTTATACTAAACAAAAATTTGTCGAAGTAAAGAGCGTTCGAAAGAGAACCATCAGAAGAACGGTAAAACTTAGTGCTACAGAAAAAGAAAACATATATCTCATGCCTTCTCTTGCTCTGGAGTATACATCTGTTTTCCCTTTCCTTCCCATCTCAGATATGCTTGAATCTGTACAAGATCTTCAGGAATTGTAACATTTGTAATCAGATTCTCTTTTGCAGGTAGCTCAATATGAAAGTTCTGACCATTGTTTTTAAACCTGCAAATAAAAGATTTATAAAAAATTAAGCCATATATATCTGCATAGAGAAAATCATTAGAGCTGCCAGAAACAAAATTGATGAGAACTCACCATCTATTCTGGCTTTCATCAAGTATAAGAAACTCTATTGCTTGTATTTCAGGATCATCAATTTCAATTTTAAGGAAGCAATTCGAGCCAGACTAGAGAAATGATGATAATAATGTATATTAGTCACAGTGCAAACAAGTGTTAAGCAGAATGAAGCCATTTGGATGAGTTCAAAAACTATTTCGAGCTTGTATGAAGCAGTTACCTTTGAAAAGGGAGTTCTAAGAGCTCTGTTCTTATACACCTTGGTCCCATCAGGGTGATGGGAAGGAAGTACCCACTTTCTGAAAGTAGTAATGGTCATAATTTAAGGGGGGGAAGAAAATACTGAGGGTCAAAAAAAGAAAATTAAATGTTTATTCAACAATAAAATGACAGCTAGCTTACTCTTTTATGTCTCGAATTCCACCCCAATGAAGAAGCAACAAATCACTACTGTATGTGATCCGAATATCTACAATGGTGGCAGATCCTGAAGAGGGAACACTTACATTAACCTGTTCATTTAGGTAAAGCTTCTGTTATAACAAATTAATATTGTATCTCCTGTATCAGGTTTAAGGTAACGATCAAACAAAAATACCTCAGCTTACTAAAAAAATAAAAATGTTTTACCAAAATATATAAGATTGACACTAGCTATAACTTGTGCTTACACATACCTGCAATTCTACGTTCTTATCAAGGTTGAATGTTACTGCAATCTGCACCAAAACAGACGTTGGCCAAAGTTAAACCATGTCAAATTCAATTCTTCCAGAAGCACTTTACATAACCATTCATGTCACAACTTAAATTAAGATAAGTCCTAACATCAATATTACGAAGTATAAGCCACAATAGATGTAAATTTTAGTTTGAGCAGAAACCTTATACCCATGCGCTTCTGACAAGCAATAGACAAATATTTTAATAAAACAACTAATGAAATGTAAACATTTTGAGAACTAAGCGAAATTTCAAATTTAAATAAAACAACTTGCAAGATGAGTGGAGTGTGTCCTACTATTTTATTGCAAAACGAAAATACAAAATTTATCGATTAAAAATGTCAATATTAAAGAGGGGCAGGGATAGGGTTGGGGGGCCGGGGTCTTGGAACAAAAATGCTCCAGTTTAAACAATTGGGCTAATGAAAAACTATAAAACCCTGGGTCTTTCCGTCTTAGAGCCTGTAACATACGTTCAACAAATAACAACCTTTAGATTTGTTTAATTGATTTAAAAAAAAACTATTTTGAACAAATACCCGATATACATTATGGTGAGAGGATGTAACTTACAGAATCTTAGAATTTTCCTAAAAGACATTGCTCGCCAACAATGTAATAATTAGTTATTAAGCTCATCTGAAGCCTAGTTGGTTGATTCACTTTGTAAGCCTGAATTTAGAGAGTTCACACAAATTAATTGAACTGACTACATGTGTCCTCCCTGTCACAGGGTAGCCAATTTATTTCCAAAAACTTTTTCAATTCTACCCTGATTTGTATAAACTAAAAAAAATCCCATTAAAATTTCCTGCACAGCGACAAAATTTAACTGTAAGAAATTTGAATAGACATTTCCAGCAGGTCTAAAATAAGAATACCTCAGAAGATCGATCCGTGGTTAATACAGCATGAGGCACAACTGTAACAGGACGACGAGATCCCATGGCTAACTCCGGTTATTGGACTGTCAAATTGTTTTCAAAGGATTTCTTAAGTATAGATGACTTCCGTGTCTGGACTACCCTTTGGAATAATGTATTTGCAGGAATAACAAAAGAATTGGGTTTCCTTTGAAACGGACTATAGCTGAGAAAATTATGCCCGACTGAATTGCTCATATTCACATATGCTCTTCTTGACTCTGAAGAAATCGAAAAATCAATTTAAGGAAGAAAAAAAAACGAACAGTTCTAAGAGAAGAAAAGAATAAGTAGCTTACTGTGCGAAGGGATTCCAGATGAACAGGTTTACGCATTTGATAATTTAGACGCCCGTCGCTTTCTGAGCAACTTTTCTTTTACTTCTTTTTCGTCACAGCCTTCAATGCTAAACTCATAATCCTCAAATTGACCGCCAAGAAAACTTTCTGCTCGTTCAAAAAACCAGAGAACTCCCATTTTCATTTCCAGTTACACCAACAATGCTACAGTGAACATAGATATGCGTCTTCCGATTTTAAAACAGTACAAACTCCATATCACATAACAGTAAAAACCATTTTCTTTCTCATTCTACACTTACTAATAATCAACTTAAGCAAAGCACCGATAGATAATAGATCACCAGAAATTACAAGAAAAAAGTAACAAACAAGCATTTATAGTCCATAATTCTGTTTTTAAATTCCAAATTAGCCCTATAAATTCGTTAGATTCTACTGCGAATTCGAGCTACAAATATACATCTCGAAGTAATATCTAGAAACCGATTAGATAGAAACGCACAATGAATTGTCGAAACTACCTCTGACTGGAGTGCTGAACAGAGAATATATGATCAGATCAGATCAGATTCTCGGAACGAAAGAGATAGAAACTGAGAAGGAAATCTAGCAGAGAGTGTCTACCTAAGCTTTAGTTAAGCTACGAAATAATAATGAATTAGCCCCACTAATGCATAACTGGTTAGCTTTTCTCGCTGATTATTTTATTTATTTGGATATGTTTGATGTAAGTAACGTTTTTATTTTATTTTATTTAAATAATATATCTATCGTTATTGGCAGCAAAAAGTTGAAAAATAATCTCACTCGTGTACAGAGGTAGCTATATAATCTCATATTGTTGATTAGGATATACCAGATTACATTGATATTACAATGATCAATCATGATTAATGTAGGATAAGAAAACTTTTTTATATTTTCCACCGAGATTTAAACCTATATCCTCGTTATATTATTTGAATTAGAACACCAGCTAGCTCAAACAATTTATGATGAATAAAAATATCTATAATATTTAACATTTTAATTGAATCAAATATGAAATTTAATAACTTTAAAATATATAAAATAAAATTAAAAGATAATTTTTTAAAAAATTCTTATACTATTATACTTGACATTAAATAAACAGAATATTAATCCTATCAAATATCTTATATTAATAACGAATGTTTTGTTCCACGTATGAATTGGAACAAATAACCACACACATATATATATATATATATATTTCTTCTTAGTCAGAAATGACACGTAAGAAAGTCAACACAATTTTGCTAAAAAATTATTAAAATAATAACAAAATTATCAAAATGTAATTTTTAAATTTTTTATAAGAATATGTTAAATATTTATTATTTTTACTAAAGTTTAGTTAATACAAATTTTATAATAATATAATAAAAATAAAAAGTATAAATAAATATGTAATATAATAAGAAAAGATAATATTTTAATAATAAAATTTAAAAAATATTATTATATATTTTTGTAAAATAAAAAACACATATATAAATACAATAAATTTTTTTTATCGAAAAACTGAAAAAACACATGTCGACGTGTGGCTCCGTCCATGCGGCCACATATTGGAAAAGTTTCGAACGATGGGCCTGAAGTTGATTTAAGGCCGTTAATGTCATTATCTTTCTTTATATTTTTTATTTACTTGTATAAAAATGTAACCACACTTGTTACACCCAAAATTTTTCTCTTCCACTTATTTTTATTAGATTTATTAATTTCAATTTTTGTCGTAAAATTATTATTTATAAAATCTAGATAAATAAATTTTTAATATTTTATTTCTATAATTTTTAAGTCAATAACTATAAGATATAAAGTAAATAAGATTTTAATAGTATTATAATAATTTTAATCTTTATAGATAATTATTTATTATTTAAAAATATCTATATTATTTTAAAAATAAAACCAATGATATTAAGAATCTTATAACTTTCGATAAAAGATAAATAAAAGATGATATTAAGAGTGCTTTTAATAAAAGCTTACAAAGATTCTATAGTTAAAAATTTATAACTTTTAAAAAATTATATATTAGTATTAACTATTAGCTTTAAGCTATGTTGGAATTAAAAATTAAATGATTTTTTATTAATTTATAATTCTTAAAATGTATCTTAAAATGCAACTATTTGCTTGATACAATTACTTTATGAAAAAATTGTTGAATTGTTAATTTATAATTAATGTAGGTCTTTTTTGAAAACTGTAGAATTTCGATACACTTTTTAATAATTATAATACTTTTTAAGACCCTTCACCCTTAAGAACAAACTGATAGTTAGTTTTTTTATTAGATTTTATTTTTAAATCTCTATTATTTAACGCTTTTTTATGTCTAAATTATAATATTTTAATTGTTTCTTTATATATATATATATATATATATATTCTCTTCGATTCCAGGTCTATTTTGTGAACTTTTCTTAATTTTTTTCTTAGAAAAAAATATCACATAATCTTGTTATTATAAACAAAAATGTATTTTATTTTTATAATTTATGAATTAAGTATTTTTAATCTTGTTATTTATAAAATTTGGATATTTCAATATAAAATATGTCTCTTTGATGGTATACTATATAAGTTTATTTTTTTTAATAATTATAGGATTTAAATTACTTATTTTTATTAATTATATGATTAAATATATTATTTTTTATAATAATAAAATCAATACTATTTAACTTAAAATTAAGAAACTAAATGTATTTAAAAAAAAATATGACCATTTGTGCTTCTCACGTTCCCTTGGTTCATAGGCATATATACAACTGTGTAAATTTATATTTAGTTTTTAAATCTACCTCTTACTCTTTTCCCTTTTTCAATTGGTGTTAAAGTTGGGTTTTTATTTGTCGTATTCGTCATGTTCGATGAAGTTTTTATGCCAAATTTACCCTGAGCCTATGTCATATTTATGTGCCATCATTAAGCATTGATTCTTCATTGATTGGGACTATTAATATATGGTGAATTGATGACGTGGGCCAAGTATATCTCACCATATGTACATGGTGTAAATTACCTCAAGCATCAGGCGACTTGGCCTCCTAAGTCATCTTTGAGAAGCGAGGTGATAAACAAATTTTTAACATATAATTTGTTATATTTTTAATCAATCAATTCTATATTTTATTTTAAGAATTTTGTTATTTTGAAAATATTTTTTTATGTTTTCTAGATTAATAACTGTTTGAAAAAATCTTGAATTAAAACAATCAAAAAAATATATATATATACTATATATTTTTAATAAAATAAGATTGATCGCTTAAATTTATTATGTTATATTTTAATTATTGAAATTAAAAGAATAAATTTATTTTTTTATGTATTTTATAAATTTTAAGTATTATCATAATATAAAAATGGGTAGCTTTGTAGAATATATTTTAATAATGTTAGAGTAATATTTTATTTTTAAAAATCTTAAAATATTTAATTATTTTTCATCTAAAATTATCAATTTCTCGTTAATTGAACCTTCGTCATGTTTAATATATGAAACTAGGAGTAAATTAATAAATATACCATTTAATTTAAAATATTTATATAAATTTATTATTTAATTTTAAATTATGATAAAATTATTATTAAATTTTATATAAGTATTATATTTTAATAATAAATTTGTATTATTAATAAAAAATTTAATTACATATTTATAAATTTATCCCTTTTGTTTCGGTGCGGAATTAAGTAATGATACGGCGCTTTATACAAATCTTTAGCCACTGTGTGGATCTTTCGTTCGGCCACATATTGGAAAAGTTTCTAATGATGGCTTGAACTTGAATTAAGGCCGTTAATGTCATTATCTTCAGTGAATAATGTATTGAAGCTAAGTAGGTTCAGCACCAAAGGAATTAAGTGAGCGATATTTGGCTTAAGTACTCGAGAGAGAGACATTTGGTTGCTTTTTAGAAACAAAGGAGACCAGATTGGGTCCAACGAAAATGCAATAACCATGTGTGTTTCTTCTAGTGGTTGGACATCCAGTCCAATCTATATCACAAAAAGTAAAGATAATTAATGAACATTGTGATAAAAATGAAGACCATATTGTGAGAGTACCTTTGATGTATCACAAAATTCTCGACTGCATGTAAGTCTTTTTTTGTTGGACATTGAAAATGTTGACAGAGAACTACAAAGTTGGCAATGTTCATTGCCATCAGTTTGATCATTGTGATTACAAAGAGGATTGGGTTTAATAGCAATAGAAGTATTGATCTTTGAAGGTTCAAGCATATGGAATTTGGCAGGAAGATCATTGACATAATTAGTTGGGGTCAAAGATAGGACATCTCGAAAATGTTAGACTTCAATCTTAAGAAAATAATGCAAAGATCTTAAATCTTTTATAGAAAAATCTTTACTTAAACGAAGAATGGGACAATTGATGGGTTCATAGTTGTTTCCATTCACAATTACATCATCTACGTAAACAAGAAAAACAACAATATTATAACTATTATAATATATATATATAAAGATGTATGTGACTTAACCTAAACCAATAGATATTAAAGGATTAGAGAGACAATTAAACAAATGACATGGTATTTGTTTAATGCCATATATAGATTTGTGAAGGAGACAAACGTAGTTAGGAAATTTAGGATCCGCAAAACCAAATGGTTGTTCCATGTATACGCGTTCATGAAGAAATTCATAAAGGAAAACATTTTTGACACCGAGTTGCTTTAAAGTCCATCCAAAATATATTACAACAGATAATATTACTCTAATTATTATTAGTCTAATTATTATTAGTTTGACAACAAGACTAAATGTCTCATCATAGTCCAAGCGAGGATTTTGTTTGTTTCCTTTTGCAACTACAAAAGCTTTATATTTATCTATTAATCCATTGGCATGATATTTTGTACTATAAATCCATTTAGATCCAATTATGTTTTCATTAGTCAATCGTAGTCCAAGTTTCATTTTTCTTTAAAGCATTAATTTACTCTTTCATTGTTTATACCCAATTTATGAATTTGAGGGTTGTTTTTAACAACTTATGAGATTACGAGAGAAGTATCCTTAATCACTAAAGAAGGTTTTATTGGACATACATAGTCTTTTAGGTAGGAATAAAGTTGTCAACGAGGCAGGGCAAGGTCAGGGATCCTCTCCCTGTTTCCCTCCACGATTTATAATTTAGCTCCCATTCTCATTTAAAATCTTTATGTGAACATATCAAGGATCTCTAATGAGGAATGAAGACTCCTAAATGAAGAATGGGGATCCAAATAATATTTTAAATATTATTTTTATTTTTAATAATTTTTATATTTTTATTATAAATAAAAATTTATAAAATAGTAAGTTAATAATAGATATTTTATATTTAAAAATTAAAATTTTGAGTTAATAAATAATAATAAAACAATATTTATATAAAAGGGAGAAAATTAAAAATATATGTAATAAGAAATATATAATCATTTTATATTAAAAAATATTTATAGAATCTTCTTCCAAACAAGTTTGAAATAATAACAATAAATTATAAAATAATTATAAGATTTTATATTTTTAGAATTTAAATAAATATTTTAAATAATTTTTATATGATAAAACTATTGATGTTTTAATAGAATAAAAAAACTAAAGATGAAATATAAAACAAGTTTGAAATAATAACAATAAATTATAAAATAATTATAAGATTTTATATTTTTAGAATTTAAATAAATATTTTAAATAATTTTTATATGAGAAAACTATTGATGTTTTAATAGAATAAAAAAACTAAAGATGAAATATAAAATATGTAATGTATTATTTATGATTAGTTTGAATTTATATGTAATTAAATCTATATAAAAAATTTAAAATATTAAATTTTTATATATTTATTAAACTAAGGTATATAATTTTAGGAAACGGGATGGGGAATACAATATTTTTCCTTGTCCAGCGCATATTATAAAATACTGATCTTCATTCTCTATTCTCTATTTCCCATTTTATTATCACCATCATTGCCTTTTAATCAGATAATCCTTGCAAGGATTTGCTCTACCAAGACAAATTGACAACCTTACGTAGGAATAGGGCATCATTCGCATGTAGGTTTTGGTGATAGTGGGATATTGGTTGGGTCATTTAATGTAGGATTGTTGATGGAAGAAGTGAGCTATAATATTGTTGATGGAAGAAGTCATCTCTAATGAAAGAAAGCCTTGCATAAGATCAAGTAAGTTATCCAAAGAACTTGATGAAATAGTCAAAAACCTGGTAAACAACTAAGATAAGAAGTTAGAGACTCTTTAAAAACTCACCTCCAACTTACAATCAGTAAAATAAACAGAAAATAGAGAGAAATAAAAAATTTAGACAAAAACACAAGATAGGAAAGCAACAGATAAATTAAACTAATAAGATAATAGATAGATTAAGTTAACAAATAAAACTAACAAATAAAGAAAAGAAAGCTATAGACAAGAGAAGTAGAATAAGATAAGAAGACTATAAACATAAGATATGAGATAGATAGGAAGAAAGATAAACATAAATGCTTTCCAATCATAATTTTGTCAATTATTGGTGTTAATTGTAATAGTTTCTGTATTTCTGTATTTTCTTGTACAAATAACTCTCCCTATGTATACTAAGAAAACAGAATATAATTCTAACCACTACCCATTTGTTTCTCTTCCACTAATTTATGGTTCACCAATGACATTGTCTGCCATTTCCTAACTCCTAACTTTGTTGTCTTCCACTTTCCTTGCACACGCCAACACTCCTCACCATGAGTTGGTGCATATATATCTCTTATGCCCAAACTTGTCAAGTGTGTTGTAGAAGTTCCTTGCGGAACACGAGATTTTGTGAGTATATCGACCAATTGATCTTCGATTTAACAAATGGAAGCTTAATAATCTTTTCTTCAAGATTGTTTGATAAAGTTTCGATCCAACTTTCAACGTGCTTCGTGCGATCATGTTGAAGCTGGATTATGAGAGATAGCGATGCATTTGCTTTGTTATCACAAAATAAGTTCATTTCAAGGTAGGAAATTTCACGCGATCTCGGTTAGAAGTTTTTTCAACCAAAGGAGCTCGCGTATTCCTTGACCATTCCTCGAAATTCGGAACTTGACCTTTGGATAAGGCAACTACCTTTTGCTTCTTGCTTCTCCATGTAACAAGATTTCCCGCTTAAAAGTAAAGTACCCGGTAGAATTTCACATCCTTAACGTTCCTGCCCGGTGCGAATCGTATATCGAGGACTTCGATTGACCATTCTTTGAAAACATAAGTCCTTTCCCGGGAGAGGATTTTAAGTAACGAAGTATTCGCGTGACCGCGTCCATATGGTCTTCGCGGGCGGTCACGTGAGCGACTTACTACGACAACTGTGACGTAAGCGATATCGGGTCGAGTATGAGATAAATATATGAGTTTACCTACTTAACCTTTGATATCTCTGTTTATCTGGCGGTACTTGGTCCCACATATTCCCGAGTTTATGATTTTGAACCATTGGAATATCGACGGGTTTACAATCTAGTAGTTACCTGCCGATGAGTCAGTGTATTTCCTTTGGGAAAGGCATATGCCTTGTTTTGATCTTGTTACCTCAATACCTAAGAAGTACTTGAGCCCCCCCAAATCCTTCATTTCAAACTCGGCTTTGATATAGTTTTTCTTGAAGCTTAGAGATTTCTTCTTTATCATCCCTTGTAATGATCGTATAGTCTACATGTAGACTATAAGAACATTATCTTTACGATCGATGTTTTAGGAAAGAGTATGATCGGAGTTGCTTTGTTGGAACCCGTATTTCTTCATTCTTGAACTCAACCTACCAAACCATTACTCACAGGTGATTGTTTTAGCCCATTACAATGCTCGTTGTAATCTACACATGCAGTTTCTTTTCACGATGTAGCAGTATATCTGGTGGGATATCCATATAAATCTCTTCTTGAATCCTTGTGAAGGAAGGCATTTTTACGTCAAGTTGGTGCAATGGCCAATCTAAATTTGCATGAGAGATAACAAGACTTCTAATGGTTTTAGTTTTAGCCACGAGGTGAGAAGGTTTCTTGATAATCTATCCAGGTGTTTTTGTGTATATCCTTTTGCTACAAGTCTCGCCTTGTATCGATCAGTAACCATACAACATACTTAATGGAGAAAATCCACTTGCATCTACCGAACTTCTCCCCGAGCGGCAACTCGCTTAACACGTGTGTTGTTCTTCTGCAATGCCTCAATTCCTCTTTTATAGCGTGAGCCCATTTTGGATCAGATAAGGCTTAACGATCTTACTTGGAATTTGGCACGAGGAGAGTGTTTGTGTAAATGCCACGATAGGTTACGATAACCTTTGAGTAGATACATAATTTGCTATTGGATACTTGGATCGTCGTTCTTCTCTTTACGGGAGTATCGATTTGGAGGTTTGCCTCGGTGTGTACGAAAGGTAAAACAACCAACCGAGATGTATCTATAGCGTTAGTGTGTAAAGGTGTGATAGGATGACTTACCTCGGGAGTATTCTCGGCGGGAGGATCGTTGGGTACTAGAGAGTGGATGGGTACATCAATCACTTCATCTTACGAAGGGATTCAATCATTACTTGACTTCGGCTCTTGGAAGTTCAAGCTCGGGTCTAGATACTATCTCCTCCATATTATTGGCACGATCCGAGGTATGTTGGACTAGTATCTAATATTTCAACATTAAGCCAATTTAGTTCTTCCCATTAACTCTCCTCACGAAGAGTGGAATTGGAGACCGGTGATGGGAAAAAATATTCGGATTCGAGGAAAGTGACATCCGTGGTAATATAGGTTCTTTTAGTAATTGGATCATAGCATCGATAACCACTTTTTTGTACACCATACCCCAAGAATATACGGCGGACCAGCACGTGGATCCAACTTAGTTCGTTGATTTTTATGGAGGTGAACAAAAACAACACATCCAAAAATTCGGGCGGAAGCATCAAGGAAATAGTAGGCAAGGGAAGATGATCGGATAACACCTTTTATTAGATGCAGAAATTGTAAGGTTTTGTGGGCGTACTGATTCGGTAGATACCCGTGTAGTAATGGCATCACTCCGGTATTTATTAGGCATATGTGCACCGATTAGTAAGGCCGAGCTTTGTTTCTAAAATATCTTGCGATTCTTCTCTCCATGATCCCAGATTACATGTTGTGGGGTTTGTGAACGTGAGGTTTCATGGAGAATACCGTGGTTGTCTAAGTACGTCCGAAATTGTTGATTAACATACTCCCTCCAGTTATCGGGCCAAAGTATCTTAATTTTTTCGAGAAAATTGTGTCTGAACCATGGTGTGAAACAAGTGAAATGTAGCAAATACTTCATCTTTATGTTTGAGAAAGGTAAAGCCATGTCATTAGGTGTACAATCATCAACAAAAATAACAAACCAACGATGACCGGATAGCGTAATGGCCCAGGGAAGGTCCCCACGAACATCGAGAATGTACTAAAGCAAAAAGGAGTCACACTTTTATTCATGCTCGTAGGATAAGGCAGCCACATGACTTTTTGCTAGGATACAAGTATCACATTTGAAATCGAATGTGTGATATTTGAAAATAAAGCTGGGAGTAGGTCTTTAAATACTAGAAAGATGGATGCCCAATCTACGATGACATAGCCAAATCTGTCGTTCCTTGTTACCAACAATGTTTTGCATATGATTGGCTCTTCCCAGCCGAGGGTCGTCCACGTAATATAACCTCATACTTTAGTACCACGCTTGATGATCTCCTTGGTGAGAATATCTGTAGAAGGAAAAAAGAGTAGAATACATTAATCTACAAATTAAGATCTGCCGGTGACACGACTTCTGAGACATTAGTCGGTTTGTGAGAGAGAGGTACAAGTAAAGTATTAGATAATGATAATGAAGGAGATAAGGTCATTTGTTCCAGCTTTCAGGTAGCGGGTAAGTGACCCGAATTTGCATTAGCGACACGATTAGTCTTGGTTGGGTTATTTTGGAGAGATCGTTTGGGTCAAATGTCATATGATCTGTAGCTCCCGAGTCTAAAATCCAATCCTCGTTATCCTACGAGTATGAAATGCTTTACTTGAAATACACGGATCTTGGGAAGATTCGGTGCGAGGAATAAGGGATAATGATGTAGTATTGGTAGCCACGGACTTTCCCAGGTGGCTTCCTCTTTTCTTTGTTTGAAGATCATTCCACCATTACGGATACCCATGTAGTTTGAAGCGGTTTTCACGGGTGTGTTTAGAGTTTCCACAATGACCACGTTTCGTGTCGGCGGACGATGTATTTCCAGGTGGATTTCTTGCTACCCAGGTTCCTGGTTTTGGTAGCAGCATCGGATTATGGTGTCCCTTGATCCGCACCTTTGTAAGCATGCGCTCGGGTGTAGTATCTGCACTGTGATCATTACGGTCTGCACGACTTCTTCCTACGGATGAATGTAGGCTTGTTCGCCGTAGGGGAATGGTTTGATCAAACACGTCAACGAGGTTTTATCCAATCTATCGTCGAGTCCGTGAAGAAGGTATACCTTTCGATCTTCGTATGATGGAGTTGTATTTTTGTATATCATTCGCCTGCTCCATTGGATTAGGGACGGCGGAAATCAATTTCACGCCATAACCGCTGAAGGTCGTTATAGTATTTTTCAATTGATCCACCGCTTGCACAACCGTACGAGTAACTTCGTGGCGAAGATCATATACTTGAGGCGTGTCTGTCCATCATAGTAAGTGGTAGCGTGAGAATCCCAAACCTGTTTCGCGTTGGGAATGGGATAAAATTTGCAATCAGGAGGGTCGTTGAATTGATTAACCATCGCTTTGACAATGGCATTTCGGTGCGCCATCTCTAAAATGAGGTTCGGTTCGATGGGATTGAGGAAAATCTCCGTTAATATATCCCGGTTGTCTTTGCCGAGAGATATACATCTCCGCACCTGAGACCATAAGGCATAGTTGGATCCTCCACGACTTGATACTAATAGGAAGCGATTGACGATTGATTAGCGGAGGTTGTGGTAATCGAGCTCACAGTTAAAACTTCCGTCATTTTAATAGTCAAATCTTCCAAAATGAAATTGGTGGTTAAATCTCTTGATTAGTCATGAGATCTAAAATTTTTTTTCCTTAGTTTTTCCTTTTTTTTTTTTTTTTTTTTTTTTTTACACTTGCGCTATATATACAACATTAGTAACCACTAATTTTTTTTTCCAAATCGCGACTTCGCCCTAACCTAATGTTTTCCTCTTTCCTCTACGCAATTTCCTCGATTCTTCCTCACGATTTCCTCTACGATTCTTCCTCACGATTTCCTGTGACTTCCTCGATTTCCTCGTGACTTCTACACGATTTCCTCAGTAGCTTCCTCTGCGTTCCTCAGCAACGTCCTCTGAGTTCTGCAGCTTAACCCATTGCGTTTCTCGGCGACTTCTTCATTTGCGTTTCTCGGTGACTTCTTGACTGCGTTTCTCAGCGACTTCTTATTGCGTTTCTCAATGACTTCTTCTTGGAAGATAGCGCTTCCTCCTTTTGATGGAGGATCAACGAGCGACTTGTAATTTCTCAATGTTTGAACCAAAAAGGTTCCCGCGAGAAAGAAAAGGCGGAAAATTTGTTTTTTTCTTTTTTCCCAACTGGAACTAATGCGTGTAGATTTTTCCTTCTATCACTTTCAGTTTTCATCGATACTTGGAACCATCTTTATCATCAATCGATCACTTTGCAAAAATTGTCTTTTTTGTTTCTGGTTGTAGGGATGAAGAACAATATGAATACCCACGCGATGTACTCGAATGGAATGTAGGAATTGTGATGACTCGGCGAATGACTTGAGCGGCTACGAAATCCTGGCGAATAATCGGCCAAATATACCGCAGATTAACACAATCTGTTGAGCATATGACAAATCAACTTAGCAGGTAACTTATTCTTTCATTAGGACAACCAATAACCCTGCTTTGATACCATGTCAATTATTGGTGTTAATTGTAATAGTTTCTGTATTTCTGTATTTTCTTGTACAAATAACTCTCCCTATGTATACTAAGAAAACAGAATATAATTCTAACCCTACCTTCTGCTTCCACCAATTTATGGTTCAATGACATTGTACTGCCATTTCCTAACTCCACTAACTTTGTTGTCTTCCACTTTCACTGCACACGCCAACAAATTTAACTTTCATATGTTGTCACATACTTAAAACAAGGCAATATAATGAGATAAACTCACATAGAACCCTTACCTATGTGATAAAATTCTCGGATTATTTATGGCAACCACTCAACAAGAAACATTCCACTAAACATAATAAATAATATACAACTCGATAGACAATATAAATACAAATACCTCTATCATTCGTGAACACCTGGATTAATTGCCTATGCTTCCCTCAACAATTACCTCCATAACTACTTTTATTCAATCACAAATCTAGCTCTTTTTCGGACAGTAGTATGATCAGTCACCAATGGAAAATGGTGATAGAAAGAGACACCCACCTCAATATCGGACCCAACTAGAAAACGTCATCTCGGGAGTACACTGTTATAACTTATCCCAACCAGAGAACAAACTTTTGCTCACATAATCATGACTTACTATTATGGAACAAACACTCAAGGTAAAAATGAAATGGAATCAGAAAATGAGATTTCAATTTTAATAGAGCTTTGTTACAATTCTCTAGTTACCACTACAATAAAAAGATGGGATATTTATAGAATATTTCTTAGCCTGGGACCTTACCGACTCAGGATCAACAAGGTAATAAAACCCCCATGGTGAGAGTAATACTTGTTACACCCTTATCGACCAGGGTTGGTGAGAGGTTAGGAAGCTAGATTGACAAGCCCTTTAAAAAATGATTTTTTTCGTTTCAAAATTTACCAAGTAATTTTTTACAAATAACATCAAGTTTAAACAAAACAAAATCATAAATAACACAACCTAGCATATATACTAAGAAAAGTGAGCATAATTATGTTTACATAAAAAGTGTACCTAACTAAGTATGTGTATATATTACTAGACTATCAACAACCAACCTTACATAAAAGAAGATAATGCACTAAGTAAAATAAATAGACTTTGTGTTTTGCACATAGGAATGACAACATAGACACAAAGAACTTATAAGAATTATAATATGTCCTTTAGGTTTTCTGTGGTACAATACTACATAACTAATATAGATACACATAACATGGGGTGATTATAAAGATGACCTAAAGATGTCTTTTCCTATGAAGAGAGTATCAACGCACAACCAACTCCAAGAATATACCTACTCTAAGTACATCCATATTAAGTGCTCCATCCATATTTATGCATCAACACATCCTCACTACAAGTCTGAACTCCAACTCTAACAGAGCACCAAGGTCTCAAGCGACAATTATAAATTGCACACACAAAACAACATACTTGTGAATGCACCATGCAAAAACATCATGTGGTCTAATCAAACTGTATTGTGTTATCCTTACATAGGTACATACTAATAGGCTAAGCACACTCAAACATGCAGTAGATATAGAAAACATACACTCAAATATACAATTCCTCGTAACTTAAGTTATGCAACCATTCCTTTAAGTGAATGCAAGTCAGGCAATCAAAATATAGTGCAATCCCACACTCACATTCCATGCAAGACACATCATATTAACAAATCACAAGTTGTGCACACAAATTTATCCCCTCCTTTTGACACATAAAGTCAAATAAACGCCCTTATATAAGGGAGATAAGACATATAGGAATGCATTAATCCTCTCACCCATGCATCACAGTAGAGAAGATTAAGGCAAAGCACTAAACACAATACAACACATGAAAATAGAAAGCATAAACATGGTAAATATAAATAAACACATAAAGTGATGAAAGATAAAACAACACATAGAGTTCTTCAAGCTGTCACAAATATGAAGAACACACAAATTGCAATCTTAGGGTGAGATACAGACACTAATAGCATTTCTTAGGGACTCAAATTTGAGAGAATCTAGAGGTTTAGTAAAAACATCAGTAAGGTAAAGATCGATACTGATATCTTGCAACAGTAAACTGTTCAACTCTACTCTTATAAAGTGATGTCTAATATCAATGTGTTTGGTCCTTGAATGTTGGATTGGGTTTTTAGAAATATAGATGACATTGATGTTGTGATAAAGAAAGACTATAGTCTGATAACATCTGCTTCATCCACAACAATTGATAGTAGCACAATCCAACTACAATATACCTTGCCTTAGTGGTAGAGAGAGACACAAAGCTATACTTCTTACTATACTAGGAGATCAATGAGTTTTCTAAGTAAAAGCAACCACCTGATGTACTTTTTGGTTATCATTACACCCCGTCTAACTAGCATCTAAATACTTACCAAGTTCAACTGTCGTGTCACAAGGATACCATATGTCAACCTTAGATGTTGCACTGACATTTATGATAATGCTTTTAATTGCAACAATATGAGAATCTTTAGGCAAGCTTGAAATCTAGCACAGACTTCAACATTGAAGGAGATATCTGGATGACTTGTAGTCAAGTAGAGAAGACTTCCAATCATAATTCTATACATAGTCTACTCCATATATTTTCCCGAAGAATCCTGAGAAAGTTTAACAAAAGTACTCATTCGTGTATAAGCTAGTTTGGCATTGTTCAATCCAAATTTCGTAACAAGCTCTTTGGCATACATAGCTTAGGAGAGAAAGATACCATCTTTCAATTTTTTAACCTAGAACCTAAGAAATATTTTTAACTCTATGACTAAACTCATTTTAAATTCATTCTGCATAATTACAACAAAATCTTGGGCAATATTGTCCTTCGTGGACCTAAAGATGATGTCATCAATGTAAATTTGAGCAATAAATACTTCACATTTATTTCTCTGAACGACATGTGATGGGTTTGTTTTGAGCGTGTGTTGGGCGTGTGCACGCTCGCACTGGTGCACACGAGATTGGGCTTGAATAGGCGCGGGACAGGCATGATGCGGCATGACTAGGTACTTTTGTCCAATTTTCATTTTTTAAAACTTTTTCTCATTGTTTTCTCAACATATTTGTGATGTATTACCTCCAGTATTTTTCTTTGAATCTTTAAATTATTTTTGAAGCAAAATACCTGAAAATAATAATAAAAATACATGTGATTCTAAAAAGATAAATTTTATATAAAAATATGATAAAATCATACAATTATAAATATTTTTAATCAATTGAAGTACATTACATCATGGTAATTTTAGTACTTTTTAAGCACTCATCACATGGCCCAAATTAAATTGCATTTATCTAATTTCGTTTTATTTCAACCCTTACATATGGTTGGAATATATGTAAGACTTATATGTGTTATTCTTTTATTCTTCTATGTTGTAATTTGAGTGCTTAAAGTATAATTCTTCAAGTATTTATTATTTGAATCATTTTGTAGTAAAAATAACATGAAAAAAAAACAAAACATACCCATGATTTTGAAAATAGAGATTTTTTAATATAATAATAACATTATGTATAAATCTATTTTTGACATTAAAGTGTACATAAATCATGTAATAATCAGTACTTTTCAAGCACTCATCACAACTCCCAATCAACTTTTTGCTAATCTCTTAGCAAGGAAAGCAAAAAACAAAAAACAAAAAGCAAAATAAAAAAATTAAACTATTATAAATCACTTCTGTAGATTGATTCGGTTACATTTAGCATATGCTATAAGCCTTTAAACCCTTAGGTTTTTCGAGTGGACGAGTTTAAGTCTCGTGAAGCCTTTTAGTGATGATACCCATAAACATTAATGTAAATGCAAAAATTAAAAAAAATAAACAAATAAACAAATGACAAATAACTAAACAAAAACTAAAATGAACAAAGTAAAAATTAATAAGAAAAATAACAAAGTAAAAAAATAAGAATGCAAAACTTCGTATGCTTTTAGTATCTTTTAAATTTGTAATTAAAATTCAAAGCATAACTTAAATGACATCCCAAAAATTAGTTTAAAATTACAAATTTATATTCCAAATAAAAAATATATCAATATTGATTTACCTAATTTTAATGTTAGGAATCTGATTTCGTTTCGACTCTAGTCCTCACAAGTCATACTTTTAATATTACACTAATCCTATGGGTTCAAGCACTTAATAAAATTTATATACAAATAGACTTTATGTATAGAAATGAACTAATGGGTTCCCATATGTTTAAAGAAGAAAGACTCAAAATAATGCATAACATTGATCTGACGAAAAGAATCAAATGAAAGAATTTATGAAGAAATCACATACTATTTTCATGCATCAATCAAAATCATCAAGTAATAAAATCAAGTATATATATACCTTAGAGAATGAATGAAAATACAATGACTTCAAGGGGATTTATTTTGTATTTTTGTTTTGTAATAATCATTCTCATAACTTTGAAGAACTTGTTGGTCATAGTATTTAGTTATATTATTGATTTTTTTTCTATATATATATATATATATTATTTTTAAATTGTGAACCAATGTACATTTTGTACATATTTTGTATGATTTGATGAGTGACTAATTTAATTCTTTTTGTATTGACTTTAGGTAATCTCATATATATCTCTTTTTTGAAAATCATGCACGAATGAAATAGACATGCACCTTCAATTTTACTCAAATCATTCAATCTAAGCAATAAAAATAAGTACATGACACTATGTCATATGTTAAAAATCCTAACATTCAATACAAAACTTATAGAGATCATCTAATAATTTAAGTTAATAAGAAGAATGTTTAAAGGAGTATAAAATTATTATCATTCAAAATGAAAAGATTAAGGCTAAAAATATTGTCACAAGTAGTCTCCACTACTTGATTCATAAACATCAATTTTGGGTTTATTTCAATCTCAATCATTAAAACATGAAACACAAACTATAACAAAAACAAATTAATTACCATAATATTTCACATGTTTAAGACATCAATCCAATAGGATAAAAGACTCAATCGTTTCTTTTAAATAAACTAAAAACATGATAATTTTATAAAAACAATTAAAAATGAAGCTTACTATCCCTAAACTAATAAATAACCTAAACAAAATTAAATGAGTATAAATACATGTTTAATAAAAAATTTTAAAAATGCCTAAATTTATGTAACTTTTTCTCCACCTCAATCTAAAATTTATATTGTCCTCAATGCAATAAATATAAATTAAAGATAAAGATAAGGACGAGAAAAGTTATACATTTGCTTTCTATGGTCAAGTAATGATTTAGAAAGTGAGATGCATCTATTAACTCAAAAATTTAACCACACAAATAGATTGCTATATACTTCTTAGATATCACATCTCAATAAACAGTTATAAATTTAATAGTTCTATATGAAATAAACATGGTTTCACAAAAACAAAAACAAAATAAATTACATAAAAAGTAAATAATATAAAACAAAACAAAATCTAGAAATAAAAATAAACTGAAATAAAATAAAATCAAAGAATACTGCCTACAATGATGGGTTATTGATTGCTTGAAAAAAACTAAATATTACATGATTTATTTTCACTTTAAGGCCAAAAATAGATTTGTATTGAATAATTTTGTCATTATTTTATCAAATCTATGTTGCAAGAATCACTGATATTTTTTATTATTTTTCATATATTTTTAGCTTCAAAATAATTCAATTTATAAAAACTTAAAGATCTGAAAGCACTCAGATGCAAGCAAGAAGAATAAAATAATAACATATGTAAGCCTTACATATGTTCCAACCAACCATGTAAGACGTGGGTTTAACGGATCATAATTGAATGCATCCAAACTCAATGTATGTCGCAGTGGTGAAAAGAGTGTACCATGGCATGCGATCTCATGATCCACCTTTCTTAGCTTTTTTCAACCTATATAAACCCTCTACCTTAGTTACAAATACACCAAAAACTCAAAAACAATTCTAAGTTTCAACAAATTCTCTATGAGAATTTCGTTATAGCTTTTAGTTTATTTCCCTTAGTTTAATGTAGTACTTTTTATTCAATAAAAAGTATAGACATGTCTATTTAGAGGTTTTTCATATACAGATTAGTACTAAAATTATGAACTTTTAATGATACTTTTGATGTATCAATTTTAAATGTATTCTTTTATTTTTAGAATTAATTTTACTATTTTGAATGTATTTTTTTATTATAATAATCACTTATTAAATTGAGCAACTGACTGAATATTAGTATAGGATATTAGTTATATTGTTATGCTTGTAAAATGTTAATTTATGTAAATATTTTTATAAAATAAATTAAGTTTTATTTTTTAATTCAAGATTTATACAAAGTTTATTATTGAAAATATATTGACGATATATTTTCTTAATAAATTTAAAATCTATGTTAAATTTTAGCATATGATTATGTAGACCTAATTTAAAATCATATTATATTTCAAAGAGTTTTATAAAGCTATTATTGAAAAATATATGGACAATATATTTTTCCTAATAAATTTAAAATCTAAAAGTTAGGTTCTCATTAGAAATCTTGAATGAAAATTTAAATTGAAATCTCTGCAATAAGTATTGATTTAAATGGTTTGTTAATTTCTTATGAATAAAACATAATTTAATTATCATCAATCCGTGCGAGAAGACTTTAATTCGTATTGATTACTAACAAAATTGATCCTATCAAAAGGATTTTTCATACTAAAAAGGAAGAATCAATAATTTCAACCTATATATTTAATAATATAATTAATTTTGAGCAAGTATGATTAAATAACTAATATATCTCATAAATTCTCTATTGAATATATTATATTTATCTATGTAATATTTGTTGAATCAATTTTATCTATAATTTTATGTCAATAGATTAGACTTTTCAACCGAAACTTAGTATAAAAAATCTAAGTTGCAGTATGATTTTTCTACTAGCTACGACATGGGTAGTTGTCGCATAGGGCTCTTGGTATACAATTGGGTTGAAGGAAAACATATATGCATGCGAATCCTGTTTGAATACGATGGGTTCTTATTTTGTTGCGATGAATTCTTAAACTAAGAACAACATAATATGCATTTCAAATTAGGTCCATATAAATTTTCTCTTTTTATTCCTCAACCTCAACTTTTTATTGCCACAAATACTATTTGGTTTGAAAAAGAACCAAATAACATGAAAAATGAGCTTCGATTTTTGTTCCAACTTTATTTTTATTTTTAGTTTTTATATTTTCTGTTATTTTGGATTTAATATATTTATTTTGTTTTATGTTATTTTACAATTTATGTGATTTATTTTAATTTTTTTTATTTAGAATTGTTATATTTATAACTATTTGTTAAGATTTGATGTATAAGAAGTACACATTAGTTTGTCTTTGTGGATAAAATTGTGTGAGTAATAGACGTTTCACAACACTTGAGTAATCGGACTGAGCAAAAGTAAATGTGTAATTTTTTTCGTTTTTCTCTTTTTCTTTAATTTACATATGTTATATTAAAGGCAAAGTAGGTGAAGTAAAAGTTACAATAAATTTAGGCAATTTTAAAATTTTTTAAACATGTATTTACATTTATTTGCTGTATTTAGTTTATTTATGGATAACTAGCTATGTTCATTTTAATTTTTTTTTGTTGCAAAACTATCATTTTTTAATTGATTTTAAGAAATTAATTAAGTCTTTGCATTGTTGGATTGATGCCTTAAACATTTCATGGAGTAATGTGATAATTAGTTTTTTTTTGTCATAATTTGTGTTTCATAATAAAATATTAAAATTAAGATAAACGCAAAATTGATATTTAGGAATTAAATAGTAGATACTACATTGTGAAAATGTTTTGAGCTTATTATCATTCTATTATAAGAGGTGATATTTGTTTTACTCTCTTAAAGCACTGTTCTTATTAATTAATTCAAATTGCTAAATAATTTCTTGTGTTTTGTATTGAATGTTATGATTTTTGCAAATGATAAGGTTTATATACTTTTTTTTATTGCTTAAATTTAATGAATTAAGTAGAAATTGAAAAATGTATGCCTCCTTCGTTCATGCATGATCTCCACAAAAGAGATATCTAGGATTCTCTAAAGCCAATATAAAATAAAGCCAAAATTGACCATTCATTAAAATCTTACAAAAATGTACATGTACATGTACATGTATATATATAAGAAGAGAGAGAGAGAAAAATTAATAGTATAAACTAAATACTATGACTCAAAAGTCTTTTAAAGTTGTAAAAAATGGTTATTACAAAAGAAAGAAAGAAAATGAATCTTCTTGAAATCATTTCATTTTCATTTATCTTTAAGGCATATACTTGATACTTTTATCTCATGATTTTAGTTGATGCATGAAAATAATATTTGATTTCTTTATAAATCCTTTAACTTGATTCTTTTCATAAGATTGATGTTACACACTATTTTGAGCCTTTTTTTTTAAACATATGCGAATCAATTAGTTTATTTCTTTACATAAATTTTATTTGTATGTAACTTTTATTGATTCTTTGAACTCACACGATCAATGTAATATTGAAAGTATGACTTGTGAAGATTAGAGTCGAAGTCATATTTCTAACATCAAAATTGGATAAATTAATATTGATACATTTTTAATATGGAATATGAATTTGTGATTTTCAATTAGCTTTTAGAATAAACTATGATTCTTTGTGATATTAATTTAACTTATGCCTTGGATTTTAATCTTGTGCTTGAAATATATTAAAAGCTTGATAAGTTTTGTATTTTATTTATTTTGTTATTTTTTGTTTTAAATTTTTACTTTGTTTATTTTAGTTCTTATTTTGTTATTTGTTTATTTTTATTATCTTTTAATTTTTGCATTTAGTTTGATATTTCTATGTATTATCTCCGAAAGCTTTCATGAGACTTAAATTCATTCACTAGGATAACTTATAAGAATGGGAAAAACAACTTCGGGTTTGGTTATCCACGATTAACAATACCGGAGGTTTGATTTTATCCAACAAATTTTGAGGATGGGTTTGGTTTTGGGTAAAAATCAAACATGAAACAATGTGTATGATTCGGGTACAGTTATACTGATAAACATACCCGTCCGTACCCTAAATTATATATTATTGTATTAATTAGGTTTTCCTGCTATTCGTGCAAGTATATAGATGAAACTCATGAAATTATATTCATAATTTCAAAAAATTCTTAACTTTATCGCTCTCATCTCAACTCTACTACTTTTGTCTTGGCTCTACCCTCTGTCGCTCTCGGTTTGCTCCGATCTTGCTCTTCCACCTCTCATCTTTATTTTCGTCTTCACTTTCATCATGGGTCCCTCTCAAACACAATTCTTCACCTTTCTGATTAGTCCCACTTGTGGCACAAACCTCAAAGTAGGCTCAACCTCAACAGGAAGAAGAAGAAAGGATAGAAGAAAATGAAGATTAAGGGTTTGAGATAGTGACTTCTACTAAAGAATAACCTTATCCTGAACTGCCCAATGATGTCAAGCTCTTTGTGGGAATTTGTCTTTATGATTTAGATAGTGAGAAACTTGTTGATGTTTTTAATGAGGCTGGGGTTATTGAAATTGCTGAGCTAAATTTTAAATTTTTGTTCTTAATATATTAAAATTTTCGAAATTGTTCTAACTTAGTAGTTTAATCTTATTTTGTAATTTGTAATTTCACTGGGTAATTTACAATATGGAGACAAATCGTAGTAGAGGATTTGGGTTTATAAACTTAAAGTACCGTTGGAAAAGGTTTTTTTTATTTTTTAATAACTGTACTGAACTATTATCGTGTAAAAAACCGTCCTCAAACTGTAGTGTTTTTAGGTGGTCTTGGGTACAATTTTCCTAATTCGGTTCGGGGATAGTTATATCAAAAACTGTCCCTACTCGAACCCATGCCCATCCCAAGCAACCTAGGGGTGTAAAGACTCGTTACATATGTTAAATACAACTCTATTATTCTACAAAAATAATTTAGGATGATTTTATTTTAGTTTTAGTTTTTAGTTTTATCACTTTGCTTGCTAGAGACTAACAAGAAGTTGGTTGATGGGTACGATGATTGCTTGAAAAACACCGAATACTATGTGATTTATTTCTATTTTGATGTCAAAAATAGATTTGCATAATTTTATAATTATTTTGGAAAATCTATGTTTTTAAAATCGTCGATATGTTTTGTCATTTTTTAGTATTTCACACTTCAAAATGATTCATTTGATAAATAATTCAAAAATTGTACCAAAATAACATATAGAATAACATATATTTATGGGACAATATCAATAATATTTTTAAATTTTGATGTAATATCATAAATATTTTTAAAATTTTAAAAATATTGCAAATATCTCAAACTTAAGTGAAGTTAAAGTTAATAAAAGTGAATATCAATTTTTTTATACAAAAAATGACAGAAATGAAAGAAATAGAAACACAATAAATCTCAGAATATTTCTCACAAGAAATGGTAATCAACAAAAAAATTGAAAAAAAATACAAAAAGTAAGATTAAATCTTAAAAAAGAAGATAGATTTAAATATTCATCATTTTCACGAATAAGAAAAATATTTTCAATGAAATATATAGTTTATTATGGAATAAGTAATAAAAAATGAGTATTAATATTAAAGACATAAAATGAATATATAATATACCGTTAATTAACAAATAAAATAATATGGATAAGCTATCAAAGATTCCCCGAAATGATAAAAAAATTAGATATATCAATTTAAGAGTAATATAAATATTAATAAAAACACATTTTAGAGAAGAAATTGATACGCCATTAAAATTAACATTGTTAGATAATAGAATAATAAATAGAAAATATGATTTATTAGAACTGATCCATAAAACCAAGGATACCATAATTTAAAATTCATAGGATACCCTAGGTTTTCTATTAACATTAATGATAAGAACTTAAACTAACTATTAAGTTTAACATAAGAATTTGAAAGAATAGATTAAATGAAAGAAGAAATTTTATCCATTTTCAGTGCACTATTTAGGAAGATATTTTTTAACAAACAACCATAATACTTTAATATATAGAAAGAAAAAAAATTCATAGAAATAGATAAAACTTTTTAAGAAATTGAAAAATTAATAAAATTAAAAATATTAACAGACTTTAAAATACATAAAGAATATAACTTAGATTTTAAAGAAAAACCTCTCATATTATGAAGCAAAAGTAATGTATGAAGATTTACATTTATAGATCCTCAAGAAGAAACCTCTAATAAAGAGATAGATGAAAGTTTATAAAATATGGACCTAATTAACCTAGAGGGGAGTGAATAGGTTATTTTTAATTTTTATCAATTTATAATTTATTAACCTAAACAAAGCGACCAATTATGCAATCGTGTGTAAGAGTAAAGTGCGGAAATTATAACACGATATTTTTAGGTGGAAACAACCTAGGCCATAACAATGACCTAAGAGGAAAACCACTGGTCCACCGGACCACCTAACTTTCCACTATGAAAATCAAATGTTCAAGTACAAACTCGGTCTTATGCTACACTTCCTAGTATACTGTCCCAATGTACTTTACTTACGAGCCCCTGCTTTGTTTTCACAGTTTCCAATATTAGCGTGAACGATTTCCACACCAACGTTCCAATAAGCTCCCCGCAAATCAGATCGTTTACAAATCAACTGCAAAAAGGTTAGCACACAAATACAAGTGCTCGTGTGTGTTCTAGAACGGATTTAACAACGAATAATCCTAACTAGATGATTCAAAATATATCATTTAAATCAAATCAACTAGAAAATTCTAGAGTAAAAAGATTAAGCCCAAATTCATTAAAAATAACTTTTTAATATTTAATAATTAAATCAAATAATCATGATCACTCATATAATTATTAAATTTAAATATCCAAAATTCTAATAATAAAATAAGCTATATGAATATGAAAATAAAATAAAATAAGCTATATGAATATGAAAATAAAATAAAATAAATAGACTAAAAAATATGAAACATTAATAAAATATTCAACTAATATAAATTTTCTACGCAGTAAAGTTATCACCTTCAATTATATATATATATATATATTAACTTTACTTTACCGTAATAACATATACTTATTTTTTGAGCTTGTTGTTGCCGCCTCTGCATATATTAATTCCTCATCTTCTTCTAAGTTTGTTTCCCTTTATATTCCACAGTTATGGCAATTGCAACTTCAATTTTTCTTTTATTTCGGTAGCTTCTCCGTTTCAGTGTATTTACTTTCTATTCTCCCTTAAACCACTCTAATCCTAATGTATATATATATAGAGACAATAATAATACTTAATGATATTAGGGTTAGGGTTAAATGTGTTTTAATCTTAACTTTTCAAAGCCCATTAAAAACAAAAACTTAATATTATCTTAAGATATATTATAAAAATATTTAATTAATAATTTCATAAATTAATTAAAGTTTGAATAAATATTTTAACATAAAATATAATTTCATATTTATGAAAATGTGTTATTAAATGCATGAATGCAATCCTATGTGTCGTAGTTATAAAAAATATACCTGAAATACGATTATCTAAAGCTCGAGTATTTGTTGGGTTTTTCTTGATAGACTTGATAGCAGGCCTACAAGCTAGTTTACAGGTAAATATTTTGTCCACGAAAATAGCCAACACTCATGGTCCTTACAATAGAGATGATAGAAATAAAACAAGAAGTTAAAAAATGAAAGAATTAGTTTGTGACATAATATTAGGAAGAAAATTATATCATTATTATCCCAATAACGTTCAAAAACAAACCACAAGATATATAATTAGATTGTAATGGAAGCCTAATAAGCATATCACAAAACTAAATATCAATAATGAAAACTTTAATTTTTTTAGCAGAAGAAATTAATATAGTACAAGAATCAAACATCAAATCCTTACAAAACATAAATAAAACACAAAAATAACTTCTAAAAATAAGAGAGTATAGTTATGATAAGAAATTACAACAACATATACATAAAAAATTTACAAAATCAAGAAATGATGTAAATAATATACCTAAAGACAATAAAATTATAGGTTATAAGTTTCATCTATTTGTAGGTTTAAAAGAAGAACTACTTAGGAGATTAAATGCATTAATACCTTAGAATGAGAAAAGGAAGTTTGAAGAAAAACTAAAAGATAAAGGAAAAGTTATGATCTCAGTTTAATAGAATATAAAAAAGAATTAGAAGAATAATTTATGGATCCTAAGAATATAGACAAAAAATTAGTTAGTCTATTAACCCTAACAAATGAAGAAATAGAAAGACAATAAGATGAAAAACTTTGTAAAAATAAAACGAAAGATGATATGACAATAATTAGTGAAACTGATTTAAACTAGAAAATACTATCACAAAAAATCATATGAAATCTATTTCTTTACCACTTTTCCATCAAGAAGGAATACCTGATCCATATAAAGAAGAAAAATAGGAAAATGCTAGAAGAACTTGATCTTCCTTATAGAAGAAAACAACAGCCCAAAAACAAAGAAGGATTATATTGGAAAACTAGAGGTAGTATCCCACAAAAATTCGAACTTCATGAAAATAATAGATATTATATTTTAGATTTATATTGTACAAGAGACAGGAAAAAGTTTTGAATGAATGGTCCAGTGTTATAAGTGTAATCATACAAACTTCTCCAACCACACAATCAAATTTTTCAACTGTAGAGTCTTAGCATCTCATGAAATGAGAGAAAATTTTAAATATTGATTTACAAATTTAATAGAACAATAACATTTATAAATGCAAGTGAATTCTTTTATAGAAAAACATTACTTAGATACTATAGTAAACCAAATATACAAAGAATTTATTAGAGAAAATAAAGGTAGACATATCATTGAATCTAATTAATATGAAATTGAGGAAACCAAATGAAATTTAACAAATATAAAAATATGTGATATGTATTATATAGATTTTTTTATTTGTGAAGATGAAATATATTATTATAAGTTATCACCCTTTATGCAAGAAACTTATAAGGTAATATTTTTTCAAAAATTACTTAGAATATTACATAAAATTATAACATAATGATGGAATAAAAGAAATAAATAAAATATACTAGGTATTTTAGGAGGAATAAAAAAACTCTTAGAAATTATATAATCATTAAATGTCAAGAAAAACAAGAATATAAACAAATAAAAGGAAATTATAAAACTTGTTGTGATATAAAAGATTCTAGGATGCCATAAAAATATAAATGTAACATAAAATCTTACAAGCAAAAATATATAAAATATAAAAAATACAAAACATTAAAAATATATAAATTAAAAAAAAAGACTTAAAAAGATAAGAGAAAGTATAACAAATAACCTTATAGAAAAGATATTTTAGGAGAAAAATGTATGAGCCATAAGAAAATAAAAATTGTTGCCTATGAGGGAAAGAGAAATATAGATGTTAGATCTACAATGAGAAAAGACATTGATACGATTAGAAACACACAAATATACGTGATCAAACTGTATACGTGATAAGTAATTTAAGCCATGATGATTACTACAATAAATAACAATAATTATTAACTTACTAATAAATTAAAAGGGGTTTTTGAAAGAAACTCAAACGTAAAGTAATAAATGAAATACATGTACAACACAGATTAAAAGAAATATGTGATTATAAAACAATTCTCGCCACTAGCTTGTTATTTAATCAATTATATCATAAATATTAGAACTATTATTGAATTAACAACAATAGCTTGAAAAATCTAGGCAATTAAGATTAAACTTTATAATGCATATTTTCTTAGTTTGTAATTGATTAAAAATCTAGGCAATAAAGATTAAACTTCATAATGCATATTTTCTTGGATTGTAATTGATTAAAGGTTCACTTATTAACCAATCTTAAATCAAAATATAAACCTAGTCACAATTATTAGATAAAGTTCATTTATTACATTATATTTGAAAAAGGAGATGACTAAACTTTGCAAGATCTTAGCCACCTTCAATGAAGGTATTAACTCTTTTTGTCACACTATCACAAAGTAACAAATTACCACTTCGAATAAGAATGTTATCCAATACCATAACTAACAAAATAATTAGGGGTAAGTGTTCATGACTGTCACATAGAAAACCTATATATTCTCAAAATAATCTAGAAACATCATAAACTAGTTTTAAATATATACATATAGTAAATTAGTTAATTCTTTCAATTTATACATGCATAATCATAAAATTTAATCATATAGTTGAATACATCAAAACTAAGGATGTTATCTAAAAATCATTATTACATTTTATCAATTAAAATCAAATTCTAGGGCTTTAAAATTACCCATAATCACATAAATAAATTAGCTAGGGAGAATCATAATTAAAATAGATAGAAGAAGAATAAAAACTATTGATTGAAGTAAATAATGAAAATCTAATTTATTGTTGCCTCTATCTTGCTTCAGCTTCAAATCTTTATTTCTCTATATTTTTTGTGTCTCCTATGTAATCTGTGGCTTTTTTTACTGCTAACCCTAGCTACATATTTATAGTAGAAGAGTTAGAATGCAATTACAATTAGTTAAAAAATGGTTGTAGAGATCTAAAACGATTAAAATACTAATCTAACAAATTTATAACCCTTTGGATAAAGTTGAACTTAAAATCTAGAGATTAAGTGCATATCTAGATCATAAACCGCGGTGTGCATTGACTGATGCTGCAATGCTACTTTGTTTCCAACTCTGTGAGATTTATCATGAGAGTGTTGTGCCACAATATACATATAATCATGTGGTGACACGCCCTTAATTTTGATACTTTAATGTTTTGATCCTTCCTTGATGTATCTTATATAAATATTTGCATTTAGGTCAATGATAATTATATACGTGGTTGTGAGATTTGATCCCTCTTTTATCATTTGAATTTTTTAAGTCTAAAAATACTTGAAATACATAAAAACATATCTCATAATTCCAAAAACATTATTTATAAAATACTTAAATCAAAATGCAATATAAAAACCTAATTCATATAATTAATTCCA
Source organism: Hippophae rhamnoides (assembly GCA_033030585.1). Taxonomy (NCBI): domain Eukaryota; kingdom Viridiplantae; phylum Streptophyta; class Magnoliopsida; order Rosales; family Elaeagnaceae; genus Hippophae; species Hippophae rhamnoides. Next base: position 20,837,620 of record CM065438.1, on the reverse strand, counting down.
ATAAATCATAAGATATGGGTGCATTTATGCACGTATCAAACATTATGTTAATGAATGTCCTAACAGGTTTCAACATAAAAAAGAATTTTCACAAAAAACAAAAATCTTAGAATAAGCTTTTAAGATGAAATTAGAATCAATAGAAGAACCATATATAGATGATACTTGTAGCATTTTTCTATTAGAAGAAACTAAGGAAAAAAATAACTAACCCAAAATACGGATATAAATATGAATATTTTTTGTCAAAAGATGAATGATTTGTATGATACTACTAATTCATATAGTACTTATATTAAAATAGGATTAAAATTTAAACGTTATACAAATTATCATTTACATGCATATATGGATACAAGAGTTAGCTCTTATATATGGATACAAGAGCTAGCAAGAGCTATCATGTATGTAGCTAGTAAACATGTATTTCTTGAAGAACTCTAAAAATAATACCAAAAGGTTTAATAGTAAGAATTGCTAATGATACTATAATAAATTTTAATAAAGTCTTAAAAGATGCAGATATAATGATAGGAAGAGATAAATTTTATATTCTTACCATATATCAATAAGAAACATGAATTGATTTATTAATAGGAAATAATTTCTTGAACTTATATCAACATTTTATAAAATATGTAGACAAAATAAGTCTAACAATACTAGATAGTTAAGCATTTATGTGTCAAAAGTAAGAAAAACTTTAAATGTATCAAACGTAACTTTTATACAATAACATAAAATGTGAAAATGTGATGAGATAGATACAAAGTAGCAACAAAAACCTTATTTAGAAAAGTTTTCATTAGACATTGAAGAAAGACAAATCTTTTTTTTAATTAATCAAGAAGATAAAGCCTTAACATGTATAAAAAAATATTAAAAATAGTAAGCTTAGAAAATCCTTTAGACTCAAAAGTAAATAAATTTAAAATGATTGCTAACATAAAAATTAGAGACCCTAACAAAGTCATTAGAGTAAAACACATAATTTATACTTCAGAAGACATGATTGAGCTTCAAAACAAAAAATTCAAAAACTTTTATAAGTAAAAGTCATAATATCAAGTAATTCACCTCTAATCTAGCATTCTTAATAGAAAATTAAGCTGAAAAAAGATATTGGTAATAAAAGACAAAGCATTGAATGAAATGATTGATACTTTATTCTAAGGAAAGAAAAATTATTATTATTAATAAAAGGGAAGAAATATTTTTTAAGTTTTGATTGCAAAAGTGGATTTTAAAAAATAAAACTAGACGATGAACCTCAAAAACAAAAAAAACATTTAGTGGCTTCCAATAACAATTCCAATTGACTATTATATCATTTAAATTTAAACAAACTTCAGATATCTTTTAAAGGTATATAGAACATTTTAAAAAAATTATAAAATAATTTTTGTGTTTACAAAAATGATATTTTTATTTTCAGTGATGAATTAAATAAATATTATTTGGATATTATTGATATTTTATAATAATGCACGAAAGAAGAAATTGTACTTTTTGAAAAAAAAAAATAGTAATTGTTGAGTAAAAAATTAAGTATTTAGGGTTAAAAATAGAAGATAAAAAACATAATCTACAACCTATATACTAAATAACATTCAACAATTTCTTAGTGAATTAAAAGACAAATATCAATTACAAAAATTCTTAGGATGTTTAACATATGCTGAAACATATATTAAAAAATTGCATAAATGCAAAAACCTTTACAAATAAAATTGAAAAAATATATAATGTTTGTAAATGGACAAAGGAAGATAATTTATACATGAATAAGGTAAAAGCATAGATAAACAATTTACTAACTTTATACCATTAAGGTCTAGATAATAAAATAATAATCGAAATAGATACTTCACATAAATATTGAAGAGTACTTTTAAAGGCAAAAGTAAATGAAAAAGATGAATATCTTTGTATATACGCATCAAGAGTTTTCTATGTTTTAGAATGAAATTATCATATTAATGAAAAAGAATAATTAACTATTAAAAAAGTTATTAAGAAATTTGTAACAAATGTAATAAGTTTCGAATTCATTATCAGAATCAATAATAAGAATTTTATTTATTCTTTAAGAAATAATATTACAGGTGATTATAGACAAATAAGATTACTCATATGGCAACAGTTGTTTAGTGGCTAAAATTTTGATGTCGAATATTGTTCAGGAAACAAGAATAGTTTTGCATATTCCATCACAAGATAATTAACACCTTTAATTATTTTTGTTGAAACATCCTGATATAAAGTCAAGATAAGGGAAAGGAGATAAGAATCCTTTAGGGATAACTCGAGGTTTTATACAAAGAAAAGTCTCTTTTGGAGACAAGAATTAAGTAGGAAAAACTTAAATGTTCAAAGCCAGCATTAGAGTCCATAAACTTTAAAGAGAAATTCACCTCATAGATTCATTCTAAGGAAGGTAAAACTTCTAAAAAAGAATTCAAAATGAGAATAAAGACCAACAATTCAAAAGAGAGTAATACCTCTAAAAAGAAAAAAAAAAGAAAAGCTTAATTAGGCTGAAAAAACAGAAAAATAAGACTTGAAAAATACTTATGTGGTCTACAATTGTCAAGAATTAGAAATTTACAACAACTTTCCTGAAACAAGCAAAGCTATTATCGAATTTAGTGAAATAACTCATAAAGCTTTCACTTATAGAATATAAGTTGAAGACAATTATGCCAACTATAAAGTATGAAAACTATTAACTTCATAAAATATAGTTAAAAATACATTGTAGTATTACAACAATAATCATCGCCATCAAACATGTTGAAGACCTTAGTAAAGATAATATGATCACTAGTATTATTCAAAGAATCACCTCCCATAGAGACAATAAAGATAGTATAACCACCAGTATTATTCAAGCAAACATCCCCATGAATACATTAGTCATTGAAGAAGAAAAAGACCAATAAATGAATTTAAATAAACCATAATAGTTAAGTCTCTATAACTTAACTAGAAAATCTACTTAGAAACATATCGAAGATATGGAATTTTACACCACATAAAAATAATTTCATACATGCAGTAAATTTAATATTCTTGAAAAAAGATGATCCGATTTTTATCTATAAAGCTTTCCATGTAGGTTTAATTGAGAACCTATATCTAGGAATTAATTTAAATGAGTTATTATGTTCATAAAGTTTTTAAGAAAGCTATCAAAAACTTCAGAAAAAAAAGATCAAAGTAAGTGACAAGTCTATCTATCTCAGATTTTTTTGGTTCACTCATGGATTGGAATGAAGAAAGTTGTATTAGTCTCTACCATTTTATCAAATTAGGAATTTCTAACAATGATAGAGAAGTTCAAAAACTAAGGATGCTTCCAAAAAATGAATTCAATACAGACGCACTTTATATTCTAAGAGGACATGCTAAGTCAAATTTATCATATACTTAGAAAAATTAATAATTCTTCTTAAGTCATGGTAAATTACTTGATTAGTAAAGTTATAATCATTTTTCATATCAATATGGCCCTCACTAAAGAAGATGGTGAGAAAATCAATAAGTTTGAAATTAATTTTAACAATAACAATATGAAAATTTGTCAAGAAATAAGAAAGATATTTCATTTTTAGGCCAAGAAAACCCCTAAGGATTACAAATGCATTTATTGTATCAGAGATCGAGAAGATGAAGATCCATCATCATCTATGTTATCAAAAGGACTATCGGCAAAAAATAACAAAGAGAAATAGAAATGTCACTACTACAAAATTAATATATGACCTTGATTTTTAACAGTGATCGTAGATCTATAGCCACGGTTATAAAAATCGAGGCTTGAGTGAGAGAGACTATAAATTTTTACACATGGTCTCATTTTTTAACCGAGGTCATAGACATACCATTTGGTCTCTGTCTTTTATAAGACCATGACTCTATACATACCATTTGGTCACGATCTTATAAAAGACCAAGGCTGAAGGCATAGACATATCATTTGGTCTCTGTATTTTATAAGATCGAGACCAAATGATATGTCTATTGTCTCAACTAACCATATATATCTTAATTAACCTCATATTTTAATATAAATTATAATAAATTTATCAAGTAAGAATATTAAAATTAAGAGTGTAATTACATTTCAGAGTTTATGCACAAAAATATAATAAAATCTTACTAGCTAGCTAATTAAAGTATTCCAAAATATGAAATACGTGCAAAAAAATTACCAATAATAATACAAATCAAATTGTCCACAATACAAATTAATATGAAAGATATTTTGCATGACACATTATCATGTTTTTCTTCAAAATCTTTTTCCTTGACAACATCTGCAATATGCATTGCTAATCTCTCCACTACATGGACATCCTCTGGCTATAGCATTGAGTCCATCCTCTCTAGTACATCTTCTACGGCCCGCGGAAAATGGTTAGTTTTACCAAATGCAAAATTTTTATGGGCAATGTGTACAACCAAGGCCTTATTCCACATAGATGGTCTAATTAGTTAGTTATAATTGTAAAAATCGGTTTGTGAGCTCTGGTCACTTATTTTACATCTCATCAATTTCACTATGGGTATAAATTTCTTTATAATTGAGCTATAATATATACATATTTTAAATTATTGTTAACTAGTCACCTATTTTGATAGAGAAAAAATTATTCAATCATAATACAGGTCAAAATTCAAAAGAAAATGGCAACTTTATAACTAGTAGATTATATGAGAATTGAAGTCTTAAACCTCCGTACTTATATTCACATTAAATTTATTCAAAACCATTATTGTTTAGAAAACAAGAATAGAGGTACGAGTACCTAATATTGAATGCTTCTTTAAGCTGGCCTTTGTTGTCAAAAGGAATAACCTGAAAGCAAAACATCAACTTCAATTTTGTCTATAGTTGACAAAGAAAGAACCCATAGGCTTCTTATTTAAGAGGCCTTCAAGTGTGCACAGAATGCATACCTTAAATAACTCATCATAAAAATAGAGTCCAATACGTATGCAATCTGTATCCATTATGCCAATCTACAAAGAAAAGAGACAAAGAAAACACGCAAAGACTAACTATCTATTTCTGGCTGAAAATAGAATTAAGTACAGATTCTTCCTACAGATGGATGGACGACTTTGGTCAGGTGAGCATCACTGCAAACCTTAAGATAAGCACCATATGAGGAAAGAGTCATAAACTTAAGTTTATTTAGCTCCATTTTAAGGTTTAGCATTCAATTTTAGAATCACATCCTCTTAGGACTTGAATTTATGAATTATGGTGTAAAAATTGTTTGCTTACATAATATTATAACTATAAAATGACCATTCTACCCCTCTTTTGACTACCTTGAGGTGAGCAACATTGCCCACTCGATCAGCTATGTGTATTTTTTCTTCAAATAGAAAACCAACGCTTATAGCAATCAGTAAAAGCTAAAGAGCATACCTGAGCATTGTTTATAGGCCGACCTATACAATCTGAGACATCCCCCATTGCTCTGGATAATAAAAGAAAACAAGAGTGAATATACAAACAATCTCATTAAGTTTCAACCAATCATCTAAAACCAAATCTGCAATCATCAGCATCTTCAGGAACTTAACATCAAAACATGGCAGCAAATTACCAAAAAGAGGGAAAAAGAAAGCCATAAATTCATTATTTGAAGAAAGCTATAGCATATCAATTCAGAATATTAATAATAAAACCAAAAAATTTAATAATTACCAATAACATTATGCACTTGTTTTTTTTTCTTTTTCTTTACAGTGGATCAAGCAACAATAATTAATGGCATTGATGAAGAAACTGAATGAATATTTTTTTCAAGATAAGATTGCACTTGGGGGGCTTTTACAGAATGCAAGTGTGAAGCACCAAATGTCTTAAGCTTAAAGAATCGAATGTCAAATCAATTTGGCAACCCAAGCATAGCAGTCATCAAACAATGAAAAGGAGAGAGACAATGAAAACAAACAATGAAAAGAAGTTTTATCTTTATTGATAACACCAATCTCTTTCAAATAGATTTTTTATAAAATTTCATCCATAATTAAGAATTCTCAATAACCTTTATAATTGTTTTTTTTTTGACTAACTTTTTCTGAAAATTCTATTATGATATTATATGGTTTTTAAGTTTTATTCTTGATTGATTTAAAGTTCTCTAAAAATTCAATACCTGTTTTTTTTTCTTTGAAGATAAAATTATTCTATATTTTTAGAACTTTTCACATAATAATTTTAAATATTTTTGTGTTTTTCTATTATTTTAAAAAAAACAAGAATATCATCGATATAAACTACACAAAATTCGTTAAACTCTTTAAAAATGTTATCTATATATCTTTGGTAGACTCGTGGGGTTATATTTAATCCAAAAATCATTACATTTAGTTGATGATGTCCTCTTTTGCTAAAGTTTATTAATGATTTTGACTCTTTTGTTAATTTAATTTACCAAAATCCAAATTTACAATCAAACTTATTAAATTTTTTTACTCCTTTAGTTTGATTAACTAACATCTTTTCTTGGAATAAAGTATCTATCAAACTCTAAATGCTCATTTAACCTTTTATAATTAATAACTATTTGGGAATTTCTCCTTTTTATTTAACTATGCTTTCTTACCAAGAAAGCTGTATTAGAATGTGGACTTTTTGTTTTTTCAATTAATAATTTATTTATTGAAATATCAAATTCATCTATATCATGTCTAGTATATATCATTAGTTTAACCCGAATAATTACATTGGGATCACATAATTTTAAAAAACAATATCTTGGATTTCTTAATTAAAGTTTTAGTGAGTCTTCACTAAAATTTTCTTTCAAAATTTTTTATAACCAATGAATTTCTTCTAATTGGTTGATGGATGATGTATGATCATCAAGCTTTCTTGGCACAAATTATTTATCACACTTATACTTATGTTATTGTAAAAGTGAAATTTCTACAAATTCTTTATCTAAAATAAAATATATAAAATTATGATTTATTTTCATTGGATAGTAATTTGTCAAAAAATTATTTCTTATGACAAAATCTCCATGCATATTAGGAAAACATAATATTTTAGAAATAATAAATTTTCTATCATCAAACCAAATAGCTATCTTCTTAGCTTTATATTGAATAATAATTTATTTTCCTTCTATTCCTCTAACTAGAATAAGATTTTTCACAATTATCCATTTTTCGAAGGTATTGTATTAAGTCTACAAGAACATATTGTTTTTCCTGTATCAATTAAAGTGCATAAGTTATATGATTTATATCATGTAAAATTAAAATAACCTAAAACATAATTATAACGTTTTTTTATCATAACTTTGTGAGAAAATTATTTTTGTTTTACCTATTTGGATATGATATATTTATACTTGAAAAATTTCTTATTTTTGATTATTTTCGAGTGATATTGAAACTTGAACATTTTTAACAACAATAATTTTATCATGATTATCTTCAAATTTGGAAGATGATTCATTAATTCTTTCTTTTTGTTTATAAATTTTCCAATCTTGTTTGGGATATGAAATTTGTTAATCTTTATTGACTGAATTTTTATTTCTAAAATATACTTGATTTTCTAAAACTCGAATTTCTACCGTTAAAGGATTTTTTTTATCTAGGATTATTTATGAGATTCGTAAATAACCAATATTTTGGTATTTCTAAATCTTTCCAAATAATTAACCATGGTTGAATTTATGTTTCATAAGATTTTGGTTCAAATAATTCTACAAAGCTTTTATCAACCTTTTTTGTTAAAGTTTCAGGAAACTTCATTAACTCATGGATAGTTTTCCATTGAATAGCTAAATTTTGAGATTGATGATCTATGCTCAAATTTTTAAGTTGAATCTTCATTTTTACTGAATTATTAATATTGTAATATGTTATATATACGAAGAAATTTGGTCTTATGTTAAACCAAACAATTCTATTTACTAAATTTAATTGAACACCACCTATTACTAATTGTAATGGATCTTTTATTCTTTCATCTAAAATTACCGAAAGTAAGGATGTATCTATTCTTGGTATGAATAAACATGTAATTAAAATATGTATTAAAACTATATGAACATATTTAATTTCTGGATATTTTTTCTCCCATCTTTTTATTTTCTTTTTATCAAAAAATTGTATTTCAACCATTCCATCTTCTATACATTAAAATTTTTAATAAATTTTTCAAAAACTCTTGTTGAGAAAATTTTAAATTTATACATTTTATAAATATCTTCTTTTTTTAACTTTTTGTTTAATCCGTTTGATTTCTTCAAGTTGTTATTGAATATAAGTTAGTTCTTCTCCCACCACATCTTTTAATTTTATATTTTGTAGTTCTTCAATAAGAACTTCATTTATTTTTATCGTAGAACTTGATTGTTCTTTCATCATAAATATCATCTCAATTTCTTCTTTAGATGATTCTTCTTCACTTTCTACTTCATATATTATTATTTCTATATCTAAAATTTCTTCTTCGTATAGAATTTTTAATTCATTTGTTTCTAAGGTCTTAATAATCTTTTTTGCACTTTTTTTTCCTTTTCTGGGACATATACATAATAATTTTCTTCATTACAAATATAATATTTGTATTTTTTTTAATATATTTTTGATTTAGGTATTTGTTTTCTAATATATTTTATTCTTTTTAAAGAAGTTTTCTCTTTTCTTCCAAGGTTTCCATTTGAATTTTCTTTTCCTATAAGATTTTCTATTTCCTAGTATAGGACATCCTATCTTCCAATCTTCTTTTAAGATTCTATCACAACATTGTTATCCATATTTTGTATTACTAATTTGATTTTTAACTTACTTTTTGGCTTTAACTGATAAACATTATTCATTTATTAGTCTAAGGACATAATTCATCCTAAAACCTAAGCTATCTTCTTTATTTATCTATTTAGCTATTCTGGATATCTTTTAATGGCTAATTCATCCAAAGTGTGGTAATTTATGAAAAAAATTATCTAACCAATATATATCTTGAAGAGGTTCCACAAGAAAATAATATTGTTTTAAAATAATTTTACATAATCTTCAAATTGACAAAATATTACATAATTCTAATTTTGATAGAGCATAGTTAGCATCTTCTTGAATTGTTGGTTCTCCTATGTCTCCTATCAGATTTTCTTTTATTATTTTTGTAAATTCTATTAAGATTTTTTCCCTTTGTTTTAACCATTTAAGAGAATTACCTTATAGGGTTTTTGCAATATAATCTATTTTTTTTCTTTTTTCTAAGTACTTCTATAGTTAAGTAAAATAAATGGCATAGATTGTGCCCATTCTTCTATATTTTTTTCTTGATCTTTAAATGGTACATTATTAAGGTTTAAATAAGTACCATGTTATGATATTTGTTATTTACCTAAATCATCTCTCCTAGTATAAGATAGATTTGGTTTATCTTTTGGTTTCGTTCCACTAGGTAAAGCTTTATTTACATCAATATAGTCTTCATCTTAAGTTCTTTTAGATATTCTTCAAATTCTTCTTGATTTAAGAATTCTTTTAATGATTCTTCAGGTTTTCTCTTTGAGTGAGTATTTGAAGAGTTTTCAGATTCAATTTCATGATCATTCACCACGTTGGCTGCGTATGGAGTATCAGATGTGAGTTCATCATCTGAGGATAATAAGTTGATTTGATAATCAAAGTGTGATAATAAACTTATTTGATAATCAAAGTATGACAATAATGATTCATATTCAAGATATGTTTTTTGAATTTTCTTTAGTAATCATTGTCTCTCTTCTATTCCTGGTATTGGATCTTTATAAAGACGCCTCTAATAATCAAGAATTTCGACAATGTTATTATATTTATGATTTTGAAAAGTTTTAAGTTCTTTAATTCCATAAAATAATCTTGGAGGTGTATTACTTCTAGAACTATTCATGTCATATTGATAATATATGTTTTCATCTATTTTTTCTAATAATGATTCAATTTTACTTTTAGTCTCAAGCTTTTCAATTTGATGTATATGGGTTAATTGGTTTTCAAATTTTACAATATTAAGTTCTAGAGTATAAGTTTCTTTTCTAAGTAATTTTGATTAATCACTTATAATTTTCTAATATTTTTAACCAACTTCCTAACATGTCTAAAAACGAATTTATACCTCTACTAATATTACTCATATTAGTTTTTGATTTTTTATCTATATGAAATATATGCCTAAATTCAAATGGCTCTTTTTTGTATCCAAGAACTAATACACTCTATATTAAATTGATAGTCATTATCCATAAAGTGTTTGATGGTACCTAAAACCTCCTATTACTTTAATGTTTCTGGTACCTAAAACCAAAAGTTTTCCTTATAACAATGTTAGGAAGGTTTAAAGATGGGAAATTATGGGCTTTGAAATAGTAATAGATATATGGATTTTTCAAAAACCTATACACAAGAACAACAATATAATATAGTTTGTAAGTTCAGTTATAATGCAACCAACTAATCATTGGATCTGATACCAGTACAGAACAAAATTACCTAATATAATGTTAATTGTAACTTTTAATAAGGCATATATATATATAAGATATTACTCCAATATCATAGGAATAATGAATTTGTGTATAAATATAAAAACTAACTTTTTTATTGATATTCAAACTGAGCTGATATTACAATAGAGTTAATTTATAAAGAAAACTTCTCTTGTTGAATGCTATTACAAGGGATGTTCTATCTTTCTTGTTGTTCTAATGAACTATTGAAGGTTTCTATTTATAGTGTAAGATTTTTGGATTTTAGAGGGCTTCAAATGCATCAAAATTCTCTAACTTGATGGTGATTGCATCCTTATCTTTACCACGTTCTTCTAGCATTGAAAGTGACTTGATCCTTATCTTGTCATTTTTGCTTGAATTCTTCCACGTTTTTACTCTCTTTTTAAATAATTTTACATAATCTTCAAGATAAAAAATATTACATAATTCTAAATTTTATAGAACATAATTAGCATCTTCTTGAATTGTTGGTTCTCTTGCATATCCTATAAGATTTTTCTTTTATTATTTTTGTAAATTCTCAATATATCCATGAGTTATATGTGCAGTTGGTTGTCAAATTGTAGGATGTGTCTTGTCAAGGCTTTAAAGGGGATGGTGTGGTGAAGGACTTGATATTCATAATGGAAAGAACAAAGTATAAGCTTATTATAACTGAGTTACACATATTTATTCTAGGTGAAAATCCTAAAGACATTTCACAAAAAGAATCAACACCTCAAAGGCATTGTTGCTCAGGTAAACTTTACAACCAACTGTTCTATCATTAAGTTTTATTAATGTATATTCTCTTTTTCTAACGCAAAGACAGAAGTTGTAAGAAAAACATACAAAGAAATAGTCAAAATGACAAAAACCGTACTCGATCTAGACCTACAGGAAGGGGATCAACCAAAACAGTAGGCCAAAAATTAGTGGTCTAGCTGAAGTTGGGGGTGGTTGAGAATAGGCAGAGGTATCGATTAAGTTGGAGGAGCGCGATAAATAATGGATCTATTTGATAATGAAACATTAGAATCTACTAGTTTGGTATAGGAAACCAGAGTTGGGAAGAAATAGAAAGGGGTACGGCCAAATGTGGGTACGATGGAAGGTGGGTTGGGAAAGGGTACGATACGTAAGAGGGGAAAGTGAAGCAGAGTGCATGGGATTAGATCGCGCAATGATAGGGAAAAAAATATCCAGCGTGAGGAAAAAAAATAAAAAATTTGATTGAGAAATTTAGTGTGGTGTAAAAGAGAGAAAATACATTAAATTAATAGAAAAATGAAAAAAATTATAAAGTATTTTTGTATTTGTTTTTAAATGAATAACACACAATATGTTATTGGATTTTGATTTTAAAAATACTTGAAATTTTATTATTTTAATTAGATCGCCATCATTAAATAATCGTGACTATATAAGTTTGTTTATATTTAAGTTTTTTTATAGTTTAACTTATGGTCATAGTTACTAATAAAAACCGAGGCTATATGTATACATTATGGTCATGGATTTTATTAAATCATGATCAAAACCCTATGGGCTCGGTTTTTAAAAAGATTGAGGCTAAATTTCTAAGACCAAAGATCACTATTTTAATAGTGTATAGAACCCACATCTTTAGTCGATGAATCATGTTAAGCAAATGAAAGACGTAAATTCAAACCCCAAAAGCGTAATGTTAGTTGAGAATTATTAAAGTATGTGTAAATAGTAATTTCTCACTATTGTAAACAGGGATTCCTTTTATTGTAAAAAGAACTCTCATTTTTATTAGTTGGACACAACTTCTGCAATATCAAACTCTCTATTCTAAAATTTATTTATCTAAACATTGTAAATGACTAAAAATCTCTTCAAGGTTTTTATTTGATTTTTAGAATTATAATAATTATTAATATTATGAACAAAATGAGGTATAGTCACTCTTTTTCTATTCTTTAGTAAGTATAATTTGAAAACCTTACCATGTATGGATGCAAGAGGTTCAACATTAGGAGGAGGGCATTAAAGCTTGAACAAGTTGAGGCATATTAGGTATAACAAAAAAAGACAAACAACAGAAGAAGAAATTGTAATGGAACTATTAATTCAAGTATGATTATTATAATTCTAAGTCAATTAAGGATCTCAAATGATTAAATATTTTTTTATAACATCTATAAAATTGTTAAATAAGAAAATAAAGATAAAGAAACTAAGTCTGTATAAAAATAAACATAAGAAAATTATAAAGATAAATCAATGTTTTAATGAGAAATTTAAAGGTTTACCTTTAAATAATAATCTGTAGAAATAAACAATTAACATTTCAAAACAGTTAGTCATAATTTGGTATCAGATTCATAGAAAGAAAAATACATTATTCGATGTAAAGTTAACGCCGTTAACTATTGTATAAGTAATATTAACTATAAAAATTAAGGATATTAATTTTTTTTATAAAAATTAGGGATATATATGAAAATATATTAAAGTTCACAAGCATCATTGATAAATTCCCTGTATTTATTGTAAATGTGTGACTTATGGTTGACTGAGTAAATAAATAAAAATCTTTTAAGAATACGTGTCATTGTTATTATTTTTAAAAATAATATTTTATACTAATACATACAAGGAAATAAATATAATTTTAGAATTCTTATTTTTGTTATAAGTTCTATACAATCATAATGAACATATTACATATAATTATTGATTGAAAAAATACAATTCACTTTTTTAACCTAACTGTGATAAATAGAATTTTTTTTTAATTTGTAATCTTATATTTACTTACCTTACCAGTAGCTAGAGGAGAAGGCTTTTATTGCCATTGTGCAAACCCTGTGCTTTCATTTCATGTTAGTTTTAGTTAAGAGTCTTCATATAATATTGGTGATACCAAAAAACATGGGCATTAGTGAAGAGAATTAATTGGATTTAAGTTGGAAAAAGGAGTAGATGAGCATGAATTAGTGGATCCAACTGATGTAACATTAAAGGTGACAGAAATCCAATTATCAAAATGCACTAAAGAAAGTTAGCTCTCACTGTCCTATTATGTTGATGATTGACCCTAATATCCTTTTATAATTTCATTATATCATAAAAGCCATCTTTCCCAATAACAAAGTAACCCAAACTATCCATCAAGGAGGATTAAAATACAAGTCCTATGAATTGTGTCAAACATGCATCCACTTCTTTCATAATTTAGTACGGAGAGAGTGGGAATAAAATTTATAAAATCACCGAATCTGTCATAAAGTTTGAACCATATGCTATTTTTATGTGTCACACACTATTCCTTGTAACTAGACTAAGTATGGTATTAAATCCTATTAAATATCTTAATTATATAATTTATATATGGTTATATATTTCTTCATTTTATCAAAAATTATATAATTATATATAAATTTTGTAACATTAAAAGATGTGGGTTTAAATTATACAAGATAATTAATTTATTTTATTAAAAATTTTAATTATAAAATTATGTATCTTGAATTTTTCTTTCGTTTTAAATTAAAAATAATATTTATTTATTTTTAAAATAATAATTTTTAAAAAATTATTATGAAATCATTTTGATGTATAAGAAAACTCTATAAAAAAATTACATAACATTTTAAATATAAATTATTCCATTAATTATTTGAGATTCTAATATACATGTTATTATTAAAGATAATACAAATTCAATATATTATAATTTAATATAGGGTCAAGATATTATCACTCTTTTTTTTTACGTTACATTAAATATTAATTTTAGAAATTCATAAAAATATCCTTAAAAATAATTTAATCAGAATAAAATAAATTTATTAAAAATATATTTTTATTAATTTAAAATATTAACATTAAAAATGCACGTAAACAACAAAAGGATGAGTCACAATAACCCCACCCTTTAATATAATCCAATCTAATAGTAGTGCTTTTTTTTTAATTAAATCTAATTCTAGTACCTTAACATCAGTGTGCTCGTATAAACATCCACTCATGGAAGCAATAATAGGTTTTCATGACATGGGCAGCAAAAACAGGATGGAATTTACTGATGAAAAATAGCTATTAGTAACTTAATTTTTAAAAATATATATTTTATTTCTTAATTTTTCTTAAAGCTGCATTATAAATTTTTTTACTTATTTTTAAGGCGTTTATTTTAAATTAATTATTTTAATTTTACTATTAGTTAAACATATAAAAGTTATGTATCACTATAAATATTAAATTTATCATTAAGAAAAATAAGGAATAAATGTTGATTTTTAGAGGAAAAAGAAATATTTTTATATTGAATTTATCCATTATAACTTTTATATATTAAAATAATATTTAAATTAAAATAATTATCTGAAAATAAACATATATACATCTCCTTTAAAATAAGTTAAAATATAAAAAAATTAATTACTAAGTTCATATTTTAAAAAACTAACATAATATTTGAAGCTTAATATTAAATCCTTAAATTAAAATATATTAAATTAGTTATAATTTATTTTGTATAATATTTAGTAACAAGTTGTATGTATAATATAATCGGATAAAATTGATAAATATTTTAATAAAATAATATATAATTTATTTTATCTAGTTTTCTCATCGAACGAAAATAATTTTATTATAAAATTTATTTAACTTAATATTTAATTTATTTTTATATTTTAAAAATAAATTATTTTTAATTTAGATGAAGGGGTAAGATGGTAATTTGATAAGAACCAAGTTTAAAACTTTTGATGGTGAAAATTTAAAGAAATAAATTGATGATCACATCAGTTTCCAATAACTACAGCTACCCATGATCACAATAATCAGCTATATAAAGCCCACTAACCAGAGATTGATTTCTCCCACTAGCTCATTGGTTTGTTTAATCATATATACACACATCCACATACTAGATTCTTGAATCTCTTGAGTCTAATGGGAATGGATGTGGATCTTCAAGAATCCAAAGATGTGCCTTGAAAAGCTTTGGAGATATAGAGTGAGGGTGTGACTCTCCTTTTTCTCCTAAAAAAAATTCAAACAAGTTTGTCTGAGTTTTAGCTATTGGCTCCACTGACTAAAATTGAGAGAGAAATTGCAGATATTGTGTGAAGTCAGATGAGTTTTTGGCTACTTCTTAGCATACCGGCAAGTCACAAAACGGCAATAGACTCGGTGTACGAGTCTTTAATGGCTATCATTTATGTGTTTGTATGTAACTTTTACTTCTTCTTTTTCTTTTTTGGTTCAAAAACTTTTACTTGTTTCTTGAGAATGTAATAAAAAGCTTGTGTTTTTAATTTGGTTCAATAGAAAGAGATTCCTTAAGTCATAACTTAATCAAACTCCACCACCAAATATAAGCATTTATGATAGTCAATTGGCCAATTTATTGATAAGTTGAGAAATTTGTGTATTAAATATATCTATTCTTATATTTCACGTTAATTAGATCATCTATTATTATACATCTGTTTTCTTTGAAGAAAATTTTTATTAATCTAAAATATCATGTTATCGTATATTCTATGAATAATTTTTATTACTTTAATTATTTCGATAATAATAAGATATATGGTTAAATCTTAATATCAACTCGTAATAATAATAATTTTTTTAAATCATTAAACTACTCACACTTGTAATAGAAATCTAATTTCAAATTTTAAATACCACCATACATGTGTAAATTTAAGTCGTTGGCAACATAATGACCTTTTGTTGGGAGTGGGGAAGTGGGTTGGGTCCTTTGACATGAGTGAGATTGATGTTGTTTTCTCAACCTTGACATTGTTGTATATATTAATTGAGGGTTAAAAGTGAGATACTCTACAATTAGGGTTAGAAAATAAACCCAACAAAGATATTTGTATAAAGGTTAATTTTCAAATACAGAAGAAAAGAAGGGGGAAAAAATTACAGAAAAAAAGGTGCATTTGCTTCCTCAAAATAGGCTCGACCAAGCCTTGATTTTCACTGTATTAGTATTATATATATTAAATGATATATTAGTTTTTTATTGATGTAAAATTAAAGATGTATGATATTAAATTTATTGTAAAATTACTTATTAATAAAATTCAATAAAATTATATCATATATATGAATAAACAAAATAGTAGTTAAAAACATTATTAGACAACGCGACTTTTCATGAACTACTAACTCAAATAAAAATGTGTTGTTTATTATTTTTGTGATATATTCTTTATAAATTACGTCTCTTTATAATATCCTGTTTTCATCAAGACCTATCAAAACTTACACCACGGCTATATTAGCATATTTAATTTTAAAGCAATTCATAAGTTAAGTAAGGGACAATTTAAATTAATATTGTGGATGTTATTATATTTTTAAATTTAAATTTAATAAATAATTTTTAAAAATTAAAAAGAAAATGAAGTCAAATGAAAATATATGTTCAATATTAGATAGACTACTAAATAATGATTGAAGATGATTTATTAAAATGTTTGTCAAATTTTGTACGGATAACGGTAGCATTTAAATAGTATCCAAAATTGGCCATTCATGATAAATAATAATATAGATAAATTATTTTATTATTATCTGAAAAAAAAAATTAAATTATTTCTCATTTTCAAAACAATTATAACATAAAATATTATATAAAGAATATAAGTGCAAAAATATAGTTCTATTAGATTCATCTGCCACAAACCTTGTAAGAATAAGAACTGCTTTCATTCTTGGCCAAAAAAAAAACCATCTTTCATTAACCAATTCAAACTTCTGTTCTCGAAAACTTTTTCCAACTATGATGCTCAATAAACCAACTAATTAATAAATCCAAAAAAAAAAAAAGCTTTTACATGACTTTCCTTTTCCATTCTTTTTATACAAATGAATACAATGCACTCAACAGCACAAAACACCAATCACGTACTCATTTCAAACTTCTGCAACTCAATGGTGTGAGAGGAGGTTATGCAAGAAAATATGAATAATGTCATCTTGGGCCAGAAAGTTCCATTGCCTCCACCTCAAGTACAGATTCCTCTAAAAAATCTGAATACGTTTGAAGGGGGTTTTCACATGATTTAGATCTTGGTGTCTCGACCTTTTGAGAGGCTTCCCATTTCTCAGCTAATCCATCACCTTCCAACATCTTTAAGACTTCCGACATTTTTGGACGGTTAGAAGGACTGAATTGAGTACATAAGAGGGCAATTTGAACCATTTCTTCTAACTCAACCCTGTCAAATTTTCCCTTAAGATCCTTATCCACCATAAGGTTTAGCTTTTCTTCCCGATGCCGCTTCTTTACCTGCAAATGGGAAAGAGATGGCAATGTGATCAGGGGAAAATTTGTTTGGAGGCTAGAGGGGGCACATCTCCTTCAAATTTTTTGAACCTCATAAGTCACTTTGTTTGTGTCATTTGCACACTTTGGTCACATAGTTTTATATATCTCTTACAAAAGTTATATGATCCAGGTGTCCTAATGACACAAATAAAATAACTTGAAGAATTGATTACAGTCTTTTTACAAGTGAGTGGATGGAAAAATTAACAGAAAGTGCAAAAAAGGATTTATAGTGTTGATTTTCATAAATAGGGGAATAAAGTGGTGCAAAAAATAAGGAATAGGGTGCTCTATTTATGTTAAGTACATGACTACATGGATATTTTCCCGTCTACAAATATATAATTACAAATTACTATCACCATATCAAATTATAGTTGTGCCTTTTGAATTTTCGAATCCTTGGGTGTAAGTTGTTTCAGAAAATTCTTAACCTGTTGCTTATTTAATGCCAATAATGCAATTCATAGATCACACAGAAAAGATTAACATAAAGAAGAGAGAATGAGGATAGAAAGAGTACCCAATCAAGCATCACACCCTTTTGGTTCGCTTGACGTCCAAAATCCAAAGCTTTTTCGCCAGTGATTAACTCAAGGAGTAAGATTCCAAAACCAAAAACATCAGTCTTTTCTGATGACTGACCTGTTGACAAATACTCTGGAGCAATGTGACCAACAGTACCACGCACAGCTGTGGTCACATGGGAATCTCTATGGTCCAAAAGCTTTGCCAACCCAAAGTCTCCAACAACCGCCTCAAAATCTTCGTCCAACAAGATATTGGCTGCCTTCACATCACGGTGTATAATTTTTGGGTCACACTGCTCATGTAAATAGACCAATCCCCTTGCTGTACCTAAAGCTATTCTCTTCCTCCTCGCCCAGTCCAGAGCTGGACGACCATGAATTTGATCTGATGAAAACACCAGCTAGATAAATTATTCAAGGGAATAGATGAATAAGATATCATGTTTTAATAGAGATGGTGGTTGCAAATTCCTTAGCTCTATATCAACATAGATTGCTCGTATTTCAATGTTTACAGAAATATCTAAAAGATGCTGTATCTAAACAACAAGGAGTCTACACCAGTGTGAAGTCACAAACTAATAAGCACACAAAAATAAATCAAGAAAGTACAATTTCATTGGAAACTAGGGATTCATGGGATTCAGAAGGATTCTGTTGAAGCACTTGCATGAATTGTAACAATAATATTTGACAACACACTTAAGTTCTGTAATGTACATGAATTTCTATGCAAATGAGAAATTTTTAATTTTGATATGATTCAGAATGATTATTAAAAAAAAGTGAACAGAGCCAGTAGATGCACTGATGGTCATAGACTCTAGGGAAAGCAGAGGATGCATGGCACAATATTGATGATGTAAAAATGAATTCATAGCATCTGATATTAGTGTTTGCTTCTTAAGCTAGAGCAGTGGTTCAAAGGGTCAAGCTAATTCTTCTACAGCCTTGACATTTTACAGAGCAGATGTGGTTCTCTAGTATAAAAAACTCCTCCAAGTCATGAGGGTTGCAGCGTATTTGGTTCCTTAAATCACGTCTTGTAAAAATAGTAAATGGCAGATTGAGAGGTCTTGAATACAACAACGAGAACAAATAACAAACCTCTTAATCGAGAGGCAACACTCCCATTAGGCATATAGGTATAGACAAGGAGACGTTCATTCTCAGTAGAACAGAACCCATAAAGTCTAAGAAGATTCCGATGGACAGCCAGACTTATCATTTCCACTTCTGTCTGAAATTGAACTTCACCTCCAACAGTGTTATACTCCTTTAGCCTCTTAATTGCCACCAATGTTCCATTGTTAAAACATCCCTTGTAGACAATCCCAAACCCACCTCTGCCTAGGATATTATTTGAGTTGAAATTATCAGTGGCAGCCCGTAGCTCCTTAAATGTGTACCTTCTCAAATGACCCAAGGATACCTCCGGGTCATATTGATCTGCCACTTTGAAAAAATAGTTATTCAGATTCCACCATATCTTATAGAGCAGGGGAAAGATGGGAATATTTACATAAACAGAACATGAATGAAGGAAATAAATAAAAGGAGAGAGAATAGAATATATATATATACACACACATAAGCTGGCTACTTTATGACTTCGACTATAAATTTCCTATCACATACAAGTGACTTCTCAAGCTAAGGAGCAAGAATCCCAATCAAACTTTTGATTGTTTCTCAAATGAACCAGTAACTTAGGATTCTAGGTCAATGTAGTCCTAAAACTCTACACGATTGACATTTTAGTTCTGTAACTATTAGAATAGGTTTATTTACACAAAATGACACTTTTTAAAAGTGTCATTTTTTTCACTAAATGAACATGTGCAAGTCACATGTGTCTATAATGTGCCAGAATAATAATCCAAGAATACCCCTAAAAGTTAACACATGTCATTTGTTCATTTAATGAAAAAAAATACATTTTTAAAAAATTGTCCTTGAACCAAATTTAAAATTACTGGATTTAAATAGGCCTACTCTAATGGTAACATGAGTACAGTGTTCATTAGATAAAGTAATATGATTAAATCGACCCAAAACCCAAAAAAACCCAGTAATTTATAGTTTGTTTAACTTCATTACAGTCAAAACAAACATTGCTTCCAGAGTACATATGCAGCACCAAGTAGAGCTACATGTCACAACCTTAATTTCTCAAGTAGCGATCGTGCGGCACTTAGCACTGTCCGTTGCACTAAGCCTGCCTTTGAATCCGAAATGTAACTCCAAAGAGAATAGAAAGAGAGTTTGCAAAGAATGCTTTGTATTGCTCTAGAGAGTTTATGATACAATTCTTAAGAATTCCCGAGGATGATTACAAATGAAGACCAAGTGGTCTATTTATAGTGTGGCAACAAGCGTAAGAGTATGCCACGTTTCTCAGATCCTTCTACCAGAATATCTGAGGGATTACATGTACAATGCACTTACAGGTTCTAGGACCTTCCCCGATAACTCTAGAGTCTTACAGGTTTGTCTCACTCGCCCACGTACACCTTAGGGATGTTCCGTAAACTTCCGGCGACACACATCCTTCTAGACCATCGGCACATTCTAGAATATTCCGATTCTAGCACCCTCAGGTGTGCTGCAGAACATTCCCAGGGTCTTGACTTGAGTTGAGTCGAGTCAACTCCACGACCGCTACAGACTTACAAACAACTCGAACTTTCCATGTCTTAGATCCTTTAGGCGGCAACATTTGGATTTTTTGGGGTAGTTTGGGCGGGACGTGACACGCACGCTCGAGTTCGCGGCTGCGCAAATCGCGCCTTCGAGATTGAAACCTCTCATAGTATCTTTGAATTGCCTGAGGAATCCTCGGGTTCCCGACTTGTCTCTACATACGGGGCGTTTTCCATTTGACCAAGTATTCCTGTAACTTGAGTACGCCCCGTCGGATCAAACGGTCAGTCCAAAAATCGAATCCTTCTATGTCGAAGGAGGTTACCTTTAACGTGCGCCTCTTTGGATTCTCCAGGCTACGTGTCTTCCTTGTCTCCGTAGAAAGGGTTTCGGCGTACTTACATGAAGGCAGGATAGATTTTAAGCTTTGGAGAGGGAGTTGCGGTTTGTATGACACCTTCCAGGCTTTCTTAAGGACGGAAATGGTCCTTCACTTCAGCCAACCCGCTATGAACCTTCCACGAGGACTTGAATGTTGGGGTAATAATTTGACAAGGACCAAGTCACCTTCTGAAATTCTACCATCCTCTCTTCTTGTCGGCCCGTTTCTTCATCTTTTTAGACGCCTTATTCGGATAGGCTCGGGCCAACTCCGTTTGTTCATGCCAAGCCCATACCAAACTTGAGCTGTGTGTTCTTTCCTTCGTAACTCGTGGCCAAGGCATGAGGGGTCGTGGGCTCTTGCCCACGTGACAATTTCGAAGGGACTCTTAGCGGTGGACTCATTCCTGCTGGCAGATTATACGAGAATTGGGCTACATCAATGACTTTGCCCGATCCGGTGATTGGCACTTTCATGAAAGTGCACGAGATACAACTCGACAATGCATTGGCACGCTCGATGCATCGTCGCTTTGAGGATGAAAGCTTGTAGAAGTTCAAGTCGATCAGGCCTGACTTGAACAATTAGTCAAAATTTCCTGTGAATCGTGGGTCTCGATCACTTACTATATTGGATGGAATCCCCGTGCTTCACGTGTTTAAGGAATGAACGTGCGTCTCATCTGTGGTGCGATCCGTTAAAGCGAGTATGAATGTTGCATATTTCTTTGAGCGGTCGATGTGACAATTATGCTACCAAAGCCTGATTTTGGCGGAGACAAGTAATGAAGTCCGTAGAGACACTCTCCCGGGTCTCTCTTGGAATAGGCAACGGTTCTAGCGAATCCTCAGGGTGCATCTTGCTCTATCTTGTCTTGTTGGCATACAAGTCTTCACGTAAGCCGACATCATCCAGAAGTTGAGACGAATAGTAGATGGATTTGATCAAAGCAGGGTGCGCTGTCATTCTGGGTGTCCGGCCCATGGAATCATGGCATTCCTTGATAAGCTCTTTCCTTAAGCTCCCCAATTTTGGCACAAGATACGACTGCTTGGCGTAGAGTAGTCAGTCGCTCGGCCAAAATCGTCTTGTCTTCCCTTCCTTGAGTGAGAGGAGGTTTTGAGCAAGGGCATCGTACTCAGCCTAACGATCCTTTCTAACAAAGGACTACTTGGCACGCAAAGGTTTGCTAGTTAGTCTTTCGGCTCAATGTCGGCCGCCCGCATTAGCTTTGCCGGGGCTTGTACTCGACCTATAGTCGAACTCAGCTAAGAAATCTTGCCCTTGAGGCTTGCTTAGGACTCGGCTTCTTTTGAGTCACGGAAGTAGCTTGTTGCAACATTGTCCGTCATGATAACAAAATGAGAGCCCGATAAGTAGTGTCGCCACACTTAGACAATGAATGACGGCGGTCGTTTCCTTCTCTTGTCTTGTGTAGCGGCGTTCGGTGTCGTTAAGCTTGCGGCTCGCGGAAGCTATCGGGCGTCTCTTGCATCAATACTCCGCCCCGTGGCAAAATCGGATGCATCAGGTATGCGACTCGTAGCTCTTGGAAGGTCTGAGTAGACGAAAGCAGGTTCTTCGCTAACGGCCTTGTGAGTCTTGGCTTGAGGCTTGGCATTCACTTGTCCATTCCCGAGCCTTGTTCTTTTTGAGCAAGTTAGTGAGTGAGGCTGCTTCTGCCGAGTAGGGACTTGATGAACCTTACCATGGTAGTTCACTGGTCAGAAAAGATCTTAGTTCGGGAACTTTGGTAAGAGGTTCCACGTTCTTGGATGGCTTTCACCTTTGCTCCGTCCATCATCGATTTCATCCTTTATCCTATGCCACTAGGAACATCACCTCGTCTTGGGGCAAAGGAACCTTCTCCTTCTTGACGTATAGATCATTTTCCCTTAGGACCTCGAACACCTTCTTCAAATGTTCTAGATGTTCTTATTAGTCCGGTATTTATAGATCATGATATGTCGTCAAGATATACTACCACGAACCGATCGAGGTAGGGATGGAAAATCTTGTTCATCGACGTGCGAGAAGGTGGGCTGGTGCATTTGTGAGGCCGAACGGCGTAACAAAAGCTTCGTAGGCACGCGTACACAGTTACCTGGTAAGTAGTCTTGGGCTAATCGTCTCCAGCTGTGCGTGCAGTAGTATCCGTCGTAGGTCCAATTTTGTGAAGTATCTTGCGACTACGATTGATCAACAAATCGACAAATAAGAGGGATAAGGATACTTGTTCTTGACCACGTGATCTTGTTAAGGCTGCATGGTCGATGCACGTTCGCGAGCAATCCTTCTTCTTTTGAAATAGCAGGGCACCAGAATGGGGCTTTAAAGGGCCTTATGAAGCCAACATCCGACAATTCGTCGAGTTGTAGTAGTCTATGGCTCGGGTTTGCCATCCGATATGGGCTGCATTCTTTGGTGGCACAGTGCGGGGTTCCGGCTACATGTTCATGGTCTACCTCCTGCGGGGTAAACGTTTGGGTAATGCTTACGGCATTACATCTTGGAACTTATCTAAGACAACTTGCACCTCGGATTGTGGCTTGGCTTTGATGGCCGTCTCCTAAATCGTCGTATTCTTTTAGAATGGCCAAGTAACTTCTCCGTCCTCTTGAATCCGAATTGAAGTTTGAGAAACTTGGATAGTAGGTTCTTTGGTCTGTCGGCGCTCGGCGCACGCGTACCGTGCCATCCATGTGATACACGTAGAGTTTGACGTGGCACCGAAAGCTTTTACCTGGTCCCGAGAACTCTCGTACGAATACGGTGTGAAGTCGTCCATCGGCGCCCGCGATAAGTCCACGGCGATCCGTGCAGTGACCTTAACCCGCGGCGACTCCGTAATGGTAGTCTTCTTGAGTTAGCGCCTTGGAGAACCCCTCGGGTGACAAACGTCGTAGGAGTCGCTTGCTTCTTCCAGAAACAAAGTTGTGAGATGCTCCTGTGTCGACCAATGCTTTGGCGACCTTCCCGGGTTAATGGTGGCATCCACGATACATTAAGCCTTTAGAGTCTTTGGGAGCCATTTCTGCATTGCGCAGTAAACATGAAGAACCCGTCTTCACACTGGCGTCAGGTCGCTTCCATCGCGGTCGTGAGTGGAAGCGACTTAAAATCTTCGAGGCCAACCGGACATTCACGTGCCCCGATACGATCCGTCGCAAATGAAGCACGTAACACGGGGCTTTGAGGCATTAGATCCTCCTTTTCCTTCCACTTTGTCCCGTGGCTTGAATGAGGAGTTGCCTTTATGATTTTTGGAACCACGACTTTTGGCATGGCCTCGTTACTCTTACTGCTCCACCAGAACTTCTTATCGTGGCTTTGGAGCCTCGCTTGTTTGTGGAGTGGTCGATAAAGCTTTACTGCGGTCGCGATAGTAGAAGATAAGTCTTGGACACCACGTCGCTTGAGCTCAAAGGTTAGCCCACGATTGGAGCGGAGTCCGTGAGCAAAGAATAGTGCATCTTGTCGGTTGTGTCGGGGACTTGACGGCAAGGTTGTGAACTCCTTCACCAATCCCTTATGCTACTGCGTTTGTGATACGTCGAAATCGGCCCACGCCTCCTCGGCATTTACGGGAAAAGAGCTGCGTCTTGAACTCCGCTTTTGAAATCTTCAAAGGTGTCAATTGTGCAAACCACTCGTTGCACGTCTCCGTGTCTCGCCTCCCTGACGATAGCGGTGTCGGACAAATACATAGCGGCCGGTTCGGATCTTGCGGCATGGTCAAGATTATGCCCGTTCTTGCCTCGTAGTATTGTTCTAGCCAGCCATGGAAGTTCTCCTTCCCACTGGCGTTCTAACGCCGTTGAAGGTCTTGGGCTTGGGAACATCCTGCTTAGCCTCGATTACGGTGGTTGTGCTAGTTCCCGCGGCCGTAGCCCGCTCTGGTAGATCACTACCGTATCCTCGGCTAGCAAGACATTTGCGAGTTCTCTTTGGACGAGATCTCTTACCTTGACAAGTTCGGCTTTCGACCCCGTCAATCGCTCTTGCCTTAGCCCGCGTCCCCAGCTCGTTGGTGACATCTTTGCATTGCGTGGATCTCGCATCCTCGGCACCGAGGCCATTGCAACGCTCTCTAAGTTGTCCTTCGGTCGCTTGACTCCCACAGGCGTCTGCATGGCTCCCGACTCGTGCCTCGGCTTTAGAAAGTATGTCTTTCGACTTGGCTCGAGCTTAACGATGGTTTAGGGTTTCCTCACGTCCGCGTTCCATGGGTGGAACATCGATGCTTGAGTAGATGGACCAACGTTCTTCGTTATGCCAAGAGTAAGATTGCTTCAACCTAATGCTCACGTCTGTGTCACCGCCAATTTCTCGAGTAGCGATCGTGCGGCAACATATGAAGTCAGTTGCACTAAGCACGCCTTTGAATCAGAAATGTAACTCGAAGAGAATAGAAAGAGAGTTTGCAAGAATGCTTTGTATTGCTCTGCAGAGAGAGTTTATGATACAATTGCTAAGAATTCCCCGAGGATGATTACAAATGAAGACCAAGTGAATTACATTTATAGTGTGGCAATGACAATGCCTAAGAGTATGCCACGTTTCTGCAGATCCTTCTAGGCTCTAGAATATACAAAGAGTTCTATGTACAATGCACGAGGTTCTAGGACCTTCCGACCAACTACAGAGTCTTGGGTTTGTCTAGCTCGCCGTACCACCTTCGGGATGTTAAAGTAGCTTCGGTTACACATCCTTCCCAGAACCATCAGGCGCATTCTAGAATATTCCGGCCCATTCTAGGCACCCTCGGGTGTGCTACAGAACATTCTAGGGTCTTGACTTGGGTTGAGTCAGTCCAGAGCTCCAACCACTTTCTAGACTTCTCTGAAACAGCTCTAGAACTTTCCATGTCTTAGATCCTTTAGGCGTGACATTTGGATTTTTAGGGCGGTTTGAGCGGGACGTGACATTTTTCACTAAATGAACATGTCTGAGTCACGTATGTCTATAATGTGCGAGAATAATAATCCGAGAATACCACAAAGTTAACACGTGTCATTTGTTCATTTAATGAAAAAAAAATACATTTTTAAAATATTGTCCTTGAACCAAATTTAAAATTACTAGATTTAAATAGGCCTACTACAATGGTAACATGAGTACGGTGTTCATTAGATAAAGTAATATGATTAAATCGACCCAAAACCCAAAAAAAACCCGGTAATTTATAGTTTGTTTAACCATTCTGATCGAAAACAAACAATGCTTCAGTACATATACGGCGCAAGTAGAGGCTACGTGTCACGATCATACAGCCTTGCACAAAAATCCAAATGTTGGTCATTTAAAGGATCTAAGACATGGAAAGTTACAGAGTTTGTAGAGAAGTACAGAAAATTTGGAGTTGGGCCAATTTCAATGACTTGAAGACCTTAGAATGTTCTAGGCATCTTGGAGGGAGGTGTAGAATGAGAATATTACGGAGATGTGGGATGGTTCGGGAAGGATGTGAAAGCCGTGGAAGCTTCTGGAACATCCGGAAGGTGCGTAGAGCTAGACAAACCTAGAAGACTCTAGAGTTGGTGGAAGGTCCTAGAACCTTGTGGCGGATTGTACGTAGAACTCTCTTGTATATTACAGAGCTAGAAGGATGCAGAGAAATGTGGCGTACTCTTGGGCTTGTTGCCTGTTATAAATGAACCAACGGCAGTCTTCATTTGTAATCATCTGGGGAATTCTTAGCAATTGTATCATAAACTCTCTGCAGAGCAATACAAAGCATTCTTTGCAAACTCTGCTCTATTCTCTTTGGAGTTATATTTCGGTTGAAAGGCGGGCTTAGTGCAACGGACCGAGTAAGTGTCGCACGATCGCTGCGAAAATTAAGGTGGTGACGGTTGGTATCGAGCATTAGGTTGAAGCAATCTTACTGCGCATAATGAAGAACGTTGGTCCATCTCCCGGCGTTGATGTTCCACCTATGGAACGTGGACGTGAGAAACCGAGCCGTCGAAAAGCCGGGCAGTCGAAAGACATACTTTCTAGCTTGGAGGCACGAGTTGGGAGTGCGCGGAGACGACTTGGGGAGGCTGTTTGGCCAAGTGGACAACAGAGGAGCGTTGCAATGGCTTGGAGGCGGCGGATGTGGAGATCCGTACGGCGGTTAAGATGTCATGCTCGACGAGCTAGATGGTGGGCTAAAGCGGCAAGAGATTGATGGGTTGAAAACCGCTTGTCAAGTTAAGAGATCTCGTCCAAGAGAACTCATGAAATGTCTTGCTTAGAGTTGAGGATATGGGTGGTGATCTAGCTGCTTTGTAGCGGGCTATGGCGGGAACTCTGTGCTGTGTTATTGAGGCTAAGAGGGTGGATGTTCCCGAGCCCGAGACCTTGATGGCGTTAGGAACAGAAGTGGAGAACTACATGGGGGGCTGAAACGATACTGCGAGGCTAGGCAACGCGGACCATGCCGTGAAGATCGACTGCGGCCGTGTATTTATCAGGCAACTTTGCGATGTTGTGGTGGAGACGGAGACATGGAGATGTGCGACGAGGGTTTGCCTGATTGATACCTTTGAAGATTTCAAAGAAAGGGAGTGCAAGACGCGATTCTTCCCGTAAATGTTTGAGGAGGAGGTAAGGGGCCGTTGCGGCGATTGGACGAACAGTGGCATGGGGATTATGTGAAGGAGTTCCATGACCTTCTTCTTGAAAGTCCACGACACGGTGACAAGGATGCCTTTATTCTTGTTCATGGACGGTCTCCCGATCGTGGGCTAACCTTGAGCTCGGCGACGTGGTGTCAGGAGACTTATCTTCGGCCATTGCGATGGCGAAAGCTTTATCGACTCTCGCTGAGCAAAGGAGGGCTGAAGCCACGAGATAAGAAGTTTGGTGGAGAGAAGAGTAATGGAGGCCATGCCAAAGTCGGGGTTCCAAAAATCATAAAGCGGCTCTCAATTCGAGCCACGGAGACAAAGGGAAGGAAAAGGAGGATCGGAATGCCTCGAAAGCCGTGTAACGTCTTCATTTGCGACGGACCGCATTGGGCACGTGAATGTCCAGAAGAAGAAGGCCTTGAGTGCCTTAGTTGCTTCCCATGACGAGGATGGAAGCGAATGGACGCAGTGCGAAGATGGGTTAACTGCGCTTTACTTGGTGCGATACGAGTGCCGAAGACCACAAGGCTTAATGCGTGGATGCCACCATGGCCGGGAAGGTCGCGAAGCATTGGTCGACACGGGAGCATCTCTGACTTTGTTTTGGTGGAAGAAGCAAGCGACTCGACTGACGGTTGTCGTGGAGGTTCTGCAAGGCGGTTAACTCGGCGGCCTTTACCATTACATGGAGTCCTCGCGGAGTTAGGTCGATCTTGGTGCGTGGGTGACGAGTGGACTTATCGATGGTGTAGATGGATGACTTCACGGTTGTGTTCGGCGTGGAGTTCTTGGACCGGGTAAAAGCTTTCTTGGTGCCGTACTCGGAGCTACATGTGTATCATGGATGGTACGAAGGCGTGTGTGGTGCGGCGGAAGAGGACCGAACCTACTTATCCAAGCTCTCGGCCGGCAATTCGAAGAGGGATTGAAGAGGGACGAAGAGAGTTACTTGGCCATTCTAAAAGAATACGACGATAAGGAGCGTCGTCAAAGCCAAGCTTGCCAACGGAGGTTCGAGTTGTCTTAGATAAGTTCCAAGATGTCTTGGGAAGCATTACTCAACGTTTACCTCGAGGAGGAGGTAGACCATGAAATAGAGGCTGGAACCGGCGGGGCCACGTGATGAGCCCGTATGTCGGATGGCAAACTCGAGTTGGCGAATTCTGAAGCAACTCGACGAATTCTTTGGATGTTGGCTTAGTAAGGCCTACAAAGCCCCGTTTGGTGCCCAGGTGCTATTTCAAAAGAAGAAGGATGGTTCGGCTGCGAGTGTGCATCTATAGAGCTCTGAATAAGATCACGGTCGAAACAGAGTATCCTATCCCTCTTATTCTTGATTTGTTTGATCAATTGGGGAGTCTGAGATACTTCACAAAATTGGACCTACGATCGGGATACTTGCAGTGCAGCAGCTTGAGGAGATGAACCCCAGACTACTTGTGTAACCGGGTATGGTGCACATGAGTTTCTTGTTATGTCGTTCGGTCTCACAAATGCACCGGCCATGTCTTACGCACGTTGATGAACAAGATTTTCCATCCTACCTCGGCAGGTTCGTGGTAGTATATCTGTGAAATTGTGATCTATGGGGCCTATGTGGAGGAGCATCTAGAGCATTTGAAGAAGGTGTTCGAGGTCACTGAAGAAAATGATCTATACGTCGAAAGGAGAAGTGTTCCTTTGCCCAGAGATGAGGTGATGTTCTAGAAGCGTAGGATAAAGGATGGGAAATTGATGATGGATGGAGCAAGGTGAAAGCCATCCCGAGAATGGGAACCTCTTACCAAAGTTCAGAGTTAAGATCTTTTCTCGGACTTGTGAACTCTTATAGAAGGTTCGTGAGTCTCTTTCGGCAGAAGGCCTCGGCTCAGCAACTTACTCAAAAGAACAAGGCTTGGGAATGGACAAGTGAATGCCAGCCTCGTTTGAACTTGAAACGGGCGTGGTGAAGAGCGTGCTTTGCCTACCGGACCACTTCCAGAGCTACGAGGCTGCGTACGGATGCATCGGATTTGCCATTGGTGAGTATTGATGCGGGAAGGACGTTCGATAGCTTTATGAGAGCCGCGAAGCTTAACGACTGACAGCCATTTGCCAGTACAAGAGAAGGAAATGACAGCATTGCGTTCATTGTCTAAGGTGTGGCTACTTATTAGACTCTCATTTTGTTATCATGACGGACAATGTTTTACCAATTTGCTACTGAAAAGAAGTTGAGTCTAAGCAAGCCTCGGTGGCAAGATTTCTTGGCGGAGTTTGACTATAGATTAGATCGAGCACAGCAGTAATGTGGTGGGCGATGCGTTGGTAGAAAACGGCAGACTATGAGGCTTTAAGCGAGGCAGTAGTCCTTTGTTAGAAAGGATCAAGAAGGGTTAGAGCGTGATGCCGCACTGAAAACCTCCTTGTCCTCGTCGAGAAGGGAAGACAAACGATTTTTGGGTGGTGTGATTTCTCTACATGTGGCAGTATCTTTGTGCCAAAATGGGGAGCAAGAAAGAGCTTATCAAGGGAATGCCGCTGATTCCTTATGGGGCAGACACGGGAATGACGCGCCACTTGCTTTGATCAAATCCATCTCTTATTGGCCTCGACCGGGATGATGTCGAAGCTTATGTGAAGACTTGCCTTGTATGCCAACGAAGATGGAAGTACGCACCGGAGGATTGCTAGACCGTTGCCTATTCGAGGAGAGACCGTGGGAGAGTGTCTGCTATGGACTTCATTCTTGTGCCTTAAAATCGAGGGAGGCTTTGGCGTAATGTGTCGTCATCGGCCGCTTCGACAAATATGCGACATTCGTCCACGCCTCGACGGGCCACGGCGGCAGATGAGACGTACACGTTCATTCTTAAACACGTTGTGAAGCATTGGGGTCCATCGATATAGTAAGTGATCGAGACCCACGATTCACGGGAAATTTTGGGCCAGATTGTTCAATTTGTTGGGATCGAACTTGAACTTCTACGCAAGCTTTCATCCTCAGCGATGGACGGACGGAGCGTGCCAATGCATTCTTGGAGTTATCTCTGACTTTGTGAGTGCGATGTCGGAGATTGGGCAAAATTGTTGGATGTAGCCCGATTCTCGTATAATCCCAAAGAAAGCGAGTCAGCATAAGAGTCCGCCGAAATTGTCATGGGCGTGACCGTGACCCATACGCCAGCCACGATTCTGAAGAAAGAGCCAGTGCTTTCAAGTTTGCCAAGGCTTGGCATGAACAAGCGGAGTTGGCAGAGCCTATCTGAATAAGGCGTCTAAAAGATGAAGAAATGGGGCAATGAGAAGAGGAGGATGGTAGAATTTCGGGAAGGTGACTTGGTCCTTGGTCAATTACCCCAACAATTCAAGTCCTTGTGGAAGGTTCGCCAAGGGGTTGGTGCGGAAATACGAAGGACCATTTCCAGTCATGAAAGTCGGGAAAGGTGTCACAAGTGACTCCTCGCTTAAAATCTATCAGGTGCTTTCATGTAAGTATCTTGAAGCCTTTCGTGGAGACAAGGAAGACAGTCGAGGAGAATCCAAGAGGGCGCGTCTGCAGCGGTGGTAACCCTCCTTTGTGACGGAGAAGTGGACTCGATTTTGACGGACCGTTTGATCGACGAAGGGCGTGCCAAGTTATAGGGAATAACGGTCGAATGGAAAAACGCCCGAGATGTAGAGACAAGTTAGAACGAGGATTCCTTGTGGCGATTCAAAATGCTATAGAGAGGTTTCAACGAGAGGCGCGACGAGGCGTCGCGGGCAGTGGGGAAGGGTGTCACGTCAGCCTGACCACAAAAATCCAAATGTTGGTACTTTAAAGGATAAGGCACATGGAAAGTTCTAGAGTTGCCTAGAGAAGTACAGAAAGAGTGGAGTTAGACGGACTCAACTCGAGAGCTTGAAAGGCCTTAGAATGTTAAACCTTTGGAGAAGTGCTAGAATGGGCTAGAATATTCCGGAATCTGTGGGATGGTTCGGGAAGGATGTAGAAGCCGGCGGGAAGCTTACGGAACATCCGGAAGGTGCGTGAAGGAATTTGAAACAGAACCTAGAAGACTCTGCAGAGTTGGGCTGGAAGGTCCACAGAACCTTGTGGCGGATTAATGTAGAAGCTTCTCTTGTATATTACAGAGGCTAGAAGGATCTAGAGAAATGTGGCATACTCTTGGGCTTGTTGCCTTGCAGTATAAATAGACCAACTGTACGTTTGTAATCATCCTTAGGAATTAACGCAATTGTATCATAAACTCTCTGCAGAAACAATACAAAGCATTCTTTTGAGCTTCTCTTTCTATTCTCTTTGGAGTTATATTTCGGTTGAAAGGCAGGCTTAGTGCAACGGACCGAGCTAAGTGCCGCACGATCGCTACTTAAGAAATTAAGGTCGTGACATACAGCTCTAAAGTCCTAAGATTTTGTAAATCTATTAAAACTGACTTGAGTCAAAGTTTATAACCAGCTGAAGGCTACTGTGATATCTACAAAAAAGGGTGCACGAATTGTGGTTTAGTAGAAAGGGAATAAGACATTTCGGAACTTACAGGTTACATTTCAGGGTCATGTCATCAACAAAGATGAAGTCCAAAATACAACTAGAGAAGCTATTTGTAAGGTATATGAGCATTGGCGGTATTCGTGAATGAAACGTTTAAATGTAAACTAGTTTCTAGACACATTTTCATATTCACTATTTAAACCAAAGAAACTTAAGAGTTTTATGTTAATGTGTTTCAAGTATACATTTTTTACTTAAAACACGTTAGAATTCATATTATACACTTATAATCAATTGGTATATATACTAGTCGATCGATCGATCGAGTAGTAGGTCGATTAAACGAATTGGTAGATCGATCGTGTACGAACTACGTCCTCTCAGGCTGGATTTCAAATTAGTGTAGATCGATCGAAGTTGGGTTCGATCGTGTTTGATCTACATGGTCTCGGATTTTTATTAATGGTTGTTGGATCGATCGAATGATCGATCTTATTGGTTCGATCAATCAAGCTTGGACTGGATTAATCGAGAGCGCAAGTTTTTAACATAAAACCTTTTTGTTTACTCGAGTAAAACTGATGATTTACCATACTGTTTCCATTTATTATTGCTCTATGAAATGTTTAATAGACAAAATGATAATTGTCTATTAACTTAGCATTAGGGTTTCAACTCTCCTATATAAATAACCTAATGCTCTTGATTTAAAATAACCACACGTAATCTATTCATCTTATGTTTTCTCTCTCAAAACGTTTTATAAAAACTAAATTATATTTTACTAGGCTCGTTCTTGATTTGATCTATCAAACATTATGTATATTTGATTGATTAATAGGCTTTTTTTTATGATATTGTGATTTTAAACCTTTGTTCTAGGGCCTACTAGATGATTTAAATTTAACTGATTCAATTCTTGAATTTTCTACCTATGATTTTTTATTATTGAATCTGTTCTAAAACATACTTTGCACTTGTGCTATCTGTGCTAACTTTTCAGGTGCTTGCAGAACGAGTTCGATTGCTCGTATGAATCAAGATATCAGAACATTGATCAGGATCCGTATGTCCACCGTAGAGACTATGAAAAAGCAAAAGATCTTAAGTAGATTAGTTTAGGGGTTTTATCTGTGAGGGGTAGTTTAAGACTTAGCTTTGTAATCGAATTGATTTTCATAGTACTAGTTAAGTGATCTGGTCAATCGATGGTTTTTCTATTAGGTTATTGTTATAGCCTAGGTTGTTTTCACCTAAAATATAGTGTATCAAGTTTATCTTTATTTTCATTTTATATTATTTACACACGATTACATGTCTGCTCTAGGACACACTTTATACTTGTGCTATTTGTGCTAATTTTTTAGGTGTTTGTTGAACAAGTTCGATTATTCTTGTGAATCGAATATGGGACTATGAAAAAGCAAAAGATCATAAGTGATTACTTTAGGGGGCTTTATCAGTGAAAAATAATTCAAACTTGGCTTTATAATCGAATTAATTTTAATAATAGATAGTTAGGTGATCCAGTGAACCATTGATTTTTCTATTAGATTATTGTTGTGATCTAAGTTATTTCCACCTAAAATATCGTGTATCAAGTTTATATTTATTTCTGCTTTATATTATTTACGCAAGATTGTATGTCTAGTCGTTTGGTAATTTTTAATTAACCTTAATTCAAAAAATTACCTATTCAACCCCCCTATAGGTTAATTAGATCCGTAACTTTAACTTTTACTATTAAATATTTTGCAAAGATAATCGTAAATGGAGACACAAAAAAGATCAAGAAACTAACCAGTCACATCGAAGAAAATTTGCTTGTTGTGTCTATAACGCCACCAAACAAATAACACAATTAATGATGTGATCATAAAAGCGCTACCACAACTTGCACCAACAACGATGGCAACTCGATGATGTTTCATGGCAGAGTCTGGTTGTTCTTAGGAGGAGAAAAGCAGAAAACATCATTACATCATGGAAGCTCCATGGGAAAGGAACTTACAAATAAACAAGTAAATATGTATGATAAGTACCTTTCAGGGCATCAGGTGGAAAGGACAGTGGCTCTGGAAAAACAGAAGAACAATTGCTGCCATCCTTCTGGCTACAGATTAATGGATTGCCAATAATTCTGCAAGAGAAAGCAAGAACACAAATTATAACATTATTGATGGAAACATAACAAATTAAAGAAAGTTGCTTACTTAAAAGTTCTTGTAGATATTTTTGGCAGGGAGCCGCTCAGGTTGTTAAAAGAAAGGTCCCTGCAACACATACAGTTGTGAACGCGCACATTCATTTAAAATAAATAAATAAAGAAGCTCTACTTAGAGATATCCCCATGTTGTCAATAAATGGGCAGTGGAACACAAGAAGCAGATACTCACACAAGAGTAAGACCTTCAATTGTCGAAAGAGACACAGGGCAGGATCCAGAAAGGCTATTGTTATTCAATCGCCTGTCTTGCTCAAAAGGCAACAGAATAAAGGCAAAAAATTAGGAATCATTCCAAGTGTGATTACTACAGCACATATAGCATTTTCAGGAATGCTGACAATGTATATATGAAGTTTCTGGGGCTTACAAGTAATTCAGGTTCTTAAGATTCCCCATGGAATCAGGCATCTCACCACTGAGTGTATTGTTGGATAGATCAAGTGTCTGAAGCTTCTCTAGTTTCCCAATTGAGGAAGGAATTGACCCTGAAATGTCATTATTCTGAAGCAACCTATGTTTAAGATAAAGTTTAAATGAATTAGTAACATGAGCTCAAAACACTGAGACTTTAGACTCAGTAGAATGGTTAAGATGGATAAATCTCAAATCAAAAATGAAGAAAATAACTGTTTTTGCTTATTAAAAGGAAATGGACTCTGAAGAGTAAGCTTACACGGATTGCAAGTTACTAAGGTTTCCAATGCCCGGAGATAATATACCAGACAAGCTCTGGCTAGGCAGTCCTCTAACATGAAGAAGATGTCATCACTATGAAATATATTGAAAATGACAAACAGATGAACCATAAAGTATAGTATGTTTGTTTCTTCAACAAACAACTTTTAGAAGCTATAGACAAAGTTGAAATGTAAACAGGACAACTTACAAAGCAGAAACATAACCATCAGGAGAGCAAGTAACCATCCTCCAGCTACAAGGATCCACAGAATTGATATCCCAGTTCTCCAAAACATTATGTGGATCAACAAGGTCGGTTTTAATAGCCATCAAAGCCACAACTAAGCAGGTTACAAGTTCATATCCCAGAGACAATAGTAAGAGCCATCAGAGCATTAACAGTACAAATAAAATTGCAACAACACATTATCATTTTCTTCTTTATCAATTGTAATCGGAGATAACTCGACTTGAGAACAAAAAAAAAAGGAAGAAGAAAGAAAGAAACCAACCTTCATAGTTTATACCAGTTGGAGAAAGAGTAGCAGAAGAGGCCTCCATGAATGCCAAAACCAGCATACCCAATACCCAAAAAACGACAGTATCTCTTTCCATAGTCTTTTCACAATTAGGTGACTTTACTTTCTTTGATAAGAACCAACTAAGTAACAAACACACTGGCCATCGTCAACTGAACTCACTTCTATATTGACAAATTCAAAGAAAAAGGGAAGTCTCGAATCAGAATTCTGTAAAGCAAACCACTATTATCTTAATTATAAAGGGTCCGTTTCGCTTTCATTATAATCCAAAGTCCACACAACTAGTTCGCTCACTTGTTGAAGAAACTTCACGAAACCAGAAACCCAGATGCCAAAAACATTATATCAAAAGCGAAACAGCTAGGATACAGAGGATTTGAATCAAACTGAGTCGAATGGGCACAATATAAGCCCGGACAAACAGCAAAAATAAGAGAATTTTGTCGAGAGACAAGCAAATTAAAACAAGCCTGAATGTTGAGATCCTAAAGATCTGAGAATGCTGGGTGTTATTCCTACTTGTATTGGGTGATCCCAACAAATTCCATATGGGTAGATTGTTGGTTTCTAGCTACTGCTCTGTTCTTCTCTTGTGATTTCACCACTTCACCTTATCTTCTTTCTTTAACACGCGCGAGCTTGTACTGTACACATCCTTTCTCTTACTATAACAGTAAAAAGTTGTGAAAATCACTCCCAAAGAACCAGCCAAGCTACGACACAGATACATGAGCAATTTGCAGCCAGAGACGTGTAACGAAAAGCCATTCGGGAATATATATATCATTAATTTTTTTTAAAAATATAATTGATTATACTGTTTTATATTGAAAGTTATTAAAATTGAGTTAGATAAGTAAATAAAATAATATTTTTATTGTTATAATTTTTTAAAAATATTATTTTATATAATTTTTAATTATTTTTAAATATATTTAAAAGAACGAGGATGTGAATTCTTTTTATATAGATTATATGGAATTTTGTAATAAGATATCCAAAACTTAAATAATTATTTTTACAGTAAAAAATGTAATTATATTCAATAATAAAAATAATTATACCATATATTTATAAGAATGATAATAAGTAACTAGAGTAATATTCTCTAATCATTAAAATTAGGAT
The DNA here is from genome assembly GCA_033030585.1 of Hippophae rhamnoides. Classification (NCBI taxonomy): domain Eukaryota; kingdom Viridiplantae; phylum Streptophyta; class Magnoliopsida; order Rosales; family Elaeagnaceae; genus Hippophae; species Hippophae rhamnoides. The sequence continues at coordinate 20,800,546 of CM065438.1, read as the reverse complement.
AAAGAAAATGAAATATATATTAAATTATAAAATTATAATCATAATAAAATAATGACATATGACTGTAATCATGTTCGATTAACACTTTTACTATTTTTAAATAGTTATCCTAACAATAATGATTTTTCTTTGCCAAGGAATAATAATAATGGTTTTATTTCATTTTATTAATAAGTTAAAAAAACGGGAAAGCATAGAATAGATGGGTGATTGGATTGAAAGAAGGGATGCTTTGGAATTTATAAGAAACAAGAAGAAAAAAGATGTTCTTTGAAAAAGAAAAAATGCTTTGCAGGTAAGGTTTTGGGAAGTCACGTGCTGGGATTGTACTAGCTATTGTTGGTTTTTGGCTTAGAATTTGGGGTAATGTTTTCCAAAAATTACAAAACTAACGTTAATATATTTATAATGATAAAAATAGTATATTTAATATTTATTTAAAATATATTATTTTTATTTTTATGAATTTTATTGATATTATTTTAAATATTTTTTAGTTAAATATAACGAGATTAAGATAATGAATTGTTTAATATTATGTTCGTATCACAATAAAAGTATATAAAGGAGATTACATGAATATAATTTATTTAAGTCTCCATTTTTTACCGTGTAATAATTACAATATATTTTATTCTTAATATTATGCCATAACTTACGTTAACACTTAATACACAATCAACTATGTCTAATTTGTTTAGTCAGTTATAAAATACCTTTTTGAAAATTCATTTAATAAACATGTTTACAAGTTACTCTTGAGTAGGAAAAAAAAAGGAAGCTAATAAGTTTGACAATTAGTTTCTCTTTTAGAAAGTGACGATCAATCTACACGTGTTTAGTGCAATCATATCAAACTAGATTATATGATATATCAATGGTTGTCATGTTGTCACAATACAACTACATAGTACTTTTAAGTTTGAAACCTAAATCATGTAACAGATTTCTCAACCACAATAATTCACATACCTCATGAGTCATACCTCTATACTCAGCCTCAACACTAAATCGTGCCATAACTTTTTGTTTCTTACTCTTCCATGTAACCAAATTACCTTCTATAAAGGTAAAGTAATCTAATTTTGACCTACTACTTATAATATTTCAGCCTAATCTGCATTTGTGAAGCCACAAACTTCAAAAATGTTGTGTTTAGAAAACATTACTCCTCTCTTTGGAGTTGACTTCAAGTACCTTAAAATTCTTACAACAACATCCATGTGACTCTCATTTGGATTATGCATAAATCGACTTACCATGTTCACTATATGAGCAACATTTGGTCTAATATGAGCTCAATAAATCAAACATTCAATCAACCTCAGATAGCAAGCTCGATCAATAGATACCTAATATGGATACTCTACTAAACAATAGTTCTACTCAATAAGAGTATCAATAGTTTTGTAATCCAACATATATGTCCCTATCAACAAGTCAAGAATGTACTTTCTTTGACATAGGTAGGTCCCTTCTCTCTCCCTAGCTACCTCAATCCTTAAGAAGTACTTTAGGTTACCTAAGTTCTTTAACTCGAACTCAAAGGCTAGTAGTCTCTTTAATCTATCCATCTCAATAGTATCATTGCTAGCGATTACCATATCATCAACATAAATTTTTAAGGTTGTTACCTTCCCTTGTTAATGTTTGAGAAACAAGGTATGGTCTGAATTACTCTAACTGTAACAAACCTTCCACATGAATTGTGAAAACCTCTCAAACCAAGCACAAGGTGATTGTTTGAGACCATACAGAGATTTCTTCAATTTGCACACAAAATCTCCAAGAGAAGCAACTATATACCCAAGTGGAAGACCCAAATACACCTCCTTAACTAAATCTCTATGAAGAAACACATTCTTAACATTAAACTATCGGAATGGCTGGTTTAAACTAGCAGAAATGAAAGTAGAACCCAAATAGTGTTCATTTTGACAACAAGAGAAAAAGTTTCATTGTAGTCTACACGATACGTTTGATAAACCCTTTTTTCTACAAAGCGTGTTTTATACCCATTCATAGATTCATCTGCATTATATTTCAAAATAAACACCTAGGGACAACCCATAGCCTTCTTGCTTTATAGTGAAGGTATAAGTTGCCAAGTATTGTTCTTCTACAACACCTGCATCTCTTCCTCCATTGCCTTCCTCCACTTTGGATCCCCCAACGCATCATGCACTTTGTTAGGTATTAATACAACAAATATTTGATTCATAAATGATTCATATGACTTGAAAAATTTCCTAGTAGACATGTAGTTGGCTAATGGGTACTTTGATTTTGCATAAACAATGGTTCATAGCTTTTGACTTGTTGACCTCGAGTAGACCATTTTGTTAACACATACTATACAATAGTAGACTCGTTACTACTAGTACCAGTAGGTGGACATATCTCAAATGAGTGATCTTTAGTGTCAGAGAGTTGTGGGTTAGAGGTAAGGGCAACGATTGAGGGGATAGTAGTTTTTTTAGTTTCATTTTCAGTGATTGAAATTAGTACATGAATGCTTCTAGATTTGACGAAATGAGAAGCTCAATTGGATCCTTTGAAATATCTCCTACCTTCGTTACTTCTTTACCTCTTTCTAATTCCTCCCCTTCACCACTATATAGTTCTTCAGAATATGAATTCTCCCCCCTTCTCCCAAAGAGTAGCATCAAAAGAGGAAAAATAGCTTATGTCTTCAAAAAAATTAACATCCATAGTGACATAGTACAACATCGCTTAAAAAATACCTAGGCATCTGAGCATTAAAGAGAAGGGAACGAGCCATATCAAGTAAGTGATGTTTTTTTTCTTTCGGACACTCTATTTTGTTTTGGTGTTTATAGGCATGTAGTTTGGTGAATAATCACATATGTTTGGAAAAAATCTTGAAAAACATGATTAGCATATTCTCCCCCATTGTCAGGATATAGAACTTTAATAGTGCTATTGTATTGTGTTTGAACAAGAGTATGAAAAAGTTTGAAAAGCTAGAAAGACTTCATCTTTGGTTCTAAGAAGAGAAACCCATGACAATCTCATGCAATCATCAATGCACAACACAAAATACATCATACCCGATACAGTATGCTCTTTAGAAGGCTATAAGAGTAGCCCTACTTGTTGTATGATGATCCTATCTTAGCAACTCCATAGAAATTTGGACCAATAAAATAGTAATTGCTTCTGCTTTAGAATGATAACCTTGCCTTTTAGGTTTAAGGAATAAGTTCATTTTCCAACAAGTCTTTCGAACATGCCTAACACTATTGCAATAAGAAAATTAACAATGAGAGCAATTGGTAAAGCCTGGTGGAGGTCTTTATTGATGAAGGGGGACTCAACTCTACTACTGGAGGAAAGGTGTAGGTGATTTTGCTTGAATGGCTAGGCTAGATATTTCAAGTTGTGCATGTTTAAGACTTTCTTGTTGAGATTCATCCTTACAAATGTATGTAAATTCTTTGGTCAAGCTAAGAGGGTCTGGCATTCTCAGTAATTCACCTTTGACATTATTATGTTTCACATCAAGTCCTCTCAAAAATGCATGAACTCACTCAAGCTTCTTCTCTTTTTGGTATCATATAAAATCCTCTTGATTCTTGATCATGAAAAGTCGCTTCTTATCAATTTCAATCCAAACATTCTTCAGTTTGGTAAAAAAACATATTGACATTGGTTACCCATTCTGTTGTATTCATACAGCTTTGTATGTCAATTTATGAACCTGTATAAAATCATTCATTTATATAATGATCTCCCAAAGTCTTCCATATTTCTTCAGCTATTTCACACTTTTCCACCATTTTTAACACATCATTAGTTATGGCTCTAAATAGAATTGACATGACAAGTCCATCATCATCTTCCCACTTAGTATAAGCTTTCACATCATCTTCACTAGGAGCCTTGATTGTTCCAATCATATGTCTTATCTTGTGCATCCCACGAAGATAAACAGACATAACTCTCTTTCATGTTTAAAAATTGGTATCATTGAGTTTGGTACTTCTAAAAAAACCACCTTTTGAGCTCTTGATAGAGACCTCAAACTTCAAAAATTCATTGGTCTTAAAACCCTGATTTTCTCTCGAATTTTTCATTGAAATAAACAATAATAATTTACAGTGAAATAAAAGGACAATTTAGAGGACCAGGTATATTAGACCCAAGAACAGTGACAAAGTAGAACGTTGGGTTTGGTAGAGATGAAGGTTGGATGATAGAGGTGGTATGGAGAAGACAAAACCAATTATAGTGTGTAGACGATGGTTTCATGCAATCTGTGTAAAGACAAACACAGATGCACACTAGTCGATAGATTCTTGGATGAACAATGAAATTGACCTAGAAACAAAGAAAGCAACTAGTGCACGACCTGGATTGACGTCGGAGAACAACATTGAGCCTGGTTTAAAACCGATTCAATTTGAAACAAGAGATGAAGATGGTCATTTTGGGAAATTAAAGAGGTTGATTTAAGGTAAGAGAAGAGCGATGATGGTCTATTGAATGACAAAGTCAATCGAGAAAAAAAAAACGACGTCTACCAATATGGAGAACGACATCATTTAGAGGCTAATAACCCAAATAACTAAGTTCTAAATCAATTGTATTCCTCGAATTGAGAGAAGATTAAAGACAAAAAGAGAAACAATTTTTTTTAGATCCTCGATTTGATACAAAGTCAAATATAACAAATTGAGAAAATGAATTGTTTAATACTCTATTCATCTAACAATGGAGGTATATAAAAGGGATTAAAAGAATGCAACTAATTTAAGTCTCTATTTTCTAACGCATATAGAATAAATAAGTATTAATTATAATATATTTCATTTTAAATATTATGTCATAACTCAAGCTAATATTTTTTTATCTAAATTTGGAATAAAACTCAACTTATTTGAAATATTTTTATGTTATAACTCAAGCTAATATTTTTTTTATCTAAATTTGGAATAAAACTCAACTTATTTGAAATATTTTTATAATGTATCTATTACAAATGGTCTGCTTTTATAACAAGTTTATTCCATAATATAATATTTTTGTTAATTATAAAATGTTACGTCAAGAGAAATCATAATAGAAATCATAATTTGTGTTAGACGACGTTGCTCTAAGATTTGATATTTTTTATTTTTCATAACAAAAATATTATTTATAATAATTTATTAAAATATTACAAATAATGTTATAAATAATCTATTATTCAATAAATTACTATAACTTAATTTTACATGAACACATTTTGATAAAGTTTTTGCAGGTGGCACTGATGGGCCATTTATGATCTATCCATCACTGACATAGCATGTTTGGAATCCAACATATTGCATAAAATTAATTTGGAAAAAAAACCATGAATTAATACCAAAACACATAATTACATTAGTACACAAAATTACCCTTATTCAAATGATATGTAAGCTCATTGGATACTACACGCACTAATCGTCGGTAACCTTTGAAAAATTTGTAAGCCTTCGATAGTCACCACCAGCAATTTCGTGGAGGCTTGCAATTTTTGGGAAGAATTTGTAAGATTTTCATATTTTTTAAAAAATATAACCCTCACACACAATACATCATGCATGCATATTTGTAAGGCTATATCTATTTTAAAAAAAATATGTAAGTATGTATACATATTTTTTTAAAAGTATCTTGGTTTTATATACCTACTTTTCAAAAAAATTCAAAAATTTATAAAATTTAAATATCTTTATTTTAGATAAATACTAATCATCAAGAATTACGTTCTATGTGAATATTTAAACTTTTAAATTAAATTAAAAATTATTTTTATTTATAATATGCTTCACAGATAGAATACATAATTAATTTTTTTTAATAATAATCCATCATAGATAATGTTGATTAAATATATGATTTTTCTTACCTAAAAATAATATATTTTTTTATCAATTAAGTGACCAACCACAAAATCACATAACTGATTTTAAAAAATAATATTAACTTTGTGTATATATAAAGCTAACTTTCAGATTAAACGTGAGAAATTTGTTAATTTAAAGCAATATGTTGTAATAATAAAATTGAAAATGATCTTCTAAATATTTTAAATATTTATTGAGGAAAAAAACAAATCCTTTAGTTTGTAAAGAATTTATAAAGTTATATTTTGTAATCATATGTAAGTTTTTTTTAAAAAATAAAAATAAAAAACAAAGAATAAATTCTTTTGTCCATTAGTTATGAAATTAAAAACTTATAGTAAAAAAATAAAGAAAGAAAGAAAATGAATTCATAAAGTCATAGAATAAAAGTAAGAAAGGCAAAAAAACGCATCAATTCATTGTTAACACAGTAGATGAATCTAATTTTATTAAGATATATTACAGTTTTTTCATCTTGAACGTAAATAATTAATATATTAAATTGGAAATTTATGAGAGATGAATAATTGTAATGAAGCTAAGAAGCTTACAATTACTCTTATAACTTTTTTTGCTGCAACTGTTCACTTACAATTTTAAACAAAATACACCACTTAATTATTTTAAATCTAGTTTTTAATTTTTAAATTTTAAAACTTAAATCAATTATCTTATGCAATTTTAAAATTTAAGAGGTTAAAATAATCAAAATTAAAAAAATTAAGATATAAGAGTCACTTCCTTTCGTAAAATGAAACTTATTATATTTTATGTAATTTATATATATATTTAATTTATAAAAAAATAAAGAAAAAGTGATTAAGTAATCCTATATGTCATGTTTTTTAGAATTTTAGTTTTTAGTTTTTAATTAGAATATTATGTTTCTTTTTTATTTCAAAAATAGTTAATTTTAATTAAAAATATTAAAATTTTAAAGAATATAAAAAATATGATATATATATATATAATACATAGATAATTGAATTAATTTATACTAATAAATGTATTAATATTTATAGTGTAACTTACCGATCAAAATATGATATGTCATTTTTGAGATTATAATGACTATTTTCGTATGAAAATACAAACTCATTTTTTTATAATAATTATTAGATAAGATAAATCAGAAGATAATTAAGTTTTTCATAAATGCACGTTTACAAACGAGCATATTAGATGAAAGTAAAGAGTATCATATTGCATTTGGTTATGTCAAATGAAACAAATACATTTACATGTTTTTTTTGTAAGGATTGTGAGTGTTAATTATTTTTATAAATAAAATACTTATAGATAAATTTGTTTCTAGAATAGTTATCAAGTCTATCAAGTAAAGTCGAAAAAATGTTAAAATTTTATATAGTTATACTTTAGATATATCTCATATAATTATCAGACTTAGTATTACACTAATGTATTCAATAATAGATGTTCATAATATTTAAAATTATTTTTAATGTTAAAATATTTATTTAAACTCGAGTCTATTTATAAAATTATCACTTAATCATTTCTTAAATATATTTCAATATTCTTAAAATATATTTTAAAATTTACTTATTATGTTATTAAAGCTTTTAATGAGTTTTCACTAAGTAAGCTTTAAAAAAATTAACTTTATTATTGTTAAATTATTATTATTATTTATATATAAATATTAGGGTTGAATGTTAATGTAAGTGATAAATAAATATATATATATATATATATATATATATATATATATATATATATATATATATATATATATATATATATATATATATATATATATCGATGAAGAGTAGGAATGGTTAAAAAAATTATGAGTTTTATTATCCTCACTATCGATTCATTTTTATTCGATAAATTTTAAAAATGGATACGATTTTAGGTAAAAATTGAATATAAAACAACGGGTACGGTTATCAGTATAATCGTACCTATTTGTACCTAAAATTAATTATATTTATTTAATTAATTTATATATTTATTAAATTAAATTATATATTAATTAATAATTATGGTTTATTAATAAATTTTAAAAAAAATTTGAAAAAATGATTTTTTCAGATATTTTTTAATAACCATTCAAAAATGTTAGCCGTGGGTAAAAACAATTTCTAAATCGTACCAATATTAGGACGATTTTAAATACAATTTTTATAATTCAATTTGAATATATTTATATCGTACTCGTTTTTAATCGGGAATAACAAGCCAAAAAACCACGTATTAATCTCATCAAAGAAATTGGCTTGCGGCAGCTCGTACCTATAATTGAAAGGTAATATAGGTATTAAAGGTATCAAACGTATAAATATTCGCGGCAGCTAATTTTGGTATTCGGAATTTATGCCATAACATAGGTATTCAACGTACTTAACACAATAGAGTTCATTATTGATTTGACCGTAATGTATTTGGATAGATTAAAAAGATTGACTTGTATATTTAAAAGTATCACGTTAATTAGTTAATTTATTTTATATGTTTATATAATTTTTTTCTTTATTAAGCTTTTTATATTTAAATCTAAAAATTATATACGTAATCATAATTATATGATTTAATTATTAAATTTTTTTAAAAAATTATTTTTATTGAAGTTGTGTTTAATTTATTTGTTTTAAGATTTACTAGTTGATTTGATTTATATTTTAAATCATCTAATTAGAATTATTTATTATTAAATCTGTTCTAAAACACACACGAATATTTATGTTTTTATGTTAACTATGTTTATAAGTTAATATATGAATATGTTTGATTAGTGAGAAACTAATTAAAAAGTTTGTTTGTAAATTGTTCACACAAATCTTAAAAATTGTTAAAACAGAACATAAGTTCGTAAGTTATGTATTTTGGGACAATATTTTAAGAAAGATAGTATAAAATCAAATTTATATTTAAACATTTGATTTTTATAATGAAAAACTAGGTAGTACAGAAGACTTATGGTTTTCCTCTTATATCATGATTATTATTAAATCTGTTCTAAAACACACACGAATATTTATGTTTTTATGTTAACTATGTTTATAAGTTAATATATGAATATGTTTGATTAGTGAAAAACTAATTAAAAATTTTGTTTGTAAATTGTTCACGCAGATCTTAAAAATTGTTAAAACAGAACATAAGTTCGTAAGTTATGTATTTTGGGACAATATTTTAAGAAAGATAGTATAAAATCAAATTTGTATTTAAACATTTGATTTTTATAATGAAAAACTAGGTAGTACAGAAGACTTATGGTTTTTCTCTTATATCATGATTATGATTTAAATTGTTTTAATTTAAAAATATTATATGTTATTTTTAATTTTTGTATTTTACTATATACACGTGATTGTATGTATGTTCATTTTATTTAGATTATTAAATTATAAATTAATAAAATTTGTAAATAACATATTCATCCCTCTAACTTTTAGAACTTTCACTTTTTAGCGAAGAATCCAAAAACATTTTAATAATGCATATATTAGTTTCATAATTTTTTTTTATTTATTCGGTGTGGTGTCATTTATTCTTGCAAGTGTTTCTTTTGTGCGTTTTATCATGCTGGATAATGATAGTAGATATTAGAAATGTTTCTTTGAAATTATGTCTAATATGACTATGTGAACTATTCTAACATTTGGTTCCATGCATAAATAGCTTGTTTGATATTGAAGATGCATTAATCTTTTACTTTCTTTTTCTTACATTTTAGTTTTTAGTTTTAGTTTTAAGCATTTAGACTTTGTATTGTTGATTTTTAGTTTTAATGATTTCTTGACAAAAATAAAAAGGAAGAAAAAAAACACGTCATACATTAACAGAGAAAAATAGATAGAAAGATTTAAATCAACATGTATAAACTTGGAGAAAAAGCATAAATTTACCAACTTATGTTGATAGAACTTTAGACCTCTTAAGATCTTTCTGCAAACATTCAAGTTCAAGTCTCTACATGTTTAGTGCATACCACGTGCATTATTAATTCACTTAGCAATACTTAAAAGTATAAACAAGTGTTAAAGTAACAAACATAAAAATAGTGTTAAAGTAACCAAGGGTCAAACACACAATGCCTTTAATGGAAACACCTCAAACTTAGCTCAGATATAAAATTTTCAGTGCTTTTGGATCTCTGACAGTCAAATACACATAACATATTATTTGCATAAAATCTAGAGCAAGTAGTTCAAATAGCTAGAAATGCTAGCAACTGAATAATAGTACAATCAACAATTCAGATACTAACTTTAACTCATATTCTTAACCATGTAGGTGTTTTTCTAATTTAGGTAATAAAAAATTTAGGTACGTGATTATGTATTTAAGGATTTGCAAGGTACCAATTTAAGTATTTAGGTACTTATCGATTGGGGTGTATGTGTGTGTCTCTATCAAGAGTGTGGCAATGAAGCCACTATTTGATATAATAAATGCATTAAAGAAAAAAGCAAATTCGGTTACTCTTGTGTAAAGAGAATGGAGAGTACATAGGCCAAGACACAAACTAAACCGACGCACTGGTTCTAAGCGCTGGAAAAAACATTGTCGACGATCACAGTGCACCTAATAAAGCTGCGAATGTTACTGGCTACAAAGATCTTAGATATGCTTGGCATTGCACTTAGAGGTTTGGAATGCTTGATCGATTTCATTTCTAGTACTGTATTTTTTTAAAATAACATTTACACACTTACATACTCACTCATCTATGCACTAGTAGGGTTTGTACCCACGTTCTTAAAGTACCGCAAGGAGAATATACTATTATACTACAATACAATTAATACATTTCTAAAACTGTATTATACATATCATATTTTAACGTATTTACACTTATTCTTGCTATGGCCTTTATTGAATATCCCTGGCTCTGAGGGTTAGTCAAATAATTAGTTTTTGCCTTTTAGGCCTTCAAAATCAGTTTATATTTGTTGGTCAACTAATGTGGGCCAGCAGATTGAATAATGGAGTTTGCGTCGAAAGAAAAGGAAGAAAAGAAGAAAAAGAAGAAGAAAAATAGAAAAAAAGTCAAAAATCTCTCCATATAATCCGTAGAAAATGATGGAGCTTTGGTTCTATGAAATCCTTGGTTCATCTCAATAGAAAATATATCAGAAGAAAAAGAAAACTAAGAGAATTTTTTAGAGAAAAATTAAAAGAGTTAATTTGTGAAGTTTTATTCACAAATTGAAAATACATATTTGTTGTATTTTTATGAGAGATTCACCTAAAGGTGAAGTGTGTAATCCTATCTTATTATAGTGAAAGTTCAAGTGGTCTACGGGTCCCGTGGTTACTACTTTCATTTTGAAAGGTTTTTCCATACAAAATCTTGGTGTCATTTTTGTTCTCTTTTGATTTGGAAAATTATCCTGGGTGTGTGAAATTTATTTCTTTACAACCATACTGTTGAAAAAACAAGAAATAACTCTATACAAAAGAGCTCTTATTATTTTCTTCATGTTTTCATTACAATTGTATATCTATTTATAAAGAAATTTTACTCCTTCAATTACTCTTTGAATTAAGCATCCCTTGATTTACTCCTTGAATTAAGGATTCCTTGTTTTACTCCTTGAATTAAGGATTTCTTGTTTTACTCCTTGAATTAAGGTCCTTGTTTTGCTCCTTGAATGAAGGTCCTTGTTTTGCTCCTTGAATTAAGGTCCTTGTTTTATTCCTTGAATTAAGGTCCTTGTTTTATTCCTTGAATTAAGGTCCTTATTTTATTCCTTGAATTAAGAACTAATATCCAATACTCCCCCTCAAGATGGATCCAAAAGGTTTATCGATCCAAGCCCCTCAAGCTGGATCCAAAAGGTTTATGGATCCAAGCTTGGACAAAAGTCGTTGAAACTGATGAGAAGCCAAGGGCTTGGTGAAGATGTCAGCCAGTTGGTCAAAGCTTCTTGTATAATATGTCTGAATCACTTGTGATTGAACTTGTTCCCGAATGTAATGACAATCAACTTCAATGTGTTTCGTCCTCTCGTGAAACACTGGGTTTGATGCTATATGCATGACTGCCTGATTGTCACAAAATAAGGACATAGGAAGAGTTGTAGGAACACCTAAATCACATAGAAGACCTTTAAGCCATATCAACTCACATGCAGTTGAAGCCATTGCACGATACTCAGCTTCGGCACTTGATCTGGCGATGACATTTTGCTTTTTACTCTTCCATGTGACCAATTTTCCACCGACAAATGTACAGTAGCCAGTGGTGGACTTGCGATCGATTGCATTCCCTGCCCAATCAGCATCACAATATCCCATGATTTGTGTGTTGTCATTCTTCTTCATGATGATACCACGACCCACTGATCCTTTTAAGTAGCGTAAGATCCTTTTAACAAAGGTCAAATGCTCAAGTGTCGGGGAGTGCATGAATTGGCTCACAATACTTACAGAATATGTGATGTCAGGTCTGGTGATTATTTGGAAGATCAACTTACCAACCAATCGCTGGTAATAACTTATATCCGTGAGTGGGGTGCCCTTCAAGCTAGGTTTGAGCTTGCTGTCAAGAGGGGTAATGGCTGGTTTAGCATCACTCATTTTAGCTTCCTTGAGCAAATCTAGGACATATTTCCTTTGGTTAAGAAAGAGTCCTTTATGCGAGGTTGCCATTTCTATACCAAGAAAGTACTTCAATATCCCAAGGTTTTTAATTGCAAACCTTTGTCTGAGGGACTGTTTGAGGTTGAAAATATCGTCAGTATTATCACCTGTAATTATCAGATCATCTACATAAATCAGCACAACCAATTTTCACATAGATCCTGTGCGAACAAATAATGAAGAATCGGCATTGCTGCTTTTGAAACCAACACTAGTGAGAAATGAGCTTAGCTTAGCATACAAAGCTCGTGGGGACTATTTCAAACCATAAATGGATTTGTGCAATTTGTACACTAAATCCAGTTCATTGCTTTGAGGATGCCCGGGTGGCAATTTCATATAGACTTCTTCTTTGAGATCACCATGCAAGAATGCATTCTTCACATCCATTTGGTACATGGACCACCCCTTGTTTACAGCCATAGACAGTAGCACTCTTACTGTGTTCATTTTTGCAACAGGTGCAAATGTTTCTTTGTAATCCACCTCGAAAGTTTGAGTGAATCCCCGAGCCACCAATCTTGCTTTATACCTCTCAATTGATCCATCTGACTTGAATTTAAGCTTATAAATCCATTTTCAACCCACGAATTTCTTGCCTTTTGGAAGTTTGGTGATGCTCCATGTGTTGTGTTGATCTAGGGCTTTAAGTTCTTCTTGCATGGCTTCCTTCCACACCTCTTGGCTATTGGCCTCATGAAAGTTTTGAGGCTCACTGTAACTCGATATAGTGCTGAGAAATGTGGCATGGGTTGGTGTCACTCTCTTATATGACACATAATTTGAGATGGGATGTGTGGGTTTGTAGGTGACAAAGTCTTGAAGTCTTGTGGGAGGTTGCCTAACACGCATTGGATTACGTCGTGGAGCAGGAGGAGTTATCTCACACTCGTTCACATCTTGTACCATTTTGTGAGGATCATCTTGATTATCACCATCTTCATGCAGTGTACCATTAAGAAGAGACCCTTCATTGTTACTTTCAGTGAGAGATGTATCAATGTTGACATGGCTGGGATCTTGTTGTTGTAGAGCCTCAAGTTCGATTCTTGGTAATGGAAACACATCCAAGACGTCATCCCCTTGACTTGTGATTTCATGTGACTTGCTGAAAAAAGGGTTAGTTTCATATAATCGAACATCTTTAGACACAATTAATCTCCTAAGTTGGGGATCATAACACTTATATCCCTTTTGTGTAGATGAATAACCAAGAAAAATACATTTAATAGCTCTAGGATCCAATTTATCTCGATGATGAGATTGAATATGTACAAAACAGATACAGCCAAAGACTCTAAGGTGTGAGAGGTTAATTTTCCTTCCTTTCATGACCTCTAGGGGAGACTTGAAATCCAAGACTCGACTGGGTAATCTATTGATGATGTAAGCAGCTGTCATAACCCCTTGGGACCAGAATCTCTTTGGTACATTCATTTGTAGCATTAATGCTCTAGTTTTTTCAAGTAAGTCCTGATTTTTGCGTTCAGCTACACCATTTTGTGGAGGTTTTCCAACACAACTTGTTTGATGCATAATGCCATAAATGCTCAAATATTGTTTCATGATATGGGACATGTATTCGGTGCCATTGTCAGACCTTAAGGTTTGAATTTTAGAAGAGAAATGATTTTTAACAAGGTTATGAAAGTCCTTAAATACTTCCATAACTTCATTCTTAGACTTTAAAAGATATAACCATGTGAATCGAGAAAAATCATCAATAAAAATCACAAAATACTTATAACCATCAAAAGATTCATTAGTTGGTCCCCATACATCTGAATGAACTAGTTCAAAACACTTACTAGCCCTAGACAAGGAAGAATTAAAAGGCAATCTAGTGGCCTTAGACAAGTGGCAAGTTTCACATGCAATTGCATCATTTCCTAAGTTTGGAAATAAAGTTGACAAAATTGGTGGAGAAGGGTGAGCTAAACGTTGATGCCACAATTGATTATCTTGGATAGGGTTAAACTTGGCTTGGAAACCTATGGGATTGCTCTTGGATATGTAATAGAGACCATCTAAGTAAAACCCTTCACCAATCGTCTTTTTGGTGACATAATCATGAAAAATGACATTGTGAGGAGAAAAATGACATAATCCTACAGACAGAAGTTGGAAAGGAAGGTACATATAAAACCACCGACTCGATTTCATATGACATTAATTTTATTTTTTCCTTTCCTAAAACCCTTACATTCTCACCCTTTGCAATTGAAACTTGAGAAGGATTTGCTAATTTTTCAAACTTATGAGACTTTGACACATGGTTTGTCATATGATCTGTGGCACCTGAATCTACAACCCAAAAATCATGCAACATATTTATTTTAAGAGCAGTTTTAAAGGCTTTTATGATACCTTGCATGTCCTCTTGTGGTATGAGTTTTGTATCTGCCAAGAAACCTGCAAACTTGCCTAGAAATGTTGTCGAGTTTCCTTCTTATATGCTATCCACACAATCAATTCTAGCTCCTCTTGTCTTGATTTGAAGATACAACATAAACTCATTCATAAGTTCAGTTGGATTCGCTGTGAAGTTTTTGAATGGATCAGACCCATTAGAGGTAGAGGCAGAGGCAGAGGCAGAAGCATGATTTGCACGGTGTGCAGTACAATTCACTTTCCGTAAACCCTTATCCTTTATAAAATTAGGTTTTAATTCTAGATGTAGAATCCAACATGTGTCTTTAATATGGCCCGTATAGTTGCAGTGTTGACACTTCAATTTTGGATGCTTCCCTTTGTACTTTCTCTTGTTGGTTAGATAGGCTCTTGCCTCAAGTGCACTAGCCATTGTATCCTTGTTCATGACTTTCCTCCTTACTTCTTCACGTTGAATTGTCGCACATACATTGGTGAAGGAAGGAAGTTCAGTATTCATGAGTATGTGGCATCGTATATCTTCATATGTTGAATCGAGACTGGACAGAAGTTGAAATATCTTATCTTCTTCCGCTCTTTTTCGTAGCAGAGCTACATCGGTTGTATGAGGACGATATATTTCTAACTCATTCCACATGCTTTTCATGCTTCCTAAGAGTTGTACAAAAGGTTTACCATCTTGTTGCAGATTTAAGATGTCCTTCTTTAATTGAAAAACTCGTGCAGCATTGTTTTGACTGCCATACATTTCCTTAACCGTCTCCCATAGTTGGTATGCAGATTCAGAGTAACTGAATATTTCAGCTAATTTACGTTCCATGGAATTTAGGAGCCATGACATAACCAGCTGATCCTTAGTAAGCCAGGATTCATAGGTTGGTGAGGCAACATCAGGTACTTCGATGCTTCCATTTATGAACCCCAACTTGGACCTTCCACCTAGAGCAAGAGACACTGCTCTAGAGTGCGGTTAGTTACCTCCGTCTGCCCATCTATCTGTGGGTGATAGGATGACGAAAAACAAAACTCAGTTCCTTGTAGTTAGAATAGCACCTTCCAAAATGAACTGGTGAACAAAGGGTCTCTATCGCTCACTATGGACTGTGGCACCCCATATAATTTGAGGACATTTTCATAATAAGCTTGGGCCACATTAGGCGCATTGATTGGAGACGACATTGTAATGAAGTGTGCCATTTTGGATAACCGGTCCACTACCATCATAATGGCAGTCTTGCCTTTGGAGTTTAGAAGGCCGGTAGTGAAATCCATGGAGACCTCAGTCCATACAGTAGTAGGCATAGGTAGGGGTTGGAGGAACCCAGAGGGTGCACCTTGTTATCTTTTATTTCTTTGGCATATGTCATAGGCTTTAATGGTCTCCAATACCTATCGCTTCATTCCCTGCCAATAGAATTGAGACCGTATTCGTTGGAGAGTTTTATGGAGCCCTTCATGGGTGGCAGAGTGGAAGCCTTGAATGACTTCTTTCATTAGTGAGGAAGAAGGTAGCAGATAAATTCTATTTTTGTAGAAGAGTAACCCTTCTTTGCATGTCTATGGCCCTAGTAATTCTCCTGCTTGGTAGAAAAAATTCATGTCCATTCTCATTCACTTTTTCCTTTTTATACATGTTTTTAATAATTAAAAGAAATAATTGAACAACCCATTTCTTCCTAAGAAAATACAAACTAAAACTAAAATTATGGGAATAATGACTTGTCCATAATGACACTATTCTATCCACAAAGCTATTACTCTATCATAACCACTACCTCAAAAACATGGTCCATAACTAACGGAATGTGAAAAAAAATATAATTATACAAATTGATTATACGTAACACTATCAAATTCACGTTAAAAATCGATGACATAAACACAAACAAAATTTGAAATTGCATGAGATTCGTGAATTCTAAATACAGATAAACACGTACATACATACGTGTATATATATATATATATTTATTTTTGATTTAATTTAAATTTTGAATAATAAAATAACTATAAAAATATTTCTAAATACAGATAAACACGTAATTACATATATATATATATATATTTATTTTTGATTGAATTTAAATTTTGAATAATAAAATAATTATAAAAATATTTATTAACAAATATCCATTAAATTGTGCAGTATGACGTGTAAAAAAACATTCTCCTTCTAATTTTTAATAAAATTTTAATATTTATATAATTATAAATAAATTTATATATAAAATAAAATTATAGCTATATTTACTTTAAACTTAAAAACTATTAAGAGATTTAATAAATAGATATAATATTTTTATTAAATAAAAATAATTAATAACCGAAAAAACAAGTTGTTACTGTAAATTAATATTTGTATCAGCGATAAAAAAATATATGTTTACGAATAAATTTTTTTTTTTTTACAATAACAACTAAAAAATAAAATCACAGCTAAATTATTCGAGGAAAATACTGTTTATTTCATAGAAAAACATTAACAAAACAAATAACTATCAATTACACAACGCCATGTCATCCAACCGTTTTACCACAAAATTCAGATTCTCTACCCTCATCGCACTGCACAAATCTCCCATCCCTACATTGGCACACGCCATCACCACCCTCTGCATTATACCCCCATCGTTAACCGCCATGTTTCCTATGCTACTCCACCTGCACTCTCCCTTTACCATCTCGCACTGAATCATCTCTCCTGGATTACACTGATTATGTAAATAGACGAAATTATCCATCGCCGTCATTTCAATTAACGACATTGAAGTTCCGTCACCGTTAAGCTTCTCCACCAATCGCTTCGGCACCATACCTATCTCCTTATACTCCATCAGTTCACCACTCATTTCCCACATTTTTACCCCTTTCATATCCTCAACGTTCCCTAACAATCCCACCATAATCAGACGGTCGTTTGCAAATCCAATCATCGAGCTAAATACCGTCCCATGATCAGGACAAAGATCAAACGGTCCATTCCACGTCTTGGATTTGGGATCGAATGAGTACGTTATACCAGAGCTTTTCTCTGTTATATACATACGGGTGTGGTCAACGGCTATTGATAACCACGTGGAGGCCGCCGAGTCTTTGAGGATAGTAGGCATGGATTTGCAGGTGACCCACTTGCGGGTGTTGAGATCATACAATTCCACTGCGAGAGGATCGTCTTCGAAATCACATGCTCCACCGGCGACTATTATGTGGTGTCCCACGTGCGCGACGATCGGGTCATTGCGCCAGACTTGAGGAGGATCGGCCTGGTGCCAAGTTAGCTTGAGTGGGTCAAGAGAGAAGGCGAAGTTTGAAGGTGAGAGCATGTAGAGGAGTGTGGAGTGGGATGATCGGAGGGCTGAGATGTATTTGAACGAGGGTCGGTGAATCTGAAACCACAAGTGTGATCGTGGATCATACACGTGTGTGGTGGTAGAATAAGGAGACCTTGTGCTTTGAGAGTAAACGGTAAGCCATGGCTTGATGGTGTTGAAGTGGTGAAGAGAAGAGTAAACAGAGATATTCCAATACTTGGACACGTGAGATGCGTGAACTAGATCGATGAGAGGCACGTGAGATAGAATGACTTGTAAGATGTCCCCGTGGATTGGAGTTTCTGAATATTGTTTAGCCATTTGGGAACTCGAAATTCGAAATAACGAAATAAGAATAAATCTGGATCAAGGTGGTTTTGGAGTGGGTGTAGTTATCAGTAGGTGGGGTTGGAACTTGGTAGTCACAAAGTGAAGGGGTGGAGGCTGTTTATAAAGAATGAAGGATCATATATATATATATATTTTTTATATATTTTTTTACTTCTTAGATATATTTTTTAGACTCATTCCATTTATTTTATGAATTTTTTTATATATTATTCTATAAATTTAATCAATTTTTATATTTTTTAATGATTATTTTTATAAATTATTTAAGTAAGCAATAATTTAGTCATTTGCTTAAAAAAATTAAACATTTATTATTATTATTTTAACTTTAATTATTATAATAAGTTTTAATAATATTATTTTTAAATTTATAACTAAAATATTATTAAAAAAAACTTTGGAAAAGTTATCTATGTTTACAGTTTAATACTACTACCTTTCTTTATTTTATTAATTATAATTTTTATCACAATTTAATACATTTATTTTAATTCAATTAATTCTTATTAATAAATATAAATTCACAATTATTTTATCAACACATTTTAAATTTTAAATTCAATAAACAATTATCATATTACTTTATATATATATATATATATTTCATTATCATTCTTTTATGTTATCCTATGTATAACGAAATTCATACATCATCAATTCATTTTATGTGGCCCTGCGTAATCGTACCATCCCTTATCCAAAAAGCCAAATACACGTATATATTTTATATTTCATTTGTTTTGGTTTCAATGATTGACTTATTGTGAGAGAGAAAATATTATGAGTGTATATGGTAGGTAAGAATTGTTATTTATATATATATATATATATATATATATATATATATATATATTGATTTTTATTTTTATTTTTTAAGAATATTTCTAGTGACTTTGGGTATTGAAAATGAAAACCCAAAATATCCTTAAAATTAATGTTTGGATAATTAGGTCACTAACCCACTACATATTCTTCATTATGAAAGGCTAAAGCCACCCACTATTGATGCTATGTGATTAAAATCACAATTATTATAACACCCTAAATGTTGAAAACCACCCACTCATCAATGCTATCCATATGACATGTTTAATTACTTGGAAAATAATTAAAACATTTAATCATAAATAATTGTTATAAAATAATTAAAACTACTCAATAATATTATTCGTTACAATTTTTATTATTTGTTTCGTGTTTAGAATAAATTCTATATTTTAATTCTAGTTTTTATTTTATTTTTAAGAAAAATTATGCAACAATTTTCTTACAAGGCATAAAAATTGAAAAGACAGCTTTCACTATTAACCAAAGATTACAATAAAATTATTAAAAAAAATTTAATTTTTGATATCTTTGAAATTTAAATGGGTTCTATTATCTATTAAATAATACAAAGTTGAGATATACTTTGTTTTAAAATATATATATACTCATTACTATTATCTTTCTCCCAATCTCACATTCTATTTTTTTTTATTCTCATTTTATTTTTATCCTTTTAGTTTCTTCTAATTTGTAGTATTAAAACAATCAAGTTCATATTTTTTTAACAAAACAAATTCATTTCTTTTTTTTATTTAACAAACAAATAAGAGGAAACGTTTGGATTTTGTTGATCGTGGGATTCTTTTATTAGATATAGTTGTGTTATTTTAAGCTTTTACCTTCTAAAAATTATTGAAAATATTCATTATATGCCTCAAAAAGCATTCAGATTAGGAAACAAATAGAAACAGTTATCAATGTCACAATTCCAAATTAATTAAACTAACAGTAAAATTGTATAATGTATTAATTAATTCAATATCATTGAATGTGTTTGGATTTTATCCCAAGATAATATCACAAATCTATTCAAAAATAAAGATATTTAACCGGTACTAAAATTAAAATAAAAATAAAAATAAAGAAGAAGAATAAACATAAGGATTAAGTCTTTCATCTTCTATATCTAAATATCTTAATCTAATGAAAATAAAACATATATATCCATGTAGAAATCATACTTCAAGAACACAAGAAATGAGTTACAAAGGATTCCTAAAACACAACCAGTTCTTGAATTAGAGAGAACTAAAGAACCGAAGAGAACAGAGAGGAAAGAGAAAACACTAACGGTGCAAGTAGAACAAAGAGAAAAGATGCTAAGAAACAAATCCTAATGTGTAGTATTAATACATCACATGTCGAATGACCAAAATGTCCTTGTGTTTTTTATATATCAACCTATTAGCCAGCCTGCAAATACACTTCTAAACAAGGCTTGGTAACTTGACAAAGCCCAAAGACTGATACACATTAAAACAATATCATTTAATAATATATCATATCATATAACGTGTTCAAACCTACATCTTCCGAATGCTCCATATATTAAATATTGGTATAAAAATAACAACTCTCCATCATTTCCAACCTACCTAATGCTTAAGCATGAAAGACTCTAACCAAACTCGAGTAATGCTTAAACTTGACCATTTGTAATGGTTTTGTTACCATGTAAGATGGGTTATCCTCCGTGGAGACTTTATCTATATGAATGAGACCTTGTGACACAATATCCTTAATAAAATATAATTTTAAATCTATATGCTTAGATCTAGAATGAAACATATGATGTTTAGATAAATGAATTATAGATTGATTATCATAGAATATAGTATCAATAACATCATTAGAAACAATTTAAAATTGTCTAGTGAAGCCTCTTAACCACAAGCATTTCTTAACTACTTCTATGTAAGTAATGAATTCAACCTTTGTGGCCGATAAAGCTACAACAGATTGCAAATTGGATTACTATGATACAACATTACCAAAGACTGTATAAATATAACCAAATTAATATCTTTAGCATCAAATATTGAAAATCTTTTCAAAACTTTTTCTAATAAAATTGTTGTGAAACAAACAATTATTAGCATATCTAAAAATATCCATACTGAGAATTCTTTTAACAAGTTCCAAATCTTTTATCTCAAACTCATTATTAAGTTTAAGTTTCACTCTATTAACCTCAATTTTACTCTTAAAGGAAATAAGCATATCATCAACATAGCAAATAAATTAGACTTGAAATGTATTTAACTTAAAGTATGACACATTTTTCAAAACCAACTTTTGTAATAAGAGAGTGTTTAAGACTACACAAAGATTTTTTTAGTAAACACAATATTTTCATTTCCCTTTTTTATAATACATTTGGGTTATTTCAAACTGAACTACAAAAGATAACATAATTCTTATAGAGGTGAATTTAATAACAAATGAGAAAATTTCATTAAAAGTCTTACATTTCTTTTGAGTAAATTCTTGTACAACTAATCTTGCTTTATACTTAGTAGAATCAACAACCTTAATATCCTTATTCTTTTTAAATAACCATCTAGATCCTAACATATTCATATATTTACTTCTTTCAACTAAAGCCTAAGTGTCATTTTTATAAAGTGAATTTAATTCCTCGTGCATAGCATCAATCCATTTTGAAGAATCAAGAGAAGAAATAGCATCAGCAAAACAATTAGGTTCACATTCATCTATTTCAAAAGCAATTGATAATGCATAAGAAATTAAATTGACTTGACCAAGACTAGAGGAAGAAGGAAGAGATTTTAAGTACCTTTTGGGTAATAATATGTTCCTCATTGTTCTATCTCTAACCAATTGGTAATCAATAAGTTCAGAGAAACTATTATGAGGATTCAAGTTATCCTTGGTAATTCCATTATCATCACTAAAATTTGTCTTATCAGTATTTAATTCAATGGATTGAGGGGTTATAGGCGCCTCCATCTCATCCTCATTATCAAGGACCTGAGGATAAGGGGCTGTACCAACCTCTACCTCAATTCCAGTACCCAAAGAAGAACTTGTAGTAGTCACATTATGCAAATCTCTGTGAAACACAAATTAGGTAAAAATAAAATTTATACCTATACTATTTTTCTTCATAAATGGAAATCGAAGTTTATATCCTTTAACATCTAAGGGATAACCAATGAAAAAACACATAAGTGACCTATCTTGCAACTTTCCTTGGTTGATGTGACTATAAGCCACACAACCAAAAATATCAAGGGCACGACAACAACAAGAACACCAGACCAAATTTCTTCTTGTGTCTTAAAACTAATGGTAGTGGAGTGACATATATTGACAAGGTAAATGGCAGTGCTAATTGCCTTTACCCATAAACTTTTGGGCAAACCAGATGGGGATAACATACATCTAACCCTTTCAAGTAAAGTTCTATTCTTTCTCTCAATTAGACCATTTTGTTAAGGAATACTTACTACTACTCTATGTCTTCCAATACCATGATTTTTATAATAATTATCAAAGAGTTCATTATGAAATTTCAAACCATTAGTCCTAAATACCCTAAACTTTCTACCCTTTGATTCTTTACAAGTTCTTTCTAGTGCTTAAAGATACTAAAGGTTTCATCTTTGGATTTTAAAATGAAGGCTTAGACTTTCATAGTAAACTTATCAACTAAAGATAAGAAATACTTATTAGCATTGATGGATTGAAGCAGCCCCCAAAGGTTAGAGTGAATATAATCTAATGCATATAAGATAGTGTGACTTCCTTTAGAGAACTTAACTCTAGTTTGTGTACCAAAAATGTGTTCATAAAATGAAAGATCCCTAAAAATCTCAATACCTAACATACCCTATTTGGCTAGCACACTTAACCTTTTTTCACTAACATGTCTTAACCTTCTATGCCATAACATTGTACTACCTAAGGAATGAGCTACATTGACAACACTATTACTACTAAGAGTTGTGTCTTTAAAAAAATAAAGACCATTAGTTCAAACAGCACAACTAATGACCCTTTAGCTACTCTTATGACTCCATTATCTATTTAATCTGAAAACCAAAGGTATCTAGGGAACCTACTGAAATCAAATTTCTTCTTAGTTCAAGAACAAACCTAACCTCATTGAGACTTCTAACTATCCCATCTAACAAGGAGAGTTTGATAGAGCTTATACCCTTAACTTTGCACTTATGGTCATCACGTAGGAAAACTCTACCACCATCAAACTCCTTAAGACCACTAACAAATACTTAAAGGGAGACATATGAAAGAAACATCCTGAATATAAGACTCATTCTCTTTTTGACCTTTTAGAACTCACAACTAGGACCTCAAATCTTTCATAACCTTTAGAAACTAAATTTGAATAACTATCAATGCTAGACTCATATTTATCAGACTTCTTACCCTTCTTAAGTGAACATTTATTTCTATAATGACCTTATTTCTTATAAAAGTAACAAGTAATATGCTTCTTTGATCTACCCTTGGATTTACCCTTATACCATTTATCCATATTCTCATACCTTCCTCTAGCCATAAGACTATTACTAACACTATCCTTATTAGAGACCTTAATCTTTAAAACCTTAGACCTAAGACTTGAGACAACAAGATCAAAATTTAAAGCATCCCTACCATACTTAATACGAGATTTTATATTCTTATATTTATCAGGTAAAGGATTTAGTAAAATAATAACTTAAGTCTCATTCTCAATTTTATGATCAATGCCATCCAAATCAGAGATCATTCTTTTGAAATCATCAAGATTTTGTTCAAGATCTTTAGATGAGTCTGTTTTGAAAGAGTAAAAACGATGTTTCAAATAGACTTTACAAGATAAAGATTTTATAAATATAAAGAGTTAAGTTTAAAGAATACCTTTTCAATGGTAGTTTCTTTCAAAACTTCTTTGAAAATCTTATCAAAAAGGTTTACCAGTATTGATGCAAAAGCCTTTTCTGAATTTTTTTCCTACCCCAGGAAAGCCATTAGAGTCAATAGAACCATGTACTTTCTATTGTACTAAGAGGGGTTTCATTTTGTGTTTCCATAACACATAATCACATATGCCATCAAATATAGTTATTTTGTATGAAGTGGATATTTAGATATTGAAATAAAAAATAATAATAGAGAAATAAATGAAAAAAAAGGGAAAGGAAACTTACAAGAATTTGGAAGAAGCCCAAAGGTTAAGATTTTAGAGGAACTCAATAAATCCTAATTTCTGAGTCATTAACGAAATCAACATAGAGGGTTCAAGGTGTATCTTTTGAGAGTTCATACAAATTCTATGAACACTAAAAGGCCAAACAACAAAAAATCATGCTATGATATCACCTTGATAAGATTTCACCCCACGATAATATCACAAATCTACACGAAAATAATAATACAACAAATTATTGCATAAAACCATAAACAATATAATTTAATTCTAAATATACAAATATTATCTAACTCAAGATTGTATATACGAAGAAATGACAATAAATTATAGAAGCACAAATTAAATTCATAAAGAGTCATTAACAATTAATTTTATTCTACATAAATTATTTAACCAAATTTCATATATATAATAATTCACAAAATTTATACATACGAAAACCAAAACAAATAATTTAAACATGATGAATTTAAATATAAATGAATTTTAATGTGCCAAAAATTATTTAAACAAATATCACATGTATAATAAATAAAAAATATCATACACATAACAAACCGAAGTTAAATAAATTAATCACATTAAAATTATAATTTAATTCAGCATTAAAATCAACCAAAAAATAAAAAATTTAAATTCTAATCGCCCCCCCAAAACGACATGTCGTTTTGCTCTTCTTGGTTGCAAACGACATGTTGTTTTTCACGTCTTCTACCTCCAGCGAGGTCACGCGACCTAGTTTCAACCCAAACGGAGGCCCAATGGTTTCTCACAATTTCGATGATAAAGATCGGTGCTCTTTTTATTAAAACTTTTAGAATTAAATTTTCAAGTAATTCATAGTCTCAGTTTAAATTAAAAAAGTCAAAATAAAAAAATTAATTCCAATGAATGCGAATGCAAAATTGAAATGATGTTTTTCATGTTTTTTCATGTTTTAATTCACAAAATCATTCAAATATCAATACAGAAATAATTTATAATTTTCATACGTATCAAAACCGATCCAAATAAAAAACCCAATTTCACATTACTACGGTGAAATAGAGTAAAACAGATGTGACTATAAATTAATCAAGGTAGAGGTAATATGTTGCTTTGATATCAAATGTAAGCATAATTTAACGATTCAAAAGCGTAATAAACAAACTAAAGGGATTGAAAACTTGTAAAGTCAAGGATCTTACTTCCAACAATTGAAATTGTTCTTGAGTTGCAAAACCAACTATGTTTACTTTTTGTGTTTAGATCTTCTAAGTTTTCAACAACAATTAGATTAGATGATATATTTTGATAAAAATTATATATTGAGTTTAGAGACTATAATAATTTTTAATAATCATATTTTTCATCAAAACATCAATATAATCATCAATTTTTAGTCATAATTAAAGAGTTATGACTCTTTAATATAGAAACATATGAACCACACTAAACGATACGATTAGAGAAAAATAGATTAAAATTAAAAATCGGAGAATAAAAATGTATCGATTACAATACTGACTCTAGCAAACTTGTTCACATTATATTTCCAGCTCACTTGTGCTGCTCAACTTACAAATGCATGTTCAATGTAATTAGTTTGTTAAACAACTATATTTTACAATTCACTAATCTAATTCAATTTACAAACTACAATCACTTTATAATTCATTTCAATTCCTCACCTTGTAAGAATAATATACAGAAAATGAGGAGGTTTTCTCAATCTTCTTCCATTCTTGTTTCTCTTCCTTGTCTTCTTACTTGCCTGCTTCTTAAGCGTTCTTGCTGTATATGATAACTTGATCACTTTCTGTTAATTATTTCACCATCTACACTCTCTTTTTTTAACAGCCCATTGAGATTTGAATAGCCCACGCTTCTCACCGAGTTTTGAACAGCCCACGTCTCCCACTGAGATTTCACTCTCCATCCCTCAAACCCCTCGAGAAGAAACCCTTATCCTATCAAACCAGAAAATACCCGTCACGGCCACACTCAATCGCAAAGAAAACCAACGTGAAGGATGGCCAAACTTGCGAAAAGAACAAAGTGCAGAACGACCACACTCTCTCGTGGAGAAAATGATGAAGAACGGCTCGCCCAAATCGAACCAAAGATTTCACTCAGATTTCATATTTTTAATAGTCTAGAAAATAGTCGACTTTGGGTGAGTTACAGACTTATTTGTTGTTTCAATCAATCTTTCTGCTCATTAGAAAATAAAATCATTTATCTTCACCTTTGGATGAGTTTACAGATTTAAAATATCATTTATCTTCGGCTTTGCATGAGTTTATAGACTTATTTGTTGTTTCAATCAATTTCTCTGCTCATTAGAAGAAAACAAATCATTCATCTTTCTCTTTTTTCTTTTTTTTTTCATTCTCCAATAATCAGGTATTTTTTATGCTTTTCTTGGTCCAATTTATTTGATTGTTTATTTTTATGATTAGTTCAAATGTTGCTCTTTTAATTATTTTGTTTATCTAAATTGAGGGCACAAAAGGAACAAAAATACTGAAATTTTAATTCTGTGAAAGAATTCAAGCGAATTCATTAATTTAAGCGAAAGAATTCAAGGAGTTAATTTTCCTATAAATACAGTAATCAGAATAATTAACCATCCAGGTTGCTCAATCCAATCGGCAGGTGCTTTGTATATAAAATCGAGAAAGAATTTTTCAGAATCGGCCATGTAGTTGTAGTCATTGTAAACACCTCGTGTAATTTCTCCCTTTTAGTAAAAAGATTCAGCAGGTCCGAGATCGCAGTTAAAGATCAACAACTGCTATCAAATTTTGCGTAAGTTATTTTTCTATTCGCTTTCATAAATCCGCTTTATCTTAATTGCGTTATTTCCCAACAACTCCAGACGTAGGCTATTTGGTAGCGATTATCAGCTAATTTTCTCGCAAAGAAATAGTCGAAACGATCCGCAGGAAGTCGATTTTAGTGAGCAACGCCAGACGAGAAAGGAAGGTGAAACTCGAGAAATTTGATGGCACAGATTTCGTTTTGGAAAACGCAGATAGTAGTGGATTATCCGTATCGTTAAATTTATATCAACCTCTCGCAAGAAGCCGTGCAGAGTATATGGCTGTTAAGATTGAATCTTCTGGGCAGACAAGCCCCTGAGTTATTCGATCGACGTTATCATCCCAATGTCGCTTTCAACATAGCAAAGCGAAAGACCACTACGGCGGCCTTAGCAGCCTCTCTCCAATACGTACGTAGAAGCGCCATCACCAAACAAAGCCAAGTGACGATTTAGCGCCGTTCAATTTACTTGGATGACGGTTGGGCAAGATCGCAGCCAACATCTCAACGAACTCAACACGCTTACAACCCAATTGAGTTCAAGTGGAAATTGAATTCACGAAGCACGAGTTTGACATCGATACTTTGTCTTCTCTACCGTGTCGGAATGCTACGCTACCGCGAAAGTAGCTCATCGGAAGCAATAAGTTGAAATTTGACGACGTTTCGTGATTTGGTTCTCACAATAGATCCGTATATATGGGTGCAGAATCAACCTCTTTTTGCGTATACGAGTCAGATAAGAAATTCAACCAAAGGAAACGGACGGGTAGAACCCACTACTGAGTAGATCAAAAGGACAAGAGGTCCAAATCTAGGAATCCTAATAATTCCCATAGCTCAAGACTATCGAGTGTTGGAATCAGGAAGAACCGCACTACAAAAATCATGGAAGTTAACCGCACTACAAAATCAAAATGGTAAGAATGCATCAAGGACAAACATGGTTGTAAGGTAAAGAATTACTTCCACCTCGTGAGAGATGATGATCGATACGCTTTTTAGAGAGCAAGGAAGAATCTTGGGTGCTAGACTCGAGCATCGCTTCATGCTACTTCACGTAAAGTTAATTCTTCGAGAAATATGTCTAAACCTCGAAAGGTATATCTTGGCGATGATCAACCACGTATATTATCGGGCAAAGGCGTAGTGAAGATTAAGTTAAACGGTTTTCGTGAGGCGATGTCGCATATTCCGACCCTCGTAAGGAACTTAATCTCTGGGGCTGGCTGGCTGGAAGTGCTACACCACGATCTTCCATGGCGATGATTGAAGATTTCAAAGGCGGTGCACGACACTTGCTCGAGGCAAGAAAAGTGGCACTCTTTACACGACAAATGCCAGGTACACGCTTGTTCAATCACAATTGTAGCAGTGCAATGAAACACCAAACCTGGTGGCACCAGGAGATTGTGCCACGAGCGAGAGGGATTTAAGATTATGCACCAAAAGGAAAACTTCCAGGTTCTAAGGTCAGAGATGGATACGTGCGAAGATCAGTATACTTGGAAAGCAAAAGAGAGTCACTTTTCGCATTATGGCGGTAAACCCCAGCATGCTTAAGGAAAGCTGAGCTTATTCACTGCATGCTCGTGGACCAACAACCGCCTCATCCATCCGGAAACAATACTGTGACTTTCATCGATGATCATTCTCAAGGTATGGTTTACTTTCTAAAAGCATAAGTCCAAGTATTCGAGGCTTTCTAAGATGGAAAGCTATGGTAGAAACGAGACTTGGGTCAAGATCAAAAAGCTCAGATCCGATAACGCGTGAATACGAAGACACCGTGATTCAAAAATTTTTGCTATGAGTACGTGGGATCGAATGGAAAGAATCGCTGCCAGGTGCACGCCAACACAATGGGTGTAAATGAGCGTATTTAACCGAACGTTGACGATGAAAGAGCCGGTAAGCATTCGTATACAACAAGTTCATCACGCTTGGGCGTATAAATAACACGGCAGCCTTTGATCAACCGAGACCCATCCGTTCCATCGAGCATAGAATACCGGAGAGGTAAATGGAGCGAAAAAGAGGTGAAACTATCACATCTAAAAGTTTTCTTCCAGGTAGCATTTCAGGCATATCGATCAAGGTAGGAATAAGTTTGATCCCAAATCCAAGAAATGCACATTCATGCCATGCGAGATGAAGTTTGGCTACCGTATTGGGATGACGAAAACAAGAAAGTTATCCATACAGAGAGATGTGATTTTCAACGAAAGTGGTGATGTATAAGTGACATGCATAAAATAGACGCTTAATGAATCGAGCAGAATGAGTCAAGATTTGCATAGACGCAGATGATGTCCCGTATACTTCCGCAACGTAACCAATTGTAATAAGTCCTCACCAGAGGAACTTGTCGGACAAAGCAAGACACGATTCGATACACCACAACCTCTTACTCCAGCCCTCGTATCGGTATGTCTTCGACCTCACGTGCCTAATGCGAGATACCGAACTATATGTCATTGATCGAGTGGAGTGAGCCCTAACGCGAAGCTTGTCGGACTCGAGATTCCAATAAGCTGGAAATATGAAAGTTAAGAAATGAAATCTCTCATCTCCAACTGCATACACGTGGAACTGAAGCTACCTTACGTGAAAGAAGCACTTCACAACAAACGTACCGGTGAAAGAGGAGTACGACGGTTCCAAGAGATACAAAGCCCACCTAGTTGTCAAAGGCGGTTTCAACAAGGAAAGAGTTGACTACACCGACATTTTTGCTCCCGCTGTGAAGCTTAATACTATCGATCAAGATTGAGCATTGTAGCCATCGAAGATCTTCATCTTGAACTGACGGAAGACTGCGTATTCCTTCAATGGAGATTTAGATGAAGAGATATACATGTATCAAATTAAGGTTTCTGAAAGAGGGAAGCAAGAATACATGACGCGTGACTTAAGAAGAGTTTGTATGGCGTCTCAAACAAGCCCCGAGACAATGGTACGTAAAAGTTTGATAGCTTCACGCACAAGGTTTTTCCGTAAGCGTACGACCATTGTTCATTAAGAGATATAGGTCCAAATTATATCATTTTACTACTTTACGTTGATTTATACGTTAGTAAGGGCTCGTATGGATGATATCGTAAGATCAAGCATCAATTGTCAAAAAGAGTTTGACATGAAAGACTGGGTCCAAAGAAAAAGATTCGAATGCAAATCACAAGAAATAAGAAGAAAGGATCCTTGCAGCTATCTCAAGCAGTAGTACATCAATCGTGTTTTGCACAGATTCAACACGTAGCGATGCCAAGCCGTTAGAAGCACACCCTGGCTAGTCATTTTCGCTATCCAAGGATCAATTCCTCGGACGCAGGAAGAGAGAGAATTCACGGCTAAGGTTCCTTATGCCTCACCATTGAAGTTTGATGTACGCATGAATGGTCCAGACAGACCGCATATGGCCACGCATGAGTTGTTAGCGCATTTATGTCAAACCAGGGAAAACCTTATCGTAAGCAATCATGGATTTTGAGGTATCATGCGAGCATCACGTAAAAAAAGTGTTGTACTTTAGTAAAGGAGAGTTAAAAGTACAAGGATACGTAGATGCGTGACTTCGAGGTGAAGTTTGATCAAGAGCACTACACCTGCTATATATTTATCATTTAACTACAAATCATAATGGATGTCAAATATTAAAATTGTCACTCTATCCACTACAGGTATGGTACAGTATGTGAAAGAATCAGTTTAGTAAAGAGATTTATACTACGTTTGTTAACCCAGTCGGGATTCAAACAAGAGAAGAATGTTCGCGATAGTGATAGTAAAGCAATACACTTGGCGTAAGAATTCAAGATTTCATTCTAGAACCAAACATATTGACTTCATATCACTTCATCGATCTCTGTAAGATGATGTGTTAATACCTAGTAACATTCCGCGAAGAAAAATCCGCCAGAGATATGTTAACAAAGGTGGTGATTATTGGGACAAATCAAGTCAGGCTCAACTTCAGCTTGGTTCCGCTTGCAGTAACAAAGACTAGAAAAGTCAAGATTGATTTGCGCGCTTACGCTACATTATCAAATCACTTGAGTGGGAGATTGTTAGGGAGATTATTGTTATAAAGTTCTTAATTTGGGCGAGCAAAACATGGAACAAAACAAGGAGTAAAACATGGAGCTTAATTTAGGAGCAATTGCCGAATCCATTAATTTAAGCGAGTAATTCAAGCGAGTGAATTTTCCTATAAATAGATGTGTAATCAGAATTTAATTAACCATCCAAAGTTGCTCAATCCAATCGAGAGAAAAGCCTTAGAGAGAAAAGCTTTTGTGAGAGAAAATTGAGAGTAATTTTCTTTGGTTGTAATCGGCCTGAATAGTGAGTGTTGTAAACACCTCGTAATTTCTCCCTTTAAAGAAAAGATCTCATAGCAGGTCCGAGACGTAAGTTAAGATCGTCAACTCCGTTATCAAATTTTGTGTGTTATTTTTCTATTCTTGCTTTCTCATAAATCTGGCTTATCGGGAATTTGCGTTATTTCCCAACAATCATTAGTCTGAAATTTTAGAACTTTTGATTTGTGGGTTCTTGGCATTTTGATTGTAATACTAGTAAGTGAAAAGTTTGTATGAATTTTGGAGTGGCTGGTTAAATTGAAGAATTTAAATCTCCTTTGCATGTCATGTCATATCCAAAACTCTGATGTCTTACTAGAAGATATCTTATGTCTATCACTCTTTATGTGACCATTGTATTTACTTTAATTGCATGTTTTCATGTACTCTCTACTTTATGATTGTAGTCTGTTTCTACTTAAATAACATGGAAGTGTAATCTTTCTTAACAAATGACAATTTGAGGAATAACTTGATTTCTATTGGAGCAGACCAGATTACATAACGATTTTCAGAGGCAAAAAGGAGAAAATGGCTTGAGATTAACCCTGAATCGTCAAGTAATGAAGACCGTGTAGCTTTTGAGACATATATTATAACTTAGTGGCATCGATGAAAATGTTCCATTTACCTAAACCTGAGCGACTCAATGGTTTGTTCCAATCCACTTATGTTAGTTGAAATGTGGATTAGAAGAAAACCAGGTTCGCTCATATTATTCCCTCTCCATTATGCTTTATGAATTTTATGCAGGACGTGCTGCTATGGTAGGGTTTTTTATGGCTTACGTTGTTGATAGCTTGACTGAGGTCGGTTTGGTCTATCAGATGAGTGCTTTGTTTGCTGCAAAAGTAATAGTTTATAGCTGTGGCCAGAGTACTTCTAATACACAAGAACGAGGTTTTTGAAACTCTGAATAAGTTGGTGGATGAGTCAACTTTCTATGACAAGCAGTGGCAAGCAACTTAGCAAGATGACAGCTCTAATAGTTCTTGAGATGGCTACTTAAATTGTTGTCCTGAATTTGGCCTTTGAATGAAGACTTATTCTGCACTTAGAAAATATGAAATGAGATTTTCTATATATTGCAATTTATTTATAGGTGACACGAGATCTATTTATAGGAGAAACTATAAGAACAAAATCACACAAAATCATTATAATAAGCACCAAATTATTGGCATAAGTAATTTTCTAATTTACTACATTTTCCTAAATTACATCATTTGGCTAATAGTATAAATATTAACAACTAATAAATCATTTTATTTAACTACCAAATCTTTTCTTTTTCAATACTCACTCTAAGTTGGTTATAAAGGAATATTTTTTATAACTAGCGTGCCAATTAGGCTGTCAAACTAATTTGTAAGAAGAAATATATCTACAATTTGCTCGAAAGTAAGAATGTATAGCATACATATCAATCCATTTTCTAGCTTTTCCTTGATGAAGTATTGTCTACCTACACGTGCTTTGTTTTATCATGAAGCACTTGATTTTGAGCGATAAAAATAGTAACTTTATTATCACATGAAAAACTCTAATAGATTATATGTCTTCAATTCCTCCAATAGTGTCTTAATTCACAACACCTCACAAATCCCATTAACAATTGATCTAAACTCATCCTCTACGCTATTTCTTGCTACTATATTCTGTTTTTTTTTTACTTCGCTAGGTGACAAGGTTGTCTTCTACAAACATACAATAGTTAGAAGTTGATCATCTATCAAAAACACTCTAAGCCGAATCTACATATGTATAAGCTTCAACTTGTAGATGTATATGGTTTTTGAACAACAAACATTTTCCGAGATTTCTTTTAAATATCTAAGAATTCTATAGACTGCATTAAAGTGTTCTTGTCCTAGTGAATGCATGAATGAGTTAACCATGCTGATTGCAAATGTTATATCTGGATGTCTATGTGACAAGTAAATCAATATTTTGAAAAATCTATGATATTGTCATCTATTAAGAATTTCTCTAATTTTAGATGGTTGTAGCTTAATATTGGACTCAATTGGTGTCTTGATTGGTTTAAATTCTAACGTATCTACTCATTGAGTAAATCAAGTACATAATCACGTTGATTCAAAAATATATTTTCTAACTCCATTCCAAGAAAATGCTTTAATTCACCCAAATCTTTGATCTCGAATTTAGCAACAAGTCCTATTTTCAACATCTCTAATTCTTCATTTCATCAACTGTCAATATCATATCATCTACATAAACCATTAAAATTGCAATCTTGCCTTCACTACTATGCTTGTAAAACATGGTATGTTCAACTTGGCCCTGATAGTAGCCACGACTCATCATATCTCCCAAAAATCTCTCAAACCAAGCCTTAGGGGACTGTTTGAGACCATATAAGGACTTTTTTAGTCTACAAACTTTGTTTGGTCCCAAGTCCTCCTCAAATGTAGATGGTAGATTCATAAAAACCTCTACTTCAAGATTTTTATTTAAAAATGCATTTTTCACATCTAATTGACGTAATGTCCAATTGAAATTTACAACTAAAGATAACAAGATTTTGATTGAGTTTATTTTGGCTACAGGAGCAAAAGTTTCCAGATAATCAATCCCATGGGTTTGAGTAAACCCTTTTGCTACTAGTCTTACTTTGTATCTTTCAATGCTACCATCAGCTTTAAATTTCACTATAAAAACCCATTTGTAACTTACTATTTTTTTCTTTAGGTAAATTTTCCCGAGTACTACTTCTTTTAAGAGCATTCATCTCTTCTTTCACTGCTAATTTTCAATTCGGATCAGCTAGAGCTTCCTTAATGTTTCTCATGATAAACACATGTGAGATTTTTGAGATAAAAGCTCTATAAGTATGAGAAAGTTTGGTATAAAAAAGGCATTTCGCAATGAGATATTTATGATTGTTAATGCAAGTTCGAGTTCCTTTCCTAACAGTTATAGGAATACCAAGGTCTGATGGTTTTTGAAGAAAAGAAGCAACAAGAATTAAAGATGATTTTTTGAAAAATAGGATTTATCTTCAAAAAAGGAGACATCTACATTGACAAAAAGTTTTTTCGTTCAGAGATTATAACATTTATATCACTTTTTATTAGGATTATATTCTATGAAAACACATTTTTTACCCAAAGATCAAGTTTGGATAGAGTATTATTGAATACATGAACAAAACAATGTAACCAAAAACTTTTAGAAATAAATTCGAATACATTTACAATAAGGGAAAATTTTTTTTTGAAACATTCCAAAGGTATACTATATTTTAAAACATGTGTGATCAATATTAATCAAATAAGAGGATGTTAAAACAACATCTCCCTGAAGATAATTTTGAGCATTCATTGAAAACATTATAGTACAAGCCATTTCAAGTAAATGTTTAGTTTTTTGTTCAACAATCCCGTTTTGTTGAGGTGTATCCACATAAGTAGATTGACGATATACACCTTTTTCTGTCAAAAACCTTCCCAAACGTTCATTAAAATACTCAATGCTATTATTAGTGTGAAGAATGCTATTTTTTGTTTGAAATTGAGTTTCAATCATGTTGTAAAATTGCTTAAAAAGTTTTTCAACCTCAAACTTCTCATTCATCAAATAAACCCAACACAAACGAGTATGCTCATTTATGAAGGTAACAAACCATTTCTCCTGGAGATAGCACTAACTCGTGAAAGTCCACAAACATCACTATGTATTACATAAAATGGTTTTGAAGAAGTATAAAGTTTTGACAAATAGATACTACAATGACTTTTAGATAAACAATAACTTTCACGTTAGAATGATAAACAATCCAAACCATTAAATAAAGTAGAAAACAAATGTTTTAGATATAGAAAGCTAGGATTCTCTAGTCTTAAGTGCCAAAACATTATTTGTTTATAATAAGAATTAGAATTAACACTACTAAGAGCTTAAGCCATTTTATTACCAGAAATGTTACCATCAAAGTAGTAAAGTCCATCTATCATCTTAGCATTGCAAATTTTCTTTCTCCGAGCTTCAATCCTAAAATTCACAATAAGAATCATAGAAAATAACACGACAATTAGATCTTTTAGTTAGTTTGCTCACAAATAAAAGATTACAAGCTAGTTTAGGAACATAAAGAACATATTTAAGATCTATACTCATGGATAATTTTATCAAACATTTTCCTACAATGGGTGAAAAACTACCATCTACTATTCTAATTTTTTCAATGCCAGAACATGGTGAATAAGTACTAAAAAAGTTGTAAAGGCTAGTCATATGATTAGAGGCTCCAAAATCAATGATCCGTGGAGCTGAATTTAAACAATAAGAAAGGGCATGAGTTGTACTACCCGAATGTGCAAGAGAAACACTAGGAATACCATATGAAGAATTAGATTTCAACAACTTAAGAAGGTGATCATTGGGTGAAAAACTACCATCTACAATTTTACATCATTTGATTAATTGTGTAAATATCAACCGCGAACAAATCCTTTCATCATTTAACTACCAAATGTTTTCTTTTTCAACACTTATCTCTAAAAAGTTTCCTCTCTCTGTTTACTGTAAGTACTCTGTGCCAATAGAAATTTAAGATTTATATATTGTATCTTAGAATCTTCCTTGCAACATTAATTGTTCTATACTACTAAATGAGGAAAATAAAAGGATTTTTTTTTCGGGTCTTCTATGCAATACTCTCTAGCTATTTAAGAGGACTAGTTCATTACAAATAAAAAATAAACCTTTAACAGTTTAAGGTCTGTGATATCAACAATCCATGGAGTGTATTACATATATATCGATATCCATGAGGTCATCATTTTGAAAAGAAATGACACGTTACACGTATTAGCATACTAAACTTTGTTTTGACAGTGTAGTTAAATATTCGTTATATTAGTAATCTTTCAATGTGTTTTTTCTTTTGTTTTGGCCAACATGAGATATTAATATACAAGCGATCGGTCTTTGCATGTCAAAAGATTTAATTTACAATATTCGATTAATATGTTAGGAACCTTGTTTACAATAACAATATTATATGGTTTCGTAAGAATTTGTTATGACCTCCTCTGTTTGTACTCATATTATTTTCAAACACGAACCTCCCATTCTTGGTGATCATAAATAAACCATCATTCGGTCTACAATAAGGTTAGGGACATATTGAGTTGTAATAATGAGTTTTGTTTCATATAATGCCAGTAAGGTTGCCTCTAGATTTTTATTTCAAGGTTTTATATATGGCTGTGAGTTTATTTTTATTTGGGTGAGGGGATAATAAATTTAACCTTAAAAGATATATATGTTGGAGAAATAAATGATTATTTCTAACCTTTAGTAGTGCAATAAATTATTATTTCTAGCGTTCTAGGGGTGCCAGTAAAACTACTTTGCATCATCGTATCATGAAACAAAAACATACAGGCAACATAAAACTACTTACATCGTCATAATAAAAGAGTCCCATTTAAATTGGCATAATATTAATGAAAATGTACACGAAAAAAGGAACAGACAGCATACAAGAATGTGTAACAACCTTACCTTGATAAGAAGCAAGAGGCATACAGAATTTAGTATTGGCCAGCTCAAGTGCAGGAAAGAAGCTAATTATGTCATTATTATTTTGACATGTTATTATTATTATTTTCATTCTACTATTTATGTTTTTGTTTTAAGTTGGGTTGTACTTTTGAGTTTTCCATGATGTAACCAAAAATTTCAGGAACAAAAATAAACTAATTATTAAGATTAAATTTTCCAGAATAAGATGAAACAAAAACTAATTATTATGGAAGCATTGTAATAAACTTTTAAGATACATCGAATTATAAAGAACCATTATTGGTAGCCCATAAACATGTTAAAACTTCAGTTTCTGATCTAACTGATGTTTTTGGTACAACAAAGGATAGTAGAGAAATGTAATACATCAAAGTTAAATCAAGCAGCACTAGTAATGTATTGAATTGCCTGCTTGCATATGCCAGTCATTGTTTCTTCTGGACCATAAACCTACAAGAGAACACAGCAATGCAAATAAATTAAAGGACTTTCGTTCTAGAACGAAGGGTCACTGAAGTCCATTATTTTTAACGAAATTACACTTTAGACACATAACTATTTGGTGGGATAGCATAAATCCGCTACCTTTACAAATTCCTGTTGTAAATGTAATGAACTTGAACTATCACACTTAATAGGTAAGAACTAAAGTGAACTTTTGTTAAAGGAAATAGACTTGTGGACTATCCCTTTTCCTTCAATCTACTTGATGGGTCAAATGTAAAGATGGTAAGAAGAGTCACTTTTCTATTCTATCATATATTGATCATGGGTAGTACCTCAATAGGAATGCCAATTTCCTCTCCAAGCGCTCTCATTTTTGCAAGGCCCATTTGGTAGTTGGGTCCTCCTCTTCTCACATAGATGTGCATCCTTGCTGCTTTAAGTTTCGATTCCTACAACATGACAATCTTTATTTTCAAAATCTTACACTTTGAAGCACAGTCAAATTACGCCATGATATGGTTGGTTTTTGCTCACCTTCTCTTTCAGCGCACGGATGATGCCATTAAAGGTGGCTGCTACATCGGTAAAGTTAGCTATTCCTCCTCCAACTACAAGGGCTCTGGCATGGCCATCAGGATTAGCAGTGGCACACTGTAGAAAAAGAAAGATTATTTATTCATCAAGAGAATAAATATGCATTGAAAATATATATGATTTTAGAATTAGTAGAGAGCCGATAATGTGATCATGTTTAGAAGAACAAGAGGAATCTTTACATCAATCACAACTCTGGCATATTGCAATACTTCCTCCTCATTTGGTGCTCCACTATATTCAGCATAGTTTCCGAGCTCAGAAGCATATCCAAGATCACCAACCTGAGCAACACATAATCTTTTAGTTTATAATAAAATCAGCAACGAGGAGACACAAATCTAGTTAAAGTTCTGAGTCACAGAAAACGCACTGTATCAGCATAAATGACACTTGCACCTCCTCCAGCTACCATAGTCCAAATTCTTCCCTTTGGATTCAGGACTGTGAATTTGAGTGATGCACTAGTCTGCAATTTAGATAACTTTAATAAGGTCCTAGCTGAAAGGGCTAATTTTACATTCAATGATCAGAGGCTTGATTATAGAAAGACGAATTCTGTGTTAGACAGTTCTAAGAGATTCACTACAGAAAGAAAAGGAAAAAAATAAAATTGACCGAGCTCTGAATATGCTATATCCTAATGGCAGCTTTCTAGAATATTAACTGTATCAGGAGCATTTGCAAGTTATAACCAAACCGTGGATACTTGAAGAATTAGAAACATCAAGGCTATTTCTTAATGGGTATTAAACTGAAATTAACATTGGTGTGAGTGAGTTATCTTAGGGAGAAGTCTTCAACAAGTGAAAATAGAATCAGATTATTCATTATATGACATATTAACAATTGTTACCTTCTCATCCAATCCATGAATGAAGCTTTCTGTAGGACTCATAACTCTCCCAAATGGCATTGGGAACTCAATATCACCCCACCTGCAACAAGGACATCATGTTAGATGGTATTGGAGGAAGATGTTAGACGGCTTAGTTATAAAAACGAGAACTGTGACCACTTTTCCGGTTAACATATAACCAACAATTCAAATAAATGAGACGAACTTTTTGAAGTTCTTGAAATTAGCAGTGTCATCAAGCTCGCCTCTCATATCCAAAGGATACGGCCTTCCGTCAACCAATGTGAAGGGATTCATCTCAAGGAAGGTGAAGTCCAGATCTGAAAAAGAAGAAACAATGTTAACCACTAATTCGAATACCTATTAACTTTGTTTCACCCATGTAATTGTCAAAAGCTTCTGACATACCTTGAAATAGAGCAAAAACAATTGTTATGAACTCCTCAATCACCCCTTTGATCTGAATTACAAACATCAAAATCATGACGAATGAGAAGACACTAGAGCAAATTTGTTTGTATTATTGTCAAATTATTTAATGAAATGATTGAATTAAAGAAAAGCAAGCCTTATCATGTGTAACAAATGATATCGGAAAAATTACAAGAGTTTAAAACAAAAAATGCAAATCAGTTACCTCCAAGGGGAGCGTTGCAACTAATGGAGCACATACTTCTGAAGTAAAAGCAGATCCAGTTGGGACAGAAATTGTTTTGACCTGTACAGAAATGAATCTCTAGTTAGATCTGGTGCTTCAAGGTAAAGATAAAATAAGAGGGCAAGGAGAAATGAATATAAAACAAAAGACAGCTATTCTAAATATATACTTAAAAATAATAATTTGAAGATCCAGATTACCTTGTCCCAGTTCTCCTCAATTTCAATCCCTCCACATTCAGAAAAGCTTATGCTTGAACCAAGTCTCTCTGAAACAATATTTAGATAAAACTCTTCATCGTGAGGAATGAAAGGTTCTACAATGAATGTTGTTATGGGTCCTTTGCACCCACCCATCTCCACCTGTTAGCCAAAGGATGAAACAGAAGATAAGTTATAGTCTAGGCCTTAAATAGTATGTATTTACAGGTTTTACATAATGAAATTGTCTAAAGTAATATGTCAGTTGAACATAATATGTACATATGTTAGTGATGTACATTATTTATGCACATGAGTATAATGAACATATAAACATATTATTTTGGGGGATTTAAATTGAAAAGTTAAGTTGGAATCATGATTATTTAAGTTTAAACCATGAATATAACAGAAATAATCCATACCTCTTTGCTAAGGCGCTGCTTGACAAAGGTAGCAACTTGAGCAATATCAAGATTCAAAGCAACCAAACCGCTCTTTCCACGCTTTCCAAACAACATGTCAGGCTTCACAACCAGTTTGGAAGATGAAAGCCAAGGCTCCTTGTTTGCTAACTCATTGAAATCAGTGGATTCATTAACCTATGGCATAATACAAAACAAACCCACTATTGAATGAACCAAAATACAAGC
The DNA here is from genome assembly GCA_033030585.1 of Hippophae rhamnoides. Classification (NCBI taxonomy): domain Eukaryota; kingdom Viridiplantae; phylum Streptophyta; class Magnoliopsida; order Rosales; family Elaeagnaceae; genus Hippophae; species Hippophae rhamnoides. Next base: position 20,759,841 of record CM065438.1, on the reverse strand, counting down.
CAACCATGATAAATTAGGTTATAAACAATTCAATATATAACAAATTGAAATTTCAAAGCGCCTCCTTAATCAAAGAAATTGAAAACCCACTGTCATTCAACTGTAACCAAATATATCCAAATTCGATTATTTAGAAGGTAGATCAGCTTTGACCAAGCCACAGAATTCAGAAGAAAGTTGATCTAATGGTTCAGAATAGAGAAACGACGAACTGACAAACCAAAAGTTCCATGTCGAAGGTCTACAAAAGAAAATCGAAACTAACATTCATAAAATCAGCATGAGAAACAAAGACTAACCTGTGCGGATTTGATAGGCAATTCGTAACCAGCAAGCCTCTTGAAGTGTTCCTTCAACAGTCTCTTGGAATCATACTCTCTGATCTTCTTGCGTGCCATTTCACCTCCTAATTCTTAACCAAATTTTTTTTTTAAAAAAAAAAACCCATTTCAGATCCACATCGAAACATTTGACCATAACAACAAAATCGTTGCTTTGATAAATTTTCATCCCAGGAAAGAATAATAGAAACAAGATCAAGGATATGGAAGAACAAAAATGGCAATTTATATTGATAAAATAGAAATTACCGTTAAGAAAGAAGCTGAAGAGATGTGTTAACTGTAAAGATAGATAGATTCAATACGTACAGGAACTGAGATTTAAAGCAATTTTGAAGCCCATTTGCTTGTTTATTTATATAGAGGTAGAAATTAAACTTTGTAATTTCTTTGAAAATTTTGCAAATTTATTATTTTATTTATTAAAACTAAAAATTAATGAATTTTCTGATCAATAAACTAATCAATTTCGATTAACAGTTGGTCGAGAGACGAAGTGTGAAAAATTATGATTGAATGAGATCGGGAACACTTCATTAGATGTAAATGTAATACACATGTGGCACCTACCCCCACCTTCTTGGACCGTCGTTTAACAATTATTTTACGTTTCCTATTTTTTGTAGGAATTTATTTGATGCGTCGCGTTCAAACTAAATTGGTGTTCTCATCCCCTTAAGCACCGTTGTTTTATTATACTAATGAGTCAAGTAGTTTGGAAGAAAATAATCTTCGCTCTGGTCCAAAAATGGAAACTTGAATTAATTGTTGATATATCAAATAAGAAATTGACAAGTGGATTTTGTATTTTCTTTTGTTTATTGCTGTGGAGTTTTTGGGTTGTTCATCATTTGGTTGAATGTGTATTGCGTGTTTGTCAAATTTGGAGGTCTGGTATATATTGCCATTTGAGGAAGTAGGTACCTAACACTCTCCCTCTATTTTATTCATTTTCTATAATTTTTTTTCTTTATATTCACACCCACCATTCATTACTAAACCATTAAGGAAAAATATATGAATAAAAAACTGTATTAGTTAATAAATAAGCTTAATTATTTTTAATTATTACAAATTTTTATTGTTTAATAATACTACTCAACTTTTATTCTCCAAAACTTTTTAATATATATATATATATATATATAGTTAAATACGTGGTTTTTTTTTAACATATTGTATTTAGCGTATAATGTGCTTTCGAATGATGTACCAATGCCACATGCATTTAGGTAAGTTTAGTTTATTAATTTTTAAATTAAATTTCTCTTAAAAATAAAAATAAAAAAGTGTTAAATCAAGTCTCTCAAATTAAGTTTTAGTGTCTTTAATGTTTTAGATTTAAAAATATGTTTTCTAATTCATCAACTTGAAAAATAATGGATCATGTAGAAATAATGATGTTTTTATTAAAATTTATTATTTGATATTATATTATTAAAATATGATTAAAATTCAATTCTTTAATAATAATAAAAAAAGGAAAATTAATATAAAAAAATCACAAAATAAACATTAATTTACATTCAAAATTTAGCTACCAAACAAAGACTTAAACCCATTTTCAAATTAACATAATTAATATTGTTATATTTTTCAGCTCTTTCTATAAGTGTGTTTTTAGTTTAAGGACATTGCCATTGGAAGTCGTCTCCAAACAAAAGTTGAAAATAAATATAAGAGATAAATGCACAAGAGAAAAGTATACTAGCATAATTTTGTTATATAAGTTAAAATAATTTAATTTTTATTTTATTTTTTATAATATATTAATCTTTTTGTTATAAAAATGGAACAACATACCGAAAATTAGTTAAATTTTTTTATCAATTTTATAGTTATTATTGTATATAGTTAAACAAAATTTATAAAATTGATATATTAATAAAAATTGAAATAATATGAAAAAAATAAAAGCCAAATAAATAAATTATTATTTATTATTTTCATGTCATTATTTTAAAACAAAATGAATATATTACTACAAAAATAATAAGTTGATTAAATTATTTTTCTTGATAACTAAAAAAACTTATACTTTCCTCATAAATATAAATATTCTTTCAAACAAAAAAATAGTTCTTATTAATCAACTTCTCCTTCTTAATACAAATATTTTTTTATTTTTATTTAGTATATTTATTCACATAATTTTATTTTTAAATTTAGTTTTAAAAAAATATGTATTTTTTTTGTTATAAAAATTATATATGTACTATATTTTTAAACATATAAAAATATATTGTTTTACATTATATAAAAAATAATATATATATATATATAATGCATAAAGGTGGGATAAAAATAAAAATTAATTTATGAATAGAGTTATAATAAGTTATTAAACTTATAAACATTCGCAATAAACTTTTAAATTATATTTTCAAGTAAAATAATAAACCTTTACACACTTACCGTACACATCCTCACCTCCTGTTACACATCTATAGGCACACCTTAGTCATTAGCCGAGTTTGATCGCACGCCATTTGAGACAACTAGGTTAACTTTTTAATTTCGAAACAAAATAATTAAGTTGTTGGTTTTTTTTCTTTTCGGAAATTAAGTACTTAGTCTGGTTTGATTTACCTAAATTCAATTTTCCTTTTTTTTCTAACATTTTCTTATGGCATTTAAGTTTTTGTTTTGGGTTGGTATCTTTGAGGTATTTTTATTATTTATTATTTTTATTTTTAACTAATATTTTTAAAGTATTCTATCTAGGTTACTATTATTTATTATTATCAATTTAAATAATAATGGTATCTTTAAAATATTATTATTAAAATTGATTAAAATAAGTAAATTAAATAAGGATACTTTAAAAATATCAACGAAGAATAAAAATAAAAATAAATATTGATATTTTAAAAGTACATATTTACTTTATTTTTATTAAATAAAAAAATATTATAAAAATTAATTTAAAATTTGGGAAAAGCTTAATAAATCTAAATATCTAACATTTTTTTATGGTATTTAATTCTTTGTTTTGGATTGGGTTGATATCTTTGAGATATATTTATTTTTGTGGTCGATATTATTTTTAAAATATCCTTATTTAAGTTATTATTATTTATTTTTATCAATTTTAATAATAATATTACATCTCAAGTATCATAATTAATTGATATTATTATTAAAATAAATATTAATAATTTAAATAAGAACACTTTGAAAATATCATAGAAAAATAAAGATAAAAAAGAATAAAAATATATATTCGTTTTATTTCTATTAAATAAAAGAAATATTATAAAGATGAGTTTTAAATTTTAGCTTGGAGGGGTAAATAAATCTAGATCTCTAACATTTTTTCAGGGCACTTGAGTCTTTGTTTTGGGTTAGTATCTTTGAAAAATATTTATTTTTGTGATGGTATCTCTATTTTTATTTTAATATCTTTTTATTTTTATTCCTAACTAGTAATTTTGGAATATTTATTATTTAAATTACTAATAATTATTTTGATCAATTTTAACAATAATGATACATTTGATATATCTTAATTTATTGTTAAAATTGATTAAAATAGATATTAGTAATTTAAATAAGTATACTTCGAAAAGTGTATCAAAATAAGAATATAGATATTTTAAAAATATCAATTTATTTTATTTTTATTAAATAAAAAAACATTATAAGGTTTAGTTTTAAATTTTAACTTATAATAAAAAGAATAATCATATCATCTTATAAATATTTAAATCAATTTAATACATTAAAATAAAAATATCAAATTGAATAACAATGCATCTAACTAAAATAAAAACTATCCACTCAACACAATATATTTATTAGACTATATTGATTAAGTTTTCCTTCTCTTTTATTGTAACTTGTAAATTTTGATCCTTCGCCTACTAAATGAAAAAGAAAAAAGAGCAAATAAATTTTTTTTTATTTAAAATGAATACTTATACTTATCTATGACTTGTATTTATCATAATTTATCTCTGACCTGCTATATATAATACCCAATTCGTTTTTGCAGCAAGTTAATATATAATTTGTCACATATTTGTGACAAAACTTCTGAAAACAACGTTCATAATATTTATTAAAATATTTAATCATAAAAAAATTATTATTTATATTAAATTTATTTATTTTTATTTAAATAACTTAACTTAATATTTTATATTGAATATATACTAATCATAATATTATTTAAATTCAATACAAGTCACTTAAACAAGTTCAATCTTTAACTTCGTGCAAAAAAAAAGTCAAACTTAAGAGTCGGTACAAAACAAAAAAAGAAAAAGGTCAACACTGTACAACCGCGCTCTCTCCTTGACTGGCTATTTCATTATTATTATTATTATTATTATTATTATTATTATTATTGTCCTAAACTGATTGACTTTACTATAAAATCACAAATGGCTATGGAAGAAGTTATTATTTTTAAGTATATAATGATATAATATTTTAAATTAATATAATTTATTTTTAAAAAATTAATAACCAATAAAAATGGAGAGAAAACAATATAATTAATAGAAATATATTTTTTTAAAATAATAAATAATAACTGTTAATTGTTGTGTTTTGTAATTATTAATTTTAACTAAACAAAGAGTATCAAATTAACCAGTATTTTACAATTATTAAATTTACGGTTCATAGGTCTAGGATTTCAAGTCACATATAACTGTAGCCTTAGAAAGAAAAAAAAATTTGTCACATGTTGAATTTGATCACTCGAACATGTTAAAAAAGTATATATATTATAGTTTAATAATATTGATATTATATATAATTGATTGAAAAAATAAATTTAATTGTATTATTTAATTATTATATGACAAATTAATAGTTACCGATCAATAACTTCATAGAATACTTAAAAAAAAAATTGAGTTATTGACCAAGTCATGCTCTATTTTTTTTTTCCCTCATGTACGTGGCTTAGCTCATGAACCCACATGGAGGATGTTCTTAATACTTCGGAATTTTTATTAATTAATTAATTAATTAATATTTCAAAACAACGTGTAACTGATTTAGGATTATAATTTTTGAAACAAAAATATAAATATCACACGGATATATCATTTGAGTTAAATTAACTTTTATTTGTATTTGGTTATTTATAACGAAATATTTATGTTATTTTTTAAAAAAAATTAAGTGATCATATTATTTAAGATAAATTTATCTCAAAACTAAATTATTAAGATAAATACCTAAGATTTTCATTGTTATGATTGGTTCGATTTACAAACTAATAAAAAGTCATAAAATTTACTAAAATACTTATATCTTATATGAGATTTATGTATATATAACACATTATATGTATACATATCGATTACATAAGAAGTATACGTTACACTGTCAAAGAAGCACAAGAATAAAAGAACACATATTTTAAAGTTGAGGTCAATTATACCATGGTTCGATCTAAAGATCAACTTTTTAACACGAAGTGTCTTACGTGTAGACAAACTTATATTACTAGTATCGTTATGGACGTAAATATAAACAAATTATTTTTGGTTAACTCGTCTGATGACTCGTGATGTTAGAAGAATCGAACTCTAAGTCAATTCATATATCTAAATATTTTACCTTAAATTATATTATTCTCAAATTTGTACCACCATAATCTTAAAATATATGTTATATTCATTATCTTGGTTTATTTTAAGAGGTCTAATTCTTCAACTTTAATACAAACATATGATTTAAAAATATATTTTCAATATAAATTTTTTTAGTTTTATTTTCTTGGACAGAAATTATAATAGTTATTTTTTATATAAAAGTTTTATTTTTTTTAAAATCATATTATTTAAACGTTTAAAAATCTATAAGTAAATTTATTAAAACCCTTGAGAAGCAATAGTATATTTAACTTTAAAAAATATATATATTGATACTTCTTTTATTGGATTCTATAATCTCCTTATCGGATAAACATCCAATTAGATAACGATGTTATAATAATTTTTTTAATTTATTATTTTTATTATTAAAATATTTTTTTAATTAATTATTTTGATCAAAATTGATCAATTTGTTCGAAATATTTAAGTTATATATGTAACAAGTGAGTTAAAAGCTTACTATAAATAAGGTAATGAACTTATAACTTCACGTGTCATATACTGTGAGTTAAAGTTTTTGATTAAATTTGTCACATTTTGGTTAAAATAGTTGATTTAAAATACAAAAATTAAAAACAAATCACATAATATTAATAAATATTATTTTATATTATTCATTACTTTTAAAATATATTTGAAATTTCTGAGTAGAAATGTTAACGTGACAAAAAGTTAGGGTGGAGAGGCTATTCCCATCTCTCATTTAAATAATTACGGGAGCAGGGCGTGAACTCTCCATTGGAGTTTTAGATATGTTACAAAGATCAAATTTTGGGAAAATCATATTTTTTATACTAAATTAGGTAATATATATTTTATTTTTTAATTTTATTATTTATTTAATTTAATATGCTAAAATTAAGTATTTTAATTTTGATAAATTCTTAGATTATTCAAATTGATATAGACTAATTGAATAATTATCAATTTTTATCTTGATTAGGAGATTGTGTAAACCTTAATTGAACAATATATAAAGATCATTTAGGTTATAGTTCTCAATACATCAAATGATAAAATAATTTCTCTTATTTCCATTTGAAAGAAAGACGATGGTCTCATTGAAGAATTAAAATGATTTGGTTGAGAAAAATGATAAACCATCTCTTTGTTCATGATTGAATATAGTAGTATTTTTGCAATAGTAAGCGATCGTTCTCAATGAATCTAAGTATCGCACTCGAATCCATAAATCCTTAATAATCTAACATAATGTAAATTTTAAGATTTTTGGTATTTTGTTATAGTATGTTTACATCTAGAATCTGTTCATGACATTTAGTATCAAATATCAATTGTATATTAAATACTTAAAATGAATATAAAATTTTAATTATATAATAAATTATGTAATTAAATATAATAAACTTAAAATTTTAATTATAAATCATATTATACTCAAAATCTTTTTTTTTATTTTAACAATCATTAAAATAATTATTATTTTACACTATTATATTATATTTTATAATTAAAGTACCAATTTTGTGATAGAAAAAGTATTTTTCAATAAAAAATTGAATTTAACTATAAATTTATACAAATATATAAATTTTTTAAAAAACATATTAAAAAAAATCGAAGAATGAGACAGGTAAGAAGGGTGATCTTCACCATCACCCTACTCCTCACATATCATTCTTCATCGGTATCACCCTACACCATCACCCTTAACAGAACAAATTGACATCATTTCTCTCTCACAACGACCTCAACTATAATTTTGATGTAATATAAACAAAATTATATTTTCCTGAATTTTCTTTAAAATCACAATTATTTTTTTACATTTTTATGTAGTGAAAAAAACACTTTTTAATACCTTATCTTTATATATTGGAGAACAAATTGAGTTTTAAGAGAGAAAATAAAAAGATACATTGAATGAACAATAAATAATAATAACTTAAGGTTTTTCATTGGATATATAATATCATAAGATAAACATAAATGTTGACATATATCCAATCTTGACCCGATTGTATTAGTGTGCATCGATCTTCATTTTTACACGAGTGTGAAATCTATGTCCAAACAATATTATAAGTTTTAAATGGTACATTTAAGGTTCTTTTTAATAAGTAAAATGTACATTTAAAATTATTTTATTATTACAAAAAATTACATATATTATTTCATATTTAACGTTATCTAACATGATATCATTTAAATTTAACTACAATAGTTTAAATTAATTTAATGATAAACTTCATTTAAACCAATCACATTCAATATTATTTTATTATTATAATTTTTTTAATTATTATTAAATAATATTTTAACTAATTATGAACTAATTGATTACCTTTATCAAAAATTAAATTACTAATATGTCATAGTTAAAAATTGTGTTACTTGAATCAACGGTTAGAAAAGTTAGAGGACTTAAATTACCCGTAAATTAGACAAGCCACGTTGTTAGATAAAGTTGATACGCTTTACCTCATTCCTATTATATTTTATTATTCTATTTACTTCATTTGTTTCATATTTGACGAAATTGAATAACCAAAGAGCTTCTATCTTTTCCATAAAATTTAAATTTAAACCTATATAATAAGATAAAAAAAGTCATACTTCATGGATAGTGAAGGAACCAACATTACAATAATAAAGAGTAAAATTTATTATTTTATTATATATAAATTTAACAATGAATAATATATTAAATGTTATAAAATTAAAAATAACTATGTAAATTACACTTTTAAACCATATATTTCAATCTATATATATGAACAGAATTGTTATATGGTATACCATACTTCGAAAAAAATTATTAAATAATTTTAAATAACAATATAAAATTTAATTGGAAGAGGAAAGATAAAATAGAATGGTTAATGCATAAATTCTAGAAAAAAATAATATAAAGTTAATAGGAAAATACTTTTATTACAAATGAATTTTATAAAATAAGGATACCAAATATTTTTAAAAGTAAAAAAGTAAAAAATAGAAAAGGTAAAATTTAGTTTTTTTTTTTTGTGTGTGTGTGTGTTATAAATATCGTGAATGAGTGAAATTTATTTATTTAATAACATGATTTTCACAATTAAACGGGCTTTTAAGACCATAGTGGATGTTTAATATGAGTAATAATTTTTGTCTTTAAACGGAGTAGGTGTAAAAGCCAATCCAAATCAAGTAGTTTTTATCTAATAAAAATAAAAAAAACTAACAAACTAATAATGTTCAACTTTTGCCATCTGGTCAAAAAATGATTTAAGGTTTTAATAAAAACTTTAATGTTAATTATAATTATTTTCTATCTATTTATCTTCTTAAAGTATAATTTAAGGATTTTTTACAAAAAAGTTAAGGATAGTGCTTTAGCCAAAAAAAAAAAAAGAAACTGCAATATAACGATTTAATATTTAAAAAATTCATTATATATTATAATAATTTAGATAAATGAAAATTTTTTATTTTCTAATTAGCTTAATCATTTCTTTTAAGTATTGTAAATTTTTTATTACCAATGTATTGCAAAATTTATTCTCAAGGTTTAAATTTTTAGAGGCAAAACTTTTTATCCTTAAATTTTAGGATTTTTTAAGAAAAATTAATTTTCTTAATATAATGCAAAATTTATTTCTTAATATTTTGGATTTTTTGAAATATTAGGTTTGGATACTTGTGGCTCCCTCTTTAAAATTAATTTTTATTTTTAGATAATTATTTTTTGAAAATATAAACATGACACATAAAGTTTCAAATAATATTAAAATTTGATTATAGTGGAACTTGTATTTTTTGTGTGTTCCAATTTTAGTAAGTGATCATATATTTAAGTGTATAATTCACTTAAAAAATTTAAAAAATGAGGTGCTTTTATCAAAATTAAATAACTATATTACAAAAATGGTATAAATATAGATTATACTATTAAGAGAGAGAGAGAGATAAATTTTTGATGAAAAATTAGTTATTAAATTAATTGATATATATTTCTATTTTTTTATTTTGAATTAGTTATATTCTTGTGGATTGGGAAAAAAGATGATGCGGAATAGTATAAAGAGAGAAAATTAGGTTGAGATTTAAAACGTGAGGATTTATGAAGGAATAAGTTGAATTTGAGTGGAAAGAAGATAAATAGGAGAGAAAAATAAGAAAATTAATAATATTAAAATATAAATAACTAAATCACTTATAATTTTTTTTTATTTTTTTGATATTTTTCATATTAATACAAATTTGTGTCGTGTTTAATTTTTTTTACTATATTTCAAATACGATTAACAATTTATCTTTTTGAATAGCTTAATATCGTAATAATCACTTTATTGGTATTGTGATACCTAACAACATAATTATTTCTTTTAAAAATAATAATATATATTAATTAATTAATTTTTTAACTTTTATTACATAACAATCGCATATAAAAAATATGAATTCAACGCAAATATTAGTTACCTACATTTTTAATTATTATGATATAATCTCTTCAACTCAAAAATTACTCTCACAAATGAATTTATCAGATACGATATCTTCTTTAAAAAGGTACATCAAAATTAGCTATCACCTTTTAACATTAAAGATTATTGAAGCAACATTTTTTATACTATTAAAACAATTCTTTAAGATTAATTGTAAAAACAATACACAAAATATTACCGACTACAATTATTTAGAATATACGATATTAATTATTAAAAAGATACGGTATATTATTGTATAAAAATTTGTGAAAAGGTAAAAATGTATAAAAAAATTTGTAACATACAACTCAACATTATGAATATGTATTAAGGGTGTCCATAAACCGGACCGGACCGGTTTAAATTGAAAAACTGGATCGAATCGAACTAAACCATTGAAACTATTCGATCTGGTCCGTATTAAGTAAAACCAATTTTCAAACGGTTCAGTCTGGTTATAAAAATTATAAACTGGTCAAATCGAACTGGATCGGTTTTCATAAATAATTAATTTTTTTAATTAACTGTATCTATATATATATATATATCAAGAATTCGCGTTACCATTCTAATCTAACCCAAATTCATTTTCACCGGTTGTTTACGTTTGCGTCTTTGCAAGAGCAAGACTCAAAACAACCTTAGCCTAAGTCAGCCGCCGTCATCTCCAGCAGCACTCAACCACCTAGCCATCCTCGCGTCGCCTCCACCACCAGCCAATCTCACGTCGCCTCCACCACCAGCCAATCACCTCTTCTCGCGTAGTCTCGCGTCCTGTTATCCATGGACGAAATAAGTATGTACTATGTAGTGAGCTGACTGTTTCTCCAAACATTCTCAGTACAATTTGGTGTATGAGACATTGTCTGTACTCTGTATTTTGGATTGGTTGTTAAGCCTTTTTGTTTAGTTTCTGATAGGGTTATTTTGAGTTAATGATAAGGTCTTTTTGAGTTTCTGATAAAGTTTTTTTGAATTTCTGATAGGATTTTGTTGAGTTTCTGATAGGATTTTGTTGAGTTTTTGAAATGCATCTTCAAATGAGTTTCTAATAGGATTTTTTTTAGTTTATGATAAAGTTTTTTTGAGTTTTTGAAATGTTTCCTCAAATGATTTTCTGATAGGATTTTTTTGAGTTTCTAAAATGCATCCTCAAACGAGTTTCTGATAGGATTTTTTTAGTTTCTAAAATGCTTCCTCAAATGAGTTTCTGATAGGATTTTTTTAGTTTATGATACAGTTCTTTTGAGTTTCTGATAAGATTTTTTGAGTTTTTGAAATATCTCCTGAAATGAGTTTTTGATAGATTTTTGGACACCCTCAAATTCTATTTCTCTCCTTCACTAGTCGTGTGTACCAAAATTATCAATACATTGTGTTTGTATGTTTCTGATATTGCTTTGAATTATTAGTTTCAATCATTTTATTAAAAATGATAATAAATATCATTTTCAGTTTCAATGTAAATTATATATTCTCAACATTACTAATATTTTATTCATTCTTTAAGCCTCAATTGTGATTGTGATTAAAATAACATGTTATTTTCATGTTTTTCTCTCTGATTTCTAATAAAAAATCAAGCATAAAAAGTCACGTAATTTCTGATTTCAGCCAGTATTAACATACATGTTCTTTACTAGTAGAAAATATAATGTGTTATTTAAGCTACAAAATTGCATATGTTTACGTTTGTTTCGATCTGTTTATAATGAAATAGATAATATTTTGTCCTGTTTATATCATAATCTATCCATCTTGATCTAGTTAGTATGGATTGGCCTGATCTAATTAGTATGCAAAATATTTGAGATTTAAATTTTAGTATAAATGGACACCCCTATATCCAGTCATATTGTTTATAACTAAGATCATTTAGTTATTTCCAGACTAATATTAGGAATATGTACTAATCTATATTCTATATATAGGTGATGATGATTTACTTGAGTTTATTGGACCAAGTCAATTTTCAGACTTTACTATGTCTATGATTGAAGACATTGAACCTGAAATTCATCCAGAGGAAATGGAAAATCCACTACAGAATTTAAATGACTCATCTTCAAAAAGAGGAATAAAAGTAAGCAATGAAGAAACCAAAAAATTTCAAGTCAGAATTATGAAATCATTTTTCATATATTTTACCTTATGATGTGGAAAATCCTAGAGCTACATGTCATTATTGTAAAAAAAATTATGTTGCTTATCCCACAAGAAATGGAACTACTTCAATGATATATCACTTCAAAAATTTATGTAAGAAATTCCTAAAGAAATAAATAAATGACAAAAGATGTTAAGTTTTCAAACACAAAAAGAAGAGGGTGATATAACAACTCATAAATTAGTTGTTGTATCATTTGATGAAAAACGTGCTAGAGTTGCTTTGGCAAAAATGATTATTATTGATGAATTGACTTTTAGGATTGTTGAGGGTGAGGGATTTAAAGATTTTATAGCTTAAATTTGTCCTAAGTTTCATGTGTCATCTCGTCAAACAATTTCTAGGGATGTGTTTCAACTTTATTTAGATGAGAAAAAAAGTGAAAATTTTTTTCATAAGTGAAAAGCAAAGAGTTTTTCTTACAAGTGATTGTTGAACTTCAATTCAAAATATTAATTATATTTGTCTAACCACTCATTATATTGACAAAGATTGGAAATTACAAAAAAAATTATAAACTTTTGTCAAGTTGAGAATCATAAAGGTGATACAATTGGGAGAGTGATAGAATATAGTTTGCGTGATTGGGGTATATGTAAGGTATTCACCATAACACTTGAGAATGCTTCCTTGAATGATACGAATGTATCATTCTTGAAAAGGAAGCTAAAAAATTGGAATGATGGACTTGTTATAAGTGGGGAGTTCTTTCTTGTGCGATGTTGTGCTCACATTTTGAATTTGGTTGTAAGAGAAGGACTTAAAGATTTTCACAATACTATTATGAGTATTCATTGTGCAGTGAGATATGTTAGATCCTCTCTTTTAAAATTACAAAAGTTTAAAATGTGTTATGTTAAGGAAAATATTGAGTCCAAAGGAAGTGTCGTGCTAGACGTGCCTACAAGATGGAACTTCACATATCTAATGTTAAAATATTCTTTAGATTTTCAAAAAGCATTTGATCATATCGAAGAAGAAGAAAGAACAAACTTTATTTCTTATTTTCATGAGGAGCGATCAAATGTTGCCTCCAACATTAGATGATTGGAAGAATGCTAGTGTTTTTGTCAAGTTTTTGAAGACTTTTTATGACTCTACATTAGCATTCAATGCATCTTTATGTACCAAATCAAATTTATATTTTACAGAATTACATAACATTTAATCTCAAATACTTACATAGTGTGGTTCCGATGATTTGTTGTTAAAAAATACGACTGTTAGTATAAAAACAAAATTTGAGAAGTATTGGGGAAATGTAGATAAGACTAATAAGATGTTGTATGTTGCATTTGTACTTGATCCAAGGTACAAATTGGAGTATTTGGAATTCCTATTTGAAGATATTTATGATTTAGACATTGTTCAAAAATTGAGAGATAATATCAAAAATACTTTTATGGATATGTTCAAAGTTTACTATATGTTAGTGCATGAAAATGATTTTCAATCTAATGTAACTCAATTACAAGATGTAATAGGAAGGATTCCTTCATCTCATGAAGCAAGAAAGATGAAATTTCTTAAACGCTTAGAGGAAAAAAATAGTTTGGAGTTGAAAACTAAGGTTGAGAAATATTTGAACACCACATGTGAAAGTGTCATGTTGGATAAATTTGATATATTGAAATCGTGGAAGGCAAATTCTTTTAGGTTTTTTATCATCTCTCATTGTACGTGATGTGTTAGTAGTTTAAGTTTCAACTGTTGTATCAGAATCAACTTTTAGCATAGGAGGGCGCATTCTTGATCCATTTAGGATTTCTTTGAATCCTAAAATGGTAGAGGCATTAGTATGTAGTTAAAATTGGTTTCGTCCCTCCATTAATGACTTTGTCGCCTTATCAAAATACAATGATGACCTAGAGATTTATGAAGATGTTGATTTAGGTAATTGCAAGACTTAAAAATTATTTCTAATTTTATTTTTTAAATATTATTATCTAATGATATATGATTTTATTTTATTATAGATTTCATTAAAGACACTACATTGATCATTGATGATTAATAATTGGTAAAAATTCTATGTAAATGAGATATTGAGACTTCATTTCTTCATGTCTAATCTGTTTTACTTTTGGATTTTAATAACAGTTTGTGTATTTATTTATGTATTTAACAATAATATCTATTTATGTATGATGATTGATGAACATCGCATTTGACTTTATCCTATTAGATTATATCATATTAAATTATATCGTATTTATGTATTATTAAGCGTTCCAATCTGTTAATCAAATCGGACCAAACTATTCGATTATAAAATTTTGGATAATCAAACGATAGAGTCTGATTTAAGCATTATGAATGGTACGATTTGATTAAATTTATTTTACTCAAAACCGGACTAGATCGAACCGTGGACAACTACGTATGTTCATTACTTAAATATTCCAAAAAATTCGTAATGAACATTTTGTACTTGGTAAGAATCTTAGAGTATTTAAGATCAACTATGTCATTTATGTTGTGTTAATTTTTGTGATACCAATTGCAAATAATATAAAGGAAAATAATTAATTAAAAATTCGCCCAGCAAAAGAATAAAAATAACCAAAGATGCCAAATTATCTTGTACATGGATTTTTATGCGAGGACCAGGTGTTACCTCCTCAATGGTTCATCGTCTGTAAGAATTGAAAGGCGTCACGATTCCTATCCAATTTTCAGCCCTTCTTCTTTTCTTCACTGACTGAGTACTAATAATGTCAACGAGCAGCAATAACAAGTTAGAAGGCAAAGTAGCCATAGTCACCGGCGGAGCAAGCGGCATCGGAGAGGCAACAGCACGTCTATTCGCCGATCACTGCGCTCGCATGGTCGTTATCGCCGATATCCAAGATAAATTAGGCCACCAGGTAGCCTTATCAATAGGTAGCCATAGATGCACTTACATTCACTGCGATGTATCTGATGAGAGCCAAGTCAAAGCTATGGTGGAATCAACGGTCCATAAATACGGTCAACTCCATATCATGTTTAGCAACGCTGGGATTCTTAGTAGATCCGATCAGACGGTTCTTGACCTTGACATTTCAGCCTTTGACCGTTTAATGGCCGTGAATGTTCGTGGAATGGCATTGTGTGTGAAACATGCGGCACGTGCGATGGTCGAAGGCCACGTGAGAGGGAGCATTGTATGTACTGGTAGTGTGGCGGCGACTCACGGAAGTAAGAGACGTACGGATTACAGCATGTCGAAACACGCGGTGTTGGGTCTGGTGAGATCAGCGAGCTTGCAATTGGGGGCGTATAGTATTAGAGTGAACTGCGTCTCACCCAATGGGCTAGCTACACCTTTGACGTGCGACGTGCTTGGGAAGGACGTGGTTGAAGTAGAGAAGGTATACGGGACTTTGGCTTGCCTAAAAGGGATAGTGTTGAAACCTCGACACATTGCTGATGCTGTGCTTTTTCTTGCTTGTGATGAATCGGTATTTGTCACTGGCCATGACCTGGCTGTGGATGGTGGCTACGTAGGCTAGTCATATATTGTGTTGAAACCTCGCCACATTATATAATGAAGTTTCTAAATTTTATAAAACCTTAAGCTGTCAATAATGTCTTCTATGTTTATTCGATATTACTATAAATTTGAATAGTACATACTTTTTCATAACAATGTTTGAATGCATTCTTAGTTTCACGCTTGATTTTTAATAAGGCAATTATTTAAAAAAAATAAAAATGATACATTTAAAATTTATAAACATAAAAATTAATCTCTTATTAACATCTCATACTTCTTATTATTAAAAAAAATAAATCTAATGCATCATTTTACTTCAAATATCGTTTATATTAAACTACAATCATTTAAACTCGATCAATGTTAAAGGTCATCAATTGAATTCAATTCAATGTTATTAAGGTATTATTTGTTGTTATAAATTTTAGATGTGTTATTTTTTATAATTTTTCAAAATTATTTCGCAAAACAGCTCATGAATTCAGTGACAATTTTCAGCTGGCATCCTGTGTTTCCAACCATATGACAATGGTCTTAACATATTGGCTACAGCATGGACTGTACCCCAAGAAACATGAACATAATAGTTGTAACTGAAACAGGATATAAAACTAGCTTTAACAAATTCAACAGTGAAAAGAAATGTAACCTCAATTTAATCACAGTAAGGTGTACGACATTCATTTATTGAATGAACACACTACAAATTTATTTCGAACCAGAAACATGCAATCAATGTCGAGAAAATGATACAAACTTTATCATTTCTTCAAACAAAACCAAAACCAACTGCGATTCATAATATGGTTGTTCTCAAAACAGTTACTATGTTTCAAAAGGTTGCAGTCTGAAAGGAGAATATATGGCCCCTTCGATGAAAGAAAGGCACATTTTAGTATCTGTGTGCCAACTTCTCCTTCTCTTTGTAATTTTGGGCATACCTGCATCGAATTGAATGCAAATTAAGTTAAGCAACACATTATCCCATAATTATATGAGATAGACTCTTCTTCCCACATTATTTATAGGGTTTTTCCCATAACACAAAAAACAGCAAAAAACTTCATTTTCCAAAATAATACATTTGAGCTGTAAAATCTCCATTTTTTTCCCAAAACAACAGAACATAAGGGGTTTCGTACCTGAAAAATAAGATTAAAAAAGGGTACCAAAAATGAAATCAGGGTACTAATAAGGTACCAAACCCCAACATAGGCAGGTTGATCATTGCATGAAGTGGACTTCATATGTTGAAGACCAAGACTTAATCTGTTGAAGGACAGATGAAGGATGGACTTCACATGTTGAAGACCAAGACTCCATCTGTTGAAGGACAGATGAAGGCAGGACTTCTTTTAAAATATAGGTGAAGTGGACTTCATTAACAGGTGGTATTATTTTGGAAAAAATGAAGGCTTTTGCAATTTTTGTTTTGTTTGGATAAAACCCATTCTGTGTCATATTAGGCAATTATTCCTGATTTATATAACTAAAAAGAACAAGTTTTGTACAAGACCAGAGAAGAACATACACCAGCAGAAATTCATATAATATAGAGATTGAAACATTAGAAATTAACAGTCTCCATCTTTGTTATGATATTCTAAAGTCTAGTTCCCCTGATTCACAAAATATACAACAGTACAACAGGAGTTATATAAGAAAGAAAAGAAAAAGTAGAACGATCAAAGACTGGAAGGATTTAGTCTTCAATGGTTCTTGAAGATAGATAAAATTTTGCAGAGTGCTAAAAAAAATTCGCACAAGAAAAAAGCTATATTTTTATTTGTTTCAATTAAGTGTGTGTCTCAAATTGCATATTCTTTCCGGCATACCAGAGAAGAACTCCATATACGTTTGATATAGAAATTTTAGGGTTAACAGTTAGCAGCACAACACACTCAAACAAGGTATCGAATAAAGAAATTATCTCTTTCCGATCAATCTCAAGATTCTTTTCCAATAACCAAAAATACATTTGGAACGTTTAAGTAAATTAGAAAGACAAGGGGAAAAAGAGAGAGTTCAAGGTTGAACTAATGCCTAATCTCAAGAATGGCCACATCTAAAACATGTACAACAGAGGCTGTACATTAGCACAATCAGCATTGGGAAGCCATGTAAATAAACAGTGATAAATCATAAAACCAATGGTTTATGTCAATAAAGAAACATAAACTCCCCTAAAAAACTCCACGATCACAAACACCAAAAACCCTATGTCTCAACAGTATGGAAATATCCCCCCCCCCAAAAAAAAAACGATCTCTAAATGTCAACGTAACCTGCCAAAATATAATTAATAAACAGGATCCACCTGGAGGAACACACTATGTCCGATAATCAAATGAAAAAGTTCAAACATGCTGGTATTGGGATTGAGAAATATTCAAGGCTTGAGCCAAATGCCTAATATAGAGAATGGCCCCTTCTAAAGCGTAGGATATAAACACAATCTGTATTGGTAAATTGATACATCCAAATGTTCAGGTCTTTATATCACGCACCCTTCTCGAAATCACCAAATACCCAAAAACCCAAAGTCTCATCTCTTTGAAATATCTATCACCGAAATAATTCTATGTCAGTTTAATTCATCCAAAACAGCAAGCAGAAAAATGATTACTTGAAATGAAAAGAACACGCTATGTCCTGTAATCAAACGACAACTTTTACACATAATGGTTTCTCAGAATCAATTTCATCAAACAGTAATTTCCAACACGCCGGATCATCAAGGACATGATAATAAAGTTAGCAGTAAAGATATAACAACTCTGGGAAAAAATATAACACAAAGAAATCGCAAAAAAAGAAGAAAAAAACTAGTTTCAATTCAGATAAAAGGGGTCGAGAAAGGATGAATTTTGAGACAAGAGCTGAGTTAGAGGGGGAGGGGTATTACGCGTAGGTGCCAACGACAGGAGCGACGAGGAGAATGGCGCTGAGCCAGTTCTCGGTAATTTTGTGGTGGATCTTACCGGGCAGGTCCTTCCACAGCCCAGGCATCACCTTCTGCTGGAATGGTGAAAGAGCGTACACCACCGCCTTCATTCTTACTGGTTGCTTCCCCATTCCTACTTGATTATTGTTGGATCTCTAATCAGCGACTAGGGTTCTTGGTTCTATGGAAATTCCTCAGGAGTCAAGACAAGCCCTTAGTCAATGATGCTGTTATACCGCATCCCGCAACTCTAGCCTACTTAAAAAAATAACGTAGAGAGTACTAATACTACTTATTTTATAAACATATAAAACACATCAACACAATATAATAACACAAATTAATTTTTTTATTATATATCTTATTATTATATTAAATAATAACAATGATCTCCTAAATTTTATTAGTATTATACTTTATTTTTTAAAAAATAATTGTTTCCTAAACTTCTAATTTTATTAAATTTAGTACAAAAAGA
Source organism: Hippophae rhamnoides (assembly GCA_033030585.1). Taxonomy (NCBI): domain Eukaryota; kingdom Viridiplantae; phylum Streptophyta; class Magnoliopsida; order Rosales; family Elaeagnaceae; genus Hippophae; species Hippophae rhamnoides. Next base: position 20,740,388 of record CM065438.1, on the reverse strand, counting down.
ATCAAATATGTTATAATTAAAAAATAAGATGAAATTATAATTAAAATTATAATTTGAATTTATTAAATATATTTAATAAGTTAATTATATTTGATATAATGAATTTTTAAATTAATTTAATTTTAAATAAATTTTTAATTGAAAAAATAAGAGGTGAAATTTTTTAAGAAATAAATTAATAAATCAAAATGTAAAATTGGTTGAAGTTATATTTATCTCATGTGATATTATATATATTATTTTATCTCATTATTATTTTACACAATAATTAAACATGAAAATGACAAAAAACAAATAGATTTAACAAATATTTTTACTTAAAAATATATATTTTAATTGAATAATTTTTGAATTATCTAACACGTAAATATGTTATGAAATAACAAATTCATAAATAAGTTTACAAAACACAACATAATTATTATGTAAGTTGGCACAAAACTTATTAAAGGATACAATTTATCACCTATATATTATTATTGTTATCGAATTATTCTTTGATATATTTTATTTCGATAAGTTAAAAAAATAATAGAAAATAATGAAAATAAAAATAAAAATGATTAAAATAAAATAAAATAAATTTTTATCCTAATTAAACACTTTTATTATTATTATTTTTAAAATAAGTGATGCTTTGATACTCTATATAATATGATTAGAGTCCACAAAATAAATAACTAATTAGTAACACCTAATTGTAGCGAGTAACAAATAAATTCATATGAAGTTAGAGTTCTCTTTAGAAAAAGATAAGAGAATTTTATGTTTTTCTTTTTCAATTTTGCAACCGATCAACATTTCAATTTATTCTAATTCAATAAATTATTTAGGTTAAAAATGTTTCTTTTTAAAAAAATCAAATTTTTTTGTGGCTTTGGCTTTTCAATAACCGAGAACATAGGCTATACAAAAATAAAAAAAGACAATTAATAATTACAATATTAAAAATTAATATAAATTACAATAAATTTATTAATTATAATATAAAAATCATGTAATATTAAAATTATAATTATAATTACATTTAAGAGTTTCTTATAAACTAAAACATAATAAAAACTTATTATTACAAACTTACTTTTTACTATTAATTATAAGCGTAAATATACTATAAAAATGATTATAATGATAATTCATACTTTTCAACTGATTGAAAAATCTCTCTTAAGTCTTTCTTCACTCCATCTTTTACAAATGTATATTCGATTGCATCTTTTACCAACTGAAATATTTCTCTAATGCCTAGACCTGAATCATAATAATAAAAATGAAACATAAAAAGGTTACCTTTTCGATTGTATTCCCTATTAGTAGCTGGTACATGTATAAGATAATAAACTCACCTCTCCACAAATGGAGCGTTACGTAAAGACCATGTTCTCTAGCAAAATTTAGCGTTGGAAAATATGTGTCCCTATAACACATGAAACAAGTTAAACTTTTTACATATAGGTTGTAATACTAATTGTACAAATTTTAGTAGTTAGGATCTACCATTCTCCCACAATGGGGTTTCTAGAAAGATCGATACCAACTACCCTCATAGGTCTCATTTCAAGTGCAAGGTTCACCTACAATATTAAGCACGAATAATAATCAAGTGAATTGTAATTGTAGAAACACATTAAACATCCTCAAACATCTTAGTTTCATACACATAGTTTTCATTGCAGCCTCTGTGGTTTCCCTATGGTCAATGCTCAAAAGAAGTCTGACATATATCTTCTTCCTTCTAGTTCCATTACATGCATCATTTACAAGAGCATTCGAGAGACTACCGGCATTCAAATCATGTGGCCTAAAGGTTACTAGCACTAGTACCAACGTAGCACACCAACACCAGCGAAGCACACCAGCACCAGTACCAGTACCAACACTAGCAATATTGTGAACAATTGATTCATCCTCACTTCCTGTATCTTATGCTTTCTTAGGCCCAGAAATTTCAGATGAGGTAGCAACATCTCCTAAAATATGAAGACCCATTAACAAAGATACATCAAGTCTATGAACTTAGTCTTATAAATAAATATGAACACAAAACAAAGATATTATTATAGTTTACAAAGTTCGTGTTTCAATCACTCACAAGAGACAACTGAAGATGTAGAACATGGTTTCTGTTTGTTGCCTAATGAATCCTAAAGATCTAAATGCTATACATTTGACTGTAGAAAGAGAAGGATCATTAGATACTTCTCACATTTTAAAAGAAACCAAATTTCAAAAGAGAGAACTTTAAAGCTTGATCAACCCTTACAGTTTCTCTTTCTAGAGCATTCTTCAGAAGTTGTGAATGTCTAGGCTTGAAAGCAATCCATTCTTGAAAGCTTGTAAGCAAGCAGCAAAGTAAGTTCCCAAAGATGGAAAGTCTATGTAAGTGATTTCTCAGCCTTCATTAAGGATTTCTCATCATTTTTTGGAAAATCTTCATATCCATAAATGGTCATAACATGAAAGTAATGCTAATTAGGAAAATCTTTATCATGTTTGAACTACTAGGCATGTCAAGTTCAGATATAAACTCTTAAAATGCAATCAGTGTTAGATACCTAAATTGAAATCCCCAAAACCACCAAGTTAACAAAGAGTTGATAGAAAGAATAAAAGAAAATTAAGTTGTTCAGGTAATTTACGTACTATTAAAGAGCTTATACACGTAGACATGTCATTGATTTAAAATAAATAAATGCAAAAAAAGGTCCCAAATATGTCAAAAATATACACCTTAGGAATATTACGGCCCTCTATACGTCAAAAATACACACCTTCAAAACTTACATGAGAGCTAGCTGATCTATTTTCACCCTTTGCAATAGATAGTCGTTGCACATGCCTTTTTGACCTGCCTTGATCATTTTCTACCATTTGTAAAGTTCTATGCTTCCCATAAGACTTTGGATTAATTATAGAATAAATGAAATGTTGACTTTTCTTTCTACCGTAGAATCATTCAAAAATCAAAATACATAGTCCACATTCAAAAATATGCAACTTAAAAAATTATGTTAAACATATCATATAATATTTGTATGCGTATATATGATCAATCTTGAACAGAAATTTGAATTCAACCATCTGCAAAAATAGAAACCTTTTCAAAACCTATGCAAGAGCTAGCTTCTGAAGGGAAAGAAATACCAGAGAGATATGTTAACAAAGATGGTGATTGGCAATTCCAATCTTATTTACCATTGATGGAGACTCCAGTTATTGATCTTGGTCTCCTCTTATTATATAAGAACAAGTACTTAAAGGGTTGCATTTGGTGCTGATCCAGATAATAAATCATAGAATGGAACTTGAATTTATTGATAGAGTGCGTCAAATTACAAAATGGTTTTTTAAACTTCCTATGGAAGAGAAAAAAACTACATAAAACCCAATGATATGGAAGGATATGAGAATGAAATAGTTATTTAAAAAAAACATAAGTTTGATTGGACTGACAGGCTTTACCTTACCATATATTCAAAAGAAGAAAGGAAGCTCAAATTTTGGCCTCAAGACCCACATCTTCTGAACCTAAATAAATCCAAGAAGATTGTATAAGGCAATAAAAAAGGCAAACATCAACTTTTAAAAAAAAGCAAACATCACCTTCTAAAAAAAGCATTCTTAAACTGCGTCTTAACTTGAGTAGAAATTTTAACACCCTAAGACAAAAAAAAGAATATTAAAATTCAGTACAAACTTATAGAAAAGTTTATTTAAAAACATGGTACACATAACCAGTATTCCAAGATCTTATATCAATCATAAATGTACGGGACTTATGTGATAATAGATTGATAAAAATTTATTGAAACTTTATCATGCCTACTCATACATGTAGAAATATCACATGAAAGATGATGAGAGAAAGGAGCAATAGCAGCAACCTCATAGTTGAAAACATATTTAACATAGTTTAGATTCTTAGTACATTCTTAACAAATAAGGCATTTTCTAAAAAACTTACTGTAATATACTTATAAGCAGACTACAATATGCCTACACTAGATATCACCATAAGAAAATAAAACCAAGGCCAGACCAAGCATATCAGTAACTATAAACCTTTCCAATACCGTCAACACATTCTCCATTTACCAGTTAGTTGAAGCATGAACATGTGTTGTTTTGATTCTGGTATCATGGGTTACGATCTAAGGCATAGAGCACAAAGAAAGTTAAAGTCTCAGTTATTTGTTCATAAACAAAGAAGGCATAGCTCAAGAAGAAAGATCAAGACCATAAATGGTATACCTCATAGGGTTATGTGAGTTTCCAAAATTAGGGTTATATTGGAGGACCCAATAAGCATCTGTTTTGGTACAACTTGTAACATCCTTCATTTATCCCCATCTTTGTGACTTCCTTAGTAGCAAAGGGTGAATAAATTTGAAGGAGAGCATGAACTTCTTTACGGTTCGAGAATCTCTACTACTTCGAGAAGTGAGAAGTCAAGGTCTTTGCCGTTAACGGCGACACACGTAGACCGACAAAAAGGGAGATTGTTCGAGAATCTCCATTGTGTTGACGGAGTTAGGTCGCGATGAATGGTTCACGGTGGGGAAAAAAGAAATGATTAGGAGAGAAGAAAATGCTAGGAAGATGAATAAAAGAAAAGAGATGATGAAAAAATAAAAAGAAAAAGAAGAGGGAAAAGAAAAATAGAGAAAAGGAAGAGGGAAAAAGGAAAAAGGAAAAAAAAAGAGAAAAAAAGAGGGAAAATAAAAAAATTAGGAAAGAAAAATAAATAAATTTGGTATATGTGGTGTAAAAAATTGATAAGGTTTCTATGGCCTCAATTTTTAAATAACCGAAGCTATAGGCTATGTCTATAACCTCAGTTTTTAAATAAACGAGGTCATAGGGTATACAGATGGCCTCAGTTTTTAAATAACCAAGGCCAAAACTTATGGCCTCGATTTTTAAAGAAATCGAGGCTAAATGTCTGAGACTATATGTATATATTGTAATAGTGTAAATGTTTGCTCGGGATTATAAGATTAGCGAAGGCATCATGCTTGGTCCCACATAGGACTTACTAGTGGTGCCAGGATGACTTACTAGTTGGTATCAAACCACTTGATCATTTCCATAGCAGGAATAGAGGCATTTCCTCTGGAAATTGAGAAATAAGTGCTGATTCCGATTGCACTACCATTCCATCCATATCTTTCTTCACCCACACTTTGAGATTTTTACAAATTGTAGCGTGTTTTCTCTCATTCTTTCAGATCTCTATCGTTCTTCACGCGCTCGTAGAGCCAAACTCTAATTCTGTCACGCTAGCCCTCACGTTCGTTGGAGGGGATGAGGGAAACAAAAAAAGAGTGTATATATGTGCGTGTGGCTGGGAAAATAAAAGAGAAGAGAAAGGAAAAAAAGGGGAAAAGATAAGAGAAAGGGAAAAAAAGAGAGGGAAAAAAATTGATAAAAAATTTAGTATTTAGTGTAAAAGACAAAAAATTGATAGGATATTTCTACGACCTCAGTTTTTAAATAACCGAGGTCATAGGGCATGTTTATGGCCTCAACTTTTTAAAAAATCAAGATTAAATTTTCAAGACTAAAGACATATATTGTAGTAGTGATGTAATCTTTTTTATTATTATTTTTAAATAATTAATTATATGTTTTAAAATAATTTAAATGAGATGTCCATAGCTCATATGAAAATGAACTCAACTCATTTAAAAATTAGATAAAACAAACTGAACTAAAGTACAACTTACTTAAGATAGCTTAGTTAACTTAAATCATTTGATACCTCCAATGTTAACAAATAAATATTATATTTATTTGTATTGTTATGTTTGGTCTAACTAAGAGTTTACTTTTTCCATAAACCTTTTATGAGATGTATTAGTTTTGAGTATTATTATTGTATGTATAAGTTGTATTCTACATCAAATAATGTATCGATGTTGGATTAGAGGTTAAATTTAAAATGTAAAATATTAAAGTAATTGATACGTGATCACTTACTAATAAGGGTCGATTATATTATAATATCTAAATCAATACATATGATAAAATCATATTTCATTAAGTTTAAGAAAATATGCTAATGTCACTTTTATTTGTGATAGGTGATTTCTAACCTTAGTCAATTTTATTATGGTAAATTTCTTAATAAAATAAGTTGTGATATGTTAAATATTAGTACTTGTGTAAGCGAGGTTTGTATCCAAATTTGACTGCAGAAATATATAACAATGGTTAACAACAAAATAATAAACAGTGAGAAAATAATTTGCATACAATCATTTAAGTGGTTCGACTTTTCAATGTGAAAAATATACTCTACTGATGACGACACACTGAAGAAAATCCACTAATAATCAAACGGACATACAAACACCAATCTTCAAAGAACTTCACAAAATATACCCAAAAAATCCAAATATATATACACAAAATAACTCCTAATTTATTGGTAATATATAGTAAGATAAATTAACGAACTTACTATTAAATCAAATATTAATATTCAACAACTTTCTCTTCTATTATATTACAAATAAAAGTGGAGGAAGATCACTTCACGAACCAAATAAGGAATGATTGGGATGGATGGAATCTTGCTGCTAAAAGTGACTCCTACCATTTATGGTTTGCTGATTTTTTTAGCTTCTAAGGTTTTTCTCTACTCTACTCTAGTGGCAGTTTTTTAACTTCTCAAATTAGAAGGACAAATGATATACATATATATATAAGAAGGGGAAATGTTTAATTAATTATTGGGCTTTAGGCTAATATTGTTTTTGGGTTTGGGTTAAATTTCACAAATCTCCACCTTGGCTCAAAATAGAAAACAAGTTCTTCAAATATAAAATTTCTCGGATTATTAAATAACCGCCATCCAAATCCCCGAAGAGTGATTATCTTCTACAAACACCAATCAAGTCCAAGCAATACTTGAACTTATTAATCTGGTTTGGTTAACATATCATCTAGATTTTCTATAGTTACTATCTTATTGACAACAATAGCACCCTGAGAGAAAATATCACGAACAAAGTGATATTTGACATCAATATGTTTGGTTCTTTCATGATACATAGTATTCTTGGTCAAATGTATCGCACTTTGACTATCACAAAATACAACAGAAGTATCATGCTATAAACCCAAATCACAAACCAAACCTCTAAGCCAAATGACTTCTTTCACTACTTCTATTGGTGCCATATATTATGGCTTTATCGTAGACAAAGGAACTATAGGCTGTAAAGTAGCCTTCCAACTAATGGTACAATGAGAAAGAATGAAGACATAACTTGTCAGAGATATTTTTCTATCCAAATCACTAGTATAATCAGAGTGCACATAACCAATGACACTGCAACTGATATTAGAACTTTCATCATATACCAAACTAAAATTAGATATGCCTCTCAAATACCTAAGTATCCATTTCACTACTTGCCAATTACCTTTTTCAAGATTATCCATATATCTACTGACAACACTAATTGTATGTAAAATGTTTACATGAGTACAAACCATAGTGTACATCAAACTACCAATGACATTAGCATATGGAACTTGAGGCATATACTGCTCTTCTTCTTCTGACTGTGGTGACAAATCCAAAGAAAGCCTTAAATATGCAGCTAACAACGTACTCACAGGTTTAGACTCTTTCATACCAAAGTGTTCAAGAACTTTTTCAATATAACTTTTCTATGTCAAATAAAGGTTGCCCACTTGTCTATCCTTGTAAATTTCCATGTCCAAAATTTTCTTCGTTGCACCTAAATCTTTCATCTCAAACTCACCACTAAGTTGAGACTTTAATTTATGAATCTCAAACTTATTCGTAGAAGCAATAAGCATGTCATCAACATAAAACAACAAATAGACAGATGAACCATCATAGAATCTTTTATGATAAACAAAACTATCATAGTCACTCTTAGAGTAACCATGACCAATCATAAAAGAATCACACCATTTATACCACTGTCTAGAGGATTTCTTCAACCTATATAAAGACTTTTTCAATAAACAAATATAATCTTCCTTACCTGGAATAACAAACCCCTCTAGTTAATGCATATATATTTGTTCCTTAAGCTCACCATGTAAGAAGGTTGTCTTGACATCAAACTGTTTTAATTCCATGTCAAATAGTGCAATCATAGAAAGCAACACATGAATAGAGCTATGTTTTACAATAGGTGAAAATACTTCATTGAAGTCAATACCCTTCTTTTGACAATAGCCATTTGCAATAACACGTGCCTTCAACCTTGCTACTTCAACCTCAGATATACCTTCATTTTTCTTGAAGATCCATTTGTTTCTAAAAATCTTATAGCCCTTAGGCTGTGTCACCAATTCTCAAGTGTGATTCTCATGAAATGATTCAATCTCTTCATTTATAGCAACCAACCATTGAATATACTCATCACAAGTGATAGCTTTCTGATAACTAGAAGGTTCATGCACCTCATTAGACTCTACCACAGACAATACAAAAGAAACTAAGTTTGCATCTATGTACCTCGAGGGCGTCAAATCTCTCTTATTCCTTTACCCTTAGTGATACTATATGGTTGCTCATGTTGCTCTTCTACTACATCATGAGCAGAATCATCTATCTCATCCATAGATGGCAAATCTGAAGTGCCCTATTGCACTTGACTAGAAGCTTCACTCTCAAGATTCACCTGCTCACTAACACTGTGATCTTTACCTATAACAATAGACTCCTTTTTCTTTTCCAACATAGAAAACTTATCAAACTTAACATCTCTACTAATAAAAAAATTAGGTGATTTGGGTTCAACACACAATAATCTATAACCCTTCACCCTAGAAGAATACCCTAAAAATATGCATTTCAATGCTCTAGGCTTAAGTTTACCATCATTAACATGAGCATAAGCAGGACAACCAAAAAATTTCAACTCAGAATAATTAGCAAGAGTACCAAAGAATACCTCAAATGGAGTATTTAACTCAATTGCAGTCGATAGAGACCGATTCACCAAATAGCTGGCATGGTTACAAGCTTCAGCCTAAAAAGATTTATCTAAGTCAGCTTGAAAGAGCATACAACGAACTCTTTCTAAGAGAGTTCTATTCATACGTTCTACTACTCCATTTTGCTATGGTGTATGACGCACAATGCAATGTCTCACTATGCCATTTCTTTCACATAACTTATTAAAATGAATTTCAAAAAAAATTCTAATGCATTGTCAGTACTCAAATACTTCATGTTTTTTCCCGTTTGATTTTCTATACAAGCCTTGAATTTTACAAATTTTGAGAACGCATCATTCTTGTTCTTTAAAAAATACACCAAAACCTAATGGGAAAAGTCATCAATAAAAGTTAACATATACCTGGCACCACTCTAAGATACAACACGAGAAGGACCCTAAAGATCTGAATGAATATAATCAATAGTACCTTTCATTTTATGGATGGCTATACTGAACTTGACCTTGCGATACTTTCCGTAGACACAATGCTCACATGAATCAAGCTTTCCAATTTTCTCACCACCAAGCAAATTTTGCTTGCTCAAAATAGACATCCCTACCTCACTCATATACCTTAGCCACATATGCCATAATCGAGTAGTATCTAAATCTTGATCTGATGAGGAAGAAACCGAAACACTACCAATAATAGTGTTACCCTGAAGCATATAGAGGCAACACAACAATTGTATTTTATTTACAATAAGAGTACCCTTACTGACTCTTAAAACTCCACCTTTAGCTACATACTTGTAGCCTTGTGAATCAAGAGTATCCAAAGATATCAAGTTCTTTTTCAAATTTGGAACATGACAAACATCTTTCAAAGTTATAACAATACCACTGTGCATTTTAATTCGGAAAGTACCAATACCAACAACCTTAGAGGACATATTGTTTCCCATCAAGACAACACCTCATCAATAGACTAATAAGAAGCAAACTAGTCTCTACTGGGGCACATATGGTAAGTGCAACCCTAATCAAGAATTCAAATATCTCCAAGAGAACTAATAGATATTGATAGAACATTTTCACCATCGAAACCAAAACTATCTGAAATACCAACAATATCATTAGTACCATAAGATGTTATGGCAGATTTTTTTTACCTTTGAGTTTTGGACAATTTATTTTCCAGTACCCTTCCTCATAGTAATAGTTGCATTTATTTTTTCTTTTTCTAGATTAGGATTTAGACTTGCCTTTATTATTACTTGTGCCTTTTTCTTGATTTCTACCTCTGACAAATAAACCACTGCTAATATCATTATTGATTGTAGACACCTTTTTCTTCAACTCTATGGAATTCAAAACTGATTTGACATCTTCCAAGAAATAATGTCTCACCCATATAGCATGGTATCAACAAAATATTCAAATGAATGAGGTAAAGAACATAATAAAATTAAGGCATGATCCTCATTATCAATTTTAATACCACCATTTTTTAAATCACGAATCATTTTAGTAAATTCATCAAGGTGATCATGTAAAGATATACTTTTTGACATTCTAAATGTATACTAACGCTAATTCAAATATAATCGATTTGTCGAAGATTTAGTCATATATAAATTCTCCAATATTATCGTACAAATATTAACAAGATGAACCAAATAATCTCCAATATTATCATACAAATATTAACAATATTATCATACAAATATTAACAAGATGAACCAAATAAGAACCAAATAAGGAATGATGGGAGTGGAAGGAATCTTGTTGGCGAAAATAACTCCTACTATACGTGGTTTGCTGATTTTGTTAAAGAACATGAGATCCAGCTGGTGACAACCAACACAGCACTGAAGTGTACCACCAACAAAATTGGGGAAGGATAGATCATTACGAATAACACGCTTCCATAATTGTGTTTATTTTTAATTATTACAAATTTGCTTTTCTTTTTGTATAAATAAAGTTGTAAACATTCGTTTATTCATCATCAATAAATCCATTTCTTACATGGTATCGTAGCTTAGGAAACAATTCTAAAATTCAAATTTCATAGAAATTGTTTTCCCATTTTTCTTCAACTGCTTTTTTTTTCAAAACCAAATTGATCCACAAAATAATTTAAATTTCATCCCATCATATTATTCAGATTCATCCGAGCAATCAAGTGCAATTAAAATCAAGCCAAAAATACCTTTATTCACGCGCTTCACACGCCGCTTTGTTTAAACTCACCGGCGTTCCACGCTACCGGAGACACACGCGCCAACACGCGCTACCACAAGAAGACGACTCCAATGACACGCTGTTACAAGGCTGGCAAGCAACGACGTTGGCTGCTCACTTTCGGTTTTGTCCCTTCATCCGGCCCGGTCCGGTTCGATCTTCATCCTGGCTTGTTCCATCATGGTGCCAGCCTATTCCAACCAGCCGGTTCACTCCACTTTCCGACCTTCTTCTAATGAAATTTCCTGCTCGTAATCCTTAACTCATTTTCTATAAGATAAAGCATATTTCTACCATTATTTATTTCATAAATAGTCATTATTGTCTAAAACACACTTAAACCTATCCCATACTTTCGAATTTATTCAACAAATAATGTCTTTAACTACCAATACTAACCCCATTTACCAAAATGGTAATGATGATTCTAGCCATTCATTATATTTACACCACTGCACCAACCAGGCATGATTCTCAGAAATCAATCCTTAAACCAAGAAAACTATCACATTTTGAGTCATGCAATGCTCATGGCCCTAATAACCAAAAAACAAAGAAGGATCTACGACGGCACAATCAAAAGGCCATCAACAAACCTTGAAACATAAATCAAACAATGGACTCACGCAACATTCTTGTCAAAGGATGGATCCTCAACACTATATCACCCAAAATTGCAGAAAGTGTCATGTATGGATACCGTATACGAAAGCATGGGAAGAATTAAAGGAACGTTTTTTTGACACCAACAAATAGTACACCTATTCCACATCGAAAGCAAGAGATCCATGATTGCATACAAGAAGGTGTAAGCATCGAGAATACTATACAAAATTGAAAAGCTTATGGGATAGTCGTGATGCGACTATGTCCTCTTCCACATCGCGCGAGGAATGCCGGAAGGGAACTACAAGAATATCAACAAAAGCAAATGAACCATAAAATTTCTCGTGGCTTAACAATGTTTACACATCAAAGACGTGGGACAAATCTTTGCTATGGAACCATTACCTACAAAAATAAGGTATATTCACTTATTGTTCAAGATGAAAAGCAAAGAGCTTGTCTCCACGCAGCGCACGTGGGAAGGATGCCGACTTCATCGCTTGTCGCGTGAGATAGTCGCCCACAATATCCTCACAAAAATTACCCACCAAGGCGAATCCACATCTCAAGTGCAATCGATGCAATAATATAGGCCATAATTTGAGAATTGTCAAGTCACCTCAAATGTGATTTTTGTGGTCTCCAATGGACACAATTTTGAAAATCACGAAAGCCGCCTCAAATGTAATTTTTGTGGTTTGAACGGACATGACATCAACATGTGGTCAAGAAAGCGAGTAATTCAAGATAAGAGAAATACAAGTTATGGCTTCCTTCCAAAGCTCATCATATCGACTTTCAAGAAAGTTGCTCCACACAAAGACACCATTCCACAACCTAACATCTTCCCAATATCAAGAGCTCCTTACACTTCTCAATCAATCCAAATCGTAGCATGGCAAGTCAAGTGACTACTTCTTCAGGTAACACATTACGTGCAACTGCTTTTCCATTCAAAACCCGTTGGATTTTTGATACGGGGGAAAATGATCACACGGTCCTGCTCCCAAAACCTTATGAAATTCCCAAAGATTCCGCCACTAATCGACATGTACATTTACCTCGATCATTCTCTCGCCCGTGTCACACATATCGCACCGTACATTTCTCAAATAATTTCATACTCCATAATGTCTTGTGTGTTCCCTCATTCAAATTAAACTTAGTTTCAAGAGGCTAAACTAACTCAAACCTTATTATTTCATGTCACCTTCACTAACAAGATGTGCTTTGTTCAGACAAATGCTCAGGAAGACGATTGGGATGGAACCGAGAAAGCAGACTCTACTACCGACTATTTCGAAAAGGCCGGATGTTTCTCCGTTTCAAACACCGCTTCCAACAACTCTCATCTACGGCATCAACGACTGTCATTTATCTAATAACATATGTAATTTCTCTTTCCATCAACACACCTTTTTGTTCCATTAGTGATTGTTCTATTTGTCCATTAGCTAAACAAACACGTAATCCATTTCCTTTAAGTTCCATCAATACAAAAACACCATTTGAAATGATTCACGTCGATATTTGGGGTGGTTATCACATTCCAAAGACTTAATGGAGCACGTTATTTTCTCACTATCATTGATGACTACTCAAGATGCACACGGGTCTATCTCTTACGCTAAATCCGATACACGCACATTTCTTACCACCTTCATCAATCTTGTTGAAACACAATTTTCATCCAGAGTTAAAATCATTCGTAGTGACAATGGACCGTAATTTTCTATGACCCGTGTGTTTTCTACTGGCGGAATCCTTCATCAAACTAGTCATGGTCTCTACCCCTCAACAAAATGGCGTCATGAACGCAAACATCGTCATCTTCTCAATGTCGCTCGCTCATTGCTCTTCCAAGCCAATCTTCCTAAACAATTCTGGGAGATGCCATTCTTACGACCACATACCTCATAAATCGTACCAACATCCGTTCTCAAGGGTAAAACACCATTTCAAGTCCTTTTTCACAAAACTCCTGTGTATTTAACATCTTCGTGTTTTTGGGTTCCCTTTGTTTTGTGTCCGCACATCACGATCGACTCACCAAGTTTGATGCTAGATCACATAAATGCATATTCATCGGGTATCCATCCGGGATCAAAGGTTATCGTGTCTACAATCCGGGAAACAAGCAAGACTTTGGTGTCTCGAGATGTTATCTTTCGCTTAACATGTATTTCCTTATTTCACTTCCGCCGTCAACACTCCAACCCTATTTCCTCCATCAAGATACTATCTACGCAGTGACATACCCAACATTCGTCAATCAACCAATCCAAATATATCACTTGATCATACATCACTGCCCTTCCAACAATCAACTCGTACACTCTTCATCTTCAAGATTCATCTTCGTAAACATCATCATCAACTTCTCCACCACACACAACTTCTCCAACACTACCACACATAGGCTTCGTCGATCCACCAATGTTCCTAGCTACCTTCAAAATATCATGTGTAAGCTTCCCTTACCTTCTCTGGGCCCTTCCCTTCGTCTCACTCAAAGATCGTCCAAAGACAAAGGTACTTCTCATTCTTTATCCTACGTACTTACCTATGACCAATTATCACCGCACATCGTGCCTTATGCTACTTCTATTTCCATTCTCGTGGAACCAACCACTTTTGCCGAAGCTTTCAATGATCCAAAATGGCAACTTGCCATGAAACAAGAACCGGATGCCCTTGAAACTAACGGCACTTGGACGCCTACCGCCTTTCCAAACAAGAAACCACTGGTTGTAAACGGGTCTACAAAATCAAGTATAATCCCGATGGCTCTCGTGGAACGATACAAGGCTCGATTATGGCCAAAGGATACATGATCAAGGTTTTGACTACCAAGAAACTTTTGCACCAAGAGGCCAAACTTGTCACCGTTTCTTCCTCGTCGTTTATTCAAAATTGGCATCTTCGACAACTTGATGTCAACAATGCTTTTCTGCATGGTGATCTTCGCGAAGATGTCTACATGTTCCTTCCACTGGATCTGACGAAAGGGGAAACACGAGTATGTAAGCTACATAAATCTTTGTATGGACTTAAACAAGCCTCACGACAATGGTTCATCAAGCTATCAACAACACTTAAGCTAGCCGGTTTTAACCAATCCAAGTATGATCACTCACTGCTCGTCCGAACCCGTGGTAATTCCTTCTCTCAGCCTCTTCTTGTCTATGTAGATGATATAATCATAACAGAAACAATATACAAGACATTGAAGAAAACTAAGAATCATCTCACGAGACAATTCAAGCTTAAAGATCTCATGAATTAAAGTATTTTTTTGGGCATAGAAGTTTCACGTTCCAAGTAAGGGAATTGTTCTATCACAACACAAGTACGCACTTGAAATATTGGAGGATACGGGTTATCTTGGTGCCAACCGCTAATTCACCTATGGAACAAAATTTATCCCTCAAGAAGGTCAAGGAGAATTCATCGCAATCCCACATCCTATCGAAGACTTGTTGGGAGATTAATATACTGACCATCACAAGGCCCGACTTAGTGTATGCCGTGCACATTCTCACCAATATATGGATAAACCACGACAACCACATTTGGAAGCAGCCAACGAGTGCTACGATATGTCAAGAACACACCAGGGCAAGGTCTCTTTTTCTCAAGAACTAGTTCATTACAACTAAATGCTATGGATGCAGACTGGCAAAATGCACAGATACACGACGATCAACCACAGGATATCAGTATGTTTCTTGGAAACTCGTTAATTTCTTGGAAGACTAAGAAACAAAATACGCCTCACGATCAAGCGTGAAGAATACCGCCACGGGCAATGCACGTTACAAAGTAACCTGGTTATCATATATTTGGATGATTTAGGTATCAAACACTCTCAACCAACCAAGTTATATTGTGACAATCAAGCGCTCTTCACATTGCATCAAATCCAGTGTTTCATGAACGAACCAAACACATGTAGATCGATTATCACATCTAGTAAGAGAAAAGATTCAAGTCGGAATGATCAAAACTTATCATATCTCTACATTGAGCAACGGTAGATATATTTACCAAATCCCCCAGTTTTCCTCACTTCAAGTTACTTAACAAGTTAGAATAATTAACATATATTCTAACTCGAGGGAATGTTAAAGAACACGTGAGATCCACCGGTGACAACCAACACACCAATAGCCCACCAACAACATGGAAGGACAGTCCCATTTAACACGCCTCCATAATTGTGTTTATTTTTAATTATTACAAATTTACTTTTCTTTTGTATAAATAGATTGTAAACATTCTTTTATTCATCATCAATAAATCCATTTCTTACAGATTTATCAACTTCTAAGATTTTTCCCTGCTATGTTCCAACGGCTTCCCAATTTCGTTTTTTTAACTTCTAAGGACAAATAATTATTGGAATTTGTGTTAATATTAATTTTAGACTTGGGTTAAATTTAACGTAATATAATTATAATTATTAAAATAAATAATTATCGATTAAAATGATATGATTTATCATTTAATATATAATTAATTAACACATTAATAATTTATGATAAATAATTTTTTTCTACGTTATATCACCGTTTATTACCATATATCAGCATTATCGTTTAAGTTATGAAAGGTCGTATAGAAATGATTGCAAGTTGCCTAATTCCCTTGGAGAGAAAGAACTAAGGTCGGCACCCATAAAACACAGTTACTTGTATACTCTGTTTGTCCTAGTAATTGAAGAGTAAAGCAACGAGCTTTAAAAAAAAATAATACAATTCCCTTGTACTTTAAGACTAGACATAAGAAAATTGTGCACATTCATGTACTTTCAAGCCAAGCCATGCAATATAGTCCACAAAACACCTTCATTTCCAAAACTAATCTCTACTTATAAATTATAACCCATTGTTTCCATGAATTTATAAAAAAAAAAAAATTCTTCAAAGAGACATAAAAAAAAAATTATTATGTACAAGTTGTTTGTAGTACTTTCCTTTATTGGCAGCTTCATCATTATTACAGCCTGTGGAGCTGTAGGGAACGTGGTATATGACAACATTGGTGCGCATGCAGAACTAGAAAGCTTTGACGTAGAAGAAGATTATGAAGTCGACCATTTCGAGATGCCATCGTGGACAAGTGAAAGAGATGGCAAGGCCATTGTTAATGTAGACAGCATTGGTGCAGTTGGAGATGGAACTTTTGATGATACCCAGGTGAATATATGACTATTTACCATCCAAACTAAACCCACGCTAAGTTTAAGTGTAGTGACTTAAATTGCATGCACAAGTTTTGAAATAAAATGGCTATAAAATAAAATATCAATTATCAAAAGTATTATACCTAATCATAATATATTATTAATTTAGATATAAGGTATATATAAATTAAATATATATATATATATAAACATTATTACGGTACAAATTAACACGTTATTTTTGAATAAATTTAAATATGTACAATATATACACGTTATATATTGAGATTTAAATATATTAAATTCTTCTTAATTAATTAATAAGAATGAACTAATTATATAATAATAGAGTAGTTTAAGGATAAAATAATTTTCATGCTTCATGAAACTCCAATCAACTAAATAAACTTAAATAAAATTTAAATCTCATCTCACTTAAAAAAAAGTAATTAGTGTTTGAAAAAAAAAAAACTAAATGCAGTCTACTTTGATATTATTGAACTATTATCTTCTAATGTATAATTGCTTATAGGCTTTCTTAAAAGCATGGAAGATTGCATGTTCGACACCAAAATCAGTTTTGCTTGTACCTTCAGGACGCCGTTATCTAGTTAATGCTACAAAATTTGAAGGGCCTTGTGCATCTAACTTAATTGTCCAGGTATTTTTATTAGAAAACATGAACGACAAGTTTGACCTGATAAACCAATTTTATCATCATTTAATTATAGACGTTGTATTTAACTTTTCTTTAGATTGATGGAACATTGGTAGCACCAGATGAACCAGCTAACTGGGATCCAAAGTTATCAAGGACATGGCTTTATTTCTCTAAACTTAATGGAACCCTTTTTCAAGGTAATGGAGTTATTGATGGCTCAGGAAGCAAATGGTGGGAAGCATCTTGCAAAAAGAATAAATCAAATGTAAAGATAACATTGAACTTAAAATTGCTTTCATGTTGTTAGTTTTGATGAATAATTAAAAACTTATTAATAATTTTTTTTTAATCTTTCTCTTACAACAGCCTTGCAAGGGTGCACCAACAGTAAGTATCTCTATCTCGAGAAATGCTAAACATACAGATTTAAGGACATATATGCAATCATAGTAATTATGGTTAATCATAGTACGTGATCTTCTTAAAAAAAAAGAATAATTTTATTTTTTTAGAGTTATTTTACCACGTGGCACATCATCTGAGTAAAAATTTATATGTACATTAATATCTGTTTAAACATAATTAAAATTTATATTATTAGTACATTAAAAGATATCTAGATGGGTCTATAAATTTATGTTCACTGTATAACGCATTCTTTTCGTCATATCTCAACCTCGAACCCATGACTTAGTCATTAAATACCTCGTGTTTTAGATAATACTAGTTTTAAAAAACCTAATGTACTCAAGCGCTGGTCTTAAGTTCGAGGTTGAAAAAGAACGAAGAAATTAAACTATACGATAAACATATATCTATAGGCCCGTTCAAATACCCTTTAATATACGATTAATATGAATTTCAATTATACTGAAACAATATCAATATTGAATATCTAATTTGTTGAGATTTTGTTGCAGGCTTTTACAATTGATCAAAGTTCAGCCATAAAAGTAAAAGGCCTAACCTTCCAGAACAGCCAACAAATGCATTTTATTATTTCTAGATCTGATTCTATAGGAGTTGTGGGAGTTAAAGTGACAGCTCCAGGAGATAGTCCTAATACTGATGGGATTCATATCACTCAATCAACTAATGTTTTTCTTGAAAACTGTAAAATTGGAACAGGTTCAACACAACATATGTTTAACATTACTTCTTAATTTAACCATTAATCTCATCTTAATATTCTAGTTCTAGTTGATTAGGTATTAAACAGAACATATGAGTTAATAGAATCCAAAAAAAAAAAAGGAAAATAATTATAACTTGATTATTGTGATTTTCAGGAGATGATTGTATTTCAATTGTTAATGCAAGCTCTGGCATTAAGATGAAGAGAATCTATTGTGGACCTGGACATGGAATTAGGTACTGTCCTATTCAAAACATTTTGGTATAAAATTGTATTATTAATAAGTAATTTTTTTTTCTTTTTATTTAAGATATACATTTTAATTAATAACCTCTAATTTTCTCAATATTATTCTTAATTAAATAATATATATGCGCTAAACTCAATTTTTGTGTGGGTGGACTCAAAATAGGCCCAATAGGGCATATAATTAGTTGTTTATTAGTTACATTACAAAGCAAGATTAGTAAAATATCACATGATCGAACAACATTAATTATTTACTTTGGTGTAAAATTCTGTAAACATAGTATTGGAAGTCTTGGGAAGAACAACTCCACGGGCATGGTTACTAAAGTGGTATTGGATACTGCAGTACTCAGGAATACTACCAATGGCCTCAGAATAAAGACTTGGCAGGTAATCTTTCTCTTATTTTTTAATTTTAATTATAAAAGAAAATTAGAATAGAAATAAATAATAAATAATTTATAATGAAAAATAAAATTTTGAGTCAATAAAAAATAAAAAAATAAAATAAAATATATGTAACAATAAATACATAATTATTTTATATCGCACAATATTAATATAATCTTGTTATAAATTAATTTAAAATAATAACAATAAATTATGAAACAATCATAAAATTTGAGATTTTTAGAGTTTAAATAATTTTTATAAAATAAAATTATTAAATAAAATAAAAATTAATGAATGAAATATAAAATATATAATTATTATGGATGATTAATTTAAATTTAAATGTAATTAAATTTATAAAAATTTAAAAATATTAAATTTTGATATATTTATTAAAATATATTATATAATTTCAGAAAAATGAGAGAAAATATAATATATACTTATCCTGCATCATATTTATACATGTTTCTTGTTTTTCATTCTCCATCGATATCTTTAACTCTAACCTAATAATCTGCACGATAGTTTTGATGATAATGGAAAATTTACAACGGTAATCAAATTCATTTAAAATTCATCTAATGTCCGGCATAGAAATGGAAAATTTACGGCCATAATCAAATTCATTTAAAAGTCATCTAATGATGAGCATATATAGCTAGAACCCTTGTTCATCCTTGTTCCTTTTCCTACCTTCATTCTAAATTTAATTGCAGAGAATTGGAAGAAAAAAAAATCGTAAAGGAAAAATGGGGTTAATATTACTTAAAGGATGGAGCTACGGGCCTGCAAGAATTCTCGAAATGATTACTTTTACATTCTAATCCTAATTTATTAATCAGACAGAAGAAAAAAAGACCTTCATTTGTTCTTCTTTTTTTTTTTATCAATTTATTATCTTATTTGATTTCAGATTCTCTACAAAAGAATAATAAAAAATATTCATAAAAAAGAAGAAGAAAAGTGAGTTGAAATCAGTCTAACTAACAGTCCTTCATTTGCAGATAACACCATTTTCTTTTCGCTTTTTATTTTAAAAATAATACTCTTATTTACTCAAATTTGACCATTAGAGATAGGTTTTAAATGAATTTGATGATTCAGGTTTAATTAAAGCTTATGAAAGATTAATAGAGAATTTGCTAAACAGAAGATCCAAACCCGACAAAAAACTCCTCCAATATTTCATTGATTATTATTATTATTATTTCTTTTTGGCTATACTTATAGGGAGGTTCTGGTTATGTTCGAGGAGTACGTTTCCAAAATGTGAAAATGGAAGATGTTGCTAACCCCATCATTGTTGATCAGTTCTATTGTGATTCTCCGACAACTTGCAAAAATCAGGTTTTATTTAACCTATTAATAATAATCTCTATTCAAAACTATGTTACTTAGATTCTTTTTGTATAATCAACATTATAGGGACGTAAGTGTAAGTATTTAAACACTCTAATTTAATGTAAATTAAAAAAAAAAAAAAAAATTTAACGTATTCGATGCGTATATAACATATTCGAACCAAATATTAAAAATGATTAATTTGTTTTACATGTTTTTGATTGATCTTCAGACCTCAGCAGTGAAAATAAGCCAGATTGTGTACCGAAACATAAACGGGACTACAAAGAGTGAGAAGGCAATTAAATTTGCTTGCAGTGACACGGTTCCATGTACCAACATAGTCCTAAGTAACATTGACTTAGATAAAAAAGATGGTACTGTTGAAGCTTACTGCAATTCTGCTGAAGGCTCTGGATATGGAGTTTTGCATCCTTCAGCAGACTGCCTTCATTCACATAATGACAAAGACTATATACTTATAAATAAAGAAGAAAATGATCGACTTTCAGAACCCAGAAGAGAGAATCATATTGTTCACACTGAACTCTAAGTTGGGGCCTTATGGGGACTTGAATAAATAAATAAATATATTGTTTGTTATTGCAGTATTGTGGTTACATAAATAATTAATTAATTAATTAATTGGTTTGATAGAAATATACTAAATATGATAAATGGGCGACAGGATTTGCTAAAGCGCTTGTATATTAATTGTTGGTTGATTTGTGTTTGTTATATTATAAATACTATGAATTCTTGTTTGAGAACGAGTGTTTGTTAGTTTAAAGTTTTGTTCACACAGTGTTATTGATGATACAATTGCATGAAAAGAATTGTTGTCCACACAGTATTATGATCTCTCTATATATATATATATATAACAATATTTCCGTATGCATTATTTAATATTGTAATTAATTATTATGTTGGTTACCATAAACGAATGTTTATTTTAGATAGGAAAGTTCTCCTAGAACATGTAAATGAAGATTATTGCTTAATTTAATATAGGATTAATAGAAAAATAGAGGATTTTGAAGTCCTTACTGTATGATTAAAGGAAAGAAAGTGTAGAGATTTTGAAGTCTTACCATAAACGAAATCTTAATGTGTGATTCAATATATATATTTATGGATTAGTAGAATGTAATATCCTTGTTTAAATTGATTTTATGTTAAAAGTAGTAATTATTTCTTTAGAACAATTAAAAAATATTTATTGATTATTTATATCTTTAGATGATTACTTATCAAATATATTGATGTGATAATTCAATGTTTATTGGATTTAAAAAAAAAAAAGAGTTATTCTACTTATAAAAATCACTCATATTTCTTCTCGTGAAATATGTTAATTTATATCTAACATCAACCCCTAATTCTTTTAGATAGAGGTTTGTTTATAACTTTGTCGAGATCGAGGTTGATGACTGACACTAGCAACACTAAACCTTCTTTCGTGCATTTGAAGGATTTTT
This sequence comes from Hippophae rhamnoides, assembly GCA_033030585.1. Classification (NCBI taxonomy): domain Eukaryota; kingdom Viridiplantae; phylum Streptophyta; class Magnoliopsida; order Rosales; family Elaeagnaceae; genus Hippophae; species Hippophae rhamnoides. Next base: position 20,718,157 of record CM065438.1, on the reverse strand, counting down.
CACTCCACCTAACCATCCAAAACATGCTGGCTGGCTTCCCATTATTGATAAAATTCTCAAACTTTCAATTGGAATTTCAATTAAGAAGTTGTGCTGAAATCATAATTGGTCTTTAAAAAGTCAACCTTTCATTTTGAAGGAAAATTCAAATTTCAAACTTTAATCAGCTTAAAATCCATGGACGCACCCAATAGTTTGTGACCCTGAGTGGACGAATGAGATCGTGCCTTTTCTTCTACATATATATACAAGTTCCTCTCTCATTTTTTTCGTTCCACACAAGTCACTTTGCAAATTTTTGAGAGCTCATCTTGTAGAGGGAAAATGGGTCGAGGAGAAAAGTTCAACATCTTCGATGCTTTTGGTAAGTCCCTTTCTTCCAAATTTTTTCTTTCATTTATTTGTCCTATCATATTGTAGAATACGAAGGATAGTTATTTTTCCAACATTCAAACACATTGCACCCCATAACACTTACACCCTATGACACTTACACCTACACTTTTTTGCGCATAGAATGATGGAGGCTGGAGTGAAAGACATTGACAACCAAAGCTGGCCACCTTGGTACATACCAAGGCAGAACAGAACAGACTGAAGCGAGTTGCACAGATTGGTGGTTGAGTATAGTGTTGCACATTGTTATAAAGTTCTTTAATTCAATGAGCAAATCAAGGAGTGACCATCCTTAATTTGAGGAGTAAATCAATGCTTAATTCAATGAGCAATTCAAGGAGTCCTTAATTTAAGGAGTAATTCAAGGAGTGAATTTTTTCCTATAAATATATGTGTAATTGTAATGAATTAATCAAACCAAGTGTTCATTCCAATTGAGAGAAAAACTTAGAGAAAAAAGCTTTGTGAGAGAAAATTGAGAATAATTTTCTTAGGTGTAATTGGGTTATGAGTTGTGAGTGTTGTAAACATCTTGTATAATTTCTCCCATTTCAGTAAAAAAATCTGCAACAGGTCCGGAGACGTAAGCAAGATTGGCCGAACTCTGTTATCAAATTTGTGTGCTATTTTTCTATTCTTGTTTTCTCATAAATTTGACTTATCGGGAACTTGCATAATTTCCCAACAACTGGTATCAGAACTTTTGGTGGTGATTTCTATCATTTTCTTGCAAGGATACTATTGACATGAATAGTGAAATTTGGTTGACGATATTTTTTCGTTGACAGAGATGCTCTAATACACGGTGTTTTACATAAATAGTCAGAAACGATCCGGAGGAAGTCAGATTTGAGTGGGTGTAATGGCCGCAGATGAAGGAAAGGTGAAACTTGAAAAATTTGATGGTAGAGATTTTGGGTTTTGGAAAATACAGATAGAGGATTATCTATATCAAACAAATCTATATCAACCTCTTTTAAGGAAGAAGCTAGAGGCTATGAAGGAAGATGATTGGAATCTTTTAGATAGACAAGTCCTTAAAGTTATTCGATTGATTCTATCCCGTAATATTGCTTTCAACATAGCAAAGGAAAAGACCACAGTGGGTCTTATGGTAGCTCTCTCCAATACGTATGAGAAGCCATCAACCTCAAACAAAGTGCACTTGATGAGGCGTTTGTTCAATTTGCGAATGACGAGAGGCACATCTGTAGCTCAACATCTCAATGAACTCAACACAGTCACAACCCAGTTGAGTTCAGTGGAATTTGAATTCGATGAAGAAGTACGAGCATTGATACTTTTGTCTTCTTTACCAGAAAGCTGGAATGCTACTGTCAAGGCTGTGAGTAGCTCGTTAGGAAGCAATAAGTTAAAATTTGATGATGTTTATGATCTGATTCTCAGTGAAGAGATCCGATGTAGAGAATCAGGTGAATCTTCAACCTCTTCAGTTTTACATACAGAGTCAAGAGGAAGAAATACAACCAAAGGGAATGGACATTGCAGAACAAACTATTGAATATGGTCAAAAGACAGTAAATCCAAATCCAGGAATCCCAATAATTCCTATAGCTTTAAGACTATCGAGTGTTGGAATTGTAGGAGAAACGGGCACTGCAAAAATCAGTGCAAGAGTGCACCGAAGGACCAACAAGTGAAGGAAGTGGCAAATGTTACTTCCACCTCAAGAGGAGATGATGCATTGATATGCTCTTGGAGAGCAATGAAGAATCTTGGGTGTTAGACTCTGGAGCATCGTTCAATGTTATTTCACAGAAAGAATTCTTTGAGAAATATGTTCCCGAAAACCTTGGAAAGGTGTATCTTGGTGATAATCAATCATGTGCTATTATTGGCAAAGGTGAAGTGAAGATTAAGTTGAATGGGTCTATTTGGGAGCTGAAAGATGTCAGGCATATTCCCGACCTAAGAAAGAACTTAATCTCAGTAGGGCAATTGGCTAGTGAAGGCTACACTACGATCTTCCATAGTGATGATTGAAAGATTTTAAAGGGTGTAAGGACAATTGCTCGAGGAAAGAATAATGACACTTTTTACATGACATCAAGGATACGTTTTTCAATCGCATCTGCAGTAGGAAATGAAACACCAAATTTGTGGCACTAGAGACTAGGGCACATGAGTGAGAAGGGGATGAAGATTATGCACTAAAAGGGAAAACTTTCAGGTCTACAGTCTGCAAAGATAGACATGTACGAAGATTGCATACTTGGAAAGCAAAAAAGAGTCAGCTTTCAGACAAGTGGCAGAACCCCAAATAAGGAAAGGCTATAGCTTATCCACTATGATGTTTGGGGACCAACGATCGTCTCATCCATTGGTGGGAAACACTATTTCGTGACTTTCATCAATGATCACTCTCGGAAGGTATGTGTTTACTTTCTAAAGCATAAGTTTGAAGTATTTGAGGCTTTCAGAAAATGGAAAGCTATGGTGAAAAATGAGAGGTTTGAAGATCAAAAAGCTCAGAACCGATAATGGTGGTGAATATGAAGACACCAGATTCAAAAATTTCTACTATGAGCACGAGATCAGAATGGAAAGAACTGTGCCAAGCACGCCTCAACACAATGATGTAGCTGAGCGTATGAACCGAACATTGATAGAAAGAGCCAGAAGCATTCGTATACAATCAGGTATACCAAAGTATTATTGGGTAGAAGTAGTCAACACGGTAGCTTACTTGATCAATCGAGGCCCATCTGTTCCATTGGAGCACATAATACCAAAGGAGATATGAAGCAGAAAAGAGGTAAAATTATCAAATCTAAAAGTTTTCTGCTGTGTAGCATTTGTGCATATTAGTGATCAAGGTAAGAATAAGCTTGATCCCAAATCTAAGAAATGCACCTTCAAAACTACAGCTCCTTTATTCAGAAGGTCTTTTCGACCTCATGTGCCTAACAGGAGATACATGAACTATATGTTTCTGACTGATAGATGAGAGCTTGAATGCTACGATGAAGCTTGTCAGACTCGAGATGTCAGCAAGTGGGAGCTTGCCATGAAATTGAAGTTGTGTTCAACTTCAGTTGGTCTGCTAGAGTAACCAGACTAGAAAAACTGGTGCATTGATCGAGGTGTGAAGACATATTTAAATCAGTCTTTAAGTGAGAGATTGTTATAAAACTCCTTAATTCAAGGAGCAAAATAATGAGCAAGTCAAGGAGTGGTAATCTTTAATTTGAGGAGTAAATCAATGCTTAATTCAATGAACAATTCAAGGAATTCTTAATTTAAGGAGTAATTCAAAGAGTAAATTTTTCTATAAATATATGTGTAATTGTAATGAATTAATCAAAACAAATGTTCATTCCAATTGAGAGAAAACTTTTGTGAGAGAAAATTTAGAGTAATTTTCTTAGGTGTAATTGGATTGTGAGTTATGAGTGTTGTAAACAACTTGTCTAATTTCTCTTCTTTCAGTAAAAAGATCTGCAACAGGTCCGAAGACGTAAACAAGATTAACCGAACTACATTATCAAATTTGTGTGTTATTTTTCTATTATTGTTTTCTCATAAATATAACTTATCAAAAATTTGTTGGCATGTGAGTAATATGGTAGAGAATATGGAAACAACAATGCAGGAATTATGGCAGATAATCAGTAGACAAAAAATAATAGTGGGAAATTAATATTGTTATAATCTGTTTACTTTCCGTTTTATTGTGTATACAAATACTATACACTTATACATAAAGATTACAACAAAAAAGAATGTGAAAATACATCTGATGATTATCAGAAAACACAATATTTGACATGGTATCAAAGCAAGGTATGGAATTACCTATTATGCTGTTTTCTGTTCTCAGAAAATTTGATTTCTGATTTCTGGTGTAACCATTCTGGTTTACACTTACCTTCGTCTTTATCTACGATTTACGCGTGGCAATAGCGATCTGGTTTACTAGGTACCAACACTATTTCCTTAAGGAAAAAATGAATCAGAGATTGATTAACGGTGTTGTCTTTGTAGAAGTGGTTCCGAAAAAAAAATCAAGTCGGTGTTTTTAGGCCGAAGTCATTGACGTGAATCGGCCATTTTGTATGTATAGGTTGGAAAAAAACCAATTAGTTGCAATATTGGAAAAAAAGGAAAAAAAGAGGCATTTTCCATATTCGGAAATCGAATGAAACGAACAATAAAGAAGAAGGAAGAGAGAGAGCATTCGAATACTGTTTCCGAGAAAACTATCATTTCGCAAAAAAGACGAATACACTCGGGTTTTTCGGCTAGAGCTCGCGAGAAACCTAACGCCGAGTAAAACTTTACCGAACCTGCTACACCTTGTTACAAATGCACCATTTTCGTGAATACGATGGGAGAGGAAACTAATCGATTCGCACGAGAAATCGGAGAAGAAAAAGGGCGTCGTGCACCAAGGAATGAAGAAATGACTGTGAGAGGAAGCTATGCGAGAAGCTGCTCGACGCGTGCAGGAAAGCTGCTCGACCATCTCACGAAATCGCGTAGGAAGGAGAAAAGAGGCCGAAACTGAAGCGGAAATTAGGTTTAGGGTTACTAATTGTGTTTTTTTTTCAATTTATATAGTGTTTTTTTTTCATGGCGAATACAGAGATTTAACTACCAATTTCATATTGGAAGATTTGGCCAAAATGAGGGAAGTTTTAACTAGAGCTCGGATTAGCTCATGACCTCCATCAATGAAGCGTCGAATGCTCGTTTAGTATCAAGTTGGGAGGATCCAACTATGCCTTATGGTCCGGGTGGTGGAGATGTATATCTGCAGCGAACAATGGGATATATTAATGGGGACTTTCCTCGACTTGTTGAAACCGACCTCTCATTTAGGAGATGGCGTGCTTGAAAATGCCATTGTCAAAGGATGGTTGATCAATTGATCATTCTCCTTAATCAATTTTTATCCGACTCCCAACCGGCATGAAAGCAGGGTTTGGGATTCAGGTGGCACACCACTGCTATGATGGGACGTACACGTCTCACGTGTGTATGATCTTCGTCGTCGATTATACAAATGCGAAGCACGGGTGGATCCATTGAAAAATACTACAATGACCTTGAGGTTGTGGCGTGAAATTGATTTCCGTCGTCTAATCAATGGAGTGTGCAATTGATATACAAAAATACAAATCCATCGTACTGAAGATCAAGTGTATGCGCCCATAGATGGCCGCGATACGATTGGATAAAACTTCAGTGATGTGCTTAAGATCAAACCATTCCCTACGGTTGGAACAAGCTGTGGATTCGTCGTGAGAAGAGGTCGTGCGACGTGATGATCACAAGTGTGACATCACCGGAGCGGTTATGGCTTTTAAAGGGTCGAGGACACCATAATCTAATGCCACCAAAAAGCAGAACTTCCTTGGGTAGCAAGAAATCACAAGAAATCCACCATCTCTTGACATGGAAATGTGGCTATCATGAAACTTCAAACACACCGTGAGCTTCAAACTACACGTGGGTATCCCAGAATGGTGGAATGATCTTCAAGCACGGAAGAAACGGGACACCGGCTTTGGCGAGCCGATGTGGCTACGATAATGCCTCGCACTATCCACACTTCTCGTGCCGAATCTTCCCATGATCCGGGTATTTCAAGTAAAGCATTTCACATCTCTACTCGTAGTGATAAGGAGGATTGGATTAGGACTCTGGAGGCTACAGATCACGTGACATTTGACCCAAACGATCTCTCAAAAACAACCCGGACGAAGACGGAGTCGTGTTGCGATACAAATGGGGTCACTTATCGATTCTGGGAGCTGGAACGGTGATCTTATCTCCTTATTATCATTATCTAATACTTTACTTGTGCCCTCTCTTGTCACAAGCCAGGCTAATATACGTAAATTAGGTCACTTGATCTTAGCGTAGTCTTAACGTATTCTACTTTTTGCCTTCTACGGGATATTCTACCAAGAGATCATTGGGCGTGGTACTAGGGAGAGGAGGGCTATATTATGTGGATGACCTCAGTTCGGGAAGAAGACGATCATATGCAAAACATTGTTGGTAACAAGAGCAGCATGTATTTGGCTAAGTCATCGTAGATTTGGGGCATCCATCATTGAGTATTATTATCACTCCCCAGGTTTATTTTCAAATATCACACATTCGATTTCAAATGTGATACTTGTATCCTAGCAAAAAGTCATAGGGCATCTTTATCCTATGAGCGTGAATAAAAGTGTGACTCCTTTTGCTTTAGTATATTCGATGTGTGAGGGACGCTTCCCACGGTCATTCGTCATCAGATGTCGTTGGTTTGTTATTTTTGTTAATGATTGTACCACGAATGACATGCGGCTTTACCTTCTCGAAACATAAAGATGAGGTATTTGCTACATTTCACCTGTTTCACACCATGGTTCAGACACAATTTTCTGAAAAAATTAAGATACTCTTAGATCGATAATGGAGTGAGTATGTTAATCAACAATTTCTGACATACTTGGACAACCATTCGGTATTCCAGAAACCGTGTTCACTGACCCCACAGAATGGAATGCGGAGAGGAAGAATCGGCATATTTTAGAAACGGCTCGGGCCTTACTAATGGTGACATGCTAATAAATCCTTTGGGTGATGCTTTATTACTACGGTGTCTCTACTAAATTGTATGCAAAAAACCTTACAATTTCGGACTAAATTAAAGGTGTTATCTGATCATCTTCCTTGCCTACTATTTTGATGCTTCGTAAAAATCAACGAACTAGTTGGATCCATGTGCTGTCCGCCGTATGTTCTTGGGGTATGGCGTACAAAAAAGGGTTATCGATGCTATGATCCAATTACTAAAGAACCTATATTACCGTGGATGTCACGTTCCTCGAATCAGAATGTTTTCCCATCACAGTATCCAATTCCCTTTCTTTAGGAGAGTTATGGTGAAGAAAGAAATTGGCTTGATGTTGAAATATTAAACACTAGTCCAACATACTCTGGATCATACCAATCATATGGAGGAGCCGGTCACTGCCCAGAGCTTGAACTTGAAGAATCTGAAGGCGAAGTAGTAATTGAATCTCCGAGAAGATGAAGTGGTTGATGTGCCCTCGCTCCTAGTACCCCGAATGATCCTCCATCGAGAATACTCGAGGTAAGCTATCTATCACACCTTACAAACTAATGCTATAGATACATACATTGGTTATGTTTTACCTTTCGAGACACGATCAAGAGCAAACCTCCTAATCGATACTCATCGTAAAGAGAAGAACGACAATCCAGTATCCATAGCAAATTATGTATCAACTCAAAGGTTATCGAACCTATCGGGGCATTTGCCTGAAACACTCTCCTCGTGTCAAATTCCAAGTAGCATTGAAGAAGCCTTATACGATCCAAAATGGGCTCAAGCTATAAAGAGGAATTTGAGGCATTGGAGAAAAAGAATAACACATGGGTGTTAAGCGAGTTGCCTCGAGGGAGGAAGATGGTAGGATGCAAGTGGATTTTCTCATTAAATATAAAGCGGATGGATTAGTTGATCGATATAAGGCGAGACTTGTAGCAAAAGGATATACACGAGAAACACGGGATAGATTATCAAGAAACCTTCTCACACTTGTGGCTAAACTAAAAACCGTTAGAGTCTTGTTATCTCTTGCGGAAAATTTAGATTGGCCATTGCACCAACTTGATGTAAAAATGCCTTTCTTCATGGTGATCTTGAGGAAGAGATTTACATGGATATCCACCAGGATATACCGTTACTACTGAAAAGAAAAAGCGTAGATTACAACGAGCGTTGTATGGACTAAAACAATCACCTCGAGCATGGTTTGGTAGGTTGGAGTTCAAGAATGAAGAAATATGGGTTCCAACAAAGCAACTCGATCATACTCTTTTCCAAAACATCGATTAGGGAAGATAATAGCCCTTATAGTCTATGTAGATGACATGATCATTACGGAGATGATAAAGAAGAAATCTCTAAGCTTCAAGAACAAACTGTCAAATGAGTTTGAAATGAAGAATTTGGGAGGCTCAAATACTTGGTATTGAGGTAACAAGATCAAAACAAGGCATATGTCTTTCCCAGAAGGAAATATACTGCGGACCTCTGGCGAGAGCGGGACTACTAGATTGTAAACTGTCGATATTCCAATGGTTCAAAATCCAAACTGGAGAATATGTGGACCCAAGTACGTGAGATAAACGGAGAGATATCAACGGTTAGTAGGTAAACTCGTATATATTTATCTCATACTAGGCACGATATCGCTTAAACGCCGCGAGTGTCGAGTCGGTTCGCCTGCCCAGTGAAGACCATATGGATGCGATTAAATGCGAATACTTCGTTATTTAAAGTCCTCACGGAAAAGGACTTACAAAAAAGAATGGCCGATTGGAAGTCCTTGGATATCTGATTCGATTGGGCGGGGAATGTAAAGGATAGAAAATCTCTTCTTTGGGTACTTCACGTTTGTGGGGGGCAATCTTGTTACATGGAGGAGCGAAGCAAAGGTAGTTGCCTTATCTAGTAAGATGAATTTCGAGGAATGGTCGAGGAATATGTGAGCTCTTGTGGTTGAAAAAACTTAACCGAGATTGATGTTGCTCCTAACTACGAAATGAACTTATTTTGTGATAACAAAGCGGTCGTTGTCATCTCTCACAATCCAGGTTCAACATGATCGCATCGAAGCACGTTGAAGTGGATCGGAACTTTCATCAAACGGAATCTTGAAGAAAAGATTATTAGATTTGTTTCAAGATGGAAGATTGGTGATATACCATGAAAATGCAGAATACTTTTCTGACAACGACAGAAGTTAGGCGCCAAGAGATATATATACTGGCATGAGAGAGTGTTGGCATGTAAGTAATATAGACAGTATTATAAAGCAACAACGCAGAATTATAAGCAGATAATCGTGACGAAAAATAATAGTGGAAAATTAATATTGTTATAACTGCATTTCTTTGCAGTTTTATTGTGTATACAAATACTATACACTTGTACATAAAGATTACAACAAAAAAGAATATGAAAATACATCTGATGATTATCATAAAACATAATATTTGACAAAAATTTGCGTAATTTTTCGAAATGTAAAATATGAAAAGCAATGTTACAGTCGGCAGCAGAATGCGTACTGGGACTCTGTTTGGGGCCTGTCTGGGGATGGTGCATCTAATACCTCTCTGTTCGATGCCCATCCGGCCAATGATGATCTATCCAACCCTTCTCCATCTGGTGATGGTCCGGGCAGCAGGAGTCTAGCTGGCGATAGTATGGACCAATTAGATGGGAGAACTAAGGTCGGCACCAATTGCACCAATTAAACACTATAAGTCTGTAACTAGTGTACCATGTTGTCCTAGTAATTGAAGTTAAGTTCAAACCCCATTACAACACCTAATATAAGTGTTTATCATTTAAAAAAACATATAAATAAACCGCCACCTATTTTGACATGATTAACCCATTAACTTGTGCATTGTAATTTGCTTACATCCTTTCTTATAAGCCTTGCAGACTGTCTGCTCTAAACCAAAATTATTTTTGTTAGTACTTTTAAGACGTCATTATCTAGTTAATGCAACAAAATTTGATGTGCCTTGTGCATCTAACTTAATTGTTCTGGTATTTCTACTAGAAAACATGAATAAGTTAGTGTTGATAAACCAATTTTATCCTCGTTTAATTAAGGTCGTTAACCCATTAACTGGTTTGCAGATTGATGGAAAATTAGTAGTGCCAAATAAACCAATGAACTGGGATCCAAAGTTATCAAAAACATGGCTTGATTTCTCTAAGCAAGGGCATGGAGTTATTGATTGGAAGCAACTGGTCGAAAGAATCTTACAAAAAGAACAAGTTAAATGTAAACATAATATTGAACATATATCTTAGAACTGCGCTTAATCAACCCAAAGAACCAGGTTAGAGGATCGCCGACTTATAAGCGAGTATTATCGCTTACTCTTAGCCAACGTGTGACTTAACATCCCCCTCCACATCGCTAGAGTCGGATTCATGACGGCCCTGATCATTTACACGAGGTCGATGAGGAAGAAGAGCTTTGATACCATCTTAAACCTGCGCTAATCAACCCAAAACTTGAGTTAGAGGATTCAGACTTATAAGCGAAAGATTTGCTTACTTTACCAACGTGAGATTTAACAATATAATTACTTTAAAGTTGTTAATTTTGAAGAATATTTAAAATCAATACTACTTTTTTTCTTTTTAAAAATCTTTCCCTTACAATAGCCTTTCAAGGATGCACTAACACTATATATCCCTGTCTTTTAAGGTTTGTGTTATTTAGATACTTAAACTTGTTATTAAAATTTACTTTAGAAATAACGATATCGATAAATATTATATCTCATATGAGTATTTAAGTCAATTTTTAGAAGAAAAACTAAGATTAAAAGGAATTTGGGAGAATTTGAATGATAAACTCACGCGTTTAGGCTTTAAATTATTCATACATTTTTCATTTATGATTATTTATTTAAAAGTTTTGACAAATAAAAAAATCATGAATAATAAATATTGATTAATTAATATTTAAATTATAATATTTAAATATTTAATTAATTAATACTTAATTATTTAAAATATTAATAACTTTTTATTTTCATAAATATAAATTAAATCATTAATATTTATTTTAAATTAAATAATAAAAAATATATATAATTATACGTTGATTATATCGATTTAATTTATTAAAATCAATGTATATTAATTAAATAGGTTAAAAAGTATTACTAATTTTCGTATCCAATAAAGATTTTATTCCAATTCTTTAAGCACATCAATGATAGTGTTACATCACACACTAAAATTCTAGAAATTATGAGGGGACAAAACTCAAATTAATTTTCAAAATTCATTAAAATCGACCCAATCCAGTTGAATTTGGTTGATTTTTATAGGTTTATTGGTTAGTTTGGTTTATAATTCAACAGTTAAAAATTTATTTATTCAATTTCAAATTAATTATGAAATTGGAAACCCTTTAAACCCAATACAATTTTGCATATTATTCAATTAAAAAATATTTTAAAAAATATATTATATATATAATATTGGATTACATCTAATTTTTAAATTTTATTAGATTTAATACTTTAACCTTTCAATTTTTTATTTCTTAATATTACATTCATAATCTTTTTAAATTTAATAATTCTTAATCTAAATTTAAAGATATTGTAATAAATATGTTAAACTTTAAATGTTAAGAAATTATATAATGCAAAAAAATAAATTTTTTAATACGTTAATTCATATTAATACATTATAATTTAGTTTAATTTTTCAATATATATTAAATAAATTAAATTTAAAAATATATCTGACTTAATATTACAAAAACAATTATACTAAAAAAGTATTAAATTTGACAAAATTCAAATAATTGTTCAACCTAAATAAATGCTATTCTTATAAATAAATTTGTTTGATAAATTTTGAAATTTTACTAGCATTCTTATATTTACAATAATATGTTCTCTAAATTAAAAATATTTTTTTCTCTTTCTTCCTTTAAATCTCTCTATTTTGGACTCTCACCCTCTGTGTTTTCATTTTTTTTTTTTGCTGGTTTTGTTTTTCTATTAATCGAAAAAAGAGGAGAATGAGGGAGAGAACGAAGGAGGGTGTGAGATATACATGATAATTTCTATCATATTTTGATTAATTGAATTAAATTTAAATCAAAAAATTTAAATTAAATATAAATTCAAATCAGTTCAAAAATAGAATTAATCCATTAATCCGAAATCATATTAAAAGTATTATGATTTTGTGATTCATATCTAAAATATTACGATGTATATTATTTTGAAACTTAATGTTTCAATAGTGATATAATAGGATGTTGTTAATGTGTATTTTTTTGAGATTATTTCGTTGTTGCAACATTATTTTTCTTATTTTTTGTTATTTTATGAAATAGTGTTCCTACTAGAGTTTTATTATCATTAAAAAGTTATTTTAATTTATAAATAAATTTAATTAATTAAAAATAAAAATATGTAATTAATAATTAGAACTAATTTAGTTTAATTTAAATTAATTTATTTATATTTAGTTTGATTTTTGGTTTACTTTTATTAACTCACTTAAATTCTATTTGAACTAGTAACTAATCAATTTGAGTCAAAGATCGATCATAATTGACCTAACCAACTTTAATCATCTAACTCAAATTAGTTTAATTCATATGAATTATCACACTGTTGCGAGAGAACAGAAGATAGAGAGAAGATGAGGTTGATGTTTTATTTTTATTTTAATTGATTATATTTTTAAATTATATAATTAAATAAATTCGTTTTAATAATTATAGAACGAAAATGTATCAAAATTATAATTATAGAATCTAAATAACTTTAGACTCTATACAAAATCTTAATATAGATTATATCATAAGAAAAATTATTACAAATTAGTTTATTTATAAAAAAAATTATATATAGAATAATTGAAAATTTTGATATTATGGTTAGCAGATGAAGAAAGAAGAAGAAGGAGACAACGAAAATGAAAATGAGAACAATCAAACAAGCATTTTTTTTATATAAATTAATCAAATGAACTAAGATATAAGATATAGAATATTAAGTACACAAACTTACTTACATTAATTATATTGTGTTTGTGATAAAATAATTTTAAAAATATAAAAGTTAATTATTTATTAAATTTTATTTTAATACTTGACAACATTAAAAAGTGACTGAAAATTTTATAATTATTATAAAGAAATTAATCTACATTGTTTTAAAGATTATATGGCATAAAAATAACATATCATCTGAGATGTAGATTAATTATTAATATATTTTCGTATATAATTTAATTAAATTATAATTTAAATTATTTATTTTTAAATTATAATTAGTATAAAAAATAATTAATTTTATGTATTAATTATCATTAATGCGAGAATTAAAAAAATCAAAAAATTAATAAAATTATAATAATTATTTATTATTATGAAATTAAAATAGAAAGTTAAAAATACAGTAAATATGTATTAAATTTTAATTTATTTTTAAAATTATATTTAGTATAAAAAATAATTAACTTTATGTAATATTTATACTGAGAAATGAAAAGAAAAAATCAAAATACTTAATGAAACAAATTATTCAACGTGAATATATTAAAATTTATAAATTTTATTTTATTATAAATTTAAAAAAGAGAAAATCAAAAAGATTTATTAATATAATAATAATTTTCTATTATTACGGAACAAAATAAAAAATCAAAAGTTTTTTAAATGTGTGTTAACTTGTAAATTTAGTATACAAATAGTTAGTTGTTTATATTATCTTTTAGTGATTGAAATTAAAATGGTAGATTAAAATACACGTAAAATAATTGATTTTAGGTAAATATATATAAACTTTATAAACTTTTTCTTAATATAAATTTAAAATAGAGAAATACAAAAATCCTAAATATTATATTAATTGTCTACTATTATCAAATTACTATTAAAAATAAAAAGATCTGATTAAATTTTAATTTATTTTGAAGTTATATTTAATTAAAAATAATTAATTATGTGCGAGAATTAAAAAGAAAGGATTAAAAGTATTAAATATATTTAAAATTTATAAATTATTTTTTATTGAAAATTAAAATAAAAGATAAAAATTATAAAAATTATTTATTATTTTAAAATTAAAAGTAAACATCAAAAGCATTAAATATATGTTAAACTTTAATTTATTTTTAAATTATATTCAGTAAAAAAATTGTTTATATATATTAGTTATCTTTTAATTGAAAAATTAAAATAAAAAATAAAAAAAAATTATAAAATATTTAATTATATGAAAAATCGTTAATGAAATTATTATCTTATTTTTTCAAAGTGAAATTCATGGTTGGCTTTATTCTAACAATTTTGAATTGGAACAAAAGGCACATGTGTGTATTGAAGGTGTAGACGTAGATGGAAGGCCTGCCAACCAGTATTTAGTAGAGTGACAAACGATTTCATCGTCTACGCGAAATCATGTCATATAAACCTTTTTTTTTCGTACATTTACAGACTTTTTAAAGTTCATGAAGTTGTTTTACTCCAAGAACAGGACAATTGATGGTCTAAATGAAAACTGGGCAGCTTAACTCAGCCCTCAAAGTGTTCGATGAAATGCCGCTTTGTTATGTTATTTATAACTTGCTTATTTTGGGGCAACGTTGTCGTGATCTTCAAAAGAGACTTTTCAATTGTACGCTGCAATGGTCAATATTTTCTTCCATCTTGAGTGCTTGGATTGAGGCAGTATTTTTACAAGGAAGGGAGTAGTTCAAGTTCACTGCATGGTTGTTTCCCTCGAAATCAGCTCAAATTGTTTATATAAATTCCCTTGTTAACTTTTACCTGCATATGCGGCATGAAAGGGTAGCTTTCAAGTTGTTTGATGAGTTTCAGGCCCAAAGTTTGGCAGCTATCGTATATTGAATATTTTTACTAGGGTGCATGGTTATGTGAAGTCATGGGTCGAATAGACAGAGTTATTAAGATCGTAATCTCGGATGAAACAAGATGGTGTGGAGAAAGGACCGGCATAGTTTCTGTCATTTGATCAGTAGATATTGCAATGATTCAGGATTGATCAAATGAAAACTTCTTTTTATAGTATTTTTGTGGGAACGATCGCATTTTTCTTTTGTGGTTGATCTTTTTGGCCGTGCTGGTTTGTTAGAAGAAGCTGAAGCCTTGCTTCAGAAAGCAGCAACAAGAGGGGACAGTACAATATGGACCTCATACCAAGTTGAAGAGTACACAAGAATGAAGTGCTAGTGGGCATCCCAAAAGCTGAGTATGAAATTCAAAGTCGTATTAAAACCCCAAAATAATTTATTAATTTTTACATATATGTATACATTTGTAATTTATGTATACTCTATACATTAGTGAATTTATATCACGTATATATATAATATATATAACATATTCATACGTTATATACAATTTACATGCTACTTCTACAGCTTTACACCTTATGCATAACATAAAGCAATGGAAGTATACAAATAATAAATTCTTTCCTGCCATTTCCCCCTAAAGCTACGTAATGGTAGAAAAGAAAATGTTATATTTACTTTCCAAAAACCTTTTATGAAACGTATTAGTTTTATTATATCACACTTTATGATCATATATCAGCATTATCTTGCAAGTTATGAAAGGTCGTCTAGAAATTGCCTTATTAGTTATTTCCCTTGGATATAGAGAACAAAGGTCGGCACCCATTTAGCACTGTAACTGGTGTACTCTGTTGTCCTAGTAGTTGAAGAGTAAAGCAACGAGCATTTGAAAAAAAAAAAATACCCTTGTACTTTAAGACTTGGCATAAGAATATTGTACACATTCATGTACTTTCAAGCCAAGCCATGCAACATAGCCCACAAAACTCCTTCATTTCCAAAATTAATCTCTATTTATAAATTATAAACCACTGTTTCCATGAATTTATACAAATAAATCAATCTCTTCAAAGAGACAAAAAGAAACAGATTATTATGGACAAGTTGTTTATAGTACTTTATTTCCTTGGCAGCTTCTTGATTATTACAGCCTTTGGAGCTGTAGGGGACGTGGTATATGACAACATTGGCGCACTTCCTGAACTAGAAACCTTCGACGTAGAAGAAGATTATGAAGACGATCATTTCGAGATACCATCTTGGACAAGTGAAAGAGGTGGCAAAGTTATTGTTAATGTAGATAGCCTTGGTGCAGTTGGAGATGGAACTTCTGATGATACCCAGGTAAATATATTAACCATCCAAACTAAACTCAAATAGCTAGTAAGATTGATCAGTGTTTTTTTTTTCTTTTACCTATTGGAGAATATAAGATATAACATAATTCATCAGTGTAAGTCCTAACAACTTAACCTTTTTGAACAATTGGTTCCTAGCAATCTTTTAATAGTACCTATGGTCATTATTGATACCTTTTAGTCAGTAAAAGATTACCCAACTATACAGTAACAGAATAGCAGATATATTGCAACAAAAAACTTTACATGCTTCGAGAACTCCAACCGACTAAAATTGTAATTTCTTAAGGCTATGATGTCATTGGAAAAAAGTCAAAAATCAAGTTCAAACCCTATTCTTATACCCAAAAAATGAGTGTTTATCGTTCAAAATAAATAAATAATAAACGACTGGCTATTTTGACACTATTAACCTATTATCTTTTGCAATGGAATTGGTTATAGGCTTTCTTAAAAGCATGGAAGATGGCCTGCTCTAAACCAAAATCAGTTTTGTTAGTACCTTCTGGACGCCGTTATCTAGTTAATGCAACAAAGTTTGAAGGGCCATGTGCATCTAACTTAATTGTTCAGGTATTTCTACTAGAAAACATGAACAAGCTTGTCCCGATAAACCAATTTTATCTTTATTCAATTAAGGTTGTTAAATTTAACCGGTTTGCAGATTGATGGAACATTAGTAGCACCAGATGAACCAATGAACTGGGATCCAAAGTTACCAAGAACATGGCTTGATTTCTCTAAGCTGAAGGGAACCCTATTTCAAGGGCATGGAGTTATTGATGGCTCTGGAAGCAAATGGTGGGAAGAATCCTGCAAAAAGAACAAGTCAAATGTAAACATAATATTGAACACATAATTGCTTTCATGTTGTTAATTTTGATGAATAATTAAAAACTAATATTACTTATTTTTTAAATCTTTCCCTTACAACAGCCTTGCAAGGGTGCACCAACAGTAAGTATCTCTATCTATATTAACTATATTAAAGGAATATACATTGATATCAATATTCAATATCTACTTAGTTGAGATTTTGTTGCAGTCCTTTACAATTGATCAAAGTTCAACCATAAAAGTACAAGACCTAACCTTCCAGAATAGCCAGCAAATGCATTTTATCATATCTAGGTCTGACTCTATAGTAGTTTTGGGAGTCAAAGTGACATCTCCAAGTGATAGTCCTAATACTGATGGAATTCATATTACTAAATCAACTAACGTGGTTCTCCAAGACTGCAAAATTGGAACAGGTTCAACCCAACAAATGTTTTTACATTACTTCTTTAACTAACTCATCTTATTTTTTAGTTGATTAGGTATTAAATAGGACATATGAGTTAATAGAATCCAAAAACATGACGATCATAATTTGAAAATATTATGATTTTTCAGGGGATGATTGTATTTCAATTGTTGATTCAAGCTCCGGCATCAAGATGAAGAGAATCTATTGTGGACCAGGACATGGAATTAGGTACTTCATCACATTTAGGTCAAAATTCATTTCTTCTTTAAAAAAATGGATCCAATGAGCTTTCAATAGAGAGAGATTATGTGTCACACAAAATGATAATACAACAATCAGGTGTTTTTGAGTGGGTTTTCAAGCCAATAGGGCATAGGAATGGTTTTTCATTATTTACATTACAAAACAAGCTTAGTAAAATTTCACGTGATCAGCATTTTTAACATTGTTGCAAAATTCTGCAACTTAGTATCGGAAGTCTTGGGAAGGACAACTCCACAGACAAGGTCTCTAAAGTGGTATTGGATACAGCAGTGCTCAGGAATACAACCAATGGCCTCAGAATAAAGACTTGGCAGGTTATCTTTCTATTATTTGAACTCTTTTATCTCAAAGTGTCACATTTGTTATTTTTTTAATTGATTCTAAACTTGTTGAAAAATCAAAACCATTAAAGAACAATGAAATGACACAAAACTCCTCAATATCATTAATTCTTTCTTTTGGCTACAATAATACAAGGGAGGATCTGGATATGTTCGTGGTGTACTTTTCCAAAATGTGAAAATGGAAGATGTTGCTAACCCCATAATTGTTGATCAGTTCTATTGTGATTCTCCAACAACTTGCAAAAACCAGGTTTGAACCCAATAGTCTATTCAGTTCATGGAATCTAATATCCCTATTAATTAAAACTGATTTTGTTTTACATGTTTTTGATTGATCTTAAGACATCTGCAGTGCAAATAAGCCAGATTATGTACAAAAGCATAAGCGGGATTACAAAGAGTGAGAAGGCAATTAAGTTTGCTTGCAGTGACACAGTTCCATGCACCAACATAGTCTTAAGTAACATTAACTTAGATAAGAAAGACGGTAAAGTTGAAGCTTACTGCAATTCTGCTGAAGGCTCTGGATACGGAGTTCTGCATCCTTCAGCAGACTGCCTTAATTCTCATGGCAAAGACTACATAGTTATCAATAAAGAACAAAAATCTCAATCTTCAGAACCCACAAGACACAATCATATTGTTCACACTGAACTATAACTATAAGTTGGGGTCTTACGGGGACTCCAATAAATAAATGGTTTGATAGAAATACTAATTAAATAGGATAAACGAGCGGCGGTTGGAGTGCTCTCTTTAGTAAGCATCCCATGTTAATTTTATAGAAAATTACGTATAGTTGTCATATGACATATGTTGTAATGGTTGTAGTTTTTTTTCTCCTCCCTCCCCCTCAATAATGTGTAATCGTGGTAGTTAATATATTGAGTTTCACATGCATTGTTGTAACACAGGGTGAACATTGGATCGAAACTCTTTTGACGATTCGAATCCGATTCAAAAAGAGTTGAAATTTTTTAATTAAAATTCGATATGATAATATAATCAATCTGAATCAGAATAAATTGAATTTTTTCGAATCATATATATATATATATATATATATTGATATTAAAAATTATTTATAAATAATTGTTATATAAAACACTACACAAATTTAAATTTTAAATTTATATTTTTATAACAAATATTATTATTTATAATTACAACTAAAAAAATAAAAATAATAAAAAATAAGTCTATATAATTATTAAATTACTATAAATAGTTATATTTATTTTTTAAATTAAAATAATAATATAATATAATTATTATATTCATAATATTTAAATATAACATAATATAAAATAAAATATATATTTATTTATAATTTAATATTTATTCAGTTCGGATCGAACATAACGATACCCTATTTTAGTGTTATATTTTTATTCAAAAAATTGAAATTGATTATGCTGGTTTTTATTAACAAAAATCCATTGTAAATTTTATATTTCAAATTTATGAAAACATAAGTCATGAATATGTTATTGAAATTAAAACAGTATAATATAATTAAATAATCAAAAAAATATAAAAAAAAATGTAGACAAAGAGGAAAATATGTTTCACTATAAATATCTATAATTTTTTTATTTAATTTAATTTGATAGTTAGTTAGAGTACAAAAAATTTAATATTAAAATTAGAAAGACAAAAAAGCTATTTAGTTATATAGTTATCTACGGGGTGCAATGTCTAACGCAATAATTTGATAACCCAGATACATCTTTTAAGTATAATTTTTAAAATAATCTTACTCTTTCCCTTTATTTTGCTCTAAATATATAACAATATTCCCGCTACACGTTATTCAAATATTCTATGGTTAGCAAAAAAAAAAAAAAAATTATTTGTTTTAGCAATAGTCAACGAAGAAATACAAGATACAGAATACTTAAATAGGAAAAGTATTTAATTAAAAAAAAACAAATTGCTTGTATATTGGATAATACGAATAAGTTATTGAACTCAGTGAGGTTTTTTTTATCAAAAATAAAATTTAATTGTATTATTTTTTATATATTATTATTAATCATAAAAGAAAAAAGAAAAAAAAATTCACTTGTTACTTTAAAGACAAAGTTTTTATGCACGTAAAAAATAAAGTTACATTTTTTTTAAAATTGTAGTTATATTGTATTGAGACTTTTCATTAATAAAAATATCTTTTTACTATATTAAAAAAATTAAATCATTTATTATTTTATTTTATTTTTTTTATTAAATAATATGTTTATGTGATTTAAATTTATAAGTGGAGGCAAATCACGAAGCATTTATTCAATATAATAAAAAGTAGTTAGCATATAATAAAGACACGTTCCATCTATTTAGCATTTGACATTACTTATACGGGTTGCAATTATATATTTATTGCGGTTAATTTATATATAGTATTTACGTATTTTTGTTAAATTAAATGTGTGAATTTTTTTTATATTTTTTATTTATAATAATATATATTAATAAAAATGTATTATTTATTACTCTAAAGTAAGCTAACGTGTTACTTACTACGTATTACGTAATATTGATTTTTGCTTTCACAAATTAAAGGTATAGCTTTACAAATCATAGTAATCTTTTATTAGAATATGGAAAAAAAGCAACCGTACAAGATAATTGGGGACAGGAATTCTCGTGTCGCGCTCTCCCAATCCCCACCAAACGGGGAATTTAAAACATTAAAAAATAAAGATATATATTTTTTAATAAAAAGATTTAATATAATAAATATTTATATCA
The DNA here is from genome assembly GCA_033030585.1 of Hippophae rhamnoides. Taxonomy (NCBI): domain Eukaryota; kingdom Viridiplantae; phylum Streptophyta; class Magnoliopsida; order Rosales; family Elaeagnaceae; genus Hippophae; species Hippophae rhamnoides. The sequence goes on along the minus strand of CM065438.1, from coordinate 20,697,364 downwards.
AATAATTAAAATAAAAAAAAATCATATTATAATAATTAAAATATATAATTTAAAAAATAATATATACATATATATATATATTAAAAAATTAAATTAATTTTAAATTTAATATTCAATGATACGGAAGAGATTACGTAACTAATTTAACCATAATAATAAGTTATTTATTAAGTTGTTTTTTGATGGTATAATTATATTTCTTATTTTTTAATTTTTTTAAAATATATTTAGTTTGAAAAAATTAAATTTTAACATAATTTTTACACTATTATATTATTTAAAACTATAATATTAATTATCTTTTAATTATTTAGTACATATTTTTAAATAAAATATAATATAAAAAAGTAAGAATAATTAAAATTTAATCTAATTATTTAAAATATTGTGTATTTATTATTAAAAATATTTTTTATATGATTATAAAAAAGATGTTAATATATATTCGGTTTTAGTTAACTATAGTTTTAATATTTCAATAACTATTCATATCTAATGCCTTATCGATTATGATTATTTTCAGAAAAAAAAATTTATCACATATTCACAATTCCATTTATTAGTTAAAATATTCGTGCCTATTCACATACATCATTATCAAAACTTATAGAGATATTATTAATAAGTTATTATTTTTTAATATTTTTCTTTTTATTTAAATTATATCTTTTAATTATTAACATATCATTTTTGTCTACTATGATTGATTGTAGATAACATTTATATCAATCATGAAATCTCTTTTTTCACGACAGTTTAATCTATTAAATGCAAAAAAAAAAACTATATCACATATATAAATAGTCAATTTTTAGGTTTTTAAAATTATTTTTTATTTTTTTCAACATCATTTTGAAAAAGAATTTAACAAGAATAATTATTAAAACAGTTTTTTAAATAAAAATTTAAAAACTAATAATTTACGATATATTTTTTAAAAAGTACTGAATTAAATTGTAAAAAAAAAAATTTACTGTACTAAGTGATTTAGATTAAAATGACAGGGAAATTCTCATACATATAAAATCGATAACAGGCTTGAAGAGAAATCTGATAGACAAAAGAGACAGTAGGTGAACGTCAAAAACTTATAGATAAAATACAAACTTTAATTGCTTGGTGATGAAAATAAGGTGTGCTCTGCTTTCCAACGACATTTTTCCTAACTTCATTACTCCATTTAAAAAAAAAAACGATAGAGAGACACACTACTAATTAAACCTGTCATTCCATATATCGTTCATAACCTCCCGAGATTGACAGAAATCTTGATGTTTGCATAAAAATATTCCAACCATCTTTTCATTCTCCAAAATTTTGTTACTTTGTTACTTTTAGCATGGCATTCAACAATTCCACTTTTATTAACTTAATATATATGTAAAAAGGTGAAAAGATTTAAATGTAATAATTTTTTTACATTTTATTATATAAATTTTAAAAAAGTTACATAAAAATCTAAATGGTTAATTTTTATATTTTTCTAATTTTAAAAAATTATTTTGGTAATATTCTTTTTAAAATTTATTTTCCCAAATGTAATTTAAAAATAAAAAATAAATCCTTTTTTTTTTTTAAAAAACCTAAATATTGACTAGTGTGATGTTACTTTTTCAAAACCGACGGTCAAAGTGTTCCCAAAAAAACTAATTAACATGAATGCTCTAACGGTAATAATTAGTAGATTGATGTGAGAATTTTTCTAATAAAAAGATTAACTACTTTAATAATTACCGACCATTAAATGTATTCTTATTTACATTTTCAAATATTTAAAATATACGATTTTATTCTTAAAATTTTAAAATTTCATTAACATATTTTAAACTTTTAAAATTTTTAAATTATTACTCAAATTTTTAAAGCTTCTTAGTGAAAACTTACTTACATAAATAACGATTTAAAATTTTAAAAATTTAATAACTAAATGATATGATTTTTAAGTTTATGATCTATATAAGAAGTATTATTAATTTAAAAAACATGATGATTATATGTTTTAAAATTTTAAAAACATATATATAAATCTATTCAAAGTTTAAAGAAAATATAAATTTTCCTAACGTGAAGTTATCTAGTGAAAGATAAATTATTATTAGATAAAGTTATTTTAAACTTTGTTAATTAAACTTATATTTAACTCTTGAATTTTTATATAATCTAATTGTTTACGTAGTTTCAATTTTACTTTAAAAAAAATATAACATGCAATGCATTATATTTTTGAATATGTAAAAAATGTAATTTTTTATGTTATAAAAAATATATATACATGCTATTTTAAAGGAGTTAAAAAATAAAATTTTATCTATAAATAAATTATGTTATGCAATTATATTTTGTAGTATTTTGAGAGAAAAAAATTATACATTTTTATAAAGTGTTATTTTAGTTTAACATCTCATTTTCTTTATTGTTTTATTTTTACAAAAAAAAAAGCGACTACAAACACTTCATGTTAAAGACAAAGAAAGACAGGTAAATTTCACTACCGTACATTATATAAAAAGTCATCCAATTTAAACATCATCAAATAAAATTTAAATAACCATTTTGAACAATTAGGATTATACGAAGTACTACTTTCTAACGTATTTTTGCTATTTTTTTCTAATGAAATTGTAACTCAATAACAAATTATTTATTTGAGTATGTAGAAAGTCTAGGATTCAAGTCCTACTTATTAGATATGTAGTATATGCTTGCATAAAGTATGACCTGAAGTTCAACTTTTTGTACTGCCTGAACCTGATTCACAATGCCCGAGTTCAAAGTCAAGTTCGTGCCTAGAAGATGGATTTTACAAGTGTCTTCACAAGTATGAAAGATTTAATTATCGATTATATGTCTAGTCTTTCAATGTGGTTGACCCTAAATTAATTTATGTATTTACTATTATACTTCTCTAGCATGTTATAATGTGTATCCTTATGTAATCAATGCTTGTACATGTAAGGTTCTACATATATGCGAATCGAGTATCAAACCAGCGCAATTCACTCTTTTTCTTTAATAGCTCTCTAGTTTCTATATCTAAATCAAATAATTTTCAACATTTTGGCATCCACTGTGGGGCTCAGAATTTAAAGGTCGAGCTTTTTTTCTAACCTTATACTTTTCAAGATCTACCTCAAGTTTGAAGGGGAAAAATTTGAAAATTAAACCACTTCACCCTGTGCTCTTACCAATAACATTCATCATGGTTGGTAGCTGAGCTAATGAAAGATCAAGGCTAACTAATGAACAAGCACTCGAGGATAACATTGCATCTACAGGGAAAAAGGTTTGGGCTGAGCCCCGAGGTAATTCACTAGAAGAGGTCGATCCTTACCGAGAATTGGAGAAACAAATCCTTAAGCTCAAAAGAGAACTCAATGAGATAAGACAATAAAATAAGACAATGCGTGCCCAAATGAAGGTAATTCCATAAGTAGGTTGGGCTGATAATATAATTAAGGAAATTGAGCTAGTATCTAGGAGACATGAGCCTAGAATAATGGAAAATATAGTGGAAGAAATCTTACATCATAATGCTCAAGCTAAGTCACAACCAATTTAGTTTGGGCAAGATACATCATGGTATAACAATGAACAATTGCATGTGGAAAGGAGGTTGTGGGAAGTACGCTTCCAAGCTCTCAAAGAAACAAATTAAAAACATGACCAAGCTCTCAAGGAAACAAACAGAAGACATGAGAAAAGGTAAATCTCACTATGATGTTGATAGAGATTATGAACAATTGTGTGTTTTTTTCTTTCTTTGACAAAATAAAAAACAATGAGCTATACACAAAACTCAGTGCTTCTAAATGTCTTAACTATTAAGGAATGAAGGAACTTATGACCCATGTCATGTACTTTAAAACAACTATAACACCAATAAATCTCACTTGAGACAAAAATATATGCTATGATGTGTAAATTCTCTGTAACTACCTTATATGATATAGCACAAAAATTGTTTAATAACTTAGTGCCTCGTAGTATAACATCTTTTGCTCAATTTTCCAAGTTATTCATCCTCAATTACACAAGAAACAAGCCTATGAGGAAGGAGTCTCATAATCTTTTATCAATCACTCAGGGAATGATGAATTTGTAGAAGAATACATGAGAAGATTCAGAAAGGAAAATTTATAGATTGTAGATTGTTCCAATTCAATAGCGATAGAAGCATTCAAGTATGGTTTATTAAGAAATTCATACTTTTTTATTGAATTGACCAAGATTATGTCATATACAATGAAGGAAGCTTATGGCAAGGGTAGAATATTCGTCAACCATGTGAGAGAACTAAAACTTGGTATAAAAGCTAAGTCAATTATGAAAGTTGTCCCAAAAAGGAAAAGAGAAGAATAAGTAAAAAAAATGCTCTAAGATAGAAGGGTCACCAATAAAAATAATTGTTTCACCATAAACCACAGAGAGAGAGGTTAATTGTTTAGAAATCCTATACCTTGGGGTAAAGAACTCTCACCTTTTAGAGGTTCACCTTTGAAAGTAAGCTTGGATTAGGCTATTTTCAGGATGGAGAATAACACATAGGTAGCCACAAAAGATAAAAACACATTTAATAGACATTTCCAATTGGTGTGTCTTTCATAAGGATAAAGAGCACAAGATGTAAGACTATAGACACCTAAAGAAATAAATTGAGGATCTATCATCCAAAGGATATCTCTAGGTGACATTGTGGAAAATGATAATAGAAGAAAATATCACTAGCCTTAATAAGAAGTCTTGAGATTACTCACCCCACTTGTCAACAAAGTAGAACCACGTAACAATGACAATATGATGACTATTCATTCTATACACAGAGAACCTCGGCTTAATAGAGCCTCCAATAACGCTTGAAAGAGGTATGCTCGAGGAGTGCATAGGGTTAGGCATGAGGCTCCTCGTGTTTGTAATCTGCATGAAGGATCACCCTTTGCCTCAATCATTTTTACAAGTAATGATGAGACTTCATCTCCTCATGAGGATCCTTTAGCAAAATTTAAGATAAAGTGTTACATTTCTTAAGATGTAACTTTGATGTTTTTGCATTAAAACTACCCTGGTATTAGAACGCATAAATTGAATGTTGACCCTAAGGTTAGGCCTGTTAAAAAAGATAGAAAATTTTCAAGGTAAAAGAATGATTTAATGAAAACTCAAGTGGCTATACTTAAAGAACAAAGATTGTCGGAGAGGTGGACTGTTTGACATGGCTGCATAATGTTGTGTTGGTGAAAAAGCATGTGGCTTACCTCGAATGTGTATGGCTTTTACTAATTTAAATGACGCATGCCTAAGTTAATGCCACTATTGAATTCAATTTGATGAGTTTTCTTGACGTATATTTTGGTTATCATTAGATTGTAATGCATCCAGAAGATGAGGAAAAAAACATATTTCATTTCTAAGGGTGGTACTTCCTGTTATACTCGAATGCCTTTTGATCTAAAGAATGATGGCACCATTTATCAACGTTTGTTTAACAAAATGTTTAAATACCAATTGGGGAAAATATGGAAGCATATGTAGATATGATGTTCAAGTCTATACAACCTATAGACCACATCAAAGACCTAGAAGAAGTGTTTATTGGCATCAATAGGTATGACATAAGACGTAATCCCAAAAAGTATGTTTTTGGTGTTACCTTAGGAAAATTCTTAGGATATCTTATCTTAGCCTGAGTTATCAAAGAAAATCTAGATAAAATTCAAGCTCTAGTTAACATGAAACCTCCCAATGACTTGAAAGGAATTTACCAATTAAAAGGAAGAATTGTGGCACTCAATAGGTTTATCTCCAAATACACCAGCAAATGTCTACCATTCTTTAAGATGTATGGAAGAACACATCAGTTTTTTGGAATTAAGATTGTGACAAATCCTTCCAAGGAATCAAACAATATATATGCATGCCTCCTATATTGGTTAGCTCTAGTCCAGAAAAAACATTATATTTGTACTTGTTACTCTCGAAACATCTAGCGTTGTACTGCTAGCAAAAAGAAACATGGTTCGAAACCTAAGCTCACGCCTGAGTCCTAATTCAAGCTCACGCCTAAGAGATGGATTTTACAAATGTTCTCACAAGTATGAAATATTTAAGGATATACCATCTTCTCGATCTTAATGTGGTTGACCATAAATTAATTTATGCATTTACTATTGTACCATTTAATATGCTGCGATATATACCCTTATGTAATCAATGCTAAGATCATATATATATATATGAACTTGCTAACTAGTCTAAGTAATAACTCTCTAATTTCTCTCTTTAAATTGGATCATTTCTAACAATATACTTATTTCAAAATAAAAATTGTCTTTTTAAATGGGAAAATGTTTTTCATGACACCTTAGTTTTTCTTTAAAATACACATTAATACAAAAATTATACATGATTATACCATCAATATATTACTTTAGCGATGGATATACCAATATTTTTTTTAATATTTTAAAAAATATGAAATAGAATATACTTGAGAATTGGCAATGACAAACTAGTAATTTTATCATTTTTTTTCTTTTTAATATTTTTTATTTAATATTTTTTTTATATCGATTAAACTTAATCAAAGTTATATTTTTATCATTTTTGATTAAGTTATATTTTCATTAAAATACGATGACTTTCCCTTCCAAAAAAAAAATATAATACTTTTACATGTTTTTTAAAGATAATATATACCTTAATCCATATTTTTTTTTTATTTTTGTTAAGATATTTTGGTATTTATTTCCGTTGAAAGATACTGTGACGTAAGAAATAGTAAACCTTAGAAAGAAACATATATTTCAAAGGGAAAGATGCAATAGCTGTTTCTATTAAGCATATAGAAGTGTGTACTGTGTAGAGTCTGTAGATAAGATCCACTTTCACCGTGAAATGAAAGAAATTTCCAGCATTATTTTTTGTAAAGTAGAATTGCAACTCATGTGAGCTTTCCAGCGTGGACAATATAATAAAGTATATAAATTGGTACTTTTCGGAATTAATAAATATTTCAGAAATTTACTGCACAGTATTCCATAGGATAATAGAAAATATCTCATCTCTAAAATATTAAAGCCCTCCTCTTTCTCCACTCCATCACTTTCTTTATTCATTTTTTTCCCCTACTTTTTAGTCAATGACTAGTAATCATGTCAATTTTACTAAGAAAGAAAGATAGAGAAAAAGAAACTTCATTTACCATATCGTGGTAATTTTTTCAAAAATTACCATGTACTATGTTGGCATTCCTCTCTAGGCAAAAACCATGGGCTATAATAGCGGTTTCTATTAGAACTAATTACATCAAAATAAAAAGATTCATGGATTGGGTGATGATGCGTTTGTTGTAGTTAGCCATGGATTGGGTGGGTGCTAGTCAAGAAGACAAAGTACAAAATAGAAGTGGCCCGTGAACGTTGCATGTGATCATATAAAGTGCTTAATGATGTTATAATCAGTGCCGACCCTGGCCCTTCACACTCTAGCTTAACTATCTCACGTGTTTATTTTTGTCTTTTCTGTCCCTACCAAATTATCAATCTAATAATAATAATAATATCATTATTATTATATTTTTTCAAAATATCAATTGAATTAAACGAAAATTAAACAAATACAACTTATTTTCTTATTTTTGAAATTATAATATGGGTTTTGTCTATAATAACACTATTTCACGCAATAGTTAGATTTAAAAAAAAAATAGGCAAGATTTTACTTTAAATTTGAAAACAAAATTTTTAATCAATTTTATTTAAAAAAGAAAGATATATTAGTTTTATTTTATAAAACATAATTATTATAAACATAAAAAAATATTAACATCTTATAAATTTATAATTAATTTTAAATACATAATTTTTTTTATCATATCATATATTAAAAAATTTATTTTAAAAAATAAAAAATAATTTATTTTACAATAAAATAAATATAAATTTATATATATATATTGAAAATAATATGTTAAATATTTTGATAATTCATAAATAATATAATACATTATTATTATTATTATTATTAAATATAATTATAATTATATTTAATAAAAAATTATAATTATAATATAAAAATAATATTAAAAAATAATTAAATTATTAAAAAAATTTATGAAGCCTCTATATCCAATTTGTCATACGGATTAACAATCAATGATAAAAATTACAAATAAAAAATAAGTTAAAAATATAATTGTTAATATATATCTATTAATAAATTAATATACATCTGTATCATATCTGCTAGTAGAGGTGTCCATAAATCGTTCAGGATTGGACCAAACCGAAAAACCTGATCGAATCAGATCGAATCGGACCTGATTAAACGGTTTTACAAATCAAACAGTCAGGTCCGGTTCGTATTAATTTTTAAACCGGTCGAATCGGATTAGATAGGTTTAATAATATATTAAAATTTTCACATTATTTCTCATTAAAGGTGTCCAAAAACTGAACCAAATCGAAAACTAGACCGGACCGGATCGAATAGAACAGTTTTATAAAATCAAACGATCTGATCTAATTTGTATTAATTAAAACCGTTTCAAACGGTCCGATCTGGTTTTTTTTTTCAGAACCGAACCGGACCGATGGACACCCCTTAGTTTATTTATTACTCTTATATAAAGACACTCTGTATATTCTTTAATACATAAAATACAATAAAATCATTAAGTTTTTCTAACAAGAATTAAAATTTTGAAAATGAAATATTTTGAACAAATAAGTATCTAAGTTTGGGTTTTTTTTCAATTTTATTAGATTTTAAATAAAAAATAATTAAATTTACAAACATAAAATTTGAGCTAAAATTATTTTACACTAAAATATGGGCTTAAAAGTTGAGTTAAGAAATAACATTATATGTTAAATATGATAATACTTTTATTAACGTTACAAAAATTTACATTTTTCATCGAAATAAGAAAGAGCATATCCACCTCCGCATTGATAAATGGCCTATACAAATTCCAACCAAAGCCGCAAAAAAGAAAACACAACATAAGAAGAGAAAACATGAATAGTAATAAGTCCAAACCAAAATTCTATCCTAGTGTATTTTTTGAGTTAAAATGAATCAATAGTCAAAATTTTATTGAATACTGTGAGATTAATTATAATCTCTGACCAAATTATGCCATGTCATTAAGGATGTATTACAAAATAAAAGGATTTTCATAAACATGATTTTATTATGCAAATATATGCACAGTTTCATTTTTTTTTTTTAGTCTCCTTGTATAAACCCAACTATCACTAGTTTTGGCCATATATATAAAACTTCTCTCTCTGTCTCTCTCTCTCTCACTCCTCCTCCTTAATCCTCTTTGTGTTTCTCTCTCACACCTCCCCTTCAACCCTCTCTTCTCTCTACCACCTACATTCCACTAAAATGAGTGGGTTAACTCTCAGAGGCCTTACATTGATGCTTCTCATAGCATTTCTAGTCTGGTCATCTAATTTTGAAAGGTGCATTGCTAGAAGCAGGCAATGGAGGGGAAACAGAGTTGCCTCTGCTTCTTTTCAAAAGAAAAAAGGGAAAAATCATAGTAACCACAAGAATAGCAGTGCACCAAAAGCAAAAGCACCATCACATAATAAAGTAAAGCCACCACCATTACCACCTCATGATCCAAAACCTAAACCAGACACCCCAACAAGCCCGCCACAAAAAGGTCAAAATGGTGGGCATTCTGTCACCTTTAATGTACTCCATTTTGGTGCTAAGGGCGATGGAAGCACAGATGACACTAAGGTTTGTGTTCAATAGTATTTCTACAATTTGTCGTTGCTTGAGAAATGAGATTATATGGTTTTACACTTTTAACATGGCAACGTTGTTTATGATTTTGAACAGATTAGAGTTGCATGCGTTGTTAAGTGATTTGTGAATATTATATTAAATGTAAAGTTTGGATATTATATGTTAAAATAATTGTTGAAATATTTATTAATAGGGATTAATTAGATCACGAGCTCAATCCAATTTTTAAACAAATTTTTTTATACTGTATATATAAACATACTGTTTTTTTAAACATGTTAACCTAGTAACTATTTAAAATAAAAAATTAAAGAACTAGTAGATTTGTGACTCAATAACATATATGTTACAAGAATATGTATAATGTCTAATATTCAAGCTTAATTTATGTACTTGTCAATTATGTAATTATTTAAAAAATATTAAAATAAAATTCATAAAAATATTAATAAGAAAATTCCATGAAATGAGCAATAAATATCAAACAAAATCTCACCTTATCTCTTTACATCTCTTTTCATTTTATTCTTTTCTTTTTGTTACTTATTTTATTAATTATTTTTATTTTTATTTTAGTTTATAAAAAAAAAATCTAACTTGTTTTTCTTATTTTATTACTATTTTTTCTATATTTTTTACTTAATTGTTATTATTAAGTAGGTTTTTCGTATTTATAATTGATTGATAAATAATTTTGTTAATATTATATCATAATAGATAATTTTATGATTTGAAGCATCTATAAACCATTTTAATAACATCTAAATATACTTGTATTATCTTTATAATTTTAATATAACATATTTTAAGATAAAAATTATAATATCTATATATTATTTTGTGTAAAATTTCTTATTTTATTGTTAATTAGATTTCTCACATAATGGAGCATTTTTACAAAACACTTTGTCAGCCCACTCCATAAAATAATTTCCTAGCTCTGCCAATTGGATAGTAACACATAAAAATCATTTTCCTTTGGATGAAATTGGAGATAGCCAGTAAGCACGTATTACTAAAGAACAAACCATACGAAAAGTAGTTTTGAAGCATATTAGGTAGGCTGTCTCTGTTTCACATAAATTACATAATGTCTGGTATTAGTGTTCTGTCCACTGAAATCATTGGTTTCAATTAATATTGCCTTTTTTTTCCTTTTATAGATATTACATTGATGGCTGGAAATTAAAATCAGTAAAATTAATTTTGAGAACATATATTTTTTTAATGTTGTTTGTCGGCAACAAATCAAGACTCCACAAAAGACAATTTTAATCTGAGTGATCAACCTTCATTGTTATAATTGAGAAAAGATGGCTAATATTGTTATTATCATCACTTTCTAAGCATTCTCTTATTATTATTATTATTATTATCATCATCATCATTTGGGATTCTAATTAACTGCAAGACCTTACAGAAGCATGTAGTACACTATGCTCTACTCAAACTCAACTCACCTAGTCAAGATTGGGTTCATTAGGGAGAAAGAAGGATTTTTTTTATTTTTTTTTTGCATAAATTCAGTATTATTTTAAAAATAATACTTAAATTCTTCTATAATTATTTTTATGATAATTTAATCATATTATTATTAAAAATTGATAATACAATTACAAATACAATTTTTATGTTTCAATTTACTTTCTTTATGTTTTTATTTAACTTTTTCTTTTATTTTTTTCCTTTCAAACTTATTCAATTTAAAACATTATCTATCTAATACAGTTAAAAAATAAAAATAAAATAAAATAAAAAAATCAATTTTATCCTTATATATTTACTTTTTAATAATAATAATAAGACTAAAATGTCATGAAAATAAGTATATAATTTAAGTGTTATTTTTTACAATAAGATAATAAGTAAGAGACCGTAATAGTGTTTTTTCAAAAAAAAAAAGAATAGGAAATTATATAAAATAATATCATTAAAACTTATAATAACAAAAATAACATCTTAATAATACTTTGATAGATCAAATTGGATGGTCTAAATAATTGTAGTCCAACTTGAACGACGTTTATGTAAAATAATGAGATGTAGTAAAAATATATAAACCATAAATGAATGTGTTATTTTTGTTTTTATAAATTCTAAAGGGTGTTATTTTTATCAAGTATTTCTTTATCAGTAACGGTTATTAGATAATTATTAGTTAGGATAATAAGATTCACTTTTTTTTCAAAAATAATTACACGTTACTATCAACTGTGATAAATAGATTTTTTTCATACATCTGTTGTGATAATGTAATAATTCGCGGTAAATAAACTTTTTCATTTTTTTCGTTTTCCAAATAAAAAAATGGTTTCCTTAGTTTTTCAGTATTGAATCTTTATTCTCTTATTTATGGAAAGCTAATTTTTCAACTGAGAAGAAATCTAAATTTATTTATCTGAAGTTTTGAATTTGACTTAATCATCATAGGAACTGCCATGATTCACAAATTAGAAGTACATTACACTAATAGCAAAATGAGACAATTATTATTTTTTTTTATGAAGAAAATCTAACATTTATGGTGATAAAATATCTTAACTATCTTGAGAGGAAAGAGAGTTTCTAAAATACTAAACCAAAAAAAAAAAAAAACAATTAAACCATGATAAAATGTTATTCTAGTTAAGGCAGTTGGGTCACAGATCACAGAAATAATTGTATGCATGTTCTATGAACAATGATAAAAATTATGTTACTATGAATCAGCTACTTTATAGTACCTGACCTGAGGAAGTATTTTGCTGTGGTGTTATGCAGTCATTTCAAGCTGCATGGAACGCTGCTTGTAAGGTCATGGCATCAACTCTCATCGTTCCAGAAGGATCTCGATTCCTTGTGGGACCCATCTCATTTTCCGGCCCATATTGTGCTGCAAACATCGTTTTTCAGGTAAATTATTAGCTTGTTTGCCCCAAAATACGACCAACCTTTCGATGAAAAGTACTTTCCATCACAAATTCAGGAAAAAAGCATTTTTATATCATTTTTCCCACTTTTTTGCTTTTAACTAATGAGCACTTTACTGTACTTATCTCAAAAACTTAAACATTTTAAAAGAAACATTTTAGTTAGCTTATTTAATAAATTACTTAAACTTTTTTAAAATAAGTACTTTTTAAAAAGTAGAGTGACTTTTAATAATCTAGTACACAAGTGAATTAAGTGTTCATTTTAACTCAAATTTATTTTCTTTTGCAACTATCACCCAGTTATAATTTAGGTAAACCCTACCTACATGCATCAAAACCTACAACTACATACCCATCAATACAAATCTTTCGATAATAATTTTAGAAATAAGGGTATGTAGTTATAGATTTGGAGGATGTATTTAGAATTAACCGTATGTTCAAATCATTATTCATTATGAATACCAATACCCATTTACAAATTTAATGCTAATAAATGCTGATCAAGGACTTGAGCTTCAGCCCCCCCCCCCAAAAAAAAATGCTGATCAATGATTTCTTTTTTACTTTCCTCTCAGCTGGATGGCACAATCATAGCTCCAACAGACTCCAAAGCATGGGGAAAAGGTCTTTTTCAATGGCTAGAATTCACAAAACTAAAAGGCATTACAATTCAGGGCAAAGGAATAATTGATGGAAGAGGCTCAGTCTGGTGGCAACAAATATCGCGATTTGATGATCCGATAGACGACGATGTGAAACTCATTGTTCCATTAAACACCACAGTACAACAAAACCCACCAGTTAACAATCTCCATACCTTTCTATCTTCTACTGCATTTGGTTTCTTTATTGATTATCTGCCAAGCTGACCATTTTCTTCTTGAAATTGTCCGTGGTAGATTAGAGGCAAGCTCAACGGGAAAATGCCAATGATGAAACCAACTGTAAGGACCACTCAGAAAGTACCTCCAACTAATGACCATGCATACCAGTAACATGATTGTGCATTTTTCTTCTCACAGGCTTTGAGGTTTTATGGGAGTGTTAGTGTGACAGTCACGGGCATAACAATTCAGAACAGTCCTCAGTTCCACCTCAAGTTTGACAATTGCAATGGAGTATTAGTCCATGATATGAGCGTCTCATCTCCTGGTGACAGTCCCAATACAGACGGCATTCATCTACAGAATTCCAAAGACGTGTTAATACACAGCAACACTCTTGCTTGTGGTAATTACAATTATTAATATACAGTTATGTCATTTAGCAATCAAAATCATATGGCCAGTGTGGGACGTGGGTGTTGTCTATGTGGGGGTACATATCTTGACTAACAGAAGCAGAACCCCCTTGAGACTTTAGGCTACTGGTTAAGAAGCACCAGAGCTTGTGAACTTCTTGAATGCATTTGTCTAGGTTACAATGAGTCAGAGACCCCAAAAAAAAATAAAAAAATACACAGTTGTAAACCTGGGATGGGATTCCAGAAGTTCAAGGCCCAAGGCACAATCTTACCAAACCTGCAGCCTTATTCATCCTCATTGGCAGCTTCTAACCAATTATAACTAGACGTACTTATACCCCAAATCATCGATGGGGGCATCAAATAAAGGATTAGGTTGTCAACCCCACATGCATTCACTAGTTTTGTCTTACTCAGATTTTTATTGTCTTCATCAGGCGCTAGAACTTCTACTTCCTATGTGTCATATAAGTGCATAAAGTGATGCAAAATGCATGAGCATAATCATCTTTGCTATTCTGTCTTGCTCATTCCTTGAACATAAATTGAGTTGGACTCTCAAAAAAAATTGTTGAAAGATTATATTTTTTGTTATAAACATGAAGAATAGTGGCCAATGTATAAAAACAAAATAGTAAAGAGTACGGCTAGATAATGAACATCAGAACATGAAACAGGTCAAGTAATCAAGAAAACCAAGTTATATCATCAAGTTTCTATAGCAGCTAAAGATTCATGATTAATAATAGTAGTCAAACATGGAAATGACTAATGAGCACTAAATATAACATCAAGCAATTTAGAGTGACATAGATAATAGAACTGAAATATGTAAAAATGTGATTTAATTTTTAGCTCTTTGGGATCCAATAAATTGTGCAGGAGATGACTGTGTTTCAATACAAACTGGTTGTTCAAATGTATACATACACAATGTAAACTGCGGCCCAGGGCATGGAATCAGCATTGGGAGTCTAGGTAGGTACAACACTAAAGCATGTGTCTCAAATGTTACCGTCCGAGATGTCACGTTGCACAACACAATGACTGGTGTCAGAATCAAGACGTGGCAGGTAATAGCCTTAGTTTCCAACACAATAAGACTGCAAAATTAACCAATTATTATAATCGAGTAAGAATCTCAACCAGCATGTGGTAAAACAGACGTCATAAGATTCAAGAAAATTCAAGTCCAAATGGCACCCCGGTGGTCACAAATACATGAATAACCAAATAACAATACAAGTGACCACTAAATTTTAAAGCTTTAATTAGTTTCAATATCTGTATTATGTACTTTGAAGTTCCAAATTCACGTTTGAGACTTCATCAGAAATGCATTGGAATCATTTTTAGTAACATCATTTAGGAATCTGCAGGGTGGATCAGGCTCAGTGCAGGGGGTGCTATTCTCAAACATTCAAGTTTCTGAAGTTCAACTTCCAATTGTAATTGACCAGTTCTATTGTGATAAAAGCAAATGCAAGAATCAAACATCAGCAGTATCTTTGTCAGGGATCAACTACGAGAGAATAAGAGGGACATACACAGTAAAACCAGTGCACTTTGCCTGTAGCGATAACCTACCATGTCAAGATTTGACACTAACTGCCATCCAACTGAAACCACTGCAAGAAAAATATCACTTATATGATCCCTTTTGCTGGCAGACTTTTGGAGAATTGACAACTCCTACCATCCCACCAATTCATTGTTTACAGATTGGCAAGCCATCCAGCAACAGAGTTCAGTTTGACCATGATATATGCTGATTCAAAACAAGATGTTTTATGCAGTATTCCTATGTGTGAGGCATATTTTCCAACCCCGTTCACACTATTAGCAGTTTAGATAACAATGTGTATATTAAGCACTTCTAGATTATAGGAATCTTCCTTGCATTTGGTAAGCTCACATTCTTCATAATTTTGAGTGTGTACAGCATTGGGTTTTAGCTAAAGCCCTATACTAGGGTGCAAACCAGTTTTTTTTTTTTTTTGATCTGCTTCTCCTCCTTATGGCTGATTGCCCCTGTACGAGAGTATGTACAAATACAAGTATGAGGGTGCAAATTTGCAATAAAAAATATATTAGGATTACAGACATTGCAAACATAACAGAGCATCAAAGAACAGAGGCAGTACATATGAGAAAATAACATTTGGTTGAATCAATTTTTTCATGAATCATCAATTTCAAGTAAATCGTAGAGATTTCACATTGACAAGGCGATGAAGACAGATGAAAAAAGCTCATAAATCAAATATTTATTGCTATAAATAATCAATACCTTTATATCTAGCAGAATTAAAAACAGATGTAGTATGTAGATAAGTAACCAAAGCACGTACAAACCATAAAGGGAAATTAGAGAGAAGTGAAGGACAATTTGAAATTTAAAAATCAGCTGCAATGACAAAGTATGGCAACAAGTTTATTTTCAAACCCTAGAATAATTTTGTGCATTAGATAATGAAAGTAGATGTGAAATTGACTTCAACTTAAAGAGTCAAAATTGACCTAAAAATTTGATATTAAATTCTAACTTCAATTCTCTTGTTATTAAATTCCAACTTGAATTCTTTTAATATCAAAATCCAAATTGAATAATCTTGATACAAATTCTAACTTGAATTCTCTTGGTGTTAAATACTAACTTGAATTTGTAAGAAATTGTTTTATTGATTGTGAATAAACGAATGTTTACAACCTATTTATACAAAAGAAAAACAAATTGTAATAATTACAAATAAACATAATTATGAGAGGCATGTTCTTGACAATCTATTCTTCTCCATCAAGTTGTTGGTGGTTGTTTCCAACTGGTGTGTTGGTTGTCACCAACTGCATCTCAAGTTCTTTAACATTCCCCCTCAAGTTCTTTAACATTCTCCCTCAAGTTGGAATATATGTTAATTATTCCTAACTTGTTAAGTAAGCTTGAGAACTGTGGAAAACTCAGGGATTTGATAAATATATCTGCTGGTTGCTCTAATGTAGAAATATGATAATTTTTTATCATTCCAGCTTGGATCTTTTCTCTTACTAGATGGTAATCGATCTCTATGTGTTTGGTTCGCTCATGAAACATTGGATTTGATGCAATGTGAAGGGCTGATTGATTGTCGTAATATAACTTAGTTGGTTAGGAGTGTTTGATACCCAAATCATCCAAAATGTATCGTAACCAGGTTACTTCGCAACATGCTGCTGTCATAGAGCGGTAGTCTGCTTCTACACTTGATCGTGAGACCGTATTTTGTTTCTTAGTCTTCCAAGAAATTAGTGAGTTTCCAAGAAACATACAATATCTTGTGGTTGATCGTCGTGTATCTGTGCATTTTGCCCAATCTACGTCACATAAAGTATTTAGTTGTAATGAATTAGTTGCTGAGAAAAAGAGACATTGCCCTAGTGTATTCTTGACATATCGTAGCACTCGTTGAGCTGCTTCTAAATATGGTTGACGTGGTTTATCCATATATTGACTGAGAATGTGCACGACATACACTAAGTCGGGTCTTGTAATGGTCAAGTATATTAATCTCCCAACAAGTCTTCAATAGGATGTGGGATTACTGATGAATTCCCCTTCAACCTTGCTGAGAGATAAATTTTGTTCCATAGGTGAATTGGCAGATTTGGCACCAAGATAACCCATGTCTTCCAATATTTCAAGTGCATACTTGCGTTGTGACAGAACAATTCCCTTCTTGGAACGTGAAACTTCTATGCCCAAAAAATACTTTAATTCATCGAGATCTTTAAGCTTGAATTGTCTCATGAGATGATTCTTAGTTTCTTCAATGTCTTGTACATTGTTTCCTGTTATGATTATATCATCTACATAGATAAGAAGAGCAGAGAAGGAATTACCACGGGTTCGGACGAACAGTGAGTGATCATACTTGGATTGGTTAAAACCAGCTAGCTTAAGTGTTGTTGATAGCTTGATGAACCATTGTCGTGAGGCTTTTTTGAGTCAATACAAAGATTAGTGTAGCTTACATACTCGTGTTTCCCCCTTTCGTCCAAATCCAGGTGGAAAGGACATGTAGACATCTTCATGAAGATCACCATAGAGAAAAGCATTGTTGACATCGAGTTGTTGAAGATGCCAATTTTGAATAGCAGCAACGACAAGAATAAGCCGAACAGTGACATGTTTGGCTACTGGTGCAAAAGTTTCTTGGTAGTCAAAACCTTTAATATGACTGTATCCTTTGGCCACTAACCGAGCCTTGTATCGTTCCACAGAACCATCAGGATTATACTTGATTTTGTAGACCTATTTACAACCAACTGGTTTCTTGTTTGGAGGAAGTTATTAAAGCTTCCAAGTGCCATTAGTTTCAAGAGCATCCAGTTCTTGTTTCATGGCAAGCCGCCATTTTGGATCGTTGAAAGCTTTAACAAAGGTGGTTGGTTCCCTGAGAATGGAAATAGAAGTAGCAAAGGTACGATGTGCAGGTGATAATTTTTCATAGGTAAGTACATGAGATAGAGAATGAGAAGTACATTTGTTATTGGACGATACTGAGTTAGACGAAGGGAAGGACTGAGAAGGTAAGGAAGCTTCTACATGATATTTTTGAAGGTAGCTAGGAACATTGGTGGATCGAAGAAGCTTATGTGTGACTGGTGTTGGAGGAGTCATGTGTGGTGGAGAAGTTGATGATGGTGTTTCTGGAGATGAATTTTGAAGATGAAGAATGTCTGAGTCGATTGTTGGAAGGACATATGGTGTATGAGGGAGTGATGTATTTGGATTGGTTGATTGACGAATGTTAGGTATGTCATCATAAATTGTATTTTCTGATGGAGTGAATAGAGTTGGAGTGTTGACAGCGGAAGTGAAATAAAGAAATACATGTTCATGAAAGATAACATCACAAGACACTAAAGTCTTGCTTGTTTCCAGATTGTAGTCTGATAACCTTTTATCCCAGATGGATACCCAATTAATATGCATCTATGTGATCTAGCATCAAACTTGGTGGGTCGATCATGATGTGCAGACACAAAACAAAGGGAACCAAAAACACGAAGATGTTCATATTTAGGAACTTTGTGAAAAAAGATTTCAAATGGTGTTTTTCCCTTGAGAATAGGTGTTGGAGTACGATTTATGAGGTATGTAGCTGTAAGAATGGCATATCCCCAGAATTGTTTAAGGAGGTTGGCTTGGAAGAGTAATGCACGAGCCACATTGAGAAGGTGACGATGTTTACGTTTAGCAACACCATTTTGTTGAGGGGTAGAGACACAACTGGTATGATGCAGGATTCCTTTGCTAGAAAACAACTCGGTCATAGAGAATTCTAGTCTATTATCACTACGAATGATTTTAACTCTGGATGTAAATTGTGTTTCAACAAGATTAATGAAGGTGGTGAGAAATGTGTGTGTATCAGATTTGGTGTTTAAGAGATAGACCCATATGCATCTTGAGTAGTTATCAACAATAGTGAGGAAATAACGTGCTCCATTAAGTGCTGGAATGTGATAGCCACCCTAAATATCAACATGAATTAGTTCAAAAGGTGCTTTTGTTTTGATGGAACTTAAAGGAAATGTATTACGAGTTTGCTTAGCTAGTGGACAAATGGAATAATCACTAATAGAACAAAAATGTATGTTAATGGAAAGAGAAAGCTCACGCAAACTGTTATTAGATAGATGACCAAGTCGTTGATGCCATAAATGAGGGTTGGTTGGAGTAGTATTTGAAACAGAGAAACATTCAGCCTTCTTCGAAATAATCAGGTAATATAGTCCTGCTTTCTCAGTTCCCATCCCAATCGTCTTTCCCGAGCATTTGTCCTGAACAAGGCACATATTATTAGTGAAGGTGACATGACAAAGTGTAGTTTGAGTTAGTTTGGCTATTGAAACCAAGTTTAATTTGAAGGAAGGAACACATAAGACATTATGGAGTATGAAATTATTGAAAAAATGTGCAGTGCCAATATGTGTGACATGGGCAAGTGAATGATCAAGTAAATGTACATATCGATTAGTGACTAGAATGCTAGAGCTCATAAGGTTTTGAGAACAGATCATGTGATCAGTTGCTCTTGTATCAAGAATCCAACGAGTTTCTGAATGAAAAACATTTGCACATGATATATTACCTGAAGAAGTAGTCATTTGTCTTACCATGCTACCTGATTTGGCTTGATTGAGAAGTGTAAGAAGCTCATGATATTAAACGTATGTAAGGTTGTGGGATGATGTCCTTGTGTTAGAGTTGCTTTCCTGAAGATTAGTATGGTGAACTTTGGAGGGAAAGACATAACTTGCATCTTTCTCATCTTGAATTGATCTTTTCTTCCGACACATGTTGATATAATGTCCATTCAAACCACAAAAATCACATTTGAGGTGTTTTCGTCAGTTTTCATAATTGTGTCTATTGAGACCACAAAAATCACATTTAAGGTAACTTCGACAACTTTTAGAATTGTAACCGTTGTTATTGTATCGATTGTACTTGAGATGTGAGTTCATTTGTGGGTAATTTTTGTAAGAATATTGTGTATGAATTTCATTGGTAGTTTCAAACATGATTTTTTGAGTGAAAAATTCGAAAAACGGGATAGGATTTAATGTGTTTTAGACAATAATGACTATTTATGAAATAAATAATGAACTGAAATATGTTTTATCTTATAGAAAATGAGTCAAGGATTACATAACTGGAAATTTCAGCCGCAGAACCGGTCGGAAAGTGGGTGAACCGGCGTTTGGAGTGGCTAGAACGGCGACTGCAACGGTGGAGCGTTGAACCGGATGAAGACCGAACTGGGCCGAACCGGATGGAGGACCGAACCGGGTGAACGACGTGTCGTTGGAGTCGTCTTCCTCAGCAACTGTCACGTGTTGGCACACGTGACTCCGGCGAGGCACGTGGAATGTTGGTGAACTTAGGCAAGGCGCGTGTGAGCGCGTGGCGGGGTATTTTGGCTTGTTTTAATTGCAGATTGCTCGGATTCTTTTGGATAATATGATGGGATGAAATTGAAATTATTTTGTGAATCAAAATTGATTTTAAAAAAAAAACAGAACGAGGGAAAAAAGAAAAAAAATTCTAGGAATTATTTCTTAAGCTCTGATACCATGTAAGAAATGGTTTTATTGATTGTGAATAAACGAATGTTTACAACCTATTTATACAAAAGAAAAACAAAATTATAATAATTACAAATAAACATAATTATGAGAGGCATGTTCTTGACAACCTATCATTCCCCACCAAGTTATTGATGGCTGCTTTCAGTTGGTATGTTGGTTGTCACCAACTGCATCTCAAGTTGTTTAACAAAATTCTCTTGGTAGCAAAATTCAAGATGAATTTCTTTGGTAACAAATTTTAACTCGAATTCTCTTCTCAAATTCTCTTGATAAGAAAATCTATAAATAAAAACCAAACATTCAATTTGATATAATAAAAAATATCACAATTTTGAAGACAAAATCTTATTTTTGATGAAAAAAAGAACTTTTTAGAGAGAGAAAAATTGAGATTTTTTTTAAATATTCTTTCGTTTTATTAGAGAAATTTTGTTATAATTCTTTTACAACAGTCAAATCTTTTTATAGTTTATTCGTTATTTTTTTCCAAAGTTTTTTACCTAAAAAAATTTAATATTTATCATTTTTTGTTTTCTTTTTTATTTCTATTTCAATTATAATTGTGTGCTCACAGCCATAACTTCTAACAAATAATAACTTGTTATTTTCTATACAAAAATGCTCTAATTATGAAAACGATAACCTCCAACATTATCTTCATAATTCAGGAAACAAAAAAAAATAGAATTAATATAGATGTAATAAGCACATGTGCAACAAAGGAGAAATAAAGCAAGAGACAACCAAAAGATAACCAAAATGAGGCAATTCTGATTTGTCCCTAACACAAAACTCAGAGGATGGGCTTTCTTCTTGTATTTTATACCTTCTCTTGCAGCAGCGGCATTGACACCAACCACTCAGTAGTCAGAAGTCAGAACCCACCCACCGATAGGAAACGCACGCGTCTCGCAATCTTGGGAAAGTCACATTAAAATAAACTAATACAAAATGACGTAAAATACATATTATTGAAAAAAATTAAATAAAAATTTAACTAATATTAATACAAATATTTTATATATAAAAAATTAAGTTCGTTCATTTAGGCATCATAACTAATGCATAGAAGCCTATTGAATAATATTTTCTCTTTTTTTTTTTGTTAAAATTAACCATACGGATTCTAATGATATTTATGGGATTTAAAAAAAACAATAGCAAAAAAATAATTTAATAAAGGGATATATATAATTAAATTTATATTAAAACAAAATATTTTAATAATATATTGCATGAAAACATCCATACATTAATTAAGGTATGAATTACATATAATAATAATCAAAATAATTTAAATTTACTGTTAATTAATACATTATTATTATCACAAATTATCTTAGACTAAAAATCTAACTAATTGATGTAAAAATTTAAAATTTAAATTACAAAATTATTATAATTTTATATTGATAATATTATAATAATTTAAAATCTTATTACCACAAATTTTTTATAGATGAAAACTTTATTAAAATATAACAATACAAAATTATAATTAATACTAAGGCTAAAAACTACTATTCATATTTTTTTATTGTATTGATTATAGATACGTTATACAAATTTTTTTATATGGTGTGAAATATAATCTTAATTTTTTTCTACTGATTTTTTTCATAAATTTATAGAAATAGTCACTTGACCAAAAAGAATCAAATACTATTTAAAATAACTAAAGAATATCCATATTTGATTGAGGTATTAAAATATTTTTTTATAAAATATGATATAAAAGTACGAGTCATGTTGCACTTTTTGTCTTTGTGTTTGATTTTCGTATATAAAACACCATTTTCAATATTTTATTTAGTGTATTTGTATTTTTTTTTTGTATAAAGTTGGTTACTGTAGATAAATAATTCACACACGTACATAGTTAGATACATTTTGTATGCGAACATGATTACACATACAAGGAGTTATTTTCTGTAGAGTGCATGCTCGTTTGACGTTGCTACTTGCGTTTTTAGTTTGTTTATGGTGCGAGTATTTATGGATAGCACTCAATAATTTTTTAAACGAAAAAATGTGACTATTTAGAAACTTGTCAATAAGCTCACCATAGATCTTATCATCATTCTTGGTGGAGTGGTTGGCAAGGTAGTAATTCGATTTCTATAAATACTCTTTCATTTCTTATGTTTCTACCCATTGTTTAAGAGTTGAAATTTTGCCAAAATTCATACTTAGATTTATATCTATTTTCAAAATTATTGTGGAGAGCTTAGATTTGAAAGTGATTCATTTTGTGGTTAGTTATCAAATTGTTATCTATGTGAGTATGTGATTTGACTATATGTCTCCCATATGCGATTTGATATTTGTAATGGACTATGTGTTCTGTGAGGTTAAGAGTAATTACACTTCTAGTTATTAACCGGTGGTTTCCAATCACATCATATTGGCTGGTGTTTGCTATAAAGGATAGCCGAGTTCTCACGTGCTAAAGCAAATAGTTGTGAAAGCAGCGAGTAAATAGAAATAGTAGGCAACTTGGATAGAAGTTCTAGCTGATAGAGGTAGTAGTGATTTTATTCTCTATTAGAGTTGTAACTTGTTTATTGTTAGTGAATTATTTACTGTTGAGTGGTTGCCTTAAGCAATAAAGGATGTTACCATATAGTTACGATCTCTACGTGGATTTACCTCATTATATCGATTGTTATGCATGATTTGATGTTGTGCTAGTACAATCCAATTTTAAGGTGTGTATGTTACAACATACTAAAAGCTTAAACTTTGATTACAAAGCCTTTTATATTCTTTCCTACATTCTATTGGTTTTATATAGTATATGTTGATCTAAGTTATCTACTTATTTGATATTATATTATTTGTACTTCTATTGTATGAATTGCATAACTATTTATTTTCCTATTTGAGCAAGTTAGGGCTAAGTCCGTAAGGAGTCTACATCTTTTTATCCTGGTAGTATACCAAGTCGTGGACTCTTTAAACTGGTATCAGAGAAAATGCACCTTTTTGGACTTAACCACTCTGATATTGATTTTGTTATCTCTTTGTTTCACACCTATCCCTTTTTTGATAAAGTCAAGAGAAGGAAGTAACGTAGGTAAACCTCCATTTTTCAAAGAGCTAAACTATGCCTATTAGAAATCATAAATAAGGGCCTTTTTATGGTCCCAAGGAGACTGTAAATAGTTTCTCATAGAGAATGGCTGGACTTACTCTCATAAAACCACACCCAATAAATTCATGATTCCTAAATCGATGATAGAATGGACGAAGGAAGAAAGCAAGGAGTCTGAATAGAATATTAACAGTTTATATGTTATAATTAAGGTTGTGACACTTGATAAGTTTAGAAGAATACAAAGTTGAACTACTTCTAAGACATCATAGGATATTTTGAAGACAACTCATGAAGGAATGTTTGTTGTTAAGAGATCTAGGGTTCTCAAATAAGATAGAGACTTTGAGTTATACATTATGCAATAAGGTGAAACCTTTGATAAGTTCTATACACGGTTCTCAAATATTGTCAATTGTTCATACAACTTGGGTAAACCCATCGATGAAGAAAAACAACTTGAGAAGATTATTTCCAATCTACCTTATATATTTCATGCCACAGTTACAGTACTTGAATCAATGTGCAAACCTGGTGAGCTTACAATAAATAAGCTAGTTGGTGACTTATAAGTATTCGAGTTGCATCACATATTTCCAAGACAAAAGTTATACGCTTTCGAGAAGGGAAATAATTTGGCTCTCATAACAACTTAGGGAAGTGGTCCCAATATTGATACAAATGTCACTTTTGTTAATTATGACTTTGATCTTGATGAGGAAGAAATGACTTTCCTATCTCAAAGATTTACAAGCTTCTTTAGAAAGAAGAAACCCTCATATAAGGGTATTGGAAAAGTTAGTTCGAGCTTTAAAGGCTCAAAATTTGTAAAAGTTGATGATGATTTAGATAATGAATCTGAGAAAACAAGAAAACGACACTTAAATAAGATCAGATTTTTCAAATGTGGGAAGCCTGGTCACATTGTAGTAGATTGTCTTTAGAAACAAAAACACACAAATAAGTGTACGATAAAGGCTAAGGTTATTGTGTCAGACAATACTAGTAGTGAAGATGAGGATGAGATTAACTTTCTTGCTTTCTTTGCTTTAAGCAATGTCATAGATCTTCCGACTATCACCTCAGAAGCTTAAGATGCTACAACTGAAACTGATGATGATAAAGATAAGATTGATGAATTGCTTGATTCATATAATGCTATCTTGTTATAACATATTGAATAAAAAAACTGAGAAAAATGCTTTAGAGATCTTGTATGAAAAGGAGCACAAGAGGAAAAGAAGTCCTCAGCTGATGATCAATAACATGATCTCACTAATAGGTGTAAGGTCATTCAAAAGAGACATTTAGATTTGTAAGAAAAGTTGGATGCAAATCTCGAGAAGATGAAGTTACTTTAGGAACAATTGAAGTGTTCCACCTATGATAAAGCTACTCCTTTGTATGTCAATCATAACCCTCAAATGATCAGAAATATGAAATTGAATAGTTGAAGCAAATAATTTTCCTTGAAAGGGTTGGGATTCTCAAAAATTTAGTGGCTTACCTAAATATTTCCTTAAGAAAAAGGAAGATTTGATTATAACTTTAAAAAAAATAAACTCTACATGAGTGAAAAATAACTGGCTGAATCTTTCTTTGCTGTCAATAAAATGATTTTCAATTCCCAAAAATTAAGTAAAATTATCAATAATGTAATAAATGCTACATCAAGTATAATAAAGAGGTTTATACTTCTACTTCTATTGCTCATAAGTTTGTCAAGTCTACTAATCAAGATTCTATGTTCAAGTCAGCTACTGCCACCCTTAAATGTGAGTCAATTGTCATGTTCCAGCTTGGTTCCTCTAGTAATGTGAACTATTCACCTAATGTTAACACTTTCTATCGCTCTAATGATGGTTTACTGCCTCTAACTACTACTATCCCTATTATTGGGAACTAGGACATATGAGATTTTGCTACAAAAAAATCAATTTCTCATCCTCATATGAAGTTAACATGAGCATCTCTTCTTTCTCTCGTCCATATATAACTCCTCAAAGTTAGGGACCTAGATTTTCTAACTCCATTTATTGTACATGTTATCTTTGTGGAACTAATGGCTACATTGCTAGGTAGTATCCTAGATATGTGTGGCATTTATCTCAGAGTACCTCACCTTCTTTGTTTGAATATAGATATTGTGGATCATCTAAGCATGTTCAAGCAGGTTGCATTATACAACTACGGCACAAAGAAATAAGTCTGCTTCAAAAAGTCAACCTAGCCCAACTTATATGGATGACTCAATTGAATTTTCTAAAAACTATAAACAAAATAGATCATGAGTTCCATATACACCATATGCTCATATGAGCCACAAACTATCTTCGAATTATGTTGCCCCTCACAAATTCTTTAAATAGAGGAATGTAGTTTGATCATTATTTTTGGGTGATATGTTAGGGTTAAGTTGCTTAATTTCATTCATATCTTTGCTTGTCATCTTTCTATATGTGAATTTATGTCATTTTGTTTGTATTGGTCTGTTTAACACTTTTTCTTGTCTCTTTCTTACTATTTTCTTGTACAATATGTTAATTACCATATTTGTTGTTTTATCTGTCTGACTGATCATTTACTAGTTTATCATATGCTAGTTGCTTTGACATGTTCCTTATGTGTGTTTGTATTTCATATTGTCTGCTTCCTTTTATATGGCCTTTTGTATAAACATCACGTCACATGCTTATCATGTAGGGTCAAAGTATTTGGATTATACTTTTTGCAATCTTGTCATTCATATTCCAAATCATATAGATTACATCTCACATGTTTTACTAGATTATACTTTCTTGTACCTAGTATGTTGTATATTGGTCCTTCATTTATCTCTTATCAGTGTTCGTTCTTATTTTTCCTAATCCTCCTTTTGTTGTGCTTTATATGCATCTTTGGACAACATAGATATGTTGTTGTTTGTGTTGTTGTCCTTGTCTAAGCATGTCTTGTGTTTGTGTTAGAACCTTTACCATTCTAACATACTTAGTGGTTTTAGTAGCATCCCATGTTTCTTCCTTCTCCTAAGGATGTTTCTTGTGTTGTTCACTAGTTAGTTTCTTTCTTTCTTTCTCCTGACTAGTAATGATGTGAGTTTTGGTGATTGTCTCATTTGAGACACTTTCCCTTCTTCTTGGGCATTTCTATACCTTAATACCTTTCTTGTCGTCTCACTTAAAAGCTATTGTTCTTTATGTTTTGTGAGACTGACATATTTTCTCTTTGCTAAACTATTGCATGAAAAATGTATTTTAGAATTATCATGTTGATATATGTTTAGTATGCATTTGATCTAAATTGAAGTGTGGATTTTTTGACATGTATATTCCTTGGGAGCATGTATGGCTAAATTTTTCTTGTTCGTTTTATCAAAAATACATCTTTCTTTTGCATATGCCATATCTTTGTAAATTTGTATGGTTATTTTGAAAAGCTTGTGTGTTTTTCTTACCTTGTTGATTTGTATATCTCTAACAAGCTCTAGAATCCACTTTTAGTATCTCTTAAGACAAAATTCTAGGTACTACTTGGTTAGAAAGATGATTAGGCCATGCTTGAATCGTTTAATCCTTCTTGCCACCAACATTAGCTTAGATATTTATTCCTACTTATCTTATCCACCCTTTGATTGAGCATCCTTTTTGTATGTTATTTGGATTGTATGTATTATCATTTTGATTTTAATCAACAAAAAAAAGGAAGGGTAAAAATGGAATGACATAAAAAATAGGGAAGATGGAGAAAAAAATAAATTATTGAGTTTTGTTTGTTTAAATGCAAAAGGAATGAGGAAAGGAAAAAAAAGAAAAAATGATAAGTATATTAAGGAATTATTGCATAAATATCTAAATTTTGTGCACTGTTCTCGTAACTTCATTGTTGAAGTTTAAGAAATAAAGAGAGAAGGACCTACGTTTAAGGGTACAAGTTATTATTGCATCAACAAAAGTGTATTCAAATTCAAATATCTTAATATATTTGCTTGGTGTGGTTGGACAATTGTGCGCACGATTTTATCTTTTTTTGACATTTTTGACTCATTTTGTCTAATTTTTTTTATCTTTTTGACTTTTTTTCATTTATTTTCTCAATATATTTGTGATGTATCGCCTCTAGTATTTTTCTTTGAGTTTTTAAGTTATTTTTAAACATAAATACCTAAAAAATTATAAAAATACTCGTGATTTCGAAAAGATAAATTTATATAAAAATATGATAAAATCATATAAATATAAATCTTTTTAATCAAATAAAGTATATAAAATTATGGTAATTTTATTGCTTTTTAAGCACTAATCACTTATCAACTCATTATATTGATCAAAGAAAGTTGAGTCATTGCCTAATCATTGATTGAAGTGGATAAATTGATCATTGAAAATGTCCAATCCTTCTATGAACAATCTTACTTGACTTGTCGTATACACGTTAATTGTGTGGGACTGGCCATGCTTATTCAAAATACCAGAAGTCATTGACCCATTATCTCTTTATCGAGCTTAAAATTCTTCGAACAATTCAATTCCTTCTTCTTCAATCATAACCAAATAAAGATAAGTTCTCATCAATAACCTATAACATCTACTGATTAGAAAGAAAAAAAAATTATATAAAAAAAAGTTTAATTTTGTTTTTTTAATATAATATTTTCCTTCTAATTAATATATGTTTGAGGTTAATTGGAATATGTAATAGGTTGATGCTTAAGAAATAAAGTATACAAAATTAATAAGTAAGATAATTTTTGATTGAATAGATAAAAAGGTAACTCTTTTCAAAAATAAATAAAGAAATGTCTAAAATGTGATAGAATAAAAGTATCTTTTAAAATGATTCAATTGTTGCCAATTTTACAAAAAAGAATCTTAATTGATTAAAAAATACTACATAAGATAAATATCGTATACATCCTTGAGATTTTTCTAAATATCATATAGGTCTTAAATTTAAAAATAATATCAACAAAATCTATTTTACAATAGTTTATTTTAAAAAATCTTAAATAGCGATAAAAATATCATTTCTACGTAAAAATAAAATAAACGGAATCTTTTAAAAAAAGAAGTGATAAAATTTAAAATAATAAATAAAAATAATATTAATGGAAAGTTGAAAGAAAATCATTTTATTGAATAATTAATTTTTATGTCTTTTAAGTCTTTTCCTCTGACGTGGAGATTGAAAAGGTGACAAATAAGTAATAAATCTTCACATCTTAATTTAATTTTGAATAAATAATTTTTTTTATTATCAAATTTTAAAAATTGTTATAAAAATACTATTAAATTTTGATTTATTATTTCTATATCATTAAATTTCATAAATATTACAAAAATATTTATAATTTTTTTACTTCCATACCATTAACTTTTGTAAATATAAAAAAATACCATCGATATATATATATATATATATATATATATATATGTATATATAACTTATCGTTAACTGATTGATGTTGATAATATTTTACAAACTTTAATGGTATAAAAGTAAAAAACAAATGATGATATTTTTTGTAATAATTACAAAATTTAATAGTATGAAAGTAAAAAATTAAAGTTTGATAGTATTTTTATAACAATCATAAAATTTAGTGATAAAAAAATCTATTTATTCTTTAATTTACTTATATTAACTTGTCTTTCTTAAAATCATGATATATTTATATATTTTTATATATTTTTTAAAATTTAATTTTATATTTTTTTTTACATTTACATTAGCTAAGATTTCTTTATAATTAAGCAATAACTCAATACAGAGGTTTGATATAAAACTTCTAATTTGAAAGTTATTTGATATTTGGAATTTTGTTTTGAGATTTTTATGATATTTATTCATATTATATAATTTAACTAAAAAGATATTAACAACACAAATTTAAATATCTAAAGTATTTTAGTTAAAAATAGAGTAAATTTATAAAAATGTAACCAAATTATTATATTTATTTCATTTATATACTAAACTATTTTTCTTTTTGTGTATACATCCTAATTATTGTATTTGTTTCATTTATTTAATTTTCTTAGTATCTGTTTAATGATGTCACATATAAGATAGTTAAGTAATAGATTTACAACAATTCAAATATTTATGTTGTATATTTGAAAAAATTATTGTTTAAAATATAATTAATATTTAATTATCTTAGTTGTTTCAAATCTTTCACTTATTTATTTAAGTTGTTATAAATCTACCGTTGGCATGCGACGTTGTTAGATAGAAATTAATATAATGGTATAAATAAAACAAATGTAATAATTAGGTACTATAAATGAAATAAAAAATTATCCAATGATATAAATACAACAAAAATAAAAATCTAATTGTATTTTACAGGTTATCCTAAAAATTATGTTGATTTAAGGTATCAAGGTAAAAAGCTATGTACATAGAAGGTGCCAATTTCAAAAAATAATCAATACTGAAAATCACATTTGAAATAATTTTATACAAATATATTCTTATACTTTAAAACAACATTTATTGTCCTTTATATTTTCTTTTAAATTTTATAAGAGTTTTAAGCAAGGTTTTAATACTTATAATATTAGGATGTTGACTTTCTTAATGTACCTCATACTTGTATTTTTTTAACTTGTTAGAAAAAATATGTAGACATATTAGAGGTTAATTAATTTTTTTTTATCATAGTCCCTTTCCATTACATGCATGTTTTCGTAAGAATGGATCTCTAATTCATGCAAAAATTTACACTTAATTTTTTTAATTTTTAATTTGTTATTATATCACATAAATTTTAAATATGTGCTAGAACTTAAAGAAAAATAGTATAACAGTTTCATGTATTTAACTAGTAGAACATAAAAGAATAAATTGGTAAAATAAAATATGAAAAAAACGTAAATAAAATTAGAAAAAAGTAGTAAAATATAAAGAAAAAAAAGTGATAACAATAAAAAGACAAAAAGGGTTGTCCGGTTAAAAATGAAATTAATGATAGATATCTTATCTATGTTATTTCAAGAAAAAATCTCAAAAAATTATATAATTTACTAGGTTCATCATGTTAATTTAAAAGAAAAATAAAAATTAATAAAAATTAAAAAATTTATTGATTTATCTTTCAGATATTCTCCCAAACATTTTGCGATTTGATAACATCGTTAAAAAGTTTTGAGTATTATCTATTAAAGTTTTGAGTTAAAGGTATAAGGATACGTGAGTTAATGATAAGTGATATGAATTGTAGAAGATAAAAAATGTTTTAGGTTGAAAAGAGGGAGTAAATTTTCAAAAATAAATTTTGAAGAGAATTTGTTTTAAATAGGATACCTTATTTGAGTTAAAATGTTTGAAACATAATTAAATGATTTTAGCTATGATTAAATTAATTTAAAATATAATAGATGTCAAAAAAAAATAAAATTCTCATATAATAATTAAAAGGAAAATAAAAAAAGAAAATTTTGAAGATATCTTGTATTTTACTTGAAATATTCTGTTAATTTAAAAAAAGAAATTTTTTATTAAAAATTGGTGAATTTTTCGATATATCCTTCAAACATCCATAGATATTTATTTATAAGGTAAGATTTATTTAACTTATTGATAATTTCTTATCAGAGAAGGTATAAGAAAAATATATTCTAGTTAATTATTGATTCAATTTTCTTATTTTATTATATCTTTTACATAAACATCTTTCACTTTCAATATTATGAATTTTTTAGAATTAAAATATTAATATTTGTTTTGATAAATAGTAAAATATTAATTAATTACATGAAATATAAATATTAATTTTTTATTATAATTTTTATTATTTAAAAATATTTTATAATTAATAGGGTGTTTCTAGTAAATTTTACAATTTTCTTTAAAAAAAAAAAAGAAACACACACATGACATGAAAAACAAAACAGCAAAAGCCCCGTATATATATATATATATATATCTTCAATTCAGGCTGCCCTATTTTCGCTCTCCCTTTTTCAAACCAACGCTGCCATCAAGTATCCTCCAACTATATTGCCGCCGGCCAGTGGTCTCTACAGTCCACTCTCCCACTATCTTCCCATCGAAGTTTTCTATTTGGTTGGCTTTTAGTTTTTAGTAGGTAATCTCTCTGCCTTATCTTGATCTATTGGTTTTGGTTTTAGTTTTAGTTTTCTATGCTTAAAATTGCCGAACTTGTATATTTGGTATTGTGATATTAGGTAGTTTAGTGATCTCATATGATAATTTATCCGCCTTTTCAATCATTCAAATGTGTTATTCTCAACTTTTCAATATATGTCAAGGACGCCTCATTTTTTATGCGTTCTAGGGCCTCACAAACTCTTGAGCCGCCCCTGATTTGCATGCAGAGCTTTGAATTCTTACTCAGATATTGAAGTTGGAAACTTATTTTACAATTGTTCGTTCAAAAATTGGAAGCATATTTAAGATGATGTCTGATGTATTTATTTTTTAGTGCTTGTTGTATTGCCTGGATTCACCCCCTCTTTTTTTACGTCTTATAAATGTTAGTTTTTTCTTCTTTCTGGTTATTTTGGGAACGGAAAAGTATCTATGAGCTTACTATCTGATTCATTTTTAGCTTTAATGAAATCAAATTTGTGTTTGTGTATATATTTGATAGGAACAATGGGAATGAACTTG
Organism: Hippophae rhamnoides; assembly: GCA_033030585.1. Classification (NCBI taxonomy): domain Eukaryota; kingdom Viridiplantae; phylum Streptophyta; class Magnoliopsida; order Rosales; family Elaeagnaceae; genus Hippophae; species Hippophae rhamnoides. The sequence continues at coordinate 20,664,582 of CM065438.1, read as the reverse complement.
TTTGATGGGAGCGATCCGGACATTGATGATTTGTCAAAGATAGAAATTGATACGGAGTTTGCTCGTAGGTACGAGCACAATAAGAAGCGTGAAGACCTTCAACGTTATGAGGAGCTAAGGAAGATAGGCCTTGAATCTGATCAATCAAAAAACGAAAAAAATGATTCTGAAGCATCAGATGATGAAGACAATAATGATAGTGTATTGGTTCGTTCCAAGGAGAAGGATTTGGAATTCTTTAATGCATTACTTATGGTCAAGAAGCAGCTTCCAATTTTGGAGAACAAGGAGTTGGAACTATTCGAGTCTGAGCCTGAAGATGTAGGTGAAGACAGTGATTTGGATAAGAAAAAGGAGAAAGTGCAGAAGAAGATTTATTTGAAGGATGTGATAGCGAAACATCTGACTGAAGCCCCCGAATTTATTGATAACGATGAAGATGATGATGCTAGAAAGAATAAGATATTGAGTTACAATGAGGAGCAGGAGGAGATACGGAAGGCCTTTTTAAGTGCTGTTGAAGCCAATGTTGGAGAGGATGATGAAGGAGATTTGTTTCAAGTAAAGGAAAACGCAAGACCTGATGAGGATGGGGAGCTCCAAGAGAAATTGGATGAGTATTTTGGGGGTGGACGTGGTGATTTTGATGAAAATGCTATGTTTTTGAAGGAATATTTTATGAAGAAGATGTGGGTTGATGATAAGGGTGGGATTAAGCATGTCGACAATGGGGATGAAGAGCTGAATATGCTTTCAGATGATGAAAAGGAGATTGAGAGACAAGAGGAGTACGAGTATAGGTTTCAGGAGAAGGCTGGTGATCTTGTTACAGGACATTCTAGGGTAGTTGAGGATTCTGTTAGGAAGAAGGTGAAGGCTAGGACGGAGCAACGGAAGCGCAAGGAGGAGAGGATGGAGATTGCTAGGTTGGCGAGGGAGGAGGAGCTAAGGCATTTGAAAAATTTGAAGAAGAAAGAGATGGATGAAAAGGTAAAGAGGATTATGGCAACTGCTGGGATCAGTGAGGAAGAGGTTGTTCCTTTGAGCTCTAAACTATTAGAGGAGGAATTTGATCCAGAGGAGTATGATAAGATGATGAAGAAGACCTTTGGGGAGGAGTATTATGATGCTGAGGATGCTGACCCAGGTTTTGGTAGTGATGTAGAAGGCGCTGAAGATGGTGGCAAGATAGAGAAACCTGATTTTGAGAAAGAGGATGGGTTGCTTGGACTTCAAGAAGGTTGGGATCATGCTGAGGATGATGATCTCATTGCTGCAAGGGAAAGAAGTTTGAAGCATAAGATGGAGAATGATAATGATAATGAAGATTGTGATTATGAAAAAGAAACAGAAATGGCTGAGGAAGGTAAGCGGAGGAGGAAGCGGAAAAAGGTAGCTCTTTTAGAGAAGGCTAAACAAGCAATGATGGATGAGTACTATGAGTTGGATTATGAGGATGTGATTGGAGACTTGAAAACAAGGTTCAAGTATGCAAAAACAAAACCTAATAGATATGGTTTGAGCACAGATGAGTTATTAGTGATGGATGACATGGAGTTAAGTCAATATGTGTCAATGAAAAAGCTTGCTCCGTATAGGGAGGAAGAATGGAAGCTCCCCAACAGCAAGAGATACCAGTTGAAAATGAGGACTAGAGAACTTCTTCGAGGAGAAACATCGAAGGATCACACATCTGGTAAGAAGAAAATTAGGTACAATGCTAACAAGTCAACTTCTTCAGCCACTGTAAATGATGAGAAAGAAAAACTACAAATAGAAGACTCAAAGTGTGATACTACCAAATTGTCCAAGAAAGCCAGAAGAAAGCAGCGACAAGGTCAATTTAAACCATCAAGACTCATGCTTTATGGAAAGATGGATCCAAAACCTAAGAAGAAACAAAAACATTGAGAATATCCAGAGTTACTTCATAGAGGTAAGTTTTTCATGGACTTATCCTTGAAGTATCCAGTCTATCTAGATTCATTTTCCTTCTTGTTTTTCATGATAAATTAGCCTTTGTTGTTGTTTTCCTCCTTTTCTATCCACTGAATATATCATGATAGTTACTGTTAAAGTTAAAAATAAATATTTTTGATAAAAAATACTTGATCATTCCCATATTAACCGTTGTGCATTCTTAAGAACATAAAATCAAAGAAATATAGGTAAAACTAAAAAAAACACATTTTGGATTACCTAACAAATTTGTGGACCATGAATCCATTGAGCACTCTTTATCACCATCCCAAAGCCACCACAGCCTGCTTCTTCACCCCAAAAATTTCTGTTGGACACATTATATTGGAACTGTTATTTTCAACATTGTTTTGAAGAAACTTGAAATTTTGTGAATTTCTGAGTTTATTGCCTCTGAAGCTAAATATGGTGTTTCTGATGCTGAGAATTTGTGTAAATTTTTTTGAAACTTTTTAAGGTTGATGAATACAAAATAGGACGTTCAAAGCCTTTGAAATTGAAACATAGGCATACCAGGTTCTAAGTTTCCCTTTTACAGACCAGTGGATGATCTATGCTTCAAAGTCTGTTGAGGTGATAAAGTTTCTGATCCTATGCCAACCAAGAAAAAAGAACTTCATGCAAATTGCAAACAGATTTTAACATTCTCTAATTACTCTTTACCTAAATAAATAATTCAATATTTTGCTGTGCAAATGAAAAATTATGCCGACTACCAAAAAAAGGAAAATTATGCTATTGAATGCATTTAACTTTCCAAAAATCTTGTTTGAGGACCAAATTTTTATATAATCACCAAGTACTTGTTCTTGATATATATATATATATTTCATGTACTCAATGAAGTTGATTAATGGTAAAATTGATATGAATGCCACTTGGAGCATGTTTAGTCTTATTATTGGTCCATCTATTAGGAAACTCAAACTAGTAATTGGTGATCATTGGGGATTAGTTAGATGTGTATTATACTGGAAGAGAGGCATGTTTTTTGAGGTTTTTAAATAGTTGGTGGAATGAATAATGACAATGACATTTGGAGTTTATTTGGTTTGTTATAACTGTAGAGTGTAGCACACTGCTAGCCCCTAAGCTTAATTACAGATGATATAGCACGTTGTTTTGGCAAACAGGTGGTACTCATCTAAGATATATCTTGGTGCATGCTCTTTGGTTTCGCCCGAAGTTGGTTCAAGGACAAGCCTGCGGTATGAAAATGAGTTCAAGGCTGGAATGTGGAAGACAGGTTCTAAACTCAACAGTGCAAAGCATTCAATTCATCCACTATTTAGGTAGTGGGCGAAACATTTTTGGCTATTCAGTCCTTTTATGGCATGCACGTCCTTGACATTTCTGTTTTCTTAGCAATCTTTCTCAACAAGCACTTTGCTGCTTGTCTTTTTTGCGTTGTTTCAAATTATTGATTTGTAATATTCTATTACGAGGATGGACATTTTAACATGTTCGCTTTTTTATAACTAGGATATCATTCTTACAAGAAATACTTTATTTATTTGTTTTGTTGATGATCTTTGTTTTCACCAAGATCATTGTCCACTGTCTTATTTTACATAGCTTCAATTTATTCAATATTATTTTCTAAGGTCATGAAAAACATAACAGGTTGCGGCCAAGATTGTTGGCCAATTTTACGCGTCTAAATTAATTTCATATCTTTGAGACACAACTCGTTGGTAAAAAGTAAAATCATCAAAGGATTGGGAAGAGGAAAAAGAGGAGAACAAAAATAATACAAATATAAGCCAATATGTCAACCCATGATTCTTAAATATTGAACTTCATTCTTTTCAACAGTAAAAAATATTGATAAAATAATGTATTCAATTAATAATAAAAATTCATTTAGACATTAACATAGTTTGTAGATTTTATTTTTATTTAATGAAAACAATTAAATTTATAATAAACGAAAAATATTACATAAACTAAAATCATTTTCTATCTGGATATTAAAAAGAGTAGCGTGTTGAAATTTTTAGAAGCAGAACCTAACTCAACTCAGCAGGTTTATGAGTTAGAGGATTTCAGATTTATAAGAAAGATTGCGCTTACTCTTAGCCCGTGTGGGATTTAACATCCTCTCCACATCTCGGTTAGAGTCGATTTACGACGGTCTGGATTTACGACACGGTAGATGGGAGATGCGAGGAAGCGAGCTTTCCGATAACATCTTAAACCTGGCTAACTCGAACCCAAAACCAAATTTCATGAGTTAGAGGATTGCTCAAACTTATAAAGAGCACTGCTGCCTTACTCTTAGCCAATGTGGGACTTAACAGAAATAATTTATTTATTTATGACTTTGGAGTAGATTAATTCTTTTGTTTTGATTAGGTGTATTTTAACTCTAAAAGATTGGCTCATTTAATTTATTTGTGTTATGTCTTATTTATGTCGTGTTAACGTATTAAATAATAGTAATATGACGCGTTAATTAGTATTTTTGTGGTGATATTTTGTTTGATTTATTTATTAAATGAATTATATATATGTCACTTATATTCATTTTATTTAAATATTATGTTATTATATCGTATAATAAATATGATGTATAAGGTATTCATCAGAATTCTAATATATTGAGTAAGAAAAAGGAAATTATGGTTTTTTTTTTCATAACTTGACGAATACATTAATTTACGTAAACATAATTTAATTAGTCCCATAATTATTTTATCATTAATAACTCACATGTGACTTATATAACAACTTCTTTGCCTATAGCATAACCATGTAATACTTCATTTGCTTTCTTTTTATATTGCATTTTAATTTATTTTATGTTTAAAACAAATAATAAAAGAATAAAATATCAAACAACTTAAACTTCAAATAAATAAACGAGAATAAACTCTCAAAAATAAATTAATTGATTTGGTTAGCGATTTAACAATTATTTTATTATTATATATCTTCAACTTTATTTTCAATTAATAACGCATGCATACGTCACTTATTAACAACTTCTTTGGATGAACAAAAACCATGTAGTTTTTCATTTTCTTTCTTTTCATATTGCATTTTGAATTTTATATTTAGAACAAATAATAAAAAATACAGACAAATATCTAATAAATTAATATCAAATAAATATATGAGAGAAAATTCTTATTTTTATATAGATAACTAGTTTTAGATCCATGCAAGACACATATAAGAGGATCAAATATAAAGAAAAAGTTAATCGTTATATAAAATTGATAAAAGTTAATAAAAAATTATAGAATAAAATTGATAAAAGATAGAGATTCTAAGTTTTAAATAAATTGTGTAAATTTTAATTATATTGAAAAAAATATAAACTTTACTTATAGTTGAAAGGCTCGATGAATAGCATGCTATAATAATGCTAAATAGTTAGAATGTTTCAGTACATTTATTGATATATGTTATTTTCATATTAAAAAATATAATTTTAAAAATAATCCTCTAACAAAAAATTCAATAATTTTGAAAAATAAAAATAAAATTAATTCCCAAAAAAGCATAAAAATATCAAATAGTTAGCTTTCTTTATATATTTATTCAAAAAATTAAACTTCAATAGATATGTAATAAAATAAAATAAAATAAAAAATACTAAAAAAATAGAACAATATATCAACGATAATTTAGTTATGTCGCTTAAAGTAGTTTATTTATTGTTTTGGAAGACCGAAAGGAAAACAACAAATTATAAACAATAATTAAAAATTTATTATCAATTTTGTAGTCATTTTTGTTTGTATTAAATAGAATTTATACAATTGATATGTCCTTATAAGTTGACATTTTTTTAAAAAATTAAAAATAAAAAAATTAATAATTTATCTTTGCGTCGCCACTTTTTAAAACGACATAACTAAGATTTTATAAAAATAATAAAAGAATTAAATTATTATTTTTGACATAATTAAAATATTTATGTTGTTATTCTCTTTAAAAAAATCTTATAGTAGATTTTTTTACGTAAATTATGAAGAGAAATTTTTTTAAAAAATATTCTACTTTTAAAAAATACAAAAAATATCAAATAAATTAAAATATCAAATAAATTTACAATCATTCATTCTCATTTATATATATATTAATAGACAAAAATACAAGGCATGATTACTGATAGTATAACATTACATAAATTTTTACACTTTCTTATTTTAAGGGTTGAGATATAAAGAAGTAATTTTATCTCATATATTTTTTCTAAATCTCAACCGTTGATATATGAAGCGTAAAAAAATAAGATAATTGATTATATCTTTAGGATCAATAATTCCAAAATATTACACAATTTATCAAAAAACTAAAAATCCTGTAACATTACTTTAAATAGATGATAACAAGATTTCATTTTCACATAGATAATAGATGTATTTTGTTTGGTTTGCCTTTTATTCATTTTATGCAACCCTTTAATTTATGATTCATGTATGTTAAAAGACAATACGTTCATCTAGTTTACACAAGTAAATTGCATAAGATTAGTAATTTTTTAGAGCATCATATAAGTAATATAATTTTCATAAAATTAATACAAAATGAGAGACATTTATATTAAGACAGCAATTGGCAACCATATATTTGTCTTTGACTTGTTTGATTAATTATGATTTTATCTATATATATAATTTGATATATTTACATCTTAAACAAGCCGACCTTAGCTCAGTTGGCAGAGCGGAGGACTGTAGTGGGGAAGAACCTGTCAGAAATCCTTAGGTCGCTGGTTCGAATCCGGCAGGTCGGAATAACCTTTTTGAATTATTATTCCCCACTATCCAAACACCAAATCAGTTGTTGCTACGTTCTCCCATTTTTAACCTTAAATGATGTTTTCTGTTTCAAATTTGCAGGCTTCAATAACGCTGGATCACATCTTATCTTATCAAATAAAAATATGAACAATTTGGTTCTTTGCTTTATGTATACAATAACTACAAAGTATGCCTGAGTGATGCTGATTAGTTTTACTCGTAATTAACATTACATTCATATTCCTGCACAATGTAGTCCTGTATTGTACTCAGTTATATCAATTGAACTAGCAAAATGGCATGCTTCATCGTCTTCGAGTTTTACTAAACAAGGATTCAATAAACTCGTAATACTTATAAAAGCAATTACTAGCTTCTTTAGGTATTAAATTGTCAATATCATTAAACTCAAAAGGAACTTCTTAAAAAAAAGCCAATTGATTCTGTTGATACACAGAGCAGAGGAGGGAGAGGGAAGAAACTTTTTGCATTCATAGATGATTCTAAGAATTTCTTCATTTATTATTTTATATAGATAAGTTTTTTAATATAATATTAATAATATATTCTTGAAATTAACAAACTGTATCACAGGATCATGTATCTAATTCATATAAATGTTTTCACTGCAATATCTAAATCTATGCAAACGAATTAAATCAACATACCTAGATCTTCTTTGATTTATGTTAGCTTCCATTGAAATTCATTAAACAAACCCTTAAGCTCTTGAAGTTAGTGTCCTTAGAAAATAAGAGTTGAGTCTTTGGTTTGGGTCACCAAGTGAAGAAGCAGCGTTATTGAGAAACCTAATGGCCTGTTGGGCTAAAGTAGAGCACTTGCACAGTGAAGTAAAAGCTTTTCTATACAAAGCTCCATCATGATTTCCAAGACATCCGTTGAGTGCACCGGCTAGAGAACCTTGAGGAGCTGTGAAGAGATCTGTCGAGAATAATTAGAATTCTAACAGCTAGTTAGTAACGACTAGTTTAATAACGGATGGTTTAGTAACGACTAGTTTAAAAACTGCTAATTTAGTAACGGATAGTTTAACGACTAATTTAGTAACGTTTAGTTTCTTCCTTTTAATGTATAAATATAACATTAGACATTAAGCCAAAAAATCAATTCAATAACTATCTCTTAAAAATTCAGATAAAATCAACATGATATCAGAACAGATTTGATCTTGTTCCAAATCAATCTCACAAATAAGAATTGTATGAGTTCAATAAATCTAGAAAATGTCACATCATATAGAGAGATTTATAGGTGTACTACTAAACGGTAAAAATTACCATCTTTGAGCACGCCAAGTGACTTTTGGTCTAATCGGCATAGACAAATTTGAGTATGTCACTGGTGAGAAATCAAAACCAAAAACCGTAGATCCAACACACCCAACAATTGAAGAAAAAAAGAAATTTCAGAATGGAGAAATAGTCATGAGTTGGTTACTAGCAACTATAGAACCCCACATCTCTGATCTCATGACATATCTAGATACAACTCGAAATATGTGGGTTAAAGCCGAGACGATGTTAAAAAAAAAAAAGAAAAATTACTCCCTTATTTATCAACTTTAGCAAGAACTTCAACAGTTACAACAACAAAACCAATCTATCACCGAACTATTTAGCCAAATCCAAAAAAAGAAGGATGAGATTAGAGTGTACCGACCTCTCACAACCGATCTTGATGAAATCAAAAGAAGAGAGAAGTATGATGGAATTTTCACCTTCCTTGCCAAGCTCGATTCAAGCTATGAGGGGGTACATTTACAAATTCTTCTCATGGGTGAGCTACCATCTGGTAATGAGGTTGTATGGATGGTTGAAAGAGAAGAGACAAGAAGAATAGTGATAGGTACTCAACTACCTGACAACTCCGAAGCCAAGGCTTTCGTCACCAGATCTAACCTTAGGCCAGAAAGTCGGGGAGACCAAGCAATCAATCGTTGCGATTACTGTAAGAAGGAAGGACATAAGCGTGAGGAATGCTGGTATCTCAACCATCATCTCTAGCTAAAGGGAATGGGTGAGCTACCATCTGTTGATGATGTTGTATGGATGGTTGAAAGAGAAGAGACAAGAAGAATAATGATGGGTACTTAACTACCTGATAACCTCGAAGCCAAGGCTTTCGTTACCAGATCTAACCTTAGGCTAGAAAGTCAGGGAGACCAAGCAATCACTCGTTGCGATTACTATAAGAAGGAATGACACAAGCGTGAGGAATTCTGGTATCTCAACCCTCATCTTTGGCTAAAGGGAAGGCAAGGTGGAGGCTTTGTCAGAGGGGGAGATCAACGACAAAATTAGGTAAAGAGTAGAGAGAAAATGGGTTACTCTACATAGAAGAAAAAAAGGGATATGAGTATAAATAAGGCCGAAAAAGAAATAAAAGGTGATGTGTATATGGATCAGATGAGGCAGCTGTATACACAATTATCCGCGATGTTTCAAGGAAAAACTCAAAAAACCACTAGTATGATTACAAACCTTACTCAAAATTCTTTAAATTCCAAATGTATTCTTGATTCAGGTTCAACTGATAACTTACTTAATAATTACAAAAAAATTGAGACTAAATAATTTGTAATCGTTGCAAATGGTGAAAAATGTAAATTTTAGGAAATAGTTCAATTAGTCTCCTTTCAAGAAATTTTTTAAATGTTTTGCATGTGAAGAATTGTATATCTAACTTGTTATCCATTAGTAAAATCACACGAGACTTAAATTGTGAAATTATATTTACATCAAAAAATGTGATTTTTTAGGAATTGATAACGAAGAATATCATTGGTGAAGGTTTTCTAGAAACTGGGTTTTATATTCTTAGTGAAGAAAAATGCAATTTCAATATTAAAAAAGAAGAAGAATTAGACACTATTTGGCTTAAGAGAATTGGACATCCTTCCGATAAGATTTTGAAATGTATTTTTGATTTCAAATAACTAGATTGTAGTAGATATAAAATTTGCAAATTAGGAAAGCACACAAGATTACCATTTAGTTAATCCAATTGTAAAAGCAAAAGACCTTTTGAGTTAATACATAATGATGTTTGGGGCCCTGCTCCAATTGAGTCATTTAATTGTTATAAATACTTTGTTATATTTATAGATGATTTTTTAAGAACCACATGATTACACTTGTTAAAAAATAAAAGTGAAGTATTTTCTTAATTTCAAATTTTTTATAATTTTGTAGAAAATTAATATGACGTAAAGATTAAAACTTTTAGAAGTGATAATGGAACAAAATTTGTAAATCAAAATTTTATAAATATTTTCAAGCAAAAAGGAATTTTACATCGAACAACTTGTATTTACACACCTCAACAAAATGGTGTGTTGGAAAGAAACAATCGACATTTACTTGAAGTAACAAGAGTACTTTTGTTTCGAAACAATGTTCTATTAATTTTTTAGTCGGATGTTGTTCTCATCACAACATATTTAATTAATAGATTGCCAAGTGCCAATTTGAATTTCAAAAGCCCACTAGAAATCCTCTACCAAGAAAAACTCAATATCTGTCATTTAAGAGTATTTGGATGTACATGTTATGTACACAAAAATAAACAACACAAGTTATATTATACATCAATCAAAGCTATTTTTTTAGGGTATTCATCTAAAAAAAGGTTATAAATGCTATGATTCGGTTAACAAAAAATATTATATTTCAAGAGATGTGACATTCCAAGAAAATGAGCCATATTACAAAACACTAGAAAAGGAGACTAATAACCAAGGGAAACCAAATGAATTTGCATTTCCATTTTTTTATTCTGAAGAAGGAAATACGGTAGTAGAAAATGAAAATGAAATAATCAATGAGAATGAAGAGGAAGAAGCTTCTCAAAGTGAGGAGGAAGATGATACTATCGAAATAATACCATTGAGAAGGTATAATCGAACTCTACAACCTACAACTAGATTACGAGATTTTGTAACATATGAGGTAAAATATCCTATCCAAAATTATTTATCTTATGAAAACGTTATACTCTAGTATAGGACTTATTTGACCTCAATTTTCAAAGAAAATGAGCCAAATAACTATGAGGAAGCAATAGGCCAATTGGTATGGTGCAAAGCAATGGAAGAAGAACTTAGAACATTTGAAAAAAATGAAACATGGGTAGTCGTACAACTACCCGAAGGAAAGAAACACGTAGGATGGAAATGGGTCTATAAGATTTAGTTTAATAGTGATGGTACTATTGAAAGGTACAAAACACGATTAGTGGCAAAAGATTACAATCAAACCTATGGTGTAGATTATCAAGAAACATTTGCACCCATGGCCAAAATAAATACCATAAGGATTTTATTTTCTATAGCGGTAAACCAAAATTGGACCTTACATCAAATGTATGTCAAGAATGCTTTTCTCCAAGGAACGCTTGAAGAAGAGGTATATATGACGCTTCCACCTGATCATAAAAATGAAAACAATTCTAGTCTAGTGTGTAGGTTAAAAAAATCTATTTATGGACTAAAGCAATCTCCACGGGCATGGTATGAAAAACTAAGCTCTTATTTAATTTATTGTGATTTTAAAATTAGTAATGTCGATCACTCATTATTTTTCAAAAATTATGGTACCTTCACAACCATAATTCTAGTATATGTAGATGACATAATAATTACCGAAAATAATTTGGAAGAAATTAAAAAAATGAAAATGAAATTAAAGGAGAATTTTCATATCAAAGACTTAGGTTTACTAAAATATTTTCTAGGAATAGGAATAACACATTCACCCAAGGGACTCTTTATTTCATAAAGAAAATATACACTTGATCTATTGAAAGAAACTGGTAAATTAGGGAGTAAACCAACATCTACACCAATAGATAGTAAATGCAAATTAAATATTGAGGATGACTAACCTTTAGAAGATATAAGCCAATTTCAAAGATTTGTAGGAAAATTAATTTATTTAATGGTAATCCGACTAGACATTTCTTTTTCGGTAAGCCAAATTAGTAAATTTATGCATGCACCTAGAACACCACATTTAGAGGCTATACATAGAATTTTAAAATATTTAAAAGGGACACCTAGTAAAGGAATTCTCATGGAATGTAATAATTCTAACGAAGTGTGTGGCTATTCCGATGCAGATTGGGCTGGTAGCTTTGATAGAAAATCAACCACCGATTTTTGCATGTTTGTAGGAAAAAATTTAGTCACATGGAAAAGTAAGAAACAAAATGTTGTGGTACGATCAAGCGCCGAGGCATAATATCGAGCCATGACATCAACCTCAAGCGAGCTAACTTGGATCAAACAACTTCTTTTGGATATCAGAATTAAAATTCAAGAACCAATGAAGATGTTTTGTGATAACCAAGCAGCGCGACATATAGCATCAAATCCGGTGTTTCACGAGAGAACAAAACACAATAAGTGGATTTCCACTTCATTCGAGAAAAAAATTCAAGCAAAGGAAATTGAAACTCCATTTGTGAGAAGTGAAAAACAATTGGCGGACATCTTCACAAAAGGTTTAGATCCGAAATCATTTGAAGAAAATTTAAGCAAGTTAGGGTTGACCATATCTACATGCTTAACTTGAAGGAGAGTGTTGAGAATAATTAGAATTCTAACGGCTAGTTTAGTAACAGTTAGTTTAATAACAGCTAATTTAATAACAACTAGTTTCTTCTTTTTAATGTATAAATATAACATTGGACATTAAACCAAAAAGTTAATTCAATAACTATCTCTTAAAAATTCAAAAAAAATCAACAAGATCACTAGTTTCTTCTGTTTAATGTATAAATATAACATTGGACATTAAACCAAAAAGTTAATTCAATAACTATCTCTTAAAAATTCAGAAAAAATCAATAAGATCAATAGCTTGGGTTTTGTAACGGAAGGGAGGTTGTGCTTCCTCTTACTTCATTTTTCATTTCTAAAAATGAGAGTGAGATTGATACAAGAATGTTTAGGTTTTAGGGCTTCGTTGGTTGGACAACTTGCTTGGAAGTTGAAGATATGTGGAGAGTTAGTGTTTATACAAAGTTGATGCATGTAGTGTTATAATACGAGAGTTTTGACATTTGTATTTCTGTTAGATGTTAGTATTTAATTTAATGACTTTAACTCAAAGTATTTCTCCGTATATATATAGCTATATAATTATAACAAACATATAAAAGAAATTTATTATGATTTTTAATTACAAGTAATGATATATATAAAGTGGTAACTGTTGAAATGCCGGCCAACTATTCGTCGTATCTGGCTAATCTTAGAATTGTGTTTTCAGATGAAGAAGTATGCAAATTAATTAGCTAGGTCAGTATATTGATGGCTACCTTCCATTCCCATCTTTCCACACAAGGACTAAAATGAAACCACAATAATGAAAAATACTTTTCGGTACACTTGTTAAAACGTTTTAGTTACACTAGCTTTGCAAATTCAATCGTATCCCGGCATCCGTAATAAAATATTTAAGATATAGTTGTTAACTATATCTAAAATATTTACTATATAGTTAATGATTGTATAAAAATTATCCTTTTAAGTACATTTAGTGCATTTATTTGTAGCTTTTAGATATAATTAAAAAAATGTACCGAAAGTTTTTGGAAATGTACTGTAGATATATAGGTATAGTTAATAATTATATATAAAATTATTTAGGTATATTTTTCAATGACATAATTTTTTGTAAATTATTTTCCAACATATATCAAATATCATATTTTTCTATAATATTTTTTTTATCCCTGATTATATCAAATATTTAAATATATGCATTAAAAGATATAACTAATTCCACCACAATTACAGGCACAAATTAATTGAATTACTAAATATCAAAATATAAAATATATGCAAATATGAATTAAAATTAATAATTAACAAAATATATGTATCTAAATATAAAAAATAAAATGAATTATAGAATATGATGGAAAAATCGCATATATTTACACTATTTTAAATAGTTATTATCTACTTATGATTTAAGTGAATAAAACTCAAACTAGCTTGACAAAATAATATTAAAATAAACTAAAATAGATATTGAAGTAAAAAATATTAAAACACAAGAAATTTAACGAGGTTCGGTATAAATGTTACCTATATCCTCAGGTGTCGTCGATTACTTTCACTATCTCTAAATAGATAAACTCCAAAATTACAACTAATTGTGCAAAATTGAGCTAATCAATTACCCTTAAAAAAGAGAAGAAGATTTACAAATTTTGAGATGTCTTAGAATTGGAAGAGGGGACTTTATTTATAGCCCAAAAAATATAATATCCATCTTCATTCCTAATCAATGCGGGATTTTTTTCAAATCTGCTCACTAAGAAGCTATAGAAAAAATCTCCATCATAGCGAATTAGTGATTCTTAAATGATTTCTTCAATCCATAGATCAACGACACCATTGCCAATTCAAATTTACAGGATGTTAATCATGTATAGACAATGTTTGGACTTGATTCATGTTACCACCTTGTTCATCATATCTGCATGATTCTCTGTAGTATTGATCTTCTGAACTAATACTCCACCTTCTTCAATAATCTCTCGCATGAAATGATAATGAATGTCAATGTGCTTTGTACGTGCATGATAGACTTGGTTCTTTACTAAATAAATAGCACTCTGACTGTCACAAAACACCTTAATATGTTTTTGATCAACTCCTAAGTATTCAAGCAAACCTCATAACCAAATAGCATCCTTCACGGCCTCTGTAAATGCCATATATTATGCCTCTATAGTAGACAAAGCAACTGTGAACTGTAAGGTAAACTTTCAATTGACTGGTGCTCTAACAATGGTAAACACATAACTAGTAGTAGACTGATGCTTATCTAAATCTCCTCCATAGTCAAAATCACAACATTCAATTACACATTGACCAATACTATTATCCTGTTGAAATACTAAACCAACATCTATAGTATTTAAAATATATCGTAGAATCCACCTCACAGCGAACCGATGTTCTTTACCATGATCATACATATACCTGCTTACAACACCAATCACATGTGAAATGTCAGGTCTCGTACACATCATTGCATACATGAAGCTATCAATCGCATTTGCATACGGTACCTTTGACATGTATTCTCATTCTACATCATTATTAAGAGATAATTGAGCACTAAACTTGAAATGAGGAACAAGCAGAGTATTTACAGGTTTTGTCTGTTCATTCATACCAAAATGTTGTAATACCTTATTCAAATATTGACCCTAGGTCAAACTAAGCTTTCCTTTCTTCCTATCTCTACTTATCTCCATACCGAGATTGAATATGTAGTTGATCCTTTTTCTATGAGAGGCCTGAGGAAATATTTTTTATTTTAATCTCTTTCTTTAAGCAATAGCATTTTTTATTATTGCTTCCGATACACCTCCTCATCTCGATGCACTAACTCCTTCTCTAAAGACAACATACTAATAGCTCTTTTCGGTGAAAAGGTAGTTGGGAACCCTAAACAAGGAATCTTCCCTCAAATTAGAGATGGCATTGAAGGAAATGACCATTTGCTCCAACTAGCTAATTGATTGCGTCAATGCCAAATATAAGTCAGAATTATAATTGGTTCATAGAATGGAATCAGAATCGGAATGAGAATGATAATAGAATGAAAGGAAACAGTTTTGTTTGGTTTGACCACTGGAATCAAAGAATAAATCAGTATTATAGTGTTTGGTTTACAATTGGAATGAAATGGAAAACAATATATATTATCTTAATACCCTTATATTTAGTAAAGTTTAAATAATATCATTTAATTATTATTATTTTTAAATAATTATTACTTAAAAATAAAATATATTATTATTTTTTAAATAGGGTTTAGGATTTTGAAGTTTGAGATTTGAGATTTAAGAATTTAGGATTTAGAATTATATTTGTGGGTTAAGGTTTAGGGTTAAAATTATTATTTTTCTAAATAGGGTTTAGGGTTTTGAGATTTAGGGTTATATTTGTGGGTTAAAGTTTATGGTTAAAATTATTATTTTTCTAACTAGGGTTTATGGTTTTGGGATTTAGGATTTGAGATTTAAGATTTATGGTTATATATGTGGATTTAGGTTTAGGGTTTAGTATTTTGAGATATGAGATATGGGATTTAAGGTTTAAGATTATATTTAGGGTTGAGGTAAAATTGGAAAAAAAATTTAAGATAAGAATGGCATCATGATTTCTTAAGGTGGAAGAAAGAATTTTGATTCTTTCTTTTTTAAGAATCGAAGAGAAGGAATCGATTCCATTCTATTCCCACTTTTCAGCCAAACCAAATATAAAATTGGAAGGAATCAATTCTGATTTCATTTCAATCAAACAAACATGGGTAATTACAAAGCTGGAAACCCCTCTCCACGCGTCATTGATGATTGACTCACACTTCTTCACTAAGGTCCAATAAAACTCAAACTTAAAGAGCTTTTTGGTTCAGGATGGTAAAGGAGTTTGAATACTGGAATGAAACATTAATGCCAAGTGATCTAAGTTACCACACGCAATATGGGACAATCAAAATAGAATTTTATGCCCAATCCAAATAGATAAGACCAATCCCCTATCTATCCAAATAGGTGCTTGTTCCAAATGTTTATTCCACTAAGTAAATTGAAGTCCAATGAACCTAAATCAGATAAATGGTCATCTAACAAAACTTCTTTAAAATTATTCATTTGCCATTGAGCTCGACCTGTCGAGCCTTCATATTCATGATTAACCATTCATTAAAGTCCCCTAAGTAAAGCCAAGGAATATTGAACAAAATAATGAGATCCCTAAGTATTGAGAAGTTTCCTTTCAACTAGAGATATCTACAATCCCATAAAAACCAATAAATGGTCAAGATATGGGTGAATAAGAGAAATTAATAATGGCATAAATTTAATATTTAATATTTTAAATATTCTACGATTATACTGATAATCGTATCTAAAATTAATTATATTTATTTAAATAATTTATATATTTATTAAATTAAATTATATATTAATTAATAATTAAAGTTTATTAATTTTTGACGTACGTATATAAAAAATTGTTAAATTTTTTGAAAAAATAAATTTTCTGTATTTTTTAATAATTGTCCTAAACTGTTATCTACGGGTAAAAAACTATCCCCAAATTATAACGATTTTTGAGAGATTTCGAATACAGATTTTATAATTCGATTCAAAGACAATTATATTAATAAACGTCCCCATCCATATCGTGCTTATCTTTGCATGCCAATCACATTGTTCAAATATTATATTTGTCTTATTTTAGAATTTGTAAGAAGGTATAGCTTCAATAAAAAATAATTTAAGCTTGAAATTATGGTAAGTAAGAGACAAATCTGTAAGTTAAAAAATATAAAGGGTGAATAGATGGTTGATTATCAAAATATGTCTTCATTGATAGAAAGGTTCCAAACGAAAAAGTTAAAACTTTTATCACTAAATTTATTAAATATCATACTTATTTCATATTTATTATACTTAAGTCCTTAAGCTTATTATTATTTATTACGTAATGATCCCAAAAGTTAACATGTTTGGTCACTTAAGTGAAATATATTAGTTATATTTTAATCTCAAAACTTTTAATTTTAAACTTATATGTTAAAATATATTATTCATATTTTCGTTTCAGAACTTTTAACTTAAATTACTTAGTCTAATTTGTTTTAAACAAGTTATAATTTCAGTTTAATTTATTTAATTTTTAAATAAATTGAATTTATTTTTTTATAAATTGAATTGAGTTGTTTATGAGTAGTTAATTTATTTTTTAATTAAGTTTTTTTAAAATAGATTAATTTATTTAATCTTTTTTATAATTTATGATATTAAATAAATTGATTTATTATTTTTGTTGAATTTATTTTAATAGGTTTTTGTTGTAAAATTATAAATGTTAGATAATAACGTGATGGTTATATTATAATTAATTAAATAAAGAAATTAATAATTAATGAAAAGTTTGATTATTTAAAAGAAAAAAAAAAGGTTTGTTATTTAGATAAAAGATATTTTAAAAAAATCAATCAAAAAAGCGTTAAGTATACGTTCAATCTCCTGTAAAAATGAACAATGGAAAAAGTTATATTCATGTAAAAATTTATTAAATAAACGGACAAATTCTTAATAAATTGGAATAAATTAATGATTTAAATTTGTGACAGCAAGTATTTTAACAAATTAATTAAATAAACTAATGTAAATTTGAGTGGTACATGATTTAAAAGCCATTACGAGGATCCCACTCCCCACATTAAGCGTTGTTGCAAAGCTTCAACCGCCCTCGCGCTTTCGTGCTCCCTTCTTAGCTTTTTCTATCACTAGATCCCTCTGCGAAATCTCCCCACAGGTAGAATTAAAAGATCAAATCACTATATATTTTTTTCATTGCGTCTGAAGCATTCTTCGACTTACGTCTTTTTTCCTATTTTTTTCATTTCTGGTTCGTTGCTTTTGTTTGAGTTATTCTCTCTGTTATATCTGCTATGTGTTTGGCAGTTCTTGAATCACTTCCATTTTACCATTTTTTTGTAGATTCGTGAAGATATTTGATCTCCTTTTGGTCACATTTATTCTGTTTTTGATATATGTTTGAGTTCTTTTAGGATCTAGAAATCAAGTGGTTTGATTGACGGATCACTTTAGTTTTGCTTTCCCTTGTTGAGTCTTGGATGGGATCGGGATAGTTAATGGATACAGGAGGTCCAAATCGTAGCTATAATATGCTATCTTGATTCAACAGGAACTTCATGTTGTTCAATTTGACATTATCTCGAGATCTGTTAGATTTGACGTCTATTAAAACAAACTTTTCCTTATCAATTATTTGTAGGTCGTCTCGTTGGAGGATATCAGCCTAATTGCTGCTTTAGACTTTTTTTTTTAATTGACTGAATTCGTTCTTATTAGTGCTTTTGGGGTTGATCTAAGAGAATTTTTGTTATGCGTAGGGATCCGTAACCAAAAAGAATGGGGCTGACATTTACGAAGCTTTTTAGCCGGCTTTTTGCCAAGAAAGAGATGCGAATATTGATGGTTGGTCTTGATGCTGCTGGTAAGACTACCATCCTGTACAAGCTCAAGCTCGGTGAGATAGTCACCACAATTCCTACCATCGGTGAGTTGTTCCTTCTGCACTTTCCAGCTTCAATGATTTATATGACCTCAGTAATTAATGAGAGTTTCCTTATGCATTTAATTTTCTGAAATATATTTATACCCTTGCATAATTAATGAATTATGATACCCTTCTAATGTGCTTTCTGTGGACGAGTATTTCAAAGCAAATCATGCAATAAATGTTTAAACCAGAAGATGATATTAAGCGACTTGTGCCATGAGATTTTAACTCCCACGATCTCTTTAATTACGTGAAAGATAATTATAAGCTACTACTCATAAGATGTGCATTGCATGATTTGATGCTGAGGATTGAGGATCATGGATTGTGGTTATCTTCCATGTCATTGATGCTACTATTTCATACAGGAAAAAATGGCGGCTCTTCATATTATTTGCTTGACCTACTCCATTTAATAAATGTTTTCTCTAATTGCCTTTACAAAGCAGAAAGCATTCTGCCTGGGCTTTAAGTTGTTCTATAACTTTGTAATTATCAATGTCATATCAAGTCATGTTTGGTACTGAGGAAAGAGACATGATATTGATTCCTTGTTACTGAAAACACATCATTTATGTGTACAAGAGATGAGCATTCACAACCTTTGGAAGGTTTTTGATACTATATATTTTAGCCCATCTTCTTTTAATTATTGTTACGAAATTTGTGGTTTTCTTTTTAAATTTTGTTCCCTATATTTTTTGTTTTTCCTCCCTGATTATAATGTTGTAAATTTTCCTAATATCGACGCTTTCTAATCAAGTTGGTTACAATCCTGTTTGTTTTAATTTTGTTTGGATTGTCATTTGGTATAGATTGCTATGATTAAATAGGTTTTTCTCATTTCAGGGTTTAACGTGGAGACTGTTGAATATAAGAACATTAGCTTCACTGTCTGGGATGTTGGGGGTCAAGACAAGGTATGATTTTTAGATGCATGTTTTATGCCTCCTATTTTTCATGGCTCTGAAATTATGATGTGCCAGTTACTGCAATTTCTTGTCATGATGCTTAACTCTCCATTTCAGATTCGTCCCTTGTGGAGGCACTACTTCCAAAACACACAGGGTCTTATATTTGTTGTGGACAGCAATGACAGGGACCGTGTAGTGGAGGCAAGGGATGAGTTGCATAGGATGCTGAATGAGGTAAGTTAGCTATTAGATAGGATAGTCCTCATTTTCTTCACAAAAGTAGGCTGTATGTTATGAAGGTTGATTAATACATGGGTAGTTTAATTTGTAGAGTATCTCTTGTATTTTTTAAGAACTACTAATTTACTGAAGCTATCAGCATTTCGATAAAGATAATGGATAATAAAGGAGATATTGAAAATAATTATTAATTTTGGACTGATTTTTTATTTATGTTTCTATATTTTACTTACCACTTCTATGTAAATCAAAAATTATTTGAGCTGATCTCATGCAACTCAAAACTTACTTTGGTGTGTATTCTTGCATTATGACAATATGTTGTGTACTTTTTGATGGGATTTTAATTAGTACACCTTAGCTGTCGGAATTGCATGCAATTGCAAAATGATCTGTAATCATGGTAATCCTTAAATTGTATTGTTATAAGTAGAGTAGATGAGCTTATTCCTTTTCAACTTTGTGGGAAAGTAAGTAGCTAATGGGCTTCTAGTGAATTTATTATTAGTGATTTAGTTATTACTTGAGCATCTGCTTCTAAGTTTAGTTGACCTGTTTCTAGTTATAACTTTTAAAAACTCTAGTAGTCACGTGAGCTGGTTCTGGATCACTGAAAGCTCCACTATAATACTTTACAAAATGATATGCACTGCTAGAAACTAACAAGATTTCTTGGAAGGATGCTGCTTCTATTGGTTTTAATTACTCTTATTTATGAAGTCTACAACTTGCCTACTTCTATTTCTTGTTTTGATTTGTTGAGTGCAATGGAGTACCTAAAGTTTAATGCGTTGTTGATATCAGGACGAGCTTCGAGATGCTGTGTTGCTTGTTTTTGCTAACAAACAAGATCTTCCCAATGCAATGAATGCTGCTGAGATTACTGACAAACTTGGTCTCCACTCCCTCCGCCAGCGCCACTGGTTAGGCGTCAAACCTAAATTTTTCCTGTAGTCTATCATTAGTTCTGTTATGTATGTCTGCAAATACTAATTTGCATTTGTGATTTTTCCAGGTACATCCAAAGCACATGTGCGACATCAGGAGAGGGTTTATATGAGGGTCTTGATTGGCTCTCCAACAACATTGCTAATAAGGCAAGTGCTTATTCCCAACACTCTCATTTGTGTTTTCTTGTTTCAAATTTTGTAGGGAATAAACACTCAATAATAGGACGAATCGAAGAAGCCTTGGGCACATCAAAACTTTTGTTTATCTGGTCCCGTTATTATCTTGGTTAATTTTAGAATTCAGGATGCGATGTTAATAGGAAAAGTAATTATTTTTGCGTTTTAGGCAGATGAACGTGGTTTTTATATTTATTACTTTTTCCAATTTCAGGCATGATCCTTCTAGAAAGCTGTTTTTCTGAACAGGCAGTTCTGGAGGCAGGGGGTGAATATTATCTTGTTTCTTCTGTTTTAATTTTCTTTTTGGGTCAATTTAGCTGCGGTTTTGTCTATTATCTTCTGGGCGGAATCCTTATTTTTAGGATCTAATGATTATATTTTATTGAAGTGTGATTGATTGGATATACACATTGATTTTTTTTATGGGCATACATACAGTATTGAGCTGTAGACAAAGCTAGTTGTTCCATTATTTCTTTCTGAAAATGGTAGAAACTGTAATGTTAATTCTCGTCATTTTTCTCTGAACACTACTATATATCACAAATATGTACTAGTCTCAATTGACATGGCAACTTATTGGATTCCTTGAGTTCAATTGGTAAGTTGCCAATGAAGCAATGAGATGTCATTTGTGATTTGTCCCAAGTTTGGGCCAAATAGATTTTAACTTGGGATGAAAAGAATGTGTATCTAGGGAAAGTAATAGTTCGTGATTTGAATGGATGGTTACTTGGTCGGAGTTTAATGGAATGTTCTTGTATGTTTTATTTTTATGTTTAAGAACCAAAAGGTAATTAATTTTTCTCTGAGAAGAATCAAAGAAAAATGCTAGACATCTCAAATTGGGAAGAATCAAATTAGATGTCTAAACATCATTAGTTCTTGTGTATTTGCAGATTTTACAGTTGCAGTGGCTCACAATTACATAATTTCTAATTATATTACCCCCACTTAAATTTGGATGCGTAACTCAACTTATTAGCATATATAACCTTACTATGTCAGAGTTAAATTTATATATTCAAAGTTTGGATATTTTTCCTACAATAGGTGCTTGTGTGATTGTTCAACAATATGAAAATCCGAGCTAATTTTATGAAAACTGTATCCACACATCATTTTAAGTCTTATGCTTAGACATCAAGTCCTTGATCTTCCCAACTTGGAAGGTCTAGCATTTTTCTTTTATAAAACGTATCAAGATGGAACCTCATTTGGGATTGAAAATCTTGTATCAAGTAGATTAGAAATTGTGCTTGCACGGTTGTTTGCTTTGGCAAGCTTGGAATTGATTTTACAAGAAGGGATTTTACTTGAACAGAATTGATTCAGGAAAAAATGTTCATTGATGTTCAAATCCATATCAACGGAGTATGATGACTGCCTTAGGTACACTGTTTTCCATGCTTGTTTCGATGTGTAAATATTCTTGCAACATGGAACTTGTTCAGCCTTCTGTTGGTCCACTGTAGTGGCTCATTTGTTATGGCGTTTGTGAGCCACAGGACTGCAAATCAATCCTTGTAGTGTGAGTCCACCTTACCTTAGGTAAACTAGTTAGTTCTGATAATAATTGCTTTGGTCATTTTGGAGCAATTGAGCAAGTCTGGATGCTTGATCAGATTTTATCTCCTTTATTTCATGTTAAGTTGATGGGAAAACTGTAGTATGATTTAATCTGTACGCCTTCTCTTTTCACAATGTAGCCAAGGTTACATGGGTATGTAACCGAGTACGAAGGATTGCATTGTGAATTTCACATGTTTCAAACCACATGGTGAAATTCTTTTAAGGTCCGTTTCATATCTAAAGGCCAGGCAACAGCATTTTGTTTAGGCATGAAGAGTTTCTTGGGATTCTAGGGGCATTCGTGAGCTATCAAAAGCATGGCGTCCATGACACCATGGCCCATGGAGTCAAGAGCAGGATACATAATTCACTGTTCCTCTAGTAAATGGTGAAAGATTGAAAGTAAAAATGTAGTGCCTGTGTATCATAGGATCTGTATGGCCGTTTCAACGTTGGCTCGGACTCGAACATGGACATGAGTCTTGGGTGCTTAACTACACCAGTGCAGGTCCAAGGGTTGGAGTCTTAGCAACATATGTAACATAATCAGTCACAATTATTGTATTATATAATTAGTAACAATTGAGAATTTAGGAGTAATTAAGAAACTTGATTGAGTCGATTATATAACTTGGCAGATTGTGTACGAGACGACTTCAGTTACTGGTTCGAAAAATAAATCAAGCTCCAAATATTTTTTATTATTATAAAGCTCCAAATGGACTTTTGCTACGTATGTTGAAATAAAAAAAATATCCAAGTTGTCAAGTAGCTTATTAAAATCATAAAAATAATTGAACTAATAAAAAAACATGAAATTCATTTTGGAAACAAAAAACAATTATCAAACATGTCAAATTTTATTTAAAATACACAGCAGTTATCAAAAAATCATTTATTACACTGTTTTGAGTTTCGCCTATGCAAGGCCCATCTTTTTTTAATGTCACTAGTATCATCAGCTTGAGTAATAATTCCCTTTGATAATTCAAATTCTTCATTGGTTCTTCTTGGGCTAAAATCACCTCGTATTCTTGCACTTTCAGCAAGCAGATCATTTATCAACATCTCAGTAGTTCTGGTGGTAATACCTCTTAGATACCAGGAGATGGGAGGAGGTGGAACAATGGTAGGCTGGATCAGCTGATCCAAGCTCAGCTTCGACCCGATCCTTCCTTTCCCAGCAGTACATGAGTAATACTCTTTCAATGTCTTGGGTTTGACAGGATCGCATATTATTTCATCAACATATAAAGGCTCTACTCTCCAGCATCCCTCAAACTTCTTCATAAACCCTGTTTTGACTTGCTTAAATTTCATCTGAAAAACAGTCAATTACAAGAAATAAGACTACTCCTTATTACATAATTCGTAGATGATGAATTGAGGAGTAACCCAAATATGTGAGTTTCTATAGTATCCTAATTCAGAAATTACATAAAACACGCAAGATCCAGCATGATCAGCGTGTCAATACCATCATAGAGCAAAAGTCTACCAAATGCAATACAATTAAAAGCATGAGACCTTTAATTTTCATGTAATGTACAACCGTATCTCCTTTCATGGAACAGAGAGGAACACAGGAGAAACAAAATAGATGTTGAATTATGACATATTACCAATCCAGAGTAAATGTCCAAAACTTAGCAGTTTGATTGAAATGGTGGTTCTTAACCTCCACTCGACTAACAAAAGCATAGTGCTATTTTCATTGAAAGTAAATAAATAAACAAAATCATAACAATTATGCCATTCCTTACCGTGTAATCTTCTCTATTTTGGTCCACTAAAACATGGACTGAAATGGTTCCTGACCACCAAAGAAATTTCCATAAAGCTGCTTGCTCTACTTCAACCATTTGCCGATGACCTTCATCCACCAAAATTTTTCTGGATATCACTTCCTGTGCCAGACAATCAAGTTGTTAACATATAAGAAACAAAAATTGACCTGCACATTGATGGGGAAAAGTAAATAAGTTATACCTTAATATTCTTGAAAACCCTCTTGTTATCAGGATCAGTTACAATATTATACACTGCATCTGGGGGCAACCCAACATTGACATTTAAATTAAGGTTGCAAAGGGAACCTTTAGGTACACTGACCTGCCAAGAGTAACAAGAAGTTCATGATTAAAAATTATACCTATCAGATACTGATTATAGAGAAAGTGAAAAACATTTTTGTTTCCAATGAATTATCTCAAATCTAAAAGTAGTTTGATACAGAACAACTAGAAGAGAGATTGAGCAAAAAGGGAATTCCATTGCCATCAAAGTCATTTGCAGGGAAGCTCATTCATCACCTCTATTTGCGGAGATTGATCAACCCATGAAGGATTTTCTCTCCATGCTTGCAATTGCTTCTCCAAATCAATATCCATAGAGGTAGATATCCCATTTTGCTCTCTTTGATCAGACCTAGCTAAATTCGATCCATCATCTTTTGTGAATCTCTTAAGATGTGACTGAGTGCGACAACAAAGAGGAAATCATTCTCATTCTCAGTAAATATATTAGGTAAACAGTCAACAGTTAATAAATTGCAAGGATCAAATGACTAACAAAACTTGCCTTGAGACAACTTTGTAGCTTGTGAGGAAGTTGAACAAAAAATTTGGAACATGGAAGATCAAATGGCTTTGATTGTCCATTTTTTTGGTTGTTTTGAACTTCTGTTTTTATTTCATCTACCTCCTTCTCGCCCATTGGAACTGAAACTGTCTGCAAAGTTGGGTTAATTAAATAATCAGTAAATGCATTGATATATTATCATCCATTTTGTAAGCAAAGTAAATTATACTATGCATATTAGCTACTTCGGGGAAAAGCACAACATATAAAGAAAAAAAAAACATAATTGATCATTGGACCAAACTTAACCAGCTAAAATTAGATAGCAATAACATCCATATACGTTTGAGAAATTCATGAAAACCAGAACCCTAAAAGAGAAGATAGAATAGAAATGAACCTACGACACAGAAATCTCCCGTTTCTGAAAATCTCAATAGAGAAAGGAAGGTCAACAACAATTTCACTAATTTTCGCTGGGAAAATCGAAATCAATTTAAACAAACAAGAAATCACCGACTAACGAAAGCTAGTTCGACTAGAGGAATATTCATCAAATTCTAATTTTATTGCCAGCCTTGCAGGGCAGAGCATAAATCCAATAATATTAATTTTGAGCAATTATATATCCTACTATTTTATTTGACATAGAAGCTTTTCTTTTTATATAATTTAATAAAACTGAGTATATTTATTAATAATAAAAAAATAATGTATATTTATTAATAATAGTGTAATTAATTATTTTTATTAAACATAATTTTAAAAATAAATTAAAATTTAATGCAGAATTATGATTTTATTTTTTTACTTTTATAATAATGGAAAATTATTATATTAATGAATGTTTTTGATAGAATTTATAAGTTTTAAATTTATTTTCATTTAATCATTTCTTTTTAAAATTTTTGATTTTTATTTTTAATTCTACGACTAAAAAAATAATTAATACATATAATTAATTATTTTATATACTAAATATAATTTAAAAAATAAATTAATTTAAATTAAATTATAGTTACATAATGTTACAAGATGAAATATATTGATATTTATAATAAATTTTATTAATTAAAATATGAAATTTTATTTATATTATTGTAATGATATTCGTAATCAACAAAAATCTTTATGAGAAAAGTATAATGACATAACAATGATCACAAAATACAAGCCTTGGCAATATCTAATAAGAGGAACAATGGATCAATAATAATGCTGGTGTTATTTTACCATACAACCCTTACATAATCTTTTTAATACTTGTGTCACCTATTCTTTCACTTCTTTACCCTTTTCTCAAATATTAAATCTTACAAATCCCTTACTTTGAATATTTGTCTTATAATCTCTTCTAAAGGCATTTATAAGTTCAATTTTTATGATAAAAAAAAGAGTGAACCTTTCCAATATTTTCTTTAAATACTAACTAGAAGGAATATAGAATCAAACAAACATAATCTCTCTGAAATTCTCTAGAAACGAATGATGATGATGGAAAAAACTTGACATGGGTACAAATGGTGAATAAATATTTAAATATATTTTTGAAAGAGTTACCTATACTATTCCTAATTCAAGAGTGATTTTATAATCAAGTTAGAACTACCTCAATAACTATCTCTTCCTATCAAATGAAACTAATAGAGAAAATAGTTGAGGAAAATAATTGGATGAACTGTTGACAAGAAGATTCGTTCGACCAATATCATTACCTTATGGAATGCTTGTTCTATTTTTCAAAATAAGGATGAAAACTTCAAACAGTGCATTGATTATTTTCAAAACAAAAAATATTATTAAATGGATTATTTAGATGCTACAATACCCCTCACATAGTTGACTCGAAAAAAGACATCAGTTTGTATCAACAAAGAATATGAATGTGTAAGAGCTCTATACTGGTCGAAGGTGGGATCATTGATTTCATCAATAAATTGTTGTATCAGTTAACAAATCATTGCATATAGTGTGTATTGACATATTACATAAAGGACTTGGATACACTTAGATGTTTGCATAGTGATGGATGTTCTACACTAGTAAATAAGAATTGTATCTAGAACGTCTTAGAGAACTGTGCTATTCGTTGATTTTAAAAGATGAGCATCTACACAATTTAAAGGGATTCAACCTTAGGAATTACGATGGTTAAATCAAGGTGGATCCATTGAGAATACATCAATCAACCTGCGACAATAGTGATAGCAGCACAACATATGGATAATTCGATGATAGAATTATCGAATCATAATAAATCAAAGTGTATTGCACACACTGACACATGAGGTGACAACAAAGAGCTAACAAACTGTTATATTTTCTATGGAGATGTGGAAGAGTTGTAAGTTTGAATGGACTTATGGATGAACTATCTTAATGGATTATGATTCCATCTTATAGTATCATCCAGACAAACCAAACAACGGACACTCTTAAGTCAAAAGTTGGAGTTTTTGTACAAAAGATATTGGTACCTAGCGAAATACTTGAATGATAGTATAGGTCAAAATTGTAAGATATTGAGAGGTAGTATATATATAGCTTGGTGTTCAACCCTGCAACACAACAACTCAATTTGACAATCTTGAAATTTGCAAAGCATGGTGGAGATTATCAGAAGGAAAAATGATTAATAGAAAGACGTTGACTAATGAAGCATTTTGTTTTCAACGGGAAAATAGTGGTTCAAGATGAAGACTCTTTTAAGGTGGGAAATCATGTGTTATGGAGTTTAGAATAAATTAAATCGAGCAATTATTATTAATTGAGTTTATCTACAACAACAATTATTATACACGTATTGGAATAAACTCTGATGAAGCCTTACATGAATGACCTTATAGATCTTCAATTTGTTGAGCTAAAGGTGAGAATTAAAGCATGGAAAAGATTGGTCTTATTCAAGAAACAGTTAAAGGATCAAAATAAAAAAAAGCTTCATATAGCTCAAAACTAGCACAAGAGTTACGTGATGGTAGACAACGACCTTTGAACCTCAAAGATGATGATTATATATTTCTGAGATGCCTTATTTGGGACGAAAAGGGAAGTTAACACCTTGTTACGTCATACTATTTTTTTACTGTTAAAAAAATTAGAGATGTAGTGTGTTAATTAAAGTTATCCTAGACTTGTCACGAGATCAAAATAGTTTTCATACTTTTTCCCTATGAAAAAGTTTAGATAGGATCAAGTGATGTACTTGATTGGATAAAGTTGTAATTATAGAAAAACACATCATATAGAGAAGAGTAGGTAGCAATAATTGATTTCCAAGTCAAGAACTTGAGAAGAAGAGCAATACTACTAGTAAAAAGTGGAGACATCACAACATTGGTAATGCAATTTTAGAGCTAGAGTTTGAAGTTTGCTCAAAATATCCATACTGTCAAACATTGTGTTTTCTAATAATCATCGGATGTATTTTCATATTCTTTTTGTTGTAATCTTTATGTACAAGTGTATAGTATTTGTATACACAATAAAACGGAAAGTAAACAGATTATAACAATATTAATTTCCTACTATTATTTTTTGTCTGCTGATTATCTACCATAATTCCTACATTGTTGTTTCCATATTGTCTGCCATATTACTCACATGACAACACTCCCCCTCAAGGTGGTGCATATATATCTCTTATGCCCAACTTGTCAAGTGAGTTGTAAAAGTTCTTTGCAGACACAGATTTTGTGAGTATATCAGCCAATTGATCTTCTGACTTAACAAATGGAAGCTTAATAATCTTTTCTTCAAGATTCTGTTTGATGAAGTTCCGATCCACTTCAACGTGCTTCGTGTGATCATGTTGAACTGGATTGTGAGAGATGGCAATGGTCGTTTGTTATCACAAAATAAGTTCATTTGAGAGCCAGAGCAACACCAATCTCAGCTAGAAGTTTTTCAACCACAGGAGCTCACATATTCCTCGACCATTCCTCGAAATTACCAAAGACTAGATAAGGCAACTACCTTTGCTTCTTGCTCCTCCACGTAACAAGATTGCCCCCACAAACGTAAAGTACCTAGCGCAGATTTTCTATCCTTCGTATTCCCCCGCCCAATCTGAATCGTATATCCAAGGACTTCCAATCGTCATTCTTTGAAAACATAAGTTCTTTTCCGTGGAGGACTTTAAATAACGAAGTATTCGCATGACGCGCATCCATATGGTCTTCACTTGGGCGGCATGAACCGACTCACACACTCACAAAGATAAGCAATATCGTGTCGAGTATGAGATAAATATATGAGTTTACCTACTAACCGTTGATGTCTCCGTTTATCCGCCGGTACTTGGTCCACATATTCTCCGAGTTTATGATTTTGAACCATTGGAATATCGACGGTTTACATATCTAGTAGTCCCGCCTCCGCCAAGAGGTCCAGAGTATATTTCCTTTGGGAAAGAAATATGCCTTGTTTTGATCTTGTTACCTCAATACCTAAGAAGTATTTGAGCCCTCCCAAATTCTTCATTTCAAACTCATTTGACAGTTGTTCTTGAAGCTTAGAGATTTCTTCTTTATCATCTCCTGTAATGATCATGTCATCTACATAGACTATAAGGGTTGTTATCTTGCCTAATCAATGTTTTAGGAAAAGAGTATGATCAAAGTTGCTTTGTTGGAACCCATATTTCTTCATTGCTGAACTCAACCTACCAAACCATGCTCGAGGTGATTGTTTTAGTCCATACAACGCTCGTTGTAATCTACATGCAGTTTCTTTTCCTGTTGTAACAGTATATCCTGGTGGGATATCTATGTAAATCTCTTCCTCAAGATCACCATGAAGGAAGGCATTTTTTACATCAAGTTGGTGCAATGGCCAATCTAAATTTGCCGCAAGAGATAACAAGACTCTAATGGTTTTTAGTTTAGCCACAGGTGAGAAGGTTTCTTGATAATCTATCCCGTGTTTCTGTGTATATCCTTTTGCTATAAGTCTCGCCTTATATCGATCAACTAACCCATTTGCTTTATATTTAATGGAGAAAATCCACTTGCATCCTACCATCTTCCTCCCTTGAGGCAACTCGCTTAACACCCATGTGTTATTCTTACGCAATGCCTCAAATTCTCTTTATAGCTTGAGCCCATTTTGGATCGTATAAGGCTTTCTTCAATGCTACTTGGAATTTGACACGAGGAGAGTGTTTCCAGGCAAATGCCCCGATAGGTTCGATAACCTCAGTTGATACATAATTTGCTATCGGATACTTGGATTGTCGTTCTTCTCTTTTACGGTGAGTATCGACAGAGGTTTGCCTCGATTGTGTACGAAAGGTAAAACATAACCAACGATGTATCTATAGCATTAGTTTGTAAAGGTGTGATAGGATAGCTTACCTCGTGAGTATTCTCGGCAGAGGATCTTGGAGTACTGGGGAGTGGAGGGTACATCAACCACTTCATCTTCGGAGATTCAATTACTATCAGTTCTTAAAAGTTCAAGCTCGGGTCTAGACATCGGCTCCTCCATATGATTGGTATGATTCGAGTATGTTGGACTAGTGTTTAATATTTCAACATCAAGCCAATTTCATTCTTCACCATAACTCTCCTCCTGAAGAGTGGAATTGGATACCGGTGATGGGTAAAACTTTCTGATTCGAGACACGTGACATCCACGTGTAACATATAGGTTCTTTTAGTAATTGGATCATAGCATCGATAACCCTTTTTTTGTACGCCATACCCCAAGAACATACAGCGGACAACACACGGATCCAACTTAGTTCGTTGATTTTTATGGAGGTGGACAAAAGCAACACATCCAAAAATTCGAGGTGGAAGCATCGAAATAGTAGGCAAGGGAAGATGATCAGATAACACGTTTAATGGAGTCTGAAATTGTAAGGTTTTTGTGGGCATACGATTTAGTAGATACACCGCCGCAAGTAATAAGCATCACTCCGGTATTTATTAGGCATATGTGCGCACCGATTAGTAAGGCCCGAGCCGTTTCTAAAATACGCCGATTCTTCCTCTCCATGATCCCATTCTCGTTGTGGGGTTTCAGTGAACACGAGGTTTCACTGAGAATACCACGGTTGTCCAAGTATGTCCGAAATTGTTGATTACCATACTCCCCTCCATTATCAGATCTAAGTATCTTAATTTTTTCAGGAAATTGTGTCTGAACCATGGTGTGAAACAGGTGAAATGTAGCAAATACTTCATCTTTATGTTTGAGAAAGTAAACCCATGTCATTCGTGTACAATTATAAAAAACAATAACAAACCAACGATTACCCGATGACGTAATGACCGCGGAAGGGCCCCACACATCAGAATGTACTAAAGCAAAAAGCGAGTCACACTTTATTCATGCTCATGGATAAGATGCTATGACTTTTTCTAGGATACAAGTATCACATTTGAAATCTCGAATGTGTGATATTTGAAAATAAACTCAGTAGCAGGGTGCTTTAAATACTAACGATGGATGCCCAAAGTTACGATGACTTAGCCAAATGCAATGTCGTTTCTGTTACCAACAATGTTTTGCATATGATTGGCTCTCTTCCCCGAACCGAGGTCATCCACATAATATAGCCCTCCTCTCCTAGTACCATGCCCAATGATCTCCTTGGTGAGAATATCCCGTAGGCAAAAAGTAGAATACATTAGTACTACACGCTTAAGATCTCAAGTTCACCCGACTTACGTACATTAGCCTGGCTTCGACAGTAGGTACAAGTAAAGTATTAGATAATGATAATGAAGGAGATAAGATCCTGTCACCTCCCGTAATCGGATAAGCGACCCCATTTGCATCGCAACACGACTCCGTCTTGGGCCGGGTTGTTTTTGAGAGATCAAGCCAGGTCAAATGTCACGTGATCCGTAGCTCCGCAGTCCATAATCCAATCCTCCTTATCACTACGAGTAGAGATGTGAAATGCTTTACTTAAAATACCCGGATCCCGTGAAGATTCTACCGAGAAGTGCGGATACCGAGGCATTATCAGCCACTCACGGCCGCGTGTCCCGTTTCTTCCGTGCCAAGATCATTCCACCATTCTCGGATACCCATGCGTAGTTTGAAGTTCTCACGGTGTGTTTGGAGTTTCCGCAATGGCCACATTTCATGTCAAGAGATGGTGGATTTCCCGTGGATTTCTTGCTACCCAAGGAAGTTCTGTTTTTGGTGGCATTAGATTACGTGTCCTCGACCCCTTTAAAAGACATAACCGCTCTCGGTGTTGTATCTACACCGTGATCATCACTGCCTCGTCGATTCGACTCTTCCCTACGGGACGAATCCATGTGCTTGTTCCACCGTAGGGAATGGTTTGATCTCAAGCACATCACTGAGTTTTATCCAATCTATCATCGTATGCCATCGAGGAAGGTATACACTGATCTTTACGTACGATGTTGTATTTTTGTATACAATTGCACACTCCATTGGATTAGGACGACGGAAATCAATTTCACGCCACAACCCTCAAGGTCATTGTAGTATTTTTCAATGGATCCACCCGGCTGCTTTGTACGAGTAACTTCGATCGAAGATCATACACCCGAGACGTGTACGTCCCATCACAAGAAAGTGGTAGCCACCGAATCCCAAACTCGTTTGCGGTTGGGGAATCGATAAAATTTGAAATTAAGGAGGGTCCATCGAATTGATCAACCATCCTTCGACAATGGCATTTTCAAGACGCCATCTCCTAAACGAGGGTCGGTTTCCAACAAAGGTTGAGGAAAGTCCCCCATTAATATATCCCGCTTTGTCTTTGCCGAGATATACATCTCCACCACCCTGGGACCATAAGGCATAGTTGGATCCTCCCAACTTGATACTAATAGGGAGCAATCGACGCCTGGACTGACAGAGGTGTGAAATAATCTGAGCTCTAGTTAAAACTTCCGTCATTTTCGCCGTCAAATCTTTCAATATAAAATTGGTAGTTAAATCTCTAGATTCCGCCATGAAATCTAAAAAAAAATCTTCCTTTTTTCCTTTTTTTTTTACAAAACAACCACTATATAAATTAAAAAAAAAACACAATTCGTAACTCTAAACCTAATTTCCCTTCTCGCAAGCGGAGCCTTTTCTCCTTCCTACTAGATTTCGGGAGATGGTCGAGCAGCTTTCCTCGCGCATCGAGTGCTTCCTCGCACGCTTCCTCTCGCGCATGTCTTCTTCGTTCCTTGGTGCAAATGGGCGCCCTTTTCTTCCCCGATTCCTTGTGCGAATCGACCGCTTTCCTCTCCTATCAAATTCACCGAAAATGGTGCATTCAACAAGGTGTAGCCGAGGTTCGAAAGTTTTTACTCGGCTATGTTTCCCCCGCGAGCTCTAGCCGAAAAACCCCGAGTCAGATTCTGCTTTCTTTGCGAAATGATAGTTTTCTGTGGAAAAGGTATCATTGAACGCTCCTCTTTGTCTTTCCTTCTTCTTCTTTGTTGTTCGTTTCTATTCTCGATTTCGAATATGGAAAACGCCTCTTTTTTTCCTTTTTTTTCCCAATATTGCAACTAATTGTTTTTTTTTCCAACCTTCCTCTGATACCATGTCAAACATTATGTTTTCTGATAATCATCAAATGTATTTTCATATTCTTTTTGTTGTAATCTTTATGTACAAGTGTATAGTATTTGTATACACAATAAAACGGAAAGTATACAGATTATAACAATATTAATTTCCCACTATTATTTTTTGTCTGCTGATTATCTCCCATAATTCCTGCATTGTTGTTTCCATATTGTCTGCCATATTACTCACATGCCAACACATACTTGTTCAAAGAGTTGTAAATTTTGAGAATTTGTTTTTTGGATTATCATAAAAAGCATATATTGATAAATTTTTAGAGAGGTAGAATGGAAAAGTGCTCATCAAGTGTCATTTAAATTCAAAAGGGAGATACGTCCATCTTGATACAATGTCCATAAAATGATTTAGAAAGCAAAAAAATGAATGAAATTTCTTATACATCAATTGTTGGGAGCTTAATGTATGCTCAGACTTGTACCAAGCCAAATATCAATTTTGTTGTTGGAATGCTTGGTTGGTATCAAAGTAATCCAAGAATGAATAACTAGAAGGTTACAAAGAAAGTGTTGAGATACTTGCCAGGAGCTAAAGATCACACGCTCACTTATCAAAGATTTGACCATCTTGAAGTGATTGAATATTCAGATTTAGACTTTGTTGGATGTATGGACACAATAAATTTCACATTTGGCTATTTGTTTCTTTTAGTTGTATGAACAATATCATGGAAAAGTGCACGACATTCTGTCATTAATGCTTCCACTATGAAGCTGAGTTTGTGGCTTGCTTTGATGCCATAATTAAAGGAAATTGGTTGTGAAAATTTATTTTAAGACTTGAAATTTTCAATAATATTTCCAAGCAGTTGAAAATTTATTTTGATAATTCTACATCAAGACTCATCTTTAAGAGTGAACATACATAAAAAAGTAATGTGAACATGTGACATGATGCCTATGAAAAAAGTCACAAAAAAGAAGAAGTAAGCAGTTGTCACGACAAACACACATAAAGAGCATGTCAAAGCAACTAGCAATGAAGAAAACTATTGGAGAGAGAAAAATATACTATGCATGGGAGTAAGTAAAGCAGGTAACACACTATGCAGACAAATAAGTAAAGAGAGAAAAAGATATGCATGAACAAGAAAACATAAAACATGTAGACAACAGAAGTTCATGGAGATACACAGCCTCACAACACAACAACAACCCACACCAAAGGTGCAAAGATCACAAACATACAAGGTATATGTATATGTAAATAGAGCTCTAAGATTTAGCACCTAGGAGGTTAAGCCCAAATAGGGGTGACTCTCCTTTGATACCAATTAAATATTCCTATTTATAGGAATAATTACATGATGAACAATTGTTCTTCCTATTCAAATACGTAGCTGGGACCTAGATGAGGAGTGGATAAGCCAACCTATGAAATATTTTTGCAAGATTTATATCAATTTGATTGAGTAGGCCTCATAACGTGAATTGAGTAATTAACAAAGTAGAAGTACAAAATATCATGCTCAATTCAACATAGAACAAAAATAACCTGCAGTAAGAAATAAGAAATTGTAATAAACACACCAGTGACGATGTGACTTATAGGCTCCTATCAGGCTAGCAATATGCATAAATATAACAAATATCACATAGAATGAAATCTTACAATGCATACCAAAGCATAATAAATAATTCGACATCTGATACATTTCTAGGGTAAGGAGATACAAACTTCTTAAAGACTCACACAAAACTCTCATGTAGATAAAATGACAAATTATACTAACATACAATCTAATCAAATATGACTATAAAGAACAAGTCCAAGACCCAATACATAATTAGGTTAAGAAGATATTAAGTCCTTAATGACTAAACCTAAATAGGAAAACAATAGAGAGATACACTCTTCAAAAATAATCACGGACAGACAATATAAAGAAGAAGTAATATTCAAAAGTTAGAGAACTAGTAATAAATAATAAAAGCTTTATTGTGTAGAAACATACACAATTTAAACTTTGATTGTACTAGCCGCACTAGAGCATGAATAATATAAGATATAATGAGGTAATCCCTTATAGAAACTATATCTATGTGGTAATATTTGTGGGTTGGTTAAGGCAACCATTCAATTGTAAATAATTCATTAATCAATAAAACACTTACGATTTTGATAGAAAATAAAACCACCAATACCTCTATCTGCTAGAACCTATGTTCAAATCACTTATTGTTGTTCTTGCTTGTTACTTCCACCATGACCTGGTTTGAAACACAAACTCGACTTTCCTCCAAAGCCCACACCACCCAAAGTGGTGTGATCAGTAACTATATATTAGTAACTAGAAGTGTGACAATACCTAATCTTGAGGACTATTCTCAAGCTCAAAAAACCTCTCTTATTGCTCACAATAAGAGATATGAGAACTTAATGCATTTAACTTAGCTCACTCTTATAATGAGGTTTTCACAAATAAATAATTACATCCAATCAACTCCCAACCGACACACAATTCACATATAACCCACTCATAAATGTCATATCAGATACTTAACACTTACAAGCATGGTTTTTCTCATACAATCACGAGTCACTAATATCAAACAATACTTAAGGCATTAGTGGTTCAAAAATAGAAAAATGAGATGACAATTTGACAAGCTCTGCTATATTTTTTGGATGCCAAAAAAGAAGAAATAAGGGGCATTTATGCAACTCATATTTTTCATCTCGCCAAGGATGGTGGCGATGGTGGTGGAAAGGTACTAAAAAGGCACATTTTTTGTTCTAAAAATTATCGAGTACTTTTCATAAATACTCGCACCTGAAACAAACCAAAAGCACAAGTGACAACAACGGCTCGCTCGTTGAAAACCAAAAATCCACTTAACATGCACACTATGAAAACCAACTCCATGGTGTATGTGAACATGTTTGCATACAAAGTGTACCTAACTATGTACATGTATGTATTATTGATCTGCAATTACTAAACTCACATAGAAGAAAACAGATACATTAAGTAAAATAAACAGACACCGTATTTTATACACAGAAAGATAAAACACAAACATGAATACAACAAAACTTACAGTTTTGCTTTTTACCTATTTTGACATCAATGTTATCTTTTCTCTTGGATTTATTTATTGTTAAGGGATACTGCCCAAATTCCATGTGTCTCAAGTTCGACCATTAATTTTCCATTCATATGTAAAGAGAATAATGAGTGATTAGAATTTAAAATTTGGAGAAGATAATGACTCTTAGGTGTTTGTATAGGAGTTTTAGATCTTTGATCCTCTGCCTGATTGTCCGTCACTTGTACAACTCTACCAATCAAACCCTCTTCAGTCTCTCTTCCGAAGACCCTTTCTTCTTTCGTTATACTTTCTTAATTTACCTTGAAATTCTTGGTTCTTTTTTATTTTTTTATTATTTCCAATAATTTTGATAAAAATAATTATTTTTCATTTCTAGTTATTTTCTTTTGTTAGTATTTGATTATCCAATCGTATAATCTCTCTTTATTTGGTCTTGCTTTCCTAACAACAATTCAATTGCAACTTGGCTATTTGGTTACTGGATAAATTGTTCAAAAATTTGAAATGGATATATGGAGAAATTCTTTTGTCTACTTACCTTGTCTTTTGATCAATTCCAAGACACATTATATCATATACCCAACAAGCATTTCAAGCTTCTCATTCTTCAAACATATATACCTATTGTGGTTAAATAAAATCAAAGTTGATATACATTACACCAAAGTCAAACATAAGTAGCTACAATTTCTTATTTTGTAACATTAAAAAGAAGAAGCTAAAATCAAAGATCTATTACCAAAGTAATTAGTATAAATTTTTTTTGAGTACTCTAAACAAAATCGTATGAGAATGGGTAAAACTAGGAATCAATATTTTGCTAGAGAAGAAATGATTGATGGAGTCAGTTAGTGCTATTCTTGTTCATTGTATATTTTTTATTTTTATATCTAACGTGTTACATTCACTTCTATCTTTATATATAACATATTATATTCATCTATAACTTTGTCTATAATATGTTATATACATACATGTTACATCATCTCTATCTTTATATGTAACATGTTAGATATAAAAATTTTATATCTAACATGTTAGATATAAAAATTGTCAATGCGTGACTAGAGCTCCGATGAGATCACTGACGGTAGCCACTGAAGAAGCTGTGGGGTCTTACATTGATATTATTTTATTGAGGTCATGAAATAATAGTATTTTGTTTATTTATTAACTAGTTTGATTTAAAACCATGATTTTGTGAGAAATTATTATTAGTTAAAAAAAATTGATTAATTTATTAATAGAGATACTATTTAAAAAAATTTTACTTATGTACCCATTTTACCTATTGTTTTAAGTACGAAGCTAGATAAAAGTCTCATTCCAATAATACACATATAACAAGTTTTTAAGTGATGTTTGATCATTTTTATGGACCTTTCAAGCAAATGCAAGTTAAAAATTTAGTTTTTTTGATGACATTTTAAAATTTTCACATATTGGCTTGAAAAACAAGAGAAGGCAAGAAAGAAAACATGTGCATTTCCCTTCCCCGCCCACTATTAGTGCGTTCTCGTTCAAATTTGATATCCATTTTTTCTATGGGATCACTTGAATCATTACGAATTCTAAACCTTTTCAACAATTATTTTTAAGAATCAATTCTTGTTTCATTAACATATAAAATTCTAATAAAGATTAGAAAGTCACATAGTTTAACTACTATTTATGTTTAAATTTGTGCGATCGGATATACAAACAATATGTATGAGATTAGGTGCTTCAATAAGATATTTTATTCTGATCGGAAGGACAATTACCAAACGTCTTCACGCTTGACGCCAATAAGATCTTTTATTTTGATCGGAAGGACAATTGCCAAACGTCTTCACGCTTGACGCCAATGAGTTTTTTAATTTGAGAGACAAAAAGAGGACTATGTTTTCGCGCTATATGAATATCGAGTAATAATAACATGACACTTTGAATTCGATATAAAAATTTTATTTTTCAAAAGACTTATATTATGTATCGAAAGAGTAATATGAGATAAAGGCAAATTCGATCTGATCTATTAGAAAATTCATTTCTGCGTAACTAACTTTTTTTTGTTTTGAGCTCTTAACTTATTTTAAAGAAAGAATACAAAGGAAGTTAACAAACTGCTCAAGATTAACATACGATCAAAGGGAGTTAAAATCAACGAGGGTATTGCTGACTGGGAACGTAGAGGTGGGCAGGGAAGGAAAAGAGGTGGGTGACTCTTTTTTTCAAGCTAATATGCAAAATATCCAAAGTACCCTTAAAAAAATTCACGTGATAATCATGTGACAATAATAAAATTAGTTGCGAAAATATTATTAATAAAATAAAAAAAAGGAGCTAATCTTTTACTAATTTTTTCATTATTGATATTTATAGATCAATGATTTTATTTATTTATAATAAAAGTTTTATTTAATAGTATAGATTGATATGTATACGTATATGTTTTAAAAGTGAGATTTAAAGAACCTTTGAAAATGTGTTCTCGATAGTAATTAAATAATAACAGTAAAAGGAATATCTTTAGTTGTTTTCTCTTTATTAAAGAAACTTTCTACTTTTTAAATTCGATACATTAAAATAATATCATCATTCATTCTACATCATAAATCATCTGTTACAAGGCAATAATTTAACCTTGCTTGTTTCACGAGTAAACCCAAAATCTACCTTTATTTCTCTATACTCAAAGAACAATAAGAGATTATCCAAACCCTATAATTAGTCCTCCATATCCCAATTTGTTTGTTCTCTTCTCCACACTAGTTAATTCCAAAAAATGTCTGTGATTCAACCACAACAGCAGCCACAACCACAACAGCAGCGAGTTGTGGTATACCCAAACACAGCCTCAAATAAGTCTCCAACCCATCATTCAGGTGGGTCTTTTGGACCTGTTTTCATAGTGTTGGCAATAATAATTGTCGTATCAACTCTTGCTTGCTTTCTGGGAAGGCTCTGTAACAAGCTTCTTAACAAACAAAACCCGAATCAAACCCAACACAAAGAAGATCTTCCTAAAGAAGGAAACCCTGAGTTTGAGAATCACAAAAATATTCGACCCAAAGTAGATAATGCTGAGTTTTGGAATCATAGCTTTCGTCCCAATTCCAAAGATGGAGATATTGAATTTGGGTTTGACAAAAACATACCAAATGTGAAGCTAAATGTAAATAGAGAGAACAGAGGATTTAAGACGTTTAAGAATGGTGGCATCAATGGCCAAATGAAGCATAGTGATGATAATAATGGGCCTAAAGATGGTGCATGATGGTAAGAATTCATCATTTTTCTTTCTTTCTTTCTTTTTTTGTTTGATTCATATGTCATGCTTATGAAGTTTTTTACTTTTAAATTAATGAATATTTTTCCTTGATATATACCTATATATCTTAAAATTGTCCAATCTATCTAATTTTATTGGCATGAACATGCATCAAATATGTGTACCAGCAAAGTGATTAAAAATGTAAGTACTCATTAATCTGCATCATTTAATACGATCCCAATTATGTTTGAGCTTAACTTGAGGGTTTTCAGACTGTAACTCATTTAGCCATATATAGTTTTGCATGGAATATATAACAAAGTCATTATCCTCTACGTGAAAATATAAAAAGGTAAATGATATATTAAAATCTAAAAGTGATTTTAAATTGTCATATTGTTTTTGATTTTAAAACTATTTGAGCAATGGACATAAGTAATTCATGGTCTTCTGAGTCATGAATTCAAAAATCCTTTTTTTTTTCAAAAGGAAAGTGCTTTTATTATCATTATTATTTGATAGTTTTATTTATATTTCTTACTGCAGGTTGAATTGTACACTGGGTAAATTTATATGGCATATGGCATTCCCTAATGTTATTGTATATTATTTTCTCATTATTGAGGTATAATCTTTTACCTTTTATATGTAACCATTGCACATTAAATAGGATTA
Organism: Hippophae rhamnoides; assembly: GCA_033030585.1. Taxonomy (NCBI): domain Eukaryota; kingdom Viridiplantae; phylum Streptophyta; class Magnoliopsida; order Rosales; family Elaeagnaceae; genus Hippophae; species Hippophae rhamnoides. The sequence goes on along the minus strand of CM065438.1, from coordinate 20,623,709 downwards.
ATTACACCTAATAATCATGGTATTGTAATTTGTAATGAGCCAATCAATTATTCTTAAAGTTATTAAATGATATATATATATATTTTATGTATTATTAATATAAATGTATCTTATATTTATATGATATGTAAATATAATTACATGATATTTTATTATTTATTTAATTATATGTAACTTGCATATTCTATTTAAGTCGAGGACCGCAACTCTTGTACTTGCGTTGAGGGTCATTGGAAGCTCAAATCCTTCAAATGGACAAGGGATGTTTAATTTGAATTGTGACATCTCGCCGCAGTCAACTAAAAGATGTCTACTTTAAAGGAAAGAGTTCCCTAAGCTTTAGTTTGATTAAATTTTTATCTTTTTTTTTTAACTTGATAGATTAAAAATAAAGTAAATTTAATCTTTCTTCATCTTATATTAATCTATCCTATAAAACATTACTTTATTTATAATCAAATAATTTATAATATAAAGTTTGATTTGGACTTAGATTACATATGAAATAAATTCTTGCTATGGGACAACTTGACCTACTTGATTTCTATCTGAAACTTCATTTTTAAGATTTTATTATTTACATATTTATTAAAAATTTAATAATTTAAATATATTTATATTTAATTAAAATACATACGATTTTTTTCAATAAGAACAAATAATAACTAAAAAACAAACACTATTATTTTTTATTATTTATATGATGCTTCTACTGATCTATGTAAATCAAAGTGGTGCAACGTTAGTGAACCGTGGTAGTGATTCGGTTAAAGTCGAGCAAATGCGTTGGTTCAGCGAAACGAGGTTAGCTTGATGGAAAACGTAATAAAAATGTCGGGTCACTCTCAAACATTAAGCTGCATATGAATTGAGTTACACCATCAATACTGTGAGAGAATAAGTGTGAGAAATAAGTGGCGTCGAAACGAGAAAATCCATTGGAATTCTAGGTGTAAGTCTTTGAAATTTGATCAATGGTAGGAGGTATGTTTTCAATCCAATTTTGTTTAATTGCATTTAAATTATGAATTCATATGGTTTTATGAATGTTTGGATTGAATTAGTGCTCTAACATTTGGTATCGAGGCTTGATTTGAAAACAACTCTGTTTTGCTCTTGTTTCACGAGCGAAATTTTGGGTTTTTTATTTTGATTGTTTTTGATGCATATGGAAATTATAAAGTGTTTGATATTGATTTTTGAATGATTCGTAAAATTAAACTTGAAAAACAATGAAGAAAATAAATCCAATTTCTTAGTGGTATTTATTTCCTTCGTTAATTAACTTTTTATTTAAAATGAAGTTTTTACTTAAAATTAAGATCATGAATCGCTCGAGAAATTGAATTAAATTTTGATAAAAAAACGGCTGGATTAAATCCTTGGAATAGAAAGATCTGGTTAGGAGTATCAGTTAGTATAAAAAGCGTATTGGCCATTGAGGTTGAAGATGAAGTTTTATTAAAAAAAAAAATTTGATTAGTCGGGGAATCGAACTCAGATGACACAGCAATTTTTGGAATGACCTGTCCACTTGACCACTGAGGCTGTTCTATTATTTTATGTAACAGAATATATCTATAGAATCAGAAGTTAGTTTTATTAAAAAAAAATCAAACATTTGGATTATCTAGGACTTGAACCTTGGTCCTAGGACTGAGAATTCAAGGACCAGACCAATAGGCTACAGCATATTATGTGTTTTATTTGTGTAATATTTTATATATATTAGATATTTAATTTTATTAAAACAAAATAAATATATATATATTAATATATATAAAATAATTCTGAATATAATTTTAAATTATGTTTATCATATGTATAATATTTATTATACATATTATATTTATTTAAATAATTTTTGTACACATTAAAATTTTATTTAAATACATTATGCTTAAATTATTTGTTTTTGGTATTTATATGTATAAATTTTGTAATTAATTATACATATAAAATTAAGTTAAAAAAATATGTATAATGAAATTAATTTTTAATGGCTCTTATGGATTTAATTAGTGCTTATATTATTTAATTTTGCTTGTATAATTTATTGTCATATATGCAATTTAAGATAAATAATATTTACACATTTGATATTAAATTAATATTGCTTATGGTTTTATGCAATAATTGAGCATAAGAATTTAATTAATATTTAAGTGATTAAGTATAGTTTGATTAATTAGAGTAGCTGTAGCATCTTTAAATTAATTAAAATTATAATAAAGTTTATTTAGGATCACATTTAGAAAATAAATATTAATTGTAATTAATCATGTGATATAGTAAATCTTATCCACAGAGGAATTTTTATTATATTTTTTGTGTGATTAATTAGGATATAATATCAAATTATATTTTCTAATTTACCCCCAGGGGATTAGGAAAATGAACATAATTTGATAGTTTTATCGTAAAGTTAGGATGAATTTAATTGAATTAAAACTTTAGCCACAGGCAAGTTTTATGTCACTAGATTCATATTATTCATTATTTACATTGGTAAATAATGATTATAGTTATGTCTCAATTTTAATAAGCATATAATCTTTAATTGCGAACACCGACTGTAAATTTCTCGATATCCATTTGTGATATTCCCGTCTGAAAGGGATAACTATAAAATATGGAAGGAAAGAATTCTCCTTACAATTAGGGTGGATGGATATTGATTATGCTATTAGGAAAAAGCGAACCACCTAAAATTACTCAAAGCGATACTCGAGAGAATATCATGCTTTATGAACAATGGGAGAACGATCTAATCGCCTTAGTATGATGTTCATTAAGACTAAAATCTCTATTTGGTATTACCGTGGTTCAGTTGATCGGCGTACCAATGTTCAAGACTTGCTAAAGGCCGTTGATGATCAATTCGTCACTTGGATAAGGCTTTGTGGCACTGTATTATGAAGTTCTCTTCTTTAAGACTTGAGTGTGAAAGGTGTGCTTGCGGCGCATTATGCAAATGAGGACATTGCGGCTCAACTTAAGCATCTCGAGGTTGAGATGTGGAATCCTACAGTGCGTACATATCGCCTTAACCGCTCTCGTTGTCGGTATGGGCCATTTCAAAATCTCGTACAATACGTAAAGATAAATGGTCGTCGATCAATGAACTAATGACCGTGTGTGTTCAAGAGGAAGGAGGCTTGTTATGGAATTTGGTGAAAGTGCGATGTTGGCTTCTGCAACGTGCGAGAAAGGAAAATCTCGATACAAGCGTAAAGGAAAGGGAATAATTCCACCTCGGTGATATTAAGAAAGAATCCAAGTGTTTCTTTTGTAAAAAGAAGCGTATGAAGAAGGATTGTATGGATTCGAGAAATGGCTTGAGAATAAAGGTAATCCAACCTCGTTTGTTTGTTATGAATCTAATATGGTTAATGTTAATATTAACACCTGGTGGATTGATTACGGATCTACAATCCATGTTGCAAATTCCTTACGAGGGTATGCAAAAATCTAAGGAAGCCAGGTGGGAAGTAAACGATACATCTTATCGGTAACAAGATGGGCTCGCGTGTGGAGAATTTGTAGGGGCATGTAGTTTGATTTTAAGTAGTGGTTTTATTTTAAAATTAGAAAAGACCTTTTTATGTTCCAAGTTTCTCTAGAAACTTGATTTCAATTCAAGACTTGTACCTTATGGTTATTCCTTTCACTTTTAGAAACATCTTTCAATTTATTTAATAAATGCGATTGTGTTGGGAATGGTATTTTGTCGATGGTCTTTCTTGCATTAATTTACAAAATAATGCCACCGCATGCTGTATATATCGTATTCAGGCTGGCACTAAAAGGTGTATTATTGATGATGACTCTTCCTACGTTATGGCATAGGAGATTAGGACGTATCTCACATAGAAATAATTAAAAGATTAGTGAAAGATGGGAGTACTTAGTACTCACAGATTTTTCTTGATTTTGAACATGTGTGTGCGTTAAGGAAGCGGAGACTATGAGTCGAAAGGTGCCAATAGAAGTTCAAACATATTAGAAATCATACGTACGGATATATGTTGTCAGGGCATGGACATTGAGTCAAAAATATTTTATCACGCTTTATTGATGATTTTTTCTCGATATATGTATCTCTATATGCTTCATGTAATGCGCGAAGCATTGGATGCCTTGAAAAGCTTTAAGGTTGAAGTAGAGGAAACAATGTGGAAAGCAAATAAAGATCGTGAGATCGAGATAAATTGAGTGAATATTATGGTAGATCTGTTGAGAATGAATGGCGCTTAGTTTGCTAAATTTCTTGAAAACGTGGGATAGTTGCCCCGATACAGCATACCTGGTTCACGGTTTGAGAGAATGGTGTAGCGAGAAAGAAGAAACCGAACAACTTTTGGACATGGTGCGGAGTATGTATAGCTCAATCTTATAAATCCTTGTGGATTGAAGCTTTAAAAAGGCAATTTGTGTATATATTAAACAGAGTTCCGACCAATTTGTCTCCGAAGACACCATTTGAATTATGGAAAGGTTGGAAACGAGGTTTGCAACATATCTTGCGCGTTTGGGGATGCCTATGCGAGTGAGGATATATAATCCCTGAGAAAAAGGCTGGACGAGGACCGTTAGTGGGTATTTCATTGGATATGTAGAACGATTAAAGGTTATAGATTTTATTGTCCATCTGCTGACGCTAGATTTGTGGAATCAAGAAATGCAAAATTTCTTGAGAATTATGATTAGTGGGAGCGATCGATCCCAGGGCATTGGTTACGAGAAAGATCATTCGGATGCTCGATGTACCACTTGAGTAATGGGTGATCATTATTGTTAACAACACGCCTCGAGTACAAACATGTGTTGAAGAACCGGTCTTGGAAGTACCACAGTGGTGATCGATCTAGTAGATGTTGAAGTTCAACGGATGCCTACAAGCTTGGTTGAAGTTCAACGGATGCCTCTATTGTTGAACAACTAGTTGAGCAACGTGATCTGCTCGGGAGAATGTTGATACAACATTAAGAAGATCTACTAGAGTAAGGAAATCGGCGATACCTAATGATTATGTTGTGTATCTCTGAGAATGTGACTATAATGTTGGAGAAAATGATCTGAGACGTTTTCACGGGCCATGAGGTTACGAGGTTTCGAGCTTATGGTATGATGCCGTGAAAAGAAGAGATGGATTCTATGGCGTGTCTGGCAAGTCTGGGATCTCGTCGAAGTTGCACTGATGGTGTGAAATCCATTGGATGTAAATGGGTCTTCAAAACAAAGAAAGACTGTGAAAGGCTTGACATTGAGAGACATAAGGCAAGACTCGTTGCCAAAGGATTCAACTCGAAGGAAGGAATCGACTACACGGGAGACATTTTCTCACTGTATCTAAGAAAGATTCACTTACGTGTGGTCATGGCATTGGTTGCCCGTTTGATTTGGATTTGAAACAAATGGATGTGAAAGCGGCTTTCCTTAATGGTAACCTAGAGAAGAGGTTTATATGAAACAACCTGAAGGATTTTCTCTAGTGATGGTGAGCATTTGGTTTGTAAGCTTAATAAATCCATATATGGATTAAAGCGAAACCTAAAGTCAATGGTATTTGAAATTCCATAACGTCATCGCCTTCATTTGGTTTTGAAGAGAATGTCATGGATCAATGTATATACCGAGGAAAGTTAGTGGGAGTAAGATTTGTTTCTTGGTGCTATATGTGGATGATATTTTGCTTATGACCAATGATAGGGTTTTTCTCGTGAGGTAAAACAATTCCCTCTCAAAAATTTTGATATGAAGGATATGGGTGAGGCATCTTATGTCATTTGGCATTAAGATCGTAGAGATAGAACTTCGAGGTGTCTTAAGGTTTGTCTCGAGGAAACCTATATCAATAAAGTTTTAGAGAGATTTCGGATGAAGGATTGTTCACGGAGTGTTGCTCGTTGTGAAGGGTGATAAGTTCAATTTGGACCAATGCCCGAAGAATGATTTTGAAAGAGCAGGATGAAAACCATTCCATATGCTTGGTGTTGGAAGCGATGTATGCTCAGTCTGCACGGACGACATTGCATTTGTTGTTGGGATCTTAGGGAGATATTAGAGTAATCCAGGTGTTGACCATTGGAAAATTTGCAAAGAAAGTGATGAAGGTACCTCTGAGGAACCAAGGATTACATGCTTTCGTGTATAGGCAAATAGATGAATGGAAGTAATTGGCTCTTTCCGTCACCGGACTTCTGTGTATTGATTCACGAAAATCAACATCTGGTTACATTTTCATGCTTGCCGGTGGAAGCTGTGTCTTGGAGAAGTGCGAAAGCTTGATTATTTGCTACTTCATTATGGGCCAGTAGATTCGTATCATGTTTGAGGCCGCGTCGCATGGTGTATGGTTAAAGGTTTCATTTACGGGCTTAGAGTAGTTGACTCTATTTCTAGGCCATTAAGATTATCTTTGTGATAACTTTCATTTCTTTGTATTTATGGCTAAGAACAACAAAAGTGGTAGTCGTAGTAAGCATTCGACATTAAGTACTTGGCCGTAAGAGAGCGTGTTAAGGAAAAGAAAGTGGTCATTGAGCACGTAAGCTTGAAGTTGATGATTCTTGATCCTTTGACTAAAAGCGTACCGCAATGAAATTCAAGGATCATGTAGAAAATGGGAATTGGTTCCACTTTGTAAATGTATATATACAATTAATTAATGAAACTCTTATATATTGTGATATTTTCTCATATTCATGTGCACCTTAATTTATTTGAGAATATATATATATTTTATTGGACGAGAATAAATATAGGTTTATTCATTAAGTTTAGTTACCACGTAAAGTATAATACTTGAGAAACTAAATACATTGTAATACATGGAAGATAATACTCGCTCTTGAGGACCTATCGCTATGATTCATGTGTTTGTTACTCAAAGAGAATTCGCTTAACGTTTGCACCAAGTGGGAGAATGTAAATCAAAGTGGTGCAACGTTAGTGAGCCGTGGTGACGGTTCGATTAAATCGGGCAAATGCGTCGGTTCAGAAAGCCGAAACGAGGTTCTTGATGGAAGAACCTTAATAAAGTATCGGGTCCTCTCACTATTAAGCTGCATAACAATTCGGATTATCGTCAATACGCAGAGAATAAGTGTGAGAAACAAGTGAAAGCATCGAACAGAAAATCCATTGGAATTCCCGTGTAAGTGCTGAAATTTGATCAATGGCAGGAGGTATGTTTTCAATCCAATTTTGTTTCCGCTGCATTTAAATTATGAATTCATATGGTTTTATGAATGTTTCTGGATTGAATTGAGTATCTAACAATCTAAACTTATGAATTCGTTTAGCATTTCTTTCTTTTCTTTCACATTCAAGCCAAACTTCTGTATTCGTTTAGCATTTCTTCCTTTCTTTTTTCACAATTCAAGCCTATTCTAGCCTATTTCTAAGGTGATGTTGGGGAGGGGATTTGAAACTGGGTTATTTCCCAAACTGCCACCACTTTTGCCATGGGGCTGTGACCTGTGGGCACCTCAGCGTTTCATAGATAGTGTGTATTGTGAGCTATATATTCAGTTTGGAAAGTTTGTTGTTGTTGTTGCATAGAGCTTCTCAAGAAGCTGAAACTGTATTAATATAAATATCGTAATTGTTGTGATCAATACAATAATGGGAGTTCTACAGAATTTCTCTCTCAAATATGCTTCTTTCCTCTCTCTCGTTTGTTTCTCGTATCCTTTTGACATCTCTGCACCCTGTCCATCTCTCTGAGATCATCTTACATTTTCTTTGAATCTTCCTTCTTACCAATCAGCACATGCTAGCAATTCTTCAGGCATTACGTGGGGTGATACACACACACAAATATATATATGCTTCAAGAACTTGGACAATCATGGTTTAGACAAAAAACTAATTTGGAGAAGAAGAAATCAATGTGAACATATAAATTAGATGCTTCATCGTTGCTTAAATGCTCGAGTTTCGGATTCGCTACTCCAAGCGTTGTTCAATCTATGAGGTCCAGAATATTCTTTAGAATTGTAATCTCCACTGTAAATGTTATATTCAGAGCTGTCTTCACTGTCTAATGCCATGTTCCTAAATCTAGGAATGTCTTGATTGTACTGGCCAGAGTCATAGATGGTGCTCTGTCCATACTTCAACCCGTTAGAAAGATCAGAATGTTCTCCTACACAGTCCAATGCTCTTACAACCTGAAAGTAGAAAGATTATAGTATATACACACATAATTCCGATACAAACTAATCCACTAATGTTGTGATTGCAGTGCAATCAGCAAGGTTCGAACACATCAAATATCGTTTGATTTGAAAAAAATAATAATAATGCAGTTTTACCTGCATCATACGGGGACGTTTAGGAGCAGAATGACGTATACAAGCAGCGGCAGCCTCAATCATTCTGAACATTTCGCTCTTTACATAATGCTTTTCAAGTCTAGGATCAATTATTTCACTCAGGTCACCTGTTTCAAGGGCATGCATGAGGAGTGGTCGAGCCTGCCATTTTAAAGCACATTAATCAATTTTTTCTAGTTAATGAGTATAAATGGATTGTGCATATTTTTCACAAGTTTGAGCTTTTGGGCTTGTGGGAAAGTTGGTGTCTAACACTTATTCAGTTCTATAAATTATAACAAACATTCTAAATGTAGCTCAAGAAAGCTTCTCCAAAGTCCAAACAACACTTATACATAATACATACCCATTCGACCAAACTCTCATCTCCAAGAGGCTGAGTTGGATCAACAGGTATATGCCCAGTTACAAGCTCCAAAAGCACAACACCAAAGGAGTACACATCTGATCTATCTGTCAATTTCCCGCTTGAAGCATATTCTGGTGCCATGTACCTACCATACAAACCCAAATGAATATCATCAAGAAGATTAAACTTAAAGCAGAGAAACTTAATTCAAATTTGAAACCTACCCAAAAGTCCCCATAACTCTAGTGGATACATGTGTGTTAGTATCATATGCCAATTTGGCTAGTCCAAAGTCTGCAACCTGTTGTCAAGTAAATTTACATCATAAATCAAATTAAGCATCAATATTTAATAAAACAAATGCTAAATAATAGCGCTCATCTGAAGGAAGAACACATGCCTTTGCCTCATAAAAATCATCCAACAGAATGTTTGCAGTTTTGATGTCTCTGTGAATGATCTTTGGATGGCCTAGATGACGATAATAATGTAAGATTAAAGACAACTTTATAGTAGTATGTCATGAATGATATATATCAATTAGGTGAAATACATACAATCTTCATGTAAATAAGCCAAACCCTTTGCAGCCCCTAAAGCAATCTTGAGTCTATTAGGCCAATCCAACACTGATGCTTCATTATCTGATGAACACAATAAAACCATATATATATATATATATATATATATATATATATATAACAACATTAAAGTTAAGTAGTGCAAGTTTCAAACTACGTAACTAAAATAATAATTAGCTAATTTTCTTGTAGAGCAATGAGATATGCTCCAAGTGGACAAGAACGTGAGTTTGAATATGCTGTGAGTGTGTAATTTGTTATTTCATGGGAAAAAAAAATTAAAATACAAATTGATTGGCATTTGAATTACTCACCATGCAAATGATACTCCAAAGTTTTATTGGGAACAAATTCATAGATCAACAATCTATGGTTCTCAGCTAAGCAATATCCAACTAAAGAAACCAAATGACGATGATGAACTCGGCTAATAATCTCAACTTCAGCTCTGAATTCTCTTTCACCTTGTCCACTACCAGCTTTGAGTTGCTTAACAGCAACCTCTTTACCATCTGATAACCAACCCTTGAAGACACATCCAAACCCACCTTCACCAAGTATGTTTTGACGTGAAAATCCATTTGTTATCTCCATTAACTCTTCGTAGCTGAAATGTTGATTTGAAACCCCAATTCCACCTGAGTCTGTTCCTCCACCCGTATGATACATTCCACCTCTTTGGCTTCCTGTCCCACTACTTATGGTAGAATGTGGACCCACTGAATTTCCATTCTGTCCTGTACTGTAATACCCCACTGCATTTCACAACACATATATTAACACAAATGTTTTATATTGCTTAGTATAAATGAACAATTTTTTTTACAAAATTCAACCGACTTAGTTCATAAAATTAACTTATATTAATTTAATACACAGAATTCTCAAATTTAACCAATATATTGCCTGATTTCTTCCATTTTATCAATTTAATACCCTGAAGATATCAACATCAAAATTACCCAAAAAAACAAAAAAACAAAGAAGAAGAAGATTAAGTTTCAAATTAATCAAGCTAATTTTTAGAACTAGCCCATCATGTAAATACCAGAAAAGTTACCAGTTGGCATGTAATTGTTGTTGTATGTATCTACTCGTTTTTTCCTTTTAATTACAAAAAAGATAATTATGAAGAAAATGATGAAAACTCCTGCTACAGTCACTCCAATGACAGTTCCGGCGTTCCCATTTGATGAGGATGAGGAATCCGATGATGGGGGTGGTGAATTTGAGTCCGAAGAAGAGTCTGCTGATTTAGAATTGGGATTTCTTGGCGGGCGTAAGCTTGGCGTATAATTAGGCGGTGAGAAATCATGAGATGGGCTATTTACTTGGTCGGAGCCAGAGCCAGAGCTAGAGCCAGAGCCAGAGCCAGAGCCAGAGCCAGAGCTAGAGCCAGAGCCAGAGCTAGAGTCAGAGCCAGAGCCAGAGGGTGTTATAGGAGGAGAAAGTGGATTTAGTGGTGGGGACATAGAAATGGGAGGTGTAGGTGTTTGTTTTGAGCCTCCAGTGACTAGAAGTGTTGATGTTGAGTTATCAGAAGGTGGTGTTGTACTTTCAGTAATCGGAGGAGAAGGAGATGGAGGGGTTTTAGATGACGGTGCTTGTTTTTCCGGGCTAGGAGGAGCATTTTCCGGAGATTTTGAAGGCGGTGGCGTTGATTTCATCAAGTTGTTGGTATCCGATGATGGAGGTGGTGGTGAATCAGATTTTGGAGGTGGTGGTGAATCAGATTTTGGAGGTGGAGGAGAGGAAGAAGGTGGAGGAGGAGACTTGGATGAAGATGAATTCAATAGTAATGAGTCTGGTGCAGGAGGTGAACCACTGGGTGGTGGGCTTTTACCATTGCTTCTACCACCACCATCGTTCGGTGGAGATGATGAACCGGACGACGAGTCTTGAGAGTCATTTTCTTTATCTGGCGGTGAAGAAGATGAAGATAACTCGTCTGAGTCCGACATTACTCCTTTTAAAATAATGTTACAATGTTGTTCTTAAATAATCATTCATGCCATTTCTATTGAAAAACTCAAGAAACTATAGTCATCTTGAAATTTACAACAATCTATGTCTATCCAATATGTTCTCAACGCACCAACAACTTTGTTAAGCTTTTGTTATTTTAAGGGGAATGTGAGTGTATGAATCTGTATTGACTTCGGTGCTTGAAGGTTTCTGGTTGGTTATTAAGAAATCCCAATTACAGCCCCTTAAATTTTTCTTTTGGGAATTGCTCTCCTATGTTTTCGGGGTACCGCGCAAATTTTAATGAGTTCGTGCAGTGGGCGTGCAATATCATTGTTAAATTTTAAGTAGGCTACATGTTTACGTGTGTACGTAACTTAAAAGAATTAATTATATGAATTTATGCTACTTCCCAAACTTAATTAATACATTTTGTATAAATAAATTGAATAATGTAACCTTTCATCTTAATTTATATTAGAAATAAAATTCATATTTTGAAAATAATAAAAATTATTGTAATAATATTATTACCTTATTTACAGTATCATTTGTCACATAAATGATCTATTTATATAACTGTTTTACTTTTAATCTCACTTAAAAAAACATATATTATTTATATAGCTATAAAATTTTAGAAACCTATTCAATGATTTTCCAAATTGAAGTTAGATTTTTATTTGAAACAGGTAAATATAAGATATTTGTATGTTTGTTACAAAGTATTAAAGACTATCTATATAATTTCTATGTAATCGTACACTTGATTATAAAATAATAGATTTGGATCTAAATAATGTTTGACACACAATTTAATCTGTTTGAATTTTTAATTATAAAATTATGTGTTTTTATTTTTTCTTTCGTCTTAAATTAAAAATAATATTTTATTTTTAAATGTAATAAAAATATAAAATTAAATTAAAGATTAATTTAAATGAATTTTACCATAAAAAACTATTTTAAATACAAGTTATTTTATTAAAATATTTATAATTAATTTTGTCTAATAATTTGTCACCTAACATTATACATATTAAAAATAATACAATTTAATTATAATTTGTTCTAATATAATTATATTTAACTTTTTCAATCAGATAATTATTTATATCTTATCTTATCTTTGAAGATGCAATACTCTAATTTATTTCAAAATTAAAAGAGGTGAATTGATTATATATTGAAGTAATCACTAAGAGAATATCTAGTCCAGTAAAATATGTTGATTATTGTTCACCCCAATTTTAATGTGGTAATTGGCACATAGTCTTCTAGTAAAACTTTGTAAAGTTTTTATATTTTGTGATATGCCATTAATGTGCCTTTTCACGTCACCGCCTGCAGTGACATTTCGGATTTACACCGAAAGTAACCATCTTTCCGTAAAAATTAATGCGAAAATATTTTAAAATTTAATATATAATAAAATTTAGAATATATAATTTTAAATTTATTAATTAAATAAATTACTTGTATTAGATACACAATAAAAGATATTATAATATTTTTTAAAAGTAACTCATAAATTAAAGAGAAATAAAAACATTCAAAGAAAAAACTCTCTAACTCACACTTAAATTAAGAATACAAAAACTTATTTGTTTCCGATTGGATGGTTAAACCAAATACAAGGTAGATTATTTATAATCCTCACCATGCAATCTACACCACATAAATATAAAACTAAAAAAAAATTTAACCATACAAATAAAATCCACACACCTCATTTATTTTTCTACATTCTTCAACCATTTCATTTATTTTTCTACATTCTTCAACCACCCAATTTATTTTTCTACATCCATTAACCATCCCATTTATTTTCCTACATCCTTCAATCATCCTATTTATTTCCCTACATCATTTAACTACTCTATTTATTTTTCTACATCCTTCAACCATTCCATTTATATATCCACATCCTTCAACCAATTCATTTATTAGATTAGTATTAATTTTCAACACTCCTCCTCAACAACACTCTCTATGAAGAAAAATGTTCTTCGCATTTATTTGTCACTTTGCATTTGATTCCCTCCAATTGTTGGATGTGTCTTCTGATTCCACTTGTTATTTTAACCCACTCTCCACTACTTGTTTTCTGAAATACAACCCCATGAAAGATGAATGGTTTGCTTACCAATTACCATTTCATTCAGACTCTCAATTGCATCCTCAACATTTTTCCTATCGACAAATTGTACAAAACCAAATGCTTTTCCAATTGATATTTTATCATAAATTAACTCACCAAATTGGCTAAATACTTATTTTAGTACGTCATCACTGACGTTTGGATCCAAACGACCAATCAACTCATTAAGTAGTTCAGAGAAACGTGACTTGTTAGGTCCTCCATCTGCATCAATTTTAGCGTTCTTACTTTTATACTTTTTCTTCATGGTATCAATTCGATTCTTACATTGAATATTAAACTTAGGATTCTTTGAATAGTCTTATATACTATTCACAATATCAACAACCTCTTTCTAATGTTTTTGCTTGAGATTCCCTCTATTCAGGTCCACATACCTTTCACCACAAGCATCAATCAACACCGTCATAACACCTTCACTCCAATAATCCTCTTTTCCACCTCCTCCATTGCCACTCCTCGTTTGTTGCTATTGCGGGATTGATAGGGCTAGGGTTAGGTTGTTCTCACTCGTTTGTTGTTTTGAAGGTGTTGTTGATGCCACTACCACCATTATCAGACTGTTCGACCTCAAAGATGACTCTGGAGATCTACTCTCCAACCAAGGATGCAACTAGATCTCATCATCTTCCTCCCATGGAATCTTATAATAAGTAACATCATCCATTTCAATATCAAATATTGTGCTATCATAACCTAATCCCTTTGTCGATTTATCTGATTTTTTGTTACCATCAAACTTTGTAGAAAAGGTGCCTTGTTCATAGTTGGAATCCATGTTACCCAGTTCTTTCCACCGGTCAAATGGAACACGAAGCCCTTTCTCTAAAGTTCTTTGTGTTTGAATTTTCTGTCCAACGGTTGTCACCAAGCTCTTTATCTCCATCTTTCTAGTGATCTTTGTGCAAAGAGGAATTGGTCTCTTTCCTTATCATGACATTGACCATGACTACCAGTTTCTATATCCAACAAGAATGACCTGAACACATCCTTTTTCTTCTAGATATCATGAATCTTTTCACTATTTTATGAGAACTTCATGATGTCTGAGCACTTACCAAATGAAGGATTTGAGCTGGGAGGGTTTCCCATAGTTTTCTTTGTCGACTTAATATCTCATGGCTTTGGCAGAAGCCACTGTGGTAAAAACGGAATAGGATTGTCAAATCTCGGAGCATCTTTGGCCTTTCTTCCCCAAGCAAAGTTATTTGTCTCTTCCCATAGATTGTTGGTTGAACCATTGGTAGTTGTATTTTTATCCCATTCAATAGGCAGATCATGATCTACACTTTTCTCAAGAGAAGTGTTGTCAGCATTTTCCACAGTTATAACCGTGAAAGCTAATTATTCTTCCTTTGTAGCAAATAATGCTTCCGCATCCCAACCATCTTCGCTATGCTCCTTAGAACTGGAAGTAGTTGTATTAATTTTAACAAAATTTTTCTTACTCCAATAATATTTTTCCATGTGACCCATCTTCCTGTAATTGTAACACTCGCTATCAAATTTTCTAATGTTACTACGATTCTTCCAAGCTCCCTCTGGACGAAAGACTCAATTTCCTTGAGAAATTTTTCCTTTGTTGTCATCCTTATTAGATCCACTACCATTATACCGCTTGAAAGTGCCTCTACTTTTGTTGGTGTAGAGCGCTTCTTCCTCACCCTTCAGGGAGACTCTCCCATTTGTTAGCCATAACTTCTTGACCGGTCAAAAAATTCTCAAACTCAACAAGAGATAGTTGTGTTGGCCTTCCTTGTTTAGCAGTAAAAAATCCTCAATATTTAGGTCTCAAACCATGGATAATTATTCTCTTTATCCTAGTTTCCTCAATAGGAGCTTTTGGATATAACTCTAAAATTTTGCGGCATAATGATTTTACCTTGTGAAAGTACTAAGAAATCGTCATGTCACGTTGCACCATCAATAGCAACTCATTCTCAAGAAGTTGCAGTCTTGTATCATTCTTCTTTAAAAAAGTGTAACAAGAGTGCCCCATACTTCTTTCGATGTTTTGACATCTCAAATGTGCTCCAACATTTCTTCTTCAACTGTGGTCTTTAAAGCAAATATTGGTTTGCCTACTTTAATTTTCTACTTCCGCAAGATGCCGTTTACATCTTTTGATGTTGGTTGTGTAACTTCATCACCACCAATAGCCTCCCATAGGTCTTGACCTTGTAGGTAAGACTTCATACATGTTTACCATGTGTTATAGTTTGTATTGCTGGGCTTCTTGATTCCTCCAAATACTTAAAGGTCACCCATCGTGTCGACAAGACTTTGACTATATCGAACAAGCATAACTTAAGAAACTTGTAGAGTACCGAACTGCTCACAACTCAAGATAACTCTACTAAGAACAAGCATTGGCCGTCCCGCTCTGATACCAATTGTTAAGTAAAATTTAGAATACAAAATTCTAAATTTACGAATATTGGATCCAAATAAGTAAACAAACTACTTGTATTATACCCACAATAAAAGACACTATAAAATCTTTCAAAGGCAACTCACAAATTGAAGAGAAATATAAATACTCAAAGAGAAAGCTCCCAATTTACACTCAAACTAAGAATACAAAGACTTATTTATTTTTTATGGGATGATTAAACCAAATATAAAACTAAGAAATAATTCTAGCCATATAAATATTATCTACACACTTCTCTTTTCTACATCCTTCAACCACTCAATTTATCTTTTCACATCCTTTAACCACTTCATTTATTGAGGTGGTATTGATTTTTAACATAATATACATTATCAATCTTCATTTTTATACTCCAAATAACAAAGAAAAATTATTTCCTGAAATTTTACATGTAGATCATATTATAAAATTGTTAGGAGAATCACAATATCAATACAAACTTAATTAAGCTATAAGCAGCAGAATGAAAGTTATTCTCCTTATTTGTGTGAATCTATTAGGAAAAAAATAAATAGAGCTAAAATGAAACATGCATAAAATCAACACAACCAATTTACGTGAAAAATTATTCCCGATATAGGAAGAAAACAACCACAACACTCCATCTCCAAAGCTTCCACTTACAAGAAACAATTGTACAAAGTTAGAAAATAAATAAAACTATAGATAAACAATCAACAACATCATCAAGAATACAACTTCTTGGAAACTAACAATTATTTCAAGAAAATTGAGAAATCTAACCCAATTTCAAAGTTCTGGTTCATGGCCTATATATTTTTCAAACTGGTGACCAAAGTCCAAATCCCACCGTTCAGATTGAATAATATTGAGTCATAAACCTTTCTAAAAAATTTCACCTCAATCGGAACATAAAAAACCTTCTATCAGACCACTTGATGAAGGCTTTCTAGAAAAGAAAAACTAAAAAACTGAAAAATTGAAAAAATTGCTCTCTGTTTTTCCTTTTGTTTTTCTACTAGCTGCTGAAAATTTGTTTTTTTTTCTCTCAACAATCCCTAAATGGATGTATTAATGATGCAATTAAATGGAAAAAATGCCCTTTCTTTCTCCATGGGCCATAAACCACATGAGCCTTTTTGGGCTCCTCCAAACAAGAGGGAAAACCCAACAAATCTCTCCATTTTCCCGATTTGATGGAGGGATCCTCCATCTAGAAATTGAACAACAAACTTCAAGTTTTTCCCTTGACACTACTTTTGTCAACATGTCAGATCCATTCTCATCAGTATGGATTTTTTCAAGTTCAAACAACTTATTGTTAAGAGTATCTCTTATCCAATGATACCTCACATCAATATGCATTGATCTTGAGTGAAATGCCGAGTTATTCGCTAGGTGAATGGAACTCTGATTATCGCAGAACAACACATATTTCCGTTGCTTGAAACCAAAATCTCTCAAAAACTATTTCATCAATTATAACTCCTTACAAGCTTTCGTTGCTGCAATAAACTATGCCTCTGTTGTAGAAAGTGTAACACACTTTTGCAATCTTGGTTGCCAAGAAACTGCTCCATCAGATAAAGTAGTTAGATTACTTGAAGTAGACTTACGAGAATCTTCATCTCTTGCCAAATTTAAATCAGTGTATCCAACTAACACTGGTTTTCCACTTCCAAAGCTAAATGTTAACTTAGAAGTATCTCGAATATATCTCATAATCCACTTTACTGCATCCCAATGCTCTCTTCCTGGATTCGAAAGAAAATGACTAACAACTCCAACTACATGAGCTATATCTGGCCTCGTACACATCATTGCATACATTAAGCCTCCTACTACTAAGGCATATGGAACCTTTTCCATATATTCCTTCTCTTTATCAATTGAAGGGCCTTGACTCGATCTCAACTTAAAATAGTTAGATAAAGGAGAAGAAACCACTTTAGCTTTATCCATATGAAACCTTTCAAGTACCTTATTAACGTACCATTCCTGTGACATGTATAACTTCTTTCCTTTCTTGTCTCAAGAATTTGTTTTGCTGGCCCCAAGTTCTTTATGGAAAAGGACTTACTTAATTGCTTCTTAAAATTATCAATCCTTGAAGAATTTCTGCCAACAATCAACATGTCATCAATATAGAGCAATAAAATGATAAAATCATCATCAGAGAATTTATACACAAAAACACAATGATCAGAAGTATTCTTCTTGTAACCATGCTCCCTCATAACTGACTCAAACTTATTATACCATTGTCTAGGTGCTTACTTCAACCCATAGAGTCTTTTCTTTAACCGACATACATAATCTTCTTTTCCTTTTTCCTCAAAACCTTTTGGTTGCTCCATATAAATCTCTTCTTCCAACTCACCATGAAGAAAGCCAATTTTCACATCCATTTACTCAATTTTTAAATCCAAGCTTGCTGCTAGACCAGAACAACACATATGGAAGACATCTTCATAACAAGAGAGAAAATATCATCAAAATCAATACATTTTCTCTGACTAAATCCCTTGACAACCATTATAGCTTTGTATTGTGGTTGTGAACTGTGTTCTTCTTGCTTCACCCTATAGACCCATTTGTTCTTTAGAGCACTCTTACCCTTAGGCAATTTTACCAGCTCAAATGTGTGATTGTCATACAATAACTACATCTCATTTTCCATAACACCAACCTAGTGTCCCTTGTTTCCATCTTTCATTGCTTATACATAACATTGAGGTTCTCCTTCATCTGTCAATAACACATACTCATCTATATCATACCATGTGGAAGGACGTCAATCTCTAGTAGACCTCCTGAGTGGAATTTCTAGTTCTGACAATTGATCAGTAGTTTGGTGATCTGTTTCAGCTTGCATAGAAGCATCTACAACATCTTAACCCTGTTGGTCATCTTGAGCATTTTGTTCCATCTGTAGTGATAAAGGAACCATATCTAGGTCAATCAAATCATCACTATACTGATGGACTCCTTTTTCTATTTTTCACATCTTGTATAGTTTGATATGCTATAAACACAACATCACGAATCCTTACCAGTTTCTTATCAATTTAATCATTAAATCTGTAACCAAATTCATCCAGACCATAACCAAAAAAGATACATTTTCATGTCTTCACATCGAGCTTAGATCTCTCATCTTTTGGTATATGCACAAATTCCTTGCAACCAAAAATGTAGAGATGATCATAAGAAACATCTTTACCAGTCCAAACTCTGTTTGGTACATCAAACTGAAGAGGAACACATTTTGTGAGATTAAGAACATGTACAACTGTAATCAAAGCCTCACCCTAAAAAGATCTTGGCAACTAAGCCTTAACACCTACAATACTCATCAAAAGGACTTGAATACTCTCCCCTATTATTTGTTCTGATGCACCACAATTTCTTCCCAGTTTGTCTCTCAACTAAGGATTGAAACTATTTAAACACATCTAATACTTGATCTTTTCTCTTCAAAGTGTACACCCATAACTTTCTTAAACAATCATCTATGAAGGTCACAAAATAACTGGAACCACCCAAATTTCTTGTCTTCATAGGACCAAATATATCTCAACGCACCAAATCAAGTATGTATTTTTTTCTTAAAGGTAGAGAAATCTTGAAAGAAATTCTATTTTTTTCCCTCCCAAACAATGAGTACATATTCTTAAACAATCATAATTCATTCCAGAAAGAAGATTATTTTTAGTCAATACTGCCAAGCCTTTCTCACTTATGTGAGTAAGTCTCTTATACTACAATTATGTTGTGACCTCATCTATCATAGCATTTTTAACGTCTTTAAAGAGTCTTGCCTGCAATATATACAAACTAGAATGCTTGTTCCCACGAGTAATAACCATAGCACCTCTAGTAAGTTTCCACTGACCATTACTAAAGGTATTGCAATATCCTTCATCATCAAGTTTACCTGCAGAGATTAAGTTCAAAAGAATTTTAGGAATATGTTTTACCCCTCTAAGAAGTAGCCTCGTGCCATTATTCATCTCCAAAGACACATCTCCAATACCAATGACTTTAACCAAGCCATCATTACCCAACTTCACTGTCCCAAAGTCACCTGCTATATATGATGTAAATAAGTTCTCTCGAGATGCAGCATGAATTGAGGATCCACTATCAATAACCTAACTGATCTCATGACATGCAACATTGAAAACATCTTCATTGTAAACAACGGGAAAGTCTTCTAAACTAGCTGTGGCAACTCGATCGTTTTCCTTGCCAACATCACCCTTTTGTTCTTTATCTTTCTTCTTGTTATCCAGCTTCAACTGTCTACAATATTTCTTAATGTGCTCTTTCATACCACAATGATGTCACTCAACATTAGCAAACCTGTTGGACTTACTTCTTCCTTTTTCTTTACTTTTGAAACCTCTGCTTTTACTCCTCCCTCTTCTCTCTGTAACCAAAATCTCTTATTGCTGAAAAAGCCCATGTGATTTTCTTTTCATTTCTTCATTCAAAACAATACTATTAGCCAGATCTATATTGATTAAACCATTTGGAGCTAAGTTACTTAATGACATTCTAAATGTTTCCCAAGAGTTCGACAACATATCCAATAAATACAACTCCTAAATCTCATCATTAAACTTCATTCCCATTCCAACTTACTGATTGATTATTCCTTGAAACGTATTCAAGTGATCTGTCAATGGAGCCATCAACTACTTTATGAGAAACATTTTATTATTTCCTGTTTTCCGAGCATACAACTCCTCATGTTTCCCCACTAATATGATTCAAAACATTATCATCAACCCACTGCCATATATACCCATAAACTTGTCGATTTAACAAATTCCATTCTTCTTTAGATAATTTTTCTGGCTTCTCAGAGGAAAACACTAGTAAATGAAACTGTTTGGCATAAAGGAGATCTTCCATTTTTCCTTTCCAAGTGTGATAATTAGAACCATTCAAAGTAATCATTTTACTCAAATTTGCTTCCATTATTCAACACAAGAAATTCAACAATAATAACCACAGTTTTGATACCACGTTGTTAGGAGAATCACAATATCAATACGAATTTAATCAAGCTATAAACAGCAGAATGAAACCTATTCTCTTTCTTTGTGCGAATCTTTTAGGAAATAAACAAATAGAGCTCAAAATGAAACATGCATAAAATTAACAGAACCAATTTACATGAAAAAACCTTCCTGGTGTAGGAAGGAAATAACCATGGCACTCCATCTCCAAAACTTCTACTATTAAAAAAAAATTGTATAAAAGTTCTCTCTAGATTTCTCTAGATATAATATTAAGAAAATGGAGAAATTTAACCCAATTTGAATTCACTATTCACGGCCCATATTTTCCCAAACTGGGGAGCCAAATCCAAATCACATCGTTCAGATTGAAGAATCTTGAGTCGTGAACCTTCTTGAAAAATTTAAGCTCAATCATACCACAAACGACCTTCCATCGGAGCACTTGATGAAGGCTTGCTGGAGAAAAAAAAACTAAAAAAATTGCTCTCTGTTTTTCCTTTTATTTTTCTGCTAGCTGTTGCCCTAGTTGTTGCTAATTTAGTTTTTTTCTCTCAACATCCCTAAATGGATTGATTAATGAAGTAATCAAATGAAAAAAATTACCTATTCTTTTACATGGGTCATGAAACCACATGAGTTTTTTTGAACTCTTCTAAACAAGAGAAAAACCCAACAAAAATATAACTCAATAATTATCAAATTAGATTCTTTCGAAAAGGGCTATTGAATATAGTTCATCTCCACCAAAAATTCGATACGAAGTGTCCCAAAGGCATATGCGTTAATGTAGATAGAGAGAATGACAAACAAACCCTTAAACTAAAAATAGAATCGTTTTCAGAATGTTAATTTCCTATAAGGACCGACATTTTTTTAAGACTAAGAAACATATTAACATTGTAATAAAATTCATTATATATGAAAGTTCATAACTCATTGATTTTACGAGCATACTCTATCTTGGGATGCTACATAATTGGATTTATATTTAAATAGAACATCATATATATAATAAAAATAATAATATTACTTTTAAATTATTTCTTATTTTTAATTGATGATGTATATAATTCAGTTATTTTTTATTATTAATTGAAGATATATATGCATATATCTTATTTTAGTAAAAATATATTCAAATTATTGAATTTTGTTAATATATTGAGAGTTAAAAATTTAAGATTTAAAATTTATGTGAGACAGTTCTTTTTATGTATTAACTTATCTATAATTACATTAATATTATATCTGAAAATTTATTTGTCAAAAGTAAAGGTGGGACATGTACTCTCCTTGCTAGTGTATATGTGCGCTCCAACATAATATTTCATGCATAATTATATGGCCTTAATGGAACAAATAAAATTACAAAAATAATATAAAAAAGAAACATAATTATTTATAATAACTATAAGTTCATCACGAAAAACTTTAAATAAAATGAGATTTAAATAAAATGTGATAGCTTTAACTCATAAACTTATCAAGAATATTAATGAAACACACGATGCGATTTGATAACTTATTTAATATCTCTAATAATATTAATTAAACATGTTATCGGATTTGAGAATCCATTTAACATCTCTAATTATAAGTACAAAAGAAAATAAAAGATTCAATGTAATAAATATTTATACCTTAAAGAAAAAAAGACAAAAATAGCTTGTTTAATAAACAAAAATGATAAAAATATTATGCTTAATAATTAAAGTGCATAGTTTTAAAAAATATTAAAAAAAACACACATATATATACACGCGCATATATTAGAAAGATTAAGATAACACTAGATCTAATCGATTTAGGATTTAAAGTTTAAGTTTTAAGATTTATGATTTGGGATTAGGATTTATGTCTTGAAGTTTAGAGTTAAAGGTTTAAAGTTTTGAGTTTGGGGTTCAATGTTTAAGATTAAAGATTTAGTGTAGGGTTTGGAGTTTGAAGCTTAAAATTTAAAATTTAAGATTTAGATAGCAATAAAAGAATGTCATTAATAAATCAATATTTTTTTATTAAATGTACACTTAAATTACTAATTTTCTTATTTTATTTATTTTACTTTTAATTATAAATAATATTTATTTCCTTCTTAAACTAGAGTAAAAATATTTATAAAAACACAAATATCCATATATTTATTAATATTAGAAGAAACAATTTTACATTGCATAAAAGTTGACTCAAACTAACATAAGAATTATTTGTGTTAGGATATCCTCGTGGACCCGTAGTTTTTATACAGTGGGGGGTCCTTGGACTCCACCTCCAAACCGAGTTATGACGAGTTCCTCTCGCCTTCCCCAAGTTGGAGCGTGAAGAATCTCGAACGCCCAACTTGCAAAGTAGAAACTCAATTTTTTTATTTCCCCAATGCTTTTGTAAAGATGTCTTCCAATTGAACACTAGTGGAAACATATGACGAACAAATAATCCCTTCAGTTACCGCATCTCGGACAAAGTGTCAGTCAGCCTCTATATGCTTTGTTCTTTTGTGAAAAACTAGATTTTGAACAATGTACAATGCCAATTGACTATCACAATACAAATTCATATCCTTCGAATGTTGCACACCCAAGTCACCTAAAAGTTGTTTAAGCATTTTTAACTCACACACTATTGGCGCCATTGATCTATACTCAGCCTCAAATGATCTAGACACTGTTTGTTGCTTCTTGGTCTTCCAAGACAGAGGAGAACAACCAAGTAACACGAACCATCCTATCAAGGAACGCCACGTAAGTGAAAAAATAGCCCAATCTAAGTCACAACCCTTCTAGACTTAGGTCACTATCAGCACGAAGCAAAATCTCTTACCACGGACTCTTCTTCAAATATCTCACAAGAGTGCCACCTCTCAATGATCGTCATGAGGTTGTTATTTTAGGTTGTAGCACAAATGTACGAACTAATATTATAGAGACTAAGTGTTGAAGATGTCACTAAACTAACACCAAATAAATATATAAGCTGAGAACTAGGTACAAGAGAAATATATATACTAAAAACCGGATCAATAGATATGCAATTATAATTATTATCCAAGTTCGTTTTGTCACATAACTGAAATCAGAATAAATAATAATAAAAAATTAATTAAATTAATGAAAATTAAAATAATAAGATGGAATGACAATTTTATCCCTATCCAAGTAATTTAAAATGATTACTTTTGTCTATTACTATTTAAAAAACATTAAATTAAATTTTTAAAACATTATAAGTATTAAATTAATTTTTTTTTAATATTATGAGTAATAAATAATAACATTTTCTTCGGAAATTTTTGTTAAAACATAGGTAATATAAAAGTATACACCCCCTAATTTCCGAAGAGAATTGTTATTTTGTTAGCATAAAAAAAAAATGATATCAAAAGGATAACGTTATACTTTCCTGTTACCAGCCAAACTCCAAACTTTTCGATCTCGGTTCTTAATTGCATATATTCATGCGCTTCATGTCAAATTTATGTTTGCTTCGTTTTGTTTCTGTTTTTTTTTTCTTCTAAAAATAATTAATTTAAGTTTTTGGTTAAAACTTAATACTATGATGCTGTTAGCTTTGTTTGCTCTTCTCCAACTAACCATTTCCTATTAAAGACAAATCCATTGCTATTTTTCCATTGAACACTTCATAATTCTCAATTGTCTACAAGCTTCTGTTAAAAATTATTCATTTTCTTTTTTTCTTATCTCACCCTAAAACGAAACTCAAAATAAGGAGGCTTTGAATTTTGATCGGATATGTTTAAGATAATGCAAGCGAAGTCGATGTTTTCTTCATCTTCGAGATACAGTTGCTTCGATTCTAATAACGTGTACGCAGAAATGTCTCTTAAGGTTGTTGAAGATTTCAAGGAAAAACTTGAAGTAGGAGATTCCAGTAGTTGTTTGAAGAATTTTGATGGAATAATGAAGCAGGAGAACAAGGAAAAAATTGGAGACCAGGAAGTTTTCGATGATGAGGTAAATAATGGAGAAGAAGAGGAGTTTTCTTTTGTGTGTACGAATGTTATAGGATCTCCGATTAGCGCCGAAGTTGCTTTTCAGAATGGTCGGATCCGTCCAATGTTTCCAATTTTCAACCAAGATTTATTCGACGATGAGGACGACGGAGATTTTTCAAAAGGTAAAGAGTCATCGTCTCTACGACCGCCATTGAAAAATTTCTTCAACGAGGAACAAGATCCTCACCGTCACCGATTCTCATCTGTTTCTGCATCAGATCAGTCGGAGTTTTTTCCGTACCCACCGTTCTCTGTATGGCCAGGCAAAAAGGCGATGGATGCCTCGCCGAAGCTTTGCAAGAGAAGTAATTCCACAGGATTCTCGAAGCTACGGAGGTTCAGAGATTTGGTTCTTCGAAGTAACAACGATGGAAGAGATGCGTTTGTGATCCTAAACACTAACTCGACGAGCAGCGAACCGGCTAAGAAAATTACAAAGGCCGAGAAAATGGAGGAGAAGAAAAACCTCCGTCAGCAGTCCACTACGAAAACGAAGACCAAGGCGAATAAAGGTAAAACGACGCCGTCGGCTCCCGAGAAGCATTACATTAGGAACAGAGCAAAAAGGGAGGAAAGTAAACGGAAAACTCATCCACCTTATCGGGTTGGATTTTTCACCGATGTGAACGCCTGGACCCGAAATATTCTTTTGATCTTGGCTTTTCCGTATTGACCTTAAAAAGAATGATTCCATTCGTCGATTAATTTATGTAAATGGCAGAGAATGCTAAGTCTCAAGGTTCTGTTCTTACTTCTTAGGGGTTTGCAGTTGGGAGTTCTTGTAGATCTTCTAATAACTTAGGTTGCTATTAAAATTATATGTTTATGTAAATTGAATTAGTTTATCATATTATTTATATGCAAATTAATAACAATAATAATGCATATCTTATGCTCTTTTCGATCCATTACATATTATATATATATAGCTAGATTAGATAATAGCAAGTGTATTTTTTTTAAGCATAATAAATAAATACTTTTATTAATATAAATATAATTTAAAAATTATAAGAAGTTACCATAAAAAATAATAATTTAAGAATTGTATATAGATTTAATTGAATAATAGTGATATAGTTATTGAGTTTTTAGCACTTATATATCTATTCTTAAATTCAATAATAAGATTGTAAAATTTTATGGGAGAAATTCTTATCATTATTACTTCACTGGTACATGTTGATTATAATCTATAATATATATATATAAATCTGCAATTATTGGTAATAAATATTGTAAATGGTGGCAAAGAAAATTACCAGCTAGAAAAATTACATTTTGATAAATACTTGATTAAGTAACTAATAAAAAATCATTAAGAAGTAACTTTAAATACAATTTTTTTTTTAACTTTTGATTGTATAATTGAGGAATTTTATTAAATTATTTTATATGAATAACTACAAGCTTGTCTCAATTTTTTTTTTAAATTTTTGAAGATAATAATTATTTTTTATTAAAAATAGTAATTTTTTTTTGCTACATAATAAAAAATACTTTGAAATAAAGAAAAGAACAATTTGTTAAAAATATTTTATTTTTAATATAATTGTTCGTAAATAATAAATTTTATAATAATTATAATACGAATAAAAACCAATAATTTAAAGAAAAACAGCTTTTAAGAAATTAAAATTAAAAAGTTGGATTTTTATTTAAAACAATGAGAGGTAGTTTTTGAAAGTTAGCAAAACATTATAGCATGTTTAGCCAATAAACTCAAAAAACGTTTTTTAGTTTATAAAATAAAAAATTGTTCTTAAAAACAAATCAAAGTTTTTTACCGTATTTTTAAAAACTATTTTCAAAAACAAATTGTTTTTAAAACTTAAAATTTATAGAACAACTCAGAGCTGTTTTCAATGTTTTTAAAACATATTTTCTTGAAACATAATAAATATCTATAATTATATGCTAAATTACATGGTTTTAAACAATTTGATCAAACAATATAATCATTTTTTTGTTTTGTTTTTATTTTTTAAAATAATTTATTTAAATAATAGTCAAATAATTCATTATTTTTAAAAACTATAGAAAATTGTTTTTAAGTTATGATTAAAAAATAGTTTTTGAAAATGATTTTTGGGTTAACCGGACAAATAGGCCCTTAGTTTTTGAAAGTTGAAAAACATTATAAAAAAATTTAGAAGCAATTTTTTATACAATTATGGATGCATTTATTAGGAATAATGGAAAAGGTTTCAATATATATGAGATTGTCAGTGATTCGATATAATTAAAAATTGATTTTACATTTAGTGACATACTTCTTATTTATGTTATTATTTATGTTATGTAACAAAATTTAACTAATTACTTAAACAATTGAAATTGTTTTTAGAAGAATAATCTTTTTATCTTAAACAATAATATAAATCCAATAACAAACATTTTGAAGAAATTATAGGCAACTTAATCTTCGTAAATTGTTATTAGTTTTTTTTTGTTTTTGTTTTTTAATGAACTACAGTTGGTTTAAAAAAAGAAAATAGAAAGGAAAATAAATAAAATTAAAATTGTTTTAAAGCATTTTAAAAGGAATCAATTTAGAAAGGAAGGAAAAAGATAGTTATTAAATTTTTTTATTTTAGAAAAGTTAAATAATTATTTTTTTTGTTTTGCAGTAAAGGTGGTTTCTAAAAATGAAGTTACTTGTGGTTATTTTAAAAATGGTTAGTTTACATAAAATAGACAATTCAAAGGAATCAAAATATGGTATATTATGCAAGCAAAATCAGGAAATTAGTATTATTAGAAATGATCTAAAAAATATATGTAAAAATGATTTTTGCTTGTTTTTAAAACAATGAGTAGAGAAGAGTAGTTAGAGAGCAAAAATAAAACAATGATATTTGCTAAAATACAGTGTAAAAAGTACGATCTACTGTCATTTATAGTTAAAGTTACAATACTCATAATAAAATTTTAATTATGTTTTTAAAGAATAGAGAAGGAAAGGTGTTAAAAAAAAACAATTGTTTTGAAATGCATTGTAATAAGATGAAAAGATTTTATAGAAAGAATGGAAATGCATTGTAATAAGTTTTGAAATCTAACGATAAATTAAATAAAATCTTTCCAAAAATTAGAATAAATAAAGGAAGCATTATAAGATTTTTTTTCCAAATTTTGATAAAATATGGAATGACACAAGGTTTTTCAAACCTTATAAGTTCTAAAAATGTTCAATTAATAACCAAAGAAGACAAACTACAAAATAATTTTATTAAAAAAATATCAATCA
This sequence comes from Hippophae rhamnoides, assembly GCA_033030585.1. Taxonomy (NCBI): domain Eukaryota; kingdom Viridiplantae; phylum Streptophyta; class Magnoliopsida; order Rosales; family Elaeagnaceae; genus Hippophae; species Hippophae rhamnoides. Next base: position 20,595,627 of record CM065438.1, on the reverse strand, counting down.
AAAGTTTTCTTAGTTATTTATCTCACAAATATATATAAGAATTAAAATAGTTAATAAATTAAATATAATTATTGAAAAATTAATTATATCTTAAAAATTAATAACTTTTACGTGCTCTAATAGAAAAGGAATAAATATCCTGAAGAAATGAAACTATTTCTTTTTTTAGATTTTTAGCCTCAATTTATGAGCCTATTTTCACCTATAATATTCAAAATTTGAAAATTCATATTTTTATAATTAATGTGTCTCGTTAAGTCATCTTTTCAATACAATTTGAATCAACTTCATCAAATATCATATGTTAAAAATATTGCCATAAATACGAAAGATGTTCAATAATATTTTTCAAATTAAGATTTTATTTTGATCACTTTTTGTGGTCCACACCTAAACAATCTAACATTTCTAACACAAGTTCAAATAACTTGCAAATGAGCTTATTAAGTAACTCTTTAAATAATAAATCTAATTGAAATATAATTCTTTGGTGATGTTGCTTGACCTTTTACTTTTAAATTCATCAACAAATTTGAAACTACAAATCCCAAAGCATATACTATCTTAAATACCACCAAATAACCAAAAAGGAAAAAAAAGTTGAAATTTTGAAATTTGATCCAAAATTATGCCTTAAATAAGAAATTACAAATAACTAAAAAAGAAAAAATAACATGGTTTGAATTCTAAAAAAATAATGAAAAGTAAAGGAATAGGAAGAATCTTTTGATACTCCTTGGATTGTATCATTCTCCATTCTCTAAAATGATTTGTTCTCGAATTTTTAGTAATTGACTCTAAATTTCATATTTCTGTAAAAAGGTAATAACAATGCGAGGCAAAAATTTGTGAATAATAAATAAAAATGCATTTTTGTTCACTTGCTCGTATGTTTTCTCTCTTTTCAATTAACTCTTTTTTTTTAATTCTTTTGATTTTTATTGACTTTTTTTTTTCTTTTCCTTGCTTACTACAAGAAGCTTGAACTTTGTTAATAGCAACCAAAGATTCACTTTCCATCAATGCTTTTGATATCCCAAACTCGAAGGCAACCTTGACACAATCTCGTAAGGAAAATAACTCAACTATAAGAGAAAACTCCATATAGAGGATTCATGAAGTCCTAGTGCGACGAAACCTTTATAATCATTGTTAAGAGTATAGAGAGATGAGAAAAAATAATGATTTAATGTTGTAATTGGTATGTATTAGAATGTATATAGAGAATCTTATTTATAGGGTTGTAACAAGTGTAGTACAAATGAAGTAATACAAGTGTAATACAAGTGAAGTAGTACAAGTGTAATACAAGTGAAGTAGTACAAGTGAAATATAAGTGTAGTATAAGTAAAGTACAATATCTATTGAAGTACAATATCTATTGAAGTACAATATCATATATAACTTAACATCCCTTCTTCAAACTCAAGGAGGAAGAGAAACAATCAACTTGAGTTTAGAAACTAAGTCTTGAAATCTGTCTGATTGATGAGATTTGGTGAAGATATTAGCTGTTTGTTCTATGAAGGATATTGATTTGAGACAAACAGTGTCTTGAAGAGCATGTTGATGAACAAAGTGACAATCAATCTCGATATATTTTGTTCGTTCATGAAATACATTATTATAAGCAATCTAAATAGTGATGAGTGCTCAAAAAGCACTAAAATTACCATGATTTTATGCACATTAATTGATTAAAAATATATATTTATATGTTTTATCATATATTTATATAAATTTGTCTTTTCGGAATCACGGGTATTTTTATTGTTTTTCAGGTATTTTCGCTTAAAAACGTCACTTAAAGACTCAAATAGGAATTAATTTAATTAACCAAATTAGTTGTCAACCCCACCCATAGGTGTTAATTGATTTGTTTAGTTAACAAAGAATATCTAACCCCACCAAAGGTGGTATTCATACAAAAAAGGGAGAATCAATAAATATCAATTCATATCTTTAATAACCTATATAATATGAGCAAGCATAATTAACTTAGTTATTATATCCATAAATACTCCACTATTTATAAAAGATAAAATTTGCATGAATGTTTATTGAATCTATGTTTATTTTTATGTAAGTAGATTAAAACACAAAAAAACCAAAATATCGTGACAGGATGTTTAGGATTTAATTTCGTTTTTAAAAGTTTGAATAATAAATTAAAAACCACATACATTCCTTCCTTAGATCGACCTTGGGAGTATACTTATCATTTTATACGAAATGATTCGTGCACTTACGAGAGTTTTATAAATATAAAACCAAAGTATTGGCAGGATCGGCGATGCCGGTTTTCGCTCATCAAAGTTTTTGACAATCCCGATTCTGCTCATCAAATAACACTCTGATTGTCACAATATATGATAGTTGTGGTTGATTAGAAAACACCCATATCAACAAGTAGCTTGCAAAGTCAAAGAAGTTTTTGAGTGGTGTCAATAAGAGCGTGATATTCAGCTCTAATGCTAGATCGTGAAGTGAGAGATTGTTTCTTGCTTTACTAAGATATGAAAGAGTTTCCAAGAAAGAAACAATATCAGTGGTATAGCGACAATCAATAAGGTCACATACCCAATCAGTATCAGAGTAGGCAGAAAGAAGAAGATTATACTTGTTAGAGAAGTGAAGACCGTGAAACATGGTGCCTTTGATGTAGCGAAGAATGCGAAGAACCATAGTATAATGGGTAGACCGTGGAGCAGATATGAATTGACTAACCAAATAAACAACATAAGCGATGTCAGGATGAGTGATTGTGAGATACATAAGACTGCCAACTAGTTGTTTGTATAATGTGGCATCTGAGAGAATAGTACCATCTAATAGAGTAAGTTTGACATTTGTTTTTAGAGGTGTTGATGTAATATTGTGATCAGTCAGGCCAACCCGATTAAGAATTTTGAAAGAGTACTTTGCTTGAGAGATATAGTATCCTTGAAAATCAGAAGAGATTTCTAGGCCCAAGAAGTAGTGGAGACAGCCAAGGTCTTTCATTTCAAATTGATGGCTCAAAAACTGATTAAGATCAATAATGCTAGTAGAGTCATTCCCTGTTATGATCATATCATCTACATAAAGGAGTAGAAGTGTAACACTTATGGGGTCTTCCAAATAATGAGATTAGAGTCATAATTACTAAAAGTGAAGCTAAAGTTAGTAAGTGTAGAGCTGAACTTGGAAAACAAGCCCGATGACCTTATTTGAGGCCATAGAAAGCACGAAGAAGTTTGCATACTTGATGAGATGAATAAGTGTATCCAGAAGGAGGTTTCATACAAACTTCCTCGGTTATGTTTCTATTGCGAAAAAACATTTTTGACATCCATTTGAAACATGTTCCAATTTTGGGCAGCAACAACAGTAATGATATTGCGAACAGAGGTGAGGCAAGCTACAGGTGCAAAGCTTTCTTCATAGGCGATGCCATATTTCTGTGTAAAACCCTTTGTAACCAGATGAGCTTTATATCATTCCACGGACCCATCTAAATGAGTTTTGATTTTGAAAATCCACTTACAACCAATCATAGATTTATTAGATGAAAGCTCAACAAGATCCCATGTATGTGCTTTTGTTAAAGGCTGTAATTCATCTATCATAGCTTGCTACCAATTAGGGTTAGAACTAGCTTCTCGATAATTTTGGGGTTCATGATGATACAAAATAGTATAGAAACATTGGTAATCACGAAGATGAGAGGAAAGATTACTTACATGAGTAGACAATAAAAGTGATGACTCTACACAAACAAGTGGTTGGGATTCAGAGGATGTTGTAATAGTAGGATCAATAGAAGGAACAGACACATCTGGAGAAGCCATAGTAGACGGTAGTGTGGGTAATGGAGCAATGTCAGAAGGAAATAGATTAATAGTTGGGTCATTAAAAAATGAGAGTGAGGTAGGAAATGAGACATGAAATGGGGAAAAAGAAGAAAACATTTTATTTTCCTAGAAGATGACATGATGAGAGATGTATAATCATGAGAGAGAAAGTCCTAACAATAATAGTCTTTATGTTATATTCTATACCCTAAGAAACAACAAAGACGAGCATGAGGTTCCAATTTATTGCGTTCATGAGGGTGAAGAAGAACAAAACAAGCATGTGAACACGATTGATGGTATAAACATCTGTAAGAGCTACTTCATCCTAAAAGCATTTAGGACAAGAACTAGAAATGAAGAGAGTGCAAACAGTATTAAGAATGTGTCTATGTTTTTGCTCAGTTCTTCCATTTTGTTAAGATATGTTAGGATAAGAATATTGAGAGAGTGTGCCATTTTTTGAAGAAATTTTTTAAAATTTGTTTCTTTATATTCCATTGTATTATCAGCTCTAAGAAATTTGATAGTTTGAGAAAATTGGGTTTTAACCATTTGGGCAAAAAATCATAATAAATTTTAGGTAGTTCAGATCTATATTTCATGAGAAAAATCCATGTGAATCTTGAATAATCATCAATAAAGATGACAAAGTAAACACATTCCTCATAGTAGGATGTGGGGATAGACCCCAATAATTAAATTGAATTAAATTAAAAGAGGAGACAAAGTAGAATCACTTTTATTAAAACATAAAGCATGTTGTTTTCCCAATTGACAAGGAAAACAATTTACACTATTAGAAGTAGAAATAGATCCTAATTTACTAGAAGATGCTAAGGGAGGAAGATGTCCTATAGACGTATGTCCTAGACGAGCATGCCATAGGTTGATAGGAGTAGTAGAAGTAGTAATAAAAGGACGAGGAGAATTGGGTAGATGAAGGTTGATAAGTTCAAATAGTCATCTAACCTTATGGCCTACCTCAAGGACCTATCCTGTTTGTGGATCCTGCACACGACAACCAAAAAAGGAAAAAGTAATAGTAAGACCAAGTTCACATAATTGACCAACATAGATAAGATTTAGAGTAAGGTTGAGAATATGAAAGGTGTTAGAAAGTGATATAGAAGATGTGGAAACTTGACCTATAGCATTAACATACATATATGAACCATTAGTAGTTTGAATTAAAGGTTTGGAGATGGAAGATTGTATGGGAGAGAAGATGTGAGTATCATGAGCCATATGGTTACAACAAGTAGAATCAAAATATCATAAAGATTTACCTGATGTGAGAGATAAGACAATCAGAGGAGGATTATTAGATTTTGTGATGACATGTTTAAAAACACCTTCGAGTTCTTGAGTGGAGACGGTAAATTTTTCATGATTATTCTTAGAAACAACAGCAATGATAGATGAGTTACTAGTTTTACCTGAAACATTTTGATAGAGATTCTGATAGGGATGCCGAGAGAAATCTATTTGAAAGTGTCATGGATCCTTTTTGTGATAAAATATACATACCCGAATGGGACATGTGATAAGTTCATAATTGGGGTTTTGGTAGTAGGCGTAGCCTTGCTGTTTGAAGCCCTCTTTAGAACCTTCTTTAGGGAGATAAGAGATAGTGGCTAAAACAAAATCTGTAGTATGAACTTTGAAAACCCCCATCCAAGTTTCTTCAAAGCGAAGCTCAATCACAGTAGTATCTAAAGATAGAAAATGAATGTGATGAAGTAAGGAAGCCTGAACAAGTTCAAACTAATCATGGAGAGTCATGAGAAAAATAACAAGACGTTGATGATTACGGTAAGTTGCAAAAATATCACCATCAATTTTGTTTGTCCAAGTTGGTTTAGAGAGAACAAATTGATCCCAAATAGCATAATTTTAGAAATAAATTGGTAAATTATTTAATCAGACCTTTAACGTTTAGTAAGAAGATCTATCAAAAGTTGATATTGATTGGTCAAATCTATGGTAGTGAAACAAGCCTCAAGAAATTTCCAAACTTCCTTGGCAGTGTAAAAATGCCTAAATTCACCATGGATGAAGGGTAGAGTGGTGTTGCAGAACCAAATAATAATTTGATGATGGTTACTCAACCAGTCTTCAAGACATTCAGTAAATAAGAAGTCTATTTTGGTGGTTTTTTATGGGAATAGAGATATCACCAGTTATGAAACGCCAAAGCTTGTGTCCTTTCAAGAAACTCTTCATTGCTTGTGTCCAAGATAGGTAGTTAGTATTATCAAGGGTGGTAGAGATTGGTTTGGGGACATCATTTCTATCCATCTTAAAGGAATAATAGAGGAAATATAAAGGAACAGTATAAAGGAGTTTATATAGATAAAAAATAACCTTAAAAATGGAAAGAGGAGTCGAAAACAAACCTAGAACCGGTTTGAATAGGTGGAGACCCAGCTGGGATGGTGTTGTACCGGAGCTGTGAAGAGAAAACAATATGGTGAACCTGGTATAATGAACCGAATCTGGTGAACGGAGTTTGGTGAACCAAGTTGGGGTTTAGCTGGAGTATGGGTCGGATGCGACTGGAGCACGGATTAGGCGTGGGTTACGGTGCGGATTCGGAACTGGTTGGGCCTGAAATTTGGTTAGTGCATGGGTTTTGGGAATAGATTCTTTGGGTGGCACATAAAAGCGCACGATGGGTTATTTTGGGTTGATTTTGGTGGTTTTGGAACTTTCTAGATGAGACGAGTCTGATGATAGTATTTTGGCTTTGATTGAATTAGTATAGGTGATAGTGGTTTACTGTGATGAAGAGAAGCAAAATTTTGATAGAAATTCTAGAGGTATATGAGAGGCTCTAATACCATGTTAAAAGTATAAAGAGATAAGAAGAAATAATAATTTAATGTTGTAATTGGTGTGTATTAGAATGTACATAAAAAACCCTATTTATAGGGTTGTAACAAGTGTAGTACAAGTAAAATAATACAAATTTAGTACAACTGAAGTAGTACAAGTGTAATACCAGTGAAGTATAAGTGTAATATAAATGAAGTACAATATCATATATAACTTAACAATCATGAACCACAATACCAATTCCTATTATCTTGATGATTCATCCAAAGGACTTAATATAATATATATTTTGCCATAAGAACTTAATATGATATATATTTTGCCAAAATGCTTACCATAACAACACATGATATTAAAAATGATTAAATAATTTGATCAATTCATTTTAATTGAGAAAGATTGATAAATTTTGTAATCAGATCAAATTCGAATTAAAAAGTATACAATCCGTTCAGATTTGGATCGAATTCAGATTGATAGATTGTATATTTAAATATTATACATATTATAATTACATTATATTACTATTTTAGTTTAAAAAATCAATATAAATCTTTATAATAATTTAATAATTTAATAATTTTATAGATATATTTTTTATTCTTTTGATTTCTTAGTTGTAACTATAAATAATAAATTTTGTTATAAATACACCAATTTAAAATTTATATCTTCTATATGTCGTATTTTATATATGATAATAATTCATAAATAAATTTTAATATCAATCTAACTTTATTCATTACAAAAAATATCTAATTTATTCGGAATGATTTTATTATCGGATCGGATTCATATTAAAAACTTTCAAATTTAATTTGGATTAAAGTTTAATTAAAAAGAAAATTTTAATTGGCTGCTTAATTATGCATGATATTTTTAACTAAATCAATTCAAAGTCACAATTTAAAAAAATGAATATATATATATATATTAAAAATTCAATCTGCTGCTTAATTATGCATGATATTTTTCCCTAAATCAATTCAAAGGCACAATTTAAAAAATAAAAACATAAATATATTAAAAAGATAAGCATAAATCTAATCGTATTAATGTTAATTATTTAAAATTTAAGATTTAGGTTTAAAATTTAAGGTTTTATAAATAAAATGTTATTAATATTAAGTTAATATTTTCTTATTTAAAATATACGCTTTTAGTTACTCAACCTTTATTTTTATAAGTAAATAACGCAGTATCCAACCTGCTTCTTAGTATGACATAGTTCATTGGCATCTACCCGAGCATTAAAAGGAAAAAGGGTATGAAAGTTATGTACTATCCAAAAGTTAGCACCCTTCTTCTAGCTAGGTTAAAAGAAAGGAAAATTCACGGCGAAAAGAAGGGTGGATGCAAAATTATAACCCCTTTAGGGGTTTTTTTTTTATAATAATTAATTTTTGTACGATAGTTTAAAAATGATCACAAGTTGATTTTTTTTTTAAATAGGTAAAATCTTATCTTAAATTTAAAAGCAAAATTTTTAATTAATTTTATTTAAAATATATATATATTAGCTCTATTTTACAAAAAAATAATTATTATAAACATAAAAAAATATTAACATCTTATAAATTTATAATTAATTTTAAATACATAAATATTTTTTATCATATTATATATTAAAAAATTTATTTTAAAAAATAAAAAATAATTTATTTTATAATAAAATAAATATAAATTTATACATATATTGAAAATCATATGTTAAATATTTTGATAATTCATAAATAATATAATATATTATTATTATTAATTATAATTATATTTAATAAATAATTATAATATTTAATTATAATTATAATATAAAAAATAATATTCATAAAAATAATTAAATTATAAAAAAAAATTTGAAACCTCTCTATCCAACTTTTTACAATATACAATACAAACATAACACATTATATCATAAAATTTGTGTGAAAATATTAACTAATATAATATTATTAGCCCAATTTTTATAATTTATTTTATAATAATAATAATTATTAATTTTGTAATTATTTTAAGTTAATTTATAATAAAATTTTGATAAGTTATTTGTTATAATAAATTATATATTTATTATTAAATAAAAGATGAGAGGTGAAAAGAAAGAGAAAAAAAGAAAGAATGTTTTAAGCGTGGGGAAGAAAGAGAATAAAATGTAAAAAAAGAAGATAAAAAATGGGAGCGTGCATAGTGCAAATGAGAGAGACAATGTGATAAAAATTTTGGATACTGTAAATTTTCTTTTACCTATTTTTAAATTAAATTTTATATACACCTTTTTTTAAACTATAATAATTAATACGGTCATTTTATAAAAAAAAAAAAAAACCTAACTTTTAAGCACTATCTTTTTCTCTTGTTGACCTTCTTATTTTATTACCTGCAAAACGTCAAGTAAATTGCGCTGCAGAACAAAATTGGGAAAAGGGTTGTCAAATTCTTTAGTTACAAGTGAGCATTAGTCCTTTGGTATATAAAGACATTTTTTTTTCTATTGTTAATACAAAAAGGTTCATAAAACGAGAAAATTAAATTTAAGTAAAATTTATAATATTATTATTTATCATGTATAATTAAAATATTATTATTTATTTAAAATTAAAATTAAAATTAAAATTAAAACTAAAAGAAATAAACCATACTATAGTGTTAGGATGATTATCGAGTAAGAAAATAATAATTAAAATGATAATTATAATTTGTATTAATAAAATTATATATAAATTATGTGATAAGTTTAATTAAAAAAATATTTAAAAATTAATTTTATCTTTACTCGATCATTTTTTTAAAACTAATACGTTAAAAAGATATATTTTTAAACTATAAGAATAAACGAATTAAATAACTTAATCTAAAAAAAATCATTACTAGCCTTTCTTAACGAAATAAACTTGAATATTCTTTATTTATGTTTTTAACTAGAAAGCTCTAGAAAGGAGTAATATTGTGACTTGTGAAGCTATGAAAGTAGTAGATATTAACAAACATACAGACTAGATTGTAGAAAGGAATAATGTTGTGATACTAGTAGCAGATAAAATACTTCAAAACACCGTTCAACTATTCAATGTTACCTATGAGTTAATTATCTAAGGGTTCTATATAAAATTTTCTAAAATTCAATTAATAGTAATTTTTTATCCACGTTAGTGGTGTTACTTCCCTATTAATGCTACATAACATTACTCGTAGTAGTATTAGTAGTGGATATTAGCGCAACATAAGCATATTACGGTATAAGGCTAAATTTGATAATTGCTTCATAACTTTTTCTTTTTTTATTTGGTACATTGGATCTACAAGTGAAATTGGTGGGAAAGAAGCTAAAGTGACTCTACAAGTGAAACATGGAGAATTAGGGTATCAGAATGATATGGTTATGCATAAATGATAAAAGAATGGCGAAAAAGTATTACATATGTAGACACATTCTTGTCCATCGATCCGGTCTGGTTTTGGTTAAAAATATTTAACCGGATCGGACCGTTTATATTACTCGGATTGGACCAGATCATTTGAAATGATTTTAATTAATATAAATTGAACCAGACCGTTTGATTTATAAAACCGTTCGATCCGGTCTTATCCAGTCTGATTTTCGATTTGATTCGGTTTTTGGACATCTTTAATGAGAAATAATGTGAAAATTTTAATATATTATTAAACCAATTCGACCGGTTTAAAAATTAATACAAATCAGATCGGATCGTTTGATTTGTAAAACCGTTCAGTTCGATCCGGATCGGTTTATGGACACGTCTAAAGTGTAGACAATATCAATAATTATAATTTAGAAGAGACATACCACATGTTGCATTAAAGAATTTATGCTTAAATGGAGATGTTTTGACCTTTGGAACCATAAAAATTGCAAAAGCCTCGGTACCATTACGGCATTACCAACAGTATAACGAAAAAAAGGAAACATCAGATATTATCTAAATAGATGTAGGAAGAAAAGAAAAGAAGAAAAAAAAAACGCTAGCACGCAGACGAGCCCAAGTAACAAACTAACAACAATAAATACTTATCACAACCACTATGCTCTAATTGTCTACACACAAAATAATTATAATAATAATAAAAAAACAAAAGGCTCAAGTCGATTTTTTTTACAAGAAATGCCATTTATTAAAAAAAAATTATATGAACACATCAATTAAAATGTTCTAACAATTACTCAATCATCTCACGTTTATAATTTTACATCTAATCAATAATTAACATACTACTTAATCCATACAACAAATTGATAGATGCATATAACACTACTAATTTTTTTAATAGAATATGATAACAGCTTGGATATATGTTATATGCAACTTTATTGCTAGAACTTGCTAAGTAGAAGCAAGCTGACCTAACAAAGTTAATGATAATTAAGTTACAACTGATTGGGGCAATGCAATGGATTTCGTACCATAGAGGCATCATGTTAATATATTAATATCATTTATATCCTATGCTACTAAACAAAACAGATTTTCTAGAACAAACCACAAAACCCATTTGCTTCTTAAACCCTCACTCTTCTTCTTTTATATATATATATATATATGTTTTGTTTCTGCCAGAAGTTGTAGCTGAAGAAAAGAGAGTGCTGCCGCAAGATAGAAAATAAAGAGAGCTCCAAGATGCTTAATTAAAGAGCAAGAAGAAGAAGAAAAATTTCGGTGGCTGATTTTTTTATTTTCAACTAAGAAATCTCCTATTTTTCTTCTCAAATTTTGGAGAGCAGATTAGAAGAAATGTAACACGCATTAAGCTCATTTTATAATAATATTTGATTTAATAATAAGTTTGTTGATTTATTTTGCTATATATTACCAGTATATTATAGGAAGATATTTTCTGAGTATATTTAGTTTTGATATATTTTGTGAAACTCTCTGAATATTGGTATTTGTATCTCCATTTGATTATTAATAGATTTTTCCTCGGTGTGTCGTCGTTAGTGGAGTAGACTTTTCACATTGAAAAGTTGAACCACTTAAATCATTGTGTGTCATTTATTCTTTCTCGCTGATTATTATTTTTGTATTACCTATAATTATTTATTTGTGCAACCAAATTAGACCCAAACTTTGCTTCTACAAGTGCTAATTTATAACAAATTGGTATCAAAGCATTGGGTTATTCTATTATTTATTGAGACTGATCAAGTTTGTTCTTTTGGATTTATTTTGAGCTTCTAGTTATCTGATTGGTTTCATATTTACTAAGTTGTGCTTCTATTTATTTAATATTGGGTTTTCTGTCATGGTGGCAAAATACAAAATTGAGAAATTCAATATTAGGAATGATTTCAGTTTATAACGTATGAAGATGCAGACTGTATTAGTTAAAGAAGAGCTCGTTAAGATGCTTGACGGCAAAGATAAATTGTTAGAAAAATTAACTGATGAAGAAAAAGATGCATTAATGGAAAATGCTCTCAGTTTAATTCAATTATCCTTGTTTGATGAGGTATTACGCGAGATTGGTGATGATGAATTTCCTGCTGGGTTATGACTTAAATTGGAGAATTTGTATATGACCAAATCTTTAACAAGTCGGTTATATTTGAAGCATCATTTGTATACATTCAGAATGTCAGAAGGTACACCTTTACATGATCACCTTGATAAATTTACTAAAATTATTCATGATCTAAAAAATGGTGGTGTTAAGATTGATGATGAGGATCAAGCCTTAGTTTTGTTATGTTCTTTACCTCATTCATTTGAACATTTTGTTGATACCATGTTGTATGGGCGAGACACTATTTCTTTGGAGGATGTCAAAGCAGCTTTGAATTCCAGAGAGTTGAAGAAAAATGTGTCTATAAGCAACAATGATAATAGCAATGGTTTATTTGTTAGAGGTAGAAATCAAGAAAAATGCATAAGCAATAATAGAGGCAAGTCTAGATCCAAATCTAGAAAAATAAAAGATAAATGCAACTATTGCCATCAGGAAGGGCACTGGAAAGTAAATTTTCTGAAAGTCAAAGCTAAAGGAAAATCTGCCACAACGTCTTCTGGTACTAATGGTGCTGTTGGTGTTGCAGATAGTTCTGGTTCCAATGGTGAAAATGTTCTATCAGTATCTATTGGTTATCCTATAAATGTTTGGATTCTTGATTCGGGTTACACTTACCATATGTGCCCCAGTAGAGACTGGTTTGCTTCTTATCAGTTTATTGATGATGGTGTTGTCTTGATGGGAAACAATATGTCTTACAAGGTTATTGGTATTGGTACTTTTCAAATTAAAATGCATGATGATATTGTTAGGAATTTGAAAGATGTTCACCATGTTCCAGATTTGAAAAAGAACTTGATATCTTTGGGTACTCTTAATTCACAAGGCTACAAGTATGTATCTAAAGGTGGAGTTTTAAAAGTTAGTAAGGGTGCTCTCATTTTTATTAAAGGGAAATTGTCATGTGGTCTCTATATGCTTCAGGGTAGCACTATTATTGACAGTGTTTTAGTTTCGTCCTCATCAAATCAAGATTCAGATACTACTCGATTATGGCATATATGGCTTGAGATGCTTATTTTGAGAAAACTATATTTGCTTGGTGGTCAAAAAATTGGAAAGCTTGATTTCTATGAGCATTGTGTCAATGGAAAGCATCGCAAGGTCAAGTTCAGTACATCCATCCAAAAAACGAAAGGTACTGTTGATTATATTCATTCAGATTTTTGGGGTCCTTCTCGTGTTGTGTCTAAAGGTGGTGCCTGGTATATGTTGACTTTTATTGATGAATTCTCTCGTCATGTTTGGGTGTATTTTCTGAAGAATAAGAATGATGCGTTCTCAAAATTTGTGAAATTCAAGGCTTGTATAGAAAATCAAACAAGTAAGAAAATCAAGCATTTGAGGACTGACAATGGTTTGGAATTTTTTGAAAGTCAGTTTAATGAGTTTTGTGAAAGAAATGACATAGTGAGACATTCTACTGTGCATCATACACCACGATAAAATGGAGTAGCAGAACGTATGAATAGGACTCTCTTAGAAATAGCTCGTTGTATGCTCTTTCAAATTGACTTGGATAAATCTTTTTGGGTTGAAGCTTGTAACCATGCTTGCTATTTGGTGAATCGGTCTCCATCAAATGCAATTGAGTTAAAGATTCCATTTTGAGGTATTCTTTAGTACTCCTGCTAATTATTCTAATTTGAAAGTTTTTGGTTGTTTTGCTTATGCTCATATTAATGATGGTAAACTCGAGCTTAGGGCATTGAAATGCATATTTTTTGGGTATCTTTCTGGGGTGAAGGGTTATAGATTATAATGTGTTGAACCCAAGTCACCTAAAATTTTGATTAGTATGGATGTTAAGTTTGATGAGTTTTCCATGTTAGAAAAGAAAAAGAAGTCTATTGTTACAAGTAAAGACCACGGTGTTAGTGAGCAGGTAGAGCTTGAGAGTAGAGCTCATAATCAAGTGCAAAAGGGCACTTCAGATCAACCATCTGTGGATGAGATAGATGATTATGCTCATGATGTAGCAGAAGAGTAACACGAGTAACCATATAGTATTGCTAAGGGTAAAGGAATAAGAAAGATTCGATGCCCTCAGAGGTACGCAGATGCAGATGCAGACTTAGTTTCTTTTGCATTGTTTGTGGTAGAATCTATTGAGGTGCATGAACCTTCTAGTTATTATGAAGTTGTTACTTGTGATGAGTCTGTTCAGTGGCTGGTTGCTATGAATGAAGATATTGAATCACTTCATAAGAATCATACTTGGGAATTAACAAAACCGCTTAAGGGCCATAAGATTGTTGGAAATAAATGGGTCTTCAAGAAAAAGGAAGGTATACCTGAGGTTGAAACAACTAGGTTTAAGGCACGTGTTATTGCAAAGGGTTATTATCAAAAGAAGGGTATTGACTTTAATGAAGTATTTTCACCTGTTGTGAAACATAGCTCTATTTGTGTGTTGTTTGTTATTATTGCATTGTTTGACATGGAATTAGAAAAAGCTTGATGTCAAGATAACCTTCTTACATGGTGAGCTTGAAGAACAAATATATATGCATCAACCAGATGGATTTGTTGTTCCAGGTAAGGAAAATTATGTTTGTTTATTGAAAGAGTCTTTATATGGATAGAAGCAATCCCCTAGACAGTGGTATAAACGATTTGATTCTTTTATGATTGATCATAGTTACTCTAGGAATGATTATGATAGTTGTGTTTATCATAAAAGACACTATGATGGTTCATCCATTTATTTGTTGCTTTATGTTGATGACATGCTTATTGCTTCTAAGAATAAGTTTGAGATTCAAAAATTAAAGTCTCACCTTAGTGGTAAATTTGAGATGAAATATTTGGGTGTAGTAAAGAAAATTTTGGGCATGGAAATTTACAGGGATAGACAAGCGTGCAAGCTTTATTTGAATCAGAAAAATTATATTGAAAAGGTTCTTGAACGCTTTGGTATGAAAGAGTCTAAATCTGTGAGTACACTGTTAGATGCACATTTAAGGATTTCTTTTGATTTGTCACCACAGTTAGAAGAAGAAGAGCAGTACATTTCTCAGGTTCCATATGCTAGTGTCGTTGGTAGTTTGATATATGCTATGGTTTGTACTCGTCCAGACATTTCACATGCAATTAGTGTTTTCAACAGATATATGAGTAATCCTGGTAAGAGTCATTGGCAAGCATTGAAATGGATACTTCGGTATTTGAAAGGCACATCTAATTTTGGTTTGGTATATGATGAAAGTTCTAATACAGGTTGTAGTGTTATTAGTTATGTATACTTCAATTATGCTGGTGATTTGGATATAAGAAGATCTTTGACAGGTTATGTCTTTACTTTTTCTCATTGTGCCATTAGTTGGAAGGCTACTTTACAGTCTACAATTACTTTGTCTACAACAGAGTCAGAATATATGGCAGCAGCAGAAGCAATGAAAGAAGCCATTTGACTTAGAGGTTTGGTTTGTGATTTGGGTTTACATCAAGATACTTTTGTTATATTTTGTGATAATTAAAGTGCGATACACTTGACCAAGAATACTATGTATCATGAAATAACCAAACATATTGATGTCAGATATCATTTTGTTCGTGACATTATCTCTCAGGGTGTTATTGTTGTCAATAAGATAGTCAATACAAAGAATCAAGCTGATATGTTAACCAAACCAGTTCTATTTAACAAGTTCAAGCATTGTTAGGACTTGATTGCTATTTGTAGAAGATGATCATCATTCGGGGCTTTGGAGGACAATTATTTGATAATCCAAGAGAATTTCATATTTGAAGAATTTGTTTTTTGTTTTGAACCAAGGTGGAGATTTGTTAAAATTTTGACTCAAAACAGATTTTCTAGCCCAAAGCCCAAAACCCGTTTGCTTCTTAAACCCTCAACTTTCTTCTTATATATATATATGTTTTGTTTCTACCAGAAGTTGTAACCGCCGAAAAGAGAGTGCGGTCGCAAGAGAGAAAATAGAGAGAGCTCCAAGCTGCTTAATTAAAGAGTGAGAAAAAAAAGAAAAATTTCAACCGTTGATTTTTCCATTTTTAGCTAAGGAATCTCCTATTTTTGTTCTCAAATTTTCTAGAGTAGATTAGAAGAAATGTCATATATAGTAAGCTCATTTGTGTGATAATATTTGATTTAATAGCAAGTTTGTTAATTTATTTTGCTATATATTACCAGTAAATTATAGGGAGATATTTTTTGAGTGTATTTAGTTTTGGTATATTTTGTGAAGGTATCTAAATATTGGTATTTGTATCTCCATTTGATTATTAGTGGATTTTTTTTCGATATGCCGTTATCAATGGAGTAAACTCTTTACATTAAAAAATTAAACTACTTAAATCATTGTGTGCAATTTATTTTTTCTCACTGCTTATTATTTTGTTACCCATAATTATTTATTTGTACAACCAAATTGGACCCAAACTTTACTTCCATATGTACTAATTTATAACAATGTTCTATTTTCTTACACCAATTTAAATATTAGTATTCTTTTTAATTATTATATATATATTTATGTATATTGTCATAGTATGCCACATGAATCCTACGGATCAAATTTTACAAGGCCATTGTCGTTAAGAAAGAAAAAACAATTAATATTGCAATTATATCTATTAGGATCAACGTTTCTATTTATGATTACGTCGCCTAAAACACTATCTTCCACCAACATTGCATTTGATAATTGTCGGTCATTTCACGAATTTTAGGCTCGATTTCGGATATTTAGTCACAATTAAAAGTTCAAATATGATCCATTTTTTCATGTTCACACAGTAGTCAAACTAATTTGATTAGTCCAAAGGTAAATTCAGTTAATAAGAATTCAGCTTGTATGTATGATTATCTTGTCAAATATTTTTTGTGAGATAATTGTAAGAGTTCAATCATTTTGGATACTTCTTTTATATTAAATGCCTACAATGTCTTTAAAATTTACCACATAGAACCCGTGTAATATTTTGACCCAAAAAAAAGCATTCAAAAGGGATAAAAGAGTTATCAATATTTATATTGGTTACTAAAACATAATCATTTAATAACATTAGACATAAAGAGTAATAATACATTAGAATATGTACCTCTAGGGTATTAAAAAAAGCATGAGGGAAATTTTTTTTTGAAATTGATAGATAAAAGAAGCAGCCTATTCCTTATTCTTTCTCAACAACAATAGAGAAACCAAACTGTTTAAATCAATTATCTGGTACGATTAATGAGTATGTAAAATCTACTGATGACATGAAAAGTGTTAAATTTGGCCCAAATCCAAAAACATTATTAGCCCAAAACCCAATAATTAATTAAACCCTTACCCTTCTCATCTTAATATAAGCTATAATGTATTTTCTTGAATAGTTGTATTCTTATTATTTTCCCATTGGAATCATCATTATAACTTGTAACATGTTATGTGCATGCATTGTAGAAGAAAATATACTAGTAAAACTGTAGAAAAATATAGTGGTGTTACACTTGCCGATACTAGGCAATTGTGCCCGTCACTTGTAAGCTGAACCAGCAAATTCGTCAACTCTGTCCCAGTTTCAGCGTAAGTCAAAAATTTCAAACCTCAAGTTCGAATTCTTGTACACATTGGAACAATGCTTGTAAATGGGACTCCCATCTGCCGATTCTTTGTGAGTATGGAATCCCTGTTCTATGCACTCTCTCAGGACAGTCATTCCACCTGGGTCAGATAGTTGAAATAGTCCGTATTCCCTAATTGATTCCCTCACAGTAGGTTAAGCATCACAATTCACAATTTCATATGCTGTTAAAGTTAAATCTTCTAAGACATTAACATGGAGATTGTAAGCAATTTCTATTAGTTATCTAACTTCTTTCCATTTATTTGTAGTCATTTGGTAGTCAAATATGTTTCACAAATAGTCGCCTCATCCACCACCTTTCCTCATTTCTTTTTCATTTTGCTCTGTTGAGTGGACTCTCATTTTTTATGACGCACTTATATCCAACAAATATAACATGATATAGGTATAGTACTCAACACTTCATGAAATTAAGTGAAAATAACAGAAAATAGTTGTGTCCAACACCCGGATAGATACACAAAATGGAAACTCCAAATGAGTCAGGAACGAGTTCATGTAACATAGATGTATGTCTGAGATCAATCAGCAGACTAAACAATGACTCGGCAGGACAAAGAATATACGGGCAGCTGACCTCAGAACTGAGAGATAATAACATTATTAATACACTTAAAAGTGTAATGGACGTGTACCTTGAGGTATCAGAAGGAGCCATGACAATAGCAAAAGCCTCAGGTACCATTGCCTGAAAACAATAAAATCAGAGAATGGAAATATAAAATACCATTACCATCCAATTTGCTAAGCTTGCCAAACAGCTAACGAAGAGAAACTGAAAATCATTCACTCTATTATTGAAATGTTGCAAGCTTACAGAAAATATCAGACACCAATCTACTTATATAGCAAACCGTTGTAAATAACTAATGCTCTTGTCTCCTCCTCCTCCTCCTCAAACCGGTGGCTGTGGAACAACCACAATTTGGTACGCAGATTTTGAAACTGAGTTGCACCAAGAGGATTTGTCAAAAAATCAGCAAATTGATCAGAGGAAGACACATGATGCACATCCAAGGCACCAGAAACAACCAGATCACATACAAAATGGTTATCAATCTCGAAGTGTTTGGTCTAGTATGGAGCACTAGATTTTGTGCTAAGTGCTTGGCACTCATATTATCATCAAAGATGAGAGGCTTGAAGTAGTAAACCTCATGAAGTTCAGTCAACAAAGACTGAATCATAACAATTCTATAATAGTACTAGCTAATCGTCAATACTCTAACTCTATGGAAGAACGTGATACAAGTTTTTACTTAAAATTGTGCTAAGAAACAAGGTTATTACCCAGAAAGATACAAAAGAAACTAGTGATGCACCTGTCATCACAATTGCCTACCCAGCCAACATCACTAAATGCCACAAGTTCAAGAGAAGAACATTTGGTCATATGAATACCATAAGTACAAGTACCATTGAGATATCTCAAGAGATGCTTGACTGCAAGCCAGTGATAATCTGTGGGAGCAGCCATGAATCGGCATAATTTGTTCACAGCAAAACTAATCTCAAGCCTTGTGATGGGTGACATATTGAAGAGCACCAACAATGTTGAGATATTGAGAAGGATTAGCCAAAGGTACCCCATCAACTTTGCAAGAGGCCATAGGGGTATCTACATGCTTATAATCTTGCATATCACACTTTTTCAATGGTCCTTGATGCACTTTGCCAAGCAAAGCAAAGATACAGACTATCAATACAATAGAATATGTGACCTCAACACCCGATAAACAACACAACTTGCCTAAATCCATTAATGAGAAGGATGAATCCAATTGAACAATTAAAGAGGCAATAAGATCACAATTAATACTAGTGATAATTATATCATCAATATAAATAAGTACAAGCAACAATGAAGTGGACTTGATGAACAAACTAGCATCACTCTAGAATTAGTGAAGCCACAATCCTTGAGAAAGTAGCTCAACTTTTGAAACCAAACCCAAAGGGCTTTTTTAAGGTCATAGATGGCTTTCTTTAGTCTGCACGCAAGACCAGTTCCAATTTCAAAGCTAAGAAGTTGATGCATATAAATTGTTTCTTCTAAATCATTGTTTAAAAATGTAATGTTGACAACTATTTGACGAATAAATCAATTAAATGTGAGAGCACTGACAACCATACAGATGGTGGCAAGTTTCACTATTAGGAAAAATGTCTCATTGAAATCAATGCCTTCTTTTTGCAAAAAAAAAAAAAAGAGCACCAAGCCTTGATTTATATTTGTCTACGAGACCAAATGGTAAAAGTTCAACAAGAAAGACCCACTTACACGTTGCTTTGTTATGAGGAGGTAAAGACACTAACTCTCAGGTGCCATTGTTTAACAAGGCCTACATATTACTTTTTCATAGAAGTACACTTAGGGATCGTAAGGGCAATTTTCCACTTAAAGCTTCGTAATCATAGGATGAGTGTTTTTGGATGGCACACATGGAAGATTAGTATCAATCACAACATGAGAAGGTGGTGTAACATGAGATGGCGAAGAAGAAGTAAAAGCGACAAGTGTGGTAGTAGGATCACTATTTGCATTGGAATGACACAAATGCAAGGTTATAGATTCAAGGAAAGGAGTGAAAGAGGCAATTGTGAAGGAACAATAGAGGTAGAGGAAGAAGAAGATTCACAAGAAAAATTGGAAGTAGAGGAGAAGGGAAACACACTCGGATAACATGTCGAATGACAAGAAATGTATCAGTGAGAATATGAAAGCAGATATAGCCATGTCTCTGGGTTGCATAACCAAAACAGACACAACTCAAGAAACGTGATTAAAGCTTATTGTGATTGTATTCACGAAGGTAAAGGAAGCATTAAGAGTCAAAGACCCTAAGCTTATTATAATCTAGCCTTTTGTGAAACAAAAGTTCAAAGGGACACAAGCCATTCAACAACATTGTTTTGCTTGAACGTGTAAGGACAAGTGAAGTAATGACTAATATCGATATATTTTTTTATGAAGTGAGTGAAACAAACACACCCCCAGAATCAGTTTGCACAACCTTGGCCTATGAAAGAAACTAAATTTGTACCGTGGTGACAAAGTTCGTAAAAGTGATACATGTTTGATCATTTGTTTTGAGAGAAGAAGGCCACATAAATCGTGTATGATCATTATAAAAAAAATTGTGTATGATCATTATAAAAAAAATTGTGTATGATCATCCACAATCGAAAAGAAGTATCATGCACCATTACAAGATACTACAGGAGATGTCCACAATTCCAAAAATAGTAAATCAAAACAGTTCTCACTTTTCACATGCTCATGAGTAAAGGGAAGCTTGTGAGACTTGCAATTTGACAAAACATGTCTTTATTAGCAACCTTAGTGGAACAAAGACAAATAAAATGAACTACTTTATTAACAATAGGAAAAGAAGTATGTCAAAACCTTGAATGCTAGTCAAAACAATGTGATGCTTGATGGCCAATCTTTTCATAGATCTAACAAACATACCTCTCACCAAGGGTTTTTCTTATGTTCTAATTACGACCAAAAGCTCGAGAGAAATTCTTATTAGAGAGATTAGTTCAAGACTCTGAATGGCCTTGAAAACTAAATCTTTTAAGAAAAGTAAGAAAATTCCAAGAGTTGTTTAGAGAAGGAATTTGATTTAGCTTTCTGTGAAGGAATCAACCTTTTCATAGAAGCAACGTTTGCATGATAAACTTTGTCATTGTCAACACCTGATTATTGATCTAACATGTGTTCATAAATAACTAACTGATTATGAAACACACTGAAGCTAGGTTTCTCATGCATCATGTTTATAGATGTGACGAAAGGATTGTTGGTACTAAAACCTAATAAGGCATACATAACAATATCCTTATTTGACACAATTTCTCCAATTGCAGCTAAATGATGAGAAATTGTGCGAGCTTTAATAATGTAGTCATTAACTGAAACACCATCATTTCGCAGAGTTTGTAGCTAAGTCCTTAGATCTAGGATCTCTAAGTTTGCACTTGAAGAGAACAAATCCTCAAGAGCTTTCCACTGAGCAAATGTTGTTCCTTTTCGAGAAACATGTGTACTCATTTATGCTGAAACAAAAACATAGATCTAACTCTTCACGATACTATTCATACAAATCCAATTGCAAAATCTAAGATTCTATATAGATCTGTTCATATCAAGAAACTTTATGTGGCTCAATGAATGTCCCATCAATGAAACCTTCAAGTCCGTTGGTAATTATAAGACTCCATTTGTTTTTTCCAAATGAGGTAATTGTTGTTGTCAAGCTTGATACTCAAGCCGACACACACAGGAGGAATTGAAGAAATTTTTTGAGCTAAAACATCTACAGATTGTGATCCAAGAACATAATGAGCTAATGATGAAACTTAATTAAGATTCTGTACATGATGAACACCAACTGGAGTAATAATGACATCGAAATAAGAGGCATTTTGTTTACCGGTCATTGTCCTCATTAATATTGTGATCAAGAAAGCTTCGTGCAACAATGGAGTGAGGAAACAAAACCAAAACCCTAGGAATCGAGCTACTCGGATACCATGCTAAGCTTGCCAAACAGCAAATGAAGAGAAACCGAAAATCATTCACTGTATTATTGAAATGTTGCAAGCTTACAGAAAATATCAAACATCAGTTTGCCTATATAGCAAACTGTTGCAACTAACTAACGAAAACAAAATCCTATGTGGAATATCAAAAACTTGCTCCAAACAATTAGCATGCAGGGTAGTCCAGACAATGAGAATAGATATAAATACAAGTGCTAGTAAATGCAATTTAAAATGACAGCACAGAGATTAATGAAGAACAGTCATAATAGCGCTAAAAAGGATATCCAAATCCAGAAGTTCAAATATAAGACTCCAAAACTATGGAATAAAGCACCTCTTAGTACCTTACATTTGAAAAAAGGTACACTAGGTACCATGAGTCTTAAAATGTACACCTGAGGTCTTCTTCAATAAGCAAAAGGTACATTGAAGTCCAAAAAAGTTGACGCGTTCAAAATATTTTGAGAAAATAACAAAATAGCATTCCTTAAAACTTACAACTACAAAAATAGCAACCTTCATGTCCAATTCAAATGTTTTTACTATCAAAGAAAAATCAAAGCCATTATTTCACATTAACGCCTTTTAATTGGATGTCATTTAAATTGAATTACAATCATTTAGACTTGATCAATATTGAATTTCGTCTAATTCGATCATGTTCAATAACATTAAAGTGTTATTTTTATTATTATAATTTTAGGGGTGTTATTAATTGATGTTTTAAAGAATTATGGACTAATGGGGTACATTTACCAAAAGCTAAAGTACTAGTGGTGTCCTAGTTAAAAGTTGTGATACTTAAAATGAACCTTTACAAAAGTTACGGGACTTGACAGACTTTGAACCCCAAAGCTATCTATAATTTATATTTATTAAATGATAGTTGAGAAATCAACTTTGAATTATTATCATAATAAGAGTCAGATTTGTAAAGGAAATCCTTAAATGGTTGTACAATAAGCCATAAAACTCGATAAGAGAGATGCAATAAAGTAGAAAGCATTTGGAATGATTTATTTTTCTCAATATATAGGTAATGAAAGCCTACTTATAGAGCTTCACAATATCAACGACAGGAATCAAACTGGTTTGAGGCACTTACCTGATACGAGTACTGAGTATGCAAATCTACCGATGACATGAAACAGCTTTGAGATGGATGTGTCTGAAAATGCGAGTAATAGTTAGATTGTAAAATGAGAAACAACCAAATTCCATCAATTAAGCCAGAAAATTCATACATGGATCCATCCCAAAGGAAGAAGGGATCTTTCATATTGTATGGCGAAAATTTCCTCGTCATTTATAGCCTGACACTGCCACAGTTTATGCAGTAAGTCACAATCAGTGGTGACATAGGCTTGATATAAAACACAACAATTTATACTCATTACAATCAAGATAAGTTCTCCTGTACTTACAGAGCTGGGCGTGGATTCTTGTTTGGGTATAATCAGTGTGGTCACATAGAAGGTTCCCTTTTTCTATACAAAACAGAGCAAACAAGCACATATTGGCTGCAAGAAAAATAATTAATTCTTCGCAATGTATTTTGCCCTAATACTAGAGGAAACAATGATGAATAAAAAGAAATAAGATGATGAAAAGAAAAGGGATGGGAAGGTCTTACTCCCTAGTAAAATATTTAATCACATCAAATAATCTAAATTATTTTAGTAGATCAACGTGAAAAAGGAATGACTAAGGGTTCATTTGAATTATCATTTCAATTCTTAATTCACACTTTCAATTTTCAATTTTACAAATTCTGAAATTAGGTACATTTGATAACTCATTTCCCGTTTCCAATTTCTATAATTTAAAATTCAGTTTTGTAAGATGATTAAATTTTGAAAAAAAAACTTGGAATTAAATTTCTATTTTTTTTATTATGATACTAAAAGTTAATAATCCAACCATAAGCGTATCCAATTTTCAATTTTTACTTTCAAAACTGAAACTAAAAATTGGTTATTAAACAACTTTTTTTTTTAAATTGAAATTAAAAATCCAATTCCAAAACTAAGGAAGAAATTAAAAATTAAAAATTAGAAATTGAAATTGTTATCAAACATGACCTAAAATAACTTAAATGTGGATTATTATTTAGTGCAGGAATACTACTAGTTTGGAAAACACAAGAATGCACAGATAAGATAAAGCTCAATGAAAGCTTAAGTACATCAGGAAAGAAGGGAGAGGTTATAATGCACCAATAATCACTAAGGCATTCTAATTTACCCAATACAATATGTGATAGTTCTTCCTGTTAACCTAAGTTTTCCTATTAAACTAGATTGATCCAACCACTTAATTTAGAAGGAGCAACTCATGTGTGTGATTGATGCTTATGACGTTAAGGAGTACATCGATAAAACGAACAAGTTTCCTAATAAGTTTCTTGCTAGATCAAACAAGATTAACTTTGGGTTTTCTATCTAGAATCGAATCAATGGCACTATTTGTAGCTGGATTTACAGCTCAATGTCATCTCAAGTTACTGGTTATCTCACTAGCAACCAAACAGAACAAGAGCTATGGAAGGTGTATAAATGAATCCTTTCTTCATTGGCTCAATCTCGAGTCATAGAACTTAAACTTTAGTTACAAACAATCAAAAAATATAATCTCATTGTTGATGATTATATGATGAAGCTTAAGACAATAGGTGATAGTCTGACAGCTATTGAAGAATCTGTTCAACCCAGAATCTCATTGTGCATGCAGTTGTAGGTTTAGGAAATCATTATAATCATTTTGTGTGTTCTGTTATCAATCATGCTGATAATGTGTCAATTGAGGAGTTTCATAGTAAGCTTAATTTTGTTATTTTGTTTAAAGTTTTACTTTATTTATTTTAGTTTTTGTTTTGTTATTTACATTTAGTTTGATGTTTGCAGGTATCATCTCTGAAAGTCCTCACGAGACTTATTATATACGCTAGATGCAACCGCATCAATCTACGAAAATAATTTAGAATAGTTTAATTTTGTTTATTTTAGTTTTTGTTTTTAGTTTTTCATTTTCCTTACTAAGAGACTAGCAAGAAACTGGTTGGAGGTTATATTTAGTTCTTAAAAAACAATAAAAATAGCATAATTTACATACATTTTAGTGTCAAAATAGATTTGTATTGCATAATTTATTATTATTTGAACAAATCAATGTTTTTAGAATCAGGGGTATGTTTAGTTATTTATCATGTATTTCTGATATCAAAATGATTCAAATTAAAAAATTATACTTGAAAGCACTTATTACAACCAAAGAAGAATGAAAGAAAAAAACATATGTAAGTTTTACATATGTTTCAACCAAGCTTATACGAGGTGAAACAAAAGAAGATGGCGACAGTGGAAAAATGTATGCCATGGCACTGGTGGTTTGGGTCAAGATTACAATGCATACGAAATCATCGCATGCTGTGGAGCACGACCCTTTGATCTACTTTTCTCTTCTTTTGCAGTGTTTTTCAATCTAATAAATAGGATCCCTTTCCTTCGTTCCAAATCATTCCATAGCTACTATAGCAGTTGTTCTCTCTAATATCTCTTTTCCTAAATTTCTTTAATTTAGTTTCAAAAATCTTCTCTGAATTTTGAGACTTGAATAAAGTTTAGTTTATATAATAGTTCTTTCAATTCAATAAACAGTATTAACAAATCGATTTTGAGATTTTTCAAATATAGAAACAATATTGAAATTATGTAATTGGAAGGATACACTTGAGGTATAAATTTTAAATATATTATTCTATTTTCAGATTAATTTTGTGTTATTTTGAATAATATGTTTAATTTACTGATCATTTAATAAATTAAGTATATCTAATTGAATTACTATGGGATATTAATTATGTTTTATGTTTGCAAAAATATTAACATAGGTAAAACAATTTTATAAAATAAATTGATCTTTATTTTTCATTCAAGTTTTACAATGTTAGTTATAGAAAAATATATTGACGGAATTTTTTTTGTAACAATTTAAATTATGAGTTAAATTTAAGATTTAATTATTTAAATTTGATTTAAAATCAATGCCTATATTTTAGATTTCATTATTTGGATCTGAGTTAATACTCTATTTCAAAGATTTTTATAAGAATTACTGTTTGAAAATATATTAACGACATATTTTTATAGTAGATTTTAAAATATGAAATTTAGTTTTCAGATACATCAATATTTTAATCTAACTTTGACACATTGAATAAAAGTCTAAATTATGTACTTGGCCTTAAGCAATAATCACATGGTTTGTTGTTTCAGATCAACACACAAATTATGTATGCAATAAATACGTAAGTATACGTATCGTAACAAGTAATATAATGATAAAAAAAGATCGTTCCCACGGAGATTATTTTATTAGAAACTAATTTTTAAAACAAAAAAAATAAAAATCAATTTTTTTGTTATGTTTTTATATTTTAAGAAAACAAAATTAAAATAACTAAAAGTAAATAGCAATAATTAATTAAATCAAATTTGATAACTAAAAAGATATATGAGAAAATATCTAGGAATACTTAATCTCTCAATTTTTTAAACATACTGTAAATTTTCAGAGAATATTATTAGTGTTTTACAGGCTGTAGAGTTAGTGTAAATCAAGCTGTATTTTCATTATTGTTACCAGCTGTTCTATTCCTAGAATTAGTGGACACTTTGTATTTTTATATATAGATTGTATTATAGTGTTGTAAAAAAGAAGAGAAAACAAAGAATACATACTCCATATTATCTCCATCATATCTCTCGGAGTACATTTAACATGGTATCAGAGTATTTCTGAAATCCAAAAATCCAATTTTGTGTTATATCAATTCTGTCCAAGGAACACTGATTTCTGTCTTCATCATTTCTGAAATCCAGAAATCCAGAAATCCATTT
Source organism: Hippophae rhamnoides (assembly GCA_033030585.1). Lineage (NCBI taxonomy): Eukaryota > Viridiplantae > Streptophyta > Magnoliopsida > Rosales > Elaeagnaceae > Hippophae > Hippophae rhamnoides. The sequence continues at coordinate 20,568,392 of CM065438.1, read as the reverse complement.
CTTGCAGCTTGCATTCCAGAGGCAAAGCAAAAATCCATTTTCTGCAACAGCTTGCATTCCAGAGGCAAAGCATAAATTCATTTTATGCAGCTTGCTTTCCATCTCAGTCATCGTCGCCGACCATCTCCTCATCGTCGGCGCCGATCATCATCATCGCCGTCTGCTTCAATCAGTAAGTCTCACAATCTCGCAGTCACATTCTGCTTTGTTTTTTTTTCTCTTTTTTGTTTCCCGTACCAGTAAGCTGTTTTAATATATCCCTACCCGACCCGGTCAAACCCTGCCCGATCCGGTCCAGCAGATTATTCAAAAAAAAAAACCCACAAAATTTAGTCCACATATAATCTACAATTGCAACAAATGGCCACAGGAAAACCTATAATTCTTGGTTCCACGGACAATAGTCTTATGCCCATCACCAGTCACAAATTAAATGGGCACAATTATCTTCAGTGATCCCAATCCGTCATGATGTTTATATGTGGAAAAATGAAAGATGATTACCTTACTGGCGATGCCGCAGCTCCAAACAAAGACGATCTACAATACAGAATATGAAAATCTGAAAACAATATGGTGATGTCTTGGTTGATCAATTCCATGACAAACGAAATTGGAGAGAATTTTCTTCTCTACAAAACCGCCAAAGGAATATGGGATGCAGCTAAAGACACTTATTCCAGTTCTGATAATATGTCCGAACTATTTGAGATCGAGAGCATCCTCCATGATCTTCGCTAAGGAGAGTTGTCAGTTACACAATACTTTAACTCTCTCACTCGATGTTGGCAACAATTAGATCTCTTTGAGGTTCACGAATGGACACATCCGGCGGCAGACATCTTGTACAAACAGATTATTGACAAGAAAAGGGTTTTCAAATTTTTACTGGGACTCCATAAAGATCTTAATGATGTGCGCGGCAGAATTTCGGCACAAAACCTTTGCCCATATTCGTGAAGCCTTCTCTGAAGTCCGTCAAGAGGAGAGTCGAAAGAAAGTAATGATGGGTCCTCAATCTACAATGATGGGTTCTCAATCTACCATTTCCGTGACTGGAGAAGGATGTACACTTGCCATTCGAGGCCATCAGCACTCTTATAATACAGACAACCGTCCTCGTCGTGGAAGACCTTGGTGTGATCATTGTCGTAAACCTAGTCATACTAAGGAAACCTGTTGGAAAATTCATGGTAAGCCCACTGATTAGAAACCACCGTTCACACAGCACATCAACAAAGAAAGTCATGGAAAAATTACCTCTAAATCTCAAGACAATGAGTCACCTGAATCTACTCTGTTTAGCAAGGAACAGATTGATCTCCTCTAGAAATTATTTGGACAATCCTTGACTACATCATCTGCCACTATAGCTCAATTAAGTAACACCCTCAATGCTCTTAATGTGAAATAGGTTATGAAACCATGGATTGTTGATTCCGGTGCTTCAGACCACATGACGGGTGATGCTTCTCTTCTCATGAATCTTAAATTCTACCAGAATGGACACACGGTCCGAATTGTCGACGGTTCAGTATCTAAAGTAACAGGAATTGGTTCAGCCAAAATTTCAAACTCCTTTATTCTAGATTATGTCCTTCTTGTTCCTACACTTGATTGTAATCTTGTATCAATTACTAAACCCACCCGTGATAAAAATTGTATGGCTTTGTTCATAACCTATGTGAATTTCAGGAACTGCATTCGGGGAAGATGATTGGTAGTGCTAAGGAATGCTCGGTACTCTATCTCCTCAGCAGCGAAGAACCTTCAACAAGACAAGCTCACCAAGTTGTATCCGAAGTTTCTAATCAGAATAAAACTTTGTTAAACCTTAAGTCCAATAAAGATGGTGAAATCATGTTGAATCACTATCGTTTAGGTCATCCTAATTTCAAGTATTTACAGAAACTTTTTCCTTCATCATTTAGAAATAAAAATTCAGAAGTTTTTCAGTGTGAAGTATGTCAATTTTCAAAACATGTTAGAACTTCATATCCTCATCTTCCACATAAAAAATCACATCCTTTCTCATTAATTCACACTGATATATAGGGATCTTCTCGAATCAAAAACATCACAGGGACACGTTGGTTCATTTCATTTGTGGATGATGATACTCGAACCACTTGGTTATTCCTAATGAAAGAAAAATCTGAAGCATGTCAAATTTTTAAAAATTTTAATACCATGATTCAAACCCAATTTCAAACAAAAATCCAGGTATTGAAATCCGACAATGCTAAAAAATACTTCACTTCCACCCTTACTGGTTATCTGTTAAGTCAAGGGATTGTCCATCTAAGCTCATGTGTTGGCACACCTCAATAAAATGGGATGGCTGAAAGAAAGAATAGGCATCTTCTCGAGGTAGCTAGATCCTTCCTGTTCACAACTCATGTCCCTCAACATTTTTGGGGGGATGCTGTTCTTACAGCTACCTATCTTATCAATAGGATGCCATCTCGTGTCCTCTTGTTTAAAACACCTATCAATACTCTACTTGAGTCATACCCACACACCAAAATCGTGTCCCATATTCCCTTTAAAATTTTTGGATGTTCTGCTTATGTCCATGTACATCATAATGGCAAACTTGATCCTCGAGCCATCAAATGCATATTCCTAAGGTATTCATTATACCAGAAAGGATACAAATATTTTTCTCCTATTACAAAATGATTCTATAATACAATGGATGTCACATTTTTTGAACAATATCCGTACTATTCCAAATATGTCATTCAGGGGGAGAAAATAGGCAATGAATACCAGCTTTCGAATATCATAAGTACTCAGTCTCCCACAAATCCTACTATGCAACTTCTAGAAAGTGAATCAATATCTCAAATAAATACTCTTACTACTCCCAATGAACCCTCAACTTCTCTACCAACAGATCCAAACTTCCTTGTCCCAAACAATGATCTCCTTGTCTACTCTAGAAGGAAAACAACTCAAGAAAGAGTAGAGAACCGAGCATATCTTGAGCCATTCCAGGAATCCAACCCGAATACAGGCCACTCCGACAATTCACAAGGTAATACCACTGAACCTCATATTATTAAATTACCTCCTAAGGATTTGAATTTTCCAATTGCTATAAGGAAAGGTGTAAGATCATGCACAAACCACCCCATCTACAACTTTATTTCCTATAAAAATCTCTCACCAGGGTATAAGGCATTTATCAGCAACCTCGATCAAATAAAGGTTCCAATTCTGTTCATGAAGCATTTCAGATACCTGAATGGAAGACAGCTATTCGTGAAGAACTCAGTGCCCTAGAGAAAAACAAGACTTGGGAGATCACAGAACTACCATCGGGAAAACAAACTGTTGGATGTAAATGGATCTTTACAATCAAACACAAAGCAGACGGTAGTGTAGAAAGACTCAAAGCTCGCCTTGTGGCTAAAGGATTCACTCAGACATATGGGCTTGATTATCAGGAGACTTTTGCACCTGTAGCAAAACTCAACACTATTCGTGTTCTTCTCTCCATAGCATCTAACTTGGATTGGCCTCTCTACCAATTAGATGTCAAGAATGCATTCCTTAATGGTGATCTCGAAGAAGAAGTCTACATGGACATTCCTACTGGAATTGAATCTCCTGTTCCAACCAATAGAGTCTGCAAACTTAAGAAATCCTTATATGGATTGGATTGAAACAATCTCCATGTGCCCGGTTTGATAAGTTCTCTAAAGTTCTGAAGAGATATGGGTACAATCAATGCCAATCAGATCACACACTATTCGTCAAACACTTCTCCAATGACAGAATAGTTATCCTAATTGTGTACGTAGATGATATTGTTCTAACAGGTAATTCTACAATTGAGATGGATAAACTCAAAGAATTCCTTGCCAAGGAATTTGAGATCAAAGATCTAGGCAATCTCAAATATTTTCTAGGGATGGAAGTAGCACGAACAAAAAGGGGCATATATATATATATCTCAAAGGAAGTATGTACTTGATCTTCTCAAGAAAACTGGAATGATGGGGTGTAAACCAGTAGAAACTTCGATGGATTCTATAATAAAACTCGGAATCAAAGAAAATAGTACACCTGTGGACAAAGGTCGTTATCAAAGATTAGTGGGAAAACTCATTTACCTATCTCACACTAGACCAGATATTGGTTTTCAGTAAGTGTTGTAAGTCAATTTATGAACAGTCCTACTGAAGAACACATGGAAACAGTCTATCGTATACTCAGGTATCTCAAGATGACACCAGGAAAAGGATTATATTTCAGTAAGAATCTCACTAGAAAAATTGAAGTCTTTACAGATGCTGACTGGCCAGGCTCTATAGTGGATCGCAGATCTACCACTGGATATTGTACATTCGTATGGGAAAACCTTGTAACTTGGCGAAGTAAAAAACAATCAATAGTCGCTCGAAGTAGTGCAGAAGCTGAATTTAGAGCCATGGCTCATGGGATCTGTGAAGGAATGTGGTTAAGAAGGCTACTCAATGAACTGGACTTCACAACTCTCGAACCTATCAGCATGCATTGTGACAATCAAGCTGCAATAAGAATTGCGAAAAATCCAATTCATCATGATCGAACCAAACATGTAGAAATTGATCGTCATTTCATTAAAGAAAAGATAGATGGAAAAATTGTGGACCTACTATATACATCTACTAAACATCAAATTGCAGATATCCTTACCAAAGCATTACCTCGAACAATCTTCGAAGAATTGAGTTGCAAGTTAGGAATGATTAATATCTATTACCCAACTTGAGGGGGAGTGTAGATTTTCAGAGAATATTATTAGTGTTGTACAGGCTGTAGAGTTAGTATAAATCAAGCTGTATTTTCATTATTGTTACCAGCTGTTCTATTCCTAGAATTAGTAGACACTTTGTATTTCTATATATAGATTGTATTATAGTGTTGTAAAAAAGAAGAGAAAACAGAGAATACATACTCCATATTATCTCCATCATATCTCTCGGAGTACATTTAACACATACGAATCGCTAAAATCTTCCCAATATAATTATCTATTAATTACATAATCAATTGAATCTAACCTAGCATGTATTCCTCTCTCAAGTAAACTACACATAATATAGTAATTAATTTAATCACACTCTCATGTTAATTAAATTACATACTACTCATTAAGTTCATCGATTATGGATCACATACATAAGAATCATATATCTCTACCTAGAAATTATGGATGTTATTTAATCAAGACAAACAATTAAATAATTCTCTCAAATCCATTTAATTACCTCTATAGATAAATTGTTGGCCAAACAATTAATAACATAAAAATCAGATTAAATAATATAATTAAATTAAAATCATAATTAAGGTAAAATTTTAGATCATCATATGGTGAAAATTGGGTTCATAAAATCCCTAGATTAATAAATAACTACACATAATTGTGTTCATAAAACTCATTTTTCATAAAAAAACATAAAATTAATAAAAAAAGAGTAGAAAAAGAAAAACAATCAATCTCTTGAATTGTAGTATTAATTTCCTCTTGAATATCCACTAAAATTGTGTCGTTTCTTGAATTTTTCTCTCTTTTTAGCTCTAAAAATTGACCAAAATTATGCTAATGGAAGCCACTTAGGGTTCATGAAGTGATTAGGGGCTTAAATAAAGTTCAAGTGCGATCTGGACCGTCAAACCAGCTTTAGATCAAGGGCTACGATCAAAACAAGCAAAATTGACAATTTCAGCCAATCACAACGTGACACGTGGTAGGAGAAATTCACTGGACGAATCAGGGAGCGACGCGTGACAGGGGAGACCGGTCAGAGTCAACGCTCGTTGAATAAGTGACACGTGGAAACAGATGGCGCGGAGCAATGGCATAGTGACACGTGGCATGGCGCCTTAATGAATTTCCAAACTCGGATTGAATGTCGTGCTAACACGTGGCACCCATTTCGTCTTCCTTACACGTGGCGTAGTGTGATTCACTCTCCATGCTTACGTGGCATCCACGTGGCTTGCCTAGTCAGTTCCTCTACTTGCGTGGCATGCCACATGGCAATTCTGATTGGTCCTGAGTTAAAAATTCCAAAAATTATATTTTAATTTTTTTGGCCATAAAAATACTTTATATTAAATAAAACAAGTATATATTAAGTAAAAAAACACGCTAATGACTCTACTTTCATAAAGTCATCAATTTCCTTAAAAATAAATCATAATTTAATAATAAATAATTGGTAATCCCAATCTTAGGATATTAATTGGTTATTATTAACAATGAATCTGGTCCCAACCTTAAGAATTTTTATAAGAAAAAAATAAAATATCAATAATATCAATTTATCTTTAATAACCTAGTTAATATTGAGCAAGCATGATTAACTAACTAATTTATCCCATAAATTCTCCATTGAGTGTTAAATGTTATTTGCCTAATGTTTATTGAATTTATCCTTTATTTTATGTCATTAGTTTAAATATTTCAAAACCCAAACTTTGTGACAAAATGCTTAGTTTTAATTTTTGTTTTTAAGAATTTTATTGAATTATTTAAAGACTACATAGTTTCTCTTTAGACCGACCTTGAAAGTATACTAATCATTTCTTATAAAATGATTCGTGCACTTGCAAGTTATTTTATAAATACAAAAATCAAGCATGAATCACCTAGAGACGCACATGTCTACACTCAAGTGAACAAAATTGAATAGTTGAAAGCAAGCACAAACACAGTTAATATTGGTCTCACTTTTTTGATTTGATTTGGTTTTCCAAAAATTATTGGCCTTATGCATTTTGAACTACTAGTTTTGTTCTCAACATAATTCCTTCCAAAGTTTTAAATTTTGCCTCTCCTTACACTCTCTTGTATCAAAGTGATCCAGATTATATGTTTGTCAAGGTTTTTGGTAGCTTGTGCCTGCCTTGTCTACATCCATACAAAGATTATAAACTTGATGCAAAGTGTTTCATTTGTGTGTTTCTAGGGTATTCTCCTAGTCAGTGTGGCTATTTGCACTTACATAAAGCCACCGACAAAGTGTATACCAATAGAAATGTTGTGTTTGTTGAAACAATATTTCCCTTTTTTGGCTAATCTCAAATCTCAATCTAATCCTATTCAACCTAGTTCTACTCCCTGTCACATTGGTCCTAGTGTTCCTTTGTCTTTTTCCTCACCTAATGTTCCTTCTTCTAGCTTTATGCCTAGCTCTCGAGCTTGTCCTATTGCTCTGTCAATAAATAATGAGTCTGTTTCTCATGATCCTATTGAGCCTTGTGCCAATAGCTCTAATGAGCCTTCTCATTGTGTACTTGATGTTCCTGTCTTTATTGCACCTACGAATAGTCATGCTATGCACACTAGAGGCAAGTCTAGCATTGTTAAAAAGAAGGCTTATTTTGAGTCTTCTTCTATTCCTTGGGAACTCAAGAACTGACAAGAGGTAATAAAATACAAAGAATGGAAGGATTCAATGTTGTCTGAGTTTAATGCCTTGATGAGGAACCACATTTGGGATTTGGTACCTAACATGTTGATGGTAAGGTCATAGGGTGCAGTTTGCTTCACAAGACAAAGATTGTCTTCTGTAGCAATAGAGAAACAAAAATCATGTCTAGCTGCACAAAGTTACTTGTAGACTCAAGGGCTAGACTATACAAAAAAATTTAGCTCAGCTATCAAGGCTGACACAATTTGTATTGTTCTTTCTTTGGCTATGCATTTTGGTTGGCCTTTGAGGCAACTTGACATTAACGATACATTCTTGAACGAAGATTTAAAAGAAACTATTTATATGATTCAAACACCTGGTTTCATTGATTCTTTAAAGCCACATCATGTTTGCAAGCTTAGGAAGTCCCTCTATGGCTTAAAACAAGCACCATGTATTTGGTATTCTAAGTTGAGCTCTTGCTTGCTTTCGTGGGGTTTCTCTAATACACTATCTGATACCAGTTTGTTTATGAAAAAGGAAGGGCCATATGTGGTCATCTTATTGATATATGTTGATGATATTGTGCTAACTGGCACAAGCTTGGCTTTATGCAGGTTTTGTGTCTAAATTGCATATTGTCTTCCATTTAAAGGACATAGGTAAACCCCATTATTTTTTAGGCATTAACGTGCTACCTTCCTTTTCTGGCCCGGTCTTGTCTCAACAGAAATATATTGTTAATCTCATTGATTTTGCTGGTCTTGTTGGTAGCAAACCATTGGTGTTGTCGTAGAGGGTGTTCTCTCTAAAGCTGATGGTGATCCTTTATGTGCAGATTTGGTTTCATAATACAGGAGTCTTGTTAGGGCTTTGTTGTATTACTAGGCCAAAATTGGCTATTTCAGATGGAAGGCTATGTCAATTTCTTGCTAACCTACTAATATTCATTTACAAGCTTTAAAACGAGTGTTGCGCAATTTACATAGTGTTAAGAAATTTGGATAAAATGGTATAATCACAAATTCTCCCTCCCAAGATCTTCCTTTGAAGAATATTAAATAACAGAGAAATAGATATGTCTGTGACAAAAATTATAGTAGAAACCCAAATTAGAGAAAACCACTTTCGTTGTAAAAGACAACCAGAGAAAAATTCAACATGTGGAAAATTGTTACAACCGCTACCGATGGTACTTTTACCACACCCAAAAGACGAAGCGATTACAAGCCGAGAATTTTCCACAAAATTCTCTCACTCAAGAACTTTTCATACAAGCTTTTCTCTATTTTTGGGATGATTATCAATGAAGAAATGAAGCTCATATTTATAGCCTTGAAGTTCTCATTTCATATGCCAAACATTTCTTCATTCAACAAAATTAGAGGCTACCTAATTTTCCTATTCTTTTATTCAAACAAGATTAGGCACCTCTATCTTTGACAATGATATGGTAAAAACCTTTCGTGAATTTTCTTCAAATTAGTAGCCTCCTATTTTTGACTAACAAACCTAATATTATTTTTAATCAATCATAACCAATCTCCACCTTGATTAAAAATAAACATGGTTACCACTACAACATTTGTCTATTCCATGATCATAATTCTCTGCAGAGAATTATCATACTCCACCATAAAAGAGTACACCCACTTAGAATTAATCACCAATTCTAAGAATTTTACATCGGCTCATGTCGAAAAAGAAAAAAAACTTGCTAAAATTTATGGTGCATGACTCTCACGCTTGGTTTTCCGCGAGAGTTCATCACCATGGTACATCCTTTCCAACACCGCACCTTGCATCTACATGCCAACGATGCGGGTGTGCGAAACGTAGGGACCCGCTACCCACACCCTTTCTTTCATGGCAATATTTAGAGACTAGCGGTATGCCGTGAGGATGTACACGCTCTTTTCAAAGAAACATCGCTATAGTCTTTGAAAGCAGACATCTTATTAAGCGTCGCGTCGGTATTTGAGATTAACTGCCAGGATCAGCCCACCGCTTTGGACAATTTATTTTGAGGTGCCATTGTCCGCACCTCTGCATTACACTATCTTCTTTTTCATGAAATTGTTTTTCTTTAGGGTTTGTCACTACCAATCTTTTGAGTTTTAATGAAACATTTCTTTCACCCTGCTCGACCTTTTTCTTGAAAAACAACTTGCTAAAGAATCCTCGAAAAATTATTCTCGCTTTCCGTGAATCAAGAATGGGTTTCATGTGATCGTAAGAAGATGAAAGAGACCAGGATGAGCCTTAAAGCTATATCGCCGTTCATCGAGTTTAACTCGATGGTTTCCAATTCGAGAGACAATACCATTGAGAACACTTAGATGGTGGGACATAATAGTTCCTTCGTTAAATACGCAAAGTATAAAGCGCTTCTTTCAAATACACTAGATTTGAAACAGCGCACTGATACAATTCTTGACTTTTCCCAAAGGAGTTCTTTGGCCATAGATATTCCATGCACATTTGCAAGAATATTTTTGGCCAAACAAAGCCGAATTGCACTTGCGACTCTTAGATCAAGATCTTCCCAATCTTAAATCACTTATATTGGTTTCTTGGACTCGATACCGAGCTTGAAGGGTTGGTTTTCCTTTAACGCCTTGTGTAACCCGTATTGGATCAACAAATCTTTGACTTGTACTTGCCACGAGCCAAAATTGATTCTCGTTAAATTTCTCGATGTCAATCTTGACTGTGATATTTCTCCTTCTTTCTTTGAAATTGGCTCGATACCAGGTTGTTAGGAAATTTGGATAAAATGGTATAATCGCAAATTCTCCTCCCAAGAATCTTCCTTTGAAGAATATCGAAATAACGGAGAAATAGATAATACACAACACAAGAATTATAGTAGAAACCTAAAATTAGAGAAAACCACTTCGTTGTCAAAAGACAACCAAAGAAAAATCCTTATGTGGAAAATTATTTACAACTACACTCGCAATTTTCTCACACACCAAAAGACAAGAAGCAATTGAAGCCCAAGAGACTTTTTCCACAAACTTCTCTCACTCAAGAACTTCTCATACAAGCTTTTCTCTATTTTTGAGATGATTATCAATGAAGAAATAAAGCCATATTTATAGCCTTCAAATTCTCATTTCATATGCCAAACATTTTTTCATTCAACAAAATTAGGCTACCTAATTTTCCTATTATTTATTCAAACAAGGTTAGGTACCTCCATCTTTGACAATATGGTAAGCCACCTTTCATGAATTTTCTTCTAAATTAGGCACCTCCTATTTTGACTAACAAACTTAATATTATTTTTAATCAATCATAACACATAGAATGTCACTTATGATTTGAAGCTGACACAGTCACAATCCCTTGATGTGGTAGGTTTTTCTGATCATGTAAAGACTAGATGTAACTGATTATGTTATGATCATTAATTGATTTCAGCATTATTCACAATCTATGATTGCAATTTTGACCATGGAGATCTAAGAAAAGAACGGAACTTACAAGAATAGCACCAAGAATACCACATGTTTCTAAATCCTTCTCTGTGTTAACCTTAGCAAGTTCAAGGAAATCCTCCATTAATCTGACTGACTGAAAATGATTATACCACATATGTCAGTAACTAACTTGTATTCAAACGCCAGACAAATATTTTTATTGAGACTAACACACGGAGCTGGACAACCAAAAAACTTCAGTCAAATAGATTAATACAAATCGAGCATGAATAAAAAATTAACTATTGGAGGTAAATATCGTAAGTAAAGCACAACGAAAAAGAATGGTTTAAAAATTGATTTAAGTTCTCACAATATGAACGTCCTTCAAGGCCATAGATGTTGAAGCTTCTTCAGATGAGTTGGAATATCCACCTTCAGTACTGTTAGCTTCAATATGCGAAATTTGAATTCCTTGAGGTACCCTTTCTATGCAGGAGAGCAAATCAGAAGGAGTAGACTGAGTAACGGTTTGAACTAAGATTTCTTGTAGCCTATTAGCTGTTTGAGAGAAAGTTTTTTACGGTAAAATTCACGACGAAAAATACAAATACCAGAATTCGTAAACTAAACATTAAGCACTTCATACTATTTCTATGGTTGCTAGAAAACGTAATAATTGGGAATTTCATTAATGAAATAAGAAATTATCAACTACCCATTATTAATTTGAAATGAAATTTCAAGTATATGAATTCAACCAGGCTCTTGAGTAGCATAAATAAAATAGAAATTCAAAGGGAAGGCTTAACAGACTTATATCTGTAATATCTGTACGGCGGGGTGCGTAGTTCAGCCCTGATCCTTTCATCTCCAAAACCTTCTTGCTTTGATAGAACGAAAATTTTCTAAACTGTGTTCAGGACCCGTCTAAGCATTATTCATGCGGGAATGGTCACTGTAAGCACGTTTTGCTTTCTCGTCTATGAAATGTCGAATGTATTCTTTGGTTGTAGAATGAAAATACTAAGGAATTAAATTTAATCCTTTAAATTATTATTTTATTTTTGTTATAATCAAAATAATTATAATATTAAAAATAAAATTTATAAAATTATAAATAAGATAAAAATTTAAAAGATTAATTTTTAATTTTTTTAATTTTTTTAAAAAATAAAATGATAAAAATTACTAAAAATTTATATAAATATATATAAAAAAGATATATTTTATTACAAATTAATAGTATCAAATATAAAAATATTTATAATTATTTTTATTACCATTCTTATTAATTTCAAACAAATATAAAGTTTTAAATAGTTTTGCACCGAGAGTTGTTTTATAAGTAAACATTTATATGTTTAGAATTTGAGAGAAAGTACTAATAATGTATTTATTTTAAATGATAATTATATAAATATATTATTAAATTATTGTATCTATAAAATTATTTTTTTCATATCATTTTCTTAATTTTTTAACTTTATTCAATTGATTCATAAATATCTATTTTACATTTTAAAAATAGGTCTATTTTTAATTATTGTGAGACATATTTAACTATTAATAATCAATATAAAAAAAATCTGTCACATTTATTTCCATTGTTATTATACAATTCCAAAAATTTTGGTTTCAAATTAACAAGTATTCCCTCATAGTTAAGTGAAACTAACCTCAAATGAATTCTCCATCTTGTTGTTTCATGGTTGCTGTTAGCAGATAATCCCGTAAAATTAAGATTTTTGTACTATCTTTCAATCTCTCATTTAATACAAATTTTTTAATCATTCTAACATCGTAAAACTTTTAATGATAAAAAAAGTAATTTCAATATTAATTCATATTTCTTTAATTTAAAAAATTAACATTTTTAATATATATATAATTTGAAGTAATTTCTTAAAAACATTTATGACAAAAATTTACATCAAGTAAGGTCTCTATTATCTAGTTTTCTTATACTTAAGATGAAAAATTAATTAATAAAATAGAATTTTTAAATTTTATAATAATATATAATGTTGTTAAAAGATTATGAGTTTGAATTCTATTAATATTTTGTGTAATGTTATTTTAAAAAAGCTTGTAACTATCAAATAAATTGGAAAACATTAAATAAAATGTAATTTAATAAAATTAACATTTAATAAATTTAATATAGTAGTTTTTAACTTATATTTTATTGCGATATTTGTGTGAACTTAACAAAAATATAAAGCTATACATAATAATTATAATTTTATATATTTATAATTTTTTTGATAAAATTAATTTATTTGATTTTCTGTGGAAAGCGTGGCAGGATAACTACTTTGTAGCCATTGTTTGGTTATTGGAATTGATAGAACAAATTGATATGTAATTCATTCCAGAAATGGCAGATGGTTGCATCTGTTAGTTTATTATTTTTGGTGTCTGACCCATTATAACATAAAGTTGGGAGATTATTTCTCCTTAACGTTCTGCACTTCTTTGCTACCTCACTCTCAATGAAAGAAAGTAATTTTGCCTCTGTTTTTGTATTGGGGTATAAATTTGTAATGACCCCAAAATTATTAGACTTTGCATTTGAGTGTTACTGTTACAATATGATGACTAACCTCGGTAATCCCTCATATGCTAAAAGTAATCACTCTTTTTTCAGTCCATCATTGTGCTTGCTGGTTTTTTCTCTTATATTGTGACTCATCTTCTCCATGTTTGTGTCTGGTTTCACTGAGGTGCTTGTTGCTGATGGTTTTCTAGGTTTGTTGAAATGGCCGGATCAGAACAGGGTTTGAGGAAGCCAGTATTCACTAAGGTTGAACAGCTTCGCCCTGGAACCAGTGGGCACACTCTCATAGTGAAGGTTGTAAGTACTAAAATGGTATTGCAGAAAGGACGTGCTGATGGCCCTCAAGTGCGTCAAATGCGTATTGCTGAATCCTTGGTGGGTGATGAGACAGGGATGATTATCTTCACAGCTCGAAATGACCAAGGTTTGTGAAACTGACTAAATATGACATTTCTAGTACTTTTCTGTATAATATTATTGATGCAGGAGCGTAAGTGCTCTTTATCATTTTACTCATTTGGGTGTCATTTATGTTTACATGCTTTTCTAATATTGCTTGGCCATTTACGAAACTAGCCCTAAGAGCTAGTCTATAAGGCCCCAGCATATTTTTCGTGTGAGTTAATTTCATTTCCCAAAAGTGTGTTTCTTCCTCTGTAACAGTCTCTATATAAACTGATCATCAATATACAAGAGAGAGGAGCCGACGGTTTCCCACTCTTTCAATAATTGGTATATTCTTAGCATTGATTTAATTCCTACATCAGCATTGGTATTAGAGCAAGCGGTTGGCCTGAACTCAAATGGCTACTATTGGAGATGGAAATCAACGTGCTAGTGATGAAGCTCACGACACAAAAGAACCGTGGATTATGATTCAGAATCTGGAGCGCAAGTGTGACAAACGGTTTGAAAAAATGTCACAAGACTTTAGTCCAGCATTGCAACAATTTGGGCAACAGCTCACTGGGTTACAACCTAATCCAAGGCGAGAAGGAAAAGAAACAGTACCAACTGAACCAATGAAAGCTACTTCATCGAACCCATGACCCCCAGATGAAGAATCTTCATGACTCATTAGAATCAGATGAAGATTTCTCGCCCATTTCTAAACTCCATCAAGCCCCGATGATGACCCGAGTGCCCACACTTTATCCATAGTTAAAGAAGAGCAATTCACACTACATCGCTACTCATAATAAGGTAATTTTAAGTTGAATGTTGACTTATTTTATTTCTTTGGTCATATGCACATAGAAAAATTCTTGGACTAGATTGATTCTATTGATAAGTTTTTTTATTGTACTGATATACTTAATAATCTGAGGCTAAACGAGTTAAGCTAGTAGCATATAGACTCAGGGGAGGTGCTTTTGCCTAATCAGATAATGTCCAAGATGAGAGGAGATTGTTTGGTAAACTTCCAATCTAGTCGTGAAAAAGGATGAAAAAAATTGATTCAACAGTTCTTGCCTGTTGATTATGAGCAGTTACTGTACCAGTAATATCATCAATGTCGCCAAGGTTCATGAATAGTGAATGAATACATAGAAGAGTTTCACAGGCTGGGTATCAGGGCCAACACATAGGAGAGGGAACCTCAAAAGACTTCTTGGTACATTCAAGGTTTGAATTCCTGGATCAAAGACAAATTGGAACTTGATCAATCATTGTAGACTGTAAGCCAAGCCAATAGCTTAGCCTTGAGGAGTGAAACTCAATTCACTTATCCAAAAGGTCCATCCATACCCTTTTCAAGAAGCCTTATTATAAGCCTCACACAAAGAGACCAAAGTATCCCACTCAACCCATATCACCACAAACCACCAATGATGTAAATCACCATAAAGCCATCTCTAAAAAAAACCTTGTATTCCAACACACCAACCCATATATGAAACCCCTACCAATCAAGTGTTACAGATGTAATCAAGTTGGCCATCGTTTCATTGAGTGCCCTCAACGCAAGACTACTAGTCTAGTACATGGAGTTGAGTCTGATGATGAGCAATATTTGACTAGTACTGAGACTTATTTAGAAGATGTAGAACTTATTATAGTTGATGATAGTGAGAGGGCTATGTCTTTCATTGTTAAAAAACTCCTATGATCACTGAAACAAACTAAAGCTAATCATAGGCATGCTTTATTCAAAACTAGGTGCATTGTCCTCAAGAAAGTTTGTGACATAATTATGGATAGTGGTAGTACAGAAAACATTGTCTCTCTAGCACTAGTTAAGGCTTTGGCATTACTAACTTCCGAACATCCAAATCCTTACAAAATTGCGTTGATTATAAAAGGAAATTAGGTGAAGGTACAAGAAGTTTGCAGTGTCATTTTTCATTGGGATATATTACCAAGATGAGATCCAATGTAATGTTAGTTATTGTTTGGACATATAGATCAACTTTAAGTCTGATCCAACTAACATCCCAAGCCATCAAAGAATACCTACTATGCTTGTACTCACACCTATACTCGTAGGAGAGACCCACCTACGTATAGGAGCTTTGGTGTTGGAAGGTCAACCACCAACCTAAGCTATAAGGTGGTCGACCTCAAGCTGTAAACAAATTTTCTTTTACTTTTATACCCCTCTGACACGCTATGATGTGTATACCCTATGTAATCGACATGTGTACATGTAATATTCCATATACACTTAAGCCTTATGAGAGAGTTGTACATTCTCACACAATTCTCTCACTTCTCTCTATAAATCAGATTAATCCCAAACATTTTGGCACCTATCATGGGGAAGATTCGAAGGTCAACCCTTGGCTTCTGACCCCATATTTTTAAGGATTCACCCTGAATACTAAGAGAAGCTTAAAGAGATTAAACACATGTTCCACTTACCCTAGAATCCCGATCATCATGGCAAGAACATAAGCTGAGGAAAGACTAAGACTAGCAAATGAGGAGGAAACGATAGCATAGAACAACATCTTGCCAACTCGTTATGAGGCCAGAATAAAAACTAACCCCCATCATGAGCTAGCTTGTCAACTTCTTAAACTAAGAAGGGAACTCAAAGAAACCAAGTGAGAAAACAGGACATTATGGTCACAGTAATGTCTAAAAGCCTCTGAAGGTCAAACTACTAACCTGGTTGGTGGAAACATACCAGATCATGTTGTGCCCGAGCCTACCCAGGGTGAATATGAAGTTAAGGGTGACCCCCCTTCGGGTTTGGTGGGACCTGGTTTTGAGTAGTGATTGCAAGAAATAAAAAGCTAGGAAGAATAGTTTCAGGCATTGGAAAAGGCTAACAAAAAGCAAGACCATGCCTTGAAAAGGGCCAATGAAAGGCAAGAAAAGGGTAAGGCACCCTATGATGTGGATAAGGATTGTGAACAACTGTGTCTCCCTCTTTTCTAATGAGACAGAGAATGATGAGCCACTAGCCAAGTTTAGTGCTTTCAAGTTCCCAAACTATCAATGGACTAAAGACCTGGTAATCTATGTGCAACACTTCAAGACGGCTACGGCCCCTGTGAGCCTCACGTGAGGCAAGAGAGATGCCATGATGTGTAAGCTATTTGTATCCATCCTCTGTGACGGTACTTAGAAGT
Organism: Hippophae rhamnoides; assembly: GCA_033030585.1. Taxonomy (NCBI): domain Eukaryota; kingdom Viridiplantae; phylum Streptophyta; class Magnoliopsida; order Rosales; family Elaeagnaceae; genus Hippophae; species Hippophae rhamnoides. The sequence continues at coordinate 20,551,414 of CM065438.1, read as the reverse complement.
GGTTCAATAACCTGGCACCTCATACCATAACATCCTTCTCATAGTTTTTCAAGTTGTTTATCACCAATTATATCTGTAATAAGCCACTGAGGAAGGAGTCACACCACTTATTCTCAATCATTCAGAGAAGGGGTGAGTCTATTGAAGAATATATGAAAAGATTCAAAGAAGAAAATCAAGAGATCTTTAACTTCCCAAGCTCTATTGCAATAGAGGCCTTTAGGCGACATCTCCTAAGGGATTCCGGCCTGTTTATAGAACTTACCAAGATAGTCCATCAAACTTTATAGGAAGCTGATGGAGTGGTGAGGAAGTTCATCGATCTCGAAAGAGAGCTAGGCTTGATTAAGAGAGGCAGGAAGCTACGAAAGTTGCACCGAAAAAATAAGAAAGAAGGAGAAGTCTTGACAAGGCCAACCTAGACAACAAGATCAACAAAAATAAGAGTTTCATACTAAATAACATGGCGAGTACCCAATGGTCCAAGAACATGAGGACCCTGGGAAAGGTCCCTATCTCTTTTTTGGGGCCTACCTTTGAGAATGAGTTTATCCCAGGCATTATTAAGAATAGAGAAGGAGCCGAATATCAGATGGCCCCCAAAAATGAGGGTTCTTCTTAGATACATATCAAAATGGTATGTCTTTCACAAAGATGTGGGCCATGAGATGAGAGACGGTAAATACCTCAAGAAAGAAATAGAAGATCTATTTACCAGAGGATATTTAAAAAACCTTATAGGAAACAACAACGGAGGAGGAGGGCGACAAATTAGATGTGAAACATCAAAGCCACCCGTTCCATCAAGTAGAGGAAGAGACCCCTACAACGAGCCCAACATCAGTACTATCCATATCATACACGGAGGGCCTGAGATCAGTAGGACCTCTAACAATTCGTGCAAGAGGTACCTTAGAGACTTATGAGGCTCCTTATATGTATACAATCTAGAAACAATAAGGCCCCTTGTGGAGATCACCTTCACTGAGAAGGATGAGACCTTGTCTCATTACGAAGATCCCTTGATGATCACTTTAAGAATAGGGTCTTGTGGTGTTTTTCAGATCATGGTTGACACTGGGAGCTCGGTGGATCTTCTTTTTATATATACAACAAGAACCCTAGGTATAAAAAAGGTTGACATAGTAAGGAGAGAGTTACCCCTTGTGGGATTCAATAGTAGCACCACCTATGCGGTTGGAACCGTGGTGCTACCTATTATGGTCAAAGGATCAATAATAATGACCAATTTCGTGATAATTGATGTCTCAGCTCACTTTAATGCCAATTATGGGTAGGCCATGAATACACAAGGTGAATTGGGTCCCATCCACCTTCCACCAAGCCATTAAATTCTCGACTGAGGAGGGTACGTAAGAGATACAGGGAAACCATGAAAAGGCCAAGAGTTGCTACAACACCACCATGAAGAAGGTCACTCCCAAGTAGCAACCGTAGTAGGGCCTCTTTCAAAGAAGGTGAGGAGATAAATTTCTAGCACAATTTTCAATTCAAATGAAGTATGAGACCTTCCAATGGGAGATAGGGGAAGAGTCACATTTTAAAGCTAAATGCATATTTAACAACAAAGATGGAGGAGCAACTATCTCAATTCCTACAAGATAACTCTGATGTCTTCCCACAAACCCCTACACACATGCCTAGGACTGACCCAAAGATCATAACCTATAGGTTAAATGTCAATCCAAAGTTTAAACTTGTCCAAAAAAAAGAGGAAGTTCCCTAGGGAAAAGAATGAGGCGATAAAATTTCATGTCACTACCCTTAGGGAGAAGAAGATTATAAGAGAGGTGAACTACCCTACTTGGTTGTCAAATGTGGTCTTGTTAAAAAAGGCGTGCATGTCACCCCGTATGTGTGTGGCCTTTACAGACTTAAATGAGGCATGCCCCAAAGACTGTTTCCATCTTCCCAGTATTGATCATCTAGTTATACCGCCACCAGATTTGGAATAATGAGTTTCTTGGATGCATCTTTTGGTTACCATTAGATCACAATGCACCCAGATGACGAGGAGAAAACACCATTCATCATCGAGGAAGAGACCTTCTACTATACTAGCATTCCGTTTAGATTGAAGAATGTAGTGGTCACATATCAACACCTCGTAAATAAAATGTTTGTCGATTAGCTAGTAAAAAACTTAGAGGCATATATGGACAATAGGGTAATAAAGTTAGAGAAGCGAATAAACCACGTCAAATACTTAGAGGATATATTTTTTGTAATCTGAAGGTATGGCATGAGACTTAACATTAAGAAATGTATCTTTGGGGTTGCTTTAGGAAAACTCTTAGGATAGCTCATATCTACCTGAGGGATTGAGGCCAACCTAGACAAGATACAGGCTCTGGTAAGCATGAAGCCTCCTACCAATTTGAAAAGGATTCAATAACTGAACGGAAGAATAGTGGAATTGAATAGATTCATCTTCAAATGCACAGACAAGTATTTTCCATTATTCAAAATGTTGAGGAAGAACACATTGATTTTTTGGGACAATGATTGTGACAAAGCCTTTGAAGGAATCAAATAGTACTTGAGCAAAACTCATGTCCTAGTCAGCCTCTTCCCAAGAGAAACACTTTATTTGTATTTGGCTATGGCCCCTAGACTTGCAATGTTATACTCCTAGATGAAAGAAACAAGGCACAAAACCATGTCTAATACATCAGCCAAATCTTAACAAAAGCCCAAACACAGGTACCCAACAATTAACAAGTTAGGGTTTTCTTTGAAAATTAGTGCGCAGAAGCTCAAACGTTATTTTGGCTTGCACACAGGGGTAATACTCACCTCAAAACCACTTAAGAATGTATTAATTAGGCCAAAATATTTAGGGAGATTGATGCAATTTTCCAGAGAACTGATAGAGTACGATATCAAGTACATGGCTAAAACCACTATTAAGGGATAAGTAGTGGCTGAGTTTAGTGAGACACCAGAGGTTACCGATGATGGGGCACAAGAAGAAGAATATGGCATGGATCAAAAAAAGAAGATGACCTGGCAAGTAATTGTTAATGGTGCGCACAACTTCAATGGCGCTAGACTAGGGGTGGTCATAGTTGATCATGATGAAAACTGTTTCGAGTATACCATTAGCTTAGATTTCCAAGCAACTAATAATGTTGCAAAGTATGAGTTGGCTATATTCGAAGCCATAATGACAAAGAAGCTTGGAACAGATAAAATCATCTTACATAGTGACTCATGAGTCCTTGTAAACCAGTACACACCGATGCTTTGGTCACACTACCCTCTGTGAGAGAAGACAACTGCACTCGGGTGGTGTCAATAAGGATCTTGGCATAAGCAAGTTTGAAGGAGGCCAAAAAATAGTATGGAGTGTGGATGCTCCTACCAACCCATTGTTCACCTTGATCTATGAATTCTTGAAAAGGGGAGACCTACCCCAAGATCGCAAACTTGTAAAGGAAATTAGGGCCAAGGCGGGACGATACGTGATTGAAGGCAATAAATTATATAGAAGGATTGCACTCGAACCCAAGCTCTTGTAAATAACTAGGGAAAGATTTGACAAAATAATGTTTGAAGCTCATGAAGAAGAATGTAGTGTTGATTGAAGGCGATAAATTGTACGAAAGGACTGCACTCGGACCCGGGCCTTTATACATAGCTAGGGAAAGATCTGACAGAGTAATGTTTGAAGCCTATGAAGAAGAATGTAGTGCTGATTGAAGGCGATAAATTGTACTAAAGGACTACACTCGGACCCGGGCCTTTGTACATGGCTAGGGAAAAATCTAACAGAATAATGTTTGAAGCCCATAAAATATAAGGTAGGGGTACTATTGGCCCACTATGCTAGTAGATTGCACAAGGTACACCCAAGAGTGCGATAAATGTTAAAGATTTACTCCATTCTCACACACCTCCAACCACTATAATAGGGGCAGTTAGCCTCTGACCCTTCTACAAGTGAGGACTCGGTATAGTAGGACCTTTATCTCAAGAAAAGGGCCAAAAGAAGTTTTTATTAGTGGCCACCGATTATTTTTTCAAGTGGATTGAGGTGGAACCTCTAGGAATAATACATGAGAAAGAAGTGATTCAATTTATTTGGAAATCTATATTTTTTCACTTCAGCCTACCCAAGGAACTCGTTACCAAAACAGAAGACAATTTACAGGTTATAACATCAAGGCCTTTTCCATCCAATACAACATCAAGATGTGTTATTCAATTCCATATTATCCCTAAGTCAATGGTCAAGTAAAGTCTTCTAACAATTTAATAATCAACCTACTAAAGAAAAGGTTGGAGGTTGCAAAAGGAAGATAGGTTGAGGAGCTGCTTGGGGCATTGTGGGCTGTTAGGACTAGCCACGATGGAGTACTAATGAGACACCTTTCTCACTAGTACATGGGACTGAGGTTGTGATACCAACTGAGATTACAATGCCCATTGTGAGATCATACCTAATAAAAAAGAAAAACATAACAAGTAGAGCAATTAAACTAACCCTTGTAGAGGAAAAAAGTAATAAGGCCTTGATGAGGATAACCGAATAAAAAAGGAAAGTATCATATTATTACAACAAGGTCGTGCATTTCAAAGCTTTCACCATAGGCGATTGGGTTCTTATAAGTGTTTTCCTTAGAAAGAAGGAATGGATGACCGACAAGTTAAGTGCAAATTAGAAAGGCTCGTATTAAATAGTTAAGATGACACCAGAAGGGGCCTACATGTTAAGGAGCATTGAAAGAGCTACGAATGGCATAAGTTGGAATACTCGACACTTAAAAAAATACCACTTATGGTGTACCTTAATGTACTATTTTCATGCACCATCCCTGTATATATATGAAGTAATTTCTTTCAAGAAGTGGATTTTTCCCTAAAACTGTATGTCACAAGTTGATCACCTCGATTAGACACCAAGTAGAGTGCTCTGACACTGAAGTGAGTTGATCACCTTGGTTATATACTAGGTAGAATTCTTTCCCCTAAAACTACATGTCAAGAGTTGATCACCTGTGCTAGGAATCAAGTAAAGCACTCTGACACTGAAGTGAGAGTTGATTACCTTGGTCATAGACCAAGTAGAATGCTTTCCCCATAATTTCATGTCATGAGTTGATCACCTTAATTAGGAACCAGGTAGAACGCTTTGACATCGAAGTGAGAGTTGATTACCTCAGTCATAGACCAAGTAGAATGCTCTCTACCAAAACTCCATATCACGAGTCGATCACCTTTGTCATGAACCAAGTAGAACGCTCTAACACCAAAGTGAGAGTTGATCATATCAGTCATAGATAGGAAGAAAGCTCTCTCCTAAAAATGCATGTCATAAGTTGATCACCTCGGTCAAGAATCAGGTAGAACACTCTAACACTGAAGTAAGTTGATCACTTTGGTCATAAACCAGGTAGAATGTCTTTCCCCTAAAGTTGTATGTCACGAGTTGATCATCTCAGTCATGAACTAGGTAGAATGCTCTGACACTAAAGTGAGTTGACCACCTTAGTTATAGACCAGGTAGAGCGCTCTCCCCTAAAGCTGCATGTCACAAGTTGATCAGCTCGATCAGGAACAAGACATAACTCTCTGGCAATGAAATAAGAGTTGATTACCTCGGTCATAGACCAGGAACAATAATCTCCCCTGAAATCACATGTCATGAGTTGACCACCTCAGTCACAAACCAAGTAGAGTACTCTGACACTAAAGTAAAAGTCGATCAGAACCACTAGTTTATTGCATCAACCAAACCATACAAGTTTTTCCTTTCAAAGAAAATACATTTGGAAAAAAAATTGGTCTCGCACCACAAGTTCATTCAATTAAAAATATTTTTATTGATCAAGCTAACAATGTTTTTAAAGTTTATTAATACATAACCCGACCTCCCAAAGAGTTAAAAGTTAATTAGATGCTTAGACACACGATCGAGCTTACAACGCTTTTAAAGTTTATTAATACATAGCTCGACCTCCTATAGAATTAAAAGTTCCTCAAATGCTTAGACACATGACCAATGTCTAGGTCATCTGTTTTCCTTACTAAGGGCAACATCTCAGCCTCAATCTTGATGATTTTATTGTGAACATTAGCCACTGTTTTAGTAGGGATCAAACTCGTTGTGAGCACAAAACATTTCAAGTCCTCAACAACACTCATCACCTTGAGGAAAACCCTTTCAGCCCATTTCATATAGAAGTTTGCCCAATGTGACTCCCTTTCCACAAGGGTGGCCATCTTAGTCATGGTCATTCTCTCTCGAGCTCAACTTTGGGATAGTTGTTCCTTGCAAGAAGCAAGCTCACACTTGGTCTCTTCATATAGGGAGAGCTTATTCTCGAGCCTAGATAGCTAGATTTTTAATTTCCATACCTTAGTCTTGAGCCTACCCTTCTCCAGTTTCAAAGTGTGAGCTAAATGTCTGTTTGATCGGTCAGAATTCATAAGGGCCGAGTAAGAAAGATAGAGAAAGAGTTGGAAACTATTTCAAACAAAAGAGGATGTCTAAATTTTACAAGTGCCCCTAACCCCCTTTTATAAGGGATGATATTCAGTAAAGTTTAATGACACATGTCCCAAAAGTTGGAGGTAGGTCAACATAATAAATAAATATTGTAAATGATATAAATACATAGTTATACACGTAATATAGGTTTTTCTCAAAGGCAACTAATTATCATTGATAATAGAAGGTCATAAGAGCAAGCTAGCAACCACACAATTAAGTGGGGTATCGGGCTCAAAGGGTGTGAAAGAGACACATAGAGCTTCAGGTCTACTTGAAAAGGAGGGTCGGGCCAGTACCAATATCAAAGTTCACGGGTCCCACCTTCTTCATCTACTACCTCGGGCCCATCATTACTCTCACTAGAGTCTGAACCCTCTTTCTTGGCCTCGTCTTAGGATTGAGTGGGCAGATATTAGGTAGTGATTAAGATATCCAAAATCCTATAGTAGTACTCCTTCAAGTCCTTCTTCTTGGCCATTTTCTTGAAGGAGTCTATAGCTAGCTCGTATCCTACCTCAACACTCGATAAGACCTATTCAATCATCGCATCAAGCTCGTGTTTCTCCTTCTTTTCTATTTTGGCTAGCCTGTGCCTATAGGCTTCTATCCAAACCATGGCCTTTCTCTAGGCTTCCTCGAGCTCCATGAAATGCCACGAATTATCATTCAACTTGACAATAGCCTTGGATAGCTTATCCTTTATGAATGGACTAACACATCTGGTATAAAAGGTGAATAATCATGACCTCAAAGCCTATATCCTCGCACATGGCATCAAGATGCCTCTCATGTGCCATGAAGGGAAGGTGGAACACGTAGTGGTACAACTTCTCTGGTACTATGCCCCAATATAGAGCCATTCCATCAACGTCTGTGGTAAGGTCATCAATCACAACCTTACATTTCCTTGAATGCCTAGCAGGGTGAGCAGGCGCTTGTGGACTCGAACTAGAGGTGGCGAGATGTGTCAATCCAGGAATGTTGGTGAGGGCTCGATGACATTCAAAGACATTAGCCTGAACACGGGCTCATCAATGGTTACCTTCATTTTCCTTTAGACAAGGTTGGGAAGCCTTCCTATCCATAGGACTTACTCATTTTTCTTCCCCTTTGAAGAGCCCATCTCTTGTAATAGAAGTGTAGCTTTTTGAGAGCTCGCCCTCTAAGAAGCGACCTTATTCTTAAGTCGCGGTAATAGATCATTAGAATTGAACTCTATGATATCTACAAAGATAAAGGCGATGAGGTGTTAGTTTTAAAGGGTCGAGCAAAGAAAATATAAAAAAATTCCAAGTCTTAGGGCTAGTTCACCAACGTTAAGGACCATTTCAAACTTGCCCCCGAAGTCTATGTGAGGGGTATGGCACTTAGAAGGTGCTCAATGTTTACGAATTATCCTATGAAAGGGCTCAACTAAGCCCAATCTCATCATCCCATATGCAACAAAGGTTAAGATGTTTAATAATTGCCTTTATGGATTTCTCATGGGTTGATAGTTCTGGATATCAACTAATCGTTGCTTTGCCTCTTCACTCAAGGTCATTATGAAAAAGCCCATATTCCTTATCAAGACCTTGGTATCAACCCAAGTGCTTCTTATAAGCCTCGCATTACTAGTTGGAGTTTCCCAACGACTTGAGATGTAGAAGAAATATGCTTTCCAATTCTTCTTGTTCTCAAGAAAGGCTACATTTATACACTACTCCAAAACCGACCTTTAAATTTGATTCGGTGAACTGACTTTAAATGTTGTGACTTACAAATTTAAAGTCAATTCATGCATTGAACCGACTTTAAACGTCAAGTCGATTGACGTATTGAACCGACTTTACATTTAAAGTTGGTTCAATGCATGAACCAACTTTACGTTTAAAGCCGATTTAACGAGTGAACTGATTTTACGTTTAAAGTCAGTTCAACGTGTGAACCGACTTTAAATTCTGTATCTTTTTTAAATTTACTCATTTTCTATTTTACTTAAAACTTGTATTCGATCACATAATAGCAAAAAAACCAAAATATATTTAACAAATAGTTTAAATAATACAAATAATTAAAATTAAATATTAATTAATTACTTAAGAATTAAATTTATTACAAAAAAATAATTTATATAAAAATTCATATATATTTAATTACAAATAAAATGATGTCGTCTTTTTTTATCATGGATTTTATGATATTCCTACTTTATTTCAAGGAAAGGAATCTTGGAGTTTGGGCAAAAAACAGCTGGTCTATATAACAATTCATTCTCCTAAATACATGAGCACGTAAACATCCATCAAACAAACAGTTCAAACTCCAGAGACACAAGAATGGAGAAATTAAAGTATTATAAAAATTACCATGGCGTTATCCTATGTTATTCAAGATCATCATATTCTTCTCCTGATTCTTCTTGTGATGTTATAATTTGAACCAAGTGTTCTGTTCATTCTTCTCGTAAATCATCAAAAAATTTCATATCATAGCCCGACTTGTTCCAACCAAAGAACTATATGTAATTAAATTCAAAATAAGAATGTAATATCATGAATTCACAAAAAATAACTTATATATGTTAAAAGATTAGTAAAAAAGATTAGCACATCAACATCAGAGTGATATAATAATAACCTTATCCCTTCAAAATCATATTAGCACTGTATTAATCTTTTGTCTATAAATATGAAGCTATATGGAATCAAGTTGATATTTTTAATGCTATAATGAGCTTTAAATATGAAGTCAAGTATAACTACGATTTGTTACTGTTGGTTGAGTTTTGGTGCCCATAAACTTATGGAATAATTGTTTTTGCCCAAGCAACCCAAGTAACAAATCGAAGTTACACTCGACTTCATATTTATAGCTCATTATAGCATTAAAAATATAGCTTGATTCCAGATAGCTTCATATTTATAGGCAAAAGATTATTACATTGCTAATATGATTTCGAAGGAATGTGGTTATTATTATATCATTCGGGTGTCGATGTGGTAATATCTTTTACTAACTTTTAACATATATAAGTTATTTTTTTTGTAAATTCATGATATTACACTGGAATGATGATTTTTGGTGGTTTTCTTGTACTTGGTTGGCCAGTGAGTACCATGATGTTGTCATACTAGGGAACTAGGCAAGAGAGATGAGATAAATTTTGGGTAAAAAACAAGTTCATATAACAATTAATTCCCCTAAATACATGAACACATAAACATCTATCAAACAAGCTGCCCAAATTTCAGACACAAGAATAGAGAAATTAAAGCATTATAAAATTTACCATGATGTTATCATATGCTATTCAAGATCATCATAATCTTCTCCTAATTCTTCTTGTGATGATATAATTTGAACCATGTGTTCTGCCCATTCCTCTCGTAAATCATCAAATAATTGTGTGTCATAGCCCGACTTGTTAAAACCAAAGAACTACATGTATTTAAATTCAAAATAAGAATGTAATTTCATAAATTCACAAAAAATAACTCATATGTTAAAAAGGTATATTGGTAAAAGAGATTACCACATCTTTAATTGGAATTTTGATATTTGTAATGATTTCGCTCATAAACTTCATGACATAGTAACCACACATGACTCTATCATTTGTGGAACCTACAAAAAACAAGTGTACATGATTTTTTATATTTGAACATCTTTATTATTCAATAGTAAGATTAATTAAATTATTAATATTCGCTTACACATACCATAACTTTATCCCATATAAGCTTATGAAATTTTTAAGGGCAATGCTCATACTTTTGTTCCACCGCTTTCATGCCCTATCAAAGTTTAAAATGATTAGTTTTTTATTAAATATTACAAAGAACAATAGAAAAAAATAGCTAGCTATAACTCTTACATTTCAACAACTGTTTTTGTATCTTTACTCAATTCTGTGGAAGCTGAGTCACAGTACCAAACATGATTTTTATATAGATTAAGGATTACCAACATCCAATGATCTTGGCCTTGTTCAAACTTTAGTGGCCAAGAGATTATCAATTTCTGATATATGTTAAGTGTTAATGCCTAATCACATATTTGTTTAACTCTAATGTTAACATCATTCTCTTGATATTGATTGACAAATGAAAAATCATAGAACATTACTAAATGTGATGAGTAATTAGCTTGAAGTCGATAATAACATACCTTATATAAAAGAAATATATATAAATAATTAGATAATATAAATATAATTATATATGTTCTACATAAATGATAGTTATTTACTGATTAAGGACTCACCTTGTTCCCACTTGAATTATACTTATATCGATCATTTGATATTAAAATAGCTGTAATATGCACTTGATCGATATAAATGTTTGGCCAATGTCTACACCACTTTCTATAGGAAGTGGCACAGTTCATCCATCATTTATGTTAGATGCCCTTGCAACAATAGTCATCAAAGTGCCAAGATTTCTGCTGAAGTTTATAGCATAATCATAGCTATACTTTTTTCATGGCTTCTTTTTGAATGACTTAGCATAGATTTACCATGAGATACTTGCTTTGTATCTCTTAAATGTCTCGTACTTACTAATTCTGGTATAATAGACTAAAGAATAAGTATTATATATGTTAGTAACAATAAAAATAATAATAATACAATAGTAAAAAAGAGTGTTATCTTAAGTATAAAAAATAGTATCATGTCAAAATTTATCATAACTTGACTCGATGGCCAAGCCACATATTGTCCAATCGCTTCTTGGACTATGGTAGCATTAGAAGGCACATGTAGTGGACAATCATGGAGCAATAATTGATCAAGTACTATTTGCCACTTAATTGTTGTACCGTTCCAATAGCAAGAAAGTCTTTTGATGAAGGATGTTTCAATAAACATTTCATATTCTATAAAAAAAATTAAGCGTTATATATAATAAAAATAATAGACTGTCTATATAAACTTTAAATCTTTCCACAAATGATTCATCAAATAAAGGAGGACTCCCATGTGGGGTAGCTATTTGAAGGACATTCTTATCAAAACGTTCATCATAATGTGATGGATGGTAAGAATGTGCATATTGCATTGGAGAAAATGAACCACTACCAGATTGCATCTACATTCCTGGCATAAAGGGAGGACCAATAGGATAAATATATCCCATATAGGATATAGATTGAGTGTCATGAGATTGCATGGGTGGCATGAATGGCATGGATGGTAGCATGCTTGGCCAATAGGGCATGCCTTGATTGTAGTATGCTGCCATGCCTGACATGTGTTGTGATTGATATTCTTTTAAACTAGTAATCTAACTTAACATTGAGGCTTTAAAGGAGTTGCATTCTTCTTCAATTTTACAATATTTCTCCTTATTGACCATCTAAGGCTTTTGTTTTGGAATGTTAAAAAACTCCATATAACATCATATTGGATTCCTCCCTTAACATGACCAAGATGCTCACGTCCGAATGCATGATATATAGCATATCTCCTTAGTTGTTCGATTATTTCACCCCTAAATATTTGTTCTTGAATAACTCTCTACAAATAATAAAGCAATCAAACATATCATACATTATTACATCAATTAGCAAAAATCATAAGGACTTTGCATCAATTTAAATTACTAACCAACTTATTTAGTCGTTCTTCTCCTTGTTTAGTCATTGATCTTGACTTCTTTGATTTGGGGGTCTTTGTTTCTATATACAATTAATATTGGGTAACCAGCCTACCCAATTTAGCCTCTACGTAAATTAAATAAATTTATTAACCATGACATTAACTTAAATTCGAGGAAACTAAATATAAAAATATTTATAAATTAACATCTTAATAATATTATTCTTTGTCTAACTTCATTTGAAGACCTCCCAGTACAATTGGGAAGAATATTCTGATGTTCTTCCCTAATAATTTGAAATCCATCCATATGTCTATAATCCCTAAACTCTTTCCAAACTTAGAGTTCAATCCATGGGTATTCTTCAGGGATTTTGTATAGTTGTACTTTATCAAGTGGTTCCAAATATGGAAACACATAATTTCTGGCCAATTTGGAAGTTTTGTATTTCTTTCATGCTTTTTTTCTAATCATATAACACTTGCTCATCCAAGTGTCAGGGATTTTATAACGATTCTATAAAAACACACTACAAAAGATGAGATATAATACAAAAAATATATAATATATGTAATTATTTATAAAATAAAAGAGACTTACACAAATGGTTTTCCATATTTTGAACTTTTTAGCTTCGTCAACCTTAGTTCAATCATTTATATTGATTGATATACTTGACTTCACAAGTCTACCAATAGAGGATTTCAATTGTTAGCCATTTTTCCCTCATGGATTACCAGTAGCATCAAACAGAATGGGTACTCTATCATCTGGGTTAAGTGGAGCATCAAGTATATTTTCCAACCCCTTCTTTTCAAATGCCCCAATAGATCATTTGGATCTACAAGCTTTGGTACCCTAAGATCTATGAAATATCTGCAAACAATGATGAAATACAAATTAATTGACAATATTAACTCCAAACATATAAACATGCAAGAGTTAATAGAATAATATAGAACATACATTATGTTTAATTAGGTTGTTGATCGTATATATATTCCTTCACAATCACTTCAAGTCCATGACGAGGAATCATCATCATCAAATAGATCATCACATACATTAGGAAATTTGTTTGAGAAATGACTAATATTGGATAATGTATCAAGCATGTCATCATCTTCTAAAGCATCACAATGGTAGAACTCTTTTTGTGGAGGCGTTAATACAACAGACCATCTTGTGTTAATTTGATCGCAAACATAAAATACTTGTTTTGTATGAAGTGCTAATTTGAAATGATCAACAGTGTGACTTATCTTGGCTAAATTTACAAGGGTAAATCCAAAATCATCTATTTTATATCCAACATTGATAACATCTTCGACCCAATCACACAAGAATATTGTTTCATGGAAAACCTCATAATCGAGTTTACAAATTTCTTGAATTATATCATAATATGTTCTATCAGAAAGTACAGGATTACCATCTTTTGAATTGGTAAATTGCATATTTTGTGCAACCATCTTTACACCACTATTCTGATTTACTCGGACTTTATCCCTAGCTTGAGTCATAAACCTCGATCCATTAATTGTGAAACTAGAATATGATTGGACATCGAATTTTGGACCATATGCAAGCCATTCTAAACTTTCTGATATTTTATGATTGGGTTTGTTGAGTTCAACTCGAATCTATGCATACAAAAACATGAAATGTGTTTAAAACAAAGTTTTAAAACATTGCGTATAAGTACTAATGAACTATTGTATGTGACATATACATGGTTGCAAAACCAATTAATAAGCTCTCGCTTATATTCATCGTACAACCATTTTTCTCCTCCTTTTTTTATAATAAGGATCGATCTTCAGTAAGTTTAAATGCATTATATAATGTTATTAAAGATATATCAATTAGATATCATTAATAGTTAAATAGAAAATAATTTTATTTTAAATGAAAAGGTTGAACCTATCATCACTTACTCTATGTACGGTTGTACCTCATTATTATTTACTAAAATGATTTGGTGTGCTTTTTTCCATCGAGTGCGATCAATAAACAATTTCTTACTTCTACCAAGCATAAGGTTACCTACTTGGAACATGTGACTTTCTAAGAAAAACTTGTGAGTAGGATTCCCAATTTCAGTGTAACCACTAAAGTGTTCAGAACAAAACTCAATGGCCTCTTCAACAATGTAACGTTCTACCATGCATCCTTCAGGTTGATTTCTATTATTTATATATCTTTTAAGGACTTTCAGCTCTCAAAAGGATACATCCATCTTAAGTAAGTAGGACCACATAATTGAACCTCTCGAACTAAATGAACACACAAGTGAATCATTATATCGAAGAAAGAAGGAGGAAAATATTTTTCAATTAGACACAAATTCTCTACATCTTTTTGTAAAGAGTTTAACTCGCCAATTGATATAGATTTCTTGCATATTGTATTGAAGAATGAACAAAGAAGAATTATTGATAATCGAACATGTTTTGGAAGAATTAATCTAATAGGAACTGGTAATAACTATTGCATTAAGATATGGCAGTCATGTGATTTCAATCCATAAAGTTTCTTATCGGTGATAGACACAAAATTGCTTAAGTTGGATGAGTAACCATCAGGAACTTTCACACCCTCCAAACATTTACAAAACACATCCTTCTCTTTTGTTGACATTGTATATGATACCGGTGGTAAGTATGTTCGATTCTTATCATTTTCCACCATCGGTGCCAATTCAAGTCATATGCCTAATTTCTTTAAATCCAATCTTACTTTAATTCCATCCTTCGTTTTTTCAGGTATATTAAGTAATGTAATAATCAAGCTCTCACATACATTTTTATCAATATGCATGACATCTAAGATGTGACGAATGTGTAGATCTTTCCAATAAGGTAATTCATAAAATATTGATTTTTTATTCCAACAACCATGATCTACTAATTCAGTAACATTTTCATTTTCACCTCTTTTATTAGTTGACCTCTTTTGTTTCCCTCCATTAGTGAGTATTCTTTTTTTCATCTGTCCATATCGTTTGAATGTCATACCATTCAATTGCCTTAATATCTCAACATCTCGCAAAGGTCGGGGTGTAGGATCATGATATTTTTCACCATCAAACGATTTCTTTTGGTATCTAAACTTGTGTCCAGATGGCGAAAATATTCTATGTCTTCTACAAGACATCTTTGGTCCGTGAAGAAGATAAATTGCAGAAGTACTATCACTACATATAGAGCATCCCATATAAATTTTTGTTGTATGTCTTGATAAGTTTACATAGGTAGGAAAATCATCAATTGTCCATAAAAAGACCTCTCTTAAGTTAAAGTGTTCTTCTTCATGTGCATCGTAAACATTTACACCATCATTCCATAATGTTTTTAAATCATGTATCAAAGGCTGCAAATATACATCAATATTAACACCAGGTTATTTCGGTCTTGAGATCAATAATGTTAACATCATGAATTTTCTTTTCATACATAACCAGGGAGGAAGGTTGTATGTTACCATAATTACTGGCCAATGGCTATATCTAATACTAAGGGAACTGTGTGGATTAATTTCATCAATTGCAATGGCAAGATGAAGATTGTGCAGATCAGATGCAAATTAAGGGGATAAATTATCTACTACTTTCCAATTTGGAGAATCACAAGGATGACGTAGCACCCCATCATCAGATCGATTATTTGAATGCCAAGTCAACATCTTTGATGTCTCTTTACTTTTGAACAACCTTTGAAAGCAAGGAAAATGAGGAAAGTAGCAAAGAACCTTTGCAGGCACGCCTTTCTTAGGTGTTGTCTCATTTGTAGCATGCTTCCATCTCGATTCTTTACACATCGGACAATCATCTAATGTCTCATATTATTTTCTATAAAGAATGCAATCATTTGGACA
Source organism: Hippophae rhamnoides (assembly GCA_033030585.1). NCBI lineage: Eukaryota > Viridiplantae > Streptophyta > Magnoliopsida > Rosales > Elaeagnaceae > Hippophae > Hippophae rhamnoides. The sequence continues at coordinate 20,535,439 of CM065438.1, read as the reverse complement.
AGCATGAATCTTATGATATTCCATGCCAAATCGACAAAGAGATTTCTTCACTTCATACATCGAAGATGGAAATTCAATACCCTCAGGAAACATATCTATTAGTACATTTAGTAATTCTGTGAATTCTTTTTCAAAAAAATCATTTTTTGCCATCACATTGTACAAATGAACCAATCCTAACATTTTAGTGTATTTCTTGCATTCTGGATACAATGATTTTTCAGCATCTTCTAGAAGTTTTTTAAAAGTTTCGGGATCATCCTCATGTAGTTCATCTTCAACACCATAAAACATATTTTTTGTATGTACATTATAATAAGATGTATATAATCCACTCACATTCTTATTTGTATCTTCCCCATGAGTATTATCAATATTTTTTCCATGATAATACCAACATTTATAACTCAAAAAAATACCACTACGGATAAGGTGATACTTAACCTTATCAACATCATGAAATCACTTATTTTTACATTTAACATATGGGCATTGAATCATACTAATTTCATTATTACTATTTTTACAAGCAAATTCCAGGAAACTTTCAACTCCAGAAATGTAATCCTGCTCAATTCTACACTTTGACATCAAAGATTTGTCCATTTTATATTAATGACATTAAGTATATTAAATATATATCCAACCAATAGATTTCAGATATTATTATATATGAATTCCCTCATTATTAGAATATCTATCAAAACATCATATAAAAATAAATACATAAAAACTAAACATAATAAATATATACACATAAATATAATTGTATAATATTGATTATAATTACTAATAATAATATTGATTATAATTACTAATAATAATATGTCATATCATTTGAGTTTATTTCAAATTTAAGATATATAAAACAAAATTTATATAACAATTTTGTGATGATTAATATTTTTTTAAAATAATTACACTACTTCAAATCTAAATTTTTAATGAGCATCATATTATTTAATCATGTCTTTCTCATTTCATATTAACAAAAATAAATAAATTAAAAACCAACCTTAAATCATAGCCATAAATATATAAATTTATTTCATTACGAAAATTTATACAAAACCTACATAATAAAAATAATAACATACATATAATACAAAACCTACATAATATAAAAATTTATACACATAAATAATAACACATAATATACAAAAAAAATAAAGAAATATGAATAATAAGTGCGTAGGATTAATAAAAATACTTACAAGAGTAAATGAAGTGACAAAATGAAATAAATGAAAAAAAAGTATTTTTAGCGAACCGACTTTAAATCTCGACTTAAATGATCACTTTTGTAGTAGTGATACCCCGATCCTGCTTTACTAACATATATACCCTCCTCGGGTTTATAGGGTTCTACTTCAACACGTAGGCCTTATTAAACTCGGGCATCTCCAACTCCACCCGGAGATCTCTACATATCAATGTGAGGCAAAACAGGTGCCTCCATCCATTAAGCATCAATTGACCCAGTGCAAGCTACGTCCTAGCCAAAAAGTTCCTTATAAAGGGGTATAGAGGAAATCTAACCCCAACCATAAATCCTTCTTGTGGAAAACTGTCAACCCAATTGGAGGTGGGTCACTGTCACAAGCCCTCGACATGGGAATCATTATTTGAACCAATGAGGGAATGTCATAGGTCCTCATTATCCTCTCCTCATCCTGATGTGACAGCCCACTAGTCTTGACCTTGGTCGCCCAACCTTTGGTACAGCTTATAGGCTCTCTAATCCATTTGTTCCTTGTTTTCTTCCTCTATGACCTTGGGACTAATATCTAATTCTGAGGAACATTTAACCTAATTGTAGGTACGACCTATGGGTGAAAGGTGGAGGGTTAAGGCTAGGATGGACCCCGTGTCGTCTTGAAAAAGTGGGATATTATGGGCTTTTCCAGGAGGTCGAGCTTGAGGTTCTTTCTCTGTGCATGGTTTCTATCTATAAAATATCATGAAACACGAAAAGGGTAAGGCATGAGAAGTAGAAATTACCTAGGGTTGAGTTTGAAATAAAAGGATAATGATTCTTTAAACCAATCTAAAAAGAAAGTATAAAACTGTTAGACACGAGAATCTTTTTTATAAAATATGGGTAAGTAAGCTAGGTGTTAAGCTGATTTCTTACCACCGAGCTAAAAATTTCTATAGCTCAAACTAAGATGACAAAGCTTTTCTCTTGTGAATTTTTGTCATATATGTAGAAAATGATAAAAAAAGGAGAGGCCCTAACTCCTTCTTAAATAGAAGTAGATGTTTTCTCTCTCCAATCAACTGATAAGAATTTATTAGGGTAAGTCGAACATTCCAAATTCGCTTTCTGGTTGCTACTTTTCCACCCCTATTGAAGAACCGAGCTGAAAGAGTAGGGTGGACTAGATGTTTGGACATATAAATCAATCCTAAGTCTGATCCAACTAATAGCTCGAGTCGTTAGAAAGGACATGCCTATACCAGTACCCACACCCACACTCATAGGAGAAACCTACCTACGCATGAGAGCTTTGGTTTTGGAAGATCAACCACTAGCCTGAGCTATGGGATGGTTGACCTAAAGCTGTAATGGTACATTATTTTACTTTTATACCCCTCTTACACGCTATGATGTGTATACCATATGTAATCAACATGTATACATGTAATACTCTATATTACATGGGCCTTGTGAGATAGTCATACATTCTCACACAATTCTCTGACTTTTCTCTCTCTGTAAATTGGATCAATCCCACACAGTTGTAACATGTGTATGTAATCTTAGTTATAACATAGAAAATGCCTATTAGGAACCCAAATATCATTATATTTGCTTTCACACTACAGATTCAATATGAAAATTAAATATCAATATTTACCGATAAAAAGAAGAATAATAAGCTAAAAGGATTAGGCACAATCATAAGACCATTATAGCTCAAGACTACAAGAACGAATTGAGCAACCCAATTAACCCATATTGAAGATCTATTTTTTGATTAAATTGTTAACTTGTTAGATTCATGACTTTTAAGCATTACATTAAACTTTTTAGTGAAAATATAGTTATGGATGTTATTGGTAATAAATTTATTATTCTCGATCTTAGCTAGCGAAGCATTTTGTAATTGTTTTTTAAGCAATAATTGTATAAACATTTGTTCAATTAAAATATAATACAAGTTTTAAATATTTTGGTAGTATTGAATGTGACAAACTAATAAAATCAACACATATTTCTTTATTAACTTAATATTTAGAGACCATTTAGAGAGAGATAGACTAATTAGAGAAGGATAAAGTGTATCATTGGTCCCAAACTTTAACTAAATTTATGCATAAGTCTCTAAACTTTTAAAATGTATGATTTGATCACCAAATTTTAATTAAATTTATATATAGGTCTCTAAACTTTTCAATCCTATAATTTAATCTCTAAATTTTTAAAATTTCACACACAGTTCCTAATTTGATTACTAAAATACATATTTATGAATAAAAAAACTTATGATATATGTGTGAAATTTTAAAAATTTAGGAATTAAGTCGTAGAATTGAAAAATTTATAAACCTATATGTAAAGTTTTAGAAGTTTATAGACTAAATAATATGTATTAAATGTTTAGAGAACTACGTATAAATTTAACTAAAATTTGGTAACTAATGATGCACTTTAGCTATTAGAGAAAGAGAAAAACTTATCCAAATTGATTGGAATGAAAAATTAGAAAAGGTAAGAAGAAAATGATTTGATTTCAAAGAACTTATTTAAATGACTCATATGTAATTAAAATATTTTTTTAATGTAATATAATATAATATTGTAATAAATCAAATTATACCCATTTAAAAAAACACTTAAAAACCCTTTTATAAATAAGGGTATTAAAAAGCTCCAATTGTTTAAACAATGGTGACTACCATTTTTTTTTAAATGGCCAATCAATTATAGACTTTGAAAAGATGGTACATTTTTTTAGGGGTAAATGAGTATCCATTACAATCTCACAAAAAGTGTTATCCCAAAAGGTGTAGATGAAGACGGGTGTTTTGAAGGGAGAAAAATAATAAATAATGATTTTTTTTTATATTTGTAGTATTTTTTATTAAAAAAACTTTTTATTAAAGATTTTTGTAATGTTATAAAGTTAACGTGTTCCAAATTTACAATCTAAACTTCTTCACCGATCACCAATTCCATTACATTTAAAAAGGAGTAAAAATTTAATTTTCAAACAATTTTTTCACATGATTTAACCCAGTTTTTTATTTATTTTTAACTTCAACAAATATTGAACATAATTTTGTTAAATTGGCTCCAAGTCTTCGTTTCATGTGACTCATTTATATTCAGTACTACCATATACTCGAAAATTTTAATTGGAACCAAAAAGTAAATATCTTGAGGTTTTCTTCAAAAAAATTATGACGTTACTCACCCCACCAACGAGATATGACCGTTGAATGCAGCAACGTTCGAAAAATTCTAAATTTTTAAAAAAGTGAAGCTGCGTGAAACGTAGTACTTTCTCATGGGTTAAACCATTCATCTACTAAATGAATTTTTAATCCTCTTACAATCTTGATCAAGTTCTTGATACTTTCTATTGTATTTTCTTCCCTTTCAATCATAGTGGGCAAATTCGAATTTCAAAATCCCAGTCTTCAATTCAGCAAATTCTTGAACTTTCAAAGGCTATGGCAGCTCTGGCACCAGGAATTCTGACAAAGCTTCTCGACGGAATGAATACAGGACTAAAACCCACCAGTGAGCACCGGAGTTCACTTTTACAGATAACAGACATCGTCCCGGCTGATCTTGACGAAAAGAATCTCTTGCCAACACACGGCTTCTACTTAAAAGTCTCAGATTCTTCACACTCCATTTACGCCAGTCTACCTACTGAACAAGATGATTTCGTTCTCAGCAATAAAATGCAATTGGGACAATTTATCTATGTTGACAGATTAGAACCTGGTTCTCCAGTTCCCGTCATTAAAGGTGTGAAACCGCTTCCCGGCCGACACCCTTTCGTGGGCACTCCGGAGCCGTTAATGGGTCTCAGAGAGAAAGGGGAAAGAAGTGAAATAAAGTCAAATTTTAAGGCTTCAGTTCCTAGAAGAGGTTCTTGGGAAACAAATCAAAATTGGAGTGAAGGTATTTCATCTCCTGCAGTTATAAAGGCTGTTCCTTTAGATTTTGATCAGTGTACACCAATTAAAGACCATGGTGGTACTCCAGCAAGAAATGGGAAGAATAGTGTTCTAATGTCTCCTATGATAAGAGGGAAAGCAGGGAAAGATGGAAACTCTGCTATGGGAATTCGATGTTCATTTGGTGGTGGACTTTTGGCTAAGATGGTGGATACAAAAGGAGAGAGTCCTGCAATGTTAAGAAAAAGCTGTGTAACACCTTCTTCATTGAAGTATCAAAGAAGCAAAAGTGTATGCGAGAGAGAGCCGAGAATCCCAAGTAGTCCTTTCAAGTTAGCTGTAGGTATCTTGTTCCCCTGTATCCATGTTTAAGAAACCAAATTGATGACTTTTTTGCTTTCTCTTATTGTTTGTATTTATATCCTAATAGGCTTGTTTTTTGTTGTTGTAGGAAAAGAAAAGCTCAACCCCGCCGCCGAGATTACGAAGAACAAGAGTAGCAACTAACCTCAATTTGGATGGAGATACCCAGAAGTCGAATTCAAAGACGAGTTCAGAACCACAGTTTCAGTATGATAATGAATCTGCTGATAATAGCAACAGCCTACCCATTAAATTACCAGGAAAGCTTAGCAAATTGGGCAAGGTAAGTCTTTAATTTCATGTATTCCATTTAACCTTTAAATTGTTGTGATTAGCTTCTTTTAAAGCTCTCTCTTTATTTCGCAGGAAGCTGTGCAGCAACGAGAAACAGCTCAGAGGATTGCCCTTCAAGCACTAAGAGAAGCTTCAGCAACTGAGAACTTAGTCCGATCTTTAAAGTAAAGTAGTGCCGTGCTCTCTTATTTTTGCGTATGTTGTGGGTGGCAAATTAGGTCACGATACACAATAATTTGACTTAAAATATGTAAATTTTTGACACAAATAACACAAGACACACAAGACAACACAATTGACAGTCTGATCAATCTTGCGGTTGCCTTACCTTGTAGAATGTTCTCCAAGTTGAGCAAGATAGCCAGAGCAGAAGACCCAGCAGCTTGTTTTGATCAATTTCTTGAATTCCATCACCAAATGGTCCAATCAATAACTGAAATGGTTTCAATTCAAGCAGCTACTTCAGCCAGTGAAATAACCCAAAACACAAAAGATAATAAAGAAGAATATTCTTCTTCTTCAGTTCTAAATGAGATCATGCACAATTCATCAAATAATGAGTCCAATTCATCCAAAAGGAGGACTGCATTATACAAGTCAATAGCTGCTTTTCCTGAAAGAAGTAATGAACAGAAGACAAGTATGGGAAAGCTATTGAGATTGAAAACAACACCATCCACTCCACTCGAAAGTATTGGTGAGAATGATGAGAATAAGACACCAAGTTCTTGTTGTTTAAGCAATACAATCAAACTAGGCAAGCAAGTTGAAACAGAAGCTGGACAGTGGTTCATGAACTTCTTAGAGAAGGCATTAGAGACAGGAATGAAGAAGCAAAAAGGTAAAGCAGATAGGGAAGCAAGAAAAGTTCCTCAGTCTATTATTCTAAAGGTTATAAATTGGGTGGAGGTAGAACAATGTGATAGTAGTAAGAATGTGATACATCCTAAAGCAGCACAAATTGCGAGGAGATTGAGAATCAAGATGAAGAATCCTTGAAAGGCTCCATAATATGTTATGAGATAATGCTAGATTGTACTCTATGTTTGTATTTCATTGTGCTAATAGAAACTACTAATTTTGTTTCACCTCGCTTCATCACTCTGTCATCTTTAAAAAAAACGTATCAATGGACAAACAGGAACTTTGTATATAAAATGAAAATAGATCAAAATATAAAATTAACATAAAACACGTATATTACAATCAAATATGGAGATCCTGTAATAAAATTAATAAAAAAAGGATGGAGATCCTGTAATATATGGTGTAGTATGTAAAGTATATAAACTTCACAAAGTGAAGAAAAAAAATCTATTTTAATTATTAAAACTTAATTAATCTCATAAATCGTTTTTCTCAGCAACGGTTTTCAAATTGTGAATTTCTTTTTCTTTTCCAAATCATTTTTCATTCATAAAAATTGATGGATGTAACATTATTAATCAATAGTACAATATATTTAAAAAATTGTTATTTTATCTTAATTAATTTTGTGATGAGCTCCATGATATTGAGAATAATAAAAGAAATATTTTATTTATCTGGAACGAACATGAGTTTTGAAAAAGTAAACATACCATATCATCATTATTTTAACATTTAATAATTTAATATTCATTTAATAGATAAAAAAAATATAATAATAATATAACACTTAGTCTTGACTCAAGGTTGTAGCTTAGTTAAGTATTTTTCCTATTTAATATAAAGAAAAGTAATATGTAAAAAAGTGGGAAGTATTTTATATTTTTAATGTAATTATTTTAAACCATAAATTCATTAAATATATTTAAAAAAGAGGTGAAAGAGAAATAATATGAATATTTAATAGAACTAAAAATAAAAATATAACTTAGGTTTAAAGTGGGATGGTTTTTATATGTAATGCACTCATTTTAATTATGAATTACATATTATTAAATGTTACGTAAAATCATTTAATACAACTTATTTTAGATCTTGTTATACAAGGGAAATTTTATGTTGAGATGAAACATGAAACATAATTGAGTGTCACATGTAAAGGGGTCAAAAGTCACATAGTGTTCAATTGACCACAACATAGATAAAAAAATTTGGCATTTTAATGGCATGTTTGAGTATTATATTATATTATACAAACACAAATTATTAAAGTTGCAGTTATATTGATATTGTTTTTATTTTTACTTGATATATATTATTTAAATTAAAAAAAATTAATTTTCAAAAATTCCAACCTTCAGTAAATTAACTCCTAATTTCATTAATTCACCTCTTCCTTTTATTCATTATTTTCGTATCAAATCATTTACTTGTTTAAAATTAGGAATAATAAAAATTAAAAATAAAATAAAATACAATATTTATTAGCTGTCTCTCATCGCCAATTTACTCAGCATCGTAGCCAGTCTATTGAATATTGATATTCCCGTTTCCCATTTCCCATTTCCCATTTCCCAAATCTAAACACTAAAAGCTCAAAGATAAAAACTCTAACCTAAATAGTAATAGAGAGTTAGGGACTAAACTGAGAGTACTAGAGACCAACTACCATAACAACCTCACAAGGAGTCTACCAGTTGCCGGCCCCCGACACCACTTCAGAGTCCATTGTCAGTCACAGATCGCAGCTTGCCATTCGCCATTGCCTTTCGCCTGTAAGTTATATCTTCTTTTTCCATTTTTGTCCTTTCTTTTCCCGCCAGTTGCCACTGCCCAGCTTCTTTTTTTTTTTTTTTAGTTTCATCGTGTACGCAAGTCCATATTCTCTTCTTCTTTTTTTGGCTAGGAGATTAAACACTTATACAAAATTCATAATGCATTTCGCGAACTAGGTACTAGATTTTTAATTATTCACATATTAGGCTCGAAAATAGGTTTTAGTTAGTTAAACTATTATTAGCGTCAAGAATTACTTTAAAATGCTAGCAAAATATTTAAGAAATACTTTAACATTAGAAAAATCAAATCCGTCCTGAGATTTATTTATTTATTGAATGGTAGCTAGCTAGCCTTGGACACAAGAAAAAATCAACTGTACTCTTTACCAAATAACAATGAATCTGTATGGTACTATTTGCGTGAACAAACCATTTGAGAAATGCCCAATAAATTAGGGCATTAATTAACTAATAATAATAAAAGATTGTGATTGTGAAGACAAACATTATGTCAAACATTAGGTCAAGTGTGGTTCGTGAAGACAAACACTTCAAACATTATGTGAAGTGAAGGCGTTGAAAAGTTAATAAGAGAGAATAGAAAATAAATTTGTTTTTTGTTTTTTTAATATGCATTTAAACTTTTAAAGTTATTTTTTCAGAATTTGTCACCACAATCCTTTCAAGGAGGAAATACCATTGAACTTGCTCAGTAACAAGTGATGCAACTTCAAGTGCGAGTCATCATACAAATACTTCACTCTCTACACCAACCTCCTCACTTAAAATTACACAAACTCAACCACCAAATAAATGCAGTAAAGAAGATGGAAAGGTTAATTTGAAATCTGAAGCATGAGATGAGTTTGATAAGAAGAAAATTAATGGGATATGAAAGGTAATAAGTACTTACTATGAAAAGAAGTTAGAAGATAATACAAAGAATGAGATATCTCACTTGAAAACACATTCAAAAGTTTGTCCATTCAAACGGAAAGAAAGGTCAATCATCGTTAAATTCTAATGTGTTGAAATTGAGTCAAGACATTGGAATTTTAATTCTTAAATTTCTCGTAATAAATATACAAAGATGATAATTTTACATTAATATTATCTTAGTATTTTTTTTATTACTAGCATTATCCCGTTACTCATAGATAAAAATTAATCTCTAACTTATAACGATTTTCAATAACGATTTTCAAACATTTTCAGATAAATATTTATCACTTTGATTTTGAGAGCAATTACATTAAAAACCCTCCTCTTCCATCCTCGTGTCCTTTTCTACAAGGGAGCCGAGAGGCCTTTATGTAGTTTCTATATAAATCGTTGAATTCATTTATTCATACTACAACGGAGCTGAATCATACTGCCATGATTTTTTCTTGTTTTTTCGTAGTTTATTGCTCAGCTTGAAATTGGTGGCTGGTTTGTGGTTCTTTTGTGTTTTGTTGTATTAAAATCTTGTTTTCTCTTTCGAAATATGTACTCACTCATTTAACTCCAACTCTCCATTTCGGTTGCACTCGGGTTTTTTGATGATCTAATAGAATAAACAAACCGAACACTGTCTGCATGTTGCATGTATTTTCCATGAAATACGTAACATGTAGCAACCTAAAGTTCTTACTGTATACTAGATAGCATTTTTTAATGATCAAACAATGTTTCAAACCTGTGACTTGAAACAAAGAGAGCCTTATTGTCCTTCAATGGAAGAGTTGATTCAAGATTTGATAGTATTGATAACTTCACATGTAAGTTGGAAGTTGTTTATGTACACCTGATGAACATGTGAATTAGCAGTGCGTTAAACATTGTAAAATAAGATGAGAGAATCTAAAAGGTGTAGTTAATGCAAAAAAAAATACGCTGCCAAAACTTGTCTGCTTACATTATAAAATGGCGAAAACTACCTTGAAACTGCCGTTATTTCTAACAAGAATTTCACACTATACAAACCATTCAGGTAATTTCAAGGGCTTCTGCACCAAAAGTTAGAAGTGGTGCCAATAAGATGTCTGTTCTCCTAAAGCCTATGAACATTGTCTCAAGTAAAAATGATTTAAACCAATTTTCCAGGCTATATGTTTTGAAATTTACATAATGGGCTTTGTAGAATTTCATTGTTCTGAAGACAGCGAAGAAGACTCAAAATTATCAGCGTCGCATGCAGTCTGGAATTCTTTTATGAGTAGATTACGAACTTTCACTCTCAATGAAGATGCCTCTTCGGCTTTGAACCACTTCTTGCCAAACTGAATTTAAAATACCAACCAAGAAACCTTTTGTGAAGTTAAACCTAAATTTTCCTCAACTAAAAAAAATGGGACAAGATTCTTTACCATTGCCAAATCTTTACTTTTTAGACTTTCAGGGGCCTCCTCAATGAAGCGCTCCATGAAGTAGAGCACGAAAATACCACAATCATATTCATTTTTTTGTTGAGGCACCTGGTGGAATATGATAGGAAATTCAGGAAAATTAGGTAAGTTCTTACGAATGGAGACACATATATATCCATGAGCATGTAAATCCATTCCAGTTAAAAGAATGAAGAACAAAATCATAGCACTTCATGACGCTAACAAAATTCAAGCATAACAGACAATAAGTTCTCTGTATCTGTCATTAAACTACACACATAGCTATGTTCTCTGTATCTGTCATCAAATTACACATATAGCTAAGTTCTCTCTAAGTTCTTCAAAAAGGGAGAATTTTGTAGAACCATAAATAGGAAAGTCTACTCTGAAAGTTCTCTTCTTTTGGCAAAGTGCAGACAGTAGTATCATGATATTCAATATATAAGTAGCATGTTATAAAAGTTGCCTACTAAGTAAGTTAGAAAACTTGAAAGCAAAATTTACCGGAATAATTTTCTTCACAATGCTGTTAGGTAGTTGTTCCCATATGCTTTCTACAATTGGACAATCTGAAAGAGTACCCTCGTGATTCAAATAGTTCCATTCATCTTTCAAAAAGCTACATAGAACAATTGATAAATTTACTTGTTATTAATGTAAGATAAGACTAATTTAACAACAAAGGGAAGCATTGTTTGAAAATCATTCATAATTATAGTTTGCACAAAACTCAATCGAAAACCTAAAATGCCTGATACAACTCACAAGCATGACACAGCATCTATAGTGTGGTGCCTTGTAGAAAAGCAATTAAATCTTTGTCTAAAAGAAAAGGGAAAGTAGTTAAATCTAAAATCTAAGAAATATTAGCAAGAAACATGGAATGTCAAACAACATCATCATGAAGGATATCTTTTTCTCACCTTTTAATGTTACGAAAAATTGATCTGCTGGAATGAAGTCCTAATGAATCTAAATGCAGTACAGTGGGCCCTGATACTTCCTCCTTCTCTGGGATACAAATAATCACCAGGCTCCAATGAAGACTGAACATTTTGGGCACCATAAAGAAGTAAATATGTTTAGGAATCAATGCTCAGAGTACCCTAAATTGGAGGGAATGAGGAGAGAGCTAATTAAACAATGGAATAAACATGTTGCATGGACTAGACCATTGATTTATTTTATTTTTTGTTGGGGAGGGGGGATACATCAATTGATGAAATACATGTTACATGAACAGTGTTAGAAATCAAAGTAAAGGTTAGTCTAACGCTAATGCTGATGCAACTAATCAGTCATTGTGAGCACAGTGCAAACTGTTTAAGCGAGGGAAAAAAAAGGACATTAAAAAAAGATATTTCCGTTGCATATTCAAATTATATCAAATTATCCAATGTCGTCTATCCTCCTCGCTATTGACCATACTTTTGTATAAGAACATAAAACACATATTTAGCAATATGCTTCTAGCAAAACTGGAAGAAACAGAATAAGGAAAAGCAGGTAAGCTGTAAACCCAAATTATACAGCAGTAATTAATTTGATCCTTCCATCAGAATATAATACAACTGCAGGATCTACCTATGAATTGTAACCCTCTGGTAAGAAGCATTAAGGACGCAGACATGATCAAACTTAAAATATAAAATATATCGTGTGTTGCTGCAGTGGGTATATATATGATAAATAAGCGTCCCTATTGGAACTTAAAGGATGGTGAGGGAACCAAATATTTAATGTTCGCAATTTCACATTTGCATTACCAACCATCTATCCATCTATTTACAATTATGAGATGGATTAAGAATCAATGGAAGGCCAAAAGAATTTTAGTATATCAAATATCTACAACCATTCAACCAAAGAAGAAAGGAAGGCAAGGGGAAATACTCACTCTTCGTGTATAGGAATTAGTACATAAGCCTTCTGAAATATAAGTATGCCTTTCCACCACCTCCTAAACTTGATGAAAAACTTATCCCTGTCGTCTCCCTACATGATATAAAGATTTATGGTACTGTGAAATAGTGGATGTAACAGTGAAACTTCAACAATCAAAAAGCCAAACAGCCATTTCCAGATATATGTGTTAATGCATATATAATCAAAGACAAAAAGAAGCTTTCTTTTCTCAATGAGATGGAGTCTTTCCACATCAAACTGCCAAACCTTATCCATTCAAATGTCAAAGAAGAAATCAGGAAGCAGGAATAGCTTACACAATAGTAATAAAGTCACCTTATTAACCCATAGATTTCAAAAGTTGTAACCTATTTCAATAGTTTGGCTATCTAAATGGATTCTCTATCAAAACAACAAAAAAAATTTAGTAACTTAATTATTTATCTTAACCAATTGAATGTTTGTGAACGAAATAGCAAAAGTTCATAAAATAGTATCATGGTTTTGGCCCTTCCAGAGCAAAGAGACATATTTGAGTAGAAACAGAAAAGAAAAGAGAAAAGTCCAGGTAGTTGGAAAAAGGAAAGTGAACCATACCTTGTAAGCAACAGTCTCCTTAAGCTTCTCGTAAAAGTAAGTATTGAAAAAGTGACAATCACATATTGCACTGTTTGTTGGAGATGATTGTTGTTGTAGATATCTAGAGAATTCATCTATTGAGTGATTAAATATGTAAACTGAATAAAATTATCACAAACCAAGCTGAGGGGAAATATCAAGCAAGCTGGACCAAGGAGGTAAAGAAACAGAAATCTCAAAATCATTCATCTTTCAAACAATACTACTCCATCGTAATATCTAGCATTCAAGTTCAAACCCAAAGCTTATTTGGACAGCAAAAAGTCTGAAGTTGACTATTTTATTATACATATTTGAATTCAATCAACGTACCAGAACTACCAGAGAAACAACAATGAAATTTGGTTCAAAAGCTAAGCTACCAGTTTTGTACATTATCCAAAATATAACTTGAAATTTTCGATATAATTTACCTGATATAAAAATTCATAATATTCGAAGTCAAGTAGACTTGAGGGGCAAGGCACCCAGTATCCTCATAGGAAATTTCAACAGCTTCTGGATCATCCCTGGATCAAAAGATACAATTATAGTCCCTCCAAAGGCTGAACTCAAGGAAATGACTCTACATCACATACAAACACAAGAATTTGTGTACCTTGAAGGATAGTAGATTTTTGTGTCTTTCATGCTGAAAAAATCCAAGGTATCAGATCACTCCTTATCTAAGACACATCAGTAAAACCAAGTATGGTAGAAGAGATGAAAAACCAGTTTAATCATGCTTACCATAAAGCAAATTTTTCATCTTTCTGGTCCATGGCCATAGACAAAGGTTCCTCCTCATCTAAAAGAACAACGGTCTGCCCCTGGTTAGATAAGGTTGCCATTAAATTAATCAGCTAATGATGATGAAAATGTAAAACATGATAAAATTAAGATGAAAGAATGGAGATCTTATTGCTGGAGAAGACACAACATATATAACACCTTCCTCGGCCTTAAATTGATAGGACTCCATACTTGAGCAGCGTCTCTCCTATCAGAAGAATAAGAAATGGAAAAATATAAAATAAACAGTAATGATTCATTGAATCACATTGAGAAGGGTAAAAGTCAACACTGCACTAAATAAAATACATTCCAACACTTTCAGAATAACACTTAGTTAAGACCTCTAATATAAACTACTATTGATAAACTTAAATGCTAAAATGAACCTTTAAAAAATTCCTTCAACATCATATGTGTCCCATTGAAGTGAGGATCATCATATTAAAAATCCTTAGCAACAGGCTCATAAACAAAGGCAATTAGGCAATGAGAAAATAAGCAACAGCAAGAAAGAACCACAATATCAAAAAGGGAAGCACATAAAAACAACTAAAACTTTAATCTAGCTTGTGTCTTCCAATTAATGCATCATATTCTTATTTAAGCTAGGCCAATTATCAGAATGAAACAGAACTAAAGACTGCTTATCAGGTTGGTTCCATAAGTTTTTATTGAATTGCAAAGAAGTCATAGTATAAAAGCCAAGGGTACCTCCATCTTATCAAGACATGCAATTTTGTGTCAATAAAACACAAAAAGATCCACATCATGCCCCATCAAAGACATCCAAGGCTGCCATACAAAAATCATCAATACACAATGCATCCTCCATCATATCTCCCAATTGTAGCAAAAAATAAACTTTCCAGAGGAAGTTTCAATAACATGTAAACTAGATTTAGGCATTTAATTTCAAACGAACTCAGACATTGATATTAAAACAAGTATCAACACCATCAAATATAAATACACTATGGTTTTTATATGACTCAATTATTTACATTATTTAACTTTTAACCCCCTCTAAAAAACATGTGTATTTTATGTTATTAAAAAAATATGTGTACTGTATTTTTGAACATGTAAAAAAACCTATAAAATAATGAAGGAAAAAAAAACATACGTACACCATGTAGAGGGATTAAAAATAAAACTCCATTTGTGAAAGAGAATGCTATGCTATTAAACCTATAAAATATCAACACAAATAGATTTTAGAAAAATATGTCAGGTTATCCTATAGTGGTGAAATTCAACCTTTCTCCAACATTGCGGAATGCAGAAGATGCTATTCTTTTCTGATTATGGTTTGTGTGGTCCCCACGACTAGAAAGATTGTTAGGGCCTTTGAAGAGGCGATATCTTGCTGATAGCTTGCTTTTATGTCTTCCACTTGGTGAAATTTTCTCCTTATTTTTCGTTTTCCAATTGTCGCAAGGAACCATCATTGATATTTCTTTGTCAAAAGCATCCGGTGGCCGACTAGGTGTCTGCTTAAAAGGGCAAATAGATTAGAAACATATGCATTGCACAGAAAAAAGGAAGCCATCAAACAAAATTGTCTGAGAATATACAGTAAGGCATCTTACATCTTCTGCAATCTCCTCGCAGAAACGAGTAGCAAATGCAGACTTTAACTGAGATAGAGAGTGTGCATTCTTTTCCCTTAAGCCATCAGAAAAATCTGCAAGACACACTTGAGTTGCTTACGCAGACTTAAAAAACCAACTATAATACAGTATATAAATTCATATGTCATGTCACATTGCTCTTCACATCGTTGATTAAAAAGTCTCATCTTTTAGGAACTTTACGATGGTGATTGGACTAATTAATCATGCTTAATACACACTCCTGATAGAGCGATTATTGCATATAACAGTGTCATTGACACGCGTTGAAAGTAGAACAGGTTCATTTAGTACTTTATTTTTATAAAAATGGAAAGAAAAAAAATGTAAGAAGTAGGGATATAATCAAAGACTATTAGGTGGTATATAATATTTTCTCCTTCCCATATACTTTCTTCAAAAAATATTATCAAATTGACTATCTTGTATCAGAGAGCTATTAGTCTATGAAAACATTATCTCAATGCATATACTAGAGAAAAAAACCCAGTTAATAAGCAAACCAAAAAAAAAAAGCAAATTTTTCAAAGTATTCATATACATATTGTTGGAGTAATTTCGGAAAATCGGCATCAACACATATATATAACAAAATATTCATATCATTGAATACTAAATTGAGGCAATAAAGCAACGAAAACCTCACCAACGATGATGGAGCTTCTCGACCGTGCAGGATTTTCACATACATGAGTTTCCTGTTCAATAAGAAAACCAAACTAATACTCAGTCCAGTACGACGTTGTAAAACTAAAAGAAAATGTTCCTATTCAGTACTCTTTAGCGTTTTGCAGTAACCCAGAACCCCAAAACAAAAAATTCGATCCCACCATCCCTGAGTCCAATCTCTCTGCAACCAAATGAAGGACGACTTTTGATTCTGATTCTCCAAAATGTTATTCTTTTTCTTGTTATGAGTTTTAGGATGTTTGTTTTGTTTTCCAATAAAAAATACATCAAAAAAAAAATCCAAGTCAAACGCACATATTCAATCCGTAATCTCCTCCTGCGTTCCTTCTCGTCTTCCATTTCCTGAAGAGAATGTCGCATCTTAAGACCTTTATCGGGCAAGATGGGGCCCAATTTATCAATATTACTCTTAACCCTCCGAATCTTATCGTCGAGTTCACGATCGGATAAATGACCCAAGAATGCCTCCTTCTCCGCTTGGCAATCGTCTACCGTGCCTGACACTTTGGGATTGTTGGCGGTGGCGGCGGTACTAAGCTTGACGAATAGTACAGCAGGTTCTTCTACGTCTTTGCCATCTAATAGCTTATCCCAGTCATGACTATCTAGTTTGAGTGGTCTCTTCCTCTTCTTCTCCACCTCTTCCTCCATGCATGAGATTTGCCTAAAAGCCCCAATCCAAATAAAAATAAAAAACAGAAGAGAGGCTTTGTCGCCAATTTGGTTCTTCTTCTGATTCTCTCTCTGCTAGTGCTGCTTCTTCACAGGGTCACTCATTTTGTTGCTTTTCTCCCTAGCATCCGTCCAGTGTGTCCAACAAATGCGGAAACTGACGAGGATACATCGTACACGTATTGTGTACCGTCGATCAATAAATTGAATTTTATTTATTTATTTATTTATTTTTCAACAATTTAATAATTTTATTATAATATATATATATATATATATCAAATTTTACAATTTATTATTTTTGTTTTATATATTGTCAATTTTATTATTATTTTCATCTATTATTAAAAATAATTTATAAAAAATAATACCTTAATAACAATTAAAAAAATATGAAAAAAATAAAAAATAATCATTTTTCTTTATTATGCACTTTTTTTCAAAATAAAATAACTAATTAGTATAAAAATAACAAAATAAGTAAACTGATATTCTCAACAAAGCTAAAAGACTTATGGTAACACATTCATCCTTGAATTAAAGTAATATTTTTATTAAGTGTATAGTATTAATGTTATTAGGATTTCATTTTCAATATTATCAAAATATTATAATTCTTAAAAAAATTCTAATTATGAGATAAAGTATTTTAAGTCTTTTACTTAATTATTTTTTTAACCTGAGTTGTCATCGTTACTTAAGTAATACATGGAAATCAATTATTAAAAGGCCATATTTTTAAGATTTTATCTATAGAGTATTTTTTATTTTGAATTAAATAAACAAGTTATGGAATAATTCATATTTCTTACATAAGTTTGATTATATAGAAAGGATTTAGCTAAAAGACCCTACAATACACGCAGATGGTGATATAATACACCGAATAATATCTAAGTTCTTTTCTAAAATTTTGAAAGTACTATTCTGAATTTCATATATTCTCAGGTAAATTCAGTGAGTAAAAATTAAATGTATTTTAAAATTACATTAATTATTTAAGTACAACTTTAAAGAATATATTACATAATGATGTGAACATGGTGAGTAACATCCATGGGCCCAAGTGTGGGTAACCTTGGTGGGTAACATCCAAGGGTCATTTAGAAGTCACTTGTGTGGTGTGGCCTCAAACCTGGGTTAAGTGTGATGGTCCTAGATAAAGGGATATTGGCGCCCCCTACTGACAGCTTAAGCTTTTGGTAGGAATGGTTAGCTACTATTCCTAAGTTTGGTATCAAAGCCTAGTCCCGGGTTCGAGTTCCGAAAAGCGCAAGTTCGAGGACGAACTTCCTTTGCGAAGGGGGGAATGATGTGACCATGGTGAGTAACATCCATGGGCCCAAGTGTGGGTAACCTTGGTGGGTAACATCCAAGGGTCATTTAGAAGTCACTTGTGTGGTGTGGCCTCAAACCTGGGTTAAGTGTGATGGTCCTAGATAAAGGGATATTGGCGCCCCCTACTGACAGCTTAAGCTTTTGGTAGGAATGGTTAGCTACTATTCCTAAGTTTGGTATATATTTTCAATGTAGTTTTAACTTTAAAGAATATATTATACTATAGCTTCACTTTTAGTATGACATCACCGTAATAATGTATATTATTTTCGTTATTATAACTAGTCAATTAAAAGAAAGATAATTTACAAGCAATTTCAATTCTAAATTATAACAATTTTATTACTTATATTAGTTTACATACAAACTTACAAGTGAAGTAAATATTTTAGAACTATCAAAGTTTTTTCAATTTAGTATTCATATATTGTTGGCTATATTGAGCTTTTAAAATATCCATTTTGATTTGGTAAAACATCATGATCAACAGATTTGGTCCAATTCAACTCAAAATAATGATTAACAACTCAATTTAATACTACTTTAATTTAGTATAATGTTACAAGTTCGGGGGAGATTATACCCAAATTTAAAATAAAAATTAAATAAAATATTTAAATTTAATTATAATAAACTCAATAATAGTAGTTTTTATGTCTCTAAAGACATGACACATGCTCTAGAGTTGAGTTGGAACAGGTACTAATACTTATAGTATCACCCACCCTACTTGAATGCTCAAATTGTTAATGGCATTGAAAAAATGATATTAATATCATAAAATAAGTTATTTATTTTATTTAATAATAATAATGCTCTAATATAATAAAAATATATAATTTGGTTATGATAACAATAAAAATGAGTGTAAATATTAATACCTAAATAAAATATATAAAGAAATAAGCTAATATAACATCATGTCTCTCTTCTTATTTTAATATGAATACATTGCTTGTATTTTTTATATACATGAATTTTCCTTATTACAAGAATGATAAAAAAAGCTTAGGTTAATATATTTTTAAAATGAATATTTTTATTTACAATAACTTATTATAATGTCACAATTGATGTGGTAACCATTTATTAGTTAAAATAATTAAGCCCATTTTTTAACCGATAGATAACTGTTTTATCAGTTATAACATTACAAGAAGCTGTTATAAATAGAGTTTTTGTTTCCAAATATCAATAATGCATAGTCTTTTAATTTTTAACTCTATAATTTTAAATATATGTTCAAAACAATGTATTTTTGTGCATGAGGTTTAAAAGTACAAATTTTGTTAAAACTCTTGTAAATACAATGATAAACAATTATAAATTATTGAAACAATATAATACACATCAAATAATGAATATTAGACCATAACCACTCTATTTAATATGTATTCAATTTAAGTTTATTTTTGAACACATATTTATAATTACAAATGAATTGATTACAAGTCAAAAATGAAAAACATTAGAGAGAGGTGTTATAAACAAAAATTGCTCAAAAAAATACTCATATGGTCCTCAAAGTTGTCTTTGAGACACTTTAGTCCTTAAATTTTAAACTTATACACTTTGATCCTTATACTTTAAGAATTTAGGACATCAATGTTTAAAAACTTTTGTCCATGAACTTTACAAAGAAAGAGAAGCAAACCATTTTTTCTCGCTATATCCTACTATACGTTTTCAGTGCCTTTGCCAAGCACCATAGACTCTTAGAACTTTTCTTTTCTCGTTCTATGTTATTTTCAATTTCAATTTTTTTTTACGTATACGAAGATTGCTAAAGAGAAATGCTTGCAACACTCCTTTACTCCTTATACTCCCATATATTCTTGATTTACATATTTAATTTAAAAAAACAAACTTAATTTTAAATGAAAAGTACATTTTTGAAAAGTTCATTGTCATATGTCCATCAAGAAAATGACAGAGTATATTAGAAAGTATATAAAAGAGTATCCTTAGCATTCCTCCTTGCAAAAACCTTATCCCTAATCTTAAATTACATTTTATTTTATTTTATTTTTTCATTTATTTAAAACTAGTTAGAAAACTTAGAATCATATGGTTTGATATGAAAAGATGATCACATGTATATACATGATTTATTTTGTTTAGAATGTTAACTTCGACTAATGAAAGATTATTTTAATAATGTGACCCTACGTTTTGGATAAAAATTAAGGGTATAAATAAACTAACCTCATCTTGATTTTTGAATAACATTTTGGTAATAAAATTATATTTTTATTATTGGAGCGAAAACTATTAATACAAGTAGATTACAAAAATTTTTACATATTAAAATTTTATTATATTAATAAATTAATTGACAATAAAAATAAGTACTAATTAGCATACAATGAGTTGATGGGATCAAAACCACAATTTTACAAAGCCTACTACCAACAATGCACGAAGGAAATCCATAAATATTATTGTAAATCAAATGGACTAAGAAAAATTAATCTTTTTTCGAGTTCAATTATTGCGTCACTTATTGATGAATTGTAGAAATTTTGTCCCACAAAATTTTCTTACCAAAAAGTGTTCTGCCCTCTATTAAGTTTTGAATTAATTCACTTCTCTTTTTTTTTCTTTTAAAGTCTCACACATATAATGTATATGTATATAAAAATAGGGTTATTTTAGCAATTAATACTTGAATAAGAAATTGATTATTAACTCCACTTAATTTAAAAATTCATGTATATAAAAAGTTATACGTTAATAGAAATCATGTTTTCACACTCTTCTTAGCTTCTCCACTTTGCATAGGGATTCTCAATCCCTACTAAAGTGTCAAATTTTATTAATAAATTTATATATCTATCTCATAAAGAATTTTCAATTAGAAAAATTATAGAAATTTTTTTACTTGTCTAATAAGTCATACATCCCTACCAAGTGTATTTTTAGACATTTTTAATTTCTATTAGTAAATTATATAATTATTTGTTCCAACTTGAATAATATGAATGTAATTTGTATTTAATTTATTAAATTAAAATAAATAAAAAATTTATTTAATCATTTGCATAGTCATTTATTTCATAAAATAAAATTGTAAAATCCTTAATTATTTACATTTACTTAAACTAAATATATAATAGTATGCGCAACAAGATTAAGTTTAAGTTAAATAATTTAAATGAATAATTGAAGTTCTAATCATCACATTGTATCATTAGTACAATCAATATTCTTTTGGATTGGAGTATTTCTCATCCATAATCGTTGATGTGAAGTTATCTAGTTAGAAGTATTTTATACAATAGTGAATTATGCATGATTGGACTATATATGTTTGAAATGCTATCAAGATTCATTTAACCTATAATAGTTTCAACATATCAATTGACGATAATTTACAATATATTTTTAATCTTGAGTGTCAAAGTTTACCCCTTTATATAACATTTGACTTTTGACTATGTCCATACTAGTGGGCTAATTGCGTTTTGGAATGTTGTCATTATAGGTTGTTAGGAGGTTATCTCATAAGATGAGGAATCCATCCCTTCTATTTCATATGATAGTTAGCAATTCATTTATTTGACAATTCGAGTGTCTATATGGATGTGTATAGTCTAGTGATATAATCCAAGATAGTTGTCCAACATAAATAGTGGGCACTCAAGGACAAAAGATAATTAATAAGGTAAAACAAACAAATTCACCTATATTTAATAATGGATTATTTGTGGATAATCAATTTACAAGTGATGATTATATCATTGAAGTACTTGATATTAGAAAATTGAGTAAGTAATTGTTGTATGTTTCAAGAGTTTAATAGCATGTTTACCTTGAATTAATAGTTTCATTTCTCTTGGCATTTTACCTAAACCCTTTTGGTTAGATGATATAAATGGTATCTTCAATATATTCATTTAGAAAAGTTGTCTTGAGGTTTATTTGTCAAATCTTGTAATCAAGAACTACAACAATGGACAAGAGTATTCGAATAGATTTTAACATCGATATTGGCGAGAAAAGTCTACTCATAGTCAACTCCATCTTTTAGGGTAAAACCATGTGCCATTAATTGTGCTTTGAAACTCTCATATTTTCTCCTTATAGAGTTATATGCATCTAATGGGTTGTACATCATTAGATTTCTGTAAAGTTTGAATACAATGATTACATCTCTAGGTTCATAGATTCAATTCATTTTTCTTTGTTAATATCCTTCATCACTTGTTTATAAGACGATAGGTCATCAACATGACTATCAAACACAACTTAGGCCTCACTATAGGTCATCTATGAGAGTGGTATCTGTGATAGGTCATCTATCATTCCTAACATATGATGTTTGTATGATCTTATCAGATAGCAACACTTCTAAGAACACCTTGTTTCGAGGCTTGAATTCATTCATATACACATTCAATAAATATAATATTTATAGGCAAAAATACTTTATTATCTTAATGAATATAGAATAAAAATACTTTATTAGCTTAATAACTATAGAATAAATCTTTTATTTTCCTTCAAATATCCTACAAATAGTCATATTATAGATCATGATTCTAACTTTTTGATCTTCCCTTTGAGTATGTGTGAGGCATAGTTCATCATGGATCTTACCATGTCTAGTAAGGTCATATTTCTTCTTTTTGAAACATCATTTTGTTGAGGTGTTCCAGGTGTCATGAGTTGTGATATAACTCCATGCTTAATAAGTCCTTGAACTTTGTTCCAAAGTACTCTCCACCCTAATGAAATCGAAGTGTTTTTAATGAATTTTCTAATAATCTTTCAACTTCTACCTAAAATTCATGACCACCTCTAACTTGTATACTCATTGGTCCACACACATCTAAGTGAACAAGTTATAGAGGTGTCTTGGCATTATTTCCTTTTATGAAGAAAGATATTTTACTCATTTTTCCTTCTAGATATGACTCATAGATTAAAAGAGTACTAACATTTAACTCTCTTCAATAAACATACTTTATCATTCTTTGTATTATGTCAAGGCCTATGTGACCGGATCATAAATTTCATAGACACGTATCATCATTGGGACAAATCTTTTACTTTTAGGTTTTGATTGTTCAACGCTAAATAATTCAATATTAAGCAATAAGATCGATCATGAGTTAAATATATTATAATCTATGTTCTAAAATTGCAATGTTAATAGTTAAACCATTCTTAAAAATAGAAAACTATTTTCATTAAAATAAACTTTATACAAATGTTATACAATCTAAAAATGAAAATTAAGTTTTTGGTAAAACCTATTAATACAATGAACATCATTTAAAAATATTTATTTATTAAAATGAAGCTTGAATTTTTCCACTGCTTTGGCTAAAAAAATGTCTATGTTGCCTTCTATCATGGTGAACTAATGGTCTCCTAGTTTGACTCACGAACTAATCAACTGTAAAGAAGAATAATGACTTTATGAAAGTAGAGTCATCGATATATTTTTTTAATTAATATTTTCTTATTTTATTCAATAAGTAATATTTTTAGGGTAAAAAATATTAAAATATAAACTTTTTAGTAAAAATGGGTGAAAATATAATTTTTTTGAATTTTTTTATGAATTATTTAACGCATAATCAATAAGAAGCAGCCATGTGAATTCCACACAAACATGGAAGCTGATAGGGCAAGCCGTGCAATCGAAGCAGGCGAATTAAGAAAAGCCATGTGTACAAAGTGATGCAATGCTTTGACATGTGTTAGTATCGCACTCCTTCCGAGTTCGTAGCACGATAAACGTTCACACCACATGTCGTCATACTAGTTATCTAGTCTTTCCAGCTGTGTGCAATGCCATATGCAACAACGAATCACGGATCGTCGTATGCTAACTCAACGTATGGACCAAGACTATTCTCCCTTGTCATACATCGCGCTCTAATTTGCCCACTAAGTTATGTGTGGCACATGTCTTTCTATTTTTCAACACTATTAATTTTTCTCTTTTTCATTTCATATTTGATCTGAAGTTGATTTGATAATCTAGATTCTACCTGAGCTATATTTAACCCCCTAATCACTCTATAAACCCTCAAGAGCCTAAATTAACATATATTTTTATCAATTTTTGGAGCTAAAAAGAGAGAAAAATACAAAAAAAAATCAAAAAGAGATACAATTCTGGTGGGGATTCGAGAGGAGATTGGTATTAGAATTCAATAGATTGTTTGTATTTTTTCTTCTTTTTCTTTCTTTATCAATTGTTATGTCTTTCTTTACAAAAAATATGTGTTTTATGAACAAAATTATGTCTAATTAATTTACTAATCTAAGGGTCTTATGAACCCAATTTTTACCATGTGATGATTTAATTTTTTACCTCAATTATGATTTTAATTTAATTATATTATTTAATTTGATTTTTATGCTATGAATTGTTTGGCCAACAATTGATATATAAAAATAATTAAATAGATTTGAGAGAATTATTTAATTATAAGTCTTGATTAAATAACATACTTAGTTTCTAGATGTATGATTATTATGTATGTGATTTATAATTGAATAACATAATGAGTAGTATGTAATTTAATTAACATGAGAGTATTATTAGATTAATTACTATATATTGTGTAGTTTATTTGAGAAAATAATACATTCAAAATTAGATTCAATTAAATTAGTTACCAAATTTGATTTAATTAATTATTATTATTTATATTTAGTATTTTTAATTTTGCTTCTGTAAAATATAAAAACACAAAAAGATTAATTTTTAGTTTTTTTAGTTTTAAAAATTAGTTTCTAATAACATAATATCTATGAGAATAATATTTTCTTATCATTATATTACTTATTACGATATGTATACTTGTGCATTCATTGAGGATAATTTGTGTCCTATCAGAGAACAAACATGGTTAGTCACTTCCAAATCTACTATCAAGGGTGAAGAATCAAATTCAATCAAAAAAAGCTTTAAGGACAATCCACATTCCAATGATCATGTTCTCCACAGTAATCATTTTACACGTGTAATGTTCTTTTTCCTCCTCTTGACCATGCTTAGCTTACCTGGAGTCTAAAAAATACTATCAATTTTTAACGCCTTCCTTTTATTAATCCTTGAAGGTTGAGTTGTAGTAACATTTATCTTTGCATGTTTGACATTCCTAATGGTTTCAAGTACAACTAACTCAATCATAAGTTGAGTGAAACTCTCATTCAACTTGCTCAGAAAGTGATTACATTTGAATTGTAGAAATTTATCGGATATGCTATACATTATAGATTTTACAAATATACAATTTAGTTATGTGTGATGTAAGTAATAATATTAAGCATATATAGTTTTACAGGTGTATCATTCTTAATTAAGCATTAATCCTATATTTGACAGCCTCATGTCTTTTTTTGTCCAATTCAATATTAAACATGAGTTCAAAAGACCTCATGATTTCTCGTGCAATCTCTATTCTCTCATATTGAATGCTGATCATATTAATCATCAATTCAAGAAGATAGTTGCATGTTTTGTCATTGGACTCAATCCATTTATCATATGCATCGTGAACATTATGCAATGCATTTCTAGGTAGGATTAGAGGACATTCCTCTGTAAGCACATATAGAATGTTTTCAATCATCAATATGAAGTTAATATTGCGTTTCCATTTGTTAAAGTTGTCTTCAGTCAATTTCTTATTTTTTTTAGTAAGGTCATAATGAATTTGGTCATTTTTATTTAAAAAAATGAACAAAGGAATTAATCATTTTCATATTCAAGATATCATTCACTCATGACATAGTAATATGATGCATATATGCAATGTAACTATATAATTGCAACTATTCAAACACCAAAAAGCTAGCATATTGTCTTGGAGTTGGTCATTAAAAATTTCTATTTAGATGAGACCTTTTCAATTAACAAAGCTACCTATATCTCCATATTAGGTAATCATTTATAACAGTTAAGTTTTGGTCCAATTACAATTAACTCTTTAATTTTAGTCGTTGAGTATTACCTGCTATTTCAAGTTCTAAGGCTTATTATGAGAAAATTTCCTCAAAGAAAACAATAATTGGCTTCCATAATGGTTTTGTATCTTGTATGAAGTCATATGGCTACTAATCCCAATTGAAAACCCTTTTTTAAGGATTAGGGAGTACACATAAAGCGTCACAAGATCTTAAATTAATTTTTTATAGGCACGACTAATGACGAAGATCGTGGATCAAGTTATCAAGCTTCTCTTCTCCCATTCAATATGTCAAATGGTGTTTGATTTAATTTAGAAAATATCATATGTTTATTATTTTTAAAATAAATGATTTATTTTTAAAAAAATAACTTCAATTTAATGCAAACACGCATGATTACTAAAATTATAACGTTTTGTAAACATTCTTGTGTTACTTGTCTTTGATTTAATCATCTTAAATCAATCATGTGCATATAATTTTTCGTAAAAATATTTTTACAAAAAATCATTTTTATGCAACTATATGCAGGTGTCATACATTTAATATCTCGTGTAATAAGATAAGCATTATTCTCTATCTGACTAATGACATATCACTATACGTGTCAACATTCATATTATAAATAGTTTATGTCATGCAAATATTCAAGGCATACAAAACAAAATTAAATGCAATGTCATTTGTTTTCGGGTACTTTAGGACAAAAAATTTAAACTAATTATATAACTATTACAATTTAGTTCTAATTGGCCCAAACCCAATTCTTTAACATTCCCTTTAGGCTCGAGCCAATTTTGGGTTCCAATGAAAAACACATTTTCGTTCTAAAAATTCAAAAATTTATAACATCATGTTTCATAAATTTTAGGTCAAAATACCAAGTTGGGTGATGCATTTTATCCACCACCCTAAAACATAAAACTAGATAGTACATGCAATGGCAGAAGATGGAAACCTTGGTGATGGATGGTTGATGCGCAGGACTAGTATGCACAGTATATGGCTAGGGTTGGGGCTGCATAAGTACTGGTGGTGCTCAGGTAGCTCAAGATGATGCTAGAGAAATTGGCTAGCTTCTTGGTACTATTATGTTTCCTTTTTTAATACGAATTGGTGGTGATTGTTATGTTTTTTGATATGATTTTGCACATAAAAATCCCAAAAATTTCATAAATTTACGAAACCAAATTTACAAACGTTATATACCCTCATAGGTGGTGTATACATTATCTAACCAACAAATATTAAAGAACGATATAATAAACAACCATAAATAACCATATTCAAGCAATTTAAATGCACATACAATTAAATTACATCATATACAATTTGTGCATATTTTTAAACATACAATCACATACATAAAAGATTCAATTAAACTATTACTTTCAGAAGTAAACTTTGATATCAATAGTTAATTTTGAAAACATTTGTCATGATAAAACTATATTTTTATTAATGTACCATAAGTTATTAGTATACATACTACACAAATTTATATCGATTGGAATCTATGATATTAAGAATTTAAATGACAATAAAGATAAACAAGAATTAGCATATAGTGACTTAGAATGAACAAAACCATGATCTTCTAAGGCTTATTCCCAATGGTACACAAACAAACGTGTGGGCATTTTTATACATCAACTTCTCCAAGAACAATTAACCTTTCCCCGAAGATTAATTGTTGCGACACCTATTGATGAATTGTAAAAGTTTTGTCATACAAAACCAAAAAATATTTTGCTTTTAATTGAATGTTCCAATTATTTCACTTTTCTCTTCTTTTTTTTCTAAAGTGACACATATATAATATATATATGTATAGAAGTTAAGTGATTTTAGTAATCATTATTTAAATAGGAAAACGATTCGTAATTTCACTCAACTTAAAGAGTTACGCACGTAACTAAACTCTGTGATATTAGGATTCACATTCCAACATTTCTATTTGCTTCTTCACGACAAATATTTCTATTGGAGCATCTTATTTTAATTAGATTAAATATATGTAATTTTTTTTAAATTATAATTAAAAAATTATCAAAATATCATTACTATTTCCGACAAGCCATATATGCCTAACAAATATACTTTTAGATATTTTTAATTTTTGTTAAATAAACACATAAGTATTTATTTAAACTAAACAATACATATTTAATTAATCAACGAGAATAAATATTTCGCCATCAAAGTTATGATTTTATCTTATATGTTAAATTTGACATTTATAACACCCATAAATTATCAATATATACCATCACAATTTGTGGTGAAATAATTAATTCATAATAAATTATTTATCTACTAAAACACAACATCTTTTGATTGTTGTTAAGGAGCTTACTTTAGAACTAATGGAGTTGATAGTTCAAGTTAAACAAGACTTGACATTTAATTAACCTCTTAATTAAAATATCAATCCTATAAATCCTAATATTACTTCACTGAAAATTTGGGATTTAACTCTCAAAATTTATAATTGTTATTTACTTAATCTTTTAACTTTAGGCAATCCATTTATATAATCATTACTTATAGTGTAATCTTCCAAAGTCAGTTCGTAATTAAATACAGGTGAATGTTTTGATTTTATCTTACTAATGGACTCTTGTCTTTATGTACCCACAAATCATAATGAACATTATGTGTAATCATATTACGAGATTGCGTGTAACTAAATAAACACTCAAACTGCTAAGCAAAGCCACTTATCCATATTCTAAAACAGGAGTAGATTTCTCATCTTATAAAATAACTTTTCAGGAAATTAAAGCGACAACACACTAAGATACAAGGCATATAGCCCACCATCATTGAATAAGTCAAGTGTCAAGCACCCATAGAAAGAGAAAATTTTATAAAATTTAGAATTAAGATCATATCGTAAATGATCATCGATTGATATGTTGAAACTACTATAAGTTAAATGAATTTTTATAGCATTTCTAACATATCTGGTCCAATCCTGTATATAGGAATAGGCGGGGATAATTATGTTATTATCCATGACAACCTAGTACTAGTTTTGAGTATATTCAAGTAATAACCGTCGTTTACGAGCATGTAGCAGTTTCTTCGTTGTTTAACTATGCTTTTTATTTTTTAATATTTATTCAAAAATATATTTAGTTTAAAAATACTAAATATTAATATAATTCTTACTTTACTACATTATTTAAAATATTGACATTTCATCTTTTAACTATTTAGTATATATTTATAAGTAAAATTAAAAACATAAAAGTAAAAATAAATAAAATTTAATCTAATTATTCAAAGTATGGTATGTTTTTTTATTAAAAGTGTATTTTATATAATTATGTGTATATATAAAAAATAATATTAATATATACTCGGTTTCGATTAACCACAGTTTTAGTATAGTAATAATTATCGTCATCTCACATCTTATCGGTTACAGTTAATTTTTAGGAAAAAAATCATCAAATTTTTATGGATATTGGATAACCACAATTTCAATTTTATATAGTTAAAATGTCCATCCATATTTATATAATCTACCATTATACAAAGTATTCGCAACTAAATATCTTCACATCAACAACCCCAAATTATGATTACTCCATTTTAAATAGATATAAGCATTGTTAGTAACATAACATGAAAATCTAAACTTTAATTTTACATCACAAAAATTTAGATTATTTCACTTAAATTCAATTATCTCGCGTAGAGTCTTATTTGTTGAGTTTAAACATGCGAATAATAAGAGATTTTACATTTTATTTAAAAATAAATAATAATTTGAATGATTAAATAACTCTTTTATTTATTCTAATTTTAATAATATAAATACAAATCATATTTTCATTTATGGGCTCATATTCTAACACCTCAATTGTTGTGGTTATTTCTTGTAATTAACTTAAACTTTAAAGGGAAGTTTATACAACTTGCAAAAATTGATGATAGAAATTGAGTTTTATGCTATGTAAAAAATACATTTTCTACTTTTAAAGTCTTTTATTGACACAAAATACCTTGAATGACTCATATATACTCTTTTGTGAACGCATGACTATAAGTGTTATACTAACACACAAGTTTTATTTTCTATCATTATATTGCACTCCAAAATCACATATTTTTTAAATAACTTTGTACAATTTACAATTTAGACAATGTGGATGAAACCTTGACTTTTTTTTCTTTCTTTTTTTGTTTTTAGGCTAATTGATTGAATCCTGACTAAATAATAAACAAGGCAACAAAACTATTTATAAGTCTGGACAACCCTTAACTCAATGAGATCTTATTGGGTTGAGTTAGGTCTGAGTTTCTAACATGGTATCAGGGTTCTGCTCTTGGTCTCTATGTGCTTAGACCCTGGGCTCTATCACAATCTCACTGTGGCGCTTATGTCCACCTTTGTACGTCGTGTAGAGGGGGATTGTTAAGTATCTTTATCCCACATTGACTAGGAGCAAGGCAACATCTCCTACAATATCCAAATGTAATCACAATCACCATTGAATCCTAATGATTAAATTTTTTTATACTTTTTACTAACAAACTTTTTTGTATTGAAATTAAAAAAATGAATTTGTTAGTTTTAGCAAACAAAAACAATATTACATAGGGTATTTTAATTAAGGGTGACATAGTTTGTTTGGTCAATTATTGGACTATTTTACAAGTTGATCTTATATCGGTGGTTTTTAAAAAACTAAAATCTAATCATACCTATTAACTTTTAAGTCGACTTACAAAACCGATTTGAGGGCGATCGATATTATAATTTTAGACATATAATATTTTATTGAATATTATTTTACAATATAACCCTTTGTATAAAAACTAAAGGTTTTAGGAGAACACGTAACTTATATAAATTATAGTTTAAGAAAAATAAGAAATGATAAAATATAATTGAAATTATAATATATACTTAAATATTACAAATATAATAAAATTAAAATATTTTTTACCTAAAATTATTTCAAAATTTAACTCTTTTTTATTGGAACAAAATGCTTAAACTTGATCCACTAACTCATAATATATATATAAATATTATAAAGATAATACAATTAAAAAATAATAATATATATGTTGGTCGGTTCATTTTTTATTTGTTACTTTTTCTCATTATTTGTTGCATATTGATGACACACATAATAAGTGAAAAATTTAGACTCGTTTTAGCTTTGGATTTTATTTAAGTAAGTTAATCTTTTCCATAAAAATCATTTAAAATATATCTATTTTAATAAAGACTTAGAATAAATGATAATAGAGGGTATGGTATTTAACTTATTAATACTTATTGTTATCTAAATTCTTGAGTGAAATTTTAATACTATTCAATTTGTTTAAGATACTCATTTAGTTAAAAAAATAAATATGTACATAAAAATTTAAGGGTATTTTAGTCTTTTAAAAATTTTATTATTATTTTCTTTCTTTCTCTTTATTTCTCATTTATCTTTCATAGGATTTAATGTTTAGGTTTTGGTTTTAATGTTTAAGTTTAAGATTTAGTATTTAATATTTATAGTTGAATATTTAAAACTTAATGTTTAGAGTTTAACATTTAGAGTTTAGTGTTTACTATTTGTGGTTTAAATTTTAGTGAGAAAAAAGAAATGAGAGAGAATTTTATATAAATAGATAGTTGTATGAGAAAGAGATGAGTGAGAAGAAGAAAGAGAAAAAAAAGTGAAAAAGATAAAAGAAAATAAAAAAATTAAAATGACTAAATTATCTTTTTTTTAGCATAAAAATTATTTTTGACTAAATGTATGCCTCTTGAGAATATGAATAATTTTAAGAAACAACTAAAGAACTTGGACAATATTAAACACCAAAAATAGAGTACCAAAAAATTACACCAAATAAAGGATGTAAGTTAATTTAGGATAGTATCAATAATACCTTTAAATTTTGAAGTAATATCACAAATACTCTCAATGTTATAAAAATGCCACAAATATCTCCAAATTTAACAAAAGTTAAATATAATGAAAGTGAATAATAATTTTTATATATAAAAATGAAATAAATAATAAAAATCAAGATATAATAGAAAACAAGAAATAATAGAAATAAAAACACAAGATATCTTAAATTTTTTTTCATAATAAGTGGTAATTAATAAAAGAAATCTGAATAAATACAAAAAAAAAATTAATGTTAAAGGAGGAGATACATTCAACGATTCATCATTTTTTAAAATAAGAAATATATTTTCAAGAAAATATATACTTTATTATGGAATAAGTAATAAAAAAACGAGCATTAATATTACAGATGTAAAACGAAAATATAACATATCATTAATTGACAAAGAAACTATTATAGATAAACTATCTAAAATCTCTCAAAAAGATAAAAAAAAATTGGATATATATCAATTTAGGATAAATCCAAATATTAATAAAAATACATTTTAGAGAAAAAAATAGACACACCAATAAAATTAGTACTCATAGATAATAGAGTAATAAATAAAAAATATGTTTTATTAGAATTGGTCCATAGAAAAAATTTAAATCAAGTATTAATTTTAACTTATGAATTTGAAAGAAAAGATTTAATGAAATAGAAAAATAATTTATTTTTAGTACATTACATAGTACGATATTTATTAACAAATAGTCATAATAATTTAATAAATAAACAAAATAAATTTATAGAAATAGATAAAACCTTCAAAAAAAATTGAACAAATAATAAAACCAAAAATATTAACAGACTTTTAAATACTTAAGAGTTAAACCTAGTTGTTAAAGAAAACCTTTGTTATCAACAATAAAAAGTAATGTAATAAGAAAAAGTAACATACTATAAATAGAATTTATAATTGATGAAACAAAAATAAGCAAACAAAATAAGAATTAAAATAAAAAATTAAAGAAGTCAAAAAAAATTTCCCAAGAGTAATGGGTTAATAACAAAAACTGATAAATTATAAAATAAAAATCTATTAAAAATGTCAAATGGCATATTACAAATAATAGAATTATAAAATAATGGTAGTTTAACAAGTATAACAAATAATCAAAAAGTTATAAGGAAAAATTTAATTCTTTTAGAAGAGAAAATAGAATATTTATAAAATATAAATAAAGTCCAATAAGAAATCTTTTAAAAAATAAAATAAAATAGTTATGATAACATATTACAGCTAGACATTCTAAAAAGAGTTCCATTAAAATGATTAACAGAAGAACCACGAAGAAGATTTAATAAAATGATTCCTAATAATAAAAAAGAAATAACAAATAGAAATTTATAGTTCTCACGTAATGAAATATAGAAAAAAATTAGGAGAGCAATTTATAAATTTTGAAAAATAAAGATGTAAGAATATTATTAAGTTTGTTAACATTAACAGATGAAGAATCAAGAAAACATTATAAAGAAAAAAAATATACTCTAATAATAAAGAAGATGATATGATAGTAATCAACAAAACAAATTTTGAATAAGAAAATTTTAAAATTATTATGGAAAGAAACACAATAATACCTCTTATAATTTAAGGAGAAACTTATGATTCTCATATAAATGAAAGAAATAGACAAATATCATATTAACATAATCCTTCAAATAGTAGAAGAAAACAATAAAAAAATGGAAGAATTGTTATATTGGGGTACTAGATGATCTATATCACCAGAATTTAAACTTCATAAAAATAATAATGAAATTGATTATCAAGACTTAGATTGTATTAGAAATATATAAAAAAAAAGACATTAGATGAATGTGCTAGTGCAATGAGTGTATTAATCCAGATATCTAAAACTACTAGTACAAACTAGGGGTGTCCATGGTTCGGTCCGGTCCGGTTTTGCCTAAAAAAAATGTAACCAAACCAGACCGTTCATATAGTTGAAACCGGACCGGACCGGACCATTCAGCTATCTAAAATGTTATAACCGAACAGTTTGGTCCGGTTTGGTCCGGTTTGGTTAACAGTTTTGAACGGTTTTTAACAATTAATAATAAATAAATATGATTCAATTTAATATGATATAATTTAATAGGATGCAATCAAATATAATACTCATTTATAATCATACATAGATAGATATTATTGTTAAATACATAAATAAGATGTTATCAAAATCTAAAATAAAAAAAAAGATTAGACATGAAGAAATGAATTCCAAATATCTCATTTGCAAAGAATTCTTAAACATATACAAACATCAAAACTCAAAATCAACAACAATAAATCATTAGATAATAATATTTAAAACTTACCCATTATTAATCATCAACGATCATTGTAGTGTCTTTAATGAACTTTACAATCAAACAAAATCAACATCTTCATAAATGTCTAGGTCATCATTGTATTCTGGTAAGAGAACATTGTCATTATTAATGGAAGAACGAAACCAATTTTGACTACATACTAATGTCTTCTACCATTTTAGGATTCAAAGAACTCTAAATGGATCAAGAATAAACCTCACTGTGCTAAAAGGCCGATTCGATGCAATGTTTGAAACTTGAATTGCTAACACATCACGTGCAATGAGAGAGATGATAGAAACCTAAAAGAATTTGCCTTCCACCATTTTAATATATCAAACTTATCCAACATGACATTTTCACTTGGGGTGTTCAAATATTTCTCAACCTCGGTTTTCAATTCCAAACTATTTTTCTCCTCTAAAGCGTTTAAGAAACTTCAACTTTCTTGCTTTCCTCGGATGATGGAATCCTTCCTATTACATCTTGTGATTGAGTCACATTAGATTGAAACTCTTTTCCATGCACTAACATATAGTAAGCTTTGAACAGATCCATAAAAGTATTTTTGACATTATCTCTCAATTTTTGAACAATTTGTAAATCATAAATCTCTTCAAATAAGAATTCCAAATACTCTAATTTGTACCTTGGATCAAGTACAAATGCAACATACAACATCTTATTAGTCTTGTCTACATTTCCCCAATACTTCTCAAATTTTGTTTTCATGCTAATAGCCATATTTTTTTAACAACAAGTCATCAGAAACACACCATGTAAGTATTTGAGATTGAATGTTATGTAATTCTGTAAAATATAAATTTGAAGTGGTGCATAAAGATGCACTGAATGATAAAGTAGAGTCATAAAAAGTTTTCAAAAACTTGACAAAAACACCAAAGATTCTTCCAATCATCTAATGTCAAGGCCCACTGACATTCGATCGCTCCTCATGAAAATAAGAAATAAAGTTTGTTCCTTCCTCTTCTTCAAGACGATCAAATGCTTTTTGAAAATCTAAAGAAGATTTTAACATTAGATATGTGGAGTTCCATCTTGTAGGCACATCTAGCACCACACTTCCTTCGACTCAATATTTTCTTTAATAGAACACATTTTAAACTTTTGTAATCTCAAAGGAGATGATCTAACATATCTCGCGTATGACGAATACTCATAATAGATAGTACTATGAAGATCTTTAAGTCCTCCTTACAATCAAATTCAAAATGTGAGCACAACATCGCACATGAAAGAATTCTCCACTATTAACAAGTCCATCATTCCAATTTTTTAGCTTATTTTTCAAGTATGACATGAGTATCATTTGAGAAGCATTATCAAGTGTTATGGTGAATACCTTACATATACCCCAATCAATGCAAACTCTGTTCTATCACTCTCCCAATTGTATCACCTTTATGATTCTCAACTTGACAAAATTTTATAATTCTCTTTTGTAATTTCCAATCTTTGTCAATATAATGAGTAGTTAGACAAATATAATTAATATTTTGAATTGAAGTCCAACAATCAGTAGTAAGACAAACTCTTTGCTTTTCACTTATGAAAAGTTCTTCAAACTTTTTTCTCATCTAAATAAAGTTGAAACACATCTCTAGAAATTGTTTGTCGAGATGGCCACGTGAAACTTAGGACAAATTTGGATATAAAGTCTTTAAATCCCTCACTCAACAAACCTAAAAGACAATTCATCAATAATAATCATTTTTGCCAAAGCAACTCTAGCACGTTTTGCATCAAATGAAACAAAGACAACTAATTTATGAGTTGTCTATCATCCTCTCTTTTTGTGTTTGAAAACTTAACATCTTTTGTCCTTTATCTACTTCTTTAGAATCTTCTTACATAAATTTTTGAAGTGATGTATGCGGAAGTAGTTCCATTCCTCGTTGGATGAAAGGAAGCATAACTTTTTTTACAATAATGACATGTAGCTCTAGGATTTTCCACATCATGTGGTAAAATATATGAAAAATGATTCCATATTTCGACCTAAAATTTTTTTGGTTTCTTCATATCGATTCATTATCGTGGTGAACATTACTTACTTCTATTCCCTTTTGAAGATGAGTCATTTAAATTCTGTGGTGGATTTTCCATTTCATTCGGATGAATTTCGGGTTCAATGTCTTCAATCATAGACATAGAAAGCCTGTAAATTGACTTGGTCCAATAAACTCACAGACATCATCACCTATATTAAGAATATAGATTAGTACATATTCTTAATATATTAAAATATTACTTTTGTAATTAATCAAAAATCATTTCAAAACTAACATAATATCACCACCAAAGTGTAACATTCTAGCATAGGACAACAATCTAGGACATTACCTTGAATTTGAGGGCTTCACAAAATGTTTGGTGCCACTACATTAAAAAGATGGTAATTTTGTACAATTGAATTCTAATAAAAACTATTTTTTATTATTTATTAACTTTGTGGGATTAATTACATTTAAAATATAATTATCTGCGTAAATATTTAGTTTATAGTTGCATTACTGCATATATGATAAGTATGATACCAATATATGATATCGTGTTAATGAATTAATAATACGCTTAGTATTCAGAAACTTTATCCAATCTATAACAATATTAATTTAAACATTGTTTATGTACATTTTAAAAATTAAGAAGTAATATGATTTAATAAGAACCCATAAAACAAAAACACCACAATTTATGTACATTTTATGACAAAAATACAGCTTATATATAAATCATATATAAAAATTTATATTAATAAATCATGTTAATAAAAAAACACATTTAATTGTAAAGATCAATGTATTCTGTGAACTGTGATTATACTAAGGTAATTTGTAAAGATCAGATTTCAGACTAAAAAAAACTAACATACGATTCAGATTTCAGATATCAAACTAACAAAAAAATGACATACCATTCAGATGGGAATTGGAATCAGATCCAATAGGTAAAAAATAACTATACCTTCTAACAGAAGATCATGATGGGTATAAGAAAGGTGGAATGCATCCTGATGATTATAATTAGCTTAAATTGAAAAATGAGTTATGTACATGTACATATTCTTGATGACATAGATTTTTATTCCCTGGGGTAGACTCTGCACTTGAAATTCATAATAATCAAACATTAATAAAATAAACTATATATATTTAATCTATAAAGAGAACTTAATTAAAATAATTAAGCTTTAAAAGAGGGACAACATACGAACAATTCAATGAAGTTATAAGTTATAATAGTATTAATTAGTTTCCACTTTCCACTATTTAAAAAATGAACTTCTGTGAGAAAAAATTGTTCAAACTTCCGAAGTTCACGTAAAGTATTCGGACTAACAAAAAACGATATACCATTCAGATTTTAGAATTCAGACTCAGGACTTACCATTCATTTTAATCGGGGAAAAAACTACTACCGGACTACCAATACATGAATTTGAGCTCCAAGTTTAATTAACTTTCTAGATCAAACAAATACTCATAAGAATTTTAAGGGAATTGGAATCAGATCCAACAAAAAAATAACTCTACCTTCAACAGAAGATCATGATGGGTATAAGAAAGGTGGAATACATCCCGATGATTATAATTAGCTTAAATTGAAAAATGAGTTATGTACATACGTACATATTCTTGATGACATAGATTTTCATTCTCTGGGTGACGTACCTCTTGAAATTCATAATGATAAAACATTAATAAAATAAACTATATATATTTAATCTATAAAGAGAACTTAATCAAAATAATTAAGCTTTAAAAGAGGGACAACATACGAACAATTTAGAAGTTATAAGTTATAACAAGATTAATTAGTTTCCACTTTCCACCATTTAAAAAAATGAACTCGTGAGAAAAAATTGTTCAACCTACAGAGTCCACAGTTCAAAGTATTCAGACTAACAAAAAAATGACATACCATTCAGATTTTAAAATTCAGACTCCAAACTAACAAAAAAATGACATACTATTCAGATTTTAGAGTTTAGAGTTTAGAGTTCAGACTAACAAAAAAATGACATACTATTCAGATTTCAGAGT
Organism: Hippophae rhamnoides; assembly: GCA_033030585.1. NCBI lineage: Eukaryota > Viridiplantae > Streptophyta > Magnoliopsida > Rosales > Elaeagnaceae > Hippophae > Hippophae rhamnoides. The sequence goes on along the minus strand of CM065438.1, from coordinate 20,496,746 downwards.
TCAGACTAACAAAAAAATGACTTACCATTCAGATATTAGACTAACAAAAAAATGATATACCATTCGATTTCACTGGCTCAAACTTCACACTAACAAAAAAAAGGACATACCATTCACTTTTGAGTTAGGACTTTAGACTTACCGTTCGGTTTATTCAGGAAAACTACTGCAGGACTACGGACTAGTACTCCGTGGTATTAGATGACATACCTATTTCATGATTTTCGTCCATTGTTGTCATGACACGACGCGACGCGAGGAGAGGCGTGGTCGGCCGGTTGAAGTAACGTGTGAACAATGGCTATTGTTAATGGTGGAATCAACACGAGAAACGATGGCTAGTTAGTGGAAGCGACGATGGCCAAATCGAGAGCCGTAGACGAAGAATCGGCGAAAGCGAGAGCGTAGCAAAGAGGAGAGAGCCGAGAGAATTTGATTGAGGGTTAGGTTAAGCGTTAACCCAGTGATAACCCTAAACTCGAAAACAAACTATATATATACTAGGGTTTTATAATATTTTAAATAATAAAAATTATTTATTTAATAAAACCGGTCCGGTCCGGTCCGGCCGGTTTATAATATTTTATAACCGGATCGAACCGTTTTAAAATCGGTTTTATTTAATACGGACCGGACCGGACTGTTTCATTTACAAAACTGCTCGGTTCGGTCCGGTTTGGACCGGTTTTTCGGTTTAAACCGGTCCGGCCCGGGTTTTGGACACCCCTAGTACAAACCCATCAATCTGTAGAATATTATTAAACCATAAAATTACTAGAAATATTAAAGTATGGTTTAGTAATTTACCATATGATATACATCTTAGGATGCAAGTAATTTAGATAATAGAAAGATAATATTTAAATAATGTAGTAAATGAAATATATAAATAGTTCATAATAAAAGATAAAGAAAACTATATTATTGAAACAAGTGAACTAAAAATAAATGTAGTTAAATGACATTAAGCAAATATGAAAATATATGATATGTGTTACATATATTCTTTTATATATAAACATGACATGTATTATCACAAGATACCAAAAATACAACAACGATAATTTAAGGAAATGTTTTATCAAAAATTACTAAGAACTCTATATAAAGCTCTTGAAGAAAGTTGGAGAAATATAAATACTATAACAGTACCAGATACTTTAGAAGAAAGAATAAAAAACTAAAATCTTGGATAATTTTACAATGATCAGAAGAAATGAATATAATTATACTAAAAAAATTCTAAAATATGGTGTGATAGTAATAACTTAAAGATATCATAAAAGCATGGATGTAGTCTAAAACCTTACAAATAAAAATATAAAAAACATAAAAGGTTCAAGAAATATAATTTCATAAAATAATATTTTTTAAATATAAGAGAAGATATAACCAGAAACTTTGTAAAAAAAGATATTTAGAAGAAGAAAATTTTACAAAAAAGAAAATTATTATTCATTAAGCAAGAAAACTTGTAGATATTGGATATGTAATGAAGAATGTTATTATGCCAATGAATTCTTTAACAAGTTAACCCATGGGAAGGAACATAAGAAGAACTTAAAAATATTAAAGCTTCTAAGATGAAATTAGAATTCATAGAAAAATCAAACGTTGATGAAACAAAATAAATATACTTAATAAGTGAAACTAAAGAATAAGAAACATATTTAGAGAAAACATATGAAGATGAATGACCTATACAGTATAACTAATCTTAATAGTGTTTACATAAAAATAGTATGTAAATTCAAATGATATTATATATATCAAATAATATATCAATTAACCTTAAAAAAGTTATAAAATATATTAATATTATAATATGAGGAGAAATTTTTTATATTCTTACTATATATCAACAGGAAACAGAAGTTGATTTATTGATAAAAAATAACTTTTTAAACTTATATCAATTATTTACACAATATATAGATAAGATAAGTATAACAATATTAGAAGGAGAAATAATATATATTTTAAAGGTTAGAAATATCAATAGTATGTCATTAGAAAAGTTTATTGAACAACATAAAAGCCTAAAACATGGTGAGGTGTTTTCGAAAATATAACAAAATTACGAGATAAAAATGATTTAAAATTTAATAACTAGAAATGTTCATTCTTAAAAGAAATACAAGAAGATAAAAGATTATTAAAAATAAAAAAAATTATATAAGACAACAAGCTTTGAAAATATTTTAGAACCAAATAGTAATAAGCTTGAATATGTGTCAAGTATAAAACTAAAAAACCCTAATAAGGTTATAAGAGTATACCTATAGTCTACACTCCATAAGATTGAGAAGAATTCAGTAAATAAATTCAAAAAAATTTGGAACTGAAAGTAATTGAACCAAGCATGAGTCCACACTTAAGTCCATCAATTTTAGTAGGAAAAGAAGGTGAAAAAGATTAGGAAATAAAATAATGGTGATAAATTTCAAACTACTAAATAAAGAAATAATAGTTATGTACATTTTATTCCTAAGAAAGAAGAGTTATTAGCCTTAATCAAAGAAAACTAATATTTTTTTTAGTTTTGATTGAAATAGTAGATTTTGACAAATCAGATTAAATAAAGAATCTCAACTATTAGTAACCTTTAGTTGTCTACAAGAAAATTTCTTATGGACTATTGTACTATTTAGATTAAAGCAATCACCAAGAATATTTCAAAAATATATGGATAGCATTTTTAAAGAAACCTTTTTTTGTTGTATCTATATTGATAATATATCAGTTTTTAGTAATAATATCAACCAACATTATCTAGATATATTAAAATTCTTAAAAAAGTAAAAAAGAAAGAATAATATATTGTTTGAAAAAGGATATTATTAGCACAACAAAAAATCAAGTATTTAAGACTTGAAATAGAAGATAAAAAATATCATCTTCAACCTCTTGTGCTAAATAATATTTAAGAATTTTTAAGTGTTATCATTAACAAAAACTAATTACAAAAGTTTTTAGGATGTTTGATATATATGAAAGGATATATTAGGATATTAGCATAAATGAAAAAAACATTTACAAGTAAAACTTAAGAAATATTATGTCTAGAAATAGATTGATTAAGATATAGCACATGGAAAAGGTAAAATTACAAATAAGAAATTTACTAGCACTTTAACATCCAAGATTAGATGATAAAATGATAATAGAAAGAGATTCTTCATATGAACATTAGGAAGCTATATTACAAGCAAGAGTATATGATAAAATGACTATTTGTATAAGTTTACTGCAAGAGCTTTACAAGGATCTAAATTAAACTACTATAGTAATGAAATCGAATATTTAGCTTTAAAAATGCAATAAAAAAGCTTGTTATATATGTAATATCATCAAAATTTATTTTTAGATCAAATAATAATTTTTTTGGATATTTCTTGAGAATTAATATTGCAGAAGATCACAAACAAGAAAGATTAATCATGTGGAAAAGAGTGATTTAACCCTTATAAATTTGATGTTGAATATCTACTTGAAATAAGTTTAGATGATGTTTTAACTAGAAAATTAACCCCACTAACAACTTTTACAATTGCATAAAATATGGACAATCTTGATAGAAATCAAGATTAAAAAAAGAAAATAAAAATTCTAAAATATCAACTAGAGATTTTATATCTCAAAAAGTCACTTTTATATGAAAAATGAGAAGAGTACATTACTCTAACAAAGAAAGAGATTAAAATCTTAAAGGAATAGGATGAAGCCTTAGAATTAATTAAAAAAGAAAACGGTAACTCCTTAATAATTTTATGTTATGATATAACAGATGAAAAAGAATTCAAAGAAAAAAGAAAAGTATTATGTTATCTACAACGGATTAACTCGAGGAATATATAAGATATGACCAAAAGCAAGTAAAGCAATAATTGGATTTTTCGGTATAATACATAAAGTATTCACTAGTAGGATTGAAGTAGAATGCATTTTTACTAATTACAAAACCCTTAAGCTTCTCAGACTTAGTGATGTAGTAGCCAACCTATAAGGCAATTATGCAAACCTATAAGGCAATTGTGCAAAAGAACTCAAAAACCAAACAATTACAAAAGGAAATATGACATTATTAGAAAAAATACCAAGACCAGTAATCTTTAGAGAAACAGATGATAAATTTTTTATCGTCAAGGAAGAAAAGGAAAAACAAAAAAACAAAAATTTAGACCAATGGTCAAATCTTTCTAATTTAGCAAGAAAATAAGAAAAAGATCAGTTTAAAACCATGAAATTTTTCACAACTAAAAAAGTTCATACATTAGAAAGAAAATCAATCACATACAACAGATTTAACATTGTTGAAGAAGTATATCCAAAGATTTTTTACCGGTTATTTTATTATGGGTTGATTGAAAATATTTATTCAAATAACAATTTAATGGAATTAAACTATTTTCTTAAAAATTTGAAAAAAACCATTAAATTTTATAGAAAAAGAGTAAAAGCATATAATAGTCTAGTTTTTTTAAGATTTTTTAGTTCCCTAATAGATTGTCATAGAGGAAACCCTATTAGTCCTTAATATTTTATTAAAATAAGAATGATTTCCTGAATAAGAATAATAGACCAATATAGGATTATACCAGAAGAAGAATTTGATGAAAAAACTCTTAACCATGAAAAATCAATAATATTTAGTCAAATATATCGTAAAACCATAAAAATAGGAATATTCTCTAAAATCATAGTAAATTACTCCACAAATAAGGTCATAATGATATCACATAATAACTTAAATATAATTCAAGAAGATATTGAAAAAATTATCAATTATGAAACACTATCAATTGCAATTATAGTTGAAGGAACCAAACATAAATTTTATCAACTAGCAAAAAAGAAAGTTGAGGACAACAAGTGTCTTTATTATATAAATAGATATGGATCCATATTTATAGTATCAAGAGAAAGCATGTGAGAAAGTGATTTTTATTAAATAAGTGTTGGTAGAAATTTTTAAAAATGAAGGAAGAAATAAGATAAAATGTAATTTTTATCCTTGCACGTATCTTTATTTTAGAAAATGAAGAAAGAGATAAAGATAAGATATAATCCTTACATGTTTCTTTAAAATATGTATGCAAAATAATTGTTTTTGGGTCTATAAAAAAGCTTTTGTATAATGAAAATGGGTATAGCAAGTTCTAATCATAAAACCTAAACATCTCTCTCTCTTCTTAGATAACATATAGGCAAACTCTAAATTAGTAGGAGACTAAAGTTGTAATAATCTTACTTCTTTAATGAATAAAAGTTCTATTTTTATCAAAATCTAGTATTTTTCTTATATCTTAAATAGAAGTATGAATCATATCATTCATTGAAGGCAATTTTCAATCGAGAATACAAAGATTATAACAAAATAACTAAAGATTAGATACGAAGTAGAAGAAGACGGAGATAAACCTATATTAAATTAAATAAGATAATATTAAATACAACTATAGATTCTATTTATTAAAGATAATATTTATCTATTAAGAATTCAAAAAGTAAAAAAATAATAAATTTTTTTGTTAAAAATATGTTAAATAAAAAATTAACGAGAACAAAGAATTATTTAGTATCAAGACCATAGAAAAGAAAAATACATCATTAGATAGAAAGTTAACTTTCCAATAATATTAGTAATACTAACTTAAAAGTTGAGGGACTTGGAACACTTTTTACAACAAAATAGATATATATGTAAATATATGCTAAAAATTAAGAAAATTAGTGATATTTTTTCAATTAATTTTCTCATTGCGTTACTTTATTGGTATTAACATATAAAGGCATGTTTATTGAAAGAGAATCGAAATCAACAAAAAATATTGATTATCAATCTTGTTATTTGCTTCCTAAATTGCATAAGAAATAAAAATGTGAGTGTTTCCAAGTTGTCATTCTCATTTTCTCTTAAGATTCAAATTCATTACGTACTCAAAACTTATAATTGATTCACTTTCCTGACCAAAATTATTATTATTTTTTTTGCATCTTAAAGTTTGACAAAATTGTTATTATTTGAAATTTAATAATTATGAAAATAAATTGTTAATAAATTCTTGTATGTATTATATTATTCATATGTATTGTTTTATTATTTATATATAGTAATTATTTTAATTATTTACTAATATTTTTCAATTTTTTGTTTATTTATTCACAATATACCATTATTTATATTTTATATAAATTAATTTTTAATATAGAAAGATACATTATGTACATATTTTTTTTGTAAAATATAATATTTTAATATATAAAAAAGAAAAAAAAGAATTAACATTATAAGGACCTTTTAGTAAAGTTATTATTTTTATTGTCTTCCACTCCAATTCAACAATTTTTACTTTTCACATGGGTGTTGTTTGGTTCACATAAAGAGAATAGAATGAAAATAATATTATTTGGTTTGACCACTGAAATCAAAGAAGGTGTGTATTAAAGTTTTTGGTTTACAACTTGAATGTAATAAGAAATATTGTATATTACTTTAATACTCATCTATTTAATAAAGTTTAAATAATATCATTTAATTATTATTTTTTTATCTAACAAAATATATTTTTGGAATCATAATTATTCAAAATAATTATTACTTAAAAATAAATATATTATTAAAATTATTATTTTTCTAAATAAGGTTTAGGGTTTTAAGGCTTGGGGTTTAGAATTTAAGGGTTTAGGGTTTATGGTGGGTTTAACGTATAGGATTTAGTGTTTAGGGTTGAAATTATTATTTTTCTAAATAGGGTTAAAGATTTAAGGTTTTTGGTTTTTGGATTTAGGGTATAGGGTATAATGTGTAGAGTTTAAGGTTATATTTATGAGTTAAAGTTTAGAGTTAAAATTATTATTTTTCTAAATAGGGTTTAACTTTTAGGGTTTAGGGTTCAAGGTATAAGGTATATGGTATAGTACATATGGTATATGGTTTAAGGTATATGGCTCAAGGTTTAAAGTTTAGAGTTATATATGTAAATAAAAGTGTCCATGGTCCAATCCGATATGGTTTTAAGTATAAAAATTTAACCAAAATCGGATCAAACCGTTTGGCTAATCCAAAATGTTATAATCGAATAGTTTAGTCCGATTTGGTTAACGGTTTTGAATGGTTAATAATACATAAATACGACATAGTTTAATCTTTCTATTAAAAAAACATTAGCATTTCCCAAAAATTGATGCATCAGCCGAGAGTCAAACCCAGTAAGAATGAAGTTGCGATAAAATCAATTGAGTTACCACCGACAAAGATCTCAAGGTATCTAGAAAAGATGGTATTATGATATTTTCTAGGGCAGAGTTATGAATCACTTATGAGCTCGGTGGATAGATAATAGCAACCAAAGTAAATAATAATGCAATGAAACTAGTAATAAGTTGAATATGAAGTTCTGAACCATAACAAGTTAACAACAACAATCGAAACATAAATGAACACACTGCAAATGAGTGATAATCTCCAAAACCTCTTTAAGAGTTTTAAGCCTAACACATACATATTTTGTCCACGGATGACATGATGTGAGGTGATGTGAGGAGAGGTCGGTTGGATGGTGGTGGAGGTGACGCGAGGCGAGGTCGGTTACTGCTGAAGTAGGCAATGGCGAGGAAAATGTTAGGGTTTGCACTTCGTAGAGGAGAAGCTGAGAAGGAAAGTGCGAGATTAAATTGGGGAAAGTAACTGGGAATGAAAAATGATGTATTTATATATATATACGCTTGATTAAATTTATTTATTTATTTAAACCGGTCTGATTGGTTAAATTTTTTGTATAATTGAACTGGACTGTTTGAAAATTGATTTTACTTAATATAAACGGACCGAACTTTATTTATAAAACTTTTCTGTCCAGGTTTTAGGTTTATCCCGATTCAGTCCGGTTTTTGGACACCTCTATATGTAAGTTAAGGTTCACAACTAAAATTATTATTTTTCTAAATAGAGTTTAGGATTATATTTGTGAGTCAAGGTTCACGATTAAAATTAATATTTTTCTAAATAGGATTTTGGGTTTTGGGGTTTAAAATTTAGGATTTAGGATTTAGGGTATAAGATATAGGGTTTAAGATATAATGTTTATGATTATATTTGGGTTGAAATAAAATTAGAACAAAAAATTAAGATGAGAATAGAATCATGATCCTTTAAGGGGAGGAAATGGAGGGAAAATAAATTATCATTCTTTCTCTTTAAAGAATTTTAAGAATCGATTTCATTATATTCTCAATTTTTAACCTAATCAACTAAACAACACATTAGGATATATTTATTTCCTACTTATTCAGATTCTAGAAAATAGTTAATAAACAACATCAAAGGTAATTATATAATGTATTTTGATTCATTTTGATTCTAATATATTTACATTTTGATTTTGATTAATTTTCATTCCAAATTATTAAGTGTAACCTAATACCCTATTTTGAAGTGGTATATTTATTACGAGGTGATTGGATTTTAGATGTATTATTTATAATTAAAAATAAAATAAATAAAAATAAGAAATCATTAATTATAATGTATATTTTAAATAAAATATTAACTTATTAATAATATTAATTTATTATTTGTTATATCTAAAATTCTAAACATTAAATCTTATATCATAAATCCTAAGTTTTAAATCTTAAATTTCAAACCTTGAAAAGTAAATTTTAAATCTTAATTTTAAACCCTAAATTTAAAAGAGGAAATTGATTAAATTTAGAGTTATATACATGTATGTTTTTATTTTTTTTAAATTATATATTCTAATTATTAAATATATTTTTTTTATTTTTTTATTATTAGATATAAATATTCATTAAATTGAGTCTTTTGATTTCTTTTTATATTCGGGCCTTCAATTAAGTCCAAGGACATTCGATCTCGGCCTGTAAGGATAAAAACGGGGGAAGGCCTTGGCCCGCTTCGACCGGAACAATTTTTTGCTTCTTACTGGAAAAGCCAACCGAAGAAGAAGAAATAACATCTGTGTCTTTAGGGCACAGAATCTATTACGAACCAGGATTCAAGAACACAACCAAATTCATCTCCTACTTATACAATCTCTATTTCAAGAATCATCTATGGCGGAAACTCCATCTTCTCCAGCTACCCAAAATTCCAATCCCAATCAAACCGAACAACCAAACCCCACTCCCCAATCTAACCAACCAGATTCAGTACCACAAAAGCAGCAATCGCAACCAACTCAATCGATTCCACCACCGCCGCCGCCATCAATACCCATGTCAGTGAACTCTAGCCCAAACCCACCTTTGGTATCTCCACCGCCGCCTTCAGTCTCTTACACCCCACCACCGGCGTCGTATGCACCAGTGATGCTACCATCTGTGCCATCCTTCCGGCCGTTTCCTCAGTTCACTCCGTTTTCTAACCCCGCAGTGCCAAATCCGAATTTTCAAAACCCTAGCGTCCAAACATCCAGTTTTCAGCCTCCCGGTGTGACTGCGGCCCCTTCGATGGCTCCAGTTGCAGTAAGTGGCGCTCTGGGAAGTTCCGGCACGGCTGCTACATCAGTCCCACCGCAGCCGTTGATGTCTTATCAGGTGACAGCGGTTGGTCAGCCTCCGAACCCGGCTTTGAGACCGTATGCTCCCATGCCGAATGGGTATACGCCTCTCCCTGGTGGGTTATTCTTTTCGATTCTTGTATGTCAGTACATTTTTACGTAATGTCTAGTCCTAAATTCATGCTGTGGATGCTATTCGTTACGATTTGTTAAAGTTCTGTGCTTGTCAGTAGGAAAACAATAATTACACTGTGTTTGAGCAACATGTGTTATTGGTATTGTTTTTGGGACGAAGTGTTGATCTAAACTAAACTAGTGCAACCAAGGTCGGTAGTCCGATATTGGGAGAAGAGTCGTAGAGGAAAATCCGGATTTACTTGAAAATTGATGTTCGTTAGATAAAGGGTATCGTTGACGGGATGTTTTCTCCTACAGTGTCTTGATTGAATTCGGTGAGAAAGGTTGGAAGGCTTGCTTCATTTGCTTAGAGACCACCCTTCTACAACTCCTGTTTTGGTATGCACATATTTGCTTGGTTCTTTTGTTTGTCTTTGGAATAAGAATTGAATCGAAGCATTTCTACTGCTAAAATATAACTACCCACTTGATTTTATTAATAAAATGATATAGCAAGGCTTAGAAAATCATATTGTTTTTTTTTTGTCAATCTAAGTGAGGCTTTTTAGTCCATGTCCACTTTAGTACGATGCTTTCCATTAGTTTAAGGATCCTTTTCTTTTCTTGGGAATGAATTTCCAGAGGCAGACTATTACTGCAACTGAGTGCTTATTGGGCTTGTACTCTAAGGTATTATAATTCTTTCAGATCAGTCTCCCTTTGTTTTCTGTTACAATTTCATGACCATCTGGCACAATACTTTATTTTCCATTATTGTCTCAACTTGCTAGTTATTTCTATTGTTTGTTTTGTCATACACTGGACTGGAGTATTCACTGCTAGTATTTAAGGTCATTGGGTGAATGTTTACTATCGGTAATATTTGTGATTTTAGTTTGATTGTTTATCTGCTTGACATGGTGGAGTTCTATGTAACTTTCATGTCAAAAATTTTGCCCTTGGTGGATGCAAATTATGAGAAATTGGAGGGTACTGTGTTTCCGGTGGATTCTTAAGGTAAGGCTGAACTTTTATTTTCATGTTTCATATGTAATTTCTAAATGTTCCCTCCAGGTTATCTATTCTGCTGGTGATGGTTGCCTGCCTATGCTGCCATCTCTAATATGCTTTTAATTTGTGGTAACAATTGTTAAAATATACGTGTGTGTGTATATATATATTTACTGCATTATTATTTATGTGCATATTAGAGATGTTCATATTTATGTGCATATTAATGCTCTATGTGCTTTGATAAACTTTGTTCTGATGCATTTGCATAGATGTTCATTTTTGTTTGTGTAGGTCTTCCTCGTTATGCCCCTCCATATCCAATGATGCTCCGGCCTGGATTTCCTCCACGTCCTGGTGCAATGGGAGTGATGCCTCCTATGGCTCGCCCCTCTATACCAGTGATTCCTGGAGTTCGCCCAATGATACCCCCAGTTATCAGGCCAGTTGTTCCTAGTGTTACTCCTGCTGAGAAACCGCAGACAACAGTTTATGTTGGCAAGATAGCACCAAGTGTGGAAAATGATTTTATGCTCTCTCTACTACAGGTAGGTTAACCAGTATGTAGCACCTGCCTTTAGTACCAACCAAACCAAAACTCAGCTCATTTCATTTCTAAAATCTTTTGTACAAGACAATTTTGTGGTTTTGGGTTATGTTTTCTAATGGTTGTGCATTTCATGTGAAGCTTTGTGGACCTGTCAAGAGTTGGAAACGTGCTCAAGATCCATCAAATGGAACTCCTAGAGGTTTTGGCTTTTGTGAGTTTGAGTCTGCTGAAGGAGTTCTTCGTGCATTACGCCTTCTAAGTAAACTTAACATTGATTGGCAAGAACTGGTGGTATGTCTGGATATGGGGTCTAAGTAACGCCATATTCTTCTAAGTTATTTCTTATACTTGAATCTGTCTACTATTATTATTTTTATTAATTCTGGTCTAGTTCATGTATCATCTCATTTTGCAAGTGAGTTTAACTTTATGGTAAGAGATCTTCAGTTGAAGTTACCTTTTGTGAGCCTTAAGAAAATGTGTCTGTTTATGTTTTCAAAAGAGCTGAGCTTATTTGTTTTACGTTCTTTTTATTAGATCCTAATGCTTTCATTAGTACAAGAAAGATGTTAAAGTTTCTTGATGTTCCTTTCAAAATGTTTTGATTCTTAAAAATCTGATATCTATTTTATGGTTTATCCCTATTGTTGCTTACCAAATTTGGTGACTCTTGTCCTATGCATATTGTAAATGGAATAAAGGACAATTTATAATGAATCTAATAATGTTGGTTGTCTATTATTTGCCCTTATTGAATGGGGAATGTCTATTATTTTGATTCTTAAGCTTTTGGGATAGTTAGTTTACAACTTATTCTAACATGGTGTTATAGTTGGAGGTCATATATACATATATTAATAACTATACTTGTTGAATTTTAAGTTTTGGCCCTTCTACCAACTGCTTAAGTTTTTGGGAGAGTTTGTGACTAAGAACTCCTAATAAAGAAAAATGAAAAGTGGCTCTTTTCAAAATTTCAGTTGTCTCATACAGAGCGAATTCTTTTACTAAGTGTTCAGGTTTGTAAAACATACATCATAACTCACCAAATGGGGTTTTATGCATGTAATTACTTTATGTAATGCTGTGCTGTAAAGGTCTTTTCCTGAATATAGTCATATTATGATTTCCTGCTTGAATTTTAATCTCCAGTTAAATGTTAATCAAGCTACAAGAGAATATCTTGAGCGATACGTGGAAAAGAAAGTTGAAAACTCTAAGAATGTTAAAGAAAATGAAGCTGCAACAGCTGAGAAAGAGAATGTTGCTGCAGAAGGTGTTGAGAAGAATGACATTTCCAACCCATCTATAGAGGAATCAAAGGAGGGCAAGGGTTCAGTGCATAAAGAAAATGATACTAGCACCTTCGGAATTGTGACTGAGGAAGACAGGGAAGCAGACCGAGAGTCTAGAGAAAAGCTGACAAGCATGATAGAAGAGAGGCTAAAAACCAAACCGCCTCCCCCACCTCCACCTCCACCTCCTGCACAAGTGTCAGTTGAAGGTGCTGGAGGCTCAGAGGTACTTGCTAAACCTAAAGATGTGGATTCTGATGCTGACCTGATGAGAAATGGTAATGTTATTGTTCCTGTTGTTCCTTTTGCTGTCTACTATGTTTTTTTTAACTGTTAATTGACCTTTATCACCTTGCAGATGCAGCTGATGAAAAAAATGATGATGATACAACTAGTGATACTAAGCAAGGAAGTGAGCATGATAGGCCTGAGACAAGCTCACCCGATAGAAGCAGAAGGGATAGAAGAAGCAGAGATAGAGACAGAGAGCGAGATCTGAAAAGGGAAAAGGAGAGAGAAATTGAAAGGTATGAGAGAGAAACAGAACGAGAACGGATACGAAAAGAGAGAGAACAAAGAAGGAAGATTGAGGATGCCGAGCGTCAGTATGGGGAGTGTCTCAAAGACTGGGAGTACAGAGAAAGGGATAAAGAGAAGCAGCGTCAGTATGAGAAGGAGAGAGAGAAAGAAAAGGAATCCAAAAGGAAGAAAGAGATTTTTTATGAAGAAGAAGATGAGGATGATGATTCCAGGAAAAGGTGGCGGAGAAGTGTCTTGGAGGATAGGAGAAAGAAGAGACTGAGAGAAAGAGAAGATGACTTGGCTGATAGACAAAAAGAGGAGGAAGAAATTGCTGAGGCCATGAGAAGGGCTGAGGAAGAAAATAAACTACAGCAACAGAAATTTGCCTTGAAGGATCCAGATGAAGACATAGTGAATGAAAGTGAAAAGGAAAAAGTGGCTGCAGAATCCAGTGCTGAATATAAAGATAAGAGTGTTGAACAGAATCATGAAGGCTATCCTGATCAAGGTAATCATAAAGGTGATCCTTTTCGAAAGTCCCATTTCATTTAATCTTACTAAATGTCACAATTTTTAATTTAAATTATGCATTTATTTTGTACTTTTTTCCAGCTCTTATCCTCCATCTTACTTCTAATGGTTTAAATGGTGTTTGCACATGTGGCAGGTGATGGCATTTTACAAAATGGTCGCTCTAGTGATGAACTGAATGTGGCACCTGTTGCTGCAGTTGATAACCAACAAAGTAGCAATGCCACCACAAAGAAATTGGGTTTTGGTCTTGTTGGATCTGGAAAACGAACGTCTGTGCCTTCTGTTTTCCATGAGGAGGATGACGAGGATGCCCGTAAGGAGAAAAGGATGAGGCCCCTGGTTCCCATTGATTATTCAACCGAGGAACTGCAAGCTGTCCAGCTAAATGTGTCTGGGGCACCTCAACCAAATTTGGCTGCAGCTGCTGAGTTTGCCAAGCGAATATCAAGTAGTTCTAAAGAAGAAAGATCTGATTCTGGAAAGGAAAGAAATAGGCGCACCAGTGATCGATCAAGTCAGCGGGAAAGGGAACGGAATGATGAGGATTTTAGTCGTCCCAGAGACGAGAACAAGGAGGATCATGTTACCGATAGGGAACATGGGGTAGATAGACTGAAACCAACAGACAACAAGAAGCTTTTGGATGCAAAACAACTTATTGATATGATCCCAAGAACCAAAGAGGAGTTATTCTCATATGAAATCAACTGGGTCATCTATGACAAGGTAATTGATCTTATGCAATGATTCTTAATTGCTAGTTAGGTTTGAATTTGTTAACAAATTATTCCTCCTAAAACATATATTGAATGATTGAGACACTAGTTCAAGAGAGTGCATTTTGTGCTGTCCCATGCTTACTCTATGTAATAGAGTTTTTATCTCTGGTTCCACCCTGTTAATACGATATTGAAGGTATTGCTTTTAGGAATTGAGCATATTTTTGGACTAGGTGGGAAAGCAGGCTTTTGAGGTAAAAACATAGAGGAGTTTCACGCCCCTTTTCTTTTGTGTCATACATTGGTTTCCTTCAGATTTCATTCGTCAATGCCATATAAGCATTGCTTCAAACGAACGTGCAATTTCTCTGGAGAATGCTTGATTCATGGCTTCACCATCTTAATTCTTCTAATTGGCCTTTTAGTAAGGAATCTTAAAGGATGTCATTCCTTATTTCCTATAGTTAGGCCTGTTTAAACTTTCATTGTGTTATAGTCCATCCTTTTCTCTAGTAGTTTTTGACTTTGAAACTGTGACCAAATGTGAGCTTATAAGACCATAAATGGAGATTTGATATAAAGGTGTTAAGCACAGTGATGGATTTCCCTTTATATAATATTGGAGGTCGAAACTTTTTTGTTCTCCACATTTATGGATTTTGGCTTTATATACTTTAATTTGGTTTAATTATATATTCATTTATAGCTAAACTGGTTAAGCTTTATATGGTTGCTTTTAATAGTTCCTGTCGTATTATACTTATCCAGCACGGACTACATGAAAGAATGCGACCTTGGATCTCAAAGAAGATTACTGAGTTCTTGGGAGAGGAAGAAAAAACGCTTGTAGATTACATTGTATCAAGCACCCAGGAGCATTTGGAAGCTGAACGAATGCTGCAATTACTTCAGTCCATTCTGGATGAGGAAGCTGAAATGTTTGTTCTGAAGATGTGGAGGATGCTCATCTTCGAAATCAAGAAGGTAGAGACAGGTCTTGCTTCTACTAAACCAAAATCTTAAATGGCATTTTGGAGACGTTTTACTTTTTTCTGTTCTTTTTTAGCGTTTTCAAGTAGAATTGGGATGTTTCTTCATGACCTACCATGGTTTCTTATCGCTTATTGCTCAAATTCAAAGTCTTAGATAATTGTCATTTTCGAAATTTTTACATTTTGTATAATTTAAAACATTTAATTGCCAGAAGGAAACCCAATTTTTGTATCATTCCTTCCCATGTGGGTTGCCCTGCTTGTAACTTCATAAAATAGTCGTCTTAAGCTCCTCTTAGATTTTGAACTTGTATTCATATATTATTATAAATGTCTCAAGCATATGTTCCAACATTTCATGAACCTAACAATCAATTGAGCATGTTTCTTCTTAAATTGAACATAATGCTACTAAGGATAGTGTCCTTTAGGCTCAAAATATTTATACAGCTTCCAGGGTGAAGAGTAGCATTCGTCTTTTACTTTTTCTTTTAAGACTAACGTTTTCTTTTCTAAAAAAAAATATCGTGTTGTTATTAAGAAAAGAATCGAGGATGGATAAAATTAATTTTTGAGTATTTTATTAATTAAAATTATTACATTGTTTATTACATGATATTTTTTTAAAATCACAGTTACAAAGGGAACAGAACCCCAATTTGAACACACTTAAACTAAAAACCAATGCGGGTAAAGGGCAACAAACAAATTCATCATGCATCGAGAGAAGCAAATATGCAGAAACGTCATATTGATTTTAATTATAAATAAATAAATAATAATAATTAGATAATAAAATAAAATAAAATAAAAAAGGAAAAAAATATTGTGCGAAGCTTACCATGCTTAATTTCCAAATACTATAATGAACGATTATAATTATTTTCTAAACTTTAATACTTTTTTCGGGAGATTATTTGTTCGTCAATTCCATACATGATATTTTTTTTCTTTGATCGATTTAGTCTTTTGGAAAAATTTGATATTATGTTATCTTTCGATATGACTTATTTCGATACCCTATATTTTCTAATCTAATTTAAGTAATGGATGTGAATTTTTATTCAAATAATTAATAAAAAACACGTGTATATACTTTTTTAAAAAAAATATGAATTTTGGTTGATACGGTTAATAAAAACCACATAAAGTCACATTTTTTTTAACCAAAATAATTTGTGTGTTTTGAATATGTTATTTAAAACGAAGAATGTGTATATTTCACTTTCAAATCAATAGGTTGAAATCACATATTTCGTTTCATTTGTGTTTTACTAAAAAGGTCTTTTGCACATGGTCTTTCCTAGAAATTTAAAAAACAATTTAATTGATCAAATTTTAAAAAATAAGTTAACAATTTAGTCAAATTAAATATAAGAGACTAAATTATTTTCAAAGGTGACAAATTAATAAAACGAAAGTAGAAATATTAAATCAGTATCAAGAAAGGATAAGATGTTAAATTTGTAATTTTATATATGTTTGTTAAAATATTGATTTATCTTTATAATTTATTTATGTTTATTTTTATATAAACTTGTGACTGATTTTTTGTCTTCATTTTCTTATATATTTTTTTTATAAATATTATAAACAAATATTTAATTATTCAATATTCTTAGTTGACTTAGAATTATAATTATCATGCATGAATTTAATAGATTCATCACATTTTTTTTTCTGTGTTTGTCTTCTTTTGTTAAACCTGATATTCTTGAGCTTGTTCAAAACTTAATACTTTCTTAGTAATGACAAACCTATTGCATCCGTATATAGTATGATGTCAAAATTAGACTTACTAGATAATAACAAAAATAGTGATTGTACTCTATTTTGCTCATAGTATTAATAATTATAACAATTCCAAAAGTTATAGTTTATAGATATAGAATTACTAAATGAATAATTTTTAAAGTAAAGATTTTTCTATTACTAAAATTGTGTCCAACTAATAAAAATAAGAATTCATTTTATAGGACAAGATATCCATGTTTACAATAGTAAAAATCACGATTTTATCCTTATTTTATTAATTCACTTAACTTTTTTATTTTTGGTTTTTGAATTTAAGCCTTTCATTTCTTTGGTATGATCTACCAACCGAAGACGTGAGTTCTACATCTTTATTCTTTTTTATCATTTTCTACTACGACAATCTTTTTGATGACATAGATGATGATGCATCTTCATCTTTTCAATCTCTAACGTAGTAAATGAATTTGTGATCCTTAGTGATTTTTTTTGGCATAAAAACAATTTCTTGATAAATTTTCATATTATTACTATTAAAATTTATTGATTATCTTACCATCTTCTTCAGTAAGAGTCATATTGTTATGGGAAGTGGTTACGATTTTATTAGTCGAGTAATTTATTTTGACTTTAGAAAAATTATCAATTTTTTTAAGTTTATGGTAAATTTTACTTAGCATCTTTTCTCTTAGAATACATAGTTCATATGTATTGAATTTCTTTTCTGAAAGTGCCCTTATTTTTGAAACTTCTCTATTAGTATTGAAAATTCCTAATTTGATAAAATGGTAGGGATTAACACAATCTTCTTCATTCTAATCTTATAAAGGAACTGAAAAATCTGAGATAGACATGCTTGTCACCTGCTCTAATTTTCTTCATGAAGGTTTTGATAGCCTTTTTGAAATTTTCAAGAAAATAATTTAATTCATTTAAATTAATTTCTAGATATAGATTCTCAATTAAACCTGCATGAAAAGTTTTATAAATAAAAATTGGATTAGTTCCTTCAAGCATAGTAAATTTACTACTTACAAGGAATTATTTTTCTATGGTGTAAAATTTTGTATCTTCGACATGTTCCTAAGTAGATTTTCTGACTAAATTATAGAGACTCAACCATTATGGTATACTTGAATTCTTATATTGATCTATTTCATCTTCAATGAATCAACTATTGTGTAAATGTTTTTTGAATAGTACTGGCAGTCGTACTATCTTTATTGTCATTATGAGAAGCATTTCTCTAAATAGTATTAGTGGTCTTACTATCTTTCCTAGGGTCTTTAACTTGCTTGGTAACAATGGTTGTTGTTGCAATATTGTAGAGTAATTTTTAACTATATCTTTTAGAGCTAATAGTTTTGTTACAATAATGCTTGTCACCTGCTCTAATTTTCTTCATGAAGGTTTTGATAGCCTTTTTGAAATTTTCAAGAAAATAATTTAATTCATTTAAATTAATTTCTAGATATAGATTCTCAATTAAACCTGCATGAAAAGTTTTATAAATAAAAATTGGATTAGTTCCTTCAAGCATAGTAAATTTACTACTTACAAGGAATTATTTTTCTATGGTGTAAAATTTATATCTTTTAGAGCTAATAGTTTTGTTAGTATATAGTTTGCATAACTACCTTTAGCTTTTATTCTATTAAGAAAAACTATGTGAGTTATTTCACTTAATTCGATAATAATTTTGCTTACTTTAGGCCGGTTATTATAAATTTATGATTTTGTACCATTATAAACTATATAAGTCTTTTTCTGGTCTTCTTTTTCTTCTTATTCACTCCAATTGAGCTTTTCTTTTGCCTTTTAAGAGGTGTTACTCTCTTTTGAACAGTTAGGCTCTTTTTTTCTCATTTTAAATTCTTTCTTTAGAAGTTTTACCTTTCGTAGAATTAATATCAGAGGTGGATTTCTTTTTAGAGTTTTTGGATTCTAATGTTGGTTTTGAACTGTTAACTTCTTCCTGTTTTATTTTTATCTTCAAAAGAGACTTATCTAGGTATAAAACCTCGAGTTATTCTTGATGGATTCCTATCTCTTTTATCTTTATCTTTATCTTGATATCAAGATATTTCATTCCTGCAAGAACAACACTAGTAAATTGCATCGTAAAATAGGTGAAATTAATTTATGTTAGTTTTTTTTAAAATGAATGCAAATTTTTTACAATTTATGTCGAATTTTACTAAAAACTACGGAATAAATTATAAAAAAATAATTGAAAAATATTTACATCAATTTTATCTAATAAACAATGCAAAATTAGATGATAAAAATAAATTAAAAAAACTATTTTCATTGGTTGTATAGAATAATCGATGCAAAAGATGTTATCATTTGCCATTTTCATCAGTTATTTGTTACAATCGATGCATAATGAGAAAATTACAAAAAAAATATTTACGTCAATTTGAGGGGAAAACCAATGTCCATTTTTTTTCTAAAAATTGATGCAAATAGGTTTTTACTACACTAACTCTAGCTTATTTTTTGGTCATTCTTTATATCTACTTTCTCTCTCCCTAATTTTCTTTCCCTATCCAACCTACACTGCCCGTCTGCCTAGCTTGTTTGTCATCATCATTGGGATAGTCACACCTACCCAATTGTCGTCTACCTGCCCAACTACGTGCCCCTAATTCATAGTTTCCCTTGAAAATTATGTATGTATTTTCTTTTTCTATTTTCTATCACTTTTTCACTTACCCAAGACTATTTTTATGCACCAATAATGTTATAAATCACTTTATTATGATTGAATATTATTATTATTGTAATATTCTAAATTATTATTTTTAATATATTTCAAATTTGATATATATATATATTACTAGATGTGAAAAATATAATGAAAATATATATTATTAAGTTGTTTCCATAATCTCCCTATTAAAGGTCAAAAAATCCATCCTAGACCAAGCAAAAAGCCTTCTAGGCCAACTACTCTCATCTCAATAGATGTTTTCAACATCTCAACAGATCTGATGGTTCTAGGAAAATCATTGAATAAGATATTCACTTCATTCAGTCGATATATTCATATATCTTTTGCCCAAGCAATGAACTACGTTCAAGATAAGTGTTAGGGTCCTAGGAGGAGATATAACACAAGAAAATAATAAAAACAAATTGAAAAAATAAAAAGTAAAATTTTGACTAAATTATTTCCATGGCATATACACAATTATAAATTTGTAATTACTTATTGTGTACCAAATGATAATTAAGAAAGTTGTAACATACATGAATTTGTTAGGCAACACATCTTATGTTGAGGTTATTATTAGGGAAAAAAATTTCTTAATTTCAATTTGTATTTGTGTTTTTATAGTTAATCATGTTCTTTTTTTTTAACAAAATAAAAAATAATTATAGTTAATCATTTTTATACCAAAACGATACTTGAAAGTAGAAGTTTTAACCAATATATTTTCTTAAAAATGTTAAATTTTTACTATTTACT
Source organism: Hippophae rhamnoides (assembly GCA_033030585.1). Lineage (NCBI taxonomy): Eukaryota > Viridiplantae > Streptophyta > Magnoliopsida > Rosales > Elaeagnaceae > Hippophae > Hippophae rhamnoides. The sequence continues at coordinate 20,476,255 of CM065438.1, read as the reverse complement.
AAAGATAATATTTAATAAAACTTAAATATATAATTGACAATACAGCATATTACTTAGTATTCTTCATGCATCTTAAAGGTGGTTTAATAAGCAAAACAAAAATTATGAATATACATCTATTTATCTTAACAAATTATGTAATTACATATACATTTAATAAAACAAATATTCAAAAAAAGGTCCAAAAACTAGTAATATATAAAATATCATTTGCATTCATGTTCTTTGCTTGAGGATCAAATTCCCATTGGGATCTTCTATATGTTGAGATCCCTAGATAAACATATGGGATGAGACTAGCAAGCCAAAACCATTGCATCGATGGTAGTTGATAAGTATGGTGTGTTGTAGCTATTTTATTGAGATAACAAATCATATTATGTTTTTATATCATATATATATATTGAAATATCAATTATACATATATAGAATGGACAAGTCTTGGATGCAACAGCATATGCTTTCTAAAGAGTACTTAGATATGATATGATTCGATGCTCTTGCATTAAGTGCAACAATTTGATTTTTTTTACTACGAAAGACATAAAAGGACAATCTAGTTTGTAAGGGTATTTTATCAAATTATGATAATTTATTTTTTCATAGAGAAGAGATGAAATTGGATAGTGATAATGAAATGTGCTATCGATCAATGAGGCCAACATTACCTTAAATTGAAGTTGACATGATATATATGATGAAATGGATGAAATGGTCCATGATGTGGAAGATGAGTTTGTTGACAACCCCGACATATTAAAGACAATGTTAGAAGATGCAGAGAAGTCACTCTATCCAAATTGGACAATATGATCGTTTTATCTTTACCCGTCATGCAAAACATGTTTTTTATGTACACGTTTCAATTGACACAAGATGGTCAGTTATATTGACACCTACTCTAAATGAGTTTTATCATGAAAATAGCACCATCAACGAAGATGATGTACTTGACTCATTGTCCAACCTTAAATGTTTCATTACTTATGTTCCAACTTTGAGCCAAGATTATAATAACAAGGATGATTCATTAATGTTTATAGGAAAATAAATTGATGATATTTACATATATAAAGAAAATAATAGAGCAACTTAGTGTATTGCATGTAGAAGGTACATATAATGTGTTTACTTAATAGTTTTTATGAAATTTATTCAAATTATTGATTAACATATAAGTTTTTATAATTAACTTTTTTTTATTTTCTTTGTTTAGTATCATGGAAGATATGTTTGATGTCAACATGAATGACTAGGTCAATCAATCTAATGAAGTAGAGATGAATGATACTGAAGATATATGCATTAATATACAAAGGCAACGATGGTACAATGTACCTAATGAAATTGATGACCAAGCTGCTCGACTAGCCATTGAAATTGATGAAAATGGAGACCTTATAAATGACATAGAGGAGTAATGTAAGATGACAGTTGGTAAATTGGTAAGAACCATAATACTAATTAATATTCTAGAGTGGATAAATGTTAAAAAATCTGAGAAACAAAAATCTAAAGAAGTATTAAGGTATTAATTTAAAATTAAAATCAATATATTAATTTATGAAAAAATATTGGTACTTATATATGATTTTTTAGGTTGAGAATGACATTGCTATAGGATAATGTGTTTGATATGAAAGTATTCTAAAACAAAGGACCTTAATGTTTATTATGTAAAGCCTTTCCTAAATTTGTTGAATGAAAAAATAGCTTTACACAAAACTACCAAACATGGCTTGGATTATAGATGCTTATTGGAAATATTTTTTCGATTATAGACGAACTAACAAATTTAAGGTATGTTATTCATATATTTATCATTTTTCATAATGTTTTATAATATATTCAATTAATATAATTAGTTTATGTTATGTCAATAAATCCCTTTTAGGTAAGAAGCGAACAATCGAAGAAGGTATATGCTAAAAATAAATTCATTAATAGAAGTGGGAGAATGAGCATCCCTAAGATCAAAGCTAAAATGGTAAGGATATTGTACATCTAAATGTTATTGTAATTTTTTAAATTGATGTGTATATTGAGTATATTTTAATAAATGAATAGGAGAAAAAATTAGGCCATGAAGTCACACGAAAATACCTATTCGTGGTAACAAATGTGCCTAAGAAATGATATGATTGTACATTAAATAATGAACAAAAAGTATTACTTGATTTAGTGATAAGTTAAATATTATAAAAAGTTAAACTTTTATTTATATTTAATAAAATGAACTAAATATTTTTTTTATTTAGAAAATCAATTAAGGGAAAATAGACAAATGTGAACTTCTAAATGAACCTGTAAATGATGCTTTATATTATACATTTAGTCCAGATCACCCGAGATGAGAATGAGCCTTCACAATATGTGATAACTGTATTTTATATAGTTATTTTCATCGATTTATTAATGATAATTGGTATGTTCTTTACATTTTTGTTTAATTTTAGTTAAATAAATTAATATTTACCTTTCATGTGTTAAGAAATACATTTTTAATAAAATTAAATAATTTATATCAAAAATGTACTTAATTTCATATTTATGTCCACAAATATAATTTCAAATAATATAGTTCTTAATTACAATTTCTAAAAATCGAAAATATAATTTAAATTGAATTTGGGCTTAATTATAATTATTAAAAGTTTAAAAATTTAATTTAAAATTAGCAAAGGGCTTAACTGTAATTTAAGAAAGTTCAAAATGTAATTTGAAATATATTTATGGGTCAAAATACAATTAAGGAAAGTTTTAAATTCTGCGCAGGTGAGAAGAAGCCACGCGCCCTTATGTAAGCGCGCAACGCGGACCGTCCGATCCGAAAATAAACGGCCAGATGCGCGCGTTACAAGCACACCCGACCAACGCGAGTGGGTGCAGAATTCCTCTTCACGCGGCTCGGTGCCCGAGTGGGGCCCACCTGCCGCGCAGGCCGGCGTGTAGGGTGGGACCCACGTGTCTGCTACGCGTCTGCCAAAGGTTGTAATCTCGTGCGGCTGAACCACGTGCAATCGTTCCCTCCAACCATTTAAAGTATGCCACGTGTCCAACGTTCCCCTTGCACGAATCAAGAGAGGACTCGTGGTACATTTCGGGGAATGTAAAAGTGCCGAATCTCGCACCCGTTCTAGCCGTTGTCTCCCACGTTCGGTGTGCCATTTTTCCGTGCGCCATTCCTACGTGCAGCCAGTTTGTTCACCCAATGATATGATGCCACGTGGCCTTAGTAAATCTTATAGCGAATCAAATGCTGACACGTGACACGCATATTGAATTTAAAATATCAAAAACGGCGCCCTCTGTTTCATCTTGCACGCGTGTATTAAAATACGAAATTCTATTTTCGCGTGGATGCAGATTTAAGGGAAAATGTCGGGTTTTGTTTTCGATATAAATTTTTTACGCGTGTAAAAAAATGTATTATTTTAGATGTATTTTTTTAGCTATAAATAGGTGATATTATGATAGAGTTTAGAATTTTTTTTTGGTTTAGAATTTTTGTGGTATTAGGGGTTGGACTACAGAACACGCAGAAGCCATTTTTTGGCTTTTGTTGTGTTCTGCGTGTGCCAAATATTTTCGTTTCTTGATGTTTTAATTTTCTGTGTTCTTCATCTTAATTTCCTTGTTGTAATTTTTATTTTAAATTAATGAAGTAATTTAATTTTTCTAGGGTTGCATTTGATCTGAATTTATGAAGCTTTGATTTTAATTATTTTTTTGAAAGATTTATAAGACGTTCGATTTGTTCATTCTATCTTGTGCTTAATGCTTTTTGATTATTTACGAATTTTATCAAAACAATTTGTGGCACATTAATAAACTTGAGAGAGGCATTTTTGTGTATATTACTCGTAGATAGAATGACATGTATGATGAATGATAGGAATATACCCTAATTGTATGTGTGGCCATTTGAAAACTTAGAACGTAATAAATCTTATTAAATTTAATTCTCATAGAGATATAGTGAATTAATTGAACGAGGTGTGTCTATACGGAACTCGGAAGAGATGTATGGATAAAAATAGAAGTTTTCGGTTGACAAATTAAATGTACTAAAAAAATATAAATCAAAAGAAAATAACAAGATTTGAGGTGATTAATTTGGTGAAAAATTGCAATCCTAGAGTTCTCTTTTTTTATTTTTACCTTTTTCTTAATCAACGATTATTTTGGATAAAGTCAGAGTTATACAATTTTAGTACTCAACAAACTATAGTAACAAATCTCAGTGGGAACGATACTTTACTTATAAATCTTTATTACTTCTGACCGTGTATACTTGCACGATTTTATATGTGTTCCAAAACACACAACAATATGTGAGTCCAATGCAATATCATAATATTCTTAGGCAAAATCCCAAAAATGTGTCAATATTGAAGATACATATGAGCTTGATAAATATGTATCAACTATTAGAAGATAAGGTCATGGCCCTAACACAAAGAGTTGATGAAGGTCTTGGAGATCAATATACATGTAGTTATACCAATCAAGCTACCAAATTTCAACCTATGAATGCTAGTCCCTCTCAAGCCAATAAAACTATTAACTTATAACTTGTGGATGTTAGTCCCTCTATCTCCAACATGGTACCAATTGTTACTCCTTAGTTCATCGAACATCTATTTAACATTTTCATTATTTTGGTAAGTTAATTTATAATATTAAAACTATATATTATATTTGACATTCAATTAATAACTAATTAATATTGTTCATAACTTTAAGATAAGAGTTGTTTGATGAAGGATATAACAAATTAGAGATATATTGCTATTGGATTCATAGCACCAACTCAATGAGGTTTCTTATATAAAATGCCTATTGAAAATAGTTATAGGATCTCAGTGGAGAAGACTTATGAGTTTGAGTGCATATTGTCAATTTCAAATAGCTATCATGAAACATTAAGAGAGATAGAAGTTTCATTTGTAGCTTGGTCTTCTCATCTAGTTCACTTGGATGATTGGTCATACATTCATACTTACTATTATTTGGATTCTTTGAAAGACTCTTGTATAGAAAATATTCACAATATACTCAACATGTGAGTTTAATTGATTAAGTATTATAACACAAACATATTAAATCATCATATATATTTATTAATATTACATACGAATTGTATAGGGCTCATAAACTTGGGTGTATCAAAGTTCAAAATATCAAAAAGTAACCATTAGTATGGTTATACCCTAACGTAAGTATATAGATTTCACATTTAATTAGTTTTGTTAATGATTTGTATTAAATACTTAAAATTTAACTAACATAATTTAACTTTAATAGTGTGCAAAGCAAGTTGGTGTCAAATTTTACGGTTTTCTATCATAAAGTTCATGAATGAAATCATACACAATTTATCAACACCTATTACAAATTTACATGTATGTTTTTAATTTACATATCTTCATTTTAATAATATTTTGTAAATTACATCAACTATATATTGAATATTGATTCTTTCTCATTTGTAATAGAATAAAGTAAACACTTCGTACAAGTGCACATTTTTGTATAAACTACGAGACATAATCAAAGTACATGTTATCATTCATGATTGACAATGAAGATGAAGATTATGATGAAAATTAAGTGTATCTGCATTGTATTGAGTTATTTAGTTATGTATATAAATTGTGAATTACTTTTGTATTTAAAACATTTGTAACTTATTTTTAAATTTAATAATAAAATTTAACCTAGTTTTTAAAATTCCTATGTACTATATAATTATGTATGGAATGTTGAATTATTGTATAAATGCACTAGGATATATAATGTAAATAATATCTTTAGAAATAGAAACTTCAAATTGCAATGATTTTGTTTAAAAATTGACATAAAATTTGCATCGATTTTGTGTACAAATAGATGCTAATTTGCATATTTTTTAATGAAAAATAGACTCAAATTTTGCATCAATTTTTACAAATCGATGTAAATTTTGATACACCACGATTTGGGTAGATTTTTTCGAGCTAACGTAAAAAACCAACGCAAATATCTAGTTTTGGTGCAGTGTTAAATGTGTTAATTCTCTTATAAGAACATATGTATAAACTATTATAGTTTTCTAGAAGATGTTCAACAACAAAGTTGTTCATAATCACCTCTAATATTAAAAAATAACCAAAATTTATGTTATTAGTTAATGATAATGAATCTAATACTTATTACATATATTTTAAAATTTCTTAATAGTTTTTTTGACAGTTAAGTATTCTTTTTCATCTACTTTCACTTTTAAAATTGCTCCCCAATATTCATGCGAAACATTTGTTTCCATTATCTTTTTATCATTTTGACTTGGATGGTGTAAAGTTGGTAAATCTTTTACCTACACTCTTACCTTATTCATGTATAAAGTATCTTATTTTGTCTATTTCCAAACATAATCTTTTTTCAATTTTGATTGTAACAGTTTTCGCATTGTTGAAATTTTTTTGATGTATGCTTCAACATATGTTAAACATCTTAAGAATCTTTGTAATTAATTTTTTTTCTTTTAATTCACTAGGAAATCCATGAAAGTTATTTAGTATATAAGGCTAAAGATTATGTTTTTCATCTTCAATTTATAATTCTAAATACTTAATTTTTTGCTGAACAATTATTGTTTTCTTCTAAAAATTACAATACTTTTCTCCTACATTATTGTAGAAAATAATATCTAAATAATATTTTTTAATTCATTACTGAAAATCAAAATATCATATATATAAACACAATAAATAGTTTATAATTTCTTAAAGATGTATATATACCTTTCAAAGATATGTGAATCTTGTTTTAATTTGAATGGTACAATAGTCCCTTGGAATTATCCTCGAAGGAAATTAAATGATGCTAGTTTTTGATATTTTTCAACCAATTTTATTTTCCAAAATCCACTTTTGTTATCAAAACTTGAGAAATATTTCTTTCTTTTTATTAACGATAATAATTTTTTTCTTTAGAATAAAATTTTCATCATTAATAATTTTTTTATTCAATGCTTAAAAGTTTATTACCATTCTTTTCTTTTCTTCTTCTTTTAGCTTTTTTTCGATAAAGAATGATGGACTAGTGTGAGATGAATTACTTGATATTATGACTTTTAGTTCAAAAATTTCTTGAATTTATTTTTCAAATTCAAGTTTCAGAGTATAAATCATAAGTTTTATTCTAATGATTTTATTAGGGTCTCTTAGTTTGATATTAGCAATCATTTTAGATTTATTTACTTTTAGATTTAAAAGATTTTGAGCTTGCTATTTTTAATAATTTTTTGATACTTGTTAAGGCTTTATCTTCTTGAATTTCATTGAAAAAAAGAGTTTTTTTTCTCTTTTATATATAATAAAATGTTTTTTGAACAAGGTTTTTGTTGCTACTTTGTGTATATCTCATCACGTTTTATTTTTATTTTTATGTTGTTGCATAAAAGTTGAATTTGGTACAATCAAAGTTTTTCTTACTTTTAACGCAGAAATAGTTTCATCATCTAGTGTTGTTAGACTTATTTTTTCTAAATATTATGTAAATGGTTGATTTAAGTTTAAAAAATTAGTTTCTATTAATAAATCAATTCATATTTCTTGTTGATATATGGTAGGAATATGAAATTTCACTTCTCTTATTATTATATATATATCTTTTAAGACTTTATTAAGATTTATTATAGTATTGTTAGTAAGTCCTACAATTAAATCTTTTGGTGCTTTTTTAGAGTTCTTTTAGGAATACATATTTAATTGCTACACAAATACTAGCTCTTGTATCTACATATGCATGTAAATGGTAACTTGTGTAATTTTTAAATTTTAATTTTATCTTTACATAAGTACTCTTTAGATTTGTAATATTATATAAATCATTCATCTTCTGATGAAGAGTATTGATATTTTAAGTATTTATATTTTGAGTTTGTTATTTCTTCATCAATTTCTTTTAATAAATAAATTTTGCAAGTATCATTTATATTTGATTTCCCTGTTGGTTTTAATTTCATCTTAAAAACTTATTCTAAGATTTTTTTGTGAAAATTGATTTTTAAAATATTTTTTACGTTAGCCTGTTAGGGAATTCATTAGCATAATGTATTTCTTTATTGTAGACCCAACATCTGCATTTCTTTTCCCTGATGGATAATAATTTTTGTTTTATGATGACATATACATTTTTTCCTAAAATATCTTTTTTATAAGGTTCTTTGTTATAATTTCTCTTATATTTTTAAAAGTTTTGTTTTCTAAGTTTATATCTTTTAAATGTTTTGTATTTTTTTATATTTGTTATACTTTTGTTTGTAAGATTTTGTGTTACATCTTTATTTTTCTAGTATCTTAAAATCTTATGTATCATAATAGATTTTATCTTTCCTCTTATTTATTTATATTACTATACTTTTTAACATTTAATGATTATCCAATTTTTAAAATATTTTATTCTTCCTTTTAAGATGTTTGATATAATTTTTCTATTTCTTTTATTCTATCATTCTATTATAGTTTTATGTAATATTTCACATAATTTATACAAAAATATTTACTTATAAATTTCTTAAATAAATTGTGGTAACTTGTGGTAATACATTTCATATTCATAAATAAAAGAATCTATATAACGCAAGTCACATATTTTCATATTTACTAAATGTCATTTGACTTCCTTAATTTCATTTTCACTGGATTCAGTGATATGTTTACCTTTGTCTTCTTTAATAAATTTCTTGTATTTTCATTTGATACAGTATCTAAGTACTCCTTAACTACGAGAGCATTCTCCCACATTTATAAATATTGTTCTGTTAAATTTGTAAACCAAATTTTAACATTAATTTTTTTTTGTAAGCTACTAAGACTCTGTAAGTTGAAAGGTTTGATTGTGTAATTGAAGAAGTTTGTATAATTACACTCATGCCATTAGACCATGCATCTAAGGTTTGTTTCTTGTTTCTTGTACAATTTAATTATAAAAAATCTTATCTATAATTTTTATGAAGTTTGAATTTTGGTAAGACATTACCTCTAGATCCCTTATGTAACTCTTCCATTTTAGATTGTTATTTTCTTCTATAAAAAAGGTCAGATAATTTTAACCTTCTTTCCTATGTGGGTCAGATATTCATACTTCATAACATAGTGATGAATTGTAATTGGTCCAAACCTTCGACTGGCCTTTGTTTCTTTCTTTTTTCTCTATGTGGATAAGGTATTCCTTCTTAATGAAAAATTGGTAATAAAATGGGTTCCACGTTATTTTTTTAGTTTAGAATCAGTTTCAATTACTATTGTCATAATATCTTTTTTTTTTGTTTGTATAAATTTTTTTATCATAATAATTTTCTAATTATTCATCTGTTAATGTTAACAAGCTGACTAATTTTTCTAATTGTGCAAGTCAACAGGTAGAGGAATTCCATCGACACAACAAAGTTCTCCTAGCGTTACAACATGGACTAAATAGGCATTGCACTCTGTTTGTCTTTGGGGTTTTTATGAGTGTTGATGCAGCCATCTCATCATGACAGATCCGGTTGAGATTGGGTCGTGTGGTTTAAAATTGGATAGCGACTGTAATGGATGCTATGGTTGATCAAATGGAGTCTTTGTTTTCACCATTGGTTGCAGAGCTTTGAGCAATGTGGACTGGTCTTCTGTTATGTCTAGAGATTAGTTTCAACAAGTAATTCTTGAATTAAACTGTTTATCGGCTACTCAAATGATAAATGAATCGAGCAATTTGTTAGCTAATGAGGGACATATATAGATGATATTAGATATTTGATTTCTTTTACTAATTTTTTTTATTGTGCTTATTATACAGTTATGTTAAATTTAGGTCTAACTCTATCTCAAAATCCAAATTATGAGATGAATGATTGCTCTCATTTATATATGAATTGGATACTTTATGTCCAGTCGATGTGAGATTTTTTAACACTCTCCCTCACATCAACAGTTCATCGATGGACGGTGGTGAGCTTACAATTGCGTGACACTGAGCGAGATTATCTACTTTGATACCATATTAAATTTGAATCTAATTTCAACTCAAAATACAAGTTATGAAATGGATAATTATCCTTATTTATATATGAGTTGGATAATTAATGATCAATTAGACTTTTTAACAAGTAAAGATAAAGAATAATATTGCTCGTTGATAAACAAAATTTGGTTTAATTATTTCTAATTTGAGTTTGAGTTGTAATCAAATTAACTTTGAACCTTCCAACAACGAATGTATCTTTTCCTGTTAATTAAATAATGTTTCTTTTTTCCTTTAAACCTTAAACATGTTAATGATGTTACGTGAAACTCAATGACTGTTTTTGATATTAATAAGTGCTCTAATCGATTTCGTCATGATTATATGAAAATTAAAAGAAAAAATAATTATCGCAGATATAAAAGGGCTCTAAATCTAATTTATCGTTTGGTAAAATGTAATTTAATGATGTTTTAACGGTGAAAGACTTAAAAGCAGAAGGAGCCCAATACAAACGCGTCCTCTGTAAGCAGATTCTTTCTGTGACGCACAAATTATTCGCAGCTTTCCGTTAAATTACTAAGATATATTCGATTGCTTGGTCCTTTTAAACCCGACGTTCATTTCATAACGATAACAAAGACCAAGACTGTGTTGCGTTGTTTGTGAGACCTTTCTTACTAATACTAAACCGTCGTGTCAGTCTGTGCGGCAGCCCCCTTGTTTTTCTAGATTTTTGGGTTTTGTGCTTCATTTTTAGAAAGAGAGAAGCCATGGCTGAAGAGACTGTTAGTTCTACAGATTTTCCGGTGAAGAAGCCCAGAGAAGAGGAAGAGAATGGTGTTGTTGCTGTGACTGCGTCTATGGAGGTTGAGGGTTATCAAGACCCTAATGGTATCTCTGCAGTCATACCTGGATGGTTCTCCGAGATTAGCCCAATGTGGCCTGGTGGGGTTTTTTTTATTTTTTTCAAAATCATTTCTTTATTTTATTTTTTATGTGAATTTAAGGATATAGGAACAAAACTTTTGAATTTTGTCTCCTTCGATTTTGATCGACTCTTCATGCGACTGTATATGAACTCTTAGCTGCGTGTTCATAGAAATTAATGGGTGCCCTTGATATGGATTTCTGAGCTACTTTTGATGTAGACATGTAGTGGAATAGTGAATATTACAATCTGCATGTAAATGCTTAACTGAGTGTTACGAATCAGTTGGCAATGTATTTTATATGTCAATCCATGAAATTTAAGATAGTGAAAAGTCTTGTCTTTCATTTAGTTGTGAGGTGTAATATAATTCTTCAAATTTCAATGTGGCCTTTTGCATTTCTTTTTGGTTGTTGCTTATATATTGAAATTCATAGCTTGGGTTACTTAACATGCAGGAGAGGCTCACTCCTTGAAGGTGGAGAAGATTTTATTTAAGGGGAAATCGGATTATCAAAATGTGATGGTCTTCCAGGTAATTGAACTGCAGGATCTCATACAGGGTCTTGTTCTTAATCTTGTTTAGAACATTTTATAATTGACATTTGATGTTCTGTTTATTGGTTGCAGTCATCAACATATGGGAAGGTTCTTGTTTTGGATGGCGTGATTCAGCTCACAGAAAAGGATGAATGTTCTTATCAAGAAATGATCACCCACCTACCCCTGTGCTCAATTTCAAACCCAAAGAAGGTTTTCCCTCTCCCCCTCTCTTAATGCTTGTTCACCTTATGGATTAAGAAGCTGCTAATTTAACTCATCTAGAAACAATGATTGTAGTGAACAGGAATGTTTTGTTTTGTTTTACTAGTTCATTCAGCAAGTTGTATATCTGCAGGTTTTGGTTATAGGAGGAGGAGATGGTGGGGTTTTGCGGGAAGTGGCTCGTCATTCCTCTGTTGAGAAGATAGATATATGTGAAATTGATAAGATGGTGGTTGACGTAAGTTGTTATAATAAAACCTTCAGGTTTTACTTTGTTTTTCCTCCATTTCTTGGCTTCATTAAATGCCATGATGTCTCTCTTTGGTGTTATGCTTTTATTAATGCCAATTTCACTGTTACTTAACAAGTAAACTCGGCTACAATTGAAAAAAGAAAAGAAAATAATAATTAAACTCTGCTAAGCTCTTTTTCTGAAGGACTTAGTGTTAAGGGATTGTTAGGCTTATCTTTCTATTCCCTCTGAAATGAAGCAATCCCAAATAACAATACAACTAAGGTAGGCTTTTCTATGTATGCCACATGCTACTTATGATATGGGTCGACTAGTGTTATGTGATCTCCAATTTTCTGTTGTGAGAGGTATTGGACCACATCCAATAGATTATTTCCTTTACATTTGTCCAGGTATCAAAACAGTTTTTTCCTGATGTATCAATCGGATATGAGGATTCCCGCGTTACACTTCATGTTGGTGATGGTGGGTTCATCTTGCTTTCCCTACTGTTTTCATTTACTTTTTTGTGTGGCCTAACTAACTACTTCAGGCTCTATCTTAATCTTGCAGGAGTTGCATTTTTGAAGGCTGCTCCTGAAGGAACGTATGATGCAATTATTGTAGATTCTTCTGACCCCATAGGTAATTAAATCTCTGATGCAACCTCCATTTTTCTTCCTAGGAAATTGCACGCTATAATGAAATTCATGAGATAATCTTTAATTTTACATTAGGTCCTGCGCAAGAACTCTTTGAGAAACCATTTTTTGAGTCAATATCGAAGGCTCTTCGTCCAGGAGGTGTTGTTTGTACGCAGGCAGAAAGTATATGGCTTCATATGCACATAATTGAGGACATTGTTGTTAATTGCCGTGAGATTTTCAAAGGCTCGGTCAACTATGCATGGACTACTGTCCCAACATACCCAAGGTATAAATTTTCATGGGATTCTTGATTGTTCCTTGAGTGAGAATTAGTTATCAACACTGGCTTAGCAGTCTCTTGTTTGTTTTTCTTCAATCAGTTGCCCTTTATCTTTCTTAAATGGTTTCTTACATGACCATTTCTCCGTAAATCATTGACACTTTGTCACCAATTAAAGTGGGCAGTATGTTGTATGCATTTGAGTATTTGAGTGGTTATTTTCCGATTTTGCTTGCTGTACCGGATGAATTCTCTTTGCTTCTCGTTTTCTTCCATGTATTAATATTTGTCACATGTGCTTCTTCAGTGGGGTGATAGGTTTTATGCTTTGTTCTACTGAGGGACCTCCTGTCGATTTTAAGCATCCTGTGAACCCAATTGATGCCAAGGGCAATGACATGTCGAGAAGACCCATGAAATTTTACAACTCTGAGGCATGATTCTACTTTAGATACTCTCCCTTCTCTTTTTATCTTTTCTAACTTCACATTTGCAATTCTCTAACTAGCTTGAACGTTTATCAACTTTTCAGATCCATTCGGCTGCTTTCTGTTTGCCATCTTTTGCAAGGAAGGTGATTAAATCAGAAGGTAATTGAGAAAAATCTCCAGGAGCATGATTTATCTTTTGCAAATAAACCAAGTAATGAGTAGAGATTCGGTCTGTTTTTGATTATGTTCTGGTTGAGTTTAGATAGAACTACAGTGATAATGCTGAATCCCTGAGGTACTTTTAGTTTCCCTTCAAACTTTTGGACCAAGTCTCCTGGAAATCGAGCGATCGTAACATGTACCAATTCCAGGGAATCCTCACAGCCACAACCCCTAATATGTATTTTTCATTAATGTTTCATTATATTAACCAGCTTTTAATAATTCTTAGTTTATGTTTAAGTAATAGTGAATGCTCATAATTGTCTTATCAAATAATGAATGCAGGAACTCTAATTAAGATTGAACATGTAATAATGAAATTCAAAATTAGTGTATTTTGTTTAGAAAAAATAAATACTCCATAAGAGAAAATTGACAACGTGGGTTTTGATACGTCTTTCTTCTTACTATATGTGTTTGAGTAGTAACTTTTAGTTTAATTTTATTGTTTTCAAGTATAATTAGTTAGTTTTTAAGACATTATTTTTTTTAGACAAAAGGTAGTAATAATATAATAACTATAATCAAAGTATACAAAAGTTTATCAACTTTTAGATGTGACTAGAAGTACACTAATTATTAAAAAGTGAACTAAAATTTCAAAAAAATGTCAGAAATTGAGCATTTAAGTACACATATGTATATTTTTTTAAGTTATTATATGTGTCTAAATTAATTATTATGTATTCAATTCTAACAAATTTATATTTTTTGAGTTATAATTAATTTAAAAAATATATAATAATTTTAAAAAATATGATATTTACTTGGTTTATTTCTTGAGTTTTTTAAATTTTTGAAATTCTAGTCTACTTTTCAATATTACTAAATTTGTAATATTCTACTCAAAAAATTGTAATTTTTTGTAAAATTTGATCACAGATCATTACTATCACTTTTTTTTCCTTTAGTTTTTCTTTTGAAATTAACGTTTTATTAACTATTATTCTTATTTTATGATAAAGTCAAAAATGAAAATTATGTTCTTGCATGATTAAAATCTACTTGTGTGTCATCTCAAATACGCATTCAATGTGAATAAAGTGGAGCAAAATCTTTAAGTTAGTGGACCATTCCTGTTTATTTTTCCTTTTTTCTTTTGGAATTAACATTTTATTAAATACTGTTCTTATTTCGTGATAATTATAAATGAAAATTATATTCTTGCTATCCTAAGCAAAATCTACACGTTGTGTTTCATCTCAAATACACATTCATTGTGAAGAAAGTGAAAAGCAAAATTTTTTAAGTTAGTGGACCAATATCATTTTTTTTTCTTTTTTCTTATGGAATTATTTTTTTATTAACTATTCTTCATAATTCGTGCGAAAGTCATAAATGGAAATTATGTATCCCGAGCAAAATATACATGTTTTGTGTCTTCTCAAATACGCACTCAATGTGAAAAAAGTAAAGAGCAAAATCTTGTAAGTTACCAAAAGTTTTAGATTCTTGAAGAACTTTTTGATATGATAAGTATTATTTTTGTATAATGTGAAGCAGGGACTATTAGGCATCTCAATACAGATAAGTTTGTAAAAGGCTACGAGAGTCCACCTCCAAGGACAAAGTGTGATATCCGAAGTAATTAAATGTTATGTTTTGTTGAGAGGAATAACGATGAGAATGTAATTTATTTTATGTTTAGTTATGTTATAAATTTATAACGTAATGGGATCGATTCTTAAAAGAGAATAAATTATGATTCTATCCTTAATTTAAGAATTATGATTTCATTTTAATGTTAAATTTTAATTCTAATTTTACATTAACGTACAATTATAAACTTAAACTCTAAACCTTAAATCTTATACTTTATAACCTAAATCCTAAACCGTAAACTTTAAACCTCTGCACCATATACTCTGCACCATATACTCAAAACCTAAAAGTTAAAACCCTAAATTCTATTTAAAAAATTTTAATTTTAATAATATATTTTATTTTTAAATGATAATTATTTAAAAAAATAATTATTTCAATAATGACTTATGTCAACACAAACAGAGACTAAAGCAAGTGTTGGATTCAAAGCAGGTGTTAAAGATTATAAATTGACTTATTACACTCTTGACTATCAAACCAATGATACTGATATTTTAGCAGTATTTCGAGTAACTCTTCAAATAATTATTTCAATAATGACTTATGTCACCACAAACAGGGACTAAATCAAGTGTTTGATTCAAAGCAGGTGTTAAAGATTATAAATTGACTTATTACACTCTTGATTATCAAACCAAAGATACTTATATCTTAGCGATATTTTGAGTAACTCTTCAACCTGGAGTTCCACTTGAAGAAGTAGGGGCAACAATAATTGCTGAATCTTCTACTAGTACATGGACAACTGTATGGATTGATGGGCTTATCAGTCTTGATCGTTACAAACGTCGATACTACCACCTTGAGCCGAGAAGAAAATCAATATATTGCTTATGTAGCTTACCCCTAAATATAGGAATATTAAGTTAATATACAATATTTTTCATTCCATTACGGTTGTAAATAAAATACTGTAATAATGATTTATTCTTTTATTTAAATAATCAAATCAAACAATATAATAATAATACTTTTTGATTTCCATCAATTTTATGAACAAAACGTTACAAAAAATTAGAACCCGTTACTTTATAAATGTAGTTTAAGACGTCAAATTTAGAAAGAAAAATAAAAACACATAATGCACTTCTATCTGGAAGCGGAAAATATGCTTTATGATTTGAAAGTGCTTTTGACAAGTTTTTCGCAGTTTGATAGTGAAGCATTTTTTTATGTTAAAAGTGTTTTTTAGGGTCTAGAAGTTTAAACAAACAAACCACTATACTGGTCTCACATAAAAGGGTGATTATGAGCAAGGATTAAAATTCCAAAAATTTCAAATTTTTTAAAATAAAATTAGCTTTGATCCCAAATACATAAGAAAATATAATAGCATGATATTTATTTACATTGATTATACAATATCCCAATTAGAGGGCTGAATTAAATTTATTTTGTCACGTCTCTCATATAAATGAGAGAATATTATGGACTTTAATTTACTCCATATGAATCAAAATTTATGGAGGAATCCCAATTTTGATGCCGGCATGAAGATGCCTCCACCTAATCCCTAATCTCCGTTTTCTTATAATTTTTTTTAAAATATATTATATAATTGTAAAATTTTAAACTTAAGTAAACTAAATTTTGATCAAAATACTATTTATATCATACAACTATTAAAATAGAAAATTTTAACAAAATATATAACTACAATTTATACTCTAAATTTAAACTTATTAGATTTAATTTCATATAACCAATAAATATATTTCAAAAATTACCAGGGAAATCATGCCAAATCGAATTTTGTGTTTGTTATTGTTCTAATTTTATCAGTGGTTGGCTGATTAAGGTTTCCTGTAATAAATGACGTATACTTTGAATAAGACTAGCCTTGCTTCACAAGCATTATATTAAATTATAATGACAGGTTTAAGCAATAGGTTCCATGAATCAAGGAAATGAATGGCTTAATAAACTAATGTAGGGTTCTTTTTATTATGCTTCTATTAAAAGCAATTTAGAGTGTGTTTTCTGGGAAGAAGAATATGTATTGTAATTATGTCAAAAGTACAAAATGGAGTTTTTGGGTTTTGAAAGCGCTTCTAACAGATTTTTTTTAATCTTTAATCATGAAGCTTACATTGTATAAGATAATACAGACATACCCATAGTCTGATAATGCAAAGCCTAGTTAGTGTCCTAAAACATGCTCATTAATTTACCAAACCAGATCCTTCACTCCATGAAGCCATCTTAACTGTTTTGATCTCCTACGACAATATAATTAAAGTTTTTCAATATATTTATTTTATTTTTGCCAAGGGGCAATAAAATTAAACTGATATTCTTCTGAAAACTCATGGAAGAAATAGCTCTTCTACACATGAGTACTATAACACGTTGAGAAAAAAAAAATCAATCAAAGGTCTTGAGGTGATCCGGAAAGAGTTTTTTATTCTTTTATTTACATGCACAATCCGCAAACAAAAGAAACGAAGTAACAAACAGACATTTACTATATTGTCCCCACGTGTGCATAATATAGTACTTACATGCATAAACATCACAGATGAAACATTAAAATAAAAATAATATGCAAGATAATTATATGCTAAAAATATATATATATCTTAACGTTTTAACAAACAATCATCTAACACATCAATTATTATGTAACAATTTTATGCATATGATTCTCTAAAAGAAGGGACAAAAATATCCTTAAGCTCCTATTAGACTAACGCTAGAGTTCTCATAATTTTTCAAAACAAACACTTTAATTCTGTAATTTATAAGTTAAACATTATCAAAGCTAACACATTAATCATATAATTTATTAAAATGAACACTTCTACTCCATCCAAATTATCAAAGTGAATAATATCCATTGGGCATGCTAGGATAATTCTTGAAAAAAGATTTGATATGGCATGGATTAAAAGATATCCCCTAAAACTTCCACACAGCACAATAGCAATAACCATATACAAAGTGTCGCAAAGTAAACAGTTCCAAATATAGACCTGTAAGAATATGTTTCTTCATGAAACTAATGGACTAAAAGACGTTACAATTGAGACTGCTGTTATGTAGTGAGCAAGGTCAAAAGGTCATGCTATGAGAAATTATATGGTCAAATAAATGTTAGGAGAAAGGGACTGGAAAAAGCTGGAAAAGGTGCTAAGAAGTTCTGGCTTATCTGGAAAAACTCTGGAGACTGCTGTTATGTAGTGAGCAAGGTCAAAAGGCCATGCTATGAGAAATTATATGGTCAAATAAATGTTAGGAGAAAGGGACTGGAAAAAGCTGGAAAAGGTGCTAAGAAGTTCTGGCTTATCTGGAAAAACTCTGGTTCTCCATTTATATTCGAGGTGAATGATACAGCACTAGATCACAGTTTGCTGTAAAGAGACAAAAATGAAAGTAAAAGGTGACCAAACCCAGTTAGTGTTTTGATGGGTGGCTTTCATATGCTATAAAATCTATAGTGCTACCAGTCTAATAACAATAACTGTTGAAATCCCTAGTGCTATAAGATCTCTAATAACAATAACAGTTGTTAGATGTGAAAGTCACAATGCATATAGTTTATGAACTCTACAAACTTGATAAAAGTATCTTCACAATATGATAGCACTTCCAAGCACATTTTCAGAAGAATATAACGAGGATGGTTGAAACAAAACAAAAAAAAGCATGGACTAAATCAAAGGCATCTGTTACAATAAATGGAAATAAGGCACAAACACAGAAGGAGACAAACCATTGACAAAGAAGAAAGCTAAAAAGCATGACCAAGACATTTACAACTTCCTCATTGGTGACAAGCTGCAACAAATTACAGCAATATAAACTTATTCTATGACTCAAAAATGTATGAGTGAGTTAACCCAAAAAAAAAACACAACCAAACGAACAATTGACAGTATTGTATTTGTGGACATTAAAATACCCATGTGATAAGAAGCAGCAGGAAAGAAAATAGAAACGGAAAATATATCACAATATAAAACAATAATGGGTTTTTACTGTTGTAGACAAGAAGTAATAGATCAGTCTCCCACTACGATTACCGTGTAAATTTAAGACAATATTGCTTAATACTTTCTAAAATATCCCTGTTATCGCAATTTTTGAAGCAGATATTGCAGAACCAACAAACTTCACATTCAAGTTTAGGTCTTTCCTAAGAGGAAACCATTGTAGTTGACGAAGACATTGAAAAAAGTTCAAGGAGCAGCCAAAATTTTAACGAATTGAACACACAACACAACCTTAATAGGATCCAGACAAGGCAACAAGCAGACAACGCGCAGGAAAGCAGACATAGGGATGATGATGATAAATAGCGTCATCTTCTTGAAGCAGCTAGCAAAAGAAGAAGCTAAATAGATCGGAAGTTGTTGCAGAACAATACAACAAAATAATGCCACATGAAACCACTTTTCCCAATGCCATATTCACTCAACTACATGCAGGAGCAAAGAAGTAGATGATTGTTGTGCAGACCAGAGAGGACACAAGTGAGCACTAAGAAGCAGTAAGCGGAGAATCGACGCCATAATTGCCGAAAATCAGACCTCATATCAAAACGAGTAAAATTTAGGAAGCTCTAATGAGAATCCATAATCATAAGTTCATATAAAAGCATGCATATAAATAGCAATAAAATGGCAAATTAAAAGAAAAAGTAACCTCCAAGTTTGGGTCAACCGACTCAAGCGGTGTCCAAAGCACCCTTTTGATGGCCGAAACACTTGGACAAGCCAGCAAATGCGAGTTCTATTAAAGCTCATGGCCAAAACGCCAACATAACTAACAACATTCACATCCATTCAACATGACCTACTAGAACTACACAATATGGTCGGGATGTCATACTCTAAGTATTTGTTCCACCTCATTTCCTGCATTAATCCCTGCAGTAGTGATCAATCATATGAGAACCAATACAGAGGAGTGTTACCTTTCAATATTTTAGTTGTAAATGTGTTCCTTCTCTTCTATTTTATGTTTTTTATGCATAAATCAGTTAGAAAGAACATAATGATATACCCGTTGGCATAAGGTGAGACATGACGAGCATGGCGATATGGAGGAGACCTGCTATAGTTTCGACCACGTCGAGGAGGTGTTACGCTACGGCGCCTTGGTGATCTCCTCCCACGAGGACTATAACTCCTACCATAACATAAAAATTTAGAATAATAAACTTCAAAAGCAAAGCTCAAAATTGCAAGAATTTTTTTCCCTTATTAGTTCTTCTAATCTAACAGACATGTCTATGAGCTTCAAGTCGAAACATAATTCGATACTTCACAACACCAAAGACTAAGAAAAGATCCATAAATGAGAATGGTCTCATATGTTTCAAATGGAATACATCGAGTCCAAAACTGAAAAAATAAAATTTAAAGCCATCTTCAAAATACTATAGAAAATTTATGCATTCAAAAACAACAATGCAAAACTACTCAGGAATGAAGCTTCAAACAAGTGTAGTTCATCACAGCAAGTTTAAAAGATATGACGGGGCAAAATATCAAGAATGAAAAAACAGAGACAAGCAAACCTGTGCCCATATCTATCATATTATGGAATCCTATACCTGACCCAAAAACTAATGAGTTATAAAAAAAGATGTAAATAAGAATGATCGCCTGTGTTTCTGAAAAACCTAGAGATATAATGGCCAGATAAAAGATATGGCCAAAATTTAAATTAGGAATCCAAATAAAGCTTTAAAATACAAGAGAAATTGTATATGTTTACAAATGCTTTTGTGAAAAACTCATGAAGGGAAGCATATAAAAAAAGCAATCTTAAAAAGGTTTTACAAATATGGAAGGAGTAAAGAATGGCTGATAAGCAAACCTGCGTCCGTATCCATCGTAACTAGGACTCCTACGGCGTCGAGGGGAAGGACTTCGACGCCTTCCACTCCCCAAGCCTCGTGAACCAATGCGCAAGCGACATTCTCGAGCAAAATGACCAGGCTCACCGCATTCATAACACTTTGAGTCTTCACCACCACCAACACTGCCACCACCACGCCTCCCACCACGACCACCACCGCTACCCTTAGAGTTGTGAGATAACTCCACACGCCAACCATTTTTTCCTGTATAACAGAGACTTGAGAATTAGATCCAGTGGCTCAAGATATAAGAAAGCTCTTTGTTCATAATTGGGTCATTGACTGACAGGATGCCAAATCTATGAGGGACGAAAAGAAAATCAACCATAAAGTAGTCAATAATGATGAGAAATTGTCACGTAGCAGCCGACTATAGAAGATCGGTTAGATGAAAGGAACAAGATATTAAATGCATTGTTATAGATCGTATGCTAAGCATGGTAACAACGGCATTACGGTATCAGAAACAATGTCTGAAAAGTTCCTCTCTCACAGATTGAGATATCATATTAAAAACCAAACAATAATATCACCGACCATCCAACGCTTGAATTGCATCCAGAGCATCCCTGCGATCATCAAATTCAATAAACGCATATCCTGGTGGTCTTCTTGCAACCCAAACACTGCACAATTTCAGTAATGAATTCATTAACCATAAAAAATGGACGTGCTTCTCTCGAGTTCAGAATCCAAGTGCTCTCATTCGCCACCCATAAAAAAGAGTAGCTCTTTCCCCGAATTCGTAAATTTTCCCATTAAAAAAATTACGACTTTTAGTGAATGTTACCTCCGAAGTACACCAAACATCCGAAATTCATCTTCGAGATCCCTCTCAGAGACCCGAGGGTCCAAATTTCCCACATAAACCCGAGACATAGTCACCAATCTTCTTTAATCTACAAATAAGGGAGAAGGAAAAAAATAAATAAAAAAACTCTAAAAATGATGTATTTTGTTTCTTTCAAAAGAAAATAAAGCTGAAACAAACATGCATGAAACACTAATCAGGAAAATAATATTTTTTTTTCCTTTTGTTTTGTAAAAATCACAGTACAAAACATAATTCCTCTTGGGCACAAATAGGATTTTACCAGTGATAAATAAGTGATGATAAGACACAAATGAAAATTAAAAACTGAAGCTTAACTTGATGAAACTAAACAGCTCTCTTAAAGATTGACAATCGATTGCAAGACAATCTGGCTCTGCGTGTAATCGCAAAGCTCAAAAACCCTAGAATTCTAAGAAATAGTTTTGTCTGTTGTGCAAGCATACGAGTCGGGGCAGGCCCAATTTTCTTCTGAGGATGGGTTAAGTTGGGATTTATATGGGTTGGATATGCTGGATCGTCCGACTCAAATGACATTAAAAAGTTTGGTACTTAAAACATTTGATTGACCGTCCCAGACTTTTTGGGCCTTTGCGTTAAATCATGTTATAAGGACAAGTTTTTTTTTATATAATTTTAATTATTTTAATTGTATAATAAAAATAATATAGTTTGTATAATCATAGTTATTAATTAAAATTATATTTTATATTTAAATTTTTAATTATTATGTAATAAATTTATCCTAAAAATTAATGAATAGTGTGATAATTTTTTTCCATCTTTATATCAATATTATCTTATTTGAAAAATATTTGGTATGAAAACGGTGATATATGTTATTTGACTAATGAGATAAGTTATTTATTTTTCTTAAATTAATAAAAAATTTACTCCCCATGTATGCATTGTTTTTAAATAAATATTAAGTATTTATTTTAAAAAATATATTTATATTAAATTAACCTGAAATAGTACATTAATTGTCACTTACTCTATACACATAATTTTTTTATGATTTATTGTTTTATAAATTCATATTTTCAAAACTTAATTTATTCATTTAATCACTTCAATTCAATATTTATTAATTTTATAATATTAAAAAATATATATTTATTTATATTATAATGAAAATAAAAATATTTTTTTATTAGATTTTAAAAATAAAAATCTATAAAAAAATATACTATATAATTAAACCTATTTTTTATAACTTCACATTCGGACTAAATTACCTTACATAAAAATGTCAAAAATGTAAAAAATACCATAAATATATGGTAATTAAAGTAGGAGTTCTTAACACTCTATATTATAATTATTATTACTATTATTATTAACACTATTATAATTTTATCTTATTAAATATCTATTAATCTTAATGACAATTTTAATACTTTTATAAATTAATGCTATTTAAAAATTTTAAACATATTTTCAATTTATTGTATTATTAAAAATTTTATACAAAGGATAATTTCATGAAGTTACTGCTTTCATTCTCCTTGATAAAACATTCACGTGTAGGGGAATCAATTTCCTGTTTTTATTTTTATTTTTATTTTTATTTTTATTTTGAAAAAAAAAATGTTAGTTAAAGAACATCAAAAGTAATGTATCCAAGAATTCAAATTTCTTGACATTTCGATTTCATTTTGGAAAACTGCTTGCAATTAAATCAATAAATTAAAACGCAATCAATTAATGAAACAGTTTTTTTTTTATAATTTTTTTTTTTTAATAAAGACAGCATTTTTCTGATGATTTAGAATTATATACTTTTGACTTAACGACAAGGTTTTGGCGGCTTAATATAAATTAAACTAATATTTGTTTATTATGTCGTACAAATAAATAAATTATTTAAAATGGATAAGTCTACATATATTGATAATTAATATCATAATAGATCCGTAATCTGAAGCAATGGGCTGCTACTAAAAAGTAAAAGGAGATCAAAGAGGCAGTATTATGAGTCTTATGGCTTATTAGGACTTTGGCGTGTGAGTGAGGGAATTAAAAAAGTGATGCCCACTAAAGAATTAAGTCACGTTTACTTTACTTTACTTGGTGGAATAATAAAAAAATTAATGTATTATTATTATAATATTTGATTTAATAATTAAAATTAAAAAAAATAATTAAAATTATATTATTTAATTTACTATTAGAATAAAATAAAAAAACATTATATATTATCTTAATATTTATATTCAGATAAATTTATCTTTTATTTACAAAATAACACTAAGTATTAATACAAGTTATTAAAATTACATCGTTGATTCATCGTATAATTAAAATTGAAAAAAGAGTTTATTATTTAAGTATTCAATATTTTAAAATTTAAGGGTTAAAGTTTTATGATTTAAGTTTTAAGTTTTGGAATATAGGGATGTATAATTTATGATTTGACGATAAAATTAAAATAATATTTTTATATAACGAGAAATGAATGAAACAATAATTCTTAAAGGTGATGGTAAAATGATTTTTTTATATCTTTTAAGAATTATTTTTATTACATTTCATGTCTTTTGAATTATTTAAATTAAATTTTATGTGTATAGTACAACAAAATGTAAGAATATACTAAAACAATTTCAATCTTGCATTCTAACCAAATGTGACTTTAATTAAGAGAGAATATGATATAAATATAGGATTAAAATATTAAATTTATTTTTAAAAAAAATTACAATGTAATATTCAAGCATTCAAAATTTTATTAATATTATCATGTTTTTTTTAACAATTATTAAAAAATAGAACTTCATTTATTAACCTAACTAAACAACAAAACATGACAATTTATAAAACAATTTCAAATAATTTTAACTATTTTTTGATATTTTATAATAAAAAGTTGATACTATGAAGATATTTTAATTTTAAATTTCTCTATTTTTCATATACGATTCTTTTCAAAAAGTGAGAATTAAAAAATTCCAAATTAATTTAAAATTACTTTTAAATTAAAAATAATTGATTTTTTTTATAAAAAATATGAATATTAAATTAAAACTGTTTTAAAACACGAGACATATAAAATAATAAAGTTAAATCATGGTTAGGAAGGTCAAATCTACTCAGACCCAATCATTTTGATAGCATTTTGAATTTATTGCGGATTGTTATTATGCTTTTTTACCCCAAACACGTGTGAAATATCATGTCATCCATAATTTGAAATAATGAATAATTTCTTCTAATGTAGTGAACGTCGTTTGGTTGATTGGTTTGCCCATTAGCTTTATTCTTTCTTTCTTTTTTAAAACTATTGTAATTGCTTTTGTGAAAATGAAAATGAAAATAAAAATGCTTAAAAATATATTTTTTTTAATAAAAAATATGTCTACGATGAAAAGTGGAAAAATAATAGGATTAATTATATTTTATATTCATAAAATAATTTATAAAAATGTTTAAAAAAATTATTTTGTTATAATTATGTTTATAGTATATGAATAATAATAAAAATATATCAAATTTTGAATATAATTATATTATTATTTGTAAATTTTAGATATAATTTTAAATTTAAAAATATTTTTTTTGTTATATATGTATTATAAATATAATTATAATAAAATAGATATTTTAAATATAAAACGTTGTTAATTCTAAAAATTAGTTGGGTGATTGGTTGGTACTGAATCAATAAGAGTTTGCATCTAGCCAAACTTTTAATTAAGATAGTGTTATTTTAAAACTCAAATAGAATAAATTTAATTTTAAAAACATTAGAGCTCCGTGAGAAAGTTTTATTATAAATTTATAACGATGAAAATAAATTTATTTATATAAATTTCGTGTATTTTTATTATTAGAAAAAAAATTAATACATTGTTTTATTTTAAATGTTATTTAAATTAAACTATAATCATTTAAACTTATTAAATATTGAATAACATCTAATTATAACTTATTTAATATTATTAATGTATTATTTTTATTATTATAAATTGTAATTGTGTTATTATTTATAACTTTTCAAAATTCTCTTATATTCAATCTTTTAAATTAAGAAAAAATGATAACTAAAGTAATTTAGATTAGTTATTAAGGTGTTATTATTCCTTTAGAATAAAATTTAAGTTTTTTATTCTATTGTTATCGTCAAATGTACAATATTGAATGATACAACATCAACTTTCAGTTAAATATATAATAAAAATTTATTATTTAATATATATGATTAAAATAAGATTATTTATGTAAGAATAAATAAAGATTAAAATTAAAAAATAAATAAGATATTATAATTGAGTTATCGTTGAATGACGAAAATAATTATTAAATGATAATTATAACTCATATAACTGAATACTATAAATTGATAATTTAATATAATTAATTCTTAGAAAAGAATGAATCATGATTACATCGTTACCCTTTAAAAATCGTGATTATATTTTAATGTTAAATTTTGATTTTAATTTTACATAAATTTTAAATATAATACTAAATCTTAAACCTTAAACACTATCCCTTATACTCTAAACCCAAAATCTCAAAATCTTAAACCATATATCTTGAATCCTAAACCTTAAAATTTCAAACCTAAACCTTATACTTTAAACCCTAAATACTATTTAGAAAAATAATAATTTTAATAATATATTTTGTTTTTAAGTAATAGTTATTTAAAAAAATATGATTTCAATAATGTATTTTGTCTTACGAAAAAATAACAAGTAAATGATATTATTTGAACTTTACTAAATATAGGAACATTAAGGTAATATATAGTATTTTTTATTTCATTCCTGTTGTAAACCAAACAAGGTAATAGTACTACTGTTCATTTTAATTTTATTCTATGAACCAAATATTATTTAAAAATAATAGGATTAAAAAAACTTTACTTATAAACTAACGAACTAAAGGTACGACTCAAATGATTAAATCTAAGGGAATATTTAAACTCTTTGTTCTTTAATTAAATGTATTTTATTGAAATAAAAATCAAATTTATTAAATGTACTATCTAAGTGAGTTGTAGATAGAAAACACATATTTGTTTTTTACCAATTAAATATGATATTATTTTAATTAAATTCAAAAAAATTCAATACTTTGATTCATATATTACTTACAATACTCACTTATTATATATATATTTGATAGCATTTGATTTTATGAAGAAATTTTTTTAATCTTTTAAGGGTATAAAATTTAAACTTCATAAGATTATATTGTTTAATTAAATCAATTTTAACCTAAATTCAATATAATAATATAATTAGTTTAAATCATTTTGAATCCTAACAAACCAATTTTTATAGAATTAGATAAAGTCAGATTAATGTTACATTTATTTATGAATTATTATCATATATAAATTATAATATGTATAATATTTAAATTTTAAATTAATATATTACTAACAAAATTTATTATTTATAGTTATCACTAAGAAACTCAAAAAATAAGAAGTATGTTTGAATAATTATTAAATTATTATCGAGATTTAATATTTATATTTATTTTTTAAACTAAAATAGTAAATTAATATAATTGTATTGTGTATAATATTTAAATATAACAGATTATAAAATAAAATTTAAATTTATTTATAACTTTAAGAGTAATTCGATCGGATTATAAAATCTGTTAATCTAAATTCAATCCAAATACGAATAAATTATATACTTTTCAATACAAATATAATCAAACTATAAAATATGTCAATTTATTCTTATATGAATCTTATGTTTTGGATCAAATTTATCAATTTAGATAGTTTAATTTATTTATTTACTCAACCTTAATAATACCGATATAAATGGATTAAGTACTATAATAGTCACTTTGTATATGTTATTAAGATATTTCAATCACTTTACTTTCATAATGGTCATTTAGTTGATTATCTTAATTATAATAAAACACTTTAATCACTTTTGAATAATAAAGTATTATTTTATTAATAAAAATATTCTCACATAATATGCATGAGAAAAAAATATCAAAATTTTAATACTTATAAGGAGAATAAGTAATGTAATTGAGGTATTATAATTCAAGAGTAATGAATAATAATGTAATTGATATGTATTATAATTCAAAAGTAATGAATAATAACCCTTTAGAACTCTAGTTATTTTAAATTGTCACACTTATAAAGTTGATGATATAATTTAGCAATGAAATTACTTGTCATAATTGTTGCGATTATAATTAGTATTTTAATACTAAAATTTGTATTAATAAAATAATTAATACTTCCTAAGAATACATAATTAAATTAATCATAAATATTCATTTATTTAATATTTATTTTTAGCTATTATAGTTATAAGTTTATGTATATATCCACTCACTTAACCTTAACAATATGATAATTTTTATAAATCTTACATTTAATGGTTTATATTATATGGTCGTATATTTAATTAAAAAAGAATATCATATTTAAGATAATATAAACTTTTATTTTTTCATGAAATTATAAAAAGTTCGTAAATTGCTAAGTATTTTAATTTATAAAAAAAATTAAAGCCTAAAATTTATTATTTTTTAAGTTTTAACATTTTTATTTTTAAAAAAGTATAGATTCTCGTTAATAATTGAGCCCAAAATAAACATATAAAAAGTTTCAAACTCTACAAATATATATATATTGAACTTTGTATTTGTACAAACTTTTGAAACATGATAGAATTAGTCTTAAAAAATAGTTTCACTAATCTAGCACCATCGTTGTCCATTTTAACTAGTTTAATATTCTAATTTCTAGAACTTTAACTAATTTGAGATTATAATTTGTTTAATTTGATAAATTTAAATATTTTTAAGAGTATTACATTAATCAAATCAATCAAATTAAAGAAATTAATATTAATTTAGGTTAAATTAATACTTGAAAACTAACTCAATAGTCACTAAAATTGTTATACTAGATTCATCATTCAATTTAATTAATAAATATTTTTTTATAAATGTCTCCCACAACTACAATACATACAATAATCTTGGACATTTAACCTCGATTTTTTTTAAACCGAGGTCATAGACATACCTTATGATCTCGATTATTTAAAAACTAAAGTCATAAATATACCCTATTAATGTTATCTCTTTTACACCAAATTAATACCAAAAGTTTTTATCAATTCTTTCTTCTTTTTTTTCTTCCTTTTTTCCTATTTTCCTCCCTTTTTTTTCCTTTCTTCCCAGCCCTGCTCGCGCTGATATCTTAGGATTTTCATGCAGCTAGTATATATATATATAAATGCTTTTTGGAGATGGGATTAATTGACCCTTTCTGCTGCTCTGCGTTTCATTGTTGTCGTCATCACTATCAAGTTAGATTTTGTCTATGTTTTGTGCTCTATTCTTGTTGTATCAGCGCACTATTGTTCTATGGTCGAAGTAGTTATTGGATATCATTTATGGAAGAAAGACATAAACAAAAGAAATGAAGGGGTATAAACTCTTTTTATTTTTATTTATGGATTTAAATGCAAGACATTATTGATTTATAAATTTAATCCCATTTTTTAGGAGACTAATGTAGTTCTATCTTATGTTATTTTGGCCTTACATGTTTAAATGATGTAGAAAAAATTATAAAAGTCTTGTGTTATTTTAGCGTTACAGGTTCAGCACATCGTTGGTAGTCATAAGTGTTATCTTACGCTTCAATGGCCATAATTGTGAGTAACTATTGCTTCTACGTGCTTACTTTTATCGTTATCTAATTGTATCCAAAGTGATATCTGAAGAATTTATGACTAATTCTTCATATTCTTCTTAAGTAGCTAACTAACAAATGACTTTCTACTTAGAAGATTCCCATTACACTAGGCACTCTTCAAAATAGATACAATATAAACCTATATTGTGCCTATCAAAGGGAGACAACAAAATAAGTGATTTAGTTTTGGATTATGCACATTGTGGAATAGTTGTAACTGCTCGGTGGATTGCAAAGCGTGCAAAGCCCTACCTTCTTAAAGCATTTGAGCAAAATCCTAGTTATAAGATTAAGGTAAAAATAAAAAGTTTGGATTTTTCACTATTTGACACTTGTTTCATATTTTTCTTTTTCTTTATTTCACGAGAAACAATTATTTTTAAGCATATATTAATTTTTGTAATCTTTAAACGATCGTACGTTTTGTTCAATTCATAGTATTATCTTCATTGGAGTATGTATGTTTCTTTGGAACCTTGGGAATCTAAAGATACCCATAAAATGATGGGATATATTTTAATCTATAATTTATTTTGAGTTGTTTCACTTATGTATATCCTAACTACTTAAGTAGATTGGCTAATGAACTTTATGTTATTCATATATTATGAAATACATTTTGGTAACTGTAGTTGTCATTGTGAAAATATTGTTTACTTTTGAACAAGCTTTTTGCCAAAAATGTTTGAACAAGGTCTTGTTGCTATTTATAGGTGTTTTTGTAGTGGAAGCTCGTGCTCGATCTCAAACCCTAAAAATTGCTTGCTTTGGAGCATTTTACATTTGATCGAACTATCAAACATGATTTATTGCATAGTAAGACTTGATGAATTGCTCACTTTATTATCCAAGTATGGAAATGTGAGTCCTCATTTTTCATATTTGTCTCATTTTTCATATTTGTTTCATTTTGGAATTCAAGTATTGAATTTACATTTTAGTTATATGAATACTAATTAAGTTTCTGGTGATATATTGATTCTTACCCTGGGAATTATGGTTCTTTATTACCAGAGTTATAATGCAAAGTTTCTCAAAATATATTATGAGCTTCAACCTTCACCACTCCACTAGAAGAAGATCTGGAGTAATTTAATGTTCTTGAGAATGGATACAAAATGAAGGTACAATTGACTTTTGCCTATTTAGTTACTCAACATCATATTGGTTTAAAAGTTGATGATTTCATCAGGGGTGTCAAAATTTGCAACCTAAGACATTATTTGTTTTTCTTAAGTGCAATCGAAATGAGCATTTTTACTTAAAAGTGTTAATATCTATATTCCTACTAGCTTGATCCATCTTCAAAAGTCCTCGTTCTCCATTTGGACTCTTTAATATAAACAACACCCATGCATATAGCTCTGTAATTTATGGAATGTTCATAGGAATTTTTATGTTTGAAATTTCTTATTGTCTTTTTGAAGGAGTAGAAATTTAAATATCAAAACCAATAGAAATTGTATGAGTTATTTTATTTTGTCAAATTTTTTGACGAGCCTACGAACTTTATGAGTCCAACTTTTTATTAAAACTTCGTTAATAAATAAAATTTAGATGAAAATATATCATCCAATTTACATCTTTAAATTAATGTAGTTCATAGATGTTTATTTTTTCATTTATGTTGAGTTTAATGCTTTTGGGTGTGATTTGGATATAATTTTCATGGATTTGACGGTAATGGTTACATGGATTATTCATCCTTTAAATTTTATTATATATACATGTATTTACTTTATTTAGAAATATTTATATGTATATAATTTTAATTTTTTTTATAATTCAAAGCTTATTTCAAAATAATTATTTATACATTATAGAGATTTATAATATATTTTAAAAGTAAATTATAACATTTTTTATATGATTTACTCATTATATTACTTTAATGAAGTCTAATTAAATATCTTTATTTATTCATCTTTTATTTATATTTTAAATTTATTATTAATACTTGATATTATATATATATTTGACAAATATATATATATATATATATATATTTGACAAATATATATATATATATATATATATATATATATATATATAATATCAAGATTGTAATTTTTTGTAATATTTATTTAATTTTTTATATTAAGTGTATAAGCTTCTTATTCAATAATGTTTTTTTCTTTAATGCTTAACTAAAAGTATATGCTTGTTGTTATTTGCATCGTTTAAGGAAAAAAAAACTTCAATTGTAATAACAAACTGAAAATAAATAGTAGTTATTTGTTTAATATAAATTATATATGTCCAGATAAATTGTTAACAATAAAAGTTTTAAAAAAACTTTATTTATATTATTTTAATATAAAAATTATTTAAGGCTCTAATTTCATATTTCCCCTTTCGCATCCATACACCTTGAGCCGCTCCTAATGGTTACTTGATAAAAATTTAATTTTCTTATTATATCAATCTTGTTATAATCATAAAGTAGATGGAGTTGGTAAAATATTTAATTCCATTTAAACTCTATTTTTATAAAAAAAAATATTTTATTAAAGATTAAATATATAATCTAGATAAACTTACACACAAATTTTTCATATATTATTATTAATATTATTAATGATATTTTTGTGATATTATATTAAAATTTATTCAAAATAAATCTCTTACAGGATATTTGCGAGGATCATAAAATTTATAACGTTTGTTCATGCATTCTTTTCATCCTATGCAGTTCTCGAACTTAAAACTTAACCCTTAAGTACTTTGGGGTGAAAGAGTTGCTACAAACTAGGTTAGTGTCTCAGTTAGTATAACTTTCGAACCCTGGACCTAACCTTTAAGTACTTTTGGGTGAAAGAGCTACTACCAATTGAGACACTAGAAGAACCCTCCCCAGGAGCCAAAGGTGTACCTATTGGAGTGCTCCTCTTAGGGGTGCGACCTTACTCTTCATAAGGTCAAAGAGTAGCAATAGTAACATCTATAGGATATGCAAAATAATAGTGAGATGACATCACATTATCGACCACTACCTCGAATCGACCCCCAAAATTTGTAGGAGGAGTTTTGCATTTTGGAGAAGCCTTAGGTTTAGGAAGAGCCCGAGGTTTATGATTGATCCTTAGGAGAGGCTCCATTGTACTATGCCTTATCAACCTACACACAAAAAGCGTGCGGTGTTTAACAAGGTCTTCCAATTGGTTTTTTCAAGAAAATAATTTTGAATATCAGACAACCTTTACTTCGCATCAAGACTCAAGATCATGATTAAGGAAGACATATTACTTATCACAACCTTAGTGTTGTTCCAGGTGGTCTTCATCAACCTAGTATCACTAGTAGAAGACTCCCACCGACCTAAAACATAGAAAAAATATTCTTTTTAGTTTTTCTCATTTTCAAGAAGTGACAGGTTCATCCCTTAATTCTGCTTCATCGTCATATATACCTTTATAGGATCCATGGGGTTCTACTTTAAGACATAGTCCTCGTTAAACTCGATCATCTGTAAATCCACTTCGAGTTCTTGGCATATCAGCGTCAGGCAGAGAAGATACCTATACCCTTTAGGCATCAACTACCCTGGCACGAGCTACATCCTAATTAAGAATATCTTAATGAAAGGGTATAGGGGGAACCTTACCCCCAACCACAAAGCCCTTTCATGAAAGACTGTCCAACTAGATGGAGATTGATCATTATCACATGCTTTCTCTAGATAAATTATTATATGAACCGAGGATGGGATGTTGTAGGTTTTTCTTTATCTCTCTTCATTCTAGGACACCAACTCATAAGGCTTAAACACATCCGACCAACCCCTAGTATGACATGTGGGTTCCTTAGAGCCTATGTTCTTCATTTTCTTCCTCCATGTCCTGGACATTGAGATTTGAGTCTGAAGCGTTCTCAATTTAATGGTAGAAATGGTTTGAGGATAAATGGTAGAGGGATAAGGTTGATGCGTAGATCGACTCTCCTCATTAGAAGAGCCCAAGTCGCCACTAACACTATAATATTATGGGTTCTTCTAAGAGTTCAAGTTGAAGGCCGAGATCTCTTCTCTGTACATTATGTAGAAACTACAAAAACATAAAAACAAAAGGAAACCCAAAAGGTAAGGTACGAGAAGGATAATTTACCTAAGGTCAAGTTTGAAAATAAAAGAAAATGATCCTTAAAAAACGTCCTGAAATGAAAGTGAAAAATTGTTAGGTTCTCGACTCTTGAACTCTAAAAACTTGAACAAACAAAACTTCATTCTGAGCCGAATCCTTACCATTGAAGTGAAAAACCTTTTACAAACTTAAGGTGATGTGACAGAGAGTTTTTTTTCACTATTTCTCAATTTCGTAGGTAATGATGATAAGTCCTAGCCCAAGCATCTCTTTATATAAAGACACTTAGTTTTTATCTCTAATCAATTGACACACATTTATTAGGGGAGTTGAACATTTTGTATTCTAGGCTTAATAATTACTCTTTCACCTCATACCAGAGTCTAAGTTGAAAGAGTAGGGGGACTAGATGTTTGGATATCCGGATCGGTTCGGTGCCCAACCCCCACAAACTGTTCAAGCCAAGTCACCAACCAGAGATGGAAGGTGAATCACCCTAGATGTCCTACCCGTATGACAGCCACGAGCTCAATGACAACTCGAGCTCAATTACAGCTCGAGCTGAGATTAATCCTTGATATGTTGTACTTTATGCCAATTTTACCCTTCTGATATGTAAACATATATACTCGTTATGTAATTGATACTTGTATAGGTAATGTTCTATAAATACATGAATCTCTTACGAGATACGCACATTCATCTAATCAGCTTAACTTATTTCTAAGATTTTTCTCTATAAACCAGATCAATCTCAAACAAAATTCATGCATGCAATTTAAATTTACTAATAATTCTATTTGTATCAATGATGTTTCGTCACAACCAAACATGTGTAATTTAATTAATTATTATATATGAGTTTTGTTAATCATTTAAACGTATCATATATTAATTAATAAAATATTTAATTTATTTTTTAAACGAAAGTCGATGAAGACAAAAAAGTAATAAAGATGCAAAGAGTTTTTCCAAATTTGCAAGTGAAATAAAAACAAATGAAAAATAATTGATATTATAATACATGTCTCAACTTAAATATCAATATTTGATTGACTCTTAGTAACGTCAAATGCCCAGCAATCTCCTGGCTATGGATGCAGCATTCAGATCCAATAATTATTTTGTAATTAACAGCGTAATAATAAAGTCTGTTTTTATTTTATAAAAAAATTATTTTAAATTTTTTATGTAATTATTAATGTTAATTTTTTTTGTCAAGTACAATTAAGAAATTAAATAAATAAATAATTTTTTTAAAAAATAATTATTGAATTTAAGTGAATTATTTTATCATTGTATTATCATTTTTAAAAATAAATGGATTAAGATATTATAAAAATAGTTAACAAACTTAAGTGTTTAAGTTTACAAATTATTGAATGTATATAGTCAATAAAGCATATGTTAAAAATCTTTCACATCTTAAGTTGAGATGTAAGCATTGCTCAAAACAAATAATTCAACTTTTAGTATACTAATTTCTGAAACTGAATGTTTTTATACATTTTAAAATTTATTTTCGAGGAATGTTAACAACATTTCTTAATAATCTTTTATACATTTTCTTACTTTCTTTATTGATATATTTTTTAAAAAAATATATTTTTCATTTAAAATAAAATTTAATTTTTTTAAAAGAATAAATATGTCAATCCTGAAGATATAAGAGTGTATGAAAGAATGTAAAAAGGATTCATAGTCATGCAAAAATTTGGTGAAAAAATTAAAAAATTAACCTTCTTAAAATTTATAATAATAAAAATAACATCTTTAATATTAACTCATAATTTTTTTTAGTTCAAGATAAATGTATCATTTTTATTATTATGAGTTTTATGAATTTTATTTTATTGTAGGTGGCTTTAACATTAATCATAAATGGTTTGAAGGCTTACATTGTTTTTTTTAAACGCTTACGTTAATAAGAATTTACTAAACTTTACATAACTTTTGTATAAACTAATGTAAGTTATTATGATTTGTTGAAGGTTTTAAAGGTTAATATGATTTTCCAAAAACTTACATTAAAATAAGGTTTTACAAATAAGAATGAATCACCTTATGTGATTTTATATTCCTTAAAGACTTCAATATGAATTTTATAACATTTTAAAAATTTACTAGTACTCTTGTTGTCTTATAAATTATAGAAAAATATTTAGGAAAAAAACAAAAAATAATACTTTAAAAGTTATAATCATAAAATAGCACATTTTATATATATTTCTGTATTTTTACTATTAAAAAAATTTATATTATCATTTCACATTTAACGTCATTTAATTAAACATTGTTAATTTTGAACTATGATTATTTAAATCTTTAAATAACGAACTTCGTTCAAATTCATTATATTCAATATTATTGAACATTGTTTTTATTATTATAAATTTTAAATATATTATTTTTATGTTATTTTTTTAAATTTTTGGAAAAAAATAATAAATGAGGTACCCTTGTTTAGGACATTAGTGTTATTTATTACCGTTGTTTACAAAATATGTTTTTATATAATTTTATTTATGAAAAATTAGCCATGGTAAGACATTTTTATATTTTAAGAATATTTTATTATTAAAATTATAAAAATCAGATGTCACGATAAAAATGTGATATTAGTTAAGGATAAAAATAAAATTATAATAAGAATTATTATTAACATATTTTAAATAGTGAATAATCCTTAAAAGCCAAAGTTTGTGTAAATAATCAATCTTAGTTGTAATATAGATAAGTTCTATTGAAAACCCAAAAATCATTGTATTTGTTTTCATATTATATGTAAAATATGAAAAACAAATCTTAATCTACCTGTAAAAGAAAGAAAAATCATAAAATTAATATAAATCTTAATAAAAATACGATAATAAATTGAGCAAACTAACTAATGAATAACTTTAAAGATTTATTTATTTTTCACTAATAATTTATTAGATTTTTGAACTTTAAATTTATTTATATATTTTTTAGTGAAAATATAATTATGAAGGTTATGGTTTTAAATTTATTATTCTTGAATATTAGGTATACGAAGCATTTTATAAATATTTTTGCAGTAATGGCCATACAAACCTTTGCTAAATTAAAATATAAAGTAAGTTAAGTATTTTGGTAATCAATATTATTATTGATATAAAATATTTATATTATTGTTAGTATTTATTGTGTTCAAATAATAAAATCAATTTAAATATTTTTACTAATTTAATATTTAAAGAAAATAGATATTATCTAGAAAAAGAGGAATATAATTGATTCAATTTAATAAAATTCGGTGGAATGAAAAAATTAGATAAAATAAAAAAGAAAGTGATTGAAGATAGTGAAAAATTCTTTAAATGATCGCTGTATAATTAAATTATAAAAATATATTTTATATACTAAAATATTATGTAATAACCCCAAGTTGTCTGTCTGTGGCCCTTTTCCAGTGAGCTTTTTTTATTTTTATTTTTTTAAGGAAAATGACCTAAAAATCCTTTTTATAAATAAATTCATTAAACAATTTCAATATATTTTTCACATTTAATGAATGTAATTAGTTTTTTAGTTAATTATTTCGTATTTTAACTTTACATCTATTTATAATTGACACGTTTATTAATACTAATAACTTTATATATAAATAAAAGGGGAATAAAGTTGTAAAATCCTACATGTATATTTTGCAGTGTAATGTTATGCATGCTTTTGCGGGATAAGGTAGTAGATTTTGTTAACAAAATATACTAACAATAATAAAAATATCATATTTAAAATATATAATTATAAAAATAATATTTTTAATTTTAATTTATATATTTTATTATTAAAAAAATTTAATATATCATTTTACATTTAATATGATCTAATTCGATTATTTTAACTTGTTTAATATTAAATACTATTCATTAATACCATTCAATATTTATAAGTATTATTTTTATTATTATAAATTTTAAAAATTTTAATTTTTTAAAAATATATACAACTTATACGCTATTTCACTTAAAAACTAAAATTTTTCATCAGCTTCTCGTGTATTTCTTATTTTTAAAGAGGCTGTTGATAATATAAATTCTATAATTATTTAATTTAAATATTTTATTTTCATAATTATTAAATTAGGTAATAAAAAATTTATAATTTTTTAAAATAAATATTTTAATCTCATAATTTTTAAATTAAACATATATATTTTTATTATTTATGAAAGATATTTATTTTTTTACTTACTTTTTAATGTATCAAAAATATTTATTTTAATAAATTATAAGATTAAAAGTAATTATTTTTTATAATAACTTGATTAGTAATATATAACTTATAAAATTATTTAATAAAAATATTTATTTTAAAAAATTGTATAACCTTTAATAATTAAACTAATAATTATAAGATAAGGTAAAGATTACACGAATTTAAATGCGTATTGTTATTGTGTATATCAAAATTAATGAAATAAATAAATAAACGCACAGAATGCAAAAAACGAAGCAGAGCACTTAGATGCCGAAATTCCGAATTCGCCTGGCTGTGTTATATTGTGGCCCCACTAAAACCACAAGTGTGCCCTTCACTTTAATTCAACTTTCAAAATAATTTTTATCTTCCTATCTTTCGCTTTCTCTCCTTAAAGAAGTCCACGCAATAAAAATATTCTATAGCTCATTCTTCTGATTTGTAAGTTTCAGTAATAAACTCATCATTTCTGCCTTTTCGTGTTCTGGTCTATCCTTTGTTGCCATTCATGGTCCTTCAACTGCTGTCTACATTCTCTCCTTTAAATAATGTGAGAAACGGTTTATTAAAAAAAAAACTACCTTTTCGCGGTTACAAAGATTTGACAAATTATTTCGAGTATTCCCCTCTTTTCAATTTGTGAATGACAACTCTTAGGCAAATGACTTGTTCAGTCTTTTCTAATTTTTTTTGAATTTGCTAGGCAACCCATCGTGGATTTGGAAAGTCATTAAATAAACAAAAAAAAAAAATTCTTGTATAAAAAATTACTTTCTCAGATTTTGAAGTACCAAGTAGTTTTTCTCCAACCTTAAGTCTCTCCAATCTATGGAAATGAGATTTTTCTGATTATTGTGACTGCCCACCATGGATCTGGAAAGTGTGGTTCAACAAAACCAGAATAAGGCGAGAAAGTTATAAAATTTAAGAATGCAATTTTAATTTTTGCTTTGAATTTGTATATCAAGTTTCTATTTTTATGTTGCAGAAAGAATCATGGAGGACTGTGCTGACTTTGGCTTTTCAAAGTCTTGGAGTTGTCTATGGAGATTTGAGCATTTCCCCTCTATATGTATACAAGAGCACATTTGCTGAAGACATTTTACACACAGAGACTAACGAAGAGATTTATGGCGTTTTATCCTTCGTTTTTTGGACTCTCACTTTGGTTACTCTTCTTAAATATGTGTTTATTGTGCTCAGAGCCGATGACAATGGTGAAGGGGGGACATTTGCTCTCTACTCGTTACTGTGTCGACACGCCCGAGTTAGTTCACTGCCCAATTGCCAATTGGCGGATGAGGACCTCTCTGAATACAAAGATATTAATGGTTTAGTGCCCAACTCAAGTATTGGGTTTAGGTTGAGATCTATGTTGGAGAAGCACAGAGTTTTGCAGAAACTTTTACTTATACTTGCTTTGATTGGGACTTGCATGGTGATTGGTGATGGTGTTCTTACTCCTGCTATTTCTGGTAATAAGAGTTATTTTTATTTGGTTTAAAGCAGTGATTTTTTATTTTTTGTTCTTTTGGACTTATTGAATATTTATTCAAATTGGTACAGTATTTTCTGCAGTTTCTGGTCTTGAGCTTTCCATGTCCAAAGAGCATCATAAATGTAAGAGCATTAATCCCAATTGTCTATTTTATAGATTTCTTTAATTTGTTAAGACTTGTAATATGAAAGGTGAAATCATAAGTACTAGTTTTAAGGCTTAAGCAAATTATTTTTTTCTATTCCCTTTAAGTGTGAATTGCTCAATTTCCACATACTGTAATTGGCCTGTGGGACATTTCAATGCACAGTGGAAATCCCAAGTTCTACTTCAGTTCTACTGTATTGGTCTTTTCCATTATTTGCACCATCTATCTCATCTTCTTCAATTCTCTTGTGCCACTTTTTGTGTACCAGTGCACGTACACCCAATAAGGTGGCAAAAAATTGGCTGAAAAGTTGGTAAAGTGGCTTAAACAGCGTTGATTTTGTCCACTTGTTTGTTACTTATCCCCGTCACACCAAAAGTGACACAAGAGATTTGAAGTCAATCATACTCTCCTTCATTTCACAGTGATTATTGTCTACTTCCTTACTTTTTCCTTTTCTTTCTCTGTATTTTTTCATGATTGCATATATATATATATTTTACACATTTCATAATTACTGATCTGTTATATTGGGATCTAGGAGTATACATAAATCGGTTTGTATCGAACCAAACCGTAAAATTGAACCGAATCGGACCGGACTGAACGGTTTTACAAATCAAACGGTCCGGTCCGGTTTGTATTTATTAAAACCGTTTTTCAAACGGTCCAGATTGGTTTAATAAATATATTAAAATTTTTACATTATCTCTCATAAAAAATGTCCAAAAATCGAACCAAATCGTAAATCGAATTAGATCATATTGGACCGAACGGTTTTATAAATCAAACGGTCCAGTCCAAATAATATAAACGGTCTGATTTGGTTAAATATTTTTTCCCAAAATCGGACCGAACTGGACCGGTGGACATCCCTACGGATCCATAAAGTACCATTTTCTTTTAAGCTATAGCCAAAATTAGTTCTCATAATTTATTTCTATTTTGATAAGATTAGTAGTTGATAGCGATTATGCTCCATTTTATCTTTACCATGTAATTGTATTAGAAAATAAATTCTATCAATCTTATTTTTTTTATTTTTATACTACTTGTTCCTGAAATTTGTTCATAATTTTGCAGATGTAGAAGTTCCAGTTGCATGCATCATACTGATCTGTTTGTTTTCCCTTCAACATTACGGCACTCACAGGGTTGGTTTCTTGTTTGCTCCAATAGTCATGGCATGGCTTCTGTGCATTAGTATAATTGGTGTATATAATATTTTTCGTTGGAATCATCACGTGTACCGAGCACTCTCTCCCTATTACATGTACGAATTCTTAAGAAAAACTCAGATTGAAGGTTGGATGTCTCTTGGTGGAATTTTATTATGTATAACAGGTACACTTATTTTTCTGATTAAATTTTTATTTAGTGTCGCTACACGCATTATGACCTTTAGATTTTCCTTACAGTGAATTTTATTTTCCAGGTTCCGAAGCCATGTTTGCTGATCTTGGACACTTCACGCAGTTGTCCATGAAGGTATCCTGAATATATTTCACACGACTTACAATTTGGACTCATCTATTTCTTTCATGTATTATTATCTATTTTCATGTTGAAAACGGCGTTTTTTAAGTTTCTATGGTAAATTTATGACTAATAGTATACTACTGATCTGATTAGGACCTGATGCCCAGTGAAGAAAGTTTCTTTCGAGACTTAAGATCGTTCCATAGTGGACTACTCATTTGGTTTTGTGCTTGCTGTGCCTTATTTATGTGCATATATGTTTAAGTACATCTAAATGTGTAAGATTAATATGCTTATATTTGGGAAAGAACAAACCCTATACCCGAACTTAAAACTAGAACAATTTGTAGGAATATTTGTATTGTTTCGTTACTCAAGAAATTTTTTCTAAGGTATTATTCAAGAAGTTTACCTCGTATGTTCAGTTTTTATTGCATTTTCAAGAGAAAATATGTTTATTAAATACATTTTTTTTAAAGAAACATTTATATTTCATTTATTCAAACTAAAAATACAAGAATAATTAAATCAATAAAATAAAAATACATCAAATTATTATAAAAGTCAATAAAAATCATTTGTAGCACAGTTTGAATTTTTTTCTTTAGGTCTTTCTTTCAGTTCTTCAAACGTATATGATTTTTTCCATTGATAAGACGATAGATCTTCAATCCAATTTTATCATTCATGTCTTGAGATCTTTACGTTTTGAATTAAAAAAATACCTAAATGAAAAATATAAGATCTAAATCTAAATTTATATTAAAAACATTATGGACTCTTTCTTAAGCATATGTGAATAAGTTACATTAGCAACTTCATACAAATCTTTTGCATTGAAATGTCAAATGGGATAGAGCACCAAATTACCATCTTATGCAGCTTAATTATATTTGTAACATGACCATTTTTCTGATGCAAAATGAGCAATTCTTAATTTTTGCAGATTGCTTTCACTTGCATGGTTTATCCAGCTTTGATTCTCGCATATATGGGACAAGCTGCCTATCTATCACAGCACCACTTCGTTGAAAGCGACTACCATGTTGGATTTTATGTATCTGTGCCAAGTAAGAAACCAGAAACCTTCACTTGTTTCTCAAGAAAACTATAAAAAAAAAAATTTCTTTCATAAATTTTTTTTGCTAATCAAAGATGCCCGCATTTGATGCTCCAGACAATTTAAGGTGGCCTGTTCTGGTGCTAGCTGTACTTGCTTCTGTAGTAGGTAGCCAGGCCATCATAACTGGAACTTTCTCTACCATAAAGCAGTGTTCTTCTCTAGGATGCTTCCCAAGAGTGAAAATAGTCCACACCTCATCCAAAATGCACGGCCAGATTTATATCCCAGAGATAAATTGGATTTTGATGCTGTTATGTTTGGCTGTCACTATTGGTTTCAGAGACACCAAACGGTTGGGTAATGCATCAGGTATGATATCTTTGCATAACTATCTATAATTTTTTTTTGTCTTTGTAGATTCTCTCTTTCTTAATCCTTAAGTATATCTTTTATGGACTGCTATGGTATCATAACTAGAAAAATTAGACTAAAGTGGTGGTTTGAAAATCACTTTTAGACTTAAGGGTAGGTTCCATGAGGAACCATAGTCTTTAAAGTTGTTAAACTGGGTAA
Source organism: Hippophae rhamnoides (assembly GCA_033030585.1). Taxonomy (NCBI): domain Eukaryota; kingdom Viridiplantae; phylum Streptophyta; class Magnoliopsida; order Rosales; family Elaeagnaceae; genus Hippophae; species Hippophae rhamnoides. The sequence goes on along the minus strand of CM065438.1, from coordinate 20,433,682 downwards.
ATTTGAAAAGTATGGTTTGATGTATCAAAAAATTCTGCATGAATCCCCTGGTTCGTCGTCCATTTATTATGTGCTGTAGAGGTTGCACCTGAGCTAGCTAATGTAAATGATACTTCTGCATGGCTAGCTCATTAAATCAAACTTCTAGCCCTTTTGCCCTATGTGTTTTGTACGTGTGGCTTTAGTTTTGGTAACTTCACATTCTAAAAAAGTTAATATAGTGAAAGAGAGAAGAAAAATTAATGAGAATTTGAATAAAGCCTCTGAAATTGCTTACATTGCTTGTTTTGCTGCTTTAATACATGCATGGAACCGAACTGAATATTACATATTTGGGAAAATATCGCAAATCTCCCCGAGGTTTGTTTAAATAACAAGCAACTTCTAAACGTATTTTATATCTTTCACATCCTGTAAGTTTATAAGTATCAATAAAGGCTAATTTCAGATAGTAAATTAATGTGTATATTAAGCAAAATATTAAAATAATTATCGATGGTGAAAAAATATAAAAAAATGATAAAAATTAAATAAAAGGAGAAATTATTATATTTTCTCTTCACTTTATCATTCGGCCAATCTCACTTTTACAAAATTTGCTTCTTGTTTAAAAAACAAAAATGATACCTGATAGGAATGAAATTAAGAATATATTGTCACATTTGTGTATTTATTTATTAACTTGGAGTTAATTTAATTGTCATCTGTTTTTTCGTTTTTATTTTGAATGGATATTCTCATGTTGTAATCCAATCCATTATTAAATTAATGTTGGTATTAAATCTTCTTTTTACAAGAAATACTTGCCAAGTTTAGAGTATAATAAACATAGATATTGAGTGAAAGAGAGTAGTAAAATGGAAAGGATATTAATTTCACTTTTATTTAATTTTATATTCTAGTATTTTAATAATTTTTTGTCCAGTAGAATTTTTTTTCATTGATATCAATTCAAATATTGGGAATGTGAAAGATACAAAATGCAACTTTTGATAGCTACTTATATTTACTCTTAGGACGAAAGGTTGTTCAATTTCATTACTTTTAATAAAAATATACTTTAAACTCATATCAATTAAACGGGTTAGCACAAATCCGTTACCTTCACAAAAAGAGTAGTATAAGTCAATTTTGTAAAGTAATGGACTCATGTTGTCCTACTTATTCACTTCAAATTTGGGACAATATAAGTCCATTACTTATAAAAATGGAACACTACGATAAATTTTTGTAAAGGCAACGATTTGTACTATTCCATAATATGTACGGATTTAAAGTAAATTTTTGTTAAAAGTAACGGACTTAAACTACCATTTTTCTTACCCCTGTATGTATTTTTTGTTTGAATATTCTTTTTACTCAATTGTTTTACATAACAGGTTTGGCAGTTATAACCGTCATGCTAGTGACTACCTGCTTAATGTCTCTAGTTATTGTCCTATGTTGGCATCGAAGTGTCTTCACTGCAATATGCTTTGTATTATTCTTTGGCACCATTGAAGCACTTTTCTTTTCAGCTTCTCTCATCAAGTTTCTTGAAGGAGCTTGGGTTCCCATTGCCCTTGCTTTTATATTCATGGCTGTGATGTATGTGTGGCATTATGGGACACTAAAAAAATACGAGTTTGAAATCCAAAACAAGGTATCAATCAACTGGTTACTTAGTCTTGGTCCCAGCCTAGGCATAGCAAGAGTCCGCGGAATTGGCCTCATACACACTGAACTTGTATCTGGAATTCCAGCAATATTCTCCCACTTTGTTACCAACCTTCCAGCCTTTCATCAGGTTCTTGTTTTTCTCTGCATAAAATCCGTTCCAGTTCCCCGTGTAAAACCCGAAGAAAGATTTCTTGTAGGTCGGATAGGACCAAAAGAATACAGATTGTATAGGTGCATTGTACGATATGGATATCGTGATGTTCACAAAGATGATGTGGAGTTTGAGAATGATCTCATGTACAGTATAGCTGAGTTTATTCGCTCTGGGGGTGTTGGTTCTGGTGTAACAAGTGAGGATTTGGGTAAGGATGATAATAAGATGACAGTTGTTGGAACACATTTAACCTATGTAGATGGGATTCGGATGAGTGAGGAGAACAAAGACAGTGCAGAGACAATCGGGACATCAGAGCATGGAGAAATAATGTCTCCACCTGTGGTGCAGAGAAGGAAAAAGGTAAGGTTTGTTGTACCGGAGAGCCCAAAAATGGACATGGAAGTAAGAGAAGAATTAGAAGAATTGATGGAAGCGAGAGAGGCTGGGATAGCATACATAGTAGGAAACACATATATGAGGGCAAAGCAAGGATCAAGCTTAACAAAGAAAATTGCAGTGAATTGTGGATATGAGTTCTTAAGGAGGAACAGCAGGACATCAACATCTGATATTAGTATACCACATGCATCTTCTTTGGAGGTGGGAATGGTATATCATGTTTAATATATAATTTTTTTGGGTTTAAACATATACTCCTAGTGTAAATTGTACATGATGTCTTGTGCAATAGTCAGGGAGTCGAATTCTGTTACATATATTACCAATACATGGTAAATACGTAGGAAAAAATGACCAAAAACGTGACTTTTATTGTATAAAAAGTTAACTTTTGTTCCACGTGTTTATCAATCACTGGTGGTATACAAAGTCTCACATCAAAAGTTGGATAATTGAATTGTTTGTATAATCATAATCAATCACAATTAAAATCCATCCTCTCTTTTATGATTGTTGAAAGAGAAAGTAATTAGTTTATTCAGATTATACCCAAACAAATCTAAATTTCTTTGATCTCTTCATTAGTGATATTTTCTTTTAAATGAAAGTGAATGAGAACCCATATTAAACAAACAAAAAAGAAAAGAAAAAAAAGGCTTCATTTAAAAAAACAAAAACAAAAAAAATCGCTCCCCAAAATTGTTAGTGCTAAGCCTTCTCTCGTAAGTGAAGTGCCAAAAGCACAAGTGCTCAAATTGTTAGTGCTAGACATTTTACTCTTTGTGAACTATTTTTTGTGCTAAAAAAATAACATGATAAAAAAGTTATCTGATGTACAAACACGTTAACATGAAACAATATAGCATGACAATTTGGACCGGTTAGATCGGTATATTGTAACTCTGTTCTCTAGAGTCTGGGGATATTATTAGCATGGCCTCATTTTTATCAATAAGAAAGTGTTGAAAACGTTTTGATAATTAATGCAATACAAGTGACATTTGTTAACAAATAAAATGATAAGAATCAATCAAAAAAATTACAACATGCCCTCCCTTTTTTGTGTAATTAAAATGAGTTATCAAAATATATAATATCTTTCGTTGATAAAATATATATATATATATATATATATATATATATATAATATTCCATTATATAAATATAAACATAACATACACTTTGTCTTTTATTTCTTTTCTAAATTATTTATCGTGATTTTTTAGACCATTTTTTTATAATATTAATATTAGATATACTAATATTATAAATTTTGTACATGAATTGAGGCTTCTCAATTTTCTCTCATTCGTTTTATTTTTAAGCATCTCATCTCTTCCATAATAGGAGGATGACTTTACAATCTTTCCTTCCCGTCAAGTGGATGATTCCATTATACATGTTTTTTTGTATAGTTCACACTTATCTTTAGGTGAAGACTTGAACATCATTTAAGCATGTGTTTTCAAGTTGTAATTGTTTGAGTTTGAATATATCATATATACAATAATATCTAACATCATTGTGCTTCAATCTCGAGTGAAAATTATGATATTCGTTGTTTCTATCTCAATTCATGTAAGAATCTTTTCATTCAGAGCATTTCTTTGTAAGCTTCAATAGCTATATAAACTTTACTAAGTGACACACTTTTGTAGCTTTAATTGCCACAAGACAACTCTCTTTGAAAAAGTAATAAAGTGTTAGAAGTAGACTTTTTAGAATCAATATCTATAGGCATATTTGCAACAATGTAGTCAATCAATTTAACTCTTCCACTTCAACACATAAATTCATTTTGAAAGTACCCTTAAGATATCTCAAATTCACTTGATTGTATTCAAGTACTCTTTTTTTGAATGATAAGTATATGCTAATAATATCAATTGCATGTATTATATTAGGTCTAATACCCATCATAGTGTATATTAGACTATTAACAATTGAGAAATATTAACATAGCCATTTCTTCTTTTTTCCTTTTCACATAAAGAGCTCTTTTTTGAGCTCAACATGAAGTGATTAACAAATGGAGTAGCAATTGGCTTTTCTTTATTCACGTTGAATCAATCCAAGACTTTCTTAATATATATTTTTTTGTGATAACCCCAACTTTCCTTTCTTTCGATTACGAGAGATTGTCATGTTGATAATATGCTTTGTGGATCTTAAGTTTTTCATAGCAAAAGACTTATAAAGTTCTTTCTTCAATTTATCAATCTTATCACTATTTGGATGTACAATTAAAATTATTTACATAAAAAAGAAGTATGATAAATTCATTATCATTGAACTTTTCACACATACATAATGATTAGAAGTTGTCATTTTATATTCATGCTCAATTATGAAGGAATCAAACTTCTTATACTATTTTCGTGGTGATGTATAGTTTATAAAGACTCTTATTTAACCGACATACCAAATCTTTTTTTTCTTTCTATTTTAAACCCTTCTGGTTGCTCCATGAAGATCTCTCTATCTAGATCATCATGAAGTAAAGTAGTATTTATATCGAGTTGTTCAACATCTAGATTTAAACTTGCAGCCAAACCAAGTACTATTTGGATAGATGAGAAAGTTTCTTCAAGTCAATCCTTTTATTTTGATTGAACCTTTTCACGACTAGCCTTGTCTTATATCTTGGTCATGAGTTATTTTCTTCGATCTTTAATTTATACACCCATTTGTTTTTGTTGCCTTTCTACCTTTGGGTAGTGTTACCAAATTGTATTTCATTTTTTCTTCCATGGCTTTCAACTACTTACTTTTGTGCTTATGTGTCAAAACTTCTTTATAGTACTTTAGTTCTCCCCTTTTAGTGAATAACACAAACTCATTTAGAGAGTATATAGTTTGGGATTTGGGTACTTTACTTGATCTTCTTGGTTAAGGTCCAACAAATAACTTTTGAGGAATTAGTGTTTCTTTCTTTCTTATCATCGTTAACTTTGTCATCTACGACACTATTACTTCTAAAATCTACAATTGTATCATCACCAATTGAAAGATAATTTAATACATCTAGAACATCTTTAATTAAATCTTTCTTAATATCTATGAGAGGAGGAATTAGATCTAAGTTGATTGGATCTTCTTTCAAGCGGTTAAGTCTTTCTTCTCTTTGATCATCTTTAATATTTTGATCTTCAAAAAATGAGATAATATCTCTGTTTTTGACCATATTTTTTTTCTTCGTAAGATCCCATAGCATCCAAATTCTAGGTCACCATATCTCAAAAAGATACATTAAATACAAAATAATCTCAAGTGATTTATATTCTCTTGAATTTTTATTTCAAGATCATATATCCTTTCATGTACGATGAAGATTTAAGCATTTAAGCTTGCTTTTGCTTCTTTCTAACATATACAAATATACATTATTATTTTCCCGAATTGTTCATTCTGACTTATGAAGAAGCCTTTTATAATAAATATCGTACATGAATTGAGTCTACTCAATTTTCTCTTCTCTCTTTTCTTTTTTTAATTTTGTTTTTGACTTTTTTATTTTCTTTTTCTTTTTCTATCATCTCATCTAGTCCATAATAAGAGGGATGACTTTTCAATATTGAGACATTGTTAGCATATTTTTCCTTCTAATAAATCTTGAAGAATTCAATAGTTGAATCAAAGACCAAAGATATACGAGAAAGAGACAGTTTGGTCATCTTCTAAGTTGGTTTAATGTAATCTACTAGTATAATGCCTAAGGTTTCCTGATTGATCTCATCTAAAGAGTTTAAATAGAACCACTTTATTTCATGAAGGAAATTAAGCTACGTTGATGTGAAAATGGAAATAATTTATCTTGCATCTTTTATCATATATGTGATATGATCAATTGCCTCTTGCATCAGTTCTGGAAGTTGGTAATGGGTGGTTATAAAGAAAACCACTAATAGCACAAGTCTTGAAGACTAAAGATGAGCTCCAAAATATAGGGCTGCTTTGAGAGTATCTTAGAGAGCTAAGTTAGGGTTTCAAACCCATTTATTTTCTGCCTCTTTTCCACCATTTCCACTCATTTTCTCTCTTTTTCATCTTTATTTGAATAATCAATCTGAATCTAATTATCAGTTTTTTGGTTTCTCTAATTTCATTCCCTCTTTTAGTATTTTCTCTTTCAACTGATTACCTTCCCATAGCTTTCAATCTCTGCTCTTCTGCTCCATTTAAATCCATATCTGTTTTGAGAAACGTAAAAAGCCGTGATGTTAGTTTCACGATTTCATGTTTTCCCAATTTTCTTATCATAGTTTAGTCATTTTGATAGTCGGTTCGAGCTCTCGTTTCAGTGGGTTCTGTTGAAAATCAACACCAAAATAATAATTGAAGAGGTAGAGAAATAAATGAAGCAGTTGAAGAGGTAGAGAAATAAATGAAATGGTTGAAGGTTGTAGAAATAAATGAAGTAGTTGAAGGTTGTAGAAATAAATGAAGTGGTTGAAGGTTGTAGAAAAGAGAAGTGTGTAGATAAGATTTGTATGGCTAGGATTATTTCTTAGTTTTATATTTGTGTGGTGTAGATTGCATGGTGAGGACTATAAATAGCCTACCTTGCATTTGGTTTAATCATTCCATCAAAAACAAATAAGTCTTTGTATTCTTAGTTTGAGTGTGAGTTGAGAGCTTTCTCTTTGAGTGTTTGTATTTCTCTTCAATTTGTGATTTGCCTTTGAAAGGTATTATAGTGAGTATAATACAAGTAGTTTGTTTACTTGTTTGGATCTAATATTAGTAAATTTAGAGTTGTTCATTCTAAATTTTACTCGACATTGATTGGTATCGAGTGGGACGGTCGAGAGATCGTTCTTAGTGGAGTTATCTTGAGTACGTGAGGTTTGGTATTCTACAAGTTTATTAGTCGAAGCTTGTTCGGTATAGTCAAAGTCTTGCCGAGCCACGATGGGTGATCTTAGTAGTTGGAGAAATCAAGAAGCTCAATGACAAAGAAACTATAACATATGGGCGGCATGTATGGAGTCTTATCTACAAGGTCAAGACTTGTGGGAGGTTGTTGGTGGTGATGAGTTACACGACCAACGGTGGAAGATGAATGACATCTTGCGGAAGTGGAAAATTAAAGCGAGAAAAGCGATGTTTGCTTTGAAGACCACGATTGAAGAAGAAATATTGGAGCATATTTGGGATACTGAAAAACACCAAAGGAGCGTGGGACACTTTCTTGTTACGCTCTTTTCAAGAAGAATGATACAAGATTGCAACTTAGGAGAATGAGTTACTATCGATGGGCGCGATGCGACATGACAATTTCTCAATACTTTCACAAAGTAAAGTCATTATGCCGCGAAATTTTAGAGTTAGATCCAAAAGCTCTATTGGGAAACGAGGATAAAGAGAATAATTATTCATGGTTTGAGACACGAATATCGAGGGTTTATTCTGCTATACAAGGATGGTGACATAACCATCTCTTGTTGAGTTTGAGAATCATTAGCCGGTCGAAAGCTATGGCTAAGTAAATGGGAGAGTCAATTGAAGGGTGAAGAAGAAGCTGACTACCTAGTAAAAGCAAAGAGCACTTTCCAAATTTGTACAATGGAAATGGAAATAAAAATGATGGCGATAAAGGAAAAATTCCTCGAGGAAAGGGAGGCTTTCGTCCGGGGAGAGCTTGGATGAGCCGTAATAACATGATAGAAAATTGGACGGTGAATGTTACAATTTGTGAAAAAGATGGAGTCGCGTGGCAAAATATTGTTGGAGTAAGAAAAATCTGTTGAAAGTAATACATGCTACTTCCGGTTCTAAGGAGCGTAGCGAAGATGGTTGGGATCTTAGAAGTATTGACCATTGCACAAGGAGAAGAATTGGCTCTTACGGTGACAACATCAAAAGCAGTTATTCTGAGAATGGTGGATCGTAGATTGGTACTGCTCGAATCATATGACGGGGTGATAAACGTAAGTTGGAAAGCGTGTACGAGTACTGAGGGAGGTCGTGTAGTGGTGACGGGTTGACAGCTTCGAGGTTACCCGATAGCCCATCGGTAAGGCGATAGTTACGCCTCGATATAGTACTAACGAGTACCAGCAGAGATGTTTATCATGTCAGGGAATGAAGAAAATTTGCTATATGTGGCTCGATTAACATCGTCGAGCCCTTTATGTCTTGTTCGGTCCCAGATGTGAAGGTGTATACGTGATCTCGAAAATCTGAAAGCATGGAGTAATGGAGAGGGACGAGGATTGGAATCGATCACATGTATGTCGTGAGAATCTGCGTATGTAGACAAGATAAGAAGAAATGAGACGGTGATTTATGGCATATGCGGTTAGGTCACGTTAGCTATTCAATGCTAAGTGTGATGGTGAAAAAGTTGATGCTTAAAGGTTTTCCTCGACTAGACGTACGTGCGGACACGATGCAATGCAAGGTTCGATATGGTAAAGCTCGCGGTGCCGTATGAGGAATCGAAGTTTAAAACAAAAGAACCGTTAGAGTTAGTTCACTCGATGTATTGATCTGAAGCAACCATCGGTTGGCGGTATACGATATATGGTGACATTCATTGATGACTTCTCGAGGTATGTGTGGGTTTTCTTTATGAAAGAAAAATCGACGTATTCCAGTTTAAAGAGTCAAGTGAAGGAGAAGTTGGAAAGAAGATGCATTTGCTAACGCGACAATGGCGGAGAATATAGCTCGAGAGAGTTCTCTCAATACCTAAGGGAATGTCGAATACGTCATCGATACACTTGTGCCCGACACGCCGTAACAAAATGGTATATGAGAGAGAAAGAAGCAGGCATCTTAGAAATTTGTCAAAGTATGCTACATGAAAAGAATGTACCTGGGAGGTTTTGGGCTAAAGCGATGAGGACTACAGCCTTCGTGATCAATAGACTTCCTCAACCAAGGTTAGAATTTGTGTCACCCTTTGAGAAACTATGGAACATGAAACCTACAGTTAGCTACTTTCGAATATTTGGCTATGTGTGTTATGTATTTATTCCTGATCATTTACGGAGCAAATTTGACAAGAAAGCTGTTAGATGTATCTTTGTGGGATACAATAGCCAAATAAAATGGTGGAAATGTTGTGATCCAACGAGTGAAAGATGCTACACTTCACGAGATATGGTGTTCGATGAAGCATCTTCTTGGTGGTCCTCAGAGAATGAAGCATTATGAGCTTCGAGAGAATTTGGAGATAATTTGTAACAAAAGATGGGGAGCGTACTATTCAATTCCAACCAAGTTTAGATGAATCCGGAGATCTAGGACGATGATGGTGCCAGAACAAAGAGTAGCTCGAGAATCCTTGGAAAAGCGGCGTATATCAACATGTAAATGAAGAAGGTGGGCTCTTGAAATAGAAGAATCAGCTCCACAATCTCGACTCAATGGGTTAACGAGAACACGAAGGCCAAATCCCAAATATGCCAATGCAACTATAATTGAAGAAGTTATAGAACTGAGACGTTTGAAGAAGCATCGCGAAGATACGCAGAGTGGATACTTGGTATGAGAGAAGAGATCGATGCAACGACGAAAATCTAACTTGGCAGGATGCAGTGCGAAAGCGAGAGATGTGAAACCGCTTATCCTGTAAATGAGTTTACAAGATAAAGTACGGAGACTAGATGGGTGTCGAGAGGTACGAAGGCACGATTGGTAGCTCGTGGTTTCTCTCAGCCGGTATGGACTAGACTATGATGAAATGTTTAGTCCGGTGGCGAAACTTACAACTATTCGAGTCCTCAGCACACTGCGGCCGACGAGCAAAGATTGGAAGTTGTGACATATGGATGTGAAGAATGCTTTTCTTCGTAGAGATGGATCGGGAGATCTATGATCTGACCAATGGGTTTCGAGCCAAGATCATCCTAAATATGTGTGTAAGGCTGCGGAAAGCACTCTGCGGATTGAAAGCAAGCACCTAGGGCATAGTATGGTAAGATTGTTGAATTTCTAACACAAAGTGGTTATTCGGTAATACACTGATTCTAGCTTGTTTGTTAAAGCCAATGAAGGAAAGCTAGCTATTGTGCTAGTGTATGTGGATGACTTAATCATAGCTGGTGATAATGAGGCGAGAATTTTTTTAGACGAAAGGATAATTTATCGATCCGTTTCGGATGAAAGAACTTGTGACTCGGCACTTTCTTGGTTTAGAGGTTGATCGCACCTGAAGGAAGATTTCTTTGTCGGCAAAAAATATTCCAAAGATTTGATAAAACGGTTCGGAATGCTTGAATGCAAACCAATTTCGGCGCTGATGGAGCCAAATGCCAACGTGTGTGCACGTGAAGGAAAAGATTTGGAAGATGCGACAATGTATCGAAAATTGGTAGGTAGTCGATCTAGCAACCTTAAATCGGCTTTGACATTTCTTATGCGATTGTTAGTGTAATGAGTCGGTACATGCAAAATCCAAAGAAGCCACGTTTGGAAGCGATTCGACGAATATTGAGATATGTGAAGAGTACTGATTGACTATGGTCTTTTATACAAGAAAAGGTGGAAATGACAAGTTAGTTGGTTCTTGCGATCTGAGACTATTCGAAGAGATCGCTGACACCAGGAGATTAACAAGCGGGTATGTGTTTAAGTGGGTTTTGGAACAATTTCTTGGTGTAGCAACGACAACCAGCGGTATCATTATCAACCCATTTGAAGTGAGTATCGGCGGTGACGATGGCGGCTCGAGTGTACGTGGTTGATACGGTTGCAATGAATAATCTACATCAATCAGTAGATTATGCAGTACCATTGTATTGTGACAATCAATCAGCAATTCGTTTGGTAGAGAATCCGGTCTTTCATGCAAGAACTAAGCATGTTGAAATACACTATCACTTTATCAGAGAAAAGGTTATGCAAGAAGAAATTGAAATGAGGCAAATCAAGACAGATAATCAAGTTGCAGACTTGTTCACAAAAAGCTTAAGCGTTGGCAAGTTTGAAATGTTTCGATGAACCGCAGTAAAAATAGTGAGAGTTGGTGTTGAAGGGGAGTGTTGAAAATCAACACCAAAATAATAATTGAAGAGGTAGAGAAATAAATGAATTAGTTGAATAGGTAGAGAAATAAATGAAATGGTTGAAGGTTGTAGAAATAAATGAAGTAGTTGAATAGGTAGAGAAATAAATGAAATGGTTGAAGGTTGTAGAAATAAATAAAGTAGTTGAAGGTTGTAGAAATAAATGAAGTGGTTGAAGGTTGTAGAAAAGAGAAGTGTGTAGATAAGATTTGTATGGCTAGGATTATTTCTTAGTTTTATATTTGTGTGGTGTAGATTGCATGGTGAGGTCTATAAATAGCGCAAGCTTTGCATTTGGTTTAATCATTAAACGTCAAAACAAATAAGTCTTTATATTCTTAGTTTGAGTGTGAGTTGAGAGCTTTATCTTTGAGTGTTTGTATTCTCTTGATTTGTGAGTTGACTTTGAAAGGTGTTATAGTGAGTATAATACAAGTAGTTTGTTTACTTGTTTGGATCTAATATTAGTAAATTTAGAGTTGTTCATTCTAAATTTTACTCAATAGGTTCCTCATTGTCTGAGTTTCTCGTTTCTAATATGTCGTCGCTGCTTGTTTGTATCATTGTGCCATCCATATCGTTGATTTCTCCAATGCTTTCGTCCTCCTTACTCTGACATGAGTGTGGCTTTCCTATGGCTCTGTTTCGTTTATGCTTGCTGTTTTAAATACGGCCTTGGATTGTTGTTGTTTTGCTGGTTGTGGTATTTTTGAATTTGTCTTGCAGTTTTGGTTGTAAACGAGCTCGCAGGTGGTGCATTTTTGTGTGGTAAAAACAGGTGTTGATTTGTCATTATTTTAACAGTGAATACTTTTTAAGGCATAAAGCTCACAAATGTGGATTTGTTAGTATTTTATTAGATGCTAATTTTGTTGAAAAATATTGTTATACTTTGGTTGAGAGCAAATATTATGAAATTATAAAAAATAACATCCTAATAAAATTTAATATTAAGACATTCAATATTTAATAGATCTAAATGATTATAATTTAATTTAAATGACATCTAATTTGATGATATTTAAAATGAAATTGTGTATTATATTTTTTTAATAGTAAAAAATTATAAGTTGTTATTTTTATGATTGTAAATCTTAATAGTGATATTTTTTTTTTCAAAATAAGTGTGCTAAATATGCTTTAATTATTATATGAAAATATTAAAATTATATTTGGTTTTTAAGGAGAATAAGAATAATAATTGAAATTGAACTCAATGCAAGTAATATCAGTATTGTTATGTTTTTTTGAATAGTAAAACTAAAATATTAATAAAAATTAAAATAAAATGAAATAAAATTAGAAAATAATATTTTTTTATTTTTCAATTAGATAAAATAAAAAAAATGATAAATGATTATATATATATGTGATTAAAATAATATATTATTAGTGTATTTTTAAAAAAATGTGAGAATAAAGAGCATTCGTGTTATTATTAGTGTATTTTTGAAACATGTGAGAATAAAGCCCTTTCATGTTATTATTAAAATACTTGATATTTTATTTTAAGTTTAAATTATTTTGGATCTAAAATGTTTTAATTGTGGACCAATTACTGTCTTGGGCCATCTATTTTAAAAATGGATCCCACACCTCATAACTTAGCCGCACATAAGTTTGTGATTACACCATGGTCTGTACAGGATAAATTATGTCGGTATATTATAGGTAATTAAATTAATAGATTAATATTTTTTTATATCATATATTAAAGATTATTTTTAATATTTTAATTTAAATATTGATGTTTTTTTATTAAAATATTTTATTTTAATACCTTATTTTAAATATCGATATCTTTATTTGTGAAAAAATTAAAATAAAAACAGTAAATAACAAAAAATAATAATTTAATTACTAATAATAATAATAATGAAATTGGGTTACTAAAACTAAAATTATGATTTTAGTTTATTGTTCATTTTAATGATACAGGGCATGATGAAATTAATAAATTAACTAATGAATTTAATATCATATAATAATAACTAAAATGGTTTAAATTTATTGTTCATTTTTTCATCAATATACTATTATTATCATTAAAATCTGACTTTAAAAAAATTAACAAAATGAGATAAAAATATTGATTAAAAAATTCATATCATTAATTTTTTATGTAGTAGGAAATATAATCATAAATATATTTTTTCCATTATCTTTTGCCTCTTAAATTTTAATAAATACTATTGTTCAATTTTTCATTTGGTTAAAAAAGAGAAAATACTATTCAAAATAATTAAAAGGATATCATAACTTGAATTGGGTAATAAAACAAAATATTTTTATAACATAAGACATAAAAGATATTTTTACATGTTAACTAAGTTACCTCTAAAGTAACAATCTCAATTATGGTGGTATATGATATAAGAAATATTACATATGAAATTAGGATAAATGGTTAATTTTTATCAAATAAATATATTAGTCTTACAATTTTTGGGTTGGTTAGGCGCATTAGGTCCCTTAATTTTTCAAAATGAGATTTTTATTTCATAATTTATGAGTTATATACACTACTAGTCTTATTATTATAAAAACTAAACATTTTTAATCGTACATTAGTAAAATGAACACTTTAATTCTATCAAAAATATTAAAATTGAGTATTTATAGTTCTATAATTTTTACAATATAATATTTAACTTTCATGAATAAAAAGATTGTAAGTATATAATTCAAAAAAATTTAGAACTAAAGTAGTTATTTACATATAATAAAAGAACTAATACGAAAACAGCTTAAATTAAATAATTAGATAACTTTTGTTGCTTACTTCATATGAAATTATTTATTTGTGCCCTTACTAATGGTTCCTTATGTACCTATATAATCTAGTTGTACCATTGTATGTATTCTTGAGCACATGGATACAATTTTTAGTTTTTTATAAAAAAATGGAAAAATAAAATATGAAGCAAAATTACAATCCAAATCAACAAACATAATATCAAATACATCATAAATTTAGATACGAAGTCAATCATAACAAACTCCAATATTTTTGTGAACGAATATATATGAGTGTTAAACAATAGCACCATATTATAACTCACATTAATGCTTGATTGCAGTAAACAAATAAGTGATTCTTTAATAGTCATGGATATTTAAATAAGATTGCAATGATTCACAATATAAATAAGAAACCCTCTAAGAGTCATTTTTATAAATACCTTCATCACTTCTAATAATAAACATAACAATAATTAACTAGAATATTGTTAGGATTAATTTGATTTGTAGAGAGAGAAACTAGGAAAAAGTTAGAACAATTGATAGAATGTGTAGATCTTTTAGGGAGTCTATGTATATATAGTCTTACATGTATAGGTGTCGATTACATATGAATATTTCTGTGAATGAATATATATAAGCGTTAAACAATAGGTCCATATTACAACTCATGTTACTGTTTGACTCTAGTAAAAAAATCAGTGATTCTTTAATAATCATGGATCTTGAAATAAGATTGTAATGATTCATAAGAAAAAAAATAAACCCTCTAAGAGGCATTTTAAAAAATACCTTGATCACCTCAAACAACAAACAGAACAATAATTAACTAGAATATTGTTGGGTTTGATTTAATTTATAGAAAGAGAAATTAGAGAGAAGTTAGAGCAATTGATGGAATGTGTTGATCTTTTATGGAGTCCATGTATATATAGAGTTTTACATATACATATGTCAATTACATAAGGTATACATATATAAGAGTATTAGGATAGGCATAAAGTAAAAGTAAGCATATTTATAGACTGAGGTTGACCACCCCATAGCCCATACTGGTGATCGATCCTCTGGATTCTAAAGCTCAACAAGACAGGTCTTTCCCACGAGTATATTTATAGATGTGAGTAGAGCTGGGTCTTTGGGGGTGACTCAACTTACAACTTAGGCTATCTTTTAAGCTTAGGCAGTTTTTTGGGTTTGGGTCGGACTCCAACTCAATCCATATGTTGAAACATCCAATCTCCTTACTCTTTTAGCTTGAGTTCTAAATTAAGGTGGAATAGTAATGCTTAGGCAATGGATTCAAACCATTCAGCTCCCATAATAAATGCATGTCAGTTGGTTGGAGAGAGAAATTTGGGTCTTTATATAAGGAAGTGCTTAGGCTGAGCTTCAACTTATCATTTCCTACACATTAGACAAAAATTGAGAGAAAAAATGCTATGTACCCTCAACTCGAGTAATAAAAAGTTTTCAGTTCGATGGTAAGAAACCAACTTTGGCACATAGATTAGTTGCTTAAGTTTTTAAAGTAAAAAAAATCTTCGAGCCTAACATCTTTCTACTTTCTTTTCAGGTCAATTTTAAAGAATCATTCTCCTTTTTATTTCAAACTCGACCTTAGGTAATCTCTTCTTCTTATGTCATACTTTTTTTTATACCTTTTGATATTTTTGTAGAGACCATGCATAAAGAAGATACCTCAGGCTCAGCTTCTTAGGAGAGCCACAATATGAGTTCTTCGAAAGAAGAGGGCCCATCCTAGCAACAACCTTCCACCTCCACCTATCATCCATAGGTCATACCAACTATTAGGTTAAACAAGCCTTAAACCTAGATATCAGTCGCTATATAATGAAGGAAGAAAATAAGGAATCTAAGGACTGAGGAACCCACAGGTTGTACCAGAAGAAGCCACAGGTTGTACCAGAGGTTGGTTAGCCAAGGTCAAGACTAGTCGTCTGTCACCTCAAGATGAGGAGAGGTTGAGGAGAACCTACAAT
The DNA here is from genome assembly GCA_033030585.1 of Hippophae rhamnoides. NCBI lineage: Eukaryota > Viridiplantae > Streptophyta > Magnoliopsida > Rosales > Elaeagnaceae > Hippophae > Hippophae rhamnoides. Next base: position 20,417,708 of record CM065438.1, on the reverse strand, counting down.
ATCCCCACCTCAGTTCAAATAATGATTCTAATGTTGAGGCCTATGATAGTGATCCACCCCAACTAGGTGGAAGATCTTTCACGAGAAAGCTTTGTTAGGTTTCCCCTATACCCTTTCATAAGAAAGTTTTTAGCCAAGACTCTGCTTGCGCTAAGTCAACTAATGGCTAGTGTTTAGAGGTACCAATTTTACCTTACACTAATATATAAAGAAATCAGGTGGATTTGGAGATGCCCAAGTTTAATGAAGCCTATGTGTTAAGGTAGAACCCCATACATCGGATGAGGGTATACATGTTAGTGAAGTAGGACTAGGGTATAAATGTGGCCCTTCTTGAGAATGAGAAGAATTCGAAGGAATATTTCTTCTATGTTTTAGGTCGATAAGAGACTCCTATTAGTAACACGAGCCTAATAAGAAGAACTTGGACTGACACAAAGGTCGTGATATATAAAATGGATTCCTTTATGAAGACTTTAAGTGAGGATGTGAAGCAACATTTGACTAATATCCAAAACTATCTACCCGAGTTCACCCTTTGGAAACAACTATTAAATACCCCATGCTTTGTCACATGTGGATTGATGAGGCTAATTTCAGTAGAGCCCCCTCCCACAGACTATGGAGGATGGTTTGAGGTGGTTGTTGGCGATAATGAACTAGCATTGAGGCTTAAACTTTTTGCCTTTTCATGATGGAATCAACCCCATAATACTAACACCTTATCGACCTTGTTTTTCAGATACTAAACTTTTTGAGGCCGTGGCCCTCCTTACTTGACTTAAGAGTAAGATCGCTCCCCATGGGGCGAGCTCCCAAAATATTGCACCTATCGTACCAGGGAGGGACTCCTATAAAGGTAAGAAGAGAAGCGAATATTCTATGTAGGAAGACTCTCCACCCCAACTAGAAGGAAGAGGAAAGTGACCATCAATAAGCTTATGCTCAGACCAGAGCTTTTGAATGTCTTCCAGCCTTTTTCCACATCCCAGGACCAATACACTTTGCATCCTCCCGACTCGAGTCCTCAAGAACTTGACCACCCTATAAGGGATTCAAGGAAGGGGAAAGATGTTGTCAAGAATTTTACCATTGATGTGGATGGGTTGGCTCTATATTAGGGTATGGCACCAGAGCATTTCGACCACTATGTATGCCACCTTTATTTTATGGCATATGAGAAGTATGTCGATTCCATATGTGAGGACACATGCTCTTAGGTTGTGATTAGTTACCTCATGTACCAAGTGTGTTAATCTTACCTTGCTTCTTATATATATATATATGTATATACCCTTTTCTTACTACATATATTTCTTATGTTTGACCTCGCATCATCTAGTTTTTTCTTTGTGTAGCTACTTTATTGGTTGGACTGGGTTAGAGGTGTATAGGGTCATGCCTCTACACGATCCAAGTACATGGTGCTTCTAGAAAAGGCCAACAAGTGAGAGGGTGGGGCTATAAAGAAGGAGGAAAAACTATTTAAAGTCGTCATCGAGCTAAATGAAAACTTGAAGCGTTTTGTTGAGCTTGAAGAGACCTAGAGAAAAGTCAAGGTTGAGATTGAGGTATGTGACTATAGGTTGGTCAAGACTAAAGAGAAGGCAAAGAACGAGCTCAATATGATGGCTAAACAGCTCACCTCGAGCATCAAGATAGGGTCTGAGTTGGCTATGGACTCCTTCAATACGGAGGATCAAAAAAGGGACCTAAAGGAGTAATACTATCAGATTTTGGATATCTCGGTCACTCCCTAGTACATTCTTACTCAATCTTAAGAGGGGATGAGGAAGAGCACTCGGACTTTGATGAGAGTGGTGATGGGTGAGGTGACAGGCGTAGAAGGTAGGGTCAAAGAACACTGATCTTTTATAGCTCAAGCCTCATGATGAACTAGAAAGTAGGCCTCATATACTTTTTACATTTTTTGGAGCTTGACGCCATTTCCACTTGTGTGGTCGTGAGCTCAAATTTTTGTAAGTTTAAACTTTATCAATGAAAACCAATTTGCTTGCATAACTAAACTTTTTGAAATCTTAAAATTTATCAATGAAAACCAATTTGCTTGTATAATTGTGTATTTATATCACTTGTAATGTTTATTTATGATGTTGGCCTACCCACCTATTTTTGGGACATGTGTCACCAAACTTTTTTCTTAACATCATCTCCTATAAAAGGGGGTTAGGGACACTTGTTAAATTCAAAAAATATTATTGAAATAGTTGCCAACTTCTTCTCCATTTTTTTTGCTCGAACCTTATGGATTATAACCAGAAAAGTAGATATTTATTTTGAGCTTTGAAACTGAAAAATGGTATGCTTAAGATCGCGATAAAAGAATTAAAAATCGAGGTGTCTAAACTCGAGGATAAGTTAAAACTGTATGATGAGGCCAAGTGTGAACTCGTCTTCTATAAAGAGCAGTTATCCCAAACTCAAACTCGATAGAGAAGGACCATGAATAAAATGGTTGCCCTTGTGAACAGGGAGTCCTATTATGGAAACTTTTATATGAAGCGATTTGAAGGGGTGTTCCTCAAGGTGACGAGGGTCGCTGAAGAATTGGAACGTGCTATGCTTGCATTGAGTTTGGACGCTCCCAAAACCGTGGCCAACATACAAAAGAAAATTATCAAGATTTAGGTCGAGCTATTGCCCTTGGTGGAGGAAATAGGCGACCCAGACACCGATCGTGTGTCTAAATGTCTAAGGAATTTTTAACTTTAGGAAACCGAGCTATGCATTAATAAATTTTAAGAGCTTTATAAGCTCGATCCATAAAGTTTTTTTAATAGAATGCACCTGCTATGCCAGACAAATGTATATTTCCGTTTTATGTGAATTTTTTCTTACCTCAATTTTTATAGGTGTTAGGGTGCTCTACCTGATTCTTGACTGAAGTGATCAAAGATGAGTGCTCAAAAAGCACTAAAATTACCATGATTTTAAGCACATTAATTAATTAAAAATATATATATTTATATGTTTTATCATATTTTTATATAAATTTGTCTTTTTTGGAATCACGAGTATTTTTATTGTTTTTCAGGTATTTTTGCTTAAAAATGTAACTTAAAGACTCAAAGAGGAATACTGGAAGCAATACATCACAAATATATTAATAAATAAATGGGGAAAGATCAACAAATATGAAAAAATTGGACAAAATGGGTCAAAAATGTCAAAAAGAAGAAAATTGCGCCGCCCGTGCTTCGGCGTCTGATCGCACGCGCCGCGTATTGGCACGTCCCGCGTCAGCGCCTTGCTCGACTGCCCTCGCGTTTGCCACGCTGCCATTTCGCCCCATTTTTGCGCCCCGTGATGTCATCGGCGACCTCGATGTAATTGCAGCTCGCGTTTTTACAATTTTTTAACATTTTTTCACTCAACTTTTTCTCCCGTTCTCACATATAAATACCACGTTCTCTTGACTTCATAACACACCTCAAAACTCATTCTCTTCTCTCTTTCTTTCTTTCTTTCTTTCTTCCATTTCTTAGTTTTTAGTTTTTTTTAGTATTTCTTAGTTTTTAGTTAATTTTTCTTAGTTTTAGAGTTCTTCTCTTTTTGAGAAGAACTAGTTATGTTTTTGTAATTCATTTATACCGATTGAATAAATGAGAGTGCAAATTCGCTTGGAGGTTTTCTAACAGCGGAAATAGCATCAATCTTGTAAGTTTTATTTTCTTTGTAGTTATTTTTTATCTTTATTCTTATATGTTATATTTAATTTGTATGCGTGATTAAATTTAAGCTGTCTTGTTAATTTGTAAAAATGATCTGATAATAGCGTTGTTATGCTTGCGAAATATTAAATAGTTAAAAATCTCTAAAATAAATTAATTTTATTTTTTATTCAAGATTTTATATTAAGAATGTTAGAGAAAATATATTATTTTCATTACGAACTTAAATGTTGAAAATTAGATTTTAAGGTTTGGTTATTGATCTAATTTAGAGTAGTCTTTCTTTTATTTGTTGGTACAATGATCCTATGGTAGAGTGAAGCTATTTCTATTTCAAAGTTTTATAAGAATTATTATACGAAAATGTATTAATGACATGTTTTCAATAGTAGTTTTAAAACTTTAAAGTTAGTACTCGATATAATTAAATTCTTAGGTTTAATTTGGTGGCTTGAATAAAGTTTAAACTGTCTAACCTCACCAAAGGTGGCATTTAAATGGTTAATTTTCAATCTCTTAGAAAAAGAAATTACTTTAATTAACCAAATTAGTTATCAACCACACCCATAGGTGTTAATTGATTTGTTTAGTTAACAAAGAATATCTAACCCAACCAAAGGTGGTATTCATACAAAAAATGGATAATCAATAAAATTAATTCATATCTTTAATAATCTAAATAATATGAGCAAGCATAATTAACTTAGTTATTATATCCATAAATACTCCACAATTTTAACTCATAAAATTTGCATAAATTTTTATTGAATCCATATCTATGTTTATTTTTATGTTCTTAGATTAAAAAATACAAAAAACCAAATATCGTGACAATATGTTTAGGATTTAATTTCGTTTTTAAAAGTTTGAATAATAAATTAAAAATCACATGCATTCCTTCATTAGATCGGCCTTGGGAGTATACTTATCATTTTCTACGAAATGATTCGTGCACTTGCGAGATTTTATAAATATAAAACCAAAGTATTGGTAAGAATCGGTGATGCCGGTTTTCATTCATCAAGTTTTTGGCGCCGTTGCCGGGGATGATATCAAAGTTTTTGGCAATCAGGTTACGCTTCATCAAGTTTTGGCCTTGTCGGGGAAGGAATAGCGTTTTTAATTTATTTATCAAAATTTTAAAAATATTTTTGTGTTGTAATTAATTGTGATTTTTTGTTTTCGTAAAAAAATAAAAAATATTAAAAAACATTAATCAAATTTCAAATTTTATAAGAAATAATATAAAAATAAAAAATAATAAAATAATTTAGAAATTTGAAATTTGAAGTAAAAAAGTTTTTACCGTTTATGAATTGTAAAAACAAAACTTACCATTCATTAAAAGTAAAAAAAATAAAATAAAAATTTAAAAATTTCTTAATGAATAAATAAATAAAAATAAAAATTTTAAATTTCAAAAAAATAAAAAAAAAATATTTAAAAAAAAATAATAAAAATTATAGCATTAATCGTAAAATAATTTTGAAATTTAAAATTAAAAAAAAAACTTAAAGAAATTTTAAATAAAAAATAAAAAATAAAAAAATTTTCAAATTTCTTAATAAATAAATAAATTTAATTTAAAAAAAATAAATTAAATTAAAGAAAAAAATAAAAAAAATTATAAAAAAATTATAAAAAATAAAAACTTAATTTTTATTTTTCATTTAATTTTTATTTAATTTTAAGTTTTTTTTATTTTATTTATTAGAATCTTAATTTTAATTTTTTTTGTTTTTTAAAAAAATATAAAAAAATTTATTTTATTTTCTTTTACCTTTTTCAATTTTATTTTATTTTACTTTTTTCAATTTTATTTTATTTTTATTTTATTATTTTATTTTTATTTTTTTCTCTATTTAACTTTTTTTTCTTTCTTAATTTTCATTTAAATTAATTAACTTAGTTTTTTACTAACTTAATTAATTTAGATTTTTAATTAACTTAAATTAACTTAATTAACTTACCTTTTTAATTAACTTAGATTTTCATTAACTTAATTAACTTAGTTTTTTTTAATTCAATTAACTTAATTAACTTATTTTTTTAATTAACTTAGATTTTCATTAACTTAATTAATTTTTATTTTTACTTAAATTAACTTAATTAAATTAGCTTTTTAATTAACTTAGATTTTTATTAACTTAATTAAATTAGATTTTTACTCCATTTAACTTAATTAACTTAATTAGATTTTCATTAACTTAAATTTTTTACTTAACTTAACTTAATTTTAATAGCGTAGGCAAAGTTAAAGAGTTAAATACAGGAAATTTAGTTCTTGGAAGCGGCTTTCTTGTAGCTAGTCTTTCTTGGGAGCGTTGTTAAATACAGGAGGATGGTTTTTAAGGAAACTGCCTTGTATTCTTTCTGTGAGCATTTCTTGGTTATCTTGATTATGTTATTTTATTTTAAAACAAAAAAAAACAAAAAAAAAAACAAAAAAAAATTTCTAAAACTATCTCCAAATTTTAAAGTTTTAATTACAATCTAAGGAGTTAGTTGCTTTATTTGATCTAGGTACTATTGTGTTTTGATGCTTTAATTATTTGATTTGCACCTAGATGTGGGTTATCTAAAACCACCGAGTATGCAGTTTTAAGTGAGAAAGAAATTTGAAAATCAATAGGGCATGATTGAAAAAGTATAGGTAGGCAAACTGACCTTGTCTTACCTGTTGGTTTGATTGACTCGATGATGAGGGACATTGAGTTTACTTAAAATACAATCTGAAGTTCGTCTTGTTAAGGCGATTAAACTAAAAAGCTTTGGATGGGAAGGCACCCGTCATTTTAGGAAGTAATTTTCTTTTATTTGTTTTATTTACTTAATTTTATTGTTTATTTCATTTTAATTACAAGTGAATAATTTTTAAATTGTTAAAACTAAAAATATTTGTTGAGATGTTAGAAGTTCACAGTGATCTGTCTGTATACACTTTAATGATAAATATGATGGATGCACGTGCATTTTCCATTACTTCCATATTCTCAAGAAATAGGTAATCTTTCTTCTTTTTTCTCTTTATCTTTAATTTACAGTTGTTACATTGAGGACAATGTAAGTTCTAGGTTGGGGGTGGTGAAAAGTTACCATGCTTAATTAAATTATTTTTTTTGACAATTTAAAAATAAAAAATATATATATATATAATAATTTTTTATTTTATTTTTATGTTCACATTTTCATTTTTTTTTTGTGTTTGGTTTTATTTCTATTTTGTGTGATTTAGTAATTTTTGGAATTTAGAAAAAAAAACTTTTCTCACAAAAATTTATCATTTCTTTAAATCAAATTTAAGTAAATAGTTAAGCCTTTTTGTACTGTTAGATTAATTTTTGAAAACATATCATGAAATATTTTGTAATTAGTTTTTGATAATTAGTTAGTTTTTGTCATAACTAGTATTTCTTGATAAGATGTAGAAATTATATTAAACCCAAAATCGTTGTTTATGAATTTTTTTTTAGTGGAGAGTACCTTTGTGAGATATAATTTGAGCCTAATTTCCTTTATTCAGAGTAAAATATATATTTTTTCTACTCCAAACACATTTCTTATTTCTTCAAATTTTTAGATGTTCTATAGAGGTATTAGCATTGAATGTATGAATTTTTTTCTCATCTTAATAGAGTATCGTATATTTTTTTTTATTATTTTTGCTTAGATTAAATGATTTGAGTAGAAATTGATAGTATATGCTTATATCTCATTCATGCATGCTGCTACAAAAAAGAAGAAGACATATACGGGGTTACCTAAACCAAGATCAAACGGAAAAGCCATGAAAATTAACCAACTTTCACCAAATCCAAAAAAAATGTACAATCTGTACATGTGTTGACTCTACAAAATATATATATTAAGAAATATCTTGAGAAAAAATAGAGATAAAGAATATATAGTATAATCTACATACATAACTTGGCATTGCCTACAAAGTTGTGAGTAAAGCCTAATTACAAAAGAAGGATATAGGAAATAATTCCCTAAAAAGTCATTGCACTCTCTTCATTTGTAAAAGGCATATATCTTGAAATTCTTTCTTAATGAGTTTGATTTATGCTTGAAAATAATTTTTATATATGATATCTTTATAATTTATGCATTTGATTCCTTTCATGAGATCAATGTTAAAATAACACTTTGAGCCTTTATTCTTTATACATATGCGAACATATTAGTTCATTTCTATACATCAACTCTTTCGCATATAAATTAGTATGAGTGTTTTGAGAGTATTGACTAGTAAGAGTCGAAGCGAATTCAGATTCTAGACACTGAAATTGGGTGAAATTAAATTGATACATTTTTGACATGAAATATGAAAATGATTTTTGACTAATTATTATAATAAATCATGATTGTTTAAAGAGATTAAAATAACTTATGCTTGAGATTTTATTTATGATCTTAAAGGAGATTAAAAAGTATGAGACATTTTTTTGATATGTTGTTTTCTCTTATTCTTAAAAATTAATTTTTGATTTTGTTGTAATCTTAGTTTTTGAGTTGATTGTTTTTATTGTTTCTTTTGATTTTTACATTTAGTTCAATGTTTGTGGGTATCATTACTGAAAACCTCATGAGACTCGAAACTCGTCACTTTAGGGCAACCTAGGGGTTTAAGAGCTTGTTGCATAGGCTAAATGCAATAGTGTCAATCCACGGAGTGATTTAGGATAGTTTAATTTTTAGTTTTTATCGCTTCTGCTTGCTAAGGGACTAGCGAGAAGGAGTTGGGGGTTGTGATGAGTGCTCAAAAAGCACTAAAATTACCATGATTTTATGCACATTAATTGATTAAAAATATAAATATTTATATGTTTTATCATATACTTATATAAATTTGTCTTTTCGAAATTACATGTATTTTTATTGTTTTTCAGGTATTTTAGCTTAAATATGTAACTTAAAGACTCAAAGAGGAATACTGGAAGCAATACATCACAAATATATTAATAAATAAATGGAAAAAGGTCAACAAATATGGAAAAATTGGACAAAATGGGTCAAAAATGTCAAAAAGGAGAAAATTGTGCGTAGCGGCAGTCGCCTTATCTTGGGCGCCAGCATACCAGCGTCGTAACCCAGCGTCAGTAGCGCGCTGCACTCGGTCTGTGCACACATGTGCGCGGCTGTCATTAGCCCGTTTTACAGCGTATACCGCGGCGTAGCGGTCGTGTTGGCGTCATCGATGACCTCGATAATTACGCTCAGCGTTTTCACAATTTTTTAACATTTTTTCACTCACTTTTTCTCCCATTCTCACCTATAAATACCCCGAATTATCTTCAACTTCGTAACACGCCTCAAAACACATTCTCTTCTCTCTTTCTTTCTTTCTTCCATTTCTTAGTTTTAGTTTTTTTAGTATTTCTTAGTTTTTAGTTAATTTTTCTTAGTTTTAGAGTTCTTTCTTTTTGAGAAGAACTAGTTATATTTTGTAATTTATTTGCTTTTCGATTCAATAAATGGGAGTGCAAATTCAGCTTGGAGGTTTTTCTAGCGAGAATAGCATCAATCTTGTAAAGATTTTATTTTCTTTGTAGTTATTTTTTATGCTTTATTCTTACATGTTATATTTAATTTGTATGTGATTAAATTTAAGTTGTCTTGTTTGTTGTAAAAATGATACAATAATAATGTTGTTATGTACTTCGAAATATTAAATAGGTAAAAAATCTCTAAAATGAATTGATTTTATTTTTATTTAAGATTTTATATTAAGAATGTTAGAAGAAATATATTATATTTCATTACAAACTTAAATCTGAAAATTAGATTTTAAGGTTTAGTTATCAGGTCTAATTTAGAGTAGTGCTCTTTTATTTGTTGGTACAATCGCGGTAATTAGAGTGAAGCTCTATTTCAAAAGTTTTTATAAATTATTATACGAAAATGTATTGACATGACATGTTTTCACTAGTAGTTTTAAAAACTTGAAAGTTAGTACTCGGATAATAAAATTTTAGGTTTAATTTGGACACCTTGAATAAAGTTTAAGTAGCCCGCTGAGTGTATTTAAATGGTTCATTTTCAATCTCTTAGAAAATGGAATTAATTTAATTAACCAAATTAGTTATCAACCACACCCATAGGTGTTAATTGATTTGTTTATTTAACAAAGAATATCTAACCCCACCAAAGGTGGTATTCATACAAAAACGGGAGAATCAATAAATATCAATTCATATCTTTAATAACCTAAATAATACGAGCAAGCATAATTAACTTAGTTATTATATCCATAAATACTCCAATATTTATAAAAGATAAAATTTGTATAAATGTTTATTGAATCCATATCTATGTTTATTTTTATGTTAGTAGATTAAAAAAACACAAAACCCTAAAATATCGTGACATAATATTTAGGATTTTATTTCGTTTTTAAAAGTTTGAATAATAAATTAAAAACCACATACATTCCTTCCTTAGATCGACCTTGGGAGTATACTTATCATTTTCTACGAAATGATTCGTGCACTTGCGAGAGTTTTATAAATATAAAACCAAAGTATTGGCAAGAATCGGCGATGCCAGTTTTCGTTTATCAAGTTTTTGGCACCGTTGCCGGGGATGGCATCAAAGTTTTTGGCAATCCCGATTTTGCTCATCAATCAACCTGTGACATGTATTAGTGGGAGAGAACGTTCTACCTAATTCCTGATTTAGGTGCTCAACTCTCCTTTCATTGCTAGAGCACTCCATTAGGTTGCTAACCAAGGTGATCAACTCATTTATTTTACAAGTGTCAGGGTGCTTTACCCTGTTCCTGACCAATGTGATCATCCTATGACATGTATTAACAAGATAAAGAGTTCTACGTGGTTCCTGACTGAGGTGCTCGACTCTCTTTTTAGTGCTGAAGTACTCTACCTTATTCTTGAATAATGTGATCAACCCATGGATTTTACTAGTGTTAGGGTGTTCTACTTGATTCCTGATCGAGATAATCAGCTCGTGACATGTATTAGTGGGAGAGAGCTTTCTACTTGGTTCCTGATTGAGGTGATTGACTCTCCCTTCAGTGCCAAAGCGATCTACCTGATTCTTGAAATGACTCATTTCATTATTATATATATAATGATGGTATATGATAGTAGTAAATTAAGATACATTAGAAGTAGTATAGTGTTGGGTATTCCAACTTATGCCATCCCCAACTCCTTTAATGCTTCTCAATAAGTAGGCTCCTCATGGTGTTGTCTTAACTATTTGATAAAGTTCGTTCTAATTTGCACCAATTTTGTTGGCCATCCATTCCTTCTTACTAGGGAAGACCCTTCTGATAACCCAATCTTTCATTGTGAAATATTTGAAATGCACATCATTGTTGTAATAATATGATATTTTCTTCTTTTTTTGATTGATTATTCTCCTCAAGGCCTCGTCCTTTTTTTCTTTAGCAAGAGTCAGTTCAATTTCTCTACTTGCATTGTTATGCTATTCTATTAGGGCTGGCCTCAAAGTGGGTACTGTAACCTCAGTTGGGATCACAAATTCAGTCTCATATACTAGGGAGAAATGTGTCTTGTTAGTACTCGTTCAGAGACTAGTCCTAATGGCCCACAATGCCCCAAATAGATCCTCAACCTATCTTCCTTTTGCATCATTTAACATTTTCTTTAGTAGGTTGATTATTAATTTGTTGAAAGATTCTGCATGACTATTGGCTTGGGAATAATATGGCATTGAATGACACATCTTGATGTTATATTAGATGGAAAACTTCTTGATGTTGTATTTGATGGCAAACTTCTTGATGTTACGACATGTTAACTACCTCCCAGTATCGATCATGAGCTCATTGGGTAGACTAAACCAAAAAATTATAGATTTTCAGATAAATCAAATAACCTCCTCTTCCTGTATTCTTCTTAGAGGTTCTGCTTTAATCCATTTGGAAAAGTAATTTGTGGCCACTAGTAAAAATTTATTTTGACCCTTTGCTTGAGATAGAGTCCTACTATGCCATGCCCTTACTTGTAGAAGGGCCAAGAACTTACCACCTCTATCATTGTGTTTGGAGACGTGTGTGATAATTGGACAAATCTTTGTCACTTATCGCACTCTTGAGTGTTAAGGTGATCATGTTTCGAACTAAGGTTAAAAAAATGATAATATATATGCCATGCAAAAACCATCAATCTATTACTTGATTGATGATAATATAAAATTGTTTCAATATATACTCTAATGCTTAGATTCTAATTTGTTATAACTGGATCAAACCAAATCAGATCAATTTTAACGGTCTGCTCTGATTTAATTTAATATAAATGAATAATTTAGTCTAATTTATTTTAATTTTGAAAATTTTGGACCAAATCGGACCGTGTATACTCTTATCAATCAATGAATCGTACATCAATTATGTAATAACATATTCATATATAGTAAAAACATACCTAGCTTTATTTTCTTTCTTTTTATATTACATTTTCTTTTACATTATATTTAAAAAAAATAAAAAAAAATACGAGACAAATTAATGTTAAATAAACAGATGATAACAAACTCTCATTTTTATATAGATAAAGATGTATTACCCTATTTCAAAAACTTGTCTTCGCCTAATATTCATACGAAGTTACTGTAAATTTTGGATAGTTTATAAACAAAATGAATTATTCAATTTTAAAAGATTGACCTTAAAGGAATTTAAGACTCATATTATTTATAAGAATTACATTAATATTTTATTTAATTAATATTAGATACTCTTTTAATACATTAATTTAAGTTTAGGTCGTTTGACATAATACCTTATATTTTTAACATATTCTTATTATATTCAAATTCTATTTCGATCAATTGTATTTATTTCTTTTTGTAAGATACATGCACTTCTTCTTCTTCTTTTTGTGTGTGTGGGAGGACCTATTAATTTATTTTTCTTAATTTATTTATAGAATAAAACTTTAATATTATGTAAATTTTATATTTTGTAAAGTTTATAATCAATATGAGTTATCTAATTTCAAAAAATTAATCAAAAAATAAGTTAAATCTCATATTACTCATATTTATTATATTAATATATTTTTTAATTAACGTTAAACATTTCTTTTATATTATAATAATTAAAAGATTGTTTTTTTTTTCTAATGAACGTAAAATTCAAAATTCAATTAAGAATATATATTCTTATATGCCAATAGACGTGGGGTTGCATAGTGCATCTTTTATGTGTTCGGAATGGGCAAAACTTCGCAATAAATTAATATATATTTATATATAGGTTCTTAAAAGAGCATGAAAAGCTATTGGGACATAAATCATATATTGAAGTTTGATGGCGATGTCTAGCTAACCGAAAGAAACCCTATCTTGACAACTTACGTTGGTCCCAATTGATGGCAATTATGTTTTTATTAACCCAAAAATTATTGATATTAAATCGAATTTCAATTAGCTCCTTCAAAAGTATATATAAAGAAATGTACACAAATTACTTTGGATACGAAGTACAGGAAGAGATTCATTTAGTACTGGTTTAACTTCAACATAGTTATTATATATATATATAATCGATCGTGTACTTATTATGTATAAGTTATTGCTATTTGTAATTGTACCAAAAATAGTCACTATTATGAACCATTGCTACTTAATTTCGCACCATATCTCACATATAGCCACATTCAGTTTCTGATATATATATATTATGATTTGATTAATTAATAAGTATAATTAATTTATGATATTTTTATTATATATTTTTATAATTTTTTTATTTTTGTTCTAAAATTATTATATAAAATAATTGTGTGTCATATCACATTATTTGATTTGATTATTAATCTTTAAAGAGGTCATTATTAATAAATTTTTAATTAATTTGATTTCTTTGATATTTGTTAGTTGATTTGATTTAATTTATATATGTTTATTTTTGTTCTTGAATTGTTAGATGAAATAATTGTTTGTGTTATATCATAATTATTTGATTTGATTATTAATATTTAAAAAAACTGTCATTAATGAACTTGGGCTTAATTTGCTTCCTTTAAGATCAAATAATAGCGTGTATCATATCATAATTATTTGGTTTGATTATTAATCTTTAAACAAGTTATCATTAATGAACTTATACTTAATTTGATTCCTTTAAGATTTGATAAGTGGTTCGATTTAATTGATATATGTTTTGAATCATCTAGTTAGAATTATTCATTATTAAATTCATTCTAGAACACATAAGGACACTTGTGTTTTTGTGCTAATCCTTTTACAGTTGATTCGTATCTCATTAGCGAGAAACTTATTGAAATGTTGGTTATGATATTGCTCACGTTAATATTAAAAATTATAAAAACAACGTAAGAGCTCGTAAGTAAGATACATTGTGGTAGCATACTAAAAAGGATAACATAAGATCAAGTTTGCACTTGAATATTTGGTTTTCATAGTGAAAAGTTAGATAATTCGTTGAACTGATTATTTTCCTTTTAGTTCATTGTTGTGGTCTAGATTATTTTCACTTAAAAATATCATATGTTATTCTTTCATTTTTGTACTTTATTTTTACACGAGATTGCATATTTGACTGCTTTATTTAGATTATTAAATTTTAAATTGATAAAAATTAAAAATAAGATATTCATTCACTCTAGATTAATTAAGTCTATATTTTATAAACTTTCAATGCATATTAAAATTTATAATTATAAAAATAATCTCATTATATCTAAGTGTACCGAGTTTAAGTTGAATTTTAATTGATTAGACACATTTGATACTAAACTCGAGTCAATTATATCACGTTTAGTATTATTGTGATATTATTTTGTTGTTATAATTTTTGAAAGTATTATTTTATTGTTATAATTTTGAAAGGTTTTATTTGAGATAGTTTTCTTAATATTTTTAAATAATTTAGTAATTCTTTTTAATTTCAATAAATATGTTAAAATTAAAAATGTAAAACTAAAATATAATAAACAATTTAACATATTAATTCAGAGTTTCTAGCCATAAAATTTCAACTTAATTTTATAAATTTGTAAAGTTGGTATAAATATTAAAAAGAAATTAATATACTAAATTGTAAAATTAATTAAAAAAAATAGAAAATGACTTGTGTTATTTATTCTGTTTACTTTGTTGTTTGGCTAAGAAGCAAGAAGTTTGTTGTATGGAATAACTTCAATTGAATCACATGGCATGATTGAATCGATAAAGGGGCAACTTGCTATTGGCCAAAACGACGCCGTCAGCAAGTCCAGCCTACCCTAGTCACCACTCACTATCAAATTGGTGGGGCCTGAAGGTTCGATCATAATAACCATTCATCAACGAGACTCTCTCTCTCTCTCTCTCTCTCTCTCTCTAGTAAAACTTTGTATTTTATATAATTTGAGTGCAAATGAGTCAGGGAAAATGATTAAATATTGAGCGGTCACTCATTGGACCACAAAATCATTTCTATTTAGATCTAATTGGGAATATAATATTCGCAGCAGTGTTTAAGAAGTTGTAAGTGAGTGCCAACAGTTCCACTGTTTATACGGTACCTACATGTGCCGAAGGATCTCCAATTTTAATATTATTTTTAGATATTTAGCATAATATTATGATTTAAAATTTAAATAACGAAAAGGAGCACCCATATTTTTTTCGATTATATATATATATATATATTTAAATTATTTTTTAAGAAAAGGTGTCTAATTTTTTTAGGATTATAAATGTATCTAATTTTTTTTTATAAAAAGATGCTTAAATTTTTTTTCAATCATACACATAAATTTTTAAATTTTTAATTTATTTTTTTTATAAAAGATACTAAAATTTTTAATTATTAATTGATAGATCTAATCTTTACGATTAATAATCAATCAAGTCTGAAATTTAAAACACATCATCAAATTAGTTATTAATTATTCATACGGGACTCAACTGGGTTTTTGTTAACCCAATTTGCAAAAAAAAAGTGGATATTTATATGTATAATTGAACAAAATTTGGATGTTTTTTTTTTAAATAATAATAATTTAGATATTTATGTGTATAATCTGAAAAAAAAATTGGATAACTCTATAATCATTTAGCCAAATTTAATTGATATATATTATTAAAAAAAATTAAATAATACTTTAAGATTGATATCGATTTTTAGAGTATTCAAGTATTCTCGTCAACTTTATATTTTCTTTATATAAGTTGTTTGGAGTAATTCTAGTAACTAAGGTATTATGATTTATGATATCAATCTATATATGAAAATTTATCACCGATATATATGCAAATTAGTATCAATTTACTTATTTCTGTTATGCTTATAAAAAAAGTTTTAATAGTAACGAGGTTTATAGTTAATATTATCAATGTTTTTAAATGGTTGACGATATTAACCTTTTATTTAATAATATTTTTTTTCTACGACTCTTATTTGTTTTATAATATTAATTGTTACTTTCTACACATTATTATTTAAAAGTAAACCTTCTTTTTTATCAAAACATTGTTTTATTTTTATAATTTTTTTATGTTTATGTTAAGGTTGAGCATCGGTTCGAAACTATCAATTTTAAGGTAATCCAAATCCGAAGTAAAATATAAATTATATAATCCGAATCTGATCCACTATAAATGTCAATCCGAACAAATCTGAATTCGCCAATTTTAAGGTAATTTGAATCTGATCCGAAACAAATTATGAATTATTTAATCTGAATCCGATCCGTTGTAAATGACAATCCGAACAAATCTAAATCTGATTAGATTGATCGGATTAGATATGATCAAAATTGTAATTTCAACTTATAAAATGAAAAATTACATAAAATAAAAAAAATAAAAATAAAAATATTTTCCATATAAATTCAAAAGTAACTTACAACATAATTAAAAATAGTTCAACAAAAATGACCCAAAAGAAAAAAAATTCAATATCAATTACATGATTTAACTCAAAATATCCATAGTAATAATTTAACTCCAAAAAATTCAATATCAATTGCACAATTTAACTTCCTCTTAAGTATGTTTCAAAGCCTCAAATGCAAAATCTAGCATCAAAGTCTATGTATTCTTTAGAAGACTTGAAAGTTTTAATGGCATCTTTAGGAGCATCCTTAAGCTCATCAGTTAATTTCTCTACATGAGCAATGAAAACAGGAGTAGCACAAATGGTGTTCAACTTCCTAGGAAAGTTAAAAGGACACTTAGGAATTAGCTTCTCTACACAAGGTTTACTGGCTTGGGCTTTGCTACGTTCAGACTTGAAAAAGTTTTGATCTTTTTCAAATTCAGAGTGAAATTTGATACGTCTTTTTCATGACCTTCTTTGTCCAATTTTCTCTTTATTGTCATCTTTAAACCTTGGTGACATCCTTCTCCATATGTAATTAAAGAGTTAGGAATTAAACACATGAAGCATTATAAACCAAGAAAATAAAGTGATATGAGAGATGCATGACTTACCATGAAGGTATTCATACAATGTCCCATTAGAAGCATATTCAAAAACCAGTATATTAGCCACAACCAAAGGCACCAAAGCAAGTTCTACATCAACACATTATTGTTGAAGTTCATTTTTGATGAACCATGCTACCATGTTGAGCTTATTCTAAGATGCATTCAAGTCATCATGACTCAATGAAGAACTCATAAATATACACTACTGCCAAAATGATGAGATATCCAAGGCAAATAAGGAACTACACACCTAGCATGACAACAAAACACAAGCGGCAAAAAATTGAAAAGGTAAACAATCATATGAAGCTAGAATTGCTACAGTTCAAAATAAAATATAAAATTACCTTGTAAGGCATCCATATCAGTTGCTGTATAAGCTAGACTCACAAAATCAACAAAGCAAAGTACCAAAGGATCTCTTCCTGACTGCATAGTTCGCTTATCATTGAGACCCAAAGACTAGATAAAATAAATTATATCTATAACAAAATAATTTTTCAAACAAAATCAATTATATTTATAATCTAGATAATCCTAACATTTGTAGTAATTACTAGATCCATGAAAACTTCCATTCGGAGGTTCCAAATGTCACAGAAACTATAGAGGAACAAAAGGTTGAACTAATATATATTTTTGTAATCAAACCAGACATATATCAGTCAAAGAATTTTGGTACTAAATAAAGAACTCATAATTCACTAAGTTAGCACTGTATTTTCATAACTCTACATCCATTTGAAATAAAAGTAATAACTATCAATAGTAGCCAAAAACAGAGCATTTGAACATTGGATTTGAAATCAAAATTCAGAAAAAGAAAAAGTTCTAACAAATCTGACCTTTTGTTGAAGGACAATGAAGAACAACAAACATCGACTGGAATAAATGACTCTAATGAGAAAATGACGACGAGGGAACGAGCGAACAACGATGGGGGAACAAATTGAGTGAATGTGTGGGCCGTGGAGTCGATGTCGAGTATGAGTCTATGAGAGACAAAGAGAGAGATGGCCTCTGAAAAACTTTACTTTAGGGTTTTTAGTTTTGTTACTTTGGAGAAAGATGGCCGCTTATTAATATATTAGCCTATTAGGTTTAAATGTTTAATTAATATATATATATATATATATATTAAATATATCGGATCAGATTAGATTATACAGATTTAAATATTTTTAATTCGAATCTAAATCCAAATCAAAGCGGATTGATAAAATCCAATCCGAATTTGATCCGACTTTGGATCGAAACCACTCAATTTGTCAAATTTGATCGGATTGATCGGACATTTTGCTCATACCTAGTTTATGTTCATACGTGTGGCTAGTTTCTTTGTATTTATTTTCTTATTTATAAGTTTTATAAATATCATAAATAAATATTTAATCATTCAAGATACTTAATTAACTCAGAATTATAATTATAATACCTAAATTTAATGAGTCTACCATGATTTTTCCTTTTGTTGTTCGTCTTTTTTTAGTATACATGATATGAATTAGCTTGCTAAAACCTTAATACCCTCGTATTATGGTGAAACATTTACATCTATATAGAATATGATGTTCAAATTAGACTTACTTGAAAATAGACAAAGAGTGACTACAGTCCATTTTATTCATAATTTAATAATTATTATAATTCTAAGAGTTAACTAAGAACCTTGAAGATTCTTAGCTATTCATAGTTTCTATATATGTAGTTGCTAAATGAATAATTTTTTAGAGTAAAGAGGTTGATATTACAGAAGTTGTGTCTAACTAATGGAATAACGGGTTCCTTTTATAGGATAAGGAATCCCTGTTTACACTAGTGAGAAATCACTATTTTACCTCTACTTTAATAATTCATCTAACTTTTTACTTTTGGCATTTGAATCTAAGCCTTTTATTTTCTTGGCATGATCAGCTGATTCAAGAAGTGAGTTCTACATCTTTATTCCTTCTTATCATTTTCTACTGACCATCCATTTGATGACGTAGATAATAATGCATCTTCATATTCTCAATCTCTAATGCAATGAATACATTTGTGATCATTAATGGTTTTTTTGGGTAAAAACAAAACACATTTCTTCTTTCTTAACAAATTTTCAAGTTATTAATATTAAAATTTTTTTCAAACTTAATAATTTTCTCATCATTTTCTTCAGTGAGAACCATATTGCTATGAAAAGTGGTTATAATCTTACTAGTTGAATAATTTACTTTGATTTTAAAAGAATTTTCAATTTTTTTGAGTTTATGATAAATTTTACTTAGTATCAATTCTCTTAGAATACATAGTTCATATGAATTGAACTTCTTTTCTAATAGTACACTTGGTTTTGTTACTTCCCTATTAATGTTGAAAATCTCTAATTTGATAAAATGGTAGGGATTAATGCAAACTTCTTCATTCTAGTCCATAAGTGAACTTAAAAATCTGAGATAGATAGGCTTGTCACTTGCTTTAATCTTCTTCGTGAAGTTCTTGATAGCCTTCTTGAAATGTTTAAGAAAATAATTTAATTCATTTAAATTCCTTGATATAGGTTCTCAATTAAACCTGTATGAAAAGCTTTATAAACAAAAATTGGATCAAATCCTTCAAGAATATTAAATTTACTACTTGTAAGAAATTCTTTTTTTGTTGCATAAAATTTTGTATCTTTGATTTATTCTTGAGTAGATTTTCTAGCTAAGTTATAGAGACTCAACCATTGTGATTTACTTACATTCCTATAATAGTCTTTTTTGTCTTCAATGATCAATGTATTCTTTGGCAATGTTTCCTTGAATAGTACTGGCGGTCGTACTATATTTACTATCTCTCTAAGAGACATTTCTCTGAATATTATTTGTGGTCGTACTATCTTTCTTAGGGTCTCCAATCTACTTGGTGTCAATTATTGTTATTGTAATACTATAGAGTAATATTTTACTATATTCTTTTGAGTTGATACTCTCTAGTTGGCATAACTGCCTTCAGTTTCTATTTTATTAGTGAAATCTTTGTAAGTTATTCCACCAAATACAATTATAACTTTACTTGCTTCACACTAGTTGTTTTAAGTTCCTGATTTTGGATCATTATAGACCATATAAGTCTTTTCTAGTTTTTTTTTGCTTCTTCAACGTAACTGAGCTTTTCCTTTTTCTTTTCATAGATATTACTATCTTTTGAACTGTTAAGTCTCCCTTCTTATTTTGAATTCATTTTTTAGAATTTTTACTTTCCTTAAAATGAATCTTTGATGAGGATTCATCTTTAGAGTTTTTGGATTCTAATAGTCATTTTGAATTGTTAAGTTTTTTCTGTTTAATTTTTGTTTCCAAAAAAGACTTTTCTAGGTATAAAACATCGAGTTGTTTCTAAAGGGTTCTTATCTCATTTTCTTTTTTCTTGATATTGATATTAAGATGTTCCATTCTTGTAAGAACAAAAATAGTAAAATGTATTAATTCTCTTGCAAGGGCTACTGTTAACCTATTCTTGTTTCTTGGAAGATGTTCGATATCTAAATTGTAATGGTTAAATCACTGTTTCCACCTGACTAGTATTTATTGTTTATAATCACCTATAATATCAATCCTTAAAAAATAAGCAAAATTTTTATTATTAGTTTTAACAATAGATTATTAGATATATTGTAATTTTTTTAATAGTTTTTTTGACAACTAAGTATTCATTTTCATTATTGTGATAATTTAATTCTAGACCATGGAAAGATTCTGATATATATCTACAAAGATATCTATTTTTTCCTATTTTTTTTAAAACTGTTCCCTAATATTCATGTGAAGCATTTGTTTCAATTATTATTTTATCATCTGGACTTGGATTGTATAAGATTGATAAATTTTATACCTTTGCTTTTACCTTGTCTATATGCAAAGCATATTTTTCTGTCCATTTCCAAACATGATCAATCTTTAATTTTGTTTGTAAAGGTTTTCGCATTTCTATAAGTTTATTGATGTATGCTTCAACATATGTTAAACATATTAAGAATCTTTGTAATTAATTTTTTTCTTTTAGTTCACTAGGAAATCCTTGAATGTTATATTGTATATGTGACTATAGATTATATTTTCCATATTCAATTTCTAACCTTAAATACTTGGTTTTTTGTTGAGAAATTATTGATTTTATCTTAAAAAGTACAATGCATTTTTCCCTGAATTCTTGTAAAATATTAATAATATTTAAATAATATTTATTTAATTTAATACATGAAGCTTGTTTTAATATGAATGGTGCAACAATCCATTAAATTTTTTCTTAGGGGCAACTAAATGCTGTTGGTTTTTGAGATTCCTTATTGAGTCTTATTTACCAAAATCTATTTTTGTAATCAAAACTTGAGAAATATTTTTTTTATTTTATTAATGATTATAATTCTTCCTTTTTTTGGAATAAAATATACAACATCAATGATTCTTTATTCAATGATTTGAAGTTTATTACCATGTTTTTTCCTTCTTTTTTTCCTTCTATTTCAACTAATTTCTTTGGACTAGAGAGTGGTGAATTACTTGATATTATGACTTTTAGTTTTAAAAGTTCTTAAATTTATTTTTCAAACTCAATCATGTCTTTTGGAGTATAAAGTATAGGTTTTATTCTAAAAACTTTGTTACAGTCTCTTTATTTTATATTAGCAATCATTTTAGATTTACTTACTTTTGGACCAAAGAGTGGTGAATTACTTGATATTATGACTTTTAGTTTCAAAAGTTCTTAAATTTATTTTTCAAACTTAATGATGTCTTAAGGAGTATAAATTATAGGTTTTATTCTAAAAGCTTTGTTAGTGTCTCTTAGTTTTATAGTAGCAATCATTTAGATTTATTTACTTTTGTATCTAAAGAATTTTATAAGCTTACTATTTTTAATAATATTTTGATACCAGTTAAGGTTTTATCTTCTTGGATTTCATTAAGAAAAGAGTAATGTTTCTCTTATATATCTAATCAAGTTTTTTCTAAATAAGGTTTTTATTGATGCTTTGCATTTATCTCATCATGTTTTCACTTTTTATGTTATTGCATAAAAGTTTGATTTGATATAGTCAAAACTTTTTTTTTATTTTTTACACAAAAATGGTTTCACTAACTAGTGTTGTTAGACTTATTTTGTCTAAATATTTTCTAAAAGATTGATATAAGTTTAAGAAATTATTTCCTATTAACAAATCAATTCATTTTTTATATATAGTAAGAATATGAAAGTTCTCTCATTCTCTTATGATATCTATATCTTTCTAGACTTTATTAAGATTTGTATTATTAGCAATTCTTACGATTTAATCTTTTGGTGTTTGTTTCTAGAGTTCTTCTGGGAATACATATATTAGCTCATGCATCTATATATGCTTGTAAATGGTAACTTATGTAATATTTGAATTTCTATTTTACCTTAATATAAGTATTGTTTAGATTTGTAATACTATATAAATCATTTATCTTTTGTTAAAAGTATTCATATTCTGAGCTAGTTATTTCTCCTCAATTTCTTCTAATAGATAAATACTACAAGTATTATCTATATCCAATTTCTATATTGGTTCTAATTCACTCTTACAAGCTTATTTTAAGATTTTTAATTTCTGTGAAAATTTCTTTTTAAATTTTTTTATATTAAAGCATGTTAGAGCATTCATTAGATTAATGCCCTTCTTAATTGGAGATCCAACATATGCATTTCTTTTTCCCTTATAGGGAATAATTTTTTTGGTGGCTTATAGCTTTTTCTCCTAAAATGTTTTTTTCTATAAGGAAAGTTAGGTTTTCTAGCATTTATCTATTTCTTTCTTTTCTACGTGGGTCATATGTTTCTTCTTAATAAAGAATTGGTAATAAAATTGGTTTCGTATGATTTTTAAGGATCACATTTTCTGATTCAAAATCGATTTTAATGAATATAATCGTATCATCTTCCTATTTGTTTGTATAAAAGTTTTCATCGTAATGTATTCATAGCTTTTCATCTCTTAGGGTTAACAAGCTAATTAATTTTTTTATATCCCTATTAGCAGAATTCATAAACCATTCTTCTAATTCTTTTCTATATTTCATTAAACTAGGATTATAGCATCTTCTTTATCTTTGGTTTTTTTACATTCTTTATTTTCTTATTCATAGGTATCAATGCATTTGATTTTCTTGGTAGTTTTTTTTAATCCTACAAATGGATCAAACTTGTAACTTATGATTTCATTGTCTCTGGTATGTTTACATTCATTCCTAATTCTGTAAATTTCTTATGTATGTTTTGTTGTAATTTCTTATTATAATCATATTCTTTTATTTCTTTCAAAAGTTCCTTTTGTGTTTCATTTATATCTTATAAGGACTTGATATTTAATTCTTGTAGTATATCCATTTTTCTATTAAAAGAATTAAAGTTTTTATTATTGTTATTTGGTGCTTTGATATGCCTATTAGGCTTCTATTAAAATACAATTCTATATTCTATAGCTTATTTTTGAACGTTATTTAGATAACAGTGGTATCATTTTCTTCCTACTATAACTTCATGAACTACTGCTTTTATTATTTTTATTTCTTGTTTTAGATCTATAATCTCTCTTTCTTTGTTAGAAGTTTCTCATTCATGATCTATAAACATAAATCTTAATATATTACTTTTTTTCCTAGCATTTGAGGCTTTTCTTTAATCTATAAGTTCTATTCTTCTAGTATTTTGAAATTTGTTAATATTTTTAGTTTTATTATTTGTCAAATTTCTTGAAAAGTTTTATCTTTTTTAATAAATTCATTTTGTCCAATATTTAACTATTATCACTGTTTGTTAATGAATATTTTACTATTTAGTGTATTGAAATGGATGATTTTCTTCTTTCATTAAACTTAACAGCCATAATTGTTAACAATTAGTTTAAGTTTTTATCATTAATATTAATGGCAAACCTAAGATATGTCATAAATTTTAATTTTTAATGGATCATTTCTAATAAAATATCTTTTCTATTTATTATTCTATTATATAACAATGCTAGTTTATGGGTGTATTAGTTCCTTTTTTAAAATGTGCTTTTATTAAAATTTGGATTCCTCCTAAATGGATGTGTCCAATATTTCTTTTATTCTTTTGAGAGATTTTTGATAGTTTATCTATAATGATTTCTTTGTCAATTATTAATATATTATTTTGCACACTTGAAAAGTTTTTGATAGTTTATCTATAATGATTTCTTTTATTTTGATCATTCCTATTATTATTCTTGGAAATATTTTTCTTATTTTTGAGAATGATAAACCTATAAATCCATCTCATTTATGAAGATTTAATCTTATTTTTTTGTATTTCTTCAATTTGTTTTTACTAATTATCATTTCTAGTGAGAAACATTTTAAGATGTTTTGTGTTTCTATTTCTATTATTTCTTGAGTTTCTATAAATATTTTTATTATTTTTGTCATTTTAATATATAAAAATTAATATTCAATTCCGTTAACTTTAACTTCCGTTAAGTTTAAGATATTTGTGATATTTTAAAACCTTAAGAGTGTTTGTGATATTACTTCAAAGATTGAGGGTAATTTTTGATAATTATTCACCTATATACAGAATAAAGATAGATAATGAGACTTATTGTGGTTGCGTCTTGTGAGTGCAAGGTGTCTTCGACTTGTGACGTGTGGGGTAGAACTTTATTAATGGTGGCGCGATCATCCTTCTAATGGTGTGATGATGCTTTGTTGATCGATGAGGTTTCATAGAACAACTGTCTTGGATGGGTAGTGTTAAACCCCGCGAATAAGCAATAAATTATAAAAATATCTTAAAAATAATTTTTAATAATATTTTAAGATGTGACATATTGAAAAATTTCGTGTGAAAAATTGAATTGATCATGAAAAGTTGAAAAATTATTGTACAACTCATTGGGGCCTCGTCGGCTCGCAAGAGTCTCACATGTGGTTGGTGAACCAATACAACACTTACTAGGGTCTTGTCAAGTCCTCCCTGGGGCATCTGGATGAGAGGTAACGAGGACCCAGTTTGGCTATAAATACCTATGGAAAAAGCCCATTTTTTCATTCAAAAATTTCCATCCTCTCTTTCTCTTTCTTATATTTTTTTCTTTTTAGTTTAATTCTGAGTACATTTTGAGTTTAAAATATCCATGAATTTGGATTTAAAAAAGTAGTATGTTGGGACAAGAAAGTTTTAATTTTTATTCTGATAATCTAAAAAAGGTAACATTCTTTCTTTAAGCATTAATTTTATATTATATGAAAGGAAAAGGAGTAGTTGGTAAGCTTAGGCACGATTTCAGACAAATTTACAGGTAGGGGTTTCTTACTCCATTGTTTTATTCATGCATTATTTTCATGAAAATATCATGCATCATCTATTATGAATAAAAGGAAAATGGATGCCATGATTTTTATAAGAAATGTTGTAAATATTGTTATAATGAAATACTCTATATAAATATTTATATATGCATACAATGATAATTTTTATATGAAATGAGTAAAAAAAATTACATATGACAGCTGAGATTTTATACAAACATCATGAAAACAATTTTCGTGGGAAATATACCTCAATGTATGTCTTGCGGAGTCTGGTACTCATGGGCTACTGGTTGCAGCGAACTATTTACGATGGAATATATGTATGCATTGTATTCTCAGATTATGACTTTGCACGGGGTTGAAGATGGACCTATATGCATCTCAAAAGTTTACCACTCATATGCTAATGTTTTTGGGAATTGACCAATATATATGGAGGTTGCATCTCATGCATATGGATTTTATATTTGACATAGCCTATTTTATCTCATATGAGCATGTAGTGGGATCTAAAATGTATATTTCATTTGGTTTAGGAAGTACAAGTATACCGAATTTTGTAAATAAAATTCTCCTCACATTATACCATATTACAATAAAGGTGATTATTATTTTTATTCATGGATTTTATCATATGTAGCATGCATTATGAATTAATTCTTATGATATTATTTTACAGTAAATTCCTACTGAGTTAGTTGTAGCTGACCCTGCTTTCCTATCTATTATTCAGATTAGATTTTTGGTTGTGCGGTTTGTGGCTCATTGTTTAAGAAGAAAAAGATCTTCATGTGTACTTTTATTTTGCTTCTTTCATTTGTATCCTGTAATATTGGAGACATTATTGAGATATTATATAAAAGTAATTTATCTTTCAATAACTCCCTTGTTATATATTGTTATTTCTAGAATTTAAATAGTTTTTGATAAATTGTGTTTGAATTGGAATATCCCAAATTTTATAGAAATTTTAATAAAAAGAAATTTAATTATTTTTAAAATTTTGGTTTAAAAATACCTATCCTTTCTATCTCATATACCCTTTTTTGGAGTGTAACAGTTTGGTACCAGTGCGTAGTTATGATCTCTCGAAAAAATATATTCATTCATGATTTTGAAATATTTTTGAATTATTTTGTCTTGACATGACTCCTAGAAGAAGAATGGCTAGGAATCAGCTTGAAAAGGATGCAAATGAAATTTGTGGTGAACTTAACCTATGAGGATGAAAATGAAGAGTGGCTAGGTTAACTACTGGGGCAAAAACCCAAGGATAGAGGTAGAGCTTACTATCTCAAAATTTTTGAAAAGATGATCGAATCTCTTTATGATGGTACCCTTAATCGTGACATTACTAAATGATGGACTCGAGAAATCAAAAAGAATATAAATGCTCTAAATATTCCTATATGTTTTAGGGCTGGACTAGCAATGTATAAACTAAGTGGAGAGCCTGACTACTAGTGGAACTCCATATGTAGAGGAAGAAACATAGATCCAATCACATGGAAAGAATTTGGGGAAATGTTCAGCCAAACTTTTCAACGAGGCCACCAATGCTAACAAGGTGATCAAATTTATGAACCTCAAGCAATAAGACATGATCGTCACTTAGTATGAAACCCACTTCAACCAGTTGTTAAGGTTTATGAAAAATATTATGGTTCAAGACTTAGACAAAGCTACTACATGTTTTATGGGTTTACAAGATGATATATGCACATAAATCATGTATCAAGGTGTTCGAACCTACAGTACAATTGTTGTTGCAGCTCATAGAGGTGAGCAAGTTAATGCATAGTAATTAAATGTGGCTACATCGTCAATGAAGACTAAGGTTAAAGGAAAAGAAAAGAAGAAATTCTAGAAGATAAGATGTGGAGATCAACGTATTAGATCATCTAGAAGTAATTCATATGAAAGTCTTTGATATCATCCTTACATTTGCTACAACTATAATCAACTTGGGGGTCTCAACCATAATTTTCCTTTACTCAGAACTAGTTATAGAGGAGGATCATAGTCTACTTTAGTTATAGGGCATCTAATACTTGAAGGAATTTTCATGGATAAAGTTAGCAATCTGGTTAGTAAGGTTTCTTCGTAATTTTTTTGGAAACCAAGATGATCCTTTCAAGAACAATCCTTCGAATCTTACCAACCTTTGAAGCTATCATTTCAATAACCTTTGAATACTGTATAAAATTTTCAATGTCAACCATATACCCGTAGAAAGAAAAATGGCAAGGGTGTTATCTCTTCAAAACAAGGGTTGTAATGTCAAGCTTTTTTGATATCTGGCAGGCAAAATGAGCCTAAGACCAATGACATTGATGAAGGTATGATTATACTATATCATTATTAGGTATGAGTTCTCTTCGATACCAATGCCACATATTCTTTCATTTCTTTAACCTATGCCCAAATCTTAAAACTTGCATATGAAATCATTGAAATCCCTCTTACTTTGAACACTCTTATGAGAGTCTCTTCTAATGTATTTTTTTGTTTGAATTTTTTCAATCAAACTTAATGGTCGATTGCTTGCTGATCTTGTTATACTCAATATGAGTTATTTTGACATCATCCTAAGAATGGAATGGTTAACGAGATACTAAGAAATTGTAAATTTCTATGGGAAGAAAGTTACCATTCAACCCCTAAAGGTGTAAAGTTACTTAGACTTCCTTCATCTTGAGAGATTGATTTTATAATCGAGTTGTATCTTAAATCTGTGCCAATATCTATTACTCCTTATTGAATGGCACCTGTGGAGAAACAAGAGTTAAGTAAATAGTTGGATAAGTTGTTGGAAAAATGATTCATTCAACCTAGTTCATTACTTGGGGAGCGTCTGTCCTATTTACCAAAAAAAAAGGATGAAAGTTTCAGAATATGTATCGATTATCTCCCATTGAAAAGATTAACCATACAAAAAAATCCATTACCTCATACCAATTAGTTGTTTTACCAACTTGGAGGTGCAATTTGCTTATCAAAAATCTAAGGTCTAGGTATTATCAATTATGGGTTTGAGAGTCGTACATATCTAAAACTACTTTCCATACGTGGTATATGCATTCTGAATTTTGTGTTATACCATTTGGTTTAACCAATGCTCATGTTGCTTTTATAGACTTAATGAATTGGGTATTTTGACCCTTCTTGGATCAATTTATTGTTATATTTATCGATGATATATTGATTTATTCAAAAACTCGTGAAGCGTATTAAAGCATCAACTGTATGCAAAGTTTGAAAAGTATGATTTTTGGTTTACTGAAATTAAATTTTCTCAGACACGTCATATTTGGAAGAGGTATTGATGTCGATCCCTCTAAAATTGAAGCAATATTAAGTTGGAAACAACCAAGAAATGTGAATGAAATTTAATGTTTACTTGGGCTGGTAAGATATTACTAACACTTCATGCAAGACTTCTTGAAGATTGTTACACCCTTTACACAACTTACTCAAAAGGGAGTCAAATTCATATGGGATAGAGCTTGTCAAGAGTTGAACCTTATGTGGTATTTATTGATGTTTCACTATAACGTCTTAGATGTGTTCTTATGTAAAATGACCGAATGGTTTCCTACGGGTCAGGACATCTCAAAATTCATGAACAAAACTTCCCAACGTATAACTTGAAGTTAGCAGCTATAGTCTTCACTTTGAAGATGTTGAGATGTACTTCTTTGGTGTCAAATTTCAAATGTTTTCTATTCATTAAAGTCTCAAATATATTTTTTACTCAAAAGATCTTAATTTGAGATAAAGAAGATGGATAAAATACCCTCAGGATTATGATTTTACTTTGTTGTAAAATCATGACAAAGATAATACTTTAACAGGTGCTCTAAGTTGCAAGTCAGGCTTTGTTGGACAAATTATTTTAGACACCTAGTGAAACACTTAGACAGTAAAAGGTTATGAGCTAAATTTGTATGATGATGGGAGACATGTATTCTTATACAACCTCATATTGAGTCCTATATTATTAGAGAAAGTCAAAGTGGCCTAGTCTAACGGTTCTGAAATATGTGAAATGTGGTGTAGAATGGCTAAATGAGAGATGATAGAAGGATGGACTTATGATGATAGAGCATTTCATTTTCATGGACAGACAACAATATCTACCAATGATTATTTAAGACAAGAGATCATGAGAGAAATGTATAGGTCAAATTTATGGTACATCTAAGAAGCACAAAAATGTATCGTGATTTAAAATCATAAATATTAATTAATATAAAAACAAAAACATGATGATTAGTTCAAATAAAAATATAAAAAAATCACCTAAGTATTTCAAACAAAAAGTTAGTTTAAGATCACAGTTGTTATGTAGATTATTTCAATTATAAAAGATTGTCAGCTATATGTTCTAAGATTTGGTCCATAAAGGGTAATGAAAAATGATATTTTCAGGTGATTAAATTTAATTTTCTGAAGTCAATACACATGCGTTACCCAATTATTATCCTATTTGGAATAAGAATCCCCTTATTATTTTCAACTATAATCACCTCAAATTTCTTTAGAACTACTTGTGTTGGACTCACCCATTTACTGTTAGATATTAGATAAATTATATCTAAATATAACAATTTTAAGACTTTTTTCCTATTTATATGGGTTAGCTTATTTTTCTAAATATTATATGCAAACAAATTAATGGAGAAATACCTTTTATATTATCTATA
This sequence comes from Hippophae rhamnoides, assembly GCA_033030585.1. Lineage (NCBI taxonomy): Eukaryota > Viridiplantae > Streptophyta > Magnoliopsida > Rosales > Elaeagnaceae > Hippophae > Hippophae rhamnoides. The sequence goes on along the minus strand of CM065438.1, from coordinate 20,387,558 downwards.
ATCCAACCTAGTGCATTTTTATGTTTATTTAACATTTTTATCAATTTTTCTTCTTATTAATTACTAAGTTCATAATATATAACAAAAAAAAAGTATCACCTAAACCCATAGAATGCACCTTTGGGAAGTGGAAAAAGTTTAACTTTTGGTGTCTCTATGGTCGAGGGTTTCAACTCATCTCTTTTAATTGGCAACTCCTCAAAGCATGGTTTCCAGTATCTTGATTACTTATCTTGTTTTTCATGAGAAGACAAAAAATATTAAATGTATCAATAAAAACTAATGATTTAGAATTATGATTAAGGAGGAGATACTTCAAGGATTCAAACTCATCATGTATGTTTACTTCCTCTTCAATAAGCGTGTCTATCATATATATCAGATAGCAGTCATCCTCATCTTGTTACTGCTTCCCTACAAGGAAAATATTCACCTCTAAAGTCATGTTCCCAAAAGATAGCTTCATAAGATCATACCTATATTTGATAAGGGAATTTTCTGTAACAAGGAAATGTCATCCTAGAATGAGTGAGATCTTTGATCTTTGACTCCATGTCAATCACTAATTGAGTATCCAAAGCAAGAAAGTCAATAAGGTAGTAGCATTTATCAATTTGGATAAAAAATCTTCAAATTATAGTGTCACAAATGTGGGTTTGATCTCTCTAAGTCCAAGTTGCAAGTATACAAGATAAGGCATCAAATTGGAACTTGCTTTTAGGTCTAGAAGGGCTTGATCAAATTCATACGTCCCAATCTAGCAAGAATTTTTGTACTTTGGCGATATCTTCTACATTATCACCGTACTAACTTGCTTTATGATGAGCAAAACTGGAAACATCGATCCTCCAAATACTTCGGTTTTATATTTCTAAAAAACTCTCGTAAGTGTATGAATTATTTTATAGAAAAATGACAGGTATACTCTCAAAGTTGATCTAAGGAAGGAATATATGTGATTTTTAATTTATTAATCAAATTTTTAAAAATAAAATTAAATCATAAACATCTTGTTACAATATTTTGGTTTTTGTGTTTCCTAATCTAATAAAAAAAAAAAAAAATAAACATAGATATGGATTCAATAAACATTTATGAATTTTTTTATCATTTATAACAAAGAGTATTTATGGATATAATAATTAAGTTAATTATATTTGTTCATATTATTAAAGTTATTAAAGATATAAATTAATATTTATTGTTTCTCTCTTTTTTATATGAATACTACTTTTGGTGGAGTTAGATATTATTTGTTAATTAAACAAATCAATTAACACCTATGGGTGGAGTCGATAATTAATTTGGTTAATTAAATTAATTATTTTTTTCTAAGAGATTGAAAATGACCCATTTAAATGCCACATTTGATGGGGTTAGATATTTTAAACTTTATTCAAGTTGTCCAAATTAAACCTAAGAATTTAATTATCAGAGTATAAACTTTCAAGTTTTAAAACCATTATTAAAAATATGTTGTCAATACATTTTCGAATAATAATTCTTATAAAAACTTTTAAAATAGAATTTCATTATAACTACCAGACGATTGTATCAACACATAAAAGAGCATTATTCTAAATCAGACCGGATAATTAAACCTTAAAATCTAATTTTCAGATTTAAATTGGTAATGAAAAATAATATATTTCTCTCTAACATTCTTAATATAAAATCTTGAATAAAAATAAAATAAATTTATTTTATAGAGATTTTTACCTATTTAATATTTCACAAGCATAACAACGTTATTATTATATCATGTTTACAAACAGTCAGCAATGTTAATTTTAATTACAAACAAATTAAATATAGCATATAAGAATAAAACATAAAAAATAACTGTAAAAAATTCATTTTAAAATTTATAACTTAAAAGAATCATTACAGAACTTTGATGCTAATTCTGTTGCTGGAAAACCTCTAAACGGATTTGCATTTTCGTTTATTGAATCAAAAACTAAAAATCTATAAAAACATAGCTATTTCTTCTTAAAAAATAAGAACTTTAAAACTAAAACAAACTAAGAAAACTTTCTAGAGAGAGAAAGAGCTGAGAAAATCGTTTCTTAAGGTGTGTTTTTTACAATGGGAAAGTAGGGCTTTTTATAGGTGAGAAAAAGACTAAAAAAATGGGAAAATATCTTTCAAAAAAGATGATATACATGTATTGGACACGTTAGCATGTGTTTGGGGCACTGACGCGGGCGACTGGGTAGGATTTGTGGCCAAAAATGCACTGACGCGTGCGTGATTCACAGCGTGACTAGGTGCTGATACGCGCAAGAATTACGACGTGAATGTGAGCAGTTGCGTGCGAACTTGTAACGTGATTGAGAGCGGATACACGTTGACTTGTGACCTGATTGGGCACGGTTGCGTGTGAACTTGCGACGTGATGCTCATGTGGCTGGACAGTTTTGTCAATTTTTCCATTTTTTGAACTTTTTTCATTTTTTTCTCAACATATTTGTGATGTATTGTCTCCACTATTATTCTTTGAGTTTTAAAATTAATTTTGATGTAAAAATACCTGAAAAAATAATAAAAATATTCGTGATTTCGAAAAGATAAATTTATATAAAAATATGATAAAATCATATAAATATCAATATTTTTAATCAATTAAAGTACATTAAATCATAATAATTTTAGTGTTTTTTAAGCACTCACCACTTTATCAGTAACACAGTCTTCTTTACATGGTGCCTCCTTTTTATGGTGCATTGATCCTTAACTACTTTGGCATATGCTAGTATTTGCTTAATCATATGTAACAAGAGAAGATTAATCTTAACTTGTCTCAAGTGCTCTAGGATCTTATCTTGGTTATTTGGAATCTTGCTCCCTACTTCATTTGAAGTGGAATCTTCAACGTTAATCGTAGTGGTGATAGTTCTCGTATTAGTTTGTGGATTTGGTACAATTGGTCTATTTAAAATTTTACCCTTATAAATTGAAATGGCATTGATCTCTTTGACATTGTGTGCATCGATAGTAGAGGTTTGAGCCATATAGTGGTCTTTTGGGTTGAGTTTAGGCTAAGAAAGGAACTTTCCTTGCCCTTATTTAGTGAAAGCGTTGGTTAGCTTGATGATATGACTTTTAATCTCTTTGTTCTCCTCTACCACTTGTGTAAGTACATCCTCAAACGTTTGGTTAGTTTTACTTCATGCCTCCATAAATAAATATAATGAATACGCTAAATGATTTCCCTTCGATCATGCATTATATTGTGGTGTTGGGTAATTTCTTTGTAGCTCAATTCTTCAGTTTTCATTGGGCTATATGGGTTGGTCAGAATTCTAATTAAAATTTGGATGGTTTCTTCGACAAGAAATGTGTATTTCTAAGTAAGGTGAGTAAGGTTTTCTAAACATCCCTACAACATTATATTGTTCTTTATAAACCTCTCTCATCTCATTGTAGGTTGGATAATTTTAAGTTAAGTGTTCTACTTTCTCATAAATAAAGCATGTACCTTGAGTTTTTACCCTTGTAACCATATGAGTAGTTCTATTATCTTTAATTTTATGGCCTCTAATTCTATAGTCAAAACTTCTAGTTGGGTTGTAAGGTTGTGCTTTTATGGTAGATTCTAGTTGATCGCTACCTATTAGTGCTATCAATAGTGCTCGGTCATATACATGAATGTGTTTTCTCAACTAACTCATTTAGGTAGTCTATGGCTTCATCGTGATCTTTTTAGGGAAAATCATCGTTGCACATCATTTCTATTAATTGGCACTCTCTAATTGTGAGTTTGTCATAGAAATAGCTCACTAAATGCCAATTTTAGTAACTCTTTGACCTCTCACAGGCTTGGCATAATGTTGCATTATCTTTTTGGAAAAAAGTTTAGATTTTTAAGGTTATTAGTCTTATGGTAGGAGAAGTATTTATTAAAGAAGATTTGAGTCATTTTTGCCCATGTACCTATGGATCTCATCTCAAAAATTATAGCCAACTTTTTGATTTATCTTTTAGTGAGAAATGGAAAATTTTCAACCTAACAAATTCTATAGCATTTTGTTGGTTATAAAAGGTGGCCACTACCTCTTAAGTTTCCTAATATATAGATGTGGATTTTTGACTATCTAAGCCATGAAAATGGGTAATAATTGTATCATTTCAAGTTTAAAATTCATTTATTTTGTGGTTGAGGAAATATTATGTATGATGGTGTGGCTGTGTGGGTACGATGGATGTAATCTTTAAGAATTTTAATAGGATTATCCTCGTGATTACTTATATTTTAGAACTAGAAGATTAGTTAGAAGGAGATTAAATTAAAGATAATTTTAATTCTATTTTTTAAAAAAATCCATCTTTATCATGTTTTGATCGATTTATACATTCTAGCACTTTTTTTTAAAAAATTTCCTTTCATATTTTATGAGTTTTTAACTTTTATTTTACAACTAAAGCTAATAAAGAAATAAAAGATAATAATAAAATTAAGTTTCTAACTACGTAGTTCTAACGTTATTAATATTGTAATTTTTTTTGAATTGTATAACCTATTAATTCTAATATTATAAAGTTTGTAGTTTTGTTTTAAAGATGATGGCTACATAATATATAATATATCTAAAAATTATATAAAAATTTCATAAAATATAAAATTTATAAAAATAATTGATAAAAAATATTATATTATTTAAATTTAATTATATACGGTTAAAATAAAATAATAATTATTTATCTGTCAAATTCATTTTATTATTTTATTATAATTTTTATTAATAAAATTTAATAATTTAATATTTAAAAATATTAAATATTTTATTTTTATTTTTTAAATATCTTTCATAAAAATAAAATAATTAAAATATTTTAATCACTAAAATAATCGTCATTGAAAAATACGGAGGAAGTGAATCTTTGAATTTAAAAAGGCTTTAAGAAAGCACGCCGGTTGTTCAGCTAAAGTATAATTGTGTTAATGTCGGTAAGTTGTCAAAAATTTGGGTCTAAAGGTAAGAACATATATTTGTATAGAGCAAAGATAAATTATAAAGAAATAATAATAAATAAACAAATACTCTCTCTCTCTCTCGCTCAGTCACACATACAGATACAGTCTTGTTCTCACTCATACTCTCATTAACATTTCACTCTGCCCCCACTGTGGCACTGAGCTCTCTTTGCTTTACTTTCCCATTCCCTTTCTTCTCTCTCCTTTTCGCCTCGTTCCATTCAGCTTTATTACACTCTTCTATACGTTCTAGTCTTTGCTCTACATTGTCACACATCCACTGGGTTTTCCCCGAAAACCCAACGTATACACCCACTGGGCATCTCTCATTTTTACAAGGAGTTAGGGTTTCTTCTGATATGCTAATAGATTGAATATCTTTGGATCCTGAGTGTTCTTGTGGTTTATTTTGAGAATGCAAGTAATTAGTCGCATTGTTCTTCTATTGGGTCTCACCTTTTTCCTTCTATCTGGAGCTGTCTCATCTGCTTCCACTAATGCACCAGCCAGTAAGTGGATTTACTAACTTTCCATTACGGTTTTTAAGCTTGGAAGCTGCTTCCATTTTGATCTGCTTATATTGTGTGAGCTTCGGATTGTCTCTGATTGCATCTCTGTCTCTTTGTTTTGGTAGGGATTGTTAATGGGATTGTGTCAAATGCTGCTTCTAAGGCCATGAAATGGCTGTGGTCGCTCAAAACAACGACCAAAACAGGTTTAGCTCTCTGAAGCTTTTCTCTCATTTTCTTCTGTTTTGTTGTGTGGCTTGATGTTGTAATCTGATTTATTGGGTAAATGGAATGTAATTAATGCAGCTATGGCTAGCCGTCAGCAGGTGAAGTTTGAGAGTGGATATACTGTGGATACGGTGTTCGATGGAAGCAAGCTTGGAATTGAGCCTTACTCTGTTGAGGTCTTGCCTAGTGGAGATCTTCTAATTTTGGACTCTGCTAATAATAACCTGTACCGGATCTCTGCCTCTCTTTCTCTATGTAAGTGGGTTTTGAGCTACAATTTTAAATAAAGCTTCGCTTCTGATGGATATAGTTTCTGTATTCATTTCTAGTAAATATTACTTGGTTTGTTATTATAATTTGAGTTTAGGGTTCCATTGACCATTCTTCTAAGAAACGTGATGGGTTATCCTTAGTGCAACAGTTACAATAAATTAACTTAATTGTGCTTGCAAGTTGCAAGTGTTTGTAATTTGTGATTCCTTATAACTTTGATTCATGAAACACTTGCAGACAGTAGACCGAGGTTGGTTGCAGGTTCTGCCGATGGACACTCTGGACATGTGGACGGGAAAACTAGAGAAGCAAGACTGAATCATCCAAAGGGCTTGACTGTTGATGATAGAGGAAACATTTATATTGCAGACACAATGAATATGGCTATCCGGAAGATAAGTGATGCCGGTAATTGCAAATGTACTGGTTTTGGTTATATCTAATTATGAAACAATCCCTCTACTAAAATGGAGTGGTTTGATTAAAAGTGGTTTTAAGAGAAGTATTAGGTTTTTGGGTTGAAAATGTTAGAAGTGGCTTGAGTGACACTTTAGTAATTATTTTAGAAAATAACATGCATCCAAAACTGCTTCTCCTCAAAGTAAGTATTACTTCTCCTAAAAGCATTAATAATGCTTCTCAAAATTTTGGAAGCACTTGGAGATTGCCAAATATCTTAGGAAGTGCTTTGGGTCATTAGGAGTAGGAACCATTTTTAACCAAAAGGAGAAACAGTTCGAAACTGACCCTTAACCATGACGATATGATTAATTGAATTTTGCAACTTCTGTATATTGTAGAGTTTATAAGTAGCATAATGTCCCACTCCAAAAGGCTAACCCAATGGTTTGACGATCATACTTATAAACATGATCATCGAGGTCAATCATTGTAAGACTTCTCTATTACCTTTAACATTTCGTAATACTATATTTTTTGACCCAAAGATCGACCAAAACTCTGCAAACTTCAATATGGTCTTAGAGTTTTAAGTTTTCTCTTGGCCAAAAATGTGTTGGCCTTCCCTCACTAAAAAAAATCCATGTGCCTCGCAAAAAGAAAGACAAGTGACCCATATATGAGTATATAATCAAGTAGGTAAAAGATACAGGCCAAACGATCCACACTTAGAAGGAGAGTTCCAATTGTGGACTACTCTAAAATATGGTTTATAACCTGTTGGAATAGCACTCTATGGTGTTTGAAATCTACAAAACTTTAATACTATAGAGACTCTAATACCACTAAAACTTCTACTGGTAGGGGTTACAACAATTGCAGGAGGGAAATGGAGCCGTGGGGGAGGCCATGTTGATGGACCAAGTGAAGATGCCAAATTCTCAGATGATTTTGATGTCGTTTACATTGGAAGCAGTTGCTCCCTGCTTGTCATAGACAGAGGGAATCGAGCTATCAGGGAGATCCAACTTCATTTTGATGACTGTGCTTATCAATATGGAAATGGTTTTCCTCTTGGTATGTGAATTCAACCAATTCATTTTTTTGTCATTTGTCATAGTTGACACATTATAAGTACTGATTTTTATGATTGCAGGGATTGTGATGCTTATGGGCGCTGGCTTCTTTGGTTATATGTTGGCATTACTGCAATGCAGATTGGTCACAATTGTCTCTTCCAAGGATGTGAGAACTGTTTTTTCATTTTTTTTAATGTTTAGTGATGTCTAGACATTGAAACGGGTCAACACTTCCAACTGAATATATGTCCCTGATTCTATGTTGACGAGATTATCAAAATTGCATATTGCAAATATAATTTGGAAAATAATTCTAATCTCAAGTCAAGATATGTATCAATCCATCAGAATGAAAAGCCTATGTTTGTTTAGATCAAGATTCCTTTTCATCTTATTCAATTACATGAAACTATTCTTACAACTTTTTCTTGTGCTTGTGAAGGATCAAGGATCCACAAAGACTAACATTTCAACAAGTGCATATCAGAAGCCTCTGAAATCAATGAGGCCACCATTAATCCCAACAGAAGATGAGCATGACAAGCAAGAAGAGGGATTCTTTGGATCACTTGGGAAGCTTTTGCAGAATGCTGGGGCATGTGTTATGGAAATTTTCAGAGGTGTCTTTCCTGGATTCAGGAAAAAACGTTTAGACTGTCAATATCAAAGCCAACAACAAAAGCATTCAAATGCTTGGCCTGGGCAAGAAAGTTTTGTGATACCAGATGAAGATGAGCCTCCTTCGATTGATACCAGAGCCCCCACTCCGCAAAAAACATATGCTTTCATGTCTAAGGACACTGAAAAACTGCATCAACTAAGGCAGAGTCGAGCATTCTATAACGGCTGGGATGGTGGACTTCAGCATCAACAGCAGAAACAACAACAGCATCATCACATGTATCAGTCATCTACCCCACATACATATTACGAGCAAAGCTGTGAGAAAACCAATGAAATTGTGTTTGGGGCTGTTCAAGAGCGGGGAATGAAGCTTGAAACTGTGATCAAGCCTGTTGAATATGGAGACCCCATGTTTAATAATCACAATATTCGATATAGATACAATTCTATGGGTTATTATACCCATGGCAACTGATCGTATACATAGAACTGCTACTTTTTGGCTTCAAAGCTATAATGTAATTCTGTGTTAGGTTACTGGTGGCATCTGGGGTTAAATATCAGTGTTTTGGAGAAAGGTGAGGTGTATTTGGTCCATATGATCATTGTTTTGAAATTGGTCCTTCGGTGTATTTCATGTTCAAGACGTAGTAGGAGTTGTGCAATTTCTTCTGTTCCATTATCTAAATTTGAGCAAAATGGCTTACACGAGTTGTGCATAGCTCTCTATATCCACTATCCAGTAATAATTACACTTTTTTTTTATGCATCGTGATAAGAAGATAGCCTGTTACCCCAATCAGTAAGGCCCAAATCCAAGAGAATGTAGTTTCAGTGATGGACAAAGAAAAAAAAATAGGACTTTGAAAAAAAAACATGGGTATTGCAGAAAGAAAAAGATAAAAAAAAATGTGTAATTAGAATTAAAATTAGTAGCTTTGTGGTATCAAAGTAAGGAAAACAAATAATAGGACTTTAAAAAAAACATGGGTCTTACCGAGAGAGAAAGAAAGGGAAAAAAAAGTTACTTGAATAGAATTAGAATCGGTATTTTTGGAGTATACATATTAATACATTAGTATTTTAAATGTTTTATTTTTTCAAAAGATTAAAAATATAAAATGTTAGGGATATGTTAGTATATAAAAATAATGTCCAAACAAAGACACTAATATAATATTTATAAATAATATAAGATCTATTTAAATAGTTTTATTATTCACTTATATATATATATCATGTTTTTTTTGTATGAATAATAACGAAAATAAATATACTAAGGAGATTATATCATATAATTAAATTTATAATTTATCAAATAAAGTGATCTTTATACATTTAATCAGGAGTTCGTGACTGATGTAGATATTTACGATCAAAAATAAAATGAACAAAATTAGAGATAAGTAATTAAAAAATATTTTAAATAAGAAAAATATTGAATTGCTAATATATTATTTTCTTAATTGTTAAACCTTAACCGATTAGATTAAAAATTATTTTAATTATTTTTTAATATATATTTTTAACTTTTTATTCTTAGATGTAAATGTCAATATATTTATTATTTTCTTTTATTGACTCCAACTCTAGTTACTCGTGGATAGGGGTAGAAATTTCTAGCACGATTTAATAACACGATACAAAGGTTGATTCGAACATAAAATAACCTGATATAATATGATACGATTAATTTTAACCCATTTGTTAAATGGGTGAAATATGACACGATATGATAGTTTAAAATTAATTTGTTAAATTAATTTTTTTAATATTATTTTACATTAAACTTGACACGTACATGACCCGACACAAATAAATTTATTAAATCATATTTGATTAAAATTATATATTTTTATTGATTTTTTTAAGTTAATTACACAATAAATTCACTATAACAAAAAATATTTTTATTAATAAATTAACCCAATATAACTGGCTTATCAAATGAGTCCGTACCATTGAAAATGTTTATTACTCGTACCTTCGAATGTTTGGCGATATCGCTAAAAAGACCAATAGTTTCACTGTTTTTTTTTTTTATCACAATTCATATGTGCCAGTAAAGGTACAACTTTTAACACTTACAATGTATTAGACCACTTTCATTCACTCAAATTTGTGTCGAGTGCGGCTATGACTCTAATATAAAATTTATAAAAAGTTAATTATATATTTTTAATATTAAATAAATATTTTACTTATAATAATATATTGTGTTTAATTTTTTAGGAATGTATTTTAATATGTTATTATATTATCAATAATATTTAATAAACATATAGATAAAAACGATATAAATAAATCATGAACAAAATAGTTAAATATATATATTTTTATTCACGTATTTGTCAAACATTAATTAATTACATCTATATAATTATAGTAGTATATGTTATATAAAAATATTTCTATGCATAATTCAAAAATATTTCATATATTTAATTTATTTTTATGATAATAAAATATTAGTGTCAAATATTATAAATAAAAAAAACATGATAATAAATTTAAAACTAAAGCTATTAAAATTTTCATTCTTATATTCAAAGTTTCTCCTTAACTTTAAATTTTTATTTTCTTTAATATTATATTATATTTTATTAATTTTTTAATATAAAAATTTTAATTTTTTTAATAGTTTTTAGTTTATTTTTATCACTGTTAAAAATTGTTTCATTTTGTCAATTAAAAAACAGATACAACAATTACATAAAATATTTATACTTATTAATCTATATATATTTTTAAATATATTCTAAAATTTAAAATGTTAAATCAAATTTTATTCTTTATAGTTTAATATATTTATTTTATTTTAAATTTTTAACACTTATATATGTATGATATTAATACTTATTAAATTATTATATTTTTATTATAAGTTATAATGTGTTAAATTTATGTTTTTCTTATAACATAAAATAAAAATTGTCTTTAATTGAGAGAAAATTATCATAATTTTTATTTTTTTACTAGATTTATATAACTATATATTTTTTAGTTTTAAATATTTAAATATATTTCTGTATTATATTTAAATTTTTTATACTTTAGTCCTTTTTTTAATATTTTTTTACTTGAATATGGCCGTCAGCTAGGCATAATAACGGCTGGTCATGCAATTAATACCATAACAGAATTAGGAGTTATTCAGTATAGTGCTCGATTTAATTATAAAGTAATTAGTTTTTTTGTACAATTAATTATTATTATTATCATTTTAATTTTTGCATCTTCATTTTTTTTCCGCTTCTAATTTCATGTATGAAGACAATAAGAAACAGCGGCATTCGTAAATGGAAGGAGGTAATCCTGAAGCGCAAGTCTCTTAGAGTCTATCAGATCCGATATTATATCTCTCTTTCCTTCCCCTTCTCTATATCAGATCTCTCTGGCAACGTACTTTTGGGTTTATAATCCGGGTCGGTCCATCATCTGTTGAATCGACCGAAGATCACCAGCTATTGATCGTGTGCGATTGAAATTGTTCCCTTTCGGATCTGATTTGAACTTTTTCGAAGCTTCATACTCGACCCAATCATGAACCCCTTCTCTTCGGGCACCCGCTTGAGGTATGCTTCAATTCACCATTTGGATCGGTGCTCTGAACATATAGGAAATGTGAATATTGATAAATTTATCTAGTTCAGTAGCTCCAATTCGCAATTCAAGAAGATTGGTTCTGGCGCCTATGTATATTACTTAATTGGGAGCGTTCACGATTGAAATCAGCAATTGGTGTGTGCATTAGTCGTTAGATTTTCATTAGTGTAGTTGGAGTTACTGAGTTTAGTTATTTCCTTCTATAATGTGCAGAAGTGGATGACCTAAATGAAATACGTTTTAGGTTTTATTTCTGGAAATTGGTTTTGGGGTGGGAGATTTATGTTGCGGCTGTGTAAGTAAAGGATGCCCTTTATGAACATATACTAAACCCAAGCGGCGATTGGTGTTTGGAATAGTTTCGTAAGATGTACTAGCAGAGTCTTTGCTTTGTGTTTCATCTTGCATAGTTTTGCTTAGCTGGTATAGAGCATTATTGGGATAAACTTAAAGTTCCAAGGGCCAACTTTGAGTTGTAGTTAATTTACATTAATAATTAAGGTATTCTATCGCTAGTTGAGGTTATTTTATGTGATCCCATCCTCCTTGTTCAAAATATGGCCTAATTTTCCTTAGTGTACTTCAGATAGGAGTATGTTCCATATTACTAGAGACCAAGGTTTCTGGTTTTTGTTATCATTTTAAAGAATATATTTCATTGTCTGGTCTTGTACATCCATATATATTGAGTCCTTGCAACTCTTCACTAGAGTGGATTATGAAAGACATCTCTTTACCTGGCTAAAAGTTTATGAGAATAAATCTTGGTACCATAAGTGCATCTTATTCCATTGATGAATGTTGCTTTGTCAATTCAGGGTCTAAGCTACATGATTAGTTTTGATGAATAAGATGGATAGGAAACTCTCTGCTAGTCTGTTTAGGTTTCAATTTGATTAGATGTCTAACTAGTCCACTGGGCTTACTTTTTAATTGGATCTATATCTTTGTTAGACATTCCGAAGTTATATTTGGGATCTTTCTACACGATGGAAACATGAACTCCTACTCCAAGTATTGTTGACGTTGTAATTTATTTCTCTTCAGGAAGTAGCTTTAACTTATATCTCTTCTAGAGAGAAAATAACCATGTACTGATGAAACTTGAAGTTGGTGGAAATTTCACATCCAATGAATGCCACAGATGGTTACAATCATGGTTTAAAAAAACTATCTAAGGCTAGCTCGCCTTAAGGCTGTCTTATAAAAAAATCGCATCAAGGCTAATATTTTTAGTTTTTATTAAGGCTAACAACTCACCTTGCGCCTTAACCGGTTAAAACTTATGCCTCAAGGCTTAAGTTTCAAGGTGTGTAAGGCTTATGTCCCTAAACTTTGATGAAATTGAGTTAAATTGATGGGATTGGAATACAACATCAAGTCTAAGTTATGTTTTAAATGAATCCCATATCATATTCGGCCTTCTCAAGCTGATAAACAAGGAAAAAAACTAAAAAAGTATTGAAAACTTCTTTTTACTCCTACTTCCAAAAGTGTTGTTCCACCATTTTGGCCTATCTGAATTGTTCTTGAGCAACTTCTTCATATCCTAACTCCATTATAAAAAAACTTAGTCCAACCCTTCATTTCTATAGAGAAATATATATTTATATATATCCTCTTGTTTTTCTTAGTTCTTTATAGTTTTCTTTAATTTTTTTTCCATATTGAATATGTTATGAAAGTGTTGATATTGTTTCCAGTCCATCTTCTCTGATTTTTTTCTTCTTCTCTTAATATGGTTGAAAGCTTACTTAAGTGATTTTTTAATTTCATGTTATTCCAAATAGAGAACTAAATTTTGCAGATGATTTTTTTTTGTTACTTTCCTGTAGATTGTTTTAGTTACTGTTTTGAAGTTCTTAATGAGTTACTAAATTTTTTTTTGTGATAAATAATGGCTTGTAGTATTTATTTAATTTTTATATATTTTTCAAAAATTATGCCTAACTTGGTGGAAGTAAAGCGCTTCAAGGCTAGTTTTCGTCTTTTAAAACCTTGGTTACAGTGACTGCCTTCTGATCCAGATATACAGTTCATGGATATTTTTATTGTAGAATTGTTTTATAAATTGGTTTTTATTAACCACACTAGACTTTTGATAAAAACGTAGGAGATTAGATAACAGCCCATGGCGTTAATTATTTCACTTCTTTAAAATGTTCGCATTCATTCCATGAGTTTTCTTTCTGCTTTTATGTTTTCTTTTTTACAGCTGGTGGAGATTCCATATTCTTGCCAGTGTATCTATCCCAAATGAATATTTATCATTGGCCTTCATAATGCCAAATGGACTATAATTATTAATATTTTGGGTGCTTAAATGGTGTGTATTTTCCTTTTCCGTTGCAGGGACATGATTCGGGCTATACGTGCTTGTAAAACTGCAGCAGAGGAGCGTGCAGTTGTAAGAAAAGAGTGTGCAGCTATCCGTGATTCAATAAATGAAAATGATCAAGATTATAGGCATCGTGATCTGGCCAAGCTCATGTTCATTCACATGCTTGGCTATCCCACACATTTTGGTCAAATGGAGTGCTTGAAGTTAATTGCTTCTGCTGGTTTTCCTGAGAAGAGGATAGGTTACCTTGGCCTGATGTTGCTTCTTGATGAGAGACAAGAAGTTCTAATGTTGGTCACGAACTCATTGAAACAGTATCCAATTGTTTGTCAAACATGTTGTTCTTTATTTTTCTTTTCTGGTTTCCCGTTCGCTTTTTCCATAACTTTTTCTTGTGTATTTTCTAAGATGAACCAAAAGAGTCACTCTCCTCTTCCACTTGTGTGTATTTGCATGTTTATATATATTTTATGCAGCAACCTTAACTTGTGTTCAGAGATCTTAACCATACAAATCAGTACATTGTGGGACTTGCTCTTTGTGCATTGGGAAATATTTGTTCCGCAGAAATGGCTCGTGATCTTGCACCAGAAGTAGAAAGACTGTTGCAATTCCGAGACCCAAATATTCGGAAAAAAGTGAGTGTCTCCAATATATTTTATTCTGTACAAGTCCATGACATGTCTACTTAACATATTTTGGTCATATTTGAATTGATTTGTCAATAGGGTCCAGGGCAGATTAGGTCCCTTTGTTTTTTAAAAGGTGCTCGTTAGTCCCTTCATTTTGAAAAAGTGCATCATATGTCCCTTATCTTCTAAAGTTGTAATTAAGTTCAATCTTTAATGAAAGATGATTATTTTGTCATGTGAATGTCACGTGAAATTTAATTGAGAGGTGTTGAGTATCATTTTAGGAACAAAATTTTTCTAGTCAGTTGAACAGTATCCCTTCCATTTTGGAAAATGAAAGTGGTATTGTTCATATAATGAGAATTTTTTTCTCCCTATAATGACATACAATACCACTCACTTAAATGACACGTGAAATCCACATGACAAAAATCTTTTTCATTCGACATTAAACTTATCCGCATTTTTTCAAAACAAAGGACCAATGTGCTTATAATAGAAAGCAAAAGGACATGGGCTGCTCTTGAGAATTTGGAAACATCTGTCAATAATGAAACATAATTCAATTTCGGGTAGGAGTTGTTGTGCTTTTATTTTTGTGTTTTGCTTAACATCAAAGAACTAGATCATGCATTGTTTTTGTCAATTAGACATGAATGTTCTTTTCTTTTTGGATAGATACTGTACGAATCATTTCACATTTACTTTGGTCGATTTTTTCCTCCCTTATTGAATCTTGTTAAATGTCTCATGCTTCTTGATTATAGGCAGCACTGTGCTCCATACGGATCATAAAGAAAGTACCAGACTTGGCAGAAAATTTTATTAACTCTGCTGCTTCCTTACTCAAGGAAAAGCATCATGGAGTTTTAATTACTAGCGTTCAACTTTGTACTGATCTATGTAAAGTCAGTCCGGAAGCCCTTGACTACTTTAGAAAGGTAATTTGACCAGAACCCCTTTTATATTGTGTTTAGCAAGATGAAAATTATATATTCATATCCCACTTGGCCTGTAGTTTAGAAACTTCACTATTATTTATCAACATGACACCTGTCTTATTTTGGATGCTAGTCTCTAGAGAGTCTAAATAGATACACAAAAGTAGATTTGTGCTAAGAAGGTTCTTGTACAATGTTAAATGTTGACCATATTTCTTTAGGGCATCCGTGTAAAATGGCCGAAACACTTTTGTAATGCTCTGACACCATGTAATAAACTTAATGCAGAGGTCCACAGAGGGTCTGGTCAAAACCCTGAGGGATGCTGTGAACAGTCCGTACTCCCCGGAATATGACATTGCAGGGATCACAGATCCTTTCCTCCATATCAGATTGCTAAAGCTTCTGTGTGTTTTGGGCCATGGAGATGCTGATGCAAGCGATTGTATGAATGATATCCTTGCCCAGGTCAGCTGCTTATTTCATCATTCTATCCTTCATGCCTTTTTTATTGCTCTAGTCATCTTACGATTGAATTTATTGCTTTAAAATATTTCTTCCTCATCAATCACGACTAGCATCTGTTCGAGGTGTGTTTGCCTTTGTACGATTGCACAATATTTTGCAATGTATCTTATATGTCTGAATTGCTTGGACCCACTTATAGCATAAAATTAATCCATGCTTCTGCAATATTTTTACCATACAATCATCTTGAATCAATTTTCTTTTCTTTTGCCCATTAAATTTTGTAAGTTAACCACGACAAAAGTATACCCGATGAAGAATAACTATATTACCTTATGAGAGTGTGTGTGGAAGGATTTGTGGCGGTGTCTATTTTTGCATGCTTGTGGTGAGGTTCTGAAAGCAGTTAAAACTACCTTCACCAATGGATATGTAAGAAAGCACACAACAGTGAAAAAAAAAACCAAGATAAGCTAGATAGCTTGCCTCTTTACCTGATCTGACTCACCTAGTCACCTGTCCTTTAGGGTCCTTGTTACCTGTTGCTATCTGATTCTTGATTCATGATACGGTTGCATTTATCTCTATTAGCACTTGCAATTTTCCTTTTGACACTTGCTTTCTCTGGCTACTTGATTATTAAAGTTAGTACAGGACCCTGTTATCATCCTATAGTTTTCTTCCGTTGATGTTGTTTTATCCTTTGGTAACTTAAGGCCTGTTTGGATGCAAAACACTTTTGATAAAAGTAGTTCAAAAATAATGCTTTTTAAAAGTAAGGGGACTTACTTCCAAAAAAAGCCATTGACATTAAAAGCACTTCTTATTTCATTGCCAAACGCATGAAAAGGCACTTGTCATTCTAAAAGCTCTTTCTAGCAGTGCATCCAAACGCGCTATTAATCATGAGAGACATAATTATTTGGTGCTGTTCCAGTGGAAAATGCATGATTTAGGGTCTCCATTTTCTTCTTCTGTTGACCCATTATCTCATTTCGTAGGTGGCAACAAAAACAGAATCAAACAAAAATGCTGGAAATGCAATATTATACGAATGTGTTGCAACCATAATGAGCATTGAAGATAATGGTGGCTTACGTGTGCTTGCTATAAATATATTAGGAAGGTTCTTATCAAACCGGGACAACAATATTAGGTATTCTTTAACTTACGTATGGGTTTTCTTTCATTAAGGAAGCATAAGTGGACTGAGATTTCTTTAAGGGTGTCCAAAATAGATTCTACTTTGAATTTTAATCTTTTCCAAGGTGAGCTTGCTGCTTAACATGGGTCTCTAGCTAAGCAGCTAATATAAATTAAGGCTAACATTAACAAGAGTTGTTTAGTGGTGTTGACCTTATTATTGGTTTAGGTATTTTCTAGTCAAATCGATTTAGTTCATGGTTTTGAAAAATTATTGTGGATAAACTACTGTTAAATATGGAAGTTTTATCTGACTATAGCAGACTCCAAAATTTGGTGCCCTAACCATACATATTCATTAATCATCATGGTAGTCAATGTTTGTAAGGTAAAGTTATGATTCTAATGAGTTTTACACGAAGGCATCCAATAATAGCAGCCAGTAGCATCACGTCAATTTGTATTTTATCAATGATTTGCAGGGGAAAATAGATAAAAGAAGCCCGAGGCATATTTTATTTTGGGACATGTATCTCACCTACATTTTATTCTTTTACAGATACGTTGCATTGAACATGCTTATGAAGGCTATTACAGTAGATGCTCAAGCTGTACAAAGGCATCGGGCAACTATTTTGGAATGTGTCAAGGTATGCTGTGATGTTATTTTTCGTAAATGCCTGAATCGTGCTCAGTGCTACTGCCTTTTCTTTCTTTTCTGGAAGATTGGATACATGATTAATATTTTCATGCAAATTCTTCCTTGGCTGGCTTGGTACTGGTGCTGCAATAGCTACTTGTAGGTCAAGGTTGCTAATGGATTAAAATAGTCTTACTTTATCTTGTTTAAAATTACATATATTATTGCATAGAAATTGCTATTTTATAAAATTTATTTTTCCTTTACCATGCTTGTCCCTTTGCTTCTTCTCGGTTGATGTAGGCAAATTAAGTTTTTTAAGCACGTCTGTGATTAGTGGTTTCTGAATGGAGATTTCATGTTGAATCTGATACAATGTCTTGTTTGTTGGGTCTGCTGTACAATTTGTTTTGAGAATTGAGCAAGTTTTTGAGCTGAGAAGATTACATTCGTTCTTTTTCCTGTCAGGACTTGGATGCTTCAATTAGGAAAAGGGCCCTCGAACTTGTTTATCTTCTTGTGAATGAAAGTAATGTGAAAGCTCTAACAAAAGAGTTAATTGATTATTTGGAAGTAAGTGACCAAGAATTCAAGGGAGATCTCACAACAAAAATTTGCTCTATTGTAGCCAAGTAAGTTGAGCAGTTTGTGATTCTAACATTAAGGACTTGTGTGAAAAATTCTTGATTTTTTTTTATATAGGCATGCTGTTTTTAAGCTATTGAAGTTAGTATTGCTTCCTTTGGGGAAACAAATATGTCTTATTCTAATGCACTTGCTGCTGTCTATAAAACATGGTAGACTGCGTTTAGACTGGGTTCAGAAGCCTTTGCTATCAATAACTTGGTGTGATTTTGAGGTTACTTTTGTTGATCTCCACCAATGGAGGCATTTTTTTAACATTCGATTTATTTTATAATCACGTTGATGCTTCTTTCCGGCTTTTTCCTTCTTTGTTGAACAGATCTTAGAAGACCTTTTTTCCCCACTTAACTATCATAAGAATGTTGGGAGTGAAATTTCCCAGAAATTTATTATAATTGTTTCCAGTAATTATCTCATGTTTGTGTTTTCATAGGTTTTCCACTGAGAAGATCTGGTACATCGATCAGATGCTCAAGGTTTTGTCAGAGGTATATTCTAATTGACCATGTGAATCATAAGAATTTGTCGCCCTTGTAAGACTTATTTTTTGTAAACCCAAGGACTTATGATTCATTACTCGGTCTTATTTGAATTACATTAACTATTCGGAAAAGCTAGGCAGATGTATGGTAGTGCTTTCAACTACTTCTATAAGTCCTATGTGAAGAAATTATTGAATAAGAAATATTAGTACGGGTGGTACTTTTCTCTGCTCTTTAGTAGTCCATAAAGTGAACCTTCCCTTTGTGCTCTTGCAGAAAGATGACATGTTTTATTTTTGTCAGTCTACAGTTCTTTTCATTGGTGCAGAAACTTGAAGACACTAAAGCAAAACCTAACTTGTGCTTGTAATATTGATTATCTCCAAAAAAGACTTGACTGAGTCACGTTCTATACCATGCATTAAATTTTCCATTCACAAAGTCTCAGTCAAATATACGTTCTCACCCCCTCCTAAATCCACTTCCTCTTTAAGTTGTGTTTAAGAGAGCATAATAGTGTCTTAAATTGAATGAAGAACTAACTAGTGGAGGCTGTATGGACAGAAATATTTTCAGAGGCTTGACAGTACTGGATGCCAAAAATGAAGACGAAAAAATCTAGGGAAAATAACAACTCTAGCATCACTAAAACTCCTAACAACAAAATAGCACCCTTAACACTAAACAATATCCCTCTCATTTCAAGAGTGGGTTTTATTTTGGTTGTTATGAGTTTTAAGGGAATTATTTGTGGTAATTTCCCAAAAAACCTACTCAATAACACAGGATATATTTCTTTCCCACTTGTCAAATTGTTGCAATTTATAAGCACATACATGTCTATGTTCGTAACTTACTTTTTTATACTTGCCAATTTCAGCTTTTTCAGCACTTCAATTTAAAAAACTACTGATCTTTGTGCTTTTCTTAGTGATAGGCCACAGGTTGGTTTTACTTATTCTAGACGTAAGAGTAAATCAGGTATTACTTCAATAAGTGTTGAAGTGTAATTTTGGCTGAAATGTATGAATTGTGCACATGAGGTGAGGAAGTTTGTTAGAGAATTTAGTTTATAATTCTGTTAGAGGAGAGAAAATGAGAAGAAGGGTTATAGGCAGCGTGAACTAATCATTTATATTGAGCTGTGTCTATTAGGAGAGAACCAAAACTCTCGAAAGCTTGACTAGTAGACTGTTTTGATTAATCATTAAATATTACAAAAATTCAGAATTTTGTCCATTATTTCCCTGTTAACTATTCTGAATTATATCAAATTGGTATTAAAGCACTAACTTGGGAAGATGACTCCTAAGAATGTTGCTCAACGCTTGGATACAATGGAAGAGGTGGTTGGAGCCGTACAAGAAGAGCTCCACTGTGAGTTGGGTAGTTTGAAAGATGAGTTGCTGAACGTGAATAAACGACTGGATCTTCTCATTAAGTTCCAAGAAGACTCAACTTGAATTGCTTCATCGTCGTCTTACAAATTGAAGGAAGGTGTGGTGCTCACTCTGATGATGGTAGATTCTCAGGGAAACAATGGCATTACGATATTTTCAAGTTCTCGATAGGATTTTTGATTCCACAAATTAGAGATGTTGGTGTTTGATGGATCAAATCCAAATGGTTGGATTATGAAATCAGAACGATACTTAAGTCTTCAATGATTCAATAATGAAGAAAAATTAGAAGTGGCAATTATTAACTTTGAGGGTGATGCCTTGCTATGGTTTCAATGGGAAAATAAGAAGAGATCCATAATTTTATGGGAGGAGATGAAGATGTTGATTCTGAAGCAATTTTGTTCCGCCTAAGTTGGAACTCTTCATGAATAGTGGTTAGCTCTCGAGCAAGATGGTAATGTTCGAGACTATCGATAAGTGTTTTTTGAATTATCAGCTCCCCTAGATAATGTATCTGATGAAGTTGCCTTGGGTAATTGATGCAGATAGAAAGTTATAATATACAACTAATTGCTAAAACTAATTTCCTTTTTTATTTTCTGTTATAACCGAATAACAATATACATGGTAGCAGTATGTGTCTGAGTGATGGGTGAGGCACATGAGAATTAGTTAGGCTGGGTGAGTGCGCGTGATTGTATGAAAACGGTTAGGCTCAAGGCCTATAAAATTCGTGTATGACCACAGCCAAGAATCACTTGATTTTACCCAATTCTCAGTATTTATTACAGTATTAATTTTATAATTCACTCTAAGAACAACCGAAGAGTTGCTCTTGTTAATCAATACAAATATAATTACCCTATTCTTGTTCTGATTCTTGCATTACATCAGAAATTAGTATCAGAGCTTGGTTTGGACTGCAAATAGATGGTGACATCCGGTAACCAGACCATTGGTGACGACATTGATGAGGCGAAGAATCTGTGTGCTGTGATGGCTGGCCTTGAAAGTCGCTTTGAGCAGAGGATTGCGGAGGTGTCGCGAGACTTTCAACAATTACTCCTACGCACCAGCACCCAAATCCAAACCCAGTTGAGCGAGATTCAGAGGCAGGCTAAATCGTGAGGGAAGAAGGATCTTCACGATGAACATTCATCGCACCTACCATCTCATCGCGTCCCTGAGTTTCCTCACCATCGCGTCTACCCAGACTCGGATGATGGCCTCGCAACACCACCAGACGTGAACCCCATAAATGTTGGGTTCGATGGAGGCACTGCTACCTGGATGGGTAGCAACCGCGAGAGAAGATTCGAGAAGAACAACACGGGTAACAAGCCATTCGACAACGTGAGAGGCCATTATGCAGATTGTTTTAATTTCCTTCATGAGCGGCAATCCTATGGTAAGCAGGACTACCGACTTACCGTGGACCTGCCTATTTTGTGGGCCATTCTCACATGGAAGAATTCTTGGATTGGTTGGCTGTTGAATTTTTTTTCGATTATACGAAAATATAAGAAAAGCAAAAAGTAAAATTAGTCGCTTATAAACTCAAAGGTGGAGCCTCTGCTTAGTGGGAACACATTAAAAATGAAAGGAGGTTGAGAGGAAAGGCACCAATCACCTCTTGGGAAAGAATGAAGAAATTGATGGTGCAACAATTTTTACCAGCTGATTATGAACAGCTTCTTTACCAGCAATATCACCAGTGCTAGCAAGGAAGGAAAAGTATCACTGAATACACTGAAGAGTTCATAAGGCTTGGCTTGCGAGCCAACATGTAGGAGCGAGAACCCCAGAAGGTTGCTAGATATGTGCATGGTCTAAATTCTCCTATTAGAGAAAGACTAGGATTGAGCCAAACCTTGTGGTCTATCAACCAAGCCAATAGCATGGCATTGAAAGTGGAAAACCAACTAGCTAGACAGAAAATCCACACCCTTTGGGTCTTGTTTTAGTGACTCTCTTACCAGTAAAAATTCAAGTGGTTTCACCTTAAAATTCATCCCATCGGTCACTACAGAACCCACACCAGTTCCAAAAACATCCATCCCCAAATCCAACAACCCAAACAACTCACTTCCAAAACCTAACGTCTATGCCAAACCACTACCTATTAAATGTTTTAGGTGCTATCAGTAAGGGCACAGATCTAATGAGTGTCCACAAAAGCGCACAACTAATTTGGTCAATGAATTTGAGCATTCAGATGATGAGTTTGACCCATTATCTCTAGACGACCTGGAAGGAGCACAACCTACTGAAGGTGATGAGGGTGACAGGGCTTTGAGCTGCATAGTGCAGAAGGTGTTTCTATCACCAAAATAGCCACCACCATCACAAAGATATGCCATTTTCAACATAAGGTATGTGACATTATTATTGATAGTGGTAGTATTGAAAATATTGTCTCACACACACTGGTGAAGTCTTTAGGATTGAACACTCAACCATACTCCTATCCCTACAAAATAGGATGGATTAAGAAAGGGAGTGACGTTAAAGTACAAGAGGTGTGTAGGGTACCATTTTCTATTGGAAAATTTTACAAAGATGAGATGCATTGCGATGTGGTAGAAATGGATGCCTGTCAAATTCTTTTGGGAAGACCCTGGCAGTATGACGTAGATGCAATACATAAGGGCAGGCCAAACATCATCATTTTCACTTGGAAAGGTACCAAGATAGCCCTACTCCTTGCAAAGGAAAACTTCCCTAATCTTACCAAATCCAAAATGCTTCTTAACTGCAAACCCAACGAATTTGATAATGAAATCAGAAGGGCTAAAGTGGTTCTAGCATTAGTGGCCATGGAACAATAGCCAGTCACTCATGCCATCCCTGACGCTGTTACATAATTACTATCTACCTACACTGACCTTACATCAACTTACCTACCAACCACCTTACCACCATTAAGAGATATTTAGCACCATATAGATTTCATACTAGGCTATAATCTGCCCAATTTATCCCACTACCGAATGAACCCTAAAGACCTTGAGCTATTACAAGAGATAGTAGAAGACCTCTTGGATAAGCATCTCATCCAGGAAAGCAAGAGTTCATGTGCTGTGCTTGCACTACTTGTACCCAAGAAGGATGGTGCAATGAGGATATGTATTGACAGTAGGGCTATTAACAAGATCACGGTCAAGGATAGATTCCCTATTCCTAAGTTGGAAGATATGCTTGACAAGCTACAAGGTTCCACTGTCTTTTCTAAGCTTGATCTTCGCAATGGGTATCGCCAAATTCGCATAAAAAAGATGAGTGGAAGATAGCTTTTAAAACCAAAGAAGGCATGTATGAATGGTTTGTCATGCCATTCGGGTTATGCAATGCTCCTAGTACCTTTATGAGATTAATGCATCACGTTTTGAAGCCTCTCAATGGTACTTCTATAGTCATGTATTTTGAGGATATCCTAATCTATAGCAAGAACCCTAATGAGCACCTAGAACATTTGCAAGCTATCTTGGAAATATTGAGGTAACATAAGCTTTTTCTCAACCTCAAAAAGTGTGAGTTTATGACCACCAGACTCCTTTTCTTGGGATATCTTAAGGTTCATAAAGGATTTCAGTTCAATTGTAGCACCCATAACCAATTGCCTCAAGAAAAATTGTGTACAACCCTAGTCCTAGCTCTGCCAGATTTTGATAAAGTATTTGAGGTTGAAACAGATGCATCCATGGTGGGAATTGGAACAGTATTATGCACACTATAAATGGTTCACCTATGACAAGGAATTCTACGTTGTCATTCGAGCCCTCAAGCACTGGGAGTATTATCTCATTTCAATGGAATTTATCCTTCACAGTGATCACTCGGCACTCAAATTGATCCACTCCCAGAAAGACATCTCAAGAGCCCATACTAGGTGGGTCATCTACTTCCAAAGGTTTACTTATGTATTTAAGCACAAAGAGGGATAATTCAACAAAGTCGTTGATGCACTTAGTCGGAGGCACATCTTGTTGACTACCTTCCAAACTGAAATTACCAGTTTTGACACCCTTCTTGAAGTATATATGACAGATGAAGATTTTGCAGCTGTCTGGACCTAATGCAACAACCATGAACCTGTACATGATTTCTATTTGCAAAATGGGTATCTCTTTAAAAACCATACTATTGGTGGAGGAAAGATTCTATTGGCCTCACCTACGGAGAGATGTAGCTAAATTTGTGCAGCAATGCTCTATCTGCCAAAGAGCTAAGGGAGGTAGTCAAAACACTGGCCTATACTCTCCTTTGCCAGTTCCTACAACCATTTGGGAGGATCTTAGCATGGATTTCATCCTCGTGCTATCGGTTAGCAAAAGAGGTCTTTGATGTTAGCAACATAGCAACTATCTTCTTTCGAGACATTGTCAGGCTGTATGGCATTCCTAAAACCATCACTTCTAATCGTGATGTGAAGTTCATAAGTCACTTTTGGAAAGAGTTGTGGCGCAGGTTTGATACCAACTTGAATTTTAGCAATGCCTATCATCCACAGACAGATGGGCAAACATAAGTACTCAATAGAACCATAGGAAACGTGCTTAGATGGGCAAACTCATGAAAAACCTCGAGAATGAGATTTGTATCTTCCCCAAATTGAGTTTGCCTTCAATAGAATCACAAACAGCACCACCAATCACTCACCCTTCTCAATTGTTTACACCAAAGTACCTAACTTCAGTATAGATTTGCAAGCTATGCCCAACCCAAAGAGCAAAGCTGCTAGCGTATGGGTTGCTGATTGTACTCAATTCCACCAAAAAATCCTAGAGCATATCGAGTAGATGAATGCATAGTACAAATTGCAAGCTGATCAGCATTGTAGGCCTATGCATTTTCAAACTGTTGAACATGTCATGATGCACCTCAACAAACACAGGTTATCACAAAGCAATTGTTCCAAGCTTCAGCTCAAAAACTATGGCCCTTTCAGAATTCTTAAGAAAATTAACGACAATGTTTATGCCATCGATTTCCCTGAAGACCAGAATATTTCCAAGACATTCAACGTAACAGATCTTCGCAAATACTACCCTATAGACGTAGCTGATGTGGTCAATCTGAATTCAAGGACGAATTCTGTTGAAGAGGACTATGATGTAGATAGAAAGTTGCAATCTGCAACTAATTGCTAAAACTATTTTTTTCTTTCTGTTATAACTGAATAACAATACACATGGTGACAGCATGTGTGTGAGTGATGGGTGAGACACATGAGAATTAGTTAGACTGTATGAGCGCCCGTGAGTGTATGGAAACGATTAGGCTTGAGGCCTATAAAATCCATGTATGACCACAGCCAAGGATCACTCTGATTTTACCCAATTTTTAGTATTTCTCATAGTAGTAATTTTGTAATTCACTCTAAGAACAACCGAAGAGTTCTTGTTAATCAATACAAATATAATTACCTTTCTTGTTCTTGTTTTGATTCTTCCACTACATTAGAAATTATGTGAATGGGTTGAAACCAGAGCTGAGAATTTTGGAGCCAAGTAATTTGGGCCAGGCTATGGAATTGGTCGAAAAGATAGAGGACAAACAGATACTAGAGTTTTTGCGTAGGACAAGTGGGAGTCTGGGTCATTCTCAAGATGGGTGGGTGTTGGGCACTTCGCGATCGAATGTGGGGGGTGGCGTTGCCGTCGGAAAGCCATACGGCGAGGTCAAAAGGTTGTCTGATTCGGAACTACAGAAAAAAAGAGAGCTCTATTTTCGGTGTGATGAGAAACAAGGACCTGGGTATCGTGGCACGAAGAAAAAGACGAATGTACTGTTGACTCACGACATCAAGGAGGGAGAGACTATGGAGGACGAATTGTTGAGCCCTGTAGAACCAATTTTGGAGGCTGCTAAAATTAATCAAATGGTGGAGGTTTCTCTCAATTTATTGGTGGGATTTACGACATCAAAGACCAAAGACCATGAAAATAAGAGGGCTGATCTGCAATCTGGAGGTGGTGACGCTAATTGACCTAGATGTAACCCACAATTTCATCTCTATGGAGCCTATGAATCAATTAGTGCTCCTTGTTGCCAAAGCTGAGAATTGTGGGTCGACAATGGAAACGGAAAAAAGATATATCTCTACACTTGCAAGGAATTCAGATCATTGATGATTTTCTACCACTGGAATTGGGAAGTTCGGATGTAATCCTTGGAATTCAATGGCTAGAAACTTTGGGCACAACTCAGATAATTTGGAAAGAAAAATTAATGAAATTCAGGTTAGGCAATGAAATTGTTACCTTGTGTGGGGACCTATCTCTTGGGAAAACATTGGTATCTTTGAACGCAATGTTGAGAACCATTAAACATGAGGGGATTGGAATTTTAGTGGGGCTCAACCGAATGGATGTCACTAGCAAAAACAATTTAGAAGTGCCTCAGTTCCTACATCACGTTTTAGTGGAGCATGAAGCTGTGTTTAATATGCCATCGGGTCGTGGTCGTGGGCACTCTATTGTGTTTAAGGAGGGCCATCCACCGACAAGTGATCGCTCTTATCGTTATCCCTATGTTCAGAAGGATGAGATTGAGTGACTGATCAAAGAAATGTTGGTTGTTGGTTTTTAGAGATTAATAACAATCCTTATTCGAGTTCTGTCTTGTTAGTAAAAAGAAAGATGGATCTTGGCGGTTTTGTGTAGACTATAGAGCTTTGAATAAGGTGATGTGCCTGATAAGTATCCAATTCTTGTGATTGATGAATTCCTCGATGAACTAAACAGAGCATAGGTGTTTTCAAAGCTTGATTTGAAATTAGGTTACCATCAGATTAGGGTCAAGGATGAAGATGTATCCAAAACAACTTTTAGAACTCATGATGGCCATTACAAGTTTCTGGTGATGCTTTTCGACCTCATCAACATTCCAACCACATTTCAATCCCTTATGAATGAGGTGTTTCGTCCTTATCCCAGAAAATTTGTTTTAGTTTTCTTTGATGACATTCTTAATTATTGTGTTACTAAGGAGGACCACTAGCATCATTTGCTGTAGGTTTTGGATGTGCTACAAATAAACAAACTATACGCCAATCGTAAGTAATGTGAGTTTGACGAAACTGAAATTGCTTACTTGGACATGTCACCCAAGTAAAATCCAATCCATGGTTTCTTAGTCACCACCTACCCAACGAAGGAGTTATATGGTTTTTTGGGATTGACAAGCTACTATAGAAAATTCGTAGCTGGGCACGCCAGAATTACTTTGCTATTGACAAAACAGTTAAAAAATATAAATTTGGATGGAATGATGAGGCATGGAAGGCATTTGAGGAACTGAAGAGAGCTACGATTATAGTACTTGTGCTAGCTATGCTAGATTTTTATCAATCCTTCATCATTGAGACAAATGCTTCAGGATTTGGATTAGGGGCAGTACTCTTACAAGGTCAATGACCAGTAGCATTTTTTAGCCACACTCTAGGTCCTCAAGCTCATTTGAAGTCAATTTATGAGAAAGAATTGATGGCCATAGTATTTGCTATAGTGAAGTGGCGACCCTATCTACTCAGAAGGCGTTTCATAGTAAGAGCTGATTAATAGAGCTTAAAGTTCTTATTAAAACAACGGATTGTGGGGGTGGAGTATCAGAAATGGATTACTAAACTTATGGGGTATGATTTTGATATGCAATACCATAGTTGAGCCGTTATTAGAGTGATTGATGCTCTTTCTCGTATCCCAAAAGAGGTGGAATGCTTAGTTTTACAAGTTCCCTAGTGGCACCATTAGTATATCTTACGAGATGAACTGGCCAAGGATGAGTTTCTAAGAAGATTGAGAGAAGACATAACTTCGAACACTCAGCAAAATGTTGGTTTTGTTGGGAACAAGGAGTTTTGTATTATAAAGGTTGCCTAGTAATAACACGAAACTCAAAACTTATTGCAACCATTATTGAAGAGTTCCTTAATTCCCCGATTGGAGGGCACTTTAGAGAGTTTAAAACTTACCAACCGATTGCAGTTGAGTTATATTGGGTTGACATGCGTAGATATGTCATCAAATATGTACAAAATTGCACAATTTGTCAATAGAGCAAGTATCTAGCAATCACTCTAGCTGGGTTACTCCAACCTATTTCTTTGCCTGCTTAGATTTGGGACGAATTCACTATTGACTTCATTGAAGGATTGTTGCGTTCTAAGGGGTGGACACTATAATGGTGTTAGTGGATCTATTAAGCAAGTATGCTTATTTATATGGTTGAAGCACCCTTTTACTACTGTGTCATTTGCTGGAATGTTTGTTAAAGTAATCAGGTTTCACAGGATTCGTCAATCCATCATTTTTGATCAAGAACGAGTATATTTTGAGCCATTTTTTGAGTAAGTTGTTTGAGTTACGAGGCACAACCCTTAAGCACAACACAATGACTCATCCTCAATTTGATGGGCAGATAGAGGTGGTCAATAGATGTCTGGAGACTTATTTGTATTGTTTTGTTTCGAAGAAGCCTTGTACATGGGCTAAATGGTTGGTATGGACAGAATATTGGTACGACACTTTTTCCACTCTTCCATACAATGTACTCCTTTTCAGGCTCTTTATGGTCGTGACCCTTCTCATCTGCTTCGATATGAGCGTGGCACGGCCTTGGTTTCATCAATAGATCAAATGTTGGAGGACCGAGACACAATTGTGGATGACCTACTGAATGCATTTACTAAGGGCTCAACAAAAGATGAAATTTTGAGCCGACAGTAAAAGGCACAAAGAAAAATTTGTTGTGGGAGATTTAGTCTTTTTGAAGTTGAAACTGTATAGACAACGTTCCATAGCTCAGAGTATGAGAGGTTGGCTACTCACTTCTATGGACCCTATAAGATGATTCAGCGCGTTGGCAAGGTTGCCTATAAACTGGAGCTTCCCACTATGGCCAATATACATCCTGTTTTTCATATTTTATAATTGCGACTTGCTCGTGGGGGTAACTGACTCATCTCCTATGCTTCCACTGCAATTGACTTCCAAACTTGTATTAATAGTGGAACCTGAATTGCTGATGGGAGTACCTCCTAAGGCTCAAGGACAACTTGGTGATGTGGAACTATTACTAAAATGGAAGACACTGCCTGAGTTTGAAGCAATCTGGAAAGATTTCTACATGATACAGAAACAATTTCCTGAGTTTCACCTTGAGGACAAGGTGAATGTTTGGGCCCTTGGGGGGGATGGTATGCCACAGGTTTGTTTTAAAGCTAAGGGCAAATCAGTTATTATCTCAATAAGTGCTGATGTGTAATTTTGGCTGAAATGCATGGATTGTGCACATGGTGTGAGAAAATTTGTTAGAGAATTTAGTTTATAATTCTGTTAGGGTAGAGAGAACGAGAAGAAGGGTTATAGGCAATGTTAAGGGAGAGGGGATGGTAACTAATCATTTGTATTAAGCTGTGCTCATTAGGAGAGAACCGAGCCTCTCGAAAGCTTAGCTAGTAGACCGTTTTGATTAATTGTTAAATATTGCAAAACATTCAGAATTTCCTCCATTATTTCTCTGTTAACTAATCTGAATCATATCACTTAGTAGGCTGGAAACTTTGTGAAGGATGAAGTATGGCATGCTCTTATTGTTATCATAAGCAATGCTTCTGATCTCCATGGGTATACTGTCAGGGCATTATACAGAGCATTCCAAGCATCAGCTAAACAGGTGATTTCCAGGAGATTATCTTCTAGTATTTTTTTTGAAGGATTTCATGTTTTGATGGACTAATTGAAATTACTTTTCCAGGAAAGTCTTTTCCGAGTGGTAGTCTGGTGTATTGGAGAATATGGTGACCTGTTGGTAAATAATGTTGACATGCTTGATATAGAGGATCCAATAACAGTGAGTGCATCATTCTCTCTGTGTTTCATTAACTTTTGAATGCAGTTAGCTATTATCACGTTCAATTAAGACTTTCAAAGTGCAATTTGTTTTTCTGAGCCTTTCATTTGTTAAGATTATCATAAATTGTATCCCTTTTGATTGTGAGGCATAGGAGTTCTATCTGATTGTAGAAAGTTTGATTTCAGGTCTATTGCTTTCTGCTTTTTTCGAAAATTTCAAGATGAACTTGGTTTCTGTGCAGGTGACAGAGTCTGATGCTGTGGATGTTGTAGAGATTGCAATAAAGTGCCATACATCGGATGTCACCACCATAGCAATGGCTTTGATTGCTTTGTTGAAACTTTCTTCACGTTTCCCATCATGTTCAGAGTATGTTAACTTTTTTTTTGTTGCTTTATTTCTTGTTTGGTTTAATTAAATAATTTTACTCGTAGTCTTTGGATAATTCATTTCTAGTGGTTCTCTTCTTTTTTTAGGGGAGATTGATGTCAAAGTATCATCCATGTTTATTCTGCTTGCTTCATTTTTTACTTTTGTATTTTTTTATTTTTATTGAAGTTTCATTTCTTACTTGAGTAACCTAATGTTTGGACTATATTCCAGCTTTAAGCATTTGTCATTATTATGAACCCTCTCATATAAATCTAAAGTCTTTATCATCTGGGTTAATATAATTTCCTTCTCGTAACATTGTAGAAGGATAAAGGATATAATTGCTCAATACAAAGGAAGCCTTGTTCTTGAATTGCAACAAAGATCCATTGAATTCAATTCTATTACCAGAAAGCATCAGAATATTGGGTATGAGATGAAATGATTAAGTATGGGAGAACTTGAATCTCCATTCCACTCCCTGTTGTTTCATCCTTATCACCATTCTTTTGGTTATATACTTCAGTTTTGTTCTCATTTGCAGGTCTTCGCTGGTTGAAAGGATGCCAGCTCTTGATGAAGCAACTTTCTTTAGTAGGAGGGCTGGTTCCATGCCACCTACTGCTTTGAATCCCTCTATGGCTTCAATTAATTTAACAAATGGAGTTTCCAAAGTTTCTGCTGCTCCTCTAGTGGATTTGTTGGATTTTAGCTCAGATGATGTACCAGCACCTAGCTCTTCTGGTGGTGATTTTCTTCAGGATCTTCTTGGTGTTGATTTGGCACCAACTTCTAAACAATCGGGTTAGTTTTTAATTTTATAATTGATATCTGTCCAATATTAGCTCTGTTAGTTGGACTGTGGTCCATATTTGTACTTTCTCGTAATATATATGACATTGAGCAACATTCATGACTGCTGTGCGGCATTCATGTATCTACGTGTAACATTACATGTAGAGGTGTTGGGCAACATACCATACCCCATGTATGAGAGGAGATCAATTCTCTGTATGTCCTGAAAGAACAAAACTGAAGTGAATATTTATGTTTGTTTCTTTGATATCTATTTTTAAATGTCCTGCTGAAGCATTTGAGTTTGACACAAGAGAAGTGGTTATATTTTCCAGAACATGGCCTTCTTTTTCCTGTTCTTAAAATTTATATCCAAATGCTTTTATGAATGATCTCATAGTAGACAACGCGCACTCACTATTAAATGGGATTTGAAGGTGGAATATGATACTACGTGTGTATCTTTCTGTTTCTAGTTGATGAGACTGGTTTTCTCTTTTAAATTTTTTTCATGGTTTTCCATCATGTAAGTGTATCTGTTAGCTCATATCACTTTGAATGTTCATACATTATTTCCTTACTAATTTTTTTACGCCCATCTGGATTACTCTTATAATTTCTCCACTTAATAGTAATATTATTAGTATCTATGAACCGTGAAAAAAATAAGTGATCTCATGTTATTAACTAAGTTAGGTTTAATCCAAAAAAAAAAAAAACACACACACACACTATGTAAGTTAGGCCATGCATTTATTTATATTTTTCCTCACATGTTCAGGAACGAATTTCGCTCCCCAAAATGGCACCAATGCTCTGCTGGATCTTTTGTCAATTGGCACAACTTCTGCACCAAGCAGCACATCAACTCCCGATTTGCTTTTATCTATTCAAGATATCAAGCGAGCTTCTCCATTGGAGGGACTTTCATCTTCATTGTCTGCCAAACCCACTTCTGCGGGAGTTGCTCCTGTCCTTGATTTGTTGGATGGCTTAGCAGCCAACCCAACAGCCCCTGGTACACTTTTGAGAAAAGAAGTT
The DNA here is from genome assembly GCA_033030585.1 of Hippophae rhamnoides. Taxonomy (NCBI): domain Eukaryota; kingdom Viridiplantae; phylum Streptophyta; class Magnoliopsida; order Rosales; family Elaeagnaceae; genus Hippophae; species Hippophae rhamnoides. The sequence continues at coordinate 20,355,101 of CM065438.1, read as the reverse complement.
AATTTGTTGGATGGCTTTGAAGTAAATTAGGAATTCTTAAAAATATATAATTGATTTGATGGTTCTCTATTTTTATGAACAGAAAACAATGGGTCAGCTTATCCACCAATAGTTGCTTTTGAGAATAGCTCCTTGAGGATTGCATTCAACTTTTCAAAGCCTCCTGGAAACCCACAAACAACGTTGGTAAATGCAACATTCACGAATTTGTCCTTGGATAACTACACTGATTTTATTTTCCAGGCAGCAGTTCCAAAGGTGATTCTGAAAATATATTGTTAAGAATTAATGACATGTTTATTTTTAAAATATGTTGAGCTTATTGTTGGTACATCCTCATCTAGGTGAGTAGATGCAATTCCCACGTTTATTTCTTTTTGTTTTTGTTCTAAAGTTGCAATTTTTGTTGCCTTTCTCTCATTGCTCATGTGGAAAACCTGAGTTACTTGTAGTGCGAGCTTATTCGTGATCTTTTTTCATCGTATATTTTCTTTTTTTCTTTCCTCTTATTATAATTCATGATCTTTTTTCATTGTATAATTTCTTTCTTCTTTCATCTTATTATTATTATCCACATACAAGTCTTTTTCAACATTCGATCTCTATTGTTGATTGATAATCTATTGAAGTAAAATCTTGTAAAAAATTATCATTGTCTTCATTGGCGCATATCTTGTTGACCTCAAGTCAATGTTTTGATGTATTTTGTGTTTTTTATCCACAGTTTCTTCAACTGCATTTAGATCCAGCCAGCAGCAATAGTCTACCGGCGAGTGGTAAAGGTCCCATCACGCAGAATCTGAAAATTACTAACACTCAACATGGGAAGGTACCCAATTTTTAGTTATTTTTTTATTAATGGGGATAGTATGTTTTGGATTTCATAACAATGCATGAGAGTAAATATTTGTACGTTGGTTTTCCTCGATATTAATAGCATAGTATAATCTACTTCTTAAATAGAATTTCATTTTTAACCCCCTTCATGCGGTACGCCCACATTTATATATATAACACAAATATTTTTTTGAGGGGATTAAAAATGAAATAATGTGAAGTACTGGGTTATATAAAAACCGGAGAGTTTTACGTATTTTTATTTTATCTACTTATTTATTTATTTGCCCTTTTGCGTCTATATATGTAATTGGTTATTTACTATCACCTTTTTGTAAGTCTGTCTTATTAGTCCATTGCTGATTCTATTTCTTCATTGAAGTCATTTTTCTAAGAACTTAGACTGAACAAGATGGGAGTTCCTCCATAGGGAAAATCTCTTGGTCCATTTTATTAAAGGAGATTGTTTCTTATTTGGTACTTTATGAAACTCCTTGTCATTTCAGTCTAATTCTAGTATCTATTACCGTGTCATTACTTAGGAGAAGGAAGGAATCATGTTTCTGGTATCATAGACATTACATGCTCAATGGCCAAAGCTCATTTCAATGTACTATAGCCTATTGGGATGCGCTTAAAAAGTTATGATCCTGAATATCATAGAGTTACCTGTTAATCATGAAGTAACATCATATTCGTGATCTATAATTTGATACCCAATTCAATGAGCTGAAAATTATTTTATATTACTGAGAAATTTTCCACCTATACGTCATTGTATGTTTTGCAATTTAATAATCTAATCATTTGAACTTTGTACAAAAATACATTTGTGTAATGACTTGGAATAATTCAGTTTCTGCCTCTCTAGGTTTTTCTCCCTTATTCTTTGAAAGAAAAACACTAACCAAATTCATTTATTTTCAGAAATCACTTGTCATGCGCATAAGGATAGCTTACAAGGTTAACGGCATAGATAAGTTGGAGGAAGGACAAGTCAGCAATTTTCCAAGTGATTTATGAGATTTTGTGGTCTTCAGAAATTCTCGAGATGTTACGATGACTTGTTCTCAGTGGCTGCAGTGGATGTGCCAACCTTTTTTGGTTGTTATCCGGTGGGTATGCTCATTGGTAGTATACTTTGTAGCAATCGTGACTGATTGTGCTCGGCCTCGGGTATGCTTCTTCCTCTTTTCCCCGCCTTCACAATTTTTTCCCTTTTAGGTGTGGTTGGTGTAAATTACTTCAAATTAATGATTCCCTTTCCAGAGTTGTGGGAACAGAGAGGATAGATCATTGTTCATATTGAAGACTCAAGGTCATGTTTCTCTGTTTTAAAGTTTGTATTTTTGGTTACCTTATTGCTAGGGTTGCTAGCAGTAGTTGGATTCAAATCAAATTGAAAACTCAGTGATGTGGTAGTATATTCAAGTTAAATTGATGTAACCCTCAATGTTGATGAAATGTAAGATTGATTACATATGATTATTGAGTTATATGATATTATGATTTCATATTAGTTAAAATTCGGATGATTTTTTTACATATTATGACAAAAATGATCTTAATTTTTATTGATAAATTATAATTGAATTTTGATTGAATATTTGTTCAACTTGGTTGGCAAGAATTAAATATTTGTTTAATTAATCGAAGTTTGATCGGCCTAGTGATTCTATTCGACGGAGCAGTGTTATATACAGTTTCAATTAAATTAGATTGTTGTTTAATTGATAGGAATTTTATCGACAAGTGATCCCCCACTTGTCAAATCTGAATTGAACACATATCTAACTAAATTGGATTCAAATGATTGTAATTTGATTGATAAGTGGTCCCATTTATCGAAGTTGAGTTAGACACGTCAAAGTGAATTGTAAGATAACTAGATAAATATTCAACTCATCGAGTTTCACGATAACTCGTTGAGTTGAATTAAACACGTATTCAACTCACATAATTTCAATTACTAGTCGAAATTTATAGCAATTTGCTGGAGTCTAATTAAATACTTGCCTAACTAGTCATTATCTTAAGAACATATTATTAATCTAACTTATCGTTAAGTGGACAAGTATCCAACGTGCTAGAATTCACCTCAACCTACCGCAAATTTAGTCGAACTTCACTTGTCTTTCAGTCATCGTTTTCTAACTTTGGTGTTTTAGCAATTCTGTCATTTTTGGCAATTGCTATAAAGGTGAACAATGACATATCTTGCATCTGTTAATGAAACTTGGACTCAAAAATGAGATTTTAAATTGTTCTGATTTTTTAGAATATTACAACTTTTCTTTTTCTTTTTACATTTTTTTTACAATCAATGACAACAAATTTTTTTTTTCTTTATCCCCAAACCTTGAGGGAAGGTTTATCTGCTAAAAGTTTTTCTTTTTTTAATCTTGATTTCGTTATTTTAGTGAGATCTCTTTTTACTTTTTTAACAAAACTTGCTTCTCATCTTCATGATTCTTTTTTTATCCTATCTTTGAATTATATCAAAGTTTCTTATTTGACAACAAATTTATTTATATACAATAATTGGATTGTTACGATTATAATTGTAAAAATATATTTCATTCTATTAAACACTTAATAGTTAAATGATTCTCGATTTATTAATATTAGTCTCCTATCAAAAACATTATTTCTTAAAAGAATTTTATCTTTTATCTTTCGATAAAAAATTTGGGAAAGAATATACATTATTTTCATTTGTATCCGAGTCTTAATATTTAAAAAAATTGGACTATTAAGAGTTAGCATCTTAAGTCAAAGCCAAAAACAAATATAAACGATGAATATATTTTTATAGGAAATGAGTTTATTTTTCAACATCAAGGTTAAGCATTCAAGTTTCTTTGTGAAACTTTCAATCCATGTAAACATCATGGTTTCACGTAATAAAGTCACCTTCAAATCTCAACATCTCTTTTATAAGATCTAGAAACTACAATCCATGTAAACATAATGTGGTTTCACATAATAAAATCACCTTCAAATCTCAACATCTCTTTTATAAGATCTAGAAACTACAATCCATATATTTTTTTAAAAACACACAAGCCGACAACGTAATACCGAAGCGCATGGAAAAAAGGATTTGCTACATCTCTGACATGAATGTTTTTTTTTCACTCTCGCCTTGCTTCTCTTCCTTTGAGGATTCCAATTATAATCATTATCAATATGAATAATTTCATGATCCAATAAAAAATACCGTCCACTAGATTCCAATGATAAATGATAAAATACTAAGAGATGATAGATAAAGTGAATCAATCATTGATTCTTCTATTCATCGGATTCTTTAATTAAAGATTAATAAGTAAAACTATTTTTATGACAGAGAATATCAATATAATGTAAGAAACTTTAAGTCAAAAAAGTCTATTTTATAAGTTAATAGACTTAAGTTATCTCAGTTTTCAAAGTTAATAAGTAACGTAAGTCTATTACTTCATAAAACGGATTTCTACCGTACATTTTGTACAAGTATTATTTAGCAATTTATTTTTTAAAAAACTTAAATATACAATTTTTTTTTTTTTGTATAAAAAGGCAAAGTAGCATCAATATAGTGTATATCTTAGCAAGTGTCACGTTAATATTATAACATACATTAGTTTATTTCTGGTTGAAATGGTTTCATAAGAAGTAAGCCGATCGAGTATCTTTCAAAATTCCAGTCAAAGTGATGAGTCCATTCACATACTGTTTTATATTATCAAAATATATATTTTTTCCATCTAGTTTGTGTCAATTTAAATTGTGAAGGAAAAAAATACCCTATAAATATAATAAATTAGATAAATTTAACTTTTAAGTTCACTAACTCTTAGATATTACATTTGAAGTTTATTAAGTAAGATATATTGAAAATCCGTAAAGACCTTCTATATCCTAATTTTCAAAGCTAATAATAGATCTCTATTATTCCATATTTTAAACTTAACATGCATCTATTATTTCATGTTATACTACTTGTAGTATAATAAAGATCCATTGGGTTTATAAAATAGAATACCATAGTTCCATTGAGACTTCTAGTGTACTACTTAACAAACTTTTTCAAGTTCAAGTTCTTTTCCTTTTTTTTTCTTTCTAATTTATTTAAAAAAAAACTTCATTAGATAAGTAGCTGTGATATTATACCATATTATTGGTATAACTTTTTACTCACTTGTTAAGACTTATATTTCATGCTGCACACAAAATCTTAATCATAAACCACGTTTCATCCAATACTTGAACCTACACCCTCATGTATGTTTATCACTTAAGTTGTGGTGTAAACTTTACTTACGCATGTGGTCAAGTAGTACTCATTTAGTACCATAATTTGGCAAAAATAAAAGGAACAATAATCATTATTCATGTTTTTTAAGAAAGTTGAAAGCCTTGTTAAAGGATAATAATTGCTATTATTTGAACTTCTTGCCAAAGAAGACAATAAAAAGCCCAATTCTTTTTGCCTTATTTCAAATTATTAAAAAAAAAAAGAAAAAAGAAAGAAAGAAGAATTCTCTCACTGACCAGGACAAAAGAAGAAGAAAAAATGGTACGTAATTAAGGGTTGCACAAGAAACGTAAAAAATCTCCATGAGAGTTCATATATATAGATATAATAAACACATCATGAACCATTGAACCGTGATCATCTAAGCAATACTTCAAAAAGAGGAAAAGAAAAAAAGAAAATCAAGAATAAAAAATGTAGGAAAGTGCTTGCAAAATATCAAGTTGCAACCTCAAATGTTGGATGTAATCAGCAGTCAGAAGAAAGAGTGGGTCAGGTTTCAACCCTTTCCCTCCTGGTATCAGCATTTGAAGCTTCTTCACCTTCATTTCAACCGAAGTACGACGAGTCGTACGTCTCCTCCTCCTCTGCCACTTCACTTTTGAAGAGACGTCCCGCCCTTTACAAACATTCCTCACCATCGTATATATAAATATTAATTTAAAACACTAAAACACAAATTTGAAGATAAGTGTTTGAACAAATCAAGATCAAATAAAGATAATTTATGAGATGAGCAAAAGCTAGCAAGTAGGCTTATTATATATAGCACTTTGTGTGATTTTGTGAGTTTTAGGGGTTAGAGTCTAATATAATAAGTTTGAGACACAGGATTGGCCACGTGAACCGAGCCACATTCAGGACGAGAAATCCCCAATCAAAGATAAAGACTATTGTGTTGATTGATTAATATTAGAAAGAAAGAGTGTTTGAATTTTGGCTAACGGGTACAAACTACTTGTCGTTTTGTTTGTTAGAGGCCTCTAAATTAGTACAACACGGAAAGCCCCACGCACGTGTTTGACAGCTCGAACGCTCACGCTAGCCACAAACTAGACTCTAGGGGCTTGGGGTTTTCTGTTACAATTTTTTGCTGTAGTGAAATTATTCGCTGCTACTCGTAGGGGTGGTGGGCTACGCTTCACTTTTCCCCTAAATTTATTACAACTCAATTTAGCCTATTTCGGTCGGTATTAATTAAGTGTTTGTGTTGATTAATTATATTGTATGATGATATTTATTATTTGTTAGCATTCAACTAATTTATTTGTTTGGTCAACGGGGGAAAAAAAGAAGAAAGAAAAAACACCTTAGCCTTTTCAAGTTGTAAGATCTTGTGATATTGTTTGACTTAAAAAAATTTAATTTATAAATGGGCTCGAGCCTAAGTACCACAAATGATTCTAAATAGTTATTTTAGTTTTTGTTTTAAAAAAAACTAATTATGTTTTATGTTTATAATATACTATATAATATATAAAATATTAAAAATATATACTTTGTTGCAATTATGATCACAACGAATAAAAATATATAAGTTATGAACGCATAATTATATCATTATCCATACGTCGTGGATATTATTTTAACTTTAAAAATGTACGTTATTAAATATGTTTTTATCTTACCTATATTATCATCTAGGCACACACCTGAGTCAGTATTAACAACTGCTCGAAATTGTAATTGTGTGGATGGTTTGAAGACTATCCCAAAAGATGTAGTCCCTTGAAGGTAGCGTAGTATTCTCTTAACAACTAATCAACGAGGAGTCAAAGGTTTTGCTATAAGTTGGCACACTTTATTAATGGCATATAATATTTTTTTTCCCTTTTAATAGTAAGGTATTAGAGGACTTCAACAATATTACGATAGTAGGTAGGATTATCAAAAATATCGCCTATATGAGTTGACAGTGCAAGTTGAGAGATCATGACTTGATATAGACCCAGAATTGTCCATCTTTGCACGTTGTACCAATTCTTGAATATATATTTGGTTTTTAAAAAATCACCATTAGACAAAATAGTAAATTCTATGCCCAAGAAGTAGTTAAGCAACCTTATGTATTTTAAAGCAAACTAATCAACTTCTAAATTTCATTTTCATTAGTCCTAGTGATGATAATATCATCCATGTGAACAAGTAGATAAATGATGGATGTATTTGTCATCTTAAAAAAAAATTAAATTCAACAATAAACTTTGCAAAGCCAAGACCAAGAAGGGCTACACTAAGGGTATCAAACCATGCCCTTGATGCCTATTTTAAGCTATAGTTGTTCAACTTGTAAACATAGTGAGGAAAATCAAGATGTTGAAACATTTAGGGTTGATTCATATACATAATTTTCTAATTAGTGCCATTTAGAAAGAAATTGTTAATGTCCAGTTGGTGTAACTTCTATCCTTTAAACAAAACAAAAATCAAGATAGTCATGATGATAACTTGTTTTACCACATTACTAAAAGTCTCTGAAAAATCAAAACCATGAGTTTGGTGAAATCCTTGAGCCAATAATCAAGATTTTCTCTTGTCCAAACAACCATTGGATAATTTCTTAACTTTAAAAATCTATTTGTTATTTATAATTTTTCTATTAGGAGGGATGATACAAGCTTCCATATATTGTTTTTAACCATTGCATTAAACTCTAATTGCATGGATTTTTCCCAAACTAGGATAGAGAGGGCATGTTTCCCAAACTCTAATTGCATAATAGGATCAATATATATAGAGAAAAAGACTTTTGGTTTGTAAGTCCCAACCTTAGATTGAGTTATTATATAGTGTGTGTTTTTGGTTGGTAAAGAGACAGAATAAACCAAAATAGAGTAAGTGGTGAGAGGTTGAGAAGAGGTGATGAATGGTGAGTGAGATGGTGATATAGTATAATAGTATAAGTACTTGGGATAATTAGAGATAGGAATAAATTGTTATTTGTAGGAATCTAAATAGGAGAAGGAACACACATTGAAACTAGAATATGACTATTCTATGAAAGAGACACTTAAGAATTTGAAAGTGAAACATAAATAGGTGAGAAGGATGTGTCCAAATGTTAAGAATTAGATTGACCTTGAGATTGAGACCCTAAAGAACTGGGCAAAGATGCAAAAGAGGTGTTTAATAAATTGAATATAAGTTTTTGACTAACAAGCAAAGCCATGCCTTTGTTAACAATAGGCAAGACAATCCTAAATAAGGTAGAGCCAATATAAACATTAGAACAAGTTGTCTTAACAGCAAAAGGGAAAGAATACTCAACAAAGAACGCATCACTATTGACATAAAGTTTTTCATATTGAGAAAGAAATTTATAACCCTTGTGTCTTGGAATATATCCAAGGAAAATGTAAGGGATGGAATGTGCATCATGCTTGTGTTTAGAATAGGGTCTAAGACATAGAAAACATGAACATTCAAAAACCTTCAAGAAACTATAATTTGGTTTGTGTTTGAAAAGAACCCTAAGGGGACATTTATTATGCAACATATGTATGGGTAAATGATTGATAATAAAGGTACTAGAGAAGAAAGCTTCATCCAAAAAACAAGGGGAAATAAAGCATGAGACAACATTAACATTCTTAATTCAACAATGTGACGATACTTTCTCTTGACTAAACCATTTTACTTAGAAGAATGAAGGCATAATGTTTGTTGAACAATGCCAAAACTAGACAAAATAAACGTGAGTCCTTGAAACTCACATCCCCATTCAGATTGAATTTTATTTTTTTATTTTTCTTCCTAATTATAATCTGGCTTGAGATTTAAACTAAAGAAAGGCTTGATTAACAACATCTTTAGTTTTTTAAAAAGAAAATCCATGTATAACGAGCAAAAAATCAATAAAATGAAAATAGTAATTATATCCATTGTTAGATGTAACATGAAATACCTAAACATCAAAATATATCAGCTCCAATGGCTAAGAAACATGACTAGTTGAATTAGAAAAAAGGAAGTATGGCTTTTTCCAATACTAGATGTTATACACAATGTAGTAGAATCTTTACAATTTGAAAATGAAATATTACTAATGGAAAGAGCTTTCTTGACAATATGCAGTGATGTATGTCCTAATATTTGATGCTACAATTAGATAGAATCTAAAGATGTAACAAATAAAAATTTAGGAATAGGAATAATCAAAGAAATAGGTTGTGAGGAAGCATGAAAGTTAAACTTGATACCTTGGAGATCAAGATCCAACTTATAAAGGGAATTAAGGAGCTTGCTCTTGAGAAGAACCTCTTGAGCTTTCCAGTCCTTAACATAACAATGAAATGGATGAAACTCAAAATATACATGATTATCTTGAGCAAATTTTGACACACTAAAAAGATTTTTTTACAATTTTTGGAACATGAAGAATATTATGTATTAAAAAATTTCTATTATGATTAATATTAGAAGAACATTGATTAGAACCCACTTGAGAGATATCTATAAATTCTCCATTCCCTGGTATAATTTTCTCACCTCTTCCAAATTAATTAAGTGTAGCAAGGTTTTGAGGATCAGAGGTTATATGATGATTCGCACCAGTGTTAGGAAACCAATAAGGTTCATGTGATGGTTTATGTATGGGAACAGGAGTTGGAGGAAAACCTTGGAAAAGTGTATATGGTGAGTAATAAGAAACATTGTAGGCTTGAGGATAAGAGTAGAAAGGCATTACAAGTGGTTATGGATAAGCTGATAATGCAAGCATTACTTGTGTTGGTGAATAGTAAGATTTAACTGAATTGTGTTGGAAGGAAGGTTGTGTATTAGACAATTGGGGTAGGTGGTAAAGGAACTTGTTGGTGGTGAGGTGCATATTTAGGAACAAAGGTATCTTCAAAATGAAATCAACATTTTGAAATCAAATACCCCATCTTCCCACATAGTTGACATTTAAGTCTATTTATGTTAAATTGACCTCTACCATTAGCTCTTCCTCATCCTTTTTTAGGAAAGTAACTAACACTACTAAAATAGTGATCTTTGATTATGGAAATTTAGCCTCAATTTTTTAAAAAACTAAGGTCATAGGGTTTTGGTCATAGTCTAATAAAAATCGAGGTTATAATGTATATATATAGTCTCGGTTTTATCAATAACCATAGTTATAAGTTAAATTACAAAAATTACTTAAATATAAACAAATGTATATAGTCACGATTATTAAATGATTGTGATCATAAATAAAATAATATATTATGTATTATTCATTTCCAAAAAATACAAAAATTACTTTACAATTTTTTGATTCCTTTATTAATTTAATTTCATATATTTTATCTCTTTTACACTACACACCAAATTTCTATATTAAATTTTTTTATTTTTTCCTCTTTTGTCCCTTTTTCTCGCTCACAGTTTTCTTTTTTCTTTTTCCTTATTTTCTCGCTCGTATTTTCCCTCTTTCTCACCATCAAATCCTATAGCGCTTTTGGTCGCCATTAAGGTCATCCTCACCACTCTTCTCTGGGTATCATGGTTCCTTATTTCTATCCTTATTCTCATCATCCACCATAAACCTTGATTTTTTCAACCTCTTTGTCCACTTTATTTCTGTTACGCCCAAATTCCATACGTCTACTTCCTCTTCTCCCAATTGACTTGTTAACATCACCCGAGTCAAAGTTTGTCCTTCTTTTTTTCATCAATACAATCTCATTTCCCTATCTCTATACCTAATGCTAGGACTCATATCCTCATCTGATTCGTCTTCATTATACACCACGGAACGAGCCATTTCTCAACTTACCCACCTAGTCACTGAGTTCAACCTCATCCTCAATCAGACTCTTCATAGCTTGAGCCCCTCCCCTTGGACCTCATCGCCTGAATTGGAAACCACTTGACTCTGTTCTTTGTCATAATTGTCGAGTCAAATTGGCACTTGTAAGTTCATGATAACAAATATCAACTATGGTCGATACTTGTAAGTTTATGATAAAAAATATACTTGGTTGCTAATGTTTATGAATATGATGTGAATTCTTTTAATAAATATCAACTATAAGATCCTATATGATAAAAAAATGGATATTCACCTCTCTAGTGCCCACAAAAAATTCAAAACTGTTTCTCTCAAGTATCTTTGGAACTAATTGTCTCTTTTATGTTCTATTAGTAGTTTTCAGTATTCTAACTACTAACCCTAATAGGATCAAAAATTCATAGTGTTAACGTTAATTGCTAAATTTAAGGAGGTCACTATAGTAATCTTCTCATTCTATGGTGTAATAAACTATTAAATTGCATTTGTTAGAATTTTTTGATATGTTATTTTTTCCCTAATACAAATCTTTATGTCATTTGTTTGTCTTAAAAGTTCACAATCTTCCTTTAAAGAAAAATGAGTAGAAAGAAAAAATATATTATAGAGTAATCTACGGTGTTAACCTTTTTGGCTTAATGATAGACTCTTAGGAAATAGATATGGAGATTGTAGAGCTTGAAAATCAAAGGGATGTTCTTGAGGCTCAATTGAAAAAGGTATTATCCTGTATGGTGTTATTATTGTTAAATGGACGTTCTACTACTACCTTTTGGCTCCTGTAGGTCAATATCTCCTTGGCTGCTGCTAATGCTTGCCACCATGATATTAGGGAAAATAGAGACCAATTTGAGGAAGATCTGCCCCTATTCTTGCAATGGTTAAAATGACTATCTTTTTTATTTTGATTTGATTAAAAGTTGGAAGTGCTTAGCTCACTTAACTAACTCTTTTGAGAACCTTCAGGTTTGAAAAAGAGAAAGAGTGCTTAATTCATAATGGTGTTGGTGCTAATAATAATATTTTTCTATAGCTTTTTTGTAACTATATGAGTTGGATTGATGCTTTTATTGTAGAAACATATTTTATTATTTAGAGAATACAATCTGATCTAGAATTGGTTGCACTTTTATATGTAGTAAGAAATATATACATATACATATGCACTTTTAATGCATATTTTATAATTAAAAAATTTACATTTTGAAATCTAAATCCAAAATATAAATTTTGTTCCCTTTACATGTCACGCTAGAGGTAAAATCACTCATGTTGTTCATATTTGTCATGCTAGTTGTAAGGCTACACAAAACTTCTATAGAAACCCTACTGGCTTTGCCCAAAAGTGAGCTCACTTATGATACTAGAATATGCAAAAGTCAAAGTCGTTAGTATCTTTAAAGGTGGTTTATGTGTTTATAAAATCTCTCAAATTCATTTTTTGTACTAAGGCTCACGATTCATCTAGGTAAAATCACTCATGCATATGCCTTCAAGATTATGTTGTTCTACAGATTTGTACTTTGTTGCAAATTTGATTTTTTTATATTCTGCAATATATTAATGAACAACTAATGCTGGTTTTGCTACTACTACTACTATTGTCATAAATGCAATTTTATTGGCTGCGTAGATTGATAATTAGGGGCTAGAAAGGCTTGTAAACTTCCAGAGCTACCATTAATGCCACTTGCATATGGTCTATGCTGGTGATTTTGGGATGGCATGGAACTACTTGAAATGATATTGTTCTGATGACCATACTGGTTTTTCTTAGACCGTAATGGTTATTTCTACAACTAAATTTGTGAAGGATGTAGCATATGGGATGAAAAGAATGATCCATTGAAAAAAGGCATTGCTTGAGTATAAGTCCCTCTATAAGCTGGTGGTGCTCCTACATGCGCAAGTATTGGAAAAAGTTGTGCATTATAGTTGCTTTATCTACGCATCATTCCCAATATTAGCTACTTGGGCACCTTTGTCCATGCCAAGAAGTCCAAAAAATATAGGAGGATCTTTTTATTGTTAAGAAGCATAAGAAATCTTTAAAAGGAGATGGCCTAGTTTTATTACTATATTCGAACTATATCTAATGATTTATGTCATTTGTAATTGTCAGATATTTATGATATATAATAATGCTCATTTTAATAAAAGTTATCGGTTTTGACTTGTAATTACATACTTAATTTTAATATAATAATTTTTAATATGCTCAATTTATTAATTTATTTTAATTTATATTGATAAATGAGGTTAATTGAGATGTGTATAGTCATGATTTAGGTATAATATAGACAATAGACATCATTTGGTTATAAGATCGTGATTAAATAATATGTCTATGACCTTGGTTTTTTAAAGACCGATGTCATAGATATACCCTATAGCATCAGTTTTTTATAAGATTTAGGTCATAGGATATGTTTATAACCTTGAGTTTTTACAAGATCGAGGCCATAGGTAACAATTTATGGTCTCTCTCACTTAGGCCTTGGTTAGATCTATGTTCATGGTTAAAAACTGAGGCCATATATCAATATTGTAATAGTGGTAGGCATCAATTCTTGAGATCTTTGGCTTGGTTGTCCTTCCTAAATTTGCATATTGCCCAGTTGTTGAGTAATTGTACTATTTGGTCTTGTATTATTATTACAAAGCACTTTGTGTTCATTACTAGTCACAACATTATTTTCAGGTTTAACACTCAAATTTGCAGTAATTAATGGTGAAATTAACTTTTGTCTCCTTCTATCAATTCTACTTTCATGGGTCAACATTAATAGTGATTTTGTGTCATCAATTATTACCTTATTTGATAACGTTTTTTTATGTTATATACCTGACCCAACATTTAAAGCACGCATGCTAGGTTGCAAATTCTCCTCTAACATTTTAAGACATGTTGCGTGCATATGTGGGGTAGAAATAATAGCATTATTGACAAACCATCACAAGTATCTCAACTTGCTAATGCTAGTTCATAAGCTCAATGCTTCACAAATTTAAATTATCATACTAAGCAATCAGCAACCCTAGATGAATCGTGAGCCTTACTATGAAAAATGAATTTGAGAGATTTTATAAACATAGAAACCACCTTTGAAGATACTAACGACTTTGACTTCTGCATATTCTAGTATCATAAGTGAGCTCACTTTTGGGAAAGGTAAGTAGTGTTTCGATAAAAGTTTTGGATAGCCTTACAACTAGCATGACAAATATAAGCAACATGAGTGATTTTACCTCTAGTGTGACACATAAAGGGAACAAAATTTATATTTTGGCTTTTGAAGTTACCAAAATTTATATTTTGGACTTAGATTTCAAAATGTAACTTTTTTTAATTATAAAATATGCATTAAAAGTGCAAATGTATAGGTATATATTGCTTACTGCATATAAAATTGCAACCAATTCTAGATCAGATTGTATCCTCCAAATCATAAAATATGTTTCTACAATAAGAGTGATCAATCCAACTTGTATAGTTACAAAGAAGTTGTAGAAAAATATTATTATTAGCACTAACACCACTATGAACTAAGCATTCCCTCTCCTTCCCAAACCTGAAGGTTCTCAAAAGAATTAGTTAAGTGAGCTAAGCACTTCTAACTTTTAATCAAACCAAAATTAAAAAAGATAGTCATTTTAACAATTGCAAGAACAGGAACAAAACTTCCTCAAATTGGTCTCTATCTTCCCTAATATCATAACGAAAAGCATTAGCAGCAGTCAAGGAGATATTGACCTATAGCAGCCAAAAGATACTAGTAGAACATTCATTTAATAATAATAACACCAAAATAGTTACACAGGATAATACCTTTTTCAATTGAGCCTCAAGATCACTCCTTTGATTTTTTAGCTCTACAATATCCGTATCTATTTCCTAGGAGTATATCATTGAGCCAAAAAGGTCAACACCACAGAATGCACTATAATATACATTTTGGTTTTACTCATTTTTCTTTAAAGGAAGAGTGCGAACTTATCCTTCTTAATAATAAAAGGAGATGATGACTACTCATTTTAAAGGAAGAGTGTGAACTTATGCAAGACACAACATGTGATATACATGACCCAACATTTAAAGCACGCATGTCAGGTTGCAAATTCTCCTCCAACAGTTGAAGGCATGTTGCATGCATATGTGGGGAAAAAATAATAGCATTATAACCTATAGGTTTGGGGTGGTGATCATAAGCACGCTATCTAAGAAAAATACAACAATAAGAATAAGAATGGTTAAAGCAACAATGCAAAATTAAATTTAGGAATAAAATATAACTCATGAGAGAGGAATAATGAATCACAAACTAGGTTCACTAAGCAAACATTGAGTTTCCTAGATGTGGAAGAAACAAAAACGATCAGAATAGTAACAGATTTGGAAAGATAAATATCAAACCAATAAAAGGTGAAATTTTTCCTCGATTGAAACTAACTAATGATCAAGTAAAAACACCAAGAATAAATTCCAGAGAACATCCCAATTTCCATTATGGACACAAATTTGAACGACTAAAAAATGAAAAAAAAAAGCTTACATGAATTTGAAAATCAGTCCTTTTTTAGGGATCCAAACAAAATTGATTAGAGGAAATTAAGAAGGATCATAAGGAAAATATGAGAGACATGCCTAGATAATTCTTCGAGGAAGATTACTGGCAATGCAAAGGCCACAATAAGGTTTTACTGGAGGACCTAATAGGCCTCTGTTCTGGTACAACCTATAACCTCCTTCATTTATCTCCATCTTTGTGACTTCTCTAGCAGCAACTTGCAACATATTCGAAGGAGAGCACAAGCTTCTTTAGGGTTAGTAGGTCAAGAATCTCCACTATGTTTTGGGATTTCTCAATTACTTCCAGAATTGAAAGGTCGATGTTGTTTTCATTGACGACGACACATGCGAAGCGGCAGAAAGGGTGAGTGGTACGACCAAAATTGAGTCACAAAAAAGAATGGTGTGCGCTGGGGTAGAGAAAAGAAAAGGAAGGAAGAGGTTCACATAGCGCTGGGAAAGAAAGGGAAAGAAAAGGAGGGGAAGGGGAAAAGAAAAAAAAAGGAAAATAAAAAGAGATCAGTTGGGAGGAGGAAAAAAAAAGAGGGAAAAATAAAAGATTGGGAGAGAAAAAAAAATTGGTATGTGGTGTAAAACATTAATAGGGTATATCTATGACCTCGGTTTTTAAATAACCGAGGCCAAAAATTTATTGTCTCGGTTTTTAAAAAAATTGAGACTAAATTTATGAGATTATATGTATGTATTGTAATAGTGATCACATGCAACATTTAAAAAATGAGACTAAATCTTCGAAACTATATATATGTATTATAGTAATGATCACATTCACCATTAACATCACTTTTTATCTCCATTGTTCATAGGATGATCATCTTTAATACCTTTATGCTTTTAAGTCATTTTTAATAGACACATATTAGTTATATTACGATTTTTAGAATATTGACGTGTAATCGAAAAAGTTTATTTATATTTTTTATTTTTTTAAAAATAAAAAATATAAAAAATGAAAGATAAAATTAATAATTAACATAAATATATAAAAAAATATCTTTTACTAGGTGCCTCAAAGTGGATATGTATCGTAGCAATTAGTGACTTAATTTTTAACTGGGAGTTTGTCATTTAATTTCAAAACAAATTAACATTATAACTTCTTTTAAAAAAATCAACATGGACCCACTTAAAACTGGAGTGTGGGAATACACGTGCAATTGTTTGTTTGCTACGTGTATGTATAGTTGATCAGTTCAATTGTAGTCCAAAGAGAACATAAATTATACATTAGTCCTGAATTATTATTTATGTATTAGTTTAGATTAATAGGATGAAAGATAAATATAATGATTTTATTGAAAAAATATAACTATATAATATTTAACATCTAATAAAATTAATGAAAATATAACATCATTTATTCTTGAATTAATATATAATCTCTCACGTGAGAGAGCTTAACTTAGCACACCAATTGCTGACTGGCTGATGGGATCAAAATCTTTAACCCTACTAACTTGTGGTTACAAATCGTACTTAACCATTGGATTTTGTTGATATGTATGTCCTTAATTTGTATTAGTTTCATGGGTTTTCTCTTGTTTGTGCTTTCAAAACAAAGTTTAATGAGGCCGGCAACAATTTTTTTTAAAATAAAATGATAATTTATGCATTTTAAATTAAAAATGTAAAACATAAGAATATTACATAAATAAATAGCGATAAACATATCTGAGATAGTTTGACTTTTTAATTTTTATTACCGGGGATCGAGCATTTATGAAAAAGACAATTAAAAAATTATGACTCATTCCATTTCACGATGGATTGGCGAATTATTATGCCGACTTGGATTTATACCAACACAGATATATTGTAAGCAAATTTACATTTTCATATTAAACATTCGGACATCGACGTAGAAAAAGTCAATTTTAACCTTAATCATAATTCTTGATTAACTTGCACGGGAAATTCGAATCCTCACTGCACAAAAAAAATTCGAATCCCCACTGCACAAAAAATATATTATACTTATTTTGCAATAGTGTTATTAAGAAACCTAAAGTCATATATCGGTCAAAGATTTTGTTTCTACTATACTTATAAGTCTATAGAACACATGTTCTTCAAATAAATTTTTGGAGAGAATTAAGTCATAGGTTTCTAAGTAGTATCATAGCTGAGTTCTTAGCTCTCACGCACCCCTAAAACTCACATTCCGTCGATATTGGGGGAACATTTCGTCTGCTCATTTCCGTCGATATGAAATGGGAGTATTAAGAAACTTAAAGTCTCATATCGATCAAGAACTCTGCTTTCGTTACACTTATAAATTTATGACAATATTTTTTTTTCAAGAACTATTTTGGAAGGAGTTAAGCCATGAATTTTTACAGACGTGATATTTCATCGAATAATATATATTAGTTTGAGTTAGATGGTTTTTTTTCACCTTTGACAACAAATTAAAATATGCTTCTGTGTCTCATGGACCTACTTTTAAAACCCAAAATACGTTCTTTAGAAGTATATTAAATTATCGACTTAGATTTCATAAAATATCAACGATTTGACTTATATTTTGACTAAATAAGCTTCTTATTAGGGGTGTCCATAAACCGGTCCGGACCGGACCAAACCGAACGGTTTTGCTAATCAAACGGTCCGGTCCGGTTTGTATTAATTTTAAATCGTTCGAACCGGATCGGATCGATTTAATAATATATTAAAAATTTCACATTATTTTTCATTAAATTATAAAAAAATCGAACCAAACCGGAAATCAAACCGGACCGAACGATTTTATAAGTCAAACGGTCCGGTCCGATTTTTATTTCTTAAAACCGTTTCAAACGGTCTGGTCCAGTTAAATTTTTTTAAGAAAAACCAGACCGAACCGGACCATGGACACCCCTACTTATAATAATATTTAGAGTTTTATTTTTATGTATACTTTACTTTAATTATTTATAAATAATATTTAGGTATTTAAAAAATTAAACCACCAAATGCATAAAAGGTAGGTTAAATTAATCTAATAAAAAGTGAGATGATAACGTTTTTGCTAAAGAAGTAGGTTATATAAAAAAAAATTAAAACGAGGTGATAAATTTTTATATATACCACCATAGTGTTATTGTTGAGAAAGGGAGTATATCTTATTAGTAGAGATACATACTCAAGTACCCCAACCCACATGTATTGTTCTATTTTCTGGTTTTTCTCTCTCTTATATGGATTCAATTTTATGTATTTCTCTGATGTGCATACAAAAGTACTGAAATTATTTTTGTCATTGAGGCCAAAAGTCACATTTTTTTCATTAAACCAAAAATCACATATTTTGAAACTGAGAAAACAACTCAAAATCACAATCTTGAAATTGTTTTCAAAAAACAATAAAAATAAGGCCCTAAAAATTTTTGTGTTGTGGGCGAAAGCAATAAATAGCGGTATACGAATATATCAAAGCAATAAAATGAACACACAGAATTTACGTGGTTCGGCAATTCGCCTAGGTCCATGGGAGGCAGCAGATATTATTTGAACTGAGTAGGAAATATACAGAATACATATACAGATTTCCTCACTAATAATATCTCTCAAGTGTTTTCCCAAACTCGCAAGTATTTTCTCTCTTTGAGTTTGCTTATACTCTCTCTGATTTTTTTTTATTTTTGTCTTGTTCTTCAATGCATGAACTCTTCCCTATTTATAGATGAAGAAAGACTCCCTTTCCCTAAATTGTGCCATAATTTAAGCCTTAAATTAGGCCACCAATTTCCTTAAATTATGCCACTAATTTCCACAAATCATGCCACAAATTAGGCCATTAATTTCCCTAAATTATGCCACTAATTTGTTACTTTTAGAGCCAATATTCAACAATCTCCACCTTGGCGAAAAAGTTCATAACGCTACCTCCAAATGCGCCCTAGGCGCCCTAAGCTCAAGAGATGTTGATCAAGTTCAAGCAGTGTTGAAACTTAATCCATGTAACCACCTTTGTAAGCATATCTGCAGGGTTATCTGCAGTTCCGACTTTCTGGAGTATAACATTCCCTTCATCGATGATTTCCTTAACAAAATGAAATCGAACATCGATGTGCTTGGTACGACCATGATGAACTTGGTTCTTTTCCAAACAAATGGCACTCTGGCTGTCGCAGAAAACCTCCACGTTCTTCTGAACAATACCCAAATCCTTAGTCAACCCGAGAAGCCATATAGCTTCTTTGAATGCTTACAGCCCATATACTCGCCCGTAGTAGACAAAGCTACTGATTGCGCAATGTTGATCTCCAACAAAATGGTCCTCCTGCCATTGTGAACACATAACCAGTTATAGATTGACGCTTATCCAGATCTCCAGCATAGTCAAAATCCACATATCCAACTAGGTGTTTACCTTCAGTCTTGTCTCTCTCAAACTTCAAACCAATATCCACAGTACCATAGATGTACCGTAGAATCCACTTCACTGCTTGCCAGTGTTCTTTACCCAAATTATGCATGTACCGACTCACCATACTAACAGCGTGGGAAATATCAGGTCTGGTGCAAACCATTGCATACATCAAGGCACCAACGGTATTTGCATATGCAACACGTTCCATTTGCTTCTTCTCATCGGTGGTGCCAGGTGACATTAATGCACTTAACTGAAAGTGAGGAGCAATCGGTGTACTTATTGGTTTGGTTTTTTCATCAATGTCAAACCTTTGTAGTACTTTCTTCAGATACTGAGTCTGTGTCAGATACACTGTACTTGCAACTCTATCTCTTGTGATTTCCATCCCAAGAATTTTCTTAGCTTCTCCAAGATCTTTCATTTCAAATTCTGAACTCAATAGAGCCTTCAATCTGTCGATCTCCACCTTGCTCTTAGATGCAATCAACATATCATCAACATATAAGAGCAAATAAATGAAGGTACCGTCTTGGAGTTTCTGAAAGTATACACAATGATCAAACTGACTACGTGTGTACTTTTTCTCTCTGATGAAGCTATCAAAGCGCTTATACCATTGTCGCGGTGATTGCTTCAAACCGTAAATTGACTCGCTCAGCTTGCAAGTCCAATTCTCTCGTCCTGGAATTTTAAAGCCATCCGGTTAAGACATGTAGATTTCTTCGTTCAAAGTACCATGGAGAAAAGCTGTTTTGACATCGAGTTGAGCTAACTCGAGATCAGTGCTACCAAAGCCAATAGTATACGAATAGATGAATGCTTAACAACGGTGAGAATACCTCGTTGTAGTCTATTCCTTCTTTACGAGCGTAGCCTTTTGCTACCGGTCGGCTTTGTATCGATGTTGTCTTTACTAGGAGCACCTTCCTTCTTGGCGTAGACCCGTTTGCAACCAATAGTTTTCTTTCCTTTGGGAAGTTGAACCAACTCCCAAGTCGATTCGATGTAGAGACTTCATCTCTTCATCCATTGCCATTTTCCACTTCATACTATCAACTATTTGCACGGCTTCTCTGTAAATGCATGGGACATCATCATCAATTACTGGAAGTGCGAATGCTACCATATCTGTGTATCTGGTAGGCTTCCTAATCTCCCTTCTCGGTCGAGTAGTGGCAATAGATTCTGGCTACTGATTAATCGGTGGTGATGGTAAGAGAACCTCCACCTCAACTGAGATCTCTTCTTGATCATCAATTTCATCTTCACCACAATCGGTAATTGGTGCAATATGTTCTGGATCTTCCGAAGTCTCAAGCATCACCTTAGAAAAAGTATTTGGACTTTCATTCTCTTTCTCTGAATTTGTTTGTCTCAGCATAACAGACTCGTCGAATGTAACATCTCGGCTTAAGACGATCTTCTTGGATTCACCACACCAAAGTCGAAATCCTTTAACTCCTTCCTTAAAGCCCAAGAAAACAACTTTCTTTGCTCTGGGATCCAATTTGGATTCACCAACATGAAAATATGCAGGACATCCAAATATTCGCAATGAATCATAATCAGTAGCAGGTTGTCCAGACCATACCTCTTTAGGAGTTTTTCCATCTAATGCAGTCGCAGGAAGTCTGTTGACTATATGAGTTGCATATGATAAAGCCTCCGCCCAAAATTCCTTGCTCAATTTGGAATGAGATAGCATACATCGAACTTTCTCAACCAAAGTATGATTCATTCGTTCTGCAACTCCATTCTGCTGTGGTGTACGAGGAATTGAAAAATGTATGATTATCCCTTCATCTTGACAAACTTTAAAGAAAGGATCTGATTTATACTCGCCACCATTATCAGATCTGAGCCTTTTAATCTTCCCCGCTGTCACGAGTCTCGATCATTTTCTTCCATTTAAGAAAGATATCCAGAACTTCATCTTTGTGACTCATAGTGTATATCCAGACATATCTAGAGAAATCATCAATAAAAGTCACAAACCAACGTTTACCTCCAAGTGAAGCATTCTTGGAAGGTCCCCAAACATCCGTGTGAATATAATCAAGAGATCCCTTAGTACGATGAATGGCAGTGCCGAACTTGACTCTTGTTTGTTTTCCCATTACACAATGCTCGTAGAAATCAAACTTTCCAGTCTTGGCACCTTTCAAAAGACCTTTCTTCATTAAGCCTTGCAAAGCCTTTTCACCGACATGCCCTAAGCGCATGTGCCACAGGCGGGAATAATCATTTGCCTTTTCTTCAGAACTACTTGAGACAGCTGCTCTTCTTGTAATTATACACCCATCTAGGAAATACAAGTTCGCCTTTCGAGTACCCTTCATTGCTACAAATGCACCTCGTACAACTTTCAAGACTCCATTTTCCAATGTTACCTTGTAACCATCAAAATCTAGAACACCTAAAGAAATAAGGTTTTTCTTTAGGTCAGGAATATACCTTACATTTGTAAGTCGTCTGATTGTACCATCGTGCATCTTTAGTCATATTGTTCCGATCCCTTTTGTCTGACAGGCATTATCGTTTCCCATAAGCACAACTCCTCCATCGAGCTCCTCAAAACTCGAAAACCAATGTCTGTTTGGACACATATGATAAGAACATCCAGAATCAAGGATCCACTTATCTGAGTAGGTTTTTAATGATGAAACTGAAAATGATGATTCTTCATCTTCATCAGCCTTCTGTGCAACATTTGCATTTGACTTGTCCTTGTTTGGACAATCTTTCTTCCAGTGTCCTTTCTGGTGATAATACGCACACTCGTCCTTCGCAGGATGTCTTCTGGATGACTCTCCTTTGGACTTTGATCTAGATTTCCCCCTATTATTTGATCTGTCAGATTTTTTGTTGTTAGTCTTACCTCTGGCTGCCGTCAATGCTTCTGATATTGAGTCTCTGTGATCATGTTAATCCTTCTTCCGGTACTCGTTATTTACCAAAGCATTTAAAACATCTACGAACTTAACCTCATCCTTTCCATATAATAGGGTTGTGGTTAAATGCTCATAGCTCTCAGGTAATGAATTCAACAACAACAAAGCTTTATCTTCATCGATAATTTTAACATCTAAATTTTGCAGATCGGCCAAAATTTTATTGAAATTATCTAAGTGTTCAATCATAGGGGTACCTTTCTTGTACTGGAAACGGAAAAGTTTCTTCTTCAAGTAGAGTCTGTTCTCAATACTTTTCGTCATGTATTTGTCCTCTAGTTCCTTCCAGAGAACTGCGGCTACATTCTCTTTCATGACAAAATACTTCTGATCTTTTCCTAAGCACAATCGAATTGTGCCACAAGCTTGTCGGTTGACATAATTCCAATCTTCATTTGAATAATCTCCTGGCCTAGTCTCGAGGCTATATTAGATCCTTCTAACAATAGATCTAATACTTCACATTGCCACATGCCAAAGTTATTGGTAGTCAATTTCTCCACCTCAAACTTTGCGTTGGACAAAATATTTCTTCGAGTAGAACTTGGTTTGCCATAAATTCTATGGTCAACTTGTTCACCTTCTTCGATCTCTCCTTTATCGGCCATAAGTACAACCGATAACAAAAATTTTGCACTTACTGAACTTAAAACAGGTGTTTTTCCAAATTTTATACCTTATTTGAAAAAAGCGAGTCCGTAGTTGAATTCGGAATGGTCCAATTAGCTAGGAATAGATCCAACTCAGTTGAAAACGGATGAAAAATAGACCAACCCGGTCCAAATATCACTAGTGACTGAGTTGAATCGGCCTAACTCGGCGAGTTGACTCATTTGTGACGGGACTCCGGCAGCTTTCCGACGGTGATTCTGACTTCCGATTTGAGCGATTCTTTCACCGTTGCGTTCGTCTCGTCGAGAGCTTCGATTTGATATATAATACTTCTATATTTGGCTCTGATACCAATTTGTTGTGGGCGGAAGCAATAAATAGCGATATATGAATATATCAAAGCAATAAAATGAACACACAGAATTTACGTGGTTCGACGGTCGCCTAGGTCCACGGGAGGCAGCAGATATTATTTGAACTGAGTAGGAAATATACAGAATACAGATACAGATTTCCTCACTAATAATATCTCTCAAGTGTTTCCCCAAACTCGCAAGTATTTTCTCTCTTTGAGTTTGCTTATACTCTCTCTGATTTTTTCTGATTTTTGCTTTGTTCTTCAATGCATGAACTCTTTCCTATTTATAGATGAAGAAAGGCTCCCTTTTCTTAAATTATGCCACTAATTTCCTTAAATCATACCACAAATCATGCCACAAATTAGGTCACTAATTTCCTTAAATTATGCCACTAATTTGTTACTTTTAGAGCCAATATTCAATATTTTGATCATAAAAATAACACACATTAAAATTTATAACTATAAAAAATAATACTTTTAAAAACTTGCAACCATAATAGTAGTATTCTTTGTGTTCAATCATATATTTTCTATTAAAAAATTTAACCTATTATTTTATAGTAAATACAGTTTAAGTTAAACTAGAACTCGCTCAATTTTAAATATCAATAATTTCGAGAACTTTCAATATTATTGGATTGTTGTTTTGTTATTATAGATTTTAAGATGTTATTTAACTTAATTTTCTAAAAGAAAAAAATCAACATAAATTTCAAAAACCGGGTTTTTAGGGCCGATGTGTTATCATGGGCGGTCTTAAAGGAGAATACTGCAATTGGGAAGAAAAAAATAAATACATTACATGATATAATATATTTATTTCTTGGATTGGGTGGAAATGATTGAAAGTTTAATTATGGGGGATGAAGTAAACGGCATGGGCGTGACTTCCACAAGATGGCAAATAGAAATAACTAACGAGGACGATGGGTTTTTTTTTAATATGACAAGTATCATAAGCAATATGTTCCCGTAAATATTTATACTATTTGTTTGGTATATATTAAATCGGAATAACTTATTTTTACCTCTAGTTACTTTTTAGCAAATGTTAAAACATAATTTTTTACATGTGTTTAAAAGAACAAAGATTATTAGTGTCAACAAATTTGGTGGTAGAAAAGCATAAAAATACTCAAAAATAATATTATGTTTTCGAGAGAAGCTTTAATGTGTGAATATTATTCTTAAATACTAGTTTAAATAAGTTTTATTTTTAAACACGTTTTTAATTTTGTGTATAAGTTACACAATGAGTGTCAAAACAAAAAGAATGCTCTTTAGAGACCTATGTCCACAATTTGTGCTTAATATGGTGATCTAGAAGCTAAAGAAGCAAAATTTAAAAAGATGTATAAAATTGACAAGTGGAAGTTTCTAGCAATTTGGTGTTCTTTCCAAGTCCTAAATATGTGCATTGAAGTTTGTTTGAGGTGAGTATTAACAATTTAGGTAAAGTCCGTTTGCCCCCCTCATGTTCTTGAAGTAGAAGACGATAAGCATATATAAGAGCTATAGAGGAAGCTTATAATATATGGTTGAAGATTTGAGAAGCTATTAAAATGGGCCAAGATATTTGACATTGGGCTTACTACTAAACAAAAGAAAACCCCATTCACATAAACAAGTATTTTAGACATTTTTTTTTTTAAAAATTAACATATTTTATTATTTATGAGAGATATTTCATAAAGATTTTTACTTTAGCTTGATGACACATATTGAGGAGGTGAAGAATTATTAATAGAGATATATAACCCATTTGTAAATCAACAAAGAAATTAATAATAAACCACTAAACCTTATAATATTTAATCCATCCTTTTAATACAAACTCATTCCAACATATTTTTCTTAGTGTTCTTTTCTTCATCTTTAGTAGTCTTAAAAACTTATTTGTATTGCTTACTAGTTAAGATTACTTAAAATTTAAGTAGTTATCTATACGTGATTTACATTGAAAAAAATATATACTTTTCTTTTAATTACTTCTCAACATGTGATCTTAAAAATGTTATGATTTGATATATTTGATTTTTAATTATGGTTGTTTGGGTTGCCAAATCATCAGTGTACGATATTATGTTTGTTTTATGTTGTTAATTTATATTTCTTCGTCTAAATAGGTATTGGGAGCATGGTATGACACATTTTATAACAATTATTGTACTTGGTTTAAAATCAAAGGGTTCTCTTTGTATTTTTTTTTGTGGGATTGGACTTGTCACTTGAGTGGGTTGAGTAAAGGACCCAACTTTGGCCTCACGCGAGGAGCACCGACTAAAAGGTTTATTTTGGTCCTTTGGTTGATGTACTAGTTAGGGTTTGGCTCCATGTTTCATTTTTCACATGGCGTTTCAATGTTGTCTTCTTCAGCTCTAAGAAAGATATTTGTTCTCAATATATGGCTTGCATGTGGTTAGAATTTGACTCGTGACACTCCGATACTTCACCAAAATCTTTTAAATTTGATACGATATTATTTATCGTATCAACGGTGTTCATACTGTATTATTTTTTAAAATAAAATTCTTAAAATATTGTTAAATTATTTATTACATATAATAAATTAAAATTAAATATATAATATAAAACATTTAAAAAAATTATTAATACAACGTAGAGTTAAAAATATAATATAAAATAAAATAACACTTTTTAATTTATATAATATTTTATTTAGTAAATTGTTAATTTTTTTAATAATATAATTTTTAAATTAATTAATTAATAATTAAAACTTAAAATAATAAAAATAATATTATTTGAAAAAAATTCATATATTATCAATATATTAAAAAGATTATGCATATTATTTTTTTTTGTTAAACTCTATCCAATTAAACGTAAGTTAAATTGAAATATGATAATTTAGATCTATTCTATGATTTTTGTTATTATAAGTTTTAAGGGTGTTGTTTAAAAGAAAATAAGTAGACTTGAGAATGATTGGAAGAAGGAATTCTTTATTTAAGCAAATTGATCTCATGACATGATCATTCACATAGTACTACATTATGATAATTTAGATCTATTCAATGTTATCGTAAATATTATTTTTGTTATTATAAGTTTTAAGGGGTGTTATTTTAAAAAAAATAACATAAATAGATAAGTAGACTTGAGAATGCTTGGAAGAAGGAATTCTTTATTTAAGCAAATTGATCTCATGACATGATCATTCACATAGTACTACATTATGTGTCTAGACTAGAAAACACAAAAGCATATTATTGCATAGAGCTAGTTAGCTCTAGAAATGTAGTAGATGAGCATTGGGTTGAATAACTACTGATGAAGAAGATAATCATCAATTTCAATGAAGTTCTTGACAACAAAGTCTTTGATAAGGTTAGGATCTGGAATATCTTGGCTTGTTTTCTCAAATTCAGATGACCATTTCACCAAGCTCCCTCCATCTGGTTTTGGAGTTACAACCAACTTCCCCTTAAAAACCTTGTAGTACTTTGTCAGATCTCCATCTATCACACAATATGTGTATGTCTTGTTTGCGTCATCAAACGAGTCTATTTTCTCTTTTGATATTTTTACCAGTGGAGAATCTTATTACACAAAACAAAAAATATATGAGAGCACTACTTTAATTCATTAATATTGATATTAGCAAGAAATTAGTCAATTAATTAATAGCAAAAATCACTAGTTACATCACGATTAAAATTTAACCTAACAATTTTAGTACATTTTTTGAAATTTTAATTAATGAATTTTTAACTTAACCCAATTATCATATCCAAAAATTAGTATATTTTTATAAACTTTAATCATAATTAACTAATCATTTTTACCCTTTATCCATTGAAATATGTGTTTATTTGTGATTTGATGCATAAGTTATTCTATACGTACCAATTGGGTTGCAAACTCATTCACGAAATTCTTATGGATTGGTATTCAGATCCGTAGAGTGGAATGCATAAAATATACATTTTTTACTTAATTTATTTAAAATATTATAACTTAATCTTTAAAAATTTTCTTTAAATTGATTTAAAAATATTTAATGAAATACGATAAACTTTACTTTTTTATTTAATTTGTTCCCTAAACTATTTTAAAAAAAAAGTATAATTTAATTCATAAGTTAAGATAAAATTTATAATTTGATACTCAATTTTTTTAATTATATAATTATTATTTTAATTTGATATAAATTAAAATTTTAAATTAAATTTGTTAGATTTGAAAACCTTAAAAGAATAAACTATATGAATTAAAAAAAAATTAGGTACCACATTTTAATATTTTATATAAGTTAAAAAACAAACTTAAAGATCATGACTCTTTATAAAATATTTCCTTTAATTTTCAATGTTTCTGCATTAGAAATGCGTAAATAGTTGGAATATACAGAGTTGAACACATCATAAAATTAATAAATATGTACCCTCAGCATAAATTATGAGGCGAATTGAACCAGCAGACATGCCAGAACCTTCAAGAACTTCAATGCTCTTGTAATCATGAGAGAGGGCTTTTGGGAAGATAGCAGCGGAATCCTTGATACATTCCCAAAACTTATCTGCTTTTGATTTAATTTCAAACTCTACCTCCATGTTTCCACTACAAGCCATTAATTTGTTCTATTCTTAATTAAAAGATGTAATTTTCTTAGTTTATCTGATAGAAGTTGAAGTAAAGTAGACATATATATATATATATAGTGGAAGGAGTTAGGAGTGAAGATTTTGGTTGAGATAAGAGTAGCTATTAATTCATTACAACCACATTCAACTACACTCTTAATTATTTATTTGGCTAGCATTTACCAATGGGTGTACGTATCCCAGCAGTTTGCATGTGTCTATTATATATAGCAGTACTGTAAATAATAATTAATAAATAAATAAATTAAAACAAATTAGTTGAAATGATAAACAATCATTTTACATGTGGGTGTTGGAATTTAATTAAATATTTTATTAATCATTATGAATGGTAATTGATTTTATAGGAAAATTTATAATGAAAATCAATAAAAAAAATAATGTGTTAATATTGTATTTGATGTAAATTTAAAGATAACTCGTGTTAAATTAATTTATTGGAAAAAGTATACGGTGAAATTCCAAATGGTTGGGATGTCATAAATAGTTCAAGCACATGCCAATTTATTGAGTTTTGTTGGAAAGGGCTGAGTGAGTTTGATCAGCACCAACTAGTTTGATCAAATTGTTTGTAACTTTGGTATATGGGGTTTGGCACGTGCTTTGCATGTTACAATTTGAGGGTTGTTGTTGGCTAGGCGAGTCACTGCATGGCTTGGCGTTGCAGCAGGTGGACGAATTCTGGGAGCACAACCAGGTTCTACTTCGACAACTGCAAGGACTGGCTGGGCGATGGGTGAAACCCATTAATCGTTTGTATAAAGTTGTTAAGAAAATGAAAATCTTTTAAGTAATTAAATTTACATAAAATATGAAATAAATGTAGATAAAATAACAAATAAATTTTATTATAATTATTTATTTAAGTTAAGTGTAGGAAATGAATTATAATATCACAACTCAAAAATTGTAAACTCTTTTAAATTTTTCTTTAATGTTTATTTCTTTCACTCTTTTCTTTTCTAATATATATATATATATATATATTGTTTTCTCTGAAAATGATCTTCAGCTTCTGAATCCTTAAAAATTTTATAATATTATAACAACATACCATGAATTAAGGGGGAAAAAAAAAAACTGTCTTCATTCTTCTCATTTCTCCGTAGGTTCTTTTCATTCATTATTTTGCTTTTATTCCCATAATTCCCTCTAGAAAAGGAGGGATAATCTTTTCAATTTGTCTTCGTAACTTTCTAATTAATTAATAATCTATCATTTCAAAACTAATTTCAATTTATCTTCACATTTTAATTAGTTCACTTATTTGTTTAAGTCTTGTCACTCTTGCATGTTCATAAAAATTGAATACAACTTAAAGTTTATCAATATTTACTCTATGAATTCTAATCCATTTAATAATCTTTAAAACTAAATCATCTCTTTACAAGCTTATGTGAATTTTGTATACTAAACCTCTACAATGGATAATGTAAAAATCTTTTGTATCTGTGACATCCAACTAACAGTTATAATATCCACAATGAACATATAACTAATGTTGCTCCTTCATTGATCAAATTCCCCTACAAAGTCTGCATCTATATACCCTTATGCTATTAACTGTCATTAAGCAAAGTACAAACACTTCTCTTTGGTGCCTTATAGTATCTCAAGATCGATTATGTTGCCTATTTAGTCTTTCTTATATTTGACATGAAACTATAAATAGTCATCACAACATGGTCAATATCTAGTCTTGTATAGACCATTGCATATGTTAAACTTCTAATGGCTGAGGCATAAGGAACCTTAGTCATAAAGCTTTTCTCTTACTCTATTTGAGGACATTGATCATTAGATAGGCGAAAGTGACTAGTCAAGGCTGTGCAAATTGCCTATGTTAAATCTTTGCAAAACATTCTGATGTACTCCTCCTCAAATAACTTCAAAGTACCTTTTTGCTTATCTATAGTGATTTGCACCCCAAGAATCTCATTTGCCAATCTAATGTCTTTCATGTCAACTTCTTTTAACAATTGTTGCTTCAACAATATATATATTTGGTTGGCATTACACTTCTAGAAACCTTCCATATACATGAAGCTGATGAGTGTTTAAAAAACACTAAAATTACCATAATTTAATATATTTTAATTGATTAAATATATTTTATATTTGCATGATTTTATCATATTTTTATATAAATTTGTCTTTTCAGAATCACGGTTATTTTTATTATTTTTTAGGTATTTTCGTTCAAAAATAACTTAAAGACTCAAATAAAAATTTTGGAGGCAATAAAACACAAATATGCTGAGAAAAAAATGAGTGAAAGTCAAAAAAATGGAAAAATTGGACAAAATGGATTAAAACGATCAAAAATGTCAAAAATTGGTGCCATTAGTCTTTGGAACGTTGCTTTGTGCCACTAGTCTTTGGAACGTTGCTTTGTTTAAGATGATGGTTTTTAAGGAAAATTTGCCCCAACATTCTTTCATGAGAGCACTCTTGGTTAATACTAATTATTTTATTCAACTTAGAGATTATTATTAAAAAATATCTAAAGCTATCTTCAAAATTTCAAAGTTTTTAAGCACAATCTGTGATAAAAAGAGGTAGTTTCTTTGTTAGATATAGGTACAAATGTGTTTTGATGCCTTAGTTATTTGACTTACACCTAGAAGTGGGTTATATAAAACCCTTAATCATTTCCCTAATTTTATGTAAATAAAATTTTGAAAATCTATAGGACATGACAAAAAGTATAGGTAGACAACATTGTTCTACCTGTAGGTTTGATTGACTCAATGATGTGGGGACATTGAGTTTACTTAAAATGAAATTTCTCAAGTTACATCTTGCTAAGACGTTAAACTAAACGCTGAATGGGAGGCAACCCACCATTTTAGGCAAATTTTCTTTTATTTCTTTTGTTTATTTTAGTTTAATTACATGTGAATAATTTTAAAATTATTAAAACTAAAAATATTTGTCGAGATATTAGAAGTTCACACTGATTTGTCTTTGTGAACTTTAATCATGAACATGATGGATGCACTTATATTTCTTTATCACTACTTGCACATTTTTAGGAAATATGTAACTTTTCTTCTCTTTTTTTTTTATTTTTAATTTACAATTGTTACATTGAGTGCAATGTAAGTTCTAGATTGAGAGTAGTGAAAAGTTATCATGCTTAATTTCAAATATTTTAACATTTTTAAAAAAATTTATGTTCACATTTTCATTTTTATTGTGTTTGATTTTATCTGTGTGGTTTAGTAATTTTTAAAATTTTATGATTAGTTTTTAAAAATTTGCATTATTAGATTAATTTTTGAAAATATATCATGGAGTATATGATAATTAGTTAGTTTTTGTCATGACTATATTTCTTGATAAGGTGTAAAAATTATATTAAACCCAAAATCAGTGTTTATGAATCAAATAGTAGAGATTACCCTTGTGAGAAATATTTTGAGCCCATTAACCTTTATTCTGAATGATAAATATTATTTTTCTACTCTAAACACTTTTTTTATTTTTTTTCACCATTATTAGATGATCTCTATAAAACTTAGCATTGAATATATGAATTTTTACATCTTAATGAAGTATTATATATTTATTTTTCATTTGTTTAGATTAAATGATTTTATTATAAATTGATAGTATTTGACTTTCTTCTTTCATGCATCACTTCTATTAAAAAAAAGATATATCTAGAATTACCTAAACAAATACAAATAGAAAAACCAATTATTAACTACTCATCTTATCATATAAAAAATGTAAAATTTGTATTAGGGTGTCCATAAATCGGACCGAACGATTTTATAAATCAAACGGTCTGGTTCAATTTGTATTAATAAAAATTATTTTTCAAACAGTCTGATCCGATTATATTAATTTTTAAATCAGTCGAACCGGACAAGTTTAATAATATATTAAAATTTTCATATTATTTCTCATTAGAGGTGTCCAAAAACCGAACCAAATCGAAAACTAGACCGGATCGAACGGTTTTATAAATGAAACGGTACGATTCGGTTAAATTTTTTTCCCCAAAATCGGACCGGTGGACATCCTTAATCTGTACATGGGTCCACTCTTTAAAAAAATGAGTTCTCTTTATAAAAAAGAATATAAGAGAAATAAAAAATATAAAGAAATAGAGGAAAATGAATAGTATAATCTATATACTATGACCTAAAAAGCCAAAATAATTGTGAAAAATTGTTTAATGCAAAAGAAAATATAGGAAATAATTTCTTAAGAAGTCATTGTATTTTCCTATATTTTCTAAAAGGCATATTACTTGATATTTTTATTTGATGAATGTGATTGATGCATGAAAATAATGTATAGTATTTTATAAATCATTACAAGTGGTTCTTTTCATGAGATTAACATTAAAATAACACTT
The DNA here is from genome assembly GCA_033030585.1 of Hippophae rhamnoides. NCBI lineage: Eukaryota > Viridiplantae > Streptophyta > Magnoliopsida > Rosales > Elaeagnaceae > Hippophae > Hippophae rhamnoides. The sequence continues at coordinate 20,322,322 of CM065438.1, read as the reverse complement.
TTGAGTCTTTCTTCTTTATACATATACAAACATATTAGTTTATTTCTATACATCAACTTTTTCGCATATAAACTAGTATGAGTGTTTGAACTCATATGATTTAATGTTTTTGAGAATATTGGCTTATGAAGAATAGAGTCGAAATGAATTTGAATTCCTAACACTGAATTTGCAATTTTTAGAATCTATAATCTGCACCATCAAACTTTTCAAGTCTCAAGTTTCCTTTGTTTTCAACCATCACTCACCCTCAAATATGGTTACCTTTGGATCGTAATATATTAACTAATTTTTAAGAAAATGGTAATTTTCTAAGAAATTGAACAAATTTTACTACAATTATTTCAAAAAAGAAAATGAATTACAATATCAGAATCTAAAAAATGTGAGCTCTTTTAAGATTTTTCTTTAAAGCTTATTTAATATATATATATATATATATATATGATCTTGAGCTTCTAATTTCTTATGCCTTTTATAATATTATATACACTTTTTGATATTGATTTTTATGAATGCTAAATTGGATTGTTCTTTATGAAATCTGTAAGATAAATCAACTATTAAGACCTTGGATCACCTTGTGGGGGATGGTCTTTGGCTATCTGATGCTTAAGTCGGTAAGTGTAAGATGAAGGATAAATGATATCTACAGTCTCGTCCTAATAATTATATGAAAATAGAGTTTAGTTATGATTCTTTGTTATGAAATTAAGTGATATTTCAATATATAATAGTTGTGTGCATATATGAATATATATAAGAGAAAGAATTAACCTGATAGCTATTCCTTATCTTAACATGATTGAGTTGTTATAGCTTTATAGAATCTTATCTTTGTAGACATATATCCTTAATTATCTCCTCAATTATATTTTAGGATAATTAAAATATAATCTTTGGATATTTATCTCTTTAAGATAATTAAATGATAATCATTGGACCTTTATCACTTTATATTAACTATCTTACATTCCCACTTATATGATGATTAGATACTTATTGGGATTGACCCATAAGGTTCTTTGCTGGCTGGAACCACTCTTTGACTGTCATATGGGATATACAAAATTACTCCCAACATTAACTCTTAGACTTTCTAGCCCTTAAACTAGAAGGTATAACTGTAATTTTTTTCAATACTTGTATGAAATATCTCTTTCAATGTTTTGACAATTGTAAGCTTACCCTTGCGTATTTTTTACTTGCCTATGGGATATACAAAATTACTCCCAACATTAACTCCTAGACTTTCTACCCCTTAAACTAGAAGGTCTAACTGTAATTTTTTTCAATACTTGTATGAAATATCTCTTTCAATTTTTTGACAATTGTAAGCTTACCCTTGCGTATTTTTTACTTGCCTAAGCAAAAAAATTCACTCCATGTCTGGATATTTGAAACATGCATAATAGTGTTCTATTTCCAATGATATCTTCAGATTTCCAATTGAACTTTTGTTTAGAAAGTTTTATTAAAGTGAATATTTTTATCATGGAAGTTAAAAAAAATTTCATTTTTGTAGGAAGCTTAAAATTCAAATCCTAAACTTAATCCCTCCTGGATTAGCTTAGCGATCTTGGCAATTGATTGTGATTTTAGAGGTGTAGATGAGATTAACTCACCATCTCTATAGATACAAGCCCTTACCCTTTGCATTTTTCATAATTCATAATACTTTCTTAAAGCTCAATATTTAAGAAGAAAAGAAAAGAAAATGAAATTCTCTTAAGGTAATTCTTCATTAATTTTTCTTTATCTATGGTTCTTCATTTATCTTACATGTAAATTATTCTTAATTATCTAAACACTTTGCACCCTCATGATGCTTATGCCAAAATTTTCTACATCGGAAGTGATGGATATCAAATTCGTGGATATACAAGATCGAGTTTGGCCATAGTGGGTACATGTCGAGGTGGACGAAGAATGGTGCAAATGATAGACATTAGTGGACAAATAGAGGCCAGGAAAAGGCATGTCCAGCCTATCCCTAACTGATGATACCTTGGTTGGTGCTTGTCTAGCCGATAGTGGTATTTCCAATAATACCTTGGTCCATGGTGCCCTAGTTGGTAGTGCTCTGATTGGAAACTTCCTTGGTGACAACCCCTGGAAAGCACCCCTCTAGCTAGCACCCCTTGTCCAATAATGGTTTGGCTAATAGTGGCATGGCCATCGGTGGTTGGGAACGAGTTACACTAGACGATGCCCCTGGATAATCTCGATGCCTCAATTATTTTGGCTCTATCTATGAAGGTTGTTCGGGCATCCATTGGCACAGGTCAAGTCTTCAGTGGCAAAAACTTAGCTTTTATCCCAATAAGCATTCCTATATATAACCAAGCATTGATTGGAGCAATCTTGAGTAATTTTTCATGAACCTACTAGGTTCCGAGATGAACAACCATTACTTGGACATAATTAGGACCATATTCTAAATTATTGAGTCTATCATCTTAATACCTTAGATGTCGGGAACAATTTGGAGTAACCCTCTCTCTGGCAAAATTACTATGTCTATTAACCATTTCTTTACGTGGTTTTGATTCTTGTTTTTGCCTATAGTGCAAAATTCTTGATTAACATTGGTATAACTCCGAGAAATTTCCACCCAATTGTTACCGAGTGTTGCTTGGTTGTTGGATGCTCTAAAAAAGCACAATATATAATTTACCATTGAAGAGTTCAAGTATTGTTACTATTTATATCTATAGGAAGGTAGTAGAGGTTGGTATCACTTTATACCTTTGCTAACCGTGTTTTGATATATCAGTTATTGGATACTAATAAAGATTTAAAGAAGGCCTTATTTACTATTATAGGTGACTTTGACATCCTCTTCCTTGATCTTCCTTCTTCGCCTATTCAGTACAAAGAGAAGGTAGGGTTTTCGAAACTTAACCTTTTATTATAATTTTCTTGCAGTGTCCTAACTTGTTTCTTTTGTTTTTAGTGTGCTAGATTTGAGGTAATATTACTCCTAACTAGGAAGATTTCATCGATCTACTCTATCATCTTCCTATATCGTTGTAGTGTAATGACCAACTTAATATCCCTGAAAGGATTGCTTACTAGGGCTTAGATTTGACCATAGTTGATCAAAGGGCATCAGTTCCCTATATTTGGACAGTAAGTAATTCATGTAACTTAATATTTTTTAAATTATTTTAGTTTTGGATGATCAGGTTACCGTAACAACTTTTAATTTTCCATAGGTATGAATTCTTGATATCCTTATAGGAAGAAGAATATGATGTAGACAATGATCAATTTCTTAAGAGAGTCTAGCTTAGAAGATGGGCCTAAAATGGCTAAGATTATAAAGAAAGTTGGGACTTTTAAAAGGAAGGGAGCCTTCAACTTTAGAGTGATCGTTGCTAGACTTGGTCCTAAGAGAGTTAGATCTCTTCCAACATCTATTGACATTCCTTCTAAACTTATGGAAAACGAATCTAGTTCAAGACCCATTAACCTAGATGAGGATGTCTTGGGTCCAATTGAGCCTTTTGTTGTTCCAAATATTTCGGACCTACTAGGCCTAAAGATGATGATATATATGCTTTGGTGAGTAAATCACATCAGTTTACTAAGGATCTTGAATAGGCTATTATGGCAGAGCTAGCTTTAAGAAGTGCCTAGAAGATGCCAAAGAGTCACTTAGTAGGCAATCGACATTAAAGACACTATTGAGGTTACTCGCTGCGAGTTGGAGACTTGGTTGAAAAGTCCATGGTGGAACTTGTTGTAGCCAAGAAGATACAAGCTAAGGCCAAGGCGGCCTTAGAGATAGCCAATGAAGAAGTTAGTCGTCTGGATGCTCTCTTGTTCAAGAAGCATGTCAGTTAGGCCGAATAGAGGGAGAAGACTGACGAGCTATCTAAGAGCCTTTGCTTAGTACGAGGGAAGTTATAGGTAGCCACGACAGAGTTGAATCCAATTAGGATTTAGACCATGGTTGAGTACGATGATTCTAACATGTATGTCAAAGATACCTTGGATGCTTGGGTGTGAGGCTATGGTTGGTAAGCATGTGTTTTTCCCTTAATGGCAAGAAGATGCGTAGAGAGCAAGATGATGTCTCTAACTTGTAAGTTATTACTAATGTTGTTAATGGTTTCAAAAGCTAAGTCATGATAAGTTATTCATTTGTTAGCATTTTAATTTAACATGTATTAATCAAATGAGTAAATAAACTACTCGTTTAAGTTTGTGGGTTAAGTGAGTTGGATTTTTCAACCTATAAACTTATTGAACCAATTTTAAATGATTTAAGTTAGGTTTAATAATTCGTTTGACATTTATAGTTTTGTTTTACAAATTTAATTATTGATGTATTTAGATAGATAAGTTTTAACTTAAATTGTATCTTTAATCTTTATTAATTTAATTTAATTTATCTTTAAAAAACACAAATATGGTTAAGATAAATTTTTTTGACATTTTTATTTAACCGGGGTAGTTGCAAATAAAAAAGAGCTGCTCTCTTTTAAAAGTAGAATTAGTTGCCTATACACAGTCATGAGAATTTTTATTATTATTTTGAACAAAACTGTTTTTAGAGGTTTTATTTTGATTAAAAATCTTATGAATTAGAATGAATATTATCATGTTTTAACTTTGAATCCATATCAAAGTAGTACTTTTCGATAACATGAAAAAAATAATTTAAATTTATATATTTTTATAAATTTTGTATATTTTTATTATTAAAAAAATTTAATATCTTGTACATAATTTTATATTAAATAATATTTAATTGATATTATTTAAATTATTCTACTATAATTTAATCAAATTTTTTAAAATTTTATTAAGTATTTTTTAATTTTTATAAATTTTATTATATATATATATATATATATATCAAAGAGGCCCTCATGTCCAGAAAAAGAAGAAATTGAATGTCTACAGTCTACACTGATCCAATCATGAAAAATTGTCGGTGGATCTTTAACCAAGTAAACATCTTGTCCATACCAATAGAGTTAATTTTTCTTCGATTAAATTAATTTATAATTAATCATTAAATATTTATATTTTAAAAAAATTACTACACTAATTTTATAAAATATCAATAGATACATACTCTAATGTAGGGGTGTCCATAAACCGGTCCGGACCAAACCAAACTGTAAAACCGAATCGAACCGGACCAAACTGAACAGTTTTGCTAATCAAACGGTCCGATCCGATTTGTATTAATTTTAAACCGTTCAAACCGGACCGGATCGGTTTAATAATATATTAAAAATTTACATTATTTTTCATTAAATTATAAAAAAATCGAACCAAATCGGAAATCAAACCGGACCGAACGGTTTTATAAGTCAAATGGTCCGGTCCGATTTTTATTTCTTAAAACCGTTTCAAACGGTCCGATCCGATTTTTATTTCTTAAAACTGTTCCAAACGGTTCGATCCGGTTTTTATTTCTTAAAACCGTTTCAAACGGTCCGATCCAGTTTTTATTTCTTAAAACTGTTCCAAACGGTCCGATCCGATTTTTATTTCTTAAAACCGTTCCAAACGGTCCGATCCGATTTTTATTTCTTAAAACCGTTCCAAACGGTCCGATCCGATTTTTATTTCTTAAAACCGTTCCAAATGGTCCGATCCGGTCCGGTCCAAATAATATGAACGGTCCGATCCTGTTAAATTTTTTTAAGAAAAACTGAACCGGATCAGAACATGGACACCCCTACTCCAATGTAATGAATAATTTTTCACAAGACATACCAATCAACACAAAAAGAAAGAAAAATAAGTCATGAGCAACATATAAATTCCTTATGGGTAAATACCACTCGTCTTTGTGAGGTTTATATATTTTTCAGTCCACTATCTAAATTAAAATTAATATATAGTTGGCCGTTAAAGTTAACACTGTAATGGCACATTCGTAATTTATTGTGCTAGATAAATAAAAAAAATAAAAACTTAAAATGAATTTATTATTATCATTTTTGTTTTAAATTTACAGAAAAAATAACGTTCATCCCATCTCTACAACACCGATGAGGTCAGAGGTGGCACTGAAAGGAAACCCATGGAGATGTAAGTCTGGTGACGATCTTGGATGACGACGAAGGCGGTGGATGATGGCAGTGAGAGGAAACAACTATGAACAGATTGTTGCTGGAACATGATGATTGTGCACAGAGATTTAGACATTGGACTTGATTGGTGCAAATTTTTTGGCTCTAGTGTTGTTGATGAATCCAAATATTTAACCTTTCGGTTCTGGTGTTGTTGATGAATCCAAATATTTAACCTTTTGGTTCTGGTGTTGTTGATGAATCCAAATATTTAACCTTTTGGTTCTGGTGTTGTTGATGAATCCAAATATTTAACCTTTTGGCTTTGGTGGTGTTGCTGAATCCCATGGATAGAGAAGCTGGACTTGGGTCGTATTGCGACATTCCTGGATCATGGTTGACGGATGAGATCTGAGCAGGGTGGTATTTGATTTATCAGCGCAAGAATGAGGTGGAAGCTCTGTAGATGGTGGTGGTGAGGGATGTGGGAGTAGCTGGAGGATTCTGAAAATTCCATAAACGTTTTTTTTTTTTTTTTAATGTTTTTGGATTTGTATTTTGAAAAATTGATAGAGAATTCTTATGGTTATTTTTTTTTTTGTTATTACATAATTACCTTTTGTTTTCTCATATATTTAATTAGTATTTAAATGTTTTTTTCTATTTTTATTATTAATTTTAACTGTGTTAGGTTCCTTGGAGTGCTTTGAAAATCTATCAAACTTTAAGGTATATATGACTAATATGAAACTCATTCTTAGGAGTGAGCTAAAAAAAAATGGAAAAACTTTGAGGAGCTGATTGATATTTATCCAATATCGACTATCGACATCTACATGCTGATTGTTTGGGAAATGGGACAAATGTTTTCCATCAGGGTTAGAAAAATTTGTGGGTATCTAATATTTAATTATATATTTAATGTTATAAATTAATAAAATTTATATTTAAAAATAAAATACATTTAAAATTATGCTTAATAAATATTAGATATAATATATAAATTATTTATTTTGATAGTTGTTAAAATCAAAATAAAATTTATTTTTAATTATAATTTTGTATTTTATTAAGTAAATATATAAGAAGTTATATAAAATGATAACAAATTCGGGTTCGGTGATTTAATGAGACGGAAAATATAATCCCCTGACTCATTCTACGAAGATATTTTTTCTTTCATCGAATTTTCTCTTCATTGACGAAAAAAATCAAATTTTATCCACAACAATGTCAAATTCTAACTATTTAGTTATTTGCGTCTGCACACAAATTCTAATAATATATATTATTTATCACACATTTATTATTTTATTTAATATATTATTTTTATATAAGATGGTGATATTATTACAATAAATTTTTTTATTATGATAATAAAAATACATAAAATAATTATTTTATCACTACTTTTATTTAATAATATTAAATAAAATTATAATTAATAAAATATTCACGATAATAATTTAAATAGTAACAACATCACTACATAAATAATGCTATCTATCATATCTAGATGAGATCGGCCCACACAGATTTTGCTTTAGCTTATTAAATCTTGACACATTTGATAATATTTTTAATGGCATTTCCTTTTATGTCGACTAATATAAGTTTGGGAGTCTGGATTACAACAACAAAAAACAAAAGCTGGGAAAAAGATACTCCTTGGAGGTAACCAACCAGTAAGCACTTCTATGATACCTAGAAGCTTCTTTAAGACCTCCATATGTATGCTTCTTCAAGAAATGACTTCACAACAGAAAAATAGAATCTACCTCCCAGCAAAAGAAAATTCAAAGGCTTGGTCTATTGTTGATCACCTTATTACCAAGTCATTTTCAAAATAATTACCCGTCTTACCAAACGAATGGTGGCAAAAACTTAACAGAGAAGAGGAAAATAAAAAAGATGAAAACGCCCCCTCAACGGCTACTTATATATATATATATATGTAAGTATCCTATCGTTTCACCATCCAAAGTTGGGCAAGTAATACCAACTTTCGCTTTCTCTACCTTTTTCTTTTTCTTCAAGCACATCTCTGTCTGTGTGTATGTGTGTGTGAGAGAGTCTTGGTTGTTGAAGAAGTTGTTGAGTATCCTTGTAATCCACCTTCACTTGTTATGTACGTACCCTTGAAAGTATTCTCATATTCACATACCTTCTTCCTCCATTCCCAAATTCTGTTCTTTGTTTTCGTTTAAAGCACAAACCGAAATTGCAATGAATTTCCCTTCTACTTTGTCAAGCCTTCAATGAAGCCTGTTATGGAATTATCATTCTCTGTTTCACATGATACAAATTTTCATTTCATATCTAATACACACGAGTAGCTCGAGACTATTTGGGAAAAGCCATTATGCCTTTCGGTTTGGCTTCGGCATGGAACAAACGAAGGAGAAACAAGTCTCATGATCAGACAGACCCTTGTATGCTTTTCTTCTTCTGATCAGTTCTCTGCTTATAACACAATGTTTTCAACTTCTTTGTAGCTATAGATTCTTAATACAACCAACTCAACCTTTTGTCGACTTAAATTTCAGGGGTTTATAAGACTCTTGAGCATTGGCAACTGGAAGACCAAACCCGACCACTGTCGAAAAGACACCATGGATCAGCAGTATTTACACTCAAAGAAATGGAAGAAGCAACAGGCTCATTCAGAGATGATAATTTGCTTGGTAAAGGAGGATTTGGGAGAGTTTACAGGGGTACTCTGAGGTCAGGAGAGGTATGCCTAAAGCATAAGATTCTTCCTAATTATTATTTTCACGAAAACCAGTATTTCCACAAAGTTAAAATCAACGACAATTTAGTAGATTGCAAATATGGGGAATTAAATAACATACTGATATACTATTCTTTTTGGACCTTAAAGGTCGTAGGAATTAAGAAAATGGAGCTGCCACCATTTAAAAAAGCTGATGGAGAACGTGAATTCCGTGTAGAAGTTGACATCCTAAGCAGACTTGATCATCCAAATTTGGTCTCTTTGATAGGCTATTGTGCTGATGGCAAGCATAGGTTTCTGGTATATGAATATATGCAAAAGGGAAATCTGCAAGATCATTTAAATGGTTAGTTTTTAGAACAGAAGAAGAAGAAAAAAGATCTTTCTCTGTCTTTATTTCTTGTTACATAATCTATAACTCTGTTTCCAGGAATTGGGGAAGCAAAAATGGATTGGCCTCAAAGGCTAAAAGTAGCACTTGGAGCAGCAAAGGGACTTGCTTACCTCCATTCAAGTTCTGCAGTTGGCATTCCAATTGTGCACAGAGATTTCAAATCAACCAATGTTCTTTTAAATGACAACTTCGAAGCAAAGGTAACATTAGTTGTTATTTACCTCAATTACACAGTCAAACATACCTTAAGAAAGACATAGTTAGCTAACATTTATTTTTCCATAGATATCTGATTTTGGTCTTGCCAAGTTTATGCCAGAGGGTCAGGAAATCTTTGTCACAGCTAGAGTGCTTGGTACGTTCGGCTATTTTGATCCTGAGTACACATCGGTAAGAATTGGTTTTCCTTTTTCCTATAACATTATATTTCAACAACACTGATTATGTATATGAACGTACTTCAAGGGCTCATCCTAGGCTTCTCATTTCTAAAAATTAAAAGGACATGTTGATTTAAATGAAAGAAACTGTGGTATGCATTATGTGTGATTGATTTTTCCTCTTTCCCAAACATCACTACATTGACATGCTTATAAGATTCCTTTCAGGTTTTTCTTCTTCTTGTTTCTTCATCTTTTATCCATTCGTCTTTAGATTAGGGTCTTTTCATAAAACTCGATCTTAACTAGCTAGACCACATTATTCTAAGGTTGCTAGTGAAGTTTGAGACCAATGAAATCAAACTCAAAACACCTTGCCAAAGTATATCTCTTTATGAGTTCTTGCCATCAACATTAAGAGTATATACCACCTATTCTAAAATAAATATGAAAACGATATCTTGTTATTGAAGTCTAGAAGACAATAACTGAATAATACTCTGTCGCAAAGATTCTTTAATATAATTAACAGAAACTTTTGAGTAACTTCTTTCTAATCTTAGATAAAAGTTTTCAAATTTTTTGCTTCTTTTGGCAAAAGACGGGAAAACTCACCTTACAGAGTGACGTATATGCATTTGGAGTTGTCCTTTTGGAACTTTTGACTGGCCGAAGAGCACTGGACTTGAGCCAGGGACCAAATGACCAAAACCTAGTATTACAGGTGAATTAGAAAGATCGTTTTACAGTTTTTCTAATCTTGGTATTCAAGTTTCAAAAGGTTTTGTCAAAGATGGGTAGGACGTTTAAGTGGGATCTGATTGTGTTTCAGGTGAAGAACATATTGAATGACAAGAAGAAGCTTCGTAATGCTATAGATTCAGATATGAGTCGAAGTTCATACACCTTGGTGTCTATAGCCATGTTTGCAAATCTAGCATCACGCTGTGTGCGTATAGAGAGTAGTGAAAGACCCACAATGGAAGAATGTATAAAAGAACTCCAGCTGATTATCTATACAAACTCAAAAGGCTTAGGACTGGCTAATACACTGGTTATGCATACTTTCGGAAAGATCTCATAAAGTACACTGTGGCTATGCACATTCTTAGCATTGTCAATAAACAACAATGCCCGAAATAGAGGGAGACACTGTCCATATCATAATAATGAATCGCCTCATCAGTAATAAATTATTCAGTCTTGAATCTTTGTAGATCTGTGGTTCAAAACTATGAAAACAAAAGGATTTTATGGGACCTGCTGTAAAGCATGCATAAAGTTTTTTGAGTGCTTGTACAAGATACAATAAAGAAATGCAAGATCAATTTAGGTGGTTTAGAAACAGATCGAATTTCCCTAAAAAGTAAAGCATCAATGAATAGAAATAAAGTAAGATGAGATGGTTATATGGTTTCCAGTTTTGTTTCAGCATCACCGTTGGTTTTGGAGGTTACCAGTGGCTTCAGCTTCTATGTGTAAACATGTTCAATTCAGAGAATATGTAACATTTGATTGGTATCACTCTTCTTTTGTTTTTGTTTTTTTTGTTTTTATTTCTTTTATTGGAATGAGAAGATCATTATGCTTTCATCCATTACATTTTCCGGAATCATATGGTAAATAAATTACTTTTGCTTAAGATTTTTGTTGTATTCTCAAGTGGTACATAAATTGTGTAGCATGCTTTAGAAAAAGAGGGCAAGAAATTTGAGAACTTATGAGTTGCAGACTCAAATTCACCAGGATAGATTTAATATATTCTACGCAGACCCCAATTACTTAGTGCAAAGTATATATAAGAAACTCTGCATATTCTAGTTCAAATTTTATAAATTCGTCAATAAAAGATATACCGGCAGGTTTTCTAATTTCAATTCTCTATCATCAAAAGACATAATTATACCATGTATTATAATTTGAATTTTAATTAGACATAACTCTACAAGCCAGCAATTAGAATTTGAAATTAGTAACATAATTCTCTGACTACATGTTGATTTTTATGACTGGCATGGAAAGTATAATTTCTAAAATTAATAAGCAAAATCAAATATATACAAAGTCCACGCCACATATTATAGAAGTGTGGTGAAATATATAGGAGAAGCTGTTAATACGAAATTGGTTACTGAATCACATGATGAGGAACAAACATACCTGAAGAGATTACCTGAAATTAAACAAGTACCTCTCCCACGAAGGTAATAGATACAATTAAAAATCTCTGCTTGAATTCAAAATTCAATCAATCTGGATGATGATCACTAGCTCATTAAACTCAGTCCTGAAGCAAAAAAAGAAAAAGAATCATAAACAATAAAGAATTCAATAGGCTAAAATTTGAAGGAAAAAAAATTGAGCTTCAAGCCCTCAAGCCCTCAAGACCTCAAGTTTAACTTATGTGTAGATCTTGCAGTGAATATTTTAAGAAATAAACTAGAATGTAGGGTTTAAGACAATCTGAACTTGAGAGCTGTAGATTGCCAATTAATGACCACCTGAGAGAGAAATCAGTGTGAAAATTGAAGGAAGAAGACAATCTTGACTAAACAAATTAGTTACTACGTACCTCGAGCAACATGTTATGATTCTCAAGGATCTTTTAATAACTTCCATTCCTCGTCAGAACCAGACAAATCTGGTGGAGATGGAGTGCTTGAGACTGGAAGTTTTTTGCACATCAAGTGTTTGCGCCTTTGTAACATCAATAAAATCAAAATGCTATCTGTCTTCACGATGTGGTACCCTGCTCTTGTATACATATTGAATGGAGCTGTATCAATCATTCTACAGTGCAGGTACACCTCACTTGAGGAACCCATCTTAGAAATTAGTTCCTCACTTGCCTTTAAAAGATGCCAGCCAATGCCCCTTCTGGGAGTTTCACAAACATAAAAGATTAGTCTCATTCGAGATAAAGGAATTTGTTTCCAATTTAAAGTTTTTGGCAAGTAATTGAAGAGTGCAACCAGAAATTTAGACAATAGCTGGCAAATGAAAAACAAGTTGTAACTGATTCTAAAGCGTCAGTTGCACCACCACTAAACTGCCGACTTTAGCTGTCTATATGTGTGTGCTAGCAACCAATACAAATGGAAGCTTGAGCGAGCAATATGTAATGGGCTGCTGACTGTGAAATTTATGTGGCATAGAATTCTAACTGGGTTTTATAGAGACAACTTTATATGGTGGTTTATTGAGAACTTTGTAAGTTTCCGAGCTCAAAATTTTTACATAGGAGTGGAACATGCAGTTAAGTCATTTTACATTTATGTTGAAGGTGAGACACAAACAGTAAATGGTGCTTTCTTTTAGGATGAACTGCTGTCAAGGGTGTTCTGTAACTATAGTTTCCTAGTGGAAATTCTAAGTCTCACTCTCTGAACACGTAAGCAATTTTCCGAACTAAGTTACTAGTATTATCTCTTCTAGAACTGCTGACATAGAACTATGAAAGTAGCCTCCAGTAAGCAGTATTTGAATCAAATCTCTACCCGACTAACCCCACTTAAGAAGGAAATCTTCTCTATAACTCTACTTATGGTTCTTTTTATTGAATATTTATGGCAAGTTAAAAAAATATTATATAGAATTTCGCATTAAATATAAAAGTACACAACAAGAACCCAACAGAATAAACAATCAGAAGAAGAAAAGCTCTGTTCAAAAGTTTCACCAATTGCTTTCTAGTGGAATGTTTATTTATAAGCACTAAAAAGGCTTAGATTTAAATCATATCATTGTATCTGTGTACGTGTAGTGTGTGAGTGGGTTACTGTTTATTTCTTAAAAAAAAATCAAAAACAAGTTAACCTTCGAAGTGGCTGCTTCACAGTCATATTGCATATATAAGGAGAATCCTTAGGAGCAGATGGAGTTGGAGGAGAAGCATTAGAACCCCTCTTGTCAAAACAAACCTCAACTGTTCCCGCCAACTGCTCTGCCTCTTCTTCTCCTTCTTCTTCCCCAGAACTAACTTGCTTTCTTTCTCTATAAAAACCAACGAGCGTGATTGCGTGAGGCATCAACTCCCTTCTCTCAAACAAGTACTGCTTTACCAAGAACCTCAACAAATAGGCATAGCCAGAAAGTAATACCATGGACTCTGCAAAGGATTCAGCCAGTAATGAAACAGTTATATCCATTTCCTCCGTCTTCATCATCCGAACCCACAAAGACCCAGATTCCAATTCCTGAGAATATCGAAAACTTTCAAGAAATTTGAGCTTCTCAAGCTCTTCAATGCTCCAAAACCGACCTGTTTTATATGGGTTTTCAGCGTATGACGAGACTGTTGTAGTCGTTTTCGTTAAAGAAGAAGGAGAAGAGTTAGAGGAAGAAGATGACGAAGATTTGAAGGTGCAATGAGGGAATTTACGGAAAGGAGGAATTGGGTGTTTGAGTGCTGGAGTTGATGGGAAAAATTGAAGCTTTCGATTGAATTTAAAGTGGGATTTGGTAGAGAGCTTGTAATAATGGTGGTGAAAATGGTTGTCAGGATCTATGTAGAGAGATACAGGGACTGTAGCAGCCATTGAACTGAAAACTTATGGTTGTTTGTGGATGTCGTCGACTTGATTTGATCGTTTTGCAACTTCATCACCCTCATCCTGTTCTTCATCATCGCCTGAACACTCATTGGGCCTAAATGTTTATCTGCAGGCCTTCCCAATCTGTGTTGTAGGATCAAATTGAAGTGGATTGTGGATCTACAAAGATATCTTTGTTTTTGTTTTTATTTTTCATTTTCTTTTTGCCAGAACAAAAAAACTTGTTTTTATTAGCAGTCAATGTATGATGATATTAGATTATTGGTACTTGGATCATGACATTTCCTCAAGGGCAAAGTTACTAATGAGCCCAAAATAAATAGATCTAGTAGAACAAAATTAAGCCGATATTTAGGAGTTTGGGCATTCAAAAACAAAAAAAAATGAACATATTTATTAATTAAAAAATATAATTTAAGTAAAATAAATAATTTGTATTACGTTTAAATTATAATAACAATTGGATTAATATTAAGACCTTTCAACCAAAATGTGATCATTGATGATGCTAGTTTTAATAGCTATCTTTAGATATGATAATGCAAATATAGGATCTGTAATTGATAGTGGAATTAACCTATTCTTTAAGTTTCATGAGAAAAAATGGTATTTGGTGTGATTGATAGATGAATAAATATCTAACTTGTCACCCTAAATGCAATATTGAATAAGTTTACTTGTAAAATATAAAGTTACTTCGTGTCAATCTATCAACTTTGATAAATCTTTTATATTCTTTAATGTTAGCACTCATCTTAAAATAATTAATTTTATAAGATTTTCTTTAAAAATTAGTGGGAATGGATAAATACCTTAGTTTATCGACACTTTTTGTAGAAGAAAGAAAGAGAAAATTGATTTTATTGTAAATAAAGCAAGAAAGAAAGTTAGGGATTGAAGAAAGTAATTTTTATCTTTAACTAGTCGTAAAACTTCCTTAAATGAGTCATTTTGATCGTCCTATTTATACAATGTAATACTTTAAATTCTCCAATAATCTTAGCCTCAATATTAAATAAATCATGGCAAGATATTGGTAGGAAAGTATTAAGAAAAAAATAATCTAAAATCCATTGGCTCAATTAGCTCAATTAGAAGTTTACGAAGAGGTGTAAAAAGGATGGTAGACATGATTTTTACGATATAGAATTAAAAATTTTAGCTCTTTTAGCCCAACAAAGGTGGAAACTTTTAAACAACCTTAATTCTTTATTATCTTATATGTTACATCGTAAGTATTTTACTGATGGTGATTTTTGGAAAGCTTGGATCGGTTACAAATCCTCTTAAGATTGAAGAGGCATGTTTGAAAGTGAAAATATTTATAATTTGGAACTCGATGGATGGGTACAAATAGTGTTTGTCATTATTTGAAAAGATAATTGGATATCTCCAGAATTTACTTTTAAGCCAATTACTTCTCCCAATTCGACAACCACCTCTATTAAAGAATTGATTATATAATAAATTGTATTTATTCTTAGAACATCCCTAAGGTGAAGCAAGTCTTTTAACTAGTGGATTGATATGATATGCTTAAAATTCTTTTGTTATATATTCATGATCGATTGGTTTAGCATTTTCCAAATAAGGGTAACTATTCTATTAACTCATGATGCAGAGTCACTACTCATGATCAATTGCCCCTTTTATGGATAGAGTTCAAGGCCTATCTTAAACACAAGAAAATGGAAGTGTCTTTGAAAGACTTTCTGATAAGATTCAAAGTGAAAAAAGATAACAAGGTCTCTTTTAAAAGATGTTATATCCCATCAGCACCAAGGCTAATGTGATGGAACATGGTCAAAGTTTCAAACACAATAAGAATAAGGGCAAAGGCAAAGGCAAACTAGGTAAAGGGTCTAAATTGGGACCTAGAGAAGTAAATTTTAAGAAGGAAAACTAGATTTACTTTAACAATTAGAGAACATGGTATAAAAGCCCAAGACTGTAGGTTTCCAAAAAGAAACAAAAACCGTGAGGCAAACATGGTTGATGACATCATTCATGATATCTCCGACATTGACTTATGGATAACAATTTTTAAGGTAAACTTGGTGAAATCAAACCCAAAGGAGTGGTGGATTGACACTGGTGCAACAAAGCATGTATGCTCAGATAAGGGGCTATTTACTACTTTTGAAGCAATGAATGATGGAGAGAAGCTCTTATGAGAAATTCTGCCATATCAACCATTTAAGGGCAAGGTTAGGTCAAATTGAAGATGACCTCTGGAAAAGAGCTTAAATTAAATAATATACTCTATGTGCCTGACATCCATAATAATCTTGTTTTTGGCTCATTGTTAAACAAGCATGGCTTTCGGATGCTGTTTGAATCTGACAAGGTCATTGTGACAAAAATGGGATGTTTGTGGGGAAGAGATATGTATATGATGGGTTATTTAAGCTCAATGTAATGACTGTAAAAGCTAAGAAGATTAATAAGATTAATTCTTCTACTTATATGCTTGAGTCTTCCAACTTGTGGCATGATAGACTAGGTCATGTTAATTACGATACATTGCATATATTAATGAACATGGAACACATAGCCGCATTCCAAATAGATTCAAAGCATAAGTGTGAGACTTGTGTTGAGGTAAAAATAACTAGGTCATCGTTTCATTCGATTGAAAGGAATACTAAACCCTTGGACTTAAATCATAGTGATCTATGTGATTTGAAATTTCTTCAAACCAGATGTGACAATAAGTATTTTATTACTTTTGTTACTATGTGTATTTGCTTAAAAGCAAAGATGAAGAAGTTATAAAGAAATTTATTCTTTATAAAACATAAGTTGAGAATCAACTCAACAAGAAACTTTCGTGGTGATCATGGTGGTGAATATGAGGCACCGTTTGGTGAATTCTGTGCATAACATGGAGTTATTCATCAAACCACAGTGCCTTATTCACCTCAGCAAAATGAAGTTGTTAAACGTAAGAATCGCACCTTGAAAGAAATGATGAATGTAATGCTATTAAGTTCTGGGTTGCCACAAAACTTATAGGAAAAGCTCTTTTGTCAACTAACTACCTTTTAAATAAGGTACCCTGGAAAAAGACACATAAGATACCATATAAATTATTTAAAGGAAGGGTAGCTTCCTTTAAATATTTACAAGTGTGGGGGTGTCTTGCAAAAGTGGATGTACCTATAACTAAGAAGGTGAAGATAGGTCCAACAATAATAGATTGCATATTTATTGGATCTGCATATAATAGTAGTGCTTATCAGTTTCTTGTGCATGAGTCAAAGATCCCAGATATACACAATAACATAATAATGGAATCAAGGAATGCATCATTCTTTGAACATGTATTTCCAGGTAAATCTCAAGGAGAATCTAGTTCGTCTAAACAAACATATGAGACTATGAATGAAGATAGTCAAACCAAAGAACCTAAACAAGAGGTTAAGGTTGAACTAAGATGTAGTAAGAGGGCTAGGACAGAAACATCTTATGGTCTAGATTTTTCGACCTATTTGCTAGAAAGTGAACCTTAAACCTATGAAGAGGCTGCAAATTCTTATAAAGATCCCCAATGGAAAGAATTCATTAATAGTGAAATTGAGTCCATTATGCAAAATCACACTTGAGATCTAGTTGATTTACCTCCAAGTAGTAAAAAATTAGGGTCTAAGTGGATTTTCACAAGAAAACGTAAATCAGATGGATCAATTGATAAATACAAGGCTAGGCTTGTAATTAAGGGATACAAATAACAACACGGTCTTGATTACTTTGATACTTATTCTCCTGTGATGAGAATAACATCTATAAGAATGATAATTGTTATAGCAGCTCTGCAAAATCTTGAAATACATCAAATGGATGTAAAGACATCATTTATAAATGGAGAGTTAGATGAAGAAATCTACATAGACCAACCCAAGGGCTTTTCATGCCTAGGGAAAGGAGGAAAGGTTTATAAATTGGTGAAGTTTTTATATGGTTTGAAACAAGCACCAAAATAATGGCATAAAAAATTTGATAATGTCATGAGGACAAATGGCTTTAAAATCAACGAATGTGACAAATGTGTATATGTCAAGGACAAAAAAGATGATTATGTTATCTTATTTCTTTACGTTGATGACATGCTAATTGTGGATAGTAATGATCAAATGATCAAATCTACTAAGTCTATGTTGAATTCAAGGTTTGATATGAAAGACATGGGACCTACTGATGTAATTCTAGAAATTAAGATATTATGAATATCAACAGTCTTATTCTAAGTCAACATCATTATGTTGATAAAATACTTAAAAAATTCAACAAGGATGATTCTGGAATTGTGAGAACACTAGTAGATGTAAATCTACACCTATCTAAGAATAAAAGCGATATTGTGTCTCAACTAGAATATTCTAGAGTGATAAGAAGACTTACGTACTTAATGAGTTGTACAAGACCAGACATAACTTATGGAGTAAGTAAACTAAGTAGATATACTAGTAATTAGGATCTAATTACTGAAAAGGTATTACAAGACTACTTAGATATTTAAGATATAAACGTAGCTATGAGCTGCAGTACACAAGATATCCAACTATATTAGAAGGATACAGTGATGCCAATTGTATGTCTGATATGAAAGACTCAAAATCTACTAGTGGATATGTATTCATACTGGGTGGTGTGGCTATTTCATGGAAGTCCTCTAAATAGACATGTATTGCTAGATCCACGATATAATCTGAGTTCATCATTTTGAATAAATGTGACAAAAAAGCTGAATGGCTACGCAATTTTGTAAAGAATATTCCTAAGTAGGCAAAGCCTGTACCTACAATATGCATTTATTGTGATAGTCAATCTATTATTGACAGGACACAGAGCAATATGTATAATGATGAGTCTCAACATATACATTATAAACATAAAATCATTAAATAACTACTCTCAACTGGGGTTATCTCTATTAACTATGTGAAGTCAAAGGATAACATAGTTGATCCCTTAACTAAAGGGTAAAATCGAGAGATAGTTGATAAGTCATCGAGAGGAATGAGACTGAAACCCATGAATGAATAAGGATTTGCAAAGGAACCCCAACCTATTTGATTGGAGATCCTAAGATCTAGGTTCAAAAGGACAACCTAATTGTAAAGACTTAATGAGATCACTGTGGGGGTTTATCCTCAAGTCCATTCCTATGATGAAAACAGCGATACCAGTAAGATACAGGATAAACTAAGGCTTTTAATGATACCTATGAAGAAAACGGTGATACCCGTAAGATACAGAATGAGCTAAGGATTTTAATGATTCTTATGAAGAGAATATCGAGCGGAGTATACGGGTTACTCTTTGAAGATTGCTTTTAAAGATAAGAGATCGCCTATATGAGGGAGGAGTGTAACTACTTTTAAAGAGAATTGTATAGGGCTCAATTCTTTAGAGACTCTCACAGAACCAGATATATGTACATGGCCAAAACGAACATAACAGTGAGAACTGAATTGTGTGAGGAAAGATTTTTTGTAAAGTATGTCATCGCTTACATAAATGACAAAACATTTTAAGGACATCGTGTCTACTGCTCAGTTAGTAAGGTAAATATATTTTCACAAAGGAAGGCTCAAAGGGTAACACCTACCTATCTTATATAGGTTTCAAACCGTTGAATTCTATTTTCGTATAAAAAATATGATTTAAAATCTATGTCAATTTTTTGTTTATGTGAGGAATTGTGATTGTTAGAAAACTTGAATAAAAATTCATTCTTTTAATTTTCTGTTATCTCTAATTTCATTTCATTTCCTATTCTGAATTAAAGATTTTCTTCGATTTTTCCCCTATTTGTTTCGTTGTGCTTCCGTTCTTTTTCGATTTATTTCCATTTTTAAATTAAAGATTTTCTTTCATTTTTTTCCTATCCATTTATGAATTTAATTCTTTTAGCTCTGTTTCTATTTCTCATGGGTATATAAATACCCATTTATTGAGAAAGGAAAGGCAGAGAAAAATCAGAGCTGAGAAAGAGGAGAATAAGAAGAAAGAAATAGAGAAGAAGAAGAAACAGGTGAGAAAGAAAAAGAAAAGAAAAGAGAGAGACACGAACAAAAGAAGGTATATATATATATATATATATATATTATGATGATTATTATTTTTCGGTTATATATTTTATATCTAGAGTTATGTTCTTTCGATAGAGTTTAAAAACTTCAAATTTCGTAGAATAATAAATTATGGTATAAGTTTATTATTATTTAATCGTTGTATTTTAAGAGATAAATTTTCGTCGTTCCTAAACATCCATGATGAACGAAAAAATTATCTTAAAGATACTATGTGATACACAGACCTTGATTATTATTATTTTTTATTTAATTTATATATTATTTAAATTTTATATTTATATAATATATATTTCTATTTTTTTAAAATAAAATAATTTAATTCTTAAATTATTCGTCTAAATATTATTTATAACACATAAAACCTCATATCAAGATTTTGCACTGTCTATGAAAAGAAGGATTTCGCAGTTCTCCCACAATAACAAACAAGTAAAGTCTCACGAGAGGTAACTTTTCTATAGAATAATGTGTACTTGAATACACTTTCTAGAAGAGAGAATGAAGAAGAAAATGGGTGTACTATTTTTCTGAAACGGGAAGAACCAAAAATGACAATAAATACAATTAGAAACCTTGAAATAAGCAAAAATGGGATGGATTAACATTTTTGCCCATGATAAAATAGTCTAACATGGTAATTTTTGACAGTTATTATTCAAAAAAACTAAACCAAAACTTTATAAATATCATGCGTATTAAATTGAAACTAATTGAAAACATAGTTTATTTCTAAAATTTTTATCAAAACATGGGTGTTACAAAGGATTGAACCTTTCGTATAAATTTACTTAATTTATGCTTGATCGTTGTATGAACTCAAAATTACATAAACAATAATAACATATTTACAAGAATTAAAATGAAGTAAAAATAAAATGAAAAACAAAAGAAGGATTTTAAGTGATTCATTTCTTATGTCATGAGAAGGGCCAATAATCATCTATTATGAAAATATGTTTAAATACAAGTTACAATTATAAAAAAAATATTGATTAACTCAACGTAAATGAAAAGAACCAAACTTACTAATAAATCTAAATGTCTCTAAGGTCGAGATTCCAAGAGTGTTCACATACCCTAATACATAAGACCCCAAAAAAACCCTTTAGAAACTAAGAGACTGAGCATTAAGGAGAGAAAAATCAGAGACAATTGGTGCTGGTGAGAATTGATGAAACCGGCCCCAAGGAAAAAATGAGGTATATGCATCATGTTTCTTAGGTGTTATAGAGAAACAAAGTTAGGGCCACTTAGCAAAATCCCACAAAAGCCCAATATTCAGGTGGCCCTCGCAAGGACCTCCAGTATAAACGTGAAACTTCTCATAATCATGTTTCCTCCCCTTAAAGTTCTCAATATTACAATTGAATCCAGATAAATAAATAAAATTTATCAAAATGGGTTACCCAATACTATCTCTTTGTTGGGCACAGCGGGTAAAGATAAAATGAATTCAACATAGTAGAATAATGACACCGGAAATTTAACGTGGTTCACTCTTTAATTTGGGCTAAGTCCACGGGACAAACTCCGAAATTATTTCTTCCACTAATAAGATTAATGGGTACAAAGTGAGAGGCAATACAACAAATTGAGATAAACCCCGAAATAGTGTAGCTGAGTGTTTCCCGAAACTCATTATTTTGTCAACTCCCCGCAGAAAAATATCCCAATATTTTTTCTAAGATAATATCTCCTTTCTACCTTACACTATTTTTCATCAAAGGAAATTGTTCCTTTGGCTTTGCTTAACCTCTTCTTTTTTGTTGTGTTGATGTTTCTTTAAGGCAAAGACATTGCCTATTTATGAGCAAAATTGCATATCAATGTTAGATGCACTACACAATTTGTGGTTGTACCTATTATTTGTGGTTGCACCTACTATTTATGGTTGTACCTACCATTTGTGGTTGCACCTACCATTTATTCATCTTCAATGTAGGAGGGACTTACAAATCTCCCCTCTCCCAACCGTAGAACCTTTGATCCAATGACTAAGCGACAGTATTCAAAATTTTGTCTCGGGAGAATTTTTGTTAACATATCTGATCCATTTTCTTCTGTATGGATCTTCTCAAGTTGTAATAGCTTCTTCTCCATTACATCCCTAATCCAGTGATATCTCACATCAATATGTTTTGATCTCGAATGAAAGGAGGAATTCTTTCCAAGATGGATAGCACTTTGACTATCACAAAATAAGTGATAAATGTCTTGTTGCAACCTAAGTTCTTTCAAGAACTTTTTCATCCATAGCAACTCTTTACATGCTTCCGTTGCTGCTATAAACTCTGCTTCGGTAGTAGACAATGCAACACATTTTTGTAACTTTGATTGCCGTGACCATGACTCCTTTGTAAATGTAATTAGGTAACCTTTGAAGTGGATTTTCTATAATCCACGTCACAGCTTAATATCTGCATCTGTGTATCCAACTAACACGGGTTTATCATTTCAAAACATAGACATATTTTGGAAGAACCTCGAAGATACCTAAAAATCCATTTCAACGAGCCTAATGTTCCTTTCCAGGATTTGAAAGGAATCACTCGTAATTCAAGCTGCGTGAGTGATATCTGGCCGTAGTGTACAAACCATGGCATACATTAGACTTCAAGCTATTTGAAGCATATGGAACCTCTTCCATCTCTTCCTTCTCTTTAATGCGTAGAAGGGCTCTGCTTAGAAGTTAGCTTAAAGTGATTAGCAAAGGACAACTAATCACTTTAGCCTTATTCGTATGAAATCTCGAAGTACTTTCTCAATGTACTTCTCTATGACAACCGTAATTTCTTGGCGCCTCATGTCTCTAATAATAGTCATGCCAAGGACCTGTTTCTTGGTCTAAGTCTTTCATGGAAAAATACTTACTCAAGCTTGTGTTTTCAAGTTGTTGATTAAAAATATTTAGTAGCAATCAACATATCATCCCACGTAGAGCAAAAGAATAATAAAATCATCATTAGACAATTTACACTGCAAAAAACACAATGGTGCAGTAGTCCTTTTGTAGCCTTGCTCCCCATGCCAGACTCGAAACTTCTTGTACCATTGTCTTGGTACTTTGTTTTTAGCTAGTAGAGACTTTTCTTCAATTTGCGAGACATAATATTCTTTTCCCGTTTCTTTGAAAACCCTCTGGTTGTTACATGTATATCTCTTAACTTCCAAGTCACCGTAAGAAGGCGGTTTTGACATCCATTTGCTCAACCTCCAGTCGAGACTTGCTGTAACCACTAGCATAATACGGATGGATGTCATTTTTACAGCGGAGAAAATCTACGTCAAAGTCAATACCTTTTCTTTGGTGAATCACAACTGACAATAATCGGCTTTGTATCGTGAATTTGGAGCTTGTGTCCTTCATGCTTCACCACTGAACACCTATTTATTTTTCAAGGCCTTCTTCCTTTGGGCGAAACTTCGTGAACTCGAAGGTTTTGTTCTCGTACGAGGACTTCATCTCATCTTGCATGGCTTCAATCCCATTTTTGTTTGGATTAAGTCATCCGTAGCCTCTTATAACTCTCGGGTTCCCACGTCGGTGAAAGTTACATACTATGCTGGAGGATATGAGATAGAGAATCGTCTCACTACATCATCACTTACGAGTGGAACGGGGAGAAGCCACAGTGTTGGTCTTTGGATAATGAATATCATCATTTCTCTCATCTTGAGAACCAACTTGTGGGGCATCATCTTCGTTAGGTGGATAAACCTGGTCTTCATCTCGACTTGTCTTGGCAGCGATATTGGAGGAATTAATTCCAAAATGCGATGAGTCACGATTGGAATTAGGAACATCTTTCTTCATTTTGATAATATCTTGATAGTGCCATCTTGACAAATACACATCACGGCTCTGACAAGTCTCTTTGCAAGCTGGATCATTAAAATCTATAGTAAATTTATCTTGACCGTAGCCAATAAAAATACACTATCTTGTTTTGGCATCAAGTTTGGATCTCACAAATCCTTGGGGATATGAACAAATGCTTTGCTGACGAGCAACTTCATGAGATGATCATAGGAAACATCATTTCCTGACCACACTTTATTTGGAACATCCATCTTGATAGGAGTATAGGGTGAAAGATTCAACACATGTGCAACTATGAGTATGGTTTCACCCCAAAAAGTTTTAGGCAACTTTGCATGTGAGAGTAGACATTTAACTCTCTCCATCAAAGTTCTATTCATCCTCTCAGCTAAGCCATTCAACTGCGGTGTCTTTGGAGGTGTCATTTGATGCCGAATACCATGCTTTTTGCAATAAGCATGGAAAGGTCTTATGTATTCTCCACCATTATTAAATGGGATGCGCTTTAGCTTAACTCGGTCTATCTCGGCGAGGCATGAAATTCTTTGAAGACATCTAGCACCCGATTCTTTGTCTTTAGAAGATATACCCACGTCTTCCTTGAATGATCATCAATGAAAGTCACAAAGTATTGAGCACCACCAAGTGACTTTGGAATTGGTCCACACAAATCTGAATGAATCAGATCTAAAATATTATTCATTCTGGAAGGATGGAAGCTCTTAAAAGCAACCCTATTTTGCTTTCCTGCTAGACAATGAACACATTTCTCCAAATGTACTTCATCCATTTCGAGCAATATCTTCTTTTTGGCTAGACTTGTCAAACCTTTTTCACCACGTGGTGATTCTGATGTATGCCATAACCGGTACTTATCTTTCTCTATGGCATTTCTTGTGTCAATGGAGATCTTTACTTGCCATTATATACGAGTTGTATGCTTATACCTCACAGCCACTTTACTAAGGAGCCTTTTGTAAGTTTCCATTTGTCATAAATGAAGAAGCTACTGATATCCTTCATTTGCAAGTTTCGCGTGAGAGATCAAATTCGGTGCATATACGGAATATGCGACATTCTTGAGAAATAGTACGGTTCCATTCTCTGTTTCCAAGAAAGCGTCTCTACGCTCTTACGCTTTGTGAGACCCGTTTCCCGTTCTAATAACACGAAAACTTCCGGTGTGTATGATGAGAAAAATTCTCTGTGATGTAAGCGTGAGCATGTAACACCATTATCGATCACCCATTTGGTCTCGTGTGATGCAAGATTGACAAAATCTTAAATGCATGCTTGATATTGAACTTGTACATGGTATTTGTTTGTTCATCATCATTTCTTGTCGTCCTTCGTTACTTTGCCTTTGTTCGTTTCTTGTTCCTTTTTGAACACACGACAAAATTTCTTAATGTGGCTCTTTCTCTTTACGGTGATGGCATTGACATTGGAAAATTTGTTTGATTTACCTCTGCTCTTGCCGAGTTTTTGTTCTTTGTCTGATCTCCTTCCTCACAGACTCTGTGATAAGGGCTTGTGCTTGAATCTCTTTCCTTATTTTGTTTCTCGTATGGAAACAAGGAACCTACAATGACTTCAAACTCCATCTTGTCTTTGCATAAGTCGAGTTGTTGTGATATGATTATATGATGAGGGTAGTGATTCCAACATCACGACTTTCTCTTCATCGCCAAAATCACATTAAATCTTGCTAAGTGAGAAACCTTGTTGTTGAAATTGCTAACCTGCTGTCGTACTCGCATTATCTTCCTTCCTCGTGATATAGCTCATTACAAATAAAATTTATTGGCAAGGTTCTTTGACATGTACACATTTTCTAGAGTCTCCATGTTTCTTTAGCAATCTTGCAATTTTTTGATTCAATATTTTGCAAGACATTGTACGAGAGATTTAGGCAGTTATCTTAGTAATCTCATCTATTCATCCCATTGTTCCTCGGTAGCGGTTATTTACCTTCTTTTCTTTTCAATGACGCCTTATGGACCTTGTTGAATGAGAATATATTTCATCCTCCTTTGCCATAAAGAAAATTATTATTGCCATTAAATTTCTCAATATCTACCTTTCGGCTTGACATTTTTTCGGCTTGTGTTTCTTTTTCGTAAATCAATACACCACTGGACCTAATAAAATCTTTTCGATGTGGAAGATCGATCATCTTTGAACATTGAGCATATTAAGAAATTTTACTAGACCATCTACGATACCGAGTTGTTAGGGCACGTCGGGTAAAGATAAAATGAATTCAACGAGTAGAATAATGACAGGAAAATTAATGTGGTTAGCGCTTTAATTTGGGCTAAGTCCACAGGACAAACTTCAGAAATTATTTCTTCCACTAATAAGATTAATGGGTACAAAGTGAGAAGCGATACAACAAATTGAGATAATAGAAAATAGTGTCACCTGAAGTGTTTCCCAAACTCATTTTGTCACTCTACTGAAAAATATCCCAATATTTTTCTAAGATATTCTCTCACACTTTCTCACACAACACTATTTTTCTTCAAAGAAAATTGTTCATTTTGCTTTGCTCAGCTTCTCTTCTTGTTTTTTGTGTTGATGTTTCTCTAAGGAAAAGACATTGCTTATTTATAGGCAAAATTGCATATCAATGTTAAATGCACCTACCATTGTGGTTGTACCTACTATTTATGATTGCACCTATCATTTGTGTTTACACCTACTATTTATGATTGCACCTACCATTTGTGTTTGCACCTAACATCGGTGATTGCACCTATTATTTGTGTTTTCTTCTTCTTTGGTGAATAAATATTTCACAATAACTATGACTATTATTTGTTAACCTGATCAAATTATTTTTTGGTTAGAAAAATGGAGTATATGATTTTCAGACTTTGACTTCATCAGTTTCTCTTGTAGCATATTTCAATGGTATTTACGATTAAAGTCAAACAGATCTCGTGTCGAGAATTATTGTCTAAAGAATATATTATGTACTTCCTTGAAAGCTTTTCTCATTTAGCTTCCAAAACTACTTATAAATGTAAGTGCTTTTAGATAAGCACATGCGAAAAGATCTTAGCTTAAGGTGCATGCCTTCCAAAATTTATGCTTCAAAATCTTTCTTTTATGTAATATATTGTTAAAATACCAACTTGGCAGTCGATCTGATCACTAACATCTTCTAACGTGAGGCATGACGTTTTTTCCACCTTTCCCAAAAACAGAAGGACGCTTTATTTTTTTTATTTTTGTAAATTTTAGTCACGAAGCACCTTGAAATAACTGGTATTATTAAAAAATATATAATAATCTACATTCCAATGCATTTAAGATACCAAAGTATTGGTAGGCTACGTACCAAAATTTATGTTGTGTTATCACACTAATCAACATAAATAAAAGAGAGAACGAAAAAAGATGCTTAAACATTTTAGAACTTTTTCTTTTATACCTTGTTATTTATAGAACTTTTTCTTTTATACCTTTATTTTATCGAGTGTTATTATTGATCAATATTATTAAGTAAATTTGATTCAAAATCAATTAATGTTATAAGATTATTTTTATTTTTCAATAATAAATTAAATAACAATTTAATCGATTAATAATGATATGAACATAAAAAATGATTAAGAATGAACATAACTATCTTATTTTCGT
Organism: Hippophae rhamnoides; assembly: GCA_033030585.1. Taxonomy (NCBI): domain Eukaryota; kingdom Viridiplantae; phylum Streptophyta; class Magnoliopsida; order Rosales; family Elaeagnaceae; genus Hippophae; species Hippophae rhamnoides. The sequence goes on along the minus strand of CM065438.1, from coordinate 20,294,657 downwards.
AAAAAAATTGATAAAGATAAATAATTAAAAAAAATTCATAAAATAAGAATGTGACCATACTACTTAAAGCATCCACCCATTCATTTTTCATCAACTTTATAAAAAAATTCATATATTTTATGAAGTACCACCGATCCATTTTTCATCAACTTTATAGAAAATTTCATATATTTTATTATGTATTCATATACATAGATTAATATATTAGCTTGAATAATTTTTCTGACAACATTTCCTAGTTATCAACGTTAGTAAGATCGATTGGTCAACACCTATGACCTTCTGTCGATGTACGAATCCTATTAATGAAATCAATACATTATTCTTGGCCATTAATATTGGTCAAAGAGCTTCTTCTTTTATTTTCTTTTTTCTATTTTCCGTAGAATTTACCCCAAATTGCAAACACCTCATTCACTTGAAATTTTATTTACTTCAAGATGAAAAGAAAATAATAACTCTACTTACACGAGGATTTTTATGGTGTCAACCAAAAACCTGAAACAAAATCAACAAAAAATACAAAGAATATAAGCACTTCCTAATCTCCCTTCCCTCCCTTGTTTTATTTAATGAATTTTTTTGTTACAAAATATTTTTCACTCATAAGATCTTATAGATGAGCATCAATCTCATCTACAAGTACATCAGCAACAGAAGATGTCCATTAATTTTGGAGAAGTTGATGCACTACAGTTTTTGTGTTGTTTGCTTTCTGGTTCCAAGGATCTGGTGTCTGCTGCTCCCAGTACATTCTCAGCATTTTAAGGGACGACCTCTTAGAAACTGCGTCAATAAAACCATAATTAGACGTGATTGAATAATAATGATTAATATTAAAAATACTTTTCATTTATGGTAAGTTGAAACAAATTACCAATTTATATGACTTGTGATATATGATGAATCTCTTTTTATCATCCGATTATATTATATTAAGTTGAAATAAATTATCAATTTATATGACATATTATGATATGATGAATCTGACTATCATGTTAAGTAACATTGTTCAAAAAATAAAACTATTTAAGAAAATTTTATTTTGAAAAAATAAATAATTTGTGATATGGGACGTTTCTGTTCTCTCGATTAAGATTCTAAAAAATTCACTTTATTTTTTTACTAAAAAGAGAGTATTCTCTATATGAGCATGATGTTACGTTCCGTTCAAAATGTCTCTTACAATCTAAAAATAATAGTACTTGTTTAAAGAATCTAGATTCTTTTACGTGAGAAAGTTTTAGAGTGTTCTAGAGATGTCTAGAAGGAACTAGAGTTAGATGGATTCAACTCAAACCTTGAAGACTCTAAAATATTCCAGATACACTAGCATGTGCTAGAAGGTTCTAGAAGAGGTTGAAATATTCTAAAATGTGTTAGATGATTTATGAAGGATATAGAAGTCTCTAGAAGTTTACGGAACATCTTAAAACTTGTATGAAGGAACTAGACAATCCTAAAAGACTCTAGAGTTGACTAGAAGATCTTAGAACCTTATGGCATGTTGTAAATAAAATTAGAACAATCTTATACATTCTAGACATATAAGGATCTAGAAAAAAGTGACATAATCTTAAATTTGGTGTCACACTATAAATAAACCTATTGGTCTTTATTTGTAATCATCCTTGAGAAATTGTAAGAGAACCTCTCTAAAGAACAATACAAGCCATTCTTTACAAAATTTCTTTAGTTCTTGCTTTATTCTTGAATCCTCTAAATCTCTAAGTCTCTTTCTAGTCTCTTTGGAATGTTTTGTTCGGATTGAAAGACAAGCTTTGTACAACGGATCGTACTAAGTAACGCACTATCCCTATTTGAAATCTAGGGTCGTAACAATGAGCACTCTTCGATTGGTTTTATTTTTGTGATTGTATTTTTATTAATTTTTTTAAATATTATTTTCAATTTAATTAAATGTTTATCTATAATAACATATATTATATTTACGTTTGTTCTGTTTATGTTTTGTTATTAAGATTTTTATTTAGATTTATTGTCTCTAAAAGATTCAAAGATTATAATATTAACAATATAAAATATTTTTTTTTAAATAAAGTTAAATATATGAATTGAGCAACCAAGTCATTTGATTAGAAGGTTTTACGATGAAATAAAAAAAACAAAAACTTATTTTTTCTTCAAAATATTTTTATTTTTATTTTTTTAACACATTTGATTATGAGTGTGTTTTGATTTAAATTTGAATTATATATATAATCTTTATTGAATAAAGTTTTTATAGTTTTCTCAACAAAAATAAATAAATAAAAATTGTGTCACTGCAAATAACATAACAGTATATTATTAATAAATATAATAGGCACACAAAATTGTACTCAATGATAAACAAGGCAGGAGCCCTTTGCAGGGAGGATTGGGCTGTAGCAGAATTTAGATTTTCTATAAATGTTTTATACTATTTATATTAACCTACTATTTTTTAAACCAAATAAAATTAAATATATCAGTTCAGCCATTATTTAGAAGAAAAAATTCAAAAACTATTTATATTAAATAAAAATGTTGCTATAAATGAAAAAAAAATCATCAAATAAAATCTCATTATATATTTTTATCATACCCTTTCTTTTACTTTTTTTTTCCTTCTTTAATTTATTAGCTGCCATATTTATTTAAGTACATTTAAAAATATCACACCTCCTCCTCCTTTGTTACTATTTTTTCCTCCATATTACCAATTACTATCGGATGAATTCATCTTTATAATTAGATAATACATAAATTGTATGCTTTAAAACATCACGAAAATATATTTGGGTAGTATTTTATTATATTTATACTATTTTTACAATTTTAATATAACATATAGTATATCATTGTAACGTTTTTTATTCATACATGTTTGAACCTCGTCTAATTTAACGGAGGATACAAAACATCTTGAGATATTTATCCGTGAGTCTCTAACGAGTGATTATTCTATCATCATACTATTAGGTTACACGCATTTCTTTCACTATTTTACAACTTCGAATATGTAATCTACCTTAAGTATATAGATTCTACGAAATTGATAGTTTTTAATAAAAAATAATTATCTACTACAAATTAGCATGTTATGACATTTTTAATCCCTTTGCTCGTTACAAAAAATTTATTATTGGATAAAATTATCATCAATAAAAAATAATTATGACATTTTTTTACCTATTCATTAGTTTTTAACAAATTAGCGTGTTATAATAGTTTTCAACTTGAGTATTTTAATTTTATAATTTTTTAAAAATATATAATTTAATTTAAAAAACTAAAAAAAAATTAATATATGAGCAAAGTGTATATTTTTTGTGGTTAAAAGATTAAAATATTTCAATTAAAAATTATAAAAGTTACATGCTAATTTATCTACTGCAAGCAGATTTTACCATTTCAACTATAGTTTAGAAAAACAAAAATCAATAAAGTGACTCCCAGTATAAAGAAACTTTTGAATTGATTCAATTCATATGGTAGTATCATGGGTATTCCGTATTCATTTTAAATTTACCCAAAATAAATAAATAAATAAATATTCATTTTAAAATTAATATATGTTTTGTTCACATGCATGTTAATGTATGCATTACTCTAAGCATGAATCCTATCAATTGAATTGAGAAAAAATCTGAAGGCAAAGATAAAATGGTGGGTGTCTCTCTTGCCAAAAGAATTGAGAAAAAAATCTATATATATATATATATATATATTTTAGTGAAGAGCACGTGACCTTACGTGTTATAATTATCTTTAAAAAAAGTATTTTAATTCTAATATTTTCACGTTGGATATCTGTCCTATAATTTATAAATAAATATAAAGTTAATTTTTTTTAATTTTTATTAAGAAATAACAATAAAAATATGCGATGAGTATGTAATCTTCTTCTAGAATTATATTTATAAGATAAAAAAAAAATTATACTATTTCTATGTTTCCCAATAATTTCCCTAATAGATTATGTTATTTTTTAAGGTAATTTTATTGTAAATTTTATATTTCTAATTTTTATAAACATAGTATGTTATGAATATGATATTAAAATTAAGATAATATAATACAATTGAATGATAAAAAAAATGTAAACTTAAAAAGAGAACAAAAATATGGTTAATCATATATTATTATTTTTTTCTTTTGCTATTTTTTCTTTATTTAAATTGTTAATTAGTTAAGATTGTACAAAAAAAAATAATATTAATAGGTAAAAAGACATAAAAGTACTTTATTTACGTGGTTATCTTTATAATTAGTAAAATAAGTTAACATCATTAGTCGAACTAATTTAATTCATTAACAAAAATAATGAAACTTATAGAGCTTAATACAACATTTTAAGACTTAAAGTCATATTCGTAATGATACTTCAAATTATGTTATTTGACTCTTTTAATCACGTTATTTAATAATAATATTTTTTTATTTTATTATTTTTAAGAAAATGATCGAAGAATGTCAATTAATTTTTGGGTATTGTTTTAATTAAAATTATCCAATAGTTTGCACATTACTTAATTAATAATTGTTAGAGTTTTCATTTTAATCATTATTTTTTTCATTCAATAACAATACTAATACTCTAATGTGTTATTCTTTCGTTCTTATTATTTTTGTTTTAATATCTATTTTATTAACACTTAAATAATAATATTTTAATCATATATATTAAATAATAATATTTTGAATGAGGTGACATATAGGTATAAATAATATCATTTAATCTATTAATTATGAATAATGAATTAATTAAGGATAAATTATATTATTTTTATATTTTTTTATTAAAACTATTATTATTTTATGCTAAGTAATTAAAATATGATTAAGATATGAGTCATTAACAATGGTAAAAATAAAATTGAATATGATTTTTTTAAAATAAATAATAATAATATTTGAGCCAAAATTTATTTAAACATATATTTTAGTTTTTAATAAAAATAAAAAATTAATAAAATAATAATAATTAAAAAATATTAAAAAAATATTTTCGTGGATTTATATATTAATTTTTATTTTATTATTATTAAAAATTTATGTTTTAATCGTATTTAATTACTTAATAAAAAAATTAATATTTTAATTTATACCTAATTGATGCCTTTTTTTCATAATTAAAAGACTAAATGAAATGGTTTCTAATCTAATAGACTAAAAATGATATAAATGATTTAATCTAAGAACTTTTGTAACATTTTTTCTTATATATTTTATTTTAAATTTTCTTAAAATTTTACTTTTTTATTCTTTTACGACCTCTTTTACTATGCAACATAATAAAAAACTCTTTTATATTCTAGATTAATGATACCTATCTTATAAGATCTTAATGACCTGTTTTTTTCCTTTTCTTTTTATTAAATTGTTTTTCTTCTCTTTCAAAGTTAACCCTAACTTTTTTTTGTCATGATAAAGTTAAGCTTAATATAACATATAAGAATTTAAAAAGGAAATTTTAAGTGTTTGTTTATATCACTTTTTTGAATGGAGCTTGATGAATTTGATTCTAGCTCATACATATATATAACTTATTTATTATTATTGTTATTTTTTTGGTAAAGATATATATCACTTACTTAATATTAGATGTTATGGCCTATTATTTTATTTGTTAATATGAGTATTTTCCAATTTTGGGATGCAAATTATAGGTTTTATGTGAAACCTAGATAATAAGAGGCTGCCTATAAAAATAATAAGCGACTAGAAATGGAAAAATTTAGTACAAACTTAATATTTTAAGTTATAATAAATACTTTTCAAAAATTATTAAAATATATCACATATACTAAAGATTGAAAAATATATCCGTAAACATTTTTTATATTTTAGACATCATAATATTAATACGTGATATCCTTCTCGTTTGATAAAAATGCTAGTAAAATATCAAAAATGTTACGACATTGTCAATAAAATATCGTTATTAAAATATCTAGAAAATGTCGTTTTTTCTTTCTAAAATCATGAAACCTATGGGTATTATGTGACATTGTTTTCAAAATATCAAAAATATTATTTCTTATAAAAAATTATTTTTTATTTTTTCTTTTCTAAATATTTCTTTAAATTTCTCTATTTCTAGTTTTTTACATTAATTAAACCATTATTTCTTTGAATTTTAAATAATATATTACATTTCTCTTTGTAAATTCTTTTATTTTTATCTCATTATCATGTTTATTTTGTTAGTCATAGTAGTTTTTGTTTTTAATAATTCAAATTATACTGTATACAACCAAGATTTATTTATTTATATAAAATTATAATTACAATCTAAATAATTATTTAATATTTAACTACTTATTATTTAATTTTTTGATTAATTAATTTGTCTAGTAAATAAAATAAATCCTATGAATATTTATAAATATATGTTTTAAATAATAAAATTAATTTAAAATATAAGTAATACTTTGTTTAGATAAGTTTTTTTTTTATGTTTTATGAAGTTTTATAAAATCATTTTTATAATTTTATAAAGGTCACATAGTTTTTGAATTTTTTATGTAAAATTTAATTCTCAAAATTTTAATGTAAATCATGTTTTCAATCTACTTATACTCATCGACATACATCAAGCTGAAACAAAAGTTTTCCTATACGTGATAAAGGAAATGGGCTAAAAAAAAACTTTAAAAATGATAATCACTTAAAAAAGATTCCGGTTTTATATTATTTCATAATTTAATTTAAGATATGGGAATTTCACTATCAAGATTTAATAAAATTGTAAAATTAAAAATGTATCAGTTGGGAATTAAAAAAAATGAATTTATTCAACTTTGTAAAAAATCCACATATAATTTATATGTATATTTAAAAAAATTACACAAGTATGTAATTGTGGAAATTTAACAGAAAAAGAAAGGTAAAAACAGTGTACAAAACATAAATGTATAAAATACTAATAATACAGACTATCATATAACTCAATCATCAGGTTCTTTATAATAAAATTATAAAAATAATCAAAAAAATGAAACATAATTATATATAATAATTATAATTATTCTATTAAATATAAATTTAAATAAATAAAATAAAATAAAATAAGATTAGATTAAAATAAAATGAAATAGATAATTTTAATGGATAAATTTATTAAAGATATCAACGAATTTTCTTTCCATATATGGAATAACACATGTAAGGAAAGAAATTCATTGGGTCATAGAGAGGTTTTTCCGTTTCTTTGTTGCTTTACGAGGGCAGTCTCTGCTTTTTAAGCCTTTTGCTTTTTTCCACATCTTCACACTCACTTTATATTACTTGGCCTCCAAGTGGAACATCGTCAGTAAAACCAGAGGTTGTTACAGTACACACATCACGCTATATATATGCGCTTCTGAGGTTTTTATTTCTTCTCTCTTTAGCTCTATATCAGCTTTTTGAAAAAGAGTATGAAATTTTCCCTGCAAATCCTGTATTCTGATAATATTTTTTTTCTTACTTTGGAGTGAATTCTTACCCCTTCTTTATTTTTTATTTTTTATTCTGGTTTCTGTTATCAACCTTGGTACACGACATGTATATTTAGTGGGTGAGACTTTTTAGTCTAGCTGTGTTTTGTGGGTTTTTGTATGACTGATTATAGACTTTGTTTCTTTTTGGGGACTCAGACATCTGGGTTTTAGTAAATAATGTACTTTTATTTTCATTTTTTTTATTGTTTTGAAAGTTTTGTGAAAATTGGTATTGCAAGAGATTCAGAGAATATATTGTGCTGTGTAAAATTGATAAAGCTTTTGTTGATAGAAGAGGAAGAATAAGAAAAATTGAAAAAGGACGCAAGTATGGCAGGGGGAGGAGCTGCACCACCACCAAAACAGGAGGACCTGCAGCCTCATCCAGCAAAAGATCAATTACCTAGTGTTTCTTACTGCATTACCAGTCCTCCTCCATGGCGTGAGTTCATAAATCTTAACTACATTGTTCTGTTCTGTATATTAACTGATTTTACCATGTTTGTTATAAACGTTGTCTCTTTGTACCCTTGTTCCTTAATTTGTATATTTTAGTTATTGATTTTATAGTTTCCATTTGCTTATTGTTTTGCTTTATGCAATGTTATGAAGCCATTTATATAAATGTAACATTTTATATGAACATGACATGTATATAGGTGTGAGGATTTACACCAATAAATAGAAAAATGGGCTTGTAAGATGTACATATCCAAAAATTTAGGTCTCTTTTGGTGTCCTAAAAAAATCGTGTATCATAATTTGTATGTAATAACCAGATTAATTGACATTTGTTGTGGATGTCCTTATGCATAATATTTCTACTGTTTCTTAATGCAGCTGAAGCTATCCTACTTGGTTTTCAGCATTACCTGGTGATGCTTGGTACAACAGTTCTCATTCCAAGCTCTTTGGTACCCCAGATGGGAGGAGGAAATGTGAGTCATTATAATTCTTTTTGGCTACCAAACAAGCAGTTCTTATGTTATTATATGGATCTTTTCTCAACTATATATGTGGCACTTCTTCACTCTGACTAGTTTGCTATGAGCTTTTAGGAGGAGAAAGCAAAGGTGATTCAAACCATACTTTTTGTTGCTGGAATTAACACGCTGTTTCAAACATTGTTTGGAAGTCGCTTACCTGCAGTTATTGGAGCCTCTTATGCCTACGTCCCAACAACCATTTCAATTGTATTGGCTGGTAGATACAGTGACATTTTAGATCCCCGGGAGGTATTTCCAATGTATCTTTTATGTTCATTTTCGTATCTACAATCTCAATATGCCTTAATTTGAAATGTTGGTTATACAGAAATTTGAGAGGATAATGCGCGGAACACAGGGTGCCCTTATTATTGCCTCCACACTCCAGATTGTTCTCGGTTTCAGTGGTCTTTGGCGTAATGTGGCAAGGTTTATACATGTGCTTCATTTTCCTTGACTTTGGGTTTGCCTTTCATTTGTGCTGCATATTTGTGGTACTTTAGTTTTCCCAAGCTTTTTTTTATGGTTTGCCTTTCATTTGATTGATTAGAATAGAATAGAATCAGAATTAATTCCTTTCAATTTTATGTTTGGTTGAATTAAAAAGTAAAATAAAATAGAATCAATTACTAAAAGAAAAGGAATAAGAATTCCTTCTCCCCCTTAAGGAATCACGATTTCATTACCATTTTAATTTGTTTTTCAATTTTACTCCGACCCCAAATATAATCCTAAACCCTAAATTTCAAATCTCAAAACTCTAAACCTTATTTATAAAAATAATAATTTTAACCCTAAACCTTAACCCACAAATATAACCCTAAATCCTAAACCCTAAACCTCAAATCCCAAATCCCTAAACCCTATTTAATAATAATAATTTTAACCCTAAATCTGAACCCACAAATATAACCTTAAACCCTAAACTCCAAATCCCAATCCAAAACCATAACTCTATTTAGAAAAATAATAATTTTAACACTAAATCTTAACCCATAAATATAACCCTAAACCCCAAATCCCAAATCCCAAATCCCAAATCCCAAAACCCTAAACACTAAATCCCTAAATCCAAAATCTTAAACCTCAAAACCATAAACCCTATTTTGAAAAATAATAATTTTAATAATATATTTTATTTTTAAGTAATAATTATTTTAAAAAATAATTATTTCAATAATTTATTTTGTTTGACGAAAAAATAATAATTAAATGATATTATTTAAATTTTATTAAATATAAGGTATTAAGATAATATATATTGTTTTTCGTTCCATTCGAGTTGTAAACCAAATACTGTAATACTAATTCTTCTTTGATTCTAATTGTCAAACCAAACAAAAATGTTTCCTTTCAGTTCCATTCTCACATTCTCATTCCCGTTCCATTTCGTGATTCTGTTTTGTTTGCTCAGTTAAAATGTGATCTTGTGTTTTTTTAAAGTAAAGTCAATGCGGTCCTTGAAGTATTCAATCAGCTTATTTGGTTTCCAACTTGAATTGATATTTTGCATATAATTAATTACTCAACTTGCTTATATTTCTTTCACTCTAACAATTTGAAGCTTGTTAAAATCATCTCTAATAAACTTGTACAGATTCTTGAGTCCATTGTCTGCAGTTCCGCTTGTAGCTCTGTCGGGCTTTGGACTTTACGAGTTTGGCTTTCCTGTGGTATGAACCTATTTGCTACTGTAACTATGAAGTGGTGCAAAATAAAGAAGATAATAAGTCCATTTTCTCCCCATCTGTCCCTTATTGTAATTGTATTTGTGGCTGCTTCCTGTGATTGAAACAATGTCTTTTTATCTCTAGCTCGCTAAATGTGTGGAGATTGGGCTACCACAACTCATCCTTTTAGTGGTATTCTCACAAGTAATTTTCACTTCTTTCTACTGCTTCAAGAGGAAACTTTTTTAGCCATTATAACTACTGATCACTGCTCATTAATCTTATGGATTCTTGCAGTACATACCTCATATGATTCATGGAAAGAAGCATGTGTTTGATCGCTTTGCAGTTATATTCTCTGTGGCAATTGTGTGGATTTATGCATGTTTTCTCACTTTGGGAGGAGCTTACAAGAATACAGGACATAAAACACAAATAAGCTGTAGAACTGATCGTGCTGGCATTATTGGCGGCTCTCCATGGTAAGGTTCTACTTCTTTTCTTTTCATTTTTTAGGTTGTATCCAAGAATATGAAATTAATTCTCCGAATTATAGGATAAGAGTTCCATATCCCTTTCAATGGGGAGCCCCTACTTTTGATGCTGGGGAAGCTTTTGCAATGATGGCTGCTTCATTTGTTGCACTTGTTGAGGTAGCCGACTAATTATTACTTTATACAATTTATTTTAATTATAAATTTTGTGATTCTAAAATGTGCTATGCAATCATTTTGATTTTTCTGATTGAACAGTCCACCGGTGCATTTATTGCTGTTTCGAGATATGCAAGTGCAACTCCACTACCACCTTCTATTCTTAGCCGTGGTGTTGGTTGGCAGGTAATGAAGCTCATAGTTTTTTTTTTTCTTCCTTATGTGTTCATCCCTATTTGAATTATGATCTCCTCAAGGCTCCAGAACCTACGGACAGAAAATGAAATAAACTGGAATATAGCATACACAAATCACTGATACTCAAATATATGGAAATCTCACCTTTGAGATTTACTAGACTATCCCCTTTTTTTCTTGAAAGAAAGAAAGGAAAAAGAAGAAGAGGAGGTTATACTAGACTATCTTCACCTTTCTTGTATATGTTTAGGCTTGTTCATTTAATATTTAGCATACAAAATAGTTAAATCATTTTGGTCAAAATAACCTATATAATGTCTTAAAAGTTTATAACAATAAAAATAACCAGTTCATATTCCTCCAACAGAAGTGTGCTATTTTTATTGTTTAGAGTTTTGCAGGGGACTATTTGGGTAATTTTGCATCTTGGGGATGTGAATCCATCATAAATTATCATCATTTCCTTTTGATCTGATATGATATTTTTGCCACTGATTTAGGGGGTTGGCATTTTGCTGTGTGGTCTTTTTGGGACTGGGAATGGTGCATCTGTATCTAAGTAAGATTCTTCTCAATATTTAATACTTGAGCATCCTGTTCAAATTAGATACGAGAGTCTTTCCTATATAACCTAAAAACCATTCTCGTATTTACAGTGAAAATGCGGGTTTGTTGGCATTGACACGAATTGGAAGTCGAAGAGTTGTTCAAATTTCAGCTGGATTCATGATATTCTTTTCAATACTAGGCAAGTAATTTAATTTTGCAAATTGTAAAATTTTTTCCTCATTTCTCAGTGAAAATACACCTCTTTACATTGTGTTTCAGGTAAATTCGGAGCAATCTTTGCTTCAATTCCAGCACCCATCATTGCAGCTTTGTATTGCTTTTTCTTTGCTTATGTTGGTACGTATTGTCAAGTTTTGACTCACACTTAGCTTTTAAACCTAAGCATAAAACTACTGAATCCTTTTTTTTTTTGGGACGAAGTAGAGAAAATTTATCGAAACATTAAGCAAAATACAACTTAACTTCCTTTAGAAATTTAGCTACACAACAAGGAAATTGATTTTCTCTAAACATAGCACAATCATTCCTTACAGCAAGGTTCTTAAGGCTTATCACAGCTCCATTAATCACTCTCCCTTTCTGCTGTGAGCTACACATGGATAAGAGATTACATAACTCATCATCATATTGTAAAAAAACATCCAACCAACAAGCATCCACAAGCATGTCCCTAGATGTCTAGCTAGATAACCTTTTGAACTTTCCATAGTCATGCTAGTTCTTGCTTCAACTTTGGGTATGGAGTTCTCAATACCATTGTCCCTCATAGAACCTATAATTGATGGTTTCCATTTTTTAAACACCCTTATTCTGCTGATAGCACTACTTGAAGATACTCCTCACATCAATTTATTGGCCTAATAAGCATCAAAAAGGACAGAAATCAAACCACATCAACGATAGATTAATGCCTGGTTCAACCATCTTCACAACCAAAAGAGTGTTGTTGAAGTTCCACCGAGCCTTACTTAACACCATCTCAAGATCAGATTACTCAAAATAGAATAGAAAGGTAAATTGATCTAAAACCTTGAGTTTCAGACCTCCCTTCTCTGCCCAAACTTTTTGAATACATACCTCTCAATCACAACACGAGCTATAATTAATTGTTAAGTCTGTCGCCTCCTATTCTTCGTAAATGATATCCACAATCTCAAGCATTAAATCCAACTTATCTAAACTATAGAGCATATCTTCCACTACAAATCCTCGATCACAAATCAAAGAAGCAACATCATAAAAACAATCACAAATTGAAATCAGTAAGAACTAAAGTTGTGGAAGCAAGAAAACAACAACGAACAATAGAGATATAACAGTACACAAGATCAAGTATAGAGAGCTCAAACGCTTATGGAAAGAACGCAAGAGACAAAGGAAGCCTCGAGTAGGATAATTCTCCATGCTTAATCGAAGAGTAAAGAAGGATGAAGAAATCAAAAGAAATGAAATGAAAATTGATGCAACCTCAAATCTCTTCCACGCAGTCTCTGAAATTACTACATTTATGAGATCCTGTTCAAATCCCCGGGCTCATCATTCGTTGTATAATTCCAAGTCTCTCATGTTGAAGAAAGACCAAGAATATGACAATGATGTAGCTATCGATGAGTATGACGATATGGTGAGCTATTTGATGAAATCAAACAAAGCCATGATGCTCATGAGATTCAAATGGTATCTATTGAGGCTAAGATTAGGATATCATATTTGGATGATTGAAGGTGACTTTGACGGAAAAGAAAATTTGGAGTTTGGATTATTGAAGTTGACTTGGCCAATCGAAGAACAATCAATGAATTCCATAAGAGAATAAATGAAATTCTGAAGGAAAAACAAAGAATCTGGAGAAGAATTTGATAGGAATCCCTTAAATTCTTTTGGCTTTTGACTTGACATGTTTAGTAGCATCTGCACCTTTTATAGTTGTTATAGTCGCCTTTTATAGTTGTTATTGTCGCACCTCCTATAAAACTATTGAATCTTGTTCTCTGTAACTTTGAATGAGCAGGTTCAGCAGGGCTTAGCTTCCTTCAATTTTGCAACTTAAACAGCTTTAGGACAAAGTTCATCTTGGGATTCTCAGTTTTCATGGGCTTATCAATACCACAATACTTCAATGAGTACACAGTTGTTAATGGATATGGTCCAGTCCACACCGAAGCGAGATGGGTATATACCACCATGTCATTATATACTTCACTATACGATCATCCCTTTTACTCTCATATTTCTTGTACTTTGCAGTTCAATGACATGATCAACGTGCCCTTTTCATCGGAAGCGTTTGTAGCTGGCTTGTTAGCACTATTTCTTGATGTCACGCTGCATCGAAACGACAGTACAACAAGGAAAGATAGAGGCATGCACTGGTGGGATAAATTCCGCTCATTTAAGACAGACACAAGAAGTGAAGAGTTCTATTCTTTGCCTTTCAATCTTAACAAGTTTTTCCCATCAGTATAACTTTGTTTAGAACAACAACGTCATTAATTTTGAAGCTGGTTGATCTGAGTCAAAGTGCTATTATCTTCCAATTTTGAATCTTACTTTTTAGTTTCACTGCATATTCTCTAGATTTATTTTATGATATGGAATTATGGATATGTGTTTAAATTATCTAGTTATTCAATTAATTTTAGTTTTAATTTGTACTAAAAACGGTTTTTTGGTTTGTAAAATACATGGTTAACATATTTTTAAATATACGTAAAATATGTATTTTTTAATGTGTGTATTCAAAGAAAAATAAAAATTCACGTATAAAAAAGTTATGTTATGTAATTATATTTAAAATAAATAAGATAATTTGTATGGAAATGTTTCTTCATAATTTACGTAAATAATCTTAGCAAAAAAAATATACAAAAAAGGTATTATTTAACATGCTTCAATACATTGAAAGAAATTTTAAATAATTCTTATGAACTTTAAAAGATTTTTTTAAGATTTCTTTAAATTTTGTAATAGATTTTACCCATAAAATCTCAAATATATTTAAATTTAAAGTAAAATTTTAAAGCATAGTTAAATAATTTATATTATTAGTTTAACTATTATTATAATAATTTATGTTTTATATATCATAATATTGAATTTTCATAATTAAAGTATTTATGTATTGATGTATATATTATTTTTAATCCATATTTATTTTATTTAACTTTAAAATTTTACAAATATATAATATACTTAATTTTTTTTTTAAGAAAATGGAGTTTAAGAAGTTAATTCTTAACCCTAATTATACCCCCAATAAGGGCATTTTTTATTAACATCCCTATTCTTAATGGATACACACGAACCTTAGGCCATCTCTATGGTATCCGATAATCGTCAATAGGAACGTAAGTAGGATGGGGTGGCCATCCATCTTCCATTGGAGAATAGGATGGGATTTTTCCATTGGAATAAGTTTAATTATTTTACGAAAAATTAAAAAAAAAATTCACTAACAAATGAATTAATTATAGTCTAAATACTCAGTTTATATATTCGGTATATGCAATTAAATCTATTAAATTTAAATTTAGATTATAAATTACAGTTATAATTAAATTATTTATTTTGTTAGTTTAATATGTCTCATATATTATAATATTTTATTTTCATAATTAAAATATTAATTTATTAATTAAAAATATTATTATTTTTATCCAAATTCATTTAAGTTAAGAATAAAATTTTATAAATATATAATTTATTTTAAAAGCATATATAAAAAAAAGGGATGGAGAAATAGCTAGGCATGCATGACGATTTCAATGTCGAAATTTTTCCATAAATTTCAGCTCCTACATCGTTAATTAATGGTCCTCTTTTTATTATTGTTTTATTCTATTATCTGTTCTTTGAAAAGGTGACAATTAATCTGTAAAACAATTCTCAAATTGGAGGATAAAAGTACGAAGTTTGAAGTTGTTAAGTTATATTTGATATTGTAATTCATTTCACTTGTATACTTGTATTATTTTACTTGTATTATATTTCATTTATTTTCTTGTCTTATCTTTATTTCAATTGTCTTATACTTTGTTATACACTTCAACTATTTCACTGTATTGACACTTCACTATTTTATCTTCATGCTTCACTAACACTTTCATTATTTGACATGCTACTACCAGCATTTACAATCACATAAATAGGGTTATACATGTACATTCTAAACACGTCCAATGACAACATTAAATCATTCTTTCTTCTTATCTCTATACTCTTCACATGGTATTAGAATGCGTCTGTATACTCTAAAATTTCTATCAAAAATTCTAATCTTCTTCTGGCTCCCGAACAGGCTCACCTCAACCCGGCTCACTCTAAACTTGGCCACCTCAAATCGACTCACCTCGGCAGCTCGACTCCACTCGCTACTCCAACTCGGTATCCTCGGCCTAAGGCTCCCGCTCGGCAACCCGCTCACCTCAACCCAGGTTCCGGGCTTATTTTTAACTCCTCTTTTCATTTTTAAGGATATCTCCTTTATATCAAGTTTCTATATATTTGCTTTATATTTCCTCCATTATTTCGTTAAAATGGTAGAAAATGATATCCCAAACCAATCTCTACCACCGCCTTGATGATACTAACTACCTAGCACAGGCACAAGCAATGAAAAGTTTCTTAAAAGGGCCTTGGTATGGCGTTTCATAGCGGTGATATCTCTATACCCATCCAAGAAACCACGGCAACTCCTTATTTCTGATCGCCTTGAAGGCGGGAGAGTAAACATCATCAAATTATTACCTGGTTCAGTAACACCACTTTACCCTCCATTCACATGGTGAATTTGGGCGTTTTGAAGCGCGAAAGTTTGGAAATTTCTTGAGGCTGTTTTACTACAACAGATTTGGCCAACCAATATCAACTTTTAACAAACTCTTCATACCAAACGCATGTGGTATTGATCAGACCATTAACCAATTTCTCATGAAATGCATACTATTGGGATCGGCTCGCTCTACCGAACCAACTTGGGCGAAACAAGATTGATCTTGAGATGTTTGCAACTTCTGTAATCACCGGCGTCTTGTTATTTTTTCTCATGGCTCTCCGTGATCGATTTGAACACATTCGGGCTTCCTTACTCCATCGGAGTCCTTTTCCATCCTTAGATCTCATGTACTCGAGCTTCGGCTACGAAGAAACTCGGATGGGAGTTTTCAAAGTTCATCGTCAGTTAAGTGCTTGCCACCCTTTTTATCGCCACTAAAGAAGGTTCTAAGAGGACTTGAACATCAAGTCGTACTCCTCTTGTCCTGACCTAATCATGAAGCTTCTTACATGTCCCGTTCGGGTATGTATATATTGTCACAAGAAGGGTCCATGACACTTTAATAGAGATTGCTTTCGGAATCCTCTCGGCATTCCTCACGGAATCCTCTCGGCATTCTCGCGGAATCCTCTCGGCCATTCTCACGGAATCCCTCCGGCCATTCCTCCGGAATCCTACCGATATTCCTCTCGGAATCCCTCTCAACATGCTTCAGGTAAAAATAGTAACTTATCTATCACCGCTATTGCTTCTAAGGATAATCATGACAAATTTACTTTCTCTACTCAAGAACTTGAAGGTCTTCTTAAACCTGTTCTTTCATAATCTAGTAATGCTTCTCCTACTGCCTTGTCTCTCACATCAGGTAAATCTTTATGGTATTTTGATTCTGCTTGTTGTAACCATATGACTCATGATACTCACATCTTCTCTCCCACAATCTTCCATCTCCAAACCTTTAATTCAAGCGCCAATGGTTCACGTATGCAGTTTAATCTTTGTAGACAAGTTTCCACGTCTTACATATCACTTTCTCGACACCTTTCATATTCCCGACCTTACTCTAAATCTTATCTCTGGTCGATTATGTGAACTTGGTCTTAATATTACTCTTTCCTCTTCGATTTTCATGTCAGGATCCACAGGCAGACGGATCCTTGGGATAGGCAGCCGTTGGCGCGACGATTATTTGAACTTATCAACCTTCATCTACGATTCTCCTCACACTTTCGTTGCTACTTCTACCACTCCTATCAACCTATGGCAGCCTGCGTCAGGCCGTACGTGCATAGGACATCTTAGATCACTTAGCATCTTGGTAAATTAGGATCTGCTTTCTATTTCGATAATGTAAATTGTTTGCCTTTGTCAATTGGGAAAACAAGCATGCTTTATGTTTTAATAAAAGTGATTCTACTGTCCCTTTTGACTTAATTCATTACGATGTTTGGGGTCACATCCTACTATGGGGGATGTGTTTATTTTGTCATTTTATTGATGATTATTCAAGATTCACATGGATTTTTCTCATGAAACATAGATCTGAATTACCCAAAATTTATTATGATTTTGCCCGAAATGGATTAAAACCCAATTTTCTTAAAATATCAAAATGCTTAGAAATTGATAATGCTATGGAATATAAAGAAACAAATTTCTTAAATTTTCTTCGACAAAATGGGACTTTTTCTCAATATTCTTGTCTGGCACATCTCAACAAAATGGAAGAAGCGAAAACAGTGTCTTATCTATTCATTCGTACTCTCCTGCGTTTCTAGTTCTTGTCACGAACGCTTTTGGGGTGAAGCGACTCTTACGGTCGCTTATACCATCAATCGTGTTCCCATACCTATTATTCTGATCAATCACTTATGAGCGTCTCTATAGTACTTATCCATCTTATGAACTTCTCAAAGTGTTTGGTTGTGCTGTTTTGTTCTTCTTCACCCTCATGAACACAATAAATTAGAACCTCGTTCGTCTTTGTTGTTTCTTGGGTATGGAATAGAACACAAAGGCTATCGTTGTTGGGACCACATCTCTAAACGATTACAGATCTCTCATGCCATCTGGGAACATAAAATGTTTTCCTACATTTCTTCATTTCATGTCTCATCTCTATCTCACTTTCTCATTTTTTAATGACCCATTGACTATTGATTTATTTCCTCCCCATTGCTCCATTACCTCACCATCGTCCTGCTACGACTTCTCCCGATGTGTACCGCTCATGCCTGATCCTACCATAACAACATCTTCGAAGACCAACTACGATTGTCCCGAGTCATCACTTCGGCCGCTCTACTCGTGTAAGTAGTCTTCCTTTTCATCTTCGTAATTACCAATGTTTCTACACTATTTTGTATCATCACGAACCCCAAAACTATAGAAGTTAGTTCACAACCTCGTTGGCGACAAGCTATAACGAGATGAATTCGGGCATTAACAAAAGCACATACATGGGATCTTGTTGATCTTTCATCTAATAAATCTTTGATTGGTTGTAAGTGGATCTTCAAAATCAAAACTCATTCGGATGAGTACGTAGAACGATATAAAGCTCGTCTGGTTGCAAAGGGTTTTACACAAGAATATGGAATCGACTATGAAGAAACTTTTGCACGTAGCTCGACTCACCTGCTCAAGTATCATTCTTTATTCTTCTTTGCCCGAAATTGGAACATGTTTCAAATGGATGTCAAAAATGCTTTTCTCGGAGACATAACCGAGGAAGTTTATATGAAACCTCTCCTGGATACACTTCATTCACCTCATCAGTATGCGGACTTCGTCGTGCTTCGTGTCTCAAACAAACTCTCGAGAGCTTGGTTTGCCAAGTCAGCTCTACCTTACCGACTTTGGTTTCACTTCCAGTTCTTATGACTCTGCCTTTATTCGGAAGACTCATTTCGGTGTAACACTTACTACTCGCTTTATGTAGATGATATGATCATTGGGAATGACTCAATAGAATTATTGATCTTAAGTAGTTTTTGAGTCATCAATTTGAAATGAAAGACCTTGGTCGTCTCATTACTTCTTGGGCCTAGAAATCTCATCCGATTCTCGAGGATATTATCTCTCTGCCAAAAAAAGTACTCTTCCAATATTCTTAATGGTGGCCTTACCGATTGCAAAGCGCATCAACACCTCACAGAAACCAATTTCAAACTTACTCCATTAGATGGTACTATTCTATAGGATGCCACGTTATACGTACAACTAGTGGCTGCCTTGTTTATCTCTGATCACTCGTCCTGACATTGCCTATGTTGTTCATCCGGTTAGTCAATTCATGCGCTCCACTGCCTACACCATTATACTTTGCGGTTCTTTGCATTCTTTGCTACATCAAAGGCACCATGTTTCACTGATGCTCACTTCTCCAACAAGTCTAATCTTCTTCTTTCCGCCCTCTCGATCTTTGATTAGAGGTGACCAATGATCGTCGGCTATCACTAGATATTGTTTCTTTCTTGGAAACTCTCTTATATCTTGGCGAAGCAAGAAACAATCTCTCACTTCTAGATCGATCCTGGTGAATATCGTGCTCTGGCGACACCACTTCGAGAACTTCTTTGGCTCAGATTGGTTACTTCTGAGCATATGGGTGTTCTCGATCAAGCTAACTATCCTATATTGTGACAATCAGTGCTATTGATTGCTCACAATAATGTATTTCATGAACGAATAAAACATACTCGAGATTGATTGTCATTTTGTTCGTCAACATGTTCTTAGAACACTTTGTTTGTCTCAAATCAATATCCTCCAAAGATCAAACAATGGTGACATCTTCACCAAATCTCATCTACAGTGCAGATTTCAAAATTAGTTTCAAAGCTCAAGTTGATTGTTTCTCTCCTCATGAGTTTGAAGGGGGATATTAAGTTATATTTGATATTGTAATTCACTTCACTTGTATTATTTCACTTGCTTTCACACTTTCACTATTTCACTTGTAATACACTCTGTACCACACTTAATTATTTCATCAGCACTTGTACTACACTTCTGTTATTTCACACTAAGCACATTGTCAATCCTATAAATATGGTTCTACGTACATTCTAAAACAGCGTATCTGAACATTAAATCATTCTTCTTCTTATCTCTCTACATCTTTCTTGTAAGTCATCATCTTTTTTACGTTACTTATTTTTAGATAAATATGAACAAAACTTTCATCGTACTTACTTTATAAATTTTTCGATGTAAATTGAATTTTCTCATTTTTTTCTTCAAAATAATATTATTTCATTAAAAAAATGGATCTAGAAATGAAAATACGTTAAAACATAAACAAAATCATCAATAAAATTCGTATCAAAATGAATCTATATTAAAATATATAAATATCAGTTATTATTATTTAAATAATATATATATATATATACTGTATCTAAAGAATTAGAAAAAGAGACTGTACGTAGGAGTGTGGCTAGGGTTTAGGTGATATTTTCCTGAAGCCATTTATTTGTTAATGGAAATGAATATACAAATAAAACAAAATATATATAAAATTTAATTAGAATCCAAGCGTGTGTCTGTAGAGGAAAAACCAAGAACGTGAAACAAGAAATAGAAAAATAATAAAGAATCATAAAAGTTGTTTCTATTGAGACAAGAAATCCATCTATCATGTTGTTAAAATGTTCCCAAAACTAAGGCAGTCCAAAATTTGATGTGATAAAATCAAGAATCATATGGGTGACAAGGTGACACCATAATTCGTTGTCACCTTATGATTTCTGCAAACTTCAGTGGGTGCTCTTTTCTTTTTAAACAGTGGATTCTCTTATATATATATATATATGCCTAATCAATAATGTCAATTATAGCTTTTGCTTTTAGAGAAACTAGCTAGGGTCAAATCGCATTTAATTTTAATTTTAATTTTAATCTATACTATACTTGAGTGTGTGTTATGTTATTTAAAAATCTCATTTTTTTTTTTACATTTATTGCAAAAGTGGATCACAGCAGAATTTGAGCATTTTCAATTCAAGCTAGTAGTTTTTATATCATTTAGTACACAATAATTATAAGAGCACTCCTTTACTATAATAATTAATCATAAAAGCATTGGGAATTATATATTTTGAGCTGACGTATGATCCAGACGTTTACACCCACTAAACAAGTTGTCAAAATTAATCAATGGATGTTCAATTTGATGGTATTGATAATATCCTGATACGATCGTGAAAAAAGAGAGAGAGAGCATAAATAGATAGATCCCTTCACCATGATCCTTACTTACATAATAAATAATTGTGCAAAAGAACTAGCTAGCTAGTACAAATCATGCATTGGCAAATCTTTAATATTGTTGTTCAAATATAGATGGGATCCTCCTTTAATAAGAAAAATCACCATTATTGACCTAATTAAAGATTGATTCTCTTCTAAGTTTAACAACAACTTAAATTTGTCCACTACTCTTTTGATGGAATGCAATGTAGATCGATGCTGCATTTATTTTATAATGACCTATTAAATGCTTCAATATTAGAGAGAAGAAAATATATATAACTAGGGAGGAAATTCATATGAGACAAGTGTACTACCATGAATTAATCATAAGAATCATTCTATTTAAAATTTAACTTCTATATATTGAGTTTATTTCGATTAAAACACAAATAAAATTCTCTTCAAAATATCAATATATACAACATCTTGTCTCGTAACTTTTTTTCTTTCTTTCTATAACTATATATATATATGTTTACTCATCTTATTTTTTAATCACAACTAAAATAACAACATACGGTCTCAGATACTTGGCTTTGGTTCAGTCTCAGATATTTAACCTCATTTTTTTAAAAAAATAAGGTTATGAGATTTTGGTCACATTTTAAATGATAGAAGTTATTTAAATATAAACAAACTTATATAATCATGATTATTAAATAACTGTGATCTAATTAAAATAATAAAATTCTTAATATTTTTAAAACCGAAATCAAATAATATATTATGCATGTGTGTTATTCATTTAAAAAAAATACAAAAATTATTTTATAATTTTTTATTATTTTAATTTCATATATTTATTCTCTTTTACACTAAATACCAAATTTCTGTATCAAATTTTTTCCTTTTTTCTCTTTTTTTTTTTCATTTCGCGAAGAGTTTAGTGAATGCAAACATATTAATTCACCTGTTGCCATTGAAATTTGGGGGAAAAAATTCAAACTATGTTGTGGTAATGTATTAGTATTACTGCCACACACTACATCCGCTTGGCTTTTCAATGTGATGTGACTCTATTTTCAAGCTCCTTAATGAAAATCAACTATCAGGTTCCTTGCAGGGGCATGGTAATCTTCCAAACTTAGATAGGATAAAAACTGAACAAAACCAAATATCAAGGCCAAGATCCTGGTCCTAATCTACTCCTTGATAATTTGGTATCAATTCTGAACGATCAGTAGTGCATTACGATGTTTTGTTTATGTTGTGGTAGAACTTCACCTGCCATTGACTCTTTCTACATAAATCAAAGCTTTCACTTATTCTTGGTGTTGAAGCTATCCTTCTGCACTACTACAAAAATGGACTATTAAAGTCGGTTCGTGGAACCAATTTTAAATTGACAAACTTAAAATTTAAAGTCGGTTCACGTATTGAATCAACTTTACACGTAAAATCGATTCAACGCATGAACCGACGCTACGCGTAAAGTTGGTTCAACGCGTGAGCCAACGCTACGCGTAAAATCAATTCAACGCGTGAATCGACGCTACATGTATTGATTTTTTTATTTTATTTTTATTCTCATGTTTCACTCTACTAACATGTATTCAATATAGCATAAGAAAACCAAAATATAAATAATAATATAAATAATTAAAAATTTAAATATAATTAATTACTTGATAATTAAATTTATTACAAAAACAAATAATGTATATACAATACATACATATATATATATATATATAGTTAACATAAATTACAAATAAAATAATGTCGTTAAAGTGTAATTGAATTGTGCGAGCAAGTTTGGTTAGCTTAGAATCACCAGCATAGTGACAAGAAAACTGGACAAAAAGCAACTGGTCCATATAACAATTCATTCCCCTACATACATAAGCATGTAAACATCCATCAAATAAGCAGTCTAAACTTCAGAGATATACGAATGAAAAAATTAAATCATTATAAATATTATCATGGTGTTGTCCTATGTTATTCAAGATTATATTCTTCTCCTGATGTTTGAACAAAGTGTTCTGTCCATTCTTCTTGTAAATCATCAAAAAGAGATTACCACAGCGACATCCGAGTGATATAATAATAACCTTACCACTTCGAACTCATACTAGCATTTTATTAATCTTTTGTCTATAAATATGAAGTTATTTGGAATCAAGCTGATATTTTAATGTTATAATAAGCTCTAAATATGAAATCGAGTGTATCTCTGATTTGTTACTTGGCTTGTATGAGTTTTGGTGCTCTTAAACGTATGGAACAATTTTGTAATACGTTTATGGGCACCAAAACTCATACAAGCCAACTAACAAAATAGGAGTTACACCTGATTTCATATTTAGAGCTCATTATAGCATTAAAAATACCAATAGAGATTCCAGATAGCTTCATATTTATAGACAAATGATTAATAAAGTGCTACCATGATGTTGTCATAAGGAAAGTAGGAAAGAGAGATGAGATGAAGTTTGGGCAAAAAATAGATCCATAAAACAATACATTCCCTTAAATACATGAGCATATAACCATCCATTAAACCAAAAATCCATCAAACAAAACATCCATCAAACAAGGGACTTCAGACACAGGAATAGAGAAATTAAATCATTAAAACAATTACCGTTATGTTGTCATATGCTATTCAAGATCATCAAAATCTTCTCCTAATTCTTCTTGTGATGATATAATTTGAACTATGTGTTCTGCCCATTCCTTTCGTAAACCATCAAAAATTTGCTACTCATAGCCTGTCTTGTTCTAACCAAAGAACTACATGTATTTAAAATCAAAATAAGAATGTAATTTCATGAATTCACAAAAAATAACTCATATATGTTAAAAAAATTTCTATATATGGGTAAAAGATATTACCACATCATCAATTGGAATTTTGATATTTGTGATGATTTTGCTCGTAAACTTCATGACATAATAACCACACATGACTCCATTATTTTGTTGTGGACCCTGCAAAAAACAAGTGTACATGATTTTCCATATTCGAACATCTTTATTATTCAATAGTAAAATTAATAAAATTATTAATATTTGTTTGTACATACCATAACTTTTTTCCATATAAGCTTATGAGATTTTTTTAAAGGCAATGTCCCTAAACTTGTTCCACAGCTTCCATCCCCTATCAAGGTTTAAAACAGTTAGTTTTTTATTAAATATTACAAAAAACAATAGAAGAAACCAATAGCTAGCTATAACTCTTACATTTCAACAACTGCTTTTGTATATTTACTCAGTTATATGGAAGCTGAGTCACAGTACCAAGCATGATTATTGAACAGATCAAGGATTACCAACATCCAATGATCTTGGCCTTCTTCAAACCTTAGTGGCCAAGGGATTATCAACTTTTGATTTCTGTTAAGTGTTAATGCCCTATCACATAATTGTTTAGCTCTGATGCTAACATCTTTATCTTGATATTGATTGATATATGAAGAATCATAGAACATTGCTAAATGTGATGAGTGATTATGTTGAAGTCGATAATAACATACCCTATATAAAAGAAATATATATAAGTAATTAGATAATATAAATATAATTATATACGTTCTACATAAATGAAAGAAAATGAACAGATTGAAGACTCACCTTGTCCACACTTGAATTATACATAAATCTATCATTTGATATTCAAATAGTTGCAATATGCACTCGATCGATATATAAGTTTGGTCGAGGTCTACACCATAAATTTCTATAGGAAGTGGCACAGTCTATCCATCATTTATGCTAGATTCCCTTGCAACAATAGTCATCAAAGCGCAAAGATTTTTGTTGAAGTTTAAAGCATAATCATAACTATACTTTTTCCAAGGCTTCTTCTTGAATGACTTAGTGCATGATGATTGGCCACTACATATATTTAGCACGAGATACTTGCTTTGTATTTCTTAAATGTGCCACATTTAAGAGTTCTGGTATAATAGACTAAAGAAAAAGTATTATGTATGTTAGTAACAATAAAAGATATAATAAAATAATAGTAGTAAACAAGTGTTATCTTTTAAGGTAAAAAATAGTACCGCGTCAAAATTTAGAACAACTTGAATCGACAGCCAAGCCACATATGATTCATCAAATAGAGGAGGACTCCCATGTGAGGTAGCTATTGGATGTACATTCTTACCAAAACGTTCATCGTGATGTGATTGATGGTAAGAATGCGCAGATTGCATTGGAGAAAATGAACCACTACTTGATTGCATATGCATTCCTGGTATAAAGGGAGGACCAATAGGATGACTATATCTCATAGTGGATATAGTTTGAGCGCCATGAGATTGCGTGGGTGGCATGCTTGGCGTGGATGGTGGCATGCCTAGTATGGATGGTTACATGCTTGTCTAATATGGCATGCCCTGATTGTAGAATGATGTCATGCCTGACATGTTTTGTGATTGATATTCTTTTATAGTGGCAATCTCACTTAACATTGAGGCCTTAAAGGAGTTGAGTTCTTCTTCAATTTTAGTGTACTTCTCCTTAGTGACCGTCTGAGGCTTTTATTTTGAAATGTTAAAATACTCCATATAACCATCATATTGGCTACCTCCCCTAGCACGACCAGGATGCTCTTCGGTTTTTTCACCCTTGGATATTTGTTCTTGAATAGCTATCTATAAATAACAAAGCACACAAACATATCATGCATTATTACATCAATATTAAAAATCATATGGACTTTGTGTCAACCAAAATTACTAACCAAATTATTTAGTTGTTCTTCTCCTCGCTTAGTCATCGATCTTGACTTCTTCGTTTTGGGAGTTTTTGTTTCTATGTACAATTCAGATCGGGTAACCGATCTACCCAATTCAACTTCCTACATAAATTATGAAAAATTTATTAACCATGACATGAATCACAATTGAGAAAAATAAATATAAAAAATATTTATAAATTAACACAAATTAATAATATCATTCTATATTTAACTTCAAGATTTGAAAACCTCCCAGTACGGTTAGGAAGAATGTTATGCATTTGTATATTCTGATGTTCTTCCCTAATAATTTGAAATTCATCTATATGTCTATAATCCACAAAGTCTTTCCAAACTTGAGGTGTAATCCAGGGGTTTCCTTCAGGGATTTTGTGGAGCTTTATTTCATCAATTTGTTCCAAATATGGAAACATATAATTTCTTGCCAATAGAAGTCTTGTATTCCTTCCACGCCTTATTTGCAATATTATAACACTTGCTCTTCCAAGTGTCATCGACTTTGTAATGATTCTGCAAAAACACACTACAAAAGATTAGATATAATACAAAAAAGGATATAATATATGTAATTGATTGTAAAATATAAGAGACTTACACAAATGGTTTTCCATATTTTGAACTTTTCATCTTCGTCAACCCGATTCCAATCATTTATATTGATTGGTATACTGGACTTCACAAGTCTACCAATAGAGGATTTCAATTGTTGGCCATTTTCCCCTATTGGATTACCAGTAGCATCAAATAGATTAGGTACTCTATCATCTAGGTTAAGTGGAGCATCAGGTATATTCGCCCAACCTCTTCTATTCAAATACCCTAATGTATCATTTGGATCTACAAGCTCTGTTATCCGAGGATCCATGAAATATCTACAAACAATGAAGAAATATAAATTAATTAATTGACAATTTTAGGAACATACATATATATAAACATCCAAGAGTTATTACAACAATACAGAACATACATTATGTTTAATTATGTTGTTGATCGTATACATATATTCCTTCACATTCACTTCAAGCCCATGACGAAGAATCATCATCATCAACTAGATCATTACATACATTAGGAAATTTGTTTGAGAAATTACTAATATTGATTAATGTATCAAGCATAGGGTTGTCATCTTCTAAAGCATCACAATGGTAAAACTCTTTTTATGGAGACGTTAACACAACATACCATCTTGTGTCAATTTGATCGCTTATGTAAAATACTTGTTTTACATGAAGTGCTAACGTGAAAGGATCATCAATGTGACTTATCTTGGATAAATTTATAAGTAGCTCTCTCAAAAGGATACATCCACCTTAAGTAAGTAGGACCACACAATTGAACATCTCGAACTAAATGAACACACAAGTGAATCATTATATCGAAGAAATAAGGAGAAAAATATTTTTCAATTAGATACAAAGTCTCTACAACATATTTTTGTAAAGAGTTTAACTCGCTAATTGATATAGAGTTTTTGCATATTGTATTGAAGAATGAACAAAGATGAATTATTGATAATCGAACATGTTTTGAAAGAATTGATCTAATAGCAACTGGTAATAACTGTTGCATTAAGATATGACAATCATGTGATTTCAATCCATAAAGTTTCTTATCAGTGATAGACAAAAAAATTCTTAAGTTGGATGAGTAACGATCATGAACTTTCATACCCTCCAAACATTTAAAAAACATATCTTCTCTTTTATTGACATTGTATATGATGCTGGTGGCAAGTATGTTCGATTCTTATCATTTTCCACCCTTGGTACCAATTCAGGTCGTATGCCTAGTTTCTTTAAATCCAGTCTTGCTTTAATTCCATCCTTTGTTTTTCCTGGTATATTAAGTAAAATACCAATCAAGCTCTCACATACATTTTTCTCAATGTACATGACATCAAAGATGTGACGAATGTGTAGGTCTTCCAATAAGGTAATTCCTAAAATATTGATTTTTTATTCCAACAACCATGGTATACTGATTCAAACTCTTTTTCATTTTCACCCATTTCATTAGTTGACCTCTTTCATTTCCCTACCTTAGTGAGCTTTTTTTTCATCTTTTCATATCATTTGAATGTCATACCATTCAATTTCCTTAATATCTCAACACCTCGTAAAGGTCGGGGGCATGATTATGATCTTCTTCACCATCGAACGGTTTCTTTTGGTATCTAAACTTGTGTTCAGATGGAAAAAATCTTCTATGTCTATAGGGCATTCCTTGTAACCTTTTGTTGCATGTCCTGATAAGTTTACATAGGCAGGAAAATCATTAATTGTCCATAAAAGGACCCCCCTCAAGTTAAAGTGTTCTTCTTTATGTGCATCGTAAACATTTACACCACCATTCCACAACGTCTTTAAATCATCTATCAGAGGCTGCAAATATACATCAATATCAACACAGGGTTGTTTCGGTCCTATGATAAATAATGTTAACATCATGAATTTTCTTTTCATACACAACCAGGGAGGAATGTTGTATATTACCACAATTACTGGCCAACAACTATATCTACTACTAAGGAAACTATGTGGATTAATTCCATCAGCATCAATGGTAAGACGAAGATTGCGTGGATCAGATGCAAATTGAGAAGATAAATTATCTACTACTTTCCAATTTGGAGAATCACAAGAATGACGTAGCATCCCATCATTAGATCGATTATCTGAATGCCAAGTCAACATCTTTGATGTCTCTTTACTTTTGAACAACCACGCTTCCATCTTGATTCTTTACACATCGAACAATCATCTAATGTCTCATATTCTTTTCTATAAAGAATGCAATCATTTGGACAAGCATGAATCTTATGATATTCCATGCCAAATCGACTAAGAGATTTCTTCACTTCATACATTGAAGATGACAATTCAATACCCTCAAGAAACATATCGACTAGTAGATTTAGTAATTCTGTGAATCCCTTGTCAGAAAAACCATATTTTGCCTTCACATTGTACAAATGAACCAATCCCAACATTTTAGTGTATTTCTTGCATTTTGGATACAACAGTTTTTTGGCATATTCTAGAAGTTTTTTAAAGGTTCTGGGATCATCCTCACATAGTTCATCTTCAACACCATGAAACATATTTTTTGTTTGTACATTATGATAAGATGTATCTAATCCACTCACATTCTTATTTATCTCTTCCCTATGAGTATTATCAATATTTTCCCCATGATAATACCAACATTTATAGCTTAAAAGAATACCACTACGGATAAGGTGATACTTAATCTCGTCAACTTCATGAAATCACTCATGTTTACATTTAACACATGGACATCAAATTATACTTATTCCATTATTACTATTTCTACAAGCAAATTCCATGAAACTTTCAACTCCAAAAATGTAGTCCTACTCAATTCTACACTTTGACATCCAAGATTTGTCCATTTTCTATTAATGACATTAATTAAGGATATTAATTATGTATCCAATCAATATATTTCAAGTATTATTATATATAAATTCCTTAATTATTAGAATATATATTAAAACATATATAATACAAAAATTTATCATTTTAATCATTTTACAATTGTATTACTTTTATTAATAAAATATAATTATTTATATGTAAATAAATTTATCCACGTACAGTAAATATTATAGTCCCTCAAACCCACAACATCCAGATATTATTTCCATAGAAAATAAGCCAAACATATAATAACAAACATAATACAAAACATACATAAATAAAAAAATTATACAAAAAATAAAGCAAACTGAATAATAAGTGTGTAGGATTAATAGAAATACTTACAAGAGTAAATGAATGAAATGAAGAAAAAATGAGTGTTTTGTAAGTGAGAATAAGTGAGAAAATAGGTATAAATTTTTTAAGTATTTAGCTCAAAAAAATTGGGAATCTGAAAGATAATAAGGAGAGAAATATAACCTAAAAAAAGATGTTGGAAATGGTGGTCGGAGGTGGCCAAAAAATGAGAAAGAGTGGAAGATGTGAGCTCGATTTTGAAATTTATTGTTGCTGCACAAATTGAAAAAGACGTTCTGATGAAGCAGAGAGAAGAGAAATGGATTAATATGTGTGGATAGTGTCGGTTGATGTGGTGAACCGACGCTACACACGTGGATAGCGTTGCTTCAACACGTCCACCGATGTTATGTCCTACGTGTATTTTTTTATTTAAAAAATGCAGTTTAAATTTAAAATTATTTTTGGTCAATTATTGTTTTATTTGAACTCTTTAAAATTTAATTTGGATATATGTATATATATATATATAATATAACTTTTTCCTTTTTTTAGATAATTGGTTTTTAAAATTATATAATTTTGTGTATTTTTTTGGATATTTAATTTTATGTATGTACATACATGTTTATAGTTAAAATCAAATAAAATAACAATTGACCAAAAAAAACATCGTAGTATATAATTTCAATTTTAAACTGTATTTTTTAAATAAAAAAATACACGTAGGACGTAGCGTCGGTTGACGTGTTGAACCAATGCTATCCACGTGTGTAGCATTGGTTCAAAACATCAACCGACACTATATCTTAAGTGTATTTTTTATTTAAAAAATGCTGTTTAAAATTGAAATTTTTTTAGGTCAATTATTATTTTATTTGAATTCTTTAAAATTTAATTTGGATATATATATATATATATAGTATAAAAGAAGAAAAAAAAATAATTTTAAAATAATATCCAAACAAATACACAAAATTATTTAATTTTAAAAACCAATTGTTTAAAAAAAAAGAAAAAATTATACTATATATATATATATTCAAATTAAATTTTAAATAGTCAAATAAAATAATAATTGATCTAAAAAAAATATTGTATTATATAATTTCAATTTTAAAATGCATTTTTTAAATAAAGAAATACACATAGGACGTAGCGTCTGTTCATCACATCAACCGATGCTATGTGTAGCGTCGGTTTTACACCGAATCGACTTTAAATTCATTATAAGTTGATATTTTTTCAAAAACTGACTTTATATATTGACTTAAATACCCCTTTTTGTAGTAGTGCTAATTGTTGATTTAATCCATCGTCTGAAAGTCATCAAGTAAGTCCCTTCAGATCCGATGTTTATATATTTTTAGTGGGATTTCATTGGTCATGTGGAGCTTAAAGTTGCTCATCCTTTGTCACTCTAGGATGTCTTAGCGTATGTTGTAGAAGAAGAAATGCATAAATTCTACCAAAAGACCTATATTTTTCTTAGGGTGGATCAGTATCGGATGAAGATGGGCTTGCTTCTCACTGGTGTAGGTGATAAGGTATTATCTTATGTATTTAAGACAAAAATTTGAGCTATATTACTTAGTGTTTCCCTATGTTTCATAATTATAATGAATTGTATACCATACTTCTAAATTATTACAATACTAAACTTTAGAGCTAGAAGTGCTATCATTTTAATACTTTTGCTCTCATGAGATAACATTTACACTATAGTTTTACTTATGCTTTGTCTTGAAATGATGCTAAGTTATGAATCTTTGGTCATTAAAAAGTTATAAATGTGCTAAAGAGTATTCTGTTCCAAACAACGTACCCTTACTTAACTTTGATTTTGATGAGAGCAAGGTAACCCAAACAAATTTATTTGACAATTGTAGTTGTTCGTTTTTGTGACAATCGACCTTGCACTACTCATATACTATACAAAAAGTTCATATTTCTTATTAAATATGATATATCACAATTTATAACATTGCTCCACATAATGAATGTACACCAATAGACCATTGTGTCCAACACCTCCCATATATGGATGTTGAGAAAGAGCTCGACATCATGTGTAAAGATGCCAATCCTATTCTTGTCATGAGTATGTTCCTTTTTCAGATTCAATGTGTCATTTCTCCTACTGAGCCTTTTACTCTTCCACCTCAGTTGAAGAACTGAGTTAAAAGAGTAAAGGGACTGATGTTTGAGCATAATGAATGACCTACTACTTAACCTTTGTTGAGCTTGAACCTTAAGACTTTAGATCGAGCCTTGAGACATGAACCCGATCCATAAGGTGGTCGACCTCAAGCTTTAAGTGTATTTTTCTTTACTCTTATACCCCTCTGACACACTGTGACATATACGCCTTATGTAACCGATACCTGTATATGTAAAACCCTATATATACAGACTTCCTTAAAGATCCACACATTCTATCAATTGCTCTAACTTTTCTTTAGTTTCTCCCTATGCAAATCGGACCAATTCCAACACATATATATGTTATTATTATCTTGGTTCTTATATTGATAATTTTACCAAGAAGAAAGCTATAAAGATGAATTAAAATAAAAATAAAAATAAATAAATTACATGATAAAGGATTAGAGAATATTAGGGAAATGATTAAAAGAGAGACATTTTTCATAAGTTGCTTTAGGAAAAGTATTCCTCCCTCCTCCTTTTTCCAATTTTCCATAAGTTATTATGGGTATGCTTGGGTTTACAATATACAATATATAAAGCCTGGGATAGTAGTAGAACTTACTTTTTTCCTGTCACTTGACATTTTTAAAATGTATTTAAACATTTGGAACTCCAGTTAAGTACTTCACTTCAAAACTTATCGTGCATTCTTTACTCGTTAGTTTTGATATCATGCTTGTCAGATAGTATTTGCTAATCTTGTTAATTCTGTATGTTTATAACTGAGTTTAAATGTACTCTATAAGTAAGTTACTGCTTCATTGTCTCCTCTTATTTGGGTTGAGGTCTTTAGAAAACATAAAGACTTTTATATTTGTTTTTGAAGGTTGTATTTTTCAATTCGTTAATTTGTTTTATTATATGTTTACAGTTATTTAGATCCGGAGGTTATGGTTGGATGTGAAGATAGAACAGTTCGTGTATTTGACATGTACAATAGGAAGCGTTCTCGAATAATTAGGTAAGTAACATACTTGTTAAGGGTGTAAGCCCTTCTAGATATTTGTATCTTCTCATCCATGTCTGAACAATATCTTTTTTCTACTCTGCTGGGATAAGCAAATAAAAACTCGTCTGATTGAATATCTGATTTTTGAGAGGAAGTCTTTATCTTTTATTTATCTCAATGTTCATGTGATTGCTTGATGAAGGTTCTGCTATAAATTGAGGTAATTCTTATGGAAGTAGACTTCATGTGCTATAAATTTACTATAGAGCTTAAATCTTGAATTTATGGATATACCTCAATCATGTGGAACATGGGATCCGTGGTCACGACCTGCCGATGATAGAAGAGGATTTCAAGATGGTGAGGAAAGAGGATTTTTGGGCAGTAAAGACAGTCCTAGTAGATGCAAATGCAGCAGTAGCTTCAATTGCAAAAGCAAGCTCAGCAGCAACAGCAACAGCGAAGTGATGCATCTCAGGTTTTTAGTGTCACTTCGAGTGGTCTTGTTAGCAATGACTCATGAAATTATGAACAATTTGATTAGTATTAGTATTAATAAATTTTTTGTATGTATTCTATTATTTTAGAACAATTAAATTAGTTACTTATAGTAATGATTTATTATGTTTTAGTACATATAAAAACTTTTAAATATAATTTTACTCTTAATTTTAATACAACGACTCTTAATTTTTTCAATTTATTTTAATTTATATTGAAACATGAGGTTGAATGATATGTCTATGAGCTCAATTTTTTATGAGACCGAGTCCATAGATAACAATCTATGATGTTTTTCACTTAAATTTCGGTTATTATAACCGTAACTATAAAACTACGATTACGATTAAAAACTGAAGTTATATATCAATATTATAATAGTGAATAATAAATTATTCTTTTAAGAGTCCTAGGAGGACACATACTAATGATCAACCAAAAAGTAAGCTTTAAGGGGTAAAGAAATATAAAGAACTCAAACAATAAAAAAAGAGGAAAAGGTTTATCTTCGTCAACAAACCTATTTAGTTCACAAAACCTAGTTTTGTTTAAAAAACTTGACGTATTTAGGAGCTAGCTTTTCAATAAGTTGAAACCTTAGCTATTTCTTTAACCAATTTTTTTTTCATATGAACCTTTTTCTTTACTTAGATAAATGATTGTTTTCTACTTCATCAATTGTCTTATAGTACCATAACATAGGTTAAAAGAACCCTTTAATGATGTGAATTTAAATCCATCAATAAATAAATTTGTAATAGTAAGTATGATATTTATTATAATAAAATTTTTTTTGGGCATAATTCTACCTAAAAAATATTAATGATGTGATAAAATCTCATTAAATTTAATAATATAAACTTAGGTGTGCAATCAAATGTCACATTATTTGAATTATATTACAAAATTATATTATGTAATTTCTTTCTTTCTTTCTCTTTTCTTACTTCTATTTCATTAATTTTTTTTCTTACTTCTATTATAAATGTTAGTACAATATTCATGCGTATTGACGAGGAAGCAGTTGCGAGACAACTCTCATGGGTACTAGCTATTTCTCTTGTAATTTGGTAAGATGACAAGGAATTAATGGTTCATATATTTTAAAGAAAAAAGACACCGAAAAGAAAAGGAAAATGCTTTATATCACAATTGTGACACAAACTTAATCAACTTGTAACCAAGTTATAGGCCTTTTTTTTTTTTATTTTGATCGCTTCTCAATTTTCTCATTTTATCTCTATTCATTTGAGTTTGTTCCAATAAAAACTTACAAATGGGTTGAGAATACTCTACAATTTTAAAGATCTAGTAGAATGGTCCAGAAATCCTATAAATTTTACGGTACATGCATATATGCATGAAAACTGCAATTCATTACCACTTAAATTACTTCAAATCATCTATATATTTTCCATTTTAAGGATCATTGACAGTTAAGTTCATTTAATCTTCTTCCAGACATTCTTTTAAAATAAGTCTTTTAATTGATAGTTTGTGTTCTGTATTATGATGAAGAATCAGAATGTTAAGACAGACAAACAAAAACCTTGCCCTTATTCACAACATATATATGAAAAGAACAAGACAACCATACAACACGAACTACACTGTTTGGTAAGGATAGTTCAATTTGAACCCAAGAATGTTTTAAAATAATAATAGGGTATACATACAAACAAGACCCAGTATTTCTGCCCCCACAAACTCCAATTTGATAATTATAGAATTTAAATAAAATCTGTATACCATTATAATTAAATAATAATGACTGTCACACCATAGCAGCAATATAAGAACTTTAGGTCCTTTTAAATATTATAAAAATGCAGGGTGTATTCCCCCTATAGAAGTCATATTTGAAATAAGAAATAGTCCATTCAAGCATTAATGAATATGGGAAATTAGTCTGCCATTGATCACATGGCTGACATAGACTGACATTGATCACAAATGTTCACACATAATATCAACCAAAAAAACAAATCAAATAAACTATTAATCTACTGATAAAAATTAGGTTCAAGAATTTTAATTTTATTATATTTTCTTTCTATTATTTTGTTAATAGAATTTATAAATATCGAATTTGTTAATTTTTTTTAAAATTTACACTTAATTAAAATATTTATGTGCATCTTATATCAATTAAACACGTGTAATTCATAAAATATAAAAAATAAGAATTATTTATAATTTCATAATAGTGCCTTTAAAATCACCTCCTCATTCACTATCCTAATTTAAGAATACATTTTATAGGGGGGGAAAAAATAATATCAAAAACATTGG
This sequence comes from Hippophae rhamnoides, assembly GCA_033030585.1. Classification (NCBI taxonomy): domain Eukaryota; kingdom Viridiplantae; phylum Streptophyta; class Magnoliopsida; order Rosales; family Elaeagnaceae; genus Hippophae; species Hippophae rhamnoides. The sequence goes on along the minus strand of CM065438.1, from coordinate 20,258,674 downwards.
ATTTAAGTTTAAGTTAAAACCCTGCAGATTTACAAGAGTCAAAGATTACAGAACTTGTCTTTTAACTCACTCACGTAGTTATGTTTCTGTTCAAAACCCAAAAAACAATTACTATTAAAGTATAACAGAAACTATAGATTATTATTATCACTCCCCATTTTGTCAAACTTATGATTCGTCTTGTCTAAAACGTGTAACTAGTTCCAAAAGCAAACCATAAATGACAACTTGTGTAGTACTTAACCAGTTTTGTTTATGCAATTTAATGAAATTAGAGCCTAAGATTTAATAAAAGCATATTAAATTGCTCACCATATGCAGTAATATAATAACTAAAATAGCATTATGATTTTAGTGATACGTTGAACATCACTTTCTAACAAGGAATTAGAGTCTTAGACTTAAAAATACTTTAGCTTGCTAATTTGTTGTTTCTATTCCATACAAGTTAAACCTAAATCTTAAAAAATAAAAATAAAAATCACTTTTTGCTAAGATGTGTCACTTAATTTTTAGCTTCTAAAAAAAAGGTTTGCATTTTGCTAAACAATATTCCACTGAGTAGAATAGTAAGTGCTTTTACATGTGTAACCACTAAGAACTACTACAACCTTTAACTCATAAATAAAAAATACAACCTTTTAAACACTAAATAGAGAATAAAGTGAGTGTTAAATTTGTGTGTATAAAACTAAACTGCTTTCAAGCTGGAGTTGCAATTGTACTACTTACATGATTACACTTTTTTCTTTTACTATCTTTTAGTAACTAAATGATAAAACATTGTTAGCCCTAGCAAGCCAAAATAGGATAAAGGAGTGATTTTGTTGTCTGGACTACAAAAAATAAAGGTTTGCAATTATTGCAATATTACACTCTTATACAAATTACTTATATTTTTTTTATCATTGGGATTTACTATTTTTATAATAAAAAATATTAATGTAAGAATAATTTAATGCTAGAGTATTTTTTTAAAATAAAAATAATGCATTAACATTATCAAAGATTACTCTAAAAATAAGCTATGGTTTAAAATTAATATTTAATTAATTTAGACAAGGATGCTTAATACCATTAATTATAGGAAATGATGAGAGATTTTCTCTCTTTTATATCTCTACTATCTCTTAATTTTCATATTGCACTTTTTAAAACCAACCAATATATATTCAAATTAATAACGTTATATATCATAATGTACAAACCTTGACTCCGTCCACAATGCCGGACGTGTCCATCCAAACTTGCGACCATCACACATCGTTCCACGTGGCTTCAGACACCTGCTTTAAGATCCGGTGCCGGTGCTGGATTTCCTTTTTCTCAATATAAACAATAATTTAAACCCATATCTTGCTTAGATATAGTATTAATTATTAATCATATTATATTTTAGATTAAATATATTTTTTATCATTAATATTTGAAATTATTATAAAAATAGAATTAAATTTTGATTTTTACTTATATATCATTAAATTTTTTTTTATATTTTCGTACGAAAAGTATAGTTCTTATTATTAAATTTTATAAATGTAACAAAAATATCATAAATATACGAATAATTTATATTTTTATAATATTTTATAAAATTTAATAATATAAAAAGTTAAAAAAAATTTGACATGTTTTTATAATAGTTATAAAGTTTAACTATAGAAACTAATAAATTAAAGTTAGTTTATATTTTTATAATATCAAAAATCATTTAATATTTTATATTTTATCTTAGGACGTTTTCATGTCAATGTTATTTAAATTGACTCATTTGCGCTACAAGTTAGTTGGGTAGCGAAGGACGGACGGCCTACTTGAAAAAGACTCATAATTCCGAATTTATCACGGTTTCTGTGGGGATGATAGAAGCTGGATAGAAAGTGACTTATGCTTATTCCATCTCCTTAATTCTTAATTCACTCCGATTCCTCTTTCCTTATCTATCTTCATCTTCTTCTTCTTCAGTCATTCATTTCTAGAGGAAAAAAAATAGAGAGAAAGATGGGGAATTGCCAAGCAGTAGATGCTGCAGCACTAGTTATACAACACCCAAGTGGGAAGATAGAGAGATTGTATTGGCCTATAAGTGCTAGTGAAGTTATGAGATTAAACCCAGGTCACTATGTTTCTTTGATAATTCCATTGCCAGTATCAGAGCAAGATAATCAAGACCCCAAAACGGTGCGCTTTACCCGGGTGAAGCTTCTTCGTCCTAGTGAGACTCTTGCTCTTGGACATGCTTACCGGCTTGTTACAACTCAAGGTATGATTTTTTAGTTGTTTAGTGAAGTCCTAAAGTTGATTGGTTTTGAAAAGTCTGGTTGTATTATTGCTGAAATTTTTGTTTTTGTTTTGTGAACACAGAGGTTATGAAGGTGTTAAAGGCAAAAAAGTACGCAAAAACAAAAAAAAAGCAGGTGGAAATGGAAGCAGTTGAGAAGAAACAGAGAGCTAAAGTGAAACAGAGTTCAAGTTCTGAGAGAGAAGAGAAGTCTGACCTGAAAATTATTGAGGTGTGTTTCTTCGTTTCTTTTTTTCCCCTCTGGATCGGGTGCTCTTCTCTGATAGTTGTGTCTCTGATTCTTCCTATTCCAATGGAAGTTTCCTTCAAGATAGTTAATGAGATAATGATTCTTCTTGTTTAATGGGATCATCATGTTCTTCTCTTTAAGAACAATAGCATATCAGTCAGAAAATGCTTATGCTATTATTGCTAATAACTGTGTTATATTTCAGGCTGAGAAACATGACATACACAGGTTAAGAATGAAATCGACGAATACAGTTGCAATGAGGTCAAAATCATGGCGTCCTTCACTACAGAGCATATCTGAGGCTGCAAGCTGATGAATGCTTTTGGAATTCTTATAGAAAAGTGTTTAGAGAGAGGCCTTCAGAAGTAAGTTCAAGAGATTGGCTTTTTTGTTAAGAAGCACTTCATAGGTAGAGCCCTCAAACAGGAGAGAAAGAAAGGTTCAAAGCACATTCAAGAAATAGTTGGACATTATCTGATCCATCAACAACCTTGGCCACAAGCAGTCCTAAAGTACTAAGATATATGTACATTAAAAAAAAAAAGAGGGGTATCAAAAATTGCAATGAATCTTAATGATCAACTTTGTACGAAGCAATTGTTTTGAAATATTGAACATGGGTTTTGCTCTGCTTTTCAATAGTTAATGTGAGTTTTGATAATGATATGAAATTGTATATCAAGGAGAAAGGTTTATTTACATCAGTTTGGCAGTTTAGAATTCCAAATTTTTCAGTCATCAGATCAACCAAATTGTTTTATTTTATTTTATTAATGTCATGCCAACATCGTTTTGAGAAAAGCTAAAAGTGCTCCAGGTAATTTCCTTTCCCTGATCACAATCAATATATCTGTCAAAAGGATCTACCAGTAATATACCAGACCTCCATATTTCTTGTGCTCTATTTGCAAAATACCTGGTGCTAACTCCAGACTAGCTAAGACCACTAAATTTGAAAAAATTCAACTAATTTTCACTTCCAAGTTAAACCATAGACATAGCAGCCATTAACATCAAATATGCACAAAAAGTTGGAAAAAAGTTGATGGATGCTGTCTGGAAAAAAAGGTTCTTCACAAAATATGGTCATATTTTTGTTTCCTAGCTAGGTCAATTATTGAAGTCTTTCAAGTCAAATAAATGGTAGAGCTCATGAAAAAGAAAGAACAAAAAAAAGTTACGTGTTTCTGAATAGTCTTGTGGAAACGAATATTATCAATAAACTCAACACAGGTTGGATGACTATCCAGCTTCAAAATTGCATGGACTAGAAAACATTCCTAATCAGCCACATGGGAAAAATATATAAGAATTACCAAAAGAAATTCCTCCAATTAGAACAAGTGTTTGTTTAAAGAGCTCGATCCCTGAATTTTATTTTACCAACAAAGATTTAACTACTTTGATTGGTGTTGACAGCTCAAAAATAACAAAAGCAACAAAAAAAGGAACACGAAAGCGAAAAAAAAAAAGTCTTTTTTTCAATACCCAATATACCTTATATTTCAATAATAATATCAGAAACTCGAAATCACACTCAAACCGAAGTTCTATTACACCCAAAATCTCTTACACACAAAATACCCAAAACAAATAAACCCAAAATCACTAAAAACATTCTTTCTTTTGCGACACCATAATAGAAGAGAATTGAACACAAATATCACGCAAAAATCCATACTTCTAGGATACTCTGCTTTGGTGAAAACGATACTCAACAAAAACTAAAACTATCAAACTCTTTGCTGCAACAAGCTCTTCTTGTAGTAAAATTATATATAAGGCTCATCACTAATTAGCGTTAAAAGTATTCAATAACTTATATATATGGCCTTTGGCTGACTCTCATGAAACGTCAATAGACAACTCATGTATTAAGAGTCATGACTTTATGTCTTCATCCGCTCAACACATTCAACTTTTGGTTTTTCCAATTTTTTTTTTTTTAATTTGGCTTTTGAGCTACTATCCGTTAAGATTCATTATTTCCTATTACTTTGCATGATTAGAGTAAATATCAAGTCACTCAAAGGAAGTTGAGTTGATATAGAAGGCAAAGCTCAGTTTGAAAGCATTATTTTATGTTTTTCATTTAAAAGTACTCATTCATATTTGCAAATCTTCCTAGCCATAAGACTTAGTTGTGACCTTGTGGGTAAGCTCCAATACAAAGTCACAACAGCCCTACACAAAGTAGAATATCATTTGCAAATATGAAAAAGAAAATGATGAATTAAGTACTCTTATTCTTTAGTTTTGTGATCAGCTTGCCATAGGAGTACTAGACTATGTCAGTATAGCTAGAGTTGTAACTAAGCTATGACTGACTTTGTTATACATTGTTGCAGTTAGTTACACCACTCGCAATATACTAAGATATTTTCTATGCAATTAGTTAAGTCTCTGTCCTTAGCTATTACAAGACTATAAATACAGTGTAATGCACTACTTGTAAACTTACTTTACTTTTACTCTCAATGTACTCATTCAGATACAATTCTCTCTGTTTGCCTACAGTTTGTTATGGTAGTGGAGCCTAATCAGAGCGCTTACAAGGTTTTAATGGCAGCTATTCCTATCACGTGTAATGCAGTTCCAGAGACTCAACCTGCTCACAGTGAAGTCCATCTTTGTTAAAAATAGTGTGAATTTACATTAAAAAAATTGATGAGAAAAAATGTTAAATTTTATGACCGTTATTTTCATAATTATGTGACCGTTATTTTCATAATTATGTTACCATTATTTTGTGACAGTTATTTTCATAATTGTGTGAACATTACACATGTTTTTTCAACTATAAATATAGGGCAATAGTTCTTAGTTTTAGAACACAACTCAGAAACTGGTACCAAATCAAAGAAAAATATACAAATTATTTTTTGGAAGTTTTTCGAGCAACATAAATTTTTAGAGGTGCAGTATTTAAGAAATCATCACTGCAGTGAAGCTCCGAGACAGAAAAAAATTATGGACTATTTTATCCTGAGGAAGACAAGTGTTGGGAAATAACGCAAATTCCCGATAAGCCAGATTTATGAGAAAGCAAGAATAGAAAAATAACACACAAAATTTGATAACGGAGTTCGGCCAATCTTGCTTACGTCCTCGACCTTTCTTTGAGATCTTTTCTTGAAAGGGAGAAATTACACAAGGTGTTTACAACACTCACATGACTCACCCCGATTACAACCAAGAAAATTACTCTCGATTTTCTCTCCTGAAAACTTTTCTCTCTAAGTTTTCTCTCAATTGGAATGAACACTTTGGATGATTAATTCATTACAATTACACATCTATTTATAGGAAAAATTCACTCCTTGAATTACTCCTTAAAATTAATGGTTCCTTAAATTATCGCTTCCTTGAATTAAGCTCCTTGTTTTGCTGTGAATGCTCCATGTTTTGCTCCTTGTTTTGCTCCATGTTTTACTCCATGTTTTGCTCCACGTGTTTTGCTCCTTAATTTGCTCGCTTAAATTAAGGAGCTTTATAACAATCTCGACAATCTCCCAACTAAGAGGCGGATTTCAATCGTCTTCACACCTGATCAATGCGGCGTGACTTTTCTAGTCTTTGTTACTCTGGCAGCAGTAACTGGCGAAGTTGAGCACAACTTCGGTTTGTCAATAATCACCTTGCTGTTAACATATCTGCTTGGATTTTTGCTTAAGCCGAATCTTCTCGATTAACACATCATCTTCCAATAGAGATCTAATGAAGTGATAACGAAGTCTAATATGCTTTGTTCTAGAATGAAATCTTGAATTCTTCGCCAAGTGTATTGCATTTTGACTATCACATGCCAGAACATTCTTCTCTTGTTTGAATCCACTGATTAACAAACCTTGAAGCCATATAATCTCTTTACTAGCTTCGATTCTTGCTACATACTCGGCCTGTAGTGGATAGAGTGACAATTTTCTGTATTTGTGACATCCAACTAGCAATTTGTTCTTTCCAACGATAAATATATAACCTAGGTGGTGCTTCGGTGATCAACTTCACCTCCACGGAGATTCTACGTCTACGTGCCACTGTACTTTTAACTCTCCTTTACTAAAAGTGACGCACACCGTGGTGCACCATGCAGATACCTCAAAATCCACTTGCCAGCTTTCCCAATGAGTTTTCCTGGATTTGACATAAATCGCTAACAACTCCACCTGCGTAGGCGATGTCACGGTCTCGTCGGACGTTGCGTACATCAAACTTCCAATGGGTGAGGCGTAAGGAACCGTAGCCATGAATCTCTCTTCCTCTGCAAAATTTCGATCCTTGGATAGCGAAAATGTGACGGCAGGTGTGCCTAACAGCTTGGCATCGCCCGTATGTTGAATCTTTGCAAAACACGATTGATGTACTGCACGAGATAGCTGCAAGGATCCGTTCTTCTTATTTCTTGTGATTTGCATTCCAAGAATCTTCTTTCTTTGGACCTAAGTCTTTCATGTCAAATTCCTTTGACAATTCTTCTTCAACCTTTTAATATCATCCATATCTGAACTGCTACTAACATATCATCAACGTAAAGTAGTAAAATGATATAAGCCCGGACCTATATCTTCAAGTAGCAACAATGATCGGCATTGCATACGGAAACCTTCCTTGTGCATGAAGTCAAACTTTACGTACCATTGTCTCGGGAGCTTGTTTGAGGGCCATACAAACTCTTCTTAAGTCACACCCACGTGTTCTTCTTCCCTCTTTCTGAGAAACCTTAAGGCTGGTACATGTATATCTCTTCATCTAAATCTCGGCATGAAGGAATGGTCTTTACATCCAATTGTTCAAGATGAAGATCTTGATAGCTCTGATACTCGATACCGATCCGATAGGTATCGAGCTTCACAACGGGAGCAAAAATGTCCGGTGTAGTCAACTCCTTCCATACATTTGAAACCCTTTGACAACTAGGCGGGCTTTGTATCTCTTGGAACCATCGTACTCACTCTTTCACCCGGTACACCCATTTGTTGTGAAGTGCCTTCTTTCCCAGCAGTAACTCAAATAGTTCCACGTGTACGGTTGGAGATGAGAGATTTCATTTCTTCTTTCATAGCAAGCTCCCACTTGTTGGAATCTCGAGTACGACAAGCTTCATCATAGCATTCGGGCTCCTTCCATCAATGACATATAGTTCATGTATCTCTGTTAGGCACGTACGAGGTCGAGAAGACATACTCAATACAGAGCTGGAGTAAGAGGTTGTGGTGTGTCGAGGAATCTTTGTGTCTTGCTTTGTCCAACAAGTTCCTCTGGTGAGGACTTGTTACCATTGGTTCTGTTGCGGAAGTATACGGGACATCATCTGCGTATTGCAAATACCGACTCATTCTGTGAGTCATTGGCGTCTATTTTATGCATGTCCTTATACATCACCCTTTCGTTGAAAATCACATCTCTAGCTACGGATAACTTTCTTCTTTTCGTCATCCCAAATGCGTAGCCAAACTCATTCTCACCATGCTTGATGAATGTGCATTTCTTTGATTTGGGATCAAGCTTATTCTGCCTTGATCACCGATATGCACAAATGCTACACAACCGAAAACTTTTAGATGTGATAGTTTCACCTCTTTTCCGCTCCATACCTCCTTCCGGTATTCTATGCTCCAATGGAACGGATGGGCCTCGGTTGATCAAGTAAGGCTGCCGTGTTGGCTTACACTTCGCCTTGCCGGTGAACTGGTGTATACGAATGCGCCGGCTCTTTCTGTCAACGTTCGGTTCGTATGCTCAACTACACCATTGTGTTGAGGCGTGCACAGCCCAGTTCTTTCCATTCTCGATCCCGTGCTGCATGCGAAATTTTTGAATACGGTGTCTTCATATTCACCACCATTATCGGTTCTCGAGCTTTTTTATCTTTAAACCCGAGTCTCATTTTCCACCATAGCTTTCCATCTTCCTAAAAGCCTCGAAATACTTGAGACTTATGCTTTAGAAAGTAAACCCATACCTTCCGAGAGTGATCATCGATGAAAGTCACGAAGTAGTGTTTCCCGCCCAATTCGATAGATGAGCGGTCGTTGGTCCCCGAAACATCGAGTGAATAAGCTCTAGCCTTTTTCATTCTTTGGGATTCTCGCAACTTGTACGAAAGGCGACTCTTTTTGCTTTCCAAGTATGCAATCTTCGCACATGTCTATTTCCGTAGACTATAGACACGGAAGTTTTCCCTTTGAGTGCATAATCTTCATCCCTTCTCACTCATGCATATGGCCTAGTCTGCGGTGCCACAGATTTGGTGTTTCATTGCTCACGCAAGCGTAATTGAACAACGTGCCTCTACTTGTCGTGTAAAGAGTGTCACTTTTCTTGCCTCGAGCAAATGGCCCGTCATTGCACCACTTTGAAATCTTCCAATCATCACCATGGAAGATCGTGAGTGTAGCCTTCAACGGCCGCCCCACCGAGATTAAGTTCCTTCGAGATCGGGAATATGCACGACATCCTTCGGTTCCCAAACGAGATCCGTTCAACTTAATCTTCACTACACCTTTGCCAATAATAGCACATGGTTGATCATCACCAAGATATACCTTTCCAAGGTTTGGGGACATATTTCTCGAAGAATTCTTTTTGTGAAGTAGCATGGAACGATGCTCCGGAGTCTAACACCCAAGATTCTTCTTTGCTCTCCAAAGAAACGTATCAATCACATCGTCCTCCTCCCGAGGTGGAAGTAACATTTTGCCTCTCGCCTTCACTTGTTTGTCCTTCGGTGCACTTTCTTGCTGATTTTTATAGTGCTGGTTCTTCCACAATTCCAACACTCGATAGTCTTCGAGCTATGGGAATTATTAGGATTCTGGATTTGGACCTCCCATGTCCTTTGATCTACCTCGGTAGTACGTTCCGCCACGTCCATTCCCTTTGGTTGAATTTCTTCCTCTTGACTACGTATGCAAAGCGAAGAAGTTGACGATTCACGACTCTACGTCGGATCTCTTCACTTGAGAACGGATCACGAACATCGTCCAAATTTCAACTTGTTAGCTACGATGAGCCTACTTCATGGCCGGGTGACGGTAGCATTCCAACTTTCTCGCAGTAAAGAAGATAAAAGTATTAATGCTCGTACTTCTTCGCCGAATTCAATTTCCCCTTTGAACTCAGCCCGGGTTGTGACCGTGTTGAGTTCATTGAGATGTTGAGCTAGATGCGCCTTCATTCATTCGCAAATTGAACAAACGCCTCGTCAAGTGTACTTTGTTTGGTGAGGCACAGCTTCATACATATTGGAGAGAGCTGCCATAAGACCAGCCGTGGTCTTTCCTTTGCTATGTTGAAGGCAACATTACGGGATAGCCCGAATCGAACTCCGGGGAGCATGCGTCTACAGATTCCAATCTTCTTCCTTCGTAAACGGTTTCTTTCTGAGAGAGGTTGATATAGATTTCTTTGATACGGATAATCCTCTATCTGCATTTTCCAAAACCCAAAATCTGTGCCATCAAATTTCTCGAGTTTCACCCTTCCTTCACTGCGGCCATTGCTCCACATTTAAAATCGACTTCCTTTGGATCGTTTCGACTATTTACGTAAAATCACCGTGTATTAGAACACCTCGTCGACGAACAAATATCGTCAATAAAATTTCACTATTCACGTAATTCACTATTTACGTAAATAGTAGCCTTGAAAAAGTGTGAGAAATCACTGCAATAGCTCGATACTAGTTGTTGGGAAATAACGCAAATTCTAGATGGCGGTTTATCATGAAAGCAAGAATAGAAAAATAACACACAAAATTTGATAACGGAGTTCGGCCAATCTTGCTTACGTCTCCTGACTGCTGAGATCTTTTCTTGAAAGGGGAGAAATTACACAAGGTGTTTACAACACTCACAACTCACAACCCAATTACAACCAAGAAAATTACTATCAATTTTCTCTCACAAAAGCTTTTCTCTCTAAGTTTTTCTCTCAATTGGAATGAACACTTTGGATGATTAATTCATTACAATTACACATCTATTTATAGGAAAATTCACTCCTTGAATTACTCCTTAAATTAATGGTTCCTTAAATTTCTTCTTGAATTAAGCTCCTTGTTTTGCTTCATGAATTGCTCCATGTTTTGCTCCTTGTTTTGCTCCATGTTTTGCTCCTTGTTTTGCTCCATGTTTTACTCCATGTTTTGCTCCATGTTTTGCTCCTTAATTTGCTCCTTAAATTAAGGAGCTTTATAACAATCTCCAACAACAAGGTTATGTTTGCTTGTACAAATTTAGACAGAGCCGCGAAACGTCTTAAAGAGAGCAACCTAGTCCGCAACTCAACCCAAACAGTATATTTCAGAATATCGATAATATTATTCTTATATTGTTTTCACATATTTGTTACAACAATCTTGCTTCCGCTTCTACCTACTCTCTTCCTCTTGTCAATTTTTTTGCTATGGCGTGAACAACTTCTCCCTTTGATTTTCGCATATGGTCAAGGAAAGGTGATTGATCCTTTGCATCCTATTACTTCACCATTTCTTCTAGGAACTCAAATTTCTAACCTTGAATTTGAGCATTGGAAAAGGCTTAATATCATTGTAAAGAATTGGTTATTTGCCTCAATTTCTCAATTTAAACATGTGCTTTCTAATCATCTGGTAAAATTATAGGTCCTACCCATATGAAAGGGGGAGAAAATATTTTTTTTAGGTGAAATCACATTTAAAAAATTCAATATATATATATATATATATATATTGTGGCTAAATTTGACTAGCTACGTGGCCAATTTTTGGCCGCATAAAGGATAGTCAATTTGTTTTATAAATAAGCAATGTTTTTACCTTAGACAGACATATCAAAAATGAAGATAGAAAAGTAAAGCCAAAAGAATAATTTCCTTTGATGAAAAATAATGTTGTGTGTGAAAGAGAATATTTTAGAAAAATATTTGGGATATTTTTCTAAAAAAGGAGTGACAAAATAATGAGTTTAGAAAACACTTGTGTATCACTACTTTGAGTTTATCTCAATTTGTTGTATTACCTATTACTTTGTACCACATTTATACATGTGTTGAATCTTTCACCTTGTACTTCTCTCAAGATAGATGTTTCAAATAAAGTATGACCAGGAAAAGATGTTTCCTATGATCATCTACGTGTGTTTGGTTGTAAAATATTTGTTCATATTCCCAAGGATGAGAGATCTAAACTTGATGTCAAGACAACACAGTGTATTTTTATTGGCTATGGTCAAGATCAATTTGGCTATAGATTTTATGATCCGGTTGCAAAGATACTTGTCAAGAGTAGTGATGTTGTGTTATTTGAAAATGAGACCATTGAAGATATTGTCAAAATGGAGAAGGATGTTCCTAATTCCAATGGTGACTCATTAGATTTGGAATTAATTCCTCCAACATCAGTGCCATGACAAATTGGAGATGAAGACCAAGTTTATCCACCCGATAAAGATGATGCTTTCATAGAAGTTGATTCTGAAGACAAAGGAGATGATGATGTTCATTATCCAGCACCAACACCTACGGCTTCTCCTGTTCCACTAAGAAGAAGTGGTAGAATGAGAAGAACTTCTACCACATATCCTCCAGATAAGTATGTAACTTTCGCTGATGAGGGAGAACTTGAGAGTTATAAAGAATCCATTGATGACATATCCAAATAAAAATGGATTGAAGTCATGCAAGATGAGATGAAGTCCTTGAATGAGAACAAAACTTTTGAGCTGATGAAGCTACCCAAAAGGAAGAAGGCTTTGAAAAATAAATGGGTGTTCATAGTGAAGCATGAAGAACACAATTCCATTCCACAATACAAAGCCATACTAGTTGTCAAGGGATTCAGCCAAAGAAAAAGAGTTAACTTTGACGTGATTTTCTCACCAATTGTGAAAATGACATCTATTTGTACTATGCTAAGGTTAGCAACAAGTCTTGACCTGGAGATTGAGAAAATGGATGTCAAAACTACCTTCCTACATGATGACTTGGAAGAAGAAATATACATGGATCAGCCAGAGGGTTTCAAGAAAAAGGAAAAAAATAGGATTATGTTTGCAAATTAAAGGAAAGCCTTTACGGTTTAAAATCGGCACTGAGACAATGGCACAAGAAGTTTAAGTCTGTTATGGGGGGAGCAAGACTACAAAAAGACTACTTCAAACCATTGTGCTTTTGTGCATAAATTCTCTGATGATCATTTCATTATTTTTTTACTCTATATGGATAATATGTTGATTATTGGCCAGAATATTTCCAGAATCAATAACTTGAAAAAGCAGGTTAGTAAGTCTTTTGCCATGAAGTGATGAATAATATGATAAGCACTGTGATCATATTTTTCACACAAGATGTCATGTGAAGGATAAAGTATGCACATTAATTATTGATAGTGCGAGCTGCACTAATGTTGCTAGTACCTTGTTTGTAAAAAAATTAAATTTAAAGTGATAGAAATATCCCAAACTGTACAAGCTACCATGGCTAAATGATAGTGGAAAAGTAGAGGTTAAAAAATAAGTTTGGGTTCCTTTTTTAATTGGAAAATATAAATATGAGGTTCTTTGTGATGTGGCACCAATGTATACTGCTCACATGTTGCTTGGCCGACGGTGGCAGTTTGATAGGAAAGTGATACATAATGGGTATAAAAATCAGTACTCTTTTGAAATGAACAATTGAAAAGTTGTATTATCCCCTCTCAAACATTTGCAAGCTTATGAGGACCAAATTAGGATAGAAAGAGAGTGCAAGATGTGAGAAAAACAAAAGTGTGAGTAAGAGGAAAATAAAAGGAGAGCAAGTGAGGTCGAGCAAAAAAAAGGAGAGAAAAGTGAGCATAATTGAGGGGAAAGTGTGGAAAAAAAGAGAAGAAAGTGAGCACAAAGGAGAGAAGAGTGATAAAAGAGGAGGAAAAAGTAAGAAAAATAAAAGAATGAGTGCATTTGCTGAAAAATAAGAGATTAAGAGTGCAGTGATGGCAAAGTAATAAGTACTTGTACTTATGTACAAAGATGTTTATCTTTCTACTAATGATCTTAACTCATCTTTGCCTAATGTCATTGTATCATTATTGCAGGACTTTGAGGATCAACTTCCTGAAAAGATTCCCCATGGATTACATCTTTTGTGAGGTATGCAACATCAAATAGACTTTATACATGAATCAGCAATACCAAATAAACCTGCTTATAGAGCTAAGATTTGATGAAGAATCTTTTTGAAGAGGAGGGGAATAATAGAGATTGAGGTGTTAATCAAATTGATGTTTACAAATATTCTAAAGATTCTCAAGATGATACAAATATTCTCAAGATATTACACAAGGGATAAATTTGGAATGTCAAATTAGATGCAAGGAATAAATTAGGAAGGAATTTTTTTTGTTTTAGTTAATTACGGGCTTTTATGTTTAGTAATTTTAATTTTAGTTAATTTTGGGCTTTTTATTTTAAGCCTTAGTATTTTATTTAACTGTGCGCCTTTTATGTTTAGTAATTTTTATTTTATTAAATTGTGGGCTTTTTATTTGAAGTCTTTTAGTATTTTTTTTAAGGTTAGATTAGGCCCAATCCATAACTAGATAGACCCATTAGGCCCAATCCATAACTAGATAGGCCCATTCTATCTAGGGTTTCTTTTTTATAAAGAATAAGAGCTATGCAATTTGGAGGCGAGACGGATATTCATTAATGAAAAGAAAATTTTAGAAAGCTTCTTGCTTTGTCTTCTTGTGTTCTTGATTGAATACTTGAATCCGACTTATCAAAGGGAGTAATCATCATTTGTGGCATCTCAAGGTTTGGGTTTTAAGGAATTTGTTTCCTTGGGGTTCTAATCTGATCATCTTCAACACTTTCTTAACAAATCAATCATTTCTATTCTTTTGAGTTCGTGGGTTCCTAGGTTTTTCATCCACATAGGGTCTGCATCAGCTAAGTTTTAAGTAGAGCCATTCTATAGAAAAAGAGAAGGAAGAGATGGAAAATGTTCCATATACTCAAGCAGTTGGAAGTCTGATGTATGCCATGGTTTGTACACAGCTAGATATCGCTTATGCATTTGGAGTTGTGAGTATATTTCTTTCAATTCTTGGAAAGGAACATTGGGCTGTAGTGAAATGAATTTTCAGGTATCTTCGTGGTTCTTCCAAAATATGCATATATTTTTGAAATGAAAAACCAGTGTCAGTTGGATACACAAATGAAGATATGGTTGGTGATATGGATTCTAGAAAATCCACTTCAGGTTACCTGATTACATTTGCAAGAAGAGCTATGTCATGGTAGTCAAAGTTACAAAAATGTGTTGCACTGTCCATTATAGAAGTAGAGTTTACAGCAGCAATGGAAGTATGTAAAAAGTTGCTATGGATGAAAAAGTTCTTGAAAGAACTTGGGTTGCAACAAGATAGTTACTAGTTATTTTGTGAAAGTCAGAGTATTATCCACCTTGGAAAGAATGTCTCATTTCATTCGAGATTAAAACATATTGATGTGAGATATCACTAAATTAGGGATGTAATGGAGAAGAACCTACTACAGCTTGAGGAGATCCATACAGAGGAAAATAGATAAAACATGTTGACAAAAATTCTTCCAAGATAGTATTTTGAATACTGTTGTTTAGCTGTTAGATTGGTGGAGTCTTCCATGTAGTCGAGAAGGAGAGATTTGTAAATCCCACCTAGGGGTGTCCATAAACCGAACTAGACCGCACCAAACCGAACGGTTTTACTAATCAAACAGTCCGGTCTGGTTTGCACTAATTTTAAACCATTCGAACTGGACCGGACTAGTTTAATAATATATTAGAAATTTCACATTATTCTTCATTAAATTATAAAAAAATCGGACCAAACCGGGAAATTAACCGGACCGAACCATTTTATAAATCAAACGGTCCGGTCTAGTTTTTATTTCTTAAAACCGTTTCAAATGGTCCGGTCCACTCTAGTTTGGTTTGGTTAAAAACATTTAGGCAAAACCAGACCGGACCGGACCATGGACACCCCTACTCCCACCCATATGGAAGGGGAAGAAAATAAAATTTTTAGGTGCAACCACATTTGACAAATTCAAAAAATATATATATATATATATATATATATATATATATATATATATATATTGTGGCTAAAATTTGGCCAACTACGTAGATGATTTTTGGCCACATAAGGGATAGGTAATTTTGTCTATAAATAAGCAATGTTTTTGCCTTAGAGAGACATACCAAAATAGAAGAGAAGCAAAGAAAATACAAAGGAAAATTTGTTTTGATGAAAAATAATGTTGTGTGTGTGAGAAAAGTTTTTAACAAAATATTTGGGATATTTTTCTAAAAGAGGAGTAACAAAATAGTGAGTTTGGGAAACACTTGTGTGTCACTATTTTGGGTTTATCTCAATTTGTTGTATTTTCTCTCACTTTGTACTCATTAATTTTATTAGTGGAAGAAATATTTTTCAGAGTTTGTCTCATGGACGTAGCCCAAATTAAAGGTTGAACTACATTAAATTTCAGGTGTTATTATTTTACAATGTTGAATTTATTTTATTTGTATCCGTTGTTTCCCAACAAAAACCTAGTACAACTGCTCAATACTGGTGTGATTTAGAGTTTGCATATTCTAGTTTTTCTTTTGTGTAAGTTATGGATTTACGTTTACAATTGCAAATAGTTTCTAATGACAACTCTTCAATTGAAGAATACATTCAGGACATTAAATCTATTGCAGATCATCTTGCTACAATTGGAAAAATAGTGCCTGATCAAGATCTCATTCTTTGTGCTACACAAGGTCTTGATCATCGATATCTCACCTTTCCATAACATCAGGTTCTTTAAGCTTTGATAAGTTTCCAAACCTTTTACAATCACATGAATGAATGTTGGTTAACTAGTCACAATTCTTTGATCTACATAACATTATGCAATCTAATCTTGCTTTTATGACAACCATGACTTTGAAAGTGCCCTCTAGTAGTAATTTTGATATTAAAGCTTCATTCAAACCTTCCCAGAACATTCAGAAATTTTTGAGTCAACATACCTATAGACCATTATCTCTATCTCTTGCACCTAACTCGAAACCTTCTTCTGGTCCTCTGAAAGTTCAATGTTATATATGTGTCAAATCTGGTCATTATGCAAACCATTGTTTCAAATTACTTGGTATTCTAACTAGCAAAATAATAATAGCCTTAGAATTTTATGCATCTCTAAAAGATTCCACTGTTATTGCTCATCCAATACAACATCAATGGCTTTTGAATTCTGGAACTATATACCATCTGATAGGGAATGTTTTCAAATTGCAACATATGGAACCATTTGTTGGATCATCTTTGCATAGAGCCACTTGTCCTTACATGTCATAACAAAATGGGATTGTGGAAACAATAAGTAAAAAGATAGTTGAGAAGATGATTGTTCTTTCTGTAGGAAGCGTTGTTCCTTTATGCTATGTTTGGTTGGATGGAATGAAATAGAATCAGAATTGATCACTTCCATTTTTGTGTTTGCTTGGGTTGAAAAATGAGAATGGAATGTAATCGATTCCTAAAGAAGAATGAATCAAAATTCCTTCTTCCCCTTTAAGGAATCATGATTTCATATCTCAATTTTTTTTTCCAATTTTACCTCAACCCTAAATATAACCCTAAACCTAAATCCCAAATCACAAAACCCATAACCCAAAACCACAAATCCCAAAACCCTAAATCCCAAATCCTAAAACCCTAAACCCTAAACCCTATTTAGAAAAAATAATAATTTTAACCCTAAATCTTAACCCACAAATATAACCCAAAACCTTAAACCATGTTTAGAAAATAATAATTTTAATCATAAACCTTAATCCACAAATATAACCTTAAACCCTAAACCCTAAACCCCAAATCCTAAATCCTAAAACCCTAAATCTCAAATCCCAAATCTTGAAACCCTATACCCTATTTAGAAAAATAATAATTTTAACCCTAAACTTTAACCCACAAATATAATCCTAAACCCTAAATCCCTAAATCTCAAATCCTAAACCTCAAAACGCTAAACCAGATTTAGAAAAATAATAATTTTAAGAATATATTTTCTTTTTAAGTAAATATAATTTAAAAAAATAATGATTTTAATAATGTATTTTGTGTGACGAAAAAATAATAATTAAATAATATTATTTAAACTTTAGTGAATATAGAGGTATTAAGGTAATATACAGTATTTTATATTCTATTCCAATTGTAAACCAAACACCGTAATATTAATTCCTTCTTTGATTCTAGTGGTCAAACCAAACAAAATTATTTCCATTCCATTCTGATTCCATTTTGTGAACCAAACACCATCTTAACTCATTGTGCGTATGCTTTTCGAACTACAATATTCACCATAAATAGATTACCACCTAAGGTTCTTGGCATCCAAACACCTTATTCTTTGTAGTATAATAAGACTCCTGACTATAATTTCCTCAGTGTTTGGTTCCTTGTGCTTTCCATGCACAAGAGCATACAATTAGTATAAACGTCCACCATGGCATTTCAGTTTGTATTTCTTGGCCATACACCATAAAAAAGTGGATCTTTGTCTTAATGTGTCTACCAATAAGTTGTACACTTCCATACATGTGGAATTCTACGAAGATAAGTTTTTTTTATAAAGATATGCCTTCTAACACTTGCACAAAAAATTTCCCCTATGCTTGTGAGTTATTTTCTCATCCTAAAGTTGTGTCAATTGCCATGGATTTGTCTTGGTCATCTATGTCTTTTCCACTTTAAGTCACCTGTAGCTAATGATGATGTGGATTCACATGGTGGACAACGTCACCCACTTTTTTAGTCTACCACTTCTAGTATGCTTGATGTATCATTACCAACCTCAACTACCCTTGTGTCTTCTTCACTTATGGTAACACAAGAGATCACTTGTTTAGGTTCAAAAACTATTGAGGATTCTTTACCCATACTTGATTTCTATTTACTAAATTGCATCCTTCGATTAATAGATCCAAAGCTGGTATTGTTAAGCCCAAGAAACTTGCATTCTCAATTTGTGTTATTTTACCAAAGCCTACCTATTATGAGGAGGCTAAGGATATACCTGAGTAGAATGCTGGCATGAAGGTAGAGTTTGATGCCCGGATAAAAAATCACAATTGGACTTTTGTTACTAGGCCTAAGGATTGTAAACCTATAACTTTAAAATAGGTTTATAGGGTGAAGTTGAAAAGTGATAGCACCTTAGTCAAGTACAAATCTAGAGGGGTTGCTAGAGGTTATCAGCGAAAGTATGGAAAAGATACTTAGAAATATTTTCTAAAGTTGTTAAATCTCAAATAGAATTATGATTACAATTGCATTGTCTTTTGCTTAGGATCCTAAACAACTAGATATAAAAAATGCTTTCTTCAATGATGATTTTAATGAGGAGGTTTATATGTTTCAACCTCAAGGGTATGAGGACACATCATCTCCTAATCTTGTACGTCGAATACACAAAGATTTATATTGGCTCAAATAGGCACCCCAAGCTTGGTTTCATGAGCTATCTTCTACTTTGATTAGCTTGGGCTTTCATGGCTCAAAGGTTCATAATTGATTCATCCATGTTTGTTCAATTCACTGGTGATAGAGTGAAAATTCTTTTAGTATAGATAGATGATATCATACTTACAAGAAATGGTTCCTCTTACCTTAAAAAGCTTACTAAGCTACCCAGTTTTCATATTTCTCCAAAGGATCTTGGAGACCTTAGTTTCTTTCTTAATCTTGAGATTACTAGAACTATCTCGTTGCTTCATTTGAAAACACCTATGTCATCTGCTAGTTCATTAGCTACTTCTGATAGGGATACCTTACTTGATCCAACAACATGCACAAGTTTAGTTAAAGGCTTACAATATTGTGTCTTTACTAGGCTAGATATTGTTTTTTTCTAATAAACAAACTTTCTCAATTCCTTCATACCCCCATTGATGCACATTGGGGAGCTGCAAAGAGATTTTTGTGCTATCTCAAGTTACATCTCATCATGGCCTAGTATTGCGAAAATTAGATACTCTAGTGTTATAGGATTCTTTAATTTAGACTGAGTTAGTAGTTGTGATGATCGAAGGAGTACTGGTGCTCATTGTGCATTCTTTGGAAACAATTTGGTTTCTTGGTCTTCCAAAAAACAGAAGGTAGTAGTAAGGTCTAGTACTAAGGTTGAGGACAAGGATTTAGCATTAGCTTCCACTTAAATTCTTTGGCTACAATCCTTACTTAAGGAATTAGACATTGAAGAGCCTAATTTTCCTCTACTAGTTTTTGAAAAAATTAGCAATAAACTACTTATTATAAATCCTATTTAGCATGCTTATATGAAATATATTGAAATTGATTGACATTTTTTGTATGATCAAGTTAGTGTAGGATGTTAGAGGTCAGATGTGCTACTTCTAATGATCAAGTTATAGATGGTACTAGATTATGTTAGTATAGTTAGAGTTGTAACTAAGCTATAACTGAGTTTGTTATACATTGTTGCACTTAGTTACACCACTCATAATATATTTAGATATTTTCTATACAATTAGTTAAATCTCTTTCCTTAGCTATTACAAGACTATAAATACAATGTATTAAATCTTATTTCTATGTTCATCATGTTCTTGCCATGTTGATCCTGCAAGTCACTAGCAAACAATGCAAGAATGAACGACATTAGAGGTTTTTTATCCACTCTGATGTTTAAGTTCATATTTGAATAAGTTTCTTGAGATTAGAGAGGATAAAAGTTTAAGAGTTTACTTATGCGTACCGTTTGAAGGTGGAAATGACTTATTTTCTTAAGCCAATTTTGAAGGTGGAAATAACTTATTTTCTTAAGGTGGAAATGACTTATTTTCTTAAGCCAATTTTTTGAAGGTGGAAATAACTTATTTTCTTAAGCCAATTACAGTTGTGTAAATAACTTATATTTATTAAGTAATACCTAAATTATTTATATTAATTAAATTATTGAATAAATAATACATTAATGATATTCCATATATATGGATTTGTCATTAATATCTATGTTATATTAAATTCAATAAGCGTACCATATAGAGCTTATTCTGAATTCAAACTAAGCAGGATGTATGTTGACTTGTAACCATTTGACCTTTCAATAGTGAAGTGGCCAATTAAACGGAGATACATGTATTAGGTAATTTTTTTCATTCAACACAAGTTCTCTAGACCTCTTGAGTCGTCTCTAGCAAAACAGGTGGTCTAATCACTTGGATACGACGACGTAGAGGAATTTGATCTTGGGATATTTCTACTATGTTGTGCAATTGGTATCTTACTTTTCTTTGTACTATGTTAATCTTGATATCATAAGCTTTCCAATGACTATTTTCGTGTCTCAATCGGAGTCTTAGTTAGAAAGTTATGATCGATCAAAATTTAGGAGAAAAAAAAGTCAATGCAAGTTGCGAATTTGACTCCCCAAATTTTATACTTTCTTGGTCTAATCTTGCTAGATCTCCTCTCCGTCTGAACCTTTGGATTGCTAGTTGGATAGGAAGTTGAGGTTGAAAGCTTCATCCATCCTATTCTTCATAGTCAAAGCTTAGAGATTTGTGACAGAGGAATCTAATAGCATAGTTTTGCATAGCCTTGCTAAGAAAATCAAAATCCTTCTTTTTTATCTTGCTCTTTAGATAGGTTTGAATATTTTCATGAACACCAAAAAGACACTTTTCTCCTCCTTTTTTTAGTTTTTTTGGGCCTACCATGTGACTTCTCATAAGAGCTCATATGCCAACGCATTGTAGTGTGTGTCTCGGCACTCGAGTAGTGGCTCCAAGAATCAAAATAATGGAAGGCATATGCTAGGAAGGAAAAGTGCACATTAGGTTACTGTTTGTCATGTCGAGGCAACTGTGGTAGGAATGGTGCCCAATGTGACCTAAGTTCAGCCTCAAGCTAAGAACATTATTATGGAAGAGGATGTTGCACACTTAAGTCCCATTCGTGTGTTGCCCTTATTCCTTTTCTAACACGAATAAGACTGGATCATCAGATGATTGTTCTAACAAACTTGAAGAAGAAGTCTCATAGATTCAAAATAGTAGTTGAAGAACTCTTTAATGAAGCCATGACTTGTCTTTAACCCATGGAGGATGCTACCCAAGTAGCCATGTTAGAAACAAATTAGGCTATAGAATTTGGGAATTGAGCCTTTAGGGAGAAGCGGCAAATTACAAATGCCCTAGAAAATGCTAGCTTGCTCCAAGAGGCACTAAGAGGGCCAAGAGGTTGCTGAGGCTACTAGATAATGACTTCATGAAGTGATGACTTGGAAGGAGTTAGAACGTGAAAGATTGAGGATTGACAATGAGAGATTGTCTACCCAACTTGAAGAAGTGATTGAGAATGTTATGTACAACTATCTCTACTAAAATGACTTTGTAGCTGACACATGTGTTGTTTGGACCCATAGTTTTGAGTTGGCCAAGAGGGTCAAGTTAGATCTCTCTCTTTGCTATCTTCCAATTTTTTTTTTAAAAACTGTGGCTGAGCACAATAGTTATGAGAATAGCCTTTGTTACTCTAACTTGCCTCTTTATCCTATTGTAACGATATCGACACAACAAAATACTAGCACTTGTATGAGATATGTATCTATTATTTTTGGACATGATGGAGAAAAAAGCAGACAGAGATAAAGAAAGAAGAAAAAAGAAAAAAAGAGAGAAGTTGAGAAAGAAGAAACAAAACTGAGGCAGAAGAAAGTGAAGGAAGACAAACACTAAAGAAATTTAGCCATTTAAAATTAGGGTATATTTTGGGTTGGCCCAGGCTTTGTTTTAATAAACAGTAAAACAATTTGTTTTTTTTAATATTATTAATTAGATAAAAAGACCTTTCATTTCTCAAAGTTGTTTATATTAAATATTTTCAATCCCCAAAGTTGCAATTTATCCTTTTTATTATAAATCTATTATTTTTGAGGAACTTTAACAGTCTGGACTCGTTAGGAACGAAACTAACATATATGTCTCATTATTCTCCTAATATTAATTAAATAATTTTATCATTTTATAACACATTAATATTAAAACTATTATATGAGAATAATTAAAAAAAATATTCTATTAGTGCCTAATGTTAATTAAATAAGTTTATCACTTTATAACACATTAATATTAAAATTATTGTACGAGAATAGTCAAAATAATGAAAAGAGGATGTTAACAAAAAAAATAGTTTAATCTAAAAACCACAAATAAAAATGGGAGATTAATACTGAAAATCAAGGTATAATTTTTATTTTTTCACTTAATTTTAAATTTCAATAATCATTTTTTTAGTTGATATCATATTTATTAACAAAACATTAGTTAAAAAAATACAAATAAAACTCAAGTCTATATTTTGATTTAATAACTTATAGCAAAGAAAAATTAATATACATATATATAGTACTAACAAATACGTGCATCACACAATTTATTAAAATGTTAAAATTAATTATTATTATATTTTTTTAATTGAAATTATATAATTGTTATTATAATCTAATTTTTTTTATCCTACTACTAATAATTTAAATGGTTTAATTGTATGTTATAATTTTTATTATACATAGAGTTTCATTTTTAACTCTCTCTTAAGAAAAATATATATTTATTTGTTTTACAACGTAAATGAATATATATTTTTTAATGTTATAAGAAATGAACCTATTTTTTTTACCAAGGGTTAAAAGTGTAAACAGTTGAATAACTGAATCATTTATATATCAAATAGATTTTAAATAAACTTTAACAATATTTTTAGTATTTAAATACTAATATTTATTTTTTAATTATAAAATATCTAAAATAAATTATATAATGACTAAAGAATTAAAGTATTAAAGTATACTACAAGTCACTTTTTTTTTTACAAATAGATCATTATATTCATTTTCCAAGCTCATCCCAGATCACTTTTCTTTTAAAAATAAACAAATTCATTTCAATTTATATTATTATATTTAAATTAGAGAAAAATACCCAAATCATAATGAACTTTTTTGAAAATCAATTAATTTTTTTTTCATTTTCTGCAAGTTTTTTTAAAACATATTTTTTTTACACATATCCATGTAACTTTATAAATTATTTTGTTAAAAAAACTTGTATATAATGTAATATATTCGTTAGAAAGAGATTGTTGTATATTTTTCAATTATATCCTTTCTCGTATGTGTATTTTTTTTAGAATTTGAATATAATAATATAAATTAAAACAAATTTATGTTTTTTTTAAGTTACTTAGGTTGAAGTAGCCAAAAGAAAAATGGCTAAATTGATTCATTTGCAAAATAAAGTTACTTATGGTACACTTCATCCATAACTAAAGGGATAAAACTAATATTAACCATTACCCTAAAATATATGAGCAATTTTGTCCAAAAATTTATAATAGATGATTTGTACTTTTATATATAATATAGATAAGATTATTATTATTATTATTTATCTATATCTCTATACTATATATAATAGTTTAAATTATGGCTTATAAAATTTTAGAGAAAATTGTGTACACATATTGGAGTAATAAATATTATTATCCTTAACAATACTACATTAAATTAAAATAAAATTTAATAATAATTATTTTAATTTTTTAATAGTATATATATAATCTGATTCACGCAAACAACGATACTTTTATCTTTTGAATTAATAACATATCTTATTGAATTTATCTTTTATATTTTATTTTAAAATTTGAAATTTTTTAAGTTAAATACCATAAATAAAATTAACTTTTATAATAAGGTTATAATATTATCATAACTTATTTTGTTAATGCCACAATCACTTTAATAATTTTAATAAAATTACAATGATGCCCTTTGAATGCATAGAAAAGAATCCATTTATATCTAAAGGTTAAATATGTCAGTTTAATAAAATTAGCATTAAATGAGTCGTGACATTAACAAAAATAACTATGTCAATAGCACGACCCTTATAATATTAAGGCTTTTACGTTGCTAATAGATATTTTATCCTTATTTTTCTTTCCTTTTTAGAACTTATTAGTAAAAAAATTGCATTTTGGGCAAAAATACTTTTATAATTTAAAATAATGACATATTACTATTTGTATTTTATTTTAAAAAATGAAGCTAAATTATTTTGTAAAATTTTAAAAACTCGACCGAATTATTCATATATATTAAATTAGATCAAACTAAATCGTTCAAACTAATTTGGTCATGTTATAACCATTTAGAATATGAACATTAAAATATATATTAAAACTATTTTATATTAGTATCTTATTGGTTTTTAGCATATTATTAATTTTTTCAGGGATAAATAGCTTCAAGATACTTAAATTTTGGTATATTTTACATAAATATTTTTGAGCTATTTTTTTCTATAGAAAGTTACCCAAACTTTGATCTATTTTATATAAAAATATATGAACTTTTGTTTAGATATCCAAATTTTGTTCTATTTTATACAAATGTACTCGTACTTATTTTTGTTTATATATAGTACCCAAACTCTTATTCTAAGTCATCTAATTAGGTGACATAACAGTAATTATGTGTAAACAAAATAAGATTACATATACTTAGGTGTAAAATGGAATACCTTAACAAAATTTCAAGCAATTTTGTGTAAGATGAATTAAAGTTCGGATACCTTTATATAGAAAAAAATAATTTTGACATATTTGTATAAATTTGATCAAAGTTTGAGTACTTTAGAAATTATTAACCATATTTTTTTTATCATAAATAGAAACATGGTTGACCAATAATAATAATATTTTTTGTTTGTTTATCTACTCTTCGTTAAAATAATAATAATAAATCAATGGAATTAGCCACTGACTTACCTATACAATTATATTTATAAAATATAAATTATAAATATAATAGTGTAAACAATTCAATTCAATTTAAATAACTTAAATTTTTTAC
Source organism: Hippophae rhamnoides (assembly GCA_033030585.1). Taxonomy (NCBI): domain Eukaryota; kingdom Viridiplantae; phylum Streptophyta; class Magnoliopsida; order Rosales; family Elaeagnaceae; genus Hippophae; species Hippophae rhamnoides. Next base: position 20,233,200 of record CM065438.1, on the reverse strand, counting down.
AAATAAGAATGAATCGAATTAGGTAACAAATCAAATTGGATTGTTAAAAATATTCTAATTTTTCAATCTAATTTCTTATATCATTTTTTTCTAACCAGGTCTAAGCTAAACTTGAATAAGACTTTATTGGATATTAGTTCTTAATTCAAAGAATAAACATAAGAAGTTTAATTCAAGGAATAAAACAAGAAATTCTTAAAACAAAGAATTCTTAATTCAAGGGATAAAACAAAGAATTCTTAATTCAAGGGGTAAAACAAAGAATCTTTAATTCAATAAATAAATTAAAGAATACTTAATTTAAAGAGTAATTGAAGGAGTAAAATTTCTTTATATATAGTTATACAATTGTAATGAAAACATGAAGAAAATAATACAAATTACATAATTCTTTTGTGTAGAGTTATTTTTTGTATAGAGTTATTTTTTGTTTTTCAACGTACTTATATAATATTAATGGTTTTAATTTCTTGATAAATATCTTATACTTAAGATTTCCTTTAAAATTTGTTAAAAAATTATATATGCACGCGCTAATAAGTCTCATCAAGAATGTTTTACGTACGTATATTGTTGGTTAAGGAGATTTTAAAATAATAGATTTATAATTGATTCAAAAATAACAATTTACATGCAAAGTCCGTATCGTTAACTATTATATAATAAATAAGTTATATGATTGATAAATATAAATATGAGTGTTATTTTATATTTTTACTATTTATTAAAAATTAAAATTTTGATTATCAATCATATTATCAAAAACAAACAGCATGATTTTACGATATATATATCAAGTACTTTTTACGATGTTTACCAAATATGGTATTACTTATCTCTAAAATAGCTTTTAATTAAAATCATTATTTTAAATCACCTGTGTGTATGCTTTCTCTAAATATGTTTTTGAATTTTTCAATAATACGATGAGTAAGGTTATCTTTATGTCATTTCAAATTACATAAAATATTATTTAATATAAAAAATAATTAGACATTAAAATCAATTATTAAAATAAAATTAATATTTATCTTTTTTAAGTTATAAGTTCGAATTAACTAGACTAAATACAATTAATTTAACTTATGAAATATTTAAATATAGTTTTAAAATTAATATTTTAATATTTTATATAATTTAATTTAATTCAATTAATATATCACACATATGTAAGTATATTTTTATGAATTTGTTGTACTTATTCCGATCACGAAACATCTTAGTAAAAAAGTACCAAAGGGAAAATCAATAGATGTTTAAAGGGAAAAAATGAATAGATGTTTAATGTATGTAAAGTATAAAAATCTTTATACTTATTAATTTTAAAACATAACATATAATTTAATTGTATATTTTTATTATATATAAAAATTTAAATTATGTTTTATAATTTTTTGGACAAAATAGTCCACGTATTAGAAATATATTATCAACTTTCTTAGATAATAATAATAATACTATAATTTTAAATAATAAAAAAATTAATAATAATTAGTTTTAACATGTTAATAAATTATGTGGCAACACACATATTTACAACTAGTATTTTGTAAAAATATGTAAAATAAACTAGGCGTGACTTATGATATAAGAAGATTAGATAAACCAAAGTAAAATATTGTTAGTTTAGGGAAAATAATGATATATACCTAAATGCTTCTATTATACCTATATCCATAATAATAACAATAATATAATTGTTTTTTTTTGTTAATATAATATAGATTCATTTAGCAAAACAGTTTAGTATAATCAATGGAAATGAAAATAAATAAATAAATAAATAAATGTTAATTTATTTAAATTTGCACTATAATCCCAATAAAAAATAAAAGCACCATCTTTCTTCTCTGTTCTATGCTTTCCTGTATAGTCTGAGAGCACGGCTCTATTTTTACTCTAAATTTTCAGTATTAAAGTAAACATATTTTTTATCATTTAACTTTAAAGATTATTACAAAAATATCATTTAATTTTTATTCGTTATAAAAATATCATCAAATTTTTATTTGTTAATTCTATATCATTAAAGGTTTCAATTGTTACAAAAACTTCATCAAATTTTTTTTGTTACTTTCATACTATTAAAATATACAAGCTTTCATATAAATACCACGAATGCATCAATTTAAGTAAATTGATCGTATTTTTATTAAATTTATAAAATTTAATGATATGAAAGTAATAATTAAAAATTAGATAGTATTTTTATAACATTTTTAAAATTCAATAGTATAAAAGTAATAAATTAAAATTCGATAATAAAAAAATTTATTTACTCTACTAGTAAATATCATTACACAAAACCATAGCTTCAATAGCTAAATATCAAAATACCTAGAGTCTTCTACAAGCACTAAGTTTGAAAGAAAGAAAGAACGAAATTAATTTATGGCAACTTTTTTATGTTCTTAACTCCTCTTTACTTATATGTTTGTTCATTATTATTATTATTATTATTATTATTATTATTATTATTATTATTATTATTTGTTTCAATCTTGCTATAATCATAAATAATTAAACTTATGCATTTCATATATACTGTTTTTATTCATAATTTTATATGTCATCTAATCAAAATAATAACGGTGACATATGGTGCTTCAACGTCACTTTTTCAAGCTTTAGCTTTCAAGGTATTTTTATAACCAACATCTTCCACTTGTTGCGAAAAAAAATTGGAATACTTACTCTCTAATCGAAAAAGATAAAAGAAATAGATTGACTACAAGTAGAAATGAAGACTTGGTGTTTATGCATTGCAATCTCTAACTTACATCTAGACAAATAAAGAATTATTTAAGTTCAACTCCAAAGTCATTCATTTTATCTCCTTAAAACATCATGTATTATATATCATTTCATTTATTACATATTATATTTCTATTTATTAACTATATGAATATTCTAATAATAGGTGGGGATAAGGTTGATATTGATGGAGGGGCAGAGCTTTCAATTGATGAGCCATAATCAAAGACAATGACATTTGAGGATGAGTCACATTTAAATTATGCATGATAATTAAGTTGTTAGGTTTTATTGTATTTAGAAAAAAATAAAATTTATTTTTATTTAATTTTAATATTACAAAGATTAAAGTACAATGTTGACATGTTTTGTTGTTTTATATACGTGGTTTTACTAATTTAAGTTTTATTCATACTAATTGTTTTTATTTTTTATTTTATGTTTTAACTTTTAACTATTTCAATGCATAACATATATAATATTAATATATATAGATACAAACATAAAAAATTTAAAAAATATATATTTAATAGTCATATTCAAGTGTTTGTATCCAAAAATTAGGCACTTTATATATGTATCCAATTGTCCTAAATTTTGGTGTTTAATAAATCTAATCCCTAAAGATATACTCGCATCTGATATCTGTATTTAAGTCCGAATAACATAGATAACATCTTAGACATTGAGGGGAGTGAGGTATCATTTGGAGTAATGCCTCAGAAGTTTATCAATGTTGGGAACGCCACAAAGCCTCCGATGACTAGTAGGGTGTAAGAGACCCCAAAGTTTCATAGGAGTTAGGCTTTTTTTTATTTTTTTGTTTATTATTTAAACAGTAGTTACTTTGTTGGCCAAAGTTTAACCATTGATCTTTATTTTATTTTGTAGCTCCAAAAACATTATGACACTAATGAATAATAAGAAATTTTTCTCTCAGATGTTTCACTTCATAACTTATTTGCATTTTCTTTTATTTGATGCAAAACAAAATTTGCTCGTTGTTGCAAGGCACTATTTTTTGTTGTTGATGTAGGGTACTTATATTTGTTAATAACATAATACTGCATTGAATAACACGTAGCTACTCACATTGTTGAGATTTGGACTGCGAGTGTTCACTTATCACTTTAGTGACATTAGGGCTCCCAAGGGAACACTTAGACATTTTTGCAAACTTTATAAGGAGTTGGACGACGGACCAAAATGAGTCAGCCCCATCTACCAAAATTTCCTTCATCACCTTATAATGCGGATCTAGGAAAGTTCTAGACGACACCAGTGGGACGAATGATGGTGAAGGCAAGAATGAGTGCGGGCGATGCAAGACGATGGACAAACCACGGCATAACCGAAGGAAAGCCAACCAGTTGGTCAGCTAGTACTGATTGGATTCCTAGTCTACAACGACATCCGATAGCAATGGCTGGTTGGTCAATCGATCGGTCAATTGGATTATTTCGATGACGATCATGGCAAGCAATAGTCTACTAGTTGTGATCCTCCAAGGAAAGGGTCCAACGACCGGAAGTCCTACTCTATCGGTGTAGCAACGTGTTCTTGGCACCACTCAGCACGGACTCCTATGCTTTTTTGTTGAGTTTAATTTTTTTGTTGATTTTCTCTGATTTTTGTTGAGAGAGTTATTGAATTGATTTTGGCTTAATGTCTAATGTTATATTTATACATTGAAAGGAAGAAACTAGCCGTTACTAAACTAACTATTAAACTAGCCGTTATTAAACTAGCCATTATTAAACTAGCTGTTACTAAACTAGCCGTTATTAAACTAGCTGTTACTAAACTAGCCGTTATTAAAATAGCCGTTACTAAAATAGCCGTTACTAAACTAGCCGTTATTAATCTAATTATTCTCAACACTCCCCCTCAAGTTAGGTGTGTAGATATCGGTCAATCCTAACTTGCTTAAATTTTCTTTAAATGATTTTAAATCTAAACCTTTGGTGAAGATGTCCGCCAATTGTTTTTCACTTCTCACAAATGGAGTTTCAATTTCCTTTGCTTGAATTTTTTCTCGAATGAAGTGGCAATCCACTTCGAAGTGTTTTGTTCTCTCGTGAAACACCGGATTTGATGCTATATGTCGCGCCGCTTGGTTATCACAAAACATCTTCATTGGTTCTTGAATTTTAATTCCGATATCCAAAAGAAGTTATTTGATCCAAGTTAGCTCGCTTGAGGTTGATGCCATGGCTCGATATTCTGCCTCCGCACTTGATCGTGCCACAACATTTTGTTTCTTGCTTTTCCATGTGATTAAATTTCTGCCTACAAACGTGCAAAAACCAGTGGTTGATTTTCTATCAAAGCTACCAGCCCAATCTGCATCGGAGTAGCCACACACTTCATTAGAATTATTACGTTTCATTAGAATATTACGTTTCATGAGAATTCCTTTACTAGGTGTCCCTTTTAAATATTTTAAAATTCTATGTATCTAAATGTGGTGTTCTAGGTGTATGCATAAATTTACTAATTTGGCTTACTGAAAAAGAAATGTCTGGTCGGGTTACTGTTAAATAAATTAATTTTCCTACAAGTCTTTGAAATTGGCTTATGTCTTCTAAGGGTTCGCCATCCTCAATATTTAATTTGCATTTACTATCTATTGGTGTAGATGTTGGTTTACTCCCTAATTTACCAGTTTCTTTCAATAGGTCAAGTGTATATTTTCTTTGTGAAATAAAGAGTCCCTTGGGTGAATGTGCTATTTCTATTCCTAGAAAATATTTTAATAAACCTAAGTCTTTGATATCAAAATTCTCCTTTAATTTCATTTTCACTTTTTAATTTCTTCCAAATTATTTCCGATAATTATTATATCATCTATATATACTAGAATTATGGTTGTGAATGTACCATAATTTTTGGAAAATAATGAGTGATCGGCATTACTAATTTTAAAATCACAAGAAATTAAATAAGAGCTTAGTTTTCCATACCATGCTCGTGGAGATTGCTTTAGTCCGTAAATAGATTTTTTTAACCTACACACTAGACTAGAATTGTTTTCTTTTTTATGACCAGGTAGAAGTGTCATATATAACTCTTCTTCAAGTATTCCTTGGAGAAAAGCATTCTTGACATCCATTTGATGTAAGGTCCAATTTTGGTTTACTGCTATGGAAAGTAAAATCCTAACGGTATTCATTTTGGCCATGGGTGCAAATGTTTCTTGATAATCTACACCATAGGTTTGCGTGTAACCTTTTGCCACTAATCGTGCTTTGTACCTTTCAATAGTACCATCACTATTAAACTTAATCTTATAGACCCATTTGCATCCTACGGGTTTCTTTCCTTCGGGTAGTTTTACGACTACCCATGTTTCATTTCTTTTAAGTGCTCGAAGTTCTTCTTCCATTGCTTTGCTCCATACCAGTTGGCCTATTGCTTCCTCATAGTTATTTGGCTCATTTTCTTTGGAAATTGAGGTCAAATAAGTCCTATATTGTGGTGTAACATTTTCATAAGATAAATACTTTTGGATAGGATATTTTACCTCATATGTTACAAAATCTCGTAATCTAGTTATAGATTGTGGAGTCCGATTAGACCTTCTCAATGGTATTATTTCGGTAGTACCATCTTCCCCCTCACTTTGAGAAGTTTCATCCTCTTCATTCTCGTTGATTAATTCATTTTCTACTACTATATTTCCTTCTTCAGAATAAAAAAATGGAAATGTAAATTCATTTGGTTCCTTTTGGTTATTAGTCTCCTTTTCTAGTGTTTTGTAATATGGCTCATTTTCTTGGAATGCCACATCTCTTGAAATGTAATGTTTTTTGTTAATCGGATCATAGCATTTATAACCCTTTTTTTGAGATGAATACCCCAAGAAAATAGCTTTGATTGATGTATAATCTAACTTGTGTTGTTTATTTTTGTGCACATAACATGTACATCCAAATACTCTTAAATGATAGATATTGAGTTTTTCTTGGTAGAGGATTTCTAGTGGGCTTTTGAAATTCAAATTGGCACTTGGCAATCTATTAATTAAATATGTTGCGGTGAGAACAGCATCCGACCAAAAAATTATTGGAACATTATTTTGAAACAAAAGTACTCTTGTTACTTCAAGTAAATGTCGATTTTTTCTTTCTGACACACCATTTTGTTGGGGTGTGTAAATACAAGTTGTTTGATGTAAAATTCCTTTTTGCTTGAAAAAATTTGTAAAATTTTGATTTACAATTCCGTTCCATTATCACTTCTAAAAGTTTTAATCTTTGCATCATATTGATTTTCTACAAAATTATAAAATTCTTGAAATTGAGAAAACACTTCACTTTTATTTTTTAACAAGTGTAACCATGTAGTTCTTGAAAAATCATCTATAAATATAACAAAGTATTTATAACCATTAAATGACTCAATTGGAGCAGGGCCCCAAACATCAGAATGTATTATCTCAAAAGGTTTTTTGCTTTTACAATTGGATAAACTAAATGGTAACCTTGTGTGCTTTCCTAATTTGCAAATTTCACAACTACTACAATCTAGTTGTTTGAAATCAAAAATACATTTTAAAATCTTATCGGAAGGATGTCCAATTCTCTTATGCCAAAGAGTGCCTAATTCTTCTTCTTTTTTAATATTGAAGTTGTACTTTTCTTCACTTAGAATATAAATCCCATTTTCTAGAAAACTTTCACCAATGATATTCTTCGTTATCAATTCCTGAAAAATCACATTTTTGGATGTAAATGTAATTTCACAATTTAAGTCTCGTGTGATTTTACTAATGGATAACAAGTTAGATGTACAATTATTCACATGCAAAACATTTGAAATTTTTCTTGAAAGGAGACTAATTGAACCATTTCCTAAAATTTCCATTTTTTCACCATTTGCAACGATTACAAATTGTTTAGTCTCAATTTTTTTTGTAATTATTGAGTAAGTTTTTATTTCCAGTTATGTGATCAGTTGAACCTGAATCAAGAATCCATTTGGAATTTAAAGAATTTTGAATAAGGTTTGTAATCATACCAGAGGTTTTTTGAGATTTTCCTTGAAACATCACGGATAATTGTGTATATAGCTGCCTCATTTGATCCATATCCACCTCACCTTTTATTTCTTTTTCAGCTCCGTTTGTACTCATATCCTCTTTTTGCTTTTGTGTAGAGTAACCCATTTTCTCTCTGCTCTCTACCCGATTTTGTCGTTGATCTCCCCCTCTGACGAAGCCTCCATCTCGCCTTCCCTTTTTGTCGGAGATGAGGGTTGAAACACCAGCATTCCTTGCGCTTGTGTCCTTCCTTCTTACAATAATCGCAACGAGTGAGTGACCATAATTCCTCGCGCTTATGTCCTTCCTTCTTACAATAATCACAGCGAGTGAGTGTTTGGTCTCCATGACGTTCTGGCCTAGGGTTAGATCTGGTGATGAAAGCCTTGGCTTCAGGGTTGTCAGGTAGTTAAGTACCCATCACTATTCTTCTTGTCTCTTCTCTTTCAACCATCCCAACAACCTCATCAACAGATGGCAGCTCACCCATTAGAAGAATTTGTGAGCATACCCCCTGTTGCGTGTTTTTCAACACACGAACTCGTGCAAGTATACACGGTCGCAAGTAATAACATTTATAAGTAAAGATCGATCCCACGGAGATTTGTTACTATAGTTTGTTGAGTACTAAAATTATTTCTCTCTGATTTTATCCAAAATAATCGTTGATATGAAAAAAAAGGTAAAAAGAAAATAAAAGAACTCTAGGATTGCAATTCTTCACCAAACTAATCCACTACAATCATATTATTTTCTTTGGATTTATATTTTTTAGTACATTTAATTTGTCAACCGAAAACTTCTTTTTTATTCATACATCTCTTCCGAGTCGGTACAAACACACATCGTTAAATTAATTCACTATATCTCATGAGAATTAAATTTAATAAGATTCATTAAGTTCTAAGTTCTCAAAATGGCCACACGTACAATTAGGGTATATTCCTATCCTTCATCATACATGTCATTCTATTTACGAGCAATATACACAAAAATGTCTTTCTCAAGTTTATTTTTATGCCACAAATCGTTTTTGATAAAATTAGTAAATAATCAAAAAAGCATTAAGCACAAAATAGAACGAATAAATCGAACGCCTTATAAATCTATAAACAAAAATAATTAAAATTAAAGCTTCATAAATTTAGATCAAATGCAACCCTAGAAAAATTAAATTACTTCATAAAATTAAAATTAAAATTACAACAGATTCATAAAAAAAAGATGAAGAATAAGAAAAATTAAAACATCAAAAAAATAAAATATTTGGTACACCTAGCAACTGAAGCCAAAAAATGGCTTACGCGTGTTCTCCACTCCAAACCGAACACTACAAAATTTCTAAACTCCACAAAACTCTTTCCAACCCAAAACAATTTTTTACAACTAAAAACTATCTCCTATTTATAGCTAAAAAACACATCTAAAATATTACATTTTTATTTTATTTTTTATCGAAACGCGTAATAATTTTTATCGAAAAACAAAATCACGCGTATCGATTTTTGTATCGAAAAATATAAATTATTATCACGCGTAGAACGGGGCCGCCGTCATTGCTGATTTTTTTAAATTCAAAGCGTACGCCACGTGTCGGCGTGTGATTTGGCCGAAAAGATTTTCAAAGGCAATTACACGTAGTGGGTACACAAACCGGCCGCACGTAGGGAACGGCGCATAGGATTGGCCTAAAACCGAGGCAACGACCGGAAACGGTCGTGATCGGCCGCGGATCGCGCGCGTTGTAAATAGCCACGTGTCGGGCCTCATTAGCTTAAATCTTCGTGGGACACGTGGCGTATTCTTATTCTCAGCAAACCGAAGATGCACGCCGCTTGTACGGACCGCGTCACACGGGATTGTCACGTTAGCGGCCGCGCGCGAGTACTGGATGGACGCTGGCCTACGGGACCGTCGATCTGATCCAACCGCGGCGATCGCGCCGGGGGAATCTGCAGCCGTGACGTATGCTGGTCCCACTCGACGCCAGACTGCGCGACACGCTGGGTCGGGCACGCGGCCGCGCGAAGAAGTTATCTCGCACCCCTTCTCCTTGGTCGGGTTTGATGAGCACGCGAATCCGGCGCCGTAGAATCTTTGATCGGACGATCCACGTTTGGCGAGTGTAATATTGCGCGTGGCCTTCTTCTTTCCTGCGCGAAAACTAAACTTTTATTAATTATATTTTCACCCACATATATATTTCAAATTACATTTTAAACTTTCTTAAATTACGGTTTAGCCTCTTTATTAATTTTAAATTAAATTTTTAGCTTTTAATAATTATAATTAAGCCCAAATTTAATTTAAATTATATTTTCGATTTATATAAATTGTAATTAAGAAACTATATTATCATAAATTATATTTGTGGACAAAAATACGAAATTAAGTACATTTCCGATACAAATTATTTAATTTTATTAAAAATGTATTTTTAGCAAATAAAAGGAAAATATTAATTTATTTAACAAAAAATAATAAATATTAAACGAACATAGCAATTATCATTACTAAAATTGATGCAAATAACTGTATAAAATACAGTTATCACCCCCTTATAGCTTGAATCGAGCTTGGAAAGGAAGGTGAAAATTCCATCCTGCTCCTCTATTCTTTTGATTTCATCAAGATCGGCTGTGAGAGGTCGATACACTCTAATCTCATCATTCTTTTTTTAGATTATGCTGAATAGTTCGGTGACAGATTGATTTTGTTGTTGTAACTGTTGAAGTTCTTGCCGAAGTTGATAAATAAGAGAGTAATTTTTCTTCTTTCCGAGCATTGTCTCGGCTTTAACCCACATATCTTGAGCTGTATCTAGATATGTCATGAGATCAGAGATATGGGGTTCCATGGTTGCCAATAAACAACTCATGACGAGATTGTCACTCTTTCTCCATTCTGAAATTTCCTTTCTTTCTTCAACTGTTAGGTGTGTTGGATCTTCGGCTTTTGGTTTTGATTTCTCACCAGTGACATGCTCAAATTTGTCTTTGCCGATTAGACCAAAAGTCACTTGACGTGCCCAAAGATTTTAATTTTTACCATTTAGCAACACACCTGTAAGTCTCTCAATATGTTGTGACATTTTCTAGATTTCTTGAACTTATACAGTTCTTGTTTGTGGGATTGATTTGGAGCAAGATCAAATCTGCTCTGATACCATGTTGATTTTCTCTGATTTTTGTTGAGAGAGTTATTGAATTGATTTTGGCTTAATGTCTAATGTTATATTTATACATTGAAAGGAAGAAACTAGCCGTTACTAAACTAACTGTTACTAAACTAGCCGTTATTAAACTAGTCGTTACTAAACTAGCCGTTATTAAACTAGCCGTTACTAAACTAGTCGTTACTAAACTAGCCGTTATTAAACTAGCCGTTACTAACTAGCCGTTATTAAACTAATTATTCTCAACATTTTTTCTATCGAATCTTTTTCTGAGTGTCTTTATGTGATCCCCTATCTTTGAATAATTTGTCTTAAAAACCTGTTCTTCTTGAAAAAAATTCCAAATATTGGGATGTCTATTCATGAGGTTGTGTCCTACTCTGTAAAGCCTACCATATTCCAACCCCTATACTAGGTAAACTTTTGTGTGGTAAGCAATGAACATTTTTTAGATGCCAACCTATAAAGAATATAGCATATATCTTTTTTTTAAGGGTAGTTGTAGGATTAAGTGCTCTAATCATAAGCCCTACATCTCTGGAGGTGTCCCGTGACCTTTGGTAGTTTATGTGAGTTCTTGATATCTAGTGGGTAAGTCCCCAGGTGTGAAGGAGGTACTACTATGTTTCTTCCCACAACAAGCTTACCCAAGTACCAATACCTAGATCCTAGACAGTAGTACGCTTGGGCACATTGCCAAAAGGGTTGTATGTCCACATCATTTTCTATATAAGAGCTAGTCTATTGAGATAATAGTGAGGTGTGGTAAAGTGTGCCCACTTCGTTTTTTGCACAAAACTTAGTTCGTTGAAACATTGATGCCATTGTATGGATCCTAGATCATCATAATTGTGGGTTCCAAAAGGGTTATGTATTTCATTTTCTACACAAGAATCATTCCATTAAGACAATGGTATGGATAGGCATCTTGCCTAGTTCCTAGTGAGACTTAAAAGATGCTGAGCTTTGGGTATGAAGTCTTACTATTCTTAAGCATGATTTTCATGGCGTAACGCACCTTAAGTGATGTAGACCCTCTAGGCATATAACCATAGGAACCCACGAACTCAAAGGAATATGAACGATTGAATTGCTAAGAATGTATTGAAGATTATCATATTAGAACCCTAAGGAAACAAAATCCTTAAAATATCAATCTTGAGATGTCACAAAAGATGATTACTCTCTTTGATAAGTCGAATTTAAGCATGAAATCAAGAACACAAGAAGACAAAGCAAAAGCTTTCTAAAATGTACTTTTCAACTCTTTTGACAAAAACACTAATTCAAACCAAGGATAAACCCAAGGTGCAATTCAACCCTAATGGGGATATTTAGTTGTGGGTTAGGCCTAATCCATCCTTAAAAATAAAAAAGAACTAAAAGACTTATGATAAATAAAACAGAAAAAGCCCATAATTAACTAAAATAAAAAAATTACTTCCTAAATCAATCCTTGCTCCCAACTTGATCTTCCAAATCTATTACTTGCATAAAAAGGTGATAAATCATCCTTGATAAAGCTTTAGAGTCATCAAATTTAGTTTTAGAATATTCTATCATAGCTTCTTTGTATAACACATCTATGATCAAGGCTTGCAAAGCTTCCTTCATCATCTTTATTTTTTCTCTAGTCATTGGACCACTGATTCCTTACAAAGGATCTTGAGAATATTTGAGAACAACAACTTGGTTAGGACGTTGATCTCCATTATACCCCTTCTTTTCGAAAAGATTCATCCTTGAATCACCTACATCAAACAAAGATAAATCAATGACATTAAAAGTTGCACTAACATTACCATAGTCACTTGGCAAATCTAGTTTGTAGGCGTTATCATTGACTAGTTCCAAGACTTGAAAAGGTCCATCTCCTCGAGGCTAAAATTTTGATTTCCGCTATGTGGGAAACCTCTCCTTATGCATGTGCATCAAAGCCCAATCGCCAGGTTGGAAAACAACCTTCAAACGCCCCTTATTGGCTTGCTTAGCATATTACTCATTCTTCCTTTCAATGTTGGCCCGAACTCTAGCATGTAAATCCTTCACAAAATCTGTTTTTTTCTTACCATCAAGATTAACATGCTCATTAGTAGGCAAAGGTAAAATATCAATAGATGTTAAATGATTAAAGCCATAAATAATTTTAAAAAAAATAAAATAAAGAAGTAGAATGAACAATCCTATTATAGGCAAATACTTTTCCCATTTCCATATATTCTTTTGAATGATAGCACACAACAAGGTAATGAGTGTCCTATTAACTATTCCAATTTAACCATCCGTTGGAGAATATGTAACATAGAAAATAACATATTAATCCCTAATTTATTCCATAAAATGCGTCAAAAATGACTTAGGAACTTAATATCCCTATCACTAACAATCGTCTTAGCCAACCCATGCAAACGAACTATGTCTTTGAAAAACAAATCAACAATATGTGTTGCATCATTAATTTTAGAGCACGCAATAAAATGAGTCATTTTACTAAACCCATCAACAACAAAAAATATGACATCCTTACCTTTTTAAGTCCTTGGTAATCCTAAAACAAAATCTATAGATATATCAATCCAAGGTTGATTAGGTACAAGTAAAGGGGTATACAAGCTATGCGATTTAGCTTAAGATTTTGCTTGCCTATATGTAATGTACTTTTCACAAACTGATTGCACATCATACGTCATATTAGGCCAAAAAATGCTCACGAAAAATATCTAAAGTATTTAGAACACCAAAGTGACCCATCAAACCTCCCCTATGACTTTCCCTAACAAGAAACTCACGAACAGAACAAATAGGCACACATAATTTATCTTTCTTGAATAGAAATCCTTCATGTCTATAAAAATCACCAAATGCACACTTATCACATGCATTATATACTTGGAAAAAATCTGAATCATTAGCATACAAATCCTTAAGCACTTCAAATACAAGTTATTTAGTTTGCAATGAAGTAATTAATACGTACCTCCTAGACAATGCATCAGCCAAAACATTGTCCTTCACATGCTTGTATTTGATTACATAAGGAAATGTTTCTATGAACTCTAACCACTTAGCATGTCTTTTATTAAGATTACCTTGAGTTTTCAAAAACTCCAAACTCTCATAATCAAAATGAATGATGAATTCCCTAGGTCATAAGTAATGTTACCATGTTTGCATAGTTTTCAGTAATGCATAAAGCTCCTTATCGTAAATAAGATAATTCAACACAACCCCACTTAGCTTTTTGCTAAAATAAGCAATTAGTTTGGAATCCTACATCACAACAGCTACAATGCCAATTCCGGATGCATCACATTCTATCTCAAAAGCTTTATCAAAGTTAGTCAAACACAACAAAAGTGTGTTAGTTAGCTTCTTTTTTAAAGTTGTAAAATCTTGATCATGCACATCTTCCCACTTAAAAGCAACATTCTTCTTAACAAGTTTATTCAAAAGTGCACCAATAGAACTAAAAAATTTAACAAACCTTCAATAAAAACTCGCTACACCATAGGAACTCCTTACCTCATTCACATTCTTAGGTGTAAGCCATTCCTTTATTGCCCTTACCTTTTCTTCATCAACATTAATACTCTATGAATTAACCACAAATCCAAGAAACATAACAGATTCCAAGTAAAATATGCACTTCTTATAATTAGCATACAATTTATTTTCTCTTAACACCCTAAAAATAGCATGCAAGTGTTCCACATGTTCACCTAAATTTTTGCTATAAACTAAAATATCATCAAAGTAAAGTACACAATTTTCCCATGAAAGCACGCAAGACATGGTACATTAACTTCATGAATGTACTAGGTGCATTAGTTAAACCGAAAGGCATCACTAATCATTCATATAATCCATATTTTGTCTTAAATGTAGTTTTCCATTCATCTTCCTCTTTTATGCGAATATGATAATAGTCATTCTTTATATCAATTTTAGAAAACAAATGAGAGCTATGCAACTCATCAAGCATATCATCTAACATGGGGAGATGATGTTTATAATTAACTGTTATCTTGTTAATAGTGCAACAATCCACACATATGTGCCATATTCCATCTTTCTTTGGGACTAAGATGAAAGGAACCGAACGTGGGTTGAGACTCTCCCATATAAATCCCTTCTGCATCAACTCATCCACTTGCCTTTGTATCTCTTTTGTTTCCTCGCGATTAGCTCTGTATGTAGGTTGATTTGGTATTGCAAATCCGGGTGTGAAGTCTATTTGATGCTCAATTCCTCTCAAAGGAGGTAATCTACGACGAATTTCTTCAAGAAATAGATCCTCAAAGTCTTGCAATAAAGACACAATAACACTAGGCAAAGATGAGTTAAGATCGTTAGTAGAAAGATAAATATCCTTGCACATAAGTACAAGTACTTGTTGTCTTGCCATCATTACACTCTTAATCTCATATTTTTCAGCAAATGCCCTCATTCTCTTATTCTTCCCTCATGTTTGCTCATTTTTTTCTCTTTTGTGCTCACTATTCTCTCCTTTTTTTATTTTCTTTTTGCTCACACTTTTGTTTTTCTCTCAACTTGTACTCTCTTGGTATCCTAATCTGGTACTCATAAGCTTACAAAGGTTTGAAATGGGCCAATACAACTTTTTGATTGTTCATTTCAAAAGAATAACGATTTTTATACCCATCATGTGTCACCTTCCTATCAAACTGCCATAGTGGTCCAAGTAAAATATAAGCAACATACATTAGTGACACATCATAAAAAACCTCATCCTCTTACTTTCCAATTGATAAAGGAACACAAACTTGTTTGTTGACATTCACTTCTCCACACTCATCAACCATTGTAACTTGTACGGTTTGGGAGGCTTTTGCCACTTCAAAAAATTTTCTACCAACAAAATACTAGTAACATTAGTGTAGCTCCCACTATCAATAATAATCGTACATACCTTATCCTTCACATGCCATCTTGTGTGAAAAATATGCTCACATTGCTCCCATCTCCTTCATTATTGGGTTGTATATATAGGGATATCATTGTGACAAGTAATTCCACATGCACATGTTCTTCCACTTCTACATCAGAACAATCCTTCAATGGTGGTATTTCATCGTCACTTGAACTAGCACTTTCGATTTCTCCACTATCCTATACTACCATAACCCTTTTTTGGGCATTCAGAAGTAATATGTCAGAGTCCTTGGCACCTAAAACTCTTAATATCACATGACTTAGTAAGAGTTTTAGTTTCAAGTTTACCTTTAGGAACAACAACTGAATTGTTTGATTTTGCTTCACCTTTTCTTCTAAAGGTAGCTTTATTGTCCTTCCAATTTGATTTCCATAGAGAACTAAAGGATGAACTATAATAAACCTTTTGGACTTGATTTGCTTCTCCACTTTAATGGCTTTGTGCAGTATTTCTTCCATCTCTACGTAATGTTGCAATTTAACCACATCAGTAATTTCCCTATTTAATCTGGCAATGAATTTATCCATTGTCGCTTCTCTATCTTCCTTTATATTTGCTCTAATCAAGACGATTTCCATCTCCTTATAATAATCCTCTCCACTCATGGAACCTTACACCAACCCTTGCAACTTTCTATATAAATTCTTATAATAATGGCTAGGTGTGAACCTCTTACGCATAATCAATTTCATCTCTTCCCATGACTGAATAGGTCTCTCACCATTCCTTCGCCTATTGACCACTAACTGATCCCACCATATACTAGCATCCTTTGTAATTTCTACAACTACTAGTTTTACTTTCTTCTCCTCAGAGTAATTATGAAAATCAAATACATGCACAACCTTTCTTTCTCGTTCCAAGAATAACTCAGGATCATTATTTCCTTAAAAAGGAAAAATTTTAATCTTTATAATGCCTATATTGCTATCTCCTTTGGAGTCAACCTTTTTATCCCCTTTATAGCTTGCTCTCTCCTTTACATTGGAATCAACTTCTTCTTCTTCGAATTCATGTCTTTTATATCTTCTGAACCGAAAAATGATTCGAAATCATCCAACCTTTCATTTAGCCTCTTAAATTGGTCATTAATAACTTTGATGAAGAATTTCAAGTCAACCAATTGTGGTTCTTCTCCTTCACATGTTTTCAATCTGTAAAATAAAATAAAAAGGTAATGTTCCACACACACTTCCTCATGTGTCTCAAATCATATTGTTATCCCTATCTTTTTTACACTATTTTGGTCTCTCTTTTTCTCATCTCTCTTTCTTTTTACCACTCAAAGCTCAAGCCAACCTTCTTTTGTGTTCTTAACAAAATCAAAGAATTTAACTAATCTCAAGACATAACTGGTTTATTGGTGACAATCTCAAAAATTAGAATTTTAAAAAAACTTAATGGAAAAGTATGATAGAAAGAAAGTCCAAATAGAACTCTAAAGAACCAATAAAGAATCTTTTCAAGATCTTGAAAATCATAATTTAAAAAAGAAAACTTAATTGATGACAGAAAAAAAGTCCAAAGATGACACTAAAGAAAGAATCTTGACCAAAAATCAATTTTTTTTAAATCAAACTTGGATAGCAAGTTTGATGATTCTCTAGACATATGGAAACTAGAACAAAAATAAAGGAAGACTAATTTCAAAAAGAACTAGAAAACTCAACAAGAAAACAAGAATTGGAATATTAAACAATTTGCTACTTTATTCTCCTTTTTTTTTCTTTTTTTCTTTTTGTTTCTTTTACTACTACTGCTTTTGCTGTGAATAGAAAATTCACGAAAAAAAATTCGCAATCCTAATGATCAAGGACCGAAAACAACGTACAACTGTGCGACAAAACTTTAAACCTTTGGTAAGTGATGTAAACAATGAAATTTGGGCTAAAAAAATGCATGAACAAAGGTTAAGCCCATTTTTTTGTTAGGAATTGAAACGATCTTTGATTTGATATATTATAAGAATCGTTTCGATACTCGAGTCAAAAGTTATGGCCATTTAAAATTGCAATGTTAATTTATCAATTTTTTTAAAAAACTATGAACAACAGTACTCTTTATTATTTTTTTTTGAAGAACAAATATGGATTGAACACAAAAATAAGGAACAAGAAAAAAGATACTAAGAATTCAAAGAGAACTACGAAACAAAATCCAAGGACGAAAACAATGACAACGAAATTGAAAGAAAACACAAGACTTAAAGGACAAATTTTTTTTTTAAATCAAGGACTCAAAGGAAACTATAAAATGAAATCCAAAGACTAAAACAACAAAAATGAAATTGAAAGAAAATTAAAAGACTTGGACGGATTTTTTTTTTGTTTTTTTTAAATCAAGAACTCAAAGAAAGATAGATGAAGATAGATATTTGTTTTGAGCAACCAAGACTCTTATACCAAATAATGCGAACCCTCTAGGAAAATAACCCTAGGAACCACGAACTCAAAAGAATAAGAACAATTGAATTGTTAAGAACATGTTGAAGATAATCAAATTAGAACCCTACGAAAATAGAGTCCTTAAAATCCCAATCTTGAGATGCCATAATGGATAATTACTTCCTTTGATAAGTTGAATTCAAGCATTCAATCAAGAACACAATAAGGAAAAACAAAAGATTTATGAAATATATTTTTCATTAATGATATTTGTGCCTACAAATGACAAGGCTACTATGTTTTTATACAACCCTTAGGACAAAAGCACTAATTCAAACCAAAGATAAACCCTAGGCACAATTCAACCTTAATGGACCTATTTAGTTATGGGTTGGGCCTAATCCATCCTTAAAAATAAAAAAGAACTAAAAGACTTATGATAAATTAAACAAAAAAACCCATAATTAATAAAAACAAAAAAAAAATTACTTCCTAAATCAATCATTGCTCCCAACTTGATCTTCTAAATCTATCCATTGCATAAAAAAGGTAATAGACCATCCTTGGTGAAGCTTTGGAATCATCAAATTTATTTTTAGAATCTTCTAGCATAGCCTCTTTGTATAACACATCTATGATCAAGGCTTGCAAAGCTTTCTTCATCCTCTTTGTCTTTGCCCTATTCATTGGACCGCCAATTCCTTGCACATGATCTTGAGAATATTTGGGAACAACAACTTGGTCAACACCTTGATCTCCATTATTAAGTCTTATCTAAAGAATTATCTCGTGTTGTTTCGAGGAAGGTGTTTCCCTCTTATGTCGAGTTGAGTGACATTGTGCACCGAGATTTATAAAAGGGTGGTCGTTGCATGGTTTTCGAGGAAGGTGTAACCTTTCTGATCTAGTGTAAGACCAGAATGACACTATACTTCTAGCCCACATGGGGTGGTGATGGCTGTATGTATTTAATGGAAGATGTGCCCTTCCTGATCTAGTGCAAGCTGTTAGCTACGGTTGGTCTTGGTTGCAAGTTCTTTGAACTTAAGCTCTAGGTAGCAACACTTTTGTTGATTCTTATCCCAATTTGGAAGCTTTATGATTCAAGTAGATGTTTGATACTTTGGACGGAGAACATAAGACTTTGAGGTAAACAGTAATATGAATACATAAGTGTTGAAGTGACATGAGTTGAATGTTTTTCTTAGATAAGACAATTTGAGATTTGTCTTTTGTACATGCTTGGAATACAATGTGAATGTAAGCTCTGAATGTTCTAATCGGGTGGAACATGCCTATAAGAAGCAATTAACTTCTTAAGTCTAAATGAAGAACTGATCAGCCAATATGACTTTTCCAAGTTCCCCAAGTGTAGATTTAGATGAATTTTCTAAATACCATCTTGATGTACCCTTTGCTTCTCACATTATGTTTGGATTTGTAGTTGAACTCTAGGGGTTAGACCCTGGCCAAGTTGGCTCCTCCCAAGTAGCTTTAGGTTATTGATGCATACTTTTTGAATGCATTTGACTTGGAGCGAAAGTCTTTGTAAGTTTTGAATGCATCTTAGAGTCATCGACATGGCAAGAACGTTGGACCACTTGATTTGTATGTTCACTGCATTTTTGTTACGTCGATTCTACAAGTCACTAATAAATAACGTTAGAAGAAATGACACCAATAATTAAGTCAGTATTTAAATAAGTTTATTGAGATCATAAAGGATAAGAGCTTAAGAGTTTACTTATGCGTACTTTTTAAAGATAAAAATGACATATTTATAGGCTTAAATTAATTACAGTTTTATAAATAACTTACATTTATTAATTAATATTTAAATTATTTATATTAATTTAAATATTAAATAATAATATATTAATTAACTTTAATAAATATGAATATGAGTCATTGAGTATATTTTATATTAAATTTAAGTAGTTTAACATCAACGAATTATTCTGAATTTAAACTTAACTGGTTGTGACTGTAACTATTTAATTTTTCATTATTGATGTGGCCAAATCAAATTGGGCAATGCATAACCAAATCTGTTAACTTCACATTGACAAGAAATCCTTATTGAGACGCCAAAATTCAAACTCACAAATTGCGTGTTTCTAGCAGCCAAATTATCGATCACAGTGGGCTAAATTTAAATAACAAAGAAAATAATGGAAAGAAAGACTCATCAAAACAACACACCAACATGACAAAATTTATATTCTACTTTGGAAAAAGAAATACATCTTCTCATATTTGTACTTTACTATCGAGTTCAGACCCGATAATCTCCTCCTCTTTCAAAAAACCATCAATGAGTTCAGCCCTGAATTTGTGAAGGTGTGAGTCTCCTAAAGAAATAATAAATAAAAAATATAACCAAATTATCAAGAACATCAACATTAAATATATTCCTCCTAATTGCTCACGAAAATACTTACATCTTCAGAAAAATTTGGGAACTGAGTCAGCTTAAACGTACTTCGGCAGTAGCTTGGTTGCCCTCAACCAGAGCTGTAAAGAGAAATTTCTTATAGTAGGTTTCGGAGAGATTTTCATGAACTGAGGAGAAAGTGGGCACATCAGTAGGAGATTAAGCTTTTGTATTTGGCGGGAGTTTATGTGAATGAATGAAGGTTCTACCAGAAAACCACAGTATGTGTGTGTTAAAAGCCATTAGAGTGGCTTCAGAGCCAGTAATGGTCTGGGCCTTTTGGAAAAGATGGGCTTAGGGCCTTTTCAAGACACAGCCTTCTTGAATCATACTAGCAGTGATCCGTTCGGTATTTCTTGGTTCTCATTCTTGCCCATGATTAATTTTCCTCTTCTTCTTTTTAAGACGTAGATTGTGAGTATAAAAAAACTCAAAATAATAAATACTTATATTTAATAATTAAAATATATAATTTATAAAAATTAAAATAATTCTAAATCTAGTCATCACCGTCAAACCTCAATGGATCAATAAATATGTAGCATTGGTAAGTCAATATTTTTATCTCAATTTACACATTTACTTTTTGAGTAGATGACACCTTTAGTTATGTCAAGAAATATAGTTTAGTTCATTTGTTATTTATTATGTCAGTTTAATTTTTTTATTTTGAAAAAAAATAATAAAGATAAATGACCAATTTTTCAATTTATTATATTTTTCACTTTAGTTTAGATATGATCCACTTGTTTACATGGTTTCATTTTTAACCTATCTAAAAAAATATATGTTATAAAAAAAATAGTAGACAACATATATTTTTTTACGTTGTAAAAAAATAACATATGTTTTTTTATTATTAAAAAAGAAACTTAATTTACGAAGAAATTATGTCATATAATTAAATCTATTTTCCACTCATATTTTTTAACTCTTAAGATATATTAATTTCGTAAATTACTTTTAACAATAGACAACAATTATTACAAAATTGATACAAAATAAAATAATTATTTATCATTATATTATTATTTTTTGTAATAAAAAATAAACTATTAAAACATAATAAAGATCAAACTACTCCAATTACATATATATATAACACCCTAAAGGTATATTTATTGCACTGTATTAAATACCATAATAATATAATTTTTGTATAATTATACATTTGATTGTCAAATTAATCAATATCGTACAATATAAAAATAATACGATTGTAGAAATTTAATACGTTCAAAGAATTTAGGTCTAAATTGTACTAAATACTTAACTTAATCGATATAAAATTTTAATTATAAAATTATATGTTTTGATTTTTTTCATCTTAATTTAAAAATAACATTTTTTTAATTTCAAAATGTAATAAAAATATAAAAAAGTTAAATATTAATTTAAAACAATTTTTTAAATCAATATTTAATTTATTATATAATTTGTAACTAAATATTATACATAATAAATATAATATAATTTAAATTAATATAATAATTTTTGACCTCTCTAGTATGTTACAGTAAACATACTCTAAATAACTTTTTCTCTTCCTTTTAATAGTAAAATTTAAAGTTTGAACTCCTTGTTAAATTATAAAGTTTTTGGCTGTTACATAGTAAATTTTTACATTACATCCCATTGTCCATTATATTTGGTTGGTAGCTATTTAATTAACAATTTTTTATATATATTTTAAGAGGTAGATAAATTTTATAGTTAAATCAGATTCAGATTAAAAATTATATAATCCGTTTGTATCGACAGATTTTATAATCTATTATATCTAATCAAGATCAAATTATTATTAAATTATAAATAAATACATATTTTATTTTATAATATATTATATTTAAAAATTATGTATATATTATTATTTTAGTTTAAAAATAAATATAATAATTTATAATAATTTTATAATTATACAAATATATTTCTTATTCTTTTAGTTTTTTTAGTTGTGACTACAAATAATAATATTTATTATAATATATTAATTTAAAATTTTAATTTGTGTATGTCGTGTTATATATATGATAATTATTTATACATAAATTTTAATATAATTTTGAAATTATTCGTTTCAAAACATTCGATCTATTCAAATTGATTATATTATCGGATCATATTTATATTGAAAATTTTTAAATTCATTCAAATTGAATCGGATTCAAATTGATAAAAATTAAATAATTTTATTATGTTACCTACTTCTAATTTAAATAAATCTAAAAGTTTAAAAACAAGTATTTATGTATAAGCAGATGTATTGCAAAATAACCTATAATGTAAAAGAAACACAGTATAATATATTTAGGTCTTATTTTTAAGTTATTATTTTTTAAAATAATATATTTTAAAAATGAAAAAATTAAATATATTTTGAATATATTTTTATTATTTAAAAAAAATTAAAAAAATGTAGAATATTAACTATTTTTTATTTTATTTTCTTTTATAGTTTAGTTTGAATTTTTCTTTACTTTTACAGATTTTTTTATAATTTTTTAAAATATTGTTCAAATATCTTATTATTTTTTAAAAGGTATTTTTAAATTGTGATTTAAAAATAATTTTTGTGTTAAACAGTCGAATAAACTTTTAATTTTAAATTATTTGACATTTGTTTCTAAAAAATTTCATGGCTTGAATCATTCACCCAAAAAAAACACAATTAAGATGGACACTTATAAGAAAATTTTGCAGTACTGTAAGTTTTGTCAACGGTTCATTCATATATATATATATATATATTTAGTATTAAATAAATATTTATTTGTAATAATATATTATGTTGAATTTTTTAATATATATTTTGATACATTGTTATATTTAATAAATATATGAACAAAAGTGATGCTTATCATAAATATTTTTATTTACTTATTTAATAAATATTAATTAATTAAACACATAGAATTATAATAATATATGTTATACAAAAATATTTCTTAAATGAATTTAAAATAACTTAACTATATTTTATATATTTAAATTTAAGGTGAAGTTCATAGATGGTCATTTTATTTAGGTCAAATATATTATTTAGTCATTTTTTTATAAAAAAAAATGTTTTTAAATCTATTAATTTGTTTGTAAAAAAGATGTTATTGAAGTTTATTTATTTTTAAATATACAAGGCAATGACAAAGTTAATTTCATTCAATTTTTCGTTAAATATAAAGAAATAACATATGTATCACATATATGTTTATATTTTTTTATAAGTATATACATAAAAAATTATTATTTAATTAAAAAAATTACTCAAAATTTTTTTAAAAAAATTATTTCAAAATTAAACAAAATTTTAATTGTCTAATATCAAAAGCCACATATTAGATCATGAAAATTTAATTGAAGTTTAATGGAAAGATTTGTTAAAAAATTTGACTAATTTTTTAATTAAAAATTAATTTATTAGATATATATCTATCGAAAAATAAAAACATATATATATATATATATATATATATATAACATGTACTATTTAATATATTTAATGAAAAATTAAATGAAAAACTAATTTTGTCACTATTTAATACCTTTTTCACAAGTAAAAGAACTTAAAAACATATTTTCTAATCAAGAAGTCATAAACAAAGGTATCTACGTGGTACTTTTTTTCTTAAATTTAATTCATGATTATAAAATATCAATATTAAATATTATAAAAATAAAAATAAAAAAAGAAGATAAAAAACTTAAAACTAAAACTTTAAAAAATTTTAAAATTTTTTATTCATATTATAAAAGTTTTTCATATATTTTTTAATTCTAAAGTTTGGTCCCTTTCATTTTCTACTAGTTTTTTAGAATATTTTTTTATACAAATTTATATAACTTTATAAAATTTATTTTTTGTTAAAAAAAATGCATATAATATGATACATTTGTGAGTATGAGATTGTTGTATTAAAAATAATGTTTAAAAAAGATAAAAAAAAATAAAAGAAATTAGTTAATTTTCAACGATGTTGTTTTTCATGTGTATATTTTTCTCTAATTTAAATATATAATATAAATTGAAATTAATTATTAAAAATAACTAAATTAACCATTTATATATATATAAAAAAAGTAATTTGGGATTCACTTCAACCATGTTATTTTCGTATCTTATCCTTAACGATGTTCTCTTCATGCCATTTTTGCTCATTAGCTACTTAATGAAGAGTGCCAAGAGCTTTACACATCAATAATAATTTATTAATATATAACAATTCATTAATACATTAAAACTACCCCTAAACACAAAAACTTCGTTAATATGATTGTTTAGGTAAGTTACACAATTGTATGCACTTGATGCAATTGGTATGAACTCAACATTTCTACAAAACAATTAATATAGCAATTATGTAATACATATAATTTCGTTCGCCATCTCTCTATTGTGCTTAAATAAATGTGTTGTATAGGTTCACGGCAGCCAGATTGACCATAAATACAAATTAGCCATTTATTAATAGTAGTGATTTATTAGGTTAGTGTGATTAAATTTTTTAATTTAGTTTTATATTTATCGGAGAAGTGTGGTATGTTACTTAATGTAAAGTAGCGTATTAATTTTATAATTTTTAGCTAGAATATTTAAATCTTATAACTTAAAAAAAAATTATAAATTTGTTGTACTTAAGAATAAATTTACAATAAATACAAATTAGTTAGTTTGATTAAAAATTTTAATTTAGTTTTATAATTTATGGTACGAGTTTACCAATTGTCCTATAGTTTTAGATAAATGAGTGTATTAGTCATATAATTTTCAACTTAGGTATTTTAATCTTATAACTTTAAAAATGAGCTTTTTAGTCTTAAAAGGTATACATTAATCCTGTAGCTTGAGCTTTTAAGATTAAAGCGTAATTTTTTAAAAAATTTATAAGATTAAAACATCCTATTTAAAAATAACAAGATTAAAATGTTCATTTTATAAAAGCTACGAGACCTATGTACCGATCACCCTTTATTTATTTATAAGTTATTTTTAGGGGTGGTAATTCATGCGAGTCGAGCTGGCTCGAATTAAAAAAATTTAAATTAATCTAATCCTAATTCAATTCAAATTTAATGTGATCTAGAAAAGATGAGTCCGAACACAAACCGAATATAAACGAATTGGTTCAGACCTAGTTAAACTAAAACAAATCGTTAATTACATGTTTCTTTTAGTTAATTGAACATTTTTTTATAAATAAAAATATATATTTAACGATTAAATTTTATTAACTCAAACAACATTACATA
The DNA here is from genome assembly GCA_033030585.1 of Hippophae rhamnoides. Classification (NCBI taxonomy): domain Eukaryota; kingdom Viridiplantae; phylum Streptophyta; class Magnoliopsida; order Rosales; family Elaeagnaceae; genus Hippophae; species Hippophae rhamnoides. The sequence continues at coordinate 20,207,214 of CM065438.1, read as the reverse complement.
AAATACCAAAAATGAGAAAAATAATATTATAACAACTAATCTTTAGAACAAATGATAAATTAATACTGAATTAATAACTCACCCAAAATAAAATCCATGAAGATAATAAAACTTCTCACACATCTATTATATTATAATCACTAGTTAATTATAAAATAAGAATATTAATAAACATAAAGTAAAAAGTTAATTCTTTAAGCAAGAAGTATATTTCTAAATAAATTTGTCAAATGTAAATGCCACTAAACTCCTCTCATGCAAAAGTCAAAGGGAGTTGTATCTTCATGAAAACACATAGTTTGAATAAAGAACTTCAAATTTCAATCAAATTTTCTAAGCCACTAAACAAAGAAATATGAGTAAGACTAAACAAAAAAAGTTCTCCAAAACTAACAACATATATATAAATCTCTTTTAGTATATTCAAATATATAATATAGTGGTCATACAAAGAATAACTATCTTTTTAGTTTTGCACTAAAGATACTTTAACTTGGTCCAATGAATATATGACTACTCTTAGAGAAGAGCGAAACAGTAATGAACTTAGGGCTTCTGTTAGAGAAACTGTTGCTACTGGTTGCTAGAGAATAAGAGAATTAAGAGAGTGAGACTTAATTGATTGAAAATTAAGAAGACATGTAATTATCTAATTTTAAGTTTTTAACTTAAGTATATAAGGTGTAATGCTTATGTTATATATATATTTTAAAAAAATTATTTCAAATTAATGAGTTTATTCAAAGTAAGTTTAAACTCGCTTAATTCTTTTTCAAGTTATTTGAATTGATTTAAATTTGATCCGAATCGTATTTAATTTATGTTCTATGATTTGAATTTAATTCAATTTATCTAACTAGAACACAAATTGATACTCGTACTTATTTTTATAATAGGTTTTTTGAATTCGAAGGATGGTGGGATATTAAACATTTACCAGTATAATTTATCGTTTAGAGGACAAAAAGTTAGGAAGAGACTCTTTATCTTTCGAGAGCCAAACAAAAAGTTAAATATATTTATCTTAGACATTCTTATAATACCGTACTCCGAATGAATTTCACCATTTACACATTTAATTAAAACGCTTAAATTAATTAATATATCTTGTGCTTTTTAACTCCATAGCTCTCTCCTGTAAAGAAAATAGTAGGTGATACAAGAAGTTTTTTTTAGTTATGTTAATAAAAAATAATTTACTTTTTATTTTATTTTATTTTTATAGCAGTCTCTGATTTTTTTTTTCTTCATCTTTTTTCTTACAGAGAAAATAACAATTACATGATTGATAATAAAATAAAAATAGTTTTAAAATTTGATAATTTATCTTGTATTATTATTATCACAAAAATATTTAATTAATAATAATACTAATAAATAATTAATACTAGAGTTAAAATATGTATTTAGTATATTTAAATTAAAAAGTTATTTTCACATTATCATTAATTACACTGAATGAAATGGGAAGACGATCATCGATTGAAGATTGATGATTAAGGAGACGAATCTTTTGTCTCCACTCTTGGAGATGGAGGTCCAACACTAACACTAACACTAGCTAGCTAGCTATGACACATTAATTATTAAAGCAAATATATATAAAAAGAATTGAAGAAAATAATATGCAAATGCACAGACGCTCCCTCGAAATTAACTAATATCCTTTTCATGGCATCCAATTCAGAGCTCTATCTTATTATGGTGTGACTTTGATGGAACTTGGAAAAACAAAACATTATTACACTCGGCCCCCTCTTATGAAGAATTTTTCATTTGATTCCTTCATTGTTGATTAGTTACTTAATTTACCTTAATATGAATTTTCAGGAACATTATTTGCTAATAATTAATGACTAATACATCTCTCTTTCTCTTTTGTTATACTAATTACCTTTAGAGTTTTCAGTAATTTTATATCACATCAATGGAGTTCCAAAATTATTTATGTACGTTGATAGTCTTTTGATCAATGATTGATAGATTTCATTAATTAATAGCAAAGAATAGTTATATTTGTGATAATAAGTGGTAATGACTAGATGTAATGGTATTATTATAAAGAGTTTTTCAATATGTTTTATATAGAAATTTTTAACTTTTAGAATAATTGAAGATGTAATTTTTTAAGTCAATAAAATCTAATATTAAGGTAATTATTTAAAAAAAAACACACAAATATTTAATATTTAATTAAAAAAATAAGTAATATTACATCATTTACTTCAAAATTAATAACTAACTTCATTGAAAGTAGTTATAAAGTAGTAGTTAAGCGTTTGGTAAAAATTTATATAAAAATGCTTGTATGTGCCCTAATTACTAAAATAATCTTATAATTATTTATAACGGTGTTGTGAAATTAATAAAAATAATTAAAAATTTATGTAGTTTTGTATAAAATAATTAATAATACGTGGGTCTCGTTATTTTAAAAATATTTTTTTTTTGAGTGAATTTTATAAGTGTCAATTATTATGTCAAATATTAAATATATATCAGATTTTCTATTAATAATAATAATTATTATTAGAAATTATTATAATAATCCCAAATGTACAAGCGTCTCAGTCACAATTTTATAATCCAATTTGAAGGGATGTTTTTTTTTTAATTTTATTTCAACTAAATGTTAGAAATTTCAACCATTAAATTTCATATTTAAAATAAAATATTAACCTAGCTAACTCAAAAGGACACTTTAAGAGAAAATGGTCATTGCTATATATAGATGTTTTGCTACATGGGATTGTAGATATAAATTTTAATTTTACTTTTACATACACTAAGATGAAATTTAACTTAAATGGTATAATATGAAGTAACATAAAAGATATATATATATATATATATAAAATTGTTTCATTCATTTACATCATGGGAACCATACCTTTAAAGATCACAAATTTAATTGGGGTCATATATATATATATATATATATATATATATATATATATATATATATAATGTGACTCAAGCTTTTGAAACATTTGGTACAAATAATTAAGTTCAGTGGACTTTTGGAACAGCGTCTACTACCTCACAAGCATGCTAAGCATGGTTTATTGGTTTCACAACAAGATATAATCTTTTAAAGCTGAATTAAATTTTAGGGGCTCTATCTTTGTCTGTCACTGCGTATACTATAAGAGAAGGGAGAGAATAAAAAGATTAGTTATAGGATTTGGGACCCTGCAACTCCATTCTGATAAAGTTCAAGTATAAAAATAATGTTTTTTTCTTTGTTATTTGAGAACAATATATATATATATATATATATAGGTGAGAATCGAGTAAACAGTTTAACCCTCTCGAACGTGCAATTATCTTCTTTTGATAATTGGTTTATATAATTTATGATAAACATCCTTATATAAATTATTATTATTATAAAAATAATTTTATTCAATAATAATAACAATAAAATAAATATTTAATATAATTTTATTATTTCAATCACAAAAAATATGGTTACAATATGATTACTTTTAATACATTCATTCTTGAAGTAATTATTAATTATGTATTAAAATTATTCAAGAACTTTAACGACAAGGATCCAAGATCATTTCCACTGTAATTATATCTATTTTTAATCATTATAATTTTTTTTATTTTATATAAATTAGATTATAAACATTTATTCATTACGTGAATTAAACTATTTCTTACGTGCTATTAAAGCTTTGAAATAAGCTATCCAAAAACCCAACTCATTTAGAAAATCTAGATATGGTTTTTTTCTTTCAAATTTTGTTTCTTTTCAAAATTAATTTCAAATCACATTTACAATTTCAAATTCATCTCATTATAATCTCCAAAAAAATGTCAATCAAATTGCAATTTTTTCAAGCCAAGAAGATCATCCACACACTATCGAAGTCAGACGCATATCGTTAATTGGTTAAGTCTACACCCGACGGTTCACACACTTTCCGACCAGTTCTCGAACTGAAATTTTTAGTTCTGGAATCCTTAATCTATTTCCTATAAAATATAACCTATTTAAGTTCATTATTTTTTCATCAACAATCATTACCATCTAAAACACACTAAATCTTATCCCATTTTTTATTTTTTACTTAAAAATCATGTTTGAAACTACCAATACCAACCCCACCATACCAAAATGGTATGCTGATCCTAGCCATTCATTATACCCCCACCACTCAGACCAATCGGGTATGGTTCTAGTGGCTCAATCCCTAAATCAGGAAAACTATCATATTTGGAGTCATGCGATGCTTATGGCTCTCACCACCAAAAACAAAAACGGTTTTAACGATGAAAAAATCACGAGGCCACTAAGAAACTCTGAGACAGAAACCAAACAATGGCTCGCTGTAACATTCTTGTCAAATGATGGATTCTCGATACCATATCGTCTAAAATTGCAGAAAATGTCATTTATAATGATATTGCATATGAGCTATAGGAAGAATTGAATGAGCATTTTTCACACACCAAAAATGTGCACCTATTTCAAATCGAGCAAGAGATTCATGATTGCATACAAGAAGGTATGAGCATTGGAGAATACTACACCAAGTTGAAAAGCTTATGGGATACTCGAGATGCACTATATCCCCTTCCACATTGTAGAGGAAACGCCAGAAAGTAACTACAAGAATATCAACACAAGCGGCGAACCATAAAGTTCCTCATAGGGCTTAACGTAATTTACACAGCAACACGACAACAAATCTTACTCATGTAACCTTTACCTATAGTAAATAAGTTATACCACTCATTGTTCAAAAACAAAAGCAGAGAGCTATCTCTACACAAACAGTAGGAAGGATGCCAGAAGCTGCCGCACTTACAGCCAAGGCTAGTAGTCCACAATATCCTTACAAAAATAACCCATCAAGGAACTCACATCTCAAGTGCGATCGATGCAACAATATCGGCCACAATTATGAAAGTTGCTGAAATCACCTCAAATGTGAGTTTTGTGGTTTCAATGGATATACCATCAACATAAGTTGAAAGAAAAAGACGATTCAAGACAAGAAAAATGCAACTTATGGCTTCCTCTCCAAAGCTCACCATACTAACTTTCAGGCAAGTAGCTTCGACACAAGGACACCATCATACAACCTTAGATCTGTCCAATATTATGAGCTTCTTACACTTCTCAATCAAGCCAAATCAAAAGGCATGACTTGACTTTAGGTAACACATTATGTGCAGGTGTTTTCCATTCAAAAACTCGTTGGATTTTTGATACAGGGGCAACTGATCATATGGTATGTTCCCAAAGCCTTATGAGCTCTAACATTCCAGTCATTAATCGACATGTGCATTTACCTAATCATTCACTTACTTATATCACACATATCGATACCGTACATTTTTCTAATAATTACATACTTCATAATGTCTTATGTGTTCCCTTCTTCAAATTAAACTTGATTTCAGTAGTCAAACTCACTCAAACTTCATTTTATTATGCCACATTCACTAATAAAGTGTGCTTTGTTCAAGACAAACACTCGAAGAAGACAATTGGGATGAGAACTGAGAAAGTAGGACTCTATTACCTGACTATTTCGGAAAAAAGGTTGGATGTTTTCCCCTCTCAAATATGGCTCCAACCAACCCTCATTTCTAGCATCAACGACTTGGTCATTTATCTGATAAAAGTTTGCGTGTACTTTCTCTTTCCATCAATATACCCTTTTGTTCTATTAGTGATTGTTCTATTTGTCCACTAGCTAAGAAAACTCGTAATCCATTTCCTTTAAGTTCTATCAATACAAGAACACATTTTGAACTAATTCATGTTGATATTTGGGGGGGAGCTATCACATTCCATCACTTAATAGAGCACGTTATTTTCTCACTATTGTTGATGACTATTTAAGATGCACATCGGTCTATCTCTTAAACACTAAATCTGATACACATACATTTCTCACCACCTTCATTAATCTTGCTAAAACATAATTTTCATCCCAAGTTAAAATAATTCATACTCATAATGGATCATAACTTTCTATGACCTAATTGTTTTCTACAAAATAAATCTTACATCACACTAGTTGTGTCTCTACCCCCAACAAAATGGTGTTGTTGAACGCAAACATCATTACCTTCTCAATGTAGCTCGCGCATTGCTCTTCCAAGCCAACCTCCCTAAACAATTATGGGGAGATGCCATTCTTACAGTCACATACCTCATAAATCGTACTCCAACACATGTTCTTAAGGGTAAAACACCATTTGAAATCATTTTTCACAAAGTTCCTAGGTATGAACATCTTCGTGTCTTTGGTTCTCTTTGCTTTGTGTCTGCACATCATGATCGACCCACCAAGTTTAATGCTAGATCATATCAATACATATTCATTGGGTATGCATCTGAGATAAAAGGTTATCGAGTCTACAATCTAGGAACAGGCAAAACTTTCGTGTCTCATGATGTTATCTTTCATGAATATGTGTTTTCTTATTCCATTTATGATGTCAACACTCTAACTCTATTCTTTCTATCAGAAAATACTATTTATGATAAGATGCCTGACATTCACCAATCAACCACTCTAAATACATCACTTAAGCATACACCATCTTTCCTTCCAGCAATCAACTCACACACCTCTAATTTTCAAGATACACCTCTTGAAACACCATTATCAACTTATGCATCGCACATGACTCCTTCAACACTAGTTACACATAGACTTTGCTGATCCACTCATGTTCCTAGTTACCTTTAAAAGTATCATGTACAAGCTTTCTTACCTTCTCGGTCATTCCTTTCATCTAACTCAACATCATTCGATAACAAAGGAACTTCTGATTCCTTATCTCATGTACTTATCTATGACTGATTATCACCTGTACATCATGCCTTTGCTACTTCTCTTTCCATTCTCAGGGAACCAACCATCTTTGCTAAAGATTTTAACAATCCAAAATGATAGCTTGCCATGAAACAAGGACTACATGATGTTGAAACTAATGACATTTGGACACTCCAACAACTTCCTCCAAACAAGAAACTCGTTGGTTGTAAATGGGTCTATAAAATCAATTATAATCTTGATGGCTCTATGGAACGATACAAGGCTCGTTTAGTGGCTAAAGGATACAGTCAGATTGAAGGTTTTGACTACCAAGAAACATTTGCACCAGTATCCAAACTTTTCACCGTTCATATACTTCTTGTCGTTGTTGCTGTTCAAAATTGGCATCTTCGCCAACTCGATGTCAACAATGCATTTCTATGGTGATTTCCATGAAGATGTATACATGTCTCTTTCACCTGGATTTGGACGAAAGTGGGAAACATGAGTATGTAAACTACATAAATCTTTGTATGAACTTAAACAAGCCTCACAACAATGGTTCATCAAGTTATCACCAACACTTAAGCTAGCTGGTTTTAACCAATCCAAGTATGATCACTCACTATTCGTCCGAATCCGTGGTAATTCCTTTTTGGCTCTTCTTGTCTATGTAGATGATATAATCATAATAGGAAATAATTTACAAGACATTGAAGAAACTAAGAATCATCTCATGCAAAAATTCAAGCTAGGGATCTTAGCGAATTAAAGTATTTTTGGGCATAGAAATTTCGCGATCCAAGAAGGGAATTGTTCTATCACAATGCAAGTATACACTTGAAATATTGAAGGACATAGGTTATCTTGGTGCCAAACCTGCCAATTCACCTATGGAACAGAATTTATCATACGACACAACTTAGTGTATATTGTGCACATTCTCAATCAATACATGGACAAACCACGACTACCACATTTGGAAGCAGTTCAATGAGTGCTATGATATATCAAGAACACGCCAGGTTAATGTCTCTTTTCTCAATAGCTAGTTCACTATAATTAAATGCTTTCTGTGATGTAGATTGGGCTAGATATGCAGACACACGACGATCAACCACACGATATTGTATGTTTCTTGAAAACTCACTAATTTCTTGGAAGATTAAAAAGCAAAACAGAGTCTCACGATCGATTGTAGAAGTAGAATACTATTCTATGTCGGCAGCCTATTACGAAGTAACCTTATTAAGATACATTTTGGATGATTTGGGTATCAAACACTCCCAACTGACCAAGTTATATTGCGACAATCAAGCTATCATTCACATTGCATCAAATCGAGTGTTTCATGAACAAATCAAACACATAGAGATCGATTGCTATCTAGTGAGAGAAAAGATTCAAGCTGGAATAATCAAGACTTATCATATCTCTACATCGGAGCAACTAGTAGATATCTTCATCGAATCCTTAAATTTTTCATAATTTTCGACTTACTTAATAAGTTAAGAATAATTAACATATATTTCAACTTAAGGGAGAATGTTAAACAACTCGAGAATTAGCGAGAGGCAACCAATGATGAAATAAGGGACAATAAGAATTCAAGACCATTTTTTGCCGTAATTATGTCTATTTCTAATCATTGTAATTTTTTTATTTTGTAAATATTTTTTTATTAAGTGAATTAAATCATTTTTTACAAAAATGAATAATAGTTTCCGTCCATTTAAGTAGATGTGCACGCTTATCGATTCCTATTTAATTAAAAAAAAGTTATTTTATTTTAGAGGACATTATTATATTCATAGTCAATTAAAATGTTAATTTAATACCCTCAGTTAAAGTATCGGTAACTTTTATTTAAATTTAAAGTTTTGATAACGTGTCTAGTGGTGTAAAATAGAAAATAACTCTATCTTTTTTTATAATTTATTTATTTATTTTCTTTCCAATCGTCCTTTCCTCTCCTTTTCTTTTTACTCGTTATCTACCAAACAATTCTCTTTATTTCTTAAAAATTCATTTCAAAAGGTTGGTGATTAAAATTGTGGATGTTACACCTAAAGATTTAAGTTTAAGATGATTTAGGTGATATATGTGCCGTTAATTATAAAAAAAAGTCTATATCATCACACCAAACCAAGCTTGGATAATCTATTGATGCAACAATTTCATATATTATATATATCTTAAGTTTACGTTAAAATAATGGAAAGAAAATTTTCAAAATAATGAAGAGATAAAGGAAAATGTTTGGTGAGATAAGAGGAATGAGGGAAAAAAAAAGAGAAGATGAGAAACAACAAATATATAAAAAATCTAAAATTTCGTATTACTAAATTTTAAATTTTAATAAAAGGGTATTACATTTTGAATTGAGTTATTAAATTAAAACATTTTAATATCATAAAAAATAGTGTAATAATACCTTAATATGTTATTATTAGCTACCAAAGATGGAAAAAAAAAACTTTCCTTTCCTTTCCTTTCCTTAAATGTCAAATCAAATAATAAAGAAATGTCCTTAATTTCCATTCCATTCCATTCCATAACAACAGAAAATGTGAAAGTTAATGCAATTTCATTTTGAGCCTTAATTTAGAAAAAAAAAAAAGTGGCAATCTTATAAAATATATAATGGTGGCCCAAGTGAGTTGATTGATGGAAATTTGTAATATACTAAAAGGCAACCATCCAAGAATAATTTTATAAAATGTACCGACTAAAAGCTTGTCATTACCTTTCTATATTTCTTCATGGTTGTACAATTTTGGAGACAGTGATTCATATAATTTATATATGCATGGCCATAACAAAAGCAGCTAAAAAGAAAAAGTAGTAGATGCGACAAAAGGGGATAATCAAATAAAATGACGTGATGATCGATCGGTTCATCCATTGACATGTGTCCTAGAGGTAGTTATTATAAGATTAAATTATAAGTAGAAGGCTAGATTAAGCTATGGTTTTATCATCCTTATCCCAAAAGAATTTCAATCATACTCTTAAGGTTTATATTTAATTTATAAATATTGTGAATTTTTTAAAATTTTAAATATAAGTTTTTTAATGATATTTTTTATAATATCTTTAAAATATTAAATAATTAATAATATTAAATAATATAATAAAAATAAAAGTGTTATATTTCTATTTTATTCAAATATAAAACATAAATTAAAAAAATACATAAATTTACACTGTTTTATCAATTAAAAAAAATAAAATTAAAGTATATAGAATGAATGATTTTTTTTCCACATGTAGTAAAATGATTGTTTTTATTTTAATTTTTTTTATAAATAATTTAGGATCAAACTTTTTAAAGATATATAACCCAGACTAAAAGATAAAAATAGCATAATACTTTAATTTTGATATTTATAGTGGAATTAATAACAAAATTAACAAATGGAACTAATTTATAAAAAATTTAAAAAATTGAGAATAAATTTTAAGAAAATAATGTTTATGAATTATTAACTTGGACTAAATTATAATTAAATTATTATTTTAATAAATTATTATGTTATTATATACACATATTTTATTTCTTGAATGCACTAAGTAATTTTTTTAATTATGTTAAATATATCAATAAATAAATTTAAATTTTTTGTAAGAAATTCCAAAAATAATTTAAAAATAATTTTTTTTTTTGGATTTTAAAATTTAGTTAATTAATTTTATCATAAATAAATATCAAAATGAGATAACAATTTGGACAACGTAGAAAAATAAAAATACGTATAAAAAATTAAGGTGCGAGGGGAAGAGACTTAAGTGTGATATCAAAAACTTTAAATTTTACTTTTTTTATTTAGTGTAGATTTTTATTTTTATTTTTTTGACCATAATAAACATAATAAATATTTAAAATATTTTTATGTTATTATTTTTAAATTAAGGATATTTAAGTTATTTAGAAAAATATGAAAAGATACGGGGATGAAAAAATAGTACCGTGGTTATTTGTGAATATGTCTAACATCATTGTTATGATTGATGTGGATAAAAAAAAACAAACAAACTTTAAGAGTGTGAGTGATATTTTTTCAAACTATGGTGTAGGTTAGCAATTTGATCTGTAACTGCTAACAAAATCCAAATTATATTTTAATTACAGTTAATTATTAATATTATTTTATGTTTGTAAAGACATAGATATTTTATAAATAACTTCAATAAAAAAATTATTTTTTCAATACATATAAACAAATATGTGAATTGGGAAGAAAAAGATATACATAAACACACTTAATATAAACAAATACAATAAAAACAATTACAACACAAATGACATAATGTGGTGAGATACATGTTACAACAAGCGAAAATAGTATACTTATTTCAGAAAATCTATACCACGAAAATGAGAGAGAGAGAGAGAGAGAGAGAGAGAGCTTTGGCTTTTCCATTTTTAGCAGTTAGCACATTGTTTTTTTCTCACCATATGTAACCCATTTCCACCATGAATTAGTAAAAGTCTTTGAGCTCATGGTCGAAATAGTGCTACTATATGCATTCCACAAGGAGTTAGAAATTCCAAGTGATTCAACCTGACAATTGATCTTTTCTAAAAAAAAAAAAGGATGTTACTAATAAACCTAAACTAAAGAACTTTACACAACATTTTTCTCTTTTTCTATGCCGTGAAAATAATGAAAATATCACCATGGGATTATACTATTTACCTGTTGATCATGATGCATGAAGATAATACAAATTATAACATGCAATAATCACAAACAAAGAGAATTAAACTAATTAAGCAGAAAAGTCGAGAAGAGCTGTCCAATGAAGGAAACAGCTTACAGTGGTTGGTCAGAAGAGGTGTTTATGAATCGTATCCACAAGCTGAATCGCCTTTATTGCTTGAGGGACCGCCAGCCAGCTCTATTGCCTTTGGCTAGAGGAGCCATGTCTCACAAAATTTCACAGCTTTTGTTTCAAAGTCCTTTTTTTATTTTCCTGAGTTGGGTTTGTAATAAAACAAAGCACAAAGCTACAAAATCTTTATTGTTCATAATACAAAGAAAAGAGAATCTCATCAATGGAATATCTATATATTATTTATCTCATAATTCCATACAAACACGCATCATCAAGGTCCCCCAAAGACCTTTGTATTTCCTTTTTTTAATTCTAAGAGAAGAAAAAAAAGGTCTGTTTTTCCCACACCTTCTCATGAAAATCAAATGAAAAATGAAACAAATTAAAAAATTGAAAAATGAAGCTCCCACGTTTAACCACCACTCGTGTGAACATCACAGAATTCAAACATCTTGTATGGTTAGGCCAAAGTCCAAACTCAAGGGCTGAAGGCCAATAAAAGAGGAGGCAGTTTAAGCACGCTTACACACATGTGAGCCAGCACCTAATGCAAGACCACACATACCTCCGAAAGCATTTATTAAAACTGTAAAGTCCATTAAAATGGAGCCAAACTTTCCCATCAATAGAGGCAAAAGTAAAAGCTATTATGAAGACCTACATGAGGAGCTTGACATATGAATCCTTTTTTTCCCCCTAAGATTGGCATTTAAAATCCCTTGAACGGTTTAAACCTCAATTTTGAATCCACAATTTTGCCACCTAATTAGCAAAATCCAAACACCATTTATATCCAAATCCCAGGCTAAGGGTCCCACAACCTACGCTCCCCCCACCTGGTTCACACTCAATGACTCAATTATTAAAACATATCTGTCTTTATCTTTCACCTTACTTTTCTCACACCAAAATATTAACAAACAAATCCCCTTCCCTTGGGAAATTTGCAAAGCCATTAATGGATATATATGGCAATGCGCAACTTGAAAATTTAATAAATCTCATCTATGACTCACCAAGCTCTCATACATACATTATATTATATACTATAATCCACACCATCACTCAAGTCAATTTTAAAAATATCCCAAAACCTTCTAACAAAAAAAAAACATTTGAGGTTTCTAGGCAGCTTGGACCACCATTAATTTTCCTTTTTTATTCCCCTTCTCCCTTTATTCGGAGTTTCCCTGGTCATCATTTCCCCATAAGCACTTATCTAATCTCCTCTTTTTATAAGTTGATGACAAGGATGACGAGAAGGATTCAATAGACCTCATTCTGGTCCGAGTAGTAACTCCAATTTGGGGTAAGATTTTTGTGATCTTTTTCTGGCTATTCCCAAGCTTAAATTCTTGCATAAGCCGAAAACATCCCATGATTTTTTCCTGCAAAAATGTATATATTTCGGAATTTGCACACGTATATTGTTTTCATTAAAGATTATGCCCAATTGTAAGTTATAATCACATGCTTACTTTGCTTAGTCCATCACACCATGATTCAGCATGTTCAGGATTCACCATAGAGAGATTGGGGATGTCATTAGCTGCAGAGAGTAATGCGGCTACAGCAATGCATGATGGCCAATACTCGAGAAAGCTGGCCTCTGTTTAAATTAAGCAAAGAGAGTTTCCTTTCAAAAATAAATAAACAACGCCCTTATTGTTTATAATTAGGATAACATACATTTATAGTATATATGTTATAAACAAAATGTTCATGTATGATGTACACCTATCTGTATTTAGAAGTTTAGCATACCTTGAATATAAGATAAGATGATTTCCGTAGCTCTTGACTTTAGAAACCCAACTAAAGTTCCCGTTGAATCGAGCTTGCATGCAAAGAAACCGATGAAGCTAAAGGGTGTTATGGATCGTAGCCTCCAGTCCAAAACACTAAGAACAAGTAGCTCCATCCTACAGACTGTTCTGGGTTCGAAAATGTACTTAGCACCCTCGACCTATACACATTAAGCAATTAGCTACTGGTCACCATTTCTTCTAAAATTAAACCAGCGCATTCTAGAAGAAAGAAAAGTACTGAAAACATCTATACATTCAATCAAATTTATACCTGAAAATCTAGGAGCGAAGGAACAAGTGGTTCCTCCATCTTTGCGGCTATAGACAAGCAAGCAACAGATAACAGCTGCAGTGGCCACCCATTTGATTGCTGCAGAAAAAAATCTAAATAAATTAAGCAAGAAAATCGTAGAGCATAATTAGTATTATTCTATTTTTTTTTAACAACAGTCCCAAGAAGTAATTTTTTTCCCTCAAGAGCCGAGAAGTACGGATTCATCATAGAGACATAAATAACAGAATTTAAAGCATAATGAATTTCTGAATGTACTTTTATAATGGTGACTGCCAGGTGAAAAAGATGTAATTATTGACCTTATCAATTGGTTTGGCGACCAATAGATGACGGAGTATTGGTGGCCTCCGTAGCCTATCAATAATACAAAATACTTACCCGAAGATGCTCTATAAAAGAAAAAAAAAATTACTAATACAATAAATTATTCATTTATTCAAAAGCATATCATTACTTGTTATTAGGATTAAATAAAATTTTAAGATTATTGAAACTCTTTCTTTAAAAAACAATATCAATAGAAAGTTGAGAAAGAAACCAAATGAAATGTATATTCTAAAAATAATAAATAATAATACAAAAAAGGATGACACTAAATAAAAGATAATTATTTTTATCACAATAATATTTTATTAATGATAATTTTATTTAATAATAATGTCTAACATATAATTAATACTAAAAATAAAATAAATTCTTATATTTTTATTATTGTAATATTATTATCCAAATAGAATATTCATTTTCCCTCGTTTTGCAAAGTGAAGAGGAAAAAACTAAAAATTCTTTGGTCTATTAATCTCTATACCCGTATCTTTTTCTAGGTAGATTAGGTCCCTTAGCATGATTTTAGTTATTAGTCTTTTTTCTTTGAAAGGATTTTAGTAATTATTCTATTTAATGTAATTTGTGAATCTTATAATTTGAAAAATTCTATTATATATAAAGTTTAAATAATGTTATTATAATAATAACTATAAAATTAGACACATTTTAAAGTAATAATTGATGTTATTTTATATTTTGTATCAATTAAATAATAAATTATTAATATTTAAAATATTAATCAAATATTTAAATTTTTTAATAATAATAATACCATAATTTTAATTATTTTTAATATTTTAATAAATTATGTGCAATAATTTAAAAGAAACAAGGAGATTACATTAATAAAAAAAAATTAATATTAACAATATAAAAAAGATGAATTTCATAGAGTTGTGATAAATTTATATTATAAATTTAAATTCCCAGTTATAACCTCTACCACGATTAAGCTGAAACTTACCGGCAAGAGGCGAAAATACAGGAAACGATCGAAGTAGTTGACAGAGAGACATGCCGTTAGTGGTTGGAAACCGTAGAAAGCATGTACCTGTAGAATCACAGCATTAATAAAAAAAAAAAAAAAACTGTCACCTCACCTGCGCGTAATAATAATATATTATGCGGAAAACAAAAGGCAAACAAAATCAAAGATATCTAATAGGCCGCAACCACGATAATGTGAAGCTTTTCTACTTCCGACGGCTGGCAAACCGTCAAGTAAGCTTCACCATCCTACTTCAGTGATACGGAGCTCAAAAATGACGGTGCATAGAATAAAACAGTGGAATCGTCAAACGTAGATACGATCAGCTAGATGCAGAAGCATCGACAAACTATCGGTTCGTCCATTTGGAATCTCAAAGAGTAAGAGCGTGGTGAAAATCGCCAAAAAGCGCACTTTAGAGGAGGCCTACCTTTAGAATCCATGCGACGGACTCAGCTCTAGCGGAGGCGGCGATATTATCGGAGCGAAAGCGAGCAAGGTAGTCGCATCCCGGAATGAAGTTCCGCTCGTCCTCTATGAAGCTAGCAATCGACCCCTCAAGGAAGCTCTGGGATTCAAGGTCCGACGAACATTCCGGCAAATCTCCGGAGAGAATTGCTGAGTCCTCGTCGCAGACTAAATCAGAGAAGCAGTCCGAGCACGGTACCGACATGATCGGAGAAGTCGCCGCCGGAAGTACCTCATTCTCTGGCCATCACTATCCAAACCTATTACTCCAATCGATACACAAATTTGTTGGAATGTGCTAGCCGTTGTGTCTCAGAAAGAAGAGGTAGAGATGGAGTGAGCCAGTGTCTGTGACGTGTGATGAGAGAGGGAGAGGGAGAGGGAGAGGGAGAGGGAGATGTTTTAGTTTGGGTTTGAAGGTTCGTGTTTCTATCGATATATATCAATACGAATAGAATTTTCAATTTTAATAAAATTTGATAGTGAAAAATAGGAATTATTTATTTTCTTTTTATATATACTGTTTTAGTATACTAGGTGAATAGGTGGTACTATAAAGTATAAACTAATTAACTTGTTAAATTATTTGATAAATTTTAAAAGGAGTTGGGATTTTAAAGAATATATTTTATTAACATGGAAAATAAACAGCTGTGAAACGCATCCAAAATCATATAATTCTTAACCAAAAAAAAAAAAAAACACCATAAAGTCATGTAATTTTCAAATCGTGTGAAGAAATCTTTTTCTTTTCAAAAAGAAAAAAGAATAGTAATTATCTTTATTAAAAATTTATCTTAAAATTATATTTATTTAATTAGATAATATAAATTTATTATTTTTTTAAAAAAATATTAAAAATCAATTTAAAAAAAAAAATCAAACACGTGCATACCTAGTTAAGAAGGCTAACATGTGAAGTCTGTCTAACATATGTTTGATAATAGTTATTTGGATTACTTTTTATCCTTTTAAAAAATATCACATATGTCATTGATTATATTTTTGAAAAAAAAAGCCACATTTTGGATGGCATTTTTGGTATAGCAAAAATAAAATCTAAAATTCTAAAATTGTAATTTTTTCATGCCAAAAAATAGCCATGACAATAAATATTCTTTTACCATTAACACCCCAAGTTCGACTTCCCACAACACACACTTCTTTGCTATTAATGCATCAACTCCATTTTTCATTAGTTTCCTATCACAAATTCACATTCTCACTTTCTTCGGTTTCACCTCCTTCTATTTTTAAAGAAATGAAAAAGGTAAAAAAAAAAAGTGAGGGGCACTATAGGTATATTTTTTAAAAAATTATGCACTTAATTATTAGATTAACATTATTAGTATTATTAATATTAAAGTTAATACATTCATTATTATTAAAAATAAACATTTAAGATCATACAATTATTACAAAAAAAAAGAAAAGAAACAGTTTTAGTACCCATTTTTACAGTAAAATATAATTTTCTAATAACATGACTATTAATACCTAGCTCTAGGCCTCTCAAATTTTTAAATCTATCTTAATACTTGATCGAACACCATATTGAATCTATGAAATCCATTACATAACAAATTTAAATCCATATAAAAATTGATTTCAAACGTTAATGGTCTTGGATTGGATGCGAGTTTGAAGTAAAAAAAAAACCATTGAATTTTATGTAATCGATTAGGGCATCAATACAATAAAAATAAATTCAACCATTCATTCTATATCTCTATAAAACAAAAACAAATGAATTATAAATGATAATTTTTATCATAAATTCGTAAAAAAAATCCAAAAACAAAGCCACCATCGATTATAAAACAAAACTTCAAAAAAAAAAAAAATTTAAAACAACCCACAAACATAACTCTTATCTGTAGATAGTTTTGAAAATTTCAAAAAATTAGTAAAAATATGTCCATAAACTTTTAAAAAAATTTAAGCAAAAAATCAAATGGAAAGAATTAATGGCCAAAAAAACAGGAAAGGAGTCATTAATTTTTAAAACAACCATAAATCTTTCTTCCTTGAGCAGTATAAGTCCAAAAAAAATTAGTTTAGATATGGTATGATAAATGCTTGAAAATCACATTTATTTGGTGATTTATCAAAATTAATTAAGAGAATTAAATTTAGTATTGTATTTTTATTTAATTATATTACAAAATATGTTTTTAAAATCATATGACATATTTTGATATATTTTAAATATTTTGGTTGTTAAAAGATATAAATGACAAGAATTAGAAGAATCTATAACATGTGGGAATAATTGTTATATATTGGAAAAATTGTGCAAAAATTTATATAAGATACATCAAAGAGGGACCAAAGTGCAACAATGAAGAATTATGAATGTGTTGGCACAAAAATAGTGCACCATGGCACACTCTTCCCAAGTTCACTAGGTATTCATGGAAAACAAACTCTATTGTGGCATAGTTTTAAGTGCATCACGGCTCAGTCCTCTCGAGTATATTAAGGGGAACAATGTTGATTGCACACAGTAGAATAATATGCACCACAGCTCGCTTGTCGTAAATGAACAATAACACCTAGTTTTTGCAATATTTGTATCTTATTTATTCCCATCTAAACCTAGTATTATCAATAGGTTAATTAGGCTTTAATATCAAGAATTTTAAACCGGAGGCAATAACAAAGAACATGATTCAAAGAAACAATCAAAAGAATTAAAGAATAGATTTAAAAATAACAGTTCTAAGTTTTCTTCTTCTTTTATTGTTATCATGAATAATATTTTGAATTTGTTTCCTATGAGTAACTAATCTTATACTTGTTTGTGAGTGATTTTAAAGTACTAGATATAGATTAGAATATTTAATAAAATCTATCATATTTTAATAAACTATTCTTCTTGATTATATATTAATTATCTGATTTAATATTTGTATGGATTTTCTTGATTATTCAAGTGTACAATTAAATAATTAAGTTAATTCATCATCAATCAATTTAGTTGATTAAGTATTTAATCTCTTGATCGATTTAAATAACTAATGATAAATCGCTTGCAATGAGAATTAATACTCAAGGTTATTAAACCTAGCTTGTATATTTAACTTTGATCTAGTATCCTCATTGAAATTGAATACTTTTGATAGATTAAATTTAGAGAACTTATTACAGATAATTTGAATTAGGAGCTTATTTAATTCAACAATTATGAAATTACTTTAAGTTGGGATAATAAAAAATTATGAAATTAAGTTATACTTTGTTGATTTGAAATACATGCTAGTAATGGATAATGATAATGTAATTGTTCTTTTATTCATATTATCATCGTAATCTTTAGACGTTATTTTACTTTGTTATTATTTAATTGTTGGATTTAAATTTTAATTTACATAACCAAAACCCCCCATTTTCATAAATAGGATTTACTTTCCAAATGAAAAAGACCCTTATTTATTATGTATTAAATTATGATATTTAAAGCAATTTAAAGTAAAGTTTAAATTTATTATACATCTGAATGCATCAAGTTACTCAAACAAATTTTTGGATTTGGCACCTTAAAAAATGCATAGATTCGTTTAGAGAAATCATATGCATCAAAATCCAGAGTTAGAGAAATTAAGGTGAGAGAGTAATTACAAAATCAATAGAAAGGTAATCTCACCATCTTAGTGTATATTCTGTAATTAAAATGTTGTCTCATGACCTTGAAGCAATATCATATGTTTAATTGATGAATATATATTATTTAACAGTGCAAGATTGGTTAAATGAAAATTATGATAATGCTTTCTCAACATAGACTAAAAGAATGATGAGTGAATTAGTAACTATAGACAATGCAAAAACATTACTACTTAGCCATGAATCTAGACCTTATAGGAGACAAACTGTTTAAAAATAACCATTACTATTTGTTAATCTAAGTAATGTTATTGTTAAAGAAAATGGTTCCAAATAATTTGATAATGTAACTAAACGTTTAAACTATTCTTGACAAACAAACTCTCCTAATAGTCCTTATGTACCACCAGTGAACAACACATAAAAGTTTTATGATTATAACCAAAAAGAAGGTAGAAAAGGTAGAGGTTATGGAAGAGTTAGAGGACGAACTTAATGTAAACTTTGTGGTAAGCTTGGTCATACAGTGGCCACTTGTTAGTATCATTTTGATAGATATTTTCAATTACCTTGATGTATAAATTTAATTGTTCACAAGTGTACAAATCACTAAATTAATGATAAGTTATGGTAAGGTTGGTCTACAAAGGAATTGGCTAATTGTTTTAAAAAATCAAATTATTTTCTAAATGAGTTAAAATAAACAATCCTAAGCATTCTTTTAAGTATTGGGTGGGAGAAAAAAGATGAATAATGAATGTAAAAAATTAGTGACTATAACCTTTATAGAGAGTACAAATTAAATGATTTAAATAATAAGTTAAGTTTACTAAATTTTTTTATTTTTAAATAATCAAACCCCCACATTTATAATGAGCACACATTATTTTCAATTAATTAATTATTTTTTGGATTGTACTTGTAATTAATTAATTGATAAACTAAAGAAAATATGTAAATCATGATCCTCAATTAATTAATAATTTCTTAGGTTAGGCTTGATATTTATTAATTGATAAATCTAAGATAAATATATTATTTATTTATTAATCAAGATTTGATTCATTATTAATTTATAATTAAAGATAATTTAATTATCTAATTTAATCTTAATTAATCAATAACTTCTTTAATTGGGTTGAAATTAATCAATGAAATTAAATTAAATTCTTTTTCATTAATGCACAACAGATAATATGTCTAATAATTAGTTCTAAAATACTTTCTTTAATTAAAAATCAAAACTTAATCCATCGTTAATTTACAATTAAAGATTTCAAGAACATAAACAAAAAATAAATAAAACTTTTATTTATTTAAACTATACAATTATTCTTCTAATCATTAGAATTAAATACTAAAATCTCATATTACAAAAACTACCAGATCATAATTAAATTAACAAAAGTTAATTCAACTACAAAAGTCATCATATTATAGAGAGGAAAAAATATAAAACATTAAAATACCACTTTTTGATAAAGATGATTCTAGATATCTAAATTGATTGTCATTATCTTCTTCAATCTTTGGATCTTCTTTACAATTGAGAGGTTTTATGTCTGTATTTGTATATGGATGGTAAAGAATTGCTATCAGAGCTGGTGATTGTATTTGTGGCTCTATATCTATTTAAAATGATTTTAGGGTTTTATTTATAGATTAAAATTAAGGTTAAATATGTTTAGAATGCATATTAAGATTTATCGTAGATTTTATACTCGAACCATAGTATGGTTTATTATGCATTATGGCACGTGTTGAATATTGATTCTTCAATTGTAACCCAAGACGATTGTGTTGTGGTATGGAATAAATTAGTTTACAATGAACACTGAACTTTAGAAAACAAAAGTTGGATCCAAGAGGCTTGTGTTGCTATATGAATATGTTGGGTAGCAACGAGCATAGAAATCCTAGAATCATCAATATAATTATTATAATTATTGTTTTATTTATAATTATATCTCTCAATATAATTATTACAATCATTAATTTTAAGAACAATGTAATAATCTAATAATAGTTAGTGATCATTTAGATTTAAAATATAAACCATCTTAAACACTTTTAAAGCAAGATCTACATTTTAAAAAAATTATATAAAATTAGAATATAATACATGTTAAAAAAAATCAATTATCCATTTTAATTAGATGTATAAATTATGATAATACTCACGTGTTTATAATTTAAAATTTAAATTATGGTGCTTTTAATTTTAAAATCAAAATACTTTAAATAATTATTATATTTTATAAATTTAAGAATAAATAAACTACAATTATATATTAAAAAACTATTTTTTACTAAAAATATAAATAATCACTTCTTAATTCTTAACATGTAAAAATAAATTGTAGTTATTTACTATATGTTATGAATTTATCTTCAAATTTTATTGAAAATAAAAAAAATATAATTATATATGAGTGAGAGGGTAATAAATTTTGGATGAAATATCACTACAATAATAAATACATTTTCGAATGGTTCAAGATAAACAAAAGGGGCAAAAATTTACATAAAAATTTTAGGGACGATAAAATATCACTTAATAAACCTAAAAGATGGCTTTGAGATGGCTATGAACGAACTTTCCCACGTTAATTTAAATTCATAGCTTTCTCTTCTTTTTTTTTTACCTCACATTTGCCTTTAACTATTACGTACAAATTAACAATTTTTCAGTAGCTGCGCGCCTCTCTTTGTTGGGAAATAACGCAAATTCCCGATAAGCCAAACTTATGAGAAAGCAAGAATATAAAATAACACACAAATTTGATAACGGAGTTCGGCCAATCTTGCTTACGTCTCCGGACCTGCTGCAGATCTTTTTTACTGAAAGAGTAGAAATTACACAAGGTGTTTACAACACTCACAACCCACAACCCAATTACACTCAAGAAAATTACTCTCAATTTTCTCTCACAAAAGCTTTGCTCTCTAAGCTTTTCTCTCAATTGGAATGAAAACTTTGGATGATTAATTCATTACAATTACACATCTATTTATAGGAAAATTCACTCCTTGAATTACTCCTTAAATTAATGGTTCCTTAAATTGCTCCTTGAATTAAGCTCCTTGTTTTGCTCAATGAATTGCTCCTTGTTTTGCTCCATGTTTTGCTCCTTGTTTTGCTCCATGTTTTACTCCATGTTTTACTCCATGTTTTAACCACCAATTTCATTTTGGAAGATTTGACGGCGAAAATGACGGAAGTTCTAACCAGAGCTCAGATCAGCTCACAACCTTCGCTAACTGAATCGTCAACTGCTCCTATTAGTATCAAGTTGGGAGGATCCAACTATGCCTTATGGTCCCAGGTGGTGGAGATGTATATCTCTGGCAAAGACAAACTGGGATATATTAATGGAGATTTTCCTCAACCTACTGAAACTGACCCCTCATTTAGGAGATGGCGCACTGAAAATGCCATTGTCAAAGGATGGTTAATCAATTCAATGGACCCCTCCTTGATTGCAAATTTTATCCGATTCCCAACTGCGAAACAGGTTTGGGATTCTGCTGCTACCACTTACTATGATGGGACAGACACGTCTCAAGTATATGATCTTCGCCGCCGAGTTACTCGTACGAAGCAAGCGGGTGGATCAATTGAAAAATACTATAATGACCTTCAAGGGTTATGGCGTGAAATTGATTTCCGCCGTCCTAATCCAATGGAGTGTGCGAATGATATACAAAAATACAACTCCATCATACAGGAAGATCGAGTGTATACCTTTCTTGATGGACTTGATGATAGATTGGATAAAACTCGAAGTGATGTGCTTCAGATCAAACCATTCCCTACGGTGGAACAAGCCTATGGATTCATCCGTAGGGAAGAAGTCAGCATCAAGTAATGATCACAGGTGCAGATACTACACCCGGAGCAGTTATGGCTTACAAAGGGATCAAGGGACACCATAATCCGATGCTACCAAAACCAGGAACCTTTTTGGGTAGCAAGAAATCCACGGGAAATACATCGTCTGCTGACATGAAATGTGGTCATTGTGGAAACTCTAAACACACCCGTGAAAACTGCTTCAAACTACATGGGTATCCAGAATGGTGGAATGATCTTCAAACAAAGAAAAAGAGGGAAGCCACTGGGAAAGCTGCTGTAGCTACCAATACTACATCATTATCCCTTATCCCTCAGACCGAATCTTCCCAAGATCCAGGTATTTCAAGTAAAGCATTTCATACTCGTAGTGATAATGAGGATTGGATTTTAGACTCTGGAGCTACAGATCATATGACATTTGACCCAAACGATCTCTCCAAAACAACCCAACCAAGACGGAATCGTGTTGCCAATGCAAATGGGGTCACTTACCCAGTTACCGGAGCTGGAACAGTGACCTTATCTCCTTCATTATCATTATCTAATACTTTACTTGTACCCTCTCTGTCAAACCGACTAATGTCTGTAAGTCAGGTCACTGCAGATCTTAACTGTGTAGTACTAATGTATTCTACTTTTTTCCTTCTACAGGATATTCTCACCAAGGAGATCATTGGGCGTGGTACTAGGCGAGGAGGGTTATATTACGTGGATGACCTCGGCTCTGGAAGAGCCAATCATATGCAAAACATTGTTGGTAACAAGGAACGACAGATTTGGCTATGTCATCGTAGATTTGGGCATCCATCTTTCGGGTATTTAAAGCACCTACTTCCCAGTTTATTTTCAAATATCACACATTCAGATTTCAAATGTGATACTTGTATCCTAGCAAAAAGTCATAGGGCGTCTTATCCTATGAGCATGAATAAAAGTGTGACTCCTTTTGCTTTAGTACATTCTGATGTTTGGGGACCTTCCCCGGTCATTACGTCATCGGGTCATCGTTGGTTTGTTATTTTTGTTGATGATTGTACACGAATGACATGGCTTTACCTTCTCAAACATAAAGATGAAGTATTTGCTACATTTCACTTGTTTCACACCATGGTTCAGACACAATTTTCTGAAAAAATTAAGATACTTAGGTCTGATAATGGAGGGGATTATGTGAATCAACAATTTCGCACGTACTTGGACAACCATGGTATTCTCCATGAAACCTCACGTTCACAAACCCCACAATGAGAATGGGGATCATGGAGAGGAAGAATCGGCATATTTTAGAAACAGCTCGGGCCTTACTAATCGGTGCACATATGCCTAATAAATACTGGAGTGATGCCATTACTACAGCGGTGTATCTACTGAATCGTATGCCCACAAAAACCTTACAATTTCAGACTCCATTAAAGGTGTTATCTGATCATCTTCCCTTACCTACTATTTTAATGCTTCCGCCCCGAATTTTTGGATGTGTTGCTTTTGTCCACCTCCATAAAAATCAACGAACTAAGTTGGATCCATGTGCTGTCCGCTGTGTGTTCTTGGGGTATGGTGTACAAAAAAAGGGTTATCGATGCTATGATCCAATTACTAAAAGAACCTATATTACCATGGATGTCACTTTCCTCGAATCGAATATTTTTTCCCATCACCGTATCCAATTCCACTCTTCTTCGGAGAGTTAGGTGAAGAAACGAAATTGGCTTGATGTTGAAATATTAGATACTAGTCCAACATACTCGGATCGTGCCAATAATATGGAGGAGATAGTATCTAGACCCGAGCTTGAACTTCCAAGAACCGAAGTCAAGTAATGATTGAACCTTCAGAAGATGAAGTGGTTGATGTACCCATCCACTCTCTAGTACCCAATGATCCTCCTGCTGAGAATACTCCTGAGGTAAGTCATCCTATCACACCTTTACACACTAATGCTATAGATACATCTGTTGGTTATGTTTTACCTTTCAGACACAATCGAGGCAAACCTCCAAATCGATACTCCCCAGAAAGAGAAGAACGACGATCCAAGTATCCAATAGCAAATTATGTATCTACTCAAAGGTTATCAGAACCTATCAGGGCATTTACACAAACACTCTCCTCGTGCCAAATTCCAAGTAGCATTGAAGAAGCCTTATCTGATCCAAAATGGGCTCACGCTATAAAAGAGGAATTTGAGGCATTGCAGAAGAACAACACATGGGTGTTAAGCGAGTTGCCTCAAGGGAGGAAGCTGGTAGGATGCAAGTGGATTTTCTCCATTAAGTATAAAGCAGATGGGTTAGTTGATCGATACAAGGCGAGACTTGTAGCAAAAGGATATACACAAAAACACGGGATAGATTATCAAGAAACCTTCTCACCTGTGGCTAAACTAAAAACCATTAGAGTCTTGTTATCTCTTGCGGCAAATTTAGATTGGCCATTGCACCAACTTGACGTAAAAAATGCCTTCCTTCATGGTGATCTTGAAGAAGAGATTTATATGGATATCCCACCAGGATATACTGTTACATCAGGAAAAGAAACTGCATGTAGATTACAACGAGCATTGTATGGGCTAAAACAATCACCTAGAGCATGGTTTGGTAGGTTGAGTTCAGCAATGAAGAAATATGGGTTCCAACAAAGCAACTCCGATCATACTCTTTTCCTAAAACATCGATTGGGAAGATAATGTACTTATAGTCTATGTAGACGACATGATCATTACAGGGGATGATAAAGAAGAAATCTCTAAGCTTCAAGAAAAACTATCAAAGGAGTTTGAAATGAAGGATTTGGGGGGGCTCAAGTACTTCTTAGGTATTGAGGTAACAAGATCAAAACAAGGCATATGCCTTTCCCAAAGGAAATACACTGACCTACCGCAGAGGCAGGACTACTAGATTGTAAACCTGTCGATATTCCAATGGTTCAAAATCATAAACTCGGGGAATATGTGGACCAAGTACCAGCAGCTAAACAGAGATATCAACGGTTAGTAGGAAAACCCACACATTTATCTCATACTCGACCCGATATTGCTTATCTTTGTGAGTTGTCGTAAGTCGATTCACGACCGCCCAAGTGAAGACCATATGGATGCGGTCATGCGAATACTTCGTTACTTAAAATCCTCTCCTGGGAAAGGACTTATGTTTTCAAAGAATGGTCAATTGGAAGTCCTTGGATATACAGATTCGAGACTGGGCAGGGAATGTGAAGGATAGGAAATCTACTGCTGGGTACTTTACTTTTGTGGGGGGAAATCTTGTTACATGGAGGAGCAAGAAGCAAAAGGTAGTTGCCTTATCCAGTGCTGAAGCTGAATTTCGAGGAATGGTCAAGGGAATATGTGAGCTCCTTTGGTTGAAAAAACTTCTAACTGAGATTGGTGTAGCCCCTACCTTTGAAATGAACTTATTTTGTGATAACAAAGCAGCCATTGCCATCTCTCATAATCCAGTTCAACATGATCGCACGAAGCACGTTGAAGTGGATCGAAACTTTATCAAACAGAATCTTGAAGAAAAGATTATTAAGCTTCCATTTGTTAAATCAGAAGATCAATTGGCTGATATACTCACAAAATCTGTGTCTGCAAGGAACTTCTACAACACACTTGACAAGTTGGGCATAAGAGACATATATGCACCAACTTGAGGAGGAGTGTTGGCGTGTGCAGTGAAAGTGGAAGACAACAAAGTTAGTGGAGTTAGGAAATGGCAGACAATGTTGTTGGTGAACCATAAATTAGGGAAGTAGAACAGCTGGTAGGGTTAGAATTATATTCTGTTTTCTTAGTATACATAGGAAGAGTTATTTGTACAAGAAAATACACAGAAATACAGAAACAATTAACATTAACACCAATAGTTGACAAGAAGATCATCTTTTCAACAAGGCTTTGTCTAGTCTTCCTTGGATGCAAGGATTACAGATCATGCTTGGTGCTGCGCAAGGGTTGGCTTATTTACACTAAGGATTGGATGCCAAGGTAGGTAGATAGATATGTCCTTTATTGAATTGAGCTCAATTCATACTATTTGTTTTCGAATGACTTGACTGACAGGATCCACAAAATACCTTGTTAGATATCCTTTTATTTTCATCCTTAATGGTGGGATATCCATGACTTAAAGTCTAGAGTCTTAGCATTGTTGCTCAATTTTCAGCTACAACTTGCCTATAAAATGCTATAATCTTAGGTTGGATATTTTAAAAATGAATCTGCTAAGCTAAAACCAGTAGTTATATCTCTTAGATGTATTTTTGTTATGACACGAATGCTGCCTAAGAAAGTGTACATCTTTTAGACTTTTGTGTTAGTTAATTTATTCCCTCTTGTAATGGAGTTTAGAATACCAAAACAGAATGTTTCCATCCTCTTATCATTGTCTTCCTTAAACTAAAAGTCCACTGGGAAAATACAGTTACTTTTCTAGTACACGATGTGTTACACATTCATAAGCTATTGTAAGAGAATTACAAATCTTCATGTGGACTTATATTTAATCAAGAATTTACACTTTCTCTTTTATTTAGGTGGCCGACTTTGCACTTTTACTTCCCCATGAATTTATGCTCTCTGGCATCTTTACGAGGCTTCAAATGATCACTTTAAATTTGTTGAAGAACCAAAGTCTTTTCTAAATTTAAATAACCATTTACCTTTGCACTTTAAAGGTGATATATCAAGATTTCAAGACCTCAAATGTACTGCTAGTTAAGAACGTTATATCAAAGCTCTCGGACTTTGGGCTTGCAAGAGAAGGACCAATTGGTGAACTTAATCATGTATCCACAATGGTAACTTGATGGAAGATAATAAGATATTATAAGAATATATAAATGTAATGTTCGCACATTACCTTAAGACTTGTGTTTTTTTGGGAGGATTGGTGACCGAGTACTATAATCTTTAGCCTGATTCAGAAACAAATTATCTTTATCATCAAATTAATTGATATATATTAATGTTACTATGACTCATGTAACTGGTTATAGACTTATATTTAATATTAAATGAAATTATTTATAAAATTCATTAGATGCTTGAAATTCTATATCCATATAACGTTCTAATTGAATGGTTGGACTTACTTGATAATAGTTTACTATCTAGACTTGTGCCATTAGTGTCCGTGTAAGAAACATACACTTTTAAATGGTATTTATTATCTATTTAATTAAAATATATAATGTATTGTATATAAAGACATAAATGTATGTTCTTACATTGGTGTATCTTTCAATGTTACACAACTATTACACTATCATTTAAACCAACTCCTAATATTCGACCTATTAAAGTAATTATTTTTACAAATATATTACTTATTTTACATCAATATTTTTCACTAGTATTTATTTTTTTTAACAAAACTAACTAATAATTAGGATATGTATTTGGATTCTTTTAATGTATATATAATTATTGATACATGTTTTCTCTTTATTTGAACATGTTATTTATTTATGTAGTTTGCAGAAAAGAAAAGGTACATAATAGAAAAGATAGATCAATGTTTGTTGACATGGATAATGTAATTATCTAATCAATAAAACAAATAAAATACGGTCTTATTATTTTTCTATTTAGTTTGATGAAAATGATAACAAATAGTAACATTTTGATTATAACATATACATACAAAATGATTATAAGTTTTAGAACTAATTAATTATTAAATTTTTATTAATGATTAATATTAACTAGTTAGTTAGATATTATCATCGATTGATCGTGGATATTAAGATTACAATATATTGTAAAGATATATTTTATATATATTATAATTATAAGATTTTAATTTTTATTTTTAGGATGGTTACTAACCGTCCCAATATATTAGCAAAAAATTGTTGTTAAAACTTTTTTTGGGACATATATGGTTATTACCATTCTAAAAAAGTAAGTTTACAACTATTCTTAAAAATATTTTGGAACGGTTTTTTGAAAAATCCTATATAATAGTTATTAACTGTCCGTTTACAACCGTGCTTAAAAGGTACGGTTGTTATTTACCTTTTGGAATAGTTATTAATAGTTTTTTAAAAAAGTCATACTTATAGAGATGAGTACACAAGGATGATTGCGATTTTAAAAAATAACCGTCGTGATAGACTTTTAGTAACGGTTAATGTTGATTCAAGTTTATAAAAACAGTGTAGGAAAAATATTACCAATAACTTGAAGTAACTGCTTGGGTTGAGTCGCGGACTAGGTCGTTCTCTTTAAGACGTTTCGCGGTCATTTCAATTTGTAAGCAAACACAAATTGTCGTCCCCAGGATAAAACAGCCCAGAATCTTAATCTCTGTCTCAGAACTTCACTGCACTGATGAAGACTGGAATGCTACACCTGAAAAATTTGTTGCTCGGAAAACTAAAAAAAAAACTTAGAAATTGTAGAGAGAATTTTTTCCGTAGGGAGATGATTGTTGATTGTTGTGTATCAAATGAGAGCTGAAGCCCTCCTTTTATAGATTTTAGAAACCGTGTAGCAATTATGAATAAAACGGTAATGTCTGGGATTTAAGAGCGTAACGGCAATTCTGAGTAATGAAGAGTAACGGATAACGGATATATTTTTATGAATAAATACGAGCAATGGCTCTTTTTCTGAATAAATAAAACAAACGGCCATATTCTTAATAAAAGAAAATAACGGTCATTTTTTTCTGAAAAAAAAATATATACATTTTGTAAGTGAAAAAAAAATTTCCTTAAAAAAATATTATACCAAAAAAGAAAATACCACCTCACCTCACACACACGCACACGCACTCGGACTCGGACTCGGCTCGGCACGGCCGGTCGGTCGGACGGACGGACGGCGGCGGCGGCGCGCGCGTGCGCGTGTGTGGTATCACATTTGCCTAGGTCCTCTCCCCTTCCACAAAAGTGGGTGCCCCTTGGGGCCCAATCCCAATAGCCAACTCTTCACTATTTAAACCTCTTTAAAATAATGTAAAAAAGCAATGTGGGACAAGGCACATTTCCCAACAAAATTTTTTATTTAAATTTCATCTTTTCCAACAATCCCCCACTTGAATTTTATATAAAAATAATTTTTTCATCGAGCAACCGATCAATTAAAATTATAAGATTGTGCATAAGCGAAAAGGTGTCTATCGACTTGAACCTTTGCATAGTGTTGATGCTTTAGAATATACTAGAGTAACTCGTAGTTTTGAACTCTATCTCTAACAATCATCACACACACAACCTTCCCAAGGTGTAGTTCGAAAAAGCCCGTGCTTTACGGCCATACACGTGTATCCCAGTATAGTGAACGCTCTAGTAAATTTTGCCCAAAAAATTTTCATAGGAAGCGGCCACACTTCCACATTCACATAGGTGAGTCTATCAAGAGTACTCATGTAGCTATGCACTCCACTCCACATAGAGTATAGAACTCATTAAGAGTTTAACAAATAACTCATCCTCTTCTATCGCTTCAGGACTTCATGCTTCTAACAATATAGAATGAGATTTGATTAATAGCATGATACATCTCATATCACTTCATGACTTGTTATTACCCTTTGAACTTATTTCTTGGGATCTCCAGCCTATAAGTTGGGTTACCATCATAAGTGACTCTTCATTCTAAGGGCATTAATCCCATTCCTTTTGAGGTTTTGAAAACCTTCTCTCTTGGTAATCCTTTCACAAAGGATCTCGCCAAATTTTCATCGAACGTACATGATCCACTCTTACGCTCCCGTTGAGAGAAATTCTCTAACAAGACTATGCTTACGACGACTGTCGTCCTCTTACCGTTGTAGTAACGGTTCAATCTTTGCAATAGCCGCGGTACTATCGCTGTGGATCAAGACAGTTGGTATCGGTCTTTCCCATAAAGGGATCTCAGCTAACAAACTTCTTAGCCAGCCTGCTTCTTCACTAGCAGTGGCTAGTGCTATCATTTCAGACTCCATTGTAGATTGAGCCAATATTGTTTGTTTCTTAGACTTCCAGGAAACAGCTCCACCAAATGTATGTTAAAAATATAGCCACTAGTTGCTTTGGAGTCTTCGATAAAGTGTTCCAATCATCACTGTATCCTTCTAAAACAGCGGGAAACTTTTTATAATGTAATCCAAGGTTCATAGTTCTCTTAAGGTATCTCATAACCCTTTCAATAGCATTCCAATGCTCTATACTAGGTCTACTGGTAAACCTACATAGTAGTCCCACAACATAAGCTATGTCTGGTCTAGTGCAATCAGTAGCATAACGTAAGCTACCAATGATGCTCGCATACTCAGTTTGTCTAACACCGTCTCCGGTGTTCTTGAACAACTTTACACTAGGATCATAAGGAGTACATGCAGGTTTACAGTTAAAGTAATTATATTTCTTTAAGATCTTCTCAATGTAGTGAGATTGATCTAGAGAAATTCCATTTTCAGACCTAGTTATTTTTATACCAAGGATTACACTCGCTTCTCCAAGATCTTTCATATCAAAATTAGCTCTTAACAACATTTTGACATTATTCACAACATAAATATTTGATCCAAAAATAAGCATGTCATCCACATATAAACATATAATAGTGAAAATATTATCTTCTAATTTATAATAAATGCATTTGTCACTTTCATTTATTTTGAATCCATGTGAGATAACTAGATTATCAAATTTTTCATGCCATTGCTTAGGTGCTTGTTTTAGACCATAAAGAGATTTATCTAATTTACAAACTTTATTTTCTTGACTTGGGATAACAAAACCTTCAGGTTGATCCATATAAATTTCTTCTTCTAAATCACCATTTAAGAAAGCAGTTTTAACATCCATTTGATGTACTACTAAATCATGGATAGCAGCGAGAGAGAAAAGTACACGTATGGAAGTTATTCGTGTAACTGGTGAAAAGGTATCAAAGAAATCTACATTTTCCCTTTGCCTATATCCTTTAACTACAAGACGAGCTTTATATTTTTCAATAGTACCATCAGGTTTCAATTTCTTTTTTAGTATCCATTTACATCCAATGGTTTTACAACCAGGAGGTAAGTCAACTAAATGCCAAGTCTTATTATACTCAAGTGAGTCCATTTCATCATTAATGGCTTCTTCCCATAAGTTGGCATCTAAAGAAGATAATGCTTCTTTAATAGTTTGGGGATCTTCCTCTAAGGTATAAGCATAAAAATCAGACCCAAAATCCTTAAGGGTTCGAGCTCGTTTACTTCTTCTAATTTCAGTGTTTAATTCTTCAGTTTGTTCACTAGTTCTAGTTATAGGTAAACTACTAGAAGACGAGCCCCCACTATTCTTAAATTTAAAGGGAAACCTATATTCATAGAAGTCAGCATCATTTGATTCTATAACTACCTGATCTTTTAAGTCATAGAATTTATAAGCTTTACTATTCACAACGTATCCTATGAATACACATTCATATGCTCTACTAGCAAGTTTATTTCTTTTAGGATCATGGATTCTAACATAGGCTAAACAACCCCAAGTTTTAAAATAAGTTAAATTAGGTTTCTTATTTTTCAAAATTTCATAGGGTGAAATTTTATTTGTAGATTTAGGCACTCTATTTAGCACATACAGAGTTAATAAAATTTCTCCCCACCAATGAGAAGACCAGAGTTTAATAAAATTGCAACAACTGATTCAGTAAAAGTTCTATTTTTTCTTTCAGCTTTGCCATTCATTTCAGGAGAATAGGGTGCAGTTTTTTCATGAATGATTCCATGAGTTTTATAAAAGTCATTGAAGATATTGGAATCATATTCGGTGCCTCTATCACTTCGAAACCTTTTTATTTTTCTGTTAAGTTGATTTTCAATCTCTACCATAAATTTTTTAAACATATCAAATGCTTCACTTTTATTTTTCATTAGATATACATAAGTGTAATCTGAACAGTCATCTATAAAAGTTATAAAATAGCGTTTTCCATTTCTTGTTAAATTTCCATCAAGTTCACATATATCAGAATGAATTAATTCTAAAGGTTCAGATTCTTTAACTATTGATTTATGTGAAGTTTTGGTTATTTTAGCTTGATTACAAAATTCACATTTTTCAAAATCATTTAAAGATAGTTTAGGAATTAGTTCTAAGCTACTCATGTTCTTTATTATGTGTTTATTAACATGACAAAGTCTAGCATGCCAAATATTAAAGGAACTCAACATATAATAAGAAGAGGTTTTATTGATTTCAACATTTAATTTGAACATGCCATCAGTGGCGTACCCTTTCCCAAAAAATATATTATTTTTAGTTATAGTATATAAATCAGCCCCTATAGTTTGAGTAAACCCAGCTTTGTTAAGAAGATATCCTGAAACTAAATTCTTTCTCATCTCTGAGTATGCAGGACATCCTTCAAGATGACGGTCTTTCCAGAGGTAAATTTCAAAACCACCTCACCAAGCAAAGAACTTTAGTGGAGTGGGAGTCACCCAGCAACACTTTCTTATCCTCAGAATCAGAATAGGATTTGAACATGTCTCGATCATAGCAAACATGGTGAGAAGCACCAGTGTCTATCCACCACCCCTCGGATCCACCAACAAAATTGACTTCAAATATCATAGCAATAAGTTGATCTTCGGTAAGGTTCGCTTGTGGGGCAGGATGATTCCTATTCCGGCAGTTCCTAGCCAAGTGGCCAGGTCTATTACAACTATAACACATGAATGTGTTATTCCTTAAGGGGGTTGAGGTCCATTCTGGGGAGGATAGTTTCTATTTCTATTTTGGTGGTTGCGGTTTTGATTATTACTACGATTAGGAGTTTTCATATTTCTACCTTTAGGTTTCAGAATTGTAGATGAGGGTTTCTTATTGGTACTATTATTTGAGACTACGAGTACTTCATCTCTTTGGTCTTGTTTTCGAGCTTCTTCTTCTATTCTTAAACGGGTTATAAGACTTTCTAAAGAAAATTCCTTAGTTTTATGCCTAAGTGTATTCTTAAAATCTTTCCAAGCAGGGGGTAATTTATCTATTATAACAGCTACTTGAAATTGTTCATCTAAAGCCATACCTTCAGAAGTTATTTCGTGTGCTATCTTCTGCAGTTCATGTGATTGAGCTTCCACTGATTTGTCATCAATCATTTGAAACTTCATGTATCTACTAACATCATACTTCTTAGTACCAGCTTCCTCAGTGTCGTATTTCTTTTGAAGTGCTTCCCAAATTTCCTTAGCAGACTTATCACAATTATAATAATCATACAAGTCATCAGCTAAACCATTAAGAATATAGTTTTTGCATAGAAAATCATTTTCAATCCAGGCGTCTAAATCTTTAGTTTCAGCTTCGGTAGGAGGATTGGACTGTATTGGTTTTTCAGTAGTAAGAGCAGAAACAACTTTTTTCATGGTTAAGAAAAAAAACGAAATGGTTTGTTTAGATCAGCAGTTATCATTTCAGTAGACATGGCAGATTGAATTCGTCTTAAAATTGTTGAATCAAGTTTATAAAAACAGTGTAGGAACAATATTACCAATAACTTGAAAGTAACTGCTTGGGTTGAGTCGCGGACTAGGTCGCTCTCTTTAAGACGTTTCGCGGCTCTGCCCAATTTGTGCAAGCAAACACAACCTCGTCGTCCCCAGGATAAAACAACCCAGAATCTTAATCTCTGTCTCAGAACTTCACTGCACTGATGAAGACTGGAATGCTACACCTGAAAAATTTGTTGCTCGGAAAACTAAAAAAAAACTTAGAAATTGTAGAGAGAATTTTTTCCGTAGGGAGATGATTGTTGATTGTTGTGTATCAAATGAGAGCTGAAGCCCTCCTTTTATAGATTTTAGAAACCGTGTAGCAATTATGAATAAAACGGTAATGTCTGGGATTTAAGAGCGTAACGGCAATTCTGAGTAATGAAGAGTAACGGATAACGGATATATTTTTATGAATAAATACGAGCAACGACTCTTTTTCTGAATAAATAAAACAAACGGCCATATTCTTAATAAAAGAAAATAACGGTCATTTTTTTCTGAAAAATATATATATATATATATAACAACCATTTTGTAAGTGAAAAAAAAAAATTTCCTTAAAAAAATATTATACCAAAAAAGAAAATATCACCTCACCTCTCACACACGCACACGCACACGCACTCGGACTCGGACTCGGCTCGGCACGGCACGGCCGGTCGGTCGGACGGACGGCGGCGGCGCGCGTGTGCGCGTGTGTTGTATCACATTTGCCTAGGTCCTCTCCCCTTCCACAAAAGTGGGTGTCCCTTGGGGCCCAATCCCAATAGCCAACTCTTCACTATTTAAACCTCTTTAAAATAATGTAAAAAAGCAATGTGGGACAAGTCACATTTCCCAACAAAATTTTTTATTTAAATTTCATCTTTTCCAACAGTTAATAAGAGTTCCAAAAAACAATTTTTATAGTAATATTAACGTGGATTGAAGTTCGATTTGACTTACTAAATTTTTTCATATTTTTATATTCACATCACTTATATATAGTATACTACATCCAAGAATAATTTTAAAAAAGTTAAAAAATAATTCATATTTTTAAATAATTATCCAAATTTTTAAACCGTAAGTAAAACTAATGTAATTTTCGTTTTTTTCCTTGCATGAATTCACCACACTGAAATGAGGGAGAGATCAACCCATTTTGCACTGTTTTTTGAGAAGATGGTGTCATTCAGTATTTTGGTAGTACGCAACACATTGGATATTTACAGAATGGTATATATCCAATGAAACACGTTACAGTGGTCAGTGGTGTTATGATTGATTAAAAATAATATTAGGTTTGTTAGTTAAAATAGGAGATGTCTAATTTAGAAGAAAATTCATGGAAGGTGATTTACCATATTGTCAAAGATGGAGGTGCCTAACCTTATTTGAATAAAGAATAGGAAAATTAGTTAGCCTAATTTTATTGAATGGAGAAATGTTTGGCATATGAAATGAGAACTTGAAGGCTATAAATATGGCTTCATTTCTTCATTGATAATCATCCCAAAAATAGAGAAAAGCTTGTATGAGAAGTTCTTAAATGAGAGAATTGCTCTTGTCTTTTAGATGTATGAGAAAATTACTGAGAGTGTGGTTATAACAATTTTCCACATAGTGAATTTTTCTCTGGTTGTCTTTTGACAACGAAAGTGGTTTTTCTCTAATTTGGAGTTTCCACTATAATTCTTGTGTTGTCTATTATCTATTTCTCTGTTATTTGATATTCTGGTAAGGAAGATTTTGGGAGGGAGAATTTGTGATTATACAACTGCAATTTGCAATATAATAAAGTATATTGCACCAATCTACTTACAGTTTAACAAGAAAACAACCGGGGGGAACAGTTACAACTTTGTTTTTGTTTTTTGTCCTGTTTTTTTTTTCATTGGCCATCAAAATCGAAACATATAAACGAAAAAAGAAAAAGAAAATAGAAATATACCTAACTGCTTAATTTGGTACTTTTTAACCTTTTTTTTTCTTTTTTACCCTTTTTTTTTCCAACCATTCAAGAAGTTCCCCTCCCCCACCATACCCTCGTTATCGACATTCAATATAGCACTCCTTTGTTTCCGGTTATGCTTGTGCATGTATCGAAATTCAAGTTGACAACAGCTAGAGCGGCTTGTCCATTGTGTTGAATTGATTTGGGAAATTAATGAGCAAGTTTCAATTATTGTACTAACTAGGTAAGCTTTGTCAAGGAAAGGGACATGGTATGTTGACTATTGCCCAGGGGAAACTAATACCTAAAAATGAAGCTTGTAAAGAAAGATTCACTTACTAGAGCAATCAGGATATCAAGGAGGAGGAACCCACAATTTCAAAAGATGCTTGAGAAGTAGTAAAAATCAGTGATAGCATAAGGAAACAAAGTATTAATTGATCTAAAATAGGAACAGAAGAGTGGGAAACAACTAGTGGTACAACCTATGTATCACTGTTAAAGGAATCAATATGAATAATATTAGATTTAATCACATTATTAGACATAGGAGGAATAAAAAAAGAAAGGTACATGAAGGAAAATAATATGTGTCTCTAATGTTATTTTTAAAATATAAAAGATAAAATGACTATTGACTAACTCATTTGCTCGGTTGAAATATTAACTAAAAAATTTGGAAAAATTGAAGCGGCAGTTAAATCAATTTCTGTGCAAAAATTAAAAATATATCTATTTTTATAAAATAAAATATTAATTTTTATGAAAAATTACTAAATAGTTATGTAATTACTAAATAATTTCACAAAAATTGGGAGGACATTTATTAAGAACATGCTCGATAAATGTCATAATAAGTCATCACATACTATTAATAAAATGAAATATATTTTTAAATCATTTTTTTTATAAATAGATAAATTCAATTACTTCTTCTTTTTTAGTTGTTTACTCCAAGTTATTTATTTTTAAAAATGAGTAAATAAGCAATTCACTTTAATTTATATTACTATATTCAAATTAGATAAAAATATATTTTTAGAAATCAACAAATCCCTTTTATTTTGTCTTTTTCTAAACATTTTTTTACATACATCCATATAAAGTTTATTTTTTTTAAAGAACTCATTTTTTTTTTGCTACAAAGAAAAGACTGTAATCTCAATATGTTGTTTGGTAGCCTTTTCAAATGTAGAGAGGTAACTCCTCCAAGTTGATTACTACTTCAAGGTGATGAAGATGTGACCAATGAATAAGATTATGAGTTACTATATTGTTAAGATGCGCAATCCGCTTGATAAAGATCGTGGATAAGTGATGAATTAGAGTTTTAGATGATTGAATAAGTTTCAAAACTTTTGGATTGAAATTACAAAAAGATTTATTGTTGAAAGCATTTATGAGTTGTTTGTTATTTACTTCAATTTAAATTGTTAGATGTTTAGACTTCAAAGCATATTGAAAGGTATTTTAAAAAGCAAGAGTTTCAGCTAACTCTACAAATGAGGAAATGATAGATTTGATCCATGCAAAACGTAGACGGTCATATTGATCAAACATGCTAAAACCTATAGTAGAAGATCCATTGTAACATTATGCAACAAAAGTGAATTTGAAAGCATTTGAAGGAAGATGTTGTCAATTTGAGGGAATATCAAAATCAATCTTAGAGTTGTAGCCTCAAAGAATAGGCAAACGATTCAACAATATCTTTTGAAATTCATTAATCCTACGAGAAATGTCTTGAATGATATAGTGGTTGGAAATCGTGTAATCATTAAAAGTAATTTTGTTGCATAACAACCTAACCTTTTCCATCATTATTAATGTTGTAAGAGTAAAAAGTCACGGAAATGAATCAGGAGAAAGAAAGTGCTTTGGAGGATTTAAAATAAATCATATCTAGTGTAGATATCTAGCTTTTTCAAAAAATTTCAATTTATATTCCAATGTTAGTGCTTCCACCAAGATTGTAGAATGATACATCTTATAAAGAGATGATCTTTAGTTTCCATTTCTTCATGATAAAGAGGATAATTCAAATATGACATATTAATGAAACGGCCTAGTCTTTGTTTTGTACAGAGATCCTCGGACATAATTTTTCAAATAAGTAATTTGTGATGCTAATGAATCTTGGTTTTCCATAGTGATCTCTAGAAATCACATTGACTAGGAATATTAGTATTTGATAGTAGAGTGTAGCAAGCATCTTTGATTGTGAAATGACCTTCTTAAGTATCAAATCATTCAATAGAATTATATCCGTTGACCAAAGGAGATTGAAGTTTAAAAATTAAATAAGAGATGCTTAATTCTAAAATATAATTCAACAAATTTACATCCCAATCTAAGGAAAATTGGCCTTTACCCAAATCATGCAAAGATGTAATCTGAGAATGGGGATTTTGATTAAAATGGACATGTGATTCAGTAATCTAGGAATCCAAGGGCTCGTCCAAATATTAATATTAGAGTCATTTCAAATTTTAAGACAAATTCCATCTTTTAGAGAATTTCTAACCCAAATAAGGCATTTACAAATAAAAGGATCCAAAGGCTTTATAGGATCATGTAAAAAGGAATGATGTTGAAGATACTTTCCTGTAAAAACTCTCACCTATAGTTTTTGCTGTTGTTTTAAAATATCCCAAATAATTTTTACAAACATTGTTATGTTAAAATCCTCATGAAAACCCAGACCACTAAAGTCTTTAGGAAGACAAATATTGTTCCAAGGTGTAAGAGACAAATAATGAGATCTATTTAAACATCTCATACACTAGAACTTCCAAACAATACTATCAACAAAATTACAAATTCCAATTACTAAGCAAAAAGTACTCATTGAGTAAATGGGAATATTTTGTAGAACATATTTAATAAGAGTTGATATGTTAGTTTGTGATAAAGTACCGTGAAACCCTTGTTTCATTTTTCAACCAATAGGAAGAGAGTGACCTTGGTAAGTAATAGGAAAAGAGTTTTTAGATAAGTGAAGAATAGTGCAAATCTATTAATTCAGTGAGGAGTGGATATTTTTTAAGAAAAATAAGGAAGATCTTTGAAAGTTAATTGATTATTCAGACCAAAGATACTAATTGTCAAGAAGTTTTTGAATATTTGTAGCTTCCCTAGTATTAGCCCTTAAGAATATCATAATATCATCTACATAAAGTAAATGGGATATAGAAAAATAATTTCTGACAATTTTCACATTATGAAGTAAATCCATATGTTTAACCATAGAAATCAATCTAGAAAAGCATTCAAACACTAATAAGAAAAGGTAAGGGGAAAGAGGATCACTTTGTTTCATACCATATTGAGGTACAATATATCCAAAGGAAGAGCTTTTTAAGAGAGTAGAAAAGCTCATAGTAGATAAACATTGCCAAATGAGGGAACGCAATTTTTTTGAAAAATCCATAGCTTTCATGATATGTAGTAAGAAAGTCCATTCCACTTTATCATAGTTTTTTGTAAATCAATTTTTATATCACATCAGTCCTTATTTACCTGATATTTTCTTTGTTTTAGTGGATGAAACTTCCTATTCAATTAATGTACTTTTAGAAATCCAACTATCCAAAATAAAAGCTGCTTGAAGTGGAGATATATGAGAATTCAAAATGTCTCTTAATCTTTTAACCAAAATTTTGGAAATAACCTTGTAGAGGACATTGCATAGACTACTAGGCCCAAAGTGAGAAACTTTAATGAGAGTTGAATTTTTGGGGATTACTGAGCTAAATGTTGAGTTCCAAGTAGGATTGAGAACTTTAGTAATAAAAAAAATTTGAATTTTTTGAATATCTTCATTTCCTATAATGTGCCAGAATTGTTTGTAAAAAAGAGGTTGAAACCCATCCAAGCCAGATGCTTTGAGTGAATGCATATCCCAAAGAGCGTCCTTTATTTCACAGAAAAATGAATACTTACTAGAGAAGAATTTTGGTTATCAAAGATGACTAAAGGGAATAAAGTGGATAGATCATTGCAAAAAGGGGGATATAAGTTGTAAAACAATCTTGAAAATGTTGTACAAAAGCATTACTAATAGTATTGCAATCCCATGACATTATCCCAATGGAAAGTTTTAGAGCCAGTATATGATTTAACCTTTGTCTAATAACCATGGTAGCAAGAAACAATTTTGCATTATGATCACCATCTATAATCCATATTCCTTAGGTTTTTGATGCCACAAAGAATCCCATCTTAATAATTGTTTATCCAATTCATGATTAAGAGGCTTTTCAATATCCAAGTTGAAATTTCTTGACTCATGAATGTGAATGTCCAATTTTTCCTCAAGAATTTTCAAATTATTTTGAATAAGCCAAAATACTTGTTCCAGATAGATAAGTTCAAAGATAACTTCTTTAATTTTTACAAGAACACCCCTAAATTATTTGTTGAATTAGACCAAACATCTTGAACGAGTCAGTCACAATCTGAAAATCAAAACCAAGCAGTAATAAATGTAAAAGTCCTACGTGAAAAGGTTCATGTAAACCTTGTAGCCAAAATAATAATGATGCATGACTAGAGGTAAAGAAAGGAAGATTGGTAACCATAGCTTTGGAGAAAATATGTACCCATTTGGGATTTGCAATAACACTATCAAGTTTTTAATAAA
Organism: Hippophae rhamnoides; assembly: GCA_033030585.1. Classification (NCBI taxonomy): domain Eukaryota; kingdom Viridiplantae; phylum Streptophyta; class Magnoliopsida; order Rosales; family Elaeagnaceae; genus Hippophae; species Hippophae rhamnoides. The sequence continues at coordinate 20,166,172 of CM065438.1, read as the reverse complement.
TACAATCAAAACCTTACCTTTTATTACACCAAGTAAATCTAGATCCTGAACTATCCAAATAAATTGAACGAGTAAAAGTTGTAAAGTGAATGAGACTGTTTTGATAGTTAAAATAAATGGGTTAACCCCCTACTTTTTTGAATAATGAATAGCTTTATTGAAATCATCAATCATTAAACCAAGGATTATCAATTCAATCAAAAAGGAGTAATATTTCCTCCCAATTTATAAGTTTAACTTTATAATATAGAGAAATATAAGCAAAACACACCAAGAAACTACCTATTGCATCAAAAGAGTGAACAATTTTAACCACAAAAAAAGTAAAGCTTACATAATGAATGTGTAGCTCGATATCTAAATTATAACAAAGGAAAAATATTTCCTTATCTCTAAGTGAAAAAGGAAAAACTCTCAATCGAATAGCATCATCAGTGACTCCATTACGCCTAAAGGTGTCACAAATTTCTAGAAAATTTGATATATGGGAGTTTGGATCTTCGTGGCGTAAACCACCAAATTGTACCGATGTTTGAATCATATGAATGATTTCAGGCTTAATTTCAAAATTATTGGCTTGAATTAATGGTCTTCTAATGCTTGAATGAATGCCACCAACCATGGGCACTGCATAATCTCTTAAGGATCTTAGTTCTTCTACTTCTGGAATTTCATGATCCATAGCTAGATGTTCTAAGGTTTCTTGTTTATTATTTTTCTTTAAGTTCAAAATGGTTCTATGGATTTCTAGATCTAACGGAACTAAGTCAAGATTTCTTATACGTCACATACAAAGTCCAACTCTATCCCAAATTAAATCTAATACAATATATAAATTAAATTTAAAATAGACACCCAAATCCAAGCAAGTAACAGTAAGCAATAAAAAAATTTTTTTGAACTAAAATCAGATTAATTGGTATTAATAACAACAAAAATTAGTAAAACAAATCCCCGGCAACGACGCCAAAAACTTGTTATCTCTTTTGGAGAACATGAAATCGTGCAAGTATACACGGTCACAAGTAATAATATGATAAGTAAAATATCGTTCCCACAGAGATTTGTTACTAGTATTCGTTATTTATTAAAATTATTTAACCTAATTTTATCCAAATAGTCGATAATTTGATGCAGTTTGACTAACTAACTTTTATAACAGATTGCAAGAAAATTCTAGGATTGCAGTTTCACCAAATTAATCCAATTGAATCATTATATTTTATCTTGATTTATGTTATCGTATTTTAAGTTGTTAACCAAGAACTCCTAATTTATCCATATATCTATTCCGAGCTCCATACAAACACATCTAGTTAAAATGATTCACTATATTCCTATGCGAATTAAATTCAACCAGATTTATTAAGTTCTGAGTTCTCAAACAGTTACACCTACAATAAAAGTATATTTCTATCTCTTATGTATATACGTTATTTCATCACGAGCAGCACACAAAAATGCCTTTTTCAAGTTTATTTAAGTGTCACATATCAGTTAATTAATCTTCCGATAATTAAAAGCATTAAACACAGATAAAATAAACAACTTAAAACAGTTCCATAAATCATTCAAAAATACTTAATTCAAGTTTCATAATTTACGCTACACTGCAATCCTAGAACAAATAAATTAGTTCATAGCAGAAATTAAAATTACAACACCACAAAAATAAAACATTGCAGAGAAACAAAAATTAAAATTAGGAGAAACTCTTTCACGATTCCTCGATGAAAAATAAATTCTTCCCTTTCTTTCTTCTTAGTTGTCTTCTTTCTCTTTAATTTCCCTAAGAAAATACAACACAAAATGTCAAATAAACGTTATGCGTGTTTTGTGTAACACGCAGAGAGGAAAAAAATGAAAATGGTAAAAGAGAGAAACAATAACAAGAACCGAAAAAAATGAAGGAAGACGAAAAGAATAATCCCCCCAAAACCAAACCCCGCGTACAAAAATATATCCCCTTTTCAATTATTATTTTATTTTTTTTTTATTAGAAGTGGGGGACAAAATTGTATGGGGATTAAAAAAAACATCACGCGTGAAAACCATTCTGCGCGTTTTTGGTTTTTTTTTCTTTCCACGAATGCCACGTGTTGCCATGTGATTGGCTGCGAGAAATAGGGAGACACGTGGCAGCATTTCATTAGGTGAGAGGATCGGACGCATAGAAAATATCTGGACCGCGTCGCACAAGATTTCCGCGCGCTGGAAACGCGATAACGGCTGGAAGTGCACGCCGTTTCTGTGTTTTTATTTCACCAAATACATACCACGTGTCATCATTCTATTCACTGTAATATTTATCAGACCCGTGGCTGCTTATTTTTTCGTTGAAACACGAGGGTTCACGCTGCTTGGATACACTGCGTCGCACAGGATTCGTAGACGAGCGGCTCGGTGCGCGACAACTAGGTTCCACGCGCTTCAATCTGGACCGTTCAAATCATCCGGGGGGAATCCTGCGCAACCGACATGTGGGTCCCACCCTGCACGCCATTCTGCGCGGCAGGTGGGCCCCACTAGCATGCCGAGCAGCGCGAAAGAAGAACTCTGCACCAACGCGATTTGGTCGGGCGTGATCTGAAAGAGCGAATCGTAGCCGTTTCTTCTCTGATCGCACGGTCCACGTTTGGCGCGTGTTTTATGGCGCGTGTTTTTGCTCATCTGCGCAAATAATTAAGCTTTCTTAATTGCATTTTGACCCACAAATATATTTTAAATTACATTTTCAACTTTTTCTAATTACAGTTTAGCCCTTTTCTAATTTAAATTAAATTTCTAAACTTTTAATAATTAAAATTAAGCACGATTTAAATTTAAATTATATTTTTGACTTTTATAAATTATAATTAAACACTCTTTTATTTGAAATTATATTTTTGGACACAAATTTGCAATTAAGTACGTTTTCGATACAAATTATTTACTTTTCATAAAAAAATATAAAAAATAGTAAATACTAATTTATTCATCAAAAATTAACTAAAAACATTAAGAACATAGCAATTATAATTAACAAAATAGGTGAAAATAACTATATAAAATACAGTTATCACCACGAGAAGAAATAAAATAACTATTTGTATAATTTAAATTATGCCTTATATAATTGAAAACTTTTACACGAGACTTGGTATCCATTAGCCAAATGATTGAAGGATTATGCTTGTGAACTAAGTAATTTATAACTCTTTTGGCATGGGAGCTAACAAAACCTTAGCCATTCCAGCATAAAAAACTCATGGCACTTATGTGGGCATGTTCAAGTTCACCTCTCCGCCTTCGATCAAAACCTTGTTTTTTAGAGTAGTTCCAATTTTCTCTCTATCAAACTTGTCTAATAATTTAGTCACCCCTTGACATCAACTAATCATTTAAGCATATAACTCTGAATTCAAAGTAGTATTATGTCATCTTTCTAAGTTAGTTATTTGTTTTTTCTTAAAAAGTGAGGCTTTAACAGTACCTTTCCTTTTTGAAAGTGACAAACTACCTTGAAGTACAGTTTTTCCTTTGGGATAAGACCCAGTATGAGGTATAATTAAAAACTAGTGTAAATTGGTCCAGTGAAGGGTGTAGTGAAGCAGTGGAAGGATTTAGTGCAACATTGGTGTAGTGAGGTAGAGATTCAATGTGTAACACAGTAGGTATAGAATGGGTAAAATAGATAGAGGATGAGTAGTTAGTGGGTGTGAGAAGAAAGATTGAGAATGTTCTACACGCTGATTAAGAATGGTAAAATGGAATTGAAACAATTTAATAAAGACATGTTCAGCTAAACATGAGACAAGAAAAATGTCTTATTGTAAACAAAGCTAGCAATGTGGAGGATCTAAGTTCGTCTTAGTCTCCTATGAACAGAATTCATGTTGATGTCCAAATCAAAACTAATAAGCCGAGACAAAATCTTGTATCTATGATTATCATCGTTCAAATTACTTTCAAAATAAGAAATCCATTTATGAAAAAAATTTGTGAAGTTAGTAATATTTAAGGATTAACCATTTGCATGATAGTTTGAACTTCATCTTAGATTGGGTTAGCTCTTTAAGAAAAAGTTTCTTATTGTGTAACATAGCAAGATGCATTGCTATCATTTGCATTATTAGATGGTAAATTCAAAAGTAAGTGTATATTAATAAGTTGGTTATGGTGGATAGTAGGTGTAGGGTGTAACTGGTTAGCCACCTGCTAAGAATCCCAGTATCGAGCAATAGGATAAGGGTTCTTAAAACCAGCTATAGGCCATTCTCCAAAAATTGGAACAGAAATAATGGGAAAGACTTGAAATTTTTTTGCATTATATTTAGGTACAGTCCTTGATACCATGAGTGAGCAATCCATACAAAATACAAAAGCCTGGAAAATGTTCATATTTAAAATCAATCTAAGTTTTGTTAGTTGAAATGGAAGAACCATATAAATTTTTCCTAGATACAGACGATCAATAACAATAGGTTGATAGAGTGAAACATCCACTTTAAAATGGAGGTTATTATGAGTCACAATTAATTCCTTATCAGAGTATTCAACTTGTAATAATTTCCCTGTTAGAGTAGTCAACATTACAGCATTTGATTTTGTCATACCAATAAAGTGAATACCACAAGCTCTAATCTAGAAATAAATTGATTGAAATCTCAACTCTTGAATAGTTAAAGAATGATTCCATTTTTTCATAACCAACATATTATTGTTTGCATGCCATATACTTATGTGCCAAATTTTATCTCAATCATCATGAATTGTGAAAGAAAATAAGTAAATATTCTGGTAAGATCCATTGAAGCTAGAACCTCATCACCTTGTCAATTCCATGCTTTATTGGCAGCATTCTAAACTTGATATTTTTTCAATAAGATGGTTGGAAAAGATTTTACCAACTAATTTGGTGGATCCTACAAATATAGCATTCTCTAAAACATCTTTTAATTCGATTTTAAGGATCAAGTAAGTCAAGTTTTGAGCTTGTGTGACTAAGTCACCAATAACATCCTCAGTAATAAACTGGGAGTTAGTATTTCTGTTTCTCATTTGATTAGTTGGTGTTTGAGCCATGATGAATAGATGAAGATAGATTGTGTAGCTTTCTATGTGTATTCGTAGCTTATGGTAAAGAAGTAGGAAAACTAGATAATACTTATACTGGAAGTGATTGTTGAGTAAAATTTAGAATGAACAACTCTAAATTTACTAATATTAGATCCAAACAAGTAAATAAATTACTTGTATTATACTCACTATAACACCTTTCAAAGGCAACTCACAAATTGAAGAGAAATACAAACACTCAAAGAGAAAGCTCTCAACTCACACTCAAACTAAGAATACAAAGACTTATTTGTTTTTGATGAAATGATTAAACCAAATGCAAGGTAGGCTATTTATAGTCCTCACCATGCAATCTACACCACACAAATATAAAACTAAGAAATAATCCTAGCCATACAAATCTTATCTACACACTTCTCTTTTCTATAACCTTTAACCACCTCATTTATTTCTACAACCTTCAACTACTTCATTTATTTCTACAATCTTCAACTACTTCATTTATTTCTACAACCTTCAACCATTTCATTTATTTCTCTACCTCTTCAATTATTATTTTGGTGTTGATTTTCATCACTCTCCCTCAACACCAACTCTCACTATTTTTATCAGGTCAAGTCGACGGCTAAACATTTCGAACTCGCTAACGCTTAAGCTCTTGTGGAACAAGTCCGCAACTCGATCATCCTGTCTTGATTTGCCTCATTTCAATTTCTTCTTGCAAAACCTTTTTCTCTAATAAAGTGATGTTGTACTTCAACATGCTTAGTTCTTGCATGAAAGACCTGGATTCTATGCCAAACGACCACTGATTGATTGCCACAAGATAATCCAGCATCGCATAATCTACCGATTGATGTAGATTATTCATTACCGTATCAACCATGCACACTCGAGTTGCCATTGTCGCCGCCGATACTCACCTTCGTGATTGATAATGATACCGTTGTCATTTCTCGCTACACCAAGAAATTGTTCCGTAACCTAGCTTAAACACATACCCAAATACTGTTGATCTCCCGTGTCATGATCTCTTGCATAGTCTCAGATCTCAAGAACTAACTAACTTGTCAGTTTCCACCTTTCGTACAAAATACCATAGTCAATTGTACTCTTCACATATCTCAATATTCGTCGAACTACTTCAAACGTGGCTTTTTGGATTTTTCACGTACCGACTCATTACACTAATCGCATAAGAAATGTCGTGCCAAGTTAAGGTTAAGTACATTAGACTCGCCTACCAATTTTCGATACATTGTCGCATCTTCCAAATCTTTTCCTTCATGTGGCACACATGTTGGCATTTGGCTCCATCGGCTGCGTCGAAATTGGTTTGCATTCAAGCATTCCGAACCGCTTTATCAAATCTTTGGAATATTTTTGGACAAAAAATATCCCTTCAGGTGCGATCAACCTCTAAACCAAGGAAGTGCTTGAGCTGGCCAAGTTCTTTCATCTAGAAACGAACTGAAAAATTCTCCTTTGTCCGAAAAATTTCTGCCTCATTATCACCAGTTATGATTAAGTCATCCACATACACTAGCACAATAGCTAGCTTTCCTTCATTGGCTTTAACAAACAAGTTGGAATCTGTAGGTGTTACTGAATAACCACTTTGTGTTAGAAATTTAGCAATCTTACCATACCATGTCCTGGGTGCTTGTTTTAATCCGTAGAGTGCTTTCCGCAGCTTACACACATATTCAGGATGATCTTGGCTCTGAAAACCCATCGGTTGATCACGTAGATCTCCCGATCCAACTCTCCAGCGAAGAAAAGCATTCTTCACATCCATCCGCCACACTTTCCAATCTTTGTTCGTCGTCAAGTGCAAGTAGGGACTCGAACGCTATAAGTTTAGCCATTGACTAAACGCTTTCATCATAGTCTATTCCATACCTCTGAGAGAAACCACGAGCTACCAATCATGCCTCGTATCTCGACACCCATCCGGTCTACGCGATCTTGTAAACCCATTTGGCAGGATACGTGGTTTCACATCTATCGGCTTTCGCGACTAGATCCCAAGTTTGATTTTGGTCAAGTGCATCGATCTCTTCTCTTAGATGTCATCCACTCGATCTTTACACGCTTCTTCAAACGTCTCAGTTCTATCGCTTCTTCAATTATGGCCGCATTGGCATATCTGGGATTTGGCCTTCGTGTTCTCGCTGACTTCCACGAAATGAGATTTTGGAGTTGATTCTTTCTATTTCACTAGGCCCACCCTCTTCATTTAGTTGTTGATATATGCCGCTTTTCCAAGGATTCGAGCTACTCTTTGTCTCTAAGACCATCATCGTCTGGATCTCTCGGATTCATCTAAACTTGGTTGGAATTGAATAGTATGCTCATCCATCTTTTGTCAGTACTATCTCCAAATTCTCTCGAGTCCGGTAATGCTTCCTTCTCTCGAGGACCACCAAGAAGATGCTTCATCAAACACCAAATCTCGTGAAGTGTAGCATCTTCTACTCGTTGGATCACAACATTTCCACCCTTTTCTTTGGTTGTCGTATCCCACAAAGATACATTTAATAGCTTTCTTGTCAAATTTGCTCCGTAAATGATCAGGATTCTGAGCTACTCTTTGTTCGGCACCATCATCGTCTGAATCTCTGGATTCATCTAAACTTGGTTGGAATTGAATAGTATGCTCCTCCATCTTTTGTTGCAGCTTATCTCCAAATTCTCTTGAGTCTGGTAATGCTTCCTTCTCTGAGGACCACCAAGAAGATGCTTCATCAAACACCAAATCTCGTGAAGTGTAGCATCTTCTACTCGTTGGATCACAACATTTCCACCCTTTTCTTTGGTTGTCGTATCCCACAAAGATACATTTAATAGCTTTCTTGTCAAATTTGCTCCGTAAATGATCAGGAACAAATACATAACACACAATGTACCAAATACTCAAAAGTAGCTAACTCGTAGGTTTCATGTTCCATAGTTTCTCAAAGGGTGAAACAAATTCTAACCTTGGCTTCGAGGAAGTCTATTGATCACAACGGATGCAATCCTCATCGTCAAATTTCAAACCTCCCAGATACATTCTTTTCATGTAGCATACTTCAAAAATTTATGCAAGACGTCGGTTCTTTTCTCTCGCTACACCATTTTTTTCAGGCGTGTTGGCACAAGTGTATTGATGACGTATTCGACATTCCCTTAGGTATTGGAGAGAACTCGCTGAGCTATATTATCCGCCATTGTCACAGGCAAGTTAATGTGATCTTCTTTCCAACTTCTCCTTCAGCTGACTCTTTAAACTCTTTAAACTTTGATAATACGCCGATTTTTCTTTCATAAAGAAAATCCACACATACCTCGAGAAAGTCACAATGAATGTCACCATATATCGCATACCGCTAATCGACGGGTTGCTTAACAGATCAATACATCGAGTTGAACTAACTCCAACGGTTCTTTGCTTTAAACTTTGATTCCTCATATGGAAATTCAAGTAGCTTTACCATATTGGCATCCCGCATGCAGTGTCTATTCGCACGCCTAGTCGAGGAAGTCCTTTAAGCATCGAATTCTTCACCATCATATTTAGCTTGGAATAGCTAACGTGAACTAACCGCATACGCCATGTGATCCGATGTCTCATTTCTTGTCTTGTCTACATATGCGCATTCTCCGCCGACATCACATAGATCGATTCCAATCGTTGCCCCTCCATTATCTGTTTTCGAGATTTTGAGATCATGATACACCTTCACGTCTCGGGACCGAAAAGACATAAGTGGCCTCACGATGTTAATCGAGCCACGTATAGCAAATTTTTCTTCATTCCCCGACATGATAAACATCTGCTGGTACTTTGGTTAGTACTATATCGAGGCGTAACTATCGCCTTACCAACGTGGACTATCCAGAACCTCGAGTTGTCGCCTCTCACCACTACACGACCTCCCTCAGTACCATACATGCTTTCCAACTTATGTTTATCACCCGTCATACGATTTCAACATCCCGACCCATGATCCACTATTCTTGTAGTCAACTGCTTTTGATGTTGTCACCGTAAAGAGCTCAATTCTTCTTCCTCTCGTAGAATAATAATGCTTCAAAGATCCCAACCATCTTCGCTATGCTCCTTAGAACCGGAAGTAGTCGTATTGCTTTCAATGTGCTTTTTCTTACTCCAACAATCTTTCGACATGTGACCCATCTTTCCAGCTTGTAACATTCATTGTCAAATTTTCTATTGTTATCATGGTTCTTCCAAGGTCCCCCGGACGAAAGCCTCCCTTTCCTTGAGGAATTTTTCCTTTATTGCCATCATTTTTATATCCATTTACATTGTACCGCTTGAAAGTGCTTTTTGCTTTTGCTAGCAGAGCGCTTCTCTTCTTCACCCTTCGCCTGACTCTCCCATTTGCTTAGTCATAGCTTCTCGACCGCTAATGCATTCTCAAACTCAACAAGAGATGGTCAGGTCTCGGCCATCCTTGTATAGCGGTAACAAACCTCGATATTCTGTCTCAAACCATGAATAATTATTCTCTTTATTCTCGCTTTCCAATAGAGCTTTTTGATCTAACTTTGAAATTTCTGCATAACGACTTTACCTTGTGAAAGTATCGGGAAATCGGCCATATCGCACGTGCATTGATAGTAACTCATTCTCCGTAGTTCTAATCTTGTATCATTCTTCTTTGAAAAGAGTGTAACAAGAGTTGTCCCATGCCTTTGGTGTTTTTGCATCCCGAATATGTTCCAACATTTCTTCTTCAATCGTGGTCTTCAAAGCAAACATCGCTTTGCCTCGCTTTAATTTTCCACTTCCGCAAGATGCCGTTTGCATCTTCCAATGTTGGTCAGGTAACTTCATCGCCACCAACAACCTCCCACAAGTCTTCGACCTCAGATAAGACTCCATACACGCCGCCTACGTGTTATAGTTTTTGTTGTTGAGCTTCTTGATTCCTCCAACTACTTGAAGATCACTCATCGTGTCGGCAAGACTTCGACTATACCGAACAAGCTTGACTAATAAACTTGCAGAGTACCAAACTCCTCCTCACGACTCAAGATAACTCCACTAAGAACGATCTCTGACCGTCCCACTCTGATACCAATTGTTGAGTAAAATTTAGAATGAACAACTCTAAATTTATTAATATTAGATCCAAACAAGTAAACAAATTACTTTTATTATACTCACTATAACACCTTTCAAAGACAACTCACAAATTGAAGAGAAATACAAACACTCAAAGAGAAAGCTCTCAATTCACACTCATACTAAGAATACAAAGACTTATTTGTTTTTTGATGAAATGATTAAACCAAATGCAAGGTAGGCTATTTATAGTCCTCACCATGCAATCTACACCACACAAATATAAAACTAAGAAATAATCCTAGCCATACAAATCTTATCTACACACTTCTCTTTTCTATAACCTTTAACCACCTCATTTATTTCTACAACCTCCAACTACTTCATTTATTTCTACAATCTTCAACTACTTCATTTATTTCTACAACCTTCAACCATTTCATTTATTTCTCTACCTCTTCAATTATTATTTTGGTGTTGATTTTCAATAGTGATATGTGAAATAAGGGAGGAAATGATGATTATGTAAGAGATATTTCACTTCTTGATGTAAAACCCATCACGCAAGAAAGCGGATACCAAAGGTTTAGTTGACGACGAATGCATTCGTGTGAAGGTGGAAATGATTAATAAAGATGGGAATGCAAAGCAATGCACTTATGGTTCAATGTCAAATGGAAATTAAATTTTAAGAAAATCGATTTAGCAAAGATGAGTTAGCTACAAATACACCAGTTATGGAATTTGAAGCAAAATTCTAGCCTAAACAAAGGGTTTTTGTTGAGAAATATAAGCAAGGTAATAAGGATGAGAAAACACACCAAAACCTAAACTAAGATTTCAAGTGGTAGGAAATGATTGAAACCTTAATTTCGAGCGGATTAATACCAAAAAAAATGACATGTTTTAGGGTTCAAGTTATAGGAGAAAATGAGAATTGAACACTAATGTTAATAGTCATAAAGTAATATTGTTGTATTAAAAATAATGTTTTTTTTTAAATCTAGAAGAAAATAAAAAAAATTAGTTGATTTCTAATAATAACTCTTCTAATATGAATATTTTTCTATAATTTTAATATAATAATATAAATTAAAATAAATTTAATGTTTTGTTAAATGACTTGATATGGAATGACACACTGAAAAAGTAATTAAAATGTTACATTTGAGGGGAAAGAAAAAGACGACACAGAGTGAACTTTGAAACCCAATATTAGATCTTGCTAACCTCAAAGGAAAAACAACTTTCTCAAAATTTAAGAAGAAATTAAAAGTTACAATTAGAATTGGTGGATTCACGAATTGGGGAGAGAAAGGCAAGTAACTTAGATTACACGAATAGAAACAAAAACATAAATAGAAATTCAAATATAATAAATATTTAATATATTTTTATATCAATAATAACAAAAATTATTATATTAATATTATTACCCTAATTTGAATATTAAATATACTCAACGCAATCTCTTCATTTCGTACTATGTTGGACCAACATCTTCCCATGGCATTAGTGGTAGATATGGGCATGTTCATCAATATTGTGTGAAATGAAGGTAAACACTTTGACTCAATGCCAACCGTGTTTTTTTTGGTCAAATAAAAGGCATGTCACATTTACAACTCTTTATCTAACAAGAAGGTGAATGATGTTTTTACATATGTATCGACCCAGATCCCAACTTATCTAATAGCTCAAGTCATTTCAAAGGATGCATCTATGCTCGTGCCCACAACACACTTATAAGGTCGATTACTAGTTTGAGTTATTTGGTATTTATACGGTCGACCACCACTCCAAGTTATGGGTGGTCGATCTCAGATCATGAATATGTTTACCTTTTACCTTTATGCCTCCTGACACCCTTACATGTGTACACTCTATGTAATCGACACATATACATATAATACTTTATATATAGAGGGACTCTCTAAGTGATCCAAAAATTCCATCAATTGATATAACTTCTCTCTAGTTTCTTTGTCTGTAAATCGGAAAAATTCCAACATTTTGGCGCCCACTGTGGGGCTCAGATTCTAAGATCAAGTTTTAGCTTTTGACCTTATATTTTTTAGAATTTACCCTGAATTTTGAGAGAGATTTAAGAGACCAAACACCTATTTCACTTACTAATTACCTTCATAATCACGATCGCCTATTCTTTATCATTATGGTAGGGATGTGTGTTGAAGATCGACTAAGACTAGAAAATGAAGAAGCAGTGACAACATTGGACAACACCTTACTGGCCATGATGAGGTCGTGACGGAGACTAATCGTTAAGAACTAGCTCATCAACTTCTCAAGTTAAGAAGAGAAATCTAGGAGATTAAGTGCGAAAACAAGTTGCTATGTTCCCAATCAGATGGAGAAACCACTGATGATCGAGCCACTAACCTGGTTAGTAAAAACAGGCCAAAGTGCATCATATCCGTACTCAAAATTAATTATATTTATTTAATTAATTTATATATTTATTTAATTAAATTATAAATTAATTAATAATTATGGTTTATTGATTTTTCGTGCAGGTATATAAACGAAAGAGTTGAAATCAGATTGTATCTCTACCACTCTCGAGTCTCGACTCTGCCATCGACCTTCTGCCGCTCTACGTATGTAGGTGGGTTTCCATCCTCATCACAGTGTTTCCTATCCTCCTCTGTGCATTTTTCGTCTACGTTAAAAGCCTTCACAGGTTCAGTTATGTCAATGCTCAAGTATTTGGAAATTGCTCTTTTCTCTTCCTTCTCTAATGTTCTTAATTCAAACTGCAAAATATTTAAATTTTAATCGAACTCTAATGCCATTTAAAATTAGTATAGTCATTAGGTGCAAAGGAAAAAAATAGTAGTTACTACGATTGGATGGCATATTTTTCTTTTCATACTAGGCACAGAGAACTAAAATGAATTCATTTTTGTTCTACTGTTGCAAAAGGATAAAGTATAATAATGTCTACTTTGCAACATGACTACTTTAGATTTATAGGTTTACGTCAAACAAAATATTGAGAAAGTTTGGAAAACCATTTTTTATTCAGATATTTTTGATAATTGTTACTATTAGAAACCTAGGCCTAACTCAACCCAATAAGATCTAATTGAGTCAAGGGTTGCCCAAGCTTATAAGCAGAATTGTTGCCTTACTCCTAACCGATGTGGGACAAGGATACTTAATAGCCCCCTTCCACACGATGGACAGAGGTGGACATAAGCGCCACAGTAAGACTGTGGTAGAGCCTAAGGTCCAAGCACATAGAGACCAGGAGTATAGATTTGATACCATATTAGAAACTCAGGCCTAACTTAACCCAATAAGATCTTATTGAGTAAAGGGTTATCCAGACTTATAAGTAGCATTGTTGCCTTACTTCTGACCGATGTGAGACAAAGATACTTAACAGCCCCTCTCCACACGGCGAACATAGGTGGACATTAGCGCCATGGTGAGATTGTGGTAGAGCCTAGGGGTACAAATACATAGAGACCATAAGGACAATTCTTATGTTATAAACCCAGGTCTAACTCAACCCAAAAAGATCTCAGTAAGTTAAGGGTTGTCTAGGCTAATAAGTAGCATTGTTATCTTGCTTCTAGCAGATGTGGGACAAGGATACTTAACAACCTCCTTCCATACAGCAGACAAAGGTGGACATAAGCGCTAGGGTGAGACTTTGGTAGAGCCCAAGGTCCTAGCACATAGAGACTAGGAGCAAAGCTCTGATACCATGTTAGAAACTCAAGCCTAACTCAACCAAATAAGATCTCATTGAGTCAAGGGTTACCCAAGCTTATAAGTAGTATTGTTGCCTTACTCCTGGTCGATGTGAGACAAAAATACTTAACAGCCCCCCTGCACACAACGGACAGAGGTGGACATAAGAGCCACGGTGAGACTATGGTAAAGCCCAGGGTCCAAACACATAGAGATCAGGAGTAGAGCTTTGATACAATGTTAGAAATCTAAGACTAACTCAACCTCTTGACCCAATAAAATCTTATTGTATTAAGTTAGATCTGAGTTTTTAATAGTCACAAACTATTATCTACGAATAAAAAATCATCTTCAAATGGTAACAATTTTTGGACAATTATGAATACAAATTTTATAATTCAACTCGAAAAAACTATATTAGAAATCGTCTCCGTTAACCATTCCTACTAACAACCAATGAAATTTGAAAACTACCGTACAAGTTCCTATAATTGCATTTTTATTATTATATATAAATGTTTTAGCAAAGTTTCATATTATGTCAATCAGCTGATAGTTGAAGATTCTATTTGTAGATTCAAACGAAAAGCCTTGTTTACCTAAAATAGGACTAATAAGTGAAAAGAGAGAACCAATTAACCATGTCTCTCTTTGAAGAAGGTGGACTATATTGGCCTCTGCATTTATGCTGCTAATACTGTGCTGGTCCATTTTTTGGAACTTTTTATTTGTCCAATGTCCTTTTTGGACCTTGGATCATGAATAATGAACTTTCCATGTCAAACGTCTGAAGCTAACATCAAATCAAACTTGGTCTCTACTTGGATTTTGGAGGACAATTACTGCTAGATAAGAAACAATTCATAACTGTGTTGTCTACTGTTGAACATGCACAGATATGACTTGTCTAACTTTGTGATAATTCATTAGGCTCAGACACATTTCTTTTTCTCGTAGTACAGCAGCTGAGGCACATTTCAAGTTATAAAATGATTTTTATTATGCATTTAAATGTAACCCTCGTAATTTAGTGGTCGAATATTAAAAAAAAATTAAATTTATAATTACAAAAATAATAAATTTTATAACTAATTTATATATTTTTATTATTAAAAAAAATTAAATATATTATATTAAACATCATCATAATTAAATTATATCATTTAATAATATTTAATATTTAACATCATTCAATATTATTAAATATTATTATTATTATAAATTAAAATTTTTTTTTGTTAATTTCTTTAACAATTTTTTCAAACCAATGTCAGACTTTAAGGTAGTCAACTGCTTTAGTCTCGTTAGGGCTCTTAATTTTTTATTAAAATAAAACTTAAGATATTTTTTTTAAGAAATTATATAAAATGGGATTACTATAATTTATAAAAGAAAATAACATTTTATAATATTAAATAGAGTTAAATTGGATAAAATTTAATATTAAATGGGTTTAAATAATAGTAAAGTAATTTAAAAAAATATTTAATATAAAATAATATATTAATTATATAAAAGAGATGCAATTTTGTGTTATTTTTAATCCCAACTTGTTAATGAGATATAATTTAATTAAAATTCATAAATAAAAGACAAAAATATTAATCATGTAAAAAATAAATAGAACGAGTCAAATACTATTTTTAACTAATATTGGTTTATCAAAACTTGTAACATAATAAAAAATAGTGTTGTTCGTAGCTTTCTTAAGAAACGAACCAAATCATCTTTTCACACTTTAAGTATCTATTGCATGAACCATCAATTTAAATGTATTTAAAAAGTTAAAATCACATATTTTTATTATTTTCCTTTAAATAATTAATATGCCACTGCATATTAAAATGCGATGGATTCCAATTCACTTGTTTGTCTCTCACTATGCACGGATGTTAATCGGTATGAGTTGGTTAAGTTTGAATTACTCCGAATTAACTCAATTTAAATTGATATAATATTAATTTAATTTAAATATAATCAAGTAAATAAAATTGAATCTAATTCAAATCAAACACAAATAAATTAGTCTAAATTAACTTGATTTATTAATTGCATGTTTTTAAGTTAATTAATTTTTTTTATAAAACAAAAAATATGTTTAATGATTAAAACTTATTAGTTCAAACAATATTACATAAAACATAAAAAATAAGGGAATTATTATTATAATAACTAGTCTTTTGAATAGATTCACTAAATAAAAAACTCAAGATACACTAAGGTCTAAAAGATAATAAAACGTTTCACATCCACCTGTTATGTTATAATAATTACTTAATAAGTATTTGACTCATATCGTGTATATTCTTCGTAAAACACTTACTATAATTAAGTGTAAAAGTAAATGTTCTATTCTCAAATCTTTTTTGATAGATTTGATGACAATATTTATACTTTTCTAGTAGAATATTATGAGAAGTCAAAGGAAGAGTTTTAAAGTATATCTATATCCATGATTTTTTTAGCGTATTTTTCATTTTTGAATTTGAAAGAATGCCAATAATTATTTCATTTCACTCTACTATGTTTTCCATTACATTAGCTATGCCATTTTTACTCATCTTCATATTGCTTCTTTAATTAAAATTGAACTTGAACTGTGTTTGCAAGTTAATAACCAAAAACTAAAACAATAAACAAATTAATTAGCTCAGAAGGTATGAATATAATATAATAATTTCTAATATAACTACCTTCAAACCATAATTTGCCTATTGATTATATATTATTTCTTTCCTTTTTAAAATTTTATTTTTGGTTGAGTTTGCTAATAAAAACATAACAAAATGAACAAGTTATGACTTATTAAGAGCTTATATAAATTTTGAGATAACATCTTTATGTTTTATTTTTAAAGAAAATATTTTGAAATTTTGTCTATAATGAGCATATCTCATTCAATAGTTTAAAAAAACATACAATTATATTTTAGTTTAAAAATAATCAAATCATAACCTATTCAACAATTTCCCAATCATATTTTTTTTGGGTCCTTTTTTAACTCCCCATCCCACTAATTCCATCGACCATCAACCCCATTTTTCTAAAAAATAATATTTTTTTATCCTTTTTTTATCTCTCCTTCCCTAATTCTCAACACCCCATTTTCTTCCTTTCTCTTCTTATTTTCTAAAAGAATACTAAAAATCAAATATATTTATTTATCAAATTTTAATAAATAATAATTTATTTTTATTTTAAATAAAAAATAAAAAAATAATTTATATTTATATAATAAAAAATATATAGTTTTTTATAACAAATAACTTATCAAAATTTTATTATAAAATAATTTAAAATAATAATAATAATAATAAATTATAAAATTTTAAATTATTAAAAACTTTATTAAATAGTTACAATAATATTTACGAAAAATTATTGACATTTTAAAAAAATAAACTATTTAAGTTTAAAAAATTAAAAAATAGATTACATCGTAACAAATATCTCTAATATTATTATAATTTTGATTATTACTAAGATAACAAATATTTATTAACAATAATTATATTTAAATATTTAAATATAATTAATTAGATATAATTTATATATTTTATTATATTAATAATAAAAATAATTATAAAAATATTATATTATATAATATTTTCCCACCAAATTTGTGATATAATATTCTATGTTTGTATTGTATCTTGTAAAAAATGGATATAGAGGTTTCACAATTGTTTTTAATAATTTAATTATTTTTATGAATATTATTTTTTATATCATAATTATAATTAATATTATAATTATTTATTAAATATAATTATAATTATATTTAATAATAATAATTATAATGTATTATATTATTTATGAATTATCAAAATATTTAGCATATCATTTTCAATATATGTATAAAATATATTTATTTTATTATAAAATAAATTATTTTTTATTTTTTAAAATAAAATTTTAATATATGATATGATAAAAGAGATTTATGTATTTAAAATTAATTATAAATTTATAAAATGTTAATATTTTATTATGTTTATAATAATTATGTTTTGCAAAATGAGGGTGAAATATCTTTTTTTTTTTAATTTGATTAAAAAATGGGCTTTCAAGTTTAAGGTTAAATTTTGCCTATTTTTAAACTAAAACACAATATTACATTTTTAAAAAAATTATTGAATGAGATATGCCCATTATAAACAAAATCCCAAATATTTTCTTTTAAGAATTGCAATATCATATGAAAAAAAAATGTGTTTTTTTTTTCAATTTAAAGTTCTTAACTTAGGATGTAAGTTGTAACATGTTATAGTTTTATTTTTTTAATTTCGAGCTAATAGGTTGGCTTGATTACTTATAATTCAATGACACACAATACACATTAAATATTTAAAATTTAAATATGTCTTCTCTCACTTCTTGATAAATAATTTTTTAGGTATAATATTTATGAAATTATAAATTATTACCTGCATTAAATAAAACAATTCTATCTAAATTTAAATTTTAAACTTTTATAATTCAATAACTTATTATAATATTAATAATTTCAATATATTTACACTTAAATAAGATACATAAAATATTAATTTTCAATCAAAAATGTTGTTGAGGTTGCAAAAATTTTGATCTTAAGAGATGGTGCAAAATTGGCTATTAAGAAGGGATATTCAAATCTTTTATTTGAAAGTGATTATTTATTAACAATATAAACGATTAGTAGTTCACGTTTTACTATATCGCATATGAGAATTATTATTCAAGATATCAAATGATATATGAATTATTACTAAATTTTAAAGTTACAACATCGTACAACATCATCTAAGTAGCACATATTTTAAAGATATGTAACAATTTTAATAAATAATAAAATAATAATTGGTTTTAAAAAATATATTTCCAATTAACCCCACGTTTGGTTGGAGGGAATGGAATGAAATCAGAATCGATTCCTTCCATTTTGTGTGTTTGGTTGGACGGAATGGATGATGGAATGGAATCAGATTATTAAAAGAGAAGGAATCACAATTCCTTCTCCCCACCTTGGTAATCATAATTCCATTCCCATCTAAACTTTTTTTTCCAATTTTATCCTCACTTAAAATATAACCTTAAACTCAAATCCCAAATTCTCAAACCCAAAATTCCAAAACCCTAAACCCTAAATCCAAAATTTCAAAACCCTAAATCCCTAAACCCCAAATCCCTAAACCCTAAACCTTAAAACATAAATCCCAAAACCCAAAACCCTAAAACAAAAATCCCAAAAGCCTAAACCCTAAACCCCAAATCCACTAAACCCTAAACCTTAAAACATAAATCCCAAAACCCAAAACCCTAAAACATAAATCCCAAAACCCTAAACCCCAAATTTCAAATCATAAAACCCTAAATCCCAAATCCCCAAATCCCTAAACTCAAAATTCTTAAACCCTAAACCTTAACCCTAAACCCTAAACCCTAAACCCTAAACCCTAAACCCTAAACCCTAAACCCTAAACCCTAAACCCTAAACCCTAAACCTTAAAACATAAATCCCAAAACCCAAAACCCTAAAACATAAATCCCAAGACCCTAAACCCTAAATTCCAAATCCTAAAACCCTAAACCCCAAATCCAAAATTCTAAAACCCTAAACCATTTTTAGAAAAATAATAATTTTAACCCTAAACCTTAACCTACAAATATAACCCCAAATCCTAAATCCCTAAACCCTAACAAATCCCACATCCTAAACCTCAAAACCCTAAACCCTATTTAAAAAATAATAATTTTAATAATATATTTCTTTTTAATTAAGTAATAATTATTTAGAAAAATAATGATTTCAATAATGTATTTTGTTTGACGAAAAAATAGTAATTAAATGACACTATTTGAACTTTATAGCATGTAGGGGTATTAAGGTCATTTACAGCTTTTTTCATTCCATTCCAGTGGCAAACCAAACACTGTAATCCTAATTCCGAGCTTGATTCCAGTGGTCGAACCAAACAAAATTGTTTCCTTTCCATTCCATTCCATTCCCATTCCCATTCCGATTCCGATTCCATTCCACGAACCAAACGCCACCTAAAAGCCATTAGCAACTGAAAAATAAATAATAATATTTTTTACTATTTACATTATGCCTCTTCTAACTCGAAATGTTGAATATGCCCATCATTATAGCCCTATTCACCTCTCTTAAGTGGCTTCTTATCACACACCTTAAGCCCATGACACCATGGTGGGTCCGAGATAACAACATTGACCTTTAGTTTATAAGTACTAGTAGATGGTAAACAATATCAAGCAAATGGAGGTGTTGGCTTGGGCCGCTCTCGAAGAGAAAAATGGTGATAATCCTCTGGCAAACTTTTTCACTCGTCCATTTTTTACCATTGAAGGCCACACTACATTGTGCAAGCCAAGTCTAGTATGAAAATGTCTTTGACATTGTTGATAATATCTAAAAAATATCTATGCTTTAGAAGTTTTAACATTGATATACATTATTTGTAACAACATCGAAAAAAATTCGATGTAAAGGAAATGTCGATGGAATATCAATTAATAATATAGATATTTATTTGGACATATGGATTGACCCGAAGCCCGACCCAACTAACAACCCAGCCATCATACGGGTTAGTTCATGCAAGGTTATGCCCATAATGTCACCAGTAGTATGAGTTTGCCTTCGCACAGAAGCTTTGATGTTGTAAGGTCAACCTCTAGACCGAGCCATGGCATGGTCAACCTCAAGCTTTATATGTATTTTCTTTTATGCTTGTACCCATTTGAAACGTTGTGACATGTACCCCGAATATAATCAACATGTGTACATATAATGCTCTATATATACATGGACCTTATAAGAGATCCACACATTCCACAAAATTCTCTAACTTTTCTCTAGTTTCTCTCTCTACAAATCTGACCAATCCTAACATTTTTAACACCTAACGTAGGGCTCAGATTCAAAGGTCGAGTTTTGGCTTCCCACCACATATTTTCAAGGATTCACCCCAAATTCTGAGAGATAGACTTAGTAAGCGAGCATAATTCTCCAAAAGCACGACCATCTTGGTAGGAACACGAGTTAAGGAATGATTGAGTAGTGATCGAAAAGGCAACAACTTCATAGTACCATATTTTTCTAGCCCGTAATGAGGCCAGAGTAGAGATTTATCCCTATCAAAAGCTGGCATGTCAACTACTTGAGCTAAGAAGAGAGCTCAAGAAGATTAGGCAAGAAACTAGGGCACCATAATCCCAGCCAAGTTTGGATACCCTTGATGGTGGAACAACTAACCTGGTCGATGGAATCATGCTAGATCATATTATGCCTAAGCCTACCCAAGAAGAGAACGCAGTTGAGGGTGACCCCTCTCCAAGCTCAAGAAGGCTCAATAACGAGTAGTTGCTGGAAGATCATATAAGCTAGGAGGCAAGATTTCAAGCATTAGAGAAAGTTAATAGAAAGCAACACCAAGCCCTAAAAAGAGCCAATGAAAGGCAAGACAAGGGTAAGGCACCTTATGATATGGATAGGGATTATGAGTATCTATATGTCTTTCCTTTCTCCAATGAAATAGAGTACGATGAGTCACCATCCAAGTTCAACACTCCCAAATGCTCAAACTACCAAGGGATCAAAGATCTGTAATGCATGTGCAACACTTTAAGATGGCCATGGCCTCTGTGAGTCTCACTCAGGGTAAGAGAGACACACCCCGTACCATAACCTCTTCTCACAGTTCACCAGGCTATTCATCACCAATTATGCTTGTAACAAGCCCTTGAGGAATAAGACATAACATCTCTTATTAATCACCTAAGGAAAATGTGAGTCTATTAAAGAGTATATGAGAAGATTCAGAGAGAAAAATCTAGAGATGTCAGACTTCCCTAGTTCTATTATGATAGAGGCTTTCAGAAAGGGTCTACTAAGGAATTTTGACTTATTTGTAGAATTGAGCAAGATGGTCCCATAAACTTTAGAGGAAGCCTATGAAGAGGCTAGAAAATTCGTCAATCTAGAAAGAGAGCTAGGGCAGGATAAGAGTGGCAAGGCAATCGTAGAAGTTGCACTAGAAAAGGAGAAAAAGAAGAATAATCTCGAATAGGGCAAACCAAGACAAAAGGATTAACTAAAAAAAGTGCTTCATGCCAAATCACAGGGTGAATGTCCAATGGTCTGGGAATATAGGGCCTTGGTAGAGGTCATTATCTCCCTTCAAGGGTCCACCTTTAAAAGTGAGTCTAGCTCAAGCAATGTTGTGAATGGAGGAAGACCAGAATGTAATATGGCCACCAAAAATGAGGGCACCCTTTAGGGATACATCTAAATGGTGTGCATTTCATAAGGATGTGGGACACGAGATGAGAGATTGTAGGCATCTAAAAAAAAGAAATAAAGGATCTATTGGTCAGAGGGTATTTAAGGGACCTCTTAAGAAGTAATAGTAGTAAAGGATAGTGATAACCTAAAATAGAGACTTTGAGGCTACTTGCTCCGTCAGGTAATGGGTAGAATGAGCCCAATGTAAGGACTATCCATACCATACATGGCAGACTCTGACTTAATGGAACCTTCAACAACTCACAAAAATGGTATGTCAGAGACTTGCGTGGCTCTCTACATGTTTACAATCTGGAAAAAGTAAAGTCTTCTATAGAAATCACTTTCACCTAAAGAGACAAGGGCTTGTCTCCCTATGAATACACTCTAGCAATTAGCTTAAGAAAAGGATCATGTGATGTTTTTCGGGTCATGATAGACACATGGAGCTCAATTGACCTTCTTTTTCTCTCGACAAAAAGGAGCCTAGGCATAAAAGAATGCGACATTGTAAGAAGAGAGCTACCCCGATCTGATTTAGAGTAGTGTTCTTTTATTTGTTGGCATAATCGCCTGGTAGTTAGAGTGAAGCTCTATTTCAAAAGTTTTTATAAGAACTATTATTCAAAAATGTATTCATAACATATTTTCAATAATTGTTTTAAAACTTGAAAGTTAGTACTTGGATAATTAAATTCTTAGGTTTAATTTGGACACCTTAAATAAAGTTTAAAATATTTAACCTCACCAAATGTGACATTTAAATGGTTCATTTTCAATCTCTTAGAAAAATAATTAATTTAATTAACAAATTAATTATCGACCTCATCCATAGGTGTTAATTGATTTGATTATGAGCAATCATAATTAACTTAATTATTATATCTATAAATACTCTACTATTATGAATGATAAAAAATTGCATAATTTTTTATTAAATCCATATCTATGTTTATTTTTTTATGTTATTAGATTAGGAAACACAAAAATCAAAATATCGTGATAAGATGTTTAAGATTTAATTTAATTTTTAAAAATTTTAATAACAAATTAAAAACCACGTATATTCTTTCCCTAAATCGACTTTGGAAATATACTTTTCATTTTCTATAAAATGATTTGCGCACTTATAAGAGTTTAACAAATATAAAACAAAAGTATTTGCAAAATCAGTGTTGCTAACCCGATATTGGTCTTGTATCTAATTAAGTTTTTGGCATCGTTGTCGAGGAATGAATAGCGTTTTTAAATTATTTATCAAAATTTGGATGTTTTGTAAATAATTGTGATTTTTTAATTTTGTGTTAAAAAAGAAAAAAAAATTCTCCTTTTAAATTAAAAAATTTAAATAAATAAAAATTTACTTTTTTATTTTTTCTTAATTATAAAAAATAACACTTTTTTAATTTTCAAAAAGTTTTTCAATAAAAAAATGAAAACAATTTTAAATTTTAATTTTAATGTAAAAATATTAATTAATTTAGATTTTAATAGCATAAAAAGTAAAGATCTAAGATATTTCTGTCTAAGAGACTAATTCTTGGACGCCTTTGTGCTACTAATCTTTTTTGGGAACATTGTTTTGTCTAGAAGGATGGTCTTTGTTGAGGCTTTGCTCTACGATTCTTTCCTAGGAGTACTCTTGGTTAATACTGATTATGTTATTTAACTTAGAAATTATAATAAAATAAAATAAAAACTTGTCAAGTTATATCCAAAATTTTAAAGTTTTTAATCACAATATATGATAAAAGGAGATACTTGCTTTGTTAGATCTAGGTACAAATGTGTTTTGATGCCTTAGTTCTTTGACTTGCACCTAAAAAGGGATTATTTAAAACCCACAATCATGTCCTTAGTTTTAAGTAAATAAAATTTTGAAAATCCATAGGACATTACTTAAAAAGTATAGGTAGACAACATTGTCCTACCTGTAGGTTTGATTGACTCAATGATATGAGGACATTGAGTTTACTTAAAATGAAAACCCCCAAATAAGTCTTGCTAAGACGTTAAACTAAGGGTTAGATGGGAGCAACGCATCATTTTAGGTAATTTTCTTTTATTTGTTTTATTTATTTAATTTATTTTGTTTATTTTAGTTTAATTGTGTGTGAATAATTTTAGAATTGTTAAAACTAAAAATATTTGTTGAGATATTAGAAGTTTATATCAATTTGTCTTTGTGAACTTTAATGATGAAGATGATGGATGCAACTGCATTTCTCCATCACTACTTGCACATTCTGAGGAAATATGTAACATTTCTTCTCTTTTCTCTTTATTTTTAATTTACAATTTTTACATTAAAGATAATGTAAGTTTTAGGTTGGGGTGGTGAAAAAGTTACCATGCTTAATTTCAAAAAATTTAACTACTTTAAAAAATTTTATGTTCACATTTTCATTTTTAATTGTGTTTAATTTTATTTTCTTTATATGGTTTAGTAATTTTTAGAATGTTCGGATTAGTTTTAAAAAATTTCACAAAAATTTATCATTTCTTTAAACCAAATTTATGTAAATAGTTAAGTCTTTTGCACTGTTAAATTAATTTTTGAAAATATATAATCTGGTATATGGTAATTAATTAGTTTTTGTCATGACTAGTATTTCTTGATAATGTGTGAAAATTATATTAAACTCAAAATCAATGTTTAGGAATCAAATAGTGGAGACTACTCTTGTGAGAAATATTTTGAGTCCATTATACTTTATTATGAGTGATAAATATTATGTTTTCTACTCTAAACATTTTTCTTATTTTTCAGAATTATTAGATGATCTTTATAGGACTTAGCATTGAATGTTTGGATTTTTACATCTTAATGAAATGTTATATATTTATTTTTCATTTTCTTAGATTAAATGATTTAAATAGAAATTAATAGTATATTTCTTTCTTCATTCATGCATGACTTCTATTTAAAAAAGGATATATCTAGGGTTACCTAAACAAATACAAATAGAAAAGTCAAATATTAATCACTCACCTTATCATATAAAAAATGTACAATCTGTACATGTATCCACTCTCTGAAAAAAATGGATTCTCTTATAAAAAATAATATAAGAGAGAAAAAAAACATAAAGAAAGAAACTAAAATGAATAGTATAATCTATATATTATAACCCAAAATACCTAAACAATTGTAAAAATGATTTAATGTAAAAGAAAATATAGGAAGTAATTACTTAAGAAGTCATTTCATTTTTCTACATTTTCTAAAAGGCATATTACTTGATATTTGTATTTGATGAATTTGATTGATGCATGAAAGTAATGTATAATATTTTATAAATTCTTACATTTGATTCCTTTTATGATATCAATGCTAAAATAGCACTTTGAGCCTTTATTCTTTATACATATGGAACATATTAGTTCATTTTTATACATCAATTCTTTCGCACATAAATTAGTATGAGTGTTTAAACCCATATGATTAAGTGTTTTTGAGAGTATTGACTTGTGAGGAATAAAGTCGATGATAGATTTTTGATATGAAATATGAAAATGATTTTCAACTAATTATTATAATAAACCATGATTGTTTAGGAAGTTGAAATAATTTATGCTTAAGATTTTAATTATGAAAGTTAAAAGAGATTATAAACATGCGATATTTTTGTATTTCATTTCTTTATTTTATTTCATTCTTTTTACTTTATTTTAAATTTTAGTTAAGTTCTTATTTTATTTGTTTTATTTTATTTTCATTTTTTGTTAATATTTGTGGGTATTAGCACTGAAAACCCTCTTGAGACTTAAACTTATCCACTAGGACAACCTAAGGGTTTAACGACTTTTGCATATGCTAAATGCAACCGTGTCAATCTACGGAATTGATTTAGCATAATTTAATGTTTACTTTTTATTTTAATTTTTATCGCTTCTTTTCCTAAGGGACTAGTAAGAAGATAGTTAGAGGTTGTGATGAGTGCTTAAAAAGCACTAAAATTACTATGATTTAATATACTTTAATTCATTAAATATATTTGTATTTGTATTTGTATGATTTTATCATATTTTTATATAATGTTTTTTGGGAGTCATGAGAATTTTTATTGTTTTTCTAGTATTTTCTTTCAAAAATAACTTAAAGACTTGAAAAAAATACTCGAGACAATACATTACAAATATATTGATAAAAAATGAGAAAAATTAAAAAAAATAGAAAAATTAGACAAAATAGGTCAAAAATTTCAAAAATGTTGAGTTCTGCGCACACCATGTGTACTTCTAACAAACACCTACGCATAGCCAACACATGCCCGCACAGATTCCCACGCGCGCCAGCACATGCCCATCTACCGTAAATCTCTCTCCTCACACGTGTGCCATCTTCTTCAAACATGTCCAAAATCAATATTTAAGATATTTTCTCACTTTTTTGGCCTTTTCTTGATCTATAAAAGGACCTTCTCCCCATTGTAAAACTCCACTCTCAAATTCCTCTAACACAAAATCACTTCTTTTTCTCTCTCTAATTCTTAGTTTTTTTAGTTTTTTTTAGTTTTAAAGTTTTCTATTTTTGAGAAGAACTAGCTATGCTTTTGTAGATTTCTAGTTTTTGATTCAATAAACAAAAAAATATATGTTTGAAGGTTTTCGAGCAACAGAATTAACATCAAAGTTTTGTAATTATTCTTTTGAGGTATAATTTTAAAACAAATTTTTTATAGTTATTTTTATGTTTTATTCTTATATGTTATATTTAATTTATCTGTGATTAAATTTAACATAGTTGGCTATTTGTAAATATGATATAATAATAACGTTGTTATGCTTGCGAAATATTAAATAGATAAAACATTTATATAAAATAAATTAATTTTGTTTTTATTCAAGATTTTATATTAACAATGTTAGAGAGACACATATTATTTTTTATTACAAACATGAATACGAAAATTAAATTTTAAGGTTTAATTATCCTGTCTGATTTAAAGTAGTGTTCTTTTATTTGCTAGAAAAATCGTCTGGTACTTAGAGTGAAACTTTATTCAAATTTTTTTATAAGAATTATTATTCGAAGATGTATCAACAACATATTTTCAGTAATTGTTTTAAAATTTTAAAGTTAGTACTTGTATAATTAAATTTTTAGGTTTAATTTAGACACATTCAATAAAGTTTAAAATGTCTAATGATACCAAATGTGGCATTTAAAGGTTCATTTTCAATCTCTTAGAAAGATGAATTAATTTAATTAACCAAATTAATTATCGACCACACTCATAGATGTTAATTGATTTGATTAATTAACAAAGAATATATAACTCTCTCAATGATAGTATTTATATATAAAAAAATATAATAAATAAATATTAATTTATATCTTTAATAACATAAATAATATGAGCAAACATAATTAACTTAATTATTATATCCATAAATACTCTATTGTTATGAATAATAAAAATTTGCATAATTGTTTATTGAATCCATATCTATGTTTATTTTTTTATGTTATTAGATTAGAAAACACAAAAATCAAAATATCGTGACAGGATATTTATGATTTAATTTTGTTTTTGAAAGTTTGAATAATAAATTAAAAACCACATATATTATTTCCTTAGATCGACCTTGGAAGTATACTTGTCATTTTCTACAAAATGATTCGTACACTTGTGAGAGTTTTACAGATATAAAACAAAAGTATCTGGAAGATTGGTATTGCTAACCTAATATCGATTTTGTGTCTCATCATCTACATATACCATCCTTGTATATATATGAGGTTACTTTTTGCAAGAATTGACTTCCTTAATGTTATATGTCACGAGTTGATCACCTCAAGTAGGAACCGGGAAGAATGCTCAGATATAGAGTTGATCACCTTGTTTAAAGATCAAGTAGAATGCTTTGACGCTTAAGAAAGTGTTGATCATCTCGATGATAGACCAGGTAAATTACTCTCTCCCAATATTGTATGTCGTGTGTTGATCATCTCGTTTAAAGGACTAGATAGAATGCTCTGACAAAGTTGATCACCTCGTTCAAAGAACCAAGTAGAACGCTCTGATGCTGTAGAATTCTCTCCCCCAATATTGCATGTCATGAGTTGATCACATATAGCACTTTGACCTAGAATTGATCACCTCGATCACAAACCAAGTAGAACGCTTTAACGCTTAAGAAAGAGTTGATCACTTTGGTTATAAACTAGGTAGAGTGCTCTCCCCCAATATTTTTTGTCACGAGTTAATCACCTCGGTTCGAAACCAAGTAGAGTGCTCTGACCCAAAGTTGATCACCTCATTCAAAGAACCAGGTAGAACTCTTTGATGCTTAAGAAAGAGTGATCACCTTGGTCATAGACCAGGTAAAGGTCTATCCCCCAATACTGAATACCATAGGTTGATCACCTTGGTCAAATAACCAGGTAGAATGCTTTGATGCTTAAGAAAGAATCGATCACTTCGGTCATAGATTAGGTAGAACGCTCCCATCTAACATTTTTGAGTGATTCCTACGGGCTCGTCCTTTCAAAGATAAACTACATTGACCTAGTGGGATAAGTGCATTATATTAATAAAAAATTAATTGTTCGAGCTTACAAAGCTTTTAAAATTCATTAATAAAGAGCCTGGTCTCCCAAAATATAAAATGTTCTTTAGAAGTTTGGATGCATATTCAGTGTCCAGGTCATTTGCCTCCTCCGATAAAGGCAAAAACTCTGCTTGAATCTTGACAACTTTCTTACACATATTGACCCTTGTTTTGGTAGGGTCTAGGCTTAAGTTAAGTATAGTATGTTCCAACTTTTCAGCAACACTCATCACCTTGAGAAACACCCCCTCAGTTCGCTTCATATAGAAGTTTGCCCAATAACACTCCCTACCAATAAGAGTGGCCATTTTAGACATGTCATTTTCTCTAAAGCTCGAGTTTAGGATAAATTTTCCTTACAAGAGACGAGCTTACACTTGGTATCTTCATAAAGAAAGAGCTTATCCTTGAGCTTGGACAACTCGGTTTTTAATTTGTCTACCTCGATCTTGAGCCTACTATTCTCCAGTTTTAAAACTTGAGTCAAATGTCCATTTTTTAGTCAAAATCCATAAGTTTTGAGTAAGAAGGATGGAGAAAAAATGGACAGCTTCTTCAAACAAAAGAGGATTTCTAAATGTTACAATACCTCTAACTCCTTTTTATAGGAAATTATATTATGAAAAATTTAATAACACGTGCCCTTAAAAGCATATCAACATCATAAATAAATACTATAAATGGTATAAATGCACAATTATACACGTAGCACAATTTTTTCTTAAAATCAATCATTTCTTATTAATAAAAATGGGTTACAAGTGTGAGCTCGCCACCACACAACCAGGAGTGGCGTTGAACTTAAAAGAAAAATGTTTCTAAAAAACAAACATGTCAGTGGAGCTTAAGCATATGGAAGAGGTAGAAAAGATAGGTTTGGAATATAGGACCATAAGGCTACTTAACGAAAAGGCTCAAGCATGTGCCAATATCATAAGTCCCTAGCCTCACCTTCTTCATTTCCCACCTTGATCCCATCATCACTCGCTCCAAATCCCAAGTCATGTTCCTCATCCCCATCCTTGAAGGAGTTAATGGCCAGGTTATACCCTATCTTGATGCTTAAGGAGAGTTGTTTGGTCATTACGTCAAGTTCACGCTTCATAGTTTCTTGATCATAGGCATATTTCTCTTTGGTGTTGGATAGCTCATGCTTATAAGCTTTTACCTCAACATCGACTTTCCTCTGGGCCTTCTAAATTTCCTCAAAGCACCTCACGTTATCACTCAACTAGTCTTTGGCCTTTGATAATTTATCTTGCTTGTCAATGGCCTCACCCTTCCCTTTGTTGGCCTTGGCCAAAAGCATATAGTATTTGGCATGAGTAAAAGCATAGGTCTCTTTTTCCATCGCAAGCTCATGATTCAAACTCTCCACACCATGAACGTTGCTCAGTACATCAAGGAGGTTGGCTTGAAAATAAGGAAAACAACATGAGGTAAAAAAACCCAAGCTTAATTAGAAGTAAAGTCAGACTAATACTTGCCTAGTACAAAAGGTGGTAGATCACGACTCCATCTTTAACATCATTGTACATGGAATCGAGCTATCTCTCGTGTACCATATAAGGGAGCTGGTCAATGTAGTGGTCCAACCTTTTTGGTGGCATACCCCTTCATAAAGCCACTCTCTCAACGTTTATCATGAGGTCATCGATGACACCTTTCCCTCTCCTCGACTCCCTCATAGGATAAGTGGTTATTGGCCCGAGCTAATGGGTGGTGAAGTGTGTTGACCTGAGCTGGTAGGTGGTGAGGTGTGTTGATAAGGGGATGGTAATAAGGACGCATATGCTCATTAATGGTAATATTCTTCTTCCTGTTGGACAAGGTTGGGGTAACCTCCTACCTCAAGGATTTTTTTCTCCTCTTTTTGCTTTTGGAGAAGCTCATCTCTTAAGAATAAGGTGTACCTTCCTAAGAGCTCACTCTCTATTTAGTGAGCCTAATCTGAAGCTATGCCAATAGCTCAAAGGCACTAAACTCTATGCTATCTTGAAAAACAAGAAAAAAAGGGTGTTAGTTTTACAAGCGTGGGCTAAATAAAAGGCAAAATATTTATAGTCTCAAGGATAATTCACCATCATCAAGGAGTACTTTGAACTTCCCTCCATAATCTTTGGGAGGGGTTTGGTGCTTGGAAGATGCTCTAGGTTTATAAATAATATTATAAGGAGGCTCCATTGAACCCCACCTTATCAACTCACACAAAACAAAGCACATAATGTTTAGTAGTTGCCTCGTCTTCTCGGGTAGATAGTTCTAGATATCAACCAATCTTTGCTTGGCCTTGGGGTTCAAGGTAGTGATAAAGGATCTCATATTCCTTATCATGACCTTGGTGTCAACCTAAGTTTTCCTTATCAACCTGGCATCACTGTTTGAGGTCTTAACCCTCATCATTATCAAAATTCTAGCTAGGTCAAAAGTCCAATGACCATTGCCCATGAATCTATAAGGTTTATAACTTTTTTTTATTTTGTAAGGCTTACAAAATATAGAGTCCAATCTTGCCGAATGTCCGAAAACCACTAGGGAATCTTAAGGCTTACTAATTTTTTCTCAAATTTTGTACGGCTTTCAAAATAACAACATATATCTGTAATGCATACAAAATTATGTACAATTTGTACAACTGAATAATCCTTGTTGAGTAATATTTTTAATTCAAAACTTATCCCAAAATATATTTCTTTAAAGCTTACATAATTATATATATTTTATAGAATAGCCCTAAAACATAAAAGTATTCTTGTTAGTAATAAATATAATTTGAAACTTGTTTATTCCAAAAAGAATTTATGCTTTAATTTGATAGTTTAAAGATTTTTCATATAAATTAATATAAGTTTTCTGTATATCTTACAAAATTATGTTATATTTATATACAACTTACAAATTAACATTTTTATTAAGCTAGAGAAATGCATAAGGAGTTTACATAATTAAAAATAGATGTAAATAACATACCTAAAGATAATAAAATTATAGGTTACAAGTCTTATTCATTTGTAAGATTAAAAGAAGAACCATCTAGAAAATCAAATGCATTGATATAGAGGAATGAAAAAGGAAAGAATGAGGAAAACCCAAAAATAAATATGAAAGTATAATCCCAGTTTAATGAAATGAAAAATATTAGAATAACAATTTATGAATCCAAAAAATAGGGATATACAAAAATTAGTTAGTTTGTTAACCCTAACATATGAAAAATTAGGAAAACATTATGATGAAAAGTTTTGTACAAACAAAGAAAAATATGATATGCTAATAGTTAACTAAACTAATTCTGAACCATAAAATATAACCCCAAAAAACCATATTAAACCTATTACATTACCTATCCCTTATCAAGAAAGAATTTTGATGAGTGCTCAAAAATTATTAAAATTACCATGATTTTATGCCGATTGTCAAAAACTTGATGAGCAAAATCGGCATCGCCGATCCTGCCAATACTTTGGTTTTATATTTATAAAACTCTCGCAAGTGCACGAATCATTTCATAGAAAATGATAAGTATACTCCCAAGGTCGATCTAAGGAAGAAATATATGTGGTTTTTAATTTATTATTCAAACTTTTAAAAACGAAATTAAATCCTAAACATCCTGTCACGATATTTGGGTTTTTGTTGTTTCTAATCTAATAACATAAAAATAAACATAGATATAGATTCAATAAATATTTATGCAAATTTTATCATTTATAATAGTAGAGTATTTATGTATATAATAACTAAGTTAATTATGCTTGCTCATATTATTTAGGTTATTAAAGATATAAATTGATATTTATTGATTCTCTCTTTTTTAAATGAATACCACCTTTGGTGGGGTTAGATATTCTTTGTTAACTAAACAAATCAATTAACACCTATGAGTGGGGTTGATAACTAATTTTGTTAATTAAATTAATTCCTTTTTCTAAGAGATTGAAAATGAACCATTTAAATGCCACCTTTGGTGGGGTTAGACAGTTTAAACTTTATTCAAGGTGTCCAAATTAAACCTAAGAATTTAATTATCCGAGTACTAACTTTCAAGTTTAAAACCACTACTGAAAACACGCTGTCAATACATTTTCAGATAATAATTCTTATAAAAAACTTTTGAAATAGAGCTTCACTCTAACTACCAGGCAATTGTACCAACAAATAAAAGAGCACTATTCTAAATCAGACTGGATAACTAAACCTTAAAATCTAATTTTCATATTTAAGTTTGTAATGAAAAATAATATATTTCTCTCTAACACTCTTAATATAAAATCTTGAATAAAAATAAAATCAATTCATTTTAGAGATTTTTACCTATTTAATATTTCACAAGCATAACAACGTTATTAATATATCATGTTTATAAACAACCAACACAGTTAAATTTAATCACAGACAAATTAAATATAACATATAAGAATAAAGCATAAAAAATAACTATAAAGAAAATAAAATCCTTACAGTACTTTGATGTTATTCCTATTGTTGGAAAACCTCCAAACGGAATTCGCCCTTCCATTTATTGAATCAAAAAGCAAATAAATTACAAAAACATAATTAGTTCTTCTAAGAAAGAGAAGAACTCTAAAACTAAGAAAAACTAAAAAAAATAAGAAAGGAGACAAAGAAATAGAAAAGAGAAGATGTGTTTTTAGGTGTGATTTGAAGTGAAGAGAATGTGAGTATTTATAGGTAATGAGAGGAAGAAAAAGTGGATGAAAAAATGATTAAAAATGGTGGAAACGCGGAGTAATGAATGATGACATCATGTTGACATGGGTGGTGGCGGCGCTCGCGGATTGGGGCAGATGGATGCAGCGGCACACATGGACTGGGCGTTGTGCTAGCGCGGTGCACTGCACGCATTGGTCGGCGCAGCTGGGTGGCTGCGTGCACGATTTCCTCTTTTTTGACATTTTTGACCCATTTTGTCCAATTTTTCCATTTTTTTGACTTTTCCTCATTTAATTTATGAATATATTTGTGATGTATTGCTTCCGGTATTTTTCTTTTAGTCTTTAAGTTACTTTTTTAAGCGAAAATACCTAAAAAATAATAAAAATATCTGTGATTCCGAAAAGACAGATTTATATAAATATATGATAAAATCATATAAATATATATATATATATATATATATATTTAATCAATTAATGTGCATAAAATCATGATAATTTTAGTACTTTTTGAGCACTCATCAAATATCTAACCCATACGAGGAAGGAAGTCATACGCAAAGACCAGAAGAAATTGACATTTCTTATAAAAGAAAACAACAACTTAAAATAGAAGAATGATTACATTGGGGAACTAGAAGCAGTATTCTACCATAATTAAAAATTCATGAAAATTATAAATATGATATTTTATAGATTGCATAAGAGATATGAATTTTTTTTAAATAAATGGTCTAATGGAATGTGTATAATCATACAAAATTTTCTAACTACACAATCAAACCGTTCAACTTATAGGTATTAGTTACCCATAAAATGTCAAAAAATATTAAAATTTAGTTTACAAATTTAATAGAACAACAACATTTACAAATGCAAGAGAATACTCTCACAAGTATACAATACCAAGATTCATTTGTAACTCAAATATATAAGGAATTTATTAGATAAGACAAAGGTAAACCCATCACTAAATCCAATGAATATGAAATTGACGAAGCCAAATGATATTTTGCAAATATGAAAATATATGATATGTGTCATATGGATTTTTTTATTTGTGAATATGAAATATATTATCACATATTATCACCCTTTATATAAGAAACTTGTAAGGAAATATGTTTTTTAGAAATTACTTAAAACATTACATGAAACTATAACATAATTATGAAATAAAAGGGATAGAGAAACTATACCAAACACCTTAAAAGAAAAAATATGAACCTTTAAGAACTAGACAATTCTTAAATGTCAAGAAAGAGAATAACATAAACAAATAAAAAGAAATGATAAAAAATATTGTATTAAAAGAAATTTTAGGATTTTAGAAAAATATAGATATAACATTAAATCTTATAAACAAAAGTCTAAAAACATAAATAATTCAAAAGATATAAATTTTGAAAACAAAAATTTAAAAGATATATATAAAAAATGATATAACCAAGAATCTTATAGGAAAAGATATTTTAGGAGAAAAATGTATAATCCACCAGAAAAGAAAAATTATTGTCCATCAAGGAGAAAGAAATGTAGACGTTGGATTTGCAATAAGGAAGAACATTATGTTAATAAATACCTTAATAGGCTTTAATATAGAAAAGAATTTACACAAAAAACAAAAATCTTAGAGCCAATAAAAGAATTAGAAATATATGATACTTCTAGTATATATCTATTAGAAAAACTAAGGATGAAATAACTGGCACTTAATTCAAATATTCGTTATGAGATGATGAATGATTTATATAGCGTTACAAATCTAAATGATGCTTACATTAAAATAGGATTAAAATTTAAAGATTACACTAGTTATTATTTACACGTATTTATAGATACATGAGCTAATATATGTGTAGCTAGTTAATATGTATATTTAGAAGAACTTTAGGAATAAACACCCAAATGTTTAATTGTTAAAATTGTTAATAATACTAAAAAAAATCTTAATAAATTTTTAAAAGACTTGCATATAATGAAAGGAGGAAAGAAATTTCATATATCAACAAAAACCATGAGTTTATTTATTAATAGAAAATAGCATCCTAAACTTATACTAACCCTTTAAATATATTTAGACAAAATAATTCTAACAAAATTAGATAGTAAAACCATTTATGTGTCAAAAGTAAGACTTCTAATAGCAATAGGGCGATCATTGAAGAAGATGATAATAAAATCAGTAAATTTAAAACAAATTCTAATAGTAATAATATGAAAATTTATCAAAAAATAAGAAAGGTGTTTTGGTTTTATGCTAAGGGTCAAGAAAACCATAAAGGATTATAAATACATTTACTTCATTAGAAATTCAAAAGATGCAGATGTGTCATCAACTATGTCATCAAAAGATTTGTCAGAAGAAGACAACAAAGAAGAATAAAGATATATAATCCATATCTTTAGTCAGCATTTTATGCCAAGAAAATATTAGGAGTAAATTTAACATCAAAAGCAAAAAGTTAGGTGGGAATTATTAAAGTATGGTGAACAATGATTTCTTACTATTGTAAGTACGGATTTCTTATCCTATAAAAAGAATCATCATTTTCATTAGTTGGACACATAGTTTTAGCGATAATCACTTCTATACTTTAAGAAATTATTCATCTAGTATCTACGTATCCCAAAACTATGAATAAATAAGAATCTTTTTAAGGTTCTTAGTTGATTTTAAAAGTTGTAATAATTGTCAATATTATAAATAAAATGTAGTATAGTTATTCTTTTTATATTATCTACTAAGTCTATATTGGACAACATACTATATATGGATGCAATAGTTTCACCATTAATAACAACTAACATTATAAAACAATATGTGGTAAGAATCAAAATATTAACTAAGAAATTATGATAATTTTTGTAAGTTTTATAAAAATTAAAAAAACCTTGTAAATCTTACGTAAAAAAAATGGTATATATATAGGATGTTTTTAGAATTTTCCTTCTTATCCAAATGTCATTGGGATTAATATTGGTGCGGTTTGACGTCATGAATGTAATTGTGTCCATATCGACAAATAACACGGGCCTTGTTATTTTGTAAAAGCCTAATATCAATTTAAATGGTAAACAAGGCGGATCCATGATAATTCTAATTACAATATAATTTATAAATTATAATTTTATAATTGAATTTTATTAGTTTTATAATTTAAAAGTATGATAAATTAAATTAAAAAATTTTAAAATTTAAATTTCCCTTCGTGTTGTCAGGCTAAAAACATTCCTTTCACTGAAAATATTGAAATTTTCAGCAAATCAGTAAATGAAAATACAAAAAATCATACATGAATATAAGCCAGATCCACCTGAAACAAATAGGTCCAATGGAGCCAAAACTCAAGATGCAACTTGGCAGAGTAATCAATTGAGAATTTGAGCTTTTATATAAAAAGAAAAGGTGAGAAAAAAAAAACAACAGATGGATGTACTATATAAAGCTATAAAGCATCATAGAATTCTATCTTGATTTATCACATTTAACAAAAATAAAATAAATTATATTATATTGATGTGATTTAATACAGTATTATTACGAAAGTATATATAAATCATATTATTACCAAAATTTAAATGATTTAATACCCAAAGAAAGTATGTAAAAACTAAAACAACCAAGAAAAGGCCAAATCCATTGGTTTGGCCTGAACTCAAATTGGAGACTTTCAATGTATTATTATAATCTTACCATCTACTTGAAATCACATTTTTAAACGCACCAAGTTCGAAGACAAAGAAAGAAGAGAGAGTAAAAAAAAAAAAAAACCTCACTTAAGTACCATCTAGTTTGTCAAATTTTTTTATGTTATATAGTAAATTGCATAAAAAAAATTCAAATTCCTAAAAAATTTATTTGTTTGAGTGGGTATCAAATTTTCGAAATAAGATTTCTTACAATTTTAAGTAAATTTCTTATGCACTAGCCAAACTTACATTCTTTGTATGTGTTAATTTATTATTTAATTGTTAAAATTAAGATTCAAGATAACTTACTAGAAAAATAATTTATTTACGTTACTTAACATAAATAACATTAATATGTATAAAAATGATAAATAGTTGTAGTTATAAATGTTATTTTAATATTTTAATTACTAATAATTTATTACTTAAATGATAAAAAAATATGACTTAATTATTAAAAGAAATGATAATTATTTATATTACTTAAGATAAATAACTTTGTATAAAAAAATCATAAATTATATAATTTTTTAATATTTTAACACTAATTATTTAATACTTTATTGATAAAAATAAGAATCTTAAATAATTATATTATAATTAAAAATAATAGTTGTCATTCTTTTAAGATATATGAATCATTTTATCCAAAAATTTATAAAATATTATTTAAACTTTTATAGAGTTTAGGTTTATTTATGAAAATAAAAAGTAATAATAAAAACACATCTTATTATGATTATTTTAACAATTATCAAAATAAATAAATAAATAATCTATTTATATTTAAATTTATTTTATTTTTCAAGAATCTAAAATAACTAAATATTTCAATAATCGTTAGTAGGTGTCTATGGTCCGGTCCGATCCGATCCGGTTTTTTCTAATTTTTTTAAACCAAATTGGACCGTTCACATTACTTGGACCGGACCGTTTGAAACGGTTTTAAGAAATAAAAATCGGACTGGACCGTTTGATTTATAAAACAGTTCGGTTCGGTTTATTTCCTAATTTGGTTTGATTTTTTTTTATAATTTAATGAAGAATAATGTGAAATTTCTAATATATTATTAAACCGGTCCAGTTCGATTCGAACGGTTTAAAATTAGTACAAACCGGACCGGACCATTTGATTAATAAAACCGTTCAATTTAGTCAAATCCGGTCCAGTTTTACGATTTGGTTCGATTCGGACCGGTTTATGGACAACCCTAATCGTTAGTGGGAATACCTGATTATCCACACCCCCAATTACAAACCCCACCCTTGTAAACATTTAACGTGGAGATTGGACGTCAAACACGCCTCGTCTCCACCCATTCACAATATTAGGATTATTTTATTAAAAAAACCCAAAATTAGAACAATTAAATTCGAAACTAATTTTTTTTGGATTTCCTAGATATATTAAATATAATTATATTAATTACATTAAATTATGTTATTATTATTTAGTATATTATTTAATGATAACTTATATAATATAATTGGATAAAATTAATAATAAAATAAATTATATTTAAAATAATATTTAAATCATTTTATATAGTTTTCTTACCTATCAAAAATAATTTATTTTATATTTCCTTGTATTTTAAAAATAAAAATTATTTTAATTTTGATATTAAAGAAAAATCTATATACATAATTTTAAAATTAAAATTTTAGACAATTAAGTAAATTATTTAATACAACTTAGATTCACACCATCTACAACTATTAAATTTTTATATAACTTTATAATTTTTATTTTATACAATACAACTTTCCTTTATAACTGTTAGAAACTCAGGCTTAACTCAATTCAATAAGATATTATTAAGTTAAGGGTTGCCCAAACTTATAAACACTATTACTGTTTTGTTCCTAATCGATGTGGGACAATGATATTTAACAGACTCCCTCTACACGGTGGACAAAGGTGTATATTAACGTCACAGTAAGACTCTGATAGAGCCCAATTAAACCTAAACACATAGAGACTAGACACAACTTTGATATCATGTTAGAAACTCAGGCCTAACTTAACTTAATAAGATATTATTGAGTTAAGGATTATCTAAATATAAGCAATATTATTACTTTGTTACTAATCGATGTGTGACAATGATACTTAACAATAACAAAACTTATTAATTAATAAAAAATTAAACATTAAAATTTTTAATATTATATAATAAACATGATCAACTAATAATTTTCGCTTTTAATGATAAAATTTTAGATTTATTGTTTTCACGTAAAGTACATTGGAGTGTTAAAAGAAAAGAAATTAATCAAGTTGAAAAAAAAGTATATCTTATAGTTCAAGTTAAAAAAAATAAATATAATAACCATTTAAATTTTTAAATTTTTACTATAAAGAATCAGTTCAAAAATTTAATATTTAATGTAATTTAGTTAAATATTATTTTAATTAAATTTTAATTAATTAAATCATGAATTAAATCTTGTTTAATATGTTAAATTATTATTTTTATTTATTATAAATTTTAGGATATTATTTTAATTAATTAAAAAAAACCTTATTCAGTAATCCAGGAAGCTATCTCATAGTCCGAAGCATTGCCTGACTGAAGAAGCTCATCAATCAAGGGTTTATGTCATCAGTATGATTTAATCCTTAAACCCTACACTCTCATTTCTACGAACCTGAATCCTCTTCCGAGATTCCCAGAGAAGTTTGAAATGATTCTTTATCGCATAACTCCTTCAACAGTTCTCCAATTTTACAGGCTATCTTCATCAGTTTCGCCTAAATTTCTCTCCCAATGCCCACATTCGTATTCCACGTTTTCCACTTCTTCAACGTCATCTTCTTCCTCTGAAACCAAACTTCGACAAACTCAAGCCAGAGCTTTGGCGACTGCCACATCCGTCGCTCTAAAGAAAGGAGGTGGCGATTCTTTCTACGCCGAGGAAAGCATTTCCTGGACGTCTCTCGGAGTTTCTGATAAGCTTTCCCGTGCTCTCTTTAATGCCGGACTTGGTCAACCCTCTCTTGTTCAGGTTATTCTTTATTTATCCTTATTTAATTACTCGTTAGCTCTTAGTTTTACTTGTTTATTTTTAATTCCAAAGAAAAAGTGTAGTTTGACAATTCTTGTGGAATTACCGTATATATGTTATTGCTATGGTTAATTGGATATTATTCTTGTGGAAAATTAGGCTGCTTCGATACCGTCTATACTTTCTGGTAAGGATGTTGTTATTGCAGCTGAAACCGGCAGTGGGAAAACGCATGGCTACCTTGTTCCTTTGATTGATAAGTTGTGCAATGCCCAAGGTGTTGATATGAAGAACGTAGATGGTTCTTCTGAACAACGGTTGTTTTCAAACCGTGAGCTATCACTTGTTCTATGTCCAAATGTAACACTCTGCGAGCAAGTGGCTCGTATGGCTAATGGCTTTTGTGGCATTGATGGTAAACCGCTTCTCACTGTTGCAGCTGTCTGTGGGAGACAGGTATATAATTTTGTTCAGTAATGCTTGTGTAGCTGTAATGGGGGCATTTTCATGCTCTAGGGATGTGTCTTTTGCCTCACTTCGGAGTCACCTCATTTTTGTGAATTTGTTGATTAATTGCAGGGATGGCCAGTTAATAGACCTGATATCATTGTGTCAACACCAGCTGCTCTCCTCAATTATATTGAACCACAGAAGAAGAGGCGTGCAGAATTTATGCGTGTTGTGAAATATGTGGTAACTTTTACGTTTTTGGATATTAATTTGCAGTTATTTCAGCTTATGATCACTTGCTTTAATTTACTTGGAGCTAGAGAAGGTAACACTGTAACCAGTGGTTTGACGTACAAGAATATATATTTTAGGTATTTGATGAAGCAGACATGCTACTCTGTGGGAGCTTCCAAAATAAAGTTATTCGTCTTATACATTTACTTCGCTTTGATGAAAAGAAGTTGTCTTGGTCAAAAGAATCTGAACCTCAGTTGCAGACAGACTTGGAATCTGAAACTTCTTCGAACATGAGTTTGGAGGATGAAGACAACCCTGAAACTGATAATTTCATGGAAGAGGAAGAAATTCCTGAGGGTGTTGCTTGTGACTCATTGGGGGATGTTGAACCTGGGTCCATCAAGAGTGTAGGTTGGTGGAGAGTGAGGAAGAATTATGAACGCAGTAAACAATACATTTTTGTTGCAGCCACTCTCCCAGTAAATGGGAAGAAAACTGCTGGAGCAGTGTTGAAAAAGATGTTTCCAGATGCCAATTGGGTTAATGGGAATTACCTTCACTGTCACAACCCAAGGTGCAACATCACATTGGGTTGCTAGTTATATTTTTAGTATTTATTTACCTTCTTTTGTCTGATGTTATTCCTATTGATAATTCTTTTTTTCCCCTCTGTCACTCAGAATAAAGCACAAGTGGATGGAAGTTAATGTTGATACTCAGGTGGATGAACTGTTAAAAGCTCTGAAAGAAGGTTCTAAATCTAAATCAGAGAATTTTGATGATGGTCATTGCCGAACTATGGTGTTTGCAAACACTGTTGAAGCTGTTGAAGCAGTAACAAAGATATTGGAGAGAGCTGGGTTTGAAACTTACCGTTTCCATAAAGATTGCTCCTTGGAAGAGCGGGCAAAGACATTATACGATTTTCAAGAGAATGGTGGTATTCTTGTGTGCACTGATGCAGCTGCACGTGGTGTTGATATTCCAAATATTTCACATGTTATTCAGGTAATTCTTCTTTCTTTAAGACAGATTCTTGCTCTGCCTCTCTAGTCTCTACTAATGTTTAGTCATTGCAAGCTCTCCAATTTTTCTCTTGTATATAAAAAAGATATCAGCTGAATCTCACTGAGGAAATAAATAAGGGGGAAGTATGTACAATAACAATGAGGTTGTGTTTTCAAAATCTAGATTTGGAAAGCATATGTTGATATGACAATGAAAGAAAAACACAGTAACAGTTGTTATAATCCATCTAAAAACATAACTAGAAAGCAAAAATATCACATTTGGGCATGTAATTTGTGATGATGAATCATACAATCGTGCAAGTTCTCGTCACAAAACCAATTGTTCTTTTTCCGTAGTTATTAATGTGCAAGCTTTTGAATTGCTATTTACAGCAGTAATATTTATTGGTATTACTACTTGCCAATAGCCCTTATTTCTAACTACTATCAGAGGCTTTAATACGAGACACAATAAACTGATTACATTACCGTTTTCTTCCTTTAAAATCCATGTTCAAGTTTTTCTCCTGCAGCATTTTTGAATATGATCATGTTGTTAATAACATTCTTATATTCCAGGCAGATTTTGCAACTTCTGCTGTAGACTTTTTGCACAGAGTTGGGCGCACTGGTAGGGCCGGCCAGTATGGACTTGTCACTAGTCTTTACACAAAATCTAACAGTGATCTGGTAGCTGCAGTTCGTCGCGCAGGAGAACTTGATCAGTCTGTGGTAAGTTCTCAAACTTGTAAAACTGGTACAAGATGCTTTTGTGGGCATATATATTTTAGAGTAGTATCAGTTTATTCCCTCAAATTAAATCTTAATATGCATTTAGTTATTCAGATTATAAAACGTATTTTTAATCCTCTAACTTTGATAAAAGAGGCCAATTAAAGACAAATAACATTATTTTACAAATTTTTCTATTTAAATATTATTTTTTCCCTCACAAGTGACAATTAATATGAAAAAAATTCACAAAATATTTTATTTTAATATTTGCTTGTTGTCACAATTTTTAATTTAATATTTTATTGATTTGTATTATTTTTTTAAACAAAAAATATGTATTTAAGTAATTTTTTTGTTAGAATATCACTATTATTTATAATCTTAAATAATTTCATATTAAATTTTACTTTTGATTCGTGTTTTATCATGTTTTAATCTCTTGATAGGAAAAATAATATTTTTAATAGAAAAATTATTAAAATAATATAATTTATCTTTAATTGATCAATTTTTTCAAAGTTAATGACTAAAAAACACATTTTATAATCAAATGCATACTAGGGTTTAATATGAGAGACTTAACTGACACTAACTTCAAAATATGGGAGACTTCTACAACTCCTCTTCCTTTATTTTATTCTTCTAAATTTTCAATGTAAAACCATGCAATTGGGGTTACTCATGGCTTGATATACGGGCTGCGTTACAAGATGTCAAAGAGTTTCAATTGATGAATTACATGTGTAGAGAAGGCAAAATAATGTATGATAAGAATTATAACAGTATACAAAGATTTAAGTAGTTTAATTGTTTATTGTAAAAGGACTGTCTATTGGCGACAATACGCTAGGGAAAATTTACTTGTATTTAAATAGATAGTACAAACACCAATATCTAAAAAATAATCGGACACAAAAACATACATAACAAATAGTCAAATCTTGCTAAAGAAAGACAATAATAAGTTACGGAAACATACACCAAAACAAAAGTTACCTAAACAACATACACCATCTGGTTGCCAATGAGTTATAACTTTATTTTCCTTCTGCTGTAGGAGGCAGCATTTAGCAGGAAAAGAAGTTTCCGGAATAAGCTTAAGAAGAAAGGTATGAATTACTTTCGCTATGCAGCTGCTAGATACTAGATATCCAAGATTTAAAATTCTTACTAAGGAAATGCTGCAAAAGGAATATTCCCTTGGATGTTGTCGCAGACTAACTTGTTTCTTTGGATGCTCTCTACTAAGACCTAAAAGATTATTTTATATTTTGGCAGGTTATGGCAAGATCAAAGATACATCTACCATTGAGGATGGTGTTTTAGCTTAAATACTAGCTAGGTGGTGAGAAACGTCACTTCTAAAGAAACATTTATAAATTAATATAATTGTATTACACCAATTTTTTCAATTGTTATGATCTGATATAATCTGTGACCCTTTTTATG
The DNA here is from genome assembly GCA_033030585.1 of Hippophae rhamnoides. Lineage (NCBI taxonomy): Eukaryota > Viridiplantae > Streptophyta > Magnoliopsida > Rosales > Elaeagnaceae > Hippophae > Hippophae rhamnoides. The sequence continues at coordinate 20,122,216 of CM065438.1, read as the reverse complement.
TGGTAGGTGTGAGCATATTTTTTTCAAAACCATTCAACTGACCGAATTCAAGAGTAAATTGGCCATATACTTTATTTTTACATATTGGTTGGTCCGGTGTAGATCCTAAAATTTAGAAAATCAATCTAGTCAAGTCAGTTAGATGTTTTTATTTTATAAATATTTTATGAAATCAACAAAAAATGAATCTATCTACTTATATTATAAATGCATTTTAATTTTTAATTTTGTTATATATATACACATTAATATAATTGGAACTCTTAATATTTCCCATTTTACTAAATTCTAATTTCCCAAATCTAATTATGCAAGATAAACATTTTTTTTTCCTTTTCGGGAGAATGAGATAAACTTATTCCCATACATGGATTGCTTAAGTTTGTAAACTCTTTGCTTTTGGCCTTTTACCATGAGCTCTTCTGGTTGAATCATGCAAGATAGTTGTTAAGAGAGACTATCTTTACGTCCATTTGTCAAATCTCGTGATTAAGAACTGCAATAATGGACACGAATATTCTAATAGATTTTAGCATTGCTATGGAAGAAAGTCTCCTCATAGTCAATTATCTCATTTGGATTAATATATCATGCCACTAGTCGTGCTTTGAAAAAGGAGAGCTATAAGATACATTGTTGTTTCTCATATTTGAAGCTATGCATTTATGAAAAAGGAGAGCTATAATATTCATGTAATACGGTAGCACTTGGGGATCTCAATCGCATAAGTAATATAGAAAATACTTATCAATAGTAAAAAAAGAAACATGTATTCAAAAACTAATTCACCCTGGTTATTTCAAACGCCCAATAGCACACACTGCATGCAAGGGTCGTATAGGTCATCCAAATTATGAAAAATATTAATATCAGGGGTTACTTTAGTAATACTATTAATTTTATTTTTAATGTTCTTTTTTATCCATATTTTTTATATAGTATTTTAATGTTATCTTTATTTAAATAAAGACATCATTGATATAATTTTTCATTTAATTGAAGATTTTTTACATATATAATAATACGCGTGCGATATTCAGATGATATTTTTGGAGAAAGTATCATCTGAATATCGTTTAATTAATTGATTATTCAAAAATGTTCTTTGAATTCGTACATGTATTATTATACATTTGAAAAATCTCTACGTAAATGACAAACTTCATCAAACTAATATCTTCTTAAAGTTGGATACCATTAAGATATTATGTAAAAAATATGGATAAAAAAATACTAAACCATCTTACTTTTAAGACAACAAACTTCATTTTTGTATCACAATCTAAGTTTTGTTAATCATGGACCAACTAATTATTCATTTTATGCAAAGATTTTTTTTTAAAAAACTTACATTACATTTCCTTTAAACTACATCATTCTTCTACCCATATATATTGGGTTGTAATATTTATTTTTTTAAAATATATTCAATGGAAAAGATTAATCAAATCCTTATATATTATATATAAAAATTTAAATAACATATAAAATAATTTTAAACAATTTTTATTTTATTTTAAAAGAATGACAAATTTTATCATTTATTTTTATTTTAAATATCGACTCAAATTTTAGAATTAATTTTTATCCCAACATTTAGCGTAACTTTTACCTTAATTGTATTTTTCTATTATTCTTATTTTTGTAGGTTTCTTTGCATATTAACTTAACTTTAAGTAATTGGTAATTATATTATTACAAAATAAATTATTAATATTATAAGAATATTTTATTAATGATAATTTTATTTAAAAGTAATGATACTAAGATGGAATTAATATTAGAGAAAAAATAAATATCTTATATATTTTTATTATGATAATAACAAAAATTATTATGACAGTATCATTACCTTAAAATATCAATACTCATTTCATTTTAAAGTAGTAAAAGTTAAAACTATATTTAATATCCTTTCTTGTAAGCAACTTTTTCATCAAATTGCACTCTCAATTAAGTTTTTTATTCGTATTTTTTCCCATTATTTTTCTTCATATCAATTTAATTGTATTTGTAAAAAATTACTCATCATTTTTCAAAATGAAAAAGGCTAGTTTTGGTTGCTTGTTGGCTCATTAATGTGGTTAGTGTCTTGGCGAGCAATTACAACTATTTCAAGGTGATTGGCAAAAGCTCAATAAGGTGGTCGACAAGACTTTCAAAAATTGAAACTTTTTATATAAATACCCCAAGTTTTGCTCAATTAGAGAATACGATGAAACTCTTACATTTTATAAACTCAAGTTTTGTGAACATTGGTTCCTATAGTTTCATATTAGTGATACGTTAAATGTGGTTCTATATCAATGATACATCGAGTAATTTCTTAAAAAAACTTGTTTTATGATAGGATTTAATTAAAAATGAATTAAACACCAAGACATAGTTTGTATCTAAGTTCATATGCATAGGAGTTATCATACCTAGGTTATTCACTTATATGAGCAATTGGTGATTATGTCACATTACATGGTGGTGGAGATCTAAAGGAGTGCTTGATCCATTTAGATCTTAGTTGTTGTGTAGACAACTTTGGCATAATTTAGCTTGGTGCTCCAATTGATACAAGCTTAGGTAGCTTAAGCTCAGATGAGAATGGTACTAAGTTTGTATTTTTTTTAGTTGTGAAATATTGATTTTCTTATTGTAGTGAATTTCTTATTACCAGAGGTTGCTAGTGCAAGTTTTGTAGTCCTTTGTGTCTTTGTTGGCTTTCTATGTGTAAAACACGGAGTTTGTTTATTTTACTCAATGTTTTCTACCCTCTCCCGTGTAAGGTTGGTTACAGTTGATCAGTAATGCATATAGGTACATTGTGTTTGAAAGCATGTTATATACATATCACATGGTTAGTTTCTTAGTATGCATACTAGGTTGTGAGTGATAGTTTTCATTTCATTTCAGGTGTAAGTATTTATAAAAATTACTCGACAAATTTTAGAAACGACAAATTCAAATTTTTTGGCAAGTCTACTAGGCCCTCGTCGGACCCCAACGAGGACCCTCGATGAGGCCTTGGTGAGGTTGATCATTAGTGCTTGGTTATTTCTATAAATTCTCATTCTCCCATTACTTAAGCATTGAATCTATATCGAAACATTGACATAATTATCTTTGAAAATTGCTTCTATATCACAAATTATTTTAAGTATATTTCAGTATTTGTGCTACACTTCTGTGAGTATAATAGTGTGCTTGATAATTAAGAGCTTTTGACTATTTTATATATTTTGTGAGAATAACACTGTGAGATTATGTTGGGTAGTATTGGTTAAGTTCCCAAATCAGTGATTGTTTGTGATTCATGGTTAAGTATACTTCCCATGATTGGTTATTTGTGGTTTGTGGTTAAATGTATTCTCCATGATTAGTTGTTCACTTTAATGATTTTTGGTTATTGATCACACTACATTGTATGGTGTTGGTTTTGGAGGAAAGCCGGGTTTATGTATAAGACCAAGTTGTTATGGAGGCAACAAGTAAAGGCATCAATAGACAGTTAGAGTAGAAGTTTCTATTGATAAAGGTATTTGCGTTTATATTTCTATTAAGTCGTGTTTATTTATTGTTAGTGGATTTTTTTACTGTCGAATGATTACTATAAATAACCCAAGGGTTTACCACATAGATAGGGTTTCTATATGGGTTTGTATCATTATATTTGGTGTTGTGCATGCTCTACTGTTTAGCTAGTACAATCTAAGTTTAAATTATGTATGTTTCAATACGGTGAAGTTTAAACTCTGATTATAAAGCTTTTATTATTCACTACTTGCTTTCTATTTACTAAACAATATCTTTTACTTTTAAAGTATTTTTCCTACTTGCGATTATTATTTACTATTATTATTATCTGTTAAGTGTTTACCTTTTCAATGTGTGTGAGTTAGGTATAAGTTTTTAAGAAGTCAATTTCTCCTTATCCTCGTTGTGTACCGGGTCTTAAACTCTTTCAATTGGTATTAGAGGCAATACACCTTTTGGACGTATCCAACTAAAATATTTCTTGACTGTTATCTCTAAATCTATGATTAAATAGATGAGAAAGGAAAGCAATGAGTCAAAGTGAAATCGTAAGGGGTTATATGCTATCATCAGGATTGTCATGCCTAATGAATATAGAAGAATTCAAAGCTACACAACCTCTAAGAAAGCATGGGATATTCTGGAGACTATGCATAAAGTCACCTTGTAGTTAAGAGATCCATGATATTGAAGTTAAATTGGGACTTTGAACTCTGTATTAAGAACAAGGATGAAATCTTTGACAAGTTCTATGCTAATTTTTGAACATTGTCAATTGTTCTTACAATTTGGGAAGATTGATTAGCGAAGAGAAGTAAATTGAGAAAATAATCGCTCATCTCTCTCACTGGTTTCATTCCAAAGTAATGGTGATCGAATCCATGTACAATCTTGGTGAACTCACCGTAAAAGAGTTGGTTGGTGACTTAAAAGTCTTCAAACTTTATCACCTTTTACATAGAAAAAACAAAATTATTGCTAAAAAGGTGAGAGCATTACACTCAAGACTATCAAAGGGAGTGATTCCAGCAAAGAAGCAAACACTGTTATTTTAAATAATGATGATTCCAGCCCCAATGAAGAAGAAATGGAATTACTCGTCAAAAAGTTCATAAGATTGTTTCGAAAAAAAGAAACACTTTTCTGGTGAAGTCAAAAGAAAAAAGTTTAAGTATTAAAGGCTCGAAATCAGTAAAGATTTATGAAGAATCAAAGAATAAGGCTAAGAAACCTAGTAGAATCCATGTCATCAAAATCAAGTGATTTAAGTTTGGAAGGCCTAGTCATACTGCTACAAATTGTTTTTCTAAACAAAAACACATGAACAAACGTTCAATGAAAGCTGAGGATACTATTTTGGATAGTACCAGTAGTAATAATGGGGATGATACTAACTTTTGGCCTTCATGGCTTCAAGTACTATCATAGATCCTCTGAATACTACCTCATATGTTCAAGAGGTAATTATAGAAGATGATGAAGATGAGTTGCTCAATTCTTACAATGAGCTCCTGTAAGAGCATATTAAATCTTAAAGGCAAAGAAAAAGGCTTTGGAGAGCCTAGAAGAAAATAAGCATGAGATAAGAACATTAAATATCACTCTTGAGGAAAGGAAGTCTTCAATTGATAGTGAACAAAATGATCTTACTAAAAAATGTGAGGTCATCCAAAAGAGATACATTGATTTGCAAGAAAGTTCAATATGAATCATGAGAAAATGAAAAGTCTTAAGGAACAACTAAAGTGTTCTACATCTTTTAGAGCTACTCTTACAAATGTGAACCTTGATCCCTCATCTGATCAGAATTCTGAAATTTCATAACTGAAGAAGTAGATCATTATGCTTGAAAATTCCTAGGAGTATTTGGCATTTTCTCTTACTTAAAGGGAAGTTAAGGTGGAATATTTGCATGAGTGAATTGGAATCCTCGACAATTCGGTGACTTAACTAGAATATTTTTCTAAGAAAAAGGAAAATTTGATCAAAGCTTTAAAGGATAAGCTCAATGTGAGTGAGAAGGAACTCGTTCAATCTTCCTATGTAGTTAACAAATTGATGATTAGTTTATACTTCTTACTGTCTAAACTTTCCCTCTAATTAAACCTAACAAGGATCAATTGAAAATGTTTCCTATATGATCTCGAGGATAGGATCAAGGCTTAACTAATGACTCTCCCATCAGGATCCCTGATAATTTGAGAGGGAGTCTACAACAAATTTACTAAAACAATTTACTCCATTAAAAAAACTTCTAATTTGAGAGCTAAAATTACTACTTTCTCTCAAATGAAAAGATAACCAAAACCCTAAAAAAACACGCATATGTATATAGGTCTATTCTCTAAAAAAACAAAAGAAAGAAAGAAAGAATAGTATAACTAAATATTATAACCCTAAGTTCTTCAAAGTAGTGATGTGGTTATTACAATAAAAATAGGAATAACCCCTTGAAGTCAATGCATTTTCATTCATCTTTAGGCATATATTTGATATTTTTGCTTATTTATTTTGATTGAAGCATGAGATATTGATATGATATATTCATAAATCCTAGTATTTGATTTCTTTCATGAGATCCGAGTCTTTGATTATGAGTTGAAAAGATATTAAAACATAAGAAGTCTTGTTTATTTTAATTTTAATTTTGTTATTTTTAGTTTTATTTATTATTTTTCCATGTTAATATTTTTATTTTTATTTTTGTGTATGTGAGGATGTTTGTGAGTATCATCACTAAAACCCCTCAAGAGACTTAAACTCATCTACTATGGCCATCTTAGGGTTTAAAGCCTTGTTGCTTACGCTAAATGCAACCATAGCAATCTACATAAATGATTCAGGTAAGTACAGTTTGATTTACATATTTTTGATTTTTTAGTTTTAAATTGCTTTACTTGCTATAAGTTCTTAAAAAATATTCACATTTCATGATTTTAATATAATTAATTGTAATAAATAGATTTTATTATTGCATATTTACTTCAATATTTATACAAATCTATATGTTCGAAACGAGTATATTTTGTAGTATTTTAAGTATTTTAGCTTCAAAAATGATAAATTTAACAACATAAAAAGAACAACACTTAGCACTTATTTTGCATTCTATGAGCTTAAAAAATTAAGATAAATAAGTCTTACATCAAGAACCAACCTTTTTATAAGGTGCACAAGTCAAAATTTGAGAAAATTAAAGTATGATGTTGCGAAGAAAATAGTGTGTCATAGGGTACGCTATTTGGGATGAATTACTATGCACATTGAGTTTTGTGTACCTTGTATGGAGTAGGTTATGTCCCGACAATACCTTCTTAGGTTGAATAACGAACCTTGTGCCATGACGTACGGACATTAATTTGACTCAAGCCCTCTATGCATGTACTTTCTTATAAATAAACAATAGGACATTAGGTTTTAGATACATAGAACAAAGTTTTATATATTTTTCTTTATAGCCGTCGGTTTATTTTGTATGTGATCGATTATTACAATAAAAATTTAGTTTTGTTGTTATATTTGTATAAATTATTTAGATGAATATTTTTAATATTTAATAAATACAGATTATTTATTTATTCAATATTCATTACAAAATTTGTTTATGATTAATTTATTGATAATTTATTTTTCATTATAAATTTAAAATATGATAATAAGGTTTCAAAATATCATCTAAATTAATTTTGATAGCTTGAAAAAGAGTTTAAGTTGGTGACCCAAACAAAGGCATTGAAATAAATAGTTTATTATTTCCTTAGACATTAAACATAATTTAATCGGTTAATTAATGATCCGACCGAAGACATTAATTGGTTTAATTATGAAAGAAAAATGATCTTGACCGAATACATTTTTCATAATTAAAAGGGAAAATTATGATTTTATACTTAATTAACCTAAATATTTCTAGATAATCATGGTTAATTTGTTAAATATTTTCATTAATTTTTCGTTGATTATAAATTTTATATTTGTCTTGAATTTATTTGAGTTAAATCTATTATTTTTAATTTTTCTTTATTAATTTAAAATTTTTAAAAATTCATTCATTGTGATGGAACATTCGAGGCCTATTCGGCCGCTTAACTTGAAAATTGTTTTTAAATCATAAATAAAAAACATTCCCAACAACTTTAAAAACATAATTAACTGTTTGGCCATTATTAAAAAAAAATTGTTTACAAAAATTTTAAAAAATATATAACTATCATTGTGTTTGTATTTTTTTTTAAATTTTAATCTAAAATTAGTCTTCTAATATAATTTAAATCATTTATTCTTTTTTATAATAATTAAAATATTAAAAAATATTTCAAATTAATAAATTTGTTAAGTAAAAAAGTATCAACATATATAAAATATGGAATTATTTTTAGATATAAGAAGTTAAGAAAAAAATACAATGAAATAACTTCTGTATTAGGTTTTGATTTGATTTGAATTTGAATTTTTTTTAAACATCACTTATATATTAAAATTAATTATATTTGCAATATTTTTCTTGAAAAATATTAAATATGAGAAAAACAACAAACATAAATGGATATAAAATAATTATCTAATTATATGGATTTTTTAATTTTTTTTATAGAAATGAAATAATGAAGCAATTGCATGATTACTTACTAATAAAGACTAACTATATTGTGACTATGGACTAATCAGGTTGATTTAAGAATTTTATTGAATTAATTGTGTGACTATTTTTATTATTATTACAACAAAATATATGAATTGTTTATTTTCAATTTTTTATTTTTTAAAAAATAATAACTTAAAAATAATTAACAAATAATTATTTATTTTGAAAAGTAATTTTTTGTTTTCAAAAACTTATAAAAATAAAATTTTTAATAATGCGGCCAAACAGGTTATTAAGTTTTATTTTTGTAGTTGTTTTTAACATAATTAAAAAATTATTTAAAGCAACATACTTACTCTTCTTATTCATTAAATATCAAGTATTGAGTCTAACATATCATTGGATATAGTAAGTTCGAAAAAATAATAAAAACAACTTAAATAAAGATGCAAATAATTAAGAAACAAAAGAAAATAAGGATAATAGTACGTCAATAAAATTTAATACAAGAAATAAACAAACAATAAGAAAAATTAAAAACAATAATTCAAATAACGACACAAACAAGCATGAACCTAAAATATTTCACAATAAGTTACAACCACAAAATTTTAACAAATATTTACATCTTATAAAAAATCAGGATCATCTCGTATAGATGCAGTTTGTGTGAGGCATGTCCTAAATCCTCTTTGTGTTGCTTTTAGTTGTTGCATATATTTGAGTTTTGTTGCAGGCATGTCGCACATTTAATATTAGCATAAAGGTATGTACAACTTATTTATATAGGGTTTGCACGTATACGTGTAAAAGTAATTGATTTTGAAAATAAAATATAATTAATTTGATAGTTCAATTTATTTGTAACCTTAACCAGGTTACTCAATGACTTCAAGTGAATCTCACCGAGATTCCTTGGACGCATTCAATTTCAAAATAACATCATTGTTAGTGATGGTTTAAATTATTTATTTTTGCCATCAATTTTACGATAAGTTTTAAACTGTATTTCTAACAATATCACACATAATCTTTTCAAGGTATAGTTTAAAAACTCGTGTTTTATGACGATGTACGTCTATCTTAATATAGTAAATATTCTAGTAAATTTTGTTCAAAGTTTTACAAGAAGCGACTACACATTTACGTTCACATAGGTGAGTCTATCAAGAGTATTTTTGTAACTATGTATTTCACTCCACGTAAAGTATAAAACTCATTAAGAGTTAATACTTAACTCATCTTTATGTTGCTCCAAGATTTCATGCTTCTAATAATATGGAATAGAACTTCAAATAACATGATTCATCTTATATCACTTCATTACTTGTAATTACCCATTGAACTTATTTCTTTGGATATCTAGTCTATAAGTTGGGTTATCATCATGAGTGAGTCATCACTCTAAAAGCTTTAGTCCCATTTCTTTCGAGGTTTTGAAAACCTTATCCTAAGCTAGTTCTTTCATCAAAGGATCAATCAAGTTATTATCAGTACATATATGATCCACTCTTACAATTCTTGTAAAGAGAAATTCTTTAATAGTATAATGCTTACAATGTATTTGTCGTCTCTTGCCATTTTAATAACGATTAATCTTTACAATAGTTGCAGAATCATAATGGATCAAGACAACTAACTAGAATCGATCTTTCACATAAAGGGATCTTAGCTAACAGACTTCTTAATGAGCCTGCTTTCTTATTAACAGTAGCTAATGCTATCGTCTCAGACTCCATCGTAGATTAAGCCAAAATAGTATGTTTCTTAGACTTCCAAGAAATAGCTCAACCAACTAAGCAAAATATATAGTCCCTAGTTGTTGGAGACTTTTGAAAGGATGCTCCAATCAGCATCAATGTAACTTCTAGGATAACGGAAAACCTCTGATAATGTAATCCAAGATTTATAATCATTTTTAGGTACGCCATGACTCTTTTAATAGCATTCTAATTCTCTTTACTAGTCTACTTATAAACCTATATAGTAATGCCATTACATAAGCTACGTCTGGCCTAGTGTAATCAATAGCATAACGTAAGCTACCAATAATACTTGCATACTCAATTTGTCCAATATCATATCCAGTGTTCTTAAACTTCACAATAGGATCATAAGAAGTACATGTAAGTTTGTAGTTAAAGTAATTATCTTTCTTTAAAATATTCTTAATATAATGAGATTGATCAAAAGACAGTCCATTTTCAGACCTAATAACATTCATTTCAAGGATTACACTTGCTTCTTTGAGATCTTTCATATCAAAATTAGCACACAACAAATTTTTCACATTATTCACAACATAAATTTTGAACCAAAAATAAGCAAGTCATCCACATACATACATATAATAGTGCAAATTTTATTTTCAGACTTATTATAAATACATTTATTAATTTCATTCATTTTGAAACTATGTAAAATAACAAGATTATTAAATATTTCATGACATTTCTGAGGTACTTGTTTTAAACTATACAGATATTTATCTAATTTGCAAACTTTGTTTTCTTGACCAGGGACAATAAAACCTTCAAGTTGGTTCATGTAAGCCTCTTCTTTTAAATCACCATTTAGAAAAGCATTTTTCACATCCATTTGATGCACAATAAGATCATGAATAGCAGTAAGAGAAAATAACACCATTTATCGAGGTTATTCTAGTGATAGATAAAAAAGTATCAAAGAAATCTACATTTTCTATTTACTTATACTCTTTTGCTACAAGACAAGCCTTGCATTTTTCAACACTATCATCAGGTTTCAATTTCTTTTTAAATAGCCATCTACAACCTATTGCCTTACAATGTAGGGGTAAGTCAACCAAATTCTATGTTTATTTTACGTAAGAGAGTCACTTTCAACATTGGTGGCTTCTTCCAGTAGTTGGCATCTAAATAAGATAAGGCTTTTTAAAAAGTTAAGAGATATTCCTCTAAGGTATAAGCATAAAAGTCAGACCCATAAACTTTTGTGGTTCGAATTTTTTTATTTCTCCTAAGTTCAAATATAATTCATCATTTAGTTCATTAGTTCTAATTATAGGAAAATCAATAAAAGTCAAGCCCTTCACTATTCTTCAATTTAAAAGGAAATCTATATTCAAAAAAGTCAGTATCATTTGATTATATAATAACGTGATCATTCAAGTCAAAGAATCTATAAGTTTAACTATTCACAGCATATCTAATAAACATACATTCATGAGCTCTACTAGAAAATTTATTTCTTTTAGGATATGAATATAGGCCAAACATCTTTGAGTTTTAATATTGGATAAGTTAGGTTTATTATTTTACAAAATTTTATATGAAAAGTTTTATTTGTAGATTTATAAACTCTATTAAGCATATAACAAATAGTTAATAAAATTTCTCCCACTAATAAGAAGCAACACTATAGATTAGTACATTAACAACAATTGATTCAGTAAAGTTATTTTTTCTTCCAGCTTTGATATTCATTACAAGGGAATAAGGTGCAGTTTTTCACAAATGATTCCATGAGTTTTATAAAAATCATTGAAAATACTTTAATCATATTCAATGTCTCTATCACTTAAAAATATTTTTTATTTTTTTATTAAATTGGTTTTCAGTTTCAGTTAAAAATATTTTAAGCATGTTAAATGCTTCACTTTTATTTCTCATTAAATATACAAAAATATAGTCAAAGGAGTCAACAATAAAAGTAATAAAATAATATTTTCCATTTCTATTTAAAACACCATCTAGTTCAAAAATATGAGAGTGAATTAATTAAAATCGTTCAAATTCACTAACTATTGATTTATGTGAGGTTTTTATAATTTTAACTTCATTATAAAATTCACATTTTTCAAAATCATTTAAAAATATATTAGGAATAAAGTTTATGCTACTCATATTCTTAATTATGCGTTTATTAACGTGAAAAGGTCTATCATATCAAGTATTAAAAAAATATATGTAAGCAAAAGAAGAAGTTTTATTCATTTTAACATTCAATTTAAACATACAATTAGTGATATAACATTTCCTAACAAAATTATTATTTTTAATAATCGTATACAAATCAACCTCTATTGTTTGAGTAAACCCAACCTTATTTAGAAGATAGCCCGAGATTAAGTTCTTCCTTATCTATGGAATATGCAAAACATCCTTCAGGATGATCATCTTTCCAAAGGTGAACTTTAAATCCACCTCACTAGTATCAGAAACTATAGTAGAGTGAAAATCACCCAATAACACTTTCTTGTCCTCGATCTCAGAATAGGACTTGAAAAAATCATACCCATAGCAATAAGTTGGTTTTTGATAAGGTTCACTTATAGAATGGAACAAGGCCTATTCCGATAGTTTCTAGCCAAGTGACCAGGCTTGTTACAATTATAACACATAAATGTATCATTTCGTCCGCTTCTTGTTTGGGGTTGAGGTTTATTCCATGGAGGATTTATGTTACGATTTTGATTATTATGGTTCTGGTTGGTATTACGATTCTAATTCTTCATGTTCCTCCTTTTGGGTTTCAAAATCACAAAGGAATATTTTTTTAGCTTCATCTATTTTGTCTTGTTTTCAGGCTTCTTTCTCAATACAAAGATGGGTAATAAGACTTTTTAGAGAAAACTCCTTAATTTTGTGCCTAAGAAAAATTTTAAATTCTTTCCATACAGGGGTAATTTATCAATCATAACAATATTTTGAAATTGTTCATCCAAAAACATTTTCAAAAATTATTTTATGTGTTATCTTTTACAATTCATGTTACCAAGCTTCTACAAATTTGTCGTCAATCTTTTGAGATGCATCCAAAATTTCTTTAGCAGACTTATCAGATTTATAATAATCATACAAATTATCAGCCAAATCATTAAGAATAAATTTTGTACACAGGAAGTCATCTTCTACCCAATATTGATAATCATTAGTTTGAGTTTCAATAAGTTCAACAGACAATTTAGGTTTAACAGTATTTAAAATTAAACGACCTTCTTCATGGTAATTAAAAATAATATTTTTTTATCTCAATCTTTTAAATACACCCTCTAAAAAGGAAGGGTTTGTCTTATTAACAATAGTAATTTCATCAAACATGTCAGATTACAAGGTTTTAAAATTGTTGATGCACAAGTAATAAAAGAGAAAACAAAGTTGCCAAAGTTACTGTTTGAGTTGAGTCTCAGACTAGTCATCTTTCTTTAAGACGTTTCGTAGCTTTGTTCATTTTGCAAGCAATTCTCACTTAAGTTGTCATCAAGATAAAACAATCTAAAATCTGACTTTATCTTAGACTTTTAATGAAATGTTGAAGATCGAAATTCTACACATTCTAAAACTAAGTTGCTCGGAATCAAAAGACAAAGAAAAACTAGAAGATATTTTTAAGAGGGCTAAGAGGAATATTTTGAAATTTATGAGAGTTACAAATTTGTTATATCAATTAGTGACTTAACTACCTCTATTGATAGAGGAAAAATGGAGCAATTTTCTTATTTTTAATGGTAAAAAAATCTCAATGATTTTTTTTTAATTTATGAGTCGTGGGAGAGAAATAAGATGAAGGATGGCCAATTTATTTATGAGTTGCTATATTTATGTTAAAATCATCATTTTTGCGTTGATATAAAATTAAAAAATAGCTTCAAATAATATTTGTATTGAACTTATCATTTTAAATTGTCCATTATTTTTTTTTAATTTTTTTAACTTTAGCTTTTTTGTTTTTTCCTTAATTTATTTTCTTCTACTCTAAATTCAAATTCGTCCATCCTAAATTTCAATTTATAAATCTCATTCCTAATTTTCTCTTTTTATATTTTCTTCCTCAAATTTTTTTTCTCACATTAATGTTATTCGAAATAGATAGTTAAAATTTAAATAAATTGTTTTCTTTTTAAAAAAAGAAAGATTAATAATATGTGAATTTGGGATAAAAATACATATAAACACAAATGAATAAGAAAAATAGACATGATCACACAACATGGTACAATTACAATTTTACTCCTAGCCTATATTTACTCTTGTTTTTTTTCCTAAATGTCAAAACATTTAATAAAATAAAATGTAATGTTCTTAAACTAAAATGGTTAAAAAAATTAAAAATGAGATTATCAACTATTAATTAAAGATATTAACGTTTTATAAGAGATAGCCAGTTAGGTGGCGTGTGCAATGGAAGTGATTCTCATCGGTTAGTTTTTATTCATTTTTATTTAGTTTTTGGGTGTTTATAGTTATACTAGGTTTAGCATTTATATTATTTAAAGTCCCATCAAAGTGATGATAAATGTGATGTTAATTAAATTCACTAACCCCACGTTTGGTTGGAGTAAATGGAATGGAATCAGAATTGATTCCTTCCATTTTGTGTGTTTGGTTGGACAGAATGGAGGGCGGAATGGAATCTGATTACTAAAAGAGAAGGAATCACAATTCCTTCTCTCACCTTTGGTAATCATTATTCCATTCCCATCTAAACATTTTTTTCCAATTTTACCCTCACCTAAAATATAACCTTAAATTCAAATTCCAAATTCTCAAACCCAAAATTCCAAAACCCTAAACCCTAAACCCAAAATTTCAAAACCCTAAATCCAAATCCTAAAACCTAAACCCCAAATCCCTAAACCCTAAAACCCTAAACTTTAAAACATAAATCCCAAAACCCTAAACACATAAATCCCAAATCCACTAATCCCTAAATCCCAAATTCCAAATCCTAAAACCCTAAATCCTAAACCCAAATCCCTAAACGCCAAATCCCTAAACCATAAACCTCAAATCCCAAATCTCTAAACCCTTAAACCTTAAAACATAAATCCCAAAACCCAAAACCCTAAAACATAAATCCCAAAATCCTAAACCCCAAATTCCAAATCCTAAAACCTTAAACCCCAAATTCCTAAACCCTAAATCTAAAACCCTAAACCCCAAAATCTCCAAATCTCTAAACCCTAAACCCTAAACCTTAAAACATAAATCCCAAAACCCAAAACCCTAAACCCCAAATTCCAAATCCTAAAACCATAAACCCTAAACCTTAAACCTTAAAACCCTAAAACCCTAAACCCTAAATCCAAAATTCTAAAACCCTAAACTATTTTTAGAAAAATAATAATTTTAACCCTAAACCTTAACCTATAAATATAACCCCAAATCCTAAATCCCTAAACCCTAAATCACACATCCCAAACTTCAAAACCCTAAACCCTATTTAGAAAAATAATAATTTTAATAATATATTTCTTTTTAATTAAGTAATAATTATTTAGAAAAATAATGATTTCAATAATGTATTTTTTCTGACGAAAAAATAGTAATTAAATGACATTATTTGAACTTTACAGCATATAGGGGTATTAAGGTCATTTACAGCTTTTTTAATTCCATTCCAGTGGTAAACCAAACACTATAATCCTGATTTTGAGCTTGATTCCAGTGGTCAAACCAAACAAAATTGTTTCCTTTCCATTCCATTCCATTCCGATTCCGATTCCGATTCCGATTCCATTCCACGAACCAAACGCCACCTAAATGTATTTACAAGGTACATTACACTGAAGATTAATACATGTATAAATATAGAAAAAAAGAATCTGCTTTTCCTAAAAGTGATTTTAAGAAAAGTATATTAGTTGCATACAACTAATATACAGCTTATAAAGTATATTAGTTGCATACAACTAATATACCATTTAATGATTTATTAACACTCCCCCTCAAGTTGGCGCGTAGATATCAATCATGCCCAACTTACTTAGTGAGACATATAATGACTTCTTGGAGACTCATTTGGTAAGCATATCTGCAAGTTGCTCTTCTGTGGGAACAAAAGGAAAACTAATAAGTTTGGCATCTAACTTCTCTTTTATAAAGTGACGATCAACCTCTACATGCTTAGTGCGATCATGTTGTACTGGATTTTGTGATATATCAATGGCTGCCCGATTGTCACAATACATCTGCATAGTATTTTTGAGTTCGAAACCCAAATCTAATAACAAAGTTCTTATCCACAGCAATTCACAAACCCCATGAGCCATACCTCTATATTCTGCCTCAGCACTAGATCGTGCCACCACTTTCTGCTTCTTACTTTTCCATGTAACCAAATTTCCTCCCACAAAGGTGAAATAACCCGATGTTGACTTTCTATCTGTAATACTTCCTGCCCAATCTGCATCTGTGAATCCACATACTTCAAAAGAATTGTTGTGTTTAGAGAACATTACTCCTCTTTCTGGAGTCGATTTCAAATACCTTAAAATTCTCAAAACAGCATTCATATGGTTCTCACTTGGATTGTGCATGAACTGACTCACCACACTTACTGCATATGCAACATCTGGTCTAGTATGAGCTAAGTAAATTAAACGTCCAACCAATCTCTGATAGCGGGCTCGATTAGTTGGTATCTGATCTGGATACTCTACTAAACAATGGTTTTGCTCAATAGGAGTGTTAATAGCTTTGCAATCCAACATACTTGTCTCTGTTAGCATATCAATAATGTACTTCCTTTGACACAGATATATTCCTTCTCTTCCTCTGACTACCTCAATTCCAAAGAAGTACTTTAGTTCACCTAAGTCCTTCATTTCGAATTCAGAGGCTAGTTGTCTTTGTAATTTATCCATCTCAATAGTATCATCACCAGTGATTACCATATCATCAACATAAATGATTAGGGCTGTTACCTTCCCTCGTTTATGTTTGAGAAATAGAGTGTGATCTGAATTACTCTGTCTGTAACCAACCTTTTGCATGAACTGTGAAAACCTTCCAACCCAGGCTCGAGGGGATTGCTTGAGGCCATACAAAGACTTCCTCAATTTGCATAAAAAATTACCAGGAGAATCAACTACATACCCATGTGGAAGACTCATGTACACCTCATCGACTAATTCTCCATGAAGAAATGCATTCTTGACATCAAACTGCCGAAGTGGCCAGTTTAGGTTAGCAGCAAGTGAGAGCAGAACCCGAATCATGTTCATTTTGGCAACAGGAGCAAAAGTCTCATCGTAGTCTACACTATACGTTTGAGTAAACCCTTTTGCTACAAGACGAGCTTTATACCGATTTACGGATCCATCACCATTATGTTTTATAGTAAACACCCATCGATAACCAACTGCCTTTTTTCCTTGTGGTGGTGACACAAGTTGCCAAGTATCGTTCTTCTTTAATGCATCCATCTCTTCATCCATTGCCTTCCTCCATATTGGATCTCCCAACGCATCCTGCACTTTGTTAGGTACTGATACACCAGATATTTGATTCACAAATGATTTGTATGACTTGGATAATATTTTAGTGGACATGAAATTGGCTACTGGGTATTTTGATTTTGCATGAATATTTGGTTCATACCTTTTGGCTGGTTGACCTCGAGTAGACCTATTTGGTAACACATACTGTCCAACATTAGACTCGATGTTATTAGTATCAATAGGTATACATACCTCAGATGAGTGACCTTCAGTACCAGGGAGTTGTTGATCAAGGGTAGGAGTAATGCCTGAGGGTACAGTTCTGTCTTCAATGTCATTTGTTGTAAGTGAATTTGGTGCTTGAATACTTGAAGCATCTATTTCTGCAATGACTGGATTCAATGAATTAGAAGTCTCATCTGGTCTCATTGAAACATTAGTTGGTGACTCACCTAATGCCTCCCCCTCACCATGATATAGTTCTTCGAAATATGTATTCTCCCCCTAACGAGCAGTATCAGGTGAGAAAAAATAACTCATGTCCTCAAAGAAGGTAACATCCATAGTAGCATAATACTTTCTGGTTGGTGGATGAAAGCACTTGTACCCTTTTTGATAACTTCCATAACCAACAAACACACATTTAATTGCCCGGGCATCTAATTTAGAACGTTGATTTTTAGGAACATGCACAAAAACAACACAACCAAATACTCGAGTAGGAAGATTATGAAAGGATGATAAGGATACGTAAGATGCGAGAATCTGGAATGGGATTTTTCCGTTAAGGACACTAGACGGGAGACGATTGATGAGATGGGTAGAAGCCTGTACAGCATCACCCCAAAGATATTTTGGCATATAAGCACTAAATAAGAGTGCACGAGCCATATCAAGTAAATGATGATTTTTTCTTTCAGACACTCCATTTTGTTCCGGTGTTTGCGGACAAGTAGTTTGGTGAATAATCCCATGTGTTTTAAATTTTTTTTGAAAAACATGATTAACATATTCCCACCATTGTCAGAACGGAGGATCCGAATGATGCCATTATATTGTGTTTGAACAAAGGTATGAAAATTTTGAAAAACTGAAAAAACTTCATCTTTTGTTCTAAGAAGAGAAATCCACGATAACCCTGTACAGTCATCGATAAATGAAACAAAATATCTCATACCCGATATAGTGGGTTCTTTAGATGGTCCCCAAACATCAGAATGAATTAATTCAAAAGGAATAGTACTTTTATTAGAAATACTATGAGAATAAGTAACACGATGGCTCTTGGCCAAAACACAAGTCTCATAATGCAACACAGTCTCACTAACACCAATAAATAAAGTAGGCATGGTTATTTTCATAAGACTAAAAGACGGATGCTCTAAGCGGCGATGCCACAACCAAATTTCACTTAGCTTATCAGAACTAGAAGTCAATGCAGTGCTTGCCCGTGCTCCTGGTTTCTCCCCTCCGTAGTTCTGATCCAAGCAGAACAATGTGCCCCTCAGATACCCTCGACCAATTATTTCCCTGGTAAGAAGATCCTGAAAAATCACATACATAGGATAAAAGGTTACAAAGCATTTAGACTCAATATTCAACTGTGGGACAGATATTAAGTGATGAGATAAGTCAGGTACATATAAAACATTATGGAGCTGTAAAGATGGAGTGATATGAACTGACCCCTGTCCTAAGACAGAACCATTAGCATTTGTAACATAAGACACTGGTGGGGGAGATAACTCATTAAAATAAGATTTATCATAAGTCATATGATCAGATGCACCACAATCAATAATCCAAGTATTAGACCCAACAGAGTGAGAAACATTTAAGGTCATACCAATCTTACCACGACCGGTATTGTTTGTAGGGATACCTCCACATTCCAAAGGATGATTCTGTTCATAGTAGTCTGGTTCTTGGACAATTTGCACTGCAGCTGCTTTTGCTTTAGAACGAGGCATCTGTTGTCGTTTTGGTTTCAAGTGTGGATATAGTTTCCAACAAGTCTCACGAAGATGCCCATGTTCATTGCAATAAGAGCAGGGAGAACGAGGGCGATTGGTAAAACCTGGTGGAGGGCCCTGCTGATGAAATGGAATTGAATTTTGCTGCTGGAGGAAAGGTGCCTTTGATTTAGCTTGAATGGCTAGGCTTGATACCTCAACATGTGCCTGATGAAGACTCTCTTGCTGAGATTCGTCTTTACGGATGTATGTAAAGGTGGTAGTCAAGCTCGGAGGATCTGACATTCGAAGCAATTCGCCTTTAGCACTATTATGTTTTATATCAAGGCCTCTTAAGAAAGCATGTACTCGTTCAAGCTCCTTCTCCTTCTGGTACCACAGAAGATCTTCTGGATTTTTAATTTTGCATGGGCGTTTCTGGTCAATTTCAGCCCATACATTTTTCAGCTTGGTAAAAAAAAGAGATACTAGTTGCCCATTTTGCTGCATGCCAGTAGCTTTGTACATGAGTTCATGAACTTGAATAAAGTCAAACTCATTTGTATAAATATCGCTTAAGGTATTCCATATACCCTCAGCAGTTTCACATTCCTCCACCATTTGTAATATATCATCAGTGATTTCTCTAAATAGGATTGACATGACAAAGCCATCATCATCTTCCCACCGAGTATAGGCTTCTATATCATCTTGACTAGGAGCCCTGATTGATCCAGATACATGTCCCATCTTATGCATCCCACGAAGATAAACAAACATAACTTTTTTCCATGTTCGAAAATTTGTACCATTAAGTTTAGTACCCTCAAAAGAACCAATTTTTGAACTCTTAACAGAAACTTCAAAATTTGGAACTTCATGAATTCTGGAAACTTGATGTTGTCTTGAATCTTCCATTGAAATAATAATAAAAAGTATATTGTGCAACGGAATAAAAATTTTGGATTTTTTTTTGGCGGGTTGGGCTGATAAATGGGTTGTTTGAATGTTTGGGCTGATGGGCTTGAATTAAGGTTGATAATTAGGAGCAGATGGGCTAGGAGCTGATGGGCTAGGGTTGGGCTGATAATTAGGGCTGATTTTGGCTGATAATTAGGGTTTTAAAAATCTAAAAATTTAAGAAACATAAGAAACAATTTTAAGAAACTGCACACCAGGTTTCGACTGATACCAGCAACTGAAGGGCGAGCTGGTCGGCGACGACGCAGGGGTGTGCAGGTGGCACAAAGTCGACGCCTTGAGGTTGAACAGCAATGGCACCTGAGTGAACGTCGCCTGGGCGCGGGGCTTAAGCGCGCAGTGGTCACGAATGACGGCGTGTGGGCGCGAGGTAATGACGCGTGGCCGAACGCTGTAGCGCTGGCAGCTTACGCTGGTGATGGCGCAGGCTATGCAGGTTGAATCCGCGTAGGGCTTCGCGATGGATGATAAATCTTGAACAACGCGACCGGATTCGGTGGACGACGGATTCGCAATCGCAATGAGCTAAACAGTCATGAGAAGACGACGGCGCTTCTATTCAGAAACTGGTAAAAAAAAATTTCTTTTCTACTCTGATACCAAATTAAATTCACTAAATGTATTTACAAGGTATATTACACTGAAGATTAATACATGTATAAATATAGAAAAAAAGAATCTGCTTTTCTTAAAAGTGCTTTTAAGAAAAGTATATTAGTGCAACTAATATACCATTTGATGATTTATTAACCATGTTTATCTAATGGTTTGAGCTTATATTTTTATTATTTTAAATTTTATATTTAAATCATATATATTATTTAATTAAAAAATAATTATAATCACGTAAATTTATTATATTCGGTAAATTGTGATTCTTAAAGGGTAAATCATGAATTCTGGTCATTGTTGTGCATAGTTCTTAAATGCAAAAAGAAAAAAAAAAGAGTATATGCTTGGTTGATTTTATAAGATATATAGTAAATTCCCTTTTTTTTAGGTAATGAATGTCATTTCACTTTCAAAAATATCATGGGCAGTTTTTTTTATTTATTTAAAGAAAGATTATTACATATATGTTTTTATATTAATAACAAATATCATATAAATAATTATTTAAATATATCAATTTGAATGACTAAAAAGTAGTTGACGCTTAAAAGAGTATATGTCTCTTGAAACTGGTTACTAGCTCTATTTATATATTTACATTCGATCTCGACATAAAAATTAATTGGGCCAAGTGCCACAATGACTGAGCCCAATGGCCAAGCTTACAATTGAAACCCAAAATTGATAATTTTGGGACGACTCCACTGGGGATCGAACCCAGAATCTCTGGTTTCGTAGACCAGCGCCTTATCCATTGGGCCATGGAGTCTTAAGTACATGGTTATTTCTAATAACGTTCATTTTTTTAATTAAAATCAAACGTTCTAGAGGAAGGACGAGACGGACGAATAAAATATCCGATATAATGTAAATTAATTTTAAAAGTCTTATAGATTTTAATAAAAAATTTATAATTATCAAGTTATGTCAAAAAGTTCTATAGATTTCAATAAATATATATATTGATAATTCGACATGTTTTGTTAGCGTAAATAATCATGCGTGAAATACATAACCACATTCTAAGAAATATTTTAAAAATTATAAATTAATAAAAAATTAACAAATTCTTAATCACAATAAATCTCAAATATCAATTGTTAATTTAGGATCAATGTACATCTTTTTTAAAAATTATGTGATTTCTGTCCACTATTTAATAACTATAAGATTTTTGTATAAAGAATTAATTTTGGAAAATATTTAAGTTTTGTTTGGATAACTAAATCCAAAAATTGCAACTAACCTAAGATGAGGGAATGAGTGTCATATAAATAGTATATTCTATATTGTATATATATTGTAAGAAATATGAGTTTTGATTATTTTCGTGGACAAAATATTTATCTGTAAATTTATTTTTAGGCATATTATCAAGTCTATTAAGAAAAACCAAACAAATGTTCGAGTTCTAGATAATTATACTTAAAGTATATTTTTAATAACTACGATACATAGGATTACATTTATGCATTTAATAACACATGCTTATAAATCTGAAATTATTTTTAATGCTAAAATATGGAATAAGATATATTAAAATATATTAGATAAGATATACTCTAAAATAAAATATGCTAAAAGATATTAGATAAGATATACTTTAAATTATAGTGGAAATCTTTAGCATAAAATCTATTTTTAAAAGATATTAGATAAGATATACTCTAAATTATAGTGGAAATCTTTAGCATAAAATCTATTTTTAAAATATATTAGATAAGATATACTCTAAATTATAGTGGAAATCTTTAGCATAAAATCTATTTTTAAAAGATATTAGATAAGATATACTCTAAATTATAGTTGAAATCTTTAGCATAAAATCTATTTTAAAAGAACTCTTCTTTAAATAAGAGTATTCTTAATTAATGAGTATTATTAATACTATTTGAAATAGAAAAAATATTTATCAATCATATATGAGTTTTCTTAATTAATGAGTATTACTAATACTATTTGTAATAAAAAATATATTTATCAATTACATAGGATTAAGGGTTTAAATTTTTCCTATAAATAAAACACATTACTCATTGTTTCAATCAACCACACAAGAAAATTATTCTATTCTTCTTAATTTCTCTTGTTTTACAAATATAAGATCGTAATTCTTTAGGTTTCTTTATTTAGTTAATCTATCAAATATTGGTGTTTATGTTTGATTGATTAATAAGCCTAATTATTTTATGATATTTTGATAATATGCTCTGATGGCTTCTTCTTTATTTTTGTTTTTAAATTGTTAGATCAAATAATTGTTTTTCTCATATCATAATTATTTGATTTGATTATTAATCTTTAAATAAGTTGTTTTTATTGAACTTGTGTTTCATCTTTTTACTCTAAGATTTACTAGTTGATTTGATTTAAGTGGTATATGTTTTGAATCATCTAGTTAGGATTATTCATTATTAAATTTGTTCTAGAACATACACAAACATTTGTGTTTTTTGTGTTAATCTTTTTACAATTAATTTGGGAACGTATCTGATTGGCGAGAAGTTTATTGAAACATTGATCTGAAAACCGATCACACTAATATTAGAAACTGTAAAAATAGAGCAGGAGCTCGTAAGCAAAATATATTGGAACAGTATCTTAGAGATAGTAGCATAAAATCGAGTTTGTACTTGAATATTTTATTTTCA
This sequence comes from Hippophae rhamnoides, assembly GCA_033030585.1. NCBI lineage: Eukaryota > Viridiplantae > Streptophyta > Magnoliopsida > Rosales > Elaeagnaceae > Hippophae > Hippophae rhamnoides. The sequence continues at coordinate 20,098,708 of CM065438.1, read as the reverse complement.
TAGTGAAAAGTTAGATAGTCTGGTAAACCGATGATTTTCCTCTTAGATCATAGTTGTGGTCTAGGTTGTTTCCACTTAAAAATATCGTGTGTTATTATTTTACTTCCGCACATTATTCTTACACACGATTGCATATCTAGTCGCTTTGTTTAAGTTATTAAATTATAAATTGATAAAAATTAAAAATAACTTATTCACTCCATCTAAGTTAATCAGGTCAATAATTTATAAACTATAGTATATTCATAATACATGTTTCATTGTATAATAACTTATAAGGTTTATCTTAATTATTTTACATAAAATTAAGTCGGTTATTGCTACATACAAACCTATTAGGGTAGGTATTAGGCTAATGTCTAATCAATTTAAACTAACAACTTTAAAATAATTTTATATTATATACGTTATATTAAGGAGTTAAATATTTATTTAAAAAAAATTATAAAAAATATTTATAATAAAAATAATATCTTAATAACATTAAATTAGTTTCAATTATACGACGTTCAATATTTAACGGTTCTATATAATCGTACTTTAATTTTAACGACTTTCAATGAAAAATGATATGCTAAATTTTTTTATAGTAAAAATGTATTAAATATACACATAGAATGCTATTTTTATAATTACAAGTTTTAAAAATATTATTTTTATTATTTTAAAAAATTTATTCATGTTACCTACATTTTCAAATGGTTTAATTAACTGTGATTATCATATTATTATATTTATTTTCTATAAGTATATATTGATTTTACGATAATACATATCTAATTAAGTAAAAAATGTGTTTCTTAATAAATTACTCACAATAAGCTTAATAAATGTAATTTTCTTTTTTATTTCAAATATGCTAGATTTAATCTCCAGAGAGACAACAGTTGAACCAACTTTTAATTGACAATATCTATAGTCGGTACTCAGTTATGATTAAGACACATCTTCATTTTGTTACATAAATATAAATACATTTACAAATACAGGGTAGGCTAGAAATGAAACCAAAAGCAGACTTGAAATATGTATGAAACAGGGTTAATAAAAATATATATCTACATGATATTGAGACTGCATTGATTTGTCTTGGTTTTATATTCAGAGGTTTATTTCTTTTTCTTTTTTTTTATTTATAGATTTAGAATAACCTTATTTTATCACAATCCCATATGATATATCTCTAGACCCCAAACTACGTATTACATAAGTACTAACTTAACATAATATATTACCTAATTTTGTGGTTGGCCTTTTATTTTATAGATAAGATTCTCTCTCAACTTAAAATCACTATTCAAAGGACACCAACTGTCGTGACCTAAAACAGAACCTAATTTTCAGCCATAAGATGTACAAATAACATAAGTTGGATTAAGCATAATAGAAATGTGGGGGGCTGAGGGTTGGCACTAGAAATGGAGTCTCTCAACCAAACTTATGCATGAAAATGGAAAAGAAGACGATAAATATTGAATATATTTTTTTCCATTACAATATTAAATGAGAATTTGTTACAAAGATTATCCAATAAAAACTTCTAAACTATGAATTCTTACGATAAAAATAAATTAAAAATACGAACTAAAAGGAGCTCGACACCGTATGCATGCAATTACGGAGTATGGACTAAGGACTAAATATAATATCTCTACGTATCTTAGTAAGATGTGGTCAGGACCAAAAAAATAAATAAAATTGGACCAAAAGTTCTTACCATCTTGCTGGCAAAAAAGAAAGAATGAACCTAAGCTTCGTCCCACTTCACCTTACTCCGCATGTCTTCTTATTAAGTTCAGACTTCTAGAAAATTATGTTGATTTCCTTCTCACTCATCTCATAAACATGGTCTCTTGCATCTGTGAGAGCACTCTGCGTGATGTGGAATTTCAATCAACATAACATACTATGAATATTTCAAAATACAAAATGATTGAGATAAAAAGTGGATTTTGGGTATTTAACCTGTCCAAATTTGGTCAAGAAGTTGTTGCCCATTTGCAGAGTCGTAATTGACACATCTTCATTAGCCTTTAGTGCTTGAGCAATCGCAAAAACTCCATCATCCTGAATGCAAAACATAAAAGAAATGGTGCAAATACTGCAAGCATGTTACTAAGAACCCAAACTGAAACCTATGTTATTTGGACTCTTCGTTTTGGTAAAATACCTATGTCAAAACGACATGACATGGACATAGGTATTAGTACTTAAACACTCCAATTTGATATAAATTTACAAAAAAATTAAAAAAATTGGTTGCTAATAGCCGAATATGTATCCAAAAATTCACAACTCTAGGTGTCCTAAAAAGTCCGATTAACATAGACTGAAAAACTAGAAAAAAAAATTATAAGAAAAGAAAAAGGAAAAAAAGCATATACCCTAATCTCATTAAAGCGCAGATCTAGTGAAGTTAATGCTTCATTGACTACTTTTATGCTGCGGGCCAGGTACTTTGCACCCTACAAATATTTTCACATCAAAGTGAGATAAGAGTCCTAAGACTGCATAAACAAGCCAAAAGGCATAGTGCAGTAATTAACATCAGGAAGAACCAACTTCATCTCTTAGCCCATTTCCCCTCAAGTCCAGACTAGATATTGTTGTATTATATCTCAACATATCTGCAATTAACCCTGCACCCTTTGCTTCTATCTGCAAGGTGTTGCATGAAAGTTACTTTAGGTAGGAGGATTGCCCTCAAATGATCAGAAGATCCTGAACAAGAAATCTAAAACTAATGGCAAAACATATAGTCCATTTCTGAATTGGAAACAATGCTAAATCTATACACCACCTTGCACCAGCCAAGACTTAGAGTGTGTATGTTTCCATGGAACTTGAGAACTTCTGATAAAGCCTTTGCTCCATCTTGTCCAATGGGATTATAAGCAAGATCCAACTGATAGAGACAGAGAGAGTTACATTATAATGAATAAGTAAAGGACAGCGAAGTCTTTGTAAAGGGCATACAATTGTGATGACAGAATTATCCTTCAATGCTTCAGCTATTGCAGTGACTCCTGTAACATGGATATTATTTCCTCCCTGTATTCCCCAATGAAATCCAATGTCAGCTTGTCTAAATTGAAATTGACCCAAAAAAAAAACATAAGATATAGCAAAATCACTATGGAGTCCCCAACCAGGTCTACGCTTGCTATTTTACGGTTTTGCTTCAACGCATCTGCAATCATTTTGGCTCCCTGAAAAATTCAAAAACTGCAGATTAAGCAGTGTAAAACATGATTGTCATTATTTTATTCAAAATAACTAATTACTGCAATCCCCCACGCATAGCTGCAGCCTGCCACTTGAGCCTATTTTAATCTATATAAAGTTTGCATAAAACAAATGTATTCAAATGTTACAATTAATCTATTTTGTTTCCAGAAAAAGAAATGGTACAGTTGAAGTGGAAACAAAACAAGAAATACCTCATCGCCTATGTCATTCATGTGAAGACTCAACGAGTACAAGCTTTTGCTCTTCTTGATATATTCAGCAACATGAAAGGCGCCTTTTGCACTAAATAAGTTGTTGCTCAAGTCTAGACAAACAAGCTTACCTAAGGAACATGCATGTCAGATCAAATACTCTGAAATGAAAGACAGGAAATAACTGTCACATTAGTACGGATAAATAAACAAGTTTAATGATAAAACACAAACCTTTACGTGAAGATAAAGCCATCATCAATGCACGCACTCCTTCATCTCCAATAGAATTTCCATGCAAATAAAGCTCCTGGAATACAACATGACTTTTAGAATTTCCAGAAAGGGAAAAAAATAACTATTTACAGCACATGCTTATATGCATTCTTGGGCAGGTCAACTTTTTTTCTGGGAGGGGTTCTGACTTCTGGCATGGGCAGGTTAACTGAAGATAAATTCTGCAACTATGTTGAATTTTTTTATTCAATCAGATGGCAATATAGGTCACACATCAAGAGCCATAGCAAATAATAGGATTATAACTGAACGTTCCAAATTAACTATCAAAAAATTTCAAGCTGTATATGACAGTAGGGGAACGATGCACAGACCTGAGAGTAGAATTCATCTTTATGTACTTAGGATTTTTGAATTCTAGACCCTCTTAAGTTACTGTTTCTCAAATGATTAAAACAATGCTCCCTAGACAAGCCCTCATAGAATTTCAAAGGCTATGTGAAAAAGGTTAAAGAATGAACATACTAATTCAAGCAAGCAACCAATAGAATCAGGATTTAGTAATGTTAGTGCATAGACCTGTCTTTCTCTCTTTTTGAATCCCTAATGAATTCAAATATTGTTCCATTTCAAACTGCTTTTCTACTAGTCTAAAGCAGCTTTCAAATATGTCAAAACATTTCAGTTCAAAAATTTCAAAACACTTCAGTTGATGCTTGGAAATAGTAAAGAGAAGTGCTTTTACAATATGTAATCCTTACATTTGAGATTAGTTAGGGAAAATGTTACATCTTTAAAATAATTACCAATATACCATCAAAACCAATTCTAGCATTTCTATGCCAAACACCTATATATGCTGCTATTGAAACTACTTTTGGCTTTTGAGCATTGACTAAACACCTTTTGAACCACTTAACAAACACATCCAAACAGACCCCGAATTTTATTTCCACTGTGAGGTTTTAAGGATAAGCAAGATATTGTGTGGTCTTAGTTTACTTTAAACAATGAATTGAGAATCATATCAAAAAAGGATCAAAGTTATATTTTCACCACATAGCATAGATAAATTTATCATTTGCAAAATGCTTACTGATTCATTTTAGTAAGAAACATAATTACAAACATTTTACAGATTGTGAACTATGATTTTAAGGTACTTCCTATTCCTAAGACAATAACTAATTAGGGCAATGAACATAAAGTGGAAATATCTTCTACGCAAAATAGAGACAGTAAATTAGACATATACCCTTAAAGACTTATTCCCTTCAAGTCCTTTAGCCAAAGCATTAACTCCCAGGGCACCACCATAGTTTCCACTTAAATAGAAAAGTAAGAGGAAAAGTATATCAGGTGAATTTCCAAAGGAACAAGAAAAAGAAAGATAAATGCCTAGCTGATAAACATTATGAAGTCTTTAAGAACAAATAATAGTCCACCAATAAAACCAAACCAAACAAAATCATGTGATGGAGAAGAAATGAAGAAACACACTCACTTTAGATGCAAAGCTTGTAATGTGTTGTTTTCAAGAAGAGCTCCAGCAAGACTTGTAAATCCCTACCTCCATTTTGGAAAAATGAATAGCTAGTCAATTTTAGTTAATTTAAGTGATAGAAGGAATCTCAAAATAATTTCAAAGAGATTCCATACAGCATAGTCAATCATATTGTTATTGAGTTCAAGAACTTGCAAGCTTGAATTTTTCTTCAACATTTCTGCAATGGCCTTAGCACCCTGTGCCACAGAGTGAAAATCAGTTTAGCCATATCAACAAGCTCTTCCCCTTGTGCAGCTAATGAAATATGATTACGGTCTCAAGGATATAAACATTGGTACAAGGAGTAAGCTAACCTCATCCCCCAAGTCAGTACTGTTAAGTTGAAGCTTCTGAATACCACCATTATTCACCAGTATATCACATAGGAACTGTGAAAGAGAACAAACTAACAATCATACTATGAAAGATCAAATTAATATTAATCTTTTAGGCATACATAAAAAAAGAACCCAGATAAATGTTAAGAGTTTCTAAGTATTATTAGTCATAACAAACAGATAGAAGGACTTTTAGCTAACCTTAATTCCTTCATCTCCAATAGGATTTCCAGAAAGATTTAGAATCTTTAATATGAAATTTGATTGAAGAACACCATCAAATGCTTTCAATCCAGCTGCGGTTATTCCATTGGCAGCAAAACTTACTTCTTCAAGATTCTGGAACATGAAAAATATTTGACCAATAATTTCATAGAAAAAGATGGTTTCATACAGCTTATCACAATCTTGGACACAGTATGTTCCAAACAGCTACAGAGGATAAAATTATAAGCTCAATACATACATATAAGAGATATGATATTTATAACTACTAAATAATGTCACTACTCTCCCAAGACTTGTGTGGCAAGCAGTGATTTGATGTAGTTGAAGTAAAATAAATGGAACTAATGATGCATTTAATGCTTGGTATACATAGACCACATGCCTTGCCAAAATCACAACTTCCCATGCAAGTCATGATACATGCCACTACTCATTTGAGTAGTGTTCCATATCAGTACTATATATATATAAACCAGAGAGGCGAGGTAAGTGAATTATAACTCTAAGTATCTAACCACATCAAGAAGGAAATAAGCAAAAGAACAAAAACACCCAACAGTGCAACAGACAAAGCTCTCACCTGATTGTATCCTAAACTCTCAGCAAGAAAAAAGAGCCCCTCATCACCAAAATTGCATCCTGCAAGAATTTTCCGGTAAGTTCCAATTAAAATTTTGCTTCCTCGAGTTATTCTATTCATTGAGAAAGCATGTTGTAGTCAACAGCTATAGATACTTAACTTTGTTTGCCAAAAAAAATGAAAGAAAAGTTGTAAAGCAAAAAATACTAATAATCCATCAGACCATTAGAAATATAGATCAGCAAGACATATGACATTGAAAGTGAAAAAAACTTAAGGTCCAAGAGTGATGCAAACTAAATAAGGCGTCCAACTAAGTCAGAAAACAAAATTTACTGCCTAGTTCCCCTAAGCTCAATTAGATAAAACAGTTTCAAGCACAATTATAGTACCATGAAAATCAATAATTTAGATTTGTGTTCCCTGTATCTATCCAGCCAGCATACCTGACATATCAACATTTCCGAATGTCCTTAGCATCTTGGCAAACTCGTTGAGTTTCTGCCTAGACTCTCTTTCAATCTTGGCACCAAGACCTGGTAACAAATTTGTCCCCGCAGCAAAGGACCATTTGAGCCCTTGATCAGAAGTTTTATTCTCTCCATTTGTAGATTTCTGTTGTTTAGGACTAAGAACTTTCTCGACTAATTTCCACAAAACTGTCAACTGAAGACATAAATTAGTTCACAAAATAGAGAAGCAAGACAACAAATAAAGTTATGAAGTGTCAGTCAAAAGCTCATAACACGCTTCCAGTAGACCCAAAAAAAAATTCTTAATAACTTGAATAGCAAACACAATGCTTCCACACGGAACAGATACAGTTCGTTATAATCAATGCAGTCACTAAATTATACCAAAACGAATGAAAATAATACCAGAAGATAAATTAAATCGAAATTATTTGATGAAATTGATCTCTAATTTCACAACATTAAGTTAATTAAGCCCAAAAAAAGTAATACCAAAAGTGACGACCAAAAAGGCGCCTGCAGGCATCACAAAGGAAGCAACCTGCTTCGCTGGAGCAAGAGATAACGAGTTGCCACTTTGAGATTCCCTGTAAACTCTTCGACTCCTCGAAGAAGCAGCCTTAGCCTTAATCGCAAAACCTCCAAACCTCAAACATGTTCGTCTGAGCGGGACAACAGTGGGTAACACCAGACCATGCGCACTATTGCCTCCCAATAACCGGCGATGTAGTCTCTTCTTGTTCGGTTCGTTACGAAATGAAATCTGCGAAGAAAGGCATCGAGAGCTTTATAAGTTTTGAAAAAAAAAATTTGAATACATGGACAGAAAAGAGACAAGTGAAGGATTATAATACTATAATACCAGTGGTGCTTCAGAGTAGATGGAGATGGCGGAAGTGGAGCCCATTTAAGGTTTTGGGTTATAGGTAGAGGCGCATAGGTTTGTTGAGTTCCGCTGCCTACTGAAGAAGAAAAGAGTCTGAATTGAAAAGGTGATGAAATCTGTTCACTGAGGAAACACAGGGGAGTCGTAGGCGATTAGATAGAACTGCAACAGTGGGGTGTCTCGCTTACTCGTCCAGGGCACTCTTCCTATGTGTATTGTAAAAGGGCCGACTCATCAACCAATTTAGCTTAGAAACTTACATCTTATGATTTATGAATTGGGCCCAACTGCCTCTCTTACTTAAAAATTGATAAATAACATGTATATGACTTATATTTTTAATCTTTTACTTCACATCATCAACCATTTTTTTAATTCAAAAACTTTAATCTTCATATTATATTTAATTCATACGTTTTATTTGAATACTAAAAATATAATAATAATAACAATTAAATTTAATAAAAACATTATTATTATTATTATATTTATTTTAATAATATAATCAAATTTATAAAAGTATACATAAATCAAAGATACAAAAAATTAAATTTTTGAATTTTTAAGTAAGATAAAATAAAATAATTATATAAATTTACGAAGAAATTATAGTATTCCAATTTATTTCTAAAGGGTGTGTAAGGAATGAGTATTATTACTAATGTTAGAATATTTTACATTCTATTATAAGATAATAGTTAAATCTAATATAAAAATACCCAAAATTACTCATTATAATTCATATTACTGTCATCCAAACATGACCTTAAAATTAGAGATATCAAATGTATTGTCTCGTCTCATCTCATTTTTTATTTAATATTCTTAATAGATTTATGAGTTAAAGTTATCACATTCTATTTAAATCTCATCACAACCCATCATATCTCATTTAAAATTATTCTTCATGAATTTATATTATAAATAATCATGTTTTATTTTTATTTTTTTATTTTTTGTAGTTTTACTTGTACAATTTATGTTCATGTGAGATAACTAGAATATCCTATTATATACGATCTCATTATAATTTAATTAAAAAGATAAATAAAACAATATGAAATAGGCTCATGGTATTCAAAAATTATATCATGTATTAATAAAATATCTAATTCCAATTGATACATTTACATTAACTCATTTAATTCTTTACCAGTTTCAATCCACTTTAAATGATTATTTTTTTAAGAGTAAACTGGTTATTAAAAAAACACAAATTTAAAAAATAAAAAAGGACAAAATATTGGAATTTATGAAAGAAAAAAATAAAATTGAATTTTTGAAAGAAAAAAACACAAAAATACATGTATGCCATGCTATATACTTTTTTTCATTTTAAATATGAATTGAATTTTTTTCACGGTTTTTATTTTTTTCAAAAATATAATATTTTATTATTTTGATCAATTATTTTGTACAATAATATATGATTCTTGTGATTATTAAGAGTATTTGTTGAAACATCTTCATTATATATGCCTTGTGTGTATATGATTATGTGAGTTTATAATTATTATTAAAAAATAATAATTTATAATTTTTTGAATTATTATTATTATTATTTTCTTTTTTGTACTTTTTTCCCTATTATTTCAATTATATATTTTTTAAATATAAATTCGAGTTTATTAAAATTTTCAAAAAAATCATATAATTAAATTATATATTTTGATGAAATATATAATCTCTATTTTTGATAATATTGTAAGAAAGTTTTTATACAAGAGTAAATAGTTTTAAAAATTAAACAATATTTCATTATATGTTTTTTTCGATTATTTTGACATGCTTCTTTGTCAAATATATCAAATAAAAAAATTCCTTAGAATTTCAACTATTTAAAATATTAAAATCTATAAAAATCATGAATTTTCAATTTCAAGAGTTTAACCCTAATAATGATAATACTCATGCTTATTTATAACCATCGTATTAGTATCATATTTAAGTAATATGATATAATATCTCTAACACTCCCTCAAAGTGTGAGTTATTATATTTTTCAAAGTTATGCTTTGTATCTTTTTAACTTATTCATTATATTCTACTTTATTTTAATCACTTTTTTTTAACTTATACTGAGGCTTATTTCTTTTTTTTTTAGATGAGACCTAAGGTTTTGTTGGGCACATGATAATCAGAGTAACAAAAATGAATGCAGAATTGAAAAATTAATAAAAATAATAACATGAGAAATTTATGTGGTTCAATAAATTAGTTTAATTTACATTTGAAAAACAAATAAATTCACCAATATTACTTTTTGATATAAGAATCTTAACTCAATGCTTAATAAAACATGTATTTTAAGAATAATATTAAGTTCACAAAGATAATACTCAAACCCGAATCCCATTATACCCAATTATCACATATATAAACCCAAAACAAGAAGCTTAAAAAATACCAAAATGTTCTTTGATTTTGGTTGTTTATAATTGCCCAATAACATTAACACCAATATTTATAATAGCCTACTAACATTAATACCTAATAATTATAAGAGCCTTTTGGATTTCCAATTCCATGTGCTATAGCTAACCAACAAACCAAGTTTTAATTTTTTGAATTTAATTTTTGAGTTATTATCCTAACAAGCTTCACATTGATTCAAAAAAGCTACCAATATCAAGTATCATATCATGATATATTTATACATGTCTTCATTACACTCCATTTAAGGGTCAAGTGTACTCCACACTTCATTTTTAACCAAAAATAACTTTACTTGAACATATTACATCTTAAGAACAATTCTTTAATAATATATTATTACCACCAAAAATCGTAATCTCCTCGTTAAACTTGATATGTTTATCTAGCATCATATTACCATTATTAATGAAAACTTTCAAGTTTAATTTTAAATTAATATTGATCTTATCTTTAATGAGTTCAGCTCCATATCGAATAGGATCCCAATTAACTTACACAAATTATTTCTCTTTTTCCCTTTCATAATAACACATTGAATCTTTACCAATCTTTTATAAACCCGTCCTTTGAAAAAAAATCATAACCCAAGTTATCCAATCTGTTCAATAAAACTAAGTTTTTTTTTCTTAAATTGTGTATATGCCTAATATCGCCTAATGTCAAGACAACTTCATTCAACATCTTCACCTTCATTGTACTCATATCAACAATCTTGCACCTTAAACCATTAGTCATCGCAATGTCATCTGCATCATAAGGTTTGTACATATCAAATAACTATTTGTTTGCACATATGTGAAATGAGCAAGCGGAATCAAGAATCCAATTGTCTCAAAAATCATCACCTATTGTCACACAAATTACATCATTCTTGCTATTACAAGTTCCAATTGCCTTTTCCTAGTTTGCACTTTGTTGTTTCTTTTCATCAAAGTCTATTATACCCTTTAATCTTTTTTTGATAGGATTTGTACCATTTTTCATTTCTACTTGGATATCTTTTGCTTCTTTCATTATTTGAGATTTCTCTTGAATCATTGATCACGCTCAAAATTATTATGTTTAACTAAATAATTGTTATAATATACCTTTAAGTGTCGATTCCATGTGTAATCAAAATAAATTAACAAAAAAGTTATCATAAAATAATAAATGAAAAATAAAAAGAAAGAAAGAAAGATAAGAATTTTTAAATAAAATAAAATCAATATTAAATAACAATGCTTTAAGATTCACTCAATTGTTTTGTTTTAATATTATCAACTTTGATTTTTATATACTACTCAATTACATGTTTCACATTCCAAATAAACAATTGGAAAATATAAAGTTGAAGATTAATAACAAAAACTAATGTATTTATTTTGAAAAAATACTTTCATTGAAGAACAAATAAGATTTGTTACTGGATGTTATCCAACTTCGACAGTATATCAAAATATCAAAACATAAATATAATAATTATTTTAAAGTAAAAATTACACATAGAGAAAACATTGTTGAATTTATATAAAATTGAAGAATATAATATATTGAATATAACAAAAGATGAACAGAATAATTTTAAAAAAAATTATAAACTAGAAAGCACATATAAAAACGAAAGAATGAAATAAAAAAGAAACTACACAATTAAATTCCTCTCTAACCTTGTTCTAACTTTAGCTTAACTTACAAATCATTCTCACAAATTCTAGAAAGAAATGATGAGAGAAGAAAGTAATAACTTTTTTGCAATTTTCTAATGATTTCCAAGTGATAAATGTCCCATCTATTTATAGTGTTAGAGTATGGATATTTATTGAATCTTGTTTCTTCCTTAAAGATAATTGATATTTTCAAAGGATTAAGAATTATCTAATTTACAGCTACATACAAAATGATATATCAAAAATACTATCTCAAATTGCATATACAAATTTTAACTCATTTTTTGGCTTAAAATAATCAAATTTGAATATTCTTCCTAAAATATGAAATTGTATATAAATATTTTATCGTTTCATATCAACTTGAATAATCTCATTTGGATATTAAAATCAAAAGTTATGATTCAAATTTAGCAATTTTTTTATAAAATTTTGTAAAGATACGTTGTTAAAATAAATTTTGATTTCTTTGATATTCCTTTACTAATTTTGTTGGTTTTATAAGCATAAAATAATCATAATTAATATAAATCAATATTTACTGAATTAATATCGATAATTATTAATTCTAAATTCTTTAAATCATAAATATTAATTAATTTATACATTTTAGATATTCATTTTCATGCTATTATCAATCACCATATGTAGCAAGACAATCTCCAAAAATTAATGAACTAGCGAGTTGCTTCTTATTATCAATTTTCAAGATAGTTGTTAACACTTCATTTACCATCAATGTATTATTTTTCTTAAGCAGTGAAGACACCAATACATCATATGGATCAGACAGTGAGAATAACAAAATCACTGTCTCCATCTTGTATCTTCACATCAACACGTAACAATTCACAAACACATCTTCTGAATTTATTTACATGACATTTAATATCACTACATTCATATCGTTAAGGTATATAAATGTTTCTTTAAGTGCACCTTAAGAAGTATTTTTTGCACCTATATATTTTTGACATTATTATTGTTGTAATCAAATCTTAATGTTTCCATACCATTAACTTTGATATCACTTGTTAAGCTAACTAGAGTAATAAAAGTGAATACGAAAATAAAAAAAAATCAATAAAAATAATAACACAAAATTTACATGGTTTGATAAATTAACCTAGTTAACACCCAAAATCACAAATAAATCCAATAATATCACATATTGATACAATAATCTTAACTCAATACTCAATACAACATGTATTCAAAGAATAATAATAGGATCACAATAATAACACTCAAACTTGAATTCCCTTTACACTCCAATATCACACATATAAACCCAAAACAAAGAGCTCAAAAAATCCAAATGTTCTTTGCTTTTGGTTGCCACAAAATGCAAACAATATAGTTAACCTTAATATATGTTTTTTGATGTGCTCAACCCATGCCCATAAGGGAACTAATTTCTTTATATGCAGTGTAAGCTTACACCCCAAAACTAACACAATATATACAATATGTAGACAACTTTTTAGGTTCTCAAATACATATTTAAAACTTAAGTATTATCTCTATACATATTTATCATTTAATTTTTCACTTATATTAATACCCGATATTTATAAAAGTATTTTGGCTTTCAACTTCATAAGCCCACCCAACAAACCAAATGTTTTTTTTATTTAGATTTTGAGTCATTGTTCCTAACATGTGTTTCAATGATTAAAATATGTTGTTATATTAAAGTTCACAAAAATTATGGATAACCTATTTTCAAAAGGTTAACCACGAGAAAAGTATTACTTGTGTTTATTTATAAATCTTATATTAGTATCATATTTAAATAATGTAGAAAATATCTTAAAGATAATTTTTCGTGGCTAAATTTTGTAAAATCTAAGTACTTTCTTCAAATTAATAACTAAATTTCAAAATCGTACAAAAATAATGAATAAAATGTAAAATACTTAGAAATAAAAATGTAATATTTTTTTAGCATAAGGTGCCATAAAGGTCCCTTATATTAAAATTTTTGTATCAATTAATCTTTACATTATAAAAGGTATCATTTAATTCTTTATATTTTGTTAAAGATACCAAATAATGATAAATTTTATTATTCATTCCATATTTTAATAATTTTTATAATAATTTTTTTACCATTCACTTAATATTTTTATATTTTTTATAATAAAATTATACAGTAAAAATTATTTTTATTTTCTCTTCATTTATTAATAATATAAATTATTGTGAAAATAATATTATTTTATTTAAAATATTAATAATTTTTTTTTTACCTTTTTTTGGTATTTTTTATCAAATTAAACGAATAAATAATATTTTTTTTTCTTATCTTTTAATTTAATGCAAGGTACATGTAATACATTTTTTTTTATTTTTTTAATATTGTGTTTGGATTTTATTCTCGTGATAAATGTACTTATTTTTTTGAAGAATGTGTAATAAATTATGTATAAATAATCTTATAAAATGAACAAATAATTAAATATGAGAATTCCTACAAGACGGTAGTTTTATTTTCACCTAGTTCATGTCAATGGAGTATTGCTGTATTGGTAATTATATTAGTTTATCATGGTATGCTGATGATGAGATCATTTCGATGAGAACATGATGGCTAAAATTTTAAACAAAAGCTTCATAAGCATTATTTACGATAATGGTGATAAAAGGAATTATTTATTAGTTGAAAAATAAATTATTTATATAATATTTATTTTCGATTAATCGTATTAAAAAATAAATCTAAATTTATAGTTACATTATATACTTTTTTTTTAAATATTTATATTAAAAAAAATATGATTGATGAATGGGAACTATTATTTTAATGTAAATTGTAACTTGATGAAGACTGTCATATCATCCTTACCAATGTACTTACAAAAAAAAAAAACTTACAACATAAATAAATAGAAAATTATCATTAACCTTGATTTTCTCGGAGAATCAGTGTAGTGTAGTACAGCAGTACATGCCACCAAATTGGATAGTACAAATTTCAGTACTCATCTGGATTTCAGACTTACATTTTTAAATAGTTTTCTCTAAAACTTGTTTTCAAGATAGTTATAGTAATTTTTAATTAATAAATTTTTTATAAATTAAATAACTTAATTATTTAATATAATTTTATTTTTAATTATATTAGTAAGAAAAATGTTTATTTTTTATAAAACATTAAAATTTTTATGTAATTAAACGTTTTTTTTTTCAAATTTTTTAATTTTAATTATTTAAGTCAATCTTTAATTTTAAAAAATACAAAGGAAAAAAATAGCCACAAAACCCAAATTTATCTATTTCTTTATTATCATTTTTTTTAATAACAATTATTAATAATAAAATATAAGTAAATGACTTTTAGAATAACGATATTTTCCCTTATCATTTTAAAACATAAAAGCAAATTAACAAAACATAAGAATAGATTTCAACGCCAATGCTAGCAAAAGATGATGCCAACTATACAGGCCTATATCCATGCCATGAACAACGAAGTTATTTTGGACCAAGTCCAAGCCGACTAATAAATATTACAATATATCTATAACATTCTATAAAGCCAATTAATCAAAACCCAGAAGCAAACTTAAAGAAATTATTTAGATTTTATTAGATATAGAGAGAAAGTAATGGCTTCTCAGCTCAAATTTACAATTTGTGCAGCTTATTATTTTCTCCTTTTTGTTATTAATTTGGCTGCAGCACATGAAGTTCATCATCACACACCAGGAATGGTAATGTCTCCTGGGCCAGCTCCATCATCTCATCCCTCTCAAACCAGTTTCACATATCCATCAATGATTGTTGGAATTCTCGGACTCATTCTTTCCTCCTTTGCTTTGATCAGTATTAAAAGGCTCTAGCGTATTTTGTTCCCTCTGTGCATTTAATTAATGATCGAGCTCTTGTTTCTTGTGGGTTGATTTGGATCTTGTCATATTATTTTATATGCTATGGTTTTATCTAGACTGAACCATGCAGTTATTGAGTCCTTCCTTACAGTTCTGTATTTTCTTCTTTTTATAAATAAGAAAACTTTGTTATAAACAGAGTATATACATATATTTCTAACATTTTTCTTTTATCTACGTTCTACATGATCTTATTAGCTAATTGGATTGGATCCCAAGGTGGTAATGGAATATTATGATGATCCCCGATCCTTGTTACTATACTCTAGATCTTCCATAATTAAAATTTTGTTTTAATCTTTAACTTATTAACATATCATATATAATCCCTATTTTACAAAATTTATACAAGTTTTTAGAAACTTTACATTAAAAGAATGTAAAGATATAAGTTAATATCTTTACGTTAATAAGATATTAACTTTACAGAGGAATATTTCAAAAAAAAAGTTAATAAGATATTAATGTAAAGATATAAACTTTAAATTAATAAGATATTAACGTAAAGATGTAAACTTTAGATTAAAAAAATATAAATTAATATAAAATTTAAAATAAAAGATACTAAGTAATTAAAGTAACTATCACAACATACAAAAGAATCAAATATTAAAATTTGATTAGTAAAAAATATATTAATTAACTTGTTAATATTATTAAACTGAATGTGATATTGGGATATTGAATGCTAAAAAATAATTGTTATTTAATAATAAAGACCATTATATTATCACATATCTATTAATTAATTTACTAGATAAAAATCATTTTCTTTAAAATTTTGTTTGAATAGTTCAAAGTTATTTGCAAGCTACACAAGATTGTCAACTTCTGTTACAAAAACCAATGGGAACCATGTAGATAATATATATTTATTTATTTATTTTTGTGCTTTTATAAATAAAAAAAATATAATTTGTGGTACGGAATTAATAGGAAAAAAAAAACAAGTGTATATACAATTTTGTCCTCAGCAAAACTGAAGGACATAGAATGAAGAGGCCAACCGGTCAGTTTCTAAATATAGTTACATCCATGAGTGTCCTCTCCTGCAAGTTCTCTCTTCCGTTCTTATCAATGAAAATACACCATTACTCCTATCCGCAGGCCACAACAAATTAATCAATAACATCATTTCACAGTCCCCATCTTTTTTGTTCCCCCTTCATTCCCTAAAGTCGCCATGGCATTCCATTCCTTTCAATTCCTCTCTATGTTTTCCATTATCTTTATCACATTATTCATTCCTTCCCTATCAGAACATATTAAACTCGCCGAAAACTACTACGAAAAAACCTGCCCCAAATTCACTGAAATAATTCAAAAAATCGTCGCCGACAAACAACTCGCCTCACCCACAACAGCAGCAGCAACTCTCCGACTTTTCTTCCACGATTGTATGGTCGAAGGCTGCGACGCCTCCATTCTCATCGCCTCCAATTCCTTCAATAAAGCCGAACGCGACGCCGACATTAACTTATCACTCCCGGGTGATGGCTTCGACATTATCACCCGAATCAAAACCAACCTTGAGCTCGAATGCCCCGGCATTGTCTCCTGCTCTGATATCCTCGCCGCGGCTACCCAAAACCTCATCGTCATGGTGGGCGGCCCTCGAATCCGGCTCCGCTTTGGCAGAAAAGATGGATTGGTATCCAAAGCAGAGAATGTAGAAGGAAAACTCACCAAAACAATCATGCCCTTGTCTCAAATTATCGCAGTGTTTGGTGCTAGAAAGTTTTCAGTTCAAGAAATGGTGGCATTGGTGGGAGCCCATACTATTGGGTTTTCACATTGTAAAGAGTTTAGTCATAGAATTTTCAATTTTAGTAAAACGTCGGAGTTTGATCCAGCTTATTATCCCAAATTCGCACAAGGGTTGAGGAAATTATGTTCGAATTATACACAGGACCCGTCGTTGTCGGCCTTTAACGACGTGATGACACCAGGGAAGTTTGATAATATGTACTATCAGAATTTGCTGAGAGGGTTGGGGTTGTTACAGTCGGATCATGCTATAGCAACTGACCCGAGGACGAAGCCGTTTGTGGAGATGTATGCGGCTAATGAGACCAAGTTCTTTGAGGATTTTAGTCAGGCTATGGAGAAGGTTAGTGTTCACAAGGTTAAGACAGATAGGGAAGGAGAAGTAAGACGTAGATGTGATGCTTTTAACTCTTTGAAGACTACTCCTAATTAGACGTATGTGTCTTCTGACTAATTAATTTGCAGATTGTTCATTGTCTCATGAATCATGATGATAATTAGCTTGTATATGTAATTTTTGCATGTGATTTTTTTTTTAATTATTAGGAACTAGCCACTGTGTGTTGTAGTTGGCTAGTTGCTTAATGAGGTATATTAGTGACTTTAGTAAATGTAATAGACTTTACATTAACATGTAAAATCTTGAACGTGTTCATGATCTACTGGAATGTAGGAGTTAAACATATCAGTGATTTAGCTGTTCAACAGTCTACAACTTATACAGGTAGTGATGCTGAGGTTTCAAGACAATCTACTAATCACAGTTGTTCACAAGGATTGCAGTTGAAGAATGCTATGAATCTAAATAATACTGAGAATAAAAGGGTGTACATGTGTAAGAACAAACTGTAACAGAAATGTGTAATTGGCTTTGTTGTTAAGTGTATTAGTTACCTTTAGTTACAGAAAGATCAATGTATCTAGTTATAATTGATGACTTATAAATATCCTACTGAGCTATACAGATGTTTTGTGTTTGATAATGTGAAAAGTTCAGTTTCATTTTTTTCCCTCCCTGTCTCAACTTCTCTCCTTCTCTCATCTTCATCTTATCTGTTTGTGTTCAGTTCTTGAATATTCACATAGTATCAAAACCACAAGCTCTCTGAGCTTGATCTTTTCTACATCTATTGTCAATCTACCTGTAACGATGAATAGAGAAGCACTAAATCAATCTAATGAACAAGATAGTGATATTTTTACTTTTCACAATATTTTAGTTGTAATCAAACTTGATTATAACAGTTTCATCATATGGAAGTATCAAATTATGAAGTTATTGCAAAGTTTAGATCTGGAAGAATATGTGTTGAATGATCCACCCAAAAGATTGATGAATGATGGTAGTTGTGAATCCTCTCGAAGAAGCAAGATGAGATGCTAAGATATTGTTTAATGTTCTGCACGATTGATGAAATTCTTAAGCAAGTCTCAGGATTGAATACTTCTAAGGATGAATGGAAAAGACCGGAGAAATCTTAAGCATCTAGGCCACAAGCAAGGGTGATCCAAGTGAAAGAAGAGTTACAATTCTTCGAGAAAGGGAACTTAAGCATTAATGAGTATATTATGAATATTAAATTGCTAACTGATGAACTAGAAGGAGTTGGATGTGGATTATCTGAAGAAGAGAAGTTTATGAGTATACTTTGAGGACTTTATGAATAATTTGATAATGTATTTTTCACGCTTACATAAAAGAATGTTTATTGAGCATCTTACTATTGATGATGCAAAAGCCTTCTTACCCGGTCATGATATCGGCTTGAAAGAAGGAATATTGACTTGAAAGAAGAAAAATAATTGCTTTCTTCTTTACTTCCCGTTAATCTTATTTTTAAGAATCTATTACCATAATTTGAGCCTAAGTTCTTTGACAAAGGGCCTAACACATCATAATAATTTCTTCTGAGTTCAAATATTGAATAACAATATTCTAATAATAACAATGAGTATTTTTTTCATGATCAACCTTATAATGGATAAAAGGACCTAATCTAGGACAAGGAAGAGTCAGAGAGTCAATTGTATGGAAGGCTTGGTCATTTGGTTGCTCATTCTTGGCACAAATTTGACAAAAACTTTGTTCAACCGGTTATTAATGATCACAATCATAAGCTTCCACCTAAACCACCTCAATTTGAGTTGTTTCATTCTCAACCACCATATCCAACACCTTATTGGTATCGTGACTCATGTGTTAGTCAACGTGTTACAATTAACCCTAATAACTTAGTGTCTTTATAATCCTATAAAGACAACGTTAAATTGTTAATTGAAAATGACAAGTGTATTCCTATTCATTCTATTGGTACGAATGCATTTCTCTCGTATAGTTGTCCAAATAAAACTATGAAACTCAACAACATATTGCATGTTCTATCAATTGCAAAGAATTTGATTAGTGTCTCACATTTTGCTTTAGTCAGTAATGTATATATTATTGTTTCAAGGATGAGGTGGAGAGCAAAATCCTACTTCAATAGTCATTTGTTTAATGGTTTATATGTTTTGACCTAGATTTGTAAAAGTAATGTCATCTCCTCTTTTTGCACTTAGTAACTCTACTACCGCATCTATTCTTGTTGCTAATTCTACTCCTCCTAGTCTTTCTTTATGACATTAAAGGCTTAGATATGTCTCTATTTTTGTTGTAAAAAGTACTTTTGTTAGATCTAATATAGTATTTCAAAAGAATAAGAACGGTATTATGTTATGTATAACTTGTCAACTTAGTAAGAGTCACAAATTACCTTATACTAGTATAAATCAATATGTTATGTTACCATTTCATGTAGTGCACTCAGATGTATAGGTTGCACTTGTTGTTTAAACTAATGATTATCAATATTATGTTCATTTTATTAATGAATTCTCTTTTTACATATAAGTTTACTTTCTTCATTGAACTACTGATGTTTGTTAAGCTTTCCTTAATTTCAAAGCTTATGCATAATTACAATTAAATTGTAAAATAAAAACCCTCTAATGATTTGGGAGGAAAATTTCAAGGTCTTATATTTATGCTTACTATTACCAATATTGTTCATCAAACATTGTGTCCTTATACTCATGAGTAGAATGATTAACTGAAGGAAAACAAAATCAAATTGTAGACATTCGTATGTCAATGCTCTCTCAAGCCTCTTCATCTGTTCGATTTAGGGATGAATCATGTTTTTCTAGCACTTATTTTATTAATAGATTGCTTAGTACTCATTAAAATAATCAACTTGTTTTGAGTTTCTTTTTCATCATAATCCTGACTATACTCAATTTCATTTTTTAATTGTCTTTGTTTCCCGTGCCTAAGACCATACAATAATAAGAAGTTGTAGCCTGAGTCACTTCCTTGTATCGTCCTTATAGTCCAAGGCATAAGGGTTATAAGTTTCTTTCCAAAGATGAGAGAATTTATGTCAATCATGATGTTATTTTCGATGAATATGTTTTTCCTTTTGCTTTTCAATCTGATTAGTCATTGACATCTTTGTTTGTTTCTACCAAAATTATTTTACTTACTATCAAAAGTACAAAGCTTTTACCTAATGGACTTTACCTGATCATCCTGTGGATGTAATTAACATTAGAACTATTTCAATTAAACTTTTTCAAATGTTAGCCTCTCTATCTATATCATCTTCTCAGACAAAGTTTTCTTCCAGCCACATTTTCTTTTCCTTTAACCACATATTTTTCTTCTATAGAACCTCATTATGTAAGTTCTTTTGAAAATGTTGTTTCTTCTATTTCTTTAGTTCCTTCTTCTAGTGCAATTTCGATTCCATTTTCTGATGCTCATCCCATGATAATTCATTCCAACTCTAGTATACATAAACATCAGGTATTTCATGTTGAGATTGATCTCACAATGATTGAACTCTCTTTAGTTAATTGAGCTTTAGCAATGACTTATGGAAAGCTTTTATGTAGTTGGAATTTAATACCTTAATAAAAAATAATACATAAACTTTGGCGTCTTCTCCCAAATATAGAAAAATTATTTGGAATAGATATATTTATAGAGTCAAAAGCACGTTGATAATACCTTGGATAAGAAGAAGTCAATGGTGGTTTTTAATGGGTATGATCAAACCTTTGGCTTTGATTTCTAAAAAACATTTTGTCCTAAGTTACCATCAATATTATCTTGACTATTGTTATTTCTTATAAGTGGAAATTACAGTAATTGGAAATGAATAATGTATTTTTGAATGTAAGTTGCAAAAAGAGGTCTTCATGATTCAACCTCGTGGATTTGAAGATCTTCAATTCTCTCATTGAACAAAGCAATTTATGGTATCAAATAAGCACATATGGATTGGTTTGACACCCTTACAATAGCCCCTGAAACTATGGGTTTCTCTCGATCAATAGTTAATTTTTTCTTTTTTAACAAGATCACTTCCTCTTTTACTATCTATTTCCTAGTGTATGTAGTTTATATAATCATTAATGGGAGAGATAAATGTGAAATTCAATTGTTAATTACTACTCTCAATGTTAAATTTATACTTAAATACTTTGGTCTTAGTTTTTTTTTTGTGTATTGAGGTTTCTCATCTGTTTTAAGGTGATCTTCTTTTAAGCCTAATGCTACACCAATAGTATCTTATTGTTCTTTGTCAATATTTGTTAGTGAACCATGTGTTCAACAGACTTGACATGTCTTATTAAAGAATGTTTTGGGACACTTTAGTATCTCATTATAACTAGACTTGACATATTTTATGTTATTAATAAGGTATATCAATTTATGGAAAAATCATTAATGCCTTTGGCATGTTGTCAAAAGAATCCTAAGATATTGAAAGGATACATTAGGTTTATGGCTTAGTGCTCCATACTTCATCTCAGCTTTGCCTTCAAGTATTTGATGACTTTGATTAGGGTGGTTTTTATGATGATAGAAGGTCTATTATTGGTTTGGCTATTTCCTTTGGTGCTAATCCTATTTTATGTTCCATAAATTTTTTTTCTTACTATAATACATAAATTGAGTACAGGACACTTGCTAACACAACTGCATAAATCATATTTATTGAATCACTTCTTATTGAAATCATGGTTCCCTCGTCTGGATGTCATGCAATATGATTTTACAACCTCAATAGTGTGACATTTATTGCAAATTCTATATGCCATATTCGAACAAAACATGTGTTTGATATCCATTTTGTATTTGATAAGAGTTCTTGTTGGTAAGCTGTTAGTTTTGCACATACCTTTCATTGGACAGCCTATTGATGTCCTTACCAAGCCCTTGTACATTTTACAATTCAATTTTTTATGTAGCAAACTTAGTGTGCATATCACTAATTCAGTTATTCAACAGCCTACAACTTATGCAGATAGTTACGTCGAGGTGTCAAGATAATCTACCAATCACAATTGCTCACAAGGATTGCAGTTGAAGAATGATATGAAGCTAAATAATACTGAGAATGATAGTGTACACATGTAACAACAAACTATAGCAGAAATGGGCAATTAGTTTTGTTATAAGGGTATTAGTTATGTTCAGTTACAAAAAGATCAATGTAGTCACATTGAGTACTTATATAGCCTAGAGCTATACAGATGTACAACGCATGATTGTGTGAGCTTCTCCTCTCACCTTCATCTTCTCTATTTGTGTTCAGTTCTTGAGTATTAGCAAAAGAAATGCCAAACCCGACTTCATTTTTGCTAAACTATACCGAATTTGACGTGTGCATCACTAGTGTCAAGCTATTAATTTGTGTGCAAAAATAGTAAATTATAAAATGGGGGTGGAAAAGTCGTGAGCCAATTTTGTCCGAGGCATTCCCCCCCCACTAATGAGCTGAGGTACAGCTCGACGACTCTCTAGTTCTACACTCAAACGATGGTATTTCATAGGAAATAGAAAGTAAATACAATACTTTCTATAAACAATTAGACACGAGCCTACATTCAAACAAAGATATGACTTAGAACCCACCCAACTCAACTTGGCGTAACTTTTTAAATACTCAATTTGAATAATCTAAATTTCAAAATTCTTAGAATACCACTTCATGTCATAATATGAAAAACATCCAAAAACGAAACGTATT
This sequence comes from Hippophae rhamnoides, assembly GCA_033030585.1. Classification (NCBI taxonomy): domain Eukaryota; kingdom Viridiplantae; phylum Streptophyta; class Magnoliopsida; order Rosales; family Elaeagnaceae; genus Hippophae; species Hippophae rhamnoides. The sequence goes on along the minus strand of CM065438.1, from coordinate 20,075,158 downwards.
TGTTAGAAGTCTAGATTACAAAATTTATATCCATTAGCTATCAACGTTCACAAGAGCTATGTGAACTTAATACACAGATGCTAATTCAGTACAAGACTAAAATGTAAATTCAGTAACAGACATCACCGAGAACCCCAAGCATATCTTGGCTCTTTGAAGAAGAAATGATCATTGTTGCCTCTTAGAACGAGACAATAATGAAAGAAGAATCTTTTTTCTAGGACCCTGCAACAGGACAATCTTAAAAAATCATTTCAAGAACCAACACAACATATTCAGACAAAAATAAACCCAACCCACTCAAACAGCGTAACAAATACAGTTACTCGCATAAAAAATAAACAGAAGACTAGGAAGCAATAAACACAAGTAACCTGTAGGTGGCAAGTTATAATTCATGCTGACCTCACCAGCGCAGTGGTCATTAACCAATGCACCACTGTATGGTGCAATTAAATTAACAATTATAATATCAATGGATTCCCTTGAATCAATTAATCCAAGGATACTCCAATACTGGATCCAAATTGGTTAAGATATTATTTGATTAAAACAGAGAGATGAGGTATCCTTGCAAAGGAGATGACAGCACATAACAATGCATTTCTATACATGTAAGAAATTAGAAATTGAAACAACTAATCCACTAATAGGTGGCATCACTAGCATGTGACACCATCCATAAGTGGTGTTCTATAGTTCTCAATAAGCCAAACGCAATTAAGGAACCTAAATACAATTAAGAATCATGTGGATAAGGTGTAAAGTCTCTAATAATATTGTATGTATAGGAACTTTGAACGTGCGGTTTTAGGTCATTTACTTAAAGTAGAACCACACTGCAATAATCAACACAGTAGGAAAGGAAGGAAAAATACCATGGGAACTCCTAGCTCTTTTAGGTCATTTTCTCCCATCTGCTTCAATGCAGCCATATCTACCTGCATAATAGATGCTGTATCAATTATAACAAGTATTGAAAAGAACACACTGCCTCAGGGATATGGCACAACAAGACATAAAAAGTACACCACAGTCATATCAACTACTAGCACAGCTTATTATATGATGCATAACTTGGGATTTGACATTCAAAATATTCAATTCTTCCCATCGGAGAGAGTTGCCAAGTGGACTCTACTACTCATGTGTAGAATGTAAAGATAAACATAGGAAAGAAAAAAAAAACACACCTCCTCAGCCTTAAAAATAATGGCATATTTTCCTAGACCCAATGAATGTAGCAAACCATCAACAGTTTCTGTTGCGTCACCAACCTAGAACAGCCAGCCAATTCCAAAGAATCAGATCACAATGCAAAATAACTTGGAGGATTGAAAAAAAGAGAGTATTTTTTCCAAATATTGATGCTATTAAATATATAGTTAATATCAAGCAGCTTAAACTTGTAACTGTATGAAGCAGTGCAAAATATAATTATGATACACTGTCATTGTAAATAAAAGGTCCATGTTTAGACTAAAAATTTGTCATTGGCACGAAAGCTTAAATTTAATATATATGATCCCATCATCTTTTTGGAACTTGTTAGGATATATTTCAAACAAGCGAACTAAATGTCACAAGCAACCCATAAAACCTCTACCCAATTATGAAACCATTAAAAATAAGCATTCATGAATCATGCTATATACCTTGTCATGTTGATGAGGACAAACAAATGAATTAAATACTTTTCTCAATGTTACTCCTAAAGTCACATCTAGCCAAACATCATACTGCACTGCAATGTCGCTAAATGAAATACAATAACATCCTTATGTAAAAGCATCCAAGCACCCACATAAAGATATATTTTTAGCTCTTTTTTGGATGAGCTAAGCACCAACATATGGTTGGTTCACCATTAATAAAGCAATTAACAGCTGCAGAATTTTCCCAAAACTTTGTTTATTTTACCAGACTACTAATAGGCCAGGTTCAAGCATTTTTATCAAAATATATGTCACAAATAACACATAAAACCTCTATTCACTTATAAAACCAATAAAAAATAGCATTCAAAGTAAAAACATCCAAGTACGCACCCACATAAAGTTTTCCTTTTATTTCCTTTTTGGCTAGACTCAGCACCGACATTTGAGTTATTCATATAGAAAGATGTTTAAATCACCCACAATAGAGTAGTTTAAGGGACAACCGTTTCATTTACTAATAAAATTGTCAATTTTGTGTTGCTAATTTTTTTTTTCTTTTTTGTCAACTCACTACTAAAATTATCTAATTTTGTTTTATTTTGGTATTCTATTTGTTTAAGCATCCAAACTAACAGAAAACAAAATCGAAAGTAAAGTAAACCCAATCCCAATTCTGAGTCCTAATTAAAGCTACTCGAGCAAGACCTTACAAGATACCATCAGCATGAAGGAGAAGACCATTCACCCATCCAACCACCACACTGCTGCCTCGCCACCGCACCCACCAGCAGCTACTGCCTCACCTCTCCCTACTTCAGCCCAACCGATCCTCAGTCAAGAGCAACGAATGAAGCAATAACCCCACGTGATACACATTGCCTCACTTGTTGAAGACAACATGATACCCAGCCACCATGAAATTTCAATCACCATTTTCTTCTTCCAGCTCCATCTTTCTTCCAAAGCCATTTTTATTCCAACACCATTTTCTTCAAGTTCATTTTCTTCTAGCGCCATTTTCTTCCAAATTACCAAATGGTGTGATGTTGTTGATTTGTGATATTGTGTATTGCTTGCTGAAAATGTATTATTTGGTAGCATTTTCCGGCAACTATGTCTAAGTTTCAAATTGACTAATACTTTTTGGTCAATTTCGATGCAATTGCTGGTATTATGGTTGTTCTTAACGGCATATAATAAGTAAATTGCTGGGATTATTTGGTTGTTCTTTATTTATTTTTTCGATCAATATTTTTTACATTAGATATACAAAATTACTAAAATACCCTCAAAGTGGTCAAGTGACTAGCACGTGTTTGATTTTTCTGTTAGTTTAAAGTAACAGAAAACTTATTTGAAAAAAAAAAGTAGTTTTAGTAGAAAGTTGACAAAAAAGAAAGTTTTAGAAGTAAATTGACACAAAACTGATAGTTTTAGTACTAAATGAAATGTTTGCCCTAATTTAAGTGGTTACTGAATTTATCTAACTTCCATATCCTATAAATAACTTAACATCTGCTGAATTTTTCCAACTTCCCTCCCCAATAAATAATTAGTAGATTACAAATTCGATACTACTCAAGTTCTTATTTTCAGGGAGCCTACACATCCAATGTTTTTCATTTACTTGCATTCAAACAAGGGAAGCATCCTAGATAAATTCTAGTTCTCTTTTTATTTTTTCACTAGACAATTACATCAAAAAAATCTCTAAAACAGCACCAGGTCCTGCTTCAATAACAGTCAAATTACTATTAACTTTATGCTAAGACACATCAGTAGATACCAAGTCTTAGATAAATGAGTGATAAGTCAAGATAGAATTAAAAGCCAAAAGACAACACATAGAAAATACCGGGTATAAACTTCGGGAAAAAATGCTGTTTGACAGAGGAAGTTGGTTCATTTGTGGGGGCGGCACAGGTTTTGAAGGTCCAGGAGGCAGTGAAGAATGTGGAGTGTAAGCCACAGAAGACATGGCTCTTGAAGTATCTATGACCTCCTTGCTCATGTATGGAACAGATCTAAAATCTTTTAATGTCCTACTTATTGGCCTTCTCTGAAGTTCATCCACACTCCTTGGTGGGGAAAGACCCCTAGAAGCACCTAGATTTCTTTCAGGCGATCTTCGCCTTAAATGATCCAATGTCCAAGGAGAATATGAAGATCTAGATGATTCCATTCGGTGCATATCATCTGCACTTCTGGAAGGAATTTGACCCATGAAACCAGTCTCTTTTGGTTCAGGAACGCGCTGGCGTGAATCAACAATAGGTAGTGGAGGCCTAACTTCCTTAGATAGCTTCTCACGAAGATCCCCAAGCTTCTGATCATTATCATTTTGTGTCCGCCTAGATGCTTTTTTTTGCATGAGCTTATAACGGAGGTCACCTTTGCCAACAGGCACATCTTGTGTAAAGGTGGATAGGTTAGAAAATGGAAATGTAACTCATAAATGCAGTAATGTGGTGATATTGCAATAACTACGAAATAAGCTTATTACCATTAACACCATTGGCATTCAAATTTGACATACCAGTATCTTCTCGTTGGCTGCAGAAAGGTAAAATATGACTATGAAATTTGTTGGATATAGGGGAAAAATAACATCCTTACAGTTTAGTATAAATAAAACTAAGAAGGGCAAGAAAAGAAGGAATGAATGATGATAAATGCTGGAAGTTGGATGTAACATGACGGGCTAATAAAATTTCACCAAAACTTGCAAGGACTATACAATTTCAGTTTTTATAACCTACTATAACTACTGAACTACTGGTAACTGGTAAGAATAGTTAAAAGGATGAAAACAGGCCAAATTGGGATGAAAAATAATGTTTACACACCGTTTTCTGCTTTCGTGGTAAAGGCTTCCACGTAGCAATGAACTATTGGCATTACTTCCCAACCTATCTCTTATCGATGGCTTACTCCCTGTCACAGAAATCGAATCGCTCAAAGCATCATTAGATGCAGATCCAGCTCTCTTAACTACCTGTAAAATGTAAAATAGCATTCAATGTACTAGGAAAGAAAGCACATCAGTGTAGTCCAAGGCCATCAAAGAACTACCTCCTCCCTCCAAACTCACTTCTTCCTGGGGCTATACTTTCCCAGTGATGTAATCCAATACAAGAAAATAAGATAACAACATTAGCAAATGAATGGAACCTTAACTAAGAAAACTCATACAAAACAGTAAAAATCCGATTTCTCTCCTTTTCTTGTAAGCCAAACGGGGTATAATGGCAGGGAAAAAAAGGGGATATGAAGTAATAGAAAAACAAACACAAAAAGTTCCATTGAATCAACAGTTTTAAAGATTGCCAGAATAAAAAACAAGGAAGTACGCACCTGACCAGTACGCCCTAGAGTAATGGTGACTCTAGACCTCGAAGCCTCTGACATGGTTGGAATCCAAAACCCTAAATCAATACCAAATCTGGCTTGACAACTAATAACAACCAACTAGCAATCGTAACAAACTCACTCAGGAAACAAAAGAAACCCTAATCTCATTGTAAACAAGCAATTCGAGACGATAGACAAGAACATAGATTGAACGAGAATGATTTTATGTTCTTGATACAATTGCTCGTAAAATCGAAACGTTTCTTCTTTCCTTTTTGGTAACGAAAAGTTCCTAATTTGTTGTTCGATAAATTTTTGGCGACCAAATGGAGGTGTATAGAGTTCAGAAAGGGGATTGTTCGAAATAGAGAAAGAGGAAGCTTAATGACAAGCCTAAGAGAAACAAAGAATCATAGATGCTGAAAAATCATCAGAGCCGACTTCCCCGAAAAAGAAGACGGTCCACCAATCACCATTATTAGCCTTACTACGGACTGTCTGATTCTCCCGAATTTTTATATTTTTTTCTTATTTTTGTAGAAACTAATAACGAAAATTACGTAAAGTATGGTTCGTGGAATGGAATCGGAATGAAATAAAATTAAAAGAAAACAATACTGTTTGGTTTGATCACTAGGATTAAACTCGGAATCAGGATTACGGTGTTTGGTTTGTGATGAGGAGAATCGGGATTAAAAGCTTTGATCATAATTCCCACAACAATTGTAAAAAACTTGATGGCCTTAAGCGTCGGCTTGATCCTGCAAATCTTTGGTTTTAATATTTATAAAACTCTCGTAAGTGCGAATCATTTCGTAGAAAATGATAAGTATCTTTAAAGTCGTCTAAGGAAGGAATGTATGTGGTTTTTAATTTATTATTGAAAGCTTTTTAAAAGCAAATTAAATGCAAATATCGCATCGCGATATTTTGGGTTTTGTGTTTTTAAGCCAAAAACGTAAAAATAAACGTAGATATGGATTGATATTTATGCAAAAAAAACTATCGATTAAAATTGTGGAGTATTTATGGATATAATAAGCCCAAGTTAATTATCTTTGCTTTCGTATTATCTAAAATTTATTAAAGATATAAATTGATATTTATTGATTCTCTTTTTGTATGAATACTTAGCTTTGGTGGGGTTAGATATTAACTTTGTTAGCTAAGCAAATCGATTACTTTATGGGTGTGGTTGATACTTAATTTGGTTAATTAAATTAATTAAAACCTTAAAGAGATTGAAAATGAAACAATTTAAATGTCGCTTTGGTGGGGTTAGATATTTTAAAGCTTTTATTGAGTCACGAAATTAAGCACAGAATTTAATTATCTGATCTTAGCTTTCGAGTTTTAAAGCGAATTCTTGAAAACGTGTTGTCGTACGTTTCGGATAATAATTCTATAAAAACTTTTGAAATAAAGGCTTATTTCTAGCTTAGGAGATTATGCCAACAAATAAAGAAGCTATTCTACAAATCGAATGGGATAACTAAACCTTAAAATCTAATTTTCGGATTTAAGTTTGTAATGAAAAATAATATATTTACTACAACGTTAACTTGTATAAAATCTTGAATAAAAATAAAATCGATTCATTTTAGAGATTTTATTTTATTTAATATTTTCTGAGCGTAACAGCGTTATTATTATATAAATGTTTACAAATAGCGTAGGTAGAGTTAAATTTAATCACTTGAGACAAATTAAATATAACGTGTAAGAATAAAGCATAAAAAATAGCGTAAAGAAAATAAAATTCTTACTGAGAACTTCGTTCTTATTCCGTTATTTGGAAAACACTCAAAGCCAAAACTTACCTTTCCACATTTATTGAATCGAAAAGCTAATAAATTACAAAAACATAAGTAGTTCTTCCCAAAAAGGGAAGAACTCTAAAACTAAGCAAAACTAGCTAAAAATTAAGAAATATTAAAAAAACTAAAAACTAAGAAATGGAGAGAAAGAAAGAAGAGAGAAGTGTGTTTTGAGGTGTGTTTAGAAGTGAATTGAATGGGGGTATTTATAGGTGAGAATGGAGAGAAAAAGTGAGTGAAAAAATGTTAAAAAAATGTGAAAACGTGGAGTAAATTCTTGGTGAGGTCATTGATGGCGTCGGTATGGCGTCGTGAGGCTGCGCGCAAAAAATGAGGCAAAATGGGCGGCGCGGCGGAGAAGCGGCTAAGCGCGCCGCGGATGAACAATACCAGCAGCGTGCGGCTTTGCGCGGATGAAACGATACCAGCGTCTTGTGACTTGGGAAGGCGGATGAAACGATGGTAAGCGGTGGTATTTTGCGCTGTGTGTGCGCGATTTTCTCCTTTTTTGACCTTTTGACCAATTTTGTCCATTTTTTATATTTTTGACCTTCCTCGTTTATTTATTAATATATTTGTGATGTATTGCTTCAATATTCCTCTTTGAGTCTTTAAGTTGCATTTTTAAGCCAAAATACGAAAAAATAATAAAAATACATTGATTCGAAAAGACAAATTTATATAAATATATGATAAAACATATAAATATATATTTTTAATCAATTAATGTGCATAAAATCATGGTTATTTTAGTGCTTTTTGAGCACTCATCAGTTTCCCCCTGGAATGTAATGAAAAAAGCTGTAAAGTTCAAATAATATTATTTAATTATTATTTTTTCGTGAGAAAAAATAAATAAAAATTTTAATTTTTAATTTTTTAAGTAAAAAATATATATTTCTTTTTTTATATCATAAAAAATTAATTATATATTATAGAGATGAATTATGTTATTAAGATTGTTTTTGATAGCATTCAATATATTGAAACCGTTTGTGGGATTGTTTTTGTACAGTAATGCTATTCATTGTTTACGAGACAACAAATTATCAATATAAACAGAATTACAAACATATGTTGATTCTATATTTTCGTATAATCTGTTCAATGAAGCACAAATATTCATATTTCAACGGTATTCAAAATACAAGTGTTGAAAACACTATATTAAGATATTGATATTAGGCTAACTAAAATAAAGTTAGATACCAAAACAAGGCTAATATTACAATTACAAACGAATATTCATATAATAATAACACATATCCATAACTTAATATAATGCACCTTCACGTCTAAGAAGGCTTCTAATCCAACCATTTTTATTGCCATCAAGTACTCCAAAAAAATAAATTCATTCTTGCTGGTTTGTCAATAAGAAGAATTGTAGCAACATCAAACTCATCATTGCTAAGTGATATGGTCCTTTGTAATTCATTGTACAACCTCATTTGTTTTTCTTTTTCTTCTTCTTTTGTGATGGATCGACTCAAAAGGCTGCCAACATTCTTCATCTCTTCTGCAAGTATCGAAGTTGCCCTCTCAACAGAATGTCCATATTCATTAACTCCAATAGTTTTCTTTCTTTTTTTTTAGATGAAACATTTGAGTTTTGTTGGTCGGTAGCATCTATATGTTGATGTAATGGATCAGTTTCATTTACTGTCTCTTGATCCTGTTCCTTATCAAGTTCTAAAACAACATCATCTAGAGTCTCTGCATCTTTTCCTGTGGCTCTGTCTTTACCAAATACAATAGCCAAGTCCTCGTAATAAGGAAATGACCTATGTCTCCAATGAGTAGCTTCTTTGTGAATCTAAAAAGTATTAAAATATGTCAAATTGAAAATATTAATAATCAAATTGATTAATTTCTAAACATAAATAATGTATTTGTTAATAACAAATAAGAATAACAAAAAGATTATCTGTACATATGCATCCCAAACAAGTGCCTCAGCAGCTATATGTTTATTCAATGGATCCCATCCAAATCCACTACTATTCTGACCAGTTAGCATGCCATGTATAGTAGTAAATTGAGTCTTCAATGTTTTCAATCGAGACTCAATATGTGGTTTAGCTTTCATAGTGCAATATGGTAGTTTTTGAAGTAGTGATTTCTCAATAGCATTTAAGTAGCCAGGTTTGAAACCACCATCAGCTCTATATGAACCCTGATTGTGTAACTCTACAAGACACTCAATTAATTTTTCATCTAATGTTGTTGTCCAAAATCTTTTATTCTGTCCAGGGCCTCAATTTCTTGAGGTGAAGATGACATCCTAAAATTAAAAAGTAAGTACAAAAAAAATACTTACTAACTGTTTAACAAAATAGAAATAGAAAACATATTAAAGTTGATGAGCCTAGCAACCAATGAGAATAATTTTAAAATTATAAGAATACGACCAATAACATAATGTTTTACAATATTAAAAATAATCTCAATCAAATAATCTCTTCATTACAACCACAATCAAGCATAAATAAGAAAACACGACTTCCATTAACCTAAACAATCACTATCATCTATCCCTCTCTCCTTTCCCTCCATTCATTGTACATGTTTGATGCCGTATTGTCTCTAAATACACTCCATTCATGTGTAGAGTCTACAATTCTTATTGTATCTTCATCATCCTCATCCCCATCTCTATCTTCAAGATTTTCCTAATTTTCCTCAAATGGATCATATGACATTTCCTTTCTTATATAGTTGTGTAGCAAGCAACAAGCAATAATTATTCGATTTTGAGTTTTAATGGGATAGAATGCTGGACTTCTTAGAATATCCCATCGATTCTTTAACACACCAAAACATCTCTTGATCACATTCATATCCTGTGAGTGCTTCATGTTAAAAAATTCGCGTGGATTGCGAGGTTGTGGACCATTTCTCCATTCACTCAAATGATAACGTTGACCACGATATGGAGCAAGAAATCCATTGGAATTTGCATATCCAGTAACCACAAGATAATAATACCCTATATATTAAATATATTTTACAGTTCAATTTCATATTCATAGAATTTAAAAAAATTGATCAATTAACATATTACTTACCAAGTTGGACTTTAAATCCATTCCTTCTACGTATAGCTTCACGTATGACTCTACTATCAGCTGCTAAACCCTCCCAACTGGGTAAAACATAAATAAATTGTATATCAAGAGAGCAAACCCCCAAAACATTTGTGGTAACCTCGCCCTTTCGGTTTCGATACCTAGACTTATCACCTACAAGAACTCTTACCCTAATATAAGTACCATCAAGTGCTCCTAGGCAACCCTATTACCAATAAGTCAAGTAAAATCATTTAATTATTAAAAATATTACATGGTAATAAGAAAAAAGAAAGAATTAAACATTATATCTACCTTGAAATATTTCCACCTATCGTCATCACAATCATCAAGAATAGGCTCAGGTTTTTTCAATAACTCCTTATGCAACCGTATGATAGCATGCAAGACATTATTGAAATACTTACTAACTGTCTCTCCAGATCTTCTAAATCGATAAGTTATAATTCTATTTTTCACACGGTGTGCAATCACACGAAGAAACATGGCTACCTGCTCATCTACTAACAAATGCTTTTATTTTTTTAGCCCTCTCTAGTTTCAAGCATTGCACAAAAATTGGTAAAAGCACTCATACTCATCCTAAGTTGATTAATACTAGTAATGTCACTCTCATAGCACAATCTATGCACAATTTTCCTATTTGAAAAAAAATCAAGCTCATACAATTGTCTCCTTAAAGATATTGTCTTGTTTTTATCCACCACCATCTCAAAAAAGAATTTTACAATATACATTATATGCATCAAGTACACAAAAATAGCATTCACCTCTTCCACATTCAAGCTATGGTCATCCATTTTACCTTAAATTACAAACAAAAACAATACTTAATTAGGAGCAACAATTTACTTATAAAATTGATAAAATATACCTATTATATTAAACTACCAAAATTAAATATTGTAGAAGATACTGATTATATCACTAATAATAGACAGTTTTTGAATAGACAATATTCATTTGGATATTAATGGACAATTTTTGTTCATGAAAGATTAAGTAATGCATTCTATTCGACAATGCCTCTACAAGTATCACTAATAGGCAGTTTTTGAATTCATCAGCATATCAATTAGTTTATGCAGCTCCAATAGATAGTTTAAACCAAAATTAGAGTTACCTTATACACTGAAATTATCAAAATTAATCCTAACAACAGTTTATGCCATTAAGTTAGAAAACTCTAGTAAATAACCAATATTGATATTGTTCAAAGCTGTGTTTGAGTTCATAAGACCAACAAATCGATTCAAAGCAAACAACAAAGAATATCACATACCAGAATACCAGAACACATAATAAAAATATGAATCTATTCAAAATATAAATAAATTTCGACAAAATAGAGAACAATTCCTCAGACGAAAAATGAGAGGCGATTAGAACAAAGAACAAAATTAGAAATCGATTCAAAATAGAAGTAAATATTTACATAACAAAGAACAATTTCAAAGGAAAAATCCACAATATCAGGAAACAAATAATGTATTTAGAAGTGAGAAGCAAAAAACAGAAAAGAGAACAACTCGTGAAGAAATTAGGGTTGCGAATCAGATGAGAGAGAAGACACAGATGAGGACGAGAACTCACCTCGAATGTCAGGGAAACCACTAACTGTGGAGGACCAGGCGAGGCGACGGCTGAGTGCAGAGTTGGAGAAGAAATCGCGACGCCTAGGGTTCTCTTCGTGGGTGAGAAAAATGGGAGGTAGATTCATTCTACTTCTTCGTTTATAAAGGAATGTTAGTTTTGGAATTATAATTTTAGGTGAGGGGTAAAATTGGAAAAGTAAATTTATACCAGGAATGGAATCATCATTCCTAAAGGGGGAGAAGGAATTGTGATTCATTCTCCTTTAGTAATCGATTCCATTCCGCCCACCCATTTCGCCCAATCAAACACACAAAATGGAAGGAATCAATTCTGATTCCATTCCATTTCCTCCAACCAAACATGGGGAAATGGTTTGGTAATGAGGTAAGGTACCACCTAATGTCTTATTTTTATAAAAGAAATACAAAAATATGATATTTATTAAAGGTATAATATAAATATTTTTAAAAAATAATTTGGTACAATTTTAAGCAAAATTACTATTTATAAAAATAAAAATATTACTAATATCTTTTACATTTAACATACCTCTATTTATATCTGTGACTAGTCAACAGTGTTAACTTTCTACTTAATGATGTGTTTTTTTTCCTATGACTCTAAACCAAATTAAAACTAGTTGTTTTACAATACTAGGCATTGTTTCTTACATATTATTATTTAAAGATAAATTTTTAAATTTCTTATTAAAACATTATTTTATCTTTATATTTTTCTTATGTTTATTCTCGTACAAACTTGTGGCTAGTTTCTTTATTTTCATTTTCTTATTTATTAATTTTATAAAATAAATAAATATTTTATGGTTTAGAATTATAACTATTATACCTTATTTAATAGATCTATCATGATCTTTCATTATGTTGTTCATCTTCTTTTATTACATCTAATATGTCTTAGATTATTCAAATCTTAATGTCCTCCTAGTAATGGTGAAACATTTGCATTTGTACGTAATATGATGTCCAAATTAGACTTATTGAAAAATTAAAAAAGAATGACTACACTCTATTTTATTCATAATATTACTAATTATTACAATTCTTAAAGACAAATAAGAATCTTGAAGAGATTCTTAATCACTCATAGTTTTTAGATTCATAACTACTAGGTGAATAACTTTTTAAAGTATAAAGATTTCCCTTTTCTGAAGCTGTGTCCTACTAATGGAAATAAGATTCTTTTTATAGGAGAAAGAATCCATGTTTATAATAGTGAAAAATCATTATTTTACCTATATTTTAATAATTTACCTAACTTTCTATTTTTAGCTTTTGAATGTAAGCCTTTCATTTCCTTGACATGACCTGTTGATTGAAGATATGTGTTCAACATCTTTAATCTCCTTTGTCGTTTTCTACTCATAGTCCTTTCGATGACTTAGATGATAACACATTTTCATCTTCTCAATCTCTAATGCATTAATGTTGTGTTTGGTTGGAGGAAATGAAAAGGAATCAGAATTGATTTCTTCCATTTGTGTGTTTGGTTATGCTGAAAAAATGAGTCAAGAATGAAATCGATTCCTAAAGGAGAAGGAATTACAATTCCTTCTCCCTCCTTTAGGAATCATGATTCCATTCTCATCTCAATTTTTTTTTTCAATTTTACCCCGCCACAAATATAACCCTAAACTCAAATCCCAAAACCCAAAACCCAAAACCATAAACCCCAAATCCCAAATCCCCAAACCCAAAATCCTAAATCTCAAAACCCTAAACCCTAAATCCTTAAATCCTAAATCCTTAATCCTAAAACCCTAAACCCTAAACCCTAAATCCCAAAACCTTAAACCCCAAATCCTAAAACCCTAAACCCAAATCCCAAATTCCAAAACCCTAAATCCCAAATCTCAAACCCTAAATCCCAAAACCCAAAACCCCAAACCCCAAATCCCAAAACCCTATTTAGAAAAATAATAATTTTAACCCTAAACCTTAACCCACAAATATAACCCTAAACCCTAAACCCCAAATCCAAATCCTTAAATTTCAAACCCCAAATCTCAAAACCTTAAACCCTATTTAGAAAAATAATAATTTTAATAATATATTTTCTTTTTAAGTAATAATTATTTAGAAAAATAATGATTTCAATAATTTATTTTGTTTGACCAAAAAATAATAATTAAATGATATTATTTAATATTTTACTAAATATAGGGGTATTAAGATAATTTATATATTTTTTCCATTCTATTCCAGTGGCAAACCAAACACTATAATACTGATTTCTTTTTTGATTCTAGTGGTCAAACCAAACAATATTGTTTCCTTTCAATTCCATTCTATTCCATTCCCATTCTCATTCCCATTCCGATTCTGATTCCATTATGTGAACCAAACGTTACCTAAATACATTTTTTATCTTTAATAGTTTTCTTGGCATAAAAAAACATATTTCTTATTTTTTGACAAATTTTCAGGTTATTATTGTTAAAATTTGTCTCAAACTTACTGATTTTCTCACCATCTTCTTCAGTGAGGGCCATATTGTTATGGGAAGTGATTATGACTTTAATATTCGAATAATTTATTTTTATTTAAGAAGAATTATCAATTTTGTGAGTTATGATAAATTTGACCTAGCATCTTTCCTCTTAGTATACATAATTCATCTATATTGAATTTTTTTTAGAAGCACCATTGGTTTTGAAACTTCTCTATTAGTGTTGAAAATTTCTAATTTGATAAAATGATAGGGACTAACACAACCTTATTTATTCCAGTCCATAAGTAAATTAAAAAATCTAAAATAGACAAACTTGTCACCTATTATGATCTTTTTCCTGAAATTCTTGATAGCCTTCTTGATTTTTTAAGGAAAATAATTTAATTCACTTAAAATAATTCTTGAATATAGGTTATTGATTAAAACTACATGAAAGCTTTGTAAACAAAAATTAGATCAATTCCTTCAAGAATATTAAATTTAATACCTACGGGGAATTCTTTTTTTATAGTGTAAAATTTCATATCTTCAATATGTTTTTGAGTAGATTTTATGGTTAAGTTATAGAGACTCAACCATTGTGGTTTACTTAAATTCCTGTATTGATTTTCTTCTTCTTCAATAACTAATGTATTTTTAAGGGTTGTTTTCTTCAATAGTACTGATGGTTGTACTATTTTTGCTGTTTCTATGATAAGTGTTTCTCTAAATAGTACCGATGGTCTTACTATCTTTCCTAGGGTGTTTTACTTAGTTGCAATGGTCACTGTTGCAATGTTGTAGAGTAATTTTTAACTACATCTTCTAGAGTTATTAGTTTTGGTACTCTGTAGTTGGTATAACTACCTTTAGCTTCTATTATATTAGTGAAAACTTTGTGAATTATTCCACTAAATTCGATAATAGCTTTACTTGCTTTAGGCCAACTATTGTAAATTCTTAATTTTGGATCATTATAGACCACATAAGTTTTTCTTGGTCTTTTTTTTCTACTTCTTAAGCCCAACTGAACTTTTCTTTTTTCTTTTCAGAGATGTTACTCTCTATTGAACTATAAAGTTCTTCCTTCTTATTTTAAATTTCTTTTTTCAAAGGTTTTAGCTTTTTTAAAATGAATTTATTATGGGTATTCCTCTTTAGAGTTTTTGGACTATAATGGTCGTTTTGAACTGTTAAGTTCTTATTCTTGAAGTATTATTATCTCATTTTTTTTCATCTTGATCTTGATATCAAGACTTTCTATTTCTACAAGTATAAAAATAAAGTGTTAATTCTCTTGTAAGGACATCTACTAAACTATTTTTATTTCTTGGAAGATGCTTGACATCAAAATTGTAGTGGTTAAACCATTATTGCCATCAACTAATCTTTCATATTTATAATCACCTACTATATTACTTCTTAAAAAAAACCAAAAATCTTGTTATCAATTCTTACAATGAATTTAGAACTTATTACAAATATTATAAATTTTCTAATAGCCCTTTTGACAACTAATTATTATTTTTATATTATTATGATAATTTAATTGTGAATCATATAAAGAAACCGATGTATATCTACAAAGATGATATTCATCTTTTTCATATGCTTTTGCTTTTAAAACTACTCTCAATATTTATGTGAAGTATATGTTTCAATTATCATTTTATCATTTGGATCTAGATGATATAAAGTTGATAAATTTTTTATCTGTGCTTTTACCTTATTTATATACAAAGTATCTTTTTCTGTCCATTTTCAAAAATGATTTTTTTTCAATTTTGTTTGTAAATTTTTTCATATTTTTGCAAGTTTCTCAATGTATATTTCAGCATACGTTAAACATCATAAGAATATTTCTAATTGATTTTTGTCTTTTAATTCTAAAAAATCTTTGAATTTTATTTAGTATATATTATGTTTTTTTCATCTTCAATTTCTAACACTAAATACTCAGTTGTTTTCTAAGCAATTAATGCTTTCTTCTCTTGTAGTGCAATGTCTTATTTTATTTTCTATATTCTTGTTTAATATTAATAATATCTAAATAATGTATGTTTAATTCATTACTGAAAATCAAAATATCATTTATGTAAACATAGAAAATATTTTGTAATTTCTTAAATATATTATCCATATACTTTTGAAAGATACATCAAGCTTGTTTTAATCTGAATAGTACAATAGTCCATTAGAATTGTCTTTGGGACAACTAAATATTGTTAGTTTTGAGATTACTCATCCAATTTTTTTACCAAAATTCACTTTTGCTATCAAAATTTGAGAAATATTTATTTCCTTTTATTAATGATAATGATTCTTCTTTCTTCGAAATAAAATATCCATCATCAATGGTTTCTTTATTCAATACTTTGAAGTTTATTATCACTCTATTTTTTCCTCTTCTTTTTTCAACTTCTTTTTCAACTAAGAATGTTTGGCTAAAGTTCCAAAAGTTTTTCAAATTCAAGCATGTATTCTGAAGTATAAATCTTAGGTTTTACTCTAATGACTATGTTAAGGTCTTTTAGTTTCATGTTATCATTCGTTTTAGATTTGTTTACCTTTAAATCTAATGGATTTTCTAAACTTAGAATTTCTAATAATTTTTTGATACTTGTTAAAACTTTATCTTTCTGTATTTTATTAAAAAAAATTGTTTCTCTTATATATCTAATGAAATATTTTTCTAAATAAGGTTTTTATTGTTGCTTTGTGTCTATCTTACCACGTTTTTGCTTTTATATTGTTACATAAAAGTTGGGTTTGATACAGTCAAAATTTTTCTTATCTTTGACATGTAAATGGTTTCACCATTTAAGGTTGTTAGATTTATTTTGTCTAAATATTGTGTAAATGATTGATACAAGTTTAGGAAATTATTTTCTATTAATAAATCAGCTCCTGTTTCTTATTGATATATTGTAAAAATATGAAATTTATCTCCCATTATCATTATATCTGTATCTTTAAGATTTTATTAAGATTTATTGTAGTATTGTTAGCAATTCTTACAATTAGATCTTTTGGTGCTTGTTTTCAGAGTTCATTTAAGAATACATATTTAAAGGTTACACAAGGAATTGATAATGAAATTAGATTCATAAGATTTTTTGGGATCATATTTTATGGTTCCAAATCAATTCATTGATTATTGACGTATCATCTTCCTTTTTATTTGTACAAAGTTTTTCATCATAATATTTTCCTAGTTCTTTATCCGTCAAGGTTGACAAAATAATTAATTTTTCTATATCCTTATTCTTAAGATCCATAAATTGTTCTTATAATTTTTTTTATATTCCATTAAATTGGGATTATAAATTTTTCTTTATATTTGAGTTTTTCCTCATTCTTCTTTTCTCATTCCTAGGTATTAATGCATATGATCTCTTATATGATTTTTCTTTTAATCCTATAAATATATCAAACTTATAACCTATAATTTTATTATTTTTAGGTATGTTATTTACATACATCCTTAATTCTATAAATTCTTTATGTGTGTCTTGTTGTAGTTTTTTTAATTTAACCATATTCTTTTATTTCTTTTAGAGGTTTTTTTTTGTGTATCTTATTTATGTCTTGTAAGGACTTGATGTTTGATTTTTATACTATATCTATTTCTTCTACTAAAAGAATTAAAACTTTCATTATTATCATTTGGTTTTTTGATATATTTATTAGGCTTCTATTAAAATCTAATTCTATATTTTATAGTTTATTTCTAAACATTATTGAGATAATAATATTATTTTCTTTCAAATATTACTTCATGGATTAATGCCTTCGTTACTTTAATTTTTTGTTTTAGATTTGTCACTTCTCTTTTCTTATTAGAGAATTCTTCTTCAGGATCTATAAACGTAAACCTTGATACATTACATTTTCTTACTACCTTACTTGTTCTTTTTGGTATTAGAGTTTTTTTCTTTATATCTAAGTTCCATTCTTTTGGTATTTTAAATTCTGTTAACATTTTTGATTTTCTTATTTGTTCAATTTTTTGGATAATTTTATCTATTTGTATGAATTCATTTTTTTATATAGTAAACTATTATTGTTGTTTATCAATGAATATTCTATTATATAGTATGCAAAAAATGAATAATTTTTTTCTTTCATTAAATTTTTTCTTTCAAATTCATAAGCTAAACTTAACACTTAGTTTAAGTTCTTATCATTAATATTAATGACAAACTTAGGATATGCTATAAATTTTAATTTTTGGTATTCTAGGTTTTCATAGACCCTTCCTAATAAATGATATTTTCTATTTATTATTCTATTTTCTAACAATGATAATTTTATTAGTGTATCAGTTCATTCTCTAAAATGTACTTTTATTAATATTTTAATTTTTCCTAAATTGATATATCTAATTTTTCTTTTGTCATTTTGAGAGATTTTTGTTAGTTTAGCTATAATAATTTCTTTGTTAATTAATAGTATATTATACATTCTTTTTACATCTGTAATATTAATGTTCATTTCTTTATTACTTATTATATAATAAATTATATATTTCCTTGAAAATATTGTTCTTATTCTTGAGAATGATAAATCTTTGAATCAATCTCATTATTTAAGATTTAATCTTGCTTTTTGTATTTTTTCAATTTTTTTTACAATTTACTATTTAATGGAATAAACATTCTGAGATATCTTGTGTTTCTATTTTCATTATTTTTGGATTTCTTATTATTTATTGATTTTCTATTATTTTTTTTATAAAAATTACTATTTAATTTTGTTAACTTTAACTTTCATTAAGTTAAGGGATATTTGTGATATTTTTAAAACTTTAGGTGTATTGTTAATATTAATATTTTTTTTTAAATTTGGTATACCCTTTACTAAAGTAAGATAATAATAATGTATCCCTCTTTAATGTTGATACTAATTTGCACCTTTACATAAAACTAAAGTACCACACTTTACAGTTTTGTATTATTGATGTAACTATGCTAATTTATTGTTATTTTTATGTCATTTTATTAGAAAAAAATATTTTAATATCTATATTCAAATATTGGTATCCTTTTAATTATTTTAAATAATATTTTTTGTCAAAGTGCGACACATGAATGTAATACTAAATTTAGGATTGTATTCAAGAGGCGCACTACCATATACAAATATAGTATTAATTATTTTTCAATTAATATTTAGTTTTAATTAAAGAATGCTATATATATATATATATTTCATTTTATTGAAAAATATTCAAATAATTGAGTTTATAGTGATATTGAGTATTAAAACCTAAAATTTAAAATTAAAATAGAATACAATTTTATTTTATATATGTAACTTATCTATAATTTTATAAATATTATAACTAAAATTTTATTTATATAGAGAGATGAGGTATCTTCATCCTAAGGTATATATGTCTTGACATGAGTCATATGTGAAATTTTTTATAAGAATATTACGAGAATTTAAGAAAGAAAAAACATCTAAAACAATTAGACTCTGACAACTTAAAATTATCATACTTTAACGATTATCTCACAAACTTTTCTTACAAATAGTCACACATAGAAGTCAAATTCTTTTCAAACGAACTAAGCTTTGATTGGGTGACATTAGTTTAATTATTGCAAACATGATAAGAGAGACTAATTTTAAGCTTCTGATTGAAATAAAATATATGAAATCGAGCCCAAAACTTGTAAAATATTTAGCAATTACCAACCCTAACATAAGTAAAATATGCAATATTTTGGGCAACATAATCGAAGATGAAAACAATGACCTTAATAGTTATAATTGTAATATCTATTTGTTTTCTTTCTAAATTTTAAACAATAACTTGGTAAAATTTGTCTCCTATGACATATATTAATTTATTACCATGGGTACATTTAAGGTACCAAATCCAATAAAAATTATAAAAAAGAATTTAATAATCAACCATGTAAACATTAATAATAATGTTTTCTTACATTATCTTTAAAATAATATAAATAATAGAAAATCAAAAAATATTAGAAATAAAAACACAAGATATCTCAGGATGTTTCTTATAAGAAATAGTAATTAATAATTTTTTTTTGAAAAAATACAAAAAGCAATACTAAATCTTAAAGAATGAGATACATTTAAAGATTCATCGTTCTTAAAAATAAAGAAATGAATATTAATATTGCAAACATAAAAAGAAGGTATAATATAACATTAATTGAAAAAGAAATCATCGTTGATATACTATCAAAAATCCCCCAGAAGATTAAAGGCAAAATTTAACACATTCATTTAAGATGAATCCAATTATTAATAAAAGCATATAATAGAATAGGAGTTGACACACACACATACCAGTAAAACTAACGTTATTAGAAAATAGAATAATAAATAGAAAATATACTTTATTATGAATGATCCATGGAAACCTCAGATATTAGAAATTATAATTCACAGCATACTCTAAGTTTATCGTTATATTAATGATAAAAACTTAAATCATATATTAAGTATAGCTTATCAACTTGAAATGAGAGATTTAATGAAATAATGAAATCATTTATTTTCAGTACACTATATAGTAAGATATTTATTAACAAACAAACATAATAGTTCAATACATAGACAAAATGAATTCATAAAAATAAATAAAACTTTCTAAGAAATTGGAAAAATAATAAAACAAAAAATATTAACAAACTTTGAAATACTAGAAAAATGTAACATAAATGTTAAAAAAACCTCTGATAGGAAAATAAATATAGCAAAAAAAGGTAATATATCAAGATTTATTTTTATAGATCATAAAGAAGAAACCTTAACAAAGAAAGAGAAGTGATATATCTAAAACAAGAATTAAAATAATGAAAGAATTAATCTATGGTATACTATTAAGACGATAATGATACCATTATTATCCAAATAATGTTTAAAAATAAACTATATGATATAAAATTATATTTTAATGGAAGCCTAACAAGCATACCTAACAACCAAATAATTATAATAAAAGTTTTAATTCTTTTAGTAGAAGAAATATATGTATTACAATAATCAAGCATTAAGTTATTACAAGACATAAATGAAACACAAAAAACATTTCTAAAAGAAATAAAAGAATATGGTTATAATAAGAAATTACAACAAAACATATATAAGGAATTTATATAATTAAAAAAGAATGTATATAAAATACTTAGAAACAATGAAATCATTGGCTATAAGTTTGATTCATTTATAAAATTAAAAAAAAACTACCTAAGAGATCAGATGTATTGATGCCTAGGAATAATAAGAGAAATAATGAGGAAAAATTCAAAGATAAAGAAGAAGGTATAATTATTGTTTAATGGAATATAGAAAAGAATTAAAAGAATAATTTATGAAGCTATAGAATAAAGACATAGAAAAATTAGTTAGTATGTTGACCCTAACAGATGAAGAACTTGAAAGACATTATGATGAAAAACTTTTACAAAATGCATATGAAACCTATTTCATTATCAATTCCTCATTAAGAAGGAACATTTGATTCCCATAAGGAAGAAAAAAATAGACAAAATCTAAAAAAAAATATGATATTCCTTATAAAAGAAAACAACAATAAAAAATGAAAGAAATATTACATTAAGGAAATAGAGATAGTATCCCACAAGAATTCAAATTTCATGAAAATTATAGACCCGATATTTTAGAATTAAATTATATAAGAGATAGAAAAAAATTTTAGATAAATGATCTAGCAATATGAGTGTAATCATACAAACTTTTCCAACCAAATAATCAAATCCTTCAACTTATAAAGTCTTAATAGCCAACAAAATGTAAAAAAATGTTAAAATTTGGTTTATAAATCTAAAAGTATAACAAAATTTACAAATGCAAGGGAATACTCTCATCCCTAGAGAATATTTAGATATTATAGTAAATGAAATATACAAGAAATTTATTGAAGAAGACAAAGATAGACATATCACTAAATCTAGTAAAAATAAAATTGAAGAAGCCAAATGATATTTAACAAATATAAAAATATGTTACATGTACTAAATAGATTCTTTTATTTGTGAATATGAAATGTATTATCACAAGTTACCACCCTCCAAGAAACTTATAAAAAAATATTTTTTTATAAGTTACATAGATTGAATAAAAGTATAAGAGAAGGATGTAATAAAAGAAATAAGAGTTATAACATATACTTTGGAAGGAAGAATAAGAATTCTTAAAAAATGGATAATCATTAAATATCAAGAAATACATGTATATAAACAAATAAGAATAAATAATAAAATATGTTATGATACCATAGATTTTAGGATGCCATAAAAATATATATGTAATATAAAATTTATAAACAAAAGTATAAAAAAATATGAAAAATACAAAACCTTCAAAAGATATAAATTTGAAAACAAGACTGTTAAAAATATAAAAGAGATATAACAAAGAACCTCATAGAAAAAGATATTTTATGAGAAAAAATTATAAGCCAAAAAAACAAAAATATTGTTCATCAAGAAAAAAGAAATGTAGACATTAGATATGCAATGAGAAAGGAAATTACGTTAATAAATGTCTTAGAAGGCTTCACCATAAAAAATAATTTAAAAATAAATGTTCATAGAAAACAAAAATCTTAAGGGAAACTTTTAAAATTGAATTAGAACCAATAGAGGAGTGAGATATAGATGATTAAATTGAAAACATAACTGACTCAGAATATAAATATTTTTCAGTAGAAGATGAATGATTTGTATAATATTACAAATCCAAACAATAATTATATTAAGGTATGATTAAAATTTAAAATTTATATAAGTTACCATTTACATGCATATGTAGGTACAAGAGTTATAGTGTGTGTAGCTAGTAAATATGTATTTCCAAAAAACCTTTGAAAACAAGCACCAAAATATTTAATTGTAAGAATTTCTAGCAATACTACAACAAGTCTTAATAAAGTCTTAGAAGATATAGAACGATAGGAGGAGAGAAATTTCACATTTCAACCATATATCAATAAGAAACATGAGTTAATTTATTAATAGGAAATAACTTTCTAAAACTCTACCAATCCTTTGCTCAATATTTAGACAAAATAAGTTTAACAATATTAGTTGTTGAAACCATTTATGTGTCAAAAATAAGAAAAACTTTGACATTATCAAACCTAACTTTTATGCAACAACATAAAAATAAAAAATGTTGTGAGATAGATACAAAGCAAAAGCCTTATATAGAAAAACATTTCAATAGACATTGAAGAGAAATGAAACTACTTTCTTAATGATATACAGAAAGATAAAACCTTAATAGGAATACAAAAATTGTAATAAACAGTAAGATCAGAAAACTCTTTAGCTCTTAAAATCAATAGTCTAAAAATAATAGCAAGTATAAAACTCAAAGATCGTAACAAAGTAATAAGAGCAAAATCAATTATTTATACCCAAAAGATAGAGACAAATTTGGAAAATAAATTCAATAACTTTTGGAATTAAAAGTCATAATATCAAGTAATTTACTTCACCCAAATTCAACATTTTTAGTTTAAAAAGAACCTGATAAAAGTAGAGATAAAAAAGACTAGTAACAATATCTTTAAAAAGTTATGTGATATTTGTTATGTATACATCAATGATATTTTAGTATTTAGTAATGACTTGAATCAATATTACTTAAATATTATTAATATCTTATAAGAATGTAAAAAAGAAGGATTTGTTTTATCAAAAAGAAAGGTTATAATAACTTAATAAAAAATTAAGTATCTAGGATTAGAAATAGAAGATGAAAAACATCATCTATAACCTCATATATTAAACAATATACAAGGATTTTTTAGTGAAATCAAAGACAAAAAATAGTTACAAAGTTTTTTGGAATGTTTGACTTATGTAGAAGTATAAATAAAAACAATTAGCACAAATGCGAGATCCATTATAAATTAAACTGAAAAAAGATAATGTTTAAAAATGGACAAAATAGGACACACATTACATGGACAAGGTAAAAACACAAGTAAAACACTTTCTAGTTTTATACCACCTAGATCCAAATGATAAAATAATAATAGAAATAGATATTTCATGTGAATATTAAGGTGTAGTTTTAAAGATGACAAATTTCAATATCTTTATAGATACACATCAAGATCTTTTCAGGATCTAGAATTAAATTATTATAATAATAAAAATGAATATTTAGCTATTAAAAGGTTGTAAAGAAATTTACAATATATATTATCAATTCAAAATTTGTTGTTAAAACGAATAATAAAAGCTTGGAATATTTCTTAAAGACTAATATCGTAGGTGATTATAAGTAAGGTCTATTAATAAGATGACAACAATGATTAATCATTATAAATTTAATATTAAACGTTTACTAAGAAATAAAAATAGTTTAACTGATGCATTAACTAAAGAATTATCACCTTTAGTAATTTTTTATTTATTAAGAATGGATCTTCTTAACATAGACATTATGATAAAAAAAGAGGAAATAAAAATCTTATAAGATCAATTTGATATATTATATCTTAAGAAATCTTTAGAGGATAACTTCTAAAAAGTTAAAAGAGCTTAAATATAATTCTAAAAATGATAAGATTATTGCTTTTATCTCAAATGAAAAGAAAGGAATCAAATTTCACAAAACATATGAAGGACAAAATAATCTCTCTATAGAGAAAAAGTAAGAAAATCTCAATTGGGAAAATGAAATATAAAATAAATAATCTTCAAAGTCTAAAATTTATGTAGTCTATAATAGCTTCAAACTAAGTATCTATACTAGTTGGCCAGAAACTAGTAAAGTCATAATAAGCTTAAGTGGAATAATCCATAGGATATTCAATAACAGGATAGAAACAAAAAGCATTTTTCCCAATTACAGAATGTCAAAACTATTAGGTGGCGTTTGGTTCGTGGAATGGAATCGAAATCGGAATGGGAATCGGAATGGAATGGAATGGAAAGGAAACAATTTTGTTTGGTTTGACCACTGGAATCAAGCTCGGAATCAAGATTACAGTGTTTGGTTTGCCACTGGAATAGAATGAAAAAAGCTGTAAATGACCTTAATACCCCTACATGCTGTAAAGTTCAAATAATGTCATTTAATTACTATTTTTTTGTCACACAAAATATATTATTGAAATCATTATTTTTCTAAATAATTATTACTTAATTAAAAAGAAATATATTATTAAAATTATTATTTTTCTAAATAGGGTTTAGGGTTTTGAGGTTTGGGATGTGGGATTTAGGGTTTAGGGTTTAGGGATTTAGGATTTGGGGTTATATTTGTAGGTTAAGGTTTAGGGTTAAAATTATTATTTTTCTAAAAATGGTTTAGGGTTTTAGAATTTTGGATTTGGGGTTTGGGGTTTAGAGTTTTAGGATTTGGAATTTGGGGTTTAGGATTTTGGGATTTATGTTTTAGGGTTTTGGGATTTATGTTTTAGGGTTTTGGGATTTATGTTTTAAGGTTTAGGGTTTAGGGATTTGAGGATTTGGGGTTTAAGGTTTAGGGTTTAGGGTTGGGTTTTAGGGTTTGGAATTTGGGGTTTAGGGTTTAGGGTTTTGGGATTTATGTTTTAAGGTTTAGGGTTTAGGGTTTAGGGATTTGGGGTTTAGGGATTTATGTTTTAGGGTTTTGGGATTTATGTTTTAGGGTTTTGGGTTTTGGGATTTATGTTTTAAGGTTTAGGATTTAGGGTTTAGGGATTTGGGTTTAGGGATTTAGGGTTTAGGGTTTTAAAATTTTAGGTTTAGGGTTTAGGGTTTTGGAATTTTAGGTTTAGGGTTTAGGGTTTTGGAATTTTGGGTTTGAGAAATTAGGATTTGAGTTTAAGGTTATATTTTAAGTGAGGGTAAAATGGGAAAAAAAGTTTAGATGGGAATGGAATTATGATTACCAAGGGGAGGAGAAGGAATTGTGATTCCTTCTCTTTTAGTAATCTGATTCCATTCCGTCCAACCAAACACACAAAATGGAAGGAATCAATTCTGATTCCATTCCATTCCCTCCAACCAAACGTGGGGTTAACTCCTTTAGAGATAACCAAGAACTATTCCAAAGTAGTCCAACAATCAACCAGTTTGAGTAGATTGAAAACACTTGGAAGGGTACCTAGACTGATGCTATTTAGGGAAGCAACTAGCAACTTTCTTGTTTTAAAAGAAGAAAGAGACCAACATAAAAAACTCATAAGACAATGGTGGTCAAGTTTGTATAACATAACAAGGAAATCTTTTGAGAAAAACCTTGTTAATATGAAGTTCTACACTTTAGAGAGAATTCCTTATAGGTAATAAATTCAATATCTGTGAAGAAGTAGGTCCAATATTTATATATAAAACATTTCATGATGGGTTAACAAAAAACTTGTATTCAGGAAATAATTTAAATGAGTTAAATTACTTTCTTAAAATCTTCAAGAAATCCATTAAAATTTTTACAAAGGAAATTAAGGCTATGGATAAACATGTTTATTTAAGATTTTTTAGTTCAATTATGAATTAGAACCAAAAAATTTCAATAAGTCCATATCATTTCATTAAGTTTGAACTTGCTAACACCAAAAGAGAATTTGATTGTCCCAAAGTTTTGTTAGAAAAAGAATTTAATTTAGAGGAATTAAGCATAGAACGTGACAAATTGTTAGGCTAAATCTATTATGAATTAAGAAAAATTAACAGCTCTTCTGAAATTAAAGTTAATTATTCTACTAGAAAAGTAACTATCACCTAACAAAGTAATCTATCTATCAACAAGAAAGATGGTGAAAAGAATAGTAACTATAAATCTGCTTTCAATTACAATGAATTGGAAGTAAATATGGAAAGAAAGAAGGTGTTTTGTCATTATGCCAAATAGTAGGTTAGGGCGACCACAAATGCATTTATTGCATTAATGATAAGAAAGAATGTGTGGATAGTTCACTACACAAAAATTAGTGTATGCAAATGACTCTGAATAAATGTAGGGTCCATACACAATAAATTGATGCTTTATACTCGATAATGTAGGTGTTAACTAGAAAGTTAGGTAAAATAGTGAAATTTTACTTATGTAAAAGAGAACTCTTATGTTATTTTAAGGGAAGATGCACCTCTCACAATTTCTGAGAAACTTATTCACTTAGCTTCTATCTTTTTATCCTTTGTAATCTTTCATCTAAGAATGTGTAACTAAAACCTTCTTCAAGGTTCTTAGTACTCTCATTGTAATAAACTATTATGATAAATAAAAGTCCATCTTAAATAGGCACTCCTTTTTATCCCTTTAACCTTAAAAGAAATGTATGGATCCAATCGAGGCAATACTTTAAGAAAAAAGAAGGGGATCATGAAGTGGAAGATCGAGGTACATCTTCATTTATCAGGTCAGTTACAATTACATATCATGAGAATACTAAAGATTTTGATTGTTTATTAATTAATTTATTACTTATTTAATAATTTTCATATAATATAAAAGAAAATTATAACGAAGAAAAGAAATCAAGAACTAATTTATATAAAAGTAAACTAAAAGCAAAACAAGAAACAAAAGAAAGTTTAAAATATGTTATATACCTTAAATCATCTTTGCTATATTTTAAGAAATATGAAAAAAGAAACTTTATTATTAGCACATGAAGATCAAAAGTAATTGAAAACTTATAAGAATTAATTGATTATTTTTAAAAAATTAGAAAAGAGTGATAATTTAGTAAAAGAATGTAATAAAATTTTTAAATCTAGAAGTCGACTTGGATATAATCATTTTTAATATAGAACAAAATAATAAAATATAATAATTAAATCATTGGTTAGACATTGAATTTAATGTGAAAAATAAAATTAATTTCAATATATGATCAACTCGAATAAAAAAAATCCAACATTAATTTAGTATTATAGTCATATTTTTGTCATAAGAAACAAAATAAGAAAATATCATGATTTTGGTAAACCTTACAAAAACTAATAAAATGTTTGTAAAGCTTATATTAAGAAAAATAATAAAAATGATATAATATATATAAGGAGATATTTGTGGGATGTTATTATAATTCTCTTTAATTTTTTAGGAGTGATAATGTTTAAAAACAAATGAATTTTTTTCTAGCTATTTTTATTAACCAAAATCCTTATTAGAATAACATCAAATGAAAAAGTTTCAAATGATGAGTAGTATTTATAATAAAAAGGCTATTAAAATAACTAGAAAAGGAAAATATAGTTATAATTTATATATATATAATATATAAGTTTTTTAGTAGATCATATAAGTACCATCATTTTTATAATATTAATAATAAAGTCATACTTAATTGTTAATTGATAAATTGAGTTAGATTCTATCGGTCATGTTGTTAAATTTGTGAGTATATTTTTAAAATAATAATTTTATTGAGGTTATTATAGTAATCGTAAATGACTAAATAATCTTATAAATTTGATTATATGGTCAATGCATAACATAATCTAACTTAATTTTTGAATAAATGATTTAAATAAGATTTTAGTGCTAATTTTATGAAAATAACAGGACATATATGGTTCATTAAAAAGCTATAAGATTTATACGTTCTACTTATGTAAATTACGTGACCCACGTCATCCTTTACCAACAAAAACAAGTAACCCAATAGCAACTTTTGAGAGTGTTCACTTACTAATAATTTTTAACATGGTATTAGAGTTATAAATTATGTCTTTAAATTCTACTAATCTCAATTGTTGAATTGTAAGTGATTGATACACATGGTGTATAAAATTAACACTCGTGAATGAGTGATAGAATGTATAAAAAACATTATTGATTATTCTTTATGTACCATAAATAAGCCAAGGAAACAAATTTAGTACAAACTACTAAGGAATGCGTCCCTTATATTATTATGTGCACAAAAGAGCCACCTTGTTTAAAAAAAATGCTTGACACAAGTGGCGAGCAATCCATGTTGGGAGATATCACGCGGCTTAGCATTTCGAATCCTCCAATATTAAATAAAACTAATTAACTAAACTATATAAGTAAAAGAAGTTTTAGGATAAAAATGAAAAGCTAATTAACTAAAACTAAATATTAAATAATTGAAAAAGAAAAATAATAAATCACACAATCTATTTGGTTATGGAAACGAAATTCTAAACTTTTAGATTGATTTAATCTAGTAATTCAGTAAATTCAAACTTTGTGTTTCATTGATTAATGTTCAATCTTTATCTTTTAACTTTCCTCGACTCATTAAATGTAAACATTTTGTTGCTTTGATTAATGTTCAATTGCGTCCGTCTTTATCAGATGGTAGTTCCCCTTAATATATGGGTTTGACTCGACTCGTCCTTTCTTAAAATTGATGATGAAGCGATAAAGATCAGCAAAAAAAATACATATTTAAAGAAATTATTTATTATTTTTAGAATAAGTGATGATTAATTATGCATACTTTATGTTTATAAAATTTAAAATTAATGTAATTTTTTTTAAAAAATAAATACCTAATAATAAATAAAAATAAAAAATAATATAAAATATATTTTAAGAATAATAAATAATACATCCTAGCATAAAGAGGGTTTTACCAACACCAAACATTAGGGTTACTCCATAACAAATTAAAACTTTATCCCAATATGTCAACAAATTTCAAGTTTAACATAAATAGAAAATATGGAAAATGGGATAAGGTAAACAATTACCCTCCCACGTAACTTATCATTCCATTCTCGTTTTCTTACGAAGAAAAAAAAAATCTAACAATCATTTGTTTTTGTGAAAATATGCAGTTTAATCATTTATTTATGAAAAAAAGTTATTGCTCCATTAAACGATCAATTAAATCATACCTCTTAATCCTATAGGTATTTTGGCCATTTATATGAAAAATTGGACTCTATATTTTTCCTTCCATTTTTTTTTTATCAAAATAGGAATCCCTTCCTTTTCTTCTCTCATATCTAATCTCTCTTTCAATTCATAGATCGTGGAAGACTTAAAGGCATTAGCTAAAGAATACATTATGGTAATATAATTCATTTTTTCCTTTTTCTTCCAATTTTTTTCATTTGAATTCGATTTCTATCATCTCATATTATCATTAAAATCTAAATAGCATTTAAAAATAGTAAAAATCCGCATTTGGTACTAATTAATAATCAAGAGGGAAGTAGAATAGATACATTAAAGACTCTTAACATTCTTGCTTATAGTAAAAACAAATAAATATAGTGGACATTAATACACAATCATAAAAACTAAAATGATAGTAGAAGTAGATAAATATAGGAAAGCAATAAAAAAAGAAATACGATATTCCAATCATAACTATAACTTCTTATAAGAGAATATGTTTGGTAGCAATCCTGATTGTACTAAGACAACATGCGATCATCCAAACACAACATATAAAATGGTAAATCACATAAGATCCAACATCTATGTAAAAACATCTAGAATTGCAACACATTTTAAACATGTCAATTACATGCTTAACCACCAAGTGATGTGTGTATTATGCAAGCATACAAAGTATAATCTATGTGAGTATATGAGATACTGAACAATTAATAATCAACCATATAAAGGGGTATGTGAGATATTGAATAATCAATAATCAACCATATATAGTGGATTATAAGTACACTAAGTAAAATATAGATTCTATGTTTTACCCATAGGAATTCCAACTCAATGATAATAGTACTTACAACTCTTTTTTGAACTTTCCATGGCAAAATACTGCATAACTTAAAATAAGTGTGACATTTATATACAATAAATTCATGCAAGATGAACCTAAAAACTTCATTTCTTTGAACAAACTCGGATACACAACTTAGACACTTCCAACACACCTACAATCAGTACATTTCTTCATATTGTGCTCTATTTATCTTGATGATCATTACATCCATCTTGATGGTCACTCCATAAAGCATGTCTAAATCTCCAAACAACTAAATATAAGCTCTAAGTCTACAACTATATGTATCCTACACACATAAAGCAACATATAATTGTGGAAAAAACATGCAAAAATATGTGTAATCTATCCAAATATCATCATGTTATCCATACACAGGTGGATTATGATAGACCTTCATAATTAACTTCAAACAAAAACAACACAAGTCCTCCTAAAATTATGATGAACTCCTCTTAAGTATATGCATATTAGGCAACAACAGATGCAATTCAAACTGCAGCTCATAATTCTTATACAACAATCAAGTGAATACCCCAATTAGAGGAAAATAAGACATATAAACGATGCAATAATACTAAAAATGATGCAGTCAACCAATGCATAGGTTAAAGCATATAACATAACCATAAACTATAATAAAATTGAATAAAAATAACACTTTTTCATTGATTAAAAAGTTTTTTTTAAGTACAAGAGAAAAGAGTTTAAATACTCAAAACAAAAGTACAATAAAAAAATCATGAGTCTTTATAGTCCTCATCGTCCTTCCTACTACTAGCTCGTTGCTTGCCTCTCTAGGTAAACCTCCAAGAAAAAAGTCTATAAAAGGGTTGGTATCAATGTAGTCATCTAGTAATCAATAGTCTAAGGTTGGAAAGGAGGTTTTGTAGCTTCTATGTTTGGACGATAGACAACATTAAAACTGGCTCTAGTGGTATGAATACGAGAGGTGCTACTACCTTGAGCTTGAAAAGAGGGTCTAGACTAAGCAAGCCAAGTAGGATTGAAAAGAGGTCTTGGCAATCAATAAACAACCTGCTATAGTATAGTGAAGTAGTCATAAACCTTCTAGTAAAAAGAAGAGAACTCCTCGCATAAAGTAATCAAATACGTTGACTCATCTTATCTATGTATCACCATCTCCTATCTTATAGAAATAACTCATGTGATAAATGACTAAACAAGTATGAGAAAAACTTATGAATTGATCTGAACCACCATGAGAGGAAGAATTAGTAGGATTAGTCAGTATAGTTTAAGCATGATGATCAGAAAAGAAATAAGAAGACTCTAATATTCTCATGTCAGAAGTTTGTTCCTATTGAACAAAAGGATTAATAGTAGACTCACCCTAGTGGATGATTAAGCAGGGATAAGTGGGAGAAAAATGTGGTGCAATAAAGAATAAAAAGATAATGGTTTTAAAGATCATCCTAACAAGATCAATAGACTCACCATCTAGAATAGAAAAATGAAAATGACTATGGAAAGTACCCACAAAAGAGTGATGTGAATGAGAATGGATACAAGCATTCACAATGTTAATTAAAATTAATAAGATATGGACTTAATTAACCTAGATAAGGTGAATATGTTATTTTTAATTTTTATCAATTTATAATTTAATAACCTAAACAAAGTGGTCAGACATGCAATCACGTGTAAGAATAAAATACGAAAATAAAATAATACCATAAAATATTTTTAGGTGGAAACAACTTAGGCCATAATCATGATCTAAGAAAAAAACCATCGGTCCACTGAACCACCTAATTTTTTACTATAAAACCCAAATGTTCAAGTACAAACTCGATTTTATGCTACCCTTCTTAGGATAGTGATCCAATGTACTTTACTTATGAGTCCCTGCTCTATTTTCACAGTTTCTAATATTAACGTGAGCGGTTTCTAGACTAACGTTCCAATAAGCTTTCATCCAATAATATATGTTCACAAATTTACTACAAAATGGTTAGCACAAAAGTACAAGTATCTATGTATATTCTAGGACAGATTTAATAATGAATAATCTTAACTAGATGATTCAAAATATATGTCACTTAAATTAAATCAACTAGCAACTCCTAGAGCAAAAATATTAAGTACAAGTTCAATAAAAATAATTTATTTGAAATTTAATAATTAAATCCAAATAATCATAGTCACTCATACAACTATTAGATTTAAATATGTAAGATTTTAATTAAAAAGAAACTACTTGAAAATAAAAAATAAAAAACAAATAGATTAAAAAATATAGAACTAAAATAAAGAAATCAATGAGAATCTATTATAATATATCAATTTATCTTTCACTAGTTATAGTCATATGCATAAACTTATATTACCTTATCTTTGACAAGTCAAACTATTTAGTAGTTGATTTTCTATCCACACTGCATCAACCTATATATATTACTTTTCAATTATATGTATACTTTATGTTTATAAGCATGTGTATATCTTATTTTTCATTCAGCCATTAATTCTTTTTTTTCTTTTTCAATGATTTTGATTTGTTTAGCCGCTTAACAGATTGGAATAGTTCGACAACAATAGTTTTATAGATGAGGCTCGACAGTTTAGTAATATAAAATATTTTGGGCTTCACTATTCAAAGCCTTAATAATATAAAAAAATAATTTTTAAAACACAACTTAAAAATATTTAATTAGTAATTTTATAAATTAATTTAAGTTTAAATAAATATTTTAGCAATAAAAATAATTTTAGTTTTATAAATATGTGCTATTAAATATACAAGTATAATCCTCTGTGTCGTGATTATAAAATATGTACTTGGCGTATGATTATTTGGAACTCAGGTATTTGTATAAATTTTCTTGATGGACTTGATAAAAGGCCTAAAAACAAGTTTACAAGTAAATATTTTGTTCACAAAAACAACTAACACCCATAGTCCTTAAAGTGAATAAGATGACAACCTAGAGAGGAAGCAAACAAAGAGACAATAACACCAACAAAAAACATTTTAAATTTTAATAAACCTATTTGCCATCATAGTAACATCCCGAGCATAGCAAACTCAAAAGGAAAGTATGTAACAAGAATGTTCTTATACTCAAATGGAATAACATGGAAGGAAAGGTTCGCAACATCCAAATAGGACAAAACTTGAATATTGTCTACTCTAGAGAAAGTGACCAAAATTCCTCTGAAAGAGAAAAAACAAAGATCTCCAATAAAGTTCAAGGGAGAGAGTTGTTGAACACTTGAAAAATATAGGGATCAAAAGTTTTGGAAATAGAACACAAAGATAACCAAGAAAAGAGTGTAAACCTTTCTTAGATGGCAAAAAATTGTCTATTCAATTTAGTCTTTTTGAAACAAAAGTAGCTCCATCAATCTGTCCAACCTCTTCAACAATCTTAGCACTTTGAACTTCACCTTGATTAGGGACATAAGGATTTTGATATTTATGTAATCTTTTAAAGGTCATTTATTCTAGATGATAGTAAAAAAAAGGGGGCAAAAGGATTTTTAGGATGCAAGTTTAGAGAAGGTAAAAAGAGGATAAAAGTTTTGTTGTGAAATAAATGTTTATAAAGAAAAATTGCACCTCAATGCACCTTTATTGACCCTTAATTAAAGGATTGATGAGTTTTAAAAATACTTACTCAATGAGCACTTGATGAGAAGTCATCGGGTGGGAGGTAATAGACAACAAAGGGAAGAAATAAAATTTTAAAATAGTTTTAATACAATAAAACAAACTAAACTAAATAACATATAAAAGAACTAATTCAACAACAAAAATAAATAACACAACGTAAAACAAGCACAAATAAGAACTATATAAACATGTACAAAAGTACTACAAATTAAGAGAGAAGAGAAAAGAAAATATCCTCACACAATGATCATATCAAGTCGATGATCAAACAACATTCCTTCTTTTTAGTAGTACCAATATATATCTCTCATGATAAAAGTTGCAAAACTCCACCAAATTCTCTCTCGTGATAAAAATAGCAAAAACTTATGTAAGTAATACAAATATACCATCTATCACACTTCATGTTAAGACTTAATGTCCAAATTTAACTATTTTTTATTGTTACTCTCATCAAATTATATTTTAGGATTAATAATTCTTAATCTCACATCACTCTTTCTAATATCTTGTACCCCAAATTTATTCAAAAATTCATCAAATCAACACTGTCATTTATGAATCCAAGAGCATCATTGGTTATAGACATTGAATTGCAAATGGGATACGATAAACCATAATATTGTAATTTATTCCAGGTGATGTTATTAGCGCAACATTTATGTTTAATATTAGGCAAGTAATATAACCATGATTGAAAAGTTTTGGTGGGTTTTTATGGTAGTGTAAATGCATTTGGTATGTCAATGTAAAATGGATTCATGGGTGGGTTTTATGGTGTTGTACGATAATTTTGTTGTACATGAAAATGATAGTGGATGATTTTTAAGGTGTATAAAATAGAACATTTTGGGTAGTGAGTTATGTTTTTAGTATTTTGTCTGAACATGAACACGTGTTTAAGGCAAAGACAAGGATAATGGAGGGACCATTAACACTATTATAATAATTCAATTGCACATTTTTAATATGTTTTTGAGTTTATATATGTATTCATGCTAATATTTTTGTTTCAAATTTTTAATAGCCAAAAACATGGTGTACAAATCGACTAGCTTTGAAATGTTCATTATCATTTAAACATTGTAGGTTATAAGGAAGCAAGTGCAATGTAGTCAATCAAATTGTGTGGATGATGTAGCATGAAGAAAAATGAAGATCAAATTGTTTTGAGATGGGATAATGCAACGATGTTTGAACTGATATAATTTCATTTTGATCAAATTGTTAGGCATGCGAAGGCCTTTTTTCTAATGTACTTTTAAATTTAGGCATGTATTAGGGGTGTGTCATTTGAACCGAAGTCCAAGTTTTATTTACCCTATATTTGGAATATGATTATTGCATTATGGGTTTTTTATTTAAACATGGATAGTTATTTAGAATTTAAAAATGAAAATCTGTTTGAAGATTTATGTAATTTATTCATTTAGTTATAGTATAATGTAGTTTGAAACTACAATAACATTTGATTATTGCATGTTCACAAAATATAGACTATGTTCACAGAACATGAAATATCTTTAAAATAGTGAATGTATTCAATACATAAAACATGAAGTATGTTCCTAAAACATGACCTTTTATGTTCCATTTCAATATCAACAACCTAACAAAATAGAGAGTATGTTCAAAAATTGAACATCCCATAGTAACATATTACAATATCATTACACCCTTTTAACCAATTATTAACTTACATACAGACTAAGGCAATGCCCTATTTGAACTAAAGCTTGATCTATTAAAGCTTTAATATATGTTATACTCAGGAGAAAAATTAACATAATTATGACTATAGTCCATAAATGTTTTATCAAACTATTCTTACTCATATTCTCTATGGTAATTGGTGAGTAATATTGAGGCATATGAAATGCAATATATTTATACTCTTCATTTCTCTTCATTTTCTTATTGCAATCTATATTTTTGTACCTTCTACCTTTGAATTTGCAAATACATCCTTTAATTTTCATCTTCAATTTTTAAATTTTTGCTTCCTGCATTTCAATCCTTCTTAACAACCCAGGCATAACATATTTTCCTCTTTTGCAAATTTCACTGTCAAACCAAGAGAAGAAATTACAATGTTGATTAGATCCTTACATAACTCAAATTGTTAATATGTCCATAAGATGAAGAATTTATAGTTTAATTATATTTAAAAAATTATACTATGATCAAGAATAATACTTAGGTTAAAATTGTTGCAACCCCAAAACCTTCTTAACGAGTTATCATTTGTTCACGAAGTCCAAAAATTACACAATACACCGCATAAGCAACAAGGAGCCATGGGTACCTAAAATTGATCCTTATTTAACATTTCTTCAATTCATATATGTTAAAGAACAAAAATTTGGCCAATCTTAGTTTGAATGATGTTTTTGAGAAAAAAATTCAGTAGAAGATGAGAGTTTTTGCAAGATTTAGAAGCCCTAATCCTAAAATAGAATGCTATATATTTTTAATTTGTTTAGAGTGACACTCAAAATGAAATAGTTAACATGGTGATATTTGGACATTAAGTTATGGGCTATTTTTGTCATGTGAGATAGTTTTATGGTATACATATGATTTTTGCGATAATTTGATAGTATGTTTATTAGTTTATCTAATAAGAAGAACTCTAAAATTAAATACAAAAGTAATACAATTACAGAGAAAAGAGAAAAGAAAACATCCTCACATACTAATCATCACACTAATTATCTCAGTTTGATAATCAAAAATTATTCTTTCTTTTTGAAAAGAATTTTTGAGATGGGTAGTGTCATCTTGTAAACCATGGTTCACATTTCTCTTAATGGTATAGAAATCTCGTGTTTTCTTTTGGTTTGAAATTCAAGAAAACCAACAGAAGTATCTTTATACTGACAACTAGGTGGGCTTTTAGAAAAAAAGGTTTTTGTGTCCTCTCAATGCTATGTTGCCAATACATAATATATTCAGATTGAAAAAAAATGTTTAGAAAAATTACAATACTTACAACCTTAGTAATTGGAGTGGAATGAGTAAGGAAAATATCTCTTAGTGATGCTCTGAGAATATCTCAAACACTATCTAGCAAAATGGCCAACAACACCACATATATAGTAACAATGTGCAAAAGAGTGAGAATAATCAAGTCTCTAACTCCTAAAAGCAGTACAAGGAGAAGAAGCACTAGTACAAACTCTCACACAGGGTAAGTAATTAGCATACCGTGCTCTAACATGCATATGCTTACAATAATGGTGTCAAATAGGAAGAAAGCATGTAAGGAAGGGCAAAAGATCATTGTCGGTGCTACGAGGGAAAGTAGCAAGAGATGAAACTTTCATACTATTAGAACAATCACAATTTAATTATTTTTTCAAGAATTTATGTGACATTCACATGATAATAATTATTAAGATAACAATTTTGTTAGTAAATTTGTGTGATTTAACATTTTATATTAATGAAAATCATGTGTCCTCCTTCGGTGAAATTTTTTTTTTCAATTTTGAAGGTTACATGATTTATTAAAAGTACAGGTGATCATAGAGGTTTAATAGCTTTTTAGAATGGAGTATTTAAATTTATTATTTTTTGTGACAGGTTAGAATATTATCTTTGAAAAAAGAATATCATAGTTATATAAATTTAAATTTATACTATTACTTTTTCAAAACTTATTGACTTAATTATTACAAAAACACTATAAAACCTAAATACTTTATCTACTGTTTCTAATGGATGATGCACCATTTGTCTTTTATTAAAATTGTTCAAGTAACAAGCATGCCATTAAGTTTGTAACAAATAACCATGCATTCATTAATTTATATAAATATTTATTTAAAAAAAATGTTATTTATTATTAATAAATAAAATAATAATTCTATTATAACTTATATAATGAATAATAATTATATATATTATTAAAATTTATGTTATATTTATTATTTAATGTTAATGTATATTTTTATTGATCATAATTTTAATCATAAATAAGTGTATATCACTTCATTATTTAAATAATGTTACTTACCATTAAGCTTTATATTATCTTCAATGTTATCATAGATGAATATTGAGATATATAAAATATATGTTCATTAATATATTACATTCAATCCAAAAAATATAAGATGATTTCTATTTGATAATTAGATTGAATTTGATAAATTTTTTAAAAATATGCAACTTACAATGGATTAGTATTTTTAAATCCTTATAAGTATATATATTAAAATATGATGTTTTTTTTATATTTATCTAAAATTCTATATGTATTTTTTAATAATTTTACTACACGATTAAAAAACTTATGTAATTATATAAAATATTATTTAATAAATTATATTAATTAATCTGAATCAATCTACATGTATTATTCATAAAATTAAATAAAATAATTATAATATATGAATAAATTAAACATTATAAAATTTATAAATCATTCAAATTAAACAACATCTTAGAATTAATTAGTCATATTGATGACATCATGGATTACGTATATACGTTCATATTTCTTCTAGAATTAATTAGTCAAATAACATCTTAGAAAATTTTATTTTTTTAAAAGTCAAATGACATAACGTACAATTGACTAATTTTTATTACTGAAATACTATATTTTTAAGAGATTACTTTTACTATTAATTAAAAAAAATCATTTTTTATCCAAATGGATAATTTTATCAAATATCTGACGTTTACATTTGTCCATGTTGGCACTTGGCAGTTAACAGGTCAGTAATTACTTAAATCAGCATCTCATTAGTCTAACTATATTTAATAAAATCTAGCATTTATTAATAATGATATTTATATAATTTATATTTATATCTATATTATATATAAAAAAATCTAAATTATACCATATAAATTTATATAATATATTAATATTTTTATTTTTTATTAATTAATTAATAAATTATTATTAATTAAAATATAATAATTATCTAAATTATAATTATTTATCTTTTTTTATAAAATATTATCTATCTTAAATAACATACGTAATTATTTTATCAATCAATTAATAAATTATTAACTAAATATTGATAATTATCTATTGAATTATTAATCATAAGTAAAATAAACAAATTATTATGGGATAAATAGGTAACATAATTACACTAATTATGAAAAGAGTATACAAAAATTCATTAACTTTAGTGGTCTATCAATTATGAAAAAATATATTTAAAGTCAAAATCTTTAAAAAATATAGAAATAGAGCACATGAACATCTGCATATGTTTTTGAATTACTATATGCTCCCTACATCCATAATGATTCAAAAAATATAAACTTTAATAGCTTTGAATACATACCAATTAATTTAAGAATGCATATAACAACTCAAAAAGTACGTATATATGTATTCATATGCTCAATTTTTAACTTTTTTATTTTTAGACTTTTGTTATATGTTTTCATAGTTTATGGATTTGTAGTATTTCAACATAAATTTTAGGAATTTTTGTATACTTTTATCATAATTAGTGTACTCCTACTATCATTCATCCATTATTATGAGTCAACTTAAAGTTGTCATTAATATAACATTGTGTCAAAAAAATTATTAATATTTTTATAAATTTATTGATAGTATTTTATTGAAATTATAAGATAACATGTGAAAATAATGTAAGTTTAATTCGTCTATAATATATATAAAAGTATAAATTACGCTTATAAATTATAAATTTTTAGACAACACTTCCAACATATTTTTGAGTAATATCTAATATCGGCCTTAGTTATTGAATAACTTATTTAAAATTCTTAATTTTATCAAATAAGTAATAAATTATTAGTACTTAAAATATTAATAATTATCTAAATTAAATTAATTATTTATTATTTGTGAGACCATGGGTATTTGTAATTAATTTTAAAAAATTGAAGTACATTTTGAATGATATTTTAAGATATAATAATTCATTAAAAACGATCATCTAAAAAGTTATATTTTTTATAATTATTGAGTTGTTTTGAATAATTCGTTGGAATCTTGCCGTACCACCTTGTTGAGTCGTTGGTGATATTGGTTAGTGAGGGTTCAATGAACATCAATGAGCATCAACAAGGCTTAGAAAGGTTGCAACAATGAGGAGAGGGAGGACTTACAATGCTCATCAAGGTTCATCTGGAACTCATTGAAGGCACTGTGAGCCACTAATAAGCATGGTCGATGATGGTTTAATTTTGCCTATAAAAGCAGTAGAATCAACTTATTTTTCTTCATTCAAATCTCATTATCTATCTTTCTCTAAAATTTTCTCTTCAAAAATTATACAATTTTTGGTACTTTTTAAATTATCAGACTAGGGATACAAATATTCTAAGTATTCAAGTAAGTAAGAGTGAAATGTCGGGTTAAAAATTTGTTAGATTTTACTTCGACAAACTTGTCATGGTAAATTCTACCATCAAGGCTTGATTTCACATTAAGTAATTAAATTGAGAACTATACTAATATTTGAAAATAAAATGTGTTAGTTTTCGCTAAAAATAAATAGGAGTCAACTATAAGGTGATTAAGAGTGCAGAGAGACATAATCGTAGGTAAGAAAACTACTCTATTTTTATTCATACATTGTATTTAAAAATGACATGCATATTCATATGTTCAAAATTGTAAAAAATAATGTCAAGTTTAAATAATTTTTATGGAAGCATTTATAAGTTTTGTGATACATTATATGTTATGGATATTTATTGGTACATATAACTTTATGAAATGAGATGTGACATTGAAATAAAATATATGACATCAATAATTTTATGCATGCATCATGAAATTATTTTCATAGAGCATATTACATGTGTCATAGTCTTGCAAAGTTTGGTACCCGAGAGATACTAGTTGTAGTAGATTGAATTTTTACATACCATAGGTATGCATCTACATAAGTATCTCAAAGTTTTTCCATACATGTGTCTCAGAGTATGATCACACATGGGTTTAAGAGTTTAACCATACATATGCCTGAGAGCTAAGCATATGCCTTGGAGTTCACTGTCTATGTGCTTCGAAGTTAACTATCCATGTATTTCAAAGTTGACCAATAAATCTATCATATGTACATCGAAGTATAATTATATATAAGTTTCAGAGTTTAACCACACATGCACCTCAGAGCTAGACCACGCATGTTCCTCAAAGTTAACTAACTATGTATCTCAGAGTTGACCAATATATATAAATATTACATAGCATGCATATGAATTGATGACTTCGCATAGCATATTTTGTAATTACATAATCATGCATTAAGATACTTAAAATGTACATTCTCTCTAGTTTAGAAAGAAATGAAGTACATGTATACCTAATTTTTAAAGATCTTTCCACTATATGATTATTGCTTTGTTTGACATATACACAAAAATTTATAAAATGTACAACATGCATCATTATATTTATTGTTATATGTTGCATGGAGTAAACTCCTATTGGACTAGTCATAACTCACTCATTTTCTCTCTAAATTTTACATATTAGACTTTAAACAAAGCGACAAATTGTTTGGTGTTACTTATTAATCAAAATATTGAAGCTCTAATGAGCCTTTAATCAAAATATCCTAAACTAATAAGACTTACTTATTAATTAAACATAACCACTAGTGTTTGATAAATTAATTAAAGAAATAAGCCTAAAGAAATATTATTTTAGTTTTGCAAAGTAATTTAAAAGAGAGAGCTTAAGACGAAAAGATTGATGCTCTTATGGTTAATTAAAATATGAAATGTTAGGTTCTTTATATAGGAAAGATTGAAGCATTAATGCTAGGTTAAAGTCCAAATAAGATTCTGTCCATTAAACAACCCATAAAGGAATAAATAATAGGGGAAAAACAATAAAGGAATAATTAAAGTTGAAACCCTAGTCACTTGATCGATCTAACCAATTCTCCATCGATCGATCTAACCAATCCTTAATCGATCTACCTCAATTAAAAATTAAATCAAAGACTTTTTAAACAAGGTAGATCCAACTTGATCGATCTAGATATGCCACAATCAATCGAGTAACCTAAGTGCAAAATGATCCTGTGTGTATAATATTAAGTCTAATGTGCATAAAAAATAGAGATATACCTTAGATGTGTTCATTTGGAGCTTGATAGTTTCTTCAGCTTGAAAAGTGTTTTTAAAAAACTCACCTAGAAAATAAATTACATTTAAATGTTTTGTTCATGAATATCACCAATATTCATAAACCTTACAATCCTGAATAAATGTTTTTATGAACTGTCTAATGGTTCATTTAATAATTCAAGAAATACTGGTGGATTGCAAGTAGTATCCAAAGGTGTGGACATAAATGAAACAATTGCAAAGCCTTTTGAGGAAATTCAAGGAGATTCATCTAACCCACCTGCATTGTACAAGACACCAAAACCATATCGACTGCCTATACCATTACCGCACCATCTTAAGGATGTTAAACATGATAAGAAATTTTTTGATTTATTTAATATGCCTTCTAAAGTTAACATTAATTTGTCTTTCTTAGATGTCATTAGAAATGTACATTCCTACTCAAATTGTTTTAAAGAATTAAACACTATAAAGAGAAAGTATGATATTAATGAAGAATAATTGTTTCAAAAGTTGCAAGTGCAATACTTCAACAAAACCTTCCACTAAAATTAAAGGATCCTGGTAGTTTTATTATTAATATTACTATGGGAGAGAAATAAATGGTTAAGGCCATGCTGGTAAGTATTAATCTCATGCCTTACTCAATATACTGGCAACTAAGTTTGGGGGAGTTGAAGCCCATAACCATGTCTCTTCAATTAGTTGATAGGTTTTTCAAATATGCTAATAGCGTAGTTGAAGATTTCCTTATACATATGGATAAATTAATAATACTTGTTAATTTTGTGATAATGGATATGCATGAAAACCCATCAATAGATAAGGACCACACTATTGTTCTTGGTAGACTGTTCATAGCCACAATCAAGACTATTATAGATGTCCATAATGGGAAATTAACTATGACAGTCTTGGGAGATACTGTTAATTTTAAAGTTTTTGATTCGTTTCCTATTCCTTCTATTTCTATTGATAATGAGTGTTTATAAATTGATTGTGTAGAAACACATACTCATAATACCTTTTTACTGGATGAGATGAATGATAAACCTTAGTGTGCTTTAATTGTTGATAGGATAAAGGAAGACTTAGATGAGGAGACTAAGAGGTACCATGAATTTTTAGATAGTATCAAACCAATAGTGGAGCCTAGTGCACTATTAGATCTACTTAAGATCCCATCTGAGAAAGATAATACTCCACCTAAGTTGGAATAAAAATAGTTACATAAGCACCTAAAATATATGCTTTTGGGAGAAGAGGATACCTATCCAACTACTATTTCATCCACTTTGACCAAAATCTAAGAAAATAACTTATTAAGGTGCTTAAGAAATTCAAGAAAGCTATAGGATAGAGTATTGGAGACATTAAAGATATTAGTTTGGCTATATGTATGCATAAGATTAATTTAAAGGATAATATCAAACCTTTGGGAGAATCCTAGAGAAAAGTTAACCCTACTATGCAAGAAGTAGTGAAAACTAAAATTTTAAAACTCTTAGAGGTGTGAATTATTTATTTTATTGTCGATAGTAAGTGGGTTAGTCCAATACATATGATACCCAAGAAATCATGCATTACTGTGGTAAGAAATGACAATAATGAGTTAGTGCCTACTAGAGTAATCATATGTTGGAAGATGTGTATTGACTTTTGTAAATTGGACCTATATATAAAGAAAGATCACTTTTCCCTTCCTTTTATTGATCAAATGATAGAAAGATAATCTTTTCATGACTTTTATTATTTTCTTGATGGTCTTTCAGGATATTATGATGTACCAATTGCACCAGAAGATCAAGAAAAAACCACATACACTTGTCCTTTTGGGACATTGATGCACAAATTTTGTATATTTTTAAATAGCTTGCAAGTGCATGAATCACTTTGTAAGAAATGATATGTATACTTCTAAGATCGGTCTAAAGAGGAATTACATGGTTTTTAAATAATTCAATAAAGTTCTAGAAAATGAAAAATAAAACTAAACATTATATCACAATTGTTTTGGTTTGAAAATATTAATCTAAATGACAAAAATGATAAAAAGGATAGAAAACATATTAGTTAATTTGGTTGAATTAATTAGGTT
Organism: Hippophae rhamnoides; assembly: GCA_033030585.1. Classification (NCBI taxonomy): domain Eukaryota; kingdom Viridiplantae; phylum Streptophyta; class Magnoliopsida; order Rosales; family Elaeagnaceae; genus Hippophae; species Hippophae rhamnoides. The sequence goes on along the minus strand of CM065438.1, from coordinate 20,030,692 downwards.
AATAAAATATAAAACCTTATTTATTGATTCTTTTTTATATGTAAAAATAGTGCCTTCGGTTAGGTCTACTATTCATTATTAATTAAATCACTTAATATTTTCGATCGGGTCTATCAGTTATCTTAATTAAATTATGCGTATTTTCTAAGAAATTAATAAATCATTTAACTTTTCACCTTGGGTAGGGACTAACAAGTTAAACTTTTATTCAAACTCTTTAAATTAGCTTTAAGATCAATGTATCCGAAATCTAACTTTCATGTTTTAAATTTATTAAAAAAAATATCATTAATATATTTTTTAATAATAAATCTTATAAAAATTTAAAAATAGAATATAATTATAAATTAGATTTAGATTCATGTTTCTAAGATCCAATTTTCATATGTTAAATCTATTACGAAAATATGTCGTTAATATATTTTTCGATAATAAATTTTATAAAATTCTTAAATAGAAAATAATATGTGTTTAGTAATTATTAAAAATACTCTCCTAAATAATTTACTCAAGCATGTCAACATAAATAAAATCACACTATCACAATGAGTCAAACATGCTCGATTTAATAAATAACCAATATATTAAAAATAACATTTAGAACAATACATAAAATTAAATCTGTAAATAGAATTCAATTAATAACTAAAATTTATTATTATAGATAACTTTTGTAGTGATATGTTATTTGGAAGATATTTCTTTTTATTGTTACATATTTGTGATAACTTGATCTAAATTGTTTAAAAACTAAACATAAAATAAAATTTGTAACTCTCAAAACTTGAAAGAAACTAAAAGAAAACTACTAAGTTAAAACTAAAGAGCTAGCTGAAAAACAGTTGGATTGGGATGATGAATTACAAAGGGGTGAGGGTTTTAAAGGTGAGAAAATGAGAGAAAATTAGATCATAGGGTTGCGCACCATGGCACATATTTTCCACAACTGTGCCATCCGTCAATTCTAGTGCACGTTCCATTACGATCCGAGAAGGTTGCATTGCTGCACACTTTAATCACCATCGTGACCTGCTTTGTTGTATTTGTCTCCAAATTTCTTAGTATTTTACCCCCTTATATTTGGTTGGTATATATGCAAGACTTACGTATGTTATTCTTATATTCCTTTTGGTTGTAATTGAGTACTTTCAAATACAATTCTTTAAGTGTTTATTCATCGAATCATTTTTAGGCCTGAAATAAAAAAACTACAAATATACCTGTGATTTCAAAAATATATTTACTAAAATAGTGATAAAATTATGCCAATAAAAATATATTTTTGAAATTAAAGTGTAAATAAATCACGTAATATTTAGTGTTTTTCAAGCATTGATTACAATCTCTAACCAGCTTCTTGCTAATCTCTAGGAAGGAAAGTGATAAACACTAAAAAAATAACTAAAATAAAAATATGCTAAATAATTTTTATAGATTGACATAATTATATTTAGTATATGCAATAAACTTTTAAATCCTTAGGTTGCCATAGTGGACGGATTTAACTTTTATGAGGGCTTTTAGTGATGATACCCGTAAATATCAAACTAAATGCAAAAAAAAAAAAAACCAAAAAAATAAGAACTAAAATTAACACAAAAAATAACAATAAAAATCTTCTCATGCTTTAGTATATTTTAAGTTCATAATTAAAATCAGAAGCATAAGTTAGATTAACATATCAAATAATAATATTTTATTGTAAAAATTATTTAAAAATCACAAATTCATATTCTATATAAAAAATGTATCAATATTGATTTGCAATTTGACATAGCTCAACGTATCTCATGTTGCGGTAGTGCAAAACTTAGGCGGTAGTGCAAAACTTGGGCTGTAACCCACGTTCACTTATTCGACCCTAAGCCATTCTACACTAACATTCCTTATAAATAAAACATTTAGGTAAAACTAAATGTACGTAGATTTTAGAATATAATTTTATAGTTGCTATTTATCTTTAGTTTTAATTATACAATTAGGTTAGTCATTCTAACAAATAGAGATATAGAAAAGGATCCTTCCAATTGTGAAGAAAATCTAGTGACAACTTGTTCAGAAATTTGAAATCACTTGAAACAAAAGGGATATTTTCAATTGTTGTAGTTTTTATCTCTTTCTTTAATCTTATGTCTTTCATGGTTGAACTGACTTTTGTTAATTTAGTTATGTTTGGTTGAATCTGTATATTAGATTTTAGTTTCTGTTTTCAATGATTCAAAGAATAGTTTTGTGATTTAAATAAATAAAAGTTTTATATTTATTTTTTATTCATAATCTTCAAATCTTTAATCATACATTTATGATGGCCAAATTTCGAATTATGATTAAAGAAAATATTTTAGAATTAAGTATTAGACAGATCGTTTATACTTAATTGTGCATGATAAATACAAATTTATTTTAATTTTATTGATTTGTATTAATTTATATGGTAAAAAAGAAACTTTAATTATAAATTAAAGATTGATCGAATCTTGCTTTATAATTAAAGAATATAATCATTTTTTTAATTTCAAGCCCACCAAATAAAGTTATTAATTGATTGAAATTTTTTGATTTATATATATATTTTTAATTTACTAATTAATCAATTTCAACCCTAATTGAGGAAACTTTTCATGATTATAAGGTTTTATTTAAAAAAGTAAATCAATACATCTAACTTGTATTTAAATCATTTAATTGTTTTGTCCATAAATGGTTATGCTTGCTAAAATCTCATATACATTCATCATTAAGTTTAACATAGTTTAATTTTTTGTTTTAATTTATTGCTTTGAATTACTTACTTTCTTTAGATATAATTTAATTTAAAATTTAAAATTTTATTTTACCAAATAAAAAAGTGTTAGAATGTTTAGTATTTTTTTTTCTTAACTAAATTAAAAAATAATTAACTTTTTAAAGCAATTGTAATTCCGTGAAAGACAATCTTGGGTATAAAATAGACTAAAGTTTGAGTATCTTAAAAGATATATCTAAATTATGATTTTTTGAAATTCAAGTATCTTGTTTTTTGACTTTTTTTGATAAACTTTATAATGAACTTAAAAACAAATTTATAAATGAACGTTTTACCTACGAAAATAACTAACATTCATAATCCTTATATATATTCTAATAAGAAATCTAATTGGATATTTTTCTTTAAAATTTTTTGAAAAATTATTATATCAGTTTACTACGACAAATGCTAAGACGAACGAGGTATAGAACGAATAAAGAAAGTTCAAGAATTTTCTCTCGTACATCATGTAGTATAGTTGTTTGGTAGTCTTTTCTTTTTAATTATAACTTGAATGTATTTAGAAAACATGATTTTATATCCCCTTATACTTCTTGAACATATTTAAATGAAATCATTAGTATTTATTATTAAAAAAAATAATCGTAAATAGGTGGTTATCGTTAGCCTAACAGCCCAGAACCTTCCATTTTCCCAATCAACTGAATCGAAGTTTCCTAAAGAGATGGCCCTGTCATCACAAAATGCTTGTGGAAGAAATCATCTAGAAAGTGGATTCCTTTGACAGTCTTTATTTTATTTTCTTGGTATAAAAAAATAAGGATTCGCTATCCACCGCGTTCAAAGCATAAAATTCAAATTTGGCCGCTGCTCCTAATTTTGCATATATATATATATTAACATGAACTCAACCTCTCGTATAAGCAAGTCATAGTAACGCAAACTAGTAATCTATCTCTTTTTAATTTCCTACGAGAAAATTAAAGTTGGGCAAAATTTGATCAGTATTTAAGTTTGAGAATTGAGAAAATGACATCAAACAATAACAGCTCGTATGGGACTTCATGGGCTGATCAATGGGATTCAGGTTCAGACCCTCTTCCTATTGTAGAGAAGAGTGGTGGAAGGAAGGCCAACTATTCAGAAAAAATGAAAGATGGGATGCTCAAAACCAAAGATGTTGCTTCTCTTGGCGTCCATAAAGTTAAGGAGGGGGCTTCTGTAGGTATTCGTTGGATCAAAGACAAGTACCACAAGAACTCCAGAAAGAATTAATTTCAACAATTTTATTTATTAGAGACGTCAAATATTTGTATACAGTATTGTTAATTCTTTATTTTTATTTCTTCCTTGATTTAACTTTGGTTTTTTTTGTATTTTGGATATTATATTCTTAACTTTTGTAAATTAATAATTAGTGTATTTGATTGATTATAAGTTACCATATTTGTGATATGTCTTGATTCTCTTATAATTCCTCTGTTTTTTAAAAAAATAGTTCATTTGAGAATTGAGATCGAACTAGTTCAATTTTAATCCCTATGTTGATTTTCAACAGGTGTTAGACATCTCCACTTAATTTTTACAGACTACTTTTTAGATAAAAACATTAAGATTTATCGTAATTATAATTAATATTATAATTTTTTATTATATGATAAAATTAAATACATCCAATATGATTCTCACATGATATTAATTTTAAAATTAAGATGTATAAATTTTAACTTTAAAAAGTGTCCCTAATTTTTATTTGTCCAATTTAACCAATTATAATTCAACACCTATCCAATTTGTTATAACTTAATTAAAAAGTGAGCAGGAGTCGAATTCCATTTCGACCCAAAAAGCAATTATGAATTGAACTATTCCATTTCGACCCGAAAAGGCTTTGGTTTTAGTCCTTAGTTATCATTTTTTTCTTTTATTTTTTTATACTAATAAATATCAAAATATCTATATAATAAATATATATTTTATATTTTTCGTTAGTTTTTTTATATTAATAAATAATAAAATATTCATAAAATAAATACATTTTTATTAAGATTTATTTTGCATAATATAATTATTTTCAATACATTAAGAGTGACAATTCATATAGCTAATGATTATACATTTAATGAGTATTTAATCAATTCACTTAAGTCTCAATAAGGCTTTGATTTTGGTCATTCGTCAGTACTTTTTTTTAGTTTTTTACACCAATAAATATCAAAATATCTATATAATAAATACATATTTTATTAATTTTTTATACCAATAAATACTAAAATATTTATATAATAAATATACTTTTAATGAATAGTTATTTTGTATAATACAACCATTTTTATTATATTAAGTGTGTTAATTCATACAGTTAATGATTACATATTTAATAAATATTCGATCAGTTCATTTGTGATATTTTTTTATATATAAAGCCATAATGTTTAGTCGATAACCATTTTTTTGTTTTTTTTACACCAATAAACACAAAATGTTTATATAATAAATACATATGTTATATTTTTTGTTATTTTTTACACAAATAAATACCAAAATATTCCTTTAATAAATATATTTTATAAGTTGTTATTTTATATAATCTAATTATTTTTATTACATTAAAGGTACGATTCATACAGTTAATGATTATTCATTCATTAAATAGGTAATCATATGTATCGTTCTATTATATTTGATATCACTCATAGAAAACCACGTGTTAAGTTTATGTGTCATTCTATTATATTTGATCAATTAATACTATTATATATATATATATATATATTTCATCTTTTTATTTACTTAGTAAGGGGAAAGTTTTTAGGTTTAATTATATGGTATTATTTTTTAATATATCTATTTTTATTTTTAACATCATTAAAAAAAATATGTTTATTTTTCTTATAACATAAATAAGTATATATTTTAAAATTAAAATTATGTTGAATAAGTGAATTAATTTCCATGAATTTAGCTACCGTAAAAAAAATCTTTGAAAAAAAATCTATTTAAAATCATCGACTTGAAAGGAACCCTAAATCTTCCATGAAACTAACTTTATGGATTTTAACATTTGTTATATCACCTAGTAAGTGCCATATTTTATATAGAGAGTCTTCTTTCCTCAATAACCCATATAGAGTGAATAATACAAAATTGATAGAGTTAGAGTTAGTTGCTATTATTTAATATCTTTTACTTGGTTCATTTTCTTAATTAAATATGAGCTATTCTTTAGGAAAGCTATTAGTGGTGGCACAATTTGTGCCATTTTTCGTTCATGTAAAGGCTATAAAAGCCTAAGTAGATCCTCAATAAAATCAACGAAGTTGCATTTGTTTTCCATTTTATAACATATTAGTATCAGAGCTTTGGAGAGAGGGTTGATTGTGAGAGTTAGGAATTGTAACATCCTAACAGATAGAGAAAGAATGGTTAAGCAAAAATAAGGAGAGATGGTAGTAGAAGGAAATTTTGTGCCAGCTATAATTCCACGATTCGATGATCATTACCATCATTGGGTGATGTTCATGGAGAATTTTCTCATATGCATAGAGAAGAGACATCGACCTCCGGATCAGACTCTTGGGAGAGCCCCAGGTATTCTAGTGCTAGTGGTGAAGTCTTCTAGCTCGTGCTCTTTCAGTAAGGAGAGCCAATCTACTCCTCAACCTTTCATCCTCTCATCCTCTCATCCTCTCATCCTCAGACCACTCATACCCTTAGATTGATCATTCCTCAGCCTCAAAGCTAAGTGGCCAGGATATGGAGGAAGAAAATGAGGAATATAATATATGGAGAACCCACAAGTCATACTAGGGATTGGTTAGTTGTGTCAAATCCTTGTGAATTGGTGTCTCAAGATGAAGAGAGACTAAGAAAAACCTACAACATCCCATCCTCGGTTCATATAATGATTCATCCATAGGGAGCGTGTGATAGCGATCAACCTTCATCTGGTTGGACTGTCTTTCATGAAAATTGCCTTGTGGTTAGGGGTAAGGTTCCCCCTATACCCTCTCATTAGTAGATTTTTTATTAGAACACAGCTCATGCTAGGGAAATTGATACCTAACGGGTGGAGGTATCTACTGTTGAAGCTGATATACCAAGAACTTGGAGTAGATGTAGAGATGGCTGAGTTTAATGAGGCTTGTCCTGAAGTAGAATCCCACAGATACTAGAAGGGTATATATGTCAGTGAAACAAGATCGGAGGATAAACGTGTCACTTCTTAAAAATGAGAAAAATTGGAAAAAGTATTTTTTCTATGTTTTAGGTCGGTGGAAGTCTCCTACTAGTGACAATAGATTGATAAGGAGCATCTGGAATGATACTAAGGTTTTGGTAAGGAGTATGACTTATTTAATCACGAACTTGAGCTTCGACATGAAGCAAAGGTTGATTGATATCCAAAACTATCTTCTTAAAAAAAACCAATTGGAAGACCTTGTTGAACATTCTACACTTTGTCGTAGTGGGTTGATGAGGCATGGTACAGTGGAGCCTCCCCTAAGGATCAACTATAAACCTCAAGCACTTCCTAAATCTTGGGCTCCTCCTAAACGTAGAACTCCTCCTACAGATTTCGGGGGTTGGTTCAAGGTGGTGTTTGATGATGGTGAACTAGTCATATAACTTACCCTTTTTTATTTTTTTTGGGTGTGATGTCACTAATTTGATATCCTCATGTGACATCCTTTTTCTCTTATTTTTAGATCCTATGGATGTTACCGCTGGTTAACTCTTTTCCCATATGAAAAGTAAGGTTGCACCCATAAGGGGGAGAAAGTCTTCTCATGAAGGTTACCCTTTTTTGTTAAAGAAGAATAAGAAAAGGAAGAAGAAGAAGAAGAAGAAGAAGAAGAAAGAAAAATGTGGTAGTCAACGAGCCTACCTTCAGCTACGAGCCTCTGAATGTTTGCCCACCTGCATCACCCTTACGAGAACCACACATGGCTCCAACTCCTTGCTCGGGTTTCAAAGAAACTGAGGAACTTGTAAAGGGTTCAAGGAAGAGGAAAATCGTCCTTAATGTTCTTACTACTGGTGTGGAGGGCATAGTCTTGAATCGAGGCTTGGCACCAGAGCACCCTGATAATTATATGAGCCACCTTTCTGCTACCTCATACAAGAAGCAGCTGAAGGCTATCTGTGAGGGTATGGACTCTGGAAAGTTCATCTGTCGCCAGATGTGTTAGGTGGGTTATCTTGAGTTTTGTTTTTATTCAAGACTTATTGGTTTGAATTGTTGTTTTCTTTAGTTGATGTTGCTTTATGACTTTGATAAGTCTTGCAACATGGATTTTTTGAAAGATGAACTGGTATAGGAGAAGTAGAGCCATGCCTCTACGATCTCAAAATACATTGCACTGTTGGTGAGAATTTCCAAGTGGAAAGGTGAGGCAATTGATAAAGAGGAAAAGCTAAAAAAGGCCACCCTCGAGATAAATAAGTATACCCGATGCCTTACTGAGGTCAATGAGGCTCTTGAGCATTATAAGGAGGCTTTTAGACGTGTAAAAGAGGAGGCTAGGGAAGCCCAAGAAAGAGTCAAGGCTTCTGCTGAGGGGTTGTAAGGCGAAAGGTGATGTGGATGCCATGGTTTAGAAACTTGAATCAAGTGTAGAAAGGGGGTACAAGCTAGCCTTGGAAACATTCAATTATTATTGCATTTTGGATACCCTGGTCATTCCTCTGTGTATGCAGATTCCTTCTATGGAGGATGAAGAAGGAGAAAGCTCATACTCTTCTGATGGTGAGGATAGTCTCGAGGTCGCGGGGGTATGGGATGATTGAATGTTTAACGACTCGATCCCATTGAGCTCAATACCATGTTTCTTTTGCTCTAGTAGTCCAGATGGTACCAGCTTGCTTCCTAATAAGGTACTTAAGGGCTAAGTACTGGGTTTGAAAGTTAGGGAGAGTGAAAGAAATGTATGTCAGCCAAGGCTAGGCCCCACGCGTATATTCTAATATGTACGAGCCATGCTCAAACAACTAATAAGTTAAATAAGGTTATTATTAAAATCTTGTAACATCTAAATATTCCATTAAGGGTCTCAATGTCATTTTTTTAATTTTCTTGATTATTGTAGTTGAAAAGTGAGTGAGTAATATGGGATAAACTTATAGTTTAGTATGAGTCTATTCTGATATATTATCATAACAAATAAGTATTCATGATACATGGCTTCGGGGGACTAGGAGAGTGTAAATTTTAGGTATCCTAATGCATACTTATACAACATAAAATATGATATTCAATGTAAATTCAATGTATGATATGCACCGTATATCTATTAGTCACCGAAATACATAGACACATGTGTGGTCCAACTCTAAGATGAATGTGGAACCATCTTCGATCTCATGTATGATCATAATGCACATGGCATGTTTATTGGTCCAATCAACATCATATGGACCCTCTCCTATGGACCTCGAAACACAATGAGGACTCTAACTCTAGGGTCCATGTGTGGTCAAATTCTAAGACCAAGTAGACGACAAACTTTGAGACTTAATAGGGGGTCCACCTTCGAGGTCCATGAGTGATCAACAATCTGAGGCATTATAGACGAGAAAACTTTGAGTATATATGTGTATGTCATACGTACTTGTAGTCTGTAGAAAAATAGTCCGCTGCAAAAATTACCTCATGGGTACCATTCTCCGCAAGACAACATACTTGCATAATCCTTACAAATAAAATCATTTTCATGATACATGTATAGAAATCTTAGATGCCATGTGAATTATTTTCAATACACGTTTCATGTCAAATATTAACACTTGCATTATAAAATTTTTCAATGTATGCATAATAAAATATTTATAGCGAATATATCATTTTAATAATATTTATAACATTATTTATAAAAATCATGGTATCTGATTTTTCTTTTTTATTCATAACATATGATGCATGATAATTTTTTAAAAAACAATGTATGAATTAAAAAGTTACAATACAAACTCTTACTTGAAAAGTTATTCTATCACTATACTTTTGAACATGAATTTCTTGATATTTTATCCCCGAAATGCATTCCAAAATGTATCTAAAGAAATGAACCACCTAGAGAGAAACCTTTAGAGAGTGAGAGGAAAGGAAAAGTTTGATGTAAAAAATGGGAGAGGATTCAACCAAATTTATTGGCAAAACTATTGCTTACCGAACACCCTTGTTGGTGACTCATTGAGGGTTCAATGAGACCACATTGTAGGGTCTTTGATGAGAGTCCGGCGAGACATATAGAGTTTTTTTTCAATTTTTTGTTCTATTTGATTTTTTACTCGAAAAATTTTCGATACGTTCTTAGACTTTAAAATATTATTTAAATTTTTTTTAAACATTTTAATAAATTATAATAAATTTTTGGGGTTTTACAATAATGATTCATATAAACAAATATTAGGGTAACATACAAAATAATAGGGGGAATATTACTTGTCAAATTGCACTACATGTTACAATAACAATATGTTTGTTACACAATAATAAAGATTATGATTGTATAATTTTATACTGTCGTACATTTAGTTATGAAATTAAATTATATTGTATAGTATAAAAATTATACGATTATGTAAAAATTTAGCACGATTTAGACCCACACCTCTTAATCGTGCTAGATACTTAATTTAGTCTATTTAAATTTTCAATTATAAAATTAAGTGTGTTAATTTTTCTTTAATTCTAAATTAAAAATAATATTTTTATTTATTTAAAAATGTAATGAAAATATAAATATAAAATAAAAATTAATTTAAATAAATTTTATATTATTAAATTATTTTATTAAAATATTTATAACTAATTTTTTTATTATATTATATATCTCTTGTATAACATAATTACAATATAATTTATTTCAATACAATTATATTTAATATATGCAATAAGATGCTATCCGCAAGCCAAGTATCAAAATACAAAAATGGAAATGGAAGTTAACATTTATCAGGCCTATCATAATTTGGAGGTAGAGATGGACAGTTCTCATTCATATGTGCATATGGCTGAACTGTGTTGTAATGGGGTAGTTCCATGCGATACTCACCGAGGATCTGGCAAAACGGAAGCTTTCCATTTTCGGTGTTGCACCAACTTGGCAAGCGCGTAATATTATCCTCGAATATCTTTAGAGCATATGCATCACGAATCTGTCAAAATGTATATATTAACAGGATATTTAGTCATTGAGATCACTTCTTTCTGAATTTGGTGTGTCTTGAACTTACAGTGAATTCAGTTACTTGAATGAAGGTGGAATTCGACCTAAATATTCCAGCTTCCTCGTACATAGATAGGATAAAAGAAACGCATGTTGTCGACTTGCCATCGCTGTATACCCATTCATCTTGTTCTGGAATCGTTAATAATTTATCAAAGGATATGCCCCGCTTTTCGGTCTCAGCCAGAATATTAGGTAAATCCAAATTCTGAAACAGAGGAACAGATGAAACTAAGATATACATAATTGATATAGATCAACATCACTATCATCCAGTCATCGTGTTTTGGAACGGTAAGAGATTGTTTACCTGTTAGTTTTTTACAGAATGTATAAAAAGTATACATGATGTTTATTTTAATAGCTTAATTTTGTAAGAGTTGATTTTCTAATAATTTTTAACATATTATCAAAACTAGAGATTCTATGTTTAAATCCCAATAACCCTCTATTATTGAATTACAAGTTTTTAATCTTCATGATGCATAAAGATAACATTTATAGAAGAGTGATAAAAAATATAAAAACATAATTGATCATGTTGAAGCCTTAGAATTGTTAGGAATTATCTCCGCACTTGTTGCTTAGTTGGATATTGATTATGTTAATAATGCGGACAATCGTTTTTGTTTTGAATGGGTCCTAGACCCACTTACACATTCTTAGGAGTAGTGAACGTGAAGCTGTTTTCTTTAATTTCATTGTAACCTTGTTCTATAAAGTCATTACTTTAAGCAATTTAAAGAGACTTTTTGCCTAAATATGTTATGAGATCCAACATCTGGTATCAGAGTCACATCGTAGAGGGTTGATTGAGTACTCTAAGAAACTACAATTTCTTCAAATTGTAGCAAAAGAGAAAAGAGTTAGCGAATCATGGAGACAGAGAATAATAGCTTTATCTAGCCAGCCATTTCACGGTTTGATGGTCATTATGATCATTCGTCCATACTTATGGAAAATTTCCTCATATCAAAGGAATATTGGGGTTTGATAGAGAATGGGATTTCTGCAGCAGTAGAATGAGTTGAGCCAATAGAGGCACAACGAAAGAGCAACAAAGATCAGAAAATGAAAGATTTGAAGGTCATGAACTATTTATTCCAAGCTATCGATAGAGATATTATTGAAACCATACTCAATAAGAAGCTTGCAAAGTGTCACGACCTTAATTTCTCAAGTAGCGATCGTGCGGCACTTAGCACGGTCCGTTGCACTAAGCTTGCATTTCAACCCGAAATGTAACTCCAAAGAGAATAGAAAGAGTTTGCAAAGAATGCTTTGTATTGCTCTAGAGAGAGTTTATGTTACAAATGCTAAGAATTCCCAAGATGGTTAGGAATTTCCAAGATGAATGAAAATGAAGACCAATGAGTCTATTTATAGTGTGGCTTCTAAGCTTAAGAATATGCCACCACTTTCTAGATAATTCTAAGCCTAGAATATACAAGAGTGTTCTAGGTTTATGTCTGATAATGTGCCCTGAGGTTCTAGGACCTTCAGCCAACTCTAGAGTCTTCTAAGAGTGTCAGATTCTTCGTGCGAGGTTCTAGGATGTTCCGTAAGCTTCCGGTGGCCTGCGTCCTTCAAGAACCACTCGCACGTTCTAGAATATTCTAATCCATTCTAGCACCCTCGAGGCGTGCTCACAGAACATTCTAGGGTCTTGAGGCTTGGAGTTAAGTCCATCCAACTCTAGCTTATTCTAGACATCTCTAGGCTACTTTCAGAACCTTCTCTTATAGAAAAGTCTAGATCCTGCAGGGCAAGCACCATTTATTTGGATTTTATGGAGACGATTTGAGCGGGACGTGACACCTCCCCCACTCAAGTTCGCGACGCCTCGTCGTGCCTTGATTGAAACCTCTCTATAGCATCTCACGAATTCCCACGAGAATCCTTAAGTTCCAACTTGTTTTTCATCGAGACGTTTTCCATTTGACCAAGTATTCCACTATAACTTGAGTACGCCCATACGTAGGATCAGCGGTCCGCCAAAAATCGAGTCCACTTCCTGTCAAAGGAGGTTACCCTTTGCGGTAGCGCCTGCTTGGATTCTCACCTGCGTGTCTTCCTTGTCTCGTGAAAGGGTTTTGGCATACTTACGTGAAGGCCGGATAGATTTTGAGCTTTGGAGGGAGTTGTGGTTTGTATGACACCTTTCCAATTTACTTGAGGGCGGAAATGGTCCCTCGTATGTTCCGCCAACCAGCATGAACCCATGAGGACTTGAATTGTTGGGGCAATAGTTTAACGAACCCGGATCTCGCTTCCAAACTCCGCATCCTCCACTTTTCTTGTCGACCCGTTTCTTCATCTTCTTGAGACGCCTTGTTCAAAATAGGCTCGGACCAACTCCAGCTTGTTCATGCAGGGCCTTGCAAACTTAAAACAGCGAGGGGCTTTCTTCGCACTTTATAACTCGTGGCAGCGTGAGTCGTGGTTGCTACCCGTGACGATCTCGAAAGGACTGCTTTGCGGTGGACTCGACTTCTCTGCTGATTATATGAAAAATTGGACTACATCCAATGACTTCGCGATCCGGATTGATTGGCTACAAAGTGCACGAGATACAACTCCGGCAATGCGTTGGCGTGCTTTCCAATCATCCATCGCTTTGGGGATGAAAGCGGTAGAAATTCAAGTCGATCCCCGATAGCTTGAATAGTTATGTCCAAAATTTCCCCGTGAATCGTGGAGTCTCGGTCGCTCACGATATTAGATGGGATTCCCCCGATGTTTCACAACATTCTTGAGGAGCAAACCGTACGTCTCGTCTGCGTGCGATCCGTTGAGCGGTATGAATGTTGCATACTATTTGAATCGAATCAATCGCCTGATAATCTTGAAAGCCTGCGATTTTGGCAAGCAAGTGATGAAATCCATAGAGACACTCTCCGTGGTCTCTTTGGAATGGCCGGCGGCTTTTATCAAACCTCTGAAAGTGCATCTTTGTTTTGTCTTTCCCTTTCGGCTCGGCGCATCGGTCCACCGTGCTTCACATTGTGACTCTAATTTTCCACTGTCCCGGGGCTCGTTATTGGTGGTCTTGTGTCGAGCTCGACTCGACTTCATGGTTCACCTCCTCCTTGGAGGTAACTTAGTTTGGGTGAGGCCCATGCATCACCACATGGGATTTATACGGTGTAGCTTAGTTGTTACTTGACCGGCTTGCTATTGACGCCTCAAACATCGCACTTGTGGGACTTATACGAGACAACTTGCACGTCGTCCAGCAAGCTTGGCATGGCGACTTCTCGTTGTATTCTTTTGAGATGGTCGAGTAACTCTCTTCGTCCTCTTCAATCGCCTTTTGATTTGAAGTGCAGAGAGCTTGGGTTGTGCGTTTGGTAGTCTGTCCGTCGGTACCACGCAAACGCCGAACCATCCATGATGCACGTGGATTTTGAGTATGGCACCAAGAAAGCTCTTACACGGTCCAAGAACTCCATGTCACAGAATACCATCGAGTAGTCGTCTATCGCGCCTTTGATAAAGTCCAACAGCCGATCCATTGCCTGAGGCCCGGCCTTAACTCTAAGCGGCTCCGTGTAATGGTAGTCTTCATTGAGTTAATTGCACTTGAGAGATCCTCGTTGACAACCTTCGGTGAGTCTCTTTTTGCTTTTCCCTTTGAAACAAAGTTGTGAGATGCTCTGTGTCGACCAATGCTTTGGCGGCCTTCCCGTTGATGGTGGCATCCCAGGTACATCAAACGCTGGGAGTGCTGGGGCCGCTACTACATTGCGCAGTAGGCGCAAAGAACCCATCTTCGCACCTGCGTCCGACTCGCCTCCATCCTGGTCATGAGTGGAAGCAACTAAGGCACTCAAGGCCTTCCTCTTCAGACATTCACGTGCCCAATTCAGTCCATCGCAAATGAAGCATGTTACACGAGGCTTTGAGGCATTCCGATCCTCCTTCTCCTTCCCCTTATCCCGTGGCTTGAATGAGGAGTTGCCTTTATGATTTTTGGAACCCGACTTTTGGCATGGCCTCCATTACTCTTCTCTCCACCAAAATTTTTGTCCGAGGCTTTTGGGCTCTCCTTGTTTGTGGAGTAGTCAATAAAGCTTTCCCTTGATTGCGATAGCGAAGACAAGTCTTGCACGCCCGCGTCGCTTAGCTCCAAATTAGCCCATGATTAAAGACCATCCATGAATAAGAAAAGGGCATCCTTATCGGTTGTGTCGGGGACTTCTAGCAACAAGGTTGTGAACTCCTTCCACATAGTCACTTATGCTGCCGTTTGCCAATCATCCTGATCGGCCACTTGCCTCCTCCTCGACATTTACGGGAAGAAGCTGCGTTTTGAACTCCGCACCCGAAATCTTCAAAAGTGTCAATTGTGCAAACCGCCCGTTGCACATCTCCGTACCTCCTTCTCCACCATAACATGGCGGTGTCGGTCAAGTACATGGCGGCGTGATTCGAATCTTCACCGGCATGGTCCGTTATGCCGGTAGCCTCAAGTATTGTTCTAGCCCAGGGAAGTTCTCCCCGCTTCCACAGCATTCCTAACACCGTTGAAGGTCTTAGGCTTGGGAACATCCACCCTCTTGGCCTCGGTGCGGTGGTTGTGCTAGTTCGCGCGGCCGCCGCTTCCTGCAAGAGCTAGATCTGCGTATCCTCAGCTCTAAGCGAAGACATTTGCGAGTTCTCTTTAGACGAGATCTCTTACCTTGGCGAGTTCGGCTTTCAACCCCGTCAATCTCTTGCCTTAGGCCGCATCTGGCTCGTTGAGGGACATCTTAACATTGCGTGGATCTCGTATCCTCGGCCTCTAAGGCACGTTGTTCTGAACGCTCTTCTAAGTTGTCCCGATCGAACAACTCCCTGGGCGTGCATCGTGTGCCGCTCCCCGACACGTCTTCCAAGCTAGAAAGTATGTCTTTCGACTTGGCCTCGAGCTTAACGATGGTTTAGGGTTTCTCACGTCCGCGTTCCATAGGTGGAACATCGACGCTTGGTGTAGATGGAGCGTGTTCTTCGTTATGCCAAGAGTAAGATTGCTTCACCTAATGCTCGATACCAAAGCTGTCACGACCTTAATTTCTCAAGTAGCAATCCTGCGGCACTTACCACGGCCCGCTGCACTAAGCCCGCCTTTCAACCCGAAATGTAACTCCAAAGAGAATAGAAAGAGTTTGCAAAGAATGCTTTGTATTTCTCTAGAGAGAGTTTATGTTACAAATGCTAAGAATTCCCAAGATGGTTAGGAATTTCCAAGATGAATGAAAATGAAGACCAATGGGTCTATTTATAGTGTGGCTTCTAAACTTAATAATATGCCACCACTTTCTAGATAATTCTAAGCCTAGAATATACAAGAGTGTTCTAGGTTTATGTGCTGATGTGCCACTGAGGTTCTGGGACAGCCATTCTGAGAGTCTTACAGAGTGTCTAGCTTCTTCGTACGAGGTTCTAGGATGTTGGTAGCTTCCGGCGGCTTCTACGTCCTTCAAGAACCCTCCACCACGTTTTAGAATATTCTAATCCATTCTAGCACCCTCGAGCGTGCTCTAGAACATTCTAGGGTCTTCAAGGCTTGAGTTGAGTCCATCCAACTCTAGCTTATTCTAGACATCTCTAGGCTACTCTAGAACCTTCTCTTGTAGAAAAGTCTAGATCCTCTGGGCAAGCACCATTTATTTGGATTTCGCGGGACGATTTGAGCGGGACGTGACAAAAGGCTATCTAGGATTTGGTGAAAATGAAATATCAAGGCTATACCAAGGTGAAACGTGCTCAACTACAAGCTTTGAGGAGAGAGTTTGAAATTCTAGGCATGAAGGAAGGTGAAAAGATTGATGAGTATTTTGCCAAGACATTGACCATTGCCAATAAGATGAAGGCATATGGAGCATATTATGATAATTGAGAAAATTTTGAGGTCTATAACCTCAAGTTCAATTATGTCGTTTGTTCGATAGAAGAGTCCAATGATCTCTCCACCATGACTATAGATGAGCTTTAAAGTATCATGTTAGTCCATGAACATAGGATGCAAACACAATGGGAGGAGGATTTATGGAGGCTTTAGAGGAAGAGGTAGAGGTAGGGGTAGGAAATCCTTCAACAAAGGCTTGGTCCAGTGTTACAATTTCCAAAAACTAGGTATTTTTCAATATGAATTCCCTAGTTGAGAGATAGGTGTGCATTATATAGAATTAGATGAGGCAGAAGAGATGCTTTTAATGGCATATGTGGAGAAAAATCAATCAAAGAGGGAGAATGTATGGTTCCTTGACTCAGGTTGTAGCAATGACATATGTAGTGCCAATGAATGGTTTTTGATCTTGATGAAATGTTTAGACAGTTGGTGAAGCTTGGAGACAACTCAAGGATGATGGCCATGATAAAAGGAAATGTCAAACTTCAAATCAATGGATTAATTCAAGTAATCACAGAATTTTATTACATATCTGAGTTAAGAAATAATCTCTTAAGCATTGGCTAGCTTCAAGAAAAGAATTTAGCCATTCTCATCCAACATGGCATGTGTAAGATTTACCATCCAAAAAGAGGATTAATTATACAAACAGAGATGTCAGCCAACATGATGTTTGTTGTGCTGGCTTCTGTGATTCCTCCAACCTCAAACTATCTCTAAGCCATATTCGAAGACAACACCCAATTGTGGCATTGTCGGTATGGACATTTATATTTCACGGGGTTAAGGACTCTGATCTATAGGAAGATGGTCACATGCTTTTCCAATGCTCAAGGTTTCATCAAAAATGTGTGGTGAGTGTATAGTTGGAAAGCAATACCTAGAAGTAATGCCAAAGAAAAGTCTGTGGAGGGCATCCAAGAAGCTTCAACTGGTCCATGTAGAAATTTGTGGACCTATCTCACCAAAGTCAAATAGTCACAAAAGGTATGTAATCACCTTCATTGATGATTACAGTAGAAATATATGGGCATATTTTTTATCTGAAAAATATGAAGCACTAGCTATGTTTAAGAAGTATAAGTTGTTTGTGGAAAATGAGATTGGAGACACAATTTACTGCTTAAGAACTGATAGAGGTAGGGAATTCACCTCACTCGAGTTCAACAATTTCTATAACATGAATGGGGTTAACAGACAATTTACCACAACTTATACCCCATAACAAAACGGGGTTACCGAAAGGAAGAATCATACCATAATGAACATGGTACGTAGCATGCTATCAGGAAAGTAAGTACCTAAAGAGTTTTGGCCATAAGTAGTTAATTGGTCAATTGATGTGCTGAATCAAAGTCCCACTTTAGCTGTCAAAGATGTTACTCCTGAAGAGGCTTGGAGTGGCATAAAACCATGTGTCAATCATTTCTGTGTATTTGGATGCATGTGTGGCCCATGTTCATGTGCCTGACAATCAAAGAAAGAAACTTAATAATAAGAGTTTCAAATGTGTTCTTTTGGGTGTGAGTAAGAATCAAAATCCTATAGGCTTTATGATCCAATTTAAAAAAATAGTGATTATCACAAATATAGTGTGCCTTGAAGATGAGAAGTGGAATTGGGTAAGAAATGAAGAGGAGGTGAAACATGATGTGTTAGAGTGTGAAGGTAACAAAAAATATGTTAATACTAATGAGAAAGAAGGTCGAGAAGATGAACAAACAAAAGAAACATATAACTCATCATCAAATGAGTCATTTGAGGAAGTATCACTGTGTCTATATCAAGGGAGGAGTCGAAGCTAGCCAGTTTGGTTCAAAGATTATGTAACTGGTGAGGGGCTAACTGATGAAGAGGAGCACAACCTGGTAATGTTTACCTCAATTATAGATCCAATCACATTTGAGGAAGCATACAAGAGTCTAAAATGGAGAGATGCAATGAATTTAGATATGAGAGCTATTAAACAAAATGAGACATGGGATTTAACTACCTTACCAGCTAGAGCTAAACGAATAGGAGTAAAATGGGTGTTTAGGGAGATGTGGACAAGCATAAGGCTCGACTTGTAACAAAGGGGTACTCTCAAAGGCAAGGGATTGATTATACTAAAGTATTCACACCAATGGCTAGGTGGGATACTATTAGAACAATCTTAGCGCTTGCAACTCACAAAGGTTGGTGTGTTTTCCAACTGGATGTAAAAAGATGTTCTTGCATGGAGAATTGAATGAGGTAGTGTTCGTTGATCAACCTCAAGGCTATGAAAAGCAAGGAGAGGAGCAAAAGGTTTATCTCGAGCTTGGTACAGTAGAATTGAGGCATACTTTGCCAAAAAGGGGTTCGAAAAATGCTTCTGTAAACACACATTGTTTATAAAATCAGGTGGCAAAGGAAAGCTGTTGATTGTGAGTCTCTATATGGAAAATATTATCTTTACAGGAAATGATGAAGATATGTTCAAAAATTTCAAAGGATAAATGAAGAAGGAGTTTGATATGTTTGATCTTGGTAGAATGAAGTATTTTTTGGGTGTAGAGGTGGTACAAAATTCGGATGTGATTTTCATGTCAACATAAGTATGCTAAAGAGGTGCTTCAAAGGTTTGGCATGAAAAGAAGTAATCATGTGAATAATCCAATCATTTCAAGATGTAAGTTGTCAAAAGGTGGAAGTGATGTCGTGAGCGTGGATGCTATAGAGTACAAGCAATTGGTTGGAAGCTTGTTGTATTTAATAGCCACAAGACCTGATATCATGTATGCAGTTGGGATGATTAGTAGATACATGGAAAAACCAATCGAGATGCACTTGCAAGTTGCCAAGAGGATACTAAGGTATTTGAAGGGCACAATGGAGATTGGAATTGGTTATAGGAAAGGTGGTAATGGGAGTTTAATAGGATTTGCAAATAGTGATTATGTGGGGATGTTGATTATCGAAAAAGTACCTCTGGGTATGTGCTTATGCTAGGAATAAGGGCTATTTCATGGTCCTCAAGAAAGCTACCAGTAGTGACATTATCTACGACAGAGGTAGAGTTCATAGCAACAGGCTCGTGCACATGTCAAGTGGTTTGGTTGAGAAGGATTCTTGAAAGGCTTGGTCATGTTCAAGGTATGAGTACTACTATTTATTGTGACAATAGCTCTATTATTAAACTTTCAAGGAATCCAGTTTTACATGGCCCAAGTAAGCATATCAATGTGAGGTTTCATTTTTTACGTGAGCTTACAAGAGATGCAATAGTAGAATTGGTGCATTGCAGTACACAAGAGCAAGTATTTGACATCATGACTAAATCTCTCAAACTGGAGATGTTTATGAAGTTGAGAAATAAACTTGGCATGTGTGTAATATCTAAAGTAAACTAAACGCACTGAGACAATTCAGTTTAAAGGAGGATGTCGAATTAGAATTGTTAGGAATTATCCTTGTACTTGTTACTTAGTTGGTTACTGATTTTGTTAATAATTCTCTAATTTGTAGGGTAATTATTTTTGTTTTTAATGGGTCCTAGACCCGCTTACACGTTCTTAGTAGCAGTGAACGTGAAGCTATTTTCTTTAATTTCCTTGTAACCGGCTCCATAAAACCATTACTTTCAAAGAGACTTTTTGCCTAAATCTGTTTTGAGATCCAACGGATCATTTTCCCAATAATTTAAATTTGTGTAAGAGTTGATTTCCCTAGTAAAAGTTTAGGTGGTGAGATGTGATGTATTGAAATTGGTACAAGAAAGAAAACAGTGCTACCTCAAAATGGAGGACAATTATATTAGATTTCAGTAAATAAAATAGCAATTATGCAAATTCCATGCCACTGCATTTATAATTCATAAACCAGACATGATAAAAATTGAGCAACAATCTGGTATAGAATCACAACTATTCAAAAATTATGACCAGGAATAAAATGAATGAACTAATAAGGAAGCAAAAGTACCTCAGTTCCTAACCGTTTATTTAAAGCTTCATTCCACATATTGGCAGCATAAGCTGGCTGTAATCTAGTGAACATAGACATGATAGAAACAACCTGCAAAAACAAGCTACACAAGTTAGGTTGCTCCCAAAAGTATTAACATCGAGTCTTTACAACACATTAGGTTGCATAAATACAATACAAATAGCAGAAGCAGCATGCATATGTAAGCTGAATAATGTCATAACATATATATATGTTATGGCAGAAAAAGAAATATTCACAATTACAAAGTAACAAAATCATGCACATGAGGGTGACCCCACGACCAAATGCTGTAGCCGGCGCACCCACATATATACACTGGATAAGGGATACTACTCGTCATGCACTTCAGTTTTCTTTACATAATCCTTCATGGAAGCAAGATTCAAAATTTTCATTTTATTACTCAATTCAGTACAATGCCTACCAAGTGAGCATCAAGAGGTGGAGGATAGTTGTCAGCCACGGTATCAATCCAACTAAATATCATGTTATGATATCCATATGGCTTTCCAGACATATGCTGAGCATATTCCCAAGCCGCTGTAGAGTTGAATTTGGCACGCGACTCTGGGTGCAAAGGAAGCAATGCTATTTGAGGGTTAGAACTATCCTGCACTGCTGCATCCCACCATTCATCCCAAGGAATAACTGCTATGATTTCTTCACCCTGCAAGCCAAAAATTACTAGTGTCAAGAAATTCATTGCTTTCCGACAAAAAACAAATTAGAAAATAAAAAGGTTACCCATATACTTGCTTCAAACCTTTATATCTCATTAAGTTTCATACCTTTTCATTCTCATGTCCTGATTCGCCCACCCAAAGGTTACCCATTTCATCCTTCAAGCACACAGAAGTGTGACCAGCAAATGCACCAGTTACCCACTTTTCCAATGTTTCAAATCCTCCCCATCGTCCACGGATCTTTGAAACTGCTAAAAAGTCACCAGAATGAACATCTTCAGGATTTATAGTCACACGCCATGGCTGCGGACGTTTTTCAAAGGTGGCCCCCATGTGCTTTTGCAGAAAAGCTAAGTTTGCATTTTGTCCCCAGCCAGTGTTAGAAAACAGCGGTAGCACATCTACCAATGATCTAAAAGTTCCAAGCATCCCTGATGGCATGAGAAACACTGACACACCGTGCTGCTTTACCTGCACAATGGTGAGTCAAGTGATCATCTTCTAGACGACGAGGTTGTCTTGTATGTGTATGTATATATATATATATATATTATTGAAATATATAGTGTGAATTTTGGAAAAAAGTGAAAAAACAATGCCCATTTGAGTTGACTGCCTCAACTTATCCCACATTGCTTTTTTACATATCTTTAGAGTTGTTTATAAGGTATTGAATTGAGGCTTGGGTGCGACTCCGAGGTAACCAGTTTTGTGTAGAGGTGAGAAGACAAGCAATTGTTGCTCTACCACATGCACAGGCATTTGGCAACCTTTTGGTCGAGCTTTGTGCGAGTGTGTGAGGTGAGATGATGTTTTACATTTTAAATAAATATTATTTTATTTTTGTATTATTAAAAATTAATATTTCTAAAATGGTCAAAGAAGACTCAGTTGCGAGAACGTGTCTTCCTCCGCATGCTATCTCCCAAAACTCAATCAATTAATAAATAATTTTCATTTTTTTAAGATATTTTGACAATTAAAAAAATCAGAGCACTATTCCATTTTCCCCCTATAAATAGAGGCAGTCGCCTCAGTAATTTTCACAACAAAAATTTAAATTTTTTTCTTCCTTTGCGAAATATTTCTCTACTCTCTTAAAACCTCTCTTCCAATTTTTCCCTTTGTTCTTCAATTTCGAGCAATTCAGTTCTAAAAGGTGTTACAGTTCACTGTCTTAAAATAGTGTAATAAAGACCTGAGACATAGTTATATTATGGACTATTTTATCCTATGGGCAACAGGATTGAGAACTACTTGTACAATTTGAGAAGAGTCGCGAATCATCTTAAGGAGAGTAACCTATTCCGTGACTCAACTCAAACAGTAATTTTGGTAACTTTGTTCCTTCTTTTGTTATTTATGCAACAACAATTTTAAGATGTTATAATCTATCATATCTGTTGAAATTGCTATTGCTAATTTTAACAAACCTTTTCCATTTTGAGAGAATGCATTTAAAAAAATGGAGACAAAACAATTTTATTTTTTATTACCATGAAAAATGACGATTATGTTTTAAATATGAATTATTTGGTAAATATAATAAAAATCAAACTAAGGATTATTAATATTGGGTAGAAGATGACTTTCTGTATAAAAAATTTATTCTCAATGGTTTGGATGATGCATTTCAAAAATAGTATGACATTGAGGAAATTGGAACAAGGTAGTATGCTATCATTAGATACCTCATAAAGTATCAAATGATTGACAACAACTATATGAAAGTTTAGTCATATGAACTGTAAAAAATAACACATGAAATAATTTCTAATGGTATGTTTTTAGATGAATAATTTCAAGTTATTGTTATAATGGATAAATTATCTTTGCATGAAAAGACTTTAAAATTGTTCTTAGGCATAAAATTAAAGAGTTTTCTCTATAAAGTCTTATTACCCGTCTTTGTATTGAAGAGGAAGCTCAAAAACAAGACCAAAAAGATAAAGTAGTTGTTTCTAACAACAGTGCTAAAAAAATCCTCTGTGATTCTAAAACCCAAAGGGAGAAACATGAAGAATCAAAATCACAATACCAACCAACCAAAATCACCATAGAAATCCTCTATAGGATGGACCTCAACCCCCTAAGAATTGACAGAAATAACACATTTATGTGTTATAGTTAACAGGCTTAGCCACTTGGCTAGGAACTATCGAAATAGACCTCATACTATCCTACAGGGAACCTAATCGAAAAGCAACTTATTGCTATGATAACTAAAATTAATTTTTTTGGTGAATTTGAGGGTAGAAAACTGGTGCTACTTGCCATGTGTGATGTGACCATGATTTGTTCAAGTCCTATTTTGAAACTGAGAACAAGAAAGTATTGTTGGGTAATTCCTATTCCATTATAAATGTTGGTACTAGTTGGGTGGAATTAAAGTTTACTTTTGAACAAATGTTATCCTAAAAAATGTTTTGTATACTCCAAAGATGAAGAAGAACTTAGTTTCCGGCTATCTTCTCCACAAGGATAGGTTTACTTAAATACTTAGGCTGATTTGTATACAATTACTAAAAATAATATTTATATTGGGAAATAGTATTGATTGTATATTTGAATTGAATGTTGAAATGAATAAAACTTTTTCTTCTGCTTACATGTTGTGTTTTTTTAATACTTGACATACTAGACTTTGTCACGTTAACAAATGCATAATTAAGAACATAAGTAGCATGAGACTTATTTCTAATATATCCTTGAATGATTTTGAAAAATATGAATTTTGTAGTCATGCTAAAATTACTAAAACCTCACATAAGTAGTAGTTAGAGAATGTGAACTACTTGAATTAATTCACTTTGATATCTGTGAAATAGATGGTATTTTAACTAGAAATAAAAAAAGCTATTTTATTATTTTTATTGATGACTATGTTGACTATACTTTAATAAATTTAATGAAAAACAAAAGTGAAATGTTTGACATGTTTAAAGTATTTTTGACAGAAATTGAAAACTAACTTAATAGAAAAAATACTTTTTTATTATGTAATAGAGGCATAGAATATGATTCTAATATTTTCAATTATTTTTATAAAACCCATGGAATCATTCATGAAAAAAATGCACCTTATTATTGTGATGAATGGTAAAGCTAAAAAAAATAGAGTTTTTACTGAATCAGATGTTGCTATTTTACTAAACTCTTACTGAATCAGATGTTGCTATTTTACTAAACTCTGGTACTACTTCTCATTAGTGGGGATAAATTTTATTAACTTCTTGTTATGTGCTTAATAGAGTTCCTAAATTTATAAATAAAACTTCTCCATATAAAATTTTGAAAAATGAGAAATCTAATTTGTTTTATTTTAAAACTTGGGACTATTTGACATGCGTTCGTATTCCTGATCCTAAAAGAAATAAACTTTCTATTAGAGTATATGAATGTGTTTTTATTGGATATGTTATGAAGAGCTAAAGCTTATAAATTATTTGACTTGAATGATCATGCTATTATAGAATCAAATGATGTTGATTTTTTTGAACATAAGTTTCATTTTAAGTTGAAGAATAATAGAAGCTTGACTTCTAGTAATCTACCTATAATTAGAACTAATGAACTACATGCAGAATTAGATTATAAACTTAGGAGAAGTAAAGAGTTCAAACCACCAAAGATTATGGGTTTGATTTTTTTGCTTATACTTTAAAAGAAGATCCCTAAACTTTTTAATAATTCTTATTTTCATTAAATGGTAACTTTGGGAAGAAGCCATCAATGATAAAATAGACTCTCTTAAGTCAAATAAGACTTAGCATTTGGTTAATTTACCCTTAGGTTGTAAGACACTAGGTAGTAAATTGTTATTTAAGAATAAATTGAAACCCGATGATAGTGTTATTTTCTCTTCCCAGCTTAGATAGTGTTATTAAATGCAAGGCTCATATGGTAGCTAAATTGTATAGGTAAAGAGAAAATGTAGCTTTCTTAGATACTTTTTCATCAATCACAAGAATTACTTCTATATGTGTGTTATTTTCTCTTACTTATATTCATGATCTTGTTGTGTACCAAATGGATGTGAAAACTACTTTTCTAAATGGTGATTTAGAAGAAGACACTTAGATAGACCAACCCTAGAGTTTTATTATCTTTGGTCAAGAAAAAAAGTTTGTAATTTAGATAAATCTTTGTATGGTTTAAAAAAAGTACCTCAGTAATGGCAGGAAAAAATTGATAATCTTATTATCTCACATGGTTTCAAAAAGAATGAAAGTGAAAAATGTATTTATTATAATTCTAAAAATAAAATTTGCATTATTATATGTCTGTATATGGATAACTTGCTTATTTTTGGTTCAAATAATCATGTTGTGAATAATATGAAAAATTAATTATTTGCTAATTTTGATATGAAATATCTCAGAGAAGTGAGTGTAGTCCTTAGAATAAAGATTATTAGGTTGAAAATAGATTTTCTTTAGATAAATCTGATTATATTGAAAAGAACTTATGAACTTAGTGTAAAATTGTTCAATAACAATTATGACGATGTTGGAAAAATTGTGTATGCGACCATTATTGGTAGCTTACATTATGCTACTAATTACACTAGGCCTGACATAACTTTTTCTATGAGATTATTATGTAGGTTTACTAGTATACCTGGTATAGAGCATTAAATCATTAGATCATGAGGTACCTAAAAATGAGCATGAACCCTGGATTACATTATCATAGGTTTGTTATTGTCCTAGAAGGATATAGCTATATTGATTGAAACATCCTTTTAGATGACTCCAAAGCAACTAACGACTATATATTTAACATAACTGGTGGTGTTGTTTCTTATAAGTACAAGAAACAGACTATTTTAACTCAATCTATGATGGAGTTTTAGATGATAGCACTGTAACTATTAGTGAGGAAGTAGGTTGGTTAAGAAGTCTATTAGTTGAGATCCCTTTATGGGAATGACCGATTCCAATTGTCTTGATCCACTATGATAATGTGCCAATTATTGTAAAGACTAAAAACCATTATTAAAATGACAAGAGACAATAGATATAACATAAGCACAGTACTATTGGAGAATTTCTCTCTACAAAAGTAGTAAGAGTGTATTATGTACGTACTAATGATAACTTAGTTAATCCTTTAAAGCAAAGCCTAGCTAGAAAGAAGGTTTTTAAAATCTCAAAAGGAATGGGATTGAACCTATAGAGTGATGAGTCACTCAAAATGGTAATCCTACTTATAGACTGGAGATCCTAAGAAATAAGTTCAAGGGTAATAACAAGTCATGAAGTGATATAAGATGTGTTTGGTATTATCCAGGTACTAAGTATACAATCCTAGCGACTTGAGGTACCCCGTTCATACATAATCACTTGTGCACGATAACCTGTAACAGTTGAAGGCCAAGACCTGAGGATTGAGACCTGGAGACCAAGACTTGGCCTAAGTAAATGGTCTAGTACATCACCCTTATGACTTGGGTCACCTTTGCATATTAGAATTCAGGCATCACATATATGGCGACCTGAGGACATTGATTTGATTTTATGTAAAACTATCTTATATGTACTTTGGCAGCTCGTATGAGAGCGCCAACCTATATAACCTCAACACATGTATAATAGGTGCTATATATACCTTTGTAGTGAGAAGAATAGAGGATCTACTCATTATTAACATTTTCTATGTATCTCTAAAATCACTAGAATCCCTAACATACTAAATTTTCTCCAAAAAATTGGTACCCAACGTAGGGCCTTAAATCTTTCTAGTCCATAGTTAGCATTTGAGACCTTGTATTTTATCTCCTAGAAAATCAACTCATGTTTAGGGAAATTTACTCTGCACAAAATGGTCAGCCCATCATCACATTCAGAGCAAGCTAATAGTCTCACACCCCAACTCTAGAATTTGATCTCAATGACTAGATGCATCACTTTTCACCAACCAATGTATCACATGATCACGAATTGGGTAGTGCAGAGCCTTTAGTCAATGAAGAAATCCAAATCCCATCCAGTCACAAAATGTCTAGACCTTCCACGATAACCCAATAACCCATAATTTCATTAAATAATAGTTCTTAAAGTACTTCTATTGAAAATGATGCTATGATAAAGAGTCTCCAAAGAAAAATAATTGAGCTACAACAAGCATTTACTGAATCTCAAAGAAAGAATAAAAACTTAGGTCCAGATTGGTATAAGAGGAATATTCAAAGGTTGAGAATTCATCCCATTCTTCTAGCCAACCTGTTTTGGACAATCACCCTCCAAATAGAGGGTGTGCTTCACATATTCCCTTCCCACAATGACATGAGGGAGTTGTACAACAACCCCCATATAAAGTTCCAGCCCCCAACTTCATTCCAAGACCTTTTCAGATGAATCCATCGACTTATGAGCACTTAGCATAACAAACACCCCATTCACTTTCAACACATTCGGGTTTAGGGAATGCTACTGTTATGGGATTTCCAACATCAATATGTGACCCGAATGATGCCTTTGAAAAAAAATTGAAAGATATGGAAGAAAAAATATGGGCTAAAATGAATGATTAGTTTAAAGGGCAGGAGAAGTTAAGACCTAGGGTGATATCAAAACTATGTGTGATTAGCTATCAACTTTACCTTTTTTGGACACCATTAATTTAACATTACCACCCCCAAAATTCAATGCTCTTAAATGTCCTACTTATAACGGGACGAAGGATCCTATGGCTCATGTTCTCCAATTTAAGATGGCCTTGGCTATCGTGAGCCTTCATAGGAACAAAAGAGAAGTGATGTATTACAAATTGTTCACCGCTACCTTCTAAGAAAAAACGCAACAATGGTTTGTTGAATTGGCTCCTAAAAGTATAAAAAGATTTAATGCACTAGTAAATGCATTTATTACCAATTACACATACAAAAAACCTATAAGGAAGGAGTCTCACCATTTTTTCTCGATCATCCAAAAGGACGAAGAGACAATTGAATCTTATATGAGGAAGTTCAAAACAAAAAAAATGGAAATTGCATAATGTCCTTATTTCATAGCCATCGAAGCTTTTCGCAAAGGCATTAAGTGAGATACTGGCCTCTTCATTGAGTTAACAAAAACCACTCGATCTTTAGAAGTGGTCTATAAAGAAACCCATAAATTCATAAATGTGGAAAGGGAGATGACATCCACTAAGGGAGTGATCAATAGAAATGTGACTAAGCCTACCTCAATTAAAAGAAAAGAAAATAGAAGGCCTTCCAGGGATAGGTACCTTAACCTTTCTCTTTTAGAGGTCCCCACTACATATCTTATTGACTGAGGTTTTGCAATGAATAGAACATCTTAATAATGTCAATTGGCCACCACCCATGAAGGCTCCATTAAGAAACCCCAATTAATATTACGTGTTCAATAAGAAAATAGGTCATTAGACCTGAGATTGTAGACACCTTAAATGGGAGATTGAACATCTAGTCTCAGAAGGATATCTAGGGAACATTGTTAACAGACCTAGAGATCCACTATAAGGAAACCGAGGCGGCAGAGCATCCCCAAATCCACCTCTTAGGGTCATGAATAGAACAAATTAGTCCTTTCAAAAGGATGTTTGAATAATTCACACCATATATGATAGACCTACCATGTCAAGTTATTCCAAAAATTCAAGAAAATGTATGCTCAAGAAGCCAAGGACATGAATCGATTAGTCTATAGTCTGAAGCTTGAGGGGCCAATTTATCCTATCACCTTTGAAGGACGCTAGGTTCTCCCACCTCATGATGTCCTTCTGGTCATTACGTTCAAAAGTGCACACTGTTAAGTGCATAGGATTTTGGTAAACAATGGTAGCTCCTCAGATCTATTGATTTATCTACTTTATTGAATTTGGGGATAGATCCTAAAGAGATTACACAGCAAAAAATGCCACTAGTGGGTTTCCATACATTTATCGGTCTCCATGAAGGGAGCAATAATCCTTATGAATTTAGTGGTGTTAAACACTTCCACGTCTTACAATGCAATTTTGGGTTAACCATGGATCCACAAGATGAATGTAGTACCCTCCACATACCATCAACTCATCAAGTATCATACTATCGAGGGGATCAAAGAGATTAGGGGAGAACTAGACAAGGCGAGGAGTTACTACAATGTCGCCATGAAAAATGCATTACCCTCAACCTCACAGTAGCAATCAAACAATAGAAACCGTTCGAATGGGAGGAGGATTCCATGAAGGGGAAGATAGACCATGGTGATAAACCCCAATGATTATGAAATAATTCACATGGGAGATACTGGAGAGGACAAGTCCATAAAGATCATCTCCAAATTGACCCTTTTGTTGAGAATGACAATCATTGATTTTCTACAGGATAATATCAACTTTTTGCATGGAAGCCAGAAGATATGTCTCACATCAATTTTGACATAATATCCCACGAATTGTGTGTCTATCATACCAAAAAACCCAATTCAATAATGAAAACAAAGATTTTCTCAGGATAAAAGCGATATTATCAATAAGAAAGTCAATTCTTTAAGAAGTGTGGGTTGGGTTCGCGAGGTTGCTTACCTAACTTTGCTATCAAACATGGTGTTGGAAAATAAACCAGGGGGAGAATATAGAATGTATCTCAATTTTACGGATCTTAATATGGCGACACCAAAGGATTACTTCCCATTTCCAAATATTAGTCGATGCTACAATTGGTTTTGAAATAATGAGTTTCATGGATACGTATTCAAGTTATCATCGAATCCAAATGCACCCTAGAGATGAAGAAAAAACAACGGTTATCACAAAAAGATGAGCCTATTATTATACAAGGATATCCTTTGACCTAAAATATGCATCGATTACTTGCCAAAGGATGGTCACCAAAATGTTCGAAGGTCAAATCAATCAAAACATGGAAATTTATGTGGATTACATAATGGTAAAACCAAGTGTGCCAAGGACCACATTTATGATCTTAAGAAGGTTTTTGCTATAATAAGGGGCTACAATATGCGGCTTAAACCAAAGAAGTATATCTTTGGCATAACCTCGGGAAAATTCCTTAAGTATTTGGTATCGTTCAAGTGCATAGAGGTCAATCCCAACAAAACTTAAGCCTTGCTAAATATGAGATCTCCAAGTTATCTTAAGAAGGTCCAACAACTAAATGGTCATATAGTTGCACTCAGTCACTTCATTTCTAAATGCACTAAAAAGTGTTTGCCCTTTTTTCAATTATTGAAAAAAAAGAGTATGTATGGGATGCAAATTGAAAATGAGCTTTCCAATCCATCGAAGACTATTTGGGGAAGGCACCTTTTCTGACCAACCCTATTGGGGTGAGGTGCTATACATGTATATATCTTTCACAAACAAGGCCATTAACACTGTATTGGTGATCAATAGAGAAAGATGAAAACACCTCGTATACTATGTAAGTCACTCCCTGATAAGAGCACAACAACTATACCCTTCTTTGGATAAGGCAATGTTTACTGTAAGAATGGCAGCACATAAGCTCAGACACTACTTTGGTGCACATAAAATAATGGTCCTTGCTTCACACCTCTTAAAGAATACACTAGATAAGCTGGACTAGTCTAGTCAACTTTCTCAAATAGCTATTGAGTTAAATGAGTTTGAGATACTCTATAATCCATTTTTGGAAATCAAAGGGCAAGATCTTATTGATTTCATTATCCAATGGACTCAATAGTACACATCCATAAAAAATACTATAGAGTCAACATCTATGATGGTAGTGCCTGTCCCTACATCAAATCTATAGAAGATGTATGTTAATGGGACAAGCAATTCGAAAGGAATGGCGATTGGAGTCGTGATATTCTTTCTGTTATGGGGTTTAATAGAGTAGTGTCTCTGTATCACTTTCCAAGTAATTAACAATGTAGCCGAATATGAGGCATTGCTCTTGGCTTTATGCCAATTGATAACTTTGAGAGCTAAACATGTGTTGATTGATAGTGACTCACGGCTGATAGTAAACCAAGTGAACGAAAAATTCGACGCTAAGGAAGAAAAAATGAAGCTTTATATGCAAAAGGTGAAGAAAGTAAGGGAAACCTTTGAAACATTCAAGATTAAACAAATTCCACGATAGGGAATACACATGTAAACTCCCTAGCCACTTTAGCATCAGTGGTAAGTTCAGACTTGAATAGGTTAGGTTGATCCCTAAATCAAGTTTATCAAGCCCCAACATCGGGGGATATGGAGCTAAGGATCAAAATCAATTGAACATCAACTTTTCAAATCATGCCTCTTGGTTGACTTCATATTTGGAATACCTCATTAGTGACACCCTACCTAAGGACAAAGACTTGGCACAAAAAATCATGACAAAATCTAGAAATTACAAAACTGTCTAGGGTGTACTATATTGAAAGAATTATAGCAGACTATGGCCGAAATGCTTACCCACCTCAGAAGCTCAAATTATTTTGAGCGAATTACTTGAGGGATAATGTGGTGCTCATTATGGAGGAAGAACCTTTTCTCAATGGATAATCCGATAGGGTTACTATTGGCTTACTCTTTTCAAAGATTGTATCAATCATGTCAAGAGATGTGATAGGTGCCAAAGATATGCTAAAATCCCACACTAGTCGGCAAATGACCTGAAGTCCTTTATCAGTCCACGACTATATAAAAAATAGGGACTGGATATTGTCGTTCCCTTACCCTTTGTTGCTTCTGGTCAAAGAAAATTTCTAATCATGGCGACTGATTATTTTCTAAGTGGATAGAAGTTGAACCATTGGCAAGAATCCAAGAGTTGGATGTGCGAAAATTCAATTAGTGAAATATCATATGTAGGTATGGTTTACCTTGAGATTTGGTCACCGATAATGGCCAAAAATTCACAAGTCGGCATTTAATATCTTTCTGTTTTGAAATGGACATCAATTTTTCCCATTATACCCCTTACATACCACAAGCAAATGGTCAAATAGAGTCGTCAAACAAAAAACTTATCAATATATTGTGAAAATGTTTGGCAGAGCAAAGGGTAAATGGGTGGATGAATTGCCTAGTGTTCTTTGGGCTACAAGAATAACCCCTAGGGTATCAATAGGGGAAATTGCTTTTTTCCTTATCTATGACACTGAAGCGGTTATCCCTTCGGAGATATAGGAACCTACTTTTAGGTCAAAGATCACCCAAGAGGATAGTGATTACCTCATAAGGGATGATCTCTTATTAGTAGAAGAAAAAAAGGAAAATGCCTTTACAAGCATCGAATCACAAAAGAGAGAAATCCAAAATTCATACAAAAGATTTGTTAAACATAAGAATTTCAATGTAGAGGAGTTGGTCTTACGGAAATCATTGAGGAACAAAGTTGAAACTACCTATGAACAATTTGCCACAATATAGGAAGGCCTATATCAAATATATGATATTTGTCTATAAGGGTCTTATTTGATAGAACATGATGGCGTAAAAGAGGAGCTAAGTTGGAGAGAGCAAAATCTTAAGAAATATTATGTATGAAACTTTATGATCAATATATTGAAAAACAATGATGTGTTTTGAGCCCATTCTTATGTATTATTTTGTCATGTGAAACACCAAGGCCTATAAACTCTTAAGTTTGGAGGAATGAGTTAACTAACCCCCACTTGGGATACGGGATACATCTTATGCCTCATGTTTGGAGGAAGGAGTTAACTGATCCCCCCACTTGAGATGCGGGATACATCCTAAGAAAGAATTGTGAGTTTCAAAAGCAAAACCCTTCTTTAGGAGCACATGTAAGGGTTGGATTCAATTTCACCCTTATATGTCTCCTATCTCATGAAAAACTAATGCGGTGACCCCTAATTTTAGAGGAAAGATTCAACTGACCCCCCACTTAGGATGCGGGATACATCCTATGCTCATGTTTAGAGGAAAGAGTCAATTGATCCCTCCACTTGAGATGCAAGATAGGTCCCAAGAAAGAGTCATGAGTTCTAAAAGTGAAACCCCTCTTT
This sequence comes from Hippophae rhamnoides, assembly GCA_033030585.1. NCBI lineage: Eukaryota > Viridiplantae > Streptophyta > Magnoliopsida > Rosales > Elaeagnaceae > Hippophae > Hippophae rhamnoides. The sequence goes on along the minus strand of CM065438.1, from coordinate 19,997,204 downwards.
AGGAGTGCATGTAAAGGTTGGATTTAATTTCACACTTATATGTCTCCTGTCTTGTGAAAAATTAACGCAGTGACCCCCAAGTTTGGAGGAAGGAGTCAACTGACACCTCTACTTGCGCTATAGGATACATCTTATGCCTCATGTTTGGAAGATGGAATTAACTCACCCCCCACTTGGGATGTAGGATACGTCCCAAGAAAATGAATAAGGCACTCAGTCCAGCAAAACAAAATCGATAAGAAAATGAAATGCATAAATGTGTTCCTTTGTTATTTCAATTTGAATTACATTCTAAAAAACGAAGAAAACAAATTTGTTACAAACTTGAGACCATCTCTCTATTAATAAGATCGCTACTTATTTATGGGACACGATCTAGTACTTTCGAACATAGAATCCTTGCAAATATTTTCTTGAGGGCCCTATATTTTCAATATTATACCAATTTACACAATTCATCCCGTTCTTCCTTGTATTTATCCTATTTATGGATTGCAATGTGCAATTCATTATGTATATCTTGTAACTCCTATTCCATTGATCCACAGTGAGTCTTTAAATTACACAACTCTTGGTCCACAAATTTGGTCGCTTCTCGACATGTATCTGCCTTTTTCTCTAAATATTTAGCAAGAGATATGGCCTACACCAAATTAAAAAAATGGTACAAATTAGCGATTGATTAAAAATGAAACCTTAGCAACAAATTATAAGGTTGCTCACATCAAGCACGCTTTTAGACATCATATGCTAGATCGTCCCTTTCTCTTATTTTTTTAGCTATGTAAATGGAGGGACAGTTTACAAGAACCCTGAAATGATGATACAATTCATCTTGAGTATGAGGGTTATCAAACATCTTAATCCAAAATAGGTATTTCAGACCATCACCCTCACCTCGTTTCTATTTAAGGGGGTATATACTTTGTTTAGGGCTAAAATCCTTCCCTAACGGGGACAACTCTTCAGCATGACCAAACTTCGCTAGCAAACTCTTTCCTATTGGGGAGTCTTCATTAATACACCTCTCACTTAAGGGTGATGATCTCTCCAAACTAGCCCTCTTTTTGAAAACGATTATGACCTGGTTTGGTTCTAGATGTAACCTTATGTCCACAGCACGGGGTGACACATGGATGGCTTTTGATTTTCTAAATTTCTTCCCTGTATAGATATCAAGGGCCTCTAGTTCACCTCTTCACTAAGGGTTGGAGAAGGAGTTCGCTTATTAGTAATAGGAAGTTTTATAGTAACATACAAAGTGATGTCCGGGGTGCAAGAAAAATAGGACCCTGTTTTAATTAAACCATCTAGATTTACTTGGATATAATCCATTAGATCTCTCATACACACTTACAACCTCAAATAAAGACTGAATTATTTTTAGGTTTCATGGAATTCAATAAAATAGATATGTTAATTCCAAACACGACAGTAAACACTCAGGAAAAATCAAGCTTTATCTAAAGACAATCAAACACAAATGTCATGGGGGCATTAGATAGAAATATCCAAAACAAAAGCATTTAATTAATATAAGACAAAGTTACAAATTCCCAAAAGTTCCTTCTATATCAAAATTTCACATCCAACATTACAAGTCATTTATAAATAAATAAACTAGGTGCTTTCTAAGAAGTGGCTTCTTCTACCACACCTTCAGGCTGAGTTTCAACCATGGCCTCTTTTCCAAAAGGTGAGGATTGTAGGGTACTAGTTGGTGCTACTTTGGACCCATTGCTTTGAAAGGCTACCATGAATGTAAAATAAGGCACTGTTAGATCCAACTTCTTAGCCTAAGTCTTGATATTGCTTACCATGAAACTCATACCATTTCTATATGCTTTAGTGAACTCTAATTTCAAGTTCTCTACTAGGTTTAAAGTTGAGCTTATTTGATCTGACATCAGACTCATCTAATTTCCTATCAAGCTAGCCTTTTCCTCAGCCTTCTTCACAATTTGCTCGAAGTGATTAGACTGTTGTCCTTGCTCAAAATAGTAGTTGTTTAATTTTCTTAGCTTCTTAATTTTATCCAGTAGGTCACCCTCCATTAGCTTTCCATTATATTCAGTAATAAGGGCATCCTTGTCCTCTTGATACTTCACAATTTGCAAGAGACTAGCTTACACTTTGCGTTTATAAGCTTTAAGTGACAACTCACCCTCTTCAAGTCACACTGCCCAAAGATTCCCTCATCAAAGTATGTAACCGATGTATCTGACATGACGAAACTCCTAAATACGACTTTATCAAATTCAAAGTCATCTAAGTCCATGGCCTCTATACCAGGAGTATATTCCTCCACGACCTTCCTCTTTTTTACGACCTTGGATCTGGGGAATAAAGGAGATGAACTCGGTAGGTCCAACATCATAAGGGGAGGAGTGATCTCAATTGGTTCCACTTGAGGAGCAGAGTCCCCGGTTAGTGATGGAAAAATAGGTATAATATGTATATATGTGGGAACTAGGTCTTAGACACTAGAAGTGTCTTCAAATCTTCAAGGTTGATGTACGAGTAGTCCATACCGGTACAAGATCATTCAGAAGGTCAAAAATAGTATGGGTTACAAACTAAATTATTTACCTCGTAAGAAAATGACAACCCGAATACTCATCTGTGTATTCTCTCCACACCCCATATTTTTTCAAGCGAGCCATAGTCAATAGTTATTGATAGCTTTCACTCAAGTGTTCTATGCCTCGATCCTCTTAATCTTTTCCTTACTATCTATAACTAACTTTTTTATCATCTCACTTGCACGAGGTTGAGTGGTACTGAAGTGATGATTTCAATATGGCTGATTAGTAATTTGACCCCGCTACCCCAAATATCCCCAGTAATATAAAAGTACTTATCTTTCTATCCTGAGGTGTTATCAAGGAGTTTAAGATGTAGCCCATGCCCAACAATACATGATACATTCTCTCTTCCTTTGTCCAATTCGTTCCTTTTCAAGCAGTATATGCTTCGAAGTTCATCATTTGTCAAGTCTACCCCATGTTCACTAGCAACAATAGAAAGACACATGAGAGTCCTTCACCCATTGGGATTTACTTGGGCGAGGTTGATATCAAAAGTATAAAAGGCATGAGCTATCATCCTAGGGAATGGACATCATAGTCAAATTTTGAAGGGCACCAAATGTATCACCCACCACCTCATTGAGGGATCATCGACATCACATAAATTATTAGGTACAAGTATCAAACCTATACTAGAAAGGATTTTGTATTTGTGCCTAATCTCAATCAGGTCCTTTGTAGACAGAACACTAGGCATTTTTTTCTATCTGGTGTTCATCTTTGGTCCTATAGGTAGGTTCACCTCAATTCTCATGCTTTTGCCTAAGACGGGGTATCTTAGTGGTAATATATACATGGATTCTAATAATAGGAACAAGACCCCATGAGGACAATGAAGAAGCAGCACAGGATCCATACGAGGTGGGAAAAGCAAGGATGCTTTCAATGGCTGGTGCACCCAAAATAAGTATTCTATCATGACCCCTAGAAGTTTCAACAGGTCATTTGGCTTATGACGAGCTCTTTTCTAAATGACCTGAATCTCGTGATCCTTCTCAAGTGGATCAATATTTAAAGGGATACACTTGGTACAACCTAGAGGGGTTTCTTTAGGAAAAGAGTGAACCACGTATTCTCCTTTAAGGTACATGGTTAATAAGAAATAAAAGAGAAATTACATAAATTGTATGTCGCATGTAGGAGAATAAACGCCCTAATAGTAGAAATTAGACTGGTTCTCAACAGAAGTCGTTAGTTAGAAAGGCGAAATCCAAGCCAAGTGTTTTTCAAATAGGTTGGTGAAAAAAAAGGATAATATAAAGAAAATTATTAGGATGAGATCATCTGAAAACAAAATTTGACCAAGTTATTTGGACCATGTAAAAATGAATTTTCTTACTATTTATAAATAGGGTGAAAATTGAAGGGTTTACCCATTGAAACCCATATTAATTATGGCAATATACTCTTTAATGGTCTAGTAACCTTACAACGAGGAGAGTTCACATCAGACATAACAAGCATAAGAAGGCTGCTATCCATTAAAGAGCCCATTAGATCAGACTTCATGTTAATAATGGCCTAATTATACAAAGACCAAGCAACAAAGTATTAATTCCCTTGACTTTTTAAAATCAAGGGAATATGGGGGTTAATGTTTGGTATTATCTAGGTGTTAGGTATATAACCTTAGTAATCTGAGGTACCTCACTCATAGTAAAGGTAGCTCATGCATAATCGCTCGTGCATGACGACCTACGAGACTTGAAGGCCAAGACCTGAAGATTGAGACATGGAGACAAATACTTAGCCTAAGTAAATGGCATGGTACATCACCCTTACGACTTAGGTCACCTTTTCATATTAGACTTCAGGTAGCATATATATGGCAACCTGAGGACATCAAACTAATTTTATGTAGAACTATCTTATATGTACTTTGGTAGCTCGTATAAGAACACCAGCCTATGTAACCTTGTCACCTATTTAATAGGTGATATATATACCTCCTTAGTGAGAAGAATAAAGGATCTATTCATTATTAACATTTCCTACATCTCTCTAAAATCACTAGAATTCCTAACATACTAAATTTTCTCCAAACAATATGAATCATATGTTTAAGTTCTATTCCATATTATTAGAAGCAAGCAATATTGAAGTGACAAATTGATGAGTTAAGTATTAACTCTTAATGAGTTTTATACTCTATGTGGAGTGAATTACATAACAACATGAATACTCTTAATAGACTCATCTATATGAATGTAGAAGTATGGTCACTTCCTATGGAGTTTTGGACAAAATTTACTAGAGCATTCACTATATTGAGATCGACGTGTATGGATATAAACTATGGGTTTTTTTAACTATACCTTGAAAAGGTTGTATGTGTTTCATGTTATTAGAGATAGAGTTCAAAACTATGAGTTACTCTAGTATATTCTAAAGTATCTTCTCAATGCAAAGGTTCAAGTTGATAAACATCTTCTACTTATGCACTATCTTCAAGTTGATAAGCATCTTCTCAATGCAAATGCTCAATGAAAACTATTTTTAAAAATTCAAGTGGGGGATTATTGGAAATAATAGTATGCATTTTGAAAAAAAGAAAAAATAAAGAGTGTCAATATGAGTTTACTGCCTTAACTTGTTCCATATTTCTTTTTCACTCCTCTTTAGAGGTGTTTATAAGGCATTGAGTTGAGACTTGGGTTTGGGCTTCAAGGGGTACCTAATTTTGTGGAGGGTTAAAGAGACAAGCAATTGTTGGTCTACCACATACATGCGCATCTCGATCGAGTCATGTGCGTGTGTGAGTTGAGATGGTACTTTATTTTTCACATAAATATAATTTTATCTTTTAATATTAAAAATTAATCTTTTTGAAATGGTCAAAGAAGACTCAGTTGTGAGAACGAGTCTTCCTCCACCCGTTCTCTCCCACAACTTAGTCAATTAATAAATAATTTTTATTTTTGTTAAGAGTTTTTGATAGTTAAAAAAATCAACGAGCTACTCTATTTTTTCTGTAAGTAGGGACAATCATCTCAATAATTTTCACAACAAAAATTCATAGCTCTCTCTTCATTTGTGAAACATTTCTCTTAGCTCTCTTAAAAAATCTATTCAAACCCTTTGTGATTCAATTATGATAAACTCAATTCTAGGTGTACAATTCATTATCTTAAAGCAGTTAAATGAAGATCCGAGATATAATTAGATTTTAACCTGTTTTATCTTGGGGACGACATGACTAAGAGCTACTTGCATAATTTGAAAAGAGCCACGAACATCTTGAAAAGAACGACTTAGTTTGCAGCTGAACTCAAGCAATAAATTCGATAACTCTGTTCCTTCTCTTTATTACTTGTACTGTATATATTTTCTCTTTTAAGTTAGGTTGATCACTTATAAACCATCTTCTTTTTTTCTTTTTCTTTTCCCTAAAAGACCATCTATGTTATGTTGGCTAATAGTATATATCTAAGATGCTTATTACAATTGATTCTCTAATTTGTTTTATACTAAGATAATTAATTGTATGATAATAGATAAATAAGGTTAATACGGAACTATTCTTAAAATATGAGGGGTTTTTTTTTCAAATATATATATATATATATATTAAATAAAACTGAACATACGTATTCCATCTCTTTGGGTTCCTCCCACGAATCGAAGTTCAAAGTATGCTCTCCAGCAGTGTAGTAGTAGTCCCACGTAACTCGGTAGGGTGTTGCAAAAACATACAGATCCGTGCATGTCCAGCTGTGTGCATCAGATGTCTATAGCAAATTAAAAAAGAAAAGAAAAGAAAAAAGACAAAATAAAAAACCCTTAGGTTAAAAGGAAAAACTTGAAAACAAATCAGCAGCTACAGTTATGAGAAGCTGGAATCATTGACTCCACTATTATCAGGAAAAGAGAAAACATCAGCTTCACCACGTATTTCACATTATAAAATCCCAGTAAATCAGTTTTTAACTTGATGCCACATAGTTAACTGTATGTTGCCCATAACTACAAAAGAAAACCACATTATCACTCTTTAAACAGCAAATTATAGGCTATACCAAGAACCATCTCATCAGTCAACGGGGAATTTCCCATTTTTTATTCTTGATATAGAATTTGTTTCTCATTCTCATTTAAAATTAATACGGAAATGTATTAAGAATCCTCAGAAAAGAATGAGAAATGGGATTCTAAAAGATATTTTAAATGTTATTTTTTTTTAGTATTTTTTTTTTATTTTATGAAGGAAAATTATAAAAAAACTAAGCTCATAAATATTTATAATGAGAATTTTTTTGAACCAAAATATAATTAAAAAATAAATAATATATAGAGAAAAAAATATATGTAACAATAAATACATAATCTTTTATACTATACAACATTGATAGAATGTTATTATAAATTAATTTAAAATAATAAAAATAAATTATAAAATAACTATAGGATTTTAGAGTTTTATAATTTAAATAAATAGTTTTAATAATTTTTTAAAAATAGAAACTATTGAAGTTTTAATAGAATAAAAACATAATTTAAAGATGAAGTATAAAATATATAATACATTATTTGATAGAATAATGATATATACATAAAATTGTTTGATACATGAATTTACATGTTAATGTTGTATTGATGTTAATTTGATAATATTTTGGTAAAAGAAATGTTAAATTGATAAGATGAGATAGTATAGTAATAATAGCACCACGTACTTCCTAAATAAAAAGAATTATATTATAGATTGTGAATAGATTCATGGATAAGTTGTGATAAAAAAAAACATTTTTTATTAAAAAAAAAAAACCTAGCTAGATATTATTGAACATCACATTATAACACCCATAGATTATTCTTTAGGGGTTTCTGGTCCCTGTACACATTCCGACGACGTCGAAGATAAATTGAATATGCAGTATAGTCCAATAAATCTTGTATAAAAGGCATTTAAAATTTTTTTTTCTTAAGTTAACGAGGTTTAGTTTTGTACTTTTTAGATAGAATTAATCTACTTTAATTTTTTTTAAATAATATTTTTCTAAAGAAAAAATTGATTTTTTTTTATAAATAACATTTTATTTATAACATTCTAAAAATAACATTTAAAACATTAAAAAAATACATTTTTTTCTCCTTTAGTTTTTAAATAAAAATAATTTCTCTCTCATTTGAATATCTATCCATCTCTCTATTTTTTTTAAACAAAAATATTTTTGTCTCTTATAATTTGTATATTCAAACAACTTTAGAAATAAAAATAAAATTTATATAAATAAATCAAATGTACACAAATAAAATAAGATAAGATGAGAGAAAATACTAGCATAAAAAGAGATGATAAAGAAAAAAATTGATATTTTTTAAAAAATAGAGATAATGTTTTGATTTTTATTTTTAAAACAAATTCAATTTTATCATTATTTTTTAAGAAATTGGAGACCCTAATCCCTAGCCAATCACTATTCAATATATGGCAGAAATAGAAGAACAAAAGTCATCCAAATAAATATTACTTACCATTTTTTCTATAATCATGACAAGAGTTTTGTACGTTATCATGAAAATAAAGGGCCTAAAGAGAGAACCTTGAGATGGAGAACACCACCCTCCAAACCCGGTACGTCTCGATCACCAGGGATGATCTCGAGCCGAGCCTCGTTTCCCAAAAAGCAAGCACCTTTCCATTGAATGGAAGCATTATTGGGTGTCACCGATCCAACATAATCAGGTAACACATCCACAGCACTGTGCAAATTATTCAGAACAGGCCACGATAATAACTGACGCGGAACAACAGGAAGCACGTCCTTGACCCTAATGGGTACCTTCAGAGCTTGCCCAAACCTTAATCCCAGATTACATACTACAAGTAATAACAGAAACATTGTATTTTGAGGAAACCGAGACATAACGGATAGGAGTTTCCTAGAGGGAAGTCCAGAAGCCCAAATTAGGGTTTGCAGAGAACGAGAAAGAGGACATGCAATAACCCTGACCATGAAAGAGGAATTTTTAAGGAGTTTAATCGGTCGGTGATTCTGATAATCCAGTTTTAGAGGATTTGATATTCAAAAAAATAAAATAAAAATGGAGTTTTTTATTCTTTTAATAGAATAAATAATTCAACATAAATGGTAGTTTAGGACTCTAATACATAGCCATTGAAAAGTAAATTCTTTAACTTCAGTAACAGATTTCTTCTTCATGGTAAAGTTGTTACAAAACTGCATGTCCGAAAAACTTACCAGTGTGAAGCTGTTACGAAACTGCATACCCGAAAAACTTATCACTGATTTTTGAAAGAATTTAATTAAAGTAGTTATCTTCTATCAAGCTGATATTTTCCCAAAAAATAAAAAAAATAATTTAATTTAAATAATTATGGTTTAATTCAATTTTCTGTAAAATAAATAAATATGTTAAAAAATATTTTGTTTTTTCATAATATCATAAAACTTATGTTTTCATAACATAAATGTTGAATACTAACCTGTAACTAAAAGTTTTAGCAAAAATAATAAAAATAATATTCTTAAAAATTATAATTAAAAAAATTATGTTTTTATATCAACTTCGTACATTTTCTATAAGCTCTGTAGTCTTTGGTGTAAGTGTTGGCTTTTCATGTATAAAATACAGAGTCTGTTTATTTTATCAAGTGTTGTGTTTTTCTCTGTGTAAGGTTAGTTACTACGTATTAATAATGCTTATATGCACTTAGTTAAGAACACGGTGATTGAAAGTATATTTACACACATCACAAGTTGATTTTCGTAATATACATGCTAGGTGAAGTGTTGTAATTTTCGACGAGTGAGTGTGCAAGCGAGTCGATGTTATCGCTTGTGTTTTTGGTTTGATTTTGGTGTGAATATTTATGAAAATTGCTCGTTAATTTTTGGAATGAAAAAATATGTTTTTTTGGCACCTCGCTACACCTCTCGACAAAGGCCTCACCACACTCATCCAGAAAAATGTAGCAAAGTTTTGTCAAATTGACATTTCATTTTTCTATTTTCGAAGCACTATTACCTTGAGAGTTGCTTAAGTCATTTGTGATTGATAAGTAAAATAGTGCTTTTGAGTGGTGAGTACTCAAGGTGGTATTTACGATTTGGTTTTTGGTGAGGATCTTGTGTGGTAGAAAGCCTTATGTTGGATGGTAGTTTTTCTCATGCAACTTTATTTTATGTGAGGAGTCTGTGTGGCCATAAGCCGTACATCGGCTAGTTATTGCTTTCTTGCAACTTGTTATATATGAAAATAACTCTATGTGAGTGGATTGAGTTGAATTGATTGAGTTCTCGTATATTTGATTATGTGCAATACATAGATTGACTATGTATTCCATATATACGATTGGTGGTTCGTGGCTTAACTGTGTGTCCTACTGAGGTTATTAGATGTTCATGTTCGATGATGGTTCTGGTGATTGTTCACATTTCATATTACTGATCTACAGTTTCTAATCACACCACTTAGGTGGTGTTGGCTTTCAAGAAGAGTCGGATTCGTGGTATTTGCTTAATTCACATTTGTGAAGCCTATTTGGTCAAATTGTTATAGAACTCCTAAAAAGATTCAATAGGTTGACGTCAATTAGAATTTGGTTATCTATTTAAATTAAAAGAATAATTAATCTTCCTTAGATTGTTCTTATGTATGGGAATTTTTCTTCATAATTGTTCATATCGGGTTGTAGATACATTAGTTGGTTCTTTCCATCGAAATTTTCTATATTTTTCATTTACATTTTGTGAAACTAATACCTCCATAATTAGTGGAACTAGCAGCAAGCACGTGCTTTGCACGTCAATAATTATTTTTAATTAAATATATTATTTATCTTAAATTATAAAATCTTAAAATATTAAATATATTACATTAAATTTGACCACACTACTACAATACATACATATGGTTTTTGAAATTTAGCCTCGGCTTTTACAATATATACATATGGTCTCAGAAATTTAGTTTTGGAAAAAAATCGAGGCCATTGACATACGTTATCAATTTTCTTTTACATCAAAAATCAAATTTTTCTATCATTTTTTTTTCCTTTTCCCTATTTTTCTTTTCATTTTCACTCCTTTTTTTCATTTTTCATTTTTTTTCTTTTCTTTTTTTCCCTCATCTCTCTCTCATTTAATTCCTTTTTCCTTATTTATTTTTCACTCCTCATTTGATATCCTTCAGAGCTTTCCATCCTAGAACCCTAACTCAACAAAAATTCCATCGATGAGCGCTCCCCTCTACATCAATCTTAGCAAGGATGATGAGGTTCAGGTGGTTCGAGGCACATACAAGGGTTGTGATGGAAAGGTTGTTCATGTCTATTATCACAAGTGGGTCATTCACATCAAGCGAATCACTCGTGGTTAAAGGGAAAACTAGCAATTTTCCTAGATTTTTAACGGCTCTAGCCGTCGAGCCCAACCATTGGTAGTGGTGGTATCAACGTTATATCTTGATGCCAAGCTGACGATTCTTGTAGCTGAGAAACTAGGAGAGGCTGGGCTTGAGCTTTTGAAAGGTTTCACCAATATGGATTGTTCATATAATTTGACTCCTGAGGAGTTATGTACCAAGATCTCATTCTGTGATGCTATAGGTAATGGTTCTAGTTCTGTTTTTAGATTCCCTAAGGTCACATTTAAAATTTTAAAAAGTCATTTTTTTAGTTAAAGCATGGAATCCACTTTAGGCTAATATTATTCTCGCTTAAATGTTTGGAGTTTTGTCAGATCTAGTTTTATCTTAGTTTTTGATTCGTTGATTTTACAATATTAGAATAGGGAAGAAATGCTGGTAAATAGTTCTACTTAGAGCTATAACAAAGTTAGTGGACCTAACTCCTGAGGTTTAGGAAGATCTTTACTGGGAGTGAAAGTCTATACTTTTCTTGCTTTTACTCATAAGAAAAGTTTTTCATTGTCAAATATTTATGAAGATGAGCGAGATGCTAAGTTAATCAAATTGTTGTTTTCCTAAAGTTGTGATGGTGGTTATGAGCATAGCTATAGGAACACAACATTATGGAGCTCATCTGTTGTTGTGTAGTTGCTTGAGCTCTCAACCACAACTTGCAATAGATTTCAGAAGAATCATAGCTCTTTTCTTGTGTAATAGCAAACTTGGCATTGTTATGATTTTTTTTCTTTTTACTAATGTTATTATAAGTGTCATAGCTTTTCCTATGAGTAGTTCTGCTTTGTCCATTTGTAAATGTAAACTAAAATGTCTTGCTTAATGCATGATATAGTCAATCTGGGTAAATGGCTAAGGAGCAAATATGTTGGTGTATCCTTTGTTGGAATGACACTTGCTGTCATGGGGTTCGAAAAAGTTGGATTTGAAGTTGCTCGTCTAGTTTTGCCGAATTTTGAGTCTAGAGCTTGCAATTCAGCACATTTTTCCATGCGTAAAGGTGCATTTTCTAATTAAATTTTATTTATAAACTCAGTTACCTTATAACTATTTGATTTTTACATTTTCGATGCATTCTTAAATATCAACTATCTTACTCTATAAATATCTTACCAAGAACTATCATCAGATTCATCGCAACATGTTCGTTCTGCTTTGGCTTCAATTATAATGGGAATGGCCTTTGTCTTAGGAAAGGTACATATATTAAGTAATTCCTTTTGCTGCATTCTAATATGGTAAAAAACTTTACTGTTGAGATGTGCTTTTATGATAGAATTTGCCACCAAAGTAATTATATCTGATAAACCAATCAAGGTGAAGAGATGGTGTGTACTTCAATTACAAATGAATGCATGGTCTCAACTAACCAAGTATTAGAAATGAAAAAAAAATTCCGCATTTATTTCATTCATTAAGTTGTTTGAGAAAAGTTCAGGGCATGTAGGACGAGTATATATAATACTAGACTTTTTTACATCCATGATAGGTGCCACAATTTCCATATTGATATTATTTCCTTTATATTGATTTGTTGTGGTTTTGCAGATATTAGTACCTTTTTGGACAAACATTTGTACCTTATTGATGTGTTGATTTCATCAATAGTAAGTCTTTGGATTTAGCTTGAATTCAATTTTTTATTTTAACAAAATTGACATTGCATGCATTCTACTTCTCTTACGGATAGATATAGCTTCAAATTTTTTTGACTAATTGGTATAGCTTGGTTATCAAAATTGACAACTTTCATTGATATCATTTCATTGAGATTCATGCTTAAATCTCATGGAAATTGTATTTGATGCTTTTTATTTCTTCATTGATATTGATTACATTGTTGTAGAGCAGTTTTTGTCTTTAGGCATATTCATTCCAAGGTGCAATTTTTTTAGTAATGTAACTAAATTAACTACATCATCTTCATATTTAATGTGGGTTTCTTGTGTTTGCATCAACGGGTCACTGACTCACTGGTTGTTGCAGTGAATAGGTTGCCTTGAAAATTGTATTTGTCTAGGCAATGGGGTGCTTTTAAACAATTCATTGTTTATCATTTTCACAAGTTCCATAACATTTTGGTTTAGATTATTTTGGTCTCAATTTACTTTTCATGAATCACATTTATATATGTATAGTCTAGAAGCATTATATTATCATGTGCATCGAGTCAATATTTAATTGGCGACGATTAATGTAGGAGGCTACAATATAGTAGCTGATGAGTGCTCAAAAAGCACTAAAATAACCATGATTTTATGCACATTAATTGATTAAAAATATATATATTTATATGTTTTATCATATATTTATATAAATTTGTCTTTTTCAGAATCACGGGTATTTTTATTGTTTTTCAGGTATTTTGTTTTAAAAACGCAATTTAAAGACTCAAAGAAGAATACTTGAAGCAATACATCACAAATAAATTAATAAATAAGTGGGAAAAGGTCAACAAACATGGAAAAATTGGAAAAAATGGGTCGAAAAGGTCAAAAATGTCAAAAGACGGAGTGGCAGCGGCGGCCTTTGTTGACCAGCCCGGCCTTGACCAGCGCGCCCAAGCGCCCGTTGCCAGGCGCCAGCGGCGTTCACTCCTCTTTCGCGCGCCCGCAGCCTTGTGAGCATATATTCCGCAGCCATTGGCCATGTGGCAACGCAGCCCATACGCCGCATGACGCGTTTTTGCCCGATTTTCACGTGCAGCGACCCATGACGTCATCGCGATGTCATTGATGACCTCGGCATGTCACTTCTACGTTTTTAATTTTTTATATTTTTTTTAACATTTTTTTACTCATTTTTCTCTCCGTCCTCACCTATAAATACCCCCTTCCATTCAACTGAAAACGCGCTAAAAACCAGCACTTCTCTTCTTTCTTTCTCTCGTTTCTTAGTTTTGAGTTTTTCTTAGTTTCTTTCTTAGTTTCTAAGCTTTTCTTAGTTTTTCTCTTAGTTTTTAGTTCAATTCTCTTAGGTTTAGAGTTCTTCTCTTTTTGAGAGAACTTGTAATGTTTTGTAATAATTTAGATTTTTGATTCAATAAATGGAAGTGCAAATTCGACTTGGAGGTTTTCTAGCAGGGAATAAGCGTCGAAGTTACGTAAGGATTTTATTTTCTTCTGAGTTATTTTTATGCTTTATTCTTACATGTTATATTTAATTTGTATGTGATTAAATTTAAGCGTACTTTAAACTATTTATAATCATGATATAATAATAACGTTGTTATGCTTGCGAAATATTAAATAGGTGAAAATTTCTAAAATGAATTGATTTTATTTTTATTCAAGATTTTTTATTAAGGATGTTAGAAAGAAATAAAATATGTTTCATTACAAACTTTAAATAGAAAATTAGATTTTTAAAGGTTTAGTTATCGGTCTAATTTAGAGTAGTGCTTTCTTTTATTTGTTGGTACAATCGCCGGTAGTTAGAGTGAAGCTTCTATTTCAAAAAAGTTTTTATAAGAATTATTATGTGAAATTGTATTGACAATGTTTTGATAGTGGTTTTAAAACTTGAAAGTTAGTACTCGGATAACTAAATTCTTGGGTTTAATTTGGACACCTTGGATAAAGTTTAAAGCATACAACAACGAAAGGTGGCATTTAAATAGTTCATTTTCAATCTCTTAGAAAAAATTAATTTAATTAACCAAATTAGTTATCAACAGCGTAGGTGTTAATTGATTTGTTTAGTTAACAAAGAGTATCTAACCCACCAAAGGTGGTATTAAATACAAAAAGAAGAATCAATAAAATATCAATTTATATCTTTAATAACCTAGATAATATGAGCAAGCATAATTAATTTAGTTATTATATCCATAAATACTCACCAAATATAGATGATGAAATTTGCATGAATATTTATTGAATCTGTATTTATATTTATTTATTGAATTTGTATCTATGTTTATTTTTTTTATTATATTTAATTAATATGTAATCTATGTTTAATTTTCTGTAATTAGATTAAAAACACAAAAACCCAAAATATCGTGACAGGATGTTTAGGATTTAATTTCGTTTTTAAAAGTTTGAATAATAAATTAAAAACCCGCATACATTCCTTCCTTAGATCATTCAGGAGTATACTTATCATTTTCTACAGAAATGATTAGGTGCACTTCTTGAGAGTTTTACAAATATTAAAACCAAAGTATTTGCGAGAATGGCGTCATAGGTTTTAAGTTCATCGATAACTACTTCAATTTTTCTCTCTCTTCTCGAGGATGAATTTCCTTATGTGAGTCTTAATATTATCGACAAACTTGATCAAGTTAATCGGTATGCAAAACTACGGTTATTAAATCATTAGAGTTAACCTGCCGATTTGTAGAGTCATATCCTTTGACCCTCTTTGAAAAAGGAACATTACGCATCATTTGTTACATCGGTAAAGTTGTGCGTATTTAACTCATCTATATGAGTTATTGTCCAAAAGCAAGTGATTATAGTTAGACTGACATTTCATTTATCTATTTTGCCTAAAATGTCTATTTACTTTTTGTGCTTTTGCTATCTGAAAGATGAGAAACTTATTCTTACGAGGTTATTGGGATTGATCCATTGTCTCGATCCTTGTTACACCATTATTAAAACCAAAGTATTTGCGAGAATCAGCGTGATCTGATTTTTAGTTAAATCAAGTTTTTGGTAGCGGTTCTGTGATGACTCAGATTGCGGGGATGGCATCGAAAGTATTTAGCGTCACGATTTTGCTCGTCAAGTTTTTAGCGGATTCTTAGGAAGGAATAGCGTTTTTAATTTATTTATCAAAATTTTAAAAATATTTTTGTGTTGTAAATAATTGTGATTTTTTAAAAAAAAATAAAAAAATAAAAAAAAAATTAAATAAAAAATTTTAATCAAATTTCAAATTTCATAAGAAATAAAAAAAAAATAAAATATAAAAAAAAATTTAACTATAGCATAAATAGTAAAATTTAGAAATTTGAAATTTGAATTAAAAAGTTTTTACCGTTAATGAATAGTAAAAAAAAATTTAAAAAAAAAAAGAGAAGAAAATTTTTAAATAAAAATTGTACCGTGAATAATAAAATAATTTAAGAATTTAAAATTTGAATAAAAAAAATTACCATCCGCTAAAAAAAAAACTAAAAGGCATGAAAAGTAAAAATCTAAGGAGTTAAATACAGGAGACTAGTTCTTTGAAGCGCTTTGTCTTGGCTAGTCTTTCACGGGAGCGTTGTTACGGTTAGGAGAATGGTTTTTAAGGAGCCATTGCATACCCAATTCTTTCTTGGAACACTCTTAGTTAATACGATTATGTTATTTAAAAAAAATTAAATTAAAAAAAAAAATTTAACTAGTTTTGTCTAGTGTTTTGTATTAAATGCCATGGAAATTTTCTCTAATTTTTTTATTTTTGTTGACGGAAGTTTTAAATTTACTTTTAAAAAATAGATACATGCGTGGTAGGAGATCCTTGGAAACCACACAACACCATATGTAAATAATATTCATAAATTTAAACAAATTAATGACAATATTTGGATCTACCATCAACACGATTTTGAGCGAACATAGAACCAAGTCTTAATCCTTTACTAGAACCAAAAGAAATGGAGGAAAACCAACATGTTAGAAACCACGATGAAGGAGTTTGCAAGGCTAGGTGATTGGCACGGCAAGCGCCATTATCCGGTTGGGAGAGGCAATTTGCTCGGAATTATGACGCTTAAAAATATTCATTTTTCTATGCTTCCTTCCTTTTATGGAGCTACCTAATGAAGATTCTCTTTCCTTTATGAGAGATTTCTATGCTACGGTCCAAAACATTCCCCCTCGGTATTCTAAACGAGGATCAACTTAGAATGAGATGTTTTCCTGCCTTACAAGGATAAGGCCAAAGCTTGGTTGATGTCAACTTCCACAGGGTTACTGCGATGACATGGGGTCGCATTTACAATAAATTCATGGGAAAATTCTATTCCCGTCAAAAAACATCAGTGAGAGGAAAAAGATTGCTACTTTCTCTCGGATGGAAGGAAGAACCGTTCCATGAAGCTTGGGATAGGTTTAAAATGTTTCTCATTTCAATGTCATCGCTTCCAGCTTTCCCTTAGGTTGCAGAACCAATTCTTTTACGATGGACTTACCTGACAATGTCGGTTCATTGTCGACAACATTGCGGGAGGAGCGATAGGAGAAAAGAGCGCATGAGAACGCATATAACCTCTTTGAGATGTTGGGTGCTAATTCCCAGAGAAAAAGCTCTAAGTGAGAAAAGGCGGTGTTCGCCAGAAATCGACTCGATAATGAAGTTCAGCATGACAACTTGTTCAGCTGACTAAGCAAGTTGCCATACCATTACACTGAAACCAACGCGATAATGAACAATATGGTTTGTCTGCGACAACATGGGACATGATACTTGACTTTGTCATATCGAGGAGATACAATGGACTGAAGCGGAGTTAATGTGTTGGGAGGCATATCAACGAGAGACCAAGGTTTGATCCCGATTGAAATACCTATAATCACAGGTGGAGAAGTCATCCAAATTTCTCTTGGAGGCAAAACAACCCTCCGCTTTCCCTCAAGCTCGAACCGAGGGGCCAACGATTCCACCCCACCTATTCGAAAGCATTCCAAATAAACCAACCACGGAGGAATGACTTGAATTCTTTTATTCAAGTTTGTAGGGATAATCAATCTAAAACTGATCAGCGGTTGGACTCTGTGGAAAGCACATCAAAAGGTGGAAGTTCAAGTTGAGCAGTTAGTTGAACATTTGCAAAAAGGCAAAGACTAATTTGAAACTTAAATGAATTCAATGAAGAGGAGACATTGAGTTTTCATTCTGCGATCTCGAAACAACGTCTTACTAGAAGACGATAAATTTTAGTCTACGTGGGAGGTCACCCGTTATTGTATTTTCCTTTGTTTTAGTTTTGCGTGTAATAAAAAAAAATTCAAATGAAATAAATTTGTTTGTTTCAAAAATTGTGTCCACTTCGTTTAAATTAAAATAAAAAAATAAAAAAATAAAAAATTAGGTTCCGCACTTTTTTTAGAGATATCTCTTATTGTTTTTAAGAGCAAAATGTTGATTCACTGATAGGAGGAGGATCATTTTCAACTACAAACAACCGTGGGAGATCTTGAAGATAGGCGGAAAAAGATGAAAGACTATACAATGCCAATCATTGGCAATGTAACCGGCATCCAATTGTAAGAGGAGCTATGAGGAATTATGAATTGAAAAGATTCATTATTCTTTGTTACCTTCCTTTTACGGTATCCCGAAATGAAGACCCTTTGCATTTCATTCGAGAATTCTATGCTATTGTCCAAACCTTTCCCTTTACATGCAATTAATGAAGATCAACTTAGGATGAGGTGTTTTCCTTACATACCGAAAGATAAAGCTTGAGTGTGGTTCGTTACTCTACGGTCAGTTCTCTTAAAACTTGGGAGATGATCATGAAATTTTTATGGGTAGGTTCTATTCCCGTCAAAATTGATCTAAGAACAAAGATAGCAACATTTTCTCAAATGAATGAAGAGCCCTTTCATGAAGCTTGGGAGCGATTCAAACTCCTTTTCATTGATGTCAAAATCGTAGGCTTTCCCTTCTGACTACAAAACCAATTCTTTTACGATGGATTGACACTGCAGTCAATACATGGTTGATATCTTCTTTGGAGGTCTTTGTGGGAGAAAAGACATGAGAGGAAACCTATAATCTCTATGAGCTATTGGGTTCTAATTCCCAGCAAAGAGGTGGTAGAAGGAAAGCAAAGGAGTCAATGAAGTCGGCTTTGATAATGAGATAACCTTGCAACTTCTTTGAATTGACTAAACAAGTGAAATTCCTCACGTCTCACCAAATTTCAAATCAAGAGGTATGTGGAGTGTGTTGTTCAATTGGGCATGGTATTCATAATTGTTCAAATACTTGTGATTCTAGTGTCGATGCCATAGAGGAAGTCAAATATTTTCAAAAGTATCATCGAAACACCTATAATCACCCATGACTTCTGACCAGCACTTCCTTGCAAGCCAATCTTTTAAACCAACCTTAGAAGATAGCTTGAATGCTTTTATTCAAGTTAGTCGTGACAACCAAGCGATGACTAATCGAAGGTTGAACACCATGGAGGCTTCGGTTAAAAGAAATGAATCTAAAGTTAGCTATTTGGTGAACAAATGCAAAAAGAAAGAACCAGGAAAGTTGCCCGGTCAACGGAACAGAAGCAAAAGATGTTAGAACTCTTGAAGTGGTAAGGTAGTCAATACCGGTTTACCTGAAATCTCTAAACTACCTTGTAGTTTATGTAACAAGAAGGCGATATTCTAATCGCAAAAGGAGAAAGCAAGTGTTAAACTTAACAAGCCTTACGAAAAACTCATTGGGGGTTAAATACGACACTCCCCGAAAATTCAAAAGACAATAGAACCACACCGGATGCAAGTACCTTTTCCCCACGGGTTGAAAGAATCCAAACAAGATAAGAAATTCAATGATATTTTTAATATGCTCTCTAAAGTAAATATCAATTTACCATTATTAGAAGTGATCGTGAATGTGCCTAAATTATACCAAGTTTTTCAAAAGAGTTGAACACTAAGAAAAGGAGGTATGGTGAATGAGCAGTAGTAGTATCGAGAAATTTCTAGTATTTGTACTTGGCCACAAACTACCCTAAGTTGAAAGACCCTGGAAGTTTTATTATAAACGTAACTATGGGGGATAGGAAGGTTGCTAAGCGATGCTTGATTTAGGTGCTAGTATAAATTTGATGCCACACTGCTACATATTCTCAGGCTCGATCTGGGGATTTAAAACCCGCATGACTATGTCCATATGACTTGCGAGATAGATCTCTTAAATATCCGGAGGGAATAGTTGAGGATGTTTTGGTACAATAGACAAGCCCGATAATACACATTGACTTTGTGGTTACGGATATGCAAGAAAATCCGGCATTGGACGAGAGCATACAATATTGCTTGGTAGACCATTTATGGCAACTACTAAAACTATTATTGATGTCGAGATGGAAATTTGACAATAATGAGTCTTAGGAGAAATTTGTTCATTTCAAGTTTTGATTCTTCACCTTTCCGCTTCTATTTACGCCATCGATGAAATATTCGAAGTTGATCCTTTGGATAATCTTGTCCAAAACACCTTTTTCCAAACCAGAGAATAGAAGACAAGCTTGAAGCAGTTCTTACACTTGAAAAGGTTGAAGAAGATTTAGATGAAGAAATTAAGGGTACCTTGAACAACTAGACAATAATGAAGTGATGACAAAATCTAGTACACTTTTAAAATCTACCAGATTCTTCATCACATTAAAGAGGCGATCCACGAACTTGAACTCAAAGACTTACCTGAGCACTTAAAATATGTGTTTTTGGGAGAAGGAGAAACATATCGGTGATAATTTCTTCAACCTTGACCAAACCACGAGAAAAAGAACTTCGTAAAAGTGCTTAAGCAGGTTTAAGAAATCTATAGGTTGGAGTATAGGGGATATAAGAGGCATTAGTCGACAATGTGTATGCCTGAATCAAGCTTGGAGGATGGTGCTAAAGCACATGCGAGAGGCCCAAAGAGCGACTAAACCCAACATGCAGAGGTAGTTAAAAGGAAATCCTTAGAATTATTAGAAGAAGGGATTATCTATCTGTGCGGATAGTAAGTGGGTTAGTCGAGCGTGGTACCAAAGAAATGCGGGATATGAGTTGTTAAAAATGATAAAAGTGAATTAGTGCCCATTAGAATAATCCTTGGATGGAGAATGTGTATAGATTTTAGGAAACTAAATTTATATACGAAAAAGGATCACTTTCCTCTTGAATTCATTGATCAAATGTTGGAAAGATTAGTAGACACGAATTTTCTTGTTTTTGGATGGGTATGCGGATATTATCAAGTACCCGTACTGCAGGAAGATCGGGAAAAGACCACGTTTACATGTCCTTTTGGGACATTTGCTTTTCGCGAGAATGCCATTTTGGGTTATGCGATGCCCTTGCCACTTTCAAGATGCATGATATCTATTTTCTCGGACATGGTGGAGAAATTCATTGAAATTTTCATGGACGATTTCTCTGTCTTTGGGAACTCATTTTATGATTGCTTACGTAAATTGACTTTGGTTTTAGAAAGATGCATTGAATGCTGATCTAACCCTTAGTTGGGAGAAAAGTCATTTTTATGGTTGTGAGGATAGTTTTAGGACATATAATTTCAAACAATGGTATTGAAGTTGATAAGGCAAAAGTTGAATTGATATCGAACTACACTCCCTACGTACGTGAAGGGGATAAGAAGCTTCTTGGGACATGCAGGATTTCTGAGACGATTTATTAAAGATTTCTCTAAAATAGAGTGAGTCCTTTATGTAACTTACTTATCGAAGATCTTTGAATTTGACTTCAACCAAATAGTGCCTTATTTCCTTTAATACCTTGAAAGAAAACTAACATCTACCCTGTTATAATAGCCATGGTCTTTACCTTTTGAGATAATGTGTGGCGCTTACGATTATGCAATAGGAGGCAGTCGCAGGACAAAAAGAGTGGATAAGCGTTTACATGTCATCTCATACTAGCAAAACACTCAATGATGCCCCGAATGAATTACACATTCTTGAAAAGGAATTCTTGGCTATAGTATTCTCTTTAGACAAATTTCGGTCTTATTTAGTAGGATCTAAAGTGATTGTGCATTACGATCATCTTTGCTTTAAGATACCTATTAAGTAAACCAAATACCCGAGCAGAATTAATCGGTGGGTGCTTACTTTCTTTACAGAATTTGACCTAGAAATCAAGGATAAGAAGAAGCGGTGAAAACTTAGTAGTGACCCGTTTGTCTAGGTTGATTTCGACTTCAATTCTCTTAAAGATGAGAGTAATGACGATATAGTTGAAACACTTTCTGATGAGCAGGTTATTTTTCATAGGTCAGAACCCGTAGGTATGCGATATTGTAAACTATCTTGCCACTTTGGTGTTTTGCGACCTAACAACTTGCATATCGGAGACAAGAAAAGGTTTTTAAAACTATTAAGGACTATTTGCAGGATGACCACTTATTTATACAAGATTGGTCAATCAAGTCATCAGGAGATGTGTACGGAGAGAAGAAACGTAAGAGCATTCGACTTTTTGTCATGAACTTCATTGTGGGGGTCATTTTGGAGGTGAAAAAGATAGCAGTAAGATATTACGGTCTGGATTCTTTTGGCCCAGCTCTTTTTAAAGATGCTTTCATATGTTTTGTGCCTGATGTGATAGATGTCGAAAAGCAGGAAACATAAGCGAAAGAGATGAAATGCCTTTGACATCTAATTTAGTTGTTGAACTCTTTGATGTGTGGGGGATTGACTTCGTGGGTCCTTTTCCCCGTCTAATGGTTTTTCAATACATTTTAGTTCTTTGTGGATTATGTGTCCAAGTGGGTAGAAGATATCCCTTAAAACTGATGATGCTAATGTTGTTGTGAAATTCTTGAAAGATTTCATATTAGGTAGGTTCGGAGCGCAGAGGCTATAATAAGTGATGGAGGTAGCCATTTTTGTAACAAACTCTTTGATGGAGTACTAAACAAGTACAACATCACGTAAAAGTAACTCTTTCCATGTCGTCACCTCGAACTTAGATTAGTGGAAGTGAAGCGATAGGCAAATTAAGGGGAATATTGGGCAACGCCTTGTGCGTCCCGTCGAGGAAGGATTGGGCATTTAAGCTAAATGATGCCTTATGGGCATACCGCGCCTTCAAAACACCTATTGGGATGAGCCCTTACCGGTTAATCTTTGGGAAAGCGTGCCCGCCAGGTTGAACTTGAACACAAAGCTTATTGGGCAATTAAAAGAGTTAAACATGGATTTAGATAAAACGGGTGAAAAACGATTACTCGGCTTCATGAGTTGGAAGAAATTAGGAATGAAGCCTATGAGAATGCCAAATTATACAAGGAGCGTACTAAGCGCTATCGCTGACAGAGAGCTAGTTCCTAAGACTCTTCCTGCAGAATGAAAAGTTCTTTTATTTAACTCTCGTTTGAGATTGTTTCGAGGAAAGTGAGATCGAAGATGGGATGGACCATTCAAAATAGTTCAAGTATTTGAACATGGAGTAGTGGAACTATTGGACTCCCGAGACGAAAAAACGTTCAAAGTCAATGGCCGTCATGTCGAGCCTTATTTAGAAGAACGAACAACATTCTTTGAAATGGATTGCATTTGGTGAGTAACCATAGCACCAAAAAGATATGTCTTGCTAAGACGTTAAACTAAGCGCTGGATGGGAGGCAACCCATCATTTTAGGTAAAAAAAAACAATAAAAAAAAGTAAAAAAATAAAAAATAAAAAATAAAAAAAATAAAAAATAAAAAAAATTTTGTTTGTTATTTGTTTTATTTACTTAATTTTATTGTTTATTTCATTTTAATTACATGTGAATAATTTTTAAATTGTTAAAACTAAAAATATTTGTTGAGATGTTAGAAGTTTAAAATGATAAATACGTATATACTTTAATGATGAATATGATGGATGCACCTCATTTTTCCATTACTACTTGCATACCGGGAAATAGGTAATCTTTCTTCTCTTCTCTCTTTATCTTTAATTTACAGTTGTTACATTGAGGACAATGTAAGTTCTAGGTTGGGGGTGGTGAAAAGTTACCATACTTAATTAAAAAAAAATTTCTCACAAAAATTTATCATTTCTTTAAATCAAATTTAAGTAAATAGTTAAGTCTTTTGTCTTGTTGAGATTAATTTTTTGAAAACATATCATGAAATATTTTGTAATTATTTTTGATAATTAGTTAGTTTTTGTCATAATTAGTATTTCTTGATAAGATGTAGAAATTATATTAAACCCAAAAATCGGTGTTTATGAGTTTTTTTTTAGTGGAGACTACCTTTGTGAGATATAATTTGAGCCTAATTTCCTTTATTCGAGAGTGAAATATATATTTTTCTACTCCAAACACATTTCTTATTTCTTCAAATTTTTAGATGATCTCTATAGGTATTAGCATTGAATGTATGAATTTTTTCATCTTAATAGAGTATCATATATTTTTGATTATTATTTTTGCTTAGATTAAATGATTTGAGTAGAAATTGATAGTATATACTTATATCTCATTTATGCATGACTACTACAAAAACAAAAAAGACATATCGGGGTTACCTAAACCAAGATCAAACAGAAAAGCCATAAAATTAACCAACTACTTCAAAATCCAAAAAAATGTACAATGCAATACGTGGGTTGACTTCTACAAAAAATAAACATATTGAAAAATATCTGAGAAAAAAAAAGAGAGAGATAAAAATAGTATCATCTACATTACTATAACATTGCCTACAAAGTTGTGAGTAAAGGCTAATTACAAAAGAAAGATATAAGAAGTAATTCCCTAAAAAGTCATTGCAATTTCTTCATTTGTAAAAGGCATATATCTTGAAATTCTTTCTTAATGAGTTTGATTTATGCATGAAAATAATTTTTATATATGATATCTTTATAATTTATACATTTGATTCCTTTCATGAGATCAATGTTAAAATAACACTTTGAGCCTTTATTCTTTATACATATGCGAACATATTAGTTCATTTCTATACATCAAACTCTTTCGCATATAAATTAGTATGAGTGTTTGAACCCGTAGGATTCGGTGTTTTGAGAGTATTGACTTGTGAGGAATAGAGTCGGGCGAATCGATTCATGACATTTGAAATTGGGTGAAATTAAATTGATACATTTTTGATATGAAATATGAAAATGATTTTCGACTAATTATTATAATAAATCATGATTGTTTAAAGAGATTAAGATAACTTATGCTTGAGATTTTAATTATGATCTTAAAGGAGATTAAATAGTATGAGACATTTTTGTGAGATGTTGTTAATTTGTGATTTTGTTGTAAATTTAATTTTTAAGTTGTTTGTTTTTATTGTTTCTTTTGTTTTTACATTTAGTTCAATGTTTGTGGGTATCATTCTTGAAAACCCTCACGAGACTGAGCTTCGTCCACTAGGGAAACCTAGGGGTTTAAAGGCTTGTTGCGTAGGCTAAATGCAACGCGTGTCCAATCCATGGAAGTGATTTAGGATAGTTTAATTTTTAGTTTTTATGCTTCTCTTTACTAAGGGACTAGCGAGAATTTGGTTGGGGGTTGTGATGAGTGCTTTCGAAAAGCACTAAAATAACCCGTGATTTTATGCACATTAATTGATTAAAAATATATATATATATTTATATGTTTTATCATATATTTATATAAATTTGTCTTTTTGAATCACGGGTATTTTTATTGTTTTGGTATTTTGGTTTAAGCAATTTAAAGACTCAAAGAAGAATACTTGAAGCAATACATCACAAATAAATTAATAAATAAGTGGGAAAAGATCGACAAGCGTGGAAAAATTGGACAAAATGGGTCGAAAAGGTCAAAAAATGTCAAAAAGCGGAAAATCGCGCGCGCGGCCGGCCTTGACCAGCGCCCGGCCACGCCGCGCCCAGCGCCCGTTGCAGCGCGCCAGCCAGCGCGTTCACTCCTGCTCGCGGCGCGCGGCCAGCGAGCACTATTCACGCTTCAGCGCCAGCTTGCGGCGCCTTGACACGCCAGCGCCAGCGTTTTGCCCCGATTTTCACGTGCGGCGGCCCTATGGCGTCATGCTTGATGTCATTGATGACCTCGGCATGTCAGCTTACGTTTTTAATTTTTTTATATTTTTTTAACATTTTTTACTCATTTTTCTCTCATCCTCCTACTATAAATACCTTCCATTCACTTCAAAGCACCTAAAAACCACACTTCTCTCTTCTTTCTTTCTCTCGTTTCTTAGTTTTTGAGTTTTTCTTAGTTTCTTTCTTAGTTTCTAAGCTTTTCTTAGTTTTTCTCTTAGTTTTAGATTCAATTCTCTTAGGTTTAGAGTTCTTCTCTTTTTGAGAGGAACTTGTAATGTTTTTGTAATAATTTAGATTTTTGATTCAATAAATGGAAGTGCAAATTCCGCTTGGAGGTTTTTCTAGCAGCGGGAATAAGCGTCGAAGTTACGTAAGGATTTTATTTTCTTCTGAGTTATTTTTTATGCTTTATTCTTACATGTTATATTTAATTTATGCGTGATTAAATTTAAGCGTACTTGCTTCATTTATAATCATGATATAATAATAACGTTGTTATGCTTGCGAAATATTAAATAGGTGAAAATTTCTAAAATGAATTGATTTTATTTTTATTCAAGATTTTATATTAAGGATGTTAGAGAGAAATATATTATTTTCATTGCAAACTTAAATATGAAAATTAGATTTTAAGGTTTAATTATCGATCTAATTTAGAGTAGTCTTTCTTTTATTTGTTGGTACAATCGCTAGGTAGTTAGAGTGAAGCTCTATTTCAAAAGTTTTTATAAGAATTATTATGTGAAAATGTATTGACAACATGTTTTCAATAGTGGTTTAAAACTTGAAAGTTAGTACTTTCGGATAACTAAATTCTTGGGTTTTAATTTGGACACCTTGGATAAAGTTTAAGCTTATCTAACCCGCAAAGGTGGCATTTAAATGGTTCATTTTCAATCTCTTAGAAAAAGGAATTAATTTAATTAACCAAATTAGTTATCAACCCTTGTAGGTGTTAATTGATTTGTTTAGTTAGCAAAAGTATCTAACCGCCCAAAGGTGGTATTAAATACAAAAAGGGAGAATCAATAAAATATCAATTTATATCTTTAATAACCTAGATAATATGAGCAAGCATAATTAATTTAGTTATTATATCCATAAATACTCCACTAATATAAATGATAAAATTTGCATGAATATTTATTGAATCTGTATTTATATTTATTTATTGAATTTGTATCTATGTTTATTTTTTTATTATATTTAATTAATATGTATATATGTTTATTTTATGTTATTAGATTAGGAACACAAAAACCAAACTATCGTGACAGGATGTTTAGGATTTAATTTCATTTTTAAAAGTTTGAATAATAAATTAAAAACCACATACATTCCTTCCTTAGATCGACCTTGGGAGTATACTTATCATTTTCTACGAAATGATTCGTGCACTTGCGAGAGTTTTACAAATATTAAAACCAAAGTATTTGCGAGAATCGGCGATGCCGGTTTTCGTTCATCAGTAGCTACTTCCAATTTTTCTCTCTCTTCTCAAGGATGAATTTCCTTATGTGAGTCTTAATATTATCAGCAAACTTGATCAAGTTAATCAGGTATGCAAAACTACGGTATTAAATCCTTAGAGTTAACTTCTCTCAATTTGTAGAGTCTATATCCTTTGACCTACTGAAAAAGGAACATTACGCATCATTTGTTACATCAGTAAAGTTGTGCACATATTTAACTCATCTATATGAGTTATTGTCCAAAAGCTTAAGCTGATTATAGTTGGGCCAACATTTCATTTATACTATTTTGCCTAAAATGTCTATTTACTTTTTGTGCTTTTGCTATCTGAAAGATGAGAAACTATTCTTACAGGTTATTGGGATTGATCCATTGTCTCGATCCTTGTTACCTGCCATTGTTGAGCTTGCAGAGGATATACATTGGAGAGTTTGTCTTGCAATCATAGAGTATATACCTTTATTGGCGAGTCAGTTAGGTGTAGGATTTTTTTGATGACAAGCTTGGTGCGTTTTGCATGTAATAGTTGCAAGATAAGGTTTGTCTAACAATATCTTAGATATGAACAATTGAAATGTATTTTTCCCTATTTTCCTAATTCTTTTCATGCTTGCATCTCATTCTTTCATCTTTTTTTCCTTCAAATGGTAGAGCTTTATGATTCTTTTTTGGGTACAGAGAGATGAAGATAATGTTGTTTGCTAATAATCTAATTCTGGTATTGCATGCATCTATCTTGTTCATTGTGTTTCTACAACATCTTTCTCTCTCTCTCTCTCTCATAAAGCAGCTTCTCTTGAATCATTTATTCACTGTTCGGGTTATCTGTTACAGGTTTACTCAATTCGTGATGCAGTTACTAATAACTTAAAGCGTCTAGGCTGAAGAATTTGGTCCAGAGTGGGCAATGCATCACCTAGTTTCCCAGGTTCATTTAATGATTGAATATATTTATTCATTGTATATTTTAAAGGATTAAATATTCTCTCTGCAAAAAATCTGGATAAATGTTTTAAATATAATGTGTTTTATGAGTTCCATATTTGACCTCTGATTTGTTGTGTTTGCATTTACCATTCTGTAAAAGGATTCTATAATTAGACCATAGAGTAGTACTTGGTTAATTTCTCATGGAAATTATACATTGTGGTCAGTAAAACTAAAAAGTCAGTTTGTAATAATAAGGTTACTCTCAAATATAATTATACTTTTAATTTTAATATAATATGATTTTTAATATTGTAATTAATGAATTTATCGTAATTTATATTGATTTTTAATATTATAATTAATAATTATATTTTGTTTAATTTATGCATATCCTATGTCCTTGGTTATTGAAAGACCAAGGCAATAAACATATCATATGGTCTCGGTTATTGAAAGATCGAAGTTATATGACATATTTATGGTCTTGGTTTTTTAAAAAATCGAGATGTTAAAATATGTTTATGAACTTAGTTAAAAAATCGAGACCATAGATAATCGTTTATAGGCTCTCTTACTTATATCTCGATTCTTATAACTGCACCATAATCATATTATCATTTATATAAAAGTGTATAGTTAAATCCACATATTTAATGGTTGCTGACACGCACCTCCCAACTTTAATTAAATTATTTGATTATCTTTTTCCCTTTTCATTAACCTATTAATTTATTAGTTTCATATTTTATGGATGGTTTATAAATTAAATTGGGATATGTTTTTCTTATTTTTTGCATCACTGTGTACGTCCCATCATTCTGCTGTGCATTAATATCAGTTAGACTCAATTTTTTGATAAATAAGAAAAAGAAAATAGATTATCATCTCTTGCACAAGGTAATTTCTTTACCCTCTCTCTTTAGCTCAAACCATAAAATAATAATAAAATTGCTTAAATTTTAAATTAAAATCAATAACACGTTAAAATGAATTAAAAAAATTACTTTTGTTCCTAAATATTGTGCAACATTGAATATTAGTCCAAACAGTATTATTTGTACAAGTATACATGATCGATTTGGTCGACTTTTGATTAATTTTATACGCAGACTTTAACTTGACAATTTTAATATTCTCATCATTATAGTAAACTTTCAAAGTATTACATATTGAACAATGAACAATTAATAAAAATAAACAATTTTAATATTCTCATCATTATAGTACTAAACTTTCAAGTATTACATCTTGAACAATTAATAAAAATAAAAAAGTTCAACATGATTTAAAGTTTTGGACTTTTGTCGAATCACTCAACTTATAAAAAAATTGTGTAACTCAGTTGGTTCGATAATTTTGAAAAGAAAAATGTTTACTTCTAAACTTTAGCAGGATCACAATATATATATCAAGAAGCATACAATACAAAAATTACAAAGAGAGTTATTTTCGCAACATTATAAATGAAATCTCCTCGACCAAGTTCTTCGAACAATACTTACAGTAGTTCGACCAGCCAATTTTTTTTCTTTTTTTTGTATCTTATACTCTATGCTATAAATTGTCTTGGATGAGGTTGTCGATTTTTTTGATGAAGAGAAAAATAATCTTACAAGGTGTTATTCTTGATTTTATCATTTCTTCAACTCTCATTATCTATTTCTTTAAGATTTATGATTATATGATCTATTTTTCACCTCTAGTGTCCAAAATCCATCTTTATGTCTTTTACCTTGAATCTGTAACATCAAAGTGGTGCAACGGAACAGTGGATTGTGGTAACAATTTGGTTTCGTCGGAACCGTACGTCGGTTACGAAACCGAATAAGGTTCTTGATGAGAGAACTTTTATAAAGCATCAGGTCCTCTCACTATTTATTGATTCATTCTGATATACCATCAAAATGTAGAGAATAAATGTGAGAAATCAGTGAGAATTTTGATAAAAAAAAGTCAAATTTTGTCGTCAGAATAGAAAGATATGACCGGATATCCGTTAGGGTCAAAATCGAGTCGAGTTGACCCGATTAGAGGTTAAAAATGAAGTTTAAAAAAAATTATGTTTTTTTTACGAGAGTCAAACCCAGACTTCCCTGGTGGGCATAAGAGAGATTGTCCACTAGGTTGCAACGATTGTTACATTGTATTTAGTGTCTGAGTTATTTATACATATGTATTCGGAATTTGATTTTATTGAAAAAAAATTGGAATATAATTTTAATTAATTATTTAACTTATGTTTGTTATATGTATAATATTTACAAGTGATATTTATTTAAATAATTTTTGGATACATTAAAAAATATTATTTAAATACATTATGCTTAAATTATTTGTTTTGGTATTTGTATGTGTAAATTTTGTAATTAATTATACATATAAAAATTTGGTTAAATAATTTATGCATAATGAAATTAATTGTTAATGGCTCTTTATGGATTTAATTAATTCTTATATTATTTATTTTTCTTTGTATAATTTATTGTTATATATGCAATCTTAAGATAGATAATATTTGAACATTTTAAATTAAATTAATATTGCTTATGGTTTTATGAAATAATTGAGCCTAAAGATTTAACTAATATTTAAGTGATTCATATAGTTTAATTAATTAGGAATTAACCATAGCATCTTTAATTAATTAAAACTATAATAAGGTTTATTTAGAATCACATTTATAAAATAAATATTAATTGTGATTAATCATATGTGATATAATAAATCTTATCCCACAAAACTTTTTATTATATTTTGTGTAATTAATTATAATAAAATATCAAATTATATTTTCTAATTTATCCACAGAGATTAAGCATATAATTTTTAATTGGAGCTTCTAACCTGTAAATTTCTCTTATATCCGCTATGATGTTTATGATCTGAAAGGGAATAATTATAAAATATGGAAGGAAAAAATTATCCTTCAACTAGGGTGGATGGATATTTTTATGCTATTAGGAAAAATGAACCACCTAAAATTACTCAAACTAGCACTCCAGAGAATGTCACACTTTATGAATAATGGGAGCGATCTAATCGCCTTAGCATGATGTTCATTAAGACTAAAATCTTTGTTGGTATTCGTGGTTCTGTTGATCAACATAACAATGTTCAAGACTTGCTAAAGGCCATTGATGATCAATTTGTCACTTCAAATAAGGATTTAGCAAGAACCTTTATTATGAAATTCTCTTCTTTAAGACTCACCAATGTAAAAGGTGTGCGTGAGCACATTATGCAAATGAGGGACATTGTGGCTTAACTTAAGCATCTCGAAGTTGAGATATCAGAATCCTTCCTGGTGCACTATATCCTTAACACTCTTCCACATCAGTACGGGCCATTCAAAATCTCATACAATACATATAAGGATAAATGGTCAATCAATGAACTAATGACCATGTGTGTTCAAGAGGAAGGGAGGCTTGTTAAAATCGCACATTGTGAAGTGCGCAAAATTTTGGTGGATAATGGAAGCTCCTCGGATTTGCTATGTTTATTCACATTGTTAGATATGGGGATAGATCTCAAGGAGATAATGCAATAGTAGATGCTATTGGTGGGCTTCAAAGGTAGCATGATTATGTTAGTAGGGACCAAATAGGCAAACATCTCCTTGAAGGTCGTCCATAGTTCTCTTGTTGACTATTTTCCATACAAGTATTCCAAAATTTCACTTGTCATAGAAACAAAAATTCACAAATGAATCATTCCACTAATGCATTTTGAAGCCATAACTCATGATTCAAACTTGTAGAACTAGCTAGATTCATCAATGGCACTACTTGTAATCCATCCAAAAATTCTACAACACCATAGGTTGCTATAATGCTTAACAACTATTTGTGTCCCAATAAGTAGTTCGAAATATCAAGTTTGATCGAAAACAACAAATTGATAGGTGGAATCACCACTGATTGCAACAAAGAAGACAAAGGAATAGTAATCTAATTGAAAGATGTCCAATCTGAGTGAAAGTCTCGAGTAGCCATTCTTCAGTCTTAACGAAGAAAAAAACCCTAAGTTGTTATCAAGAAAGTTGATATCATGACAAAGACGAAGTTGTTACCAAGACAAAGCGATAAAAGGAAAAACTCTAAATGAAATATTTCCTTACTCTAATATCATATGAGGCAGAGAAAATGAATGAATGAAATACAAATGATTTCTATATAATAATATCACCTAAGTTTTCTTGATTACCGATGTGCTTGTTATAATGTACAACACTTTTAATACATTTCTAACTAATACAATACTTTTCATTTTATTCTTTTATGAGATATTATTATTATTGTAACATTTTGTATTTATAATTTTTTTAAATTTAATCAAATGATACTCTTTATAGTTGAAACCCTGATTTAACAAATGATGACTATTGCTAGATTTGCATTAAAAAAATCACAGGCCATAATCAAAGGCAATGATAATGATACCATGTAATTAATAATGTGAGAATTTTTTATTTTAACTCTCGAAACATGTACTGTTTTAAAAGAGATAGAAAAAGGGTAAAAAAAATAGTAAAAATGAGAAGAAAGTTAGACTATACACAATTACGTCAAAGTTATGATTTTATATTTTTGGAAGTTTATAGTAATTTTTTTATTTTATTTTAAAAATAATATTTAGATTATATACTTATTTTTATAACAATTTATTTTTATTGTTATAAAAAAGTAACTTCAAAAAAACAAATAATTATTTTTTACGATTTTATTTAATTTTTTCCTCTGTTGTTTTCGTTATAATTTATTTAAATTATAACTATCTTTATCTAATATAATTGAATAATTAAAAAATTAAATAAATAAAAATTATCTTTATTTTTATATTTTCATTTTTTAACGATATAACTAAACTATTAATAAAAAATAAATATAAAATTTAAATATTATTTTATTTCGAGGGATTTTTCACTTATATTTTTTAAGAGTATTTTAAAAAAAAATCAGATAGCAGAGGTTTGTCATTGAAAAAAAAAACACAAAACAAAACAAACATTACTTGGAGTACTACTACAAATTTAGAGGGAAAAAGTAGCTAGGTATACACAACCGGGGTTGAACGGCGTGTTCTTTTTTTCAATATTACATTTTATTTTATTTTTGGCGTTCAATAACCAAACATGGGACTTTTTTAAGCTAATAACCAAACTTGTTGACTAAATATGGAATTGGTCCACCCACTAAATAACAACTGACATTTATGACATATTGATGTGTAGTCTTCGCTCCTATCACCCAACAATGTGAGAGTCTTAGCGTCGGTCCAATCTGATCCTAAAATACACGTTTTAAAAAAAAACAATTTGCAAAACATAATTTTGGTTATCCACTCAAACTCAGTCACTCACAGTACAAACACAAACGTTTCCATGTGGACTAAGGAGTTCCGTCTACTTGCATTTAATGAGGGATGATATATAATTTATATAGATTAATCAAATTGAATTTGAATTAACATTATGTATTGAATTAAATTAAATTTAACTAAATTAAATTAAAGTTATTAAATTAATTTAATAACTTAAAAAAATTGAACTAAGTTCGACCTATCCGATTGCACAAAATAAAATTAAAAAATAAAGTTGCATAAATATTATAACCTACATGCTATGTTAAAAACACAAAATTAAATAAACACATTTTTCTTCCTCTTTCTTCTCAATTGACACTCAAAACTCTAACAATATGGTTGTGTTTATGGATCAAGATGCTAACTAAAAGTGGTGAGTTATAAATTTAAATTTTTATTGCATGATATATGTATCTAAATTCTTGTTATATATAAAAATATAATTTTTTCGATACGTTGTGATTTTGTGATACATATTTTATAAAAATTATTGCTAGATATCATAATAATATCATAATCATAATTGATGTTGTAGTTTTTTAATAGATATAATTATATGAGTTTGATTGTATTTACTAATAATATTATGCTATATTACTTATAATTTATAATAAGCTTATGATAAATAAATTTTTCTTTTATAAAAATAATCATGATTTGTACTTATTAATTGTAATGACTAATGTTTGGAGTATCGATGTTGATGAAGATATTTAGATATAATTTTTACGAAAATATAAAAGATACTATCATTATCAATGGAAACTTTGGAAAAAAATATAAAACTTTATAAAATATCAAAACAATCAATTGTTTCTATTTTAAACTAATTTTTTATTTAATACATGTATTTTCAAATACATAAAATATTTATATTAATCAATAAGTTGATCATTTAATTAAAATATTGTATCATAAAATATATATCTTTTTTTGTTAAATATTATAGAATAAGTAGTTTCAAAGTTTGAAATAATTAAGTTAACTATCTAATTATAACTATTATAAATAGATAAATCTTAAAAGTATAAAAATAAATTTCATTGATTATTTGCTTTTAAAAATACTCATATGTATAGCAAACATGCTATAAACAAGAAAAAAAGATAATATATTCTTTTATGCAAAAATGAGAAAAAATTAAATTGAAATGATTGTTAAAAAAAAGAAAAATAAGTCAAGAATTAATATTTTTTTCAACATTTTAGCGATTTTTTAACGAAATTTTAGTAATAATATATAAAATATTATAGTCAAAAAATATATATTTATACAATATTTAAGCTATAATTTAACGACATTTTCGATAATTTTGTGATATTTTGACCAAAATATGAATGTCAAGTTTTGATATCAAGAATATTTGTAAAAGAAAAAGATATTGTCATGTAGAGGATGTCATTGACATTTTTATCGTTGATGTAAAAAAAAGATATTATTAATGACTATATATATATATATATATATTTGTTACATCATGTAAAGATAACTTGACATTATACAAAAAGCTAATATAGAACTAATTTGATGGTGTTAGGTAATTACACTATTGTAAAAATGTTTATAATTTTTTGAGAAATTATAAAAATAGTTATTTTAAAAACTTATAATAATAAAAATAATATATCAATGATATTGAATATAATTCAATTGAATGGTTTTTAACATTAAAAATGTTTAAATTGTCATAATTTAATTTAAACGGCATTCAATTGAATGATGTTTTAAATAAAATTATGTGTTATATTTTTTAATAGTAAAAATATATAAAATAAACATAAATGTGTTATTTTTATGGTTATAAATTCTAATAGTGTTATTTTTATTGTTTTTTCTAGAATTGTTTTTCCTAAATGAAAAATAAATGAATATGATTCCATGCAAGTTTAGTACCTTAATATTTATGATAATGCATTGACACAATTCATATTTTATGATATTAAAATGTTAATATCGTAGTTCAAGGATTGATGCACCTTTAATGAATTTTAAATATTGAATTTTTTTTTGTCATAGTATGCATAGATTTTATAAAGGTATTTTGGAAATATTTTTCTTGATAAGAAAGTCATGCATAGTAATTGAATTCTTATTAAAAGAATTATAATTAATTTTTGGATGAAATAAATAAATTAATTTGATTATTTTGAACATAAGAGGGATTAAATTTTGATTTTTAATTGTGATGAAATATTTGGGATTGAGCACAATTCATGAAATAGCACATAATTCATGATATATATTCTACAATTATTAAACTTAATGGAGGGAGAGGATGAAATATTTTAGACAATATAGTTGGAGATGAAAACGTTGATACTTATAGTCAATTATAATATTGATTTTTTTTCTTCTTAAATTCTAATAATATATTTGTAAAATTTATCATATAGGATCTCAAACTTCCATTAAAAAAGAAAAAAATTTAAAATGACTAAACATAGTATTAATATCTAAACTATGATATTAAAATAATTTTTTTTCACATATTAATCATAAAATATATCTATTAGTCAAATAATAATTAATTATGTTAATTATAAAAACAAGAAAGAAAGAAAGAAAAAGAATAAAAATAGGGAAACTATGAAAGTTTTTTTTTAAGCAAATTAAAATGTACCAAGTTTTATAATATTAATAAATTAAGTATTATAATATAAAAGAAACGTGAGAAGGGAAGAAAGAAAAGAGAGAGAGAGAGAGAGAGAAAAGATGGAAAAGAGAGAGAAATAATTATAATAAAATTTTATTTATTATCTTATCATATTTATTTTATATTTTTATAAATTTAATTGTTTAGAAAATTATCATTTTCTTAACCATGCGAAAAAAGTCATTCCAAATTAATGAAGACAAAAAAAAAAGTTGAATCTGGTTTGCATACCCGATTATTATTTCTTCTTATGAATAAAGCTATCAAACCTTTTAAAAGGTCAAAACCAAAAACGCAATGACACTTCCAATTGTAAAATGGTTACGTTTGCACACTAGAAACTAGAAAGTATTATGAGAATCTTCTTTTTGACTTTTTTGATCACTGACTAAGCATTTACATTTATCTAATTATTTTCAAAAAAATTTCAATAATTCCAAAATAAATTTTCAGAGAAAAAAAAATAAAAATATAAATAGAAGTGAAAAGAACAATTACTTAAAAATTCAAGTTCCTCAACTGTGAGTTTATAACCTGGCGTTTTGCATATCAATCACCTTAATATTTTTTATATTAAGTCACAACATATAATTATCAAAATTTTAGCTACATATCTCTCATTTAAAAAATAATAATATTATTTTACATTAAATCTAATTTATTAATTAAGTTTTCTTAATACATTGTTAAAAGTCGCCTATTTTATGCTAATAAACATTTTTTCTTACTAGAACTAACCATGAGAGAGCAATTAAAATTGATTATATTCTTAACCTTTTTTGCATTAAAGAAAAAAAATATATGAAATATAACGTGTTGTTTGTTTCCCTTTTCATTTTATTCGTGAATATTATTTAACATATTTCTTTTTTGTCTCTATTTATTATTTGTGATTAAACTCTAATCTTCTTATTCTTCTTTTAATCTCTTTATCAAATAATAATAATAATTTTTTACATTGAAAAATACAAAATAGATTTATAAACTTTGAAAAATATATATAGATTTTAGTAAAAAAATATAAATATATATATATATTCTAACATAGTATTGTTCTATCAATTTATAGCTTGACCTAGTGAAGTGGTCCATATCTCTCTCTATGAGCCTACTTTCTATGTTATTTTATAATTAGATTTAAAAAAAAAAATGTAATAGAATTCAAAATTACGAAGAACCTTTCTCTATTGAAACCTTTACGGAGTAAAAGTGCTGGTTTCTTTTAATAAGTGTTAGAAACAATCAATCAACCACTTTCTTTGAATTTGTCCCTAAACCGAATACCAAATGCACACGAGGAAACATAAACCTCTAATACCACCACCTATGCTGAGATAATTAACATTCTACAATTTTCAACACGTCTCACTTTCAATCTTCTCTGCAATTACACAAGCTCAAATGCTTAGGCCATGTCTTCTTCTATTGTTATTTACTTTTCATATTTCATTTCTTCTTAATTTCACTAATGGGCAATCAGATTCCCCTAAAAATATTGAAACTTTCTATCCATTTTCAGCTACTCCTCAAAAACCCAGTTCTCCAAATGCAAATACTCCACTGATTTCTCCACCACCACAGCAACTGCAACCTTCAAAGTCATCATCTTCTTCTAACAGTAAAATAGCGAAAGCAGTAGCTGCCACTGCAGCTAGTACTTTAGTGCTTTCTGGGTTGATATTCTTGTTGATCAAAAGAGGTATTTATGGTAGACGAAGAAGAGATCATGTTGGAGGTAATTCTTCAAGAGAAGGAGGTGGTGGTGGTGGTTCAGTTGTAGTGCCTCATAATCATAGTGATCAGTTTGTAAGATATGATGGTAATCTTAAAGGGTTCATTGTTGATGAGAATGGTTTAGATGTGCTTTACTGGAAAAATCTTGAAGGTAAAAACTCGAAAAAGGGTCCCTTTAAAGAGGTTTTACATAAGAATCTTAAAATTGAAGAAAAGGATCATGTTGATATTGATAGAGGCAAAAAGCATAAACCTGGTCAAGAAATTCCTCTCCTCCGAGGAAAGTCATCAACTTCCCATATACCAGAAGTGAATGATTTCAATAGTATTCAATCTTCACAATCTGATGTGATTGAATTGAAAACTACCCCAAAACCAGAACTAGAGCCACCACCACCTTCCCCACCACCAACACCACCTAACCCACAACACTTTCGACAAATTGCTGACAAGAAAAGTCCGGCACCTCCTCCTCCGCCGCCAGCTTCTAAGACAAGTCGGGCACTGCCTCCTCCTCTGCCCATTAGAGCAGCTAGTTTGAACCCAATACCAAAAGCACCACAGAGGCTGCAGGGTACTAAACTAAAGGAGGCATCAACTGGAGAAGGCAGTTCATATAAAGGAAATAGTCAGGTAAAATTGAGGCCTTTGCATTGGGATACAGTGAACAAAAATACTGATCATTCAATGGTTTGGGACAAAATTGATGGTGGTTCTTTCAGGTAATTAAAGTTCTAATCTTTTACTGGAGTACCTTCGTCCAATTCCAGTCTGTTTGATTAATGAGATTCTGAAGAGTTGAAATCTAATATTGGTACTGCTTTCAGGTTTGATGGTGATCTTATGGAAGCTCTTTTTGGATATGTTGCTACCAACAAGAAATCCTCTAAAGGAAATAATAATACTACAAATCCTAGAGAGTCAAACTCTGGTCCATCAGCCAAAACATTTATTCTAGACACACGAAAGTCCCAAAACATTGCAGTTGTTCTCAAATCATTGTCAATCTCACGCCAAGAGATTCTTGATGCTCTTATGGATGGCCAAGGACTTGATGCAGATACCCTTGAAAAGCTTACTAAAATGACTCCAACAGAAGAAGAAAAATCTCAAATACTTGTGTATGATGGAAATCCAACAAGACTTGCTGATGCTGAATGCTTCCTTTATCATATCCTGAAAGCTGTTCCTTCTGCATTTGCTCGCATTGATGCTATGCTCTTCAAATTTAACTATGACTCGGAGATATCCCACCTCAAGGAGTCCATACAAACACTTGCATTGGCATGCAAAGAGCTTCGAACACGAGGACTATTTACGAAGCTACTAGAGGCAATCCTCAAAGCTGGAAATCACATGAATGCTGGAACGTCCCGAGGGAATGCACAAGCTTTCGATCTCACTTCTCTAAGAAAGCTATCAGATGTTAAAAGTACAGATGGGAAAACTACTTTGCTCAACTTTGTTTTAGAAGAAGTAGTGCGGTCTGAGGGAAAACGGTGTGTCCTCAACCGGAGTAGTGCCTTGAGCCGCAATAGCAGCCAAAGCAATAGCACTAGCAACTTGAATTCTGAGAGTATGACTTCAAAAGAAGAAAAGGAAAAGGAATATATAACGTTGGGATTGCCAGTGGTTGGAGGTCTGAGCTCTGAGTTCTCTAATGTAAAGAAAGCAGCAACTATAGACTATGACAACTATACAAGGACATGCTCAGCTCTCACAAAGCATGTAACTGACATTAAACAACTTGTAACCCATTGTGTTAACGATGGAGGACAAAGGTTTGCCAGAGAAATGAAACGGTTTCTTGAAGTAGCAGAAACAGAACTGGAGGTGCTAAGAGAGGAGCAAGACAAAGTAATGGAGCTTGTGAAGAGAACAACAGAGTATTATCAAGCAAAGGCTTCAAAGGATAAACGAGCTTACCCATTTCAACTATTTGTCATAGTCAGAGATTTCTTGATCATGGTTGATCAGGAATGTGTGGAGGTCGCTCGGAAGGTACAAAAGAAGAGAGGGACTGCACGTTTAGGTTCATCATCTCCCAACTCAACACCAAATAGGGTCACTCTGAGATTTCCAAAATTGCCAGAGCATTTCATGTGAGACAAATATAATAGTAGTACTAGTGAATCAG
Source organism: Hippophae rhamnoides (assembly GCA_033030585.1). Taxonomy (NCBI): domain Eukaryota; kingdom Viridiplantae; phylum Streptophyta; class Magnoliopsida; order Rosales; family Elaeagnaceae; genus Hippophae; species Hippophae rhamnoides. The sequence continues at coordinate 19,957,229 of CM065438.1, read as the reverse complement.
ATAAGGATTAAATCTGAATACGTTTGTTTTTTTTCCCATGTAAAATCAGTAAAATGGTATAGAGGGAAATACCCAAAGTGAATTATAGATTTTCCATTGTTTGTAACTCCATTGGAAGTTGGCTCCATGAAATTATGCCAATGATAAGTTGTAAACTGTCTACTTTTAGTGTCTATGCCTGTATATGTTCCATCTAAAAGTTAAAATAATTCAGTAATATTGTTTGACTTAAAGAGAGTGAAAGATCAGAGCGATTTTTTTTTCCTTTTTGTTGTTTTCTTTTTTTTGGTTTAGATCGATCAATACTTAGTGTGGAGTTCTTAGCCACCTCAACTAGAAGGGAATCGGTTTTCAGAGCGATTATATAAAGAGCTCACACAAGTAATGATGTGCGGCCCAAGTAACATATGCATTTTTATCAGTACAAACTATTTTATACATTTTTTACTTCGGCTATGTTTTGGGAAGTAAAATAATAATGCAATGACCATAAAAAGGTAGCATAAGCACTTTTCCTATCTTCTTCACATTATTCAATTGCTACACCTAGATAACATTTTCCGTGATGTAAGTCTTTCTGTTCCATAGAGAGCTTGTAACTCATCTCTGATTGTAACTGCTTAGGAACAGCATAATACTAAAACATGGACCCTTCTTCTGAAGAAGCTCTACTCTCATTCAGATCTATCTTGTCCATTGATATGAGAAGTCTACAAAACATGTCTCAGCTGCAGTTCATTGACGAACCCCACTCTTTGAACCCGTCTACAATATCATAAACACCTCATTATAAGAAAATATAATCGACAAAGGTTTTGAAAGGTGAGGAAGAACTATGGCAATAATAAAGATAAAACAACAAAAAAAGCATCCTTAAAACTGATAACTACAAAAACAAAACACCCCTTATATCCACCTCATACTTTTTCACTACTAAAAAAAGTCTGATTAATCATTTCATTTTAAACGCCGTCCAATTGGATCTCGTTCAATTATTAGGGTATTATGTTTGTTGTTATAAGTTTTTTGGGTATTATTTTTTGTAATTTTTCTTAACTTTTTTTGCATAGAGATGATTTCAAAAGATAAATCATAGCTCAGTGGGACAATATGACCAGTTTTCTTTCGATGAGAACTAGACATTTTAACAACAAAATAAGAAAGCTACTGACTCTCTGCTTCATCTACAAACAATACCAATCATTTTTATACTAATAACATTCGATTTTTTCTTTACCTTTCTATCCACCTACAAAGAATGAAATTTCTTGGAGACTTTAGCCCATCATTTTCAATCACTAAATATTAACATAATGTTGGTGAGATTAAAAAATAGAGCATGGTGCTACTGAATGATATGTGCTACCTTTGTTTATAAATCATAATGGAGCTCCACAAGCCATAGGTTCATATATTATAGTGACTCACCTTATCTGAAATGTTTTTTGATACTTTTTGTCCCCTATTGAAGCCTGGCATTGGAGTGACTTTAGTATTAAGGTTCTGCCTTGACTTTTTCACATCTGCTTCCTTTTCTTCCTGTTTCAAAAGCAGAGTCTCAATATTAGATGAACATGGGCTCATTTATATTTATTTTACAAAGACATAGGCTTATTTGTATTTATTTCTATTTTGAAAAGGGAAGCAAATAAGGCAATGCTCTTGCACCTTTGGTTTTGATTGGAAACGTGTTTTCTCAGTCTTTTCTGTACCATGTGTTGCCTCAAGCTTCTTTGAAAGCTGAAAATCATTAGTATTGGAGGTCACTGGATATACGGTAATTTGAACAATATCATATCCAAGTCTCCAACATATCTAAAGAAACTACGAAAGCTCAGACAGATATAATAGAAAAAGGAAGCTGAAGTGCTACCGCATACCTCTTTTCTTTTCTCTTCTCTATCTTCACTTTTCAATCCAGAAGATGACGGAGGAGTCTTGGAACTTCTTTTTTCTATCACACTTGTTTTGATTGGCCTATTTCATCAATTGCATGTCACAATTTTAAACATTTAACAATCTCCAAGATATCAGTTGATTTAACTCGCATATACTTTGCAGTTAAGGTTTAATTTTTTAGTACTGGCTGGACAGCCAAGAGTTGATTTTGAATCTATTCACACACTGAGAAACACAGATGTGATCTTGGGGTGCAAGTAGAATACATACAAGAGATCCACCACAAGTTAGAATAAATTGCGATGTGCTATAAATTACCTTTCATTCTCTTTTCGGGGAGTCAATGAAGTGGAAACATTTGCTTCTGTCAGCTGTGTAGGAGCCTGTTTGGGATTAAAAAACAGGTAATTACATAATTTAATTGTATCCTCTTAATAATTATTAAAAAAAAATATGTCATTTGAGAATTCAAACAGGAAATTTGATAATAGATAAACCTGTTTCTTCATTGAAGATCCATCTTCACTAGAAGACCTCAATGAGCTGCTGAAACTGTTTTGAAAAGTCTTGAATGCTCGTTTGACAATTTCCTTATCCCCCATTTTCTCCATGATAAGGGATTTTCTAGGCACAGCAATGGAAGATGATTCGGACGTTTTAGGAACCAAACTAAGGGACATATATAGAGATTTAGGAGCAACTTTGTTGGTTTCAGTAGAAGGTGGATTCTTGCTCCTTGGTAAAGATGAACCATTTTCCTTCGTTTCGGGAGATTTTGTTAGAGGTACTGGTCTGGAAGTTGAAATGGACTTTGACACTCTAGGGGTAGCATTTTTTGGTGTTTTAGCAATTGTTGATACCAATTTCTTCTTTACATTTCCAACATTGCTTTGCTTCTTCATAGGAATAATCTACACAACCAAAATTGCAGAAAATATTATACATCAGATCGACATAATCTCAAATACCAATTTTTCATGCATTGATTAAAGTAACTAATAACTTACCTTTGGAGGTTCCTTGGCATTTTTGGCTTTCACCTTTTCAACTACCTTTGTAGTCTTCGAATCACATCCCATCTCATTTTCCGCAATCTGAGGTTCTTTTATGCCTTGAGTGTCAATTGAAACACTTACTACTTCCTTCACCACTGAAACCACTTCTTCAGTTTTGTTTAATGTGGGTCTAACCAAGTTGCTTTGAAGTTCCTCAATTTCTCTTTCTTCTTCAGATTTGCTTAACATGGTGTTAACCTGATTTTTATGAATTTCCTCAATTTCTCTTTCTTCTTCAGATTTGCTTAACATGGTGTTAACCTGCGTTTTATGAAGCTCCTCAATTTCTCTTTCTTCTTCAGATTTACTTAAAATGGTGTTATCCTGATATTTATGAAGTTCCTCAATTTCTCTTTCTTCAGATTTACTTAAAATGGTGTTATCCTGATATTTATGAAGTTCCTCAATTTCTCTTTCTTCTTCAGATTTGCTTAACATGGTGTTAACCTGATTTTTATGAAGTTCCTCTTTTTCTCTTTCAACTAACATGGTATGAAATTCCATAGTGATTACATCCTCCTCCGGAAGATCATCCACATCTATAACATTCATATTATTGATCAAATCATTATCTCGCTTAAATCCTTCAGAAGAATCTGGCTCTTTAAACATATTAAATTCAGCATCGGTTGATTCAGATCCACATGTGTCATTGATCAGATCTCTACCATTCGGATAATCGGAACTCACAACATCACGATTCAGTTGCTTCTCGTGATCCATGACCTCAGCTTTTTTAGCCGCAATCTTCTTGTAATGGGCTTCAAAATAGGCTGCCTTCTTAGCAACCGAACCGGGTGTAGCACACTTCTCTACTTCTTCCAAGTACTTATTTGGCGAAAAAGCTGACCATTTCTCCCAAGATAGTGAAGCATTTTCAAATCTACCAAATGAAACTGATACTTCCAAACCAGAACTTGAGGCATCTGTCTCTCCCATCTGCTTTATACAACAGAAAAACAAAAACAGAGGTTTTTTTGTCAATTATAAATTAGATATTGAAGCAACCAAATTTTTTTTTTTTTTTGGGGAAAACCCAATTTTTAATTATAATTTATAAATCTAAAGAGCAAAGAGTGTACCTTGATTGTATGCCTTGGGAGATCTACAATTGATTCACCCATAAATCCTCAGTAATTGGGTTGAAGTGAAATACTACAGAGCTACCACACCAGGAAACATAATGAACAGGGCAAGGTTTTTGATAAGCATGAGCATAACTTTGGATAATACTGGATCACTGAAGATAGAACAAGAATAAGAAAATTCACAATGAAGACAAAAAGGAGAAGACTTTAAAATTTTGGGCAAATGTTGAATAAAAGAATAAAAAGGCATGTGCATGTGTTTCAGTTCTTCTTTTACCATGCTTCCATTATCAGTACGACTTTTCACAGTCATGAAACTTTTATCTGTCTCTGGTAGAAACCCCTTTTATAATTATGTGGTTCAATGATTAACACAAAGAAACAAAAATGGAGCAAAAAGTAAAGAAAATAATTCTAGATATGGTACAAAAGATAGTTTAACTTTCACTAGATCACTTTTAATTTTGGGTGATGTGTAAGAAAGGTATAAAAAGTAGCATCTTTTATGATACCATGATTGGGGAAAAGGAGGAAAAGAAAAGACCTACCATATGGATATGGTGGATTGTTAGAGATGAAGTGAGCTCAACAATGGAGATTCAAAAGAAGAAAGTGGGCACATTGAATATGTTTAACAAAGACATGAATGACCATAAAAAACCTTCAACTTTTCTCTTACCTTTCTACTTAAGTTTCAGAAGGAGAGAGACCCAAAAACTCCAAAAGACTGATCAGTTCAGCTACGAATATCATCATGTTAACGAAGGCCCACTTGGTATAGCAATGAAAGTTATCATGTGATATTTGCTTCTGAGATCTCCGAAATAATTATTTAGCCTACTCTATCCCTTTAGTGGTCCCTCTGATTTAATTGGTTGAACTAAACGATTCAGCCACATTATTGACAAGTTTTTTACTCCGTAAACTAGTTAATAAATAAGTAAATTAAATTTACCACTTAATTTTTAAGCATAATAAATATATCATTAACTAGGATTGCAAAAAAAAACCTAATAAATTAGATTGGCCAGAAAAATTAAATTATTTTGAATAATATAATTTTGTTTATTTTGAATAATATAATTTTGTTTGTTATTTAATTTGTTTGTTTATAAAATTTTAAATTATTAAAGATGGAGGAACAGTTTATATTATTATATTTATTATTTATATTTTACAAATATAATATTCTATATAAATATGTTGATATAGTATTTTTAAATCGAATACCTATGAATAAGAATTTTATTATTATTTTAAATAAGAGTAGATAAATAAATAAAAATATTATTACAGTCTAGTAACTATATTTAATAAAATAGGTTAATAATATACTTAAAAATTAATAAGTTAATATTTAATTATTGATAATATAATATTATTTTAATATTTATATTTTAAGTAGTAGATCCATCAAAACGGACTGGATCGTATAGTTAGATTTAATTTATTTATATTTTATAAAATTCAAAATGCATCGAAGCATTCCACCCTCTATCATTAACATTAATATTTTAGTTATTCATTTAATTATATATATATATATAACCAGTAACATTTTTATAAGTATTGAATAACATCCTATTATTTTAGTAACGAAAGTTTAGCTTTTTTGATAAGTCAACACAAGGTGATTAATTTAAGTATTAAATTTAGATAAATCTGAGAAATTAAGCAGAGTTTATTTAATAAAAAATTAATTTTGTTAAATTAATTAAGTAATAGATATTTATAAATTATAAAAATTTGGTGGTATATTTATTAATTTATTTTTTTTAAAATTTATAAAAGTTTTAAACCAATTTTATATCAAATTATTAAAAATATAATACATTGAAGTAATTTTGAGACCAAAAATTATTTATATTGTAATATATATTAGCATTAAGTTATAATAAATAATATTTTTATAATTCAAATTTATTTTTATTTACATATATAATTAATTATATTTTTTAATAAAAATAATTATAAAAATAAAATAAATAATTTATATATTATTTTCATGATAATAATAAAAAAATTATGATAATATTATCAATTAAATTTTAACATAAACCACAACATCTTCCATTATCTTATCAACATATTGATATAGCCGAAAAACAGAACAAATATATTTTTGTATAGTTTTGTATACTATCTCTTATACTCTTAAAAAAATTAATTGATATGCCTTGTCATAACGTACCGAATATATTTTTTATTTAAATGAATGTTTAATTTTTTTTTAAATGACAAATGTGAATTGAAATATTTTACAAAGGATAATATTTTAAATGATATATAATAATTCTAATAATGTATAAAAATTAAGATAAAATTATAAATTGAGCATCCAAAACTATAGCATAGTATCATTAGTGTTCTCATATATAAATGCCTTTTTACATGAGTTGTCTGTTTATAATTAAAGCTACATAAGATTATCTTACTCAATTATTATATGTAAGCTAAACATTGTGTGTAGTAAAGAAGTGCTCGAGTCAATATATCATATACATTTAAAGAAAAATACTTAATGTGATAATTAAAATTTAATCTCACTCTATTTTAAATTCTCAAATTAAGGAACATGTATCAATGAAATACATATTTATATTTATATTAATTATACTATATTATATGATAAATTTTTTGAAAAAATAATGAAGTTATTTATTTTCTAAAAATCCATAAATAATGCATTTAACATTCCTCTTGTGGCATAAATATAATACCAAATGACATGGATGTGATAATTCCTACCAATAAACTACTAGCATCACATCAAAACCTGTTACAAGTTATAGCATACTTAACTTGCCTTGTGTTTTTCCCCTTCAATTCTCCCAAGTTACTCAATCATCTTTTCCACATTTTTTTTTTCAAGCATCACTTTCCAACATCTTCTATATATTACTCAGATATCTTAGCATTCTGTAACAAAGCAAACATGAGAACCAATGCCCTCTTCCTTCATATGTTCTTATGTTTTGTACTATTGGGCCAAGTAAAAGCAGACCCAAGCCCACTTCAAGACTACTGCATTGCAAATACAAAAGGGCCACAATCCTTCTTCATGAATGGGTCACCCTGCATTGACCCAGACCTTGGAAACTCTTCTCACTTCACAACATCTGCTCTATCCAAGCCAGGGGATACAAAAGCCAACCAATTTGGATTCAATGTCACCCTCACCAACACTGTTAACTTGCCTGGGTTCAACACATTGGGTCTAACCATGGCCAGGGTTGACATAGCGGCTAACGGTATCGTCCCTCCCCACTCGCATCCACGGGCCTCAGAGGTAACCCTTTGTCTCAAAGGTTCAATTCTCGTGGGCTTCGTCGACACGTCCAACAAGCAATTTACACAACAATTAGGGCCCGGTGAGTCATTTGTGTTCCCAAAAGGCTTAGTTCATTACTTGTACAATATTGATCCAAATGTCCCAGCACTTGCCATTTCTGGACTCAGTTGCCAGAACCCAGGTACACAATTAACATCATTTGCCACATTCACATCAAAACCACCTATTCCAGACGAGGTATTGAGAAAGGCCTTTAAGATTACTCAACAAGATGTGAACAGGATAAGGAGGAATCTTGGAGGTTGAAGTTGATTACAAATTTCTTAATTATTTAATTCTTCATCAAAATATAATGTTTATTTAATAAATTATTTCTACGAATGAATGTTAGGCGTTCACATTCAAACTATAATTTCCAACAGTCATATAATGTGATTTGATTGTTTATAGGAAATCATAATAATGTTGCTTTATATGTAAAATTGCCGTTTTCCTTCTTTTTTTTTAATCTTATGAATCAAAAGATTTTTTTGTGATATATTAGCAATGTAAATTAATGTTGCTAGTAAAGTTTTGATTTTTTTGATGATGTAGTATTTTATTTCAAATATAAATGATAATTATATAAAAAAAAATTGTGATAGTATAAAGAAATATTAAACATTACTTATCCCAAAAAACTAATTTTATAAAATATGGTTTAAAAATTATTTATAATATTTAATCATAGGTACGTAAACGTCGTTTTAAAAATAATAAATTAATCACTCTCATATGTATTCACAATTTAGTTAATAAGGTTGTGATGTCTCGAACTTAGTTTGAAAATTAAAATCTAAAATTTTATTTCTTAAATTTAAAATGTATATTTATTGTTAATTATTCAAATTTTATATGAGTTAGAATAGTAATAGATAACAACTCTGGAATGAACTCAATTTTAAAAGGGAAGCTTATCATTTCTTAGTTTGTTAATTTGGGCGACACATGTACCATTAAAAAGTTCCACATATTTGAAGCAAAACCAACATCAAATTGTACGTCGACCAATTTCAATTCAAAGCTACGCGTCCAAATTTCTGAAGCAAAACCAAATTATGAAATCCACTTGACAGCATAATATAATTACCTTGCTTGCTTGCTTGAAGAGGAGAAACTCAAAATTTAATATTATTTTAATTAAAATGCATTTTCTTTTACGTTCCTCTCGAATTATTTTTTAAAAAAATTCCTCTTCAATTAAGTACTCATTTGTATATAGAGATGGATTTAACCGTAATTATACTTACGTAAAAATTCGATAATTTTTTTAAAAATAACCATAATTGATAAGTTATAAGACGAAAATAAGTATTATAATATTAAAATTATGAATACTCAAAACCGAACATATATTAATATCATTTTTTTATATACGTATAATTATATAAAAAATATATTTTTGATAATAAAACAAATAATACGTTGAATAATTAGATTAAATTTTATTTATTTTTATTTTACTTATAAACGTATATTAAATAGTTAAAAAATAAAAATTAATGTTTAATAATTTAAATAATGTAGTAAATTAAATAATATTTTAACATTTTATTTTTTAAAAAACTAAATATATATTTAAAAATAAAAAAAAACGTGTTTAAATTGTGAAATTATTGCGAGATGGTTGTGGTTATTAGTATAACTTGTTCTGTCCATTCCATGTTCGTTCTTACTTGCATTAGGTACAAAAAAATTATTCATTTATTTTAAAACATGTAATATTTAATAAAATTTAAAATTAATATATTTTTTAAAAAAAAAAATATTCAATACATAAGAGAGAAAATATAATCAATATAAAATATATTTTAAAATATAATAAATAATGTCAATAAATACAATCGACGTAGAATTAGATGACAAAGACATTGAGGTGGGTTGGTTATCAATTTTCTCTTTTACCTCACCTCAAAGAATGCCGAGTGAGCCCAACTTGAGCTGGCACCATATGACTTACATGGCTTCCCATAGTCACACGCTTTCTTTTCCTTTTTATTTGACGGAATCAATTTTCTTTACTTTGAACCTTAATAGAATAACTTTTCCACAATTAAAAAGTATCATTTCAATGATTGATAAATGAGGAAAATGGAAAGAGTAAAAACAAAAGAAAAATGATTTACAAAGAAAAGAATAAAGTATAAAAATGCAAAACAATCAAAACAAAAACAAAAAATTTATATTGCAACTCCTCAATAGGAAATGAATTAATAAAAAAAAAGTCTATTAAGTATTTTCTGAGTAAAATATGTACACAGCTATGAAAAGAATGTTTTAATAAATGAAAGAATTATCTAAACAAGTAACATGAATTCTCAATCAAGAGGATTATGACAAATCAATAAATGACACATCTTTATCCCTATTTTGATGATGAAGATCATACGGTTGCCAAAGAACATCAACAGGACAAGGCTTCTTAGCATCAAGTCTAAACCATGGCTTCCCTTTCCCACTCCAATGCAACAAACTCACTGGACCTGAATGAAGAGACCTACAACTTCCTCTCACATTATCACCACCCAAACCATGTTGATTCCAACTGTGATCAATTCCTTCAACTTTCCCACCAAAAACCAGCAAAAATGGAGGAAGAGAACCCAATTCGTAAATCCTTCTCTCTCTCTGTATTTGCATCCAATTTTCAATCTTTTTCCTGAAATTTCCATCTCTCCATCTCACTAAATCCATAACCATCACTCCTGTGTTGAAATAACATGGCTGTCTTGATCCAAAAACACGACTCAAAACCGGGTCAGACCAGAACCCATCAGTGAAGTACTTTGTGAAATTCGCGTGACAATACTCTGGAGCTCCGATTACTCGTGACCCAGATAGTTTAATGTTCCAAAGCTTGAGAATATCGTCCACAACCACCACGTCCGAGTCAAGATATATGACTCGGTTAACACAAGGATCAAGAATGTCACCGAGGTAGTTTCTTGCGTAGTTCAATGGGTTTTCAAGAGCTATACGAATAGAAGATGATATGAGATTGATGACTCTGTCTTTCCTAAAAATGTAAAATTTGAAATTGAGTGAAGGGAAAGTTGACCGGACGAGTTTGGTCAAGACACATGGAGTCGCTGAGTCAAACTCAGCCGTAATGAAATGGAAGAAGACGTTTCTCGGGCAAGAAGCGTGCTTCAAAACAGAGTGTACGGCAGCCATGGAGCCTCTAAGGTATTCTGAATCCAAGGTCATGGCGATGTGAATCAAAAAAGGGTCACAATCCGACGCTTTTTCTGGTTTACAAGTCACCGGACACTCTGCACCGTTACGGTACTCTGGCGCTTCACGGAATCGGGGCAACCCACTAACGACGTCGTTCCGTTTTGTCCGATACAACCGACCCCCTTTGCAAAACGGCGTCGAAACACCAAAGACACTAATAATTACAAAGACGACTGCGCATAATCTCAGAAAAATCATTCTTTCTTAAGAAGCAGCAGAATAAAGTTAATTTCTTTATGGGTTTTAATTTTCTTTCTGGTTTAAAAGAATGAATGGGTGGAAATTGTGTACCTTGAATTTGCATTGATGACGAAAGGAAATGGAAAGAGACGGTTGGTTCTAGAGAATGCTTGGAGCCAAGAAAGGTCGACAGAATGTAATAATAGTCATATGGAGGAAACAGAGGAAATACACTGTAGCTTTTAGTGTTAGTTTGATCTCTTCCTTCTTGTTGTTGATGAAAAACATTTTCCTACACGTTCTTATTTTATCGTAAGTAATTTATATATTTTAATTTTATAATATTTTCAGAAAGTTTTATTAAACTTATAATTTAAAATTTTAAAAATATAATTAATTAAGTTAAATTTTTTTAAAATAAAATAAAAATTATATATATGTATATATATATATATTCTCTTTTTTATTTTATTAATAAAAAAAAATAAAATTAATAGAAAGAAATAGCGAATAAGAGAGATAACGAAAAGGAGAGAGAAAGGGAGAAGTAAAAAGAAAAATAAAAATAAAAGTACGGATAGGAAAAAAAAGGCAGAAAAGAGATGTTATTGGTTTTTTTTATTTTTTATTAATAAAATATATAATATTAATTAATAACTCAGAATTGATAGTTAAAACAATATAAGAAAAAATATTTTCAAATATTTAATCCCTTAATTTTTTAAACATTTGAATCATTAAAATATCTTAAAAACATTTTTGAATGAATACTATTGAGTGTGTGAATTAGACGTTTTTGATACATTTTGTCTAATTTTTTTATTTTTTTATTTTTTTCTCATTTTTTAACATATTTTTAATGTATTATCTCTAGTATTTTTCTTCGAATCTTTAAGTTACTTTTAAATAAAAATACTTGAAAAATAATAAAAATATCTATGATTTTGAAAAGAAAAATTTATATAAAAAATAATAAAATTATACAAATATAAATCTATTTAATCTTTTAAAGTACACTAAATCTTGATAATTTTAGTATTTTTTAAGTACTCATCACAACCCACAACCAGCTTCTTACTAATCACTTAGTAAGAGAATCGGTAAAAACTAAAAATTAAACTATCCTAAATCACTTCTGTGTATTGACACAGTTGCATTTAGCATATGAAACAAGCCGTTAAATCTCTAAGTTGTCTTAATGGACGAGTTTAAGTCTAGTAAGGATTTTTAGTAATGATACACAAAGATATTAACAAAAAAATGAAAACAAATAAAATAAGAAGTTAACTAAAATTTAAAATAAAATAAAGAAATGAAATAAAAATATATATCATGCTTATAATCTCTTTTAAATTTCAACTTCCTAAACATTCATGATTTATTATAATAATTAGTTGAAAAATATTTTCATATTTCATATAAAAAATGTATCAATTTAATTTTACTCAAACTTAATGTCAAGAATCCAAATTCATTTCGACTCTATTTCTCACAAGTCAATACTCTCAAAAACACTAAATCGTATGAATTCAAACACTCATACTAATTTATATGCGAAATAGTTGATGTATAGAAATGAACTAATATGTTTGCATATGTATACAAAGAAAAACTCAAAGTTAACTATTTAACGTTGATCTTATGAAAGGAATCAAATGTAAGAATTTATAAAATATTAAACATTACTTTAATGCATCAATCAAATTCATCAAATAAAAATATCAAGTAATATGTTTTTTTAAAAATGTGGGGAAAATGCAATAACTTTTTAAGGAATTACTTTCTATATTTTCTTTTGCATTAAACAATTTTTCACAATTGATTAGGCTTTTTAAGTCATAATATATAGATTATACTATTCATTTTTCTTTCATTTTTCTATTTTTTTTCTCTTATATTCTTTTTTATAAGAGAATTTATTTTTTTAGAGAGTGAACTCATGTACATATTATACATTTTTTATATGGTAAGGTAAGTGGTTAATATTTGATTTTTTTATTTGCATTTCTATAGATAACCCTAAATAATTTTTAATAGAAGTCATGCATGAATGAATAAAGACATACACTATCAATTTCTACTTAAATCATTTAATTTAAGCAAATGAAAAATAAATATATAACATTCCATTAAGATGTAAAAATCCAGACATTCAATACTAAGTCTTATAGAGATCATCTAATAATGCTAAAAAAAATAAGAAAATTGTTTAAAGTAGAAAAAATAATACTTATCACTCATAATAAAGGATAATGGGCTCAAAATATTTCTAACAATGGTAGTCTCCACTATTTGATAACTAAACATCGATTTTGGGTTTAATATAATTTCCACACCTTATCAAAAAAAAACTAATCATGACAAAAACTAATTAATTATCATATACTCCATGATATGTTTTCAAAAATTAATTTAACAGTGCAAAAGATTTAATTATTTATTTAAATTTGATTTTAAAAAATGATAATTTTTTTTGAGAATTTTTTTAAAACTAATCCTAAAATTCTAAAAATTACTAAACTATATAAATAAAATCAAACACAATATATATGAAAATGTGAACATAAAAGTTTTTAAAATTGTTAATTTTTTTGAAATTAAGCAGGGTAATTTTTCACCATTCTTAACCTAGAATTTATATTTTCATCAATATAAAAATTATAAATTAAAGATACAAAGAGAAAAAAAAAAAGAAAAATTACTTATTTCTTAAGAATGTGCAAATAGTGAACTGTTAATATCTCAATAAATATTTTTAATTTTAACAATTCTAAAATCATTAACATACAATTAAACTAAAATAAACAAAAAATAAATAAATATAACAAATAAAGGAAAATTACTTAAAATGATGGGTTGATTACCATCCAACACTTAGTTTAACGTCTTAGTAAGAAATAACTTTGAGGATTTTATTTTAAGTAAACTCAATGTTCACACATCATTGAGTCAATCAAACCTACTAGTAGAACAAGTTTGTCTACCTATATTTTTTAAGTCATGCTCTATAGATGTTCAAAATTTTATTTACTTAAAATTAGGGACATGATTGTGGGTTTTAGATGATAACTTCTAGGTACAAGTCAAATAAATAAGGCATCAAAATAGAGTTGTACCCAGATCTAATAAAACAATTACCTTGTTTTATCACAGACTGTGATTAAAAACTTTGAAATTTTAGAGATAGTTTTAATTTTTTTTAATTAATCTAACACTAAGTATTAAAATAAATACTAAACAATAAAAATAAAAATTGAGTAAAAGAAACAATAAAAATAAAAATTGAGTAAAAGAAACAAAAAAAATAAAAATTGAGTAAAAGAAACAAAAAAAAAATAATAAAAGAAAAAAAATAAAGTTAGTAATTATACAAATTTTGATACATATAATTATACATATTTATAATACACTCTAGCTATCATATAATACAAACATATTTTTTTACAAATAGATATACATGATTAAATTACACAGAATAAATATTTATAATACATTCTATCTAATATATAATACAAACATATTTTCATACAAATAAATATATATGATTAAATTGTACAGAATATACCACACTCTATTTAATATATAATATAAACACATTTTTATACATATTATATCATACAATATTTACAAGTTAATACATAGAAATATTATATAATAAATAAAAAGGAATAAACTAAAATTAATATAATTTAATGAAGCTAATCATTGTTAAGTTAATAATTAAAATCTAAGTTAAAAATAAGTTAATATTTTTTTTATTAAAAGTAAAAGTAAAAGTTAAAAACTAATTAATCTTTTATTATTAAATAATCAGTATTAACCAAAAGTGATCATAGGAAAGAATGGTGTGGCAAAGCTTCCTTAAAAACCATCATCATAAACAGAACAACGTTCCCAAGAAATACTAATGTCACAAATACTACAAAGAACTAGTCTTATAAAGAGAACTCTCTTAGATCTTTACTTTTCATGCTATTACATAGTTATTTTTTTTAAAAAAATAAATTACAATATTAAATATTAAATATTAAAAGAAAATTAAAACTTAAAATTTGAAAGTTAAAAAGTTTTTTTATTTTATTTTTTATTTTTTTTCCTAGTGGTTTGTATCTTTTTCTCATAAAGTATATTTTCTCATAAAGTATATTTTCCCATAAAGTTATTTGTTATACATTCTCTTATATCTTTAAAAGTTTTATTTTTTAAATTTATATCTTTTGAATATCTTATATTTTTTTTGTATTTTTTATACTTATAAGATTTTATGTTATATCTATAATTTTCTTGCATTCTAAAATCTCTTGTATCACAACATATTTATCATTTTCTCTTATTTTTATATATATGTATATGTCTTTTTTTACACTTGATGATTATCTAGTTTTTAAGACTTCTTATTCTTCTTTTTAAAGTGTCTGATATAGTTTTTCCATTTTTTTATTCAATCTTTATGTTATGGTTTGGTGTAATATTTTAGATAATTTATGAAAAAAAAACATTTTATTATAAGTTTCTTGCATGAAAAATAATAACTTATGATAATATATTTCATATTCACAAATAAAGGAATCTATATAACATTTGTTACATATTTTCATATTTTTTTAAATGAAATTTAGCTTCCTCAATTTCATTTTCATTGGATTTAGTGATAAATCTTCCTTTATTTTCTATGATAAATTTCTTGTATACTTTATTTACTACAATATCTAAATATTCTCTATCTATGGAGCATTCTTCTACATTTGTAAATGTTGTTCTATTAATTTTATAAGCTGAATTTTAACATTTTATGTCATTTTATGAGTTATTAAGACTCTACAAGTTGAACGATTTGATTGTGTGGTTAGAAAGGATTTGATTATGTGGTTGGAGAGTTTGTTTTATTACACTTATATCACTAGAACATTTATCTAAAGCTTTTTCTGTCTCTTATACAATCTAAATTTAAAAGATAAGATCTATAATTTTCATAAATATCTATTTTGGATCGTTGTTTTCTTCTATAAGGAATGTCAAATTCTTCTAACATTTACCTATTTCTTTCTTCTTTATGTGGGTCAGATATTCCATTTTAATAAATAACTGGTAACGAAATTGATTTCATATGATTATTGTCATATCATCTTACTCTTTGTTTGTACAAAGTTTTTCATCATAATGTCATACTAATTCTTCATCTATTAGGGTTAACAAAATGACTAACTTTTCTATGTCCCTATTCTCAAGATCCATAAACTACTTTTTTAATTCTTTTATATATTCCATTAAACTATGATTATTTTTCTTCTTTATCTTGGAGGTTTTCTTTATTCTTTCTTTTTTCATTCCTATGTATCAATACATTTGATCTCTCAGGTGATTCTTCTTTTAATTCTACAAATGAATCAAATTTATAATCTATTATTTTATTGTCTTTGGGTATGTTATTTACATATATTCTTAATTCTATATATTCCTTCTGTATGTTTTGTTGTAGTTTTTTATTATAACCATATTTTTTTATTTCTTTTAGAAGTTCTTTTTGTGTTTATTTTATTTCTTATAAGAATTTGATGTTTAATTTTTCTACTATATTCAGCTCTTCTATTAAAAGAATTAAAGCTTTTATTATTGTTATTTTTTTTTATATGCGTATTAAGCTTCAATCAAAATCTAATTTTATATTTTATAGTTTGTTTTTGAATATTATTGGGATAATAATGATATTATTTTCTTCTTAATATTACCATACAGACTAATGCTTTCATTATTTTAATTTTTTGTTTTAGATCTATAACCTTTCTTTTTTTGTTAGACGTTTTTCTTTCAAGATCTATAAACGTAAAGCTTGATACATTACTATTTTTTACTAGATTACTTTTTCTTTTTGGTATCAAATTTCTTTCTTTAACATTTAAGTTTCATTTTTCTAGTATTTTAAAGTTTGTTAATATTTTTGATTTTATTATTTGTCTAATTTCTTGAATTTTTTTATCTATTTCTATTAATTTTTTTCGTGCATTTATTGAACTATTATGGTTATTTGTTAATGAATATCCTACTATATACTATACTGAAAATGGATGATTTTTTTCTTTCATTCAATATTCTCTTTCGAATTAATAGACTAAACTTAACATTTGGTTTAAATTCTTATTATTAATATTAATAGCAAACCTAAGATATATCATGAATTTTAATTTTTGGTATTCTAGTTTTCGATAGATCATTCATAATAAAAAATCTTTCATATTTATTATTCTATTATCTAACAATAATAGTTTTATTGATATATCAATTACTTCTTTAAAATATATTTTTATTAATATTTTAATTCCCCCTAAATAGATGTATCCAATTTTTTTTGTTCTTTTATGAGATTTTTGATAATTTATCCATAATGATTTCTTTGTAAATTAATGGTATGTCATACCTTCCCTTTGTATTTGTAATTTATTTATTACTTATTCCATAATAAACTATATTTTTTTGAAAATATTTTTCATTCTTGATAATAATAAATCTTTAAATTCATCTCATTTATTAAGATTTAATCTTACTTTTTTATATTTATTCAATTTTTTTACTAACTGCCATTTCTTATAAGAAACTTCGTAAAATATCTTGTGTTTTTATTTCTATTATTTCTAACATTTTATATATATATATATATATATATATATATATATATATATATATATAAAAGAATACTATTCAATTTCATTAACTTTAAATTCTATTAAATTTAAAATATATTTGTGATATTTTTAAAATCTTAAAAATATTTATGATATTTAAATTTTTTTCAAAAATTACTAATATACCCTTTATTAAAATAAAATATTAATGATATACTCCCGTATAATTTTAATATAATCTATAAGCTATCATACAAAAGCTTTTTCCCCATGCAATATGTGCCTTTTCCTTAACACTAACATAAAACAAGAAATTTCGTTCAGACTCAACAAGTACGAACCTTTAAAGTTTCAAACATACCATCAACTTACATGAATAGTTTGCAAATATGTGAGGCATATTATTCGTGAACCAAGGAGGTGTTGTGATTGATTAAAAATAATATTAGGTTTGTTAGTCAAAATAGGTGGTGTCTAATTTAGAAGAAAATTCATGGAAGGTGGCTTACCATATTGTCAAATATGGAGGTGACTAACATTGTTTGAATAAAAAATAGGAAAATTAGGTAGCCTAATTTTGTTGAATGAAGAAATGTTTGACATATGAAATGGGAACTTAAAGGCTATAAATATGACTTAATTTCTTCATTGTTAATCATCCCAAAAATAGAGAAAAACTTATATGAGAAGTTTTTGAGTGAGAGAATTTTGTGAAAAAATTCTCTTGGGCTTGTAATTGCTCTTGTCTTTTGGGTGTGTGAGAAAATTATTGAGAGTGTGGCTGTAACAATTTTCCACATAGTAAATTTTTTTCTCTAGTTGTCTTTTGACAATGAAAGTGGTTTTTCTCTAATTTGGAGTTTCCACTATAATTCTTGTGTTGTGTATTCTCTATTTCTTTGTTATTTGATATTCTGCTAAGGAGGATCTTGCGAGGGGGAATTTGTGATTATACCATTTGATCCAAATTTCCTAACAACTGGTATCAGAGCCAATTTCAAAGAAAGAAGGAGAAATGTTAGGAGTCAAGATTGACATTAAGAAATTTGATGGGAGAATCAATTTTGGCTTATGGCAAGTACGTTAAAGGGGAAATCAGCCCTTGTTACTGGTATCGAGTCTAGTAAAACCAACATAAGTGATGGAGATTGGGAAGATCTTGATCTAAGAGCTGCAAGTGCAATTCGGCTTTGTTTGGCCAAAAATATTCTTGCAAATGTGCATGGAATATCTATTGCCAAAGAAATCTGGGAAAAACTTGAAGAATTGTATCAGGCAAAAGGCATTTCAAATAGGGTGTATCTGAAAGAACAATTACATACTTTGTGTATGAATGAAGGAACTATTATGTCTGACTATCTTCATGTTCTCAATGGTATTGTCTCTGAACTGGAAACCATTGGAGTTAAACTTGATGATGAAGATATAGCTTTAAGGCTCATCTGTTCTCTTCCATTTTTTTATGATCATATGAAACCTATCTTGATTTATGGAAAGGAGAAAATAATTTTTTCAGAAGTTACTAGCAAGCTGTTTTCTGAAGAAAAAAGGCTGAGTGGTGGAAGAAATGTTTCGCCTGAAAACTTAGCATTGGTAGCTGACAACCGAAAGAAAAACAATTTCATGAAAAAGAAGATAGTGTGCTAGGTGTGTGGACAATCTGGGCACCTCAAAAGAAATTGTCCTAAGGGTGAAGCTGATTCGGCAAGAAGCTCAAATATCGATGGTGATGCTAATAGTATGTCTGTTTTCAAAGACTATAGTGATGCTCTTTGAAAAGAGCGTGTACATCATCATGGCATGTCGCTAGTCTCTAAATATTGTCATACAAGAGGGTGTGTTACTGGTAGCGGGTCCACAAGTTTGCACACGTGCATTGGCTTGGTATAAATGCAAGGTGTATGGTGTAAAGGATGTCGATGGTTGATGAACTCTCGGGAAAACCAAGTATGAGAGTTGAACCATTAATTTCAGTAAGTTTTTTTTTTCAACATGAGCCGATGTGATATTCTTAGAATTGGTGATTAATTCTAAGTGGGTGTACTCTTTATGATGGAGTATGATAATTCTTGGTGTAGAGAATTATGACTGTTGGAGTAGACAGTGTTGTAATGGTAACTATGTTTATTTTTTAATCAAAGTGGAGATTGTTGTGATTGATTAAAAATAATATTAGGTTTGTTAGTCAAAATAGGAGGTGCTTAATTTAGAAGAAAATTCATGGAAGGTGGCTTACCATATTATCAAAGATGGAGGTGCCTAACCTTATTTGAATAAAAAATAGGAAAATTTGGTAGCCTAATTTTGTTGAATGAAGAAATGTTTGTCATATGAAATGGGAACTTGAAGGTTATAATATGGCTTCATTTCTTTATTGTTAATCATCCTAAAAATAGAGAAAAACTTATATGAAAAGTTTTTGAGTGAGAATTTTGTGAAAAAATTCTATTGGACTTGTAATTGCTCTTGTCTTTTGGGTGTGTGAGAAAATCATTGAGAGTGTGGTTGTAACAATTTTTCACATAGTAAATTTTTTTCCTTGATTGTCTTTTGACAACGAAAGTTATTTTTCTCCAATTTAAAGTTTCCACTATAATTCTTGTGTTGTGTATTCTTTATTTTTTTATTATTTAATATTCTACTAAGGAAGAATTTGTAATTATATCATTTGATCCAAATTCAATCCAACTACAACTTTAAAGAAATATATACAAGCACAATGTTTCCCAACCATACATACCAATTTTCTACAATGATATACATTCTTTGCGAGTATTGAGATAATGTCAATTCGAACCCTTCATGTTTGTGCGTGCGAAGAACTGTTATTTCAAAAAATACATTACAAAATAATCCTCTTGGAAAAATCCAATATCTTAAACCTTAAATTTACAGATGAAAATGTGAAGGACCAGAAATACAAGACATTATTTATTTTATTTTTTATTTGTTATCAATCAAACGTTGAATGCTTGCAAAAGACTACATAGCTAGAAATTTAACTCCACCTCAATCTCTTGCCAGAGAATCTACATCCTATACAAAAAAGAAGGTGGATTCGAGAACAATTAGCTCGCTAGGATGAAATGGTCATCCTGACTCAAATCGATCATTTATTGATACTTTTCCTGTTTCCTCATAACAGATTTCAAGGCTATATAGCTAGTATAAATTTAAGAGAGCAAAATGGCAATGCAACAAGGGAGTTGCTAAGTTATGGGTAGTTTCCCGCATAAGCGCACTCATGGAAGAACAGCTCTGACTTCTTTCCTGTCTGCACCAAATGCCTGACATTGAAAATAGCTATATTATGAAGGAACAACTACGTTGTAAAGTTCATTACCAGAATCCCAAAACCTTTCACATGCACATCTGTGAAGAGCTCAGAAGAATCTGGCATTGGACTTTCCTGGAAGAAGAAAAAAAAACGATAACAAATAGTGTGAGGAACATTATTATGAATAATGTCTTCAGATCATTATGAACAATGTCCAATACGTTATCTTATAATTCATGCTGCTTCTTACCTTGGCTTTTAGCAATGGCTTCATCTACTTCTTTTCTTACTTCCTTTTCAGTATCCTGAAAAATTGAAGTTATATGGTATTAGACTACTAGTTACAATTCTATGGATCTTTTGATTCCATACATAATGGACTGGAAGATTTGACCTATATTTAAATGAAATTTTCTCCTTTAGGTAATCTATCTATGTTAAGTGGACTTGTCCATGTTTATTGGAGCCCAATATCAAAACCAATACCAGCATCATATACTAGGAAATCAGTCAGAATGTCAGGACAAAGTAAACAGTCAATGCCACAATAAAGCTCAGAGTTAAGCAGACAGTAACTACAATTTGATCTAAACTGCAGTTTCAATGAAGTAGTTAACAGCGTGTGTTAGTGTGAATTCAAGTCAAGTTATTACCTTTAACTCTTTCTCATTAGTAAGCAAATGAGACAATATCAACTTTCTTATTCTTTCAATTGGATCACGCACCTGTAGGATATATCAGAAGAAGAAAATTATGATAACTTGCACGTACGTACGTAAGTATATCAATTAATTACACTTCTCATATGGAAATCTGAAGTATCTACCAACCTGTCTAATACTTATTTATCGGTGAAATTTAATTTTTCTTCCCATCTTAATTTCCTCTTCTTATTGTTACTTTTTATTTATATTGAATTAGATGATAAAGAATTTGATGACAAATAATTTAGAAAAATAAAAGTAAAATACATGAACAAATAAGCTATTACACAGAAAAATCAACTTAGTTGATTGGAGATTCCAAATTTTAAGTTCAAATGAATAATCTAGTTATAAAGACTTAGATTATTATGCGTGAAAAATCGTGATAGAGAATGTTGGAAATGATTTTAAATAAAAAAATATTTTTTATTATTTTATGACTGTTATTTTATAAATTATGTAACTGTTATTTTCATAATTATATGACCGTTATTTTCATAATTATGTGACTGTTACTTTTATGACCGTTATTTTAATAATTATGCGACTATTATTTTTATGACCGTTATTATCATAATTATGTGTCTGTTATTTTTATAATTATATGACCATTACACATATTTTTTCAACTATAAATAGGGGTAATAGCCCTCAGTTTAGAATATAACTTAACAACTCAAAAAAACAGTTCTACGGTTTTCATAGCAAAATCAAAGAAAAGAAAATTCAGAATTGTTTTCTCAGATTTCCGAGCAATATAAATATTTGAGAGGTGTAGTATTTCGGACTTCATCAGTGCAGTGAAGTCCCGAAACAGAAAAAAGATTCTGTGCTATTTTATCCTGAGGACGACGAGGCTGTGTTTGCTTGCAAAATTTTGGGCAGAGCCGCGAAACGTCTTAAAGAGAGCGACCTAGTCCGCGACTCAACCCAAGCAGTTCATTTCAAATGATCGATAATATTGTTCTTACATAGTTTTTCATATATTTGTTCCAACAAGAATTGCTGCCACTTCTCAAGGAAAATGTATAGCCCAATTATTTAGAAACTAAGGCAAAATCATGGGTTTGTTCATCTTTTATACAAAGATAACAGTGATAAATAAATTGTGCCATGCAAGACTCTTTTATAAAGTATAACATCATTTACCAAAAAAAAAAAAAAAGAGGGAGGGTAAAATTACTCAAATATGTAGCTTCTATTGATCAACCAAAATCAAAGTACCTACCTATTTTACTTAGATTTTTCAAAGACTACCAAATTATATCACAAAATTAAAAACAATTTCTTTTTGCATCTCTTTGAAAAAAATCTTTTTAATTTTCATTTAAAGGGAATTGTTAGAAAAAAAAATGCCTTAGTAAGTGTCATTTTGAGGCTTGATTTTGAGTGATCACACTTTAAGTCATGGTCAAAATAGAGATAACAATGATAAATAAATTATACAATGAAGATTTTTCAACCATTGAATTACATCACCAAGTAAAGAAAAGATTTCTTTTTGTACCTTTTTGAAAAAAATTTCCACAATTTTCATTTAAATGGGAGTTGTCAGAAAAAAATGTTTCAGTAAGTATCATTTTAAGTAAAATCCACTTTATGACAGTGGAAGGTCTTATTAGATTTGGATTATCCCATGTGAGTACATCAAAAACACATATATTCATATACATAAATATCGTTAGTATGAATAAAAAATTAAATATCAAAATTTATTTATTATAGTAGAAAAAATACAGTAATTTTTACTTGTTACACAAAGAAAACTTTACCTTAAAACATTTAAATACTTGCACATTTTAAAGTTATCTTGATGTAGAGAGCCTTTAACATCTAAAGTTTTGATAATGATTATAAAAGATGACATTGTGAGGAAATATAGATCAAACAAAATAATTTTTGTATGTTTGTGATGGTTTATTTAAACTCGAAAGAAACCGATGGTAACATATTTAAACCAGCCATGGTGGTCTAGTTTAGATGACAAGATTAGTTATAGGCAAAGGTTAGTTGGTTAGTTTGGTTAGGGTTTTTAGGATTTTTGAAATATATAAGGTTATTTTATCGTGGTGCCTTAGAAATATCATGTTGTCACAGAACTAAACTTTGATTATTTTATATTAAATTTATCTTTTTTTAAAAATTAATGAATTAAGTCTATTCACATCAAATGTCTTTAGCATAAAATGTAATTTTCTTAAGGTTAGAAGAATGATAACTTCAATCAGTTTTTTCTTTTATTTTTATTTATATCAAATATTCGTATTAAAATTTAAAGAAAATTATAAGCAAAATTCCTCTATTAAATTTTAGTGTGTTGCATTTAATCTCCAAATAGTAAAAGATATTTTGTCCCCTAATTTTGATAATAAATTTTAATCTTTTAATTTTGAGAGTATATTTTACTCTTAAAAAATAAATCAATTAAAGATATACAATAATGTTTTAATATTTTTATTTTTCTTGTTAATATATTAAAATACAAATAAAATTCAATCTTTTTAACAATGATAAAAGTAATAATTAATAAGAAAAACATTTTACTCATTTTTATTTTAATACTTATTAAATATTACTATTTTTATTTTAATATTTTATTAATTTTTAATTCTTTTTTAAAAAAATATGTAATTAAATAATTTTATAAAAAAAATATTATTATTATTGATTATCTCTTATATAATTTCATATTAAATTTTACTTTAATATTTTTAATAGTTCGTATTTTATAGTATTTTAATTAACTTCGTATAAAAATAATATTTTCGTAAAAATTATTAAAGTAATATAATTTATATTTTTTTTAACTACTTTTCTTAAACCTAAGATATTAAAAAACATTTTCAATTTAAAAACTAAACGATATAATTTGTAAACTTCTACGAAGATCACCAGAGTAAATTTAGTCCCTTCGAATATAACACTAAAACAAATTATTTGCATGAATTTCTATTCATATTTTATTTTAAATGATAAAATTATAAACTAAATAAATATACATATATTTAAAGCCAAATTTATACACACTTGTAATAAAGGAAAGAGGGTAAAACAGGAAAGGAAAAATAGAGAAACATAAAAGATAGAAATTACAAAACCGAGCAATTACATATGTTTCGTACATAATCCGATTTATTTTTCGTCTATCATCCAACTCGTAAAAATTTCACTTATATCATTCTTTAAGGTGACCCTGCAGAAAAAAAGTCCAAGTACAAAGTGAAATTCGTGCCCAATCAGTGGGAAATTTTCATTAGGAGCTCTGGGTCTTGCTGGCTTATAAAAAACAAAAGCAACCAACTATAAATGAATTGAACGAACTCAAGTATGTCAACGTTTACATATGAAATTACCTCTCTATTTACACCACCGTAGCTACAAAGTGCCACGAACTCTCAGTATACAACTACTACTACTTCCGAGCCATGTCCTCTCCATCAGCTCTTTATTTGATTAGTGAGACAAAAATGTGATGATGGTCAATTGGTCATAATAATACAAGAAAGCTACTACAGATATATGCTTTTTGCTCACAGCGCCTTCCAATTAACAAAGCCCTGCAAAATACTACTGCATCACAAAAACAAATACAAGACAACGAAAAACACATTATTAGTGTTTTCTTAGGTTGGGAAGCAAGGCAACAAACACATTATTAGAGTTTGGAAGGTTTCATTTTTATTTTTACATAAACATATAAAATTAAGAATTTAAAACTAAGGGCTTGTTTGGTATAAGATTTCAAAACAGATTTTTGTTTTCAAAAATAAAATAAAAAAAATAGATTAAAAAGATTACGAGTTTAGTTAAAGTGCATTGAGAAATTAAGAAAAACAACACCCATATAACTTATAACAAAAATAACACCCAATATTATTAAACAGGATCCTATTTGACAACATTTCTATTCATTATTAAACACCGTTCAATTGAACATGGATAGATATAAATAGTGTTATTTTTATAGTTACAAATTTTAAGAGAGTTATTTTTATTATTTTTCAAAGTATTTTTTATATTTGTTAAAAATAAGGATCCATTTAGTATAAGATTTAAAAGAGAAAACATAAGGAGTATATACTTGGTAAAAATATTTTAAAAAATTATATAAAATAAGAACTTTAAAACTTATAACGAAAAAAAGACACCATAATAATATTGAATACGATCAAATTAAAATAAAGTTTAACATTAATGGGTCTAAATTATAAGAATTCAACTTGAATGACGTCTAACTAAAAGGTGTTCAATGTGAAATGTTTGGATGAACTTTTTTTAATAATAAAAATATATGATGTAATAAGTTTTGAGGGGTAATATAAATGTTGTTTTCTTAAATATATTTGAATACATGTTTTAGGATAAAATCTTGAAAACACTATTGACATGTTTGTTACATAGTACTAAAAATCCTGATAGTATAATTTTTGTGCAATCATGTGTTTGAATGTAGTTAGTATTATATAGAATAAAAATTATAAGTTTATGTAAAAATTTAGTACTAGTAGTGGATATTGGTTTAAACTATATTTTTAATTAACATGTTTGAAATTTCAATTATAAAATTATGTGTCTTGATTTTTTATTTCATCTTAAATTAAAAATAATTTTTATTTTATTTTTAAAATATAAGAAAAATATAAAAATAAATTATATTGATTTAAATATTTTTTTGTGATGGAACTATTTTCATAGGTAACAAAACTACTTAAAACAAATTAAATAATATTTTAAAAACATTATTTTATTAAAAATTTTATTATTAATTTTTATTCGAATAAATTATATAGGTGTCACTAAATATGCTACAGAATAATTATAATATAATTATACATAATTTAATCCAATATATTTACATTTAATATATGTAATACGATACACCAAACATACCTTATGCTTTTAGAAAATGACTAAAATACTGTTTTATCCATATATAAACTAGTAATATCCGAATAATAGCTTTTAGATATAACAAATACAAACTCAAATTTAAAAGATTTCAAATAAAACTTAAACATTTAAATAATCAATCTAATTTTTATGTGTTACTGTATATTTCATCAATATGTACCTATTTGTGCTACCAATATGCAACACATACCAGAAAAAAAGTGGCTAAAAATGTGGAGAAAGTTGCATAACAAATGGAACCTCTAGTGAGTATTGTTCTTTGTTTGCCAACTTGGTGGGACATAAAATAGCACACCAAAAATGGTACGGATGATTTAAAGTCTTAAATAATTTTCAAATCATATTGTTATTTTTCCAAAAAATAAATAAATTATAAACATACCGGGCCCTTGTATATTTAATATAAACCTAGTAAAATCTGAATGAGTTCTTTAATATAATAATAAACAAAAAATTTAAGAACTTTTAAATACAACTCAATATTTCAAATAATTTAAAATTATATCCTTATTTTTTAAAATTTATTTTTGAATCATTAAACTACAAGCAACTCAACAATCATTTATTCAAGAAAAATGTTTTTTATCAAAATTTGATGTATGCATCAATACATACGTCACAATTTAATTGACCTTGTATTAATAAGTTGTTCCACAATTATTTCAGTATCTTACCTTCTTAATTTAATGTTTAATTTAATACAAACACGTCACTTGATGCATATAACGTTACTCTTTATTCAGATACATTTTCCCTCATTTTCTAGTAAAAAAAAATCAAAATTATAATCACTGTGCCAAAAATCCCCAATCCATTTAGTAAGAAATAAATGTCTCACATCCTCGTTCATCAAACGACATGCATATGAATTAAACCAATAGAGAACACGGGCATTCGTTGATGACCATTATCCTCCATACATAATATCAAGATGATATTCAATGAAATGGCCGTCCTTTCCATGGTAGTCAAAGTGGTAGACAGGCCGTTGTTACGTTCTGTTCAAATTGTTCCTTAAAATCCAAATAAATGATGGTTGCTTAAAGGATCTAGACTTTTCTACATGGGAAAGTTTTAGAGTGGTCTAGAGATATCTAGAAGGAGATAGAGTTGGATGGACTTAACTCAAGCCTTGAAGACTCTAGAATATTCTAGAGCACGCTAAAAGGTGCTGGAATATTCTAGAACGTGCCAGATGGTTCATGAAGAATGTGAAAGTCTCTAGAAGCTTACGGAACATCCTAAAACTAGCATGAAGAAACTAAACACTCCTAGAAGACTCTAGAGTTAGCTAGAAGGTCCTAGAACCTTGTGGCATATCGTAGATAAAACTATAACACTCTTGTACATTCTAGACTTAGAAGAATCTAGAAAGTGGTGGCATAGTTTTCAGCTTGGAGCCACACTATAAATAGACCTATTGGTCTTCATTTGTAATTCAACCTTGGAAATCCTTGAAAATTGTAAGATAATCTCTCTCTAGAGCAATACAAGGTATTCTTTACAAACTCTATCTCTAGTTCTTGCTTTGCTCTTGAATCCTCTCAATCTCTAAGTCTCTTTCTAATCTCTTTGGAGAGTTTCGTTCGGGTGAAAGGCAGGCTTAGTGCAACGGATCGTGCTAAATGCCGCACGATCGCTATTTGAAATTTAAGGTCGTGACACCATGCTCTCTATTGGATAGGTTAAATAACTAGATTGTCATTCTGAACTCTGTAGCTCAGAATGGAATCTCAAACATAAAACAAATAACTCAAGGCTCCATAACCAAGCCAAAATTGCACCATATTTATGCTTGGATATATGGAAATGAGACAAAGCACACATACCATATTTACTCCATGCTACTGAAGAGATTATCACGAGCCAGAACGTATATGGTATGATTGTCGTACTCTACTCGAAATAATAGAAAACCTAGCCTGGCCATGACAAGAGCTGTTCTGAAGTGAAGTTTTTCTTTGTGTTTTTGCCCGAAATAGGAAGTCTTCCGTATCTAAAACATAAGAAACCTAGAAGCCAAACAGTCAACAAAAGCAGATTTAGAGACAGAAAGTCATTAAAATATGAGTACTCTTCATTTAAATGCAATAACACCATCAAATAACAAAAACACCCAATAACAAATATAGTCAAGAGAGAATCTGAACATATCAAATCAGGTACCTTGGATGAATTGCAAGATATCTTACACTCCAGACCATTGAAGACTTGAAGTCCTTCCATGGCCTGGCATGTGGAAGTTGAGTCATCACTACTAAGATATTTGTGCCTATTCCTGCAGACATCAGCATGCAAGATCAGTCACGGCCACAACTGGGAAAATTAGTTGAACTCTGTTAATTGACAAACCTCTTCAGGAAGATTCCAGACTTCCTTTTTTTGTTGGGAAGAACGGAAAGGAAGTCATTGTGCAGATAAGCTGAAAAATTAGGATCCATTGAAACAGCAGTAACTTCAGGTTTATCATGTCCATAGTCCATAAGCTGAATAGAAAATCGTGCTGGCGAGGATGACTACAGAGAGCGGATTTTGAGGATATACAAGGGACAAAGTTGACATTTTTAAGGTGTAAAAGAAAATAAAATCCATTTACCACTGATGTGAAATAAATATAATCAAGGACTTACACATTCAATGCGATATATATTCTCATCATGAAGAAGAACACGGGCATTATCATGATAAACCATATCAATAAATCTTCCAGGTTTTCGAGATTTTTCATAAGCATATAATTGGAGAAGCTTGTTATCCATCTCATCAGTAGCAACCGTTTGGAGCTGGAAAAGGCATGCAAAGAGGAATTAGTTTGGTTAAAGAACACAATGAAACTTCAGATAAAGGCATTAGGGGGATTTCCACAGACATTTTACCTGTTTAAGAAGTTTATAAATTAACTTGTCCAATGTGAACAGAACATATGACTGAGTTCCAATGGTAGCCCGGCAGTCATCCTCAAATTTTGTATTGTCAGACGTACCATCAAGTAGATTGTATAGTGCAGTCATGAATCTAAACCAAAAAAATAAACTTCCAATTAGATGCAACAATAATTTCCGTTTATTTCTACATTAAGTTCGATCTACAACTTAGAACTTTTTTGCCAGGCAGATGTCAAACCCAAGACCACCTGGCATAGGTATCAATTGAACTTGTATCATTTGAAGCTTTCCACTTTCTTTCAGCAGTTGACGAATTCACTTTTGCTGAGTGTATCCTTTCATATAATGTCTGCCAAAATTAAGGTAAAATATATTTATAAAAAATATTTTAAAAAAACTAATCTAATACTAACATACTATGTTGTCATATAATGGATGCTAATATAACGCACTAACCTGGTGAAGCCTAAAAAGCACATAGAAAGAATCATTTCCGTAAAATACAAGAGAATCCCTTTTTTTGTCATGTAATGTTGGGAGGACATGTTTTGCAAGAGGTTTAACACTAAGTAGAAAACGTTCTGAAAGTGGTAATGACATTCCATCTCCCTCAACATCAGGGGCATTAGCCATCCCTTCAGCCTCGCTTTCACTCTCAGCCTTGGTATCATGTTCATCATTGTCTCCATCCTCGGGCTCTTCATGAGAACATTCCTCGGCATCACCAGACTCACTTCCAGAAACATCACCATTCTCAGAAGCATTTTCACCATCCTCTGATGTCCTCTGCACGCTTTCCTCACCTTTATCATCAGCATCAGCATCATTTTCTCTCCCTGCTTCCCCACTACCTATTTCTTCTTCTCCATGTCTAGTTTGATATGTCTTCCCAACAGCACCATCCTTTGATTTATGCCCAGCCTCTAAAACAGCTTCTCCATAGTTTGCAAAGTTATCCTCTTCGAAATCTCCATTTGGAGATAACTCACCCTCTTCTCTTTCAACCTTTAAGTGTCCCATAGATTCTTCATGATGCAGGTGAGTGCGGCTGGTCTCTGTGAATGCCCAATTTGAACAGATGACAGGTCTTATAGAATCCCCACCCTGCAGCATTTTTCCAAAACCAAGATACCTCATAAGATACTTGTTGCAATAATATACCATACTGCCACAAGCATCCAAAAGGTACAATTTTACTCATGCAATAATATGAAAGTGAGCACATTGTCCCCTAAAATTAAAATTTGAACAATAAAGTTCAGTTTGAAAATTTTCCCAATTGACATCTAAATCAATACCGCAAAAAGCCACATTGATAAGACGAACAAACTTCAAACTGCACACAAAATCAAGTGTGGCTATTGAAAATAAAAAAATCCCAGAAATTTGCTCTTATTAAATACACACATGGCCCTCTTCTTTTGGCCAATTGCACTCTATTCAAATGCATCGGGACTTTATTTCTCAAATTTATTTTTCAGTGACGAAAGTGTTCACTATACAATTTATTAGGGATGTGTGGTAATATTTACCAGTCCCAAATATCAATGGAAATAAAAGAAATTGGTTATCTCAATTTTGATTCAACAAAGCTATGAATGACTGGCAGAGCCTAGCACAAAATCTTTGCATGTTATGAGGACTATAACCATCCTGTCAGCATACCTCTGAAGAAGGTAACTCTTGCACCCCCTCAACTGCACTATTACCAGGTCTGGAAGGAGTAGAACTAAGCCCTAGCAAGACAAAAGAAATAATTTCAGAAGTACAATGACAGTAGTAAAACGAAGAATTGTGTATTCACCAACTAGATTTAATATGATAGACAGTGAGAGGACAGGAACGACCGAGCAAATGAGTAGTTTGGATTAAATATCAAAAGTTGAAAGTACTTCACCTACCTGATGTCTCTTCAAAATTGCTTTTTCCATTACTTTGCTCCACACCAGTAGTAGCAAGTGATGCATTTGAATTAATTAACCGTTCGTTTGAATTTTCTTGCTTGCTGACTCCAGATAGGTCATCAGCTGTAGAAACGTAAATCTGCACTTTTCCTGCTGCAGCACTATTGCAGGTATCATCCTTGTGCATGCGATCCACATCATGCATACTTTCTTCCTTAATGCCATTATCTCCATTTACTGGCCAAGCCCTATAAGAACTTGATCTTTCAGGTGGAATACTTTCTTCTACCTTCTTGGCATGATTTGAAATTTTGGAACTCATGATAGCAAGAGGACTGCTATCACTATCCCCAGCACAAGCAGTACCGCTTTTGCCAGCACGAACCTTCTTCTTGACAACATCTTCAGTGTCCTCTGCACCCCTAGGCCGAGAAGGAACACCAAGAATGGGTTCCAGAAAGGTCGTCCATACCTTCATCACTTTATCCAACTGTTCAGTTGTACAAACTTCTCCACATGAATATTTAATTAGCTGATAGAGATCTTCATGGATGCTAGGGTCAGGGTACTCAAATTCCATATTTGGAATGATGGGCCGTCTATTTCCAGCAGCAATAGCAAGGAGAACATTGTCTTCTTTTCTCTTGTTCTCACTTATTTCTTTAACCTCCGCCAATAGTGCTGAAAGGAGAAAATTGCAACAAAACATCAAAGGCAAAGAACATATGAGACATTGAAGTTGTGTGAAAATTCGATGAGTTTTGTATACAAGTATATTTTGTGTATCTATAAATATAAGGCTCATATATTTCATTGAATTTGAGTGGTTTAGTTACCAACAGGGGTACTATTTTCAACAACAGAAGCAACAATTTAAAAGGCCAAAAGACCCGAAACCAGAACTCTTACAAGAGTAGGAAAGTGTAACCATTTTTGTTAACATTGTCACACTTTTCCTGTTTAACATGGCACAAGAGATAACAAAGTAGTGTTCAGCATGAAATAGATGAAAGAGCTAGGACACAATATCTTGGTAAACCTTATATGCAAACAAAGCTATTTGGGTTATTTTCAATAAATTTACTTACCTTTTGTGCTCAAGCTCTTTGTGTCCTGTTGCTTGAAATAGAAGCTACGATGATCAAGTGATTTGTGATGGTTCTTTGCATATATTTCAGCCCAAACTTTATTGAAATCAGAGCGACACCTTGCCCACTCTTCCTGTTTGTGTTTCAGGCGGGTCAATATAACAGGCAAAGCAAGGGGAGCATTCTTCCTTAACACGTCCATCACATCAAGCCCATGGTCGCCATATAAGCGCTCAATGCACCTCAGATTCAGAGCTGAAAAACAGCATGGAACAGAATTTAATGAAATGAAGTAAAAAATCCCATAAAGAAGACCTTGTGTCATAGGAATGATCATATAATTCTAAAGCAGCAAAAACCATGTTACCTGTGATGTGTTCTTCAACACAAACTGGACCGTCTGTTTTGATTGCATTGTAATTAATCTTGCCTAGGAGTTCTTCAACACGCTTGGTTGTTACATTTACAGATTCTAACAACATGTCCAGCTCAAATCTAACAAATTGGCAAAACATTACCAGCTTCCAAAATTAGCTATAACAAAACTGAAAGTCCTTCATGTTTCAGTTATTCTTTTTCAGATTGGAAACAATTAAAGGATCAATGAGGCAAAATCGAGAAAACAACAATACAAAAAAATCATATCTTATATTTTCTACAGAATGCAATATTAAAAAAATTACAAATCAAGAAGACGAGATTACAGAAAATCATGCCCTAATATTTCTCTACAGAAATGCAACATTTAAAAAAAATGGCATGGGCTCACAAGCGTATCATATAATAAAGCAGGAAACAATAAGTTCAGCCAAATCATATGGTACCAACAAAATGAACGCAGCAACTAAAATCTCCGGCAATTTCTAACCTGTCATCTTCACAGCGGAAGAGACTTTCTTCGTACTGGTTTTTCCGCATGTGTTTAAAAGAATAGTCCTCACTTCCTGAAGTGACAGATACCCAGTGATCATTTAATACTTTATCCCCAATATCTGTTCGGTGGCTCACAGAGGGCATTGGATACTGCCTCAAACAAACATAATAGCATGGATAAGAATCATCATGGGAACATCTTCAAGGAAATTTATAAAGAAATAGTACAAGAAGGACTTACATTCTTAGGCAGAAGTCGGTAGCTAGAAGTGCACTGTTCACAGTTAGAGAGATCGAGTTCATTTATAGGCTTTCCAAAGTACTCTTTGCTGGATAATAGAGACATATTGTGACTGGCTTCTTTATTTCCAAAGCCAGGGCTTTTCTCCATTCTATCCCTTTCTCGGTTTTCACGGTCTTTAGCTTTAATTCCATCATCTCTATCACAATCACCATCTCCCTCTCTATCATCTGGCTTCACTGATCTGGGTAAATATCCTTCATTCCACAAAGACTCTGATGAATTCAAATTTAATAAACAGTTTATACGACCAAAAGAGAGAGAGAGAAGGAAAAAAGTCCAAATAGTATGAATTTCAAAATGCTTCTAAAAAAATATAATCCTTGCATAACAGAGAGCATTCATTGTGCACCAGCGCAGAACTCTATAGAGAAACATCTAGCTTTGTAGAGAAAAGAGGGAACAAATCATTTACGTACTTTTACTCATGACACCAGCAAGGAACCCATCTGCAGGACAGCACTTAGTTAGAAACTAGGCTTTAGACAGTATCCAGATCAAGAAGAATATAGAATCAGACAATTACCATTCTTCTCACAATGTGACAAAAAGTCATTGAAACCAATCATTAGTTCTGGATGTTTTCCAAGTAAATCACCCACCTGAACAATGTAAGACACCAGAAATTAGAAATCAGATTCGGGTACATGTTTCTTGACCAATAAGTAGAAGTGTAGAGCTTTAGTTCAGTCAAATATCATATAAAGTTTTAAAACAAACCTATAGTGTTTGAGGCAAAGATGGTTGATCAAATATGATTAAGATCAAGAACAAAAACAATGCAACATTGCCAAACAAACAAACAACATCAATCCTATATTGTAATTATCAGAATGACGTTTCAGGTAGATCACTTTCTGACATTAGATATGGGTTCTACCCTGGACCAGCCTAGAAATTTCCAGTAAAATCCAAGACTTTGGTGTCTCAACAACCCAAAAAAACCCCAAAAAATCATTGGTATCCACAACTGCCTTGTATAATTTTTTTAGTAAGAACAACTGCCTTGAATCATGACCTCATTTGAAACAACTACTTATATAAGATCAAACTTTATAACAAAATAGATCATGAATACTGTCTACTTTCATTTTCTGTAGATAAACGATGACACTCACATGTAGTGAAACTTATAAATTATTGCTGAAAAAATCTTTAAAAAAAAACATTAAGTAATCTACTCATGACATACCAAAATTTGCAATTCTGTTCGTGATATAATTTCCTTGCTATAGATATGCAAGCACTTCAAAAATTCCTGGTAGTCATCAGTATTTTTTAACTTCTCCTTCACATTCTCACAAAATGCAAACTCCTGGCTGTAGATAACTGCTATAAGGAAAAATAGAAGCTTGTAATAAAGTGATTTTACAGTGTTAATGGAAAGATAAATACATCTGAAGCATATATCTCAGATTATACAACCAAGAACAGAACCGGTTTTTTGTTGACAAGACAAGATATTAACTTGAGAAATATTTTCAAATTTTTAAACTGCAAGGAGCATTGATAAGCAGGAAAAAAAACAAGTTTACAGAAAACTAAAATACAATGTGACAATTCTGATTTAAAATGGAAAAATAAATTTGAAAGAAATACATAACATATAAACGAAATGTAAGTGTCTTTCTTTTTTATTTCAATATAGTGGCAGTTGAGATTATGAAATTCTAAAAGGTAAGCTTAAGTGCTCACTTTTTGCAGAATTATTTTCATCATAAGAGGATGAAATGGGATGCATTCCAAAGTGTTCATCTCCATCTCCACTTGGATGTGATTGATCTGCCGCTGAGTCTTCAGCTCCAAGAGTAGACTTTCTTTTGTGGGGATAACGTGACATGTTCGGGTCCCTATTGCTAATATGCTCAAAATCTTTATCGTCCCTATTGCTAATATGCTCAAAATCTTTGTCATCACCGTCATGGTTCCACTCTCTTCTTTCGCTGTCTTCTCTCCTATCTTTTTCCTTCTCACCACGCCTCCTCTGATCTTTGTCTGCTCTCATCAGAGCTCTATCATGATCTGTATCAGGACGGTCAACACTGATGTCATGATCAGCATTTGAAGTTGTAGCCCTTTCTTTCTGTCAGCATTAGAAAACCTAAGGTTAGCTCAATAATCAATATCAGACACAGATCCAGGCAATGAAGTGGGAAAACATAAGAACCTTATCAACATATACGTGCAGCATCGAGGGCATGGAAGTACCCCTATCACGGAGCATTGAATTCCTGCCAGATGCAAAATAAGTAGAAGCAGTCCCTGAGGAGTCTGGTAGAAAATGAGTAAACTCCACAAGTAGGTCTGAGTGATCTTGGAAGAGCACTGCAACCTGCAAAATGTCCAAGACATCCAAATCATATGGGGAAATATCAAACCAAAATAAGCAGGATCAACAATTGAATTAACTTCAAACTTCAAAGCATGTTAAGGAGGGGACGAAGAAATGCTAGAAAATGCACCTCCTTGTAAACTTCCCCAATGGACTTGTTTTCCTTCCTGTACATGTTTAAAATGTCTAAAAACGATTTATAAGCATGATCATCACCTTGAAACCTTGTCTGCACAGAAAATTTCCATTAGACTATGATACTCCAAAAAAACCTGTCAACTAAAGCTAGTCTATTAAATGATAGGCATACCTTAATTTTGTTTACAAAATTAATAGCCTCTTCAAATTCAACTGGCTTCTTTTGTAGTGGTTGATCATCCTCGGGGGGTAGGGTAATCTCATATCCCTTCGGCAAGAAGGTATTAAAACCCAGTATTAAGTCTTGATGACCTTTGAATAATCCCTTCACCCTCTCTATCACACCCACAGTGTCGATTCTATACAGTCAATGTAGTACAAAAGTATCAATAACAAGCTCTTTAAATCAAATCACAAATCTCCACCCTAAACCAACACTTAATGCATGTTAGATCAAACCTTTGGGCCTTAAAATCTTTCATTACTTCAAGAAATACATTATATTTCTCCTTTTTGTCTTGGAAAATGTCCTTCACAGCCTTTAGATATGATAGGGCATCATTTGTTGTAAGTTTTTGGGCGCCGCCTCCTCCCATCATCTGGGCTTTCCCAGAGCTACATTGCCAAAATGAAAAGGTACATAAACAACAAATCAATTCACCAATTGCAAAATCCTAACAGATGATACATAATCCATAACTATTGCCTGAACATAACTGAAACATAATTAAACCTTATAATAAGAGAGAAAAAGCTGTAATATGTGCCTGCAGTCAACACCTATCTATATTTCTGACGAAGTAACGAAAATCTGATCTTTTCACGGCAGGCATATCAAAAGAGAAAACTTACGGAGCCTTACTCGCATGCTTAATATATGGTGCATAAGAAACTAGAATTAACAAAGGAAAACATATAAAATTCTAAAAATAAAACCAATAATCAAGCACAGACACAAGACAACATGAACAAAATCAAAAACAGAAAAAAAAAATTACAAGAAAAAATATTGAACTTACGATTCTCCTCGAGAAGAGAGAATAGGCCGCTTGAGTTGAGAGCCCATGTAAACGTCTTCTCTAGACCTTTTCATCTTCAAAACAAACTCCTTCTTCTTTAACAACAAATCATTCTTCTAACTCCGATTAGTGGCCAAAATATTTATAAAAAAAAACCTACACAACGAAGTCCACATTCAAAATAAGAGTAACAGCCAAAAAAAAACAGATCTAAAACGCCACACGAAAATTCAAATGCAAAAGAAGCTTTTTTTGAAATACACACCACAAGTAAGAGCTCCAATTTCAAAACCTCTGTACAGATCACCTCTAATGAACAAACTACAGGGAAAACATAAGCAATATTGGAGCGAAAATTACAGAGAGATCGTTGGGTCGTCGAATGACCAGGTCTTCTAAAACAAGCTCCCTTAGGCACCACTTCAGAGCCCAGAAAACTAATGTTATGAAGATGATATGGTTCCCTAACAATATCAAATAGAGAGAATACAATAATAATTGGGAAAATTAAGAAAAACTTTCTTTATATGATTCCTTGTTATTTTTCTGCAGATACAAATAAGAAACAGATGACGATTCAAAGCAAGTCACACTATGGAAAGAGGACTTAGCCGTGTTGAGGCAACGAGGTACTCACTTCGAGTCTTTGACAAATGGTGGGCGCAGTTAAATTATATTTTGGTTTTAGCCCAAGTTATTTTGTTGTTAGTTTGTTCGTAGATAATGACTTGCCCTTTAGAATAACGCAAAGTCCTTATATTTAGCCTAAATTGTTCAACATACGTCGATTCATGTATCAAAATGTACATTCAATGTAGAGTCATTAATTAATAAAAAAAAGTTACGACAATTATTTCTAATTGTATCTAATCATAATCCCTCAATCTATAATAAATACATTGAGTTTCAAAACTCTATATGTAAGTATCGTATAATTAACCTCTCTTATTTGTATGTTTCACTAAAAAACTTTGTTAGAAAAAACCAACCGAATATATTTATTAAATATATTAAAAAATTTACATTATTCTTCATTAAAGATTTCTAAAAATCAAATCGAAAATCAAACCAGATCGGATCAAATAATTTTATAAATCAAACGGTGTAATCCAGTTTTTAATTCCGAATAATATAAACGATTTGATCCAATTAAATATTTTTTGATTTGCTTATATTTCTCCCGATAAAACAACTCAAAATGAGATATATGAGTGTGAATTCCAGTCTTTCATATTACTTCTAAAACGTTGAAGTGGAAAGTGATTTGATAAATAACTTCTCCTCAAACGATTTTTCTAAATATATTTTGTTCACCATCTTCTCGAGTTTGTCATAATAAAAGAATTTGGTAAAAATATACTTAATCTGATATCCTTTGACATATCACTCTTTTATTCTTAGTGATGCAAGCATCATAATCTTCATTCGGCACGGTGGGTTGAAGAAAGTTTCCAAGTATCTATAATTAATATCTAAAATAATATAAGGGCAGCCAAAGATTATTTTGTAGATCGTCCTACTACAACGTTGTTGTCATGCGTGAGAGTGTATCTCATGATATCAAGCATTATGGATAAGATAATTAATGCTTCTCCAACTAATTATAACTTTAATTCTTTTTATCAAAATATACATGTTAAATAAAATTTAGAATACATAACTCTAAAATTTACTACCATTAATTTTTTTCAACAATATTCATATCATATCTTTTGTCATATTATTTTCTTCTTTGCATATTTAATTTTGTCCATTTTCTTTCAAATAGTTTTTACCATTAAAGCATCAATATACTTGGCATGCATTTACAATTTAGAATCATTTGCTCTTATATTGTTGGATTGTCCACATCGATCCATGCTTGAGAATTTACAGCTAAGATAATTTTCATTTTCAACGGTGAATGCATTAATAACTTACAATACTTTGTTGTCTAATAATTTTTTGAAGTTATATTTCTTAGTAAAATAATGTATATTAATTTTTTTTTTTTTTTGCATCATTATACATATTTCTTCCTTAATGGCAGAAAATGATTTAAACCATGCACACCCTTCAAGGGTCTAATATCAAACTCTAACACATTAATATTTACCAAAAAGCTCATCTCATTGTGTTGGGTTAATGCATCAGGGACATACATAAAGAAGCTAAAACTTGCAACTAGTAATTCAAGTTGCATTCAAATAAAGTCGTTGGATAAAATCGAACCATAACATTTATGTTCTCAAAGTGAAAAATGACACTACAAATTTTATACACAATAACATATCAATCATTTAGAGGTGTGAGATGTTTCAAAAGGGATTGGGAACATGACTAGCAATCAAAGATTTAGATAATAAATTTAAAATCATTAAATTTTATTTGTAAATAGATTATTCTTAATCCTTGATGACCTAATTAGTCATAGTAAATATACTTTATGAGCTAAAGAACTTGAGATTCACCATATTTATGATGATAAAAATTTTATCATGTACTTCAAACTATTTTTAACTCAATTAATCTATTGTCAAATTAATTTTGACCAATTAATGCAACATCGTTATAATTTTTATCATAAATTGATCTTTTGGGGATTTTTTTTTTATATATATTCAAATATAAGATTCAACTTCAAACTTAATATATAATATAATCGCACGTTAGTTTTTTTAATGCGTCATTTAATACTCTTATCATATATATATAAAAGATTTCTTCCTTCTTAAAGGAGAAAAGTATAAGCACAAGTAAATTTATCTAATAATATTTTGTTCTTCTAGAACCTTATATTGGACTATGCTTCAAACTATGCTTAGCTGAAAATAATTTATTATTTAAAGGAATAATGCTCATTGTCTTCAAGACACAAATATATTTTCACCATTCTTTTCAAAATCATTTAGTTTTTGGCTCAATTCATTTTGTTCTAATAATAAGTACTTCTAGACAATTAATATAAATAAAAAATAATGAAAATACAATTATATTATTAGAACAATGAAGTATAAATAAGAAACCAAAAGAAAAGATAAATAATTTGACCGTACATAAACCAATTTATTAGATGGAATTCATCAAGATGATAATTTACGGACCATCAAGGTAATCTTTTACATTATATTTCTCTATTAGAGATTGATGATCTAAATGAGATATTGTTTGTTTCAATAACCAAAGTTTCACTTTAAGTGACTTTATATATTTTCCTTCCAAATAAGTACGACCACCGCATCACTTATAATAGTTTGAGTTAAAGTCATGTCCATGGTTATCAACGTTCATTTCAAGAAATGATATAAATAATCCCACAATTTGTTTGGATTGGCACTCTTGTCACGTTGCTAACTTATAATCAATTTTTTTCCTTAAAAAAAAACCTAAACTTAGAAGAAAAGTTTATATTAAAAAAGTTAATATACAAAATTTTCATAGTTGATTTTAATGTTAGACACTACTACAAAACATATATATAATCTCAATTTTTAACCATGACTATAAGTCTATGACCACGGTTATAAGATCCAAGACCTAAATGAAAGAGATCATAGATTGTTATCTATGACCTCGATTATTGAAAGATCGAAGTCATAAAACATGTCTATGGCCTCAGTTATTAAAAGATCGAAGTAATAGGGTATGCATAAATTAAAAAAAATACAATTATTAATTACAATATTAAAAATCATATTATATTAAAATTAAAAGTATAATTACATTTGAGAGTTTATTATACACTAAACCATAATAAAACTTTATTATTACAAATTGACTTTTTACTATTAATTACAAGCATTTATAAATATACTTCAAATCAATACAATCAAGTCCACAACAAATTCAACAGAAGCGTAAAGAAAAGGTAAATACCAAAGACACTGCTACACTAGGGTGATGCACTAGTACTGGTACGTTAGGATGGTGTGGTGGTGCCAGTGCGTTGGGCTGGTGCACTGGTGTGCCTGGTGTGTTAGTACGCTCGGTGCGCCTGGTGTACTGGTGCGCTGGTGTGCCTAATGCTACTGTGCCTTGTGCCTACCATGAAAAAGAAAACAAAAAAACTAAAATAACATGTGTGCATAGATAGCAATCAACCTTTAACATGCCACTTGCTATTAGTATCAATGATTAATTATGCTAACTCAAAATTGAACCAAACAGATGATTGTGTTTTTCTTCTTACTTGAAACCCCACATCCACATATACAGACAGCACAAGTAAT
Source organism: Hippophae rhamnoides (assembly GCA_033030585.1). Classification (NCBI taxonomy): domain Eukaryota; kingdom Viridiplantae; phylum Streptophyta; class Magnoliopsida; order Rosales; family Elaeagnaceae; genus Hippophae; species Hippophae rhamnoides. The sequence continues at coordinate 19,916,179 of CM065438.1, read as the reverse complement.
TTCACAAAATGGATATTTACTAAATCAACAACATTTCTTCCCAACAATACCTTTAAGAATCGATTTTCGTTTTCTTTGGTTGAAAGTAATCATTTTTCATGGAAAATAAAATATCTAACACCACATGTGTGATCATGTGTAGAAAACAAATTATACTTTGCAAATTAGATAGAAGCCACTACTACCTCATTCCCAAGTCCCAAATCAACCACAAGAGTATAATAATCTAAAAACCTCAACAAGACCACAAGGTTTCACTTTTTCATCCAAGCCTCATATAAATTTAAATATACACTTACCAGCTTTCTTTGTAGCTCGGAACAAGATTTCTTCAACTAGATGTTGAGTTGGATCACCTTCGGGTTGCAATTGGGTAAAAAGTTCAACTTTTGAAATAGTTTCTTCATTTGTAAAATATTGATATAATCCATCAGAGGATAATATCAAAAACCTATCTATTGGACGGACGTTATCTGTTGTGGTGAAGAAATGGGAAGCAATTGATGTATGGTGAGGTTCTTATGTAGTCATTATTGAACATCTTCAAGAGTGCATCATTCCATTTAAGTTGTAGAGATACCATATATAAATTAACAGATAGTTTTGTGATAACACACTCTTAAATATTCAATTATCACCAAAATTGTGATCACATCTTTCACATCTTAAAGTTTTATATAAGAAAAGCAAAGTTTTCAATTTTTATATACAACTCCGAAAGTATTAGCAAAAATATATGATTCTTTTACTAGTTAAAAATAAAATTTATAATTAAATTATATTATATAATTAAATTATTTTATTATAAATAATCATATTTATTTATTTATTTTTATTTATCTCATTTTCATTCATTTAGAATAAGTAATTTATCACATTTTAATATTATCTCTACTCGTAACAAAATTAAATAAGATAAAATTAATGAAAATTAAAATATCTTTGACAAAAGATTTATTTTCTCGTAAAAATAAAATATTTAATGAAGATATGTCATCAAATATAAATTTTTATAACTTGGATTATTGAAAATGTGAATTGATTTTTAGTTTTTAATTAATGTGTAGTTGCTGAATGCATATTTTATATATTTCAAATATATATTTTATATTCAAATCCTAATATTCTATAAATTTATTTAATTTTTAAAATAAAAAATTCAATTTTAAAAGTAAGGGAAAACATGTTCATTATTTTCTTTTTACGGGGTTAATTCTTTGTAACAGTAATACAATTTTATTTTTATTATCTAGATTTTTAAAGTGTTATCTTAGTAATACTTTTATTTTAAAAAAAGTACAAATTTTTTATGATTTATCATTTAATTAAGAATTTTTTATATGTACATGTGCGATATTCAAAAAAACATTTTCAAATGATAAATTAATTAAATGATTTTCAAAAGATATTTTGAAATAATCAATTAATTGATTATCGAACAATGTCCTTATATTGCACGTGAAATGCTATATATATGAAAAATATTTAATTAAAAGAAAATTTTTACCAAATTAGTACCTTTTTTTAAATGGGTTTCTACTAAGATACCACATCAAAAATCTAGATTAAAAAAATACCAAAGGTAAAATTATGGTACTATTAAAGTAATGAATCCCTTTTTACATAATCTAAAAATTAGGTGACAATTTGTGTTGCAACTCGATTGTTTAAACCAAACATGAATCGAAAAACACGAGTCGAACACAAATCGAATTAAATTTGGATCCAATTTGGGTCGGTCCGAATAACACGAAAAAACTAAAGCTAAGTTAGGATTGGTTTAAGGCCAACTTGATAACACAAAAATAAAATTATAATGATTGTTATATACTATTGGTATTATTTTTTCTATATGATGAGTTTGCTAGTTTATGTCATGAAAAATTTAATGTATTTCTCTTATTATTTTTATTGTACATTTTTACGTCTTCATAAATTGATTATTCATTTATTAAAAGAATTATACAATATTTAATTAGCAACGAGTGTGACTAGTTATATGAGTATTTTTGAATTTCATTTAAGAATGATATTTGTTATAGTTTATTTTGAATTCATAAATTATTTATATAAAGTATTTCTGATGAGTGTATTAATTTGTTCACAGGTCTATCAAATTAGCTTATAATTTTACTATCTTTAGCTACTTTTGCAAACATATTATGTTACCATTAATCGCAGTCTAAAATATTCATTTATTTTAATTTTAGATAGTGATTTCTTGAATTGTTTTGTAATATATTTATGATTTTGTAACTTTTTACTTTTTAGTTTTGTAAAACTTGTATTGAAATTTTTATTTTTATGTTTAACGTTATCAAAATGCATTAAATTTGGTTCAAATGTTTTATTTTTTTAATTTAATTAAAAATTATAAGAAAATTTATAATATTTTAAGTTAATGTTACGTTAAATAAGGTAAAACAAATCAATTAATACATATTATTAAACATTTGGGCACAAGTTTGAATTTTTTGGTTTGGGTTAAGATTGACAATTTATAACATGAAATAAATTTGATTTATGTTTGGGTTAAACCAATTTCAAATATGCTAATTTGGGTCAGTTGAAACTAACTTAGTTTGCACAATTTAACACCTCTATATGATATATATCACTTTTAAAAAAATTATTCTGTCACTTTTAACAGTTTAAAAAATCAAAAATTTTATTTCTATTAAGAGCATTGTCGATACTAATTTTTTTCGATACCAGATATGACTGCTGTTCATGGAATCTACAAGATGAATAAACTGTTTGGACCTTGGACCATCTTGTAGGGGTGGTGTTTAACCTTTCGATGTTTAAATCAATAAATGTAAGATGAAGAATAAATGAGATATATAGTCTCTCTCAAATAATTATATGTAATAAAATATTTAACTGTAATTCTCTATTATGAGATCAAGTGATATTTCAATATCATAATAGTTGTGTGCATTTGTGAATCTACATAGAGGAAAGAATATTTATGTAATAGCTATATCCTGTATGAATAAAATTGAGTTTAAAATATTCTAACGTTGAGTATATTACCAGGATAAGGAGATACTAACTCTTTAAAAACTCATCCTTAACTTACAAGCAACAAAAATAATCAAATAGTATTAAGAAATTAATCACAAAACAAATATATTAATTTAAAATAATAGAATTAGTAATCAGAAAGCTATAGGCATGCTATATAGAAAGAAAAGAAAGCATGCAATAACATATAACAAAAATATTTCTAATCAAACTCTAAATCTTAGTATGTAGGTACATACACAATACACTCATATTATACTAGCACAATAGTAGATTATACATAACAACAGATGTAACGAGGTAAATTTACATAGAACTCTTATCTATGTGGTAAAATCATTGGGTTGCTTATGGCAACCACTCGTTAGCAAACAATATACTAAATAATAAATAGATACAACTTGACAAAAGTATAATCTATTAGTTGGGACCACACTATCCTAACTGCCTAGAAAAAGTTCCACTTTGTTGAGCATTGATGGTCGTGGTTAGTATCCCAATTTGCACTTCAAGATTTTTCATGGTGGCTTCCATATTGCTACAATGAGTCTCAATGTTATTCAGCCATGAATCATTCTTTTTAAACTTGCTTTGGTCTCCTCAAAAAAGGAAACCATGGCATCCTCAAATGACATATTCTTCTCCCTTGGTTGACTATCAAACCTTGGAGGAGGTTGCAACACATTCTTTATGTTTCCATAAGAAAAATTCTCATGATTTTGAAGCCTTAAATGGTAGTAATTTTACATAGGATTTCCACGATAGTTGTAGTTTCGATTGTTGATATATTGAACTTATTCTTTACTTGCTTCATTCATTGGAACTGTCAAACTTAAATTTGTAACATATTCTACACTATGTGGTATTCTTTGGGTTGTTAAGGTAGAAATATAATGAGATAGAGAAGCTACTTGAGTTGAAAGGGCAGCAAACGACTCTAATTTATGAATCTCGGCAACTTTTTTAGCCATATATATTTCAGTTGGCCATTGATAGTTGTTTTAGGCCATTTCTTCCAAAAGAGAAGTAGCATCTCCAGTTATATTTGACATCAAAGTTCCACTAGAAGCAGCATCAACTATAGTTCTAGCTTGCCCATTACATTATAAAACATCTGAACTTGCAACCAATCTGAAAATCTATGTTGAAGGCAACGCCGAATCATATATTTATACCTTTTCTATGCTTCATAGAGTGTCTCAAAATCATTTTGTCTGAATTTACCAATCTCACTCCTGAGTTGGGTTATTTTTTCAAGTGGAAAGAATTTAGCAAGAAACATTTCTGCCATGTCCTACCAACTAGTGATGTTTCTCGACTGTAGAGATTGTAGCTAACCTCTAGCATTGTCCCTCAATTAAAAATGAAACAATCTCAATCTAATGGTGTCTTCAGTAACACCGTTCATCTTTACAGTGTCACAAATCTCCAAAAACATCGCCAAATGAATATTAGGATCATCAAATGGCGATTTGCTAAATTGGGCTTGTTGTACCATGCTAATCAATGCCGGTTTGAGCTCAAAATTATTGGCATTAATGGTCTGGCATCTTACACCTGAGTAATTGTCATTCACAATTGGCCTTACATGATCCTTCAAGGTGTGTGGTAGTGCATTCTATTCTCCTTCAGCCATAGTTAGTACTTTCTTCTTTCTTCAAGATCTAAAGGTTCTTCAATCTTCAGATCAAAAGGGATAATGTTTCGAGTTCTAGTATGGTGCATCCAATGTCAAAAACACACCTAGAAAAAAATAAAAATTCTACAAAAGAAAACATATGTAATGCATAATCACGCACCTTGAAGGATTATACAATACAAAAGAAAACATATGTCATGCATTCCAATGACACAAACCAATCTATCAACTACAAATGATAAACATGCAATAAAACACTACAATAGGGATGCAAGTAAATAGATAGAAAGACACGTAAACTAAGAGATTATAAATAATGCATGCAACAAGTAATGCTAATAATCTTATTTATGCACTGTTTATACAAAGTGATGTAAATAAAAATGGAGCATCACAAGAACACAATAGTATAATATAAACTTATAAGTAGAACAAACAAAAAGATGTCAAACATATAGGAATCCCCTATAACCATGCAAATAAAACACACCTCTCCCCTTAAAAGTATGCATGTGAAGCAATAAATATGGTATACATCATATTCTTAAAACTCCTCCTAAACAGAAGCATCTACACAATGTAGAAAAATAGGTAATATAGAAAGAGGGAAACAAACTAAGCATGTTCAAAGAACTAGAGGGTCATTTAAAATTAACCAATGCATTCAACATAAATATCCATATGGCCATAAATCCATGATATATTCATGTAAAGGTATGACTAAATATTCAATAACATGCTCTGAGTGTGTTATGCCAAATTTGTTTACTCTATGTGCCATCAAGATAATCTCATATGAACCAACTAGTTAGAAATATAAACTCAAATTGTACCAAACTTTATATGTCCATAATTAGTCTCTCTCTCCACTAATTTAAGTGCAAACTTTAAAGAAATCAATAGGTCTTTTAAAGTTTGTAATGAAAGGCCAAATATTGGGTAGAATATAAAAGATATTTAAGTTAAGACACACCTTTAGGCAACCAAACTTTCACATTAAGCATAGAGCTAATACTTTAAACTTAGGATCTTTTCCTTGCACTTCTAAAATTTGAAACACATAAATTTCCCAAATAGGGGATCTTTTTCAATTGTGATTTAACATTTATTTAATGAGCTTTCTCCTTTTTCTTCTTCTTTTATTTCTCATTTTTTATTTTATTTTCTTTTCATTTCAATATATATTCTTTAATCTCACAAGTAACATAGACAATCCTAAAGCAAATAAGTTCAACAAGTCAAAGTTAAAACTCAACAAAAGGAGTATCAAATAAATGGAATTTAATATTTGAGCTAGGCAAGTAGGTCTAAAGAAATGAATGACTAACACAATGACTCAAAGAAGGGAGACTAAGGACAAGAAAATGTTAGTGGCAAAACAATTCAAGGATGACCTAAATCATCTTTGTAACTAAATGGCACTTAGGATTTCGTCTCGAGAGACTCTAAAAGTGGATTCTAAAGCTTGTTAAAGGAATATGTATCATAAAAGCAATAGATCTACACTAGATTCTCAAAATAAATATACAAACTCACTAAGTTATAACATATGCAAGAAAAAGTAGATTTAAAAAAATACAAAAATTTAGCCATACAAATACTCAATAAATACACATGTCAAAATAATCGCATTTCAATCCAAGTTGAATGCATGCCACTTGTATATCAACAATGGTCCCCAATTAGTTCATTTTACATGCATAAAGGATAACAAGATAGAAGAACGTGCTGAAGTATCCTAGGAAGAGAGTGCATGAGAGAAGGAGAGAAAAATAGTGTCAAAAAGACAAATACAATAAACAAACAAGATAAAAATGATGGCCTCAAAGAAGATCATAGGCCAAAAGGAAAATGATTCATGTCAAGAGAAATTATCTATAAAAACTCTATAGTGTTGCCTCCAAAGAGAGAAAAAGCAACAAACTGCACACAATTGCCTAAAAAGAAATCATTGGCAACACTCATATCATCAAAAGGTAAGAGAAGGAAAGAAGCTAAATAACTAATAAGCAATATAAGTAACACCCTCAAGAGAGATAATAAACATGGGTTATTACAAAAACATCTAAGCATGTGACAAAGGCTGAGGTTCCAACACAAAAACAAGAGACATGCACAGGGTTAAAACACTAGGTAAATGCATGTAAGTCAAGAGTCCTAAATATAGGTAAATAATCTATATGACATATAAATACACATAGAAAACCCAAACAAGAACAATACAAATAAATACTCATTTACTCAAAATTTTAATATACCTCTGAATATTCCAAACAGACATATAAAGCACAAGAGAAGGAAGTATAGGCAAAAGATGAACAATAATCAATAGACGACAAACACAGAACTAACATCCAACATACTAGGTATAAGATAGAATAACCTAGTAAACTAGGAGAGATACATTCTATATGGCATGACATACAAATGAAAAGATTGTAAGAAGAAAGATCTTAATAATTTGACACTACATACCAACAAACATGTGACATGATGCTTATGCAAATAGCCACAGAAAAAGTAAGCAATAAGCAAGGAAAACACACAAAAAAATATGTCAATAAATATAATGAGAGAATACTAGTAAAGGATCAAATAATCTAGCATAGAAACAAGTAAAGTAATTAGCATACTATCCACAAAAAAGAAGCAAAGAGAGAGAAATAGATATGCATGAACAAGTAAACATGGAATATGTAGGCAAAAAAAGTTCATAGAGATAAATAACTATAAAGAACAATAACAACCCATACCATTGGTGACTCAGGGCATAAACATACAAGGTGTGTGTACATATAGATAGAGCTCTAGGATCGAGTACCTAGGCTGTTCAACATAAACAAAAGTGACATGTTCTTATACTAATTGAAGAATCTCATACGTAGGAAAAATTACACAAAGGTCAATTATTCTTTCGACTAAAATAGGTAATTGGGAACTAAATGAGGAATGAAGATGCCACCCATGAATCTTATTGCAAGATCTATATCATTTCAGCCAAGTCAGCCTCACAAATGTGAACTAAGCAACTTACACAATAGAAATATAAAACAACATATTCAATCCAACACACAACTAAAACATTCAATATATATCAAAATAACAATATGTAGTAAATACATTAGAGACAGTGTGCCTCATAGGCTCCTGTCCAAACTAGCAACATACATATGTATGGCAAACAATTAATAGCATATAAGACAAGAATACATGGTAAACAATAGATGATTTTTAATCACTTCAAGACATCATATAAGGTAACATAATCAATAAATGATAATTTTACTCTCACAATATGTGATCAATCTAAACAAAGCAAACCAAATAAAGAGTGACACTTGGGACACAACTAGGGTAAGGAGATATAAACTCCTTCGAGACTCACGTTAAACTCACATACACATAATAAACATAAGTAAGATAAATTAATCAAGAAGCAGGCAAATTAATTTACTATAGTATAAGATATGATTATAAAGCTATAGGCATACTACAAAGAATGAAAAGAAAGCATGCGACAATATATAAAAAAAATAAGCTTTCTAACTAGAATATACATATAATATGTTGGAAGTTATACGAAAGAAATTCATATTATACTAACATATATATTAAACAAACATAATAACATTGAAGGAGTTCAAGACCTGATACACAATTAGGTTAAGACCAATACTCCACTTAACATGCATACTACGAAAACCAACCTTGTGGTGTGTGTAAAGTGTTTGTTATTATGTGCGTGTGTGTATTACTAATATACAGTAACTAATATTATATAGAGAAAGATAAATACATTAAATAAAATAAATCAAACATCGTGTTTTGTACACGTGAACCCAACATATAAACATAAGTGTAATGAGACTTACGTTGTGAATAAGTGAATAATCAATATATGAAAATGAAAAAAGTTACAATAAAAATAATAAGTAAAATGTAGCAAGTTTTTCACGACATGAATTAGCTAACTTAACATATAAAAAATTATAGTAATTATATATAATAATAATAATAATAATAATTTTTTATTTTTGTATTATTTGATTGACCCTAACCTAACTCTAGCATAACCCTAATTTTTTGTGTTATTTGGGCTTGCCCAAATTGGGCCCAAAATTAATTCATTTGTGTTCATTTCATGTTTTTCGATTTGTACAAACTATAAATTGCCACCCCCTTTAACTATATGGGTATATCAATCCTTAAATTTATTATATATATAATAATATGTATAATAAGTGAGGATTCATGAGTTCTTCATGGTCACCTCCACTTTTTTATAACTTTTGTTTTTAATTTAACTTCTTCTTTTTTAATTTTATCTCATATTATTTTTTAATAAAAAAAATGTGTATATATCTCTCAAATCCTTTTACTTCATTATCTATATATATCTCTAAAATCCTTTTACTTCATTATCTATCTATATATATATTTAGAGACATTTTAATTTAAATTAAATTTAAATAAATCTTCATTTAAATTTGTGAGTCTTTAGATATGCTTCTACATTTTTTGTATCTTCGTTATCTTCAAATATGTAATAAAATTTAAATAATAATAATGAAATCTAAATTCAATAAAAAATAAATAAAATTAGACTAAAGTTAAAGTTTAGAAATGATAAATTATATTAAATTATGCAAGTCATCACATACAACAATTTATATGTTATAGTTTAATTAGCCTCTTGTTAGTAAATAGTTCATAATTATTTTATCATTTTATATTTTTAACTTTATATTCGATCAATAAATAACATTTAATACATATACAATTTGATGCATAAAATACTACTCTTATTTTAATGTTTATTGCAAAAGTATTTTATCCAATATAGTGTAGAGAACTTGTGCATTTTAGTTTGTGTGAGAAAACACAAGTGTGCCCGAGATGTGTATGCAAGTTTTGTGTAGTCGAGAGATCACACAAGTGCATGAAATGTGTTCTATATGTTTTGAGATTTTGTGGTTAGAGTGTACTATGATTAGCAACACTTTTGTAACCATTTGTGTGGTGATAATACTAAAGAGATTCACTCTTGGATGGGAGCCATAAACGTATGCACAATTATCCAAACTAGATAAATTTTAGTTATTTAATTATATAATTTTATTTGTGTGAGTTGTTTGTGTTTATTATTTGTGATATGATTTGTTTAACTTGGGTTCTGTTTTTTCAATTGCATTCTGCTACGAAGTTGTTTATTTGGTAACCATATCACTACAAAGAGTCCCAATGGTAAGCCTAAATTTTAAAAGAATTACACACATCAATTGATAATAGTAAGTCTTAAGTACGAAGGCTCTGAACTAAGTTAAAAATTGGAACTATTGACAAGAACTATGTTTTTTTTTTCATTTTGATCACTTTTTCAAACTAAAAAAAACTCATCTAAAACTCTACTTTATCTCAATGAAATAATATAATGATCAAAACATCTGTTACGTATAGAATTTTTCAGAGGTTAGGGAAGAAGAAGACAGAGGTAAAGAGAAGCTATTTTCATATATTTTCTCATATCCTTCCCCTTAATTCTTTAGCCATATATATAGTATTACATGAGGCTAATTAATTATGACATTATCTAACAGAATCAATGGTTCCCATGCTCATGTCCCATGCCAGCATTCCTTGCCGTTTGTGGTCTTTTCTCTTACTTGTGGTTCTACGCCCACCTGTTCTCACGAGTGTTGCGTTGCACTTTGTGCTATTGGGATCTTCTTCTATGCCTTATGCACCATGTGTGCTATGCCAAGCAGCCCGAGCGTATTTGCTCATAACGTTTCATCCCCCTTTTAGAATCCTTGTCCTCAAGGATGAAGTTGAGATTTGATTGGGTAAGATTACATCACATGCTTTGAGATAGAAGCAAAAAGTAATCCTGAATTGACCTTGGGACATGCCCATATCTCCCAGAAAAATTGGTTGATGTTAAGGTCACGCCCATCTGTTACTATTCTCTACTCGTTATTATGTCTTGATGTTATTGACATGTTGATCATGCCATTGAACCTTTTTTCTTTGGTGTGTACATGACTATAATTATTGACAACTCTATACTCATTGAGGTATTGTGGTACTGAGAAGCCCTTAAAATAGAGAACCACAAGGTAAACCTTGTCCTGAAGATGTTTAGATTGCTAAATTGAAGAGTGCTACGCCTTGCTGAGCCAACATAGACAAGGAAAAAACAATACAAAGTTGTAGCAAATGAAGCAACCATCATTGCAAAAACTTCACCAGTATCAAAACTAGGGGATTCCTATTGAAATGGAAATGGAACTCTTATCCATGAAGATCTACTAACAATGCTAGGATGATCAGTGCTACAACTTATTTGAGTTTAATGTCCTGTATTCTTCTAAGTCCCTCCCATAGTGAGAAATTATGCATAAGTCCACACAATTGCCACATAAATTATATCAATAGATCGATCAAACACCTGCCTTTCCCTACCAGCCAAATGAGGCCTATATTGTAAGAATACCACTCTAAGGATGAGTTATGGTAGCCTAATCTCCACACATTTAGCCAACTCCGGCAATCCAAACTCGTATAGCCCAAAGCCTGACAAAGCCACCAATGGAAATATAGGAAATGGACTCAATAGCCTGGCCATGTTATGTCAAAGATTACTGAAACCAAGAATAATCTGGAGAATGGAGGCGATAATGAGGGTACCTTATGTTCCATGCATTATCCTCTCAATTTTCCTTGTATCTATCAGCCAATACAATTGAAATGGTTGTTGGAATATAGGCATAAAAGGCTCTAATAACTACAGGCAAATAAGTCCCAAACAATGTTTGATACAACATGTTAATTCCAGCAACAAAAAGCATTGTTTGAATTCCCTTTACTTTTTCCTCACTCTCAAGCTTAAGTTCACTTGATGGTATCGCATCTAAAACACCCATAATCACTTCACATTCATGCATGATCTTCAACCCTTATTTCTCAATAGTTTGCCCAGCAACCATTGACACCACTTTCACCCCTAAATAAAGAGCGGATTTCAAAGCCTCAACCTTAATCTGTTGAGCAAGTCCACAGGTAGGAGTCAATACAATAGCATAAGGCCTTTCGGCCTTATTATCTTCACAATTAGGAGGCAATTTAGGATTGTCAGTCAGCATAGGAATTTTATAAACAACAACCTTACCTGAACCAATCTTAGCAACACCAATAACTTCTTATTGTCGAAGGCCAAGAGGAATAGCTGCCATCTGAATTGGAAAAAAGTTCTTATAACTAGCCCTCTCAATCGCTTTTAAAAGCTCATCATTCAAATTACTCTCAACCCTATTTGCAATACTTCCATAAGTAGAGTTACAACCATAATGAATCAGAAAAATCCCAACTGATTCGTGTGTATAACTTTAGTTAGGAGAGTCCATAAAACTACTTTCCCTTGATACTTTATTTTCTCAAGAAACCCAATTGGAAACAGGTTCTTAAAATGGTCCTGAAGTGACCAACTAAAAATGATTTCCTTCTCAAGCATTCCCTCATCCACTGCCTTGAGTTCACCATTAGGGACAAATGCAGTTATTTTGCAAACTAGTTGAGTTTTTACACCATTGATCTTCTTCAAATAGAGTAGATACCTTTGAAGATGGCTGGCAATATTTTCTATGGTTAGTCCTTTTATGTCCATTTAGTCAAGAACCTTTATAGGAACACCCTTCTCAAAGCCCAAATGACTTATAGCTGCAACAAATCTTTTTCCAATTATTTCTAGCATTTTCTTTCCAGGTTTAATGGGATTGTCAACAAGACCTTCCTCTGTTGTGGTTTGGGCATACATAGGTTGGGTTGGGGAAGTAACCAATGTCATAATGCTGGTAACTCGGCGTGCATGTGTCATGGGATATTGTAAACTAGCATTAGAATAATTGCCATAATCAAACTGTTTCACCATTTTCCCATCACATTGTTTCATTTTTTTAGCTTATACTTGAATCCCATAAGGTTTAACTGTAGCTTTGGTGATAATCTGTGTAGCCCATGGCAGTTTTGATTTATGTACTTGAATTCTCTCAACCTCTAATTCTGGATTTGTGGCTAAGCTGAGAAGCTCCAGAGTGACTTTCTCAACAATGTGTATGGGTACCCATTCAATTAAGGTAGAATGGCTTATCAAGGCTAAGAGGGTATCAATGGCAAAGCTAAAAAATGTTCGAAGGAGCTGAAAAATTAGGTTTTAAGTGTTCTTCTTCTAGATAATCTTCAGTACTCATAAGAGCCCCCTTCAAGTGCTTCCCACACCATGAATTTGCTTCGATACTAAGGGTAAGAAATTGAGACTGTTTGATAGCAATATTAGGCTCCACTTTCTTTGATAACATGGAATGGAACCCTTGTAAGGAAATTTTCCATTCCTCTAACCGACACAGAATTACCATCCATAGGTTACAAGAAACTTGCTTCTTTTCCACTATTTCTTCAAACACCTTACGCACGTAAGCTGTACATCCCCACTTCTTATACCATTTTTCTAAGTTATTGGTCTTAGGAACAGAATAGGACTCATACACAACTCTTACATTATTGGTATGAATTCGAATTTCTAACCTCACGTTTTGAAGATTCATCACTATTTTCAAAGTAGCTAAGGAAACCCCTTTCGTGACTGAACAGATTGTTGGTACAATAGAAACTTAGTGGGAGTTTATGTTTGATGATATTCATCATTTCCCTCATTTTCTTGAAGCACGACATAGTCTTTATCTTCTTCTTCGTTTTCTTCATGTTCAAAGTGAGTTGATTTGGGAAAACTCGATGTGTGGCTGTTGGGTATAGGGACTATATGGCTAGAAAATGGCCCAATTTTAAGCCTAATTTCAAGCCCAAGTGAGGGAGACCCACGAGGCTTCATTTTGGTGTCTGTATAAGCCATCGTTGCGTCTTTAGGTACCCCAAGGAAATGGTTCTCACAGAATGTGGGATTTATTGAGTCTAACCTCGTGTATCCCCTAGCCATCGAGCAAGCCTCTAAGGTGAAGGAATCGGTGGGTGGAGCTTCAAATTTCTCAAAGGTCTTCGGTGATGCACAAAGGTGTGGTTGTAAGCTGGTGTGATTCTGAGGAAGCTGGTATGGTTCTGGTTAGCTGTGGAAGGTGCGAAGAGCTCTTAGCTTGACCTCTGCTGCCTGTAAGATAGCATTTAATCGCTCTGATTTAGACCTAGATTGTGCGAAGAAATCAGATTCCTCATTAAAGGTCTCTGGAACCTACTTTGATACCATTATTACGTGTACAATTTGCCAGAGGTTGGGGAAGAAGAAGACAGAGGTAAGGAGGAGTTGTTTTCATATATTTTCTTATATTCTTCCCCTTAATTCTTTAGCCATATATATAGTATTACACGAGGCCAACTAATTCTGAAATTGTCTAAAAAAATCAATGGTCCCCCTACTCATGCCCCATGCTAGCGTTCCTTACCTTTTGTGGTCCTCTCTCCTGCTTATGGTTCGGTGCCCACATGTTCTCATGAGCATTACGCTGTGCTTTGTGCCGTTGGGATCTTCTTCTGTGCCTCGCATTCCATGTGTGTTGTTCCAAGAAACCCAAGCATATTTTCTCGTAACAACACCTTACCACACAACTCTAATAAAATAATAATATGATTAAACCCAATAAAATTTCACACAGTCAGTTTTTATGACCTTGATGGAATTCAAGTAATTTTTGCCTGCTATAAGGTTACGCATTTTTAAAAAACATATGTAATATATTACATATGCTATATATATAAGGTCTTAACATATTTCTAATTCGGATATAATGTCATACTTACTGTTAGAAACTTAGGCCAAACTCAACCCACACTACTACAAAAATGGGTATTTAAGTCGCTATGTAAAGTCAGTTCGGTGTAGAACCGATGCTATCCATGTAGGACGTAGCATCAATTGACATAGCCAACCGACGCTAGCCACATGTGTAGCGTCGGTTCGCCACGTCAACTGACTCTACGTTCTACGTGTATTTTTAAATTAAAAAATGCAGTTTACAATTGAAAATTTTTTTAGGTCAATTATTATTTTATTTGACTCTTTAAAATTTAAGTTGGATATATATATATATATATTGTATAATTTTTTTTAGACAATTTATTTTTAAAATTATATAATTTTGTGTATTTTTTTGGATATTTAAATTTATTTACGTACGTACAGTAAATCTTTATTTAATTTTGTGTATTTGTTTGGATATTATTTTAAAATTATTTTTTTTTCTTTTTTCTGTAGTACATATATATATAAGAGTTCAAATAAAATAATAATTGACAAAAAAAATTTCAATTTTAAATTGTGTGGATAGCGTCGGTTGACGGGACGAACCGACGCTACATATGTGGCTAGCGTCGATTCGCCGCATCAATTGATGCTATCCATGCGTTATTACCGTTCTTCTCTCTTCTTCACCAGCATAATTCCAAAAATTCCAAATTTCTCTTCCCCTTTCTCCCAAAACCGAGCTCACCCTCCATTCTTTCTCAATTTCTGGCCACCACCGACCACTATTTCCAACGCTATTTTATGGGTTATATTCCTCTTCTCATTATCTTTTAGATCCCCTATTTTTTCAGCGAAATATTCAAATTTTTTATACCCATTTTCTCACTTATTCTCACTTACAAAAAACTTATTTCTTCTTCATTTCCTTCATTTAGTCACTTCATTTACTCTTCTAAGTATTTCTATTAATTGTTTTACTTATTATTCAGTTTGCTTTATTTTTTGTATAAATTTTTGATTTATGTATATTTTGTATTATGCTTGTTATTATATATTTGACTTATTTTTTGTGAAAATAATATCTACTTTCAAACCAGTGACCATTCAATTATTCTCTAAAAATTGCAATATTATTATGAGCTTTTTATTACTATCTTGCAGCTTTAAAGGAATAGTAGGTACTAGTGTAGCGATTGAAGTATTTTATTTTTATAATTTAAAATAATTATGTTCTAGTTTTAAAAAAGATATATTTAATTTTAAAAGTTTAAAGTAATACTTCTTATTTTGAATTTTTAAGATTTAATTGTATAATTTTTTAGTCATGAGGTTGGAATGTTTTAGTTGAAAATAACATAATTAAAGGATTTATTTTATAAAAACTATGAGTTGTGTTTAAAGAGTAGTTTTCTAATTTATTTTATAAAATAAAATAAATTATTATTATTAAAATAATATTTTTAAAAAATTAAATTAAAATGGATAAAATACTAGATAAAATCAAATTTTAATATATAATTATTTTAAAAAATTTAATAATAAATTCTAACATAAAATTATTTAAATATATTATTTATTTAAAAATAAAAATAATAAAATGTTCAAATAAAAATAGTGACAATAAATAAATATTAAAAAATTATGATTTATAATTTTGTTTTATAATTTTTGACTATTTATTTATTTAATACTTATTTTTTTAAGATTATTAAAACTATATATATATTATTTATATAAAAAAGATATCTTTTAATTATAGCATCTCTTAATTTATATATCTTTTAATATCTTTTAATTTTTATATAATAATACTTAAGATATATTCATTGGATACATAATTAATTAATATGCTTAATTAATGTCAATAATATAAAATGGACAAATCTTGGGTGTCAAAGTGTAGAATTGAGTAGGACTACATTTTTGGAGTTGAAAGTTTCATGGAATTTTCTTGTAGAAATAGTAATACTAAAACTAGTATGATTCGATGCCCATGTGTTAAATGTAAAAATGAGTGATTTCATGAATTTGATGAGTTTAAGTATCACCTTATCTATAGTGGTATTCCTTTGAGCTATAAATGTTGGTATTATCATAGGGAAGAGATAAATAATAACGTGAGTGGATTACATACATCTTATCATAATGTACAGATAGAAAATATGTTTCATTGTGTTGAAGATGAACTACGTGAGGATGATCCCGAAACCTTTAAAAAACTTCTAGAAGATGCCGAAAAACCGTTGTATCCAAAATACAAAAATACACTAAAATGTCGGGATTGGTTCATTTGTACAATGTGAAGGCAAACCATGGTTTTCTAACAAGGGATTCACAGAATTAATAAATCTACTAGTCGATATGTTTCCTGAGGATATTGAATTGCCATCTTCAATATATGAAGTGAAGAAATCTCTTAGTCGATTTGGCATGGAATATCATAAGATTCATGCTTTTCCAAATGATTGCATTCTTTATAGAAAATCATATGACACATTAGATGATTGTTCGATGTGTAAAGAATCCAGATAGAAGCATGGTACAAATGAGACAACACATAAGAAAGGCGTGTCTATAAAGTTTCTTTGGTACTTTTCTCCGATTCCTCGTTTTCAAAGGTTGTTCAAAAGTAAAGAGACATCAAAGATGTTGACTTGGCATTCAGATAATCGATCTGATGATGGGGTGCTATGTCATCCTTTTGATTCTCCAAATTTTATCTCCTCAATTTTCATTTGATCCACACAATCTTCGTCTTGCCATTACTGCTGATGGAATTAATCCATATAGTTCCCTTAGTAGTAGATATAGTTGTTGGCCAGTAATTATGGTAACATACAACCTTCCTCCCTGGTTATGTATGAAAAGAAAATTCATGATGTTAACATTATTGATCTCAGGACCGAAACAACCCGGTGTTGATATTGATGTATATTTGTAGCCTCTGATAGATGATTTAAAGACTTTGTGAAATGATGGTGTAAATGTTTACGATGCACATAAAGAAGAACACTTTAACTTGAGGGGGGTCCTTTTATGGACAATTAATGATTTTCCTGCCTATGGAAACTTATCAGGACATGCAAGAAAAGGTTACAAGGGATGCCCTATATGTAGTGATGGAACTTCTGCAACTTGTCTTGTTCACGGACGAAAGATGTCTTATAGAAGACAAAATATTTTTTCCATCTAGACACAAGTTTAGATACCAAAAGAAACCGTTTGATGGTGAAGAAGATCATGATTATGCACCCCGACCTTTGCAAGGTGTTGAGATATTAAGGCTATTGAATGGTATGACATTCAAATGATATGGAAAGATGAAAAAAATTCACTAAGGTAGGGAAACGAAAGAGGTCAACTAATGAAATAGGTGAAAATGAAAAAGAGTTTGAATCAGTATACCATGGTTGTTGGAATAAAAAACCAATATTTTGGGAATTACCTTATTGGAAAGACCTACATATTCGTCACATCTTAGATGTCATGCACATTGAGAAAAATATATGTGAGAGCTTAATTGGTACTTTACTTAATATACCTGGAAAAACAAATGATGGAATTAAAGCAAGATTGGATTTAAAGAAGTTAGGCATACGACCTGAATTGGCACCAAGGGTGGAAAATGATAAGAATCAAACATACTTGCCACCAGCATCATATACAATGTCAACAAAAGAGAAGGATTTGTTTTGTAAATGTTTGGAGGGTGTGAAAGTTCCTGATGGTTACTCATCTAACTTAAGAAATTCTGTGTCTATCACCGATAAAAAACTTTATGGATTGAAATCACATGATTGTCATATCTTAATGCAACAGTTATTTCCAGTTGCTATTAGATCAATTCTTCCAAAACATGTCTGATTATCAATAATTCATCTTTGTTCAATCTTCAATACAATATGCAAGAAATCTATATCAATTGGTGAGTTAAACTCTTTACAGAAAGATGTTGTAGAGACTTTGTGTTTAATTGAAAAATATTTTCTTGCTTCTTTCTTAGATATAATGATTCACTTATGTGTTCATTTAGTTCTATAGGTTCAATTGTGTGGTCCTACTTACTTAAGATGGATGTATCCTTTTGAGAGATATATGCAAGTCCTTAAAGGATATGTAAATAATAGAAATCGATCCGAAGGATGAATGGTGGAACACTACATTGCTGAAGAAGCCATTTTGTTTTGTTTTGAATACTTTAGTGGTTGCACTAAAATTGGGAATCCTACGCACAAGTTGTTTTTAGAATATCACATGATCCAAGTAGGTAACTCTATGCTTGGTGGAAGTAAGAAATTGTTTATTGATTGCACTCGATGAGAAAAAGCACACCGAATCATTTTGGTAAATAATAATGAGACACAACCATACATAGAGTAAGTGATATTCAACCTTTCCATTTATGCAAAAATCATTTTTTATTTAACTATTAATGATGATATATACTTCATATATCTTTAATAACATTACAGGATGCATTTAAACTTATTGAAGATCGATCCTCGTTATAAAAAAAGAGAGAGGAGAAAAATGGTTGTATGATGAACATAAGTGAAAGCTTATTAATTGGTTTTGCAACCATGTAAGTGTCACAAAAAAAAATTCATGCATGTATGTTCCTAGATCTATGCAATGTTTTAAAACTTTGCTCTAAACACATTTCATGTTTTTGTATTGATGAGCGAAAACCGGCATCGCCGATTCTCGCAAATACTTTGGTTTTATATTTATAAAACTCTCGCAAGTGCACGAATCATTTCGTAGAAAATGATAAGTATACTCCCAAGGTCGATCTAAGGAAGGAATGTATGTGGTTTTTAATTTATTATTCAAACTTTTAAAAACGAAATTAAATCCTAAACATCCTGTCACGATATTTTGGGTTTTGTGTTTTTAATCTAATTACGAGAAAATTAAACATAGATTCAATAAACATTCATGCAAATTTTATCTTTTATAAATAGTGGAGTATTTATGGATATAATAACTAAGTTAATTATGCTTGCTCGTATTATTTAGGTTATTAAAGATATGAATTGATATTTATTGATTCTCCCTTTTTTGTATGAATACCACCTTTGGTGGGGTTAGATATTCTTTGTTAACTAAACAAATCAATTAACACCTATGGGTGGGGTTGATAACTAATTTGGTTAATTAAATTAATTCCTTTTTCTAAGAGATTGAAAATGAACCATTTAAATTCCACCTTTGGTGTTAGACGATTTAAACTTTATTCAAGGTGTCTAAATTAAACCTAAGAATTTAGTTATCCGAGTACTAACTTTCAAGTTTTAAAACCATTCTTGAAAACTTGTTGTCAATAAATTTTCAGATAATAATTCTTATAAAAACTTTTGAAATAGAGCTTCACTCTAACTAGGCGATTGTACCAACAAATAAAAGAGCACTACTCTAAATCGAATAGGATAACTAAACCTTAAAATCTAATTTTTAGATTTAAGTTTGTAATGAAAAATAATATATTTCTCTACAACATTCTTAATATAAAATCTTGAATAAAAATAAAATCAATTCATTTTAGAGATTTTTACCTATTTAATATTTGTAAGCATAACAACGTCATTATTACATCATGTTTACTAAGCAACAAAGATTAAATTTAACCACAGACAAATTAAATATAACATGTAAGAATAAAGCATAAAAATAGCGTAAAGAAAATAAAATCCTTACAGAACTTGACGCTATTCAGTTCTTTGGAAAAACTCAAGCGGAATTTGCACTCCCATTTATTGAATCAAAAAGCTAAAATATTACAAAAACATAACTAGTTCTTCCCTAAAAAGGGAAGAACTCTAAAACTAAGAGAAACTAGCTAAAACATAAGAAAAACTAGGTAAAACATAAGAAAAACTAAAAACTAAGAAATGGAGAGAAAGAAAGAAGAGAGAAGTGTGTTTTTGAGGTGTTTTGAAGGTGTATAGAAGGGGGTATTTATAGGTGAGGATGGAGAGAAAAAATGAGTAAAAAAATGTTAAAACAAATATTAAAAAATTAAAAAACGTGTAATGGACATGCTGAGGTCATCAATGATGTCAGCATGACATCTGGGTCTTTACGCGTGAAAAATGGGGTGAAAACGCGTTGGGCGCGTGGTGCTGTCATTGCGCGCGTGAGCGATAACCAGCCTTGTGATCTTAGCACGTAAACGATACCAGCCTTGATTTAAATGGAGTCTTTGAGTCTGTGGCGGCGCAATGACGTTTTCTCCTTTTTGACATTTTTGACCTTTTTGACCCATTTTGTCCAGTTTTTCCATATTTGTTGACCTTTCCCCATTTATTTATTGATATTTTTGTGATGTATTGCTTCAAGTATTCCTCTTTGAGTCTTTAAATTGCGTTTTTAAGCCAAAATACCTGAAAAACAATAAAAATACCCGTGATTCCGAAAAATACAAATTTACATAAATATATGATAAAACATATAAATATATATATTTTTAATCAATTAATGTGCATAAAATCATGGTTATTTTAGTGCTTTTTGAGCACTCATCATGTATACATAGATTCGAGATGAACTCAAGAAACTCAATCATAAAATATCAGAAAGTTTACAATGGCTTACACATGGGCCAAAATTCAATGTCAAATCATTTTCTAGTTTCACAATAAATGGATCGAGGTTTATGACTCAAGCTAGGGATAAAATCAGAGTAAATTAGAATAGTGGTGTGAAAATGGTTGCACAAACTATGCAATTTTCCAGTTCAAAAGATGGTAATCCCATACTTTCTGATAGAACATACTATGGTATGATACAAGAGATTTGGGAATTGGATTATGAGGTATTCCATGAAACAGTTTTCTTGTGTGATTGGGTCGAAGATGTTATCAATGTTGGATATAAAATAGACGATTTTGGATTTACCCTTGTAAATTTATCTAAGATAAGTCACACTGATGATCCTTTCACTTTAGCACTTCATGCAAAACAAGTATTTTACGTGAGCCATCAAATTGACACAAGATGGTCTGTTATGTTAATGCCTCCACAAAAAGAGTTTTACCATTATGATTCTTTAGAAGATGACAACTGATAAGTGCTCAAAAAACACTAAAATAACCATGATTTTATGTACATTAATTGATTAAAAATATATATATTTATATGTTTTATCATATATTTATATAAATTTGTCTTTTTTGGAATCACGGGTATTTTTATTGTTTTTCAGGTATTTTGGCTTAAAAATGCAATTTAAAGACTCAAAGAGGAATACTTGAAGCAATACATCACAAATATATTAATAAATAAGTGGGAAAAGGTCAACAAATATGGAAATATTGGACAAAATGGGTCGAAAAGGTCAAAAATGTCAAAAAGACGAAAATCGCGCCATTGCCGCTTGTGCCCCCCATGCCACGTGTGGCATCGTTTCACGTCGGCCGAGCCCGCCATAGCCAA
This sequence comes from Hippophae rhamnoides, assembly GCA_033030585.1. Lineage (NCBI taxonomy): Eukaryota > Viridiplantae > Streptophyta > Magnoliopsida > Rosales > Elaeagnaceae > Hippophae > Hippophae rhamnoides. The sequence continues at coordinate 19,894,331 of CM065438.1, read as the reverse complement.
TGACTCCCTACGTGCGCCCAACGCCTTTTCGCCCCATTTTTCACGTGCAGCCGCTTATGAGGTCATGCGACGTCTTTAATGACCTCAGCATTTCCATTACGCGTTTTTACATTTTTTTTACTCATTTTTTCTCTCCATCCTCACCTATAAATACCCCCCTTCCCCTCACTTCAAAACACACCTAAAAATACACTTCTCTCTTCTTTCTTTCTCTCCATTTCTTAGTTTTTAGTTTTTTTAGTTTTTCTTATGTTTTAGCTAGTTTCTCTTAGTTTTAGAGTTCTTCCCTTTTTGGGAAGAACTAGTTATGTTTTTGTAATTTATTAGCTTTTTGTTTCAATAAATGGGAGTGCAAATTCCGTTTGGAGGTTTTCTAGCAACGGGAAGGGCATCAATCGTAAGGATTTTATTTTCTTTGCAGTTATGTTTTATGCTTTATTCTTACATGTTATATTTAATTTGTATGTGATTAAATTTAACTGTGCTAGCTGTTTGTAAAAATGATATAATAATAATGTTGTTATGCTTGCGAAATATTAAATAGGTAAAAATCTCTAAAATGAATTGATTTTATTTTTATTCAAGATTTTATATTAAGAATGTTAGAGAGAAATATATTATTTTTTATTACAAACTTAAATCTGAAAATTAGATTTTAAGGTTTAGTTATCGATCGATTTAGAGTAGTGCTCTTTTATTTGTTGGTACAATCGCCTTAGTTAGAGTGAAGCTCTATTTCAAAAGTTTTTATAAGAATTATTATCTGAAAATTTATTGACAACAAGTTTTCAGTAGTGGTTTTAAAACTTGAAAGTTAGTACTTGGATAATTAAATTCTTAGATTTAATTTAGACACCTTGAATTAAGTTTAAAATGTCTAACCCCACCAAAGGTAGAATTTAAATGGTTCATTTTCAATCTCTTAAAAAAAAGGAATTAATTTAATTAACATAATTAATTATTGACCCCACCCATAGGTGTTAATTGATTTGTTTAATTAACAAAAAATATCTAACCCCACCAAAGGTGGTATTCATATTAAAAAGAGAGAATCAATTTATATCTTTAATAACTTAAATAATATGAGCAAGCATAATTAGCTTAATTATGATATCCACAAATACTCCACTATTTATAAAAGATAAAATTTGCATGAATGTTTATTGAATCTATGTTTAATTTTCTGTAATTAGATTAAAAACACAAAAACCCCAAAATATCGTGACAGGATGTTTAGGATTTAATTTTGTTTTTAAAAGTTTGAATAATAAATTAAAAACCACATAAATTCCTTCCTTAGATCGACCTTGGGAGTATACTTATCATTTTCTACGAAATGATTCGTGCACTTGCGAGAGTTTTATAAATATAAAACCAAAGTATTGGTAGGATCGGCGATGCCGGTTTTCATTCATCAAGTTTTTGGCGCCGTTGCCGGGGATGACCCCGTTGCGGGGATGGCATCAAAGTTTTTGGCAATCCCGATTCTGCTCATCAAGTTTTTGGTGCCGTTGCCGGGGATGGCATCAAAGTTTTTGGCAATCCCGATTTTGCTCATCAACAACCCTATGCTTGATAGATTAACCAATATTTGTAATTTCTCAAATAAATTGCCTAATGTATATGATGATCTAGTTGATGATGATGATTCTTCGTCATGGGCTTGAAGTGATTGTGAAGGAATATATGTATACGATCAACAACCTAATTAAACATAACGTATGTTCTATATTGTTGTAATAACTCTTATATATATATGTATGTATGTTCCTAAAATTGGTAATTAATTTATATTTCTTCATTATTTGCAGATATTTCATGGAACTTCGGGTAACAGAGCTTGTAGATCCAAATGATCCATTGGGGCGTTTGAAAAGAAGGGGTTGGGCGAATATACCTGATGCTCCACTTAACCCAAATGATAGAGTACCTTTACTATTTGATGCTACTGGTAATCCAATAGGAGAAAATGGCCAACAATTGAAATCCTATATTGGTAGACTTGTGAAGTCCAATATACCAATCAATATGGATAACCATTTGTGTAAGTCTCTTATATTTTATAATCAATTACATATATTATATCTTTTTGTATTATATCTAATCTTTTGTAGTGTGTTTTTATAGAATCGTTACAAAGTAGATGACACTTGGAAGAGCAAGTGTTATAAGATTGCAAATAAGGCGTGGAAGGAATACAAGACTTTCAGATTGGCAAGAAATCAGGTGTTTCCATATTTGGAACCACTTGATAAGGTAGAGCTCTACAAAATCTTTGAAGGACACTCATGTATTACACCTCAAGTTTGGAAAGACTTCATAGATGATAAACGTACGGATGAATTTCAAATTATTAGGGAAGAATATCAGAATATACAAATGCATAACATTCTTCCTAACCGTACTGGGAGGTCTTCAAATCCTGAAGTTATATATAGAATTATATTATTAATTTGTGTTAATTTATAAATATTTTTATGTTTATTTTCCTCAATTTAATTTCATGTCATGGTTAATAAATTTTTCATAATTTATATAGGAAGTTGAATTGGATAGACCGATTACCCGAACTGAATTGTACATAGAAACAAAGACTCTCAAAACAAAGAAGTCAAGACCGATGACTAAACGAGGAGAGGAACAACTAAATAAGTTGGTTAGTAATTTTGGTTGATACAAAGTCTTAATGATTTTTAATCCTTAATGTAATAATGCATAATATGTTTGTGTTCTTTATTATTTGTAGAGAGCTGTTCAAGAACAAATATCCAGGGGTGAAATAATCGAAGAGCCTGGTAAAGATGCTCTATATCATGCATTCGGATGCGACGATCTTGGTCGTTTTAGGGGAGGTAGCCAATATGATGGTTATATGGAGTATTTTAACATTTCAAAACAAAGCCTCAGTCGATCAGTAAGGAGAAGTACACTAAAATTGAAGAATAACTCAACTTCTTTAAGGTCTCAATGTTAAGTGAGATTGCCACTATAAAAGAATATCAATCACAACATATATGAGACATGTCATCATTCTACAACTAGGGCATGCCATATTGGCCAAGCATGCAACCATCCATGCCAGGCATTCCACCATCCATGCCAGGCATGCCACTATCCATGACAAACAGGCCACCATCCATGCTAGGCATGTCACCCACGCAATCTCATTACGCTCAAACTATATCCAGTATGGGATATAGTCATTCTATTGGTCCTCCCTATATGCTAGGAATGCATATGCAATCAAGCAATGGTTCATTTTCTCGAATGCAATCTACGCATTCTTACCATCAATCAAACCATGATGAACATTTCGGTGAAAATGTACATCCAATAGCTACCCCATATGGGAGTCCTCATCTATTTGATGAATCATATGTGGTAAAATTTTAATTTTTGGTGTATATAATCTATTATTTTTATTTCTTATTATATGTTTTATTTTTTATATATAACACTTAAATTTTTTACAGAATATGAAATGTTTGTTGAATCATCCTTCGTCAACGGACTTTGTTGTTATTGGAATGATACAGCAATTGAGCGATGTTCAAATGATTCATAATCAATATTTGCCTAATCGTTTAAGAATAGTAATTGATCAATCATTGCTTCATGATTGTCCACTACCTGTGCCTTCTGATGCTACCACAGTCCAAGAGGCGGTTGGACAGTATGTGGCTTGGCCGTCGATTCAAGTTGTTCTAAATTTTGACATGGTACTATTTTTAACTTAAAAGATAAACTTGTGTACTACTATTATTTTATTATATCTTTTATTGTTACTAACATACATAATACATTTTTTAGTCTATTATACCAGAACTCTTAAATGCGACACATTTAAGAGATACGAAGCAAGTATCTCGTGCTAAATCTATGTCTAGTGGCCAATCATCGCACACCAAGTCATTCAAGAAGAAGCCTTCGAAAAAGTATAGTTATGATTATGCTTTAAACTTCAGCAGAAATCTTGGCGCTTTGATGACTATTGTTGGGAGGACATCTAGCATAAATGATGGATGGACTATGCCACTTCCTATAGAAATTTCTTGTGTAGACCTCGGCCAAACTTATATATTGATCAAGTACATATTGCAACTATTTGAATATCAAATGATCGATTTAAGTATAATTCAAGTGTGGACAAGGTGAGTCATCAATCTATTTAATTTTCTTTCATTTATGTAGAACATATATAATTATATTTATATTATCTAATTACTTATATATATATATATATCTTTTATATAGGGCGTGTTATTATCGACTTCAACATAATCACTCATCACATTTAGCAATATTCTATGATTTTTCATATGTCAATCAATATCAAGAGAATGATGTCAGCATCAGAGCTAAAAAATTATGTGATAGGGCATTAATGCTTAACGAAAATCAAAAGTGATAACCCTTTGGCCACTAAGGTTTGAGCAAGGCCAAGATCATTGGATGTTAGTAATCATTGATCTGTTCAATAATCATGCTTGGTACTGTGACTCAGCTTCCATAGAATTGAGTAAAGATACAAAAACAATTATTGAAATGTAAGAGTTATAACTAGATATTGGTTTCTTCTATTATTTTTGTAATATTTAATAAAAAAACTAACTGTTTTAAACCTTGATAAGGCATGAAAGTTCTGGAACAAGTTTAGGGGCATTGCCCTTAAAAAATCTCATAAGCTTATATGGAAAAAATTTATGGTATGTACAAGCGAATATTAATAATTTTATTAATTTTACAATTGAATAATAAAGATGTTCGATTATGAAAAATCATGTAAAATTATTTTTTGTAGGTTCCACAACAAAATAATGGAGTCATGTGTGGTTATTATGTCATGAAGTTTATGAGCGAAATCATCACAAATATCAAAATTCCAATTGATGATGTGGTAATACCTTTTACCCATATACAGAATTTTTTTAACATATTTGAGTTATTTTTTGTAAATACATGAAATTGCATTCTTATTTTGATTTTAAATACATATAATTCTTTGGTTGGAACAAGATGGGCTACAACCAGCAAATTTTTGATGATTTACGAGAGGAATGAGCAGAACACATGGTTCAAATTATATCATCACAAGAAGAATCAAGAGAAGATTCTGATGATCTTGAATAGCATGTGACAACATAACGGTAATTTTTTAATGATTTAATTTCTCTATTCTTGTGTCTGAAGTCCCTTGTTTGATGGATATTGTGTTTGATAGATGGTTATGTGCTCATGTATTTAGGGAAATGCATTGTTTTATGGACCTGTTTTAGGCACAGACTTCATCTCATATCTCTTGCCTACTTTCCTTATGACAACATCATGGTAGCACTTTATTAATCATTTGTATATAAATATGAAGTTATCTGGAATCTCTATTGGTATTTTTAATGCTATAATGAGCTCTAATATGAGGTCAAGTGTAACTCATATTTTGTTACTTAGCTTGTATGAGTTTTGGTACCCATGAACGTATTACAAAATTGTTCCATACGTTTAAGGGCACCAAAACTCATACAAGCTAAGTAACAAATCGGAGTTACACTTGATTTAATATTTAAAGCTCATTATATCATTAAAAATACCAGCAGAGATTCCAAATAACTTCATATTTATAGACAAATGATTAATAAAGTGTTAATATGAGTTCGGAGGGTTATATCACTCAGATGTCACTGTAGTAATCTCTTTTTGATGGTAATATTTATAATAATTTAATTTCTTCATTCGTATGTCTCTGAAGTTTAGATTGTTTGTTTGATGGATGTTTACGTGCTCATGTATGTAGGGGAATGAATTGTTATATGAATCAACTATTTTGTGTCCAATTTCTTTGTCACAATGCTGGTGATTGTAAGCCGACCAAGCTTATTCACACAATCCAATTACACCTTGACGACATTATTTTATTTGTAATTTAAGTTAACTATATATATATATATGTATATATATATACATATATGTATGTATGTATTGTATATACATTATTTATTTTTGTAATAAATTTAATTATCAAGTAATTAATTATATTTAAATTTTTAATTATTTGTATTATTATTATATTTTGGTTTTTTATGCTATATATATTGAATACAGGGTGGAATGAAAAATGACAATAAAAAAAAAATCTTTATGCGGTGAACCGACTTTACATTTTAAGTCACTCAATTTAAAGTTGGTTCAACAAATCGACTTTAAAGTCCGTTTTTGTAGTAGTATCAATAAGATCTCATTTAATTAATGGTTATTTAAATTTATAAATAATACTGTTATCGAACTCCTGATCGATATGAGATCGAAAAAAACTTAACACTTACGATGATTTATCCCCCTAGAGTTCCGATAATTTTAATAAAGCTTCATCATCTATCATCAAATGTAAGCCTTGACATTTAACGATTCTGATAACTGTACCAACTATATTAATAGATCTATTTTTATTCTCAATTTATTAAAATTATATAATAAAAATATTTTTATCTTAATATTATCTCAACGGATGTAGAAGTCTAAATTTTGATTCACTAATTTTTAAGCCAATGACGCGAAAATTGAAGGCTCTGAGCCTACGCCCAAAAATGGAGACTCTGGACTACAATATTTTGGGCTCTAGTAAGAGCTGTCGAATAATAGCATCCAATGACAGATATCCAAAACAAATGTGATGTGTGTTTACCAATCAATTATTTGAAGATAGTCAACCACTCGAAGCTGTATATTTGATGTCTTTTTGTCACAGACTCACGGTCCAAAACTGAGATGATTATCTCGAATTTTGACCACGATACCTTACAATTTTTAGGAATAATGACAGTGATTAACATTCTAAAATTTTTAATAACGAAAATAATAATATAATACTCCTAACATTATTATATGTCTGTTCTTAACTCAAAAAGGACAGTAAAACTTTTATTATTTTGAGTTTCGAGGTTATTTATAATTTTATTAATTCTAGTTAGTTTTCATATTTCAATAATTTCTTATAACAATAATTAGTTAAATATGATTGATTTATATATTTTTAAATCCATATTTTCATTAATATTTTATCAATATAATACTTATTTGATTTTATTTTTTCACAATTTTTTTCTCAAACAATACCACTTGACTCCCTAGATCTATCATTCTATTCAAACTAATCCAACGAGGTCTTGCAATGTTAACCCCCACTCTTGAATTTTGATCATGGTGTATCTTATTTGTCCAAAATTTAGTCATATGTGTAAAGACTAATTATGATCACATGCTCTAATTTTATTGAAGTTGAATAATAGCTTTTAATAGGAAAATTACATAGCCTAGTATGTTTGAGTACTAGTGATAAACACAAATAAAATTGATTCAAATAACCTAACTATAACTATATAAATCAAGGATTTATTCTAAAACATAACAAACTCAATCAGAAAGAGTCTCAACAAACACTCATTTAAACTAATTGCAGTTTTAGCATTTAGTGTAATAGAGGTACCTCACAAACACCAAACTGCTCACGAAGATGCTGAAAGGCTTTCAATTTCAATGATTTAGTTAGTACATTTGCAATTTGATCATATGTACCACAAAACATCATTTTAACAGTATCTTCATTAGTCAGATCTCTTATAAAATAAAACCTCACATCAATATGCTTAGTATGGCTGTGCATCATTGGATTCTTGGCAAGTTTATGGCTAAGCAATTGTCACACATGATTGTTGTTCCTTCTTCTTGTGCATACTCTATTTCTTTTAAAATCCTTCTCATCCAGATAGTTTGACAAACACTGTAACAAATTCAGCTTCAGAAGTGGATAGAGTTACAATTGGTTGTTTCTTCGAGGACCAAGCAACAACAACATCATTCATAAGAAAAACATATCCAGAAGTGTTATTTCTTCCTTCCAATTCTCTAGCATAATCATTGTTGGTGAATCTTACTAGTTCTTCAACTCCTCATATTTTATACATAATTCTATAATTAATGGTTTCTTTCAAATACCTAAGAACCCTCTTTGCATCCTGATAATGTAACCCAGTTGGACTTTCCATGAAACGAGCAACTAAACTTACCACATACATTAAATCGGGGCGAGTAGTTGTAATGTACATCAAGCTGCCAACTATTTGTTTGAACTATGTTTTGTTTACCTTGACTCCTCCTTCATCTTCATGCAACTTGTGGCTTGGTACAATAGGATTGCAAACTGAATTACTTTCTTCCATGTAAAACTATCTTAGAACATCCATGGCATTCTTCCTTTGACAAATATAAATTTTGGTAGGGCCTTGCAATATTTCAATTCCCAAAAAAGAACCTCATTTTTTTTTCAAATTTGTCATGTCAAACTCCTTTTGTATTGATTCTTTGAATTTGCTCATCATGAATTCATCATTCCTAGTATAAATAAGATCATCAACATATATATCGACGATGAGTGTTTTTCCTCCATCATTCTTCTTGAAGAAAAATGTCTACTCAGTTTGGCTTTTCTAGAACCCTTCTTTGAAAAATAAGACTCAATACGGCTAAACCAAGCTTATGAAGCTTGCTTTAAACCGTACAAGGCCTTGTGAAGTTTATAGACCATCTCCTCACACCCTTTCTTCTCGAAGCCCTTTGGTTGATCTACATACACATCTTCATTCAAGATTTCATGCAGAAATGTAGATTTAATATCAAGTTGAAATATTGTCTAACCTCATTGAGCAGCAAGGGCTAATACCATTCTCACGTTGTCCATTCTAGCCACTGGTGCAAATACCTCTGTATAATATATCCCATGCTCCTATGAATACCCTTTTGCCCCTAGTTGTGCCTTTAATTTTCAATTTCACCAGATTCATTAAACTTCGTCTTATAAACCCATTTGATCTCAATTCTCTTTGCATCAATTTTCAATTTAGTTAGCTCCCAAGTTTGATTTTTTTTCAATTGCTTTGATCTCAGCCTCCATTTTGCACTCTTTACTACATCTTCAAAACTAACAGGGTCTTTGGATTCCATATATTCCATATTAACAACTTCTTCATCTTTAGAAAGGCTTTCACCTGAAACATAATTTTCCATCTATGTTAGTGGAGCTCTAACTCTACGCTCCCTTGCTCTTGATTATTTTCTATTGGCAGTATTCGATGTCCCAATGTCAACCTCTAAAGTCTCCATTTCATCTACCTTTGCTTCTTCACCTACTTCTTCATTTTCATTCTTTTTCTCTCCATCAATACTGGTTTCTTCATCTTCTCGTTCCAGGTTCATTATCACTTCTTCTCAATGACTTGCATCCTAATTCCACAAACAATTCTCTTCAAAAATAACATCTCTGCTTACTATAATCTTCTTTGCATTAGGATCATACATTTTGTAAGCCTTGGACTCGTCAATGAATCCAAGTAATACACAACTCACACTCTTGTTTTCAAGCTTCGTTCTCCTTGCATCTGGAACATGAACGTGTCCTACATATCCAAAAACTCTAAAGTGTTTTATAGAAGGCTTATCACCACTCCATGCCTCTTCTAGTGTCATATCCTTAATAGCTAATGTAAGAGACCGATTCAACACATATATCGCCCACTTCACAACCTCAGGCCAAAAGGTTTTAGGAACCTTTTTCTCAGACAACATTGACCTCACCAAATTCATAATAGTCATATTATTACACTCGACTACCCCATTTTGCTGTGGGGTATAAGCCGTAATCAATTGTCTTTTTATCCCACTCAATTTACAAAACTCTTCAAATTTTGCAGAATTGAATTCCCTTCCCCTGTGTGTACGAAGACACATAATATGAAAGCTACACTCTTTTTCTACTAACATCTTAAAACACTTGAAGTAATAGAATGCTTCTAACTTTTCTAACAAGAAATATACTCATGCTTTTCTTGAATAGTCATTTATAAAGCATAAGATGTACCTATTTTGGCTATTCGAAGCTAGAGTAATTGGTCCACAAATGTCTTCATGAATCAATTGTAATTTTTGAGTATCTCTCCACAAACTTTTCTTTGGAATTGGATCACAATGTTTCTTTCCCTTCATATAGTCCTCACACACAATTGTGGATGTAGGTAACTAAGGTAGGTCTCAAACCATTTTCTTAAACTAAAGTGTTCTCAGACTCTTGTGGCTAAGGTGAGCATATCTAAAATTCCATATATGTACTAGGTTCGATGTAGTGGCCTAGAATCATACTTCCTTCCTTTCATGAGCTTGAGAAAAACACAAACATCCTGTTTGTTGTCATATTTTTTTGGATGATGAGTCCCTTATGTGGATGGTAAATCTGGCACATCCCTGATTGAATCAAGATAGCCAAACCCTTTTCCTATAGTTGACCTATACTCAAGAGGTTTTTCTTGAGCTCAGGCACATAAAACACATCTTATATCACATGATTTATTCCACTTACATTCAGCTTTATACTGCCATTTCTGAGTACATTCATCCTCATATTGTTGTCAAGTTTCACCATCTATCGGAATGCTCCATCTATATCTTTGAATGCTGACTTATCTCCAATCATATAATTAGAGCAACTTGAATCTAGAAACCAAGCTTCTTCATTTTTTCCATTTTTCATTTCAACACAAGACATGAGCAATAATTCTTCTTCTTTATCAAATTGAGTAAATTTTACCTCCTAGTCCAATGAAGGACATTCATATTGGTAATAGCCGAGCTTATGACATTTGAAGCATTTAAATGTGGCACAATGGTAGCTCTATCTTCCTCTTCCTCTATAAGTACTCCTACCACGTCCTTTATTTCCTCTACTACTTTCCACTTCAACTGTAGCTTTTAGGGCCAGTTTTTCACCACTAGAATGCCTTTGAAAACTTCTACTTGTGTACTAGTAGAGAACTCTGAATTTAATCCACAAAGAGACAATTATGTCTTTCAACTCTTCTATGGAGCACACGATATAGCTGAATTTCTCATTGAGTGTGAGCAAGATATTCAACATGATCTTGAAATCCTACATATTTTCTCCAAGATTTAGTATGCTATTGGGTATCAATATGAATATGGAGAAATAATCAGTGACTGACTCACCGATCTTCATTTCTAGTACCTCAAATTCCTTTCTAAAAGTTTGATACTTTCTCTTCATTGAATCACATAATTGCTTAGTAGTATTATTCTGAAGAATGATCTTCAAAATTGACTTGTTAATTTCCTGAAAAAGATAATTCTTAACCTTCAAATCTTTCGACTTCAACTCTACTAGGGTTGTTTTTTGTGCAGCCGTCAATACCTCTCCCTTGGCAGGTTTAGTGTAGCCGATTTTGACAAGACTCCACCCTTCTTTGGATATGAGTAGGTTCTCCATCAATATGCTACAATAATTGTAATCGCCATTGAGCTTGAGAATTCTTAGTAGGTTCTGACCTACGTTCACCATCTTTAGAAAACACTATTTCATCTCCTTCTCTCTTGAAGTGTTTCCCTCAACCTTGTGTTCTCTCTAGTTTGAGAGACTACGATGCCCAAACTCTCTCAATCAGATCCCTATGCCAAACTCTGATACCAAGTGTAAAGAATAATTATGATCAAATGCTCTGATTTTATTGAAGTTGAAGAATAGCCTTTAATATGAAAATTATAGAACATAAACCAACAAAAAAACAACCCGCTTCTTAGCACGTTTGAGTGCTAATGGTAAACACAAACAAGAATTATTCAAATAACCTAACTACAATCCTATAAATCAAGGATTTATTCTAAAATATAACAGACTCAATTAAAAAGAGTTTCAACACTCTCAAGGTCTTCTAAGTCCAACTTTATCTTTTATTTTTAGAATTGGTCTACATCATCTAGAGTTTTTTATATATAATTATCATTTCAAGCTCACATTACCAATTGATCCAAGACAACAATCATAAAATCTAGTACCAATTGTTTGAAAATTAGGTTCTAAAAAAGTAAAAATAAAAGTTCTTCAAAAATGTATTAAGAAAACCTAATGAATAAATCAATAGAAGTAATTTGATGTAGTTCGAAAATCTTACTCCATAGAAAAATCTATTCAAATTCATTATTGTATAAGAGAAAACACATATAAAAAAATTATAGAGATTATTCAAGATAATGTACCAAGGATTCAAACCCACAAGAATCTTAATCTTCTTCAACAAATGATTCTCTCACATTTGTGTTCTTTTCACATTTTTCGTCGAAGAGAAAAGAACCCATAACGATACTGAATGCCTTTATCGTTGCTCCACATGTTTCTTCCATATCCATTCGTGAACCAAGGAGGGATAAGCCACTACTCTTTCCAAGGTCGTTAGACAATGGCCCATAACATATATTTTATATGTCAAATTTTTTTCAAGCCTATTTTTATTATCTTTTTAACATGAGGTACTTTCTCAAGGATTAAAACAAGATTTTATCTACATAAGGGTTTTTACAGTAATCAATTTCATTTTATTTTTTTTCTTTTATAATTTAGAATTTAGGATTAATATAAGTGTTATTTATAGTTAAGAACAAAGTGAATAAAAATAAGGGATCAGTTATTTACAACTAAGAACAAAATAGATAAACATAGAGAATTAGATATTATTTATAGTAAATAGCAAAATAAATAAACCTTAAATCATAAATCTTAAACCGATTAGGTTTATAGTTATTTTATTCTTTCTAATATATACATTTTTATTTTTTATTGTGTATTTTAATTATTGAATATATTATTTTTATATTTTTTATTCTAAATATTTATTATATTATGTCTTTTCTTCCCTTGAAAAACCGTCTTCCTATTTCCTTTCTTTTATTAAATAATTACATATAATATTTACTTTAAGAAAAACTATATATGGCGTTCCTTCAACCCCAAATCCCAATTATGACTACTGAGGTATGATGTCTGAGAGCCACATAGTCTGTATTTCTTTTACGAACTTGTAAAATCTTCCTACTTTGTTAGAAATTAAAATTTGATGGACATACGTGTATTTAAAAATATTCTTGGACATTCTGTCAGTTGTATCAGGGTTTAGTTGGTTACACTAATTCAATTAATATATTCAATATTATTGTTATATTTTGTGGATTAAAGTTGTTGAAAAACCTATATATCTATTATCAAAGTTCATGAATTTCTTTTTTAGACCCTAATTGAATTAGAAGGTTTATATGGCAGGAAGAGTTTGGTTTTATGCACCAAAAACATTACGTGATAGATAAAAAATCAATACATAATTTAAGCCTTATTAGTGAAAGTATATTCTATCATATACATGTAAGGAAATTGGTTAAAAAGATTAATATATATATATATATCAAGTGATTAATTGAAACCACCTGTACAAGAAACAAGATGCACTATAATATAATATGGAAAATTTTGAAAACCAATTAACTGAAAATTTTAAAAATCTTCATTTAAATTAAAAACTAAACATAATATCAAATCTTTATTAAAAAAAATAGATAAAAACATCGGATACCAACAATATTTTATAGAATTTAAGATATTAAAACTTTTCAATTTTATAAATATAATAAAAGAATATAATAATATTGTTGAAAATTTTAATTATTATAGATACCTTTACAAAAATCCAATACTAAAAATAGAAGAAAGATAACATTCACAAAAAAACAATTCAAAAAATCTATATGAATATAAATCATTATTATCTACTTTAATTATAAAACAGAAGATGAATTGAAATCTGCAAGGAATTAGAATATGAACTACCATATGCAACTAAGGTGATTAGTGACCAAGAAATTGAACCTAAAAAGAGAAAATCTAAAAATATTATTAAAAGAATTATTAAACTAAGAAGAATTTAAGACCAAGACTTTTGGAAAGAACCAAAAAGAATAATCAATTCCTTCTTGTATTATAAGAGATGACTTAGGTAAATAACTAACTGTACTTATTTAAACTTTATTAACGTATTTTTTAAATATTAAGAAAAATTATAGAAAAATAGGTCCAATTCATGCTCTTTATTCTACTTAGTTGTAGGAGTACTTGGATAAAAGAAAAATTCTTAAATTATATCGTAGGAATATTACAAGGTGTGATACTCTATGATGGTTGGAAATTTGAAAAAAAAGAACAAAAAAAAATTAAAGAATAAAAATATATCTATTATCAAATTTTTATGAGAAATGATGATATATTAAGAGAATTTACTAAAATTATTAAATAAATTTTGATAGGGGAAGCAGGAGAACCTACAATTAAAGAATATGCTAATTTTGTTTTATTAAATCTAGAATTACGTAGCATCAATCAATTTGAAGATTATGTAAAATTATTTTTTAAAAATATCATTTTCTTGTAAAATTTTCCTAAAATATATATTAATTAGATCAACTTTTCATAAATTACCAAATCTTTGAGAAGAATTATTAAAGATATCTAGATTGGTTAAAAAAGTTAAACAAAACAGATAATATAAGTTTTAGGATAAAAACGTCCCTAAAATGATAATTAAATAATGTTTATCGGTTAAAGCAAAAAAAAAAAAAGAAGTTAGAAGCTAAATTCATAATTCATAGTATGGTAAACAATGTTGTGATCAAATATTAACAGAAAAATAAAAAATAAAAAGATATTCTGCATCAAGAAATAGTAAATCATATAAAAAAAGAAAGAAAATTAAGTAAAAACTTTAGAAGAAAAGAACAATTTTTTATAAAAAAAATATATTAGAAAAAAAAGATAAATAAAAAATTATTTAAAATAAAACGTGTAAATGTTATATATGTAATGAATAATAGTATTATGCATCTTAGTGTCCTAAAAAAGAAAAAAAAAGTGCAAAGAAAATGATCAAACTATATAAACAAATGAATATTAGAAATTCTATACGAAAAAAAATCTCTTAAAGAGAAGAAAGAATGTATGAAGAAAAAAGTAAACAAGAAACTGAAATGATACTTTTGATGCAAGAAGAATAAATTTTATAAAAATAAATGAAACTCCCATTGAATAATTATAGAACATGCAAATAAAAAATGTAATAGAGAAGAATTATGTTATATTCAATAACAACTTGAACAAATATAACAAATCAAACAATAATTTAAAAAAGAATATATATAGAAGATGGTACAACCAAAATACAATTATTTGATAAAAAGAAAATAGAAAGATAGATAAAAAAAATCCATAAGTTAAATATGTTTATATTAATCTAATACAGATCTCAATCACATGACAATTTAAAAAAAGAATAAAGAATCTATTACTTTCAATAATTTTAGATGGAAGAATAAAAGATCCATTACAATACACGGTATCAGTTGTTTGATTTAAGATATGATTAAATTTCTTTATATCTAAAACAAATCATAATATAAACAATTTAGTTAAGATGAAGATTCAACTTCAAAATCTAAGTA
This sequence comes from Hippophae rhamnoides, assembly GCA_033030585.1. Lineage (NCBI taxonomy): Eukaryota > Viridiplantae > Streptophyta > Magnoliopsida > Rosales > Elaeagnaceae > Hippophae > Hippophae rhamnoides. The sequence continues at coordinate 19,878,962 of CM065438.1, read as the reverse complement.
TATATGGATCATTAGTCTCAAAATCTAGCTATTCAATGAAAAATCATCCACAAATTAACAAAAAAATTTGTAGAATTATTCAAATCAAGATTTTATGAGACAAAAATTCAACCACAACTTATTAATTGAAGGGATTTAGAGATACTAAAGTAGTGATTATTTACTAATCTTATAGGAAAGAACCCTAAACAATAGAAATGCAAGTCTCTTACAATCGATTCTATTTTAGAAATAAAAATTTAGCAAATAAAGATTGGAAAATTTCATAACCTGAATAAAATTCAAAAAACTTTAAACAAAAGGTAAAATTTAATGAATCATCTTTTAAATTAGAAGAAAATTTTGATAAAATTATTGTGGTTTAAAATATTCAAGTTCCAATATTACCTTGAACAAATAAAAAATAATCAATTTCTCAAACCTAAATTAATCATATCTAAATTGCTAAAGAAAAAACTAATCTCTGCACTAAGTTATGGTAACAAAAATTAATTATGTATTATGATATTTTAATTTTATAAGTTATAAACCGTATAGCTTGTATGCTTTGATACAAGAGCAACCATATAGCTATTTTGTTTAATAATAATAAATTTTTAATATTCTCAAAATATTGTGTTTTTTAAATATGCAGGGAGATTTTGTCATAGTAAACAATTTTATGGCAAAATATTATCAATAAAAATAAATCATAATTCTATATCCTTTATTTTATACAAGGAAATGACATAAATTCTACTTTTACAACAACATAAATATAAGTGAGAAAAATAATTCTCGTAGCCAAGCATAGTATAAAAGTTGTATATAAAGTAATTCAAAACTATGATATCATAGTGATATTATTCAAATTAAATTAATAATTTATATTAGATAAAATAAATTTAATTATTAAATGAAAAAATAATTGAAAAAACTCAAATATCACTGTCTAACTTATGGTAAAATACCATAATGAATCAAAAGAGAAAAAACTAGTTTGAATGATTATCAATTATAAAATGATAAATGAACATTTAGAATTTAATTGATATTTTGTTTCTAGAAAATAAGTGCTAGTTAATGAAACTAAAAGAGGAAAAAAAATTAGTAAATATAATTATAAATTTGGATCTTGGCAAATTATATTAACAAAATAATCAAAATCATTTAGTATATCAAGTGAATACTATCAATAACATGCAATATTTTTTCGGATTAAATATAGCTACATAAGCCTATCAATATCAAAATCTATGGATAATATTTTTAAATATCTTAAAAAATTGAGTGTAATATATATTGATGATATTCTTATTTTCTCTAAATTCATAGAATAACACATAAAATACTTAAAAATATTTTGTGAAAGATTCCAAAAATAAGAAATAATTTTATCTCAAAAGATATTAAAAATAGAGAAAAAATCAATTTAATTTTTAGGAATAATATTAAATCAATTGGGAATAAAATTTTAAGAACATATGATATCAAAAGTAAAAGAAGTTTTAGAAAAAATTCATAACAAAAACATTACAAGGTTTATTAAGAATTCTTAATTATGTAGGAAATTTGATCAAAAAATTATCTCAAAAAGAAATTCTTCTTATAAATAAATTAAAAAATGATCAAAAAATTCACATCAGATGAAAGGAACAAATAAGTCCTTAAGAAAATAAAAGAAGAGATAAAAAGTCTTTCAGAAGTATATCTCCTGAGTTCAAGTGATATTAATCTTAGAAACATATGCTTCAGATTTTTGCTGGGATTGTGAGCTAAAAGTCATTCCAATAGAGAAATGGGAGGAAAATGATCAACTCATAGCAAAGCTAGAAATATTCCTATACACAAAATATTTTAAAAAAGAATTAATTTGTGGATATATTTATAATAAATTTAAACAAAATGAAATCAATTATATCATATTTGAAAAAGAATTATTGGAAATAAAATTTGATATTAAATGCTTTCATATTTATTTAGCTTTAGAAAATTTTATTGTTAGAACTGATTATGAGGAATTCAAATTTTTTTAATATAATAAAAGAAATAATCTTAAAGGTAAGAGACTAAAATGGTATAATTAAATTGTCATATATATTTGTTGTGTGTAAAATAGTTCACATCGTGTGGCGTAATTGATGAGCGAAAACCGGCATCGCCAATTCTCGCAAATACTTTGGTTTTAATATTTGTAAAACTCTCGCAAGTGCACGAATCATTTCGTAGAAAATGATAAGTATACTCCCAAGGTCGATCTAAGGAAGGAATGTATGTGGTTCTTAATTTATTATTCAAACTTTTAAAAACGAAATTAAATCCTAAACATCCTGTCACGATAGTTTGGTTTTTGTGTTTCTAATCTAATAACATAAAATAAACATATATACAGATTAATTAAATAAAAAATAAACATAGATACAAATTCAATAAATATTTATCTACAAATAAATATAATTACAAACATTCAATAAATATTCATGCAAATTTTATCATTTATATTAAGTGAGTATTTATGGATATAATAACTAAGTTAATTATGCTTGCTCATATTATCTAGGTTATTAAAGATATAAATTGATATTTTATTGATTCTCTCTTTTTTGTATGAATACCACCTTTCAGCGGGTTAGATACTCTTGTTAACTAAACAAATCAATTAACACCTACGGGTTGATAACTAATTTGGTTAATTAAATTAATTCCTTTTTCTAAGAGATTGAAAACGAACTATTTAAATGCCACCTTTAAGCGGGGTTAGATAGCTTTAAACTTTATCCAAGGTGTACAAATTAAACCCAAGAATTTAGTTATCCTAGTACTAACTTTCAAGTTTTAAGACCACTATTGAAAACGTGTTGTCAGTACATTTCCACATAATAATTCTTATAAAAACTTTTGAAATAGAGCATCACTCTAACTACCGGCGATTGTACTAACAAATAAAAGAAGACTACTCTAAATTAGACCTGATAACTAAACCTTAAAGTCTAATTTTCATATTTAAGTTTGTAATGAAAAATAATGTATTTCTCTCTAACATCCTTAATATAAAATCTTGAATAAAAATAAAATCAATTCATTTTAGAAATTTTCACCTATTTAATATTTCGCAAGCATAACAACGTTATTATTATATCATGATTATAAGCACATTACGCTTAAATTTAATCACAGATAAATTAAATATAACATGTAAGAATAAAGCACAAAAAATAATCAGAAAGAAAATAAAATCCTTACAAGATTTCGACGCTATTCCCGCTTGCTAGAAAACCTCTGTCGAATTTGCACTTCCATTTATTGAATCAAAAATCTAAATTATTACAAAACATTACAAGTTCCTCTCAAAAAGAGAAAAACTCTAAACCTAAGACAATTGAACTAAAAACTAAGAGAAAAACTAAGAAAAGCTTAGAAACTAAGAAAGAAACTAAAGAAAACTCAAAAACTAAGAAACGAGAGAAAGAAAGAAGATATAGAGGTTTTGAGGTGTGTTTTAAAGAATGGAAGTGGGGTATTTATAGGTGAGGATGGAGAGAAAAATGATTAAAAAAATGTTAAAAAATATTAAAAAATAAAAACGGGTAGCCGATACGCTGAAGTCATCAATGACGAAAGATGACGCCACAAGTATGCGTGAAAACGTGGGTCAAAACGCTGGCGCTTACAGGCCGCTACGCCGCATACTGACAACACAGCCGCTACGGTCAGCTGTCATTGCAATAGCAGCACAGCGAATAAGATGACCGAATACATGGCGGGCTGCGCTGGCGCCATACAAGGCGCTGGCTGGCCGTCAAGGGCGCTTCCGCTTCTTTGACATTTCTGACCTTTTCGACCCATTTTGTCCAATTTTTCCATGTTTGTTGACCTTTTTCCACTTATTTATCAATTTATTTGTGATGTATTGCTTCAAGTATTCTTCTTTGAGTCTTTACATTGCGTTTTTAGGCCAAAATTCCTCAAAAACAATAAAAATACCCGTGATTCCGAAAAAGACAAATTTATATAAATATATGATAAAACATATAAATATATATATTTTAAATCAATTAAAGCAGTATAAAATCATATATTTTAGCTGAGCACTCATCACAACCCCCAACTACCGCTAGTCCCTTAGCATAGAAGTCGATAAAAACTAAAAATTAAACTATCCTAAATCACTTCCGTGGATTGACACGGTTGCATTTAGCCTACATGCAACAAGCCTTTAAACCCCTAGGTCGCTCTAGCTGTGACGAAGCTCGAGTCTCGTGAGGGTTTTCAGTAATGATACCCACAAACATTGCACTAAATGTAAAAACAAAAGAAACAATAAACAACTTAAAAATTAAATTTACAACAAAATCACAAATTATCAACATTTCACAAAAATGTCTCATACTTTTTTAATCTCCTTTAAGATCATAATTAAAATCTCAAGCATAAGTTATCTTAATCTCTTTAAACAATCATGATTTATTATAATAATTAGTCGAAAATCATTTTCAAAATTCATATCAAAAATGTATCCATTTAATTTCACCCAATTTGTCATGAATCAATTCGTCGACTCATTCCTCACAAGTCAATACTCTCAAAACACCGAATCCTACGGGTTCAAACACTCTCATACTAATTTATACGCGAAAGAAGCCGATGTATAGAAATGAACTAATATGTCTCGCATATGTATAAAGAATAAAGGCTCAAAGTGTTATTTTAACATTGATCTCACGAAAGGAATCAAATGTATAAATTATAAAGATATCATATATAAAAATTATTTTCATGCATAAATCAAACTCATTAAGAAAGAATTTCAAGATATATGCCTTTACGAATGAAGAAATTGCAATGACTTTTTGGGAATTACTTCTTATATCTTTCTTTTGTAATTAGCCTTTACTCACAACTTTGTAGGCAAATAAGCGGGTTATAGTATGTAGATGATACTATTTTTATCTCTCTTTTTTTTTTTCCTCAGAGATATTTCTCAATATATGTATTTTTTTGTAGAAAGTCAACCCACGTATTGTCAGTACATTTTTTTGGATTTTCGAAGGGTTAATTTTGTGGCTTTTTCTGTTTGATCTTGGTTTAGGTAACCCCGTATATGTCTTTTTGTTTTTGTAGTAGTCACGCATAAATGAGATATAAGCATATACTATCAACTTCTACTCAAATCATTTAATCTAAGCAAAAATAATAATCAAAAATATATGATACTCTATTAAAATGAAAAAAATTCATACATTCAATGCTAATACCTATGTAGATCATCTAAAAATTTGAAGAAATAAGAAATGTGTTTGGAGTAGAAAAATATATATTTCATCAATAAAGGAAATTAGGCTCAAATTATATCTCACAAAGGTAGTCTCCACTAAAAAAAAACTCATAAACACCGATTTTCGTTTAATATAATTTCAACATCTTATCAAGAAATACTAATTATGACAAAAACTAACTAATTATCAAAAATAATTACAAAATATTTCATGATATGTTTTCAAAAATTAATCTAACAAAGACAAAAGACTTAACTATTTACTTAAATTTGATTTAAAGAAATGATAAACTTTGTAAACTTTCTCTTTTTTTTTTTTTTTTTTTTTTTTTATTCCAAAAAGTTACTAAATCACACAAAATAAAAATAAAACCAACCACACAAAAAGTATATTTTCATTTTATTTTATTTTATTTTTTTTTTTAATAAAGCATGGTAACTTTTCACCACCCCAACCTAGAACTTACATTGTCCTCAATGTAACAATCAGAATTAAAGATAAAGAGAGAAGAGAAGAAAGATTACCTATTTCCGAGAATGCGCAAGTAGTAATGGAAAATGCAGCAGCATCCATCATATTCATCATTAAAGTGTATACGCATTTATCATCGTGAACTTCTACCATCTCAACAAATATTTTTAGTTTTAACAATTTAAAAATTATTCACATGCAATTAAAATGAAATAAACAATAAAATTAAGTAAAGAAAACAAATAACAAACAAATTTTTTTTTTATTTTACCTAAAATGATGGGTTGCCTCCCATCCAGCGCTCAGTTTAACGCCTTAGCCAGACGATTCGTGCTATGGTTACTCACCAAATGCAATCCATTTCAAGAATGTTGTTTCGGTTCTTCTAAATAAGGCTTGACACGACGGGCCATTGACTTCTTGAACGCTTTTTGTGTCTTCGAGTCCAATAGTTCCACTACTCCATGCTCAAATACTTGAACTATTTTGAATGGTCCATCCCATCTCGATCTCACTTTTCCTGAAACAATCTCAAACGAGTTAAATAAAAGAACTTTCATTCCAGGGTGAAGAGTCTTAGAACTAGCTCTTGTCATGATAGCGCTTTAGTACGCCTCCTTGTATAATTTGGCATTCTCACAGTTTCATTCCTAATTTCTTCCAACTCACGGAGTAATTGCTTTTTCACCCGCTTTATCTAAATCCATGTTTAACTCTTTAATTGCCCAATAAGCTTTGTGTTCAAGTTCAATCAAGCGTGGCACGCTTCCCAAAGATTAACCGATATGGCTCATCCCAATAGTGTTTTGTACGCGCGTATGCCCCATAAGGCATCATTTAGCTTAAATGCCCAATCCTTCCTCGACGGACGCATTACATGCTCCAAAGACTCCCCTTAATTTGCCTATTGCTCACTTCCACTAAACCTAAGTTCGAGGATGATACGGAGTGAGGTTACTTTGCGTGTGATGTTGTACTTGTTTAGTACTCCATCAAAGAGTTTGTTACAAAAATGGCTACCTCCATCACTTATTATACCAGGCATTCTAACCCATCAATATGAAATCTTTCAAGAATTTCACAACAACATTAGCATCATTGGTTTTAAAGGGGATAGCTTCTACCCACTCGACACATAATCCACAAAGAACCAAAATGTATTGAAACCATTAGATGGGAAAAGGACCCAATAAGTCAATCCCCCATACATCAAAGAGTTCAACAACTAAATTAGATGTCAAAGGCATTTCATCTCTTTTCGCTTATGTTTCTGTTCTCGACATCTATCACATCAGTGCACAAAACATACGAAAGCATCTTTAAAAAGAGCTGGGCCAAAAGAATCCAGGCTGTAATATCTTACGCTGTCTTTTTTCACCTCCAAAATGACTCACAATGAAGTTCATGACAAAAAGTCGAATGCTCTTACGTTTTTCTTCTCGTACACATCTCCTGATGATTGATCTTGACCAATCTTGTATAAATAAGGTCATCCCGTAAAATAGTCCTTAATAGTTTTAAAAACCTTTTTCGTCTCCGATATGAAGTTGTTAGGTCGCAAAACACCAAAGGGCAAGATAGTTTACAATATCGCATACCACGGGTTCTGACCTATGAAAAATAACTGCTCATCGTGAAAGGTTTCAACTATATCATCATTACTCTCATCTTTAAGAGAATTGAAGTCGTAAATCAACCTGCATAAAATGGTCACTACTAAGTTTTCACCGCCTTTCTTATCCTCGATCTCTGTGTCAAATTCTTGCAAAGAGTAAGCACTCCAATTCGATTAATCTTGGCTTGGCATTTGGTTTACTTAATAGGTATCTTAAAGCAAAGCATGATCAATGTACAATCACTTTAGATCCTACTAAATAAGACCGAAATTTGTCTAAAGAGAATACTATAGCCAAGAATTCCTTTTCAAGGTGTAATTCATTCGGGCATCATTGAAAGTGTTTTGCTAGCATGTGAGATGACATGTAAACGCTTATCCACTCTTGTCCCGGTGACTCCTCCTATTGCATAATCGAAGCATCACACATTATTTCAAAAGGTAAAGACAGCTTTGGTGCCATTATAACAGTAGATGTTAGTTTCTTTCTTTCAAGCGTATTAAAGGAAATATGCAGTCATTATCATTGAAGTCAAATTCAAAGATCTTTGGATAATAAGTTACATAAAGGACGACTTATTTTAGAGAAATCTTTAATAAATCGCCTCAGAAAATCTGCATGTCCCAAGAAGCTTCTTATCCCCTTCACAGATGTAGTGAGTAGTTCGATATCAATTCAACTTTTGCCTTATCAACTTCAATACCCTTGTTTGAAATTATATGTCCCAAAACTATCCTCGTTGAACCATAAAATGACTTTTCTCCCAATGGGTTAGATTGCATTCAATGCATCTTTCTAAAACCAAAGTCAATTTATGTAAGCAATCATCAAATGAGTTCCCAAAGACAGAGAAATCGTCCATGAAAATTTCAATGAACTTCTCCACCACGTCCGAGAAAATGGATATCATGCATCTCGGAAAGTGGCAAGTGAGCATTGCATAACCCAAACGGCATTCTACGAAAAGCAAATGTCCCAAAAGGACATGTAAACGTGGTCTTTCCTGATCTTCATACATGGTACTTGATAATATCCGCATACCCATCCAAAAAACAAGAAAATTCGTGCTCACTAATCTTTCCAACATTTGATCAATGAATGGAAGAGGAAAGTGATCCTTTTTCGTATATAAATTTAGTTTCCTAAAATCTATACACATTCTCCATCCGCTGATTATTCTAAATGTGGCACTAATTCACTTTTATCATTTTTAACAACTCAAGTATCCCGTGCATTTCTTTGGTACTGATGCACCTGACTAACTCCACTTACTATCCGCAATAGATAGATAATCCCTTCTCCTAACAATTTAAGGATTTCCTTTTAACTACCTCTCGACAAGCCAGTTTAGTCTTCGGGCCTCTCAGACAAGCTTTAGCACCATCCTCCAAGTTGATCTTCAGGTATACACATTGTCGGACTAATGCCTCTTATATCCCCCATACTCCAACCCATAGATTTCTTAAACTCATGGCACTTCACGAAGTTCCTTTTCGCGTGGTTTGGTCAAGGTCAAGAAATTATCACCGATATGTTTCTCCTTCTCCCAAAAACACATATTTTAAGTTTCGTAAGTCTTTCGAGTTCAAGTTCTGCGTGGATCGGCCTCTTTAATGATGAAGAACTGGTAGATTTAAAAGTGCACTAGATTTTGTCATCACTTCATTATTGTCTAGTTGTTCAAGGTAATTTCTTAATTTCTTCATCTAAATCTTCTTCAACCTTTTCAAGTGTAAGAACAAATTTTCAAGTCATTCTATTCGGTTTGGAAAAGGTGTTTTGGACAAGATTATCCAAAGGATCAACTTCGAATATTTCATCGATGGCGTAAATAGAAGGAAAGGTGAAGAATCAAAACTTTGAAATGAACAATTTCTCCTAAGACTGCCATTGTCAAATTTCCATCTCGACATCAATAATAGTTTTAGTAGTCCATAAACGGTCTACCAAGCAATATTGTACGCTCTCTCAATGCCGGATTTTCTTGTGCATATCCGTAGAACCACAAAGTCAACAGGTATTATCGGGCTTGTTCAATTGCACTCAAAACATCCTCAACTATTCCTCCTGGATATTTAAGAGATCTATCCGCAAGTCATAGGACATAGTCATGGGTTTTAAATCCCCTAGATCGAAATGTCGAGACATGTAGCAGTAGGCATCAAATTTATACTAGCACCTAAATCAAGCATTGCTTTAGCAACCTTCCTATCCCCATAGCTATGTTTATAATAAAACTTCCAGGGTCTTTCAACTTGTGGTAATTTTCAGGTCAAGTACGCTAGAAATTTCTCGACACTACTACTGCTCATTCCGCCTATACCTCCTTTTCTTGTTCAACTCTTTGAAAAACTTGGCATACGGTGGCACATTCACGATCACTTCTAATAATGGTAAATTGATATTTACTTTAGAGATATATTAAAAGATCATTGAATTGCTTATCTTGTTTGGACTCTTTCAACCTGGGGAAAAGGTACTTGCAGATCCGCGCGGTTCTGTTGTCTTTGAATTTTGGGGAGTGTCGATGACCCCCAATGAGTTTTTCGTAAAGCTCAGGAAGTTTAACACTTTTTTTCTCCTTTGCGATATTAGAATGTCGCCTTTCTTTGTTAGAGATTTCGTACACCGTATTGACTACCTTACCACTCGGGCGGTTCTAACATCTTTGCTTCGTTCGTTGATCAGTAACTTTCCTGGTTCTTTCTTTTGCATTTGTTCACTGCTGTCTCAACTCTAGATTCAATTCTTTTAACCGAAGCCTCCATGGTGTTCAACCTTTGATTAGTCATCACTTGGTTGTCACGACTAACTTGAATAAAAGCATTCAAGCTATCTTCTAAGGGCGGTTTAAAAGATTTTTCAGGTGGTAAGGGTGATTATAGGTGTCGGATGATACTTTTGAAAATATTGGACTTCCTCTACGGCATTTACACTAGAATCACAAGTATTTGAATAATTAAGTACCACGCCCAATCAACAACACACTCCACATACCTCTTGATTTGAAATTTGAAGTAGACGTGAGAATTTCACTTGTTTAGTCAATTCAAGAATTTGCAAGGTTATCTCATCATCAAAGTTCGACCTTATTGACCTTTGCTTTCCTTCCACCACCTCTGTTGGGAATTAGAACCCAATAATTACAGAGATTATAGGCTTCCTCATTGCCTTTTCTCCTACAAAGACCTCCAAAGAAGATTATCAACCATGATTGACTCAGAAAGGTCAATCCATCGTAAAAGAATTGGTTTTGTAGTCAGAAGTGGAAAGCTGGGCGATTTTGACATTGAATGAAAAGGAGTTTGAATCGCTCCCAAGCTTCATAGCGAAAGTGGCTTTCTTCATTCATTTGAGAAAATGTTGCTATCTTTGTTCTTAGATCAATGTTTTTTTTGGGAATAGAACCTACCCATAAAAATTTCATAGATCGCCTCCCAAGTTTTAAGAGAACCCGATCGTAGAGTAATGAACCACGACCAAGCTTTATCTTTGGTAGAAAGGAAAACACCTCATCCTAAGTTGATCTTCACTAATTTCAATGTAGCGGGAAAGGTTCGACAATAGCATAGAATTTCGAATGAAATGCAAAGGATCTTCATTGCGGATACCGTAAAAGAAGGCAACAAAGAATAATGAATCTTTTTCAATTCATAATTCCTCACAGACTCTCGCAATTGACGCCGAAGTTACATTGCCAATGATTGGCATTGTATAGTCTTTCATCTTTTCCATTTATCTTCAAAGATCTCCTACGGTTTGCTAGAGCTGAAAATGATCCTCCTCCTATCAGAATCAAAGATTTTGCTTTTAAAAACAATGGTAGATATCTCTAAAAAAATGCAAGGAACCTAAATTATTTTTTTTTTTTTTTTTTTTTTTTTAATTTAAACGGCGGACACAATTTTTTGAAACAAACGAATTTATTTTATTTGAAATATTTTTTTTTTTTTTTTTTTTTTTTTATTACACGCAAACTAAAACAAAGGAAAATACAATAACGGTGACTTCCCACGTAGACTAAAATTTATCGTCCTTCTAGTAAGACGCGTTTGGAGATTGCGGTAATGAAAAACTCAATGTCTCCTCTTCATTGAATTCATCTAAGTTTCAATTTTGCCTTTCTCGCAAATGTTCAACTAACTGCTCAACTCTGAACTTCCACCTTTTTGATAAGCTTTTCCGCAGTCCAACCGTTGATCGGTTTTTGATTGATTGTTCCTACAAACTTGGAATAAAAGAATTCAAGTCAGTCTCCAGGGTTGGTTTATTTGGAATGCTTCGTGGGAATAGGTGCGGTGGAATCACTTTGCCTGCCCGTTTGAGCTTTGAGGAGCGAGGTTATTTTGCCTTCCAAGAGAAATTTGGATGACTTCTCCACCCAGATTATAGTATTTGAATTGGGATCAAACCTTGGTCTTTGTTGATACGCTCCCAACACATTAACCTCGCCAGTGTCCAACAGATCTCCTCGAGCATGGATGTGCTTCGCATCTTGTCCCACGTTGTCGCACAAACCATATTGTTCATTATTTCAGGTTTCGTGGTAGCCGAGAAGAAGCGTAACTTGCTACCATTGAACAAGTCAGTTGTCGAACTTCATCTGGGAGTCAATCTCGCGAACACCGCCTTTTCTCACTCGTGAGCTTTTCTCACTGAATTAAGACTCCAACATCTCAAAGAGATTATAATGCTTTCTCGATGCGCTTTTTCTCCTATCAAGCTCTCCGCGTTGCCGACAAATGAATCGACATTGCTGTGTAAGTCCATCGTAAAAAGAATTGGTTCTCAGAATCAGAGGGAAAGCATGATGGGACATCGAAGGAGAAACATTTTGAACCTATCCCAAGCCTACGGAATGGTTCTTCTTCCATCCGGCAGAAAGAGCAAGTAATCTTCCTCTCACTCGATGTTTTTGATGGAATAGAATTTTCCCATGAATTTATTGTAAATTTGACCCTCATGTCATCGAGAACGGTGGTGCGGCAATGACATCAACCAAGCTTTAGCCTTATCCTTTAAGGTAATGGAAAACATCTCATTCTAAGTTCGATCCTCGCTTAGAATACCGAAGGGGAATGTTTGGACCGTAGCATAGAAATCTCTCATAAAGGAAAGAGAATCTTCATTAGGTAGCCCATAAGAAGGAAGCATAGAAAAATGAATATTTTTAAGTGTCATGCCTTCCAGCAGCCTTTCTCCTTAATCGGATGGCAGCTGCGGCCAATCACTCTGGCCTTGCAAACTCTTTCATCGTGGTTTCCCAATAACATGCTGTTTTCTCCATTTCTTTCGTTCTAGTGACAAGACGTTTCATGTTTGGCTCAAAAACTGCTGACGGGAAGGATCCAAATCATTGTGACACTGCTTAAATTCTATGAATATTATTTATATAATACAGCAGTGGGTTTCCTGGCGATCTCCTACCACGCATGTAATTATTTTTAAACGTAAATTTAAACTCTCGTCAACAAAAATAAAGAAATTAGAAAATTTCCATGGCATTTAATACAAAACACTAGACAAATTTTTTTTTTTTTTTATTTCTTTCGCTTTTTTTATTTTTTTATTTTTTTTTTCTTTTTTTTTTTTTTTTTTTTTTATAACATAATTAAGATAACCAAGAGTTGCTCCTGTGAAAAGAATTCCATACATGGCCTTCCTTAAAAACCATTCTCCTAAATGTAACAACGTTCCTTGAAAAGATTAAGCAAGACAGCGCTGTTAACTAATTACCTCCTGTATTTAACTCCTTAGATTTTTACTTTTCATGCCTTAGTTTTTTTTTTTATTTTTTTTTTATTTTTTTTTTTATTTTTATGAACGGTAATTTTGTTTTACTATTCACACTATCTTATTTCTTATTAACTTAAAATTTTAAATTTTTTTTTTTTTTTACTATTTTTTTTTACGAACGGTAATTTTATTTTACTATTCACACTATCTTATTTCTTAAAATTTTAAAAAAATTTTAATTTTTTTTTTTTTTTTTTTTTTTTTTTTACGTACGGTAATTTTATTTTACTATTCATACTATCTTATTTCTTATTAACTTAAAAATTTAAAATTTTTTTTTTTTTTTTTTTTTTTTAACGGTAAAAACTTTTTTACTTCAAATTTCAAATTTCTAAATTATTTACTTTTTATGCTATAATAATAAAAAAAAATTTAATTTTTTTTTTTTTTTTTATTTATTTATTTATTTATTTATTATTTATTTTTTATGAAATTTGAAATTTGATTAATTTTTATTTATTTATTATTATTATTATTTTTTTTTTTAAATATCACAATTATTTACAACACAAAAATATTTTTAAAATTTTGATAAATAAATTAAAAACGCTTATTCCTTCCATTTTAAGAATCCGCTTAAACTTGATGTAATAAAACCTAAGATCGCCAATTTCGCAAATACTTTGGCTTTAATATCAGAAACTCTCAGCAGTCAATGGCATCGAATCATTTCAGAATGAGCAAGATACTCCTACGGCCGATCTGCCATAACGATGCTTTTAATTTATTATTCAAACTTTTAAAAACTAAATTAAATCCTAAACATCCTGTCACGATACATGGTTTTCTAATCTAATAACATAAAATAAACATATATACAGATTAATTAAATAAAAATAAACATACAGATACAAATTCAATAAATATTTATCTACAAATAAATATAATTACTGATTCAATAAATATTCATGCAAATTTTATCATTTATATTAATGAAAGATGATGACATAATAACCAAGTTAATTACGTCTTTCGTCATTATCTATGCTATTAAAGATATAAATCGATATTTTATCGATTCTCTTTTTTTTGTATTTAATACCACCTTTCGCAAGTTAGATACTTGCTAACTAAACAAATCAATTAACACCTACGCGGGCTGATAACTAATTTGCTAATTAAATTAATTCCTTTTTCTAAATAGATTGAAAATGAACTATTTAAACGCTAATTTTATGCGTTGCATACTTTAAACTTTATCCATGCCATTCAAATTAAACCCAAAGTTAATTTAGCTTATCCTAGTACTAACTTTCAAGCTTTTAAACCACTATCAAAATACGTCATTAATACATTTTCACATAATAATTCTTATAAAAACTTTTGAAATGTAGCTTCACTCTAACTACCTATGATTTCCAACAAATAAAAGAAAGACTACTCTAAATTAATCGATAACTAAACCTTAAAGCCTTTCAATTTTCAGATTTAAGTTTGTAATAAAAAAATAACGATTTCTCTCTAACATCCTTAATATAAAATCTTGAATAAAAATAAAATCAATTCATTTTAAATTTTCACCTATTTAATATTTCGCAAAGATAACAACGTTATTATTATATCACGATTATAAACAATAAAGACAGCTAAATTTAATCACGCATAAATTAAATATAACATGTAAGAATAAAGCACAAAAATAATCAGAAAGAAATAAAATCCTTTACAAGATTGACGCTATTCCCGGCTAGAAAAACCTCCCGGAATGACTTCCATTTATCAATCAAAATCTAAATTATTACAAAACATTACAAGTTCCTCTCAAAAAGAAGAACTCTAAACCTAAGACAAATTGAACTAAAAACTAAGAGAAAAACTAAGAAAAGCTTAGAACCAAGAAAGAAACTACAAAGAAAACTCAAAAATCCAAGAAATGAGAGAAAGAAAGCAGGTTATATATGAGGTTTTGAGGTGTGTTTTGAAGTGAATGGAAGGGATTTATAGGTGAGGATGGAGAGAAAAATGATTAAAAAAATGTTAAAAAATATTAAAAAATAAAAACGTGTAGTGATATTTGAGGTCATCAATGACGCCAGATGACGTCATGGGGCGTGACGTGAAAATGGTCAAAAACGTTATGCTACTGTCATTACCAATACCGCCGCAATCCGGCATATCTACAGAATTTTTTTTTTTTCATATTGTCAGAAGGCTACATGAGATAAAGTATCATCATGATACATAATACATATCCGGGCGTCATTGAATACGCGGCCAAGTTTGCCTTTTGACATTTTTGACCTTTTCACCCATTTTGTCCAATTTTTCCACGTTATTCGACCTTTTTCCACTTATTTATCAATTTATTTGTGATGTATTGCTTCAAGTATTCTTCTCGAGTCTTTACATTGCGCTTTTAGGCCAAAATTCTAAAAACAATAAAAATACCCGTGATTCCGAAAAAGACAAATTTATATAAATATATGATAAAACATATAAATATATATATTTTTAATCAATTAAAGTGCATAAAATCATGGTTATTTTAGTGCTTTTTGAGCACTCATCAGTAATATTAGAGGTCCTAGTTAACAAATAACTTGGAGTCCAGTCTTGTCAGCACATAAACATCAATATTAGTTAAATATCTAACATGATATACAATTGACATTCAAACCCTTAATTATCCGACAATGATATAATTAAAGAGATAAAAGTTTTAACATGTAAAGATAAGTCTATCATTACGGATAAGGGTCATTAGTTGGTATATTGTTTTCTATAAATATTCGCCATTGTTCACCATTAAACACAATCAATTAACTAATTCTACATATAAAAATTTATTCTCTCATTTATAGACATTGAGATCTAAAGTCTCTTTCCTTAAATATCTCCCTGAATATCTCTACATCATAAGGAGAAAAAGCAATCTCCTCACTTTCCTCATTACCCAAACTTACTTAAGCATCAGAGGGCCAAAGGCCACTACACCCCATGGTGGTCCAAGGTCTCAGCAATTTATTCTCTATTCTTAGGTAAATAAAAAGCGAGAGATGCCCCAATCATTAATATTGACAAAAAGGCATAAACATCTAGCACCGTCTATAGGAACAAAGGTACTTTACTAGTTGAATCATAACTAGAAAGGAAGGTCTAGAGTGTTATCCAATATTTTGAAGTAGGTGGTCCTTGAAAAAAGGTCCTTAAAGTTCAAAAGAAAACTACTCCAAAAAAAGTTCACTATGCATGGTCTCTAAAGGCCATACCTCTTTATCTTTTCAAGATGAATTAATCTCATGAATTGAACAACCAAGCTTCTACAAGGGATAATAAGGTACCACCTCATGTCCAACAAATTATGCAGTCACTTGTATAGGTCAGGGAACTAAGACTCCGTCCACGATAAAAGATGGAGAGAAATGGTTAACATTTCTTTTGGCCTTACTAGTAGGGTCACTTGACAAGTATACTTACTGCATCATCACCGACCAAGATATAACAAGACATGGACCATACACCATCGTCCAAAGAGTGGATGAACAAAGTGTGTTTGACAAACAATGACCAACAAAACTCGATTGTACTACCCAAGCATTACCAATTGACCTTTTGAAGGCCACAAGCACCTGAACCTGAAGACACCCCTATAGCATCTTACAATGCCTACCGTGCACTAGATTCAGTCCACAACCACATATAGATCAAAGATGTGACTTATTTTGATAAGGTTTAAGCTTATAGGTCAAATAGATAGGTTTAGTCCATATGATCCATGAA
The DNA here is from genome assembly GCA_033030585.1 of Hippophae rhamnoides. Lineage (NCBI taxonomy): Eukaryota > Viridiplantae > Streptophyta > Magnoliopsida > Rosales > Elaeagnaceae > Hippophae > Hippophae rhamnoides. The sequence continues at coordinate 19,862,104 of CM065438.1, read as the reverse complement.
GCAACACATATGCATTATAGCCACTACCATCAAACAGTGGCTCAATTTTTTGACACCTCTAAAGAGTGAGGCATCTTGGGTTTTCGCACATGAAAGGCCAGTTTGCCAAAAATGGTGGCACAACTAAAAAGAGACCCACCTTTCATTTTTTTGTCCAATCGAATGTCCTTATTCTGGATCTCAAAATTTATGCATCATATGAAAAATCTGAACCCCCAGTTGGAAAGATCATGTTTCGAACATCCTTACTACAAAATTTCACATTGAACGATCGTTGAAAGAGATAACACGATCCATCACATGCCACTAGTGTGAGCGGGCATCATACATAAAAGTAGCTATATAGAATTTGGATTAGACTGGTCTAGTTGATCAGACAGATGCAGAAATCGATTTAGGGCTAGTTCACCTACTTTCCGATTGATTCTTAGGAAAGTAAAATTGGTTATGGAGTCCTCTCGATGAGACAATTCTAATGACTATACATTTGGAATTTTTGATAAATGTATAGAAATAAATGTGAAAAAATATGTGTATGGAAAGACCGTACACTTACCTAATTCAGTAAAATTTATGGGCGAATGATCACCCATTGTCCTATTTGTCCAATAGATCCAAATAATGTTTGGAAATATATTATCCACTTTTTCATTCATCATCATCATAGTGTTCTTAAAGAGTGGTCAATCATTCTTCAAAAAAGAATGAAATAATGAACTAGTTTCAACATTCAAAATGATGGGGATAGCATCACAAGCCCTCTTGAGAATGCCTCTCAAGGCCATAGGACCATGGTTCACTTCCCATCGTAGAGAATGTTCATAGGACATCTTCCAATACCCATAGTGAACAAGATCTGACCCTCACTTATGAAGTTTGACCAATGACGTGACATACCATGATAGGAACTAGTCCTCACAACCTACAAGGAGAGTTCACCCACAAAGTCCAAAGTCATCCACCTATGAATGCTAAATAAATATCCCTCTGAATGTCCATCTTGGACCTGTTGAGACCACCTTAAGTAGCTTATATCAATCGAAATTCACGTGGTCATCTCGAGGCCCGCATGTAGGAGGACTTTGTCTTAACTAGCCATGTTAACTATGTGGCCTTAGCAGCTAATAGTTGCCCTAAAAATCATCATCAATAATGGTAATAAAAACCCTTGGAGTACATGGAAAACTTCAAGGGATAGAACCATGTTTCCTCCTTGACATCATGAATAACACATTCTAGACTAATTTGGAATGTCTCTACTATCTATAAGAGCTATAACCATTATCTGTCAATGAGGAATCACGACAGCATCTTCCAATGCACAAAGTGCCATAGTGCCCACTCATAAGTTGTATATTCTAAATCATCGCTTTTTAGGCCACGTGGTCCATATTGACACTTTAGAGACCCATAATATCACAAGTAGATGAGACCATTGTCAGGTTCAAAAATAAACCTTAAAATAAAGAAGTGCATAGATTAGAGCCAAGGACATACATGATATGTCTGAAGCAGTCATGCAACAAAATAAATTGGGCAACATAAAATTGCATCCCACCAACAAATTGGGTTGTTAGGTATACAACCATCACATATCATCCAAGTGTGCATACCTTCCCAGGAATTATTTCAAAAGGAGTTATGTGAAAATGTTCTAGGAGTACACTTCAAAAATCCACTCAAGTCCTATATGAGAACACTAGGTGAGATCAACATAATCAACTAAGTCTTGATACAAACTCAATGAAGTGAGACATAATTTCCAACTAAGGAACCAAATATGTATCCACTCATATATCGAATGTCCAGGACAATGTTTCAACTCTTTTAAGATCACATAAGTTCATATGATACCCAAGAAGTACACACTTAAAAGGTGAGCATGGGCCGAGAAGGCCCCGTAATAGAGTTTTAAAAAGGAAATTCCTACATAAGGCTTTGGGCTCTTGTCCCTGTATATAATATCCACCAAAAGCTCTAGAAATAATAATTATCTTGAAAGGGCAAAATGTGGCACAAGATTCCACTCATGAGGAACAACATGGGACAGAAATAATGCCACACTACAATAAAAATATAGACAGTGCTTTAGGTATACTTTTATTTTAATAAAATTGTGTTTATAGGTATTTAGGCCAAACTTATCTATATTCATGAAATTCGACAAGGATGGGAAAGTCCAATCTATAAAGGGATTGATAGGTATGAACCATAAAGGTCACACACTAGTATCCTAGGGGTAAGAAGTTGCTACAACTCTTGCACCTCCCTCTAAGGGCCATGTTGGATCTTTGAATAGGCAACAACTATGCCCTATGTCCATGAGTTGTTACAACTCCTACACCCCACCTTTACGGGCCGTATTAGACCTTTGAACAAGTAGTAACTTTTCGTTACATCTAGGAGTTGCTACAATTTCTTCATCCCATCCATGCAAACACAAATTTTCTCAAGTTGGGGACCCTAAGTCTTTAACCTTGGTTGTGGATAAAAATCGCTAGGCATTAACAAAGTGCAATGACACTCAAGACAGAATAGAATAATCCACCAAAGACTACAGTAATTTTCTAAGTCTCAAGATCTAATGCTTGGATAACTTGATAAACTCAAGCATACCAAGCAAAAGGACTAGTATACTAGGAACACCCTGGTTAAAAAAAAAACCATCCTTATTTAGACAAAATGAAAACTTCATATGCAAATGAAAAAGTCAAGGACCAATACAATGGGTATATAACCAAACTGAAAGTGACCAGATTAGCTTATGGACACATGACAAACTATGCCAATAGAGGCCTATCGATATGGTACATGGTTAGACATGACACAAGTGACCCAACATGATACATTGCTAGACACGAAAAATGTGACTCGACATAGTACATGGACAGACATAACATATATGACCCAACATTGTACATATGTCTAGACATGGTCCAAGTGGAAAAACAAAGTAAGTGTGGCCAAACATAGCTTATGTGATGGAACATAATATATTTGCCTAACTAAGGTACATGTGCATATACATGTAGTCATCTGGATCACTCTAGACTCGCTTCCTAACATGTACACACCATATTGTACTGGCAACAGGTACATACCATAATGTACCAATAATAGGTACACACAAAAGTGTACCGCGACACAGATCCCAATAAGGGACATACTCTCTTAAAATAAATGAGATCACAAATGGACCTCACCAAAAAGTAAAGAATGTATATGGATGCAACAAAAGTATAGAATCACAATTAAATGATACAAAAGTATAGAAATAACATAGCAACATGGCATACACCTATGTCTAAGCATGTGATAGACCATTGGGTCTTGAAAACCTTACTAGGGATGTCATAGTTCACAAGCTCCATGAACTTTGAAAATCTAGAGTAGGGAAAATCTTCGATGAATTCATAGTGAGAGCACCCAACTTAGTGGGCTATGAACTTGTACCACCTACAATTAGTCCTAAGTATTTCAAAAATATTTGAACAAAAATAAAGAGCCAGAACTTACTATCTAATCTTAGGGGCTGTCACCCTCCAATATAGCCACTACAAGGTGTAAACCTTAGTAAGTTAATAACTCAAGAAGTACAAAGTCTGAAGTGCATGAAATGTCAGGACACCTCTGGTGTTTAAGACCAATTGAAGTTTACAAAGCATAGAATTCCACCTCACATAAACTTTTATCTAATGGGTCATGATGTCTTATCAACTACCTTCCTAGGTCATGCCACATCATATGTCCTCCCAAATAATGTACACTTTAAATGGTGCACTTTTACATGTCTTCTCTTACCAAGTACAATGTTAAAGTGTCCAATCGTATGTCTACATTTTGGACAAAATCCGAACACGAGTGAAGGATAGAATTTATTAAGTAGACCAGTATATTGGTCCTACCAGAACTTGAGACGATCAAAACATGATCCCCTACTACCTAGACCTCTCAAAAAGTTCAATCATCTATGTACCTATGCAATTTTGCTCCAACAAGGTATAAACGTGCACAAGTTAGAAAAATAATTACAAAAAAGAAAAGGCTAAGTGTTATAGAGTGGGGGATATATACAAGAGTAGTATCAAAACCACCACACTTACACAGTCATCCTAGAAATGAGTGGTTATGTTATTGACAGATCATGTAAGGATTTCAAAATCATCACCACTGATAGAACTGCACTGTTATGATGGTCCAAAACCATCACCCTACTCGATGCACACTCGACCACCAATGCATGCATCCAAGCTACCCACACTATGGCTAAACATTCCACGAATGGCTAGACCATGACGGGCACATCATGACTGGACCATGGTCAGACATTCTATGAGTGACTGAACCATGAAGGACATACCATGATTGGCTGGACCATGAAGAACACACCATAAGTGGTCGAACCATAGTTGAACACTTCATGAGTGGCTGGATCATGATCGACTAAATCTTAGTCATCTAGTTGATGACCATCTCATGTGACTTGCCTCAATTCTTGCTCACTTGTCCTTATAATAGCTAAGTCTGATCTCTTTCATCAATCACTTTGTTCTTTAACAAGCTCTTGAGTAGCCAGTGGGATCACAAGTTCAATCACTTGGATCCATGTCCTTTTTCATCAATAGGAAAATGAACGTATTGAATAGTGGTATTGAATTCGATATAACTTCCTAACCAAAAGTCTGACTAAGAATCTGTAAAAACCACAGATAATAAGACATCACCATGAACATTTTGAGTGCTAAAAAAATATGAAATTTGTTATACGAGTAACTAAAGACCACGTAAGAATGGACTCGAAATCATTAATGAGGTTTAGAAAATAGTGACTTCAAATGGTGATGAAGTGAAAAAATAGACCTCTTAGCCCATGTATCCAAGCCTAGCAAGTCTAAGAGTTGATGTTGGGTGTAAAATAGTTCACGCCATGTGGTGTAATATAAGAGATCTTAGTTAGCAAATTCCTTAAGTCCAACTCAGTTATCACTAAGTCAAAGCATAAACGTCAATATCAATTAAATATCTAACATGATATAGGACTAGCATTCAAATTCTTGATTATCCAACAATGAGATTATTAAGGAGATAAAACTCCAACATTCAAAGATAAGTCTATCATTAAGTATAAAGGTAATCAACAGGTATATTATCTCCTATAAATATTCATCACTATTCATCATTAAAAATAATCAATTAATTGCTTATGCACATACAACTTCTTCTCTCATTTACAGACACTGAGATCTAAACTCTATTTCTCTAAATATCTCTCTACATCACAAATGAGACATCAGTCTCTTCTTTCTCCTCATTATCCAAACTTATTTAAATATCGAAGAGCCAAAAACCACTATACCCCATGATAGTCTAAGGTCCTAACGATTTGTTCTCTATTCTAAGGCACAAAAGAAATTATTTTTCAACTTTATTCTATAACATAATGATTCAAAGAAATTTTTTTTTACACTAATCATTGATGTTGACAGAAAAGGCATCAACAATACTTTTGAAGTTGAACATTTGAAAAGAACTAACAATTTTATTGCATATTACTTAATTATAAATGTTTATGAAACCTTGGGTTTGATTTGCCTAGTGGTATAACGGTAAAACTCACCCTTTCTGTTTTAAGTCACAACTTCGAATCACACAAATGTATCATTTAGTCTAAAAAAAGTTTATAAAGACCATTAACTCAATAAGAATTTAGTTTTGCATGTAAAAAAACTTTTAAGAGAATAGATTACTATTATTAAGAAGTCAAATATGATAAAACAAATAAATGCTCCAAAAAGAAAATTCTATAGTTTTTAGATGTTAGAATCTTAGAATCTATACTTTTTGGAGTGAATTTCCTTTTATTATATATAAAATTATTTTCTTATATATATAAAAAATATAAAAGGGTAATAAATATAGATAAGAGTGGAGTTTGAATCCCAATAAAAATTTATCTTTAAAAAAGGTGAGGCTTTTTTTTTTGTTATATGCTTAAATGATGCTATATTAATAAAAATTACATATAACACTTTTCATTTATCTTTTTATAAAAATATTCATATTTTATTCTTGAAGGTTGAATAAATTATACTTAATTAATATATAGGGTCTAATTTTGATTAAAAAAAATTTCTTAATAAAATTTTTAAGTTATTATAAATTTTTTTCTTTAAGAAAATGCTTTCAAAAATTATTTTTATTAAGTGAAATATATAACTCACATATTGTTATTTTTTTAGAAAATAATAAATATAATACTCTTAAAATGTATAATCAAAAAAATAGTATCCTTTATATCCACTTCATATATTTTTACTATTAATAAAAAAGTCTAATACATTATTTCATTTTGAACGCTATTTAATTAAATGTCATTCAAATTGAAGTACGATCCTTTAGACACATTCAATATTGAACGTTGCCCAATTAGATTCGTTTAATATTATTTTTATTTTTGTAAGTTTTAGGGTATTATTTTTTTTATAATTTTTCTTCTCTTTTTTTTTTTACCTAAATACGATTTTGTGTATGTATTAAAAATATTAATGATACACAAATTTCTACTTATGTTTTTTTATGTTTTAATATATATTATTATTATCTAAGAATGAATATATATATTTTACATTTTTAAAATAATTATATATAGTACCGTATAAATGTATGAAAAATTATATATTATTAGTGACTATTTTTAATACAAATGGTTTAAACAAATAATTTTAAATTTTAAATAAATACAATTTAATTGTAATTGTAATTAAATATTATCTTTAATTTTAAGAATCAATCATTAATTTAAGTTTCTATATTTATTTTCTATGCTTAAATAATTTTATTCAAGATCCATTCTGATTTATAAATACTATTAATAAATTATTTGTTATAAAAACTAAAGACACATATGTACATGAGTGATGAGGGAGACACGTCCCACCTAAATTTTTGATAAATAAAATTTTAGATGTAATACCTATGAAATTAAAAATAAATTATAATACAAAATATAACTGTGTCTCACTTGAATTTATGATTTTAGATTTTTACCCTCAATAACTCACTATAAATTTAATATTTTAAACAAATTTTTATTAAAATTAGATACATATAATAACTTTTATAATAAAAAATAATTAATAAATTGAGAATTACCTAGTGCATATATGATGCAAATTGTAAATTCACTATTGATCGAAACGGACTTGATATATAAATATAAAAGAAGGATTGGTATTTTTGGAGTAACTCTATTATAGCTTTAATAATAATTTTTTGATTTCTATTTAAGTTATTAATATATTTTTTCGTCAAATTCAACGATAATTTCAAAGAATTGAGATACCTTAGAAGTAATAACTACGTTTGAAATTGATCAAAATATATACTAATAATTTAAATAGAGGTATTAATGTACCTTATATACTAATAATTTAAATAAAGGTATTAATGTACCTTAATTGAAAATAAAAATCATAATGATATTAAAACAAGAATAAAAATATACAAAAATACCAATATATATATATATATTGAGTGATAGCGTGATACTAAGGAAAAAAAAAATAAAAGAGAAGCAAATACTTTAGATTTCATTTTGCAACTAATAAGCAATTTAAGAATCTAATAGGTACCTTATTTATTTATTTGTTTACAAATCGCAATTGTAGCAACGTCATATACCTTTTTTAGACCTTTAATTGACTCCTATAACTGTATAATTTTATTTTATTTTGTTAATTACATACATCGCCTCCACTATATGCCAATATTAAAAACAAAAAATTAAAAAAATATCTTAAAAGTAAATTAAATATTAAAAATATTTATTTAATTGTAATTTAATTTAAATAGTATTTAAATAAATAATTGTTAATATAAAATATGTGTAAAAAAAAATTTAATGATAAAAATATATAATATGAACATAAAAAATAATTATTATTATTTTATGAATACAAATTTTAAAATTTTATTATTTTAGATTAAAAAAAATATGTATAATAGATTAGATTAATTACAAACGAGTTTTAGATAATATATTAAAAATTAATTAATTTAAAAATTATTATATTAAAAATTTAGAAATATTTATTTTATCTCATTTTTTTTAATTTATGGAACATTTAATATATTATTTATAAAATCATAAAAATTTATTAAGTTTAAAAAATAAAATATTATAAATCTTAAAAAATTTCTTATGTAATAATTTATAAATTTAATATATATTTAAAATATTATTTATAAATTAATAGATTAAAACTTACTATTTATTAAAATCGGTGGAAAAAAACCACCCTATCAATAATTGAAACCAGTTTTCTGGTCAAGTCTCTGACTACTGACTTAATACTCGGGGTTTTTTAATTAAGACCCTTCCTTCCGTCTTAAGCTATTTTTTTTTTTTGGTACAACCGAATTTGCATTTTTTTTCCTTTGTTTTAAACAACTAATTACTAAAATCCAGTATTGTACCATTTAAACTAAAAAAAAAGTAATTATAAATAAATGTACCTGTAAATTTCTCCAACCACATTGCTTTATATGTGACATCTTAAGGTTTTCAATTATTTATTTGTGTTCATGACATGAAACTTTTAGTTATAATTGTACATTATTTTTGTATGAATATATAATTTTAAATTATTTTATCTAACTTTTGTTGAGATGTATATGGAAATACCTTTTAGGTACACAATTATTATTTAATTATTTTAAATCCAGAAAATTCTTAATTGAAATCAATTTTCAGTTAAGATAGTATGATTTTTTTTTAATCTTTATCATTATAAGATTAAATTCGAATCTGAGTATGAATTTTAATTATTTAATAAAAATGAGATTTTATTATCTTAAAAAAAAACTGAAATCTTTTAGATACTTAAATTTAATTCACTACTATTGTTTTAATTAGGAGATTGGTTAAAGTATATATATATTGTTTTATAATTACTTCTATTTTTAAGTTTAAAATTAGATCAAAATTTAATTTAAATTTTACATATTTTTTAAAACAATAAATAAATATTATTTCTAAAAATAATAATAAAGAAACGTTAGAAATATGAGCAGACAAAAATACTGCTTTAATTGGGTCAATTATTACAAATTTTATAAAAATTCTCAATTAATTAAAAAATACTATTTAATTTAGCTTAAAAGGTAAAAGTGAATTAAATTTAAGCATTTAAAATGTTTAAATTAAAATAATTTAAAATATCAAAGTAAAATCTTAGATACATGAAAATGCTTGGAATCCTCGTTAAACAAGTTAAACTTGGATAGTAGTCACTGTCTTGCTGAGTTTATGTTCTTGCAATAAGGTCTACATCAAAATTTCTCCATCCAATAAGTGATTTGGGAGAAGTCATTAGTGGAATGCCCAATAAATTATGTAATAGCGAAAAGTACATGTAGCTTCAATAAAATTTAAACAATTAAAAAAAAAAATCAGAAGCTTCAAAGATCAAATAAGTGCTTTACACGATACTATGATAAAAAAAAATTATAATTTGATGATATTAAATAATAAAAATATAATAAATAATAATAAAAATGATTTACATTATCATTATCTAAATTATAATATATTATTTGGCAGGAAGGGAATATACACCAGCTCATTGGACAACCATCTTTGTTCATATAATATCTTGCCTTCCTTCGTTTCCCAAAACAGAGGAAACAGAAACGAAGGATCAATTAATGGATGGATATATACATGTGGGTTAAGTGACTTTTATGCTTTTCAATCCCAAACATATATTTCAATAAATAATAAGGAATAAAACAAAAGAACACATTGTCTTGCCACCCACTGCCTTTTTCCTTTTTTTTTTATTTAATTAATTAATTAATAATAATAATAATAATAATAATAATAATTACTTTTGTAAGGATCTGAACAAAACAGACCCAATAGGGTATTACTATGATATTTTGAATTGACAAAAAGGTTTCAAGTTACAAAAAAAAAAAACACATTCTTGTTGCTGATTAGCAACGGTGAATCTATCAGAAAATAAAAATAAACCTATTATCAAAATAATGATAGAAATGAACCTCACTCAATTATGATACACGTGGCATAATTTCTTATAATAATAAATTTTTTTAAAAATATATTTTAACAAGTGACAATATAATTAATTAGTATGATTAACGCGTGTATCCTTAACATTTCATAAAAATTAAAAAATAAAAGTCACCTCAGCATTCTTATTTGTAATAAAAGAAATAATTATTAATTAATCATCAAATATTTCATATTATTTAATTTATTTTTTAAACATTAATTATTTATATATATTTTTAAATCATTATAATAATATTATATTTTATAGATATCAAACATCAAATCATTACTTACTAAAAAACAACAACGAATAATTATTACTCCCAATAAAAAATATGAAAAACAAAGTAAGAAGAGACATCAACAAAGCGAGATTCGACCACAACCAGATCATACAGAGATATTTTTTTTTCTCTTTTACGGTTCTCGTCTATTTCTTTTTTTTTTTTTTTTAAAGAATTCCCTTCCTTTCTTTATTTGTTTCCGTTATGGGATTTAGAATATTAGGTAATTAATAACCTATCACGCGCTTTAATGAGCGTAGGTAGCATCGAAAAAAAGATAAAAGTCTATTTCAAGGCCTACACCAGATGAAACCAACACTAGACACCAGCAACAAAATCACAGCCTCCACCTCTTATACGGTAAAAACGCTGTCAAATTCTGACGGCAATACAAAACGTGTCCTCTATTCATATATATTTATCGCCACCTTCAGTTCAGATCTGAACTCTCTCCAATCCTCCCTTGCCCAATCCTCTTTCCACATCTTTATCTTCTTCCTTTTTCTTTTTCTTTTTTTTTCATCAGTTTTTACTTTACACAGTTACTACCCACCACGTCTCTTCTTCGTTGTGGCTCCAACTCAGAGAAGATGACTATGGATTCAGAAAAACACAGCAAGCGGAAGCGAGCTGGTCAGTACTTCTCACTGAGGTCCCTTATCTTATGTATATCCTTCCTCGTCTTTTTCTTATTCTTATCTTCAAACCGTTTTCCTATTAACCCATCTTCGATTAGACCCATTATCACTGCTTCCGACACCTACTCCATCTTGTCCTCTTCCACTAGCAATTCAATTCTTGATTCTCTTACCAGAAATAAGCAGTTGTCATCGCCTTTGAGAGTGGAAGACTCTATCTTATTTCCCGACCATGTGTTACTCTTTGCTACCAACAAAGTTCAACAAGGCAAAAAATTGGAATGTGTTTACTACAGTTTCTTGAACGGTTCCAGTGATTTTCTTGAAGATAAGAAAAACCCACAAGTTGATTTTGGTGTTAGACCTGTGTTCTCCATAGAAAGCTATAATGAATTTCGGTCCGTGGTGAGGTGTCCGCTTCCGCCGGTGAATTTTTCCGGCGCTGTGAGTTTGCAGAGGAGTGGCTATGCTGCTCTTGAGAATGATTTGTCTTCCCGGCTTAATCAGACGCTGTATTCTTGGGACAAGGTGGTCTATGAGGCTGCTCTTGATGGAGATACTGTGGTTGTCTTTGTTAAGGGATTGAACCTTAGACCACACAAGATATCGGATCCGACCCATTTAATCTGCCACTTCGGGTTAGGGAATAGGATGAAAGATGAAGGGTTTATGCTCACCACAGAAGCAGTTAGTGCTGGTCAAGAGGTTGTTAGGTGTTTGTTGCCTCGCAGCATTCGAAATAATCCGGAAAAGGTTAAAGGAATTCGGGTAACAGTTAGTCATCCCATTGGCCATCCTAGAAACCCAGTTCAAGAAATTATACCATCTGTGGCTAAAATTCAGAGTTTCAACAACAATGAAGGGAAAAGCAATAAGAAGTATGAGCTTTGTGTGTGCACCATGGTATGGAACCAAGCACCTGCATTGAAGGAGTGGATTATGTACCATTCTTGGCTTGGAGTTGAGCGCTGGTTCATCTATGACAACAATAGTGATGATGACATTGATAAGGTGGTTGTGGAGCTTAACCTGCAGAACTATAACATTAGCAAGCAAACCTGGCCATGGATTAAAACTCAGGAAGCAGGTTTCTCACACTGCATTTTGAGGGCAAGAGATGAATGCAATTGGGTAGGATTCTTTGATGTTGATGAGTTCTTCTATTTGCCCAATGCATTTCGCCACTACCTGGGGCCCGGTGTCCCTGGGCAGAATGGACTTAGGGACCTGGTTGTTAATGTTTCATACACCCCAACTATTGCAGAAATAAGAACAGATTGTCATAGCTTTGGGCCATCTGGTTTGACGTCGCCCCCAAAACAAGGGGTAACAGTAAGCTATACTTGCCGGTTACAGAGTCCGGAGCGGCATAAGTCTATTGTGCGCCCTGATTTGTTGGATACTACTCTCCTGAACGTGGTACACCACTTTAGTCTTAGAGAGGGATTCCACTACTTCACTGTGCCTGAAACTACTGCTTTAGTAAACCACTACAAATACCAGGTGTGGGAGACCTTCCAGACCAAATTCTACCGGAGGGTTGCTACTTATGTAGTTGACTGGCAGGAGGACCAAAATCAAGGATCAAAAGATAGAGCACCTGGGTTAGGAACTGAGGCCATCGAACCACCCAATTGGAGGCTAAAGTTCTGTGAGGTATGGGACACTGGCCTTAGGGACTTTGTTTTGGAACATTTTGCTGATCCTGCAACTGGATCGATGCCTTGGGAGAGATCACTTCTATGACAAATCGAGGACATCGTGCTTTCAGCTCCTGTGGTGCCCATGTAAAACAACAGTCCTACAGAGCCATTCTTTTGATTTTACAAAATTCCCCATTTTTTCTTTTACCGATTGAATTAACTACAGGATTCTTACACAGTTGTAAATTTGTCACAATATGAATGGAATTCTTACATTTAAAGTCAAGTTTAATTATAGTAATTTGAAATGTACATTCAAATAGTTTTAAAAATGTTTATTGTTTTAGTACTCCAAGATAATACATTAGAATATGTTTAATTTTTTTTTTTAATATTTATCGTTATTTTAATTTTATTTTACAAACAAACATAATAAAATATAATAATAATATTATTTTCATTCAATTGAATTTAATTTCTATTTGTATATACCGTTTCAGTTGTATATCTTCCCTCAAAGAGTTCGTTATCAATTTATTTCTTCTGTATTGCAGGTATTATGCAATCATGGGTTTTATGGTAAATATTAATGCACTGTGATGAAAACAGAATATGAACCCGAACATCCCAATGCAAATTCAGAGAACTGTAGGAATAAGTGATATTCGAATTTTAGTAGCAGTTTCATACTGTTTACAGATATGCCTAGTAGGAAATTCAGCAATAAAATCAGCAAGTTTTGCAAGTCAGGATACAGAGAACATGACCGGAGTATTACTTTCGAAAACCAGGATGCACGATTAGTCATCATCTTTGTAATAAGTTACATACGGATACTAGTTCATACTACTTGAACAGTTGATACCTACAAAAGAAAATATGCTCCCTTACTACAACCTAGAAGGCTGATACAAAGACCAGATAAAGTATGACAAACTTACCATGATTATATACTAATTGATAATCATACTGTTATTGTCGATACATGTTACAGTTCATTCCATAAATGGGCCTTAACTTTTTTATTTTATTTGCTCTTTTGCATCTCGGATAGGAAGACTTGGTTTCTTCCTTTGTTTTTTTTTTTAAGAGAATTAAAAATACAAATGGGATAATGATCCACCTTAGGCTCAGACAAGGTCCACAGACTGAATAATCCTCGCAAAAAAATAAAAAAAAAGACAAATCAGAAAACTCAAAGAAAGATAGGAGCTCTTACCTTAAAAGATAAAAGAATTTAGAAAAAAATAAATAAAGATAATGATATTATTATTATAATTTTTTTTATTATTATTATAATAAAAATATATAAATTATTTATTTTACTCTTGTAATTTATATTTTAATGTGGTTAATGTTGAATTATTATTATTGTAATAATATTTATCTATTAAAAATAAAATAAATATTTTATATTTTTATATTATAAAAATAAAAAAATATCTTATCATCCATAAAAGATTGTTTTAAAAATATGACCGCTCAATTAAAATGATAAAACCACCTAATAATATCATACATCCCAGTATTAAGAATAATACATCATCAACTAACTAGTCAACCACCCCAACCAACCAAAAAAAAAACTAAAATTCCTCTTTGTGGGCCTTACTTGTGAGACCCACACGACGAACCCCACTAGAGATGGGCAAAAAAACCGCGGATTCGGTTATCCGCGGTTATCCGAACCGACGGTTCGGTTTTTAATTGGTAAATTTCGGGGACGGGGACGGTTTCGGAGAAAAACCGAATATGAAACAACGGTTACGGTTTCTAAGTTATATTAAAAACCGTACTGCATTCGAAATTAATTAGATTTAATTAATTAAATTATATATTAAATTATAAATAAAAAATTAATTATATATATTTAATAAATTAAATTATATATATATTTCGGTTTTTTTTCGGGGGTTTTTTCATAACCATCCCGAACCGTTACTCGCGGGTAAAAAACCGTCCCCGAACCGTAACGGTTTTTGGGCGGTTTCGGTTATAGGCTTTAAAATTCGGTTCGGGGACGGTTATATCAAAAACCATCCCCGCCCGTCCCCGTGCCCATTCCTAAACCCCACTATCCAACTTCTTTTATGTGACCGAGATGAGTCCGATACTCGGTCAGTGTCTCAGAACTCAGGGATCGTGCGAGGGAAGCTTCGAGTATATTTGCTCACAGCAGAAAAAGTCTAGCCAATAAAATACATCTTTTCCTGACCGGAATGTACATCTTGAGATGTTACTTGAGACGGCATAGACTTTGATTAGTATTTTTAATAATTAGAATTCAAATATTTAATTAATAACATGATAAATTAAATAATTTTTTTTTAAAATAAATTTGATAAATGAATAAGTTCTCTCCAATGTTACATAATTGCTACGTTTTTATAAGCAAGAAAACTTTAAAGAAAAAAACCCTAGACGAAATAAATCTAATGAGCATATTGAGTAGTGGATTGAGCTTAATACATCTTTAAAAAATAAAAGATTAAAAAAATTTATGATAAATAAAATATAAAAAGACTCATAATTAATTAAAATAAAAATTGCTTTCTAAATTAATCCTTGCACCCAACTTTATCTTCTAAATTTATTCCTTGTATAAAATCTTAAGAATATTTGTAGGATCTTGAGAATATTTATAAACATAAACTTGATTAACACATCGTTCTCCGTTACATTGTTTGCAAGTCTAGGTTGAGTCCTTAAGGAATCAACAAATCCTTAACATGAATGTGTATCAAGTCTTAGATTCTTTTTTTGTAGTCATGCATGATCAGATAGTGTGTTAGTATAATCTATTTTTTATCTGCATATAAGTTTGGTGTGAATCTCTAAGGATTCTGTGTCTACTTACCCTAGAAGTATATCAAATGTTGGGCTCTTTATTATGGTTTACTATGTATGTTTGTTTTTACCCTAGAAGTGTATCATTTGTCGGACTCTTTATTATGATTTGCTATATATGTTTGTTTGCATGATGTGAGAGTAGAATCATCATTTATCGAATATGTTCTCGCATACGAAAATGATAGTATGAATTGAATTCAATGATAATAATAATATTATTATTATTTTGTTTGTTTGAACAGTGGAGTCAAAATAATGATAAATATAAAAGTAAATTTTATAAAATTATAAATGAAACAAAATTTGAAAATAACTTTTTAAATTTTAAATGAAAAAATATAATAAATGATTATATAAATATGTGAGAAAAATAAAATATTATAGTGTATACTTTAGGGGTATTATAGAAATAAGAATTCTTGCTACATTTGGAATGCTTTACATTCTATTCTACGTTAACATTCAAACCAAACATATAATATTATAAATAATTTACATTATTATTCCTATTATTATCAATCACACCTTAATTGTGACTATGAATAATAAATTTGTTCAAGATGCACCAATTTAAAACTAAAATGTGATATATGTTGTGTTTTATAAATGATAATAAGTTTCAAATTCAATCTGACCTTATTCGATATAAAAAATATCGATATGCTCAAATTTAGAATGGTTCTCATTGATTACTTCATTGAATAGGTTTCAAATAGAAAATCTTTAAATTCGATTCAAATTAGATTCTATTTGAATTGATGAAAACATGCTATTTAAATTCGTTGTTTAGTTATAGTTTTAGGAGATGCCTGTTTTTGGAATTTCCATAACCTTTATTCTTTTAAATATATGTAAAAATAACTAAACATATGATCAAAAAATATTGAAAGGTTGAAAATGAAAATACATACTTAAAATAATCATCTCATATAATATTCTATAAATAAAATTTAATATTTATAGTAACTGTTAAGATTAAACCTGATTTCAGAGAAAGAACTTAGAGAGAAGTTAAGATAATTGGTTGAATGTGTGGATCTTATAAGAGACCCATCTATTTATGGAATATTACATATACAGGTGTCAATCACAATATGAGTACATATATTTACATATTAGAGGGGTATAAAGTACAACATATCATGGGTTAAGATCGATCTCAGCTCGCATTGATCATTGAGCTCGGGCTGATCATTAAGCTCAGGCTGATCATTAAGTTCAAGATGATCATTGGGTTTGGGCTGATCTACAAGTAGGACATCTGGGGTGCTTTTCCTTCCATCTCGGGTTGGTGACTTTGCTTGAGTGGTTTGTATGGGTCGTTCACTGGACCGGTCTAGATATCCACACATCTAGTCCTCCTACTCTTTTAGCTCGGGCTCTAGTCTAAGGTGTAAGAGTAAGTACCGGGCATAGAATATGAACTGTTCAACTCCCCTAATAAATGTGTGTCACTTGATCGGAAAGAGAAACCAAGTGATTCTATATAAAGAGATGCTTGAGCTTAGACTTATCATCATGATCTACACAATTGAGAAATAGTGAAGAACAAATGCTCTATCGCATCACCTTGAGTTTTTAAAAGGTTTTTAGTTCGGTGGTAAGAATTCAACTCAAACTATAGTTTTTTCTATTCGAGTTTTTAGAGTTCAAGTGTCGAGAACCTAACAATTTTCTACTTTCTTTTCAGGTTGGTTTTTAAAGGATCATTTTCTTTTATTTTCAAACTCGACCCTAGGTAACCTTTTCTTCTCGTACCTTACCCATAAATTTTGTTTGTTTATATGTTTTTGTAGATTTTTACAAAATGCACAAAGATGAAATCTCGGCCTCCGGCTCGGGCTCTTGGGAGAAGCCCCAAATATTCTAGTCCTAGTGGTGACTCGGGGTCTTCTGGCTCTAGCTCTTGGGAGAAGCCCCCCATATTCTAGTCCTAGTGGTGACTCGGGGTCTTCTGGCTCCGGCTCTTCTAGTGAGGCAAGTCGATCTCCGCCTCAACTCTCTACCTCTACCCCTCATCCTCAAACCACTCTCATCATTAGATTGAGTGTGCTCCAGACTCAAATCTCAATGGCTAGGACATAAATTAAGAAGATGAAGAATATAGGATCTAGGGAACCAATAGGTCGTACCAGGGTTGGTCGATTGTGTCTAGGACTTATGATTTGGTTTCCCAAGATGAAGAAATATTAAGAAAAACCTACAACATCCCTTCCTTGATTCATATAATGATTTCTCCAAAAGGAGCATATGAGAGTGATCAATCTCCATCTGGTTGGACCGTCTTTCATGAAAAGGTATTTATGGTTGAGGGTAAGGTTCCCCCTATACCCTCTCATTAGGAGATTCTTGGTTAAGACACAACTTGTGTCAAGGTAGTTGATGCCTAATGGGTGGAAATATCTACTCTGTCTGATGCTAATATGTGAAGAAATCTAGGTGGACTTAGAGATGACCGAGTTTAATAAGGCCTATGTCTTGAAGCAGAACCTCACATATCCGAGAAGGGTATATATGTCGGTGAAGCAGGATCGAGGGATGAATGTGTCACTTCCTGAGAACGAGAAAAACTAGAAAGAGTATTTTTTTCTATGTTTCAAGTAGATGTGAGTCTCCTACCAATGACACCAGATTGATAAAGAACGTCTAGAATAACACTAAGGTTATGATAAGGAATATGGCATCCTTAATCATGACCTTGATCCTTGACACAAAGCAAAGGTTGGTTGATATCTAAAACTATATTCTTGAAAAGACTAACTAGAGGAACTTATTGAACACCCCACGCTTTGTCGTGTGTGGGTTGATGAGGCATGTGAAGGATGTGTATTTTAAAAGTTATTCTTTTTGATAAAGATTTATGTATTGTTCATGATTTTGAATATTATGTATTCTTGTTCCTTGAGATTAACATGTTATATTTTGGAAGTGTTCAAGAAGATGCACTTGGTCTTGAACCATAGAACTCTTAAAATGAGAAACATGTAATCCTAAATATGTTCACAATTGTGGTAATTAAGGAGGAACATTAATTACCGTGAAAGATTGTCATGTTGATTAAAAGTACATTGTAGTTCTATAAATGTTGATAAGGGATTATCATTTAATGACATGAGTATATAAAATGTGTATTTTATATATTGAACATGACCTAACTAGATGGAACATTATATGGATTGTGTTTTGTGTCATTAATGTTTCCATTGTGTCTTTAGAATCTTAGATATGAAATGTGTAGGTTTTTCACATGAGAAGTATATAAAGTGATTGCTATTTAAATACTATCTTATGATAGGAATAAAATAGTAATTCATTGTGTACAACCTATGCGAGAGAAATCTATATGTTAATATTATCATTGTCCTTCGATTTTGAGTTATGATATTGCTGGGCTCCTTGGTAAAGTGGAATTATATCGCATGCAATATAATTGATTTAGTTATAATTATAATTCACTTGAGAGACCAAGAAAACGAATATAATGCAAAAGTGACACGATCCTATTTTGCATATTATTCATAATATCATGTGACAAGGATAGACACAAAATTGGTGGATCGAGTAAATAATTACTATGTCATTTGGAAAACTATAATGTAATGATAGAATCTCTTATAGTCAATAATATAAAGTTTTATATTATTTCCAAGATGATATAGATCCTCTATACGATCACACCAACTGAAGAGAAATAGCAAGTATTTTACATTTCATAATGATGTATAAGATAAAATACATGAGATGAAATGCTAAAATAAAATGTCATAATATGACATGCTTAGACCATAAATAAATTTGTGAAGTTATGCAAATATTATTTGGTATAATGTTTGAATGCATTATAAGAATAATAGAGACATTGTATAATAAAATAATATGAATATTATTATTTGTTCGTGATTTCTTTATATATCTAGAAAGGTGTTAAAGTCTAGTTTTCAAAAAATATATGGCTTGAATTTTTATTCAAAACACACACTCTTGAGCATAGAAAACAATGATTGGTGCGTAGTAGACCAAAACTGGACAGTGAGCCAATTTTTGGTCTCAACCAATAAAAATTATTTTTTGCAAAAGAGATTATTTTTGTAAAATATATTGTAAAAGGAGCTCATCCAAATATGTTAAAAGTGATAAGTAGTTAAGATTAGTTTTACCTATGTGAATGCTAATTTTAATTAGGCATAATGATAATTAAGAAATGGTTTTATGTTTTCTAAAAGTTTCATATAAGTTTCAAAATTTGAAATGGGGTATATGAATATTAGTAATAGAAATCATTTTTGGGATTAAAAATGATTTATATGGATTGAGAACTTGAGAAATATAGGCTTAACTAAATAAGATTGAATAGTCTGACAAGATTGCATATGTGTACTAATTTTGCTATGTAGAAGGATTGTGGGTTAGTATGGCTCAAGATTATCAATGCCTTGTGTGTTGTAATGAATGATGTGTATGAATGTTTGTAATGCGGCCTAAGGTGATACTAAAAATTAATTAGAATAATTAACTATAGCAAAGATGTTAGGTTTCCATTCATGTATTAATTCATGGCTTGCATGCCACATAGGATTTAGGATTGGGTGATTCTAAATGTAATTTTCATTTTATTTTAGTATAGTTTTGAAGATAGAATGAGAATTGGGTGAGTGTTTGTAGCTTAGAATTGTAACTTTCATGAAGGTGATTGATAGAGCTACAAGAATGCAAGTGGGATCCATACAACCACGAAGCTTAAGAATATATGAGATCATTTGAATGGTTAATTAGGATAAGGTATTATTGTATGAATACATGGCCTACCAAAATTATCAAAATTATCATAGTCATCATGTATTTTCTATGTCTATAAAAAATTTAAGAGTATCTTTTCTTCTCATTTTGTCCACTTTAAGCTGGTAACTAGAAATACGCATTAGTGTGATCTGAATTACTAGAAATTGTGGAACTTGCATGAATTCGTTGTTAAGCCATAAGCGAGTGGGAGTTGTGTGTGGAACATCTGCTTACTCATTATGTGGGAATGACTTATTCATACTTGTTGACCAATAAAATGAGTTTTCTTATACAAATCACCAAGATCTAGGCTTAGGTTTTAGGAAAGAGAGTTTTATTAAAAAATTAGATTATTCTTTCTTAATGAAAACGACAAGAGTCATAAAGTTAAGTTTTACTTAAAAGTTATGATTGGTAAATGATACCTACCTGAACAAATATTTTAGATGAGTCTCTTTATTTGAAAAGGGTCTTGTGTGACCAATAAAATAGACAAACTTTAATTTTTGTTAGTAAAATTTTTAAATACAAGAACACTGACATATCCTTAAATGAATTTTGTAGTTATGTCTACAGTTCCTAATTTTCTGTGTTCTATGGTCGAAAAACACCCCTTTGTTAATGATGGGTCAAACTATTCCGATTGGATCCTCAAATTGAACATTGTGTTGCACTTAGAGGATCTCTCACACATTCTGGATGGCAGTTGCCTAGAAGAGAAAGAGAAAGGCAAGCCAACTGATGTAGAAAAAGAGGAACAAAAGAAATGGAAAGATTAGCAATGAGTTGTGCATACATTGATCTTGGCCAGTATTGGCAATCAGTTGCAAAGAAAGTTCCTTGATATTCTAGCCAAGGAAGTTATTGCAAAACTGGAGAAGATGTTCACTGATAGTGCTCGTAAGGAGCGTTATAAGACCACCATCGCACTCACAAGGTACAAGATGATGGAGAGTGAATATGTCTCAACGTACTTTCTCAAAGTATAGGTTAATCTAGAGAAATTGGAGAAATTGAATTCTTCAATACCCGAGGACATTGCTGAGGATATCATTATTAGGTCTCTTTCACATTCCTACAAGGATTTTATCATGCATTATAACATGCGTGAAAAGAAGATGAAATTGAATGAGCTTCATAATGCACTCAAGACTGCTGAGGTTGACATGAGAAAGACAAAGGAGAAATCTTTCCTTGCCATAATTCCAAATAGCAAGAAGATTTCCAAGAATAAAGGCAAGGCAAAGAGCAAGACAAGTAAGGTGCATTCCTCACTCAAGGGCAAGAGTGGAGGGGCTCATTCGAGCACCTCCAAGGGAAGCAAGAAAGGAAATGCTCCTAAATCCAACACGGAGTGCTTCTATTGCCATGATAAGGGACATTTCAATATGAATTTCCTCAAGTATAAGCGTGACTTGGATGAAGGCAAGGTTGAATGCAAGCGCCCTAAAGGTATACTTGTTATTGAACTAAATTTAAATTTAGCCACAATTATCCAAGATTGGGTAATGGATACCAGATCGTGTGCTCACTTAGTCTCTAATGTGTAGACACTAAGGGATAGGAGACCTTTCTCGAAAGGAGAAGTTGTGTTGAAAGTTGGAAATGATGCAAGTGTCCGTACGGTTGTTGTTGGCACCATTAATCTTCACTTATCTGGTGGTTTATGTTTAAGTTTAAAGGATGTTTATCATGTTCCTTCTGTATTTCAAAACATTATTTTTGTATCATGCTTGGATACAAAAGGCTTTTGTTTTGTAATAGATGACTCACATATGGTTATTAAGAAGGATGGTCTATTTTATGCAAATGCTGTCATTTCAAATGGATTATATTTGCTTGATTTAGATTAGGATAATCATGTATTGAATATCAGTAACAAGAAACTCAAGATGTATCATATAAATGAGACACTCTTGTGGCACTATCACCTTGGGCACATAAACGAGAAACGCATAAAGAAATTGCAGCAAGCAAATCTTCTAGATTCATTTGATGGTGAAGCAATTGAAACATGTGAATCTTGTTTAACTATAAAGATGACCAAATCACCATTAAAGAAGAAAGGTGAAAATGAGTTGCTTATTGGAATTGATACATTCCGATGTATGTGGTCCAATGAGTACGAGTGCAAGAGATGGTTATATGTACTTCATTACCTTCATAGACAATTATAGTTGATATGGCTATATGTATCTTATGAATAACAATAGTGATTCTTTTGAGAAATTCAAATAATAAAAGAATGAAGTAGAGAGCCAAGTTGACAAGAGAACTAAGGCTCTACGAACTTATCGTGGAGGAGAATACTTGAGCAATGAGTTTAACACTTACTTGAAAGAGTGTGACATCATACCATAACTCACTCCACTTGGGACACCACCACAATGGAAAGATGTTTTCGAGAGGAGAAATCGAACCTTGCTTGATATGGTTCATTCAATGATGTGTCAAATGGAACTACCTTTTTATTTTTGGGATCATTTCAATTATTTGATAAGGTCCTTCCCAATTGGCACCCATTTTTCTTACTATCCATTCCTTTTTTGTTAGGGAAGACCCTCTTGAGAACCCAATCACCTTTGGAAAATGTTTTGAAGTGCACAGTTTTGTTGTAGTAATCTGATACTTTCCTTTTTGCTCAGCCATCCTCCTTAAAGCTTCATCTATTTTCTCCTATGCTAGGGTCAATTTGGTTTCTCTTTTCACCTCGTTTTGGTCCTCTATTAGAACTGATCTAAAAGTGGGAATTGTGACCTCGGTTAGTATAACCACCTTGGTTCCATAGACTAGGGAAAACTAGGTTTCTTTAGTGCTTTATCGGGGGCTTGTCCTGATAGCTTATAATGTACATGGCAATTCTTCCACCCATCTCTTTTTGTTCTTTCTAACATCTTCTTCAATAGGTTGATGATTATCTTATTGGAAAACTCTACTTGATCATTAGCTTGGGGATAGTATGACGTTGAATGACACATCTTAATATTGTATTTGAGGGTGAATGCTTTGATATTGCGGCTAGTGAATTGTTTTCCATTATCTGTGACGAGATCCCTGGTGATGACTCTACAAAAATAGAGCTATTAGCGTACTTTTTTACTTAATATTTACTTATTTTATTAAATAAATAGTATTTTGTGGCAAAAATATTAAAATATAAACTTTTTAGTGAAAATGGGTGAAATTATAATTTTTGGGATTTTTTTGAAATTTTTATGAATTTTTAACGTAAAGCCAATCAGAAGCTACCATGTGGCCTGCCACGCAAGAAGAGAAGCTGAGTGGGCAAGGCACATAGACTTCACGCAAGTAGGGACAGCGAATCACGTTACGTCGCATGTGAAGAGGATGAATCGTGCACCATGTGTCAGGACGAACCGCACAGCCACGTGTCGTCACACGATTGCTTCCACCCGTGTGCCACACCATCTATTTCTATGAATCACATTGTGCAGTGTGGAACTGACTCAGAGAACATTGACCCTGATCGATCTCCCCTTCCATGCGTCACACTCTTATTCGCCCAGTGAAATTTTGATGCCACATGTCGTGCTGTAATTGGATGGCACTATTAGTTTTTTTTTTGTTTTGATCTCAACTATTGATATGAAGTTGATCTTACGGTCTAGATCATACCTAAGCTATATTTAAGCCTTTAATTACCCCATAAACCTTAAGAGGCCATCATTAGCATAATTTTGGTAAGTTTTTAGAGCTAAAAAGAGAGAAAAATATAGAAAAATTCAATAGGGGACACAATTTTGGTGAAGATTCAAGAGGAGATTAACACTACAATTCAAGATATTGATTTTATTTTTTTTTCTACATTTTATCAATTTTTATATCTTTCTTTATGAAAAATATGGGCTTTATGAACACAATTATGTGTAGTTAATTTATTAATCTAGGGATTTTATGAACCCAATTTTCACCATGTAATGATCTAACATTTTAATCCAATTATAATTATAATTTAATTATATTATTTAATATGATTTTTATGCTATTAATTGTTTGGCCAAAAATTTATTTATAGAGGTAATTAAATAGATTTGAGAGAATTATTTAATTGTTTGTCTTGATTAAATAACATGCATAGTTTCTAGGCAGAGATGTATGATTCTTATGTATGTGATCCATACTTGATGAACTTAATGAGAAATATACAATTTAATTGACATGAGAGTGTGATGAAATTAATTAATTTTAAAAATTAGTTTATAATAAAATAATCTCCGTAGGAACGATTTTTTCTTATCATTATGTTACTCGTTGCAATACGTATACTTGAGTATTCATTGCATACACTTCATGTGTGGCGATCACATGGGAAGGTCTCGTATTCTACATAAGGGCTCTAATTTGATCCATTTTGAAAAATAAAAAGTGGCTATAAGGAGAAACTTCTTTTGGCCCATACCTAAGGGCATAGGTCCTACTATATCAAGTCCCTATTTGTAGAAGGGCTAAGAACTCACCACCCCCACCATGGTATTCGGAGGTGTGTGACAATGGAGCAAACCTTTGGCATTTATCGCATTTCTAAGTGTATTTGGTGCAATCTGTCAACATGGTGGGCCAATAATAACCCCCTCTCATAATCCGTTGTGATAATCTCTTACCTCTAGAATATGAACCGTAGTCTTCTTCATATTCTTCAAACATAAACCTTTCAGATCCTTCCTTGGCTATACATAAGAGGCCAAAACCAAGTGGGGGTTTTCGGTATAGTTTCCTTATTTCAATCATGTACTAACCTACCTTGGCCTCGATTTCCTTCGCGACCTTGCGATCCTTTGATAGGTCCCCATTTTCCAGAAAATTATAGATTAGGACAAACCATATGATAGAGGGAGCATCCACACGCCTAAACTTTCTTTCAACCTCTTCCAAAGATGCCTCTTCTAGAACCATTAGTGACACTAATATATTATGCTTGGTTTCCCTTACTGATGCAAAGGTTGTTAGGACGTCGACGTGACCATTCTCATTTCG
Organism: Hippophae rhamnoides; assembly: GCA_033030585.1. Classification (NCBI taxonomy): domain Eukaryota; kingdom Viridiplantae; phylum Streptophyta; class Magnoliopsida; order Rosales; family Elaeagnaceae; genus Hippophae; species Hippophae rhamnoides. The sequence goes on along the minus strand of CM065438.1, from coordinate 19,836,840 downwards.
AGCTATTTTCTTGATTTTGAACATAGAGAATTTTGAGCATTCTTGCTTTAATATCTCCAAGTATCCCTTTCTTTTTTCATCTCTTGCTTCAAACGTCCTTAAAAACTGATTGACTACTAGCCTAGAATCACTATGTAAGATGATTCTATCTACCTCAAGCGTTTTTACAATCATGGCCCCAAATATAGCAGCCCACATTCTGTAACATTATTAGTTACTTGGAAATCAAGTATGATTGCATATTCAAAGCAGTTGTTGTCATGATTAACTATGACTACCCCTAGTCCTACGCCATTAAAGTTGTGCACTCCATCCACAAATACCTACCAAGTTAGGGAATCTTTTTGGTCTATCCCACACACCTCTTCTTGCTCTGTCTTGGTGATGACTTTGGGCTTATCATTGAATTCATCCATAAACTCGGCCACCGCCTGCCCTTTAATGGTTATTCTAGACATGTATTTAATATCATACTCTCCCAGTTCTATGGCTATCTCGGCTAATCTTCCTATAACATATAGTCTTGCCATGACACTTTTAAAAGGGTGTGAGGTGAGTACCACGACTATGTACAAGTCGAAGTAATGCCTGAGCTTTCGTGCAGCAATCTTGAGAGAAAAGGTTAGTTTATCAAGGGTAGAATATATGCTTTGAACCTCCGTTAGGATTTGGCTGATATAGTAGATGGTGTGATGAATTATGTCCCTTTTAGCTAAGAGCACGGTGCTGCATGTTTGGTGTGTCACAACCAAATATAAATAAAGAATCTCCCCTGGTATGGGGCTAACCAAGACGCGGGAATGGGGGGTTTCTAAGGTACTTCTTGATTCCTTTAAAGTTTAAATTGTAGTTCTTGTCCCAAAAGATCGACGTGTTTTTCCTTAGCATTTTGAAGAAGGGCATACATTTATCAATGAATTTAGAGATGAAACTGTTCACCACCACTATTCTTCCATTCAGTTGTTGTATTCCCCTGAGGCTAGTGGGTGGTTTCATATTCATCAATGCTTATATCTTATTCGGATTAGCCTCAATCCCCATTACTGACATGTGATACCCCATAAAATTTCCTACAGCAATACTAAAGATGCATTTTTTTGGGTTAAGTCTCATGCCATACCTTTTGATTACCTTGAATATTTCCTATAGATCCTTGATGTCGTTCAGGGGTTCAATCGATTTCACCACCATTTCATCCACGTCTGCTTCCAAAATTTTCCCCGGTTATTTTTCAAACATTTTGTTGATGAGGTATTGATATGTAGCACAATGTCATCTACATATGCTTCCAGATTTTTCCCCAATTGTTTTTCAAACATTTTTTTGACGAGGCATTGATATGTAGCACCCGTGTTTTTTAGTCCAAATGGCATCCTTGTGTAGCAGAATGTCTCTTCCTCCATGATGAAATAAGTTTTCTCCTCATACTCAAGGTGCATTGTGATTTGGTGGTATCCAGAGTTTGCATCCAAGAAACTCATCAACCCAAACTCGGAAGTGGTTTCTACTAGCTAATCTATGGAAGAGGGAGGCAATCCTTGGGATATGCCTCGTTTAGATATATGAAGGCCATGCACATACGTGATGACTAACACACTTTCTTTACCAGTACTACATTTGAAATCCATGAAGGATAATTGACCTCCCTAATGGCTCCAGCCTCTTTAAGGGTTGACGTTCTTCTTTATGTGGAATTTTCTTTTTCGTTACTGGATGGGTCTAGATTCAGGGTTGCCGTTCAGATGGCGTGTTATGACTTTTGAATCAATTCTTGGCATGTTTTTTGGAGACCATGCGAAGACATTTTCATTAGCTCTGAGGAACTATGAGAATTACTCCTTAAGCTTTGTTGTCAAATCCTTACCCATTTTTAAGGGTTGATTCTTTCCTTCAACACCCTTCGGAAGGTCCTTCAATCTATTTAGGTATATTGACCTTGCTTGGCCTTTACTAATTGGTCTCTTTTGAGTAAGACCCTTTGGTGATTACTATTTGGGGGGTGGTCTATTTCATAATGGCATTATAACAACTTATGGCCTTCTCCTAATTTCCTTTTGCCTCTTCAGGACCTTCGGTCGTGGGGAATCTGATCACCTAGTGAAAGATGGACAAGACTATCCTCATTTTATGTATCCATAGCCTTCCTAGGATGGCGTTGTAATATGAGGGACATCAATGATCACAAGATTGGACCATGATAGGCAAGACCACCTTTCCTTTTGCATAGGTGGTAATGTGCAGAGAGCTCTGTATTAATGATGTCAAAACCCTTACTCCTAGAGCCCCTAGCAATGGTCAGAAAAAGGAGATCTACGGAACTCCTAGTGTCAATCATTATCTGGTAGACATCATAAGATCTGATCCCCAAAGTTATTACTAAATTATCCTCGTGATGGGATGAGATCTCGTCTTTCTCACAAAAAATTACTAGAGGTCTCTTCTTATCCAAGGCGTATATATGAGGAACATTGCATAGCTCCTTTGTGAATATTTTGTACGAATTATTAGAGATCGGGTTGATCCTAGGTCCTTCGTGTATGGTATATATGGTTATAATGTTGGGCTCACCATGTGGCTCTTTGCTACCGCGTGACAGGTTTGTTAGTTTTGGCACCCTTCGTTCACCTTGGTGGTTCCCTATGTCCCCATTTTCTACCATGATGTCCTTTAGATATTCTCTATTGATGATTTCATCTTTGGTGACCATCTAACATTAGGCTCATCCTCCATTCTCTTTACAACTTGAGCTAGATCAACTTTCAAGGGAGAACCCTTAAAAGAGGAGAGTGACCTTTCCCAAGGTCCTCTATTTCTTGACCATTGTTGGACCTGCCTGTTACCTGGTGCAAAATATTTGATTTTTTTTATTTTGATGTGCCTTGTCTGGACTCATCCTCCTATATTCTTTATTTGGCACTACTTCTACATCATTTTGATAGCCTTTTGACTAAACCTAGCTCCCCCTCGAGGTTGACCAACTTCCTTGCCTCCTCATAAGCTTCTTCTAAGATGCGTGGTACTATCTTAGTCATCTCCACGAACAGGTCAAAGTTCTTCAATAGGTCTCACCTAAATGCCTCTATAGCAATAGAACTAGGGAAGTCAGAGATCTCCAATTTCTCTTCTCTGAACTGTTTCATGTATTCTTCGGTGGATTCCCTTATCCCTTGGATAATTGAGAAAAGGTGGTGAGACTTCTTTCTCAAAGGTTTTTGTTGTAGGTGTAGTTTGTGATTAATAACCTAGCGAACTGTGGGAATGAGGTTATTGATATGGGGGCCAGGTTGTTGAACCATTTCTATACGCCTTTATAGAGGGTGGCAGCAAATAACTTGCACATCATGACATCTTTCTTTCCCTAGGTGAGACTCATAGGAGCCATGGCTGTTTTAAAGTGTTGAGCATGTGTGACTAGGTCTTTTGTCCCAAAACAATAAGGGCACTTAGAGGCATTGAACTTGGCTAGTGGTTTATCATTTTCTATTGTATCATAAAAGGGAGAGATTCATAGGTGCTCACAATCTCTGTCCACATCATAAGGGGTTTTCCCTTCTCATGCCTCTCATTCGCTGCCTTCAAGGCCTGGTTTTGCCTCTTATTAGTCTCTTCTAACACCTAATATCGTGCTTCCTAGCCTTTCTTTTCTTGAATCCATTGTTCACTAGGCCTCGCCGAGCTAGAGGAAGGATTCCCCTCGTCTTCATGTTCAGTTTATTGGGGCTCAGGCTAGCCACGACCAGCTACATTTCCATTGGCTGGTTCAGTTGTTTGGTCTTCCAAGGTACTTCCCTCTATTTGGGAGTGTAGCGACCTATTTTCTCTCCTAGTTTGTACGAGCTCTTTTCTCAACTCGAGGAGTTGTCGCGATAACTCTTGGTAGTTTGTGATATCTTTTACCCTGGTTTCATTGATGGCTGGTGAGGTGTTTCTTTAAGTTGCCATTGCTTTATAATCAGTCAATCTCGTCCATCTTCCAACTGGAGTTCCTACCATGGTATTTATAGTATGTGGGTAGAACCCGGTTGGTTTTCCAAGTTTCTCTTAAGGAGCAGGTTGAATCTCAAAAGAAATGGTGTGAGAAACTTACACTCGACGTCAAAATCTCAACCCTACGGTGATAGTCAAAATGTTATGATTCAGCCTGATTTTAGAATGAGAACTTAGAGAGAAGTTAAGACAATTGGTTGAGTGTGTAGATCTTATAATATGCCTATCTATTTATAGAATATTACATATACAGGTATCAATCATACAACGAGTACACATATTTACATGTCAGAGGGGTATAATCGATACAAAGTATAACATATCATGGGTTAAGGTCGACCCAACTCAAGTTGATTACTAGGCTCGGGCTGATCTACAGGTAGAACATCTGGGGTGTTTCACCTTCTATCTCGAGTTGGTGACTTTTCTTAAACAGTTTGTATGGGTCGAGCATTTAACCGGTCTGAATATCCAAATAGTAACTAACTAGAGTATTGGTTTATAATTTTAGTATGTTGGTAAACTTACTAACGATAATGATAAATATTGGATGATGTCGATATAATATTCAATTATTTTGTTTCTAATGTTTTATGTTATGAAAATAATAATTAGAGAAAATGGTTAATTAAGTTTTCCATATTAAATTTTGGTATGTATTTATTTCATTATATTCATAAATTTATATTTTAGTATTTTAATTTTGAGAAAAAATATCAATTCATGATAAATAATATTATTTTAATAATTTTTTTTATTAAAATATTATTTTTTTCGTATTAAGTTATTAAAATATAATTAAAATTTGATCATTCAACAATAATAAAATAAAAGTTAATATAAATTTCTTTTTTCATAAAATATTCGTTTTAATATTTAGTTACAATAAATATTTGATTTTAATATTTTCTTAATTTTATTTAAAAAAATAAAACTTCTATTTAAATAATATTTTGTTAAAATATTGATTGGTGGTTGCTTTTTTAAAATCATTATTTTATTTGTTAATATTGTTTCATGTTTTATAGTATTTTTATTATTTAATAATAAAATTATTTATCTTTAATTAATTTATTTTTTAAAAATTTAAAAATATTTTTTAAAATTTAAAAAAATTAAACAACAACAATTCTTATCGCACAAAAGACAAAAAAAAATGAGAAGAAAAACAAAAAAACCCTACAAAACAAGAAGGAAGCGAAAGTGAAAAAGGCATCAATCCACTGAGAACGTCAGGAGAGATTAAAAAAAAAACAAAAAGAAGAAGAAGAAGAAGATTTAAGGAGAAGATAAGGCGACTAATATTGATGGCAGATGAGATGAGATGAGTGGGGGTCCAGCTTTCCAATTTTACCCATCCTCCACAATTCCACCCACCACATTGCATTTGTACGATTAATTGACAAACTGCATGACTGCATCAACAATTGCTTCCATTCCTTACACTAATATTTTCCAAATCCCCATCGAATGAATATGCCCATTAGACGGTTGACAAACATTTGCTCCTCCACCATTCATTATAGGTATTATTATATGTTACAATTATCATATTATTTATTTATTATATATAAAATTAAGGATATAAAATAATAAAATTATTGTAAAATTATTCAATAATATGAGTCAGTCAAGTTAAATTATGTAATAAAAAAAAATATTTTTTTATCCCTTTGTAATTTACATTTCTCTTTCTTTTTTCTATGAATTTACTGTATTCTTTTTCCCCTAAACTCAATTATATTGTTTTTTTTAATATATTACAATAACTAAATAATTTCTTCTTCTTCTTTTTCTTTTTCTTTTTCTCGACAACAGATAAGATATTAATTTTATTATTAATATCCCAATAACAGTATAGATCAATACAATAAGCATTGAGGCTCCACGAGAAAACACACAATATCATATGACTCCCCAAAGGCAACTAACCATCCAACGGCTAACAGTGTAGCAATGTTAGCAAAAGCTTAAACAAGTAACCTTCAATCATGTTTAATCTTAACTAAAGAAGAATTAGGATCAAACACAACTATGTCAAAGACTGTACATTTATACACTTCCAAACGTGCCAGAAAGCCAGAGCAACCTGAGTAAGACATCACCACCATTATTAACAGTTTTAGACCACCTGAAAAACTACTTATAGAAAGTCATAAAAAAGCCATACCCAAATTGTCGGAAGGGAAATTGAAGGCACAGTGCAATTAGGATAGTGCTGACACTACTACTACATCTCACCAACAAATGGGCAATAGTTTCATATTATAGTTGTAAAGTTGATGATACTTAACCTACCTCAATTGGACACCGATGCTGTATAAGAGGCTGGCGAACGACTGCATCATAGAGGTACATCCAAATAAAGTGTCAAACTTTAGGCGCTACTTTAATCTTCCATACTGACTTTCAAAGTAACCTAGCTATCAAAATAGTTTGCAGAACTAGCAACATGCCTAGGCCATCCAACCATCGAATAAGTAAGGCCATAAACAGAGCTGACAGAATACAAACCACTATGAGTGAAATGCCAACACCATCGATCCTGCATACCAGATCCCGAAACTGGAATAGCCAAAATACAATTAGCCTCATGATCAGAAAAGGTTCAAAACCCACTCTAACTGAGAGTACCATCTCCGACCTAAAATATCAACTTTTATATATCCGTACTAATAAGGAATCTGGGTACACAAGAATCCTCCAACATTACTTTTCCACCATTTGAAAATTAAACGAATGTAAATCCTTGAACCCCAACCCCCCCAGAATCACGAACCATACATAATTTCCTCCATAAGAGCCAGTTACTTTTCCTAGAACCAGAAGACAAGCCCCACCAACTTTTTTGCAAGGTCGACTCGATATCAGAACATTACCCTAGTGAAAGCACAAAATATTGCATTACAAAGTTTGGCATATCGCATGCCATCGACTTCAAGAGAACCTCTTTACCCAAGAGAGAAAATGACTAGCATGCCTAATTTTGAATTTTGGGGTGCACTCTGTTTAAAACATAATTCACATGTGCTCTCTTGGCCCTTCCATACAAAGCTGAGAACCCCAAATACTTTTCAAAACCAAAAGTACACCCAATGCCTAAGCAATTCTGAATCAACTCTTTGTTATACAGAGTAGTGTTGGAGTTGTAAGAATACTAGACTTTTGAAAATTAATAGTATGATCGAAACAAGTCTCATATTCAAGAAGTATGGCTTTCAACCTTTCCACCTCTCCAATATTGCTCTTGTAAAAGATAAGTGAATCATCTGCAAAAAAAAAAACTAAAAAAATAGATGTGAAACTACGAGGCTTATTCTAAACACTTTTAATTTGCTAATTAGGTCAACCTCTTCTTCCCTTTACAAAAGACATGACAATCCCTCGGCACAAATAAGAAAGAGAAATAATTACAATGGATCACTTGTCTCAAACCCCACCTTAGCCTAAGTTGGCTCTCCATTAATAACACATGAATAAGAAACAGTAGAGACACAAGTCATGACCCATCGAACCCAATCATCACAAAAAACCAGAGTTGTCTCATCATAGCTTCCATAAAAACTCACTCCACCCTAGTATAAGCTTTCCTCATATTGAACTTAAGGGCCATAAACTATTGATTACCTCGTCTTCTACCTTTTAACGCATGTAACAATTCATGTGCAATCATAATATTATCTGTTATAAACCTCTTTGGAATAAAATCACTTTGAGTAGGACTAATAACCGACAAATATTGCATTTCTTTATTAATTATCAAATATAGTTCATATTTTTTCTGTTCTATTTCTATACAAGAGTCAAGGTCTATGAATACAAGGAAAATGAAAACTAAAAACTAACCCTAGTTGCTGCACATCCATGTTTTACCACTCCACCAATATTATTGTCTGTCATTCCTTGCTCCACTAAACATTAGTGTCTGTCACTGTTGCAGCATGCAGCATGCAGCACAACACACACCAACACTCCCCCTCAAGTTAGTACATATATGTCTCTTATGCCCAACTTGTCAAGTGAGTTGTAGAAGTTCTTTGCAGACACAGATTTTGTGAGTATATCAGCCAATTGATCTTCTGATTTAACAAATGAAAGCTGAATAATCTTTTCTTCAAGATTTTGTTTGATGAAGTTTCGATCCACTTCAACGTGCTTCATGCGATCATGTTGAACTGGATTGTGAGAGATGTCAATGGCTGATTTGTTATCACAAAATAAGTTTATTTCGGAGTTAGGAACAACACTAATCTTAGTTAGAAGTTTTTTCAACCAAAGGAACTCATATATTCCCTTGACCATTCCTCGAAATTCAGCTTCATCACTAGATAAGGCAACTACCTTTTGCTTCTTGCTCCTCCATGTAACAAGATTGCCCCCTACAAAAGTAAAGTACCTAGCAGTAGATTTCCTATCCTTCGTATTCCCTGCTAAGTCTGAATTTGTATATCCAGCGACTTCCAATTGATCATTCTTTGAAAACATAAGTCCTTTCCCAGGGGAGGATTTTAAATAACAGAGTTTCGCATGACGGCATCCATATGGTCTTCACTTGGGAAGTGCATAAACCGACTCACGACACTCACAACATAAGCAATATCAGGTCGAGTATGAGATAAATATATGAGTTTACCTACTAATTATTGATATCTCTATTTATCTGCTGGTACTTGGTCCACATATTCTCCAAGTTTATGATTCTGGACCATTGAAATATCGACAGGTTTACAATCTAGTAATCCCGCCTCTACTAGTAGGTCCAGAGTATATTTCCTTTGGGAAAGACATATACCTTGTTTTGGTCTTGTTACCTCAATGCCTAAGAAGTATTTGAGCCCTTCTAAGTCGTTCATTTCAAACTCATTTGACAATTGTTCTTGAAGCCTAGAGATTTCTTCTTTATAATCCCCTGTAATGATCATGTCGTCTACATAGACTATAAGAGCTGTTATTTTTCCCAATCGATGTTTTAGGAAAAGAGTGTGGTCAGAGTTGCTTTGTTGAAACCCATATTTCCTCATTTTTGAACTCAATCTGCTAAACCATGCTCGAGGTGATTGTTTTAGTCCATACAATGCTCATTGTAATCTACATGCAGTTTCTTTTCCTGATGTAACAATATATCCTGGTGGGATATCCATGTAAATCTCTTCTTCAAGGTCACCATGAAGGAAGGCATTCTTCACATCCAATTGGTGCAATGGCCAATCTAAATTTGCTACAAGAGATAACGAAACTCTAATAGTTTTTAGTTTAGCCACAGGTGAGAAAGTTTCATGATAGTCTATATCATGTTTCTGTGTATACCCTTTTGCTACTAGTCTCGCCTTGTATCGATCAACTGACCCATCTGCTCTATACTTAATAAAGAAGATCCACTTGCATCCTACCATCTTCCTCCCTTGAGGTAGCTCACTTAACACCCATGTGTTATTCTTCTACAATGCCTCAAATTCTTCTTTTATAACTTGACCCCAGTTTAGATCAGATAGGGCTTCTTCAATGCTACTTGGAATTTGACTTGAGGAGAGTGTTTGTGCAAATGCCCTTATAGGTTATGGTAACCCTTGAGTAGATACATAATTGGCTATTGGATACTTGGATTTTCGTTCTTCTCTATTTGGAGAGTATCGATTCAGAGGTTTTCCTCGATTGTGTCTGAAAGGTAGAACATAGCTAACAGGTGTATCTATGGCATTAGTTTGTAAAGGTGTGATATGATAACTTACGTTAGGAGTATTCTCAGCATGAGGATCATTGGGTACTAGAGAGTGGAGGGGTGCATCAACCACTGCATCTTCTGGAGATTCAGTCACTAGTTCAGATTCAGTTCTTAGAAGTTCAAGTTCGGGTCTAGGTACTGGCACATCCATATTGTTAGCATTATCTGAGTATGCTAGATTGTTACTAATGTCTAATACTTCAACATCAAGCCAATTCTGTTCTTCACCATAAATCTCCCCCTGAAGAGGGTAATTGGATACTGATGATGGAAAGAACCATTCAGATTCTAGGAAAGTGACATCCATGGTAATGTAGGTTCTTTTAGTAATAGGATCGTAGTATCGGTATCCCTTTTTTTGTACGCCATACCCCAAGAATGCACATCGGACAGCACATGGATCCAACTTAGTTCATTGATTTTTATGGAGGTGGACAAAAGCAACACATCCAAAAATCCGGGGTGGAAGCATCAAAATAGTAGGCAAGGGAACATGATCAGATAGCACCTTTAATGGAGTATGAAATTGTAAGGTTTTTATGGGCATACAGTTCAGTAGATACACAGTTGTAGTAACAACATCACTCCAGTATCTACTAGGCATATGTTCATCAATTAGTAAGGCCCGAGCAATTTCTAAAATATGCCTATTCTTCCTCTCCGCAGTACCATTTTGTTATGGGGTTTGTGAACACGAGGTTTCATGGAGAATACCATGGTTGTCTAAGTATGTCCAAAATTGTTGATTAACATACTCCCCTCTATTGTCAGACCTAAGAATCTTAATTTTTCAGAAAATTGTGTCTGAACCATGGTGTTAAACGTAGAAAATACTTCATCTTTATGTTTGAGAAGGTAAAGCCATGTCATTCGTGTATAATCATCAACAAAAATTACAAACCAATGATGACCCGATGACGTAGTAACAGGGGAAGGTCCCCAAACATCAGAATGTACTAAAGCAAAAGGAGTCATACTTTTATGCATGATCATAGGATAAGACGCCCTATGACTTTTTGCTAAGATACAAGTATCACATTTGAAATCCGAGTGTGCGATATTTGAAAATAAACCAGGGAGTAGGTGCTTTAAATACCCAAATAATGGATGCCCAAATCGATGATGACATAGCCAAATCTTTCATTCCTTATTACTAATGGTGTATTGCATGTGATTGGCTCTTCTGGAACTGAGGTCATCCACATAATATAACCCTCCTCTCTTAGTACCACGCCCAATGATCTCCTTGGTGAGAATATCCTGTAGAAGACAAAAGGTAGAATACATCAATACTACACAATTAAGATATGAAGTGACCTGACTTACAGACATTAGTCTGTTTGAAAGAGAGGGTACAAATAATGTATTAGATAATGAAGGAGATAAAGTTACTATTCCAGCCCCTGTAACTGGATAGGTGATCTCATTGGCATTGGCAACACGGCTCCGTCTCAGCTGGGTTGTATTGGAGAGATCTTTTGGGTCAAATGTCATATGATCTGTAGCTCCAAAGTCTAGAATCCAATCCTCATTATCACTACGAGTAGAGATGTGAAATGCTTTACTTGAAATACCTGGATCTTGGGAAGATTCGGCCTAAGTAATAAGGGATAGTGATGCATTATTGGTAGCCACATCGGCTCGTCCAGTGGTTTCCCGTTTCTTCCGTGCTTAAAGATCATTCCACCATTCTAGATACCCATGTAGTTTGAAGCAGTTTTCACGGGTGTGTTTGGAGTTTCCGCAATGACCACATTTCATGTCAAGAGATGGTGGATTTCCCGTGGATTTCTTGCTACCCAAAGAAGTTCCTGTTTTTGGTGGCATCGGATTATGGTGTCCCTTGACCCCTTTAAAAGCCATAACTACTCTGGGTGTCGTATCTGCACCTGTGATCATTACGATCTGTCAGACCTCTTCCCTACGTATGAATACATAGGCTTGTTCCACCGTAGGAAATTGTTTGATTTGAAGCACATCACTTCGAGTTTTGTCTAGTCTGTCATCAAGTCCATCGAGGAAGGTATACACTCGATCTTCTTGTACGATGGAGTTGTATTTTTGTTTGTTATTCGTACACTCCATTGGATTAGGATGACGGAAATCAATTTCTCGCCACAACCCTTGAAGGTCATTGTAGTATTTTTCAATGGATCTACCCACCTACTTCATACGAATAACTCGACGACGAAGATTATACACTTGAGACGTGTCTGTCCCATCATAGTAGGTGGTAGCAGCAGAATCCTAAACCTATTTCGTAGTTGGGAATCGAATAAAATTTGCAATCAAGGAGGGGTCCATCGAATTGATCAACCATCCTTTGACAATAGCATTTTCAATGCGCCATCTTCTGAATGAGGGGTCGGTTTCAACAGGTTGAGGAAAATCCCCATTAATATATCCCAGTTTGTCTTTGCTAGAGATATACATCTCTATCACATGGGACCACAAGGCATAGTTGGATCCTCCCAACTTGATACTAATGCGATTAGTCAACACTTCAGTTAACGAAGGTTGTGAGGTGGTCTGAGCTCTAGTTAGAACTTCCGTCATTTTTGTAATCAACTCATTTAATATGGAGTTTGTGGTTAAATTACTAGATTCTGCCATGAATCTATCACTTCTTTTTTTTCTTCCTTTTTTTCCTTTTTTTACACACGAGCCACTATATATATATATAAAGAAACAGAATGTAACCCTAATTTTTTTTCATTTTCACAGAGCGGCACCTTTCTTCTTCTGATGAACGATCAGGATGGCCGAACCCTAGCCGACTACAACATCCAGACGGAGTTAGCCCTCCACCTGGTCCTCAGTCTCAGTCTCTGTGTAGCGGTGTTCTTCTTTGCTGCGTTCCACGTTTCTCTGAGACAGAAGAGTGGTACGGCTGCCCACGACGATGGCTAGATGGGTACCACTCCAGTCAACCAACCGCAATAACCAATCTGTGAGAGTTCATACATCAGCCATGGACACAGCTACAAACTGCGACCTCAGCATCGTTTATCGCTGCGAGCTATAAGCTCACACGCAGCTGCAAATTACGACCTCAACGTCGTTTATCGCTGCGAGCTCTAGCCTGAAAGTTTGAGTTGCATTCTGTTTCTTTTCAAAAATGATAGTTTTCTCTGGAAAACAAGTATTTCTGGTGGATTATGAGGCCGTCCCACATCAGTAGCTAGAATGGAACGTAGAGACTGTGATGGATCCAACGAGCAGCTTGAACGACTACCCCAACTCCCGGCCCAATAACCAGCCAAATACCCACAGATTAACACAATCTATTGAGCATAGCACACCAGATCAGCCAAACTAAATCAGCCAAACAAGTTCAAAGGAGAACAGAAATTAGCGTAACAAGTAGCTTATTCTTTCATTAGGACAACCAATAACTCTGCTTTGATACCATGACAAATATTACATTTCTTTGTTAATTATCAAATATAGTTCATATCTTTTCTGTTCTATTTCTGTACAAGAGTCTAGGTCTATGTATACAAGGAAAACGAAAACTAAAAACTAATCATAGCTGCTGCACATCCATGTTTTACGGCTCCACTAATATTATTGTATGTCATTCCTTGCTCTACTAAACATTAGTGTCTGTCACTGTTGCAGCATGCACCACAACATACACCAACAATAACATCATAAATCACTGTACTTAGTCAGTTAATCAAAAAATTTGTAATAATTTTATAGAGGACATTACATAAGCTAATTCGTCTAAGTTGGGACATATGCCTTGGGCTATTCACTTTGGGTAATAAAATAAGATGACTATAATTCACTGAGAATGCCAAAGTGTCATACCATAAAACCAGTTGACAGCATGGAATATATCATCAGAAATAATATACCAATGTTTTAGAAAAAATAAGGAGGGCATATAGATGGTCCTGACGCTTTAGATGGATTAATTTGGAATACTAAAGCTTGTATATCCACTTTAAGAACTAGTTTGGTGACCTGTTCATTTTATACCAATGATACTAGACTAGCCAGTGAAATAAATCCCCAAAATAGTCCACAACAATCCCTCCCAATTCCTTCTTTTTCATTGCCATACCCTACTAGAATCTTCCAGCCCAGAAATAGTTACACGGTGGCACCCTTGAGTCACGAAAGCGTGAAAATATGTCGTGTTCTTATCACACGCCTTCTATTCTTGCTTTTTCTCGCCAATATTTTTCTTCAGCTATGTAAACATGCTTGGTTTCATCGTATGTTCCTTTGACCCAAGCATACATTTTTTCTAGTTGAAGATTTTAGTTCGAAGCTCCCTTGGTATTGCTTGTTTGCATTGAAGTTGCTGACTGATTTTCAATTAATAAGCCCTCTTTGGCAATGTGTAATTTTCAATTTAAGTTTATACTAGAGAGATTTTGAAAATTGTCCATTCCAAGCATCACAGATTACATCCTTATAACCAGGACTATCTACCCATCTCTATTCAAATCTAAACTGTTGGCATATCCATTCCTGTCTAGGCCAGAATGGCACTAGCGTTTTATAGTTGAAAATTTATAAGATATTAAAACTAATTATTTATAAATTTTATGGATTTATATTTTAATAGTTTAAACAAAATAGTTATATATGCATTTACGTGTAAAAATAAAATACAAAAATAAAAAAATAACATAATATTTTTAGATAAAATCAACTTATATTACAACCATGACTTAAGAAAAAAAACATCGATCCATCGTATCACTAGACCACGTAGTTTTTCATTATGAAAATCAAATGTTCAAGTATAAACTCGGTTTTATGTTATCCTTCTTAAAATAAGACCCTAATGTATTTTATTTACGAGAAATTTTTTTTTGTTTTCATAGTTTTTGAAATTAACATGAGCAGTTTTCGGACCAACATTTCAATAAACTTCTCGCTAATCAGATATATTCACGAATCAGTTGAAAAATAGTTAGCACAAAAAACATAAATATCCGTATGTATTGTAGAATAGATTTAACAATTAATAATACTAACTAGATAATTTAAAACATATACTAATTAAATCAAATCAATTAACAAATTTTAGAAAAAATATTACAATATCAAATCATTACACTCTTTCGCCAAAACATTTTCTACAGCATACACGAAACTAATGCAAATTAATATATATATATATATATATAGCTGGATAAGTAAACATATATATATTACTTATATCATCCACTGTTGCTCTTGTATATATGCAAACATAATCTTTTCTCATTTTTTTTCGGCGCAGCAGCAACTTCGACAGATGCAACTCAAGAGTTTCAACAACTCTCCTTTTTTTTAGTTCGATCGATTGCCGCTATGTCAAATTTGATTTTTGCATTAATATATATATATTTATATATATACTTTTCTTTTTATCAAGTGGTATATTTTCTCTGATGTTTTGTTTTTATATTACTTTGGGTATTAACTTTGTATCTTAAAAATATTTAATTAATAATTATTTAAATTGGTTAAAATTTAAATAAATATTTTAGTATAAAAAATAATTTTAGATTTATTATCCTATAATATTAAATGCATGAATGCAATCTTATGTATCGTAATTATAAAATATATATATGAAGTATAACTATTTGGAACTCGAGTATTTATTCGACTTTTTTTAATAAACTTGATAGCATGCCTAAAAACAAATTTACAAATAAATATTTTGTTCACTAAAATAGCCAACACTCATAATCCTAACAAACTCTTTTTTTGGCATTTTCGTGTGACAAAACCTCTTACTCACTACATTAAACTTACAAAAATAAAATAAAAATATAATGGTGTTCCAGAGTCTATAGTGGAACTATCATATGGTTCGATGAATCCATCTTTGTTGTAACTTGACAAACTTGTAACTAACTTAAATGACATAAACAAAGCATACGACAATTTGACTTGAAAGTCTCATTAAATATTAGTTCAATTTACGTAGAAATAAGTGAAGTGTAAATAATAGTCATGTAGTATGTGTTCGTACCAATCAAACTTAATTAAATATGTTTATCCTATATGCATAACAAAATCAAAACATGGAAGTAAAACATATTATTCTCTCCTCTTTTTTGACATACGAGCAAGACAAAACATTAGACAAAGTAATGAAGCTAAACTCCTTCTAAAGATATAACAATATAAAAGTAGAGTAATGTAGAAGTGGAATGTGTTTTAAACTCTCCTTATAATCTATGACTCTCTAACTTAGAATCTAATTAAAAAGGTATAAATAAAAAGAAGATGTAAATAAATAAAAATCTGATTTTTTTTTGAAATTTTCATAAATAGTCACATAAGGTATTAAACTCATTTAATCAAAAAAGTGAGCACACAACCAATTGAGAACTCATCATTTTTTATCTAAAATTTTGATTATTTATTATATAAATAAGCAAGTAGAGTAAAGAAGCACACAAGTACACTTCACACATATAATGACATATTGACATTTACTTAAAAATAATGTATATGTTTAAACTCCACATATATATCAATTAATGCATTTATGACCAATCAAGAAGGACTTAAAAGAAAAAATACCACTTATCATGTAAAATTATAATCGATTTTTCAATCTTACAAAATAAAATATATTTATCAAAAGTGAACTTAAATTTTTTTCTTTATTTTATAAATTAGGCAAATGATATTTTTTTAACCTCTATTGACTCTTTCTTTTTATGCATTCCAAGTAGGAGTGTTCATCGGATCGAAACCGTTAAGTTTATGCTCATCCGATCCGATCCGAACATCCGATCGGATTGAAGCATCCTAATCTACAACCGATCCGATCAATCCGATCCGTAAAATATTCGGATAGCATTCGATCAATCCGAACAATCCGATCAAGCTGACCAATCCGATCAATCCGATCAATAAACTTAATTAATAATATTTTTGAATTAAAAAATTAATTTTTTACATAAATTATAACATAAACTCATTTTAATTAAAAGATTAAAATAAGACTAAAATATTCAAACTTATATAAAACAAAAATAACACAATTAAGTAAATAACGATGTCGATTACAATAGTTATTTTAATAAATTTAACAATTCATTTAAACAATAAACAAAAAGATAGTTCACAATAATCTAAACCTAAATTAATTTGATCATTTCACTCTTTAACATCCATTGACCATCTTAAAAATAATCTTGTCTCGAATCTTGAGAACAATAGCAAAAAACTTCAATGTGTCATCACCTATTAGCCATAATTTAAAAAATATTAGTAAATTGATAACTAAATATACATAAAATAATATATGAAATACATATGAAATAAAATAATAATATATCGTACTCAATCAAGGGTTATATCCTTAATGTCTCTCAACATATCTACAAAATAAAAGATAAATAGAAAGTGATGAGAATATTAAATCATAAGAGAATGATATCAATTACTAATGAAAATTAAAATAATATTACCTGTTTCAATTGCTTCAATATCATCAAGGGAATCACGAATGTTAATTATTGGTGATGATCGAATCCAGTTCTGAGTACAAATAAGTGCTTGGACAGTTTTTGGGGACAATGAGCTTCTAAAAGAATCAATAACCCTCCCCCTGTAAAAAATGCAGACTCAGAAGCTACAGTTGATATAGGCGTAGCTAAAACATCTTTGGCAATCTTGGAAAGAACCTTGTATCTAGATGAGTTCACCTTCCACCAACTTAAAAGATTAAAAGACTCATCATCCACATCCTCACATGTCTCACCCAAATATTTATCTACTTCAGTTTGATTGTCTATCTTTTTTGCATCTTTGACACGTTTTTTATAACGATCCATCCATAGTAAAAATGAATCAATGTTACAACTATCCACTTCTTCTGTGTATAAAGGTTGTAAGCATGTAGCTTGGACATTTGCAGAATACAAAACTAAATACTGATCAAACATATAATTCAAAGTTTGTGTAAATTTTTTCATCATATGACCAACCATAATATCATCTTCGTCACACAAAAGATCCAAGCAAATTTTCAAACCTTGTTCCTTACGTCTTGGATCAAGCAAAGTTGCAATAAATAAAAAATCATTCATCTTATCTACACCTCCCCAATATTTATTGAACTTTATTATCATTTCTTTTGCCATTTTGCTTAACAAAAAATCTGTATTTTCACACCAAAAACTCAATTGGTTATGTATGAAACAAATTTGATCCAAAAATAAATTTGAAGTAACATATACAGAACCAGAAAATCTCAATGTTGCATCATAAAATATTTTCAAAAACCTCACAAATATGTGAGCATTAGACCAATCAAACATATCAGGAGTTTTGCAACTATCATTTCCAATGTTGAACTCTTGTTTAAATATCACATCATCTTCTTCTAAACGCTCAAAAGCGTTCTGAAATCTTATTGCAGCTTCTAACATTAAATAGGTGGAATTCCACCTTGTTACTACATCTAAACATAAAAGTTTATTAGTATCAATCTTTTCTTGCTCTGCACAATCCTTAAATTTTAACAACCTTGAAGGTGATCCTTTGACATATTTCACAACTTCTCTTATCTTACTTATGCTTGAATCATGTTCTTTCAAGCCCTCTCTGACAACCAAATTTAGAATATGAGCTGCACATCTCATATGCATATGTTGACCATCTAGTATTGCACCACCCCAATTGTTCACTTTTTTTACGCAAGTAAGAAACTAATGTATTATTTGAGCTAGCATTATCCATAGTAATAGTAAATATCTTATCAATTCCCCAATCTAACAAGCATTGCTCAATTTCTTTCCCAAGGATATCACCTTTATGAATAGGAACTACACAAAAATTTAAGATTCTTTTTTGGAGTTTCCAATTATCATCGATGAAGTGAGCAGTGAGACACATATAATTCAAATTTTGAGCAGAAGTCCATGTGTCAGTAGTTAAACAAACTCTTTGAAATGATTTAGAGAAAAATTATTTTAATTTATCCTTTTCCTTTAAGAAAAGACTCAAGCAATCTCGTGCAATAGTGGTACGAGAAGGAACTTGGAACCTTGGTTCTAAAACTCTACTAAACTTCTTAAATCCTTCATTCTTAACATGACTAAATGGAAATTCATCAACTATAATCATTTCTGTAAGTGCAAGCCTACAATCCTAAATACTAAATGTGTGTGCAACAAGTACACCTTCTTTATTGTTTGTGACATTTTCAAAAGCTAAAGTTTTTTGCTTCTTCTCATATCTACCAGGAAATAATTTACATTGCATAGCAATATGAGCATTTAAGTTTGATGTACCAGACTTGTTGGATACATACACATACTCCCTTGAACAATATTTACATCTCGCCTTGCGATCTAAGCCTTCACCCACTATATCAAAATGTTTCCAAGCAGAAGAGGGAGGTTTAGAAAACTTTCGCTTACCTTTTCCATCATAGCTATTTATAGAAGGTTCAGGTTTGTCATTCAATGCTAGATCTTTAGTTTCTAGTGGAGCATTTTGTGGATTTTTATATTGATTTTCAACATCATGGGTAGCGCTTGCACTTCCGGTGCTTGCAAGTGGACTATCCATAGTAGAGGTATTTTTTTCCATCTAAGATAAAGTGAGACACAATCAACTTAATGAAATAAACACATTGTGTAGAAAAATAATTGTTATAATGTAAAGAAGTAGATTTACAACCAAAGTAATACAATTTCTCATGTTCCTCCTATAGATAAACAAGAGTAGACTAATGTCAATCTCAATTTTAGCAGCAAACTTCATACTGATATAACATAGTAAACAAAACAAATTTTTCAGATCTCATCAAATTAAATTATCAAAATGTGAACCCTCTAATCAAAAATATATAGCTTAGATAGAAGCATATAGATTTACAGATAAATTAACATACACTGTTATTTATATAAGTAATATGAAACTTACATTATTCTTATACTAACATTTTAAAATTAAGTGTCTTATGTTACTTAAACATCATATAAAATCTACATGATATTAAAGCTTTAATCAACCAATAAGCCTAAAAAGAAAAAAAAGAATTAATGGTTCTCCTGCAAAAAAATACATAGATCTTGTAAAAAGAAAGAAAAACAAATGATTAAAATACAATTAGAACATAATAAAATAAAATTAAAAATATTAAATGTACATTCACTTTGATAATGATGTTAATGTATAAAAAATAGTTTTAGATTAGTTAAAAACAATATATAAATAGTGTTAGATTAGTTATAAATGGTATGAAATTTAACTTATTATAAAGTTAAAACTTTTAAAACCGAATAGGTTATGTTACTTATAAAATAGTGTTATATAACACTACTGAGATGATTCATCGTACATAGTTTCTAGTTTTTAGGAAAATATAGCTTTGAACATCCCAACTGTCATTATAAGAAATTTACAGATAACATAGTGTCGAATTGGATAGAAATTGGACTAAAGGTGCTAAAGTAAGTTTTTAGTGTTAAATACATTTATCCTGATTTATTTATTTATTAATACTATTACTATTGTTACTATTATTATTAAGGATATTATTATTATATTTACTGTTGGGAGAATAGTGAGGGTATTAAGAGTAGTTCTGCATTCTCTCTTTCATAGTTTCTATTGGCTTTTAGTTGTGCTAGTATATATAGTCTCCATCATTTTGATCTTTTCCAAGAGATTAGAGTTACTTAATGCAGTCATCAATGCGTTCATACCTTTAAGCTGACGTGAAGAGAAGAACGACGGCGAGAAGCGTAGAAGGAGAGAAGAGAGAAGAGGAGGAGGAGCGGTAGAGAGGAGGAGAGCGGCGGAGAAGGAGGAGCAGCAGCAGCAGAAAAGAAGAGAAGGAGGAGCAGCAGCCAAGCAGGGTAGAGAAATAGAGAATCCTGAGATAGAGGCAGGGAGAAGCTGGGAAAATACTTAGGTTAAGAACAGAGAATCCTGGGAAAATAATTAGGTTAAGAATAGATATACGAGGTAAGGTTAGGTTAGGTTATAATAATAATTAGGTTTATTAATTATTATATATATATTTTTAAATAATATATTAAATATATATATATATATAATTTCGGTCGGATCGGATGAATCGTAGTGAAATCCGCCATCCGATCCGCACTTAACGGATGGAAAAAATTTCCATCTGATCCGACCATCGGATTGGATCAGATCAGATAAAAAATCAACGGATCGGATCGGATCGGATGATCGGATTTTTTTCACACCCCTAATTCCAAGTACAAGTTTTATAAGCAGTCTCTTTTTTCACAATTTTTTTTTCACAAGCCATAAACCTAGTATGATGACTTTCGCACTAGTTGTGAGGTATCCCTTTCCGTTCACTTTGGTAGCTTCACACATCACAGTAGGTAGCCCTCTCAATATTAGGCGCTTCCATACGGTAAAGTTTTAGAAAGTAAGAAATCGAACTCAACACAATTTTACAATTAAGATTAGTTGAAGTCTTAGAGTCTTTCAAGAATATTCATAAACTTCAAGCATAGCATATATGTGTGTTCGTGAGTGTGTCAATAAGTTTATGTCAATATTGATCATCACATGTACAAGTATATGTGTGTGAATAAGTTAAAATTGTAAAATAATTTATACAATACATATCAAAATGAGTTGAGTTATAAAAAATAAGGTTATATATATGTAAGTATTAAATAAGTCCAATACTGTGTTGGCCAGATAAGGATTCTACTTCTCTTTCTTTTCTTTTTTTTTTAATAATAAAATTTGAAATTCATTTTGAGGGAGAAATTTCCAAGGCGCTCCTAAGATACTCAAATCTTTGAGTCTCTATGGCTTTGGTGAATATATTAGTCTCTCAATAAGTATAAACTCAAGTGTCACAACTTTCTCTTCAACTAATTCTTGAATAAAGTGATGCCTAATGTTAATGTGCTTAGTTCTAAAATGTTGAACTGGGTTATTAGAAATACATACAGCACTAAAGTTATCACAATATAAGAGCATCATTTCTTATGGTTGATCGTATTCCTTGAGCATGTTTTTCATCCAAATCATCTGTGTGTAAGAGCTTTATGCAATAATGTATTCTACCTAAGCTTTAGAGAGTGAGATAGAGTCCTGCTTTTTACTGTGCCAAGATACCAAGTTGTTCCCAATGTAGAAGAAACCACTTGATGTGCTTTTCCTATCATCATGGTTGCCTATCTAATCATCATCTATATTATCACTTACTTCATAAGTAGTATCAGTAGTAAAATACAGACCATAATTACTTGTTCTTAGGATATTCCTGATGATTCTCTTTACATTCTCTAAGTATGATTCCTTAGGATCAACTTGATAACTGGCACACACACCAAAACTAAAACATATGTAAGGCCTATTTGTAGTGAGGTAGAGTAAACTGCCTATCATACTCCTATAAAAGGTTTGATCAACACTTTTACCTTGAGTGTCCTTTGTAATTTTTGTGCTGGTACCTAAAGGAGTCTTTAATGGCCTGCTAATTTCAAGACCAAACCTTTTAACAAGGTTACATGTGTACTTGGTTTTAGAAATAAATATATTATCTTAAGATTGTTTGATTTGCAAACCAAGAAAGAAAGTCATTTCACCTACCATGGACATTTCAAATTCATTTTTCATAACATGCACAAAATCATCCACTAGTATACTAGATGTGGATCTAAAAACTATGTCATCTATATAAATTTGAGTAATAAAGATCTCATCATTACTCCTTTTAATTAATAGAGTCTTATCAACTCCCCCTTGAATAAATCCCTTATTCAAGAGATAGTTGATAAGTCTCGCATACCATGCTTAAGGAGCTTGTTTCAAACCATAAGGAGTTTTGTTCCACGTATACCTACTCATTCAAAAATCTATTCAAAAAGGCAAACTTAATATCCATTTGATATAATTTGAATTTCATGTGACAAGTAATGGCAAGTAAAATTCTAATTGACTCTAGTCTAGCTACATGTGCAAATGTTTCATCAAAGTCAACTTTTTCTACTTACATGTAGCCTTAAGTACTAATATCCACACATTATTTCTTTCAAATTAAGCTAACTTATCCTCCATAGCATTTATCCAAAATTCATCCCTAAGGGCTTCATTCACATTTTTGGTTCAAATAGAGAAATATAGCATAAATGGGTTACCTTACTTATTTTTCCTCTTTTTGTTACCATGCTTGCATTAGGATCTCTGATTATGTTCTTAATAGGATGATTTTTGATGTTCGGGTTGGATTTATCATTGATGAGGTAGATGTTTCTTCCTTATTTTCTTCTCTTTCCTATAACTTCTATTTTTTTGTTCAAATTGTGTCACTAGTCATTATTAATTGAGGTGTTTTGAAATTTTATTCATTACCAATTTTTTCACTTGTAATCTACTTACTTGCATTATCTATAATGACATTTATGGATTCTATAACAACATTAGTTCTATAGTTGAAGACCTTGTAGGCTCTACTGTTTATGGAATTACCAAGAAATATACCTTCATCACTTTTTGAATCAAACTCGCCCAACTGTTCTCAATACCTAAGTATGGTTTGTATCTCATAAAGTACTTGGGCGAAGATATACATGATTTATAATATGACATGCTGTGTTTAAAGCTTCAGGTCAAAACCTTTTGGAGACTCCCTTGGCATGCAACATTACTATTGCCATCTCTTAACGCATCCTGCTTTTCCTTTCAACTACTCCATTTTGTTGAGGTGTGATGGGAGTACAGAATTCATGAAAGATACCATGTTCTTTGTAGAAGTCAGCATACTTGGTATTTTCAAACTCTTTTCCATGGTCTGTTCTTAGTCTCTTGATGTTTACTGTTTTGTCGCTTACTTCAACATGCAATCTTGTACAATATGAGATGAACAACTCAAAAGCATCTGACCTATCTTTAAGAAAGTATACCTAAGTGTAGCGAGAAAATTCATCTACTTCAACTATGATATATTTCTTACCTCCAATACTTTATGTTCTCATAGAACCCATAAGGTCAATATGTATCAATTCCAATACTCAGTTTATATTAATACTCTTGATCTTCTTATGAGGGATCCTAGTTTGTTTACCCAATTGACATGGTCCATATATAGGTGTTTCAATTTTTGGGAGAACAGGTAAACCACACACAGTCTCAGTTTTACTTAATCTAACTAGATCTTTAAAATTCATATAACCTAGCTTTTCGTGCCACAAGGTAGTTGAGTCATTGTTAGCTAGGTTACATGTTACTGTGGGTGATGTATCAATACAATAACAATTATCATGTGATCTGATTGCCCTAATCATACATTCACCCTTTTGATCTATTACAATATAGTGATTGTTGGTAAATTACACATTAAAATCACTATCATATATTTGACTTATGCTAATCAAGTTTCCTTGAGCAACAATGGATTTTACAAATTGAGTTTTGGATGATGAAGGTGTTGACTATTCATCTATATATCCAAGACCTCTCTTATATCCATATGGCTTTCCATAGTCTAGGACTTTGGTCAATTTTTCAACACCAATGGTCAAATTCCTCACAGTCTCTATAGTAATACTAAGTTCTTGCCTAAGCTTTTTGTTTTCCTCAGTGGTTTTTGTAAGTCTCATATTCAAGGCACGAATATGTTCAGATAATTTCTTTTTATCTTTCTCTAGGCTAGAGAAATTTATTTTGTGAACATTGATGATATCATTAAGTTTACTTACTTTCACAAGTAATTTATCTCTCTCTTCCCTAGCACCTAAACAATATATGAATATTTCATCATAATTCGATACATTAAACTTAGATAGTAAGAGATAAAATTTTACTTTTTCATTTTCTTCATCCAAGCTAAAGTGGGAATCATTGTGGTGTGCTTTGGTAGTTACGGTGAAGGCACAATAATTAGTGTCATCATCCTCTGAGTTACTAGCATTATCATGCTCCTTTTCTATGTCACTAAGTGTAGCATTACAGAGTTTTCATATTATGTAGAAATATGACCAAAGTCCCTACAAGTAAAGTATTGAGGATTAATGAGCTTACTTTTCTTACCATCAAGGTTAGGAGGCTTGGTTTTCCTTGAATTTCAGTCCTTCAAACAACTGGATTGTCCCTTATTGGATTGATTACTCAATTGACCCTTCTTTTTTATAAACTTCTTAAATTTTCGTGCTAACAAGACTAGTGACTCATCATTCATATCCTCATCACTATTAAAGATATCCTTTTTAGAGCTTTTGAATGCCACATCCTTGTTTTTCTTGGGAGAATCAAGAGTAAGCTCATAGGTTTGGATTGAACTGACAAGTTTATCAATGTTTAGTGTGTCCACATTCTTGCTTTCCTCTATCGCTGTAATTTTCATCTTGTAGACTGCTGTTAAAGAGCTTAGGAGTTTGCGTACTTGTATAAGTTGTGGAATTTTCTTACCAAGATTAGAAAAAACATTAATGATATCATAAAAACAAGCATATAATTGACCAAAAGTTTTAGTGTTACTTATTTTGATGGAATCAAAATGAGATGTTAGCAATTTCAATTTTGTTTGTTTCACTTGGGAAATTCCCTCATGAGTAAGAGCAAGTGCATTTCATGCATCTTTAGCAATCTCACAATTGGAGATGCAACATAACTCATCCATTAACACAATAGCAAAGATTGAGCTTAGACCTTTTTGGTTTGCCTCACTAAGAATGCGTTCTTCAGTGGTCCAATCTTTTCTTTGATTTATGATTGTTACACCATCTTTCGTTACCAAATGTGGTTCCCAACCATTAAGAATAGCATCCCAAACGTTTTCGTCTTTTCTGAGAAAGGCTTGCATGAGAGTCTTTCAATAAGGGTAATTATACCCATTAAAGAGTGGGGGTCTAATAGATGACTTACCTTCTTTCATTTTGTCTATAAGCATGAGTGTGTTTCCTTAAGGATCAAACTCATGAAATTTTATAAGATATGAACCTAATTAATCTAGAAGGGATGAATATGTTATTTTTAAATTTTATCAATATATAATTTAATAGCCTAAACAAAACAGTTAGACATGCAATCACATGTAAGAATAAAGTGCAAAAATAAATGAATAGCACACGATATTGTTAGGTGGAAACAACCTAGGTCACAACAATGATCTAATAAAAGATAAATCATCGGCCTATCAGACCACCTAATTTTTCACTGCAAAAATCAAATCTTCAAGAACAAACTCGGTCTTATGCTACCCTCCCTATGATACTACCCCAATATATTTTACTTATGAGCCATTGCTCTATTTTTATAGTTTTTGAATTTAGCATGAGCGAATTCCAGAAAAAAAAATTTCAATAAGTTTTTCGACAATCAAATACGTTCACGAATCAACTGAAAAATGGTTAGCACAAAAAACACAGATGTCTATGTGTGTTCTAGAACAGATTTAACAATAAATACTCTTAACTAGATAATTTAAAATATATGTCACTTAGATTAAATCAACTAGTAAATTCTAGACCAAATATTATAATTATCAAATAATTTAAGTCTTTCGCAAAAAGGTTTATGACACCATCCATCAAACTAATGCAAATTAATATATATATATATCATTCGCTGCTCCTCTCGTATGTATAAATACATAATCTTTTCTCAATTTTTTCCCGGTAGTAGCAACAGCTTCGACTGATGCAACTCAAGAGTTTCAGCAGCTCTCCTTTTATTTAGTTTGACTGATTGCCGCCATGTCCAATTTGGTTTTTGTAATAATATATATATTATTACCTTTGATCAAGTTCGTACTACTGCCTATGTTCTCTAAAGATGATAATGATATTCTTATTATCTTTTGTCAAGTTATATTATATATATCTATATATACACACATTTCCTTTGATAAATCCTTATATTGCTACCCATGTTTCTAGAGAGATGATAATAGTGTTTTGCTTTTACTTTCTAAGTATATCTTAAAAATATTTAATTAATAATTACATAAATTGATTCAAGTTTAAATACATATTTTAACATAAAAAATAATTTTAGATTTATAAACATATGCTATTAAATGTGTGAATGCAATCATATATATCGTAGTTATAAAATATATATCTCAAATATGACTATTTAAAACTTGAATATTTATTCAGTTTTTTTTTGATAAACTTGATAACAAGCCTAAAAACGAGTTAACAAGTGAATATTTTATTCACGAAAATAGACACTCATGGTCCTAACAGTTGTCAACTCCGTTAACATCAAGGTGGAGCATGAAATTATTTGGGAAAGCTACACATCAAGCTTTCATTGCTAGACCCCTTGTCATTTCTCTATAATATCATATCCTCGTCACTTTGCTTGCTACTCTAAGTCACAATTGGCCCAATAAAGCCCAAGTCCACCAACCCTGTTACAATAACAAATTCTTAGAAATCGTCCATAGATGATTGTGAGCGGATCCTTCCACCTATTTTCTCACTATTGGAGACTAGGTCATTAAAATCTCCAACTAACACATCCTTTTCACTTAGTCTTACTCTCAACATTATCATCACAATTGGGATACACTCCAATTCCCACCCACGTTATATTTTTCGTGCTATCAAAAACTTGAAACTCAATAAAATAGGAAGCATAAAGATGGATAGACAAATCTACTTCCTTACTCCACAACACACATAACCCACTACTAGTATCAATGGCATTGCCATGAAAATTTTGTAAACCCGTGTCCCGCTTCAAATGCTTTCTCGTAGGACTATAATTTTTAGGAAATGGAATTGTACAAATTTCTTAAGCTTTCAAACTCTCAAGGAGTTCCACACACCTTAACAATTCAAACTAGCATCCTTATTTAGGAGAGGCCCATTTAGGGTTGGCTTCTTCCACCTCTTTAGCAACTTGTTTCATCCTGGAGCTTCCTTCCCAATCACTAGGGGTATTGAAGTTGGCAACATCACAAAACTTCTACCCTTATTCACTCCCTGTTGATTATTATCTGACCCAAGACTAGAATTTCCTCTAGCCAACTTACGTACCCGACTTAGGCTTAATCATCGTGCTTAATGAACTCAACAATTTTATTCCCCAAACGTTTTCCAATATGCTGAGTAAAAATTAGACTAATATTGGATCCAAATAAGTAAACAAATTACTTGTATTATACCCACAATAAAAGACATTATAACATCTTTCAAACGCAACTCATAAATTGAAGAGAAATACAAACACTCAAAGAGAAAGCTCTCAATTCACACTCAAACTAAGAATACAAAGATTTATTTGTTTTTGATGGGATGATTAAACCAAATGCAAGGTAGGCTATTTATAGTTTTTACCATACAATCTACACAACACAAATATAAAACTAAGAAATAATTTTAGCCATACAAATATTATCTACACACTTCTCTTTTTTACATCTTTCAACCACTCAATTTATTTTTCTACATCCTTTAACCACTCAATTTATTTTTCTACATCTTTTAACCACTCAATTTATTTTTCTACATCCTTCAACCACTCAATTTACTTTTATACATCCTTCATCCACTTCATTTATTTTTCTACATCTTTCAACTACTCAATTTATTGAGTTGGTGTTGATTTTCAACACTCCTTCTCAACATCAACTCTCCATGAAGAAAATCGTTATTCACATTCATCTACCACTTTGCATTTGATTCTCTCTAACTGTTGGGTGTACCATCTGATTCCACTACTTATTTTAACCCATTATCCACTGCTTGTTTCCTAAGGTGCAATCCCATGAAAGATGAACGATTTCTTACCAATTATCATTCCATTCAGACTCTCAATTGCATCCTCAGCATTTTTTCTATCGAAAAACTGTACAAAATCACATGTTTTCTCAACTAGTATTTTATTATGAATTAACTCACCAAAATGGCTAGATACTTGTTTTAGCACGTCATCACTAACATTTGGATCCAAACGACCAATTAAATCATCAAGTATTTCAGAGAAACTCCACTTGCTAGGTTCTCCACCAGTAGTAATTTTAGCCTTCTCACTCTTATACTTCTTCTTCACAGTATCAATTCGATTCTTACATTTAATATTAGTCTTAGGATTCTTTAAATAGCCATCTACACTATTCATAATATCAACAACCTTTTTCCAATGATTTTGCTTAAGTTTCCTCTACTTAGTTTCACATACCTTTCACCCCAAGCATCGATCAACATCATCGTAGCACCTTTACTCCAACAATACTCTTTTCCACCTCATCCACTACCATTCCTTGTCTGTTGCTGCTATAGGATCGACAAGGTTAGGGTTAGGTTGTTCTGACTCATTTTTTTTAAGATGTTGTTGATGCCACCGTCACCATTATCATACCATTCAACCTTGGAGATGACTCCAAATATTTACTCTTTGGAAAATGATGTGATTGGATCTCATCATCTTCCTCCCATGGAATCTTAAAATCAGTAACATCATCAATTGCAACTTCAAATCTTTTGCTATGATAACCTAATCTCCCTATCAATCTATCTAATTATATATCACCATCAGACTTTGTAGAAGATGTACCTTGTTCATAATTGGAATCCCTACTACCCAGGTCTATCTACCGGTTAGATGGAACACGATGCCCTTCTCCAAAGTGCTTCGTGTTTGAATTTTTTGTCCAACGGTCCATCTTGCGGTTGTCACCAAGCTCTTTATCTCCATCTCTCTAGCGATCTTTGCGTAAATAGGAATTAATGTCTCTTTCCTCATCACACCATCGATCATGACTACCAGTTTCCATATCCAGTAATGATGGCAAAAACACATCCTTTTTCTTTTGGATATAATGAACCTTCTCACTATTTCCTGATAACTTTGTGATGTCTGAGAAATTGTCAAAGGAAGGATTTGAGTTAGGAGGGTTTCCCACAGTTGTTTTTACTGACTTTATATCACCTAGCTTTGGCAGAAGCCACTATGGTGAAAATGAAATAGGATTTTCAGATCCCAGAGCATCTTTGGCCTTTCTTCCCTAAGCAGAGGTATCTATCTTTTCCCACTAATTTTTGGTTGAACCATTGGTAGTTGTATTTTTATCCCATTCAACAAGTAGATCATGATCTGCAATTTTCTCGGGAGTAGAGTTTCCAACATTTTTCACAATTGTAACCATGAAAGCTAATTCTTCTTCTGTAGCGAATAATGCTTCAGCATCCTAACCATTTTCGCTATGCTCCTTAGAACTAGAAGTAGCTATATTAATTTCAATAGGATTTTTCTTACTCCAACAATCTTTTTCCCTATGACCCATCTTCTCACAATTATAACACTCACCATCAAATTTTCTATTGTTACTGCGATTCTTTCAATATCCTCATGGATGAAAGATTCCTTTTCCTTGAGGAATTTTTCCTTTGTTGTCATCCTTGTTAGATCCACTACCATCGTACCGCTTAAAATTTCCTTTGCTTTTGCTAGTATAGAGCGCTTCCTCCTTACCCTTTAGCGAGACTCCTCCCATTTTCTTAGCAATAGCTTCTTGACCAGCTAGAAAATTCTTAAACTCAACAAGAGATGGTTGTGTTGGCCATCCTTGTATAGGAGTAAAAAACCTTTGATATTCAAGTCTCAAACCATGAATAAGTATTCTCTTTATTTTGGTTTCCCTAATAGGAGCTTTTAGATCTAACTTTGAAATTTTGTGGCATGACGACTTCACCTTGTGAAAGAACTGGGAAATCATCATGTCGCATTGTACCATCGATAGAAACTCATTCTCGAGAAGTTGTAGTCTTGTATCATTCTTCTTTGAAAAGAGTGTAACAAGAGTGTCCCATGCTTTCTTCGATGTTTTTCCATCCTATATGTGCTCCAACATTTCTTCTTCAATTGTGATCCTTAAAGGAAACATTGCTTTGCCTGCTTTAATTTTCCACCTCTGGAAGATGTTGTTTGCATCTTCCGTTACTGGTTGGGTAACTTCATCACCACCAACAACCTCTCATAGGTCTTGACCTTGTAGGTAAGACTTTATGCATGTTTCCTATGTGTTATAGTTTTTATTGTTGAGCTTCTTGATTTATCCAACTACTTGAAGGTCACCTATCATGTTGACAAGACTTCGACTATACCGAAAAAGTTTAACTAAGAAACTTGTAGAGTAACAAACTCCATACAACTCAAGATAACTTTACTAAGAACGATTCTTGACCATCATGCTCTGACACCAATTGTTGAGTAAAATTTAAAATACACAACTCTAAATTTACTAAAATGGGATCCAAACAAGTAAACAAATTACTTGTATTATACCCACAATAAAGACACTATAATGCCTTTCAAAGGCAACTCATAAATTGAAGAGAAATACAAAGACTCAAAGAGAAAGCTCTCAATTTACACTCAAACTAAGAATACAAAGACTTATTTATATATATATATATATATATATATATATATATATATATATATATATATATATATATATATATATATATATAATGATTAAACCAAATGCAAATAAAGGCTATTTATAGTCTTTACCATGCGATCTATACCACACAAATATAAAACTAAGAAATAATTCTAGCCATACAAATATTATCTACAAACTTCTCTTTTCTATATTCTTCAACCACTAAATTTATTTTTCTACATCTTTCCACCACATTGTACACTTGTCAAAGATAAGATCAAATGGAGTGTCATTGCTTGAACATTGTTTAAAAAGGACCAAACAATCATCGAATGGCCACGGGCCACCCTTCAAAACAAAATTCAATGATCATTCTTCTTTAAATTTGAATTGAAATAGATTGAAAGACAACTCACAAACTTGTACCTGACTAAAATCCCTTCCTTAAGTAGACATGAGAGAACATTGTAAGCATTTACATTTCACTACCTTTAGAGAAAAGAATTTTGCAACCAAGTTAAACATACTATTCTAATTCATTACCATCTAATAACTCAATTGTAACAACATCCCTCTTTTCCCTAGTGGATATTAATGTCTAAAACATCTTTCCTACGCTTAGATAGTCCATTGTCAAAAACTTCAATTAGCTATATATGATAAATAACTAATGGGGAGAGAACGACTCCTCCATTGAGGTTATAAGGTTTGTGAATGTTAGTGGAATTCATGAAAAAATATTTGCATGTAATAATAGTTTTAAGGTGTGTCTTTTATGAATATTTTTAAGCCTAAGAAATTATCGAGCCTCAACGATCACATCTCAGATATATCTATATTCCCGTACATGTTAGATTATAGATTAAACACATAAGAATATTGTTTAAATATTTCACTCGATCGATCCAGTGGTGACTAGATCGATAGAGTTTAATTAAAACTAGTTGATTTAATTTTTCATAAGACAAGATTGATCGAAGCATTAACTCGATCAATTAAGCACTAGATCAATCGGGATTAATGATTAGCTTGATTCACTTATTTCTAAATTAATTAATTTTTATACTAGATCAATCGACCTATTCATAGTGGATTGATTGAGTTTGACTAGATCGATCGACCTAGGTATAAATCAATAAGTAGCCAGGTTTTCAAATTTAACCTAATTTTTCCTTAAACCAATTAACATTTTTACTATATTGTCCTTATGTTTTTAAGCTATTCTAAATATTTTTAAAGATAATATATTTGACGTATAACTTATACTCCTACTATTTAATCATATCATTGGCTCACAATTTTATTAACTACATTTAAGCATTCTTTTCTACATCTTAATATCTCTCTTATTGTATTGCAAATGATTTTAAAATTTGTTTTAAAATAGGTTTTTCTATTGAGTTAATTTTCATGGTTGTGTTTGATGATTTATCAAGCCAACAATATTTGTGATATTGTGCTTTTAAATGATTGTTCTAGGACTGCTATCTCATTTTGATTTATCTGATATATTTGTTAAATAATCTAGTTAGAATTGTTTATTATTAAATCTATTCTAGGTGCCAGTTGTACGGGTTTGATTAACTTGTGTGACTCAAGTTTATCAAAACGTTAGTCTAATCCAAATACCTTTATTGTAGAGATTATGATGAAAGCAGTGACTTGTAAATAGATTACTTGGGGGTATTACCTTGGCCGGTAGTTTGAGCCCTAGCTTTGTAATTGGATCTTATTTTTCATAGTAGTTAGTTAGGTGGTCTAATAAACTGGTGGTTTTTCTCTTAGATCATTGATGTAGCCTAGGTTTTTTACGCCTACAAAATCTCATGCGTTGATCTTTATATTTTTGCATTACTTTATTTACAAGTTATTGCATGCTTGGTCATTCTGCAAAATTATAATTTGATGTTATTTTGTTAATTATCTATTCACCCCTCCTCTAGCTAATTAGATCTATAACTCAAAAAACTTTTATTTGGTATCAGAGCGGTCATTAGATATACTTAGTGTGCCTAAAACCTTGTTATGTATCACATACGATAGGGCTTGTCTACAACTATACACCTTAGTTTGATAGGTCCAATTATCCCTATAGGAAGGCTCGTATAAGAGACTTTTTACACTATATAGATGAAATCATCCAAAACTCTGTACTTTATGGTTAGGAACCACTTACAGTTATCGAAGATAATATTGTTACTCCTAAACTTAGGAAAGATTGGACCATTGAAATAAAATCGGTAGTAACTGGAATCAAAAGGGTATTAATGTTATTTTCAATAATGTATCTACTTATGAGTTTCATCGTATTTCTCATGTTAAAACTGCTAAGCATGCTCAGGATATTTTGGAGAATATCAACATGAACAAATATGAGACTTCTTGAATTTTATGCTAGATTATGTGATATTACTAACAATTATACCAATCTTAGAGATATAATTGATGATTTTAGGATAGTTCAAAAGGTTCTTTGCTTGCTACCAGATTACTTCCATTGTTGAAAATAAGGATGTTGATAATATCAAAATAGAAGAACTTATTGGACCACTTCAAACCTTTTAGACCAGTTTTCGTCCTCCCACAAAGAACAAACATATTGCCTTCAAAACTACTTTGATTGAATAAGATGACAATGAAAAAGAAGAATTGACACTCTTGAGTAGAAGACTGAACAAAATCTTCATCAGAAAGAATCCTCAAAACAAATGACAATTAAGTTGTCAAAATGATCAGAATTCGAGAGAATTCAAATCTGTGACTTATGATGGTAAGAAATCTAAAAGCACTAAACCTCAATGTTTTTAATGTATAGCTTTTAGTCACTTTGTAATTTAACATACAAATAAGAAGAATAACATTGGAAGAGTGTTCAACATTGCATTAACTGACTCAAAAAGTGATAACAACAATCCAGTTGATTCAAAAAATGGTGACACCAATTTCCTAGCATTAGTCGCAAAAGCTGGTAAATGCTACATTAAGTCTAATATTAATTCAAATAATAAGAAAAGTGACTTTGAATTCTTAAATATTTTACTATCACTAATATAGATGAAGTGTTCAGAGAGTTCGTAATATGTAAAAGAGATATAGATAAGTTGCTTCTAAAAGTAAGTGAACTCAATGGAAAATTGAAATCTTATGAAATAAATTCATTAGTACTAGAAAAAAAATCTTGATTTGGGTGAACATACTGATAATCTCAATTCAAGTCTTGTAGGTTTAGAATAGAAAAATAAAATTTGATGCAGGAACTTGAACAATCCAAGGAAGTTATGAAAAGGTTAACAATTAGAGTTGAAATATTGAACAAATTTCTTGACTACGAAAAACCTTTTGGAGACAAGAGAGGGCTAGGCTATATAGATGGGAATTCTACGCTATCATCCTCAAAAACAACTAAGTTTGTAAAACCCTTAAACCTTTCTTCCATACAGAATACAAATATAGCTTTAACATCAAAGACTACTATGGTAAGGCCTTTTAACACTACTCCTAATGTTATTCATTATACACAACGAACAGTTCACCAGTGATTGAAAAACATGTTAAGTTTGTGCCTATTTGTCATCATTTTGGTAGGATAGATCATATTAGATCACATTGTAGATTTCTTATGGCATACCCATATTTTAACAATGTTTTTCATGCACGATATTCTATAATTATTTTCATCATCCATACATGAATGCTAAATCTTCATCAATGATGAAAAAGAAAAGAAAAGGTCAAAATAAGGATAAATGGAAAAACTGATCTAAGTTAATTGAATCCAAACCCAAAAATATAATAAGACCCAAATTAAAGAAAGCTTAAGTTAGGAAATATCGTCCTTTTTTTAGTCAATTGATCGTCCTTTTTCACTTAGGAATTATTATTTTATGCTTGATTGACCCTAGGTGAACATATTAGTTTAATTTCTTGATTTTAATTTTACTTTTTTTATCTTAGTTTGTTTTGTTTATTTTTTTTAAATTACTTGAGGAAGTATAATTGTTTGAATATTTATAAACTACAAATATAATTTAAAATCACAAAGAAAATATTTTCTAAATCAATTAATTATTCATTGTATAATTGAATATCTTTTTGTGCATTTATATTTTCATACATTTTGTGATCGATGTTAATAAGAACTCACTCGCACACTCATTGGACACAATTCTATTCCATGGCTCAAATTCATGATTGATTATGTGAATATTTATGGACTTAAATAATCTTGACTTCTAGAATTGTATTTGAGCTCTCTCTTTCATTTTACAAAATGCTACTATAGAGAAATACCTAGTTTTGAGAAAACTATCTACTATGATTTGTGAAGTTATCGTAGTGAGTAGAGAGGATAACCCCACAACTAGTATAAAATTCATCCTGCTAGGTTTTTGGTGCGTGCATATTTTTTTAAAAAAATCAATAGAAAACGAAAGTACAAAAGAACTTATAAGCACAAAAAGAAGGAACTACAAATGGTTATGTAAAAAAGAACAATAAATAACCAATCTCTTGTATTAAAAACAATAATAATACAACAGGAAAATATAAAAAAATTACTAAGCTCTCTCTTAATTAGTAAACTTTTATTTTGTGAAAGTTTGAATTCAACTACAATTATCTAGATGCTTTATTCTTTAAATCATTTTATAAATAATCATGAATGGATAAATTGACATACCATTGTAGTTCCAATATTTTTCATACTTAAAGCACTTGTTGATATGTCACCATATGTGTTGAAAAATGTTTGCATGTCTTGCTAGAATACTCAAGTATACAGTAAATAATTTAATCTTATCGAAGAACAAACTTTATTTCAAAATTGATTATGTGAGTGGGTTTCATGTCTAAATAAATCTATATATAAAAAGGGATATTTTTATGTTTGTCTCTGTGATTATGGGTATTTATTTGAAAATTTTGTGTTATTATAGGACATAGGGGGAGTTTTTAAAAAAATTGGGTTTATGATGCTTAATCGATCAATGATGAACTAGATCGATCGATGTATGAATGTTTATTGATCGACATTAATCTCAATCAATCAATCGAGTTCAGTTTAAATACACTCCTTTTTTTTCTCAGCCTTGTACAAACCTTAAGCCTCTTTCTCAACCCTTTTTTTTCACTCACAATCATACCAAATTCACTCATTTTTGTCCCCAAAATACTTAGAATTGAATACTATTTCATTTTCATGCATCAATCTCAATAAAAAACACATTTTTGAAAAAAAATTCATTATAATCTATTTTCCCCAATTTTCTTATTTTCTTATTTTCTCTCCAAACAAACACCTTTTGTGAGCTAGTTTTTACAATCCCTTTCCAACAACAATTTATTGATCTTGATTTTGCATTTTGGTTGGAAAATTTCAGTAGTTTGTGTAACTTTTCATATTAGGGGTATTTTTCCTTTTTGGATTCTATCTCAATTTTTACAATGAATGCCTAACGTCTTGAACTACCTCCTAGTAATCTAGTTCTACATTCCTTCCAATAGTGGGACGATCAATCCAAATCAAGGTATAACACTACTTTCTCTAGACATCTATTTTTATTAGAAAGTGGGATTACCTAGATAGAATTTCATGAATTAGGAACTACCCTTATCATTAGGGCTCTAGGTTAGCAATCACTATTTACATCAACCAAATTGTGTTGCCCATCCCTGGTCCATGAATTCTATGCAAACATCGACTCCATAATTCATCACTCAGGACCTATGAGCTATAAAGTTTTTCTACAAAATAAAACTATTGACATCAAACCTTAGAGAATCAACATTTTTTGTCCATTATGAACATTGAGGATTTTAGTTTTAAAGTAGTAAGGTATAACATCCCTGCTAAATATTTGTTAAACGAACTTTTGGGTTCACCTAATGTTGGTCTTAGTACTAAAAATTTATTTATCTTGGGTTAGTTCACTCCTTTTTATCGAGTGTTAAATAAAATGGCTTATGCTAACTTGCTCCCTTCAAAGCACTTATATGAGATTGGTTGCCTGCATGAAAATATATTATATTACATTGGAAAAGGAATTGCATTCAATATGGGTTTAGTAATTCAGGACAAGATCATAAACCAATCTCAGATAGTTAACTTGAGGATTGGTCTTCTGTATGGATGTATTATCACCGAAATGATACTAGATATAGGTGTGCCACACACATATGATTCATATATTGTTTACCTTATGGGTGACATTGAAAATTCAACAATATCAAGATCATCTATTCAAACTTCTAAGAGATATGTTTGTACCAATGGAGTAGCATCCGATGCAGGTGATATTTTTAAGGATGAAGAAATGAAAAATATACATGCTTCTGAACCTTCACGTCAGTACTCATAAGAAAAAAAATACGTGCAAGAATGGGAATGCTGGAACAGAAAATGACTACTATGAATAAAGGTTAAAAAGTAGTTTTTTACATAATTAAGGACATCCATTCAAACTACGGGTTTCCTCCTGGAGGACAATGATTTATTTTTGTGATATTTTGATATTTTGTCTTATTTTATTAGTGTGTTTGGCAGTAAATTTAGTTTGTTTTTTTAAGTGTAATTGAAATGGTTTGTAATGTGAAAAAATTATATAATTCAATACGTTTTATGGTTGAATCATCTTTCTATGTCTATCTCTAGTATTTGTTTATTATTCATATAACAAAAAGAAAGAAAAAAAAATAGTATACAAAATTTTGAACTTTAATTGAAACATAAAAAAAGGGATAGTTAATACAGGGGAAATTTTTTAAATTACTTTGAATTTTGTTCAAACATTTCACATAGGGGTAGTTATTTTTTAATTTTCATCATTTGTTTAATCCTTTTTTTAAATATTGTTTTCTTTTCTATTATTAGATACATTAAACTATTGTGAACAATGAGTCTTTTGAGACAAGTTGTTTATCGATTGGTGTTTTTTTCAGTGTAAACAAGATCTGTCAAGATATTAGCGAAGATGGTTCAACGGATCATAGAATAGTTCCACTATGTAATATTTTTCCTATAATTTTTGAGATATTTCCTATAGGAAAGTTTGATTGGTTCCTTGCGCCAAGTTTTGGTATAGCAACTATATTTCAATTCATCCTCTTTTTCCAAGGGTTTCATAATTGGACATTGAACCCATTTCATATGATGGGAGTTGTCAGGGTATTGGGTGTTGCATTGCTATACTTTATTCATGGTTCTACCATAGAAAATACTTTATTTGAGGATGGTGATGGTGTAAACACATTCCATGATTTTAACCCAACTCAAGCTAAAGAAACCTATTCAATGGTTATCGCTAAGCACTTTTGGTCCTAAATATTTGGGGTTGCTATTTCCAATGATCATTAGTTACATTTATTTATGTTATGTGTACCAGTAACTGGTTTATGGATGAGTTCTTTTAGAGTAGTCGGTCTAGCCCTGAATCTACTAGCCTATGAATTCTTTTCTCAAGGACTTTATGCAGTGAAAGATCCTGATTTTGAGACTTTCTACACCAAAAATATTCTCTAAACAAAGGTATTCATGCTTGGATGGCAGCTCAAGATCAACCTCATTAAAACCTTATGTTCCTTGAGGAAGTTCTATCACGTGGAAACGCTTTTAATGGACCTTTAGCTTTAGCTGGTCATGACCAAGAAACCACCGGTTTTGCTTAGTGGGCCGAAAATGCCCTACTTATTATGGGCTAGAGCAACAAACCTATTTGAAGTGGCTCATTTAGTGCTTGAAAAGCCTATGTATGAATAAGGATTAATTTTAATTCCCCACCTAGCTACTCTAGGTTGAGGGTTAGGTCTTGAAGGGGAAGTTCTAGACACCTTTCCATACTTTGTGTCTGGAGTACTTCACTTAATTTCCTTTACAATATTAGGCTTTAGTGGTATTTATCATACACTTCTAGAACCTAAGATTCTTGAAGAATCTTTTCCATTTTTCGGTTATGTATGCAAAGATAGAAATAAAATTACTACAATTTTGGGTATTCACTTCATCTTGTTAGGTTTAGGTGATTTTCTTCTAGTGTTCAAGGCTCTTTATTTTAGGGATGTATATGATACTTGGGCTCCTGGAGGGGGAGATGTATGAAAAATTACCAACTTGACCCTTAGCCTAAGTATTATATTTGGTTATTTACTAAAATCCCCCATTGAAGTAGAATGGCGGACTTTTTAGTGTGGACAATTTAGAAGATATAATTGGAAGGCATATATGGTTAGGGTCTATTTGTATACTTGGTGGAATCTGGGATATCTTAACCAAACCCTTTGTGTGGGCTCATCATGCACTTGCATGGTCTAGATATGCAAGATTCCACCAAGTATACAAATGGACCCTAACTATATATGCCCTCCAATTATATCTTCTAAATCGTCCACACTGAAAATCTTTCCTTCTCCTTTAGAGGAGGATTTTAGTAAATAACCAAATATAATGCTTGGGATAGTAAGTTTTATAGGCCCACTAGACCATAAGCTTCTCAAGCTCAAGCATTTACTTTTCTAATTAGAGATCAACGTCTTGGGGATAACATAGGATCCGCTTAAGGACCTACTAGTTTAGGTAAATATTTAATTCATTCCCCGACTGGTGAAGTTATTTTTAGAGGAGAAACTATGCATTTTTAGGATCTACGTGCTTCCTAGTTAGAGCCTCTAAGGGGTCCCAATAGTTTAGATTTGAGTAGGTTGAAAAAAAGACATATAGCCTTGGTAATAAATGCGTTCTGTGGAATATATGACTTATGCCCCAGTAGGTTCCTTAAATTCCATAGGTGTCATAGCTACTGAGATCAATACAGTCAATTATGTCTCTCATAGAATTTGGTTAGCTACCTCTCATTTTGTTCTAGGATTTTTCTTATTCGTAGGCCATTTATGGCACGCTAAAAAGGCTCATACAGCTTCCACAGGATTTGAAAAAAAGAGTTGATCATGATTTTAAACCTATATTTTTCATGACTCCTCTTAACTGATAATTGAGAGTTGAGACGATGGATCTAATGCTAAAAGTAGGAATCAATTTAATTTAATTCCACATCGATATTGGATGGGTCAGGTAACGAGTAGAAATCCAAATTTTGAAACTTGAGATTCTGTAACGAGTAGATACTCTTGTATGAGCATAATCAATTTTATAGTTAAATACATTACGAGATGTTTTTCCATACTTTCCGCATTTAGTTTTAGATAAATTTTCCCGCTCTGATCAATCTGAACAACATATATGGATCCCCTCAACCCCTTTTTTTCATTACTAATGAAATATCCTTCACTATTTTACTAAAAAAAGAGCAAAATAGTCTTATTTTATTTCTGAGATGAAAAGAGATGTCTTGGGCAATCGAAGAATCATTTTGATAAACAAATTTGATCTTGACCGAATCAATTAAGGTATTAGTGTTTATTCTATTAGACAATAAAGATTGCATTTTTTCACTTTGTTCAAATAAGAGTTGTACCCGTACCAAATTATTATGTTTATCAATATGATATCTATCATCATCTCTATTCCTTTTATCAATTCTCATATCCTACCTAGGTGTATGAATTTCTTTATCAATCCCACTACCTTATCCTTACCCATGAGGCTCCAACATTTGATCCTTAATTGACCTAGGAGTTATTCTCGGGCATCCTAAAAAAAGGTTATTATACATCCCAACCCTATCCCTTGGAAATAAAAAGGTAGAACTAAAGACAGCAAAGAACAAGATGGTTATTTTTGTTGTTCCTACCAAGCGAAGATCATTTTCTTGGTGAATGAAGTGGGTAAACCTATTTTTGGCTTCGGCCAAACACTTTTTTTTCGCTGGTCGAGCTTTCTATAAAAAAGCAATGCAAGAATGTATTCTCTTATCTAAGCTTCTTCCTTGTGCATTCGCTCCCCCATCATAGATGGTTCAGTCATGATCAGTGCCACGAAATGATAACTACTACAGGTTGAAATAAATTTTTTTTCTTTATATTCAATAAGTATTGCATGACCAAATAATTCAAGGAGGGGTGTACTACAGGAAGGGTCCTTTTAAGTAGATGACTCGTCGAGCCATCAGAGCAGAACTTCTTTGGCAAAAAGAACTTAAATAACTTTGTTTTTCTGAAGGAGTCATTATTTTCTATCAGGAACACTATGCCATTTACAACCTTAATGCATTTCGAAAGCTTGTAGGCCCTGCTAACCCCAAATAAATTACATAAGAGGAGCTATTTTTTTGAGATATTTTACATAGGAGGAGCTATTTTTTAATTTTCATCATTTTTCTAATCCTCTTTTGAATATTTTTTCGCTTTTCTACATTAAACTATTATGAGTAATGAGTCCTTCGAGACAAATTGTTTGCCTATTAGTGTTTTTTTTCAGTGTAAACAAGATCTGTCAAGATACAAGCAAAGATGGTTCGTTGGATTATAGAATAATTCCATTATATAATTTTTTTCCTATAAGTAATATGTAGTGAGAGAGAAGTTTTTTCACACAAATATGTCAAAAGGGGAGATTGTAAGGTTTGTGATTGTTGGCGATAATCTTGAACAATTTTTTTTTATGTAATATTAGTTTCTAGGTGTGTATTTCAAGAATATTTTCAAGTTGAAGAAACTATCGAGCCACAACGATCACATCTCAGGTATATCTCTATTCCTGTGCATATTAGATTTCATAGTAGACACATAAAAACATTGTTCAAATAGGTCGCTTAATCAATCGAGTGGTGACTAAACCAATCAAGCTTGATTAAAACTAGTTGAATTAATTTTTAATATGACTAGATCAATCGAAGCATTAACTCAATCGATTGAGCACTAGATCGATCCGCTTATTTCTAAATTATTAATTTGTTTTCACTAGATTGATTGAACTATTCATACTCGAGCAATCGAGTAGTCATACTCGATCGATCGATCGATCATACTTGATCAATCGAGCTTGGTATAGATCAATCGAGCAATCATATTTTCAAATTTAACCTAATTTTTATTCTATTCAATCGAGTAATCATATTTTCAAATTTAACCTAATTTTTAATCTTTGACCTACTCACAATTTTTTTAATCATATTCAAGCATTTGTTTTCTACATCTTAATGTCTCTCTCATTATTTTGCAAAAAGATTTTCAATTAGGAATTTTCATTAAGTTAATTTATCAAACATTTGTGATTGTGTTTGATGAGTTAACAAACCTACAATATTTATGATATTATGTTTTTAACTTATTATTCTAGGGTTGTTAGTTGATTTTGATTTATTTGATTTATTTAGACTTATGTTATTGTGCTAACTTTTTAGATGTCGATTATACAAGTTTGATTAACTCGTGTGACTCGAGTTCATTGGAATGTTGGTCCGGATCTGAACACCTTTCTTGTAGAGACCATGATAAAAGCTACGGTTTGTAAATATATTACTTGAGGCATTACCTTGGTGAGTAGTTTAAATTGTAATCTTGTAATTGAATCTTATTTTTCATAATAAATAGTTAAGTAGTCTAATGGGTGATAGTTTTTCTATTACGTTATTGGTATGACTTAGATTTTTTCTACCTAAAAATCTTATATATAGATCTTTATATTCTCGTTACTTTATTTATACATAATTATATACTTACCTTTCTATAAAATTTTAATTTGATATTATTCTAATAATTATTTATTCAATTCCTCTGACTAATTAAATCTCTAAAGTGAAACAATGTATCTATAAACATGAAGGTGAATGACATTACTATTGTTAGGAGTTGCAAGATATGAGTAAGGCATAATTGATTAAAGGTAAACTACTTTCCATTATATGTAAGCATTATTTATCAAAAATAATAATATACATTTATCTACAACACAAATCTACTATATCATATTATTGTGCATTTTTTAATATATAAATCCCAAAATTTTAAATATAGTGCATTTTTTATTATATATAAATCTCCAAATTTTAAATATTATGATTTAATTTATAATATATAATAAAATAAATGTAAATCTTATCTCAACTAGTCAATACATAATATGCATTAATATATTGATGTATATATTGATGTAGCCTAATTTTTGATACCTTAATTTTATGAATATATTAAGTATATTAA
Organism: Hippophae rhamnoides; assembly: GCA_033030585.1. Classification (NCBI taxonomy): domain Eukaryota; kingdom Viridiplantae; phylum Streptophyta; class Magnoliopsida; order Rosales; family Elaeagnaceae; genus Hippophae; species Hippophae rhamnoides. Next base: position 19,793,722 of record CM065438.1, on the reverse strand, counting down.
GGGAAAAAGTTATATAAGTACTTTTATTTTTCTAAACATATACTTAAAAATCCTTATTATTGAAAAGAGACAAAAATCCTTTTTTTTAAAGGTCAAACCAATAAAAAATGTCATAAAAAAAGACAATATGACCTTTTTTATACGTCGATAATATTTCCATAGTTAAAATTAGAATTCCTTAGCCGGTAACTCCTACAATCAGTACATCTAGGGGTGTCCAAAAACCGGGCCGAAATGGTTTAAACCGAAAAACTGGTCTGAATCGGACCGAACCGAACAGTTTCGTAAATGAAACGGTCAGGTCCAATCCATATTAAGTAAAACTGATTTTAAAATGGTCCAGTCTGATTATAAAAATTATAAATCGGCTGGACCAGACCGATTTTATTAAATAATTAATTTTTTTATATAAACTGGTCGCGTAAAGGGGTATATATATAATTTGTTTTCGAGTTAAGGCATTAAGCCGTTAACCCTAACCCTAGTAACTCCTTATTTCCTCTGCCGTTCTGCGTCCGGGCTCTGGGTCTGGTCGTCTACTTCACTAGGAGCCACCGTTCCTCACGTCGCTTTCACCAATATTAGCCATCATTCATCGCGTCACTTCTACCAGTAGCTAGCCACCTCTCCTCGCATTACTTCCACCAGCAGCTAGCCACCGTTCCTCGCGTCGTTTCCACCAGTAACTAGCCACCGTTCCTCACGTCGCTTTCACCAATATCTAGCCATCATTCATCGCGTCACTTCTACCAGTAGCTAGCCACCTCTCCTCGCGTCACTTCCACCAGCAGCTAGCCACCGTTCCTCGCGTCGTTTCCACCAGTAACTAGCCACCTCTCCTCACGTCACTTCCACCAGTAGTTAGCTACCTTTCCTCGAGTCGCGTCATAACAACCATGGACGAAAATCATGAAATAGGTATGTGCTCTACTAGTAGTAGCTGTTTTCCCTCAATTAGAATCTAATATCTGAACAGCTTTTGTGAGAGGATGAGAGGACTAAGTGCAAAATCTGTAGATTATCTTACAAGAAACCCTACGTTTGTTGGGTTTATATTGTGTTTGTTTGTTAGGATTGTATTGTGTTTGTATACTGGATTCGTGTCATGTTAACATGTTGGGTCCATTATCTGGATCCGTGTCATGTTAACATGTTGGGTCCATTATCTGTGTTCATGTGTTGGTAATTAATTTATAATAATAAGTAATGATATGAATTTAAATTTATAAAATAATAGTGATGAATTATAATACAATCATGTTTTTGTCCGTGATTTGTTCATGCCTATTATGTATTTATGTTCGTGTCGGTTTAGAAATTGTGACCCCTAATTGTTTATAAATTTGGTACTTTTTGACATTGAACTAAAGATAAAAAAATATCTCTATATTTACCATTCAGACTTACCAAAGGTTATGTTTTTTTGTTAGTTTTACTTGAATAATTCCTACAACTTCAAATAATCAAATATTCAAATCATTGTTGATGATATACACACTACATAGTACACACAATGGCCAACAAATCAAGACCTTATTTTGTAAATATATGATAGGAAAGTAATAAAATGTTAGATAATGTTTTGTCCTGTTTATATGATAATTTGTCCGTCCTACTCTAATTAGTTATTTTAGTTTTAAAATGATTTTTGATTAAGTACAAAAGGTTATATTTTAATATATTAAGAATATGTATTAATCTATATTCTATATATATGTGATGATTTACATGAGTTTATTGGACCAAGTCAATTTCCAGACTTTACTATGTTTATGAGTGAAGACATTGAACTTGAAATTCATCGAATGAAATAAAAAATCCACTACAGAATTTAAATGACTCATCTTCAAAAAGAGGAATAGAAGTAAGGAATGTTCACCCTGATAATAAATCTGATATGAAGAAACCAAAAAAATTTAGGTCAGAAATATGGAATCATTTTTCATATATTTTACCCTATGATTTGGAAAATCCTAAAGTTACATGCCATTATTGTAAAAAATATTTATGTTGCTCATCCCACAAGGAATGGAACTACTTCAATGATATATCACTTCAAAAATTTATGTAAAAAGATTCCTAAAAAAGTAGATAAATGACAAAAGATGTAAAGTTTTCAAACACAAAAAGGAAAGAGTGATACGACAACTCATAAATTAGTTGTTATATCATTTGATGCAAAACGTGCTAGAGTTGCTTTGGCAAAAATGATTATTATCGATGAATTGTCTTTTAAGTTTGTTGAGGGTGAGGGATTTAAAGATTTTATAGCTGAAATTTGTCCTAAGTTTCATGTGCCATCTCATCAAACAATTTCTAGAGATGTGTTTCAACTTTATTTAGATGAGAAAAAAAGTTTGAGGAACTTTTTCATAAGTGAAAAGCAAAGAGTTTGTCTTACTAGTGATTGTTGGACTTCAATTCAAAATATTAATTATATTTGTCTAACCACTCATTATATTGACAAAGATTTGAAATTACAAAAGAGAATTATAAACTTTTGTCAAGTTGAGAATCATAAAGGTGATGCAATTGGGAGAGTGATAGAATAGAGTTTGCGTGATTGTGATATATGTATGGTATTCACCATAACACTTGATAATGCTTCCTCAAATGATATTGGTGTGTTATACTTGAAAAGGAAGCTAAAAATTTGGAATGATGGACTTGTTATGAGTGGGGAGTTCTTTCATGTGCGATGTTGTGCTCACATTTTGAATTTGATTGTAAGAGAAGGACTAAAAGATCTTCATAATACTATTACGAGTATTCGTTGCGCTGTGAGATATGTTAGATCCTCTCATTTGAGATTACAAAAGTTTAAAATGTGTTCTATTAAGGAACATATTGAGTCCAAAGGAAGTGTCATGCTAGACGCGCCTACAAGATGGAACTCCACATATCTAATGTTAAAATCTTCTTTAGATTTTCAAAAAGAATTTAATCGTCTTGAAGAAGAGGAAGGAACAAACTTTATTTCTTATTTTCATGAGGAGCGATTGAATGTTGGGCCTCCAACATTAGATGATTAGAAGAATGCTAGTGTTTTGTCAAGTTTTTTAGGACTTTTTATGACTATACTTTAACATTCAATGCATCTTTATGTACCACATCAAATTTATATTTTACCGAACTGCATAACATTCAATCTCAAATACTTACATGGTGTGGTTCCGATGACTTGTTGTTGAAAAATATGGCTACTAGCATGAAAACAAAATTTGAGAAGTATTGGGGAAATGTAGATAAGACTAATAAGATGTTATATGTTGCATTTGTACTTAATCCAAGGTACAAATTAGAGTATTTGGAATTCTTATTTAAAGATATTTATGATTTAGAAATTGTTCAAAAATTGAGAGATAATGTCAAAAATACTTTTATGGATCTGTTCAAAGCTTACTATATGTTAGTGCATGGAAAGGATTTTCAATCTAATGTGACTCGATCATAAGATGTAATAGGAAGGATTCTTAAACACTTAGAGGAGAAAAATAGTTTGGAGTTGAAGACCGAGGTTGAGAAATATTTGAACACCACATGTGAAGATGTCATGTTGGATAAGTTTGATATATTGAAATGGTGGAGGGTCAATTCTTTTAAGTTTCATATCATCTCTGTCATTGCACGTGATGTGTTAGCAATTCAAGTTTCAAATGTTGCATCAGAATAAGCTTTTAGCACATGAGGGCACATTCTTGATCTATTTAGGAGTTATTTGCATCCTAAAATGGTAGAGGCATTAGTATGTAGTTAAAATTGATTCCGTTCTATCATTAATAATGACTATGTCCTTTTACCAGAATACAATGATGACCTAGAGATTTATGAAAATGTTGATTTTGTTTGATTGTAGAGTTCATTAAAGGCACTACAATAATCATTGATGATTAATAATGGGTGAGTTTTAAATATTATTATCTAATGATATATTGTTGTTGATTGTGAGTTTGTATATTTGTATATGTTTAAGAATTCTGTGTAAATGAGATATTTGGAATTCATTTTTTCATGTCTAATATTTTTTTATTTTAGATTTTGATAACATATTATATATTTATTTATGTATTTATATATTTAACAATAATATCTATATATGTATGATGATGAATGAGTATCATATTTAATAGTATACTATTAGATTATATCATATTAAATTGAATCATATTTATGTATTATTAATCGTTTAAAATCGCTTAACGAAACGAACCAAACCATTTTTGATTATAACATTTGGGATAAATAAATGATACAATCCAATTTGGTTAAATATTTTCGGCAAAATCAGACCACCCTTGAGTACATCCACCATAGGTTACCGACCATCGTAAAAATAAAAAAATCCCAAACTTTTCATGTTTTCAACCGTCGATATAGACATCCCTATATCATACCACCGGTGAGTGTAACCTTCTCAGTCATTCATTAGTCAAGCTCAAGTGTTCCTGTCACTTGATATTGTCAAAATCATTGCAAAAATCAAAAAATCGAAAACTGTATATTGGAAAAGGGAGGATGATTCTGGAAAATTTAGGTTACGTGACCACTTGGGCTTCACTAATTGATGGCTGGGGAGGCTACACTCACAAGTAATGTAAAATAAAGATATTTATATCTACGGTCGATGAGGTAAACATGGTGGGTTTTTTGGTTTTTGCGATGGCAGGTGACCTATTATGGAGGTGTTGATGTTTGGGGTTAGACGGTGAAGGAATTTTGATTTTGACAATAAGGACATTTAGAATGAAAAGCAGTGATGAGTTCATAGTAGATGACAGTAAGAGTTTTTTATTTTATTTTATTATTTTTTTATTTTTAGTAGTTATTTTTTATAATGATCATTTTACGCCTATTGGAAAAGATTATATGTGATTCTTATTTTGTTGGAAAAAAATATTCCTATTCATATAAATAGCATATTTTATACAAAGACAAAAAGCTAATTAGTACTATTTTAAAAAATAAATAAATCGTGATAAATCGGATTAGACTAGTGTGACAAATTATCGCCCAAGTTTGAGCCGGTAAGATGACAGTGTGTATTAAAAAACCTAAACTACTAGCAAATATAATCATAAATTTTATCTACTATTATATAATAAACCAGAACAAGCCTCGTTTCTCATTTACATTATTAGCTCTATTGCTATTGCTTTTACTTTTATACTCCTCTGGATGCTTGGTTTGATAGTTTAATTGGCAAAGGACGTACGCACGACGTCGTAGAAGATGTCTCGGAATGGCCCCAACTCGCACAAGTGCTCAGAGGCCGCCGGCTCCGTAGCTGAAGGAGGAGAAAACGGAATCATGCTGTTTGGAGTTCGACTCACTGAGGGGGGCAACTCGGCCTTCAGGAAGAGCGCAAGTATGAACAATCTTTCTCAGTATGAACAGAATCAGGATTCTAACGCCGATGCTGGTTATGCCTCCGACGACGTCGTTCACAACTCTGGCCTTAGTCGCGAGCGCAAGCGAGGTACTGTTATATTCTTTAGTTTTCGTTCATGGATCCGATTTCCAATTTTTTTTAATTTTTCTGAGATTCGTTTTGATTGATGTTCTGTTTTTGGTTTGTTTACGCATGTGATTTTACTTTTTTAGGCGTTCCATGGACTGAGGAGGAACACAAGCTGTTCCTACAGGGATTACAGAGAGTAGGAAAAGGAGATTGGAGAGGGATTGCTAGAAACTTCGTTAAGACTCGAACGCCGACTCAGGTAGCGAGTCATGCTCAGAAGTACTTTATTCGCCGGAATAATCAGGGTCGTAGACGCCGTAGATCTAGTCTATTTGACATCACAACTGATGCCGTAAGCATTCGAAACTGGTATTAATTCCATTTTTCGGCTAATCTTATTATAATCAATTTATTAACAATTTACATTTTTTTTCCTTCTTTTCTGATTTACAGGTCAATAATTCGTTAATGCACGAAGATCTAGTAACGCTTCAAGAATCTTCATCACTACCAATACCGCCACAGCCACCACGGCCTCTTATAGGTTCTAACATCGCCGGATTTTCGGTCTCAAATTTTCCGATGATGCCAGCTCCGATGGCCCAACCGTTGGCAGCTTATAATTCATTGGAAGGTGGTCTAGGACCAATCGGCGGAAACCAAGGTGAAATGTTAACCAAGCCCATTCGTCCGATTCCACTTCATCCGGTTCCACCATCTGCCAAAATGGCTGATCTTAATTTGAATCAGGAGCCATCAGGAGAATCTTTGCCTCTATCACTGAAATTATCAACGCCGATCCATCCGTCTTCTGACGAGCAGTCATCCTCATCGCCGGTAACCCACAGGTCTGCTTTTCAGGCCATATCTAATGAGGATAGCATCATCAGTGTTGCTTGAAGAATAATATTAGATTAATGGAGATAATAATTATGCGTATTATACAGCTAAGCAGCATATGGGAAAGTTAGATTAGTTAAGAATATTAAAACTATTGGATTAATTAGATAACATTGGGTTTAGGTTAAATTATCTTGGTTGATTATCTAGATGATTCTGTCCTTGTGTCCTTGTGTACAGGTTAAAATTAGCTTTAGATGATGTCATTTTCTTTTTAGGTGGGATTCCTGTTTAATTTGTATGGTGAGACTTGAAAGGATAAGATAGGGAATGGAGATATCACCTGGTGCAAGGCAAGTGTTTCCTTGTTATCATCTCTCTTGGACTTCTTCTATTTGAGGAATTGAATTTCATAGTTTGGTAAAATATCTGGTGGTTAGTTTTGTGTTTTAATTCCTTATCTGTTGAAGTCTTATATATTAATTTGGTACTTAAGATATTATAATATGATTTTTAATCTTTTAATTAATATAATGTTTTTAAATTTAATAAAGTATAAATTTAGTGGTTATGTTAATTTAGTTAAAAAAAAGTGTAAAAATTAATTATATAATAAAACGATGTAAAATTAAGATATTTACAAATAAGATGAGATATGTCAAAATAAAATAATGGAAATAAATATGTTCAAAAAATTTTGAGAATGAAATATTGTTTCTATTTCAATTAACCAAAAATATTAATGTAATTTTGAATTAAATTTAAATACAATTTATGAATAAGAATTTGATAAAAACTTTTTAAGATTGAATCATGACGGATGAGATAACTATTGTTTGTAACCGATTAACTTTTCACTACAACTTTTTTTAAAATGTCTAGTTACTACAAAACAATAACAATATTAATGTTTTTTTTTTAATTCAAATAATCATGCAACCATTATCTCCTTCCGATTAAACATATTTTCTCTCCTTATAACACACTCGTAATACATAAACACCAAAGACAGTTAAAAAGAATGATACATTCAAGAATCTTAAATGAAAACTTAGTTTAAAGTAAAAGATGTAGTAGTAATATATTAATATATTATTAGTTATTTTATTTTCACATATGACATGTACATACTTTTTATTATATAAAAATAAGATATCTTAGTTATTTTTTGAATAATAAAATAATATTTAATAAAAATGTCTAAAAGTGTATTTAACAAGAATAAAATTATCATTTAATTATAAAAATTTAAAATTGAATTTTAATAGTATAACTTTTTTTAAAGTTTTTTGGTCAATTATTCTTTTAAATTTTATATATATTTTTCAACATTTTTATGTATTGTATCTTTTGTAAGTATGTATTTGGATTGAAAAATAAGATACAAAAATATAAGAAAAAATTCATAAAATATATAATTTTAAAAGAAAATTGGCTAAAAAAAATAAAAGTAAATATTGTACTGTTAAAATTTAGTTTTAAATTATTAAAATAAAATGATAATTTTATAAAAGAATGATCAAAGCATTTGATTAAATTATAAAATTGATTTAAATTATAAAATTGATACAAATAAAACGATTTAATATATCACTAGCTAATATTACATTTTAAAAAAATTACAATATATGAATATGTATTTTGCATCCTATAAATACATTTTTATTTGTTTTATAAGAAATGAAAGAGTTTACAACAATTATTTATTTTGAAACTTTACATCAAATTAAAACAAATTTTCCATTCAAATTAAACAAATATCGAAAGACTCAACATTAATAATGAGTGTAAAATTATTAAAATAAATTTAATGTTAAAATATTTCATTCTTTTTATAATAATTTTTCAAAAAAATTATTAGTTTTTAATTATATTTTTCTATTTTTCTTACTTTTTTTCAAATCAAATAAAAAAAATTAATAAAGTCAAATAATTTAATTTGTTATGCGTTAAATTTAACTCTTAATTATAATGGAAATATTAAATTTTAAAAATGTTTGTGATCAAATTTTAAGGATTTTTTTTTATATATATTATTTCATACTTTAAAACATTAGAAATGTTAATTATGTGAACTGAAGTTTGTGAATTAAACTTAAATATCGTGTGGACAAATCAATAGATAAGCACATGTCAATGTTTTTTTTATCATATAAAGATCTCGTGTTATTTTGTAGGGAAGTTATTTATCATATAGCAATCCGTACCGTGCATGTGCAGTGTTGTACTATTGGTTGAAAATTTTATCGACATATTCTGCATATATTTTCTAAAATTAATCATTTTATTCTATTAATACTTTAATTTTATAATATTAACACAAATTTATTTAATATTATAATTTCATTTTTAATTAACTTAATTCAATTTTTTTTAAATGATATGTTTTTAAGAATAAAAGTAAATTTTTTTTCTAATTAAAATAATTTTTTTATCCCCTCTCTCTTCTCTATCCTATCTATGACTTTATAAAATACTCTTAATAATAATATACTCAATTATTTTGGTGGTTGTTGTTAGATTAAAACTAACTTTTTTTTAATTCTATTAAATTAATAATAACTCAAAATTAGATAGGTTTAATTTGCATAAAAAAATATTAGAATTATTTTATTTTATATTAAAAAATAAAATTTAATATTATTTTAAAAAAATTAAACTAATTTAACCAAAAAATAAAATTATAGGATTAAATATATCCCTAATATTTAAAGAACTAATATATTAATTAAATAAAATTATATGATTAAATAGATCTAAAAATTTTTACATTTACATCTAACATATTATTATGACATAAGTTAACTATTATATTAATTATATTAATACTTTAATTAACGGTAAATACATTTTTTAATTCATATATATTCTTTATTTTTTATAGTAGCTCTTTCTTTAATTATTTAGTTTTATTGTTTAATATGAAATGATAAAAATAATATATATTGATATATTAATCATGATTTAATTAAACGGTATTTAATTTTAAATAATTATTGTTAAATTTATAGCTATCCAAGTGTACGATACTTAAAATAAAAAAACATAATATACTGTTGCTTTTCATAATAAAAGTATAAGATGTAAATTTAAGAGATATTATAAATTTTAAGAATGTTATAATTAGCCTTAAAAGTTTTATTGTTTAATATTGTAATTACGGAGGAAGCTGGGGACAACCCAACTCCGTTGATAGTTAGACTAGTACGTAAGGGTAGAGTTGAGATCAAAACATCATATTTTTCATTGATCGAAATCTAATCTAAAACGGGTTCAAAGATTTTTCGATTTGAAATTTATAAAATGAAACAATTAATTTAAATCAATCTAAACTCAATAATATCAATTTTTTTTTATAAGATAAAGTTTGAGATTTAAAGTTATTAATAAATTACTATTATATAGAATATTATAAATTAATTAACCTCTAATAAATTTATTACTTATAGTTTAAGAGTAGTATGTTTGAATTATTTAAATTAAAATTAAATTATTTAATGTAATTATAATATTTAAATATAATACGTAATAAAATAAAATATTTATTTCTTTATAATTTTAATAATAATTTAATCTAAATCATATTATAATAAATAATAAAATTGTCGATCTTATAATTTCGAAACTAATAATAAAGTCGAAGCCAATCTCACTGTAAAATCCAAGAGATTTTCTGAATGTTTTCTTTTCACTTTTGTTCATTAATACGAAGGATTAGATCTTACTTTTAAAAATTTAAATTTGTAAGTGGTGGGTTACCAACTCATTTATATTTCTCCAAAAATTTATATAGTAAATGGTGACAAATGGTAGAAATACTTTCATGTTTAGCTCATTGGTAAAAATATATACTAATTATTATTCATATTATTATAACTATTATTTTATTTAAAAAATATTATTATAATAAATAATGTTTGATATTTTTTTATCAATTACAACAAAAAAAAATCTCTTACTAAATTGGTTAGTCCTATAAATTAATAAATTTAAGATTGATAAAATTTATTTTATGGACACCATAAACGAAATTTTTTTTCTTTCACAATTTACTTAGATAAAAAATTTAAAACTTATGTCAAAGTGCAAAATAGTTTTAAAATGATTTTAAGAATTTGAACTCGTTTATTTTAGAGCATTAAGTACATTTTTTTAAGAATATAAATTTGAAGTTATTAAAATATATGAAAGAAAATAAAGTGTTTATTAAGAGAGTTTATTTACATATAAAAAATAATTATTCCATATAATATAAATAACTATTTTTTCCCCCAAGTTATATATATATATATATATATATATGTGAAAATATGACATTACATAACACTTTATTATAATTATAAAATAATAAAATATTTAAATCATTGTAGAGAAAATAATTAGATGTTTGTGAATTAAGCATAATTATTGAAATAAAAGCAATAATGATATAATTAATAAAGATAAAAAAAAATGTATCATAACAAGTTCTAAGGTAGTGTGTACATGTAATTTAGAAATGTTTATTTCTTTTTCTTATCAGATTAGATTAGGCTTAACTTGTGAGTTAAGTTTTGTAGATAAATTACTTATAATAATAAAAATAATATGATTTTAAATTTATAAAATAGTTAATGAAAAGTTCTATTCAATACACTTTAAAGGAAAAGGAATAAACCAAAAAAATAAATTATTTACATTATTATATTTTAATTAATATTAAAAACAAAAATACTCATTTGATCGAAATCTTCCTTTGAGCTTTCGTTGGCACTATTATGTAGATACTATTTTAAATAAACTAAGTTGTGATATATAAATTTACTATTTATGTTTGTACCTGGAGTTTGAGGTTAGTGGATGCTAATGTATATGCATGTTCTTGAAATTATATCATTACGTAGCAATATGTTAATTTAGTATTAAGTTGTTTATATAAATGCAAATTATTTGTGTATTTTATATAGATTATAATTTAGTATGATATTTTGTTTACCAAGCTAGATTTATATTTAATGGTGATATTGGAGCATGCATATTTTGAGAGATAATTTCTTTCTTTGGACCTATATATCCTTAGGCTTAGGCCTACTATCTATTAATTCTTGAGTTTATTGACTTACAATATCAAACATATAATATAATCTAAAACTACACTTTGACAGATATCGATTTACAATTTCGTTTTCAGCATACATTTTTTCTGTTTTTGCCCCCTGTCTACCAGTATTCCAGAACGTTTATTTTCTTTCTCCTCCTTTCTCTATTTTGCTTTCGATCCTTCTTGCCGGCAATAATATTGTTCGTTTTCGTCAATCCTCCTCGATATCTCTCATATCTCATGGCTTTACTCTTACTATTTCAATGCTTCTCTTTCATCTATAGTTATGTATCAAGTTCCATTTCTCTCCGATATATTTTCTTTCTCGTTCGATTTAAAGTTAGTGATCTTTAAACTTTTTTATTCAATTTTTGCATTCCTTATGCTTCTAATCCTCCAACAACGTTAAGAAACACTAACACAGGGCCATGAGGATAATATGGCTTGCATTGACAATGGTGCGTTGAGATTTGAAGAGGATGACATAAATAAGTTTGGTTGGTATGAGACTGATGTTTTTGGATGACAGTGATAATCTAAATTATGTGATTTCAAGAAGTTTCGTTTGGTTTTGGTTTGTTTGTTGAGTTTAACGTAGTTGGGTGATTGAGTGATATAGATAATTGCATGTAATGTGTTATATATACATGGAAATTTTGTCGAATGAACAAAGAATCTTTATCATGGTAACCTTTTTCAAGTTGAGGAAGCTTTTCTAAAGCTTCTGATTGTTGTTGATGTGATCTCAAGGAGACATAATTTCTGATGTTTTGATGATGGTGATTATGGTAACAGAGCCTTGAAGTTACGCAACTTTAAAGCTATGGTAATCGATAGAATAGACTCGGTCATAGAAAGCATTAACAATCAGATTTCAATTCAAGATGGTTGAAGTATGGTAAATTTTCAAAATCAAGTGACAATAATAAACCTTGATAAGTCTAATTTTGTTGTCTGGAAAAGAGAAATCCTAAAAATTTCGTGTAGTTTTGATTTAGATGACTACATTGTTAAAGATCCTTCATCTAAATTGCTTTCAAACAATTCTACTATTCTTGATTATAAGCATTGCTAATGAATTGATTATAAGCATTGCTAATGAATTGTGTAAGTAGTGATGTTCTTCGTCAAATCTCTAGATTCAACATTGTATTAGAAGCTTGGAATAAGCTTGATCAATATACTTTTTCAAAGTCTATATCAAGAATTATACAGTTAAAGTAATATCTCGTTAAGCTAACGAAATATGATCTAAGTATTAGTGACTATATTTTAAAATTAAAGGAACTAGTAGATCAACTTGAATCTGTTGGTTATGCTTTCACCGAAGAAGACAAGGTATTATACCTGATTACTAGTTTAGACATAGATTAAGAAGTTCTTGTGTCAAATATATCAGTTCACATGCAAATTGAGTTTATCTCTTTATCTGATGTTGTTGTTCTAATTTTGGGTCATGAAAGTTAGCTTGAAACTAAATATGAGGTTAATAATGTTGCCTTGCCAATAGTTAATTTTACTCAACAAGCCTTTCTACAAAATCAACAACAATTGATGAATTTTGGAGGTTTTCCTATGCAATCTAGCTATCATCCTTTATTTATAATGCCTTATACAAACTTATTCCAAGGAAGAAGAGGAGGTAATGTAGGTCATGGTCCATCTAACAATGGCAATAGACATTTATGTCAGCTTTGTGGGAAGTTAGGTTATCTTGTGAATCATTATTGGTTCAAATTTAATCCTAATTTTTGGTCCTCTATTACTAGTTCATCAAACTCTTCCACTTCTACTAATCCTTCAGTTCACACTAATTATTTTCAGTCCAAAGTGACCAATTCTAATCCTCTTGCTCCTCCTAGTTCCTCTACCTTTTCTTCTAATGGTCAAACCAGTGATCAATCTTACACACATCCACATTTCCATATAAATACCTTCATGGCTTCTTATCAATCTTTACCTAATCCCTGGGCCTCGTACCGTTCTAGTATACTGACTCATGAGCTTGTCATCATGTCATAGTCGATCCTACAAATTTGTCTTAGTGTCTTCTGATAACTGTATTTTATACAGTTATTTGCATCAATTTTAGTAATGATAATTGCTATGTTCGTTTAATATTTATTAATTTTTGTTAAATAAATTAATATTTTCCTTTTATTTGCTAAAAATACATTTTTAATAAAATTAAATAATTTGTATCGGAAATGTACTTAATTTCGTATTTTTGTCCACAAATATAATTTATGATAATATAGTTTCTTAATTACAATTTATACAAATCGAAAATATAATTTAAATTAAATTTGGGCTTAATTATAATTATTAAAAGTTAAAAATTTAATTTAAAATTAGTAAAGTGAGCTAAGCTGTAATTTAAGAAAGTTTAAAATGTAATTTGAAATAAATTTGTGGGTAAAAATATAATTTATAAAAGTTTGAATATTCTGCGCAGGAGATGAAGTCGCGCCTTGCATCATCACACTCGCCAAACGTGGACCGTCCGATCAGGATCAGCGGCTCGGATGAGCGCGTGTGCATCAAGCAGGCCAAGGCGATTGGGGTCCGAGATATTTCCTTCGCGCGGCCGGGCGTGTCGGTGGGACCCACGTGTCGCGCGGCCTGGCGTCGAGTGGAGCCCCACGTGTCGGGTCGCGCAGATTCCTCGAGGCGATCTCTCGACCGTTGGATCGGATCGACGGCCCGACAGTTGCCGCGTCCATCCAAGTCGGCGCCGCGCACCGAGCCGCTAATGTAACAAATCTGTGTGACGCGGTCCCATCAAGCGGCGTGCATCTTTGATTTTTACACGGAATCGGAATCCGCCACGTGTCCCAAGAATATTTAAGCTAATCAAAAGTCCGACACGTGGCGATTTACAATGCGCGCGACCGCGCTGGATCGGCTTCTCGTTTCAGCGGGTGCGTCCGTTACGCGCCCAATCCCGTGCGACAAAGTCTGCGTGCACCCATCCGCTTCAACGAATGAGATACGCCACGTGTCCCAGCTAATTGTTTCCGCGAATCGAGAAAGCGACACGTGGCATGCACTTTGAATTAAAAAGAACGAATCGGCGCCCGTCTACGCGTGAGAATAATTTATATTTTTCGATACAAATTGATACGCGTGATTTTATTTTTTCGATAAAATTAATTACGCGTTTCGATAAAAAAATAAAATAAAAAATGTAATATTTTAGATGTATTTTTAGCTATAAATAGGAGATAGTTTTTAGTTGTAAAAGAGTTTTTTGGGGGTTGGAGTAAGAGTTTTGTGTAGTTTAGAAATTTTTGTAGTGTTCGGTTTGGTGACGAACACGCGAGTGCCATTTTTTGGCTTTTGTTGTGTTCGGGGGGTGTCAAATATTTTCGTTTATTGATGTTTTAATTTTCCTTATTCTTCTTCTTATTTTCTTGAATCTGTTGTAATTTTAATTTTAATTTTATGAAGTAATTTAATTTTTCTAGGGTTGCATTTGATCTAAATTTATGAAGCTTTAATTTTAATTATTTTTGATAGATTTATAAGGCGTTTGATTTGTTACCGTTTTATCTTGCGCTTAATGCTTTTTGATTATTTACGAATTTTATCAAAACGATTTGTGGCGATAAAAATAAACTTGAGAAATGCATTTTGTGTATATTGCTCGTAGATAAAATGACATGTATGATGAAGGATAGGAATATACCCTAATTGTATGTGTGGCCTTTGAAAACTTAGAACGTAATGAATCTTGGTGAATTTAATTCTCAGTAGAGATATAGTGAATTAATTTAACGAGGTGTGTTTATGTGAGGCTCTAAGAGATGTATGAATAAAAAAGAAGTTTTCGGTTGACAAATAAAATGTACTAAAAAATATAAATCCAAAGAAAACAATATGATTGGAGTGGATTAGTTTGGTGAAGAATTGCAATCCTAGAGTTCTTTTATTTTCTTTTTACCTTTTTTCCATATAAACGATTATTTTGGATAAAATCAGAGAGAAATAATTTTAGTACTCAACAAACTATAGTAACAAATCTCCGTGGGATCGATCTTTACTTATAAATGTTATTACTTGCGACCGTGTATACTTGCACGAGTTCGTGTGTTGAAAAACACGCAACATCTTCCTTATAAATGTCATTATTGGTCGATTATTGGCAATGGTAAGGACATTTATATTTCTAACATTGGCTTTTCTACCTTTCCTGCTCATAAGAGTACTAAAAGGCAACTAGTTTTTAAAAATATCTTACATGTTCTTACAATTACTAAAAATATTTTAAATGTTGCACAATTTAACAAAGATTCATAGGGTTATTCAAGTTTGTGTTAGCTTCAATCAGTGTTGTGCCTTATTACTTAATGTTTAGATTCTGATTACTTAAAATAATGCAATATATGGATTGATTTTAGGTATAGGCTAGGCATCTATCTTATTTTTTCTATTTGTATGGCCAAATATACATATCATGAAACGAGATTGTGTGTGTTTAGATTGGGTTTGAATATTCAATTGAAATAAATAACACTTTTTAAACTTGTAATTGTTAGGCATACACTAGCTAGCATATGCCTTAGCATAGCCTAACAATGTTTACTTTCTATTAGACAGTTAACACTTGCACATATAGGTTTGCTTTTGATATTTTCATGATGGTTTTGGTGTGAACATCAAGCCTCCTAAGATGTATACATACCCTACTCCTCTTAAATCAATAATACATTTAGTTTTACAATCATTCATTGATTCCTCTTTTCCTCATATTTCACATTTCATTCATGTTCATGCTATGGTATTAGAGTTAAAAAGCTCCTACAAGAATGCTTTAATGGCATCATCTAGGCCTAGGATTAGTTCTAGAAATTATACACCTATGAATGTGTCCAATCCTTCAAGTTATGAACCTCAATCAACTTCTACATCTAATACCATCATTCCATCCACAAATATGATTTTCTTGATCAAGTTGGATTGGTCAATTTTTTTGCAATAGCGTGAAAAATTGTTAGCTCTCATTTCAACATATGGAATGGAATCATCGATTTGAAAGTTCCAATACCTCTACCTTTCTTGCTTCAATCTCAAGCTCCTAATCCTAAGTTCGAGAGCTAGATGAGACTTAATGGAATTTTTAAATCTTGGATATTTGCTTCAGTATCACATAGTGCCTTAGTGCATCGAGTAAAACTAGGAACAAATGCCCAACATTGGAGAGCATTGGAATCAACCTAGTAAGGTCTTATCTTGCTCGTGTAATGGATTTTTGTCTCTATTTGCAAACTACATGTAAGAACAATTCCTTATCAGAAGAATTTGTCCTACAAATCAAGCCTATCTTTAATCATTTGACAACTATAAGGGAGATAATGTCATATTAAGATTTGATTATTTGTATTGTGAGAAGTTTGGATTCTAAATATCTCAATTTCATTTCTTTTCCTTTGATGGGTTTCAAAATTTATTGATCATGCATGAGATGATGCTTAAGCATCAGTCTCAATTTTATGATGTTGATCATCAATTTCAAGCTAGCATGGCTAGCATGATTGCACTCACTCTTAGAGGTCTTAGTCTTTCATGTAAGTTGGAACATTCATGATTTTTTGGTTCAAAAATTCCAATTATATAAGACCTCTAGCTTCTACAAGCAATCATAATCCTAACAAAGGTAAGAAATCACCTAACTCTAACATACCTCCGTGCAATGTTAGATATGTAATAAGATAGGTCATTTAGCCAACAAATGCTTTCGAATATGTGATCTTCTTGTAGGTAAGCTTGAACAACTATCAGCCTTCATAACTAATACTTCACCAACTAGTTTTGGTTCACAATTTCCACACCAGTGGCTATTAGACTCAGATGCTACTCACCATCCAATAAGTGTGTTGATAACAATGTTGCTGTTGAATTTACTATTGATAAATCTACAGTTAAAAATGAGTTCAACCAAAATGTACTTCTTAAAGGACCATCATGTGATGACTTCTATTACATGGAAGGAGTTGCTCTTACCTCTAATGAATTAATGGCTTATGGAAACAATGTTTCTACTCTTTCTTTACCATCTATATAAGTTCATTTTACTCTTACTAGAACTAAATGAAATAGATGTGGCATAGAAGGCTTGCTCATCCATTTAATACTATTGTGCACAACCTGTGCCAACAAGTAATGTTAGAAAAATGTAAAAATTCTAATAACATTCTTTACAATATATGTTTGATCGAACACGAATTATGTGGAATGAATACATAAATATACATATCGTAACATATAATATAATGATAAGAAAATATTATTTCCACAGATATTATGTTATAAGAAACTAATTTTTAAAACTAAAAAATAAAAATCAATTTTTTGTGTTTTTAAGTTTTAAGAAAACAAAATTAAAAGAAATAAAAATAAATAGCAGTAATTAATTAACTCAGATTTAGTAACTAAGAAGACATATAAGAAAATATCTATGAATACTTAATCTGTTATTAAGTTCAACAATTACAAATCACATATATAAGAATGATACATCTATCTCAAGTAAGCTACACACCATATAATAATTAACTTAATCACACTCTTATGTTAATTAAATTGCATACTACTTATTAAGTTCATCAATTACAAATAACATATATAAGAATGATACATCTCTCCATAGAAACTATGCATGTTATTTAATCAAAACAAATAATTAAATAATTTTTTCAAATCTATTTAATTACCTTTATAGATCAATTGTTGGTCAAACAATTAATAGTATAAAATCATATTAAATAATATAATTAAATTGAAATCTTAATTATTGATAATATATTAAATCATCACATATAAGAAATTAGGTTCATAATACTCATAGATTAATAAATTTGTTAGACATAATTTTGTTCATAAAACTCATATTTTTCATAAAGAAAGATAAAAAACTCAAATCTCCTATTGAATTTTCACCAAATTGTATCTTCTTTTAAATTTTTATGTATTTTTCTATATTTTAGGTTCCAAAATCTGATAAAAAAACATATGTAATTTTTGGCTTATTAGGGTTTATAGGGTAATTAGAGAGTTAAATTAAGCTGAAATAGAATCTGGACTATCAGATCAACTTTAGATAAAAGGTTGAGATGAAAAAAAAGAAATATTAATAGTGTTGGATAATAAAAATATGACACATGACACGAATAATTTACTAGGTAAATCAGCGTGCGACACATGGTAAGGGTGGACTGGTCATGATCAATGAGGCTCAGTCAGCACCACGTGTCAAGATATGATTCACGATTATGAATTATGTGGCACCTATGTGGGAGGAATGACAAATCAGGTGATTACACGTTGCACACCCGTTAATGATGATGTGAACTCAAAATGAATGCCATGTACATATATGGCAAGGTCTGCATCATTAGGTACACGCGGAATTCCATGATTGGCCCTCTCCACTTACGTGGAATCCACATGGATAACTTAGTAAGCTCCTCTACTTATGTGGCATCCACATGGTGTCTTCTAATTAGTCTTACATTAAAATATTTATGAAAAATCCAAAGCAACTCCAAAAAATTCTCAAAAATTATATTTTCACCTTTTTAACCCTAAAAATACTACTTATTGAATCAAACGAGAAAATATTAAGCAAAAAATTCACTAATGACTCTACTTTCATAGGAAATTGATGACTATGAAAATAGAGTCATCAATTTCCTTTGGCTAAGTCATGCAAAATTCCTTTTCAATCTAAACATGTTCGAACATCTCATGCTTTTGATTTAAGTTATATAGATGTATAAAAATCACCTATAATGGTCACAATAGAGGCTAAATACTTCTTGCTTGTGATAGATGACTTCAGTCACTATATGGATCTTTTTTATGACTATGAAGAGCTAAGTTGAGTACAATTTTATGATGTTTATGAAAATGGTTGAAGGAAAATTTTATATTGTCATCAAAGAGGTCCAAAATGATTGGGGATGAGAATTTCTATTTCTTACTCGTTATTTGCAATTTATGGGTCTCTTAGATCGTGTGACATGTCCTCATACCTATGAGGAAAACAATATGGTGGAATTTTGACACAGATGAGTGGTAGAGAAAGGGTTGGCATTTATTCTTCAAGCCCCATTGCCTACATCAATATGGATTTATGCTTTTAGAACATCTATGTTTACCATTAACAAACTACCTTCTAAGGCCTATCAACTACTCTATTACAAGATAACTGATTATGGTTTTTTAAGGGTGTTTGGTTCCTCATGTTTTCCATGCACTATAAGTTACAAGAAACATAAATTGGAACCATGTTTTATACATTGTGTCTACTTTGGTTATGCATCATAAAAATGTGGTTACCTTTGCCTTGATCTTGGTAATAACAAGTTATAGAGCTTTAGGTATGTCCTTTTTCATGAAGAAGAGTTTCCTTAATCTAAATTGGTACAACCATCTAACTGTGTCTCAGAAAATGATGCAATCTTGTTAGATGATTTTTTGTCTGCCTATTTCCTTATACCTATGCAAACATTTCCTACCTTTAGTACCTAACCAATAGACAATGTGCAATCACCTTACATAAAACCTGTGAATAAGTTGTCTCTTTCCAAGAGCCTTTCACCTTCCATTTCTAACTCAAATTTTCCTTCTTTATCTTAGCATTCCTCATCTCCACACTATTGTGAAGCTTATGCTCAAAGAGTCTTTCATCTGGAAATCCTAATTAAACCTTGACTTCATCATATAAATCTTCCTTATCCCTACAGTATTGTGAAACCTATGTTCCACATACACAACCTATACCTTTTGCCTTACCTTCCCCACCACAGGTACCACCTTCTATCTTAGACGAATCCCTTTCATTCCCTATTAACAAACATCCTATAATAAATAGGTCTAAGGCTAACATTGTTGATAAGAAACAATTCTCTATCAATATTGCTATCCTTCTTGAACCTTCATGTTACAAGGAAGCCTAAATCATTCTTGAATGGGATAATGTTATGAAAGTTGAGTTTGAAGCACTAGTGAGAAATAAAACTTGGACTTTGGTGCCTAAGCCTTTGGATTGTAAACCTATCACTACTAAGTGGCTCTATAAGGTGAAACTAAAAAGTGACTCTTCCTTGGACAAGCATAAGTCCAGAGTTTTTGCAAGAGGCTATAAACAAAAATATGTCATTGATTATTCTAAGACATTTTCCTTAGTCCCAAAGAGTTCATATAGTCCTTACTTTGGCATTAATCTTAGGTTTGGCACTCAAAAAATTTGATGTTAACAATGCTTTCCTAAGTGGGGTATTAGAAGACGATGTTTGCATGTATCAAGTTCAAGGTTATGAAGATCCTAAAAAACCTGACTATGTATTCAAACTCAATAAATCCATTTATGACCTTAAGTAAGTCCCTAGGGCATGGTTTCATATGATATCTTCTTATTTGATTGACCTTGGATTTATAAACTCCAAAGTTGATACATTCATGTTTGTTCATTATGAGACACACATAATCACTATCATATTGGTGTATATGGATGATATCATCCTCACAAGTAGTTACATGGCTTATTTGGGTAGCCTCACCCTCATGCTCAATAATTGTTCCATTTTAAAAGGCTCAGAAGATCTCTATTTCTTTCTGGGAATTCTAATTGTCACAGGTGCTGGTTATATTCACCTCAATCAAAAGAATATATTGCATGTTTTTTACTTAGGAATGGTATGGACACTTCTAAGTCTGCTAAGACTCTTATGAGTATTAGAAGTTTCCTCTCTTAGTTTGATGGTGAAATGTTGGAGGATGTTACACAATTTAGAAGCCTAGTGGGGGCACTTCAATATTATGTATTTACACAACCCAATGTTTCCTTCTCTATGAATAAACTTTATCAATTCCTTCATGCTCCTACATCAATCCATTGGATAACTCTAAAATGTGTCCTTAAGTACCTTAAGTCCACTTGTTCTTATGACTTATGTCTACAAGACTCTAATGCTTGAGCGTAGTTGTTTTTTTGAACTCTCATTAGGCTAGTAGAATTGATGATCGATGCAGCATAAGTTCCTACTACATTTTCTTTGGAGAGAGCTTAGTCTTATGGTTATCTAGCAAGCAAAAGGTAGTTGCTAGCTTCAGTGTTGAGGCTAAATAGCATTCACTTGCTTTAGACTCTTCTAGGATCATATAGCTTGAGTCTTTTCTTTAGAAAATGCATCACAAGTTTCCTCACACTTTTGTCCTTTTATATGACAACATGAGTGCCAAGAATCTCTCTGTTAATCCTATATAACATGCTCAAATGAAGCATTTTGAGTTAGATTGGAATTTCTTATGTGATCATGTCAATGTAGGCATATTAGATGTTCAGTACACTCCAACTAAGGATTAACTCGTTGATACCTTGACAAAACTTTTACCTGAGGCTCAATTTTTTTCTCTATATGCCAAATTAATGATGGTTCCACCACCTTCAATTTGGGGAGGGGGTGTTAGACATACACTAGTTATCACATGCCTTAGCATATCCTAACAATGTTTACTTTTTGTTAGATAGTTACACTTACACATGTAGGTTTTGTTTTTGATATTTTTTTGATGGTTTTGGGGTGATCATCAAGCATCATAAGGCATATAAATACCCTACTCCACTCGATTCAATAATACATTCAGTTATTTCAATCATTCACAAATTCATATCTTTCTCTCATTTTACAATTCATTCACATTCATGTTAATAACCACCAAAATAACGTCCTTATATTTACCTTATGCATTTTCATTATAAAAAAGTCTTACACATCATTTTATTTTGAACTTCGTGTAATTGTATTGCATTCAAATTGAATTACAATTATTTATACTCATTCAATATTGAATGTCGTCTAATTAGATATCATTAAATATTAATAAAAATTCTATCTTTGTTGTTATATGTTTTAAGGATATTATTTTTGTAATTTTTCTTTTGAATTTGGGGTTAAATACATTAAGTATGAGAGTGATTAGAAATCTCAAATGAATTATTTTGTCCAATTCAATTCATTTAAAGTTAATTTATTGAGTAAATGAGCTAAAAAATCTAACTCATAAGATAACCCATTAACAATTTTTTTAACTTAACATATTTTTTTCCCATGATATTTTTTACATAAACATATGTTTTAATAGAATATTTATTTTTATAGAACGCTTTTTTAACTCAACATTTTTTTACTAAGCATAATTTTTTGAATCAAATAACATACTTCTATTTTTACCAAACAATCAAAATTAGTGTAAATTAAGTGATTTTAGTATTCTTACTGTTAGAGCAAGTAAGGAAAAGAAACATTGGTGACAGCCTCACATGAAAGTAATGTTTAAATTTGAACTTTCGACATTTTATCACGTTTTGAACTTTGGTTATATTAATTTTACCGATATGAATTATCAATCAAATTAATATTATAGATACTTAATAAACTCTTTATATAAAAAATTTACAATATAAACTCACATGTGCACATTAAATTACTAATGAATACAAAATTAAACGTTTTGATTATAAAAAACTAATATAGGTACTATATTTATGTTTTATCAACAATTACTCCAAGTCTCCAATCATTTTTGTATTATAAAGGAAAATTTTAATTCATATCATTTATACGTATCTTAGATAGGTTAATTATTATCTTAAAATTGTAATTTTATCTTATTTTTAATTTATTTTAATAATTAATTAAATATTTTAAAATAATTTAAATGATTTTGATAAAAAAAATTTAAATAAGTTTCATGAGTTATCCAATACAACTTAACATATCTAAAATTTGAAAGAATGAGTTAAGTTATAACTCGTTTGAGGTGAACTCTTAAGCAAGCTCTAGTCCTTTAATACATCTCGAGAGACAAATGTGTATATAGTTGAGGGTGGGTCGTACCCAATATTAATTTTTAATATATAAAATTTAGGTATAATATTTATTAAATTATAGAAAAATTATAAGCATAAAAATTTAAGTTTTTAATACTCAAGATCTAAAATATTTAAATAATTTAAATATATTTTTACTAAATTAAATATATATAATATATTTATAATTAAAAATAAGTAATAATTAATAATTTTTTTTTATGTATACAGTGCACCGGATACAAATCATAAATTTGACACCGCATATTATTGTTAAAAATTTGATGAACTAGCCAAAAGCTTTGAAAAAATATAGGATTTTTTATAACATATGTGTAGTGGAATATCTAATGTCATAAATAATTATTGTTTAAAATATTAAAATATATTTTTTAACTTAAAACTAATTATTAACGTATAATATATATATATATATATTAAAAATAATAACATCCAATTACGCTGATAGATTTCATCATGATTTAGAATATATTATTCATAAAATCATTTATTGTTTGACCGTACTTTCATATTTCTTAATTAAGTTTATGACTCATGTACAACATGTACATTATCAAAACTAATTTTTCCCATAAGTCTTATGAGAACCGAAAGTATTATAAGTGAAAAATATATTATAGTTGCAGTAGATGATTTTCTTGCTATACTTGGGTAAACTTTTTTAAAGATAAGTCAAATGCTTTTAATTTCTTCACCTTCTATTGTACAAGAATACATGTTGAAGCGGGTAACAAAATAATAATCATCAAAAGATTGAAAATAGACCATGAAAAAGAGTTTGAATTTATCAAGTATGCTGAATTCTGCAAGGAACAAGTATTTTTCATGAATTCTCTACTCCTATCACACCTCAATAAAATGGAGTAGTTAAAAGGAAAAATAGGATACTCCATGAGGTGGCTAAGGTAATGCTATATGTCAAAGAAGTCTCCAAAAGGTTTTGGGCTAAAGCTATAAACATCGCATGCCATACTATAAATCGTGTATAGGTTAACCTAGATACAAATCAAACTTCCTATAAGATATAGAGAGGTAAGAAACCCAATTTAAAATTCATGCATGTTTTCTTAAGTAAATGCTACATACATAAGGACCGAGAATAATTGGGTAAGTTTGATTCAATAAGTTATGAAAGTATATTTCTTGGTTATTCCTTAAGTAGTATAGCCTGTAGAGTCTTTAATTATAGAACTAATGTTGTCATTATAAATGATGCAAGTAAGCAAATTATAGGTGAAGAAGTTAATAATGAAACAAATCTCACTACTCCTCAACGTATAATAACCAGTGACATAATTGGAAACAAAAGAATAGAAGTTTGAGGAAAAAGAAGAAAAGAATGAAGAAATACCAACCTCACCAATGATAAATCCAACCACTACTTTAAAAAATTATCCTATTAAGAATATAATTGGAGACCATGATACAAGCATGGTAACAAAAAGAAGACAAATAAGTAAGGTAACCCATTTATGCTATGTTTCTCAGTTCAAACCAAAAATGTGAATGCTGCCCTTAGGGATGAATTTTGGATAAATGTCATACAGGATGAGTTAACTCAATTTGAAATAAATCATGTGTGGATATTAGTATCTAAGCCTAAAAATAAAAATGTTATAGGAACTAAATGAGTGTTCAAAAATAAATTTGATGGGCATGACATTGTTGTTAAAAATAAGAATATGTTAGTAGCTCAAGGCTACATGCAAGTAGGCGTTAAATTTGATAAAAAAAATTGCATATGTAGCTAGGTTAAAGTCAACTAAGATTTTACTTGAAATTACTTGTCACATAAAATTCAAATTATATCAGATGGATATTAAATCTGCCTTTCTAAATGAATTTTTGAATGAAGAAGTATACGTGGAACAACCAAAAAGGTTTTTTTGATAAAAAAAATTCAAATCACTTTTACAAACTTAAGAAAGCCCTTTATGATTTGAAACAAGTTCCTTGAGCGTGGTACAAGAGACTTACCAACTATCTCTTGAATAAGCAACTTATTCAAGAAAGAATTAATAAGATTATTCATCAAAAAGAGTAGTGATGAGATCTTCATTTCTTAAATTTATATGGATGATAGATTTTGGATTCACATTTGTGGATGATTTGTGCATGTCATGACAAATGAATTTGAAATGTCTATGGTAGGTGATATGACCTTCTTTCTTGGTTTGCAAATCAAATAATCTCATGATGATATATTTATTTCTCAAACTAAGTATGCTTGCAACCTTATTAAAAGGTTTGGCCTTGAAACTAGCAAGTCATTAAGAAATCCTTCAGGAACTAGCACAAAAATTACCAAGAACACTCAAGGTAAAAGTGTTGATTAAACTCTTTATAGAAGTATGATAGGTAGTTTACTTTACCTCGCTACAAGTAAGTTTGATATATGTTTTAGCATCGGTATGTGTGCCCATTATCAAGCCAACCCTAACGAATCATGCTTAAAAATTTAAAGAGAATCATCAGGGATATTTCATAAACAAATAATTATGGTTTAAATTTTACTATTGACACAAATTGTAAAGTAAGTGGTTATACGAATGTTGATTGAGTAGGAAACCAATATAATAAGAAGAGCACATGAGATGGTTGCTTTGACATTGGGAACAACTTAGTATCTTGACATAGTAAAAAAAAGAACTCCATCTCACTCTCTATTAGAAGTGACATATTAGGATCGATTTTTACTTGATCACATTCACACATACAAGATACATGATATTTCCTACATGAAGTTTAATGATTGTCTCTTATATGCCACACATTAATCTCTCTACAATGGAACCATATGCATCCTATACTTAGGTTTTAAAAAATATATAGCAATGAAACTGTGTTCTCCCTGTCTTAGATGTATTAATTTGTGCTATATATTCCTTAACATTTCATGGATTAATTGTTTAGACACATTTACATGATCTTAAATTATTTTCTACTTAGGTGTGATTGTCGAAATGCCATTATATGCCTAGAATGACTAATATGTTTAGAATTGGTTGCTCGCATTTGAAATTTTTTTATTGAAATTAGACCTTTTTCTCCTCTATGGATTATGTGATATGATACTTTTTTGGGGACATTATCTAATTTAGGGATAGTTCTTGTTTTTTTTCTTCATTTTATGGCCTATTTTTTTATGAAAATACTATTAGAGGGATCAATCCCTTAAGAATAGAGATCGATTTATGCTCAAGGTGGATCAATCCCTATACTCTAGCTATATATTTCCCCAGCTTAGATCGATCCCTATTTGCATCCCTTTTCTCTTAAATATCCTAAATTGCTCAAAACTTCACCAAAACTCACGATTTTGCTACCATTCAATTCAATTTGAAGCCTACTTTTGTATTATAGGATCAAACCTCACAAAACAAAACTTCTCCATTGAAAAAATCATAAATCAATTCGATCCAACTTTTTTAAAAAATGCAAAAATCTCACATTTTGTGTGTTGTTTCTTCCATCAAATACCAAATTTACTTACCTCAACTAGTGACCTTCAAAACCCATCCAAAGATTCCATATAAAATCCAATTTCCTAAAAATTGTAGATTTGACCCCAAACTTTTCCAAAATTATAGTTTGACCTAATGGCACCCTGATGCACCTATAATTCATTGAACGTTTCCAATGTCACCGCACCTCATAGTGAACACTTTTTACTTTCAGAAGGTGGCTAAAGGTATAAAAAAAATTGTTCACGTTCCTTATTTGTTGAAATGCAAATTGTGCTAGAAAATTTCAAGAAGTTGGTATATCCCAAAAATTGATGTCATTGAGATGGGATTGATTATTCAACCTCGATCAAATTGGGTCACAAAGTTTGGTTTGGATGTTCTATGCAAACATCCCCTTAGGAATTAGTGACCCTGGTCCTGAACAAAACAAGGTTTATGTAAGAGGGTAATTTGTGATTTTCATTGCCGACACCTTAAACCAATTACTAGGGATTCCCCTTATGTCACACCCTAAATTTGATCAATTAGTGGTGATTGAAGAACAATACAACAATGAGCTTGGTATTTCGATTAGTTAAGTAATCTCATTAGAAAAATTCAGTCAGTTTAGGTTAAAACCATTCTATAAGGCTCGAATTTGGTCATCAATGCCAACATAATACCTCGAAAACACATTGTTGAATTTTATGATATCACGATTAAACTTATATATTGTATTGGTACAGATAAATCAATAGACATTGGGAAATTAATATATGATTTCATCATCACCTGATCCCAACTCCATAAAAAAATATTGCAGTTTCATAAAGCTACTTGATTTCCTTACTACTTCGTGAAGTTGGAATCTAATTTTCTCCAAATAAGCCTAAACTTGAAGGTCTTAAACCCATCAACAACTCTTCACTTTTAAAATCCAACACCCTTTCCTCGGCCAACTTTTCTAAAAGTGGTTGGTATCCACCTTCAACTGAAGAACCTGATAGTGCCAACTTAGGTGACTTGCATACTCATGCTCCACAAGATGAAAGGATATCCAGTTCCACTTCTTCTGTTATTAATTCCCTCTATAGTAATGTAGCTTATTTTGGAAAACATTTGGGAGTCTTGCATACTGAAATGGACTCTATGAATACAAGACAATAAACTTTTGAGACTAAAATGAGAATCGAGATGAGAGGCATACACACCAACACCTCGAACCAATATCAGAACTTTCACACATATTTACACGTGTTCTCATATGAATTGAAAGACTTCATGGACAAAATCTACTAAACTTCGCCACCTTCATAGCTCATATTATAATCGTATTTTTTTATTTATTATTATTTAAACTAAATGTGTAATATACTAATGGTGTGTTATTATATTTGTAGTGTTTTATTTTGCCAACTACTTGACTTTGTTTATTCTCTTTGACATTACTTGTGACAAAAATGGGGAGTAATAATAGATTATTTAATATATTATACTTACTCTTATTTAATATATTACACCTACTTATATGATTTATTTTCACTTAATTACTTCACCTAATACTTGGCAAGCTCATATTTTTCATTGTGTTTTATATTTAAGCAGTGTAAAAGTGGAATGTGCCTATAAGGCAACTTGCTCCAATTTTAAGACTAGTTTCACTATATAAATTAGGATTAAAATGTGTTTACTTATCTTTTGAGTAAAATTGTAGTGATAGAGCGCTACTTTTTCCCACGAAAATATCAAATGAGGAGTTTGAGAGGTTCATGAGTGTTTGGTAATTTTGCAGACATGAATTTTATATTGTAATTTCTCATCTCTTCACACTTTTGACAACAAGTATCAAGGTCACATCTATCTTATCATGGTTACATTGCTCAAATGATTTAAACTCAGGTACCATTGCATATGTATTTAATTGCATTTCATATAGGCACTTGGTTGGATCAATTCTAATATTGGATGACAAAGATATTAACATTTTTAATTTGATAATTCGATCCCCATTATAGATAGATTGATCCCCTATGGATTGATCCATAATCAATCCCACTTCGATCCTTCAATCTCTGTATAAAGTTGAAAACATTAGTTTTGCACTAAGGATCGATCTTTCTTATAGATGGATAGATCCTTTTTTTGAAGAATCGATTAGACTTCGATCTTGAATAGATAATGTTCATTCTGTATAGTTTTTACAAGGAGATCTAAAGGGAGGGATCAATTCTTACCTGAGACAGATCAATCCATCGTCTCGTTAGAATAACTCAGTTTTGGAATGGATCAATCCATCTCAAAAGGGATCGATCTCGCTATTGGAACTAACGTATTTACTCTTTTCTGATTCTTTTTAAAACCCAATCAACACCCAACTATTAATATAATTATGTCACATCTTATGAGTGACGTTTTACACTTTAAATTTTCTATAAATATGTCATTCATCTATTTATTTTACAAAAATAATTATGAAGCAATTTTTAGAACACAAAATTTAACAGTTAGTTTTTTTTTCATACTTTTGCTTATCCTTTTTTAGGCTTAATTTAATAATCTCATATAGCATATTATATGATCATGTTAGTTTACATCTAAGCTTATTTATTAATTTTGGATCCTTGATGAAACTATGCTTAAAATTATATTTATTCTAGGGTTTCATTATGCTTCTTGTTTGCATCTAGATATATGAATGAATTATATGATAGGATTGTTCATTGCATTAGTCCATCTAAAATACGCATAGTATTTGTGTTATTTGTTAGCCTTTTAAGTTATTCCGTGGACGCGTTTGATAGGTTGAGAATAGTTTATTGGAAATGTTGGTCCATATTTGTTCACCTACTTTGGAGATACTATGAAAAAGAGAATGGGAACTCATAATTAAGGTGCATTAGGGCGTTATCACTATAAAAGTAGTCTAAGACCTATTATACTTGAACATTATTTTTTCATAGTAGACAAGTTAGGTGGTCCAAGTGAATTGATAGTTTTCCCCTTAGGTGTTGTTGGTTTAGATTGTTTCCACTTAAAATCGTGTTTATTTTATTTAATTTTGCATTTACTAATTACACGTGATTGCATGTATGATCAATATATTTAGATTATTAAACTATAAATTGATTAAAAATTAAAAATAAATTATTAACCTCCTTTTAGGTTAGTTATGTATCTGTTATAAACTTTAAGAGATATAACCCCTCTCATCTTTTAAGAACCTAAATTTTAAATATAATATTTATAAAATTATAGATAAATTAATGATATAAAATTAATTCATGTTATATCTAAATCTTCATTTTAATCTTTATCACACAAAAACACACTATAAAGTCTATATAATGTGAATATATATATATTCAAATGTTATATACAATATTTTTTACTGTTTATATATATAGTATCCGAATTAAAATTTTAGATCCATCATTGTATAAAACACATATTTTTACATTATATAAAAAATAATATGTACATTTTAAAAAAAAATTATAATATACAATTAAATTTAATTTAATAGTTGATATTTTTAAAAATAAAAATATTAGAAATGTTATTTATTATTTTTAATTATATTTTTTTATTAATTAGTTTAATTTTTTTATTTTTAATATATATATATATATATATATATATTAATTTTATATTTTATTAAGTTAAAGTTTCACATGATTATATAATTAAGGAGGAATGAATAATTTGTACCCTGTGAAAATACTTCAATCTCGTGGAAGTTAGGCTTACACTTAGGTTAACGTGTCAGCCATGTCGTGCTATACGGCGTCGCATCTTCCAAAAAGCTATAGTAAAATACACACACGGAGATGATAACAGACAGAGACAAACAATGAAAAATAAAAAAAGTCCAGTCAAAAAAGCTGACCCTGAACTCCCTCACTTCCGAACGTAGCTAATGGTCGCTCACATTCCTAACCTTTCACCATCTTCTCCACAACACCCACCATTTCAACCTCATTTTTCTTAACAAGCCCTAAAAAATTTCCAAAACCCTGACTCTAGAAATCGAAATCATGAAAGCCCATTTCTTCATTTTCTTAGCTTCAATCTTGGTTTCCTACTCCTTTCTTTGCTTCGCCATTGAAGATGATGTTATGTGTTTGGAAGGTGTCAGACACGCTCTCTCTGACCCTCTTGGGAAGCTCGGCTCTTGGACCTTGACTAACACATCGGTGGCTTCAATCTGCAAGCTCATCGGTGTTTCTTGCTGGAATGAGAAGGAGAACAGACTCATTAGTCTCAATCTTCCTTCTATGCAACTCTCTGGTGACCTTCCTGAGTCGCTCAAGTACTGTCAGAGTCTCCAGAACTTGGATCTCTCCGATAACGCTCTCTCCGGTTCGATCCCTCCCCAGATATGTACTTGGTTGCCATATCTTGTTAATCTAGATCTTTCAAATAATCGGCTTTCTGGTTCGATTCCACCGGAGATTGTGAACTGTCAGTTTTTGAACACTCTGATTCTTAACGATAACAAGTTGTCTGGTTCCATACCTTACGAACTGGGCCGGCTTGAGCGGTTGAAGAGGTTCTCTGTGGCTAACAATGATCTTTCGGGTACTGTACCTTCTGATTTATCGATGTTTGAAAGAGACGATTTCGATGGGAACAATGGGCTTTGTGGTAAGCCTCTTGGGTCCAAGTGTGGTGGGTTAAGCGGTAAAAGCCTTGGGACTATAGTTGTTGTTGGGGCTATTGGTGCCGCTGTTTCTTTGCTTCTGGGTTTTGGTATTTGGTGGTGGTTCTTTGTTAGAGCCAGCAAGAAAAAGCATGGTTATGGTGACACTAATGATAAGAAGGATGGTGGATGGGTTGGCTTGTTGAAGTCTCACAAGCTTGTTCAGGTGTCATTGTTTCAGAAACCCCTTGTTAAATTGAGATTGGTTGATTTATTGATTGCCACTAATAATTTTGATTCCCAAAACATTGTGATTTCTACTAGAACTGGGGTTTCTTATAAGGCTGTTTTACCTGATGGATCTGCACTTGCAATCAGGAGGTTGAATATGTGTAAGCTCGGGGACAAGCAATTCCGGTCTGAAATGAATAGGTTGGGACAACTTAGGCATCCAAATTTGGTTCCTCTGTTGGGGTTCTGTGTTGTAGAAGAAGAAAAGCTTTTGGTATATAAGCACATGTATAATGCTACCCTGTTCTCTCAGTTGCATAGTAGTGGCAATGCTAATAGTCAGTATGGTTTCTTGGACTGGCCAACACGGCTCAGGATTGGTATAGGTGCAGCCAGAGGACTTGCTTGGCTTCACCATTCATGTCAACCCCCTCATTTGCACCGAAATATTAGTTCGAATGTGATCCTTCTTGATTACGATTTTGAAGCTCGGATTACAGATTTTGGACTTGCTAAGCTGGTGAGTTCTCATGATTCAAATGATAGTTCATTTGTAAATGGGGAGTTCGGAGAATGTGGTTATGTGGCTCCTGAGTATTCGAGCACAATGGTGGCATCATTGAAAGGAGATGTTTATGGTTTTGGTGTTGTACTTTTGGAATTGTCTACTGGCCAAAAGCCTTTAGAAGTGAATAATGCAGGAGAAGGATTCAAGGGAAATTTGGTGGATTGGATGCATCAATTATCTAATGCTGGTCGGGTCATTGAGGCAATAGACAATGCTCTATCAGGGAAAGGTCATGATGATGAAATTGTGCAATTTATGAGGGTTGCTTGTAGTTGTGTGGTTCCGAGGCCTAAGGATAGACCTTCCATGTACCAGGTTTATGAATCATTGAAGAGCTTTGGAGAGAAGCATGGTTTCTCGGAGCAGTATGATGAAATCCCTTTGATTTCTGCAGGCAAGTAGCAGAAAAGAATGAGATTCTCAACAATTTGTCACTTGCTTCGAGTATTGCAGCATTTGGGCACTTCGGCATTTCGGTCCTATTGCTTAGCATTCTAGAAATTTGTATTGTTTCACTTGAGCAATTCTCTGTCCTATTGAATATTCTGTATCATACAAGAAGAATTATGGTTTTTAAATTGTATTTTGGTCAAGAAATCTTCCATTATATTTTCTTGAATAACTAGAAATTTCAAATTATTGCCGCGTTGATATCACTGGAATGAAACTGAATCTTGCTATTAGTTACCCTTCTTGCAGGACTTAAGAGTTTCAAATTCAGACAAATGAAGCAAGCTAGATTATTTTTCTCTGCATTTTCCATCCTTGGGCATTGCATAAGTGTATATAAGAATGTGATAGAGCTTGTAGGGGTCTTTTTATCAAGTGAAATGGGTCACCCATAATATATAAAAATAAGAAATTTTGGTATATTTTAATCTTGTTATTAAAATATAATTTTAAGTAATAACGAGACTAAAGTGTTATTTTTAATAATTATAGGATTAAATGTATTTATTTTTATAAGAAAAACAAGAATAAATTGATCAGATTGACTAAAAATAAATAAATAAATAAAAAATGGGACCTATGCTAAGTGAAACTTTACTATTGATTAGCTAGTATTCTAATTGTTTTTTATATACTTGAGGACAAGTTTAAGCTAGAAATTGCAAGGATGTCAAATAATGTGACAAATAACGTGAAAAGCTTTAATCTAGGTTCTTCATGTGGGAATCCAACTATATGTCAGGTTGTCATCTATATTTAGAAATTAGAACTATCAAATAAGACCCAAATGCTCTCTCTATATCCTTTTTTTTTCTTTTTTTGTTCATGTATAGTCAAGTAGTATTTAATGGATATATACAGGTGTTGAACAAAGCATAATAAACTTTATGGTAAAGATTCTGTTTAGTGTCCGAACTTTCAATTTTTTATTCGATTTATAATTCTAATTATTTTTAAAAAAACGACAAAAATAATACTTTTAAAATTTATAATTCTCCCAAGTTCAGCTCATAATTTTTTATTATTACAAAAATATGATACATTATTTGATTTTAAAGTAATTTAATAATTAAAATTGCTAAAAAATGATTGAAATGTTAAAAAATATAACAGAAAAATTAAGTAAGTGTATTTATTTAAAATAAGATAATTAATGTATTTAATTTATAAAAATAAAATAATTTAAATGTAATTTTTTTCTCAAAATAAACAAAAAAAATATAATTTGACATCACTAGACTACAAGTCTGGACCATTACACAGAATTTTCGTGATAGCATAAACGTCGTATTCAAGTATATGCTTAAAGCTTCCTCACCTAAAAGCCTGCTATTTTTCTTTTACCCATCATCAAGCAATGTCATTTCTTCTTCTTTTTTTCTATCTAATATAATCCTATGTAAACTTTTTTTTTTACAGACAAATTTTAGTATATTATAAACCATTAAAAATATTTTAATTATTAACAAATTTACATTACATTTCATTTATGGTAGCACATCATATGTTTAAAAAATTAGATTAAAATGCACATTTTTAAAAGCTAAAAGCCTCGTAAAACTCTTTTCACATAATTTTAATTTTCCAAATAACTTCAATAGATTTTGGTAATTAAATAAAAAAAAAGTAACCTTACAAGTTAAAAGAACGCTCAAATTTATAATACTAAATCAACATCCAGTCTCCTCTTGAATGGCATCTAACGTACAAGAATATCCCAAGCTACAATGTGGAATGTGGTTATTTGCAAGAACTACTCAAGGAAACCATAAATTTTGTACAAAAGAAACTCTGACCACCCAGATATCCTGCCACTTGACAAGATGAACTACACTAGACAGACCTTTAGGCGCAAAGATAATGTAGTATATATACATAGCCTTCCTCAACTTATTTCAGCATGCGAGAACATCTGTTCCAAAACTTTTGCTTTCTACATTGTACGTACCCGTCAAACCACAGAATAAACATACCATGTTATTGCCACTTACTCTCGAAAATATACAAGACAACATGCCATTGCTTGACATTGCAAGTTCTCTCCTATGAGTTTCTTCAATCAACAAAGCAGAGCAGGACAAAACTCCAAAACAAAAGAATGATGTTGATGATCAACCTTCATCTTAAACAACTGAAACTCCTCTTTTAAAGATGCGCCTACTATATGGCAGAAAAACAAGGATTACAAATAGCAGGCAGATATTTTTGGAAATTACAAAAAATAATCAGGGGTCTTGCGGGTGTTGTCGGGCTCAATTTGACGAGGGGCTGGATCAAATTGCAGAAAATTCTGGTCCATATTCTCCCCAATCTCCAGTATTGCAGCCATATTCCCACACCTATAACAGTAGTTCGGAGCGCTAAATACTGTCACCACATTCTTGTCCTAGAGAACATTTTATAAAATGCAGTCAGTAAAAAACATTAATAAGCTACAACAAGAGGACGTAAACAATTGCAAGTCTGCAACTCATCTTTGGTTCACACCTGACACCAATTGTATCCTTCCATAACAAGCTGATGAGCTCTTGAAATCAGAGTGAGCCCATTAGTATGGTTAAACTGCTGAGCTATATCCTGCCCAAACGTATAACCGGCCCCTCGTGGAGATATTCCCCAACCACATCGATCATCTGGGTCAGACCACAAGAGGTCACACATTGGTCCTTCATGTGGAACCTGTTCATATACAATTGTCAAAAACACAAACAGGTAAGCAAAAGGTAAAACAAAAGGTCAGTAACCTTTCACATACTTTACACATAAACAGAAAACTGAGGTTTCAAAATCTTAGTTACCTCCTGTATTCGATCCAAAGCTCGGATGTTATCCAATGTATCCAGAGATGGTGAAAGGCCTCCATGCAAACAGAATATCTATGAAAAAAAACAGAAGTAAGAAGCTGCACATGTACCCAAACTACACGTTATTCAGGCAAACAATTGAACTGTTTGCAATTTTTACCTGGCT
Organism: Hippophae rhamnoides; assembly: GCA_033030585.1. Taxonomy (NCBI): domain Eukaryota; kingdom Viridiplantae; phylum Streptophyta; class Magnoliopsida; order Rosales; family Elaeagnaceae; genus Hippophae; species Hippophae rhamnoides. Next base: position 19,758,144 of record CM065438.1, on the reverse strand, counting down.
CTCAATAAGAGCTGTGAGGGGTAGATAATCAAACAAATCAGTGAAATATTTCCACACATTCGCATTTCCATATTTTCGCAAGCACTCATCATAAAAACCATACCTGAAATATAGGGGAGCAAAGAGAATGAATAAACATTGGGGGCAACTAAAGGAAACACCAATATTGGTCCTTGTTTCCCCTCAACATTCTGTAAGCAGCAATGATACTGTACCAGTAGATGCTGGCCATCTCTTGTATAAAGCTTTAACAACCACCCCCCCCCCAAAAAAAAAAAAAAAAAACTAAATAAATAAATAAAACAAAAAATTATATGCACCAGGAGGCACTCAAAATGACAATGTTTTCCATTTATATAAGTCTAACAAAAAATCATTTTCCTTCTCCAACCATCTCTTAAATAATAACTAGAAAAGAAAGGCATAAAACTATAATGGCTGCATTAGTTTTAGACTACTATCAATGAACGAAAAGGCAACAAAAAGTAACTCTGGATTTCATAAACAAATTTATCTCTTTGTGCTATGACTGGTGTTATAGAAGTTTATTGAACCATAGGAGGGCTTATAAAGATAACAACCAGACTTACACTTGAGTAATTTGTCTGCTTTCATGATTTCCTCTGAGAATTGTAATTCTATCCCTATAACGTACTTTCAGTGCCACCAGAAGTGTAACAGTCTCCACAGAATAGTAACCGCGATCTGCATTGTGCAGTGAAATGTATTCAGAAAATATTACTTTTTAATAAAAAGAAAAAAAATCTTCAACAAGATTAATCAACACTTGTATTAAGGATTCCCATGAAAAGGAAAAACTTCTATCGTGAGGCATGCCTGAGTCACATTTCATAATAAAAGCACAATAAACTCATTTTTTAATGTGAAAGGATCAAACAGAGCATACCTGAATGACACATGTGATGTATACTAAACAATGGTTATATTACATCTTTTTTTGAGACAATTACCCAACCTAAATTCAAAGAGAATAACGCTTTCCTATTCTTTGTTGGTCTTTGCAGCACTAATTCTTAGAAGTACGAAATCATTAGCATAAATCTTACTTTTCTGGCTAAGATAAGATTAACAAGCAGCATTGAATAATGTATCAGATATCTCCCTAGCATATAACCATAAAGAGGTCAAATATATTATACCATAAAAATCAGTCCTAAAATGGGTAGTGCCTCCCTCACCTTACAAGGAGTAAACTAGGCATGCATAGCATGTCCAAGATGTAATCCAAGTTCTGGTGAACTTGCTCTAAAATATCTATGCTCTTGAGGCCAAATTATCCATACTAGAATACACAAGCCAAGAGTGACCCACATTCAGTAATAAACAACGTTATTAAAGAAAGCAGGTTTATCCTTTCCTAAAAACTACGAACTATGTAGATTGATTTAATAACAACTTGAACCAGACCCTTACCTTTGGCAACAATTTAGAACAAATATGAGTCCCCAAAAACTTAGGAAGTACCGTCGGGTATGCATATAAATCCAAAAGTAGACATAAAAGCGACAATCTTAAGAAGCAAGTACGCATAGCAAAATTAAGGACCCAAAATATTTAAGGGATTTTTTGATGCCTAGCTCCCTTTATTCATATAAAAGTTGCACTATAATCCCTTTGTTTTTAGGTGGTACGTCTTAAGTCCCTTAGAAAATACACATAAATTCAATTTCTTGCACATATTTGCCATGTGTGTGTTTAATGAAAGGTAGGTGTTGGCATTTAATAAAATGATAAATGCTTAAAATACACAAATTTGTACATACCTTTGTAACCATACCACTTATATCATGATACATGGCAAAATTATCTTAGACAATAGTAAAGTTATTCATTTTTCTGGATAATTTTTCCATGTAGAACCATATATGTGGTGTGATTGCAAAAGTGAGTACTAATTTATAGCAAGTGTAATAATTTTTTTTATAGGCAAGGAAATAACTATTTTATCCCTCAAAGTTTAATGCACGTACGTTTTATTAGGACGAAATAAAATTGAACTATGTGTACCTTTTGATATAAATGGGAGATTAACAAGGTTATATCATAAAACAATAGGACTGTTGTGTGGAATTTTCAAAGGTTTTCCACAATACTTAAGGGAAACCTTCCATTAAAACAAATATAATTTCCAAATCAGTATAAATAGACCGTAGGTTTCCCCCAGTCCCTACTTTCACAAATTAAATTTCAGACTTGAATTAAAATAATTGGATAACTACGATGCTAGATAATAGAAATGAGATTCCAACAAGGACATCATCATATCACATCTTTATCAATCAAGATAAGGCGAATAAGAGCACAGAAAAAACAAAAGTTCACAATAATATGCATCTGATTACGCCATAACTTGCAACCGAAATTCCAAAGGAAACTACAACGATTATTCATACAAAAAAAAAAATAGAAACAAAAACATTAAAAAAAAGAGAGAGGAAGAAGAGCAACACTAACCTACATAATCACCCATAAAAAGGTAATTGGTGTCAGGCGCATTTCCACCTATCCGAAACAGCTCAATAAGATCGTAAAACTGACCGTGGATATCACCACAAATTGTCACAGGACATTTCACTGGCTGTACGTTCCATTCCTCCACGAGAATCGCCCTCGCTTGTTCGCACAGCATCTTAACCTCAGCCTCCGGCAACGGCTTGCAATCCATGAGATGCTCAATCTGACGGTTCAGATCCGTTTGAGACGGCATCGTTTTCTTCTACCCCTCCTTCCAATCCACAACACTCAGATCGCCGATTCGTTCAAACTTAGATCGATCGCCAAAACCAAAAGCGGAAACTCGAAACTCCTACCGATGAAACTCGACCGGTAAATTGATCGGCGACAAGGAGTTAGTGGTACGGTTAGGGAGCGAAACGAATCGTTTCAGATATCAGTCTGATTTCAACGTGTCCATCATTACTCGCACTACTGCTATTATTATTATTATTATTATTCGTATTTTCTTCCTGAAAAGAAAACTAGAAAAAGATAATATAAAAATGGAAAATGTATTTTACGTGAAAGTGAGAAAAAAGAGGGAAATGAAATGAAGATTAAAAAAAAAAAAAAAGGTGAGGATCGACAAGAAGAGAGGAGAGTCTAGGAGTGTGTGTGGTCAGGTGTAGGGATTGAGAAATGAAATGACAACGAAATGAGAGTAAAATTACGGGTTTTTTGAGTTTTCGTTAAAATGATGAATGTGAGGGAAGAAAATTTTCATCCGATAGATCCGCCGAAGTCAAATAATTGAACGAGTGACACGTGTTACGATATTGATCGGCTGACTTAGCAGAAAACAAAGATAAGATTTGTACAGAATATTCTAATTTTTTTCCTTTATAAAAAAATACTACTAAAATTTATAACATATTTATAATTGAAATTATGATAATCAAATCTAATAATGTTTAATATATAATTATAAGTTACAAGTTAAATAGCAAAAATATATAGGAGTTATAAAAAAATTTATCTTCTAATTATAAATTTTAAGAAATATTTTTTTATTGAATTGGTTTATAAAATTATTTTTTAAAATAATTATATCAATCACATATATATATATATATAAGTAATATTTAAATTCTAAATGTTTGATATACTCAAATGAACTAAAACTTATTTAACCAAATGACAATGGGTTAATTTCATTTCTTAATATATGGATAATTGTAATGGTAACTAGTTTTGAGTCATAGTTTGACAATTTATAAAAAATAGTAATTGTTTCGATCATCTTGGTGATAAAAATCTAAAAATGATTTTCATTTGGAAACAAACAAACGATTTTGGGTTTTACATTTGCCACTATTTGGTAAATTATTTGTGAGGTGGATCTATCACGGTGCAACTTCATACAAAATATAGTAGATGAATTTCAAGTTCTTATTTGTCTCCAAATACTAGGTATCTCATGATAGGCTCTACAGATTGTAAAGTTGATTTGGAGCAACCTTCAGAATGGATAAAGGTAGATATAAATTGTGTTATTTTTTGATTGCCAAGCCGATCTAAATGTGTAGATATTTTTTAGACCTCAATATCATTTGTTAAGGGACGTTTTTGACGCTACTTGGGGTCTCATATGCTTTCAAAGCAAAACTTGTAGCTATCCTTCACACGGTGGTGTATGCTGTTAATTTTTAATGGAAGAAACTTTAACTAGAGTCGAACTCGATTTATGTCGTCACTCTTTTTTAAACTGAGTCACTTTCGGTGTTATAGAGGTAGTACTTTGCTTGGGCTAATTGCTTAGAGAAATTTGATTGCATGGAGTTTCATTTCTCCAATATTTATAAAAAGATAATGTTGTGACTATTAATATAGCTTATTGTGCCCCTAGTATTTGTACAACGACTTGGTGGTGGAATGGTCCATCATTGCAATGCCTCTACTATACTTTTGTAAAAAGAATGATTAGAATAAAGTTGACCCACATGTGTAGAAAGCATATCAAATGTAGACATAGGAGTGATATTAGGTTTGGTTTGAGTTATGTCTACCTTAACCAATAAATTCCTAGCATACTTTATTTGAGTCAAAATTAAATCAACATTCTCCATAGAGGTAACCTCAATCCTTATAAAATAGTTGAGAAGACCAAGATACTTTAAAGTAAACTTGGCATTAAGCATTGAGTTTAATTGTTTAAATTTCTCAAAATCACTACTAGTTAGAATAATATCATCCACATAGGCTAGGAGATAAATAGTGAACTTAAAGGTGATTTTAAAGAATAAGGAATGATTAGCTTTAGATTTAACAAAAGCCATAAAAAGAATAGCAGTGATGGTATAAAACTAGATTCTTGAGGCCTATTTAAAGCCATAGATGACTTTTTTTAGTTTGCAAACATATTTTTGAAATAAATGATCTTTAAAGCCTTGAAGTTGAGTCATGTATACTTCCTTAGTCAACTCACCATTGAGGAAATCATTGTTGATGTCTAGTTGATGCATGGACCAACAATTGGTTAGAGTAACAGTGAGAATAATACAAGTGGTAACATATTTGACAACTGGACTAAAAGTCCTAAAGAAGTCAAAACTAGGAGATTGATCATATCCTTTGGTTACAACACGAGATTTTCTCTTGTCTAAGGCACCATTAGGTAGTTTATTGATACTAAACACCTATTTACTTATAATAATTCTTTTGCTTTTAGAAGTTGGGACAATATTTCAAGTGTTGTTCCCTTTCAAAGTATATATCTCAAGCTGCATAAACTATTTCCACAAATCACTAGCCAAAGCTTGTTTCATACTGACAGGTTCCACCATTGTAAGATCTATAGTAGTAGTGACAAGAATTTTGGGTATATGTATACCCATTTTATCTCTTGTGATCATAGAGTGAAAGTTAAATGAGACAATAGGTAGTGTAGATGTAGAGGAACTAGGTACATCAAAAGAAAACATGAGATAAGTTAAAGGTAGAAATAGGTAACATAAGAACAAACATAGAAACTTTCTTAGTGTGTGCAAGAGAATAGATAAATAATCAGACGATAAAGAATCAAATAAAGGAAGATAGGCAAAAATAATACCAATAGAAATAACATCAAAAGATGAAGACATAATAGGTAAATAAGTGACAAAAAAGCTATAGGAGAGTCAAAAGTAGAAGGTGAATTTCCAAAAACAGAAACATGTTGAGAAAACAAAGAATCATGAATGCATTGGGAAAAGTGTGTTGAAACAGAAGGAACAATGAGCTTGAGAGCATGAACCATAGGAAAAATAGACTTAAAAATCCTTGAACTAGACTCCACAGATTGAATAGAAGAAGAATAAATTGAAAAGGGGAACTGAGTTTCATCAAAAATCACATCCATACTAATATAGAGCTTTCCATTAACAAAAAGGCATTTATAAACCTTATGATGTGGATTGCATCCGAAAAAGCATAGGGATTTGCTCGAGGGTGGATTTTATGATTATTGTATTGTTTGAGAAAAGCATAAGCAACCAAGAATTCTAAAAAATGTGTTAAATTATGGCCCAAAAACCCTTAAGTCCAAAACCCATTATCTCATTAAACCCTTATCCCTTTTTATTATATATATCATTGTTTCCTTATTTGTTGAGATGAGATAGCAGGTGCAAGAGTGAAAATAGTGAAAGCTCTAAGCTACCAAATTAAAGAGTGAGAAGAAGAAGAAAAATTTTAGCTGCTGATTTTTTTGCATTTTTCAACCAAGGAATCTTCTATTTTTTTCTCAAATTTTGCATAGCAGATTAGAAGAAAGACTATATATAGTAAGCTCATTTGTGTGGTAATATTTGATTTAATAACAAGTTTGTTAATTTATTTTGTTATATATTACCAGTAAATTAGAGAGGATATTTTCTGAATGTATTTTGGGTTTTTGATATATTTTGTGAAGCTCTCTAAATATTGGTATTTGTATCTTCATTTGATTATTAGTGGATTTTTCTCAGTATGATATCGTTAGTGGAGTAGACTTTTCACATTAAAAAGTTGAACCACTTAAATCATTGTGTGTCATTTATTCTTATTGCTTATTATTATTTTGCTGTTACACATAATTATTTATTTTTACAACTTAATTTGACTCGATCCTCACTTACGCAAGTACTAATTTATAACAAAATGAATAGTCAAGCTTCTAATGAAAAAGAAGTTCCAAATGAGAAATTTCATTTAAAAATGATTTTGGAAGTCCACCGGTCAAAAATGTATTTGAATAAAAGGTTTCATCCCAAAATTGAGAACGTAAGGATGCATGAGTTAATATAGCCATACTTAACTCAACAATATGCATATGCTTTCTAGCTAGGTCATTTTATTCATGAGTAAGATGACAAGAAAGTTTATGAATAATTCTATAAGAAGAAATAATTGAGGCTAAATTTTTAAATTCACGACCCCGATCACTTTAAAGGGTCTTAATATGATAACGTAATTGTAATTCTACTTGAGATTCAAATTGTAAAAAAACTTGAAAAACAATTGGTTTAAACTTAAGAAATATATCCAAGTAAATCAAGAAAAGTCATCAACAAATATTGCTATCCATTATAAAAAGAACAGGTGATACACATACATTTGAGTGAATTATATGTAAAGGTAATAAAGCATAACTAGTTCTAAAGGTAAATTTTTTTATCACTTTTGCTCATGCTACAAGCTGTATAAATATAATTTGTATCAATTTTATTATCAGAAAATAATATTTGACCATAACATAAATCTTCTTAATAGTGGAAAAAGATGCATAAGCAGGTCTTGCATGCCAAAAATACTAAGGTTGAAGAACTTGAGGAAACAAAACTAATGGCTTATGCAATTTTGAAGAATTAATGAAACACTTAAGAGATTGAATAGTAGCTTTGTGAGAGAGCTCCATATCAAAGGCATATAAGCCATTATAGTTATTGCCCTTGAATAAGATTGCTCCTGTCTCTTCATCCTCAACCAAGCAAGAAAAATGATAAAACTCAAAATAGACATTATTGTCTTGAGCAAAATGAGAAACACTAAGAAGCTATAAAAGGAACATGCAATATATTTTTCATGACTAAACTTTTATTAGGAATATAGGTAGAACTAAACTCACTAAAACCAATAAAGGAAATGTCAAGAGTATTACCATTCCCAACTATGAGATTTATAAATCCTCAATAAGCAAGTGACACAACTAGATTATTTGGATTAGAGGTGGTATGATATGTGGCACTTGAATAAAGGTACTGTTGAGGTTCAATTGAAAAATGATAACAAGAAGTGTGTGTTGGATGATATGATGGAACTAAAGGATAAGGAAATGGTGGAATATTAAGAGTATAAAGTAAAAAGGTTGTGTATTTGGTTGAGAAGGAGAGAATAATGGTGGTGATGGCAAATAAGCAAGATGTGTAGGTAGCTAAAGAGAGATTTGAATTGTTAGCATAGCTTGTATGTATTGACACAGTTTCCAAGAAGTCGTCCCTTAAAATGATGGGAATGTACTGGGACCAGTAGACAGCAGATCCTTGGAACCAGAAAGCAAACAACACAAAAGCTGTAGTGCACCACCTTCTCCAGGATTTACGGACATCTTTTGTTGCTGATGTACTTGCAGATGAGATTGATGCTCATCTATAAGATCTTATGAGTGAAAAATATTTTGTAACAAAAATTCATTAAATAAAACAAGGGAGGGAAGGGAGATTCAGGGAGTGCTTGTGTTCTTTGTGTTTTTTGTTGATTTTGTGTCATGGTATCAGAGCACGGGTCACGATTTTGAGCATTTGTGTAGCCAAATCGGGTCCCTGTTTCTCTATAGTCCCTTTGTTTTTCTATAGCATTTGTGAGCATTGTGAGCATTTTGAGCATGCTTCACGAAAAGAGGTGTAACTTTTGATTCGTCCGTCGGATCGGGCTAAAATTTTGACAGGAGCTCTGCAGTCCCAAATTCGACCGTCGGATTTACGGTAAAAGTGTGATTTACTGTCCTTGAGAGAAAAAAAAATGTCTGGAAATGATGGAAGTTCTGACAAAGAAGAAAAATCTGAGGCGGTTCTCATTTTAGAGAGTTTATCCGCCACCTTGTCACAACTATTCCAACACAAGACGGGTGATTCCAATCCTGATGGGCTCAGTTCCGCTATGGCGATCAAACTCGATGGGAAGAACTTTAATCTGTGGTCGCAGATGTTGAAAATGAAGCTGTCAGGGAAGGGTAAACTTGGCTACATCGATGGTTCGACTCTCAAACCACTACAAGCTGATAGAAGTTACCAGAAGTGGCAGATGGAAGACTCTCGGGTTAAAGACTACATGATCGAATCCATGGATCCCTCCTTGGTAGGTAACTTTCTCCCTTTCTCTACGGCCAAAGAAGTTTGGGACTCGGTAAGAACAACCTTTTTTGATGGAGATGACCTGACCCAATACTTTGAACTGAAAAGAAGGGTTAACCGAGTCAAACAAGCCGGTGGTCCAGTTGAGGCTTATTACACCCAATTACAGGGGTTATGGAAGGAGTTAGATGTCCGTAGGCCAAACCCTATGACCTCTCCAGTTGATATTGAAAAACACAATTCTCTTGTTCAAGAGGACCGTGTATTAACCTTCCTGGATGGTCTAGATGACCGGTTGGACTCTATCCGGGCAATGGTCTTACAACAAAAACATTTTCCCATAATAGAGAAAGCCTTTGCATTGGTTCGTAGAGAAGAAAACCGTCAGTCAGTAATGTTACACAAAGGGGAGGGAACTGAACCTTCTATGGTTATGCTAGCAAGAGACCGAAACTTAGACCGAAACTTAGTCATAAACAAACCTGATTTCAAACCAAACTTGGGTCTGGTTGTTGGGTGCACTTACTGTCATAACCCAAAACATACTAGAGATAAGTGTTTCAAGTTAATTGGCTACCCACCAGGTTGGAAAGATCGAAGGAAGAAGAGGTAGGGAGATTGGCCACCATACAGGGGTGAGGCACAAATGGTTGTAGGTGCTTCAGCTGCAGCTCCTATTGAGTCGCCTCCTGCTGGGCCGACTATTACTGAACCGACTCAAGCAGTTGTTGCTTCAGTTTCAAGGGGTGGATACTCTGTCTTACCACCGGTTGAGAACAAAGAACTGATGGAAGGTAAAAGTTTTCTTGTTTCTAATAATTATCATACTGATAATTTTGACTGGATAATCGATTCAGGGGCAACCGATCATATGACCTACTCAGAAAAGGATCTAGTAAAGAGTTCCTCACCAAGGAGAACAATGATAGTCAATGCCAATGGAGAAACATATCCTGTGATGGGTACCGGATATGTTCAGTGCTCACCTTCTCTCACTTTATCAAATACTTTACTTGTTCCCTCCCTATCAACTAAATTATTATCTGTTGGTCAGATTTGTGAGGAACTAAATTGCGGTGTTCTCATGTATCCTCAGTTTTGTATATTTTAGGATCTTCTCATAAAGGAGATTATTGGTCGTGGTACTAGAAGAGGAAGACTGTATCATTTGAACGACATGGTGACTGGAAAGGCTTATTTTTCTAAAGGTTCCTCAGTAAATCAGATCTCTCATATCTGGATGTGGCATAAGAGACTAGGACATCCATCTTTCGGGTATTTAAGAAAACTTTATCCAAGTTTATTTTCTGGTTGTGAAAATGAAAACTTTGATTGTGAAACCTGTATTAAAGCCAAGAGTCATCGGGTGTCTTTTCCGAGTAGTTTGAATAAGAGAACAACTATTTTTGATTTGGTTCATTCGGATGTTTGGGATCCGTCCCCGGTTAATTCATCTGTTGGAAATAGATGGTTTGTATTATTTATTGATTATTGTACTAGGATGACTTGGTTGTATGTTCTTAAAAGAAAGGATGAAGTGACACATGTGTTTAAATCTTTCTTTAACATGGTGCAAAATCAATTTAATAAAAACATTAAAATTCTGAGAAGTGACAATGGAGGTGAGTTTGTCAATAGCATACTTCGAGAATTCCTTAACTCTAAAGGTATAATTCATGAAACAAGTTGTGTCGGTACTCCACAACAGAACGGAGTAGCTGAGCGGAAAAACAGACATGTCTTAGAAACAGCCCGGTCTATGTTACTTGAGAATACTGTTCCACAAACCTATTGGGATCATGTTGTTGCTGCTGCAGTATACCTAATTAATCGTATGCCATCCAATGTACTAAATTTTCAAACTCCACTTCAATTCAAGTACTTTCTTCATATGTATCGCTACCATCAACTCTTAACCTCCGACCAAAAGTATTTGGGTGTGTTGCATTTGTTCACATACAAAAGCATCAATGGTCTAAACTCGAACCATGAGCAGAAAGATGCATATTTCTCGGATATGGTCAAAACCAGAAGGGCTATAAATGTCTCAATCCTGTTTCTAAAAAGGTATTTGTTACCATGGATGTCACTTTCCTGGAATTAGAGAGTTTTTTTAGAAAGGACACGTATCATTCTCAGGGGGAGAGTTTCTCTGCGAATGAAAGTCCGTGCTACTCTAATAGATACTGGAATCTCAGTTCGGAGCAAACCACAGGGAATCCGAACCCAGAATCAGAACCAGCTGCTATTAGGCCGAACCCAGAATTAATTGCTATTGGCCTAGACCATTTTGCTGCTGATCCATCTGTGACTCCTTGGGCCACTGATTCTATTCCATGTCAGCAGGACCTAAACTCAAGCCTAATACGTGATGTAGTCTCATCTGATGCCAAGCCTGAAAGTGAGCAAAGACAAATGATACAGTCATCTTTACCTCACCACGGCCAATCTCCTGAAAACGAGGTAACCTCAAACTCTGAATTTCTAGATTCACATAATTCTAACACAGGTTATAGATTACCTGACAGACATAACAGGGGCAAACCTCCTAAACGGTTCAGACTGGATAAAGACAGTGGAGGAGATTACGCGATTAGTAAGTTTGTAGCAACAGAACACTTGCCCAATTCTCTAAAGGAGTTTGATGCTACTCTTGGTTCTGTTCGGGTTCCGGAAAAAATTGAAGAAGCGATGCGTGATCCCAAGTGGCTAGATGCTATGAGGATGGAGATGGAGGCATTAGAGAAAAATAACACATGGCGGTTGGTAAGTTTACCAAAGGGAAGAAAAACGGTAGGCTGTAAGTGGGTATTTACTGTAAAGTATGGTCCAAATGGGTTTTTCGACCGGTATAAAGCTAGATTAGTTGCTAGAGGGTTTACACAAACATATGGTATTGATTATCAGGAAACCTTCTCACTAGTTGCTAAGTTGAATGCCATCAGAATTCTATTATCTCTTACAGCTAATATTGATTGGCCTTTGCATCAGTTCGATGTAAATAATGCTTTCCTTCACGATGATCTTGAAGAGGAGATTTATATGGAGATTCCACCCGGGTACAACCATTCAGGGTCTCTACAGTTGGTCTGCAAATTGGAAAAAGCATTATATGGGTTAAAACAATCTCCTAGAGCATGGTTTGGAAAATTTTGTAGTGCTATGAGAAAATATGGGTATTCTCAAAGTGATTCTGACCATACTTTGTTTTACAGGAAGGGACATGAAAAGATAGTTGTCTTAATTATTTATGTAGACGATATGATAATCATAGGTGATGATCTAGATGAGATAGAAAGTCTGAAGAAGAGACTCTCTAAAGATTTTGAAATGAAGGACTTAGGTGGACTGAAATATTCTCTCGGCATCAAGTTGGTAAGGTCCAAGCAAGGTATATCTTTGTCCCAACGAAAATATGTACTAGATTTGCTAACCGAAACTCGGAATGCTTCGATTGCAAACCGCTTGATACCTCTATTGTCCAAAACCTTAAGTTAGGGTGAGTTTCCGACTCAAGAACCGGCCAATAAAGAGAGATACTAGCGATTGGTAGGCAAACTCATTTACTTGTCTCATACTAGGACCGAGCATAAAGATATGCTGCGAGTTTAGTAAGTTAGTTCATGCATGCTCCAAGCGAGCAAGAGATACGTGGAAGCCGTGTTTAGAATTCTCGTGTACCTAAAAGGTGCTCCAGTAGAGGAATTTTCTTCAAGAAAAATGAACACCTAAGAGCTGGAAGCGGTATACAGATTCTGGATCGACAGAGACATCACAGATCGAAAATCCACTGGATATTTTACCTTCGCCGGAGGTAATTTGGTAACATGGAGAAGTAAAAAGCAAAAGGTTTGCCGAGTTTATTAGCATCACTAAAGGGTTACAGGAGCTAATTTGGTTAAGGAGAATCCTAAGTGAACTTGGTTTTGGTCCAAGTGATGGAACGAGGCTCTTTTGTGACAACAAGGCAAAGAAATTGCCATATCTCGGGACCGTACAACACGACCGTACAAAGCACATAGAAGGAATGCACACTTCATTCGACAAAATCTAGAAGAGAATACCATCTCCCTTCCATTTGTGCGAACCGGTGATCAACTAGTCCGATATTTAACCGCGTGAGTTTCAAGTGCAATTTTTCATGACTCATTGGCAAGTCGGGTACCACTCGGATATCTACGCACCAACTTAAGGGAGTATTGACGCAGCTTCCAAGAGGTCGTCCCCTTAAAAATGCTAGAATGTACCGGGACCAGCAGTATTGCATCCTTGGAACTAGAAAGCAAACAACACAAAAGCTGTAGTGCACCAACTTCTCCAGGATTTACGAACATATTTTGTTGTTGATGTACTTGCAGATGAGATTGATGCTCATCTATAAGATCTTATGAGTGAAAATATTTTGTAACAGAAATTCATTAAATAAAACAAGGGAGGAAGGGAGATTCAGGGAGTGCTTGTGTTCTTTGTGTTTTTTGTTGATTTTGTGTCAGTATGGAATAAGGAGATCGATAAAGATGGTCAGACTAATAATTTTAAGATTATTATAGGAGATGAAATAAGATAAGTTGCTTAGGATGGAGTGAATTAAAGTTAGGTGGAACATAATTTTCATTAAAATAATACCAACATGATATAACTATATGACTAAGCTTACCATAAAGTTTACATTGTACTCTGTTTATTCCCTTACCACCTAAAACCTCTATGACCACTAGCAACTTGTGAGTAATCTTGATAGGAAACATTGTCATTTGCACCGTAATGAATAGATTGAGAGTTTGTTATAGGTTGATTCTTTACATTTTTATGATGTATAGCTATCTGATCAAGCATGTTATGTTCACCATGTATTTGATTATATGTATCTTTAATAATGAAATGTGAGATTACGATTGTTTTTCTTTATAATTTAAGAGATGGTTCTAATATAATCAATATATATATATATAAACTTAAGTAATGATTTTATAGAAATTGGATAAAGTAAGGACCGTAACTTGTATTTGATGTGTTTAGAAAACAAAAATTATTTATCATGTCTATGGATATGTATTGAAAAAATTATTAAAAGCAAAACTAATGTGATGGAAAAAATAATAATAAAATAATCGTGTAATAAATTAAAAAAAATTAAATTTTAATTAATAAGATAATCATGCATTAAATAAATTAAATAAAATTGAGATAATTAATAGAAAATTTTCATGATCACTTCATATTTTTATATAGTAATAATAAAATGAGATAATAAGATATATGTAAAATAGTTTGTACAAATTAAAAGAAAAAAAATTCTTGATATCTTCACATTTTTATAATAATAATAATATTTTAGAATTCAAAGTTGATATAATTAAATTTATTTTAAATGAAATAATTTCATAAAATTAAAAAATTAAAAAACTAATCCGTTGTCTAAATTTTTTTTGTTACATATGTATTCATTTAAGATTGATTTGATTCAATTATTATTTTTAAAAATATATTAAATTATTAAATTAAATTGATTGAAATTTTATTTAAAAAAAAAACAGATTTTTAAACGCCCATTTATCTGTCCAAACTCTAAAAACTCAGGATAATTTTACTTCTATCTAAATATGTGTAGTTTAACGACACGTGAAGAGTGATCAATAATTTAAAAAAAAAAGAGATGTCAATTGACTACTAACAGCAAAATGAAACTAATTGATTTGATATTTTTCTTTTTTATGAAAATTGATTTAAGATATTAAATCAAGAGTATTAAGGAAAATTTGTTTTATTTTGCATCCATCATTATCTCATCAGCACACACGTAGAAAGCAACCAAGCAACACAAAGTTTGAGTTCTGTTCTATTCAACATTTACTGCTTTGTAAAATTAAATTTTTTTTTTACTGTTTTTGAAGGGAAAAAATAATAATCATTTACTGCTTTTGAAATTAAAATTAACCTCAAAATAGCATCCAATGCAAACACGTAGACCCTGAACATTCAAAAAAGAAGGAAGGTTTTGATGGCAATTTTGCAAGAGGTATGAGGAAGAATGCATCTCTACATAATATACGTAAAGGAAAAATTTATAAATACATGTGTAATATTTTTGTTAATTTTAATCGATTATGTTATTTATATATATAATATTTATTTTTATTTTTATAAAAGATTAAGATTGATCTATTATGTTATATATTAATATAAATATTGAATTTAATAATCCTCCTATAAATTCATATAGGATATCTTTCTATTTCCATTCAACTCCTAACCATATTTTGGGGATAAAATTTAATTGCATTGTCACAAATACATATAAAATGAAATAATAAATAAAAATAAGGAAATATATTCAAATCAAAGCGATTGAGCTGAGAGATGTGTAAGAAAGAAAGAAATAAAAAAAAGAGCTTGGAAAATTAATGTTTAAAGTGTTGGGTTTTTCTTTTATCGTTAGGAATCCAAGTAAAATCCATGAACAGAAGTTAGAGAAATCTGCATAAAAGTTTTCAGTTTTTCCTCTCCAACAAACATTCATCAAGTGTTTCGATGGAATGTCGTTTGTGGTATGATTGAGCTAAAATTTTACAGTTAGGTTCACGATTCAAGACTCTCTAATATGTACGATGGGATTTGGATTTGGCTAATCGATTTGGGAAAATCTGGGCCGTGAACAATCACTGAAATTGAGTTAGATCTCTCTATTTTTCTTGAAATAATTATTAGTTTTCAAAAAGTGTATTATTAATAATGTTGTTGATTGTTTGCCTCTAATTTTATCTAGAGAGAACTATTGTACAATTCTTTCTTGATAGTTAAAGTTTTGGAGAGGAGTGTCATGGTTGTTTTTTTCCTATACCGAGAAAGTTTTTCCCACGTAAATTGATTGTGTTAATTTTGTGCATATTTTTTATTTTGAGCTTTATTTATTTGTTTCTTAAAAGATTTACGTAAAAAAAAAAGAATAAGTTTAATTCTATTATTTAGAATTTACGAAAATTAATTAATATACAATTTATAAATTCAAACTGTTACTGTAATACACAAATTAATTAATATAATATAAATTGTAACGAATATGAATGAATTAATATGCTCGTATAAAAGTTAACAAACATAATTAAAAATCTATTAATTTTTTATGATTTAATTAAAGAAATAAATTGCACCCGACCCAATGAGCAAATGAAAATAATTATTTTATAGGATATAGAAATCAAATACAAAAGGTTCAGGAGATAATATTTTCTTGAAAATCTTGATAGATATAGAGTATTAACTCAACATATTCAAAAATATATATAGATATATTTTCTTGGAAACGCTAGATTTTTTTTTTAAAAACAACAATTTATCAACTTTTCATAAATATATATATATATATATAATAAATATCAACAACTTTAAAAAAGAATTCATTCTAATAAAACAACTATAATTATATAACACACAAAAACAAAGAAAAATTTATAAGTTTTTACGAAGGAATTTATATTATGAAAAAAGTAATAAGCTTTAAACAAAATATATAAAAAACTTCTAATATTTGAGTTAAACTTCATAAATATATTAATTATTGAAAAATATATCGATGTAAGTTCAAAACTTAAAAAAATTATAAATAGAACAAGTGAACACAATTATGAGTATTTTTTAAATTGTTTTGTGTAGGTTACAATTGATTTACAATATATAAAAGCTAAAAAAAATCCATACATTGTATTCAAATGTTTTTTTTATTTCTAATAACTTTCCAATAATTAGTAATATTCATCCATATTTATTTTTGTACACTTTTAGCTTAATTAGAAAACCAATACTATTAATAATTCTAATAGCAATATAAATTAACATTGGCAAAAAAAGATGGGGATAAAAATATAAATTAACATTTTCATCTAATTTCATATATGAGAATTCAACTAACAATATTGATAGATAAGTAAATACAAAATTATGCATAATATTATATACCTTTTTCTATTAAGAAATATTACATACTTCTTGAAGATTGAAGAAGGAAGGAAAGTAAATAAAAATTGAAAAAATAAAATAAAATAAGGGATATGTGCTAATTGCTTTCAACTTATTCAGTTTTCCCTTGACAATTGTTTAAATATATAAAAAAAATGAATTAAGTATGAAACAAAATTATTGAACTATATAGGGAGAAGAGTTACAGACGTTGGGTTCCATGGATCCCAAGTAAAACCCATATGGTTTCATGGTTCACGAAGAAAGTGATAATTTTGTCCATTTGATTGATTAATTAATAAACTCATTTAGGATCTGTTGTGGGTGAATTTTCTGTAGAAAATTAAGAGAACAGAAGCAAAAAACTTAACAGTTTTTCAGTTTTTCTTTTCTCCAGCAAGTTTTCATCAAGCATTCCGATGGAAGGTCGTTTGTGGTCCGATTGAGTTAAAATTTTATAGGAAGGTTCACGACTCAAGACTCTTCAATTTGTATGGTGAAATTTGGATTTAGCTCACCAGTTTGGGAAAATTTGGGCCGTGAACAGTGACTATGAAATTAGGTTAGATCTCTCCATCTTCTTGAAATAATTGTTAGTTTCCAAGAATTTGTATTCTTGATGATGTTGTTGATTGTTTGATTTTAGTTTTATTTAGAGAGAACTTTTGTAAAATTGTTTCTTGATAGTGGAAGTTTTGGAGAATAGTATCGTGGTTATTTCCTTCCTACATCAGGAAGGTTTTTTCACGTAAATTGATTGTGTTGATTTTGTGCATGTTTCATTTTGAGCTCAATTTATTTGTTTCCTAAAAGATTCACACAAAGAAGGCGAATAAGTTTCATTCCATTGTTTAGAGTTGATTAAGTTTGAATTGTTACTGTGATTCTCCTAACAAAGTGGTATCAAAGCTGTGGTTATTATTGTTTAATTTCTTGCGTTGAATAATGGAAGAAAATTTAAATAGAATGATTACTTTAAATGGTTCTAATTATCACATTTGGAAAGAAAAATGGAAGATATCATTTATGTCAAATAATTTCATTTACCGGTGTTTGTCTTTGAGAAGCCAGAAAAATTGTCTGAAGAATAATGGACTTTGTTACATCGACAAGTTTATAGGTATATAAGGCAGTGGGTAGATGATAATGTTTTGAATCGTATTAGTAATGAAAGACTTGCACGGTCACTCTGGAATAAACTTGAAGAGTTGTATGCTCAGAAAATAGAAAATAATAAAATGTTTTCATAAAGTAGTTGATGGCTTTAAGGTACTAAGATGAAACTCCGTTAATAGATCACTTGAATATGTTCCAAGGAATAATCAATCAGTTAGCTAGAATGGGTATCAAGTTTGATGATGAGATTCAGGGGTTGTGTTTATTGGGTACGTTGTCAGACTCTTAGGAAACATTGAGAATGTCATTAAGTAACTCAGCTCCAAATGGTGTAGTCAATATGGATCTAGCTAAAAGTAGTGTTTTGAATGAAGAAATGAGAAGAAAATCACATGGGTCTTCTCAACAGTCAGAGATTTTGGTTATAGAAAGAAGAGGGAGGAGTAAAAGTAGAGGTTTCAAGAGCAAAGAAAAAGGAAGAAGCAAGTCCAACAGGTTTGCTAATATTAAGTGTCATCAATGTGGTATGAAAGGGCACATCAAGAAATATTGTAGATAGTTGAAGTGGGATAACAAGAAGAAAGACAAAGAACAAGAGGGTGATGTTGGTAAGGAAAATGATCGAGTTTCCACTGCTAGTTTAGAAGACTTTCTCGTTGTTTATGATGAAGATGTTGTCAATGTTGCATATCATGAGATCAGTTAGGTTATTGATAGTGGAGCCTCCATTCATGCTACATCTCGAAAGGAATTCTTTACATCCTATACATCAGGTGACTTTGGGACAGTAAATTTGGGTAATGATGACTTGGTTAAAGTCATTGGTATTGGATATGTATGTTTAGAGATGAATAATGGCACGAGGATACTTCTTAGAGGGGTAAAGCATATTACTGAAATTTGTTTGAACTTGATCTCTGTAGGTAAACTTGATGATGAAGGATATTGAAATACCTTTAGTAATGATCAATGAAACTTACTAAAGGTGATATGGTTGTTGCTCATGGGAACAAGCATTCTAGTCTATATATACTACAGGCAAGACTCTTCAAAGGTGTTATTAATGTTGTGACAGATGAGCTCACAACAGAATTATGGCATAAGAGACTTGCTCATATGCGTGAGAAAGGCTTGGTAGTATTGACTAAAAAGAATCTTCTTTCTGGAATGAATGGTGTTTTTTTAAGAAGATGTACTCATTGTTTGGTATGGAAGCATAATAGAGTTTCTTTCAAGAGTTCCCCTTCTTCAAGAAAACAATACATACTTGAGTTGGTACATTTAGATGTATGTGTTCCTATGAAGACAAGAAATTTAGGTGGTGCCAGTTATTTTGTGACTTTTATATATGATTGTTCAAGAAATTTATGAGTGTATACTTTGAAGAGCAAAGATTAAGTATTAGATGTGTTTAAATAGCTTCAAGCATTAGTTGAGAGATAGACTAAGAAGAAATTGCGATGTATCAGAACAAATAATAGGGGAGAGTATTCAGGTCCTTTTGATGAGTATTATAGGTATCAGGGCATTCTACATCAAAAGAAACCTCCCAAGACTCCTCAGTTAAATGAGTTGGCTGAGAGAATGAACATGACATTGGTTGAAAAGGTAAGATGTCTTCTTTCACAGGCTCAGTTGCCAAGATCTTTATAGGGTGAGGCTTTGAATACAGGTGTACATGTTTTTAATCTCACACCATGTGTTCCTCTTCAGTTTGATGTACCAAACAAAGTTTGGACTGGCAAAGATGTTTCTTATGATCATCTCCTCGTTTTTGGTTGCAAGGAATTTGTACATATACCAAAAGATGAGAGATCTAAGATCGATGTGAAAACATGATAGTGTATCTTTGTTGGTTATGGTCTGGATGAATTTGGCTATAGATTTTATGATCCATTTGAGAAGAAATTGGTAAGGATTCGTGATGTTGTGTTTATAAAAGATCAAACTATACAAGATGTTGAGAAAATAGAAAAAAGAGTCCATCAGTATAGCGATGATTTGATTGACCTAGATCCAGTTCCTTTATCAATACAGATGGAACAAAATGTTCAAGATGATCAATAGGGTTCAGATGATGCAGATGCTCCTATGCAAGCTGAAATAGGTCACCAGACTACTGATCAATTACCAGAACTAGAAATTTCCCTTAGGAGGTCTACTAGAGACCGACGTCCTTCCACACAGTATGATACAGATGATTATGCGTTATTGGCATATGAGGGAGAACCTCAATGTTATGCAGAAGCGATGGAAGATGGAAACATGGCATATTGGGTTAGTGCTATGGAAGATGCGATGTAGTCATTGTATGACAATCACACATTTGAGTTGGTAAAATTGCCTAAGGGTAAGAGAGCTCTAAAGAACAAATGGATCTACAGAGTGAAGCAAGAAGAACATAGTTCACAACCACAATACAAAGTTAGACTAGTCGTCAAGGGATTTAGTTAGAGAAAAGGTATTGATTTTGATGATATTTTCTCTCCTGTCGTGAAGATGTCTTCCATACGTGTTGTTCTAGGTCTAACAATAAGCTTGGATTTAGAAATTGAGAAAATGGATGTGAAAAATGCCTTTCTTCATGGTGAGTTGGAGGAAGAGATTTATGTGGAGTAGCCAGAGGGTTTTGAGGTTAAAGGAAAAGATGATTATGTATGCCGATTAAAGAAAAATCTATACGGTTTGAATCAAGCACCTAGACAATGGTATAAGAAGTTTGAGTCAGTTATGGGGGAACATGGTTACAGGAAGACTACTTCTGATCTATGTGTTTTTGTGTAGAAATTCTTTGATGATGATTTTATCATTTTTTTACTCTATGTTGATGACATGTTGAAGAAGTAGTTGAGTAAGTCTTTTGCCATGAAGGACTTGAGGCCAGCAAAACAAATTCTTGGTATTTGAATTTGTCGAGACAAGAAAGGAAATAAATTGTACATGTGAGAGGAACTGTACATCAACAAGGTACTTGAAAGGTTTCATATGGATAAAGCTAAAGTGGTTTTTTCTCCTTTATCTAACCACTTTGAGTTGAGATCGAGTCAAGGCCCATCAATAGATAAAGAGAAGGAAGATATGGAAAAAGGTTCCATATGCCTCAGCAGTAGGAAGCTTAATATATGCAATGGTGTGTACGAGGCCAGACATAGCTCATGTAGTTAGAATTGTTAGTCGTTTTCTTTCAAATTCAGGAAGAGAGCATTGGTATGCAGTAAAATGAATTATGAGATATCTTCGAGGTACTTCCAAGTTAACACTTAACTTTGGAAGTAGAAAACCAGTGTTAGTTGGATACACTGATTTAGATTTGGCAAGAGATGAAGATTCTTGTAAGTCTACTTCAGGTTATCTAATTACTTTCTCTGGTGGGGCAATTTCTTGATACTTCAGGTTATCTAATTACTTTCTCTGGTGGGGCAATTTCTTGACAGTCAAGATTGCAAAAGTGTGTTGCACTCTCTACAGCAGAGGTGGAGTTTATTGCAACAATATAAGCTTGTAAGGAGTTGTTATGGATGAAACAATTCTTGAGAGAACTTGGTTTCAGGTAGCAGAAATATGTGTTGTTCTGCGATAATTAGAGTTCTATTCACCTAGCGAAGAACTCAGCGTTTCATTCAATATCAAAGCATATTAATGTGAGGTATCATTGGATAATGGATACTCTTAATAATAAGTTGCTTGAACTTAAGAAAATTCATACTGATGAGAATGGATCTAACATGCTGACAAAAACAATGTCAAGGGAAAAACTTGAAGTTTGTTGTTCAATTGCTAGGTTGGCGGATCCTTCCATTTAATCGAGAAAGAGGGAGATTTGTTAGGTTTCCCTCTTATTTGAAGGAACCCAAGTAAAGCCATATGGTTTCATGGTCCATGGAGAAAAGGGAAATTTTGTCCATTTGATTGGTTAATTAATAAACCCATTTAGGGTTTGGTATGGATGAATTTTTTGCAAAAAATTAAGAGCAATAGTAGTTAGAGAGCAGTAGCAGAAAACTGAGCAATTTTTCAGTTTTTCTTTTCTCTAGCAAGCCTTCATCTAGTGCTCCGATGGAAGGTCGTTTGTGGTCCGATTGAGCTGAAATTTTGCAAGAAGGTTCACGACTCAAGACTATTCAATATGTACGGTGAGATTTGGATTTAGCTCACCGGTTTGAAAAAATATGGGTCATGAACAATGACTACGAAATTAGGTTAAATCTCTTCATCTTCTTGAAATAATTGTTTGTTTTCAAGAAATTGTATTCTCGATGATGTTGTTGATTGTTTGTCTCTAGTTTTATCTAGAGAGAACTTTTGTAAAATTGTTTCTTAATAGTGAAAGTTTTGGAGAAGAGTGTCGTGATTGTTTCCTTCCTATACTAGAAATGTTTTTTCACGTAAATTGATTGTGTTGATTTTGTATATGTTTCATTTTGAACTCTATTTATTTGTTTCCTAAAAGATTTACACAAAGAAAGAGAATAAGTTTTATTCTACTGTTTAGAGTTAATTAAGTTCGAATTATTATTGTGATTCTTCCAACAACAGAAACTAACATATATATATATATATATATATATATATATGAATTTTTTGAATTTACTAATAGGATAAATTAAGGAAGATATTAAATATAAATGAGATTAACTTTTAATGTTTACGTGAAAGAATATTAACATATTTTATTCTTAAAAAAGTGAATCGGGTTGTACTCCGGTCCAGCCCACCACTTAACCCTAGCAGTTAATTACACTACCAAATGAAGAACTAACCTTTAAGCTGAAGGTTTGAACTTTCATGACCAACACGCAAAGCAGCTTCAAAAACACAAGTTGATGTGTAAGCTTAAGAGAATGAGACTGGGAAAGCTTATCATAGACTCTAGTTGCGTAAATCAGTGAATAACATTGAGCCCTAGGTGCGAAAGAAACTGAATTTAATAGATCATTTAGTATAATTAGAAACAAGCCTGAGTAACTACTAGTGTTGCTCCTAAAGGAACAAACAATTAACATATTCTGGAAGTGGTAACAAAATTGCATTGGCAACAAATATGTAAGTAACCAAAGCTATGATATGACACCAGATAATTTACAAAATTTTCTAGAGCTAAAGGTCAAACAGGAAACTTTGTACAAGTCAAGAACCATCATTCAGTGTATTTCTTTTTGGCTCGTGACTTCACGCTGGCTCTCCTAGCGACATCCCATGGTCTCTGAGCTGCACGGATGCCTAGTTGTGCTGCAAAATACGACTCATACCCAGGTGAGTCGAAAGCAAAGCCAGTATGTTTCGATACTGCCGGTGGGAGTCGAGCAATCGCATAGCTCCTTGCTTCATCGGGCGTAAGGTGGTTATCAATCTCTAGCAATTTTTTCCTTTTCATACCTTCAGGCTCGTGCCTGTGAATTTCCTGAATAATCTGATAGTCATATGGGAAGAACCATCTCTGAACCCTACATTCCATACGAAAATAAATAAGACCAATTAGGAAAGAAAATGGAAAAGAGAAAATATGTGAGGGTGTGTGAAATTGAAGAACTAAAACAGCATGTTAGATGAGCTAGCTCATGGGCTATGTGAGCTGAGTTGTCTTTTCAATCTTAAAATTGAGTTGAGTTGTACTGAACTACTCAGTTGATACCATTAATATAAAGTACACTTAAAAACTGTAACATCAGGTTAATGAATTTTCATCTGAGCCAAGCAAGATGAACCACGTTAACTTCTTCAAATAGGCAGTGAGATAATGGGCTCCAATTCATACTCAAAAGGCATACAACCATGATGCTATCAGATTCAAGAATTCATAGTAATTAATAAGCCATCTACTAAAATGAGTATAACCAGGTACACATTTGGATTATGGACTCGGAAAAAATTTGGAATAAAAATTGTAAATATCTTGCACCATTTGCTTGCTTACCCCAAGTAAATGAAATCATCAAAAAGTGCAACAATGGGAACAAGAAGAAGTGTCACATAGAAGTAGAATGTGCTCATCAAGACATATATGACATAATATACATTTTCCTGTAAAATTATAAAACGTATCATTAATAACTAGAAAATGAGGTTATCAAAGCAAAAACTTACTGAGAGAAAGGATGAGAAAACCCACCTGTCGGTCTTGTTGTGTCATAATGCCAGAATATATGAGAATGAATACAAACCATGCTGATATGCTTCCTCCAACACTAATATAATGCCACCTCGTAATTGAATTGCAAGTCATGAGAAGACGCAAGTTGATGGTCACTACAACACAAGTGAAGGCCATTGTGCTGACATCCCACAGACCAAAAATCTTGCCGTCTGAATTACGTGCAGCGAAGCTAGAGTGAGTTACAAAGTAATAGCAGACAAGAGATTGATACACAGAGGAGATAGCCCATATTGTTACAACCCACCATTTAAAAAAGACATCCCTTATTCCCTCCCCATATATCTCTGGGTACTTCATGGAAAGGGATGCACTAACGTCCTGTTAAGGAACAAAAGAAAAGCCTTAGTACAAATATATGCTGCAAATAAACATTAGGTCAGTCTGATTGTGTGAGTAGCAATTAAAAAGTTGCATGCCTGGTAGGAAAGAGTGCAGTATCTTGTCAAAAAACCCAACAATGATAACAGGCAGGGCTGTAAATACGACATTATACAGTGATTGAAACCAGTCATCATAGAATCTTTGACCAGAAAACCCATTTTGAAAGGTAAACCAAAATTGAGTCAAAGTGAATGTAAGATTCTTGTAAAAGAAATATGCTATAACCTGCAATTAGCAATCAATAATTGTCAAGGATGTGCAATCTGTTGGGCACAGCGGGTAAAAATAAAATGAATTCAACAAAATAGAATAATGACACAAGAAATTTAACGTAGTTCACCCTTTAATTTGGACTAAGTCCACGGGACAAACTCCGAAAAATATTTCTTCCACTAATAAATTAATGGGTACAAAGTGAGAGACAATACAACAAATTGAGATAAACCCAAAATAGTGTCACACAAGTGTTTCCCAAACTCACTATTTTGTCACTCCCCTTTTAGATATTTTTCTAAGATATTCTTTCTCACTTTCTTACACACAACACTATTTTTCTTCAAAGGAAATTGTTCCTTTGGCTTTGCTTTGCTTTGCTTCTCTTCTTGTTTTTGGTGTGTTGATGTATCTCTAAGGCAAAGACATTGCCTATTTATAGGCAAAATTGCATATCAATGTTAGATGCACCTACCAATTGTGGTTGCACCTACCATTTGTGTTTTCTTCCTCTTAAATGTAGGAGGGACTTACAAATCTCCCCCTCCCGACTACATAGAGGGCTCCACCAATCCGGCAGCTAAACGACAGTATTCAAAATTTTGTCTTGGGAGAATTTTCGTCAACATGTTTGATCCATTTTCTTCTGTATGGATCTTCTCAAGTTGTAATAGCTTCTTCTCCATTACATCCCTAATCCAGTGATATCTTACATCAATATGTTTTGATCTCTAATGAAAGGAGGCATTCTTTCCAAGATGGATAGCACTCTGACTATCACTCTGACTATCACAAAATAACTGATAACTGTCTTGTTGCAACCCAAGTTCTTTCAAGAACTTTTTCATCCATAACAACTCTTTAAATGTTTCCGTTGCTGCTATAAACTCTGCTTCGGTAGTGGACAGTGCAACACATTTTTGTAACTTTGACTGCCATGACATAGCTCCCCCTGCAAATGTAATCAGGTAACCTGAAATGGATTTTCTGGAATCCACATCACCAGCCATATCTGCATCTGTGTATCCAACTAACATAGGTTTTTCATTTCCAAAACATAGCATGTTTTGGAAGAACCTTAAGATACCTGAAAATCCATTTCACTGTAGCCTAATGTTCCTTTCCAGGATTTGAAAGGAATCTACTCACAATTCCAACTGCATGAGTGATATCTGGCCGTGTACAAACCATAACATACATTAGACTTCCAACTGCTGAAACATATGGAACCTCTTCCATCTCTTCCTTCTCTTTGTCTGTAGAAGGGCTCTGCTTAGAACTTAGCTTAAAGTGATTAGCAAAATGACAACTAATCGTTTTAGCCTTATCCATATGAAATCTTTGATGTACTTTCTCAATGTACTTCTCCTGTGACAACCATAATTTCTTGACGCCTCTGTCTCTAATAATAGTCATGCCAAGAATCTGCTTTGCTGACTCCAAGTCTTTCATGGCAAAAGACTTACTCAACTACGTTTTCAAGTTGTTGATTCTAGAAATATTTCGGCCAACAATCAACATATCATCCACATAAAGCAAAAGAATAATGAAATCATCATCAGAGAATTTCTGCATAAAAACACAATGGTCTGAAGTAGTCTTTTCAGTAGCCTCGCTCCCCATAACTGCACTCAAACTTCGTACCATTGTCTCGTGCCTCGTTTTAAGTCAGTAGACTTTTCTTCAATTTGCGTACATAATCTTCTTTTCCCTTTGTTGAAAACCCTCCGTCGCTCCACGTATATCTCTTCTTCCAAGTCACCACGTAGAAAGTGCGCTTTGACATCCATTTGCTCAACTTCCAAGTCAAGACTCGACGCTAACCCTAGCATAGTACCTAATGGATGTCATTTTCACAACCTGAGAGAAAATCTCATCAAAGTCAACACCTTTATTTAGTCAATCCTTCGACAACTAGTCTCAAGCCAGGTCACGGGACCGAAACCTGTGTCCTTCATGCCTTCACCTTGAACACCTATTTATTTTTCAAGGCCTTCTTCCCTTTGGCCGCTTTCATTAGCTCAAAGGTTTTGTTCTCTACGCAAGGACTTCATCTCATCTTCGTACGGCTTCAATCCATTTTTGCTTTGGATTCGTCATCCATACCTTCTTCATAACTCTCAAGTTCTCCCCATCAAGGAAAGTTACATACTCATCTCGAGGATACGAGATGTATGTTGTCTTCACTCTATCACTTCTTCTCAAATGGAACAGCGAGAAGCCGCAGCGTGTCAGACCGGATAACGAATATCATCATTTCCTCATCTTCGTAACCAACTTCTATGTGGCATCATCTTCACTGCGTGATAAACCTGGCTTCATCTCCAACTTGTCTCGCATTGATGTCGCGAGGAATTAATTCCAAATCACGAGTCACCATCGGAATTAGTGAACATCTTTCTTCATTTTGATAATATCTTCAATGGTCTCATCTTCGTGAAATACAAAGATCACTCGCCTCCCGACAAGTCTCTTTCAGCAACCGGATCGTAAAATCTATAGCCAAATTGTTTCGACCATTACCAATAAAAATACACTGCCTTTGTTTTGGCATCAAGTTCGATCTCTCATCCTCGGGGATACGAACAAATGCTTTCAGAACCAAACACTCGCATGACATGTAAAACATCCTTTCCTCGACTCATACTTTATCTAGAAAGATCCATCTCTGGCAGAGTACAGGGTGAAAGATTCAACACACGTGTAACTCGTGAGTACGGTTTCACCCCAAAAAGTTTTAGGCAACTTTGCATGTAAAAGTAGACATCTAACTCTCTCCATCAAAGTTCCGTTTCATCCTCTCGCCTAAGCCATTCAACCGCGGTGGTTCGTGAGGTGTCATCTGGACGCCGAATACCATGCTTTTTGCAATAAAGCATGGAAAAGTCCTCTCAGATTCTCCACCATTGTTCCGTTCGGACGCACTTCAACTTCTTTCCAAATACCGTCTCTCAACCGAGGCATACGAAATTCTTCAAGACATCTAGCACTGATCCTTTGTCTTTAAGATATACCCACGTCTTCCTCAATGATCATCAATGAAAGTCACAAAGTATCGAGCACCACCAAGCCGACTTTGGCATCGGTCCACACAAATATGAATGAATCATATCTAAAATATTATTCATTCCTAAGAATAAGCTCTGAAAGCAACCCTATTTTGCTTTCCTCATAGACAATGAACACATTTCTCCAAATGTACTTCATCCATTCCGTGCAATATCTTCTTTTTTAGCTAGACTTGTCAAACCTTTTTCACCCACGCACAGTCTCTTATGCCATAACTCAAATATATGCCTTTCTACGGTGCATTTACTACGCTCGCATGAGAGCTTCACTTGCATTATATACAGAGTTGTACGTTTCTCACCTCTAGCCACTACTACGAGCCTTTGTAAGTTTCCATTTGTCATAAATGCGAGTCGCAATATCCTTCATTCGCAAGTTCGCGCACATAGATCACCAAAGATATCCTGAATACGCCTCGACATCCTTCAAAATAGTCCGGTTCCGTTTCTCTAAGCTTCCAAGCAAACGTCTCCGCCTACTACTCGACAGCCTTCATTTCCCATTCTAACAACACCAAAACTTCCAGCAGATGATGAGAAAAATTCTCTACGCGATAAATAGGCCGCGAATCAGAAGGCCACTATCAATCACCCAAATGGTCTCTGCAGGATGCAAGATTGACAAAATCTTCATCATAAATGATATTGAACTCGCCTACGGTATTTGTTCGCTCATCATCACCATCCGCTATCTTTCTTTCATAACTTTGCCTTTGCTTCGCTTTTGCTTCCTTCAACACCTGGCAAAATTTCTTAACGTGCGACCCTTCCTCTCAGAAAGGATGGCATTCAACATTGGAAAATTTGTTCGATTCGGCTTCTACTCGCTCGGTTTTTGTTCTTTACGCCTTTCCTTCCTCTGACTGGGATATGGTCAGGTTTCCTAATCTCTTTCCTCGCTTTGTTTCTCATACGAGAATAAGGCTTCTACAACAACTTCAAACTCCATCTGTTTCTTTCGTGATAAGACGTAGCTTGGATATGATTATACGACAGGATGATGGTGGCGATGCCAACAACATCACAACTTTCTTCATCGCCAAAACTCACATTAAATCTCGCTAAGCCGAGAAAGTTTGTCGTTGAAATTGCTAATACGCCGATCACGCTTACTATCTTCCTTCCTCATCCGATATAGCTCCTTACACAAATAAAATTTATTGGCAAGGCGCTTTGACACGCATGTACACGCTTTCTGTAGCCTCCCATGCTTTCTTTAGTAGTCTTGCAATTTTTTATTCAATATTTTGCAAGACACCTGCCTGAGAGATTTAGACGGATTGTACTAAATTAATCTCATCTATTTCCCTCACATCGTTTTTCTACGACGGCCATACCTTTCTTTTCTTTTCTCCAAAGAATGCCTATGACTCTTCATTAACGGTAATATCCTTCATTCTCCTTCGCCATAAAGAGAAATTATTATCACATTAAATTTTTCAATATCTACCTTTTCGATTGACATTTTTTCACCGTGTTTCTTTTTCTCAGAATAACGCGGCCTAGACCTAATAAAATCTTTCCACGTGATCGTTTACGTCAGAACCACAGAAAGATATTAAGAATTTTATTGACATCAACTCGATACTCAACACGGGGCACAATGTAAAAATAAAATGAATTCAATAGAGTAGAATAATGATACCGAAAATTTAACGTGGTTCACCCTTTAATTTGGGCTAAGTCCACGAGACAAACTCCGAAAAATATTTCTTCCACTAATAAATTAATGGGTACAAAGTGAGAGACAATACAACAAATTGAGATAAACCCAAAATAGTGTCACACAAGTATTTTCCATACTCACTATTTTGTCACTCCCCTTTTAGAAAAATATCCCAATATTTTTCTAAGATATTCTTTCTCACTTTCTTACACACAACACTATTTTTCTTCAAAGGAAATTGTTCCTTTGGCTTTGCTTTGCTTTGCTTCTCTTCTTGTTTTTGGTGTGTTGATGTATCTCTAAGGCAAAGACATTGCCTATTTATAGGCAAAATTGCATATCAATGTTAGATGCACCTACCAATTGTGGTTGCACCTACCATTTGTGGTTGCACCTACCAATTGTGGTTGCACCTACCATTTATGGTTGCACCTACCAATTGTGGTTGCACCTACCATTTATGGTTGCACCTACCATTTGTGTTTTCTTCCTCTTAAATGTAGGAGGGACTTACACAATCAACATCACTTTTAACATTTTCATTTGGTTAAAAAGAAAACAGACCTTGCATAATCTAAGATAGGACCAACGTCCGTGAACAAGAAGTAAATTTGTAAGAAATCGGAACTGAGCAATTGCAAAATCACTTGCCATGACTGCCTGCATTCCTTCTTGTCCGCTTATTCCAATACCAATGTGGGCAGCTTGAATCATGCTCACATCATTGGCACCATCACCAATGCTAAGTGTTATTTTCCTTGCATCTTTCCTGACCATACTTGTCACCTGAAAACAATTAACAAGTCTTGATGCATCAGCACATCATCAATAACAGAAATTGTAGTCCATTCTTTAACTATCGGTTCCATTTATATATCTAGCACTCCCCTTAAGCATGGGCTCTGTACACTTTACATGCTTCACATTTAAAATTCAACTATTGGTATTAAGTGTTGGGAAATAACGCAAATTCCCGATAAGCCAGATTTATGAGAAAGCAAAAATAGAAAAATAACACAAAATTTGATAACGGAGTTCGGCCAATCTACACGTCTCCTGACCGTCATGAGATCTTTTACCGAAAGGGAGAAATTACACAAGCGTGTTTACAACACTCACAACTCACAACCCACTTACACCCAAGAAAATTACTCTCAATTTTCTCTCACAAAGCTTTTCTCTCAAGCTTTTCTCTCAATTGGAATGAACACTTTGGATATTAATTTATTACAATTACACATCTATTTATAGAAAATTCACTCCTTGAATTACTCCTTAAATTAATGGTTCTCAATTGCTCCTAAAATTAAGCTCCATGTTTTACTCCTTGTTTTGTTCCATGTTTTACTCCTTGTTTTGTTCCATGTTTTGCTCCTTAATTTGCTCCTTAAATTAAGGAGCTTTATAACAATAATCTCCAACAATCTCCCACTTGAAGATCGATTTCAATCATTATCACACTCGATCAATGCAAAGAGCTTTTCTAGTCTTCGTTATTCTGAAGAGACCAACTAAAGTCGAGCACAACTTCGCTTGTCAATAATCACCACCTTGTTAACATATCACTGGATTTTTTCTTCCTTGAATCTTCTCCAAGATAACACATCATCTTCTAATGTAGACCGAAGTGATAACGAAGTCCAATATGTTTCGTTCTAGAATGAAATGTCAATTCTTCGCCAAGTTGTATCAGACTTCGACTATCACTACGCAGTAACATTCTTCTCTTGTTTGAATCCCAACTCGCTAACAAACCTCAAGCCATATCATCTCTTTACTAGCTTCGCCATCGCTACATACTCACCAGAAGTGGATGAGTGACAATTTTCTCAGATTTGTGACATCCAACTAACAACCGTAGCTCCAACAAGAATATATAACCAAGAAGGCTTCTTCTGCGGATCAACTTCACCTCCAAAGTCCGCATCTACGTATCCTTGTACTTTTAACTCTCCTTTACTAAAGTACAAACACTTTCTCATGCCTCGCAGATACCTCAAAATCCACTCGATCGCTTCCCAACGAGTTTTCCCTGGATTTGACATAACCGCTAACAACTCCCACCACGGCCAGCCAACGTCTGGTCACGCATGCACTATCACAGACATCAAACTTCCAACGGCCGGTGCATGAACCTTAGCTACGACCTCTCTCTTCCTCTCGTCTCGAGGGACCGATCCTCGGATAGGCGAAAATGACTACCGGCGGTGCGCTAACCGGCTCGCATCGCCATGTCAATCTACGCAAAACACGATTGATGTACTCCGTCGAGATAACTGCAAGGATCATTTCTTCTTATTTCTCAGGATTTGCATTCCAATAATCTTTTTTACGGACCCAAGTCTTTCATGTCAAACTCCTTGACAATTGATGCTTTAATCTTCTCGATATCATCCATATCCGAACCTCGCTACTAACATATCATCAACATAAAGTAGTAAAAATGATATAACTGACCTATATCTCTTGAAGAGCAACAATGGTCGCATTGCACTTCGGAAACCTTCCTCAGGTAATGCTATCAAAGTTTCGTACCATTGTCTCTGGGCTTGTTTCCCTGTGCCATACAAACTCTTCTTAAGTCTCGCACACCATGTTCTTCTTCCCTCTTTCTCGAGAAACCTTCCTCGTCCGTACATTGATATCTCTTCATCTAAATCTCCAATAAGGAATGCGCTTTTCACATCCAACTGCTCAAGATGAAGATCTTCAATGGCTACAATACTCAATACCGACCGATAGTATCGAGCTTCACAACAGTGAGCGAAAATGTCACTGCCAGAGTCAACTCCTTCCTTCACAAAACCCTTTAACAACTAGGCGTGCTTTGTATCTCTGAACCATCACGCTTTTCTTTCACCCTAAGACACCCATTTGTCATGTTGCCTTCTTTCCCATAGTAACTCACCTAGTTCCCATGCCTGGTCGAGATGAGAGATTTCATTTCTTCTTTCATAAAGAAGCTCCCACTTATTGGGAATCTCGAGTCTTACAAGCTTCATCATAAGCATTCGTGCTCCCCTCCATCGCTAGAAACATATAGTTCATGTATCTCCCGTCAGGCATACGAGGGTCGGTAAGACCTTCTCAATACAAGAGCTGAGTAAAGAGGCCGTGGATGTGTCGAACGTCGTGTACTATCATTCCAACAAGTTCCTCCGTCGAGGACTTGTTACAATTGGTTTTGTTGCGAAATTATCTCGAGACATCATCCGCACCGCAAATACCGACTCATTCTCGCTTCCGATTCATTGGCGCTCTATTTTACGCATGTCCTTATACATCACCCCTTTCGTTGAAAATCACATCTCTCAAGCTACGGATAACTTTCTTGTTTTCGCTATCCCAAATACCAGAGCCAAACTCATCCTCACCATACCATGAACGTGCATTTCTTTGATTCGGGGATCAAGCTTATTCCTACTCTCGATCACCGGAGCATACGCACAAATGCTACACAAATTAAAACTTTTAGATGTGATAGTTTCACCTCTTTTTCGCTCCATACCTCCTCTCGTATTCTACGCTCCAATGGAATGTACGTGTCTTGGCTGATCAAGTTAGCCGCCGTGTCGATCGCTTCGCCGTAATCGTCTTGAGACTCCGACCGTATACGAATGTTTCTGCTCTTTCCGTCAACGTTCTGGCTCATACGCCCGCCTACACCCATATCAGGCCGAGGCGTGCCCGGCACGCTCTTTCCATTCTCGATCCCACGCTCATAGCAAAATTTTTGAATCCTGTGTCTTCATATTCACCACCATTATCTGATTCGAGCTTTTGATCTTCAAACCCGTCTCATTTTCAACCATAGCTTTCCATCTTCCGAAAGCCTCAAATACTTCGACTTACGCTTTAGAAAGTAAACCCATACCTTCCGAGAACGATCATCACGAAAGTCACGAAGCATTGTTTCCCACCAACGGGATGAGACGCATTGGCTGTCCCCAAACATCCGAGTGAATAAGCTCTAGCTTTTCCTTCTTTCGTTCTACCACTTGTCCGAAAGCCGACTCTCTTCGCTTTCCAAGTATACACCAGACACATGTCCATCTCTACAGATCGTAGACCGGGAAGTTTTCCTTTTCAGCATAATCTTCATTCCCTTCCTCACTCACGTGGCCTAATCTCTCGGTGCCACAGTTCGTGTTTCATCACTCGCTACAATCGTGATTGAACAACGTGCTCACGTCATGTAAAGAAGTGCCACTTTTCTTGCCTCGAACAACCGCTATCAGACCTTTGAAATCTTCCAATCATCACCACGGAAGATCGTAGTAGCCTTCACTAGCCAATCGGCCCCACCGAGATTAAGTTCCTTTTCGAGGCCTGGGAATACGCCCGACATCCTTCACCTCCCAAACGTAATCTGCTTAACTTAATCTTCACTACACCTTCGCTAATAATAAGACATGGTTAATCATCACCAAGATATACCTTTCCAAGGTTTCCTGGGACATATTTCTCAAGAATTCTTTCTTTCAAGTAGCACGGAACGATGCTCCGTAGTCTAAGCACCCAAGATTCTTCCTTGCTCTCCAAAGAAAGCATATCAATGCATCATCTCCTCCCATATGGAAGTAACATTTGCCTCTCGCTTCACTTGTTGTCCTTCTGCAGATTCTTGCACCGATTTTGTATGTCTTGCTCTTCCACAATTCCAACACTCGATAGTCTTCGAGCCACGGGAATTATTGTGATTCCTAGATTCGGGACCTCCGTCTCTTTCTGATCTACCTCGCAGGGCTCTACCACGTCCATTTCCTTTGGTTGAATTTCCCTTCCTCGACTCGTATGCAAACTCGAAGAGGTTGACGATTCAATTGCCTCTCTACGCTGATCTCTTCACCGAGAACCAAATCACGAACATCACAAATTTCAACTTATCGGCTCTCCCGACGAGCTACTCACGCCCGTGACAGTAGCATTCCAAATTTTCCTCGTGAAGACAAAAGTATCAATGCTTGTACTTCTTCATCGACCATTTTCCACCGAACTCAACTGGGCCAAGAATCAGTCGAGTCTATCGAGATGTCGAGCTACCGACGCGCCTTCCGTCATCCGCAATTGAATAAGTGCCTCATCAGGTGCATTTTGTTTGAGGCCGATGGCTTCTTATACATATTGGAGAAAGCTACCATAAGACCCGCTATGATCTTTTCCTTTGTTATATTGAAAGCAACATTACGGATAACGTTAATCGAATAACTCCGAGGGTCTCTGCCTGTAAGATTCCAATCTTCTTCCTTCATAGCCTCCGGCTTCTTCCCCGAGAGGTTGATATAGATTTCTTTGATACGTATAATCCTCTATCCGCATTTTCCAAAACCCGAAATGTGCCATCAAATTTCTCGAGTTTCACCCTTCCTTCATCCGCGCTATCTTCCCACTAAAATCTCGACTTCCTTCCTCGGATCGTTTCGACTATTTCTGCGTAAAATTGATGTAAATCACTACCAATACTGATACATCAGCTTGTCGTGGGAAATAACGCAAATTCCCGAGCAAGCCGATTTATGAGAAAGCAAGAATAGAAAAATAACACAAAATTTGATAACCTGAGTTCCTACTAATCTTGCTTACGCCTCCTGACCAGATCTTTTACCGAAAGTGGAGAAATTACACAAGGTGTTTACAACACTCACAACTCACAACCCAATTACACCCAAGAAAATTACTCTCAATTTTCTCTCACAAAAGCTTTTCTCTCTAAGCTTTTCTCTCAATTGGAATGAACACTTTGGATGGTTAATTCATTACAATTACACATCTATTTATAGGAAAATTCACTCCTTGAATTACTCCTTAAATTAATGGTTCCTTGAATTGCTCCTAAAATTAAGCTCCATGTTTTACTCCTTGTTTTGTTCCATGTTTTACTCCTTGTTTTGTTCCATGTTTTGCTCCTTAATTTGCTCCTTAAATTAAGGAGCTTTATAACAATAATATCTAACATTAAGGGTGCAAGCTTGAACACAAAACCTCCCACTTTGATATCATGTCAGAGCATGGCCACTAATCATTCCAAGAGATTAAACTATAGGAAGATGGACCAACAAACATTTGAAACATCTAACAATGAAAGGATTTGGATATTGGTCATTTCTACTTAATCATACATTTGAGTTTTCTTTCTACTCCGAGTTGATTAGAAGCATCCTGTTTAGCCATAGCCATGTTACTACAACTTAAATTGTTTCACTCCAAGCGTTGATGAAGCAAAAGAATATTGCCTATACATCTGTTGAAACAATGAACACTTTGCATACGATATCATTTAAAAGACTAAGGCATGTGTTGGATTTAACATATATTGTGGACTGCCAATTTAATCTCCAATACAAGAAAAACACGGCCAGTATATGATGTGCAGCAAAACAAAATATGTCCAGATAATATTAATATTTACCAAAATAACATATTCTTAATTGCCATGAAGACCAAAAAAAGTATTTAATTACCGAACAAATAATGTTCAGACTGCGAAGCTCACCTGTGCTTTCTGTAAAGGAGAAACTCGGCAGCAAACAACAGAAACACAGTTCAAACTCAAATTTAGTAGCATGCCACGCAGAGATGGATCTAATGCATACATCAAGCACTTTCCATCTATTACAATCCCCATTTTTGGTCCAGACACCAATTGAAGATGGTTTTGTTGTTCTTCTAGGCATCTCTGTAAGTCTTTCTTTACTTCTTCTTTAATGCAGCGTGCAATTTCCACTTTATCGCCCTAAGAAAATAATTTAAGCGCTGTTAAATAACAACAGTGATAAAAATAAGAGTCTCCATTTTCCATCATTCAAGGGTACCTCCTAAAAAGTAAAAATTGCCACTTACCCGGTTTTTTGAACTTCCCTTATAGTATCCGTTTCTGAACTGATGATAAACTGTTTCATTTCATTGTTGATTAGGTTGCATTCTGTATCAAAATTTGAATAGAAAACTTAGAACAAACAAGATAATTGAGTAAGAGAGAGTCAACAAAAGGAAAGAGATAAAATAGGGAAACCAACAAATGGGAGCAGGGGGAGCAGAGAAGTACCACATTCCATGCAAACCTGGCTTACCATAGGCTATATTTATTGCTGTCTCCATCTTGTCTCCTGTTAGCATCCAGATCTTAATTCCAGCTTTTGAAAGAGTCTCTATACAAGCTGGAGCCCCTTCTTGAAGCTTGTCTTCGATAGCAGTACACCCAATCAAAATCAGATCATTTTCTATGAGTTCTGCAACCTGCACAAATTTCATATTTAATTTATTCTTTTTTTTAAAACGATTTATTTTTCACATAACAACTTAAGACCTAAACCACATTTAACAATATAATTATAACAGAAACAGGAAACAGTTGCCAGATAAGAGAACCTACAGAGGAATCCACAAAGTATAAAAGTTATATTTGAAAAAAAAAACACACAATCATCACAAATTACCAAACCAACCACTAGTACTATATGTTAGTGGATTGGCAAATATTTCTCTACAAATATAGTCTTCACCTTGTAAATTTAGAAAGAAAATAAAATGTGGATAGGAAAAGGTGGATGAGCTGGTATAGTATAAAGTGGACTGAACTTGGGAGAAAATCCCATCTATGATAGAAGTATTACAAGTTCAAAAGACTACCTCATCCAACTCCTTCTCACGATCTCGCAGAGAAGATTTAGCCTGGATAAATTTCTCATTCCAGCTTTCTACGCATCAAGGGTTAGATCTTTATAGGCTAAGCATAGTGTACGTAATCCAGAAGATCCACATTGCTCCAAATGTTCCCTAGAAGCTTTCTTTAAATCATCATTCCCATCAGCTAACCTCTCGTAGACTACAGTATCAGCACCCTATTATAAAAGTTACTTAGCCAGATATCATCCTCTTCTCCAACTGCTCAAAAACTATCAGTATGGAAAAGTATTACCTTGCAGTATAATACAAGCTTTCCATCAGGATAGCGACAAACAACAGACTGGCGCTTCCTCGAACTGTTTTACTCGAGAATATCAGTCAAAATTAGAAACCAACCATTACCACAACATAAATGTGCATACAAACTAAAAAATGTGCTCTTACCTATTAAACTCAAGAACATTTAGAATCTCATATGAGACATCTTGGACTTTGCCCATCTTCTCTACGTGAGATTCACGAACATATATCATTGTAGGCGTTCGTATGATAATAACAAAAGAATATTATCCACCTCAAATGATGCTTGGAAAATGACAAATCTTATAAATCAGGTCCTTAAAAGACTAGAACCAAAGCCTAGAAGAAGCTCATATGCTTCAAGTTAATTTATAGATCATAGATGAAATTTATTGAGAAACCAATCATACTAAAGCTTAAGATATGTGCCAACTATATTTTATACATCTAATAGTCTCTTCAATTATAGGTTCTATAACCTAACAGTTAAAATTCAACAAATAGAGATGTAGAGGTTTGAACACAAGATCTCCCATTCTGATATTATGATAGAGTGTTGGTTATAAATACTCCCAAAAACTTAAGTTATTGTAGATGGACCAACAATTCATTAACATTATAACACTCTCATTCAAGCATGGGCTTTATGCTAAATGAAAACCTAACACTTACAATTTAATAATTAATAATTAGGGTTTGCCCTAACTAAATGACATCCTGTTTTAATACTAT
Source organism: Hippophae rhamnoides (assembly GCA_033030585.1). NCBI lineage: Eukaryota > Viridiplantae > Streptophyta > Magnoliopsida > Rosales > Elaeagnaceae > Hippophae > Hippophae rhamnoides. The sequence continues at coordinate 19,720,107 of CM065438.1, read as the reverse complement.
GTTAAACTTTGTTAGAAAACCAATCCTCCCAAAAAGTTAAGCTATTGATATAAGTCAACAACAATTTTATACACCTAACAAAAACAACCATCATCTAAAACATCTTTTACATACAGAATTGAGCCCTCTCACAATTTCTAGTGGATCGATAAAATATCCACCACAGAGTATCTTGTGGAAGGAACAACCTACAAATTTGGTCAACAACGATCAATTGGATTCATAGCTAGATTGTAACATATCAACCACATAATCTCTTTTCTAATGCAAATTATAGAACTAAAGAAAAGTTCAAGAGATATTGATTTAAAAATTTCAAGAAATAAATTAAAAGAAACCAAATGAAAAGAAAAAAGAAAAAAAGAGAACTAAAGATTCAACCTGTAAAAGAAGAAGCCAAATTTCTTTGCAGCTGTTACAAGAGCAGCTTCATCTGGTGATGCAGCTTGATAGATAATTTTCTCTGGGGACTCATCACCTTCAGGAAGCACAGTGTGACAAATAGCAAGGCATCTGAAGAATTGCTGAAAAGAATAAAAGGCTTTGATGAGATATCAGAAGTACGTCTAAAAAATAAAGATCGTGGAAAATAAATAATCTATTCATGATAGCCCAATCTAATCCCTATTTTCTTACACATGTCCAAAGAAAATTTAGAAGTTCATTATTCTAGTTTCTTTTTTGAGTAGAACCTTTTTATGGTTCCTGGGGCCCTTTACAAAGTGACAAAGCAATGAAACACTTTATAATCCAGATTCCAGGGATATAAATTGACTAGGTTGAAATGTTACCCGTGGATCTCCACAATTGCATTCGTATTTAAATTTGTTCAACAAAAATTGTCAAGGAACTATACTTTTCCATGTTTAGAGCACAAATTGCTACTCATTGAACCTCTTAAATACACGATTAAGTTTCTTCAATGTAAATTTATCATTATCAGCACAAAGATCATATCACACTGTCTAACTAATCTTGAAAATAATTTTGCATCAACTGTCATAGGACAACATCAGACGGAAATCATAAATTAAATTAAGCCTCAACGGGCAAGCAGATGTCACTTTGTATGTGCATGTTTTGGTACCCTTGTATGGCAATAAAGCTCCCACAGAGAAACAAAGCCTCAAAATCATCCCTTATGCAACCCATCTCAAATGACGAAAAGAAAATTTTCATAAAAAATCGGAACCATATCAATAGAAACTAATGTCGGATACTCCATAAAGTTCTTACTTAAAAAGCTGAATGAACCTCAGCATTTAATTAAACAAACTTTAATATGTCCTTCATTTCAAACTAAAGAATACTTTACCATGCAAATATCAGGATTAGGCTCATTCCTCCATGCTCCACACATAAGCCTGGCATCATCAAAGTTGAATCCCTTGTCTTGCATTGCATTGGCTGATATTTTCCCCTGTAATAAACAAATGAGATCAGAATAGATGGACATTATTGAATGAAATCATCTATGCACATAGTAGAAATAGATTCATACATCTTCAAGTTTAATGCCTTTCCGCTGAGCTAGCCCCTTCTCTATTTCAGTGAAACCTGTTCCATAGAGCTCTCCTCCAATTGAACACTTGAAGAACTCCATTAGATTTCTTGTTAGAGTTCCAGTTTTATCAGAAAATATGTACTGCACCTGAGAAAACATGGATAATGTAACTTATATTGGGAAACAAGTAGAAAATTATAAGAGGGGCATTTTGTGATTTATAAAATTTTGTACTACAGATACATGTAAAGAATCAATGAGAAAATCAGATTTTTCTCATTCCAGTGACATTTTTCTCATCTCTATTTTCCATCCTACCTACTCTCTTATTACCAAACCCTAATCTCATAATAGAATAGATTTCAACTAGTATGCTACAAAATTGATGGGTATCAAAATGCCACTTCTTTTCTCCAAGTAACATTTCATGACACTCCAACAATGCACCATCTTACCTGTCCAAGTTCCTCATTCAAATTAGAAGTCCTTGCCGATGCAGGGGTATCACTTTCAATATGATACATATGTAAGTCCTTATTGATAAATTGAGTAGACTGAATAAATTTGATCATCTGAATATGCATAAAAAAGGAAATACAGATTATTTTTAATATGCAACAACAATAATCAGGCAGTTAATAAGCTACAGAGCATACCTCAATGGAAACATATAGAGAAATGGGGATAATTGTAGAGTATAACGTGATAAGTGTAAACATAGTAAGAATAGCAACCTGTATCACCAATGAGCTTAATCAGCACCAAAATCATAACATTTACCTTAAAGGAAAAATTGAAAAAAAAGGTAGTTACAACATACTGAGCAACACTGTCTTACCACAAAAGGTCTATCAGGGTTAAACTGGCTTTCCACACTCTCTTGAAGACCCAAGTAGTAGTGTTTCCTGTCAATGAATAGTCCGCTGCAAAAAAAGATGCAAAGATACACTAATCACAGAAAGCACAATTGACAGCAAGGACTTATTGAAATGAGATTCAGTATTGAATGAAATAAAAGATAATATAGACCAGCTATTTGCCAAACCTGCCTAAGGCTCCAATCAAACACATTGAAAAGAGAATAGCAAAAAGTGTGAGGATAAGTTTGTCAAGCTTCTTCTCTAAAGTACTTCTTTTGGAAGGAACATTCATGGAATTCATCATTACCTGCAACTCAGACAATCATTAGTAAAGATTGAACAACTAGAAGAATAGACTGAAAAGAGGTTATAAAGGTGGTAACTTCTCATATTGTATTATCTATCCAAACACTTGCAACTTTTAAGTAACCTCCAGTTTTAACTTCTGACAAGAGACATCCGAAGATAAAAAAATGAAAAGATGTAAAGATAAATAACCCTGGTCAACATAACGATAACAACTTTACAGATTAAGAAAACTCCATGGCCCAGTGGCTCACAATGTGTGAATGATTTGATATGTGTTTGAACATGGTTGAAATTCACATTACTCACACATTGAAGGGTATTTAGGCAGACCCACAGATCTATGTTCACCGTATAATTCATTTTTTTCACCCTTCCTTAGCCTCGAACCTAGGATCTAGTCCTTAAGTACCCCAGGTTCTTAGAAGCTGGTACCAATTAAAACGCGGTCCATATGGTACCAGCTTCTAAGAACCTGGGGTACTTAAGGACTAGGTCCTAGGTTCGAGGCTGTGGAAGGGCGAAAGGAATGGGTTACACGGTGAACATAGATCTGTGAGCCCGCCTAGATATCTTTCAATGTGCGAATAATGTGAATTTCAATCATGCTCAAATAATATACAATTGCAAGTTCTCATTTGCATCACATCTCAAGATGAAAAGAAGCATTAAAGAAAAATAGGAAAACCCAGAATTTTCAGTAACAAACCATTTAAGTAACCTCCAGTTTTAACTTCTGACAAGAGCCATACGAAGATGAAAAAATGAATAGAGGTAAAGAAAATAACCCCATGTCAACAGAACGATAATAACTTCAAAGAAAAAGAAAAATCCAAGACTCTCACAATGTTTGAATGATTTGATATGAATTTACATCACATCTCAAGATGAAAAGAGGCATTAAAGAAAAATAGGAAAACTCAGAATGTTTGGTAACAAACCTTTGTTTCGTGACCTGCAAAAATAACAACCCCAACAATGTATTCAGTGTTCCTAAGACTGCACCCCTGAAAAAGCAGTGACATCCCAATGTCATAGAATAGTGATTAGAGAAATACTAAAATTAATACTGACCAAATAAGAAAAAATGAAAAAATTGCCAGATAAAGTGTAAGTTAAAGTCATCCAATAAAAAGAATTCCATAAGCCTCAAATCAAACAAATAAAGGTTGAAATGGTTCAGTGTTATCAGTTTCCTGCAATGCAGCCAAAGGTTGTAAGATGACTTCCAGAGAGAGTTCAAAACAGATGACTAGCCATGAAGAATCACATCCAAGAAAGCTGGCAATAACATCACATGATAAAACATAAAATATGAAGAAAAAAATTGTAAGAAGGAAGTTCACATCTTACTCGCAACAAAATTTGATTTGGTGTGATAGGTAATGTTTGCTTGTCCATGATGAGATTGCCTGTAAAAGTGTACAAGGAATTGTTTGGTTGCTCACACTGCAGTTCACCTGTTACTAGAAAAAGAATGGTTGCGTGAATTTAAATTGACACCTCAATTTTGTTAAAAGTAACCACCACTAACACCCAAGACTATATTGAATAACTTCTATGAATTCCAAATGCAGGTATATTTAACAATTCGTCACATCTGTTTAAAGCTTCCAAAAAGAACCAAGCAACCCACTTCCAGCAATTGAATTAAAAAATCGACCTTTAAATTCGGCCAATTGCTCAGGAGTCAAACAATCCCAAGTTTTCTCCAATGCCTTCCTAATCTTCAAGTTAGTTTCCCCATCCAAATTTGCAGTCTGCAACCAAAAACACACAAAAATATGCCAAATGAATGCATGTTGTAAAATTGCAACGGCACTACCTTAATGACGGCAGCATTATCTGCAGAGAAGATGTAAAAAGGAAAGGTCGTAAAGCATAGTGGAAGTATTGACTATTGAAATACTCAATATAGCAAACACCGTCGGGGTTTGTACTAGCAAGAAAAAGAAGATCTGCTGGAAAGAAAGTATCCTGTTTGACCTGCAACCAGTGCAACAAGATCAACTTCAATGTAGTACTAGTTAAACATTATTGTTCCAGAAATGGTCTGGAAAGAACATAAAGTCCTAATAGTTAGAACTATACAAGAATAGCCGATGATTACATACTCATTATACTTTCTCATATCTCAATAAACCTTGTATAACTTCTCATTCCCCTTCCTTTATAATCTTTCAATATCTACACAACTTCAGACAGCAGAGTGAGACAACCAAGTACAGATGGAATGAGAACGTTAACATCTCAGCAACTAAAAGGTATTCCAAGTGACTGAATCAAGTGGCAATATTTTTCATAGAATTTCAGGAAGAAGAAAAAACGGATGTGAAGTAAATTAAGAGGGATAAAACAGTCATTTCCTTGCCTATAAAAATAAACCCTACATCTACTACAAATTTGCACCCATTTTTGCACATACACCACTTATATGGTTCCACGTGGCATAATTATTTACAAAAATAAATCACTTAAAAATTTTCTACGATAATTATGCCATGGTCATGATATAAATGATCTGATTGAAAAAATTTGTGTATTCTTAACATTTCTCATTTTATTAAATGACAACACTTATACTTTATTAAACACACACGCAACAAGCATGTGTAAAAAATTCAACTTATGTGTACCTTTTCATAAAATAAGAGACGTGGAATGTTTTACCTAAAAATAAAGGAACTAAAGTGTACCTTTTTTATGAACAAGGGATCTGGGCATCGCCAAAGTCATCTAAAAATAGTCAATAACATAAGATGATCCATGACTCTATCCTTCAATTGTAATGTTGTACAAGCATGAATGTATTGTTGAAAATCAACACCAACTCAATAAATGAAGTGGTTGAAGAAAGTTGTTGAAAATCAACATCAACTCAATAAATAGAGTGGTTGAAGGAAGTTATAAAAATCAATATCTACTCAATAAATGGAGTGGTTGAAGAAAGTTGTCGAAAATCAACACCAACCCAATAAATGTAGTTGAAGAAATATTTTTTAAGAGAATCTAGAAGGATGTAGAAAAGAGAAGTGTGAGATAATATTTGTGTGGCTAGAATTATTTCTTAGTTTCGTATTTGTGTGCTGTAGATTACATGATGGGGACTATAAATAGCTTACCTTGCATTTGGTTTAATCATCCTATCAAAAACAAATAAGTCTTTGTAGTTTTAGTTTGAGTGTGAGATGATAGCTTTCTCTTTTAGTGTTTGTATTTCTCTTCAATTTGTAAGTTGCCTTTGAAAGGTGTTATAGTGTCTTTTATTGTTTATAAGACAAGTAATTTGTTTACTTGTTTAGATCAAATATTAGTAAATTTAGAGTTGTGTATTCTAAATTTTACTCAACAATTGATATCAGAGCGGGACGGTCAAAGATTGTTCTTAGTGGAGCTATCTTGAGTTGTGAGAAGTTTGGTACTCTGCAAGTTTCTTAGTTAAGCTTGTTCGATATTGTCGAAGTCTTGCCGACATGATAGTTGACCTTCAAGTAGTTGGAGGAATCAAGAAGCTCAACAACAAAAAATATAACACATGGGCAACATGTATGGGGTCTTACCTACAAGGTCAAGACCTGTGGGAGGTTGTTGGTGATGACGAAGTTAAATAACCAACAGCGGAAGATGCAAACGGCATCTTGCGGAAGTGGAAAATTAAAGCGGGCAAAGTGATGTTTGCTTTAAAGACCACAGTTGAAGAAGAAATGTTGAAGCATATTAGGGATGCCAAAACACCGAAGGAATCATGGAACACTCTTGTTACACTCTTTTCAAAGAAGAATGATACAAGACTGCAACTTCTCGAGAATGAGTTGCTATCAATGGCGCAACATAACATGACAATTTCTCAGTACTTTCACAAGGTGAAGTCGTTATGCCGTAAAATTTCAGAGTTAGATCCGAAAGCTCCTATTGGGAAAACCATGGATAATTATATAAAGAAAATAATTATCCATGATTTGAGACCTGAATATCGAGGGTTTGTTACTGCTATACAAGGATGACCGACACAACCATCTCTTGTTGAGTTTGAGAATTTGTTGGCAGGTCAAGAAACTATGACTAAGTAAATTAGAGGAGTCTCGCTGAAGGGTGAGGAAGAAGCGCTCTACACCAACAAAAGTAGAGACACTTCAAGCTGTACAATGGTAGTGGATCTAACAAGGATGGCGACAAAGGAAAAATTTCTCAAGGAAAGGGAGCCTTTCATCCAAGGGGAGATTAGAAGAATCGCAATAACAATAGTAAAATTAATGGTGAGTGTTACAACTGTGAGAAGATGGGTCACGTGGCAAAAGATTGTTGGAGTATGAAAAAGCCTATTGAAAATAATACAACTACTTTCAATTCTAAGAAGAATAGTGAAGATGGTTGGAATGCTGAAGCATTATTCGCTACAGAGGAAGAAAGATTAGCTCTCACAATAACAACACCATAACAAATTGAATACAAGAATGATTGGATTGTAGATTCGGGCTACTTAAATCATATGACAGGAGATAAACAGAAGTTGCAAAGCATGTTTGAGTATAATGGAGGTTGTGTAATGGTGATAGCTAATAACTCAAGGTTACCGATAGATCACATCGGTAAGACGATAGTTACGCTTCGATATAATACTAACTATGTACTACTTCAAGATGTTTATCATGTCCCAGCAATAAAGAAAAACTTGCTATTTGTGGCTCAATTGACATTTGTTGGGAAATTACACAAATTCTCAATAATCCAGATTTATGAGAAAGCAAAATAGACAAAATAACATACAAATTTGATTACAGAGTTCGGCCAATATTACTTACGTCTCCGGACCTACTGCAGATCTTTTTACTGAAAATGGGAGAAATTATACAAGGTGTTTACAACATTTACAACTCATAACCCAATTAAACCTAAGAAAATTGCTCTCAATTTTCTCTCACTAAAGTTTTTTTCTCAATTGGAATGAACATTTGATTGATGAATTTATTACAATTATACATCTATTTATAGGAAAATTTACTCCTTGAATTTCAAAGGATTCCTTGAATTAAGTCTTGATTTTCTCCTTAATTTGCTCCTTGATTTGCTCCTTAAATTAAGGTCAATTATTCAACAATCTCCCACTTGAAGACTGATTCTAATTTGTCTTCACACCTCGATCAATGTAGCAGCTTTTCTAGTCATGTTACTCTAACAGACCAACTGAAGTTGAGCACAACTGAAGTTGAGCACAACTTCAGTTTGTCAATAGTCACCACCTTTGTCAACATATCCATCGGATTTTTGCTTCCTTGAATCTTCTCCAGTATTAACACATCATCTTCCGATAGAGATCTAATGAAGTGATAACGAAGCCCAATATGCTTGGTTCCAGAATGAAGTGTTGAATTTTTCGCCAAGTGTATTGCACTTTGACTATCACTGTGCAGAACATTCTTCTCCTGTTTAAATCACAACTCAGTTAAAAAACCTTGAAGCCATATCATCTCTTTACTAGCTTTGGTCGTTGCTACATACTCAGCCTCTGTAGTGGATAGAGTGACAATCTTTTATATCTGTGACATCCAACTAACAGCTATAGTTCCAACAATGAATATATAACCGGTGGTACTTCTTCGATGATTAACTTCACCTCCAAAGTTTGCGTCTACGTAGCCTTGTACTTTTAACTCTCCTTTAATAGAGTACAAACACTTCTCTGTGGTGCCTTGTAGATACCTTAAAATCCACTTGATTGCTTCCCAATGAATTTTCCCTCGATTTGACATAAATCTGCTAACAACTTCCACTATATAGCCAATGTCTGGTCTCGTACAGCCATTGCGTACATCAAACTTCCGATGGCTGAGGAATAAGGAACCTTATCCATGAATTCTCTCTCTTCCTCCGTCTGGGGGGACTGATCCTTGGATAGGCGAAAATGACTGGCCAAGGGTGTACTAATTGACTTGGCATCGCCCATGTTAAATCTCTGCAAAACACGATTGATGTACTTTTCTTGAGATAACTGCAAGGATCCTTTCTTCTTATTTCTAGTGATTTGCATTCCAAGAATCTTTTTTGCTGGACCCAAGTATTTCATGTCAAACTCCTTTGACAATTGCTGCTTTAACCTTCTGATATCATCCACATCTGAACCTGATACTAACATATCATCAACATAAAGTAGTAAAATGATATAATTGGACCTATATGTCTTGAAGTAGCAACAGTGGTCGGCATTACACTTCTGGAAACCTTCCTTGTGCATGAAGCTGTCAAATTTTCTGTACCACTGTCTCGGGGCTTGTTTCAGGCCATACAAACTCTTCTTAAGTCTGTGCACCCTGTTATTCTTCCCTCTTTTTGAGAAACATTCTGGCTGGTACATGTATATCTTCTCATCTAAGTCTCCATGAACGAATGTAGTCTTCATATCCAACTGTTCAAGATGAAGATCTTCAATGGCTACAATATTCAACACTATTCTGATAGTATTGAGCTTCACAACGGGAGCAAACATGTCAGTGTAATCAACTCCTTCCTTCTACTGAAATCCTTTGACAACTAGTCAGGCTTTGTATCTCTTAGAACCATCATGCTTTTCTTTCACCCGATACACCCATTTGTTGTAAAATGCATTCTTTCCTATGGGTAACTCAGCTAGTTCCCATGTCTGGTTAGAGATGAGAGATTTCATTTCTTCTTTCATGGAAAGCTCCTACTTGCTAGAATATCAAGTCTAAAAAGCTTCATCATAGCATTCAAGCTCCCCTCCATTCGTTAGTAACATATAGTCCATGTGTCTCCTATTAGGCACATAAGGTAGAGAAGACCTTCTCAATACAGGAGCTAGAGTAGGAGGCTACGGTGTGTTAGACTACTGCGTACTACTCTATCCAACGAGTTCCTCTAGCTAAGGACTTGTTACAATTGGTTCCGTTACAGAACTATTTGGGACATCATCTGTAAATACTGATTCATTCTACTTTAAGTCGTTGGCATCTGTTTTATGCATGTTCTTATACATCACCCTTTCGTTGAAAATCACATCTCTACTACGGATCACTTTCTTGTTTTCGTCATCCCAAATGCGGTAGCCAAACTCATCCTCACAATAACCGATGAAGGTGCATTTCTTGGATTTGGGATCAAGCTTATTCCTGCATTCATCACTGATATGCACAAATGTGACATAGTCGAAAGCTTTTAGATGTGATAGTTTTACTTCTTTTTCGCTTCATACCTCCTCTGGTATTCTGTGCTCCAATGGAACAGATTAATCTCGATTGATCAGGTAAGCTAACGTGTTGACTGTTTCTGCCCAAAACTACTTCGATAGACCTGACTGTATACAAATGTTTCTGGCTCTTTCTGTCAATGTTCGGTTCATACACTCAGCTACACCATTGTGTTGAGACATGCTTGGCACAGTTCTCTCCATTATAATCTCGTGCTTATAGTAGAAATTTTTGAATCTGGTGTCTTCATATTCACCACCATTGTCGGTTCTGAGTTTTTTGATCTTCAAACCTATCTCATTTTCAACCATAGTTTTCCATCTTCTGAAAGCCTCAAATACTTTAAACTTATGCTTTAGAAAGTAAACTCATACCTTCCAAGAGTGATCATCGATGAAAGTTACGAAGTAGTGTTTTCCACCACAGGATGAGACGGTCGTTGGTCCCCAAACATCAGAATGAATGAGCTCTAACCTTTCCTTCTTTGAGGTTCTTTCACTTGTCTGAAAGCTAACTCTTTTTTGCTTTCCAGATATGTAATCTTCACATATGTCTATCTCCGTAGACTGTAGACCTGGAAATTTTCCCTTTGAATGCATAATTTTCATCCCCTTCTCACTTATGTGGCCTAGTCTTTGGTACCACATATTTGGTGTTTCATTGCCTACTACAACTGCGATTGAACAACGTGCCCTTACCGTCATGTAAAGAGTGCCACTAGTCTTGCCTTAAGCAACCATCATTGCACCCTTTGATATCTTCCGATCATCACCATGGAAGATCGTAATGTACCCTTCACTAGCCAACTACCCTACTAAGATTAAGTTCCTTCTTAGGTCGAGAATATGCCTAACATCCTTCAGCTCCCAAACAAACTCTTTCAACTTAATCTTCACTACATCTTTGCCAATAATAGCACATGGTTAATCATAACCAAGATATACCTTTCCAAGATTTCTGGGGACATATTTCTTGAAGAATTTTTTCTGTGAAGTAGCATGAAACGATGCTCCAGAGTCTAGCACCTAAGATTCTTCCTTGCTCTCCAAAGAGCATATCAATGCATCATCTCCTCCTGAGGTGGAAGTAACATTTGCCTCTGCCTTCACTTGTTGGTCCTTCGATGCATTCTTGCACTGATTTTTGTAGTGCCCGGTTCTCCCACAATTCCAACACTCGATAGTTTTGAGCTATGGGAATTATTGGGATTCTTGGATTTGGACCTCCTGTCCTTTAATCTACCTTGGTAGTCTGTTCTGCCACGTTCATTTTCTCTGGTTTAATTTCTTCCTCTTGCCTCTATATGCAAAATTGAAAAGGTTGACGATTCACCCGACTCTCTACGTTGGATCTCTTCACCGAGAATCAAATCATAAACATTTTCAAATTTCAAATTATTACTTCCTGACGAGCTATTCACAACCGTGACAGTAGTATTCCAGCTTTCTGGTAGAGAAGATAAAAGTATCAATGCTCGTATTTCTTCATCAAATTCAATTTCAACTGAACTCAACTCGGTTGTGACTGTGTTGAGTTTATTGAAATGTTAAGCTATAGATGCGCCTTCCGTCATCCACAAATTGAACAAATGCATCATCAGGTGCACTTTGTTTGAGACCGATGGCTTCTCATACATATTGGAGAGAGCTGCTATAAGACCCGCCGTGATCTTTTCCTTTGCTATATTGAAAGTAATATTGCGAGATAGTGTTAATCGAATAACTCCGAGGGCTTCTCTATCTAGAATATTCCAATCTTCTTCCTTCATAGCCTCTAGCTTCTTCCCCGAGAGAGGTTGATACAGATAATCCTCTATCTATATTTTCCAAAATTCGAAATCGATGCCATTGAATTTCTCAAGTTTCACCTTTCCTTCATCTGCGGCCATTGTTCCCACTCAAATCTGACTTCCCTCGGATTGTTTCTGACTATTCCTGCGAACCACCGTGTATTAGAACACCTTCGTCGACAAACCAATATCGCCGACAAAATTTCACTATTCACATAATTCACTATTCACGTGAATGGTAACCTTGTAGAAAATTGACATAAATCACAACAAATGCTCTGATACTAGTTGTTGAGAAATTATGCAAATTCCCAATATGCTAGATTTATGAGAAAATAAAATAGACAAAATTACACAAATTTGGTACAAGGTGTAGATTTTTGTACTGAAAAGGGAATAAATTATATAAGGTGTTTACAACACTCACAACCCAATTACACCCAAGAAAATTGCTCTCAATTTTCTCTCACTAAAGTTTTTTTCTCTAAGCTTTTTTCTCAATTGGAATGAACATTTGATTGATGAATTCATTACAATTATACGTCTATTTATAGGGAAATTCACTCCCTGAATTTCAAAGGATTCCCTGAATTTCTCCTTGAAAATTGAGGTCTTAATTTACTCCTTAATTTGCTACTTGAATTAAGGTCAATTATTCAACAATTGACATCATCAGGTCATTATGTATTGTTCGATCTCTGAGACGTGAAGGTGTATTGTGATCTCAAAATGTCATAAACATCGACAATGGAGGGGCGACGATTGGAATCAGTCTACATGATGTCAACAGAATCTACATATGTAGAGAAGAAATGAGACAATAGACCTATGGCATATGCGGTTAGGTCACATTAGTTATTCCAAGCTAAGTATGATGGTGAAGAAGTTGATGCTTAAAGGGCTTCCTCAACTAGACTTGCGAACAGACACGATCTATGCAGGATGCCAGTATGGTAATGCTCACCAATTAGCATATGAGGAATTGACATTTAAAGCAAAAGAACCAATAGAGTTAGTTCACTCTAATATATTCGGGCCCGTTAAGCAACCATCAATTAGCAGTATGGATTAATAGTGACATTCATTGACGAATTCCCAAGGTATGTGTAGGTTTTCTTTATTTAAGAAAAATATGACACATTCTCAAAGTTTAAAAAATTCAGAGAGTCAACTAAAGGAGAAGTAGGAAAGAAGATCTGTTGTTTACACACAGACAACGGCTGAGAATATAGCTCTAGCGAGTTCTCTCAATACCTAAAGGAATGTCGAATACGTCATCAATACCCTTGTGCCAACACGCCACAACAAAATGGTGTACATCCTTAAGATCTGAGTGGATGATAGCTATGAAAGAAGAGATCGATGCACTTTAGCAAAATCAAACTTGGGATCTAGTGCGAAAACTAGGAGATGTGAAACCTATATCCTATAAGTAGGTTTCCAAGATAAAGCATCGTCCAGATGGATCAATTGAGAGATATAAGGCACGATTGGTAGCTCGTGGTTTCTCTCAATAGCATGGACTAGACTATGATGAAATGTTTGGTCCGATGGCGAAACTTACAACTGTACGAGTCCTACTTGCACTTACCGCCAACAAAGAATGGACTTTATGGCAGATGGATATGAATTTATGGAAGATGGATATGAAGAATGCTTTTCTTCATGGAGAGATGGATCGAAAGATCTACATGATCCAACCAATGGGTTTTCAGAGCCAAGATCATCCTAAATATGTGTGTAAGCTACGGAAAACACTTTATGGATTCAAACAGGTACCCATGGCATGGTATGGTAAGATTACTAAATTTTTAATACAAAGTAGTTATTCAGTAGTACCTGTAGATTCCAGCTTGTTTATCAAAACTAATGAAGAAAAGCTAGTTATCATGCTAGTGTACGTAGATGATTTAATCATAATTGTTGATGATGAGGCAAAATTCTTCGAACAAAGGAGAATTTATCAATTCGTTTCCAGATGAAGGAACTTGGACAACTCAAGCACTTCCTTGGTCTAAAAGTTGACCGCACACAAGAAGGAATATTTCTATGTCAATAAAAATATTCTAAAGATTTGATGAAGAGGTTCAAAATGCTTGAATGCAAACCGATTTCGACGCCAATGGAACCAAATGCCAAAATGTGTGCACATGAAGGAAAATATTTGGAAGATGCGACAATGTATCAAAAATTGGTAGGCAATCTGATCTACTTAACCTTAACTCAACCTAACATTTCTTATGCAGTTAGTGTAATGAGTCGGTACATACAAAATCTAAAGAAGCCTCATTTGGAAGTAGTTCGATGAATACTGAGATATGTGAAGAGTACAATTGACTATGATCTTTTGTACAAGAAAGGTGGAGAAGGAAAGTTAGTTAGTTATTGTGATGCAGACTATGCAGGAGATCATGACACTAGGAGATCAACAACTAGGTATGTATTTAAGCTTAGTTGTGGAACAATCTCTTGGTGTAGCAAGAGACAGCAAACAATATCATTATCAATCATTGAAGCTGAGTATTGAGTAGTAGCAATGGCAACTCAAGAGAGTACATGGTTGATACAACTAATGAATAATCTACAAAAACCAATATATTATGTAGTTTCGTTATACTGTGACAATCATCGGCAATTTGTTTGGTAGAGAATCCAGTCTTTCATGCAAGAACTAAGCATGTTGAAGTGTACTATCACTTTATCAAAGAAAAGGTTCTGTAAGAAGAAATTGAGATGAGACAAATCGAGACAAATCAAGACAAATGATCAAGTTGCAGACTTGTTTGCAAAATGCTTAAGCATTGGTAAGTTCAAAATATTTCGCCGTAAGCTTGGAATAGTAAAAATAGTGAGAGCTGGTGTTTAGGGGGAGTGTTGAAAATCAACACCAACTCAATAAATGGAGTGGTTGAAGAAAGTTGTTTAAAATCAACATCAACTCAATAAATAGAGTGGTTGAAGAAAGTTGTTAAAAATCAACACTAACTTAATAAATGGAGTGGTCGAAGAAAGTTGTCGAAAATCAACACTAGCCTAATAAATGGAGTGGTTGAAGAAATTTTTTTAAGAGAAAATCTACAAGGATGTAGAAAAGAGAAGTGTGTGATAATATTTGTGTGGCTAGAATTATTTCTTAGTTTTATATTTGTGTGGTGTAGATTACATGGTTAGGACTATAAATAACCTACCTTGCATTTGGTTTAATCATCCCATCAAAAACAAATAAGTTTTTGTATTCTTAGTTTGAGTGTGAGTTGAGAGCTTTCTCTTTGAGTGTTTATATTTCTCTTCAATTTGTGAGTTGTCTTTGAAAGGTGTTATAGTGTATTTTATTGTTTATAATACAAGTAGTTTGTTTACTTGTTTGAATCCAATATTAATAAATTTAGAGTTGTGTATTCTAAATTTTACTCAACATTTATTAGAACACCTTATTTATTGATAGGATCCTTGAATTTTATGAAAGTTTCATACCAAAAAGCTTGTTAACAACCAAAAGACTACTTTTTATGTTGTGCAAGCACCCACAAAACTTCATCATAAATCAAAGCAACAAGACCTCAACATAACAAAAGATTTAGTCAAATGACAAAACCCAATCACATACATGATACATCTAGTAAGGAGCATAAAATGTGCAGCATACTCACCCTGACAATATCCCCAACCTGCAGCATTTTCCATGGAGTACCTTCCCACTTTTGATCTTGTAATGCATCTATAGCACTGTTGTTTATTGACAAGTCATTCTGAAAGCGCTTCTGTTTTGCATAAGTAAAAGAAAATTGGGGAATAAGGAATCAAGCATACATTCATGCCATACCTCAATGCATTTTCTGCATTAGAGAAAACTTAATGCATAAAGAAAAGGGTGCAAAATGAAGAAAAACAAATATATCTTGACAATGAGAGTGCATCATAGAGCTCACCCAATCCTCAAAGGCCTCCTTAATAAGAGATACAAGAAGCACCATACTCAGGGGCAACACGTTTGTAATTGGACTCACAGGACTGCATCATAAGCACTTTATTTAACGCGTGATGCTTGTTGCAAAACAGACACAATTGGAAAAAATAAGATATATATAACAATAAACTCTAATTTAAGTGTTCCCAAATCAATTATTAAAGCATTGAGTAATTTAGTAAAACCACTAAAGCAAATGTATGTTACGAATTAGGGTAGAGAAGAATGCGAAGAGAGGAAGATAGCAAGAAGAAAGAGAAAATTAGCTAAAATCTGTTTGTATTTTATTTCATTTCTTGCGGCATTATATAGTCCAATATTTCAGAGAGAAATCACAAAGAAATTGTGTGAATCTGTGCACTAGTGTGCTAACAGATTTTCTGACATTCTAACAGAAAGAGCCAACTGTTTCTCGTGCCCAAGCTGCGTCGATCTTCATCCGTCCATGGGTGGTTGGCGCGCTCCGTTCACTGGTTGCAATGACTCGCAGTGGTGGAGCTGAATTGGTTCGTATCATTCCTCCCTCTCTTTTAGAATCCTTGTCCTCAAGGATGAACTCTGGGTAAGCTTTAGAGAATCGTCTTTCATTTTCCCAAGTAGCTTCGGTGCTTGCAGCTCCCACCCATTTGATCAAAATCTCTGTCTTTAATCGGTACCTCCCTTTCTGAATCACTCGGCGATCTAAGATAGTTTCAGGCTGTGGCATAATTATTGAGTTTTCAGTTTGTGGGTGGTAGTTGATGGTTGATAGGTACTGAGGTTCCAACATACTTCCTTAATAAACTAACGTGAAACACATCATGTATCTAAGACTCTGGGGGTAGGGCCAATCAGTAGGCTATAGAGCCAATCCTTTCCTTGATCTGGTAGGGTCCAAAGAATCGGGGGGCGAGCTTCATGTTTGAGCGGAATGCAACTGAGGTTTGTCTGTAAGGTTGTAGCTTGAGATATACATATTCCCCTTTAAGGAAGGTGATTTCCCGTCTATGCTGATCTACTTTACCCTTCATCCGATTTTGAGCTTGTGTAAGGTTGTGACGAAGTTCTCTAAGAATGGTGTCTCAATCACGCAAGCATTCATCTACAGTTTGGATGTTTGAGGTGCCAGGAATGTAAGCCACCAAATAGGGAGGAGGGATTCCATAAACAGCTTCAAATGGAGTAGTTTTGGTGGATGAGTGTAGTGAGGTGTTGTAGCTGAATTCTACCCATGGTATCCATTCTACCCATAGTTTTGGTTGATCACCAACTAAGCAGCGCAGGTATTGTTCTAAGACTAGGTTGACCACCTCAGTCTGTCCATCAGTTTGGGGATGATAGTTGGAACTCATACATAGTTGTGTACCCTATAACTGAAATAAGGCCCTATAAAAAGAGCTTATGAAGACCTTATCTCGATCACTTACTATGGAAGTGGGAATACCATGCATTCGGACTACATTAGACACAAATATTTTGGCAACACCTAGGGCAGTAAAAGAATGCTTCATAACAATGAAGTGTGCATATTTTTTCAATCGGTCTACTACCACCATAATCACGATATGGCCTTTAGAAAGAGGAAGTCCTTCAATGAAATCCATTGAGATATCAGACCATATCCTTGTGGGAATTGGCAGGGGTTGTAGCAATCCTGCAGGTGTCATACAATCACTTTTGAACCGCTGACATGTGTCACATTCTCGAAGGTATTTCTTTATTTTCTGTTGCATGTTTGGCCAACAAAAAGTCTGCCTTACTCTAGACAGTGTTTTCTGAAAACCAAAGTGTCCTCCAATAGGTGAGGAATGACATTCCATCAATATTTTAGGTATCAGGGTTGATTGGGAGCTTAGGTAAACCCTGTTTCTTTTGTACCAAACCCCATTACGATATTGGATGTGTGAATTACATATGGCTGCTGTTGAACTTTCCAGCTTATCATAAAAAGGGTCTTGTTGAACTTCTTGCTAGAATGTTGTCTACCAAGCTACTAGAGGTTGCGAGACAGATAGGTACTGAAATTCTACTACTCTGGATAATGAGTCAGGTCCATGGTTCTCAGTCCCCTTTTTATATTCAATCACATAATCATAACCTATAAGTTTAGGCAACCAACGTGCTTGAGCAGGGGTGGTTATTCTCTGTTCCAGCAGATATTTAAGGCTTCTTTGATCAGTCCTTACGGTGAAGGGTTTGCCTAGTAGGTAGGGTCGCCATACTCTAATAGCTTTGATCATAGCTAACATTTCTTTTTCATAGGTTGACAAGGCTAGCGCCGATCCCTTGAGTGCTGCACTAAAGTAGGCTATCGGTCTATTTTCTTGGCTGAGGATTGCCCCAAGGCCGATACCACTAGCATCACATTCAACCACAAATCGTTGTGAGAAATCAAGTAGTCGCAGGACAGGAGGGGATGTGAGAGCCTTTTTAAGCTGTTGGAAGGACATCTCAGATTCTTCACCCCAGTGGAAGCCTTCTTTTCCCAATAATTGAGTCAATGGTGCAACTAATCCTCCAAAGTGTTAAATGAACTTTCTGTAATAGCCTGCTAACCCAAGGAATCCCCGAACCCCTTAGATGTGGTTGGTGTGGGCCACTTCTTGACTACATGGATTTTTGCAGGATCTACTGAGACTCCTTACTCAAAGATAAAATGGCCTAAGTAATCCACCTACAACACACCAAATTGGCACTTGGATTCCTTTACAATTAATTGGTTCTCTGTCAACAACTGAACGACAGATTGTAGTTGCCACAGATGCTCCTCCCAAGATTTGGAATATACCAATATGTCATCAAAGAAAACCAGGACAAATTTCCCGAGAAAGGGTCAAAAGATATCATTCATAAGGCCTTGGAAAGTAGCTGGTGCATTAGTGAGGCCAAATGGCATTACTAAGAATTCATAGTGACCCTCATGAGTTCTAAAGGCAGTTTTTTGTGTATCTTCCTCTCGAACTCTTATTTGGTGGTATCCCAATCGTAAATCGAGCTTGAAATAAACTCTAGATCCATATAGTTCATCTAATAGCTCGTCAATGACAAGTATAGGGTATTTGTCTTTGATAGTGAGGGCATTTAGAGCTCGATAATCCACACAGAATCTCCATATGCCATCTGTTTTCTTGACAAATAGCACTGGTGAGGAAAATGGTCTATTGCTCAGTTTGATCAATTGAGATTGCAAGAGTTCCTACACTATTCTTTCAATCTCAGTTTTTTGATAGTATGGGTAACGGTAGGGTCTAACATTCACTGGTTCAGAGTTAGTTTATAAGGCATTAACTTTAATGAAGTATTTTCACCTGTTGTGAAACATAACTCTATTCGTGTGTTGCTTGCTATGGTTGCATTGTTTGACATAGAATTAGAAAAGCTTGATGTCAAGACAACCTTCTTACATGGTGAACTTGAGGAACAAATATATATGCATAAACTAGAGAGGTTTGTTGTTCTAGGTAAAGAAGATCATGTTTATTTATTGAAAAAGTCTTTATATGGGTTGAAGCAATCTACTAGGCAGTGGTATAAATGGTTTGATTCTTTTATGATTGATCATGGTTACTCTAAGAGTGATTATGATAGTTGTGTTTATCATAAAATATTTCATGATGATTCATCTATCTATTTGTTGTTTTATGTTGATGACATGCTTATTGCTTCTAAAAATAAGTTGAAGATTCAGAAATTAATGTCTCAACTTAGTGGTGAGTTTGAGATGAAAGATTTGGATGTAGCAAAGAAATTTTGGGCATGGAAATTTATAGAGATAGATAAGTGGGCAAGCTTTATTTGACTCAGAAAAGTTATATTGAAAAAGTTCTTGAACGGTTTGGTATGAAAAAGTCTAAACCTGTGAGTACGCCATTAGTTGCATATTTCAGACTTTCTTTGGATTTTTCACCACAATCAAAAGAAGAATAACAGTACATGTCTCAGGTTCCATATGCTAGTGGCGTTGGTAGTTCAATGTACGCTATGATTTGTACTCATCCAAACATTTCACATGCAGTTAGTGTTATGAGCAGATATATGGGTAATCTTGGTGAGAGTCATTGGCAAGTAGTGAAATGAATACTTCGGTATTTAAGAGGCACATCTAATTTTGGTTTAGTATATGATGGAAGTTCTAATACTAGTTGTAGTGTTATTGGTTATGTGGACTCTGATTATGCTAGTGATTTGGATAGAAGAAGATCTTTGACAGATTATGTCTTCAATCTTTCTCATTGTGCTATTAGTTGGAAGGCTACTTTACAGTCTACAATTGCTTTGTATACGACAGAGGTAGAATATATGGTAGCAGCATAAGTAGTGAAAGAAGCCATTTGGCTTAGAGGTTTGGTTTTTGATTTAGGTTTACAACAGGATACTTATGTTGTATTTTTTAATAGTCAGAGTGCGATACACTTGACCAAGAATACTATGTATCATAAAAGAACCAAACATATTGATGTTAGATATCACTTTGTTCGTGACATTGTCTCTCAGGGTGCTATTGTTGTCAATAAGATAGACACTACAGAGAATTCAGCTGATATGTTAACCAAATCAATTCCATTTAACAAGTTCAAGCATTGCTTGGACTTTATTGGTGTTTGCAGTAAATGATCACCCTTCAGGGCTTTGGATGACAGTTATTTTGTAATCTAAGGAATTTAATATTTTAAGAACTTATTTTCTGTTTTGAGCCAAGGTGTATATTTGTTAACTATTGGCCCAAAACGTTTAGGCCCAAATTTTTTATCACTTAAACCCTCTATTACCTCTATATATATATATGCTCTTCTGAAGAGAGTTTTATAGTAGCCGCCAGAGAGAACAAAACAGAGTGCTACCAAATAGAGAAGAAGAGTAGAAGCTATGTGGGTCTTTTTAGACAAGGAATCTCCCTTTTTTTTAAATTTTACAGAGCAAATTAAAAGAGAGGTCATATGCATTAAGTTTATTTGTATGGTAATATTTGATTAAATACTAGTAAATTATAGAGATATTTTCTTGAAGTATTAGGTTTTGGTATATTTTGTGAAAGTCTCTGAAAATTAGTGTTTGTATCTCTATTTGATTATTAGTTGATTTTTCTCAATCTATCGTCATCAGTGGAGTAGACTTTTAACATCGAAAAGTTGAACGACTTAAATCATTGTGTATCATCTATTTTTCTCATTATTTCTTATTTTACCATTACCCATAATTATATATTTGTATATTAATTTCTACTAGTGCTAATTTATACTAAAGTTAATTATTCTTAAGTTCGGCCGATCGCAATTGCAAAAACCATCCCAAGACCCCTCCCAAAAAAAATTAAAAAAACAAAAAAAGTGGTCAAATAAAACATTATGAATATCAAGAAAAAAACAGATTTCGATCATAACGAAGAAAATGGAACCAAAATGCACGTAAAGAAACACTCGATGATGAAGAGAAATAGAGATAAAAATGAACCTTGAATCTAAGAGGAGCATTAGCCTCACGGTCATTGCAACAAATGGTACGGTGACCAGGTGCCTGGGGATGGACTTTACCGAGTCGAACCATCCGACTAGAGGAAGCACGAGACAAGCTCGAATTTAGGTCTCAACCCAATCTGGATTTCGACGACTTAACCCTATCCCATCCACCCATCTTCTCGAAAAACTCCTCTCCTCGATCCGAACCTCAAAATCTTCTACGTCGGCTCAGAAAATCAAATGTCCTCCGAATCGTTGGTAATAATAATGTGGTATTTTACTATCTTCTCCTTTTTAGCTCTAAACAACATTGATCATCAGGTTGTTGGAGATTGTCATAAAGCTCCTTAATTTAAGGAGCAAATTAAGGAGCAAAACATGGAGTACAACAAGGAGCAAAACATGGAACAATTCATGGAGCAAAACAAGGAGCTTAATTCAAGGAGCAATTTAAGGAACCATTAATTTAAGGAGTAATTCAAAGAGTGAATTTTCCTATAAATAGATGTGTAATTGTAATGAATTAATCATCCAAAAGTGTTCATTCCAATTGAGAGAAAAGCTTAGAGAGAAAAGCTTTTGTAAGAGAAAATTGAGAGTAATTTTCTTGGGTGTAATTGGGTTGTGAGTTGTGAGTGTTGTAAACATCTTGTGTAATTTCTCCCCTTTCAGTAAAAAGATCTACAGCAGGTCCGGAGACGTAAGCAAGATTGGCCGAACTCCGTTATCAAATTTTGTGTGTTATTTTTCTATTCTTGCTTTCTCATAAATATGGCTTATCGGGAATTTACGTAATTTCTCGACAAGCTGAGTATCGGAAAGCTATTGGTGGTGATTTACTGTCAATTTTACGAGGTTACTATTTACATGAATAGTGAATTACGTGAATAGTGAAATTTTGTTGTGATATTTGTTCGTTGACAATGTGATTCTGAGAAATAGTCGAGAAACGATCCGAGGAGGAAGTCGGATTTTAGTAGGAGCTGATGGCCGTAGATGAAGGAAGGGTGAAACTCGAGAAATTTGATGGCACGAGATTTTGGGTTTTGGAAAATGCGGATAGAGGATTATACGTATCAAAGAAATCTATATCAACCTCTCTCGGGGAAGAAACCAAAAGCTATGAAGGAAGAATATTGGAATCTTACAGGCAGGACAAGCCTCGAGTTATTCGATTGACGCTATCGTAATGTTGCCTTGGCATAGCAAAGGAAAAGACCACGGCGGTCTTATGGCGACTCTACTCAATATGTATGAGAGCGCTCGGCCTCGAAACAAAGTGCACTTGATGAGACGTTTGTTCGGTTTATGGATGAATGAAGGCGCGTCGGTAGCTCGACATCTCGATGAACTCAACACGATCACGGCGGTTGAGTTCGGTGGAAATTGAATTCGATGAAGAAGTATGAGCATTAATACTTTTATCTTAACAACGAAAGTTGGAATGCTCTTGTCGCGGTTTGTGAGAGCTCGTCGGGAAACGATAAGTTGAAATTTGACGATGTTCGTGATGCGGTTCTCGGTGAAGAGATCGAGCGTAGAGAGTCGGGTGAATCGTCAACTTCTTCGGTTTACATACGAGTCGAGAGGAAGAAATTCAACCAAAGGGAATGGACGTGGCGAGAATAGACTAAGAGGTAGATCGAAGACGAGAGGTCGAATCCGGGAATCCTAATAATTCTGGCTCGAAGACTATCGAGTGTTGGAATTGTGGAAGAACCCGGATACTACAAAAATCGGTGCAAGAGTGCAGAAGGAAAAACGAAGAGAAGGTAGAGGCGGATGTTACTTCCGTCTCGGGAGGAGACGATGCATTGATATGCTCTTTGGAGAGCAAAGAAGAATCTTGGGTGTTAGACTCGGAGCATCGTTCCAGTACTACTTCACAAAAAGAATTCTTCGAGAAATATGTCCCAGGAAACCTTGGAAAGGTATATCTTGGTGATGATCAACCATGTCTATTATTGGAAAAGGTGTAGTGAAGATTAAGTTGAATGGATCTGTTTGGGAGGCGAAGGATGTCGGGCGTATTCCCGATCTCGAGAAGGAACTTAATCTCGGTGGGGCGATTGGCCGGTGAAGGCTACCTTCGATCTTCCATGGTGATGATTGGAAGATTTCAAAGGGTGTAATGAGTTGCTCGAGGAAAGAAAAGTGGCACTCTTTACATGACGGAGAGGCACGTTGTTCGGTTACGATTGCGGCCAGCAATGAAACACCAAATCTGTGGCACCGAGGAGACTAGGCCATATGAGAGAGAAGGGGATGAAGATTATGCACTCAAGGGAAAACTTACAGTGGTCATAGGTACTGCGGATATAGACATGCGAAGTGCGTACTTGGAAAGCGAAAGAGTGTCGACTTTCGGACAAGTTGTAAAATCCCCGAAAGAAGGAAAGGCTAGAGCTTATTCAACTCGATGTTTGGGGACGACAACCGTCTCATCTATTGGTGGGAAACACTACTTCGTGACTTTCATCGATGATCACTCTCGGAAGGTATGGGTTTACTTTCTAAAGCATAAGTCTGAAATATTTGAGGCTTTCAGAAGATGGAAAGCTATGGTGGAAAATGAGATGGGTTTAAAGATAAAAAAGCTCATAACCGATAATGGTGGTGAATATGAAGACACCAGATTCAAAAATTTCTGCTATAAGCACGGGATCATAATGGAAAGAAGCATGCCGGGCACGCCTCGACACGATAGTGTAGGCGGCGTATGAACCAAACATTGTGAAAGAGCCGAAGCATTAGGTATACGATCGGAGTCCTAAGTAGTTACGGCGAAGCGACACGGCCGGCTTACTTGATCAACCCAGAGCCCATCTGTTCCATTGGAGCATAAATACCGGGAGGAGTTATGGAGCGGAAAAAGAGGTGAAAATATCACATCTAAAAGTTTTCGGTTGTGTAAGCGTTTGTGCATCGGCGATCAAGGCGGGGAATAGCTTGATCTCGAAATCCAAGAAATGCACGTTCATTGGCTATGGTGAGGATGAGTTTGGCTACCGCATTTGGGATGATGAAAAGAAGAAAGTTATCAAGTAGCGAGAGATGTGATTTTCAAAGAAATGGTGATGTATAAGGACATCGCGTAAAATAGACGCCCGATGACTCGGAAGCAGAATGAGTCGGTATTTGCGGATCTGAGATGATGTCCCCGGATACTTCCGCAGAACCAATTGTAACAAGTCCTCGGCCCGGAGAACTTGTTGGACAACGATTACACGGCATTCCGACACACCACAACCTCTTACTCCGGCTCTTGTATTGAGAAGGTCTTTTCGACTCGTGTGTCTAACATGAGATCATGAGCTATATGTTCTTGGTGGAGGAGGAGCACGAATGCTATGATGAAGCTTGTCGGACTCGAGATTCCAACAAATGGGAGCTTGTATGAAAGAAGAAATGAAATCTCTCATCTCGACAGACATGGGAACTAGTGAGTTACCTATGGGAAAGAAGGCAACTTCCTGACAAATGGGTGTCTGGGGTGAAAGAGGATCGCTGATGGTTCCCGAGAGATACAAAGCCCGCCTAGTTGTCAAAGAGGTTTCAACGGAAGGAAGGAGTTGACTACAACGACATTTTTGCTCGTGTTGTGAAGCTTAATACTATCGGTCGGCATTGAGTATTGTAACCATCGAAGATCTTCATCTTGAATAGTTGAATGTGAAAGTGCATTCCTTAATGGAGATTTAGATGAAGAGATATACATGTACCGACCGGAAGGTTTCTCGAGAAAGAGGGAAGAAGAACATGGTGTGCGGACTTAAGAAGAGTTTGTATGGCCTGAAATAAGCCCCGAGACAATGGTACGGAAAGTTTGGCCACGTACCTGAGGAAGGTTTCGAAGAAGTGCAATCTTGATCATTGTTGCTACTTGAAGATATAGGTCAGTTATATCATTTTACTACTTTATGTTGATGATATGTTAGTAGCGAGGTTCGGATATGGATGATATTAAAAGGTTAGGCGGCAATTGTCAAAGGAATTTGACATGAAAGACTTAGGTCCGAAAGAAGATTCTTGGAATGCAAATCCTGAGAAATAAGAAGAAAGGATCCTTTGCAATTATCTCGGTGAGTACATCAATCGTGTTTTGCAAAGATTCAACATGGGCGTGCTAAGCAGTTAGCACACCCTTGGTGATCATTTTCGTCTATCGAGGATCGGTCCCTCAGACGGAGGAAGAGAAGAGAATTCATGGCTAAGGTTCCTTATGCTCGGCCATTGGAAGTTTGATGTACGCAGTAGTGCATGCGAGACCGGACATTGGCCATGCGGTGGGAGTTGTTAGCGGTTATGTCAAATCCAGGGAAAACTCATTGGGAATCGGTCGAAGTGGATTTTGAGGTATGCGAGGCACCACGAGAAAAGTGCTTGTACTTTAGTAAAGGAGGATTAAAAGTACAAAGGGTACGTGAAGCCTTGAGACTTTGGAGGTGAAGTTGATTCACAGAAGAAGCCTTGGTTATATATTTATTGTTGGAGCTACAATGTTAGTTGGATGTCACAAATACGAGAAAATTGTCACTACATCCCTTCTGGAGGTGAGTATGTAGCGATGCTTGAAGCTAGTAAAGAGATGATATGGCTTCGAGGTTTTTAATTGGTGGGATTCGAAACAAGAGAAGAATGTTCTGCAACGTAGTGATAGTCGAAAGTGCAATACACTTAGCAAAGAATTCATCATTTTCATTCTAGAACAAAGCATATTATACTTCATTATCACTTCATTGGATCTACATTTGGAAGATGATGTGTTATCTGGAGAAGATTGAGGAAGCAAAAATCAGCCAGATATGTTAACAAGGTGGTGACTATTAACAAGCGAAGTTGTGCTCGACTTCGGTTAATTCCTAAGAGTAATAAAGACTAGAAAAGGCATTTGTTGTATTGATCGAGGTGTGAAGGCAGTTAAATCAGGTCTTAGTGGGAAGGCTTGGAGATTGTTATAAAGCTCCTTAATTTAAGGAGAAAATTAAGGAGCAAAACATGGAACAATTCATGGAGCAAAACAAGGAGCTTAATTCAAGGAGCAATTTAAGGAACCATTAATTTAAGGAGTAACTCAAGGAGTGAATTTTCCTATAAATAGATGTGTAATTGTAATGAATTAATCATCCAAAAGTGTTCATTCTAATTGAGAGAAAAGCTTAGAGAGAAAAGCTTTTGTAAGAGAAAATTGAGAGTAATTTTCTTGGGTGTAATTGGGTTGTGAGTTGTGAGTGTTGTAAACACCTTGTGTAATTTCTCCCATTTTAGTAAAAAGATCTGCAGCAGGTCCGGAGACGTAAGCAAGATTGGCCGAACTCCGTTATCAAATTTTGTGTGTTATTTTTCTATTCTTGCTTTTTCATAAATATAACTTATCGAAAATTTGCGTAATTTCTCAACACAGGTAAGCTTATGGTGCTTCGTATTGTACGAACGACAAAGACAAAAGAAACAGAGAGGAACTGTGCTCACCCAACACCTCTCCCCCTCCCGGATCCCTCCTGCGTTTGATTTTGGTTTCTTTTTTTTCAAGTCTTTTTTCCTTACCTTTGCTTTCTTGTGGTAAATTTTAACTAAACCTTCATCTTTCCTCTTCTACTTTGAGATTCGCCATTATCGTTTTATTTTCTTGTTTAAATTTTTTCATGAAACAGCGTGATTATTGGAGTGATATTTTTTTTCCCCTTTCTCTAGTTTTGTATGCTCGGAATTTGTATACCTTGCGCTGTGATTCTTCACGCGCGTGTGTACGTTAAATTATACAAAAATAAAACAATCAAGTATTCTTTGGGCTTTTCGCGCCTTTAATGCTCTATAAATTGTAGTGGGGCCCTGAAAATCAGGTAAAACCGTTGGAATAGAGTTCGCGGTTCCGTGATGTGACGCGCGAGTGGAGACCAGGTGTAATTAAACCGCAATCAGCTAATGGCAACTAGCAAGTTTTTCTTTTTTTTTCCTCCTCCTTCCTTCCCTGATATGAAACTTCAATTTCATAATTTATAGATTAATTATTATAAATATTATTTTCTTAAAAAAATAAGTTTTTTTATAATTATTAATATAAATATTTATAATATATTAAATTAGATATTTATAATCTCATTTGATTAAATTCTAACGCATTAGTTAAGTTTAGATACAAATAAACTTTATTTTTCGTTTACTTATTATGAATTATTTTTCAATGAAAATATTATTAGAAATCGAATATTAATGTTAAATTATAATTTAATAATAATTTTATTTATCAGATATAATAAATAATTCGTATAAAAATATTGTATTAATTTTTTTAAATTTTAATATTTTTCATTTAAAAAATTATATATCTATCCATCCAATTACAAACTTACTAACATTTAACATTTAGAGATGGATGTGATTAATTTCTAGTCAATTTTTATTTAAAATACTAATCGAAGTAACATATATCAATTTTTCAAATAAAAAATCAAAATTTATACATAAAATATTCATTGTAGAACATTTGATTAGCATAATTACATGTTTGATAAATTTGATTTGTGGTTGGAAACTACTTATTAAAAGTAAATTTAAATAATTTTACTTTATATAATAAATAAAATTTATTGTTTAATAAAAATTTAATTAAAAATTGTACATTAGTATTTAAATTATAGTTGTGTATCAATTTTTAAGTAGAAAAGAATTTAAAAAAAAGTAAATTGTTAAGAACAAAAAATAATTTATATTTTTTATTAATTATAGTAATATTTTAAAAAAAATGAACATAAGAAGAGAATAATATAAGTTTTCTACCTTCTTAAATGACATAAAAATTCATCTAAAATTAAATTATTATAAATATATATGATATATGTACTATAAATATATAAATTTAATAATAGATATATGTATTAGTAATATGTAAGTTGTTTTACTAATTTTAAAACCTTAACCTACCTAAAATATATTATTTTTTGTATTTTTAAAATCAAATGAACCTATTGGACCTATAAACATAAAACTTGATTCAATTTGACTAGATTTCGATCAAATATGTTGGTCTATCGATTATTATATCCATCCTTACTAATATTTATATTAGATATTCATGTTTAAATGGGTGCTCCATATCTATATCGATGAGTTTGCTCCAATTTAAATCATATTTATTTTTCTTTTTTGAATGAGATGCATTGGGAATGAGTAAATAGTATGAATATTACGAGTTTTTCATTTTCCTTTTACCACAATGGCTTTAAGAGTTATTTGTTGATCCTAAACCAATAGACATGATATTTATACGAATCAACATAAGAGAAAATAAGATTGAATAAAAGCCTTTTGTCCGAAAGACTATTCTTTATGGTTCTCCCATTCCTAATTCATTTGGCTAACCATAATCCCAATTCGTTTAACTCTCTTGCAATTATTTCTCTCATTAATTTCAACTATTCACTTACTTGTTTGATATCATCATTTTTTTACTCTTGTTGTTTGTGCAAATTTCTTATTGAAACCTTAATTGATGAAGACCTAATCGAATAAGAGAAAGGTTCTTATATCCTTGCTATTGCTACTCAAATAATCTCTTAGAAGTTTATCAATGTTGAAGCTCTTATTTATGTTCATAGGAAAATATAAACAAAGGTTGAAGGATTGGATATCAATGAGGTTATATTGCAACATCTTTGTGTTCTATTTTGAAAATGTTGATGAGTTAGAGATGTTGCTTAAGAAAAAACCTTGAAATTTTGACAACAACCTTATAGTTATTCAGAAGCTTAAATCAGGTGTGTCTCCATCTAACCTTCTATTTTATTCTACTTTGATTTGGATCCAAGTCCATCATTTACATATGAATTAGGGAGAATGAAAGTGATTGTGTGAAGGATGATAGGTTTTGTATGCCCAGTGATTGAGGTGGACAATTTTTTTTCTATTTAATGGTCCTTTAAGGTTAGTTAATGTATGCATTAAATTTGATATCTCTAAACCTTTTTGTTCTTGGTGCTTGGATCCCTTATAGAACTACGTATATATGTAGGTGGATTTTAAGATTGAGAGGCTACTAAATTTTTGTTACTATTATGGAAAGACAACTCATCAAAGTAGATTTTGTGAGGTTGTTGATGGTGTTTGTATTAACTTTGGAGGTAAGAATGCATGTTATATGGAATGGCTAAGATCATATATGATTATGAAGGTTCTAATTCAAGTGAAGGAAATGGGTTTAAGGAAGAAGAATGCTAAAGGATTTATATTTGATTTTAGTGATAATTGTGAAAAGAGAAAGGGGGAAGCAGAGTTGCTAGCCAAGGGAAAGAGAATGTTGTTGGATCATAATTCGATCCATAAACATTCAGGAAACTATATAAATGCAAATTTAAACACAGTGAAAGAAAAAATGGATTGAAAACATACCTCCTACCATTGATCAAATTTCACCACTTTAGGGGAATTCCAATGGGTTTTGGTTTGATGCTCTGATTGTTTCTCATACTTACTCTCTGTGTTTGATAATGCATGTCAATGATTATTAGTGAGTAGTGAGAGGATATGATGTCTTTATAAAGGCTCTCTCATCAAGAACCTCGTATGGTTTTGTAACCGACGTACAATTACGAAACTAAACTATTACCACCGTTGCACCATAAAAATGTTACATTCTCCCACATGATGCAAACGTTAAGCTAAATTCTCTTGAGTAACAAAATACATGAATCATGACAATAGGTCCTCTAAGATTGAGTATTATCTTCCATGTATTACAATGTATTTAGTTTCTCAAGTATTATACTTTATGTGATAATGAAACTTAATGAATAAATCCTATATTTATTCTTGATCCAATAAAATATATATTTTCTCAAATAAATTAAGGTGCATATGAATATGAGAAAATATCACAATATATAAGAGTTTCATTAATAAATTGTATATATATACATTTACAAAGTGGAACTAATTCTTATTTTCTCTACATGATCCTTAAGTTTCAGTTGTGGCATGTCTTTAGTCAAATGATCATCAATCATCAACTCAGTGCTAATGTGCTTAGTGACCACTTTCTTTTCCTTAACATGTTCTCTTATAGAGAAGTATTTAATGTCGATGTGCTTACTACAACTACCACTCTTGTTGTTCTTATCCATAAACACAACAGCTGAGTTGTCACAATACAATCTTAATGACCTAGAAATAGAGTCAACTACTCTAAGCCTAGAAATGAAACTCTTCAACCATACACCATGTGATATGGCCTTAAAACATGACACGAACTCGGCCTCCATAGTGGAAATAGCAGTCAAGGACTGCTTCGTACTCCTCCAAGACATGGCTTCACCAGTAAGTATGAAAATGTAACCAGATGTTGATTTTCGTGAATTAATATAGCCAGCAAAGTACGCGTTAGAGTAGCCAATTACTTCCAGATCGTTGGTTCATCTATACATGAGCATATAGTCCTTGGTTCCTTGCAAGTACCTCATCACTTTCTTTGCAACTTTCCAGTGGTCAACACTTGGGTTACTCTGATATCTCCCTAGCATCCCAACAACAAATGTAATGTCAGGTCTGGTGCAGACCTGAGCATACATCAAGATTCCAATAGCTGAAGTATATGGAATGGTTTTCATATGCTCTCTTTCAAAATCATTCTTTGGGCAATGATCCAAATTGAATTTATCGCCCTTCACAATGGGAGCAACACTTGGTGAACAATATTTCATCTGAAATCTCTCTAAAACTTTATTGATATAGGTTTCTTGAGATAAACTCAAGATACCTCGAAGTCTATCTCTATGAATCTTAATGCCAATGACATAAGATGCCTCACTGATAACTGTATTTTATATAGTTATTTTTATCGATTTTATTAATGATAATTGCTATGTTCTTTACATCTTTGTTTAATTTTAGTTAAATAAATTAATATTTACCTTTCATGTGTTAAGAAATACATTTTTAATAAAATTAAATAATTTGTATCGAAAATGTACTTAATTTCATATTTATGTCCACAAATATAATTTCAAATAATATATTTCTTAATTACAATTTCTAAAAATAGAAAATATAATTTAAATTGAATTTGGGCTTAATTATAATTATTAAAAGTTTAAAAATTTAATTTAAAATTAGCAAAGGGCTTAACTATAATTTAAGAAAGTTCAAAATGTAATTTGAAATATATTTGTGGGTCAAAATACAATTAAGGAAAGTTTTAAATTCTACGCAGGTGAGAAAAAGCCATGCGCCTGTCTGTAGCCTTGTCACGGGACCGTACGATCGGAAAATAAAGCGGCCAGATCCGCGCGTTACAAGCGTACCCGGAGCCAGCCGAGAGTGGTTGCGAATTCCTCTTCACGTGGCTCGGTGCCGAGTGGGGCCCTTTGCCGCGCGAGCCGGCGTGCGGTGTGGGACCCACCCATTCACGCCAGTGCGGGCCTGTCTCTCGCTTCGTGCACTGCTTTCCGTGCGATCGATCCACGTGCACCCGGTTATTCTACGAACCATAATGCGCCACGTGTCACACTTTATATTAAAGCAAATCGTGTTCGGAGCACGTGGTAAATTACAATGAACGCGAAAGCACGGGGATCAAGTCCTTGTTCCGGTAGGTTGCCTCACGTTTCGCGCGCCCACGATTACGTGCGACAAGTTGGTGCACCCGTTTCCTTCCAACGAATGAGATGGCCGCCACATGTCCCACTAGTTGTCTCCGCGAATCATAACGCGACACGTGGCAGCGTGGAAGAAAAAAAAACAGAAACACGCAGGATCTCCACTCACTTTTTCGATTCCATTTTCGATACAATTTTTGTCCCCCACGCGCGTAATTTATTATTTTCGCCACACTTTCCTGTCCCCCCGCGTGGATTAAATTTTAATATTTTTTTGATGTATTTTTTTAGCTATAAATAAGTGATATTATGATAGAGTTAAAAAGTTTTTTTCGAGTTTAGTTTTGGGAGATTATTTTGTGTTGTTCGGTTTTGGACTGCAGAACACGCAGAAGCCATTTTTTGGCTTTCGTTGTGTTCTACGTGTGCCAAATATTTTCGCTACATGATGTTTTAATTTCCTTTCTTCTTCTTTTAATTTTTCTAAATGTGTTGTAATTTTTATTTTAATTTAATGAAGTAATTTAATTTTTCTAGGGTTACATTTGATCTAAATTTATGAAGCTTTGATTTTAACTATTTTTGAAAGATTTATAAGACGTTCGATTTGTTCATTCTATTCTGTGCTTAATGCTTTTTGATTATTTACGAATCTTATCAAAATCAGTGGCGCACGTAAATAAACTTGGAAGAGGCATTTGTGTGTGTATTGCTCATAAATAGAATGACATGTATGATGAAGGATAGGAATATACCCTAATTGTATGTGTGACCTTTTGAAAACTTAGAATGTAATGAATCTTGGTGAATTTAATTCTCATAGAGATATAGTGAATTAATTTAACGAGGTGTGTTTACACGGAGCTCGGAAGAGATGTATGAATAAATTTAGAAGTTTTCGGTTGATAAATTAAATGTACTAAAAAATATAAATCAAAAGAAAATAACACGATTTGAGTGGATTAGTTTAGTGAAAAATTGCAATACTAGATTTCTTTTATTTTATTTTTAAACAATTTTCTTAACTTTTACAATCAACGATTATTTTGGATAAAATTAGAGAGATACAATTTTAGTAATCAACAAACTGTAGTAACAAATCTCCGTGGAAACGATCTTTACTTACAAATCTTTATTACTTGTGACCGTGTATGCTTGCACGATTTCTGTGTGTTGCAAAACACACAACACTCACTCATATCCTTCATATCAAAATTTTTAGAGATGAGTTGTTTTACCTCGTGTAGCAAACCCTTATCATTGGTTGTAAGCAAAATATCATCCATATATAGCACTAAAAAAAAGCTTACTCCCACTAACCTTTTGGTATATACATTGATCCATGACGTTCTCTTCAAAACCAAATGAAGTAATGATGTTATGGAATTTCAAATACCATTGACGGGAAGTTTGTTTCAATCCATATATAGATTTATTAAGCTTACAAACCAAATGTTCACCATCACTAGAGAATAATCCTTCAGGTTGTTTCATATAAAATTTTTCCTCTAGGTTACCATTAAGGAAGGTTGTTTTCACATCCATTTGTTGCAAGTCCAAATCAAAATGGGCAACCAATTCCATGATCACATGAAGTGAATCTTTCTTAGATACACGAGAGAATGTCTATGTGTAGTCGATTCACTCCCTTTGAGTGAATCCTTTAGCAATGAGTCTTGCCTTATGTCTCTCAATGTTGCCTTGTGAGTCTTTCTTTGTCTTAAAGACCCATTTACATCCAATGGTTTTCACACCACCAGGAAATTTGACGAGATCCTAGACTCGTTTAGACTCCATAGAATCCATCTCTTATTTCATGGAATTGTACCATAAGTTCGAATTAGAACTCATAGCATGTGAAAACGATTTAGGATCATCCACAATTCCAATGTTACAATTAGATTCTTGTAGATACACAACATAATCACTAGGAATTTTCAACATTTTAGTTCTAGTAGATCTTCTTAATGTCGCACCACCATCTTCTTGAGAAATATGAGGTTCAACTTGTTGTTCATAAGTTTCAGTTATCTCCTGAACGACATAATCTATTGGAATATTCTCGACATCTTGTGGAATTTTGGTGATTGGTTGTTCAACACTAGCTTGTACTTGAGAGGTGTTCTGAACAACATTCAATATATCTCCTGAAGTAGAAGGTTGAGACTCTAAGTAATTAATATTAGAAACTATGTTCCTGATTTGATCGCTCACACTAATTAGGTCATATTCAAGAAACTTTGCATTTCTTGATTCCATAAACCTAGTGCTATGTGATGGACAGTAAAACCTATATCCCTTAGACCTTTCGACATATCTAACGAACCACCCACTTATGGTTCTTGGATCTAGCTTCTTTTCTTGTGGATTATAGACTCTTACTTCAAACGGACAACCCTAAACGCACATATGTCGCAAACTTGGTTTCCAACCTTTCCATAATCCAAATGGCATCTTTGAGACAGCCTTTGTTGGAACTTGATTTAATATATACATAGCCGTCTTTAAAGCTTCAATCCACAAGGATTTAGAAAGATTGAAGTTGCTAAGCATACTCCACACCATATCTAATAATGCTCTGTTTCTCCTTTCTATTACACCATTCTGGTCTGGTGAACCATGCATAGTGTATTGGGCAACTATCTCATGTTCTTGAAGAAACTTAGCAAACAGACCAGGCGCTTATCCATTCTCAGTGTATCTACCATAATATTCACCACTTCTATCTAATCTCACGACCTTTATTTTCTTTTCACATTGTTTCTCTACTTTAATCTTAAAGCTCTTGAAGACATCTAATGCTTCGTTCTTATTATAAAGTATGTAAAGATAAAAAATATCGAGAAAAATCATCAATAAAGGTGATAAAATATTTCTGACCTTGAATGTCCATGTCTAGATAACATATATCCATATTATGATTTCAAATATGCTTGAACTCATATTAACACATTTCTTTGACTTGTTAGTTTGCTTTCCCTTAATGCAGTCCATACATGTCTCAAAATCAGTAAAATATAGAGTACTAAGTACCACATCTTTCACTAATCTTTTAACTCTTTCTATGGAGATATGTCCTAATCTCCTATGCTATAATGTAGAAGAGTTTTTTTGTCAATAATACACCTTTTAGTGCCAGTTTGAACATGCATAGCATTATGAGTGGCATTATTTTGTAAATTAATGCAGTAAAGACCATTAGACAAAATATCATTCCTAACACAATTAGATTTATTAAATAAACTAAAAGATGTTTCTAAAAAGTGAAAGGAATAACCAAAAGTATAAGTCTTGAAATTGAAATCAAGTTTCTAGAGAAACTTATAACATAAAAGGTCTTTTCTAATTCTAAAATAAACCAACTACTTAAAATCAAACTGCATGTTCCTATAGCCTCCACATGTGAGCCCATCTTGTTACTGGATAAGATGTATTGCTCACTTCCCAGTGGCTTCCTTAGATTTTGCATACCTTGTAAGGAGTTTGCAACATGAATTGTAGATCTAGAATCAATCCACCAGGTGTTAATATTAACATTAACCATATTAGATTCATAACAAACAAACGATGTTAGATTACCTTTATTCTCAAGTCATTTATGAAGTTTGATACATTCCTTCTTCATGTGTCTATTCTTTTTACAGAAGAAACACTTGACTTCTTTCTTAATATCATCTTGAGGTGGAATTATCCCTTTTCCTTTCTGTTTGTATTAAGATTTGCCTTTTCTATACGTTATAGCCAACATTACACTTTCACCAAATTCCATAACAAGCCTCCCTTCCTCTTGAACACATGGTTATTAGTTCATTGATTGGCCATTTATCCTTATGTGTATTGTACGAGATTTTGAATGGCTCATATTGATGTGGGAGAGTGTTAAGGATATAGTGCACCAGGAAGGATTCTGACATCTCGACCTCAAGATTTTTAAGTTTAGCCGCAATGTCCCTCATTTGTATAATGTGCTCGCGCACACCTTTCACACTGGTGAGTCTTAAGGAAGAGAACTCTATAATAAGGGTGCTTGCTAAAGCCTTATCTGAAGTGACAAACTGATCATCAATGGCATTTAGCAAGTCTTGAACATTGTTATGCTAATCAACATAATCCAAATACCAGCAGAGATCTTAGTCTTAATGAACATCATGCTAAGGCAATTAGATTGCTCCCATTGTTCATAAAGTATGATATTCTCTAGAGTGTTGATTTCAGTAATTTTAGGTGGTTCATTTTTCCTAATAGCATAGTCAATATTCATCCACACTAGATGAATGAGAATTCTTTCCTTCCATATTTTATAATTATCCCCTTTCAGATTAGGAATGTCACAACAAATATCAGAGAAATTAACATGAAGTTGCAATTAAAGATTATATGCTTATTAAAATTTGAGACCTAAATTATAACAATTCTTTACCAATGTAAATCATGAAAAATATTAATCTAGTGACATAAAACTTGTTTGTGGACTAAAATTTTAATTCAATTAGATGCATCTTAATTTTACGATAAAACTATCAAATTATGTTTTTTTCCTTAATCCCTGTGGATAAATTAGAAAATATAATTTGATATTTTATCATAATTAATCACACAAAAATATAATAAAAATTTCTATGGGATAAGATTTATTATATCATATATGATTAATTACAATTAATATTTATTTTATAAATGTGATCCTAAATAAACCTTATTATAATTTTAATTAATTAAAGATGTTGTGGTTACTCCCTAATTAATTAAACTATATGAATCACTTAAATATTAGTTAAATCCTTAGGCTTAATTATTGCATAAAATCATAAAAAATATTAATTTAATTTCAAATGTACAAATATTATCTATCTTAAGATTACATGTATGACTATAAACTATATAAACAAAAATAAATAATATAAGCACTAATTAAATCCATAAAGATTCATTAACAATTAATTTCGTAATGCATAAATTATTTAACCAAACTGCATATGTATAATTAATTACATAATTTTTACATACAAATATCAAAACAAATAATTTAAGCATAATGTGTTTAAATAAATTTTAATGTGATTAAAAATTATTTAATTAAATGTCATATGTATATAAATATTCTATACATGACAAACCTAAGTTAAATAATTAATCACATTAAAATTATATTCAAAATTTGTTTTTTAATAAAAAATTAAATTCTGAATGTATATAAAAATAAGCCTTGTACATAACTAAACAAAAGATGTGTCCTGATCCAGTGGACAACCCTATTTATGTCCAATAGCGAAATTTGGATTTGATTCCCAACTTCAACATTTTTTAAAAATTAAATTCCTAATGTATATAAAAGTAAGTCTGAGACAAAATAAAACATTAGATTTGTTGCAGTCCAGTGGTTTGGGCGTTTATGTCTCACGTAGGTTGTCTTTAACCTTCATTCGGGTCAACCCGACTCGATTTTGACCATAATGGATACCCAGTCGTATCTCATTATTTTAAAGATAAAAACTGGCGTTCTTTTTATCAAAATTCTTAGAATTTAATTTTCAAGTGATTTATGGTCTTATTTTGAATAAAAAACGTCAATTTAAATAAAAAGTCAATTAATACATTCCAATAAACGCAAACGGTAAATTAGATTTATTTTCTTCATGGTTTTTCAAGTTTCAATTCACATGATCATTATAATATCAACACTGAAATAATTTATAATTTTCATATACATAAAAAACAAGCAAAATAAAAAACTCAAATTCTCAGTTCCTCATGAAATAGAGCAAAATATGGGTGTTTTTAAAAATGGCTCTAATACAAAATGTTGGATCATAATTCAATCTAAAAACGTTCAGGAAACTATATGAATGCAAATTTAAACACAACAGAAACAAAAATAGATTAAAAACATACCTCCTGTAATTGATCAAATTTCACCACTTCACGAGATTTCCAATAGGTTTTGGTTTGATGCTCTGATTGTTTTTTACACTTACTTTCTATGTTTGATGATGTATATCAATGATTATTAGTGAGTAGTGAGAAGACCTGATGTTTTTATAAAGGTTCTCTTATCAAGAACCTCGTATGGTTACGAAATCGAATCGTTACCACCATTACTGATTTTAGGAAGGGGAAGAGTTATGGTAGTTCAGGAGCTGTTAATGTTAGGAAAAGGATGGGAAAAAGTATGAATGATGTGATTTATTCGAAGAGTATACAAGTGGAGCCAACTATACCATTGCAGGAGGTGCTTTTGGTTAGTGAAGAAGGTATTGATTGAGATGGTGGGATGAAAGACATAATTATAGATTTGACCATCTAGGTGTGGAAGCTTGAGCTCGTTCTCCTCTATAATGACCTAATGGTTTTGGCAAGATGTTGATATGATGGTTTTGTTCGGCTCTTGTTGGACTGTTTTGCTCGGTTTAGGTTGTGTTGCTTTTTCTTTCTAAATTCTTTGAGCTTCAAAGTTGCTCTAATTGGCTGCGTTAGTGTGTGTTGGTGTAGAACTCTGTTTTTAAGAAATTTTTGTTTCACTTTAGCAGTTTGAACTAGATATCTCGTTAAGCAGCTTTTGTGTAAGGTTTTTTAGAGCTGTTGTGGTAGTTGTCAGCTAACCTTGTGTTTTTGTGAAATTTTATTTCATATTACTGCTTCTTTTTACTGTTTAATTTTCTTATTTATTACTAATTGTTTCAATTCTAACTTACTAAATATATCCATATTATTTATTGTTTTGATATATTTTATAATTTAATTATAGCTATAATTAGTACTTTATTCGCCTTGTATTACTTAGTTATTCATCTTATTTTGGTGCTGTTTAAAGTTTCAATTATTTTAAACTGATGCATATTATCTTTGCTCATTACAATTTTGTTAATACTACTCTATTGTTTTTTTCGGCAGTATTTGTATTTTTTTAAATTTACTTTTTTTTTTGGTAATATTTTTAAATTTACTTTTATTATTATTAATGTTAATGTCTATTTATTGTTATTTTATTGCTAAACGTTAATTACTATTTCTTTTCCCTAGACGTTTGAAACCTGTTTTATACTTTCAGTTCCAAAATTACTTTTTATTGTTTAATAACTTAAATTTTCATTTTAATTTTTCCTTTTAGCTTTTTATGTATGAACTTTTAATTCATTTGTGTTTTGATTACTGTTACTTTATAAGGTTTTTAGTCATTTTTTTTCTAGATTTTATTTTATTATGAAATTTTTTCAGATTTAAGAAGATTTTTTTTTATTTCTTGTTTCAAACTATTTCTGACTCTGAATATTAACATGTTCTTGCGGAAACAATTTTTCTACTGTTTTAAATTATTTTATTTTGTACCAATATGTGGTACAAATTGCTTACATAAACCAAAAAATTTAGTGGTTCAAGACTTGGATCAACAAGTAATTTGATTATATTATTCATATTACAAATTGCTTACATAAACCAAAAAAATATGTTAATTACTGAAATATCTGATTCAGAATATGATGACTCACGTTAAGGGTATTACTCCTCAAAAGATGAATAATTTGTATAATATTTTAAATCAAAATAATACCTATATCGAAGTAGGAATAAAATTTAAAGGTTGTGTCAACTATCATCTATATGCATATACAGACACATGAGCTAGTATATGTGTAGTAAGTAAATATGTATTTTCAAAAGAAAATTAGAAAAAAGCATCAAAAGATTTAATTATAAAAATTGCTAATAATACTACAAAAAAATTTAATAAAGTATTAAAAGATATAGATATAATGATAGGAAGAGAAAAGTTTCACATTTCTACCATATATGAACAGGAAATAGGAGTTGATTTATTAATAGGAAATAATTTTCTAAACCTATATCAATCATTCACACAATATTTAGATCAAATAAGTCTAACAATACTAGATAGTGATATCATTTATGTATCAAAAATATGAAAATTCTTAACTGTATCAAACTCAACTTTTATGCAACAACATAAAGAGCGAAAACGTGGTGAAATAAAACAACAAAAACCTTATTTAAAATCTATTTCATTATATGTAGGAGAGAAACAAAACTTTTTTCTCAATAAAATACACGAAAACAAAGCCCTAACAAGCATCAGAAAACTATTAAAATAGTCAATTCAGAAAATCATATAAATCTAAAAATAAATAAATCTAAGACAATATGTAACATAAAATTAAGAGACATTAACAAGGTCATAAGAGTAAAACCAATGATTTATACTCCATAAGACATGATTGAATTTGAAAAACAAATTCAAGAACTTTTGGAATTAAAAAGTCATAATAACAAATAATTCACCCCATTCTAGTCCAGCATTCTTAGTTGAAGAAGAAACTGAGAAATGAAAAGGAAAAAAGGGAGTGGTAATAATTGAATAAAAAAATCATTGATGATGGATACTTCATTCTAAAGAAAGAAGAATTATTATCATTAATAAAAGGAAATAAATATTTCTCAATGTTTGATTACAAAAACGGATTTTAGAAAATAAGAAAGGATGAAAAATCTTAAAAATTAACAAAATTTAGTTGCTCTCAAAGAAAATTACAATAGACTGTTGTACTATTTGGACTAAAATAAGCTATATGCATCTTTCAAAAATATATGGATAACATCTTCAAAAAATTGCAAAATATATGTTGTGTTTATATAGATGATATTCTGGTTTTCAGTAATGAACTAAATAAATATTATTTGGATATTATTAATATTCTACAAAAATGTAGAAAAAAAGGTATTGTACTCTCCGAAAAGAAAACAATATTTGCTCAGCAAAAAATTAAATATTTAGGGTTAGAAATTGAAGATGGAAAATATAATCTACAACCCCGTATACTAAATAACATTCAAGGTTTTCCTAGTGAATTAAAAGACAAAAAAACAATTACAAAGATTTTTAGGATATTTAATATATACATAAGCATAGAAACTTACAGAAATACAAAAACATTTACAAGAAAAATTGAAAAAATATCATATTTGAAAATGGACAGAAGAATATACTCTGTATATGGACAAAGTAAAAACAAAGGTAAAAAACTTTCCAACTTTATACCATCCAAGGCTTGATGATAAAATGATAACTAAAATATATGTTTCTCAAGAATATTGGAGAGCAGTTCTGAAAGCAAAAGTAGATGACAAAGATGAATATCTTTATAGATATACATCAGGATCTTTCCAATGTCTAGAATTAAATTACCACAGTAATGAAAAAAAAAATTTAGTTGTTAAAAAAGCAATTAAGAAATTTGCAATATATGTTATAAGCCTTAGATTCATTGTTAGAACAAATAACAAGAATTTTGATTATTTCTTAAGAACTAATATTGTAGATGATTACAAACAAGGAAGATTAGTCAGACCGAAACAATGGTTCAACCATTATAATTTTGATGTTGAACATCTTTCAGGACATAAGAATAGCTTAGCAGATGCTCTTATTAGAGAATTATCATCTCTAGCTATTTTTATGCTTTCAAGAATGGAACATCTTGACATCAAGATAAAGATAAAGGAAAAGGAGATAAAAATTCTACAAGAATAACTCGAGCTGTTATACTTCAAGAAATCTCTTATGGAGACAGGAAATAAATAGAAAGAACTTAATTATTCAAAACAACCTCTTGAGCCCAAAATCTTAAAAGAGGAATCTTCATTAAAACTCCAAACTAAAAAGGTGAAACTTCTAAATAAAAAATTCAAAATAAAAAGGAAGAACCTAATAGTTCAAAAGAAAGAAAAATTTCTGAAATAAAAAAGTTCAACTCGGTACATGAGGCAAAAAGAAAAACAAAAAAGGTTGATGTGGTGTATAATGGCCCAAAACCAGAAATTTATAACAACTGGCCAAAAGCTAGTAAATTTATTCTAGGAATTAGTGGAATAACTCAGAGCCTCAACAATAGAATAAAAGTTGAAGGCAGCTATACCAATTACAAAACACCAAAACTAATAACTCAAGAGGAGATAGTAAGAAATTATTCTACAGTATTACAAAAACAACCAACAACCCCAAGCAGATTGACAAATCTAGGGAAAATAGAAAGGCTTTCAATGCTATTTAGGGAAGCATCTCTCCTAGAGACATCAAAGATAGTACAACATTCAGTTCTATTCATGAAGACATCCCCTAGAAATTCTCCAATCATTGAAGATGATAATGACCAATATAGGAACCTCAACAAACCACAATAGTTGAGTCTCTATAACTTGGCCAAAAAATCTACCTAGGAACATATTGAAGATATGAAGTTCTATGCCACAGACAAGGAATTTCCTACATGAAGTAAATTCAATATCTTGAAAGGAGTTGATTCAATATTTGTTTATAAAACTTTCCAACCAAGACTAATAGAAAATATATATGTGAAATAATTATTTCACAGAAAATTTTAAAAGAGAAATCAAGAACTTTAGAAAGAATATTAAAGCAGGAGATAAGCTTATTTATCCTAGATTTTTCAGTTCACTAATGGATTGAAATGAGGAAGGATGTAGCAGTCCCTACCATTTCATCAAGATAGGGATTTCTAATACAAACAAAGAAGTTTCTAAATCAAGGGCATTTCTAGAAAAGGAATTCAACACAGAAGAACTATGTGTACTAAGAGGTCAAATGTTAGGCCAAATTTACTATGAACTTAAGAAGATTGACAATTCTATTGAGATAAAAGTAAATTATTCAACTAGTAAAGTTATCATCATTTTCCACAGTAACATGGCTCTTTCAGAAGAAGATGGTGAAAAAAATTTCAAATATGAAGCCAATTTTAACAACACAAACCTAGAAATTGGTAAAGAAATAAAGAAAGTATTCTACTTCTATGCCAAAAAAGCTACCAAAAATCACAAATGCATTCTCTGCATCATCATCAACGTCATCAAAAGGAATTTCAGTAGAAAATGACAAAGAAGAATAAAGAAAGAAACTATCAGTAGAAGACAACAAAGGA
The DNA here is from genome assembly GCA_033030585.1 of Hippophae rhamnoides. Classification (NCBI taxonomy): domain Eukaryota; kingdom Viridiplantae; phylum Streptophyta; class Magnoliopsida; order Rosales; family Elaeagnaceae; genus Hippophae; species Hippophae rhamnoides. Next base: position 19,677,503 of record CM065438.1, on the reverse strand, counting down.
AATAAAGATGTAGACCCTACATTTTAGTCGGTATATGTGCCAAGAAAAAAAATAGTGGCTATCATTGAATGTAAAAAGCAGATAAATTATTAAAGCAAAGAGCAAATAGGAATTTTATTCTTGTAAACAGGGATTTCTTATGCTATAAAAGGAACCCTTATTCTTATTTCAACACACAGAAAACCAGAGCACTCTACTCTAAAAAACACATAAACTCTAGCATAAAAATCCTCTCACTCTATAAATCCCAAGACCAGTAATATTATATCCAGTAATTATGAACGGCTAGGAATCCCTTCAAGATTCTTAGTTGGCTTTAAGTTATAATAATTATTATATATGAATAAAATGAAGTTCAATTACTCTTCTCTAGTAAGTCAAATATTGGACACCATCTATGTACGATTGTAGAAGATTCACCATTGCTAAGAGGGTGTCGAGGTTTGAGCAAGATGAGGCATAACCGGTGTAACAAAATGAGGTGAATAGAAGGGAAGACCATGGTGAACCCATTACATTCAGGTATAATAATTATAAATTTAAGTCAAATAAGAATTTTGAATATTTATATATTTGCTTACATCAAGTTATAATACTAATAAATAGAAAAATGGAAAATATTTTTAGGAATAAACAACTAATTCTAAAAGAAATGAGATATAAAAATCTAATTCTATTAGAACAATTTTATAAAGGCTATCTCTTAGCTTTAAAATGAATATTTTAAATATGAGAATTATGAAACTTGTCTTGAAAATTTTAAAAAGGTTTAACACCTTATTAAATATCTATGCAGATTATATTAAAGCTATCACAAGTATAATAGATCATCATGTTTCAGGGACATTAAGAAACTATTTTAGTCAAAAATATGTAAGGATAGAAGAAGAAGAATTCAATAACTTAATGTATGAATACTACTTCTTTGAAGATTATAAGTACACTATATATATATATAAGAAAAACCTATTTGTATACTACGAATATAAAAAATAATATGCATTCAACACATATGACTTATCAAGATAATAATTTAGCTAATACATTAAGGTCATATTGATTGAAATTTTGCCACACAATCTCTAGCGATAAAAAAAAACACTCAAAAATTGGTATAAGAGCCAATGAATAAGAATAAGAATAGTAATGGATGAAAAAATTAACACCATTAGGTTTTAAGGACACTAATGGTATTAACCATAAAGTCTAGAAATATTATATATATTTTTATAAACCTCGAGAGCATAAGTGAAGATATGTTAAACCTGAGAGATATTTGAAATATTATTCCCGTTTGAGCTTTTAATGTCTTTAATAATGTTGGATGACTAACTATGACTAAAGGGTCTCTATCCTAATATATATTAAGAAAGGAAGATAGATAAATAGATAGATAAAAAATATAGGTAATTGATAAACATAAAAAGAAATATAACAAAAGTTTTATCAATCTTTTACACTCATTTTAGAGTTATATTACTTTTAATACAATTTAGACACTTCAAAATTTGTAGGGTAATAAACTATAATATAAGTTTATTATTATTTAATCATTATATCATGTGAGATAATTTTTTAAAATTCTTAGACACCTAGGATAAACAAAAATTTTATCTTAAGAACACAGTGTGATACAAGGCTTCGATCATCCATTTATTCTATTTATGTTTTATATTATTTAAATTTTATATTTATAATTTATATATGTATTTATGGTTACGTGATTCCAATCTAATTTCATATAATATTTATTCTTATTTTATCATATTAATTTTCCTACATTTTTTTATTTATATATTAAAATAAAAATTATGAGAAATGTGCTGAATAAGAAAAATAGTTTGGAAAGTAAGTCATTTCCTATTTGGATATTGTTGGGAGTTTGTTAAAAAATTCATAATTTCATTAAAACATCTGTAGTTTTTGTAAATTTTTACAAAGTTTATATAGAAAACAATAATATTTTCAATCTTTTTATAAAGTCGAAGTATAATCGTTTTATTCAACGCAAAAATTTCTTACTATGAAACGTTATTGGTCCCTACTCAAATCATTACAAGTATATAATGCGGAAGGAGATGTAAAATCAATAAATTTCTTCTAATGTCACAAAAATCTTATAATTTAATTCATCTAAGTCGCAAACTTACAAAAGCTATAGATTCAACCTCACCTTTTTAAAATGTTATACTTGGGTCTTCTTTTTAGATGACAAAATGTAATTAGTTTGCTAATTCACTTACCAAAAGTTATCCATCAGTCCTAAATTTTTAGTAACCTTATATACGTTTCCTTAAACTTTAAAAGCACATAAATTATTTCTCAAATTTCATAAATTTTAAATTTATATAATTTATTCTTAAATTTTTAAATTTTTATTAATAGTTCATAACTTGACTTCTAAAATAAGTATTTAGTATTCAAAATTTTGAAAATTACTTATGAAATTTAAATATAAAATAATTTATCACAACTTGATTCATCACATATTACAATAGTTATCTATGTTATTAAATAATTTTATAATTATTTCAATATTTTATATTCTTAACTTAATATTCAATCTAATAATAGGCAACTTGATATATATAGGAATATTTCTTTATTCGTAAAACTCCTTGTGACCATGATTTACTAGATCTTAAAAGATGGATAAAATATATAGTATAAAAATAGCAAAATAAATTTAAAAGTGACATAAGAAAGAGAAAAAAAAACCCTGAATAGCAAAAACAATACAATGTGGTACGACATTTAAAAAAAATGGCAAAATAAAATAGCTAAACATATTTATGCTTGTTAAGGTGATGATAATTAAGTATAAACATACTTAACTTTATCATAATCTTTAATTTTTTATTAATAATTTACCTCCTTAACTTTTTACAATTTACAAAATAATAATATTAAAAATAAACTTGTATTAATTAAATGATATTTGATGTGATTTAAACATGTGATTTAAAATGAAAAAGGATTAAATCTTACTGTTAAATTATTAGGAAAATTACATTAAAATTACCTTAATTTCTCACATAAATCAATGTATTAATTTTATTTTATTTTTCAAAATTTTCCTTTTATTTTCTTGAAAGGTTAAATTTGATAAGAATTTTTAGTTAAACAAATACTTATATCCTAGATTATAATATTAAAAATTAAATTACAAAAACATATTTCATAACTAAAAGTGCTACAAACGAATTAATAATAAAAGTGTATAAATGGAAAGTAAATTTACTAATATGTACAAAATGCATAGTTTAAATGAACTAATGTTACCTTGAAATTTAATTTAGGAAAAAAAGAAAAAAGAAAAAATTACTACCAAGTTGGATGACTGGGTTGAGTATACGGCATCTTTGATGTTCAAGAATGAACTAAAGTCCAACTTAGGAGCTACGTTGGGCTCAAAACAAATGGCTCAAAATTGGATAAGCAAATAGGCCATTCACCAATGGCTGGAACTACGACGTTATCGGTTTCACTGTTGGCCAATGCCACCACTCAGCTCTTCCACTCTTCACCCTTAAACCACCCAATTGCCCATTACTCAGTTCTTCTCCATCATCATGCCCATCGCACTCGCCATAACATCAACATTTGCCGTCTTAGCCGGGTTTTTCAATCTCTCCATCTCTTTATCTTTTTTTTAATTCCCTCTCTTTCAATGTTTTCATTTTGGGTTAACTTTTTATCAGCCGAACAAATCAAATAACGAAGAGAGATGGGAAGTTGATGAAGCTTTCCCTTTTGATGGTGATGATTTGGTAGAGGATGATGAGACTGATGAAGAAGATGAAACAGAAAGCAGTATTGATTTGTTAGTGAGGTTTCTTCAAAGCATTTACACGAACATCTCAAAGCGTGCCAAGAAGGCCTCTCGTTCTGTTTTGCCCGCTGCAATTTCGACCCAGCTGGTATTTCTTTATTGGATTTTTTTAATTTTATTTCCAATTTTGATTTTGGTACTAGAGGACTTTTGTCTTCTTAGGTTTTATCAGTTTTCATCTTGTATTTAATTCTGCAATTTTGTCAATTAATAGCAAACAGTAAATAGTCATATAGTCATATCTTCGTCTTTGCTTTGTCAAGATGTAAAATTACATTGCACTTATGAAAATGCTATAATCTTTTTTTGTTAGTATGGAGATGAGAGAAAGTGATGTATATGCAAACACTTTATAGTGTTTGGGTATGTATATAGGAAATTTAGTGATATTACTTTCTGTCGTATGTATATTTACTTATATAAAAATTGTAGCTTAACTCCTTTTAAATAAAATATATTTTAGATTCGTACTTATTAACTGGAGTATCACGAATCTAGTACCTCTATAAAAAATACAGAAATTCATTTCCAAAAAATTATTTCAATCATGCGTTTAACATGCACCATGTGTCGTTGGTGCATTTGACACGCGATTGACATGTTTTTCAAAAATAGACTCTTGTAATCCTTTTTTAAAATGTAGTGAATTTATACCACTTTAATTAATAAGTACGTATCTAAAGTAAATTTTTGTTAAAAATACTGAATTTGGACTACCCTTCGTCCTTTACTTAAACCACAACAAGCTGGTAACATGTTATTTTGAGCCTTAAATCCTTTTCAGCTTCTTGATAATAGAAGCTTAAGACTGGGTTCAATATATGTGTGAAAATGTTAAGGGCGTTATAAGAGCAATACTATGCATCTCAGCTTGAGATGTATCAAAATCTCTCAATAATGTGTGAACATGTAAACTGATGCATGTCTGAAGTACTTTCCTTCTTATCTACTAGTTGCTTTGCCAATCTCTCATTTTGGCTATCTTTTATGCTGACCTTAAGCTCCTTCCATTGTTGTTATTCTTAAATTGCGTCAACTGTTTGTCAACTCAAATTAACTTTACTCTCTCAACAAATTGCTAATACAAAATCAACTGTACTTCTCCCTCGGTATGTTAAGATTCATATGTCAATTTCTTCAAACAAATTACTATCTAGAAACGATAACATCATTTTTTCAACAGTGAATGTCTTTGAATTCCACCTGTTTGATTCTCTGTGCTGTACTACTGAAAAGAAGAATCATATATTATTCTGGTTTATATACTACTTGATTATCTAATGTTTTAAAATCAGTCTGAAACCTCTGCAAGATAAGACACATATTTCGAACTGTGTCTCTTCTGCGGTTAGCTTATAAAAAGTTTTATGTATCAATTCCAATATTAATGCTTATATAATGCTACAGACTAATAATCTCTTCCTAGATTATTTCGTTCTACTGTAATTTCTACATACGTGGAATGTGAAATTAATGCTGCTAATTTTATTTAGTTTATTTTTCTTCATTTTTCTGTTTTCCCTTTCTTTTGGATGGGATTCTCAGGTTTCCTTTGCAGTTGATGGGGCTCTCCTTTTGGCTTCATTGTCCATTATTAAGGCTCTCCTTGAGGTACTTACCTTTCCCATGATAATCTTTGCATCCACTTCTTAAATTGTATCTCACTTAATGTACCAATTTATATATCTTTTAGACCCAAAAGCCGATTTCACCGAAGAAGAATGCTAGTTGCACCCAATTTTGCACTCAGTTCACCCAATGCATGCCATTTTGCACTCTTAATTCACAACTTCTCTATTTTATTAGGTCACGGTGCACTGTAGCGTGCATATATTGAGACCATTGCAAAATTGTACGTTTATTTCAAAAGTCACACTTGTAAGACCTTACAGTGTTATTTTATATGAAATACAATTGTCATCTATTTAGGTTCTATGAAATGGAACCTTTTGCCATTATCATACCAATGTTTGAAAGTTGTTTAAATCATTCTGAAGTCGGATTATCATAGTGAATAATTCAAGAAGCAACGTAAAAACTGATGTTGAAGGTTGAATGTTGATGATAGGTGGTTTGCACCTTTGGCGGCACTGTATTTGTGGTTATCCTGCTCCTCCGTGTGATCTGGGCATCTATTGCTTATTTTCAATCTAGTAGAAGTAATTTTAATTACCCTGGAAGCTCCTTTGGCACAACGCAACCAGTAACATAAATTTTGATCACATTTTTTAAGTTAAAAAGCCTACATATGTTTCTTGTTTAGAAGTCCTCAAACATTGGAAGTTGTTGGATTATGCTCAATCCTAATGTCTGACTTTAAAAATTCAGGTAGTTCTACCATTCCGTTGAAGAATTATTATAGCCTTTGAAGCTCTCCTTTCACTCGTTTCCTTTTGTATTTGTGAAAATGAACTTCTACCCTTCTTCATCAAATTTTAGTTCCATATCATAGGCCCTCTCTCCTACCTTAAGATTTCCATTGTATTCACCCTATGTTCTTTTATAAGCAACCAACTTCATGTTTGTATGCTATCTGCCCTTTACTTTCTTTTTTCTTCCATAAATTTCATGCACATAAAGCACAATGACCAAGTAACACTTGGGTGCATATATGATCCATTTATTTACATAGTTTTATTTTTAACCCCCTAAAGAAAAAAAATAAAATAAAAAACATATGTTGTTTTTCTTAGCATGTAGAACATATAAGCTATGTTTTGTAATATTGCTACTCTAAATTTGTTGTTCAGCAGTGATTCTAATTATGGAAAATCAATGAGGAAATTGCATTGCTATATTGGCATAAAATGTCAGTTTACTTTTTAAGTTAGTTCCACCTCGACGGCTAGCACTTCAATGGTTTGTGATTCATATGAAAGTCAAACGGCTCACACCATTATAAAGCACAAGTAAGAAATAGCATTTTTCTCCTTATAACAAAGATTCCATTTCCAATTTTTTGGGCAAATTCTAAATATAGTCTTAGTTTCAATTTACTACTTTTAGTTGTTTTTTTGTTTTAATTTACTACTATTTATTTTCAAATCATTGTAATAAAGTATTATCGTGAAATTTTCCCTCATTTTGACTAGAAAGACGATAATAAGCATGTTTAATTTAGAATAAGCAAACATTCTTTACAAGAACAATACTTATTCGGGAGCTTAAGTTTAGGTAGTGATATAAAGACAAGAATGTGTACTTTCTATGAGATAAGACTTGGAAAAGAATCCATTTCTTTTCTAGCACACAAATAAAAGGGGACTCTATGACTAACTTGAGCAGTCTTAATAGTTGACAATTACAACTTCATGTCTGATGTAGAAGATGAACTTTGATTTAATATAATGAGCTATAGTAGCTGAGAGTGGAAGCATCACCTATTATGCTCTTATTACTAATTGAAGAGGAGGATAATTTACACTATGTTGTTCTTTCAAAGCCACCACCGACCTGCATATGCAACCACTCAGGTGATGAACCACGTCTGAATTCCCTTGTAGGTTGTGAAGGAAATGCCATGCAGGAAGTATCAAATGTTTGTTGCCCAAACTGAAACACCAATGAGAATACTAATTGATCATGACAAATATGAAGTAAAATCAACTCTAACTTCTCTCAAAGCCAAATTATTCAAATGCAAATTTTGAATTCAAAGAAACATACAAAATTTCTATATTTAATTCAAAGCTGAAGAAAATCCAGGAAACTTTAACTACCTTCTGAATATTAACAAGTCTATTAAGAACAGGAAAATCGTCAAATGATACATTATGCAATTAATCAAAATGGAAGAAAGAAAAACGAATCTTTCTGCATAAAATACAAACAAGCTTTTGAACTACTAATATTCTCCAATAAATATTTTTTTTTCCAATTTCAAACCAAAAAAGTCCATTGGAATATTTTCTTCGCTATTAGGTAATAAAATTCAATAAAATTTAAACCCTAAAATAGGTACATATCGCTACGACTTACATCTTTAGGAGGAAATATGTCAATGGCGTGGTTCATTCTTGAGTTCACTGTTTCAAGCTTCATAGACAAGAACTGTAAATGCCAGTAAATATGTTAGGCTGAAGTTGAGGTTTTATGTGAGGAGTTTTACAGTAAAACTCAACATGCAACCTTATTTGGTAGAATGATTCATACCTCAACCTGACGTTGTAGAGATTGAATGTAATTAATGATCTCATCAAGGACCAATGCTTTCCCAATTACCTGAAACAAGATGAAGGAACTCGTTAATACTCAGTTTCAAGTTTCAACATCATAATCAGGAATCTGATACCAGTACTACAGTACTACTATTGTATTATGTACAATCTATAAGTCTCTTCACCTAGTCCTTAAGAAAAGAGATGAGGACGCCATCCCGTTTTGGTAATATATATATTCTTTTTGTGGGTCACATATAAGAACGTTTAACCGTAAAAATAAATAAATAATGAGTGGCCCATGTTTTAGATAATACCAATGTAACAAAACTATGTTTGTGCAAGGGAAAATATATCTATATAACATTATTGATGTCACCTACGGATAATTATTACTTATCTGGTAGTTAAATTAAAGAGATAGTTAAGAAGATATTAGGAGAATAATCTGTTATTTGAATTTCAATAAAGGCCATTGGCATGTGACCTCATCGATTAGGGCTAAGCCAAGAAAAAAAATAAAGCAGAGGTTAGAAGATTTTTGAAAAAAAAAATATTACTTTTAAAACTTGTAATTATAAAAATAATATCCATTATGTTAGTACATTTTGACTTAAAAAAAATTTAACATATCATTTTATTTTTAATGCAGTTGAACTTCGTCTAATTGTGTATCATGAGATGTTATTTTTATTGTTATATGTTTTAAATGATTTTTTTTTTCTTTTTGCTAATTTCCCAATATTTTTTATTTCACAATTTTTTCTTGCAGGTCTTAAGAACTTCTTTTTATACTTGAAAGCCGGAGGTAATACACGTATATTACGTCTAGCAATAACAAGAAAGTGAAATTTAAAATTCCAATACCATACCTTATTACAACCAGGAACCAGATCTTGGAGAATCTTCATTCTCTCACTGATCTTTTCTCTTCTAGCCTGTCCATTCCACCATAAGTTTCCAGTCAGAAAATTCACCCCATAGCATTTTGATATAAAATCTTTAAGTGCAAGCTACTGTTAAATTATGTTCACATAGTATTTATACATCTTCAAAAAGAATTATGGTTGTCTCTATATCTAAAGTCCAGTCCCTTGAAATTTCGACAATAATGGAAATAAGTTGACACTAAAAGACGTTCAATAACACCATGGTTGAAAAGAACAAAGTAAATTACTCTTTCCGCTAGACTGTGACTATCTGTTGCTTGACCCCTTCTCGCTCGTACATGGATGTAGTCCTGCTTAGGTGGATCAGGCGGCCGAGTAATTTTTTCCACAGGCTTGCCTGAGTCGGATTCTGCTTCGGTTTTCGACTCACGAGTCTCATTTTTACATCCTGAAGTTTTAAGCCGTTTTCCATTACAATCATTCTGCCAAAGCATTAGAAAGAAAATCGGCATCAGAAGTAACAAAATTATGCCTCACAGCCTTTGTTATTACTTCCTAACAATCGGCACCAAATGAACAACAACCAAATCACTACGCACTTTCAGTGTCTAAACTCTCAAGTCTAAATTGTATCTGGGCCTAAAGATACGCGGGAAATCACAAGAAAGCAATGAAAATTTAACAAAAAGTAAACGACATTTCTTTTTTCCATCTGAGCCAAATTAGCCAATCCAAATTAGTATACGCGACCACATTTAGAGAAGCGCTAAACCAAATCCAAATTCGAAGTTGCTAATAAATCAAAAAGGAGATAAAAGTAGAAGAACGAATACCAATTCATTCCCACTGCTAGTAGAGACGCACTTGCCAGATTCATCTTCCGCATTACGACGCTTCCTGACACTGCCATTACAACCAACTCCACCTCCATGACTCCCTCTTCTATCCAAACTCATCAGATCATTGGCTGAAACTTCCCGATTCCTACCCGAAATATCCCCAAACTGAGCTAAATTATGACCAAACTGAGGCATCCGCAATCCCAATCCACCTCCAGATTCGGACACACTCGCACCGCTTCCATTCATTGGAAATTGCCAGATCTCGGCCAGATTAAACGATGTCGCATTAGCATTCCCAAACGACCCCTCGTTCATCAACGTACCCGGATCCATCTATCAGCTCTGATCCAATTCAAAGTTCAATCTCTATAACCCGAATCCAAATAACGGTCTCAACATACGTTTGAGAATGAAAAATAGAAAGAAACAAAGAAAGGAAACTGTAAACCGAAGCAAAAGCAAGTATTTATTATAGCTTCTGGAATCAAACAGTTCGTTAAGTCAAGTAGTTACGATTCTTTAAAATTTGGATAGCGAGAACAGAGAAATCTGAGCTTTTAAGTATCTTCGAAAAGTAAGCTGAGATTCAGAGAAGGCATTTGAAAGTGAGAGATGTAGATAAGACTCATAAGAGTTGCATTTAGTATGCGTGAGATCTGATTCGACAGTGGAGTTGGTGCGAGTGCCCACTCAACTCGTTACTATTTGGCTATCTTATTTTACTTTTCATTTTTACGTGGATTATACTCTCTCTTTTATTTTATTTTAATTATATATATATATATATATTTTTTAAATTATTTAAAAAATTTAAACTTTATATATAATTTTTAAAATTTTTAAATTATACTATTTATTATCTCAATTTTTTTATACTTTATACATATATCTTAAATTTTTTATTCATAAATATATACACATCAAATTTTAAAAATTTATAAATTTAATTGTAAAATTTAAAAATTAAATTATATATTTAAAAAATTTAAAGATTTAGATTTATTTAGATTTAAATACGAGTTAAATTTAACCTTTTTATTTAAATTTAATACTTTTTATATTTAAAAAGAGTGCGGGTAGCTATTGACAGAGACGAGACATCGGTAGACGGACAAAGTTATTTGATTGCATTTGCCAGTGAGGTATTCTCGGAGGGTCCAGCGTTTCAATGTTTTTTCATTTTCTTCTCTCTCTCCTACGTTTGTTTCAATCTCCATTCATACTTAGGCTTACACGTAACTCGAATTTTCATCTGCTGATGTAGTTAGTAGTAAAATCAAATTATATTATATAAAATAAAATTTTAAAATTAAGTAGAAAATTTATCTCATTAATTTAAAATTAAGTAGAAAATTTATCTCATTAAAGAGTATTAATAAGAGATTTTGTCTAAAAAAATACATTTTTTATAATAGTTTGAAAATGGGTTAAGATTGGTTTTAGTTTAAAAAGACCACATCTTAACTTTAAACTTGAAAAACATATTTTTTAATCAATTTTATTTAAAAAAAATTAATATATATATATATATATAATTCTATTTTACAAAACATAATTATTATAAACATAAAAAAATATTAACACTTTATAAATTTATAATTAATTTTAAATACACAAATCTCTTTTATCATATTATATATTAAATTTTTATTTTAAAAAATAAAAATAATTTATTTTATAATAAAATAAATATAAATATATATGAAAATGATATGTTAAGCATTTTGATAATTCATAAATAATATAATATATTATTATTATTATTATTATTAAATATAATTATATTTAATAAATAATTATAATATTAATTATAATTATGATATAAAAAATAATATTCATAAAAATAATTAAATTATTAAAAAAATTGAGAAGCCTTTATATCCAACTTTCTACAAGATACAAATACAAATATAGAATATTATATCGCAAATTTTGCATCAAAATATTATCTAATATAATATTATTATAATTATTTCTATTATTAATATAATAAAATATATCTAATTAATTATATTTAAATATTTAAATAAAATTATTATTAATAAATATTTGTTATCTTAGTAACAATTAAAATTATAATAATATTAGAGATATATGTTATAATGTAATCTATTTTTTTAATTTTTTAATTTTAAATAATTTATTTTAAAAAAATATCAATAATTTTTCATAAAAATGATTGTAACTATTTAGTAAAGTTTTTAATAATTTAATAATTTAAAATTTTATAATTTATTATTATTATTTTAAATTATTTTATAATAAAATTTTGATAAGTTATTTGTTATAAAAAATTATATATTTTTTATTATATAAATATAAATATAAATTATTTTTATTTTTGTTTTTTTAAGAAGATAAGAAGAGAAAAAAATATGTGAGAGAAATAATGGAGGAGAGAGAAAAAAAAGTGTTATAGGTAAATTGTTGATTATGTTTTAATTTTAATCTTTTTTTAAATTATTATAAAAAATATACTTTTTTAAACAAATCCTTTATTAATAATGTACGTATGTTTGAATTTTTAAATTAAAAATAATATATTTTTGTTTTAAAAAATTAAATAAATTTTTATTATAAAATTATATTGATTTATAAAAAATTAAAATAAAATAAATTATATGTTATTTTAAATATAAATTATTTTATTAAAATATTCATTAATAATTTCATATTAATACGATCATAATTAATATAATAAATAAATATTAATTAAAATAATATGTTTAATTTTCTTATAATTTAGTAACATAATACTTATAAGTATTATGTTTTTAATTTTAATAACTTTGTCCTGCATGTGTGTGGGAGTCGATTAAATATTTTTATCCCATAACATAACGGTTAGAAGTAAGTTAAAAATAATGTTTATAAATTTAATTAATAATTAACTTAATAAAATTTTACTAATTTAAATAAGATCTAAATTTCTAATATTACTAAACGTTTTCAAAATTAATTATAATACTAAAAAAATTAATTTTATTAATATATTTAGCATATATAATATAGAATACGGTGGTGCAGTAGATATTATTTTTTAAAGAGCGCGGGTCACGTACATGGTATTCTTTTTAACAAAACAGTATTTGATGTGAAACACGTAGTGATAATCCACAAGTACAAGTACATTCTAATTAACGCAAAGTCGCAAAGTACAATGAACAAAATATTTTGATTTTTTATTTTCTTTGGCCGAGAATCGTACAAAGGAAAATTAGAAGCCGAGTTTCTCATGTCACGAATCACGAAATATATTCTAAAATATGTTCATGGTAATTAGTTAATCATTGTTAATGATTAATTTGTTATGAATTTATCATATAGTTCTTACTTCTTAATGGTCTACTCGTTATCATCAGTTCAAGATAAATAAAATTTATAATTAAAAATATAAATAACTAGTATTCTACGTCACAAATCTATAATTAGTATATATAAAGTGAATATTTGTGATTAGAGATTATTAATAAAATAAAATATAGAAAAGTTAAGAACTTCAAATTTATAATTATTTTTATATCAAAATTATTTATATATTGATACATGATATAATAATCCTAAAAAATATAAAAATTATTTAAAATTTTAGATAATTGATAAAATATAAATAATAAGAATATAAAAATAAGTATAAATATATCTAATTATATCATTTATATATATAAATATATAACAACATCATGTATATCAATATTTCAATAAATTATATATTAATTCAAGAATAAATAATATGATACTTCTTATTAATTTCATCTATTATTATTTTAAAAACAGTAAAATATTATATTTTTTTGAAAAAAATTATTATAAATTTTAATATTATCCACCTACAATACCACATTATTAATGATATATATCGATATATCACTACTATAAAATGTGACATTTAAGTCGATATGTAAACTCAGTTTTTGAAAAAAATCGACGCTAACACACGTTAATTTTTCTTTTTCTCTTCTTTCTTCTCCCATCAGATACAATTTTTAATTTGTAGCACTGTAAAAGCACCCAAAAACCCAAAACGGAGCTTCACTTCCTCAACTCTTTCTCATTTTCGACCACCTACGATCACCAATTACAACACTGTTTAGTGAGTTTTCTTCCTCTCTAAATTATCTTCCAGATCCCCTAATTTTTTTAACGAAATATTCAAATATTTTATACCTATTTTCTCACTTACAAAATATTTTTTTCCTTCATTTCCTTCATTTTGTCACGTCATTTACTCTTTTAAATATTTTTATTAATCCTGCGCACATATTATTCACTTTGCATTATTTTTTGTATATTATGTGTATAAATTTTTGTATTATGTAAGTTATTATTTTTATTATGTAGATTTTGTAGAAGTATTTCGTAATAAAATAAATTTATATATATATTTATGACTGTGATTTAAGGTTGATGTTTAATTTATTTATTTATGTTAAAATGAAATGGGAAATACATTATTCAACAATATGATACTCATTAAAATATCTGTAATTTGTAGTGTAATTATTTAAAAAAATCTTAATAGTCACAAAATTGTTATATAAATTTATATGTCATTGAATACAGATTCTTAAGTAGAATAGAAAATGAGTAAAGTATGTATTAAAAAAAATTTAAAGTTGGTTAAAATCCGAATTTAATGTTATTTTTTTAGTATTGTATATTTTTAATGTTTCCATATCTACAGTATGATTGCTATTTTTATGGAATATGTTCATCTATTTTTTTTTACTTAGTTAGATTTACATCATATATTTTTAATTTAAAAGTTAAAATATTATTTTTTATTAATAATTTTAAAACAATGTAATTATACATTTAAAATTTAGAAATAATCAAACAAATAAAATAGCCTAGTCCTATTTTATTGTCTAAAGATTCGTAATTAATTACTTTTAATACTCACAGTATATTAGATTAGTTTCAAATATATCTAAAATATTTATTTAGTTACAATTATGACACTAATTTATATGCAATGGTAAAATTTACTAACAATAGGTATATTTTAATTTATATTTATTCTAAAAATATATAAATAATGATAAAAATATATATAATATTATACATATTTTATTATTATTATTTGTATATTATAAGCATAATTATAATTAAATATTTTTTAAAAATAATGTATAACTAATTCCAAACTTTACTAGCATAAAACATAATTTTTATTACTAACTCATTGTGGTATTTTTTCAAGATTATTCTCTGAGCCTACGATACACTGTGACCCTCTTCGAGATCAATCACAAATTTATAATTATTATTTTTTACAATGTAGTAAAGTGCCCATCAGCCCATATTCCCGAAGTTCAAGTGGAAGTTGTATAATGTCTCATACTTAATTATCATATATTATTATTATTAAATATAAAAGTAGTAAAAAATAGAAAAAAAAACAAATATTAAAGATTTTAAAATACTTTTTCATAAATTTATTGGATATTTTACTAAATTAATTATACTTTTTAATTTAATACCTTAAAATATTTTTAAAAAATAAGAGCTAATATTTATTGTATACTATTTTTATATTCAATGAAGTTCTTTACCTTCTATCAAAAAAGAAAAGAAAAAAGAGAATGTGCATGAGATGGATTGTAACGATTAATAACTATTTTTATCTCGTAATAGTTTTGGACATGATTGAATAATAACTGTTTGTTTATGAATAAAAGATAGATTTTTTTACGATTTATTCACTATTATTATTTTTTAATATTTATTTAAAAATATATTTAATTTAAAAAAATTAAAATGTTAACATAATTCTTATTCTATTATATTATTTAAATTATTAGCATTAATTTTTATTTTTTAATTATTTAGCACATGTTTCTAAGTAAAATAAAAAATATAAAGTAAGAATAAATAAAATTTAATCAAATTATTTATAATATTGTCTTTTTATTATTAAAAGTATATTTTTCTATACAATCATTTATGTTGGGATTTGTCCAAATTTTAGAGAGAGAACTTAAAAAGAAGTTAGAACAAATGATGAAATGTGTGAATTTTTTAGAATATCTATATATTTATAGGACTTTACATGTATAGGTGTCGATTACATATGATGAATACATAAGAATACATCAGAAAAGGTATAAAAGTAAAAGTATACTTATTGATCGGGGTCAAGCACCCAAGGCTTAATCAAACAGATGATTTCATATACACAATAGAGGATAGAATTGTCCCTTAAGCTCGAGTTGTGCTTGGACAATATCTTTGCTCGTGCTGTCATCTAGCTTGAGTTGTTACTTGGCGAATCTATACATTCAAAAAATATATATATAAAAATAATATTAATATATGTTCGATTTTGAGTAACTATAATTTCGGTATTGTAATAACCATCTTAGACTCACTCCTCATTAATTACAGTTATTTTCAAAAATGTAAGATTTTTAAAAATAATCACAAAAAATATCAGATTTTTAAGGATAATCACAATTTTAATTATTCATAATTAAAATTTTTATCCCTATTCATACTTAAATATGTCAGTTTGAGCATTGTGTGTCAGTTTGAGCATTGTGTGTAGTTTTTTTACTAAAAAATGTTTTTTAACTACAATTTCATATATGTATTAGTTTACATTTTATAATATAATTGAATATCTATTATAATAAATAACCATACAATTACTTTAATATGTCATACATTCAATAACATAATAACATTATTTTATACGTACAATAATCTTTTTTATTTTATCTCTTGCATGACCAAAAATATTAGGTTCTATTATCTGTCTATACACCTTGAAGTATGCATTTCAACATTTGGTATAAATTAAGTCAATTGATTTATAGTATAATAAGGTATGTTCTAAGAGAACACTAATTGAAAGGGTCTGACTTTAAACTTTGTCCAATGTCAATGGATGTCGAGATGCATGATTTGCATAATTATTTAGTTTAAAGAACGCTCTCTAGAGTATGTAATGTATAGTTTTTTATTGAAAAATATTTTTTCACAATAACTTCATGTATCTATGTAACAATACGCATATCATAGTATAATTGATCATTTATTATAGTATATGATCTCACTGTCTCATCTAACATCCAAACACACATTGATATATTACTTGATATATTACTTGATATATACAACAATATTTTTTTATCTTATCTCTTATAAGATTAAAAAACATACACATATATAAAAGCCCTCTTGATCGGCGTCTTTCACTACTTTCTAAAGTATGCACTTTAACATTTGGTAGGGATAAGTTCAATTGATTTGTAGCACAATAATATATATTTCAAGTGACTACTTAATAAAAGGACGAGTTCAAACTTTATCTAATGTAAATCGGTGTCAAGGTTGATAAGTCGTGTAATTATTTATTTTTAGGAACTTCCTAGGAATAAGAAAATCTACATAAGGTATGCATTTTCAAAATGGTCAGTAGACATGTAAATTTGGCTCAATCGATTTAAAATTTGATTTATCTTGCTTGATTCGACCTAGCCTAAAGCCTGATCATGGCCAAACATTCATTCTATGAACTCGATCCAAACTTGTCTGATGTTAGAGTTAAGTTTAAATTTTATAAAATATATGTGACTTTGATAATTTTCTTGAAATTTTTAGGAATTTTTGCATAATTTAAAATGGCTTCCATTTAAATTGAAAAATCTAACCTAGTTCGAAAATATACATAGGCTTATAATATCCAACATGAACTTGGCCCGAACCCCAAGTTTCAATATTGGGTTAGCCCTAATAACTAAGATGTATTGGCTGTATTTATGCTATTTTCATCCACTTGAATTTTTTTCGTGAGTTTTAAATGATCTGGGCTGGTTCAACTCACTTAAACCCTACTCATTTTAAGTGAATTATAACTCAGTTCAGTTTATCTAATTTTTAAATTAACTAAACTAAATCGAGCTCATTTTTATTTGAACTACTTATGAATATCTCATTTAATTTATTTTTTTGTAATCACATTTATTTATTTTTATTAAACATTTTTTTGAAATATATTGACTTATTTAATTTTTTTTTGCAAGCTTATGATATTAAATAGAATGAATTATTATATTTATTAGGCTCGTTTTCGATATGTTTATCATATTAATTTTTTAAATCTTAGTTAATGATGTGATTATTTTAAAAAATTAATGGTTCAAGTTTGTCGATCAATGAAAAACTTAATTTTTTAGAAAGAATAAATATGTTATTTGGGTAAACAAAATGTTAAAAAATTAACCATTAAAAAAATATATTCAATCTCTTAGTAAAAAAAATCAATAAAAAAAAATATGTTAATCCAAAAAAATTTATTAAATAAACTAGTGAACTATTCATGAGTTCAAATGAACAGTTCATTTAAATTAGTGTATTAAGTAAAGTGATTCTTTTTAACTCATAAATTTATTGAGTCAATTTTAAATAGATTGAGTAATTCGTTTGATATTTATATTTATGAGTATCCTTCTTCCATTCCTTGGAATCTAATGCAATCAGCATATTGTGCGTAACAAATCCTTATCAAATAATGGTTTTTGAAGAGGGCCAATTTCGTCTCTCTAACCTGATAACTAGTATCGATATGCTTTTTTTTTACGTAATGATTTTTATTTCTGTTGGATACTTGAAGGGTGTCCCAAACATTTTGAGACTTCATTGGTGTTTTAATAATTTGAGATCCTTTTGAATTAGTAAATTGTTTAGCTTTTTTTTATTATTATTTGTACGAGCTATACCAAATTAATATGTGGATTGATATATAACTTATCAATGAAATAATATTAAAAAAAATATTTTTATGGTCTTAAAACAAGATTTTCACTATAAAGACCATGGCTATGTAAAGATAAAATCCTTTCAGTAATTCAAGTTTGAACCTTTTTTAATTAGTTTTCAAAATTGTAACTAATGTATTAATTATTGAAAGACAATAATACCATATAGTATATATAATACATAGAGTAAATTTTAAAGTATTATATTATTTAATATTTACAAATAAAATATAAGATTTTAAGCATGAGACAAACAAGAAATGAATTTGTAAATTAGTTTATATAATTTACTTTTAGATAATTATATAATAAAAATGATACAATTGAGATAAATATAAAATTTAAAATTACATTATAAATTTTTAGAAAAAATAATATTATAAATTGTTTAGAAAAATGTCAATATAAATTTTCATAATATATATTTAAATTATAGTAGAAAGTGTCTGAGCATATATAAGTATTTAATCATTCAAAAAAATATTTAAAAAATTAAACCATTAATCCATAAAAAAAAAGCTATGGAACTGAATAATAATATTGAAAATATAAATTAAAATGTAATTTAATTCATATATTAGTTAGACAAAAAATATAATAATAACTTTATAGTTACGTGATAAGTGTGAAATGTCATATACAAATCACAAGTTTAAGTCATGGTATTATCATTATATGCATTACATTTATAAATCTAATATTTTAAAATTATATTACAAATTTAAGAGTCTTTATATTAATTATTGTTTACAAATGGTGATTTAAAAATTCAACTTTTGAAATTTTAATATAAATTTAAATTTTTAAAAGAACAATGATGAAGAAAATAAAAGAAAATTTCTTATTTAAGTATAATTTAATTTAAACATGATCTTAGACAAAAACATAGTAATAACTTCATAATGATGATGTGTTAAGTGTAAAGTATCATATATAAAAAGCGTAAATTTAAATTTTAATATTATCATTATACACATTTTATTCATTAAAGATGATACATGAAGAATAAACAAAAAATAAAAGGATGTCAAGAAAGATAATAAATATAAAATTTATATAATTAAGCAGTTAACAAATAAAAAATTATATATGTGTAATTTAATTTGTACACAAGTAAGATAAAAACTTAGTTATAATTTTATAGTAAAGTAGTAAGTATAGAGTAGTACATTTATGAAACATAAGTTTAGGTATTGGTATTGATATTATGCGTATTATATTTAAAAATTTAATTTTGTAAAATTTAAGAGTCTTGATATTATTATTACGTATAAATGGTGCTTTAAAAATCTAATTTTATAAATTTATTAATTTAAAAAAATTTAATCACAATTTTATAGTCTAAGTGATAAGTATATAGTGTCACATTTAAATAGTCAAGTAGTAAGCGTAACTTATTTTAAGTTTAATGTAATTCGTACATAAATAAAATAAATTAGATAATCATAATTTCATGATTGAGTGATAAGTATAAAATACACATATAAAATATAAGTTTGAATCTTGTTATTATCAATATATATTTTTTATCTATTATGTAAAAAAAACATGTTGACGACAATGTTAAAATGTAGAGAGTGAAACCATCGCATTTAATATAGACTAGAAAGATTGGCTCATACAAGGCAGGAGCGTAGACCTATATTCGATAGAGTAATAAAATATAATAAACTCATATTTGATGAAGTAACAAGATGTAATATATATATAATACAAAGAGCAAATAAAATATACCATTTTAACCACATATATTTTCTAAGTTAATAAATAAGAAGTGAACTTGTAAGTTAACTTATATAATTATTTAATGAAAATGATACAATTGGTACAAATATAAAATTTAAAATAACATTATAAATTGTTTAGAAAAAATAACAATATAATTTTTTTATAATATAATTTTTATTTTTGAATTATAGGTATAAAGTGTGTGTATATATCTACATACTTAATTATTCAAAGAAATACCAAAACAATTAACCACTACTCTATAAAAAATAACTATCAACCTAAATAATAATATTATAAAAATAACTTTAAGGATAATTTAATTAATAAATGACTTAAACAAAAAAGATAGTTATAATTTTATAGTGATGTAATTAGTATATAGTGTCATATATAAAATGTAAGTTTAAGTCTTAATAATATTATTATATTCATTACATATAAAAATCTATATTTTTTAAATTTATGTAATAAATTTAATATCGTGATATTATCATTATGTATAAATGATGCTTTAAAAATTTAATTTTTAAATTTATTAACTTTTTTTAAAGGAGATGACTACATTTAAAATGCTAATTTTTTTAAATTTATAGTATAAATTTAATAATCTTAATATTATCATTGTGTACAATGGTGCTTTAAAAATCTAATTTTATAAATTTATAATATAAATTTAAACTTTAGACTTCGATGATGATAAATATTTTTTGTATTTAAATGTAACTTAATTATACACAAGTTAGATAAAAAAAACATAATTTAAGTGTAATTTGATTAGTATATAATAGAAAAATGACATAGTTATAACTACTTAATCTATTGATATAAAATGTCATGTACAAAAAAAAAGGTTCAAGTATTAATATGTCATAATATATAATTTCAATATTATTATTGTGTGTATTTTTATTAAAAAGTGATACTTTAAAAATTAATTTCACTTCATAGTATAATTTTGAGTTTATAATTAGATTTTTTTTACAACGTATAGATAGATAATTATTACAATACATAATTTTAATAATTTTATTGTATATATTTTTATTAAAAAAATAGAGCTTTAAAATCTATTTTTTATTGCTTTAACCCTAATATTTTGAAGGTGAATTGACCAAGGGTGACAGTTCGTTATTATAGAATTAACTAATTGTTAATGGATCATTGACTAGAGTTGACCGTTGTTTGATAAAATGAAATTTCATCTTTTTTTTTTAATTTCGGAGAAAACTTCACCCATTATTATTTTTTTATTTTTTTATTTTATTTTTTTCAGAAAATGAAACTTCATCATTTTGGGTAAACTAAGATTCCCACTTTCATCCACACAAAACTAGATAGGTAGTAAATTTGCCTGTCAGTAGGTTCTAAGTTCTAGCAAAATTAATTGCATAGGACCACACATGTGCATCATACATTTTCCTTGCATATTGTATTATTAAAAAAAACGTTTTGCATATTTGACGTGTTTTCGATAATGACACTTACTCAATTTATTTATATTAGGACATGCATTGCACTTAATTCTTAACCTAACATATACACCCATATATAGCATCAAATACATAAGGTCACAAAACAAAGCCCCTTTCTACAAGCTTTACTAAAAGCCAAGTGGATGAAGTTATAATTCGGTTACATTTATGAGAGTGATAGTCCCAACTTTGCAAGCTCTACCTAAATGGTTAATACTTAAAAATCATATATAATTGTGTCATTAATTTGTTGAACTAAAAATCTTTAAATTTCTTAGAATGTAATGGTATTACATCACTGGTACAACATAAATTTTTTTAAAATCATTTTTAGTTATAATCATAAATCTATATATACGTTGAAAAATTATTTGAAAGTAAAATAATCGTAAATACATATAATTATGATTTATGTTTGGTATCATACAAGTAACAAACTAACAACTTAAATCACCTAAGACACTTACAGTGTAAATATATTGATTAAAGTTTCGAGCATCACTAAGACATACAAACAAACTATTAACAAGTTCAATCTGTACAAATACCATTAAAGACAAGCTCTCATGGTTCCCATTGGAGATGAGCTCTCATGATGACTCATTAGAGACAAGCTCTTATAATGACAAATTGAAGATGGAACAATTGGTTAGAGACAAGCTCCATTGATGACTTGGTGTACAAGTTGATAATTTCTTTGGAACCAAACAGCTTATGAGTAGTGGCCTAGGATAGTAAAGAGTAGAATGTCATGTAAACCTACTTTGTCATACCTTGACAAAGCGTCTTTCAATGTAATATTTATATACGTATAGATTTATCTCTACATGTACCTCAACATATTCATTAATAAATGATCTAATTTTATCTATTTAATCTTTCACTAAAAATTTTATAACAATAATAATTATCCAAAATAGTGAAATTTTATAACAATAATAATTATCTAAATAATTTTGATAAAAAGAATATCATATCTACAATAATTTTTTTTAAAAAGAGCAATTAATAGATATATGATTAATGTAGGAAGCATGGAAAAAACGAAAGGTTTTTGCCAACCTTGCTATTTTGAATGACAAATTTGGTTAGGCATAGATAATGGGTGAAAAGAGCATCGAAATAAGACTTATGATGTTAACGGTGGAGACTCAATACTTGAGTATTTCTTTAGCACGTAGGATATGATAGTTACTAGTTTGTTTTGACCAAAACCAACGGCTAATATAGTACCCTAAAGCAAAGAAAGCCAACCTGCATCAATCGAGTTGGTAAAGGGAGTTTCTTATAATTTTTGACTTAAATAATTTTATTTTTAAAAATTAATCATTTTTTCATAATTAGCATGAACTCATCCAAAAATATATAATTTTATATCAAATTATCTAATAAAAAGAATAAAAGATCCTTATTTCATAACTTTAATAAAATAAGATCAATATCACAACTCAACACATCTTCCACATAGATCAATGTCACATTTGTTGGGTTTTTCCTCTTATTTGGAGGAACCCAAGGGAAGCCCATGTGGTTTAAAAACCATGGAGTAAGAAGGGTAATTATGTCATTTCATTGTCTTAACTAATAAACACATTTATGGTTTGTTTTGTGAAAAAATCAGTAGAGAAAAACGTGTGCAGCAAAAACAGCAACTGCAGCAGAAAAACTGCTCTCAGTTTTTTAGTTTTCCCTCTCCAGCCAGTCTTCATCAAGTGTTCGATCGAAGGCCGTTTGTGGTCCGATAAAGCTGAAATTTTGCATGCAGGTTCACGACTCAAGACTCTTTAATCTGTGCGGTGAGATTTGGATTTGGCTCACCGGTTTGAGAAATTATGAGCAGTGAACAGTGACTACGAATTGGGTTAGATTTCTCCATTCTTCTTGAAATAATTGTTAGTTTCCAAGAAGTGTATTATTGATGATGTTGTTGATTGTTTGCCTCTAGTTTTACCTAGAGAGAACTTTTGTACAATTGTTTCTTGATAGTGGAAGTTTTGGAGAGGAGTATCGTAGTTGTTTCCTTCCTACACCGGGAAGGTTTTTCCACGTAAATTGCTTGTGTTGATTTTGTGCATGTTTCATTTTAAGCTCTATTTATTTGTTTCCTAAAAGATTCACACAAAGAAGGAAAATAGGTTTAATTCCGCTGTTTAGAGCTTGATTAAGTTCGAATTGAAATTGTGATTCTCCTAACAAACCGCATCTTCCACAGAGATCAATGTCATACCTCACCACATATTCGACAATCATAGCCAACGATCCTACCATAACTCTAGTAATCATTGTTAGTGATCCCATCGAAGGTAGATGTAACATGTTATATGTTACATGCAAAGATACGAGTATATATAACAAGTTACATACAAATATACAAGAAAATATAGTAGGTTACATCCAATAGGTCACTATAACTACAGTAGATATAACATATTATATACAAATGTATATGTGGATGTAACGGTTTAGTTTCATTTGGTCGTCAATATTGGTCACCAAAACTCAAGTGGGTTGTTAGTGATAGTTGTCGAAACTCTGTCAATGGTAAATATTAAATATATATAATGATATTTTTGTATTTATGAATATGAAGTTATGATATTTGTGATAATTTTTTGCTAATTTAGATAAATTGATAAAAGAGAAAAAAAATGTTCCATATTATATTAATATTCTCATTTCCTCGCGCTACGAAGATCATGGCTTCAATCCTCACCATCATTAGAAATTGGTAATTTATCCATAGTATTGGTCTCGCAATCATTGAAGCTCAACATTTTAGTAATGTAATTATTACTAATGGCACTTGGATCCCATAATTATGAAAATGAACTGTTTAGTCCTTATTTTTATGTAAGACTAATGGAACTATATGACACATTTTCATGATTATAATACCAAAATTACATAATTTTTAATAATTATAGAATTAACAGTGATTAAATAAAAATAAAATGATTAAAATATATATTTTTACGTAATTACGGGTATCAATTTTTTATTTCCTCGTATCAATTAAGAATGTCTTTCAAGTAATGTTTATACGTATAATAAATATTACTAGCAATTGATTTAATATCTTTGGATTGAGAAAATTTGTGTTACTTATGACTTGATAAATATTGATATAATATTAAAGTTTTAATCCATTTATTGGGCCATAAACTCGTGAGCTTCCTTCCAACAATAACAAATTACATATACTTTGTAAATTAAAGAAAAAATAAGTGATTAAATGGAATAACATTAAAAATATTAAATATTTGTAATAGATAAACAATACAATCAAAGAATATTAAAAGTAAAAAAAAATCTCATATTTATTAAGTATGTATTTCATGTAAAATTATATACAATATGGGTTAAATCAAAGTAATTTATAACTTTAAAAATGTTGGCAAATCAAAGAGGACCGTGAGCAAGAGCTAGCAAGCATAGTTTAGGGACACATAAAATATTAAAATGATACATCAGAAATGAACATGTGCAAAATGCGTAACATGCATGTGGAAGAATTAAGGTTCAATGATACATCAAGGGACCTATCTATCTATCTCTATCACTCATAAAATACAGGCAATGTCATGTGAATAATTTCCTAAAATGGTAAATTGTCTGTTGTCCATTCAGTTTGGTTTAAGAAGTAAAGTAAAAGACACCCTGTCCTTTTATGACAGCAGATATATCTTTCATATATTTTAGTCAATTATTTTAGAAAATTGTACTTAATTTAGACCTTATATATTAAGTGTTATATCAAAAATTTATTATTTTTTGTAAAAAAGATCATATAGATATATTTTATAAAGTTAATGAAATTTTAAAATTGAAATAATAATTGACCCAATAGTAATTTACTAATCGTGTCAATAACATTACCAATAAAAAATCTTGTGATGAAATAACGTAGGTCACATAAATATATATTTCAGTAGGGCTCAATAAAAACAAAAAAATAAAAAAAAGTCAAGCTGAAGATAACCAAAATATTTAATGGTTAAAATGAAAAGTTCTCATTTTTCTTAATTTATATTATATAAAAATTTAAATTAACGTTTTATAAATTTTTGAATAAAATTATCATCAATTATATAATAAATTATTAGTAATTAAAATTATATATAAATAATTATTTATTTAAACATTATTTATATTATGTAATATAAACAACTATAATTTTTTACAGTCAATTATCTTTCCTTTAATTTTATTTCAATATTTATAATATAACATTCGTAAATAAAATGTATAGTTAAAAGTTCCTTACTATAATAAACGACATATATAAGTTTTGATATTTTATAATTAAAAATAATGATTTTAATTAAATTTATAATCTATGAATAATTTAATTATTACAACTAAGGGTTTGATATTTAAGATGTATGAGTTTTGTAATGTTATTTAAAAAATTTATTGGAACAAATACTTAATTAAATTTATTAAAAATTAATTATATTCAAAACAGAGAAAGAAAAAGAAAAAGAAGTTATTTTAAGTTATTAGAATTAAAATCAAGAATAAATTAATTGGATTAAAGCATTAGTAAGGTAAAAAGTAAAATAATAACAACAACAACAAAGAAAATAACAAAAATTAAAAGGAGAAAGAAATCAATTAACAATTATATTAGTATAGATAATTCATAATTCAATATAAATTAACATCGAAATAAATGTAATTAGCTTATTTTTCTTATATATATTATATGTTTCTAAATGTTGAAAAATATTTAATGTTACAATTCATTAAATTAATTATTTTATAATCAATACAGTAAAAGTATACATTTACACTACTACAAAATGTGTCATTTAAATTTATATATAAAGTCAGTTTAAAGAAAAAATTGATTTATAATAAATTTAAAGTCGATTCGGTGAAAAACTAACGTTACGTATAGAGTCGGTTGACGGGTTGAACCGACGTTACACATGGACGTAGCGTCGGTTCTACGTGTCAACCGACGCTACACACTTGGATAGTGTCGGTTGACACAAAGAACCGACGTTACGTCCACATATAGCATCGGTTGACGTGACGGTACGTAGTAAAGTCGGTTGACGTGTTGAACTGACGTTACACGTGCACGTAGCGTCGGTTCAACATGTCAACCGACGCTATACACGTAGATTTTTTTTCTTTTTCTCTTCTTTCTTCCCTCATCAAACACAATTTTTAATTTGCAGCGCCGTAAACAACACTCAAAAACCCAAAATCGAGATTCACCTCTTCCAATCTTTCTCATTTTTCGACCATCTACGACCACCAATTACAATTTAATGAGTTTTCTTCCTCTCCAAATTATCTTCCAAAATCCCTATTTTTTTTAGCGAAATACTCAAATTTTTTATACCCATTTTCTCAGTTACAAAACACATTTTTTATCTTCATTTTCTTTATTTTGTCACTTCATTTACTCTTGTAAGTATTTCTATTAATCTTACGCACTTATTATTCATTTTGCGTTATTTTTTATATATTATATGTATAAATTTTTGTATTATGTATGCTATTATTTTTATTATGTAGAATTTGTATAAATATTTCGTAATAAAATAAATTTATATATATATATATATATATATATATATATATATTTATGACTGTGATTTAAGGTTGATGTTTAATTTATTTATTTATGTTAAAATGAAATGGGAAAGACATGATTTAACAATATATGCTCATTAAAATATATATAATTTGAAGTAGTGTAGTTATTTAAAAAACAATTTAATAATCACAAAATTGTTATATAAATTTATATGTCATTGAATACAGATTCTTAAATAGAGTAGAAAATGAGTAAAATATGTATAAAAAAAATTAAAACCAGTTCATGCGTTGAACTGACTATAAATTTTAAATTTTTTTATTTAAAGTCGGTTTTTAATGGATCGTAAATCCCGTATTCGCAGCAATGTTAGATTAAATACATATGAAAATTATATTATTTATTCATTCAGGCAAGTTATTATTGCAATAAATTATTGATAACTATATAACCTTATATATTGTCATTACTTTTATTATTAGAATAATAATGATAGAAACAAAAAACTGCAAGCAATGTGTTTTGGATAAATTTACATTTTCCAGTAGTTGATTGATGTATACGTACATGGACCCGTTGAACTATCATAATCTCAATAGCTAATAATTGGAAAATTGAGATCCTCTGTATAATAGTTATATTATCAACCAGCTACTTAGGTTCTGAGTTGTATAAATAGTTCAATTATGAAGAGCATTTTTATTTAATAGTTAAAATAATTAAATTTATTTTTTATTAATTAATAAATAATTATTATATCAATTATATTATTATACATCTTATTACGAATAATTTTTTTTTATTTTTAATTTTAAGAAAAAGACAACAAGACAGCATGAGAGTAAGGAGATCGATTAGGAACATAATTCAAATTAATTTCTGGACATCAGGTTTCATACTAATTAATCTTCAGCCTGTAACAACTGACAAGTCCTTTAAATTTGAAAGAAGGATGATATTTATTATAAATTATTGTATTATTATAATTTATGTAAGTAATATAGTATTGGTTGTTTTCGTAGATAAAATATTTACGTATAAATTTATTTTTAGATTTGTTATCAAGTCTATTAAGAAAAACCGAATAAATGTTCGAGTTTCAGATAAACATATTCAAAATATATCTTTTATAACTAATATATATATATATATATATTATACATTGGAATTAATTAGTTATTGGGAAAACAAAATTGAAAATAAACTAGAATATGTGACGGAGGAAAGGAAGGATATATATATATGATTTGTTGAAAATAAATTCTAATCTGTGATGGAGGAAAGGAAGGATATATATATATGATTTGTTGAAAATAAATTCTAATATGTGATGGATGAAAGGAAGGATATATATATATATATATATATGATTTGGGTAAACTTAAGACTTTGATTCATAAAGGAAGCTTATTGAACAGTTGTTTTGGAAACCGATCACGTTAATATTAGAAATTATAAAAATAGAACATGGGTTCGTAAGTAAGGTACATTGGGTCAGTATCCTATGGAGGGTAGCATAAGACCAAGTTTCTGCATAAAATTTGTTTTTCATAGTGAAAAGTTAGTTGATCCGGAAGACTAATGGTTTTTCTCTTAAGTCATAATTGTGGCCTAGGTTGTTTCCACCTAAAACTATCGTGTGTTATTCTTTTATTTTTGCACTTTATTTTTACACACAATTGCATATTTAGTCGTTTTATTTAGGTTATTAAATTATAAATCGATAAAAATTAAAAATAACTTATTTACCTCTCTTTAGGTTAATTAGGTCCATATTTTATAAAGTTTTAATTTATATGATAATTAATTATAATTTAAAAATATAATATATTATTTTAATCGATATTTATTTAAATTATCAATTATATAATAATTTTATAATATAAAAATATGTTTAATTTGAAATAATATATATTTAGTAATTTATTTTAAAAATTATATTGGGTGTTACCCCTACTCTATTTGGCAGCTTACTATAGAGTAATGATGTCCACGGTCCAGTTTTAAGTAAAAATAATTAACATGATTGGATAGTTCATATTGTTCAAACTAGATCAGATCAGATTGTTTGGTTATTAAAAGTGTTATAATCAAACAGTTTGGTCCGGTTAATAATATATAAATATGATACATCTAATGATATATCTTTGATTAAAATATGAGAAATTTAATCAACGATTTGTGATAACTGATATAGGAAATTTAATATATTATTAAAATCAGTCCAGTTTGATCCGACCGGTTTAAAAATTAATATAACTAGATCAGATCGTTTGAAAAATGTTTTTAGTTAATACAAAACGGACCGAACCGTTTGATTTATAAAACTGTTCAAACCGGTTTGGTTCGATCCGATTTTTAGATTTAATTCAGTTCGATCCGGTCCAATTTTTGGACACCCCTAACACAATCTTCGATGTTCTTGAATAACTTTACACTACGATCATAAGAAATATATGCAAGCTTGCAGTTAAAGTAATTATATTTCTTTAAGACCTTCTCAATGTAATGAGATTGAAATAGAAAAAGTCCATTTTCAAACCTAATAATCTTTATACCAAGAATTACACTCGTTTCTCCAAGATCTTTCATATCAAAGTTAGCACACAACAAAAATTTTATATTATTCACAACATGAATATTTGACCTAAAAATAAGCATGTTATTCACATATAAACATATAATAGTGAAATGTCATTTTCTCATTTATAATAAATGTAGTTGTCACTTTCATTCATTTTAAATCCATGTGAGATAATTAGATTATTAAATTTTTCATGTTATTGCTTAGGTGCTTGTTTTAAACCATAAAGATATTTAGCTAGTTTACAAACTTTATTTTCTTAACCTGGAACAACAAAGCCCTCAGGTTGGTCCATATAAATCTCTTCTTCTAAGTCATCATTTAAGAAGGTAGTTTTAACATCCATTTGGTGTATTACTAAATCATGGATGACATCAAGAGAGAAAAACACACGTATGGAAATTATTCGTGTGACTGATGAAAATGTATAAAAGAAATATACATTTTATCTTTGCCTATACCCTTTGACTATAAAATGAGCTTAATACTTTTCAATAGTACCATTGGATTTTAATTTCTTCTTTAGTATCCATTTACATCTTATGGTTTTGCAACCAGGCGATAAGTCAACTAAATGCCAAGTTATATTATACTCAAGAGAGTTCATTTCATAATTTATGGCTTCTTTTCATAAGTTGGCATCTAAAAAAGATAAGGCTTTTTGAAGAGTTTAGGGATCTTCCTCTAAGGTATAAGCATAAAAAACATACCCAAAATCCTTATAGGTTTGAGCTCATTTACTTATCCTAATTTTTGTGTCTAATTCCTCATTTTGTTCACTAGTTCTAGTTATAGGTAAATTACTAGAAGACAAACCCCCAATATTTTTCAATTTAAAGGAAAACCTATGTTTATAGAAATCAACATCATTTGATTCTATAACTACATGATCATTTAAGTCATAGAATTTATAAGTTTTACTATTTACAGCATATCCTATGAACACACATTCATATGTTCTACTAGCAAGTTTAATTTTTTTTAAGATCAGAGATCCTTACATAGGCTAAACAACCCTAAGTTTTAAAATAAGTTAAACCAGGTTTCTTATTTTTCAAAATTTCATATGATGAAATTATACTAGTATATTTAGTCACTCTTTAGCACATAGCAAAGAGTTAATAAAATTTCTCTCTACCAATGGGAAGTAGCACCAGAGTTTAATAAAATTGCAATAACTGATTCAGTAAAAGTTTTATTTTTTCTTTCAGCTTTGCCATTCATTTCAGGAGGATAAGATGTAGTTTTTTCATGAATGATTCCATGAGTTTTATAAAAAACATTGAAAATATTGGAATCATATTCAGTTCTTCTATCACTTTGAAATCTTTTTATTTTCTGTTAAGTTTATTTTCAATTTCAGTCATAAATATTTTAAACATGTCAAATGCTTCGCTTTTATTTTTCATTAGATATACATAAGTATAATCTGAACAGTCATCAATAAAATAACATTTTTCATTTCTTGTTAAAATACCATCAAGTTTACATATGTCAGAATGTATTAAGTCTAAAGGTTCAGATTTTTTAACTATTGATTTATGTGAAGTTTTGGTTATTTTAGCTTGACTACAAAAGTCACATTTTTCAAAATCATTTAAACATAATTTAGGAATTAGTTCTAAGGAACTCGTGCTCTTAATTATATGTATATTAACATGACAAAGTCTAGCATGCCAAATATTAAAAGAACTTAACATATAAGCAGAAGAATAAGCTTTATTAATTTCAATATTGAATTTAAACATGTCATCAATGGCATACCATTTCCTAACAAAAATATTGTATACAAATTAGCCCCTATAGTTTGAGTAAACCCAGCTTTGTTGAGAATGTAGCACGAAACTAAGTTCTTTCTCATCTCTGGATTATGTAGGACATCCTTTAAGATGACAGTTTTTCTAGAAGTAAACTTTAAATCCAACTCACCAATATCAAGTGGAGTGGGAGTCTCCTAACAACACTTTCTTATCCTCATACAAAAAATAGGACTTGAACATGTCATGATCATAGCAAACATGGCGAGAAACACTAATGTCAACCCACCACCTCTTAGATCTACCAACAAAATTGATTTTAGATATAATAGTAATAAGCTAATCTTTAGTTCACCTGCGAGGTAGGACGATTTCTATTCTGACAATTCCTAGCCAAGTGGCCAGGCCTATTACAACTATAACACATGAATGTGTTATTTCTTGAGGGGGCCGAGGTCCATTCCGTGGACGATTATTTCTATTTCTATTTTGGTTGTTACGGTTGTGGTTATTGTTGCGATTATGAGTTTTCATGTTTCTTCCTTTGGGTTTCAGAATTACAAAGGAAGATTTCTTATTGACATTGTTGTTTGAGACAACGAGTACTTCATCTTTTAAATCTTGTTTTTGGGCTTCTTTTTCTATTCTGAGACAGGTTATAAGATTTTCTAAAGAAAATTTCTTAGTTTTATGTCTAAGTGTATTCTTAAAATCTTTCCATGCAGGGGTATTTATCTATAATAATAGCAACTTGAAATTGTTCATCTAACGTCATACCTTCAGAAGTTATTCCATGTGTTATCTTCTGCAATTCATATGATTGAGTTTTCACAAATTTTTCATTAGTCATTTGGTACTTCATGTATCTACTAACAACATACTTCTTTGTTCCACCTTTTTTGTTCCACCTTCATTTGTTATCTTCTTTGTTCAACCTTCCTCATATCATACTTCTTTTAAAATACATCCCAAATTTCCTTTTCTCACTTATCAGAATTGTAATAGTCATACAAATCATCAGCTAAATCATTAAGAATAAATTTTTTACATAGAAAATCATTTTTCATCCAAGTGTTTAAGTCCTTAGTTATAGCTTCAGTAGGAGGATTAGACAATGTTGGTTTTTCAACAGTAAAAAATGAAGCGATTTTTTTCATGGTTAAGAAAAATAACATATTTTGTTTCCATCTATTAAAATGTAGTCCCTCGAAATGAAATAGTTCGTTGAGATCAACAATTAACATTTTAGTAAACATGGCAGATAGAAAACGTCTTTAAATTATTGGTTCAAGTATGTAATAACAAAATAAGAACAATAATATCGATATACTGAAATATACTGCTTGGGTTGAGTCGCAAACTAGGTCACTCTCTTTAAGATGTTTCATGGCTCTACCCAAACACAACTTCGTCCTCCCCAGGATAAAACAACTCCAATTTTTTTTTCTATCTAAGAGCTTTACTAGAATGATGAAGTCTGGAAAATATTTATGTTGTTCTAAAAACTTCAAAAAATAGTTTTGTATATTATTTTCTTTGGTTTGCTAACAAGAGTAGTTTTTGAGTTGTTGAGTTGTGTTATGAAACTGAGAGTTATTACCTTCTATTTATAGTTAAAAAAAGATATATAATATTCATACAATTATAAAAATAACAGTCACAAAATAACGATCATAAAATAATGATCACAGAGTTATGAAAATAACAATCATAAAATAACGATCATATAATTATAAAAATAACGGTAAAATAATTTAATACTTTTTTTCTCATCAATTTTTTTTATTTAAATTTATACTATTTTCAAAAGAGTTTACTATAGAATGTAAGTTATTTATTAGATATGGATTCTAAATTAACTTTTTACATTGATTTTAAATAGTAGTCTTTAAACAATTAAGGTAAAACACGTTATATATTATCAAATAATTTTTTTCATATAAATAATTTTTTTTAATTAAAAAAATTATTAAATGATCCATTCTCGTTTATTAAAATAACTCTTAAAGTAAAATATTTTTGATTTCTTTTAATAAAATAAATAATAATTCGTTTGAATTTAAAATCATAATATAATTCTAAATAAACTTATGTCATTGTTAGTGCAAACCAAACTCCTTCTAAAAAGGAAATAATTTGAATCACTCAACCATAAAAAAAACGTTTAAGAATAGATCAAATATGCTTCCAAATAAAATAAAATGTTATTAATTGGTTTAATGTTAGGTGAAGGTAAATATTATTCTTTTATTCTTAATTAATATAACATAATAATATCATATTTATAAAATTAATGGATTAAGTATTTGACGAAGAAAACACTTTAGTTAATAAAAACTTAACCTATTTTCTTAATAAAAATAAAAAATATTAATTATTTTATTAATAAAAATTTATGATAAAATAATAAAATTTATATAATGTAGTAAAATTATCATTTTAATTTTTTTTCCTTTATATCTTTATATTATTTTTTGGTTCAATTTCAACACCATTTTATATGCTATAAAATTAAAAATATCATTATATTTCAACTACATTCTCTCATTTTTTATAGTTTTTTTTTTTGTGAATTCTTTATGTTGACAAAAATTGATTATAATATACTAGATGCATTTTGGAGCAACAATTGATACGGTGGTTGATATATTATAGTAAATTTTCTTTTTTAACTGTAGAGAATATAAGAGGACTAACAAAAAAATATCTAAGAAGAAATAGAAGGAATGTAGTTAAAAGTGTTAATATTTTCAATATTATAACTAAAAAATAACTCCAAACTTGAATCATAAAACGAAAAAAGGTTATAAAGGAAGGAAAACTTTTAGATGACAATTTTAACCTTTTAAATATATTTTATTATTTAGTTATAAATTTTTATTAATAAAATAATATTATATTATTAAAAAATAACTAATATATTTTATTTTTATTAAAGAATAATCTCTCAATCTCATAAAATGATTGAAGTCTCCGCTTAATATAAACAAAATAATTACAAGAGCTACCCACCTATAAAATTAATGCGTTTAAGTCATATGAAAACTATTTTTTTAATCAAGTGGAGCACTTAAATTTCATTTTGACTATTGTCCTTACAAATGAGAAAAATTATAGGGGTAAAATGGGAAAATAATGATTTAAAATGATTGACAATCTTTAATCATAAATTTATACACATTTTCACTCCCTTTAACTATATATATACATCTATTACATCAATATATTATACATTTTTATTAACCTCCAACATCCTTAAAAAAATAAAATTTATCCTCCGACTCATATAACTTAATTATTTATATAATTTATTTTTAGTCCCTTTAAAAAAATATAATTTTAAATTATAAAAAATTATATATATCATATTTTTAAATATGTAAAACATATGTGTATAACATAGAATAAATTAAAACAAAACTCTATTTATAGGATTATATTACGAAGTTAAACTAAAAAATTATATATATAAAAAAATAAATTTAGTTTAGATTTTTTTAATTTTGATTTTTTTTAAATAATTTTTTAAATTAATAAATATTTAAGATTAGTATGAAAATATAGTGGAATAATGAATAAAAAAAGTTTTTTGACTTAAAATAATGATATATATAATATTTTTTTATAAAAAAGATAGGAAGAGTACGTAAAATTTGAAATATAACATCTTAATTCATTTAAAATTGAAAAAAATATTTATTTTTCTATCAAATATTAAATTCTTTCAATTTAATACTTTATGTTTTTCTCTTATAAATTTGATACTTCTAGTTTTAAATTTTGTATCAATTTGGTTTTTTTTTTAAATGGAAAAATCGATGACAAAATTGAAGGATAATTTTGAGATTTCACAAACTTAGCTTCAAAAAGACAGCAATAAGAAGACCTACTCCCCCTTCTTCTCATATCGTACCCAGCCCCAAATCCCTACAATAACAAACAGAGTAATTAAACATTTAAACCATTTCACTTTACTGATTCAAATCCTCTCGCTAACCAATCTATCTGGATCGGCAATCTAATTAAGCCTCCACTATCAAGCAATATAATTTTTTGACTGATTCCCTTTTCACCCTCAATTGTAATAATAATTTTCTAGTTAGGGGTATCATTGAGGAATCGGAGGAACAACAGCCTTAGGATTAGGGGAAAAAAAAGATAGTCGAACTTATAGCGAAAGGAACACCACAGAAATCCTTCGCGATTAGGTTTGCATAATGGAATGGTTTAATTACCTTGTTGGATTTGGGTCGGTCACAATCTGTGAGGGTTGGATGAAAGGAGAAGACAAGATTCAGGATTTTTTTAAATACAAAATATAAAATTAATATAAAATTAAAAAGTAGTTTCTATACATAACTAAGTTATTTAATATTATTTTATTTTTAATTAAAATAATATACGTTTATTTATGTTATAAAAAAAATAAATATATTTTTTTTCTTGAGAAGTTAAAAATAAAAGTCTATAAATAATTGTCATACAATTAAACCAAAACTTAAAGCATTAAATTAAAATGAAAAGGCATATAGAAAATTAAAAAAAAAATGAAATATAAGGATAAGTCTGTTTTTTTTTAACAAGATTGACCTTTTTTTCATAAATGATGATGTTGAAGAATGACAAAGTTGTTTTGGTAATGGCTATATGTTTGTGTAGTAACACAAGACCAAATTTACTATTCATCTTGTAGTGGCTAGTTTGTGGTGTTAGATTGTACAATTAACGAAGTGGTAAGGTATTAGACTATTTAGGTTTTGAATATTATCATGCCATTTAAGCAGATTAAAGTAACAATAATTGTCAATATCGTGGTCTTGTATCCTAGTCGCCATGGGTATGGAATAGGTGTTGAATCATGTTTCCTTTTTCACAAGATGCAATCTATTAAGACATTGATCTTGTGGAACAAGTTTGGATCATGAACTACAATTCTGTGGATGGAAGGGGTATAATCTTACTTTATTATATATACAAGACATTGTCTATCAATACATTGGCTAAGTCCTAAGGGAGATAGTTACTACATGATTTTGTACAAGGAGCACCCTTTTTTATCCAATGTAAGATAAGTCTGGTTCTTACCTTTGATCAAGTGTGACTACTAAGTTTAAGGGAAGAGTGTCATCTCTCCTGATTCATAATAGCTCACAGTGGTAGTCCTGCCTTGGTGCAAAATTAAGGTTGTGATGGATGAGTGGTTGATTCTCATTCTAATTTTATAGCCTTTTGGATATTGAGGTGGCATGACTTGAATGTTCTGAATGTTTTCATTAAGTGCATCTTGGAGAGACAATTGACTTCTTGAGTCTAGATGAAGAACTGGTAAGCCAATGTGGCCTTTATGAGTTTCCCATTGGTAGACATAGATGAATTTTTCGAATACAATTCTAGTGTATCCTTTACTTCTTTCATTCTATTTGGATATCTTTTCAAAAGTCTAGCTGAACTATAGCTATTGGACGTTAGCCTATCTAGCTCTTCTTAGGTAGCTTTAGGTAATTGATGTTAACTTTTTGAATGCATCTAAGTTTGAATGAAATTTTTTGTAAGTTATGCATATCTAGAGACGAAGCGACTAGGATGAAATGACTTCTAGTTCCCATGGTGGAAGATGGTGGTAGCTTAGAGAGTGATAATCTAATGTTGGAAACTTTTTGTAAGTGGTGAAATTTTGGACCTCTCAACTCCATCAACGTTTGGAAGAGGTTGTGTAGAAAATACTTGTTTTTGGATTCCATTTTTACTCGTGGACTTCTAGGTAAAGTTTTTCTCCACTTAAGGGTAGCTATAACTAAATGAGTAAGTAAGCATTCTAGTTTTCTAAAACTCTAGTTTCCAAAGATGCCAAAGTGATGTGCTCTTAAGATAATTTTTATTCATGTTTGTCTGCCACTATCTTGATCCTATATTACCATCATTGTGGATATGGATTGGGTGTTGAGCCCTATTTTGGTTTCTGTACAGGAAGAAACCATTAAGGTAGTAGTTGCGATTATCGTGATCCTAGATTACTATTGCTACATGTATGGAATGTGCATTGAGTCCTGTTTCCTTTCCCACACAGTGGTAAACCATTAAGACAGTGGTTTTGTGTTGGATGAGTATTTATGAATCCAAGCTTCATTTTCATTGGTGAAATATTTTTTATTTGTTGGAAAGATAAAGCTTAATTATCTATTTTTATTTCTAATCAAAAATTGATTTCGAAGAGGATTAGTCAACCACTACTTAGGAACTTCGTAGTTACAATAATAAGTTTTTCCTTCTTTAGCATGTCCTAAATGGCGGCGACGTGGACTTCTTATCATGGGTTGATGATTTTGGATAACACTGCTTGGAATGTAGTGCATCTATCTCATCAAGTTTGGGCTAGATTCACAATCACTTGATATGGTCTGGGTTCATAGTCATCAAGTGTGGCATGGATGTTGAGTCACTTGATGTAGCTTACATTCACAATTACCAAGTATGGCTTGGAATCTCAGTCAATTAATGTGGTGTGGGTCCATAGTCATTAAGTATGGCCTAGATGTTCAGCCATTTGATATGGTCTGGATTCACAATTATCAAGTGTGGCATGGATGTTGAGTTATTTGATGTGGTATAAATCTATAATCAATCACTTCATGGTTTAGGTCCACAATCACCAAGTGTGGCCTGAATGCTCTGTCACTTGATGTGGTTTGGATCCAAAGACATCAAGTGTAGCCTGGATCCATAATATGTAAGTTGGCAAGATGGATGAAGCAGCTTGGGAGATAACTTGTCTGAATAGCATGACCTAGCAGGTAACAATCCTTCAGGTCTAACTCGACCTAGGTGGAAATGTCCTAGATTATGTAGCCTAGAAGATAGAATTCTAGAAATCATAACCTTGGAGGCAACGTTCTAGACAATATAGCCCTTTAGGGTGCAACGTATCCTACTAAGGCCTTATCTTCCATCATGTGTAAATCTCTACTTTACTAGACTGATGTTTGTCTAATAACTGTAGCCATAAATATCTAACTTAGGATCAGTGACATTGTCTACGTGATTGTTCTAACCTGATTGCAATGGTCATCTTGCCTTGGGATGGTTCCTCAAGATAAGCCAAGCAAATTTGATTTGAACTGCACATATATGTACATATGGCGTTAAGTAGGTAATGGTTGATATTTTTGCTTTCAAGTGTTGTAAAACCTCAATGCTAGTTGATGTTTTGTGAAATAGGCTACTTTACCCATCTACACTACTCGGGAGGCTGGTCTCCTTGACTACTATGCTTGGATAGCCTACTTGACTGGCTGTCTTGATGTAGTGTATGCCATAGTACATCTTCTGGATGGATGACCAGATGCTTATTTTGGGTGGCTTCTGTCATAGTATGTCGGTATAGCTCCTCATGGGTAGCCTTGTTTGATCCCTATTTAACATCATGAAAATTTTGTTCTTCTTAACTAGCTTAGTGACTTGGGTGTTACTCATCCTAGGATCTAACTCCTACTCAACTATTCTAAGGAGTTTCTTATTGGGAGTCTGTTTCTTGATTTGGATATGAAATGCTTGAAGTAGTAAATCAGAATCAAGGCAACAGAGCTTCTTTTAAGTGTTCCCATTCTTTTGGAGAACATTGAGGGTAGGGCGTTGGACTTGGGTGTTAGCTTGATCACAAACTTCTTAGGAGGATGAAATATCATCAGGAATAGGTTGCTCATTCTAGTGATTTTTCAAATCTAACACGTTGTTAGGAAGAAAAATAAATGAAGAATGCTTCGAACAATGAAAAACACAATGAATGTTTTTGAGTTTTCACTATATCAATCAGTTGAACACCAATTTTTTTCATAGACAGTGCTAGATGTTGAAGTCGATTTCTATTTAGTCGCATTCTCTACAAACTTGAACCTACAAATCATTAGAAAACTACGTTAGAAGATATGACACCGAGGGATGTTGTATCCACTCCAATACTTAGGTCAATTTCTGATGAAAAAGATTAAGATCATAGGGAATTTGAGAGATTTTATAATGTGAGCTTAAACGTACCTTTTTAAATTGTTGTAACCTATTTAAAGGTTTTGGTAGATGTCATAGACGTAAATAACTAATATCGATTAATTAATATATAATTATTTATGATATTAATGAAATTTCATAAATAAGATGGTGTCATTAATATTAATTTTTGGATTTAAATAATAAAAGATATACCTAATTGTACATTAACAATACTCATTTGACTTTTCAATGTTGTCGTGGATTAATCAATTGGGTTCATGTATACTTGGTATTTTCCTATCCAATACGTAATGAAATTATGATGCCTTATTTTTTGTAAAAAAAGTGATGCAGCACAAGTTTATTACATTTATAAAATAGATTTTTGTAACTTTTTTGTAAAGGTAGTTAACTTGTTTTATCGCACTTAATAGGTACGAATTTAAAGTATATTTTCTTTAAATATAAATAGACGTAAAAGATCATTTGTCCTTAATAAGAATGTAATTAATGATCCAATACTAGTATTCATTTGAGTACCTTTGTTCTTCAGTTCCGCTCCTTCTTTAAGATGGCGGGTTATGTTAAAAGTTATTAAAAGTCAATTCTCTTAAAAGTTTAAGTTTCAAAACAATGAACAACTATAATTTTATATATTCTATAAATCCCTTACGAGTATTAATCATACACATTATACATGTCAAATACTTGATTCATACACATTATACATGTTAAATACTTGATTCAACGTTTATGATTGATTACTCAACTTTAGTACAAAATCACTTAGAAGATTATTATTTTTATATATTTTTAACTTAAAAAAAGTGTTATATACTTATGAGACAAACTTGAAATTTCATAAGGATTATTGGGGTTTGAACATTAAAACTCCATTTTTGATATCATGTTCTCAAGGTTTACGGTATTCAGAGTCTAACCGAGAGTTTTGTTAGGGTTTTTACCCTCTTCTCCAACCGCCCTCTCCCATTCCCCATTTCGTCCAATCTTTTATCACATTTTTCCGTCATTTTTGTCTCTTAATCTTTCTCACACCATCTCTTCTCCAACCGAAAAAAAAACAGTCTCTTCCTCTCCACTGTCCATTCAATTTTCACTCCTATTGCAATGATTTATACTTCTATTTCTCTATGTGCCTCTCATCGTGCTCTTTTTTTCCTGCTTGTTGCCACTTTTTCCATCAGTCAAAGGATAGTAGGAGACGTTCATTCCCTAACGCTCTGCAATTTTGTTCACTGCGTTTCTGTTCACTTCTTGATCAGTCTTTCATCATTGAAAGTTAACTATGTCAGAGCCCTATCATCTGATGTTTGGAGTTCAAGAGGTTGCTAATAAGTGGATAGTTTATTGTTTAGTTTTTGTATTTCTTTATTTTCCCAAGAGTGAGCGAGTCTTCTCTCTTATTTTGATCATATATCATTGAGTCCATTGACACGGCTAAACAATGAAATGGTGAGCAATAGTTACAGAGCATGCATGGAAGGCTGAAAATTATTTGCTAACAAATATATTTGAGTGTCAGCAATTTGTTAGTTTTAGCCTAATTTAACTTTTGATGTACGTAAAAAATCGAATGCTTGCTTGTAATCGTATTCCTCTTTCAAGTATGAACAATTTTTGCCGTTTACTACACAGAAAAAAAAAAGTATTGCACGAGTGACATGGCCTGTATGGCTTTACATATAGGGCTTACTTTTTAATCTTTTGTGTTGGCTGTCAAGCACAAAGTCTGCTCCCAATTCGTCGAAAGGGTGAAATCCGAGAGGGAAATATTTTTATATAAGATATTATTTAAATTAATTAATTAATTAATTAAATTGTATTTAATATTAGGAGATTTGATATATAATAGCTTGTTTGCTTTTATCCTATTAATTTTATCACATTCTAATCCATTCAAATAGTTTAAATTACGTTTGATTCTACTTTTATTATTTCAATTTTTCTTTATCAAAAATCTATTTTAAGAATCAAAATAAATCAGACACCATCAGATATCAATATCCAAAGTACATTTTCTAACTTTCTCAAGATTTGAAAATCATGAACATAATGAATGCTTAAATTAGCTTCAAAATTTTATATTCTTTTAATTATCATTAAATTATCTATTTTTAATAGAATTTCTCTTAGAGATGTGTAATATTTAAAAAATGAAACAAATGTAAATTTTATATTAAAAGATATAATTTTTATGTATATAATATTCATATAATCACTAATTATTAATTAATACGTAGTAGTTATGATTATTGATTAAGTAATGATTTATACATATCATTTTGAGAGTTAACTCAAGAATTTTTTATTAAGTTTTCACCTTTTTTTCTTTCTTGTCTCTAATGCCACTATTTTTTTTCCCATTAATTCTCTTTGATTTCATCAATCCATCTTCTACACCCTTGTCTCTTCCTCAAATGGTTTTACTCTTTGGAAAATAAGGCTTTAATGCTCTAGCGTTTATTTTTTTGTGTCAGCTCTATCAATTTCTCCAAGATCTTCGAAGTCTTCAGTGGTTCAGTGTGGTGGCGTAGTTGGTTTAGTTTGCTTTTTGACGTTGGTTTGCTCCTCGATGCTAGTTTGCTTTGGCATGGAAAGTTTGATTTACTTTATTTTATCTTCTCGATGGCATTTTAGAGGTTGTTTTGGGTGGGTGGTGATTACTACAATCGATTTGGGTGATTTTTTAGTGTACATTATCCTACGATTTTAGTTTGTTTAAAATTTGTAGGCATTTTTATTTTTGTTAAAAATAGGTTATCTATTTTTTTTATCATTTTTTGTTAAGATATTTATCAAAATATCTCTACGATAGTTTCTCATCTATTTTGTAAAATATTGCAATAAAGTTTTAATGTTCATTGTTGTTTAAGAATTATTATTCCAATTATTACAACTAAGTGTTAAAATGGATTACAATATGGAGCTTTTATTGGTCACTTACATATATTTTAGTGTTATAATAGTTTGTTAGTCTTGATTTCGTACGTAGATGTGTGATATATTTGATAATTTGGATATTTTATATTATAATTTTACTTCTTATCTAACAAAAATCCTATTAATTATTATCAAAACATTAATTAATATGTAATTTGAGATGCATAAAATATACAGAAAAAAAGATAAAAACAAAGAAAACCTTAAAGTTGTGTGACTATAATAAAATATAATAATTATAATTGTATTTTTATAAATATATATTCATTTAATTATTAATATTATGTAAAAGTTTTTAATTTATTACTTAAATATTTTTTATTTCAATTATTATTAAAATATTTCAATTAATTACTTTGATTAAAATTTGTTCAATTTAATTAAAATGCTTAAATCAATTAAGTAACATATGTATTTATAAAGACTTAACATTAATAAGATAATGTAGTTATAAATTTATGTGTTGGGTATATTACTTACATTTTTTTATAAAATTAACAAATTTTTGCATCCAATTAAAATCAAATAATATTAATAGTTAAATAAATATTATTTTATTTGTAATATAAACCACTTTGTGATAAATAAAGGGGTTTAAGGTAGATTTAGTGTCGTAACCTTATTCACTTACTATAATTATTAGAGTAATTTTATTTTTGAATCAAAATAAATTAATTTTTTTAAAATAATATTTTTAGGAGTAAAATTAAACTTTTTTTTATTAAAACAAAAAGTTCTCTCCCTCCGTCTCTCTTTTCTCTCCCCAATCTCTCTTTCATTTCATTTCATATAGTACTTTGAATCAATGTATTCAACTATTTTTATTGGTCTAAAATCACGTTCAAATTATATCACATTAATAATAATCTAAAATTAGATACTTTTAATGTCTAATTTTCATAGGGAAGAATGATATAACTTTTTTGTTTTAATTAAAAAAAGAAACTTAATTTTAAAATTAAAGAAATGTCTTTTAAAAAAATGAATTAACTTAACCCAAATATAATATTTTAAAATTAAATGAAACTATGGTAAAAGTTACACAAGATCAAAATATTAATCGAATAAAGTCACGAAGATTAAATGAGCTCATAACTTATATATAAAATTATATATTATAAAGTAGATATATAAATTTATACGTTGGAAGAGTATAAAATATTTTCAAAAATATAAAAGATTATATGAGTTTTTATTTTTATTTTTATCTACCTGTATATATTGAAAATAATTTTATTGCAAAATAAAGAGTTGGATATGTTATTTTATCTCTAAATATTTAAAAGTCTTATATTGATAGGAAATATTTATCTAACCAAGGGGCATAGTAAGAATTTAATTCCATACTTTGTATGGGAATTAAGTTAATGCAAAATCAGTAGCTTGTTTAATAATATTTGCGTGGACCCTAACTTCTTAAATGCTTCCTTTATTAGCAAATAAATGAAATAAAATCATTAAATTAAATAATAAATTATCAATAATTAAATACTTATAATTATTATTTTTATATATATCAAGTCAGTAGCATAACTAATTATTACTTTTTAGTTAATTATTTTTATTTTTATTTTTTATTAATTAAGTAATAAATTAATAACTAAAATATTGATAATTTTTAAGATTACAATCATTTATTTTTATTTATAAGATTATTTATCTTAAATAATATAAATAATTTTTTTTCAATTTATTATTTTAAATCTTATTTTTATTAATTAAATAATAAATTAACACGTATAAAATAAATGTATTAAATTATCATTTAATTTACTAAAACAAGTGGGCTGACTGATAGCAGATGTGGTCTAACTTATAATAAATGTTGGCAAGTTTAGCAGCACTCAATGGACCAAATCGGAAATCTAACGTTCCTTATAAATTTATGGTTGGTTTGGGGTTATGATTTTAAAACTTTTAGTTTAATATATTTTATTTCAATAATTTTTTAGTTAAGTTTCATTGATCTTATAATTAAAAAATTGATCTAAAAAATAATTTATATTTTTAAATACACAATAAATAGAGGGCATTTTCGATATTTCAAAAAAAAATGCTAGCCGTTAACCAACCATCTGGGGTTCAATCCCTTAACCCCCCCTATTTTACATTGCTATATGAAGATGGTGAAGATGAATACAAGGGCATTTACGTTGCAAAACTTGAGGAACTCATGAAGGTGACTTCAAGATCGTGTGATGAAAGAAACAAAAAGATAAGAAAAAAATAATGTTGAGGCATATGTTTATGATATGAGAAACTAAAGACTTTAACAAAAAAAAAAAAAAACTGGCAATATGGTTTAGGGTCATTTTTAATTTTTTTTTTTAGTTTATTTTTTT
The DNA here is from genome assembly GCA_033030585.1 of Hippophae rhamnoides. Taxonomy (NCBI): domain Eukaryota; kingdom Viridiplantae; phylum Streptophyta; class Magnoliopsida; order Rosales; family Elaeagnaceae; genus Hippophae; species Hippophae rhamnoides. The sequence goes on along the minus strand of CM065438.1, from coordinate 19,632,639 downwards.
GAAATACCAAAAATAGCCTTCATTTATTGTGTATTTGAAAATAAAAAATTAACTTTTGGATCAATTCTTTTAATTATAAAACCTATTGGTTTGGGCCATTAACGTAAATTAGCTCTGAAGTCTGAACCATGCTTTTTGAATCTTGACAATACGGTCGTGAAAGAGCTTTCCTATAGTATAGATTTTGTAGGTTCAAGGTGTCATTTTAGTGAAATAGGATGTAATAATGATTGTGTTAATCCCTTATCACTCCTTATACCATCAAACTATACTTTTCATTCTTTTATTTTATTTATATTTCATATATTTTTAATTATTTTAATTCAACTTGTTGTAAGACTCCAAATGTTTAGTCTTCAATATACATTGCTATAAGACTATTAAAATATCTTTTGAGATGATTATTCTACGTATTAACTTACCAATCATCTTATATAATAATCATTTTTTCTTAATTATATATATATATATATATATATGTGTCATAAGTAGCTCAAATAATATTAATAATATATAAATGATTTTACTTTTTATCATACATATAGTTTTGTTGTTTAGTTTTAAATGTTTTGATCTATGTTTTATAAAATCATATGAATAAATAAAAATGTGTGCGTAGTCATATATTTTTTTAAAATTATTATAATTTTATTGAATTAATTTTAATTTTAATTATTAGATAATATGAATATTCAATACCTATATACTACACGATCACCAATAGTATTCGTTTTTCAAACCATATAAAATGCAAGTAGTTAGAGGTTAATTTAGATGTAAGTGCACATGAGTCAAGTACTTTGATAATAAAAGTGGTGTTATATATCTCTTCCCACGTGGATCGATTCTTTCTTTTTTCAATTTAAAATATACATAATACGTATGTCAAAATAAATTATATTGATAACAAAATATATATATATATATATATATATATATACTTGGAATTGTCTTTTTTGTATCCCAAGGCTAGATAATATTTATTTGAATATTTTTATGTATAGCAAATTATATTAAAGTTGAGTAAATAATTTCATGTATCGAATTTAATTAATAAATTTTATAATCGAATTTTATTTGGATCGAAAATTATACAATTGTTTGAATTCAGATTGATAAATTTTATAATTTAATGTATCCGATCCATATCAAATTATCATTAAATTATAAATAAATAAATTTTTTATTTTGTAACATGTTATATTTAAATATTATACATATTATATCTTAAAAATAAATATAAATACTTATAATAATTTAATAATTGTATAAATATATTTATTATTATTTTTTTTAATTGTGACTATAAATAATAATATTTGTTATTTAAATTTATGTATGTTGTGTTTCATATATAATAATAAATTTTAATATCAATATAATTTTATTCAATCTTAAAAAATTTGATCTTCTTAAATCGATCATATTATGGAATCAAATTAGAATTGAAAATCTTCCTATCTATTATAATCGAGTTATTTAGATCAATAAAAAACAAACAATTTCAATTACTTATGAACTAATTTCAAATATGATATAATAGATTTTTATTTATCAATATATTATAATTGAGAATACATATTATAATTGAGAATACATGTCTAGGTGAAGCTCCTCTAATGATTCGGCCAATTGGTTGGTGACATTTGACTTGGGATGGTTCGCAATTCAGAAGGACCGGAGTTTTTCTCCTAAAAAAATGTCATCGGTACCTTATTTATGGTCAATGTAATCTGAAAGTATCCAATGTTATTGGAAAGATCTTAGCAAGAAATTTGTAGGGTGGAAAAAAAAACTCTTTATTATTGTTGCTTCTTACTTCAGTTTTATTGTTCAAACACTAGCATATAAGCAAATTAATTATTATTATAATATTCTTGCGGAAAGCACACTAATATTATTGTTAACAAAAGTGTAATTCAAAAGATAATGTTGAACAATCCTATAATCCTGCTTAATTAACGTAGTGAAGTTTAAAATATGGAGGAAAAGCTAATAAAATAAAGCATTCATCAACATGCCAAAACTATAACCACACTTTTTACTCAACATGATACCTTGAAGCTTCGTATCATTAATTTCCTATTTTTGAATAAGAATTTGGCGTCTGAATTAAACATTATTTTTAGTAAATATTATCTAAGATGATCCTTTAAAGTGTATTTTTATTTGTTCTCTTATTCAAAAATATCTTTAATTTTACAGGTGTTTTTTAAATCATTAAATTTATTAAAATACTAACAATATTCACAAACCATAATGTATATTTAAGAAATTTTTTAGATAGTATATAATATTTATATATATGTATAGATATACTTAAATAAATTTTATTTTAAATATTTTAAATCTAAATTAAATAGAGAGTAAAAATAAGGGGGAAAACCCTAGCTTATTATGGAAAGGTCAACTATATGAACCCCATTTCCTATTTATTTATTTATTTAAGAGGTACTCCATTTGTTGTTAAATAAATGGAATCAAACGAGTTGCATTTACGGTCAGTCTCGATCACTAATGACCCTGTCTCTCATTGTCACGTTTATTATATAAAAAAATTTCCAACTAAAATATACTCTTTAAAATATGAAAAGTATTTACCAAAGAGATACATAAAGATTCTTAAATAACATTTATAGTCGGTATTTAAAATATATAATTGAATGTATTGAATGTATTTACGATCACAATTACAATAAATACTAATACATATATAAATACAGAAAATAAGAATTTACTTTTTAGAAAAAATGCTTTTTGAAAAAGTATATTAATTGCATACAACTAATATATCATTAATGATTTATTAATACTCCCCCTCAAGTTGGCGCATAGATATCGATTATGCCCAACTTGCTTAGTGAACTGTATAATGTCTTCTTGGAAATTCCTTTGGTAAGCATATCTCCAAGTTGCTCTTCTGTGGGAACAAAATAAAAACTAATAAGTTTGGCATCTAACTTCTCTTTTATAAAGTGACGATCAACTTCTACATGCTTAGTGCGATCATATTATACTGGATTTTGTGATATATCAATGGCTGCCCGATTATCACAATACATCTGCGTAGTATTTTTGAGTTTGAAACCCAAATCTAACAACAAATTTCTTATCCACAGTAATTCACAAACCCTATGAGCCATAACTCTATACTTGGCCTCAACACTAGATCGTGCCACCACTTTCTGCTTCTTAATTTTCCATGTAACCAAATTTCCTCCCACAAAGTTGAAATAACCCGATGTTGACTTTCTATCTGTAATACTTCCTGCCCAATCTGCATCTGTGAAGCCACATACTTCAATAGGATTGTTGTGTTTAGAGAACATTACTCCCCTTCCTATAGCCAATTTCAAATACCTCAAAATTCTCAAAACAACATTCACATGGTTCTCACTTAGATTATGCATGAACTGACTCACCACACTTACTGCATATGCAACATCTGGTATAGTATGAGCTAAGTAAATTAAACGCTCAACCAATCTTTGATAGCGAGCTCGATCAATTGGTATATGATCTGGATACTCTGCTAAACAATGGTTTTGCTCAATAGGAGTGTCAAAAGGTTTACAATCCAACATACATGTCTCTGTTAGCAGATCAATAATGTACTTCCTCTGACATAGATATATTCCTTCTCTTCCCCTGGCTACCTCAATTCCTAAGAAGTACTTTAGTTCACCTAAGTCCTTCATCTCGAATTCAGAGGCTAGCTGTCTTTGTAATTTATCCATCTCAATAGTATCATCACCAGTGATTACCATATCATTAACATAAATGATTAAGGTTGTTACCTTCCCTCATTGATGTTTGAGAAATAGAGTGTGGTCTGAATTACTCTGTCTATAACCAACCTTTTGCATGAATTGTGAAAACCTTCCAAACCAGGCTCGAGGGGATTGCTTGAGACTATACAAAGACTTCCTCAATTTGCATACAAAATTACCAGGAGAATCAACTACATACCCAGGTGGAAGACTCATGTACACCTCATCGGCTAATTCTCCATGAAGAAATGCATTCTTTACATCAAACTACCGAAGTGGCCAGTTTAGGTTAGCGGCAAGTGAGAGCAAAACCCAAATAGTGTTCATTTTAGCAACAGCAGCAAAAGTTTCATCGTAGTCTACACCATACGTTTGAGTAAACCCTTTTGCTACAAGACGAGCTTTATACCGATTTACAGATCCATCACCATTATGTTTTACAGTAAACACCCATCGACAACCAACTGCCTTTTTTCCTTATGGTGGTGGCACAAGTTGCCAATTATCGTTCTTCTTTAACGCATCCATCTCTTCATCCATTGCCTTTCTCCATATTGGATCTCTCAACGCATCCTACACTTTGTTAGGTACTGATACACCAGATATTTGATTCACAAATAATTTATATGACTTAGATAATATTTTAGTGGACATGTAATTGGCTACTGGGTATTTTGATTTTGCATGAATATTTGGTTCATACCTTTTGGCTGGTTGACCTCGAGTAGACCTATTTGGTAACACATACTGTCCAACATTAGACTCAATGCTATTATTATCAGTGGGTGTACATACCTCATATGAGTGACCTTCAGTACTAGGGAGTTGTTAATCAGGGGTAGGAGTAATTCCTAAGGGTACAATTGTGTCTTCAACTTCATTTGCTGTAAGTGAATTTGGTGCTTGAATACTTGGAGCATCTGCTTCTGCAATGACTGGATTCAATGGATTATGAGTCTCATTTGGTCTCATTGAAACACCAGTTGGTGATTCTCCTAATGGCTCCCACTCACCATGATACAATTCTTCAAAATATGTATTCTCCCCCTGACGAGCAGTATCAGGGGAGGAAAAATAACTCATGTCCTCAAAAAAGGTAACATCCATAATGACATAATACTTTCTGGCCGGTGGATGGAAGCACTTGTACCCTTTCTGATAACTTCCATAACCAACAAACACACATTTAATTGCCTGAGCATCTAATTTAGACCGTTGATTTTTAGGAACATGCACAAAAGCAACACAACTAAATACATGGGTAGGAAGATTATGGAAGGATCATAAGGAGATGTAAGATGCGAGAATCTGGAATTAGATTTTTCCGTTAAGGACACTAGACGGGAGATGATTGATGAGATGGGCAGAAGCTTGTATAGCATCACCCCAAAGATATTTTGGCATATAAGCACTAAATAAGAGTGCACGAGTCATATCAAGTAAATGACGATTTTTTCTTTCAGACACTCCATTTTGTTCTAGTGTTTGCGGACAAGTAGTTTGATGAATAATCCCATGTGTTTTGAAAAAGTCTTGAAAAACATGATTAACATATTCTCCCCCCATTGTCAGAACGGAGGATCCGAATGATGCCATTGTATTGTGTTTGAATGAAGGTATGAAAAGTTTGAAAAATTGAAAAACTTCATCTTTTGTTCTAAAAAAAGAAATCCATGATAACCTTGTACAGTCATCGATAAACGAAACAAAATATCTCATACCCGATATAATGGGCTCTTTAGATAGTCCTCAAACATCAGAATGAATTAGTTCAAAAAGAATAGTACTTTTATTAGAAATACTAGGAGAATAAGTAATACGATGGCTCTTAGCCAAAACACAAGTCTCACAATGTAAAACAGTCTCACTAATACCAATAAATAAAGTGGGCATGTTTTTTTTCATAAGACTAAAAGATGGATGCCCTAAGTGGCAATGCCACAACCAAATTTCACTTAGCTTATTGGAACTAGAAGTCAATGCAGTACGTGCTCGTGCTCCTGGTTTCTCCCCTCCGTAGTTTTGATCCAAACGGAACAATCTGCCCCTCAGATACCCTCGACCAATTATTTCCCTGGTAAGAAGATCCTGAAAAATCACATACATAGGATAAAAGGTTACAAAACATTTACACTCAATATTCAACTGTGGGACAGATATTAAGTGATGAGATAAGTCAGGTACATATAAAACATTATGGAGCTGTAAAGATGTAGTGATATGAACTGACCCCTTTCCTAAGACAGGAAAGGCCTCACCATTAGCATTCGTAACATAAGACACTGGTGGGGGAGATAACTCATTAAAATAAGATTTATCATAAGTCATATGATCATATGCACAGGAATTAATAATCCAAGTATTAGACCCAATAGAGTGAGAAACATTTAAGGTCATACCAATCTTACAACGACCAGCTATTAAAGCTGTAGAGATACCTCCACATTCCATAGGATGATTTTATCCATAGTAGTCTGGTTCTTGGACAATTTGCACTACATCTACTTTTGCTTTAGAACTATGATGTTGTCGTTTTGCTCCATAGTAGTCTGCTTTTGGTTTCAAGTGTGGATACAGTTTCCAACAATTCTTAGAAAGATGCCCATATTCAATGCAATACGAGCAGTGAGAACGAGAGCGATTGGTAAAACCTGGGGGAGGTCTCTGTTGATGAAGTGGAATTGAATTTTGTTGTTGGAGGAAAGGTGCCTTTGATTTGGCTTGAATGGCTAGGCTTGATACCTCAACATGTGCCTGATGAAGACTCTCTTGCTGAGATTCGTCTTTACGGATGTATGTAAAGGTGGTAGTCAAGCTCGGAGGGTCTAACATTCGAAGCAATTCGCCTTTAGCACTATTATGTTTTGTATCAAGGCCTCTTAAAAAGGCATGTACTCATTCAAGCTCCTTCTCCTTCTAGTACCACAAAAGGTCTTTTGGATTTTTAATTTTGCACGGACGTTTCTGGTCAATTTCAGCCCATACATTTTTCAGCTTGGTAAAAAAAAAGAGATATTGGTTGCCCATTTTGCTGCATGTCAGTAGCTTTGCATATGAGTTCATGAACTTGAATAAAGTTAGACTCATTTGTATGGAGATCGCTTAAGGTATTCCATATGGCCTCAACAGTTTCACATTCCTCCACCATTTGTAATATATCATCAGTGATAGCTCTAAATAGAACTGACTTGACAAAGCCATCATCATCTTCCCATCTAGTATAGGCTTCTATATCATCTTGACTAGGAGCCCTGATTGATCCAGATACATGTCCCATCTTATGCATCCCACGAAGATAAACAGACATAACTTTTTTCCATGTTCGAAAATTTGTACCATTAAGTTTAGTACCCCCGAAAGAATCAATTTCTGAACTCTTAACAGAAACTTCAAAATTTGAAACTTCATGAATTCTGGAAACTTGATGTTGTCTTGAATCTTCCATTGAAATAATAATAAATAAAAAATATATATATTGTGCAGAGGAATAAAGATTTTGGATTTTTTTTTTCTTTCCTACTCTGATACCAAATTGAATATATTGAATATATTTACAATCACAATTACAATTAATACTAATATATGTATAAATACAAAAAATAAGAATATACTTTTTAAAAAAGTGTTTTTTAAAAAAGTATATTAATTACATATAACTAATACACAACTGATAAAGTATATATTAATTACATACAATTAATATACCATTAATAATTTATTAACATACGGTAATAAAACATAATTACTTTCCTTCAATTACATGGTGATTAATAACATAATTTTTTTAATTGATTTGTCTTAATTGAAAAACATATTTGTATTTTTTGTTTTCTAAGCTCTTTATTAAAAGATTATTAACTTCTTCCAAAAATCATCATATATATTAATTTCATAAAATTTTCGTGAGTTCAATCAAACCCGAAGGGTAAATAAACATACTAGTGGATAAATAATAATTTATTTTATATAAAACTTTAAATGAATAAAAAATACAAAAAATAATATAAATTATAAATTTACAATAAAAATAAAAAAATAGAGTTTTATGTTATACAATTTCTTTATGATAATTTTCATCATATGAATATTTGAAAACAAATGAAAAATATTTTTAGGTATAATAGAGTTTGAATATCACGAGAGGCTAAAGCATAACTCTATGATATTCTATAAAGAGAAGGAATTTGTTGTAAATAAAATTTGAGATAAAAATAGTTATTTTTTTACTATTGTAAAGCTAATTATACATTTATGATCTTTTTTGTGTTATACAATTTCTTTATGATAATTTTTATCATATGGATATTTGAAAACAAATGAAAAAATATCTCTAGGCATAGTAGAGTTTGAACAACACGAGAGACTGAAACTAACTCTATGATATTCTATAAAGAGAAGGAATTTGTTTCAAAGAAAATTTGAGAGAAAAGTAGTTTTAAAACGTTGTAAAATCAATTATATACATATTATTCATATATTTTTAATTAAAACTTGAACTTCAGTCACTTTTCAAGCACTAAGTGAACTACATGAATTTGAATCATAAACTTTAATTGTATAACCAATTATATATCATTCAAAATAAGAGTGAAGGTTCAAAATTGATATGACAAGTTGATAATCAATAAGTACTGCATTAACTATCTTCAATAGCCACCAAAAGAGTTCAAGAGTTTATGAACCGCAAAGGTTGGCCAATTTTAAATGATATTTATATTCATATGTGATTGAAATTTCATACTTTTAAACTAGACATTTAAGGATTTACATCAATGTATGTGTGAAGGTAGAAAGAACTTTTTTACTATATTAACTTAAGAAGTTAATATTATATAAATTATTATTATTATTATTATGCATAACAAACATAAAATAATATAATTTTTTATTCTAAACGAGTAATCTTTAATGCTTAAATTTTATTTACCCAATATCATTTTAAATATGTAAATATATTATTTCAAATTTAAAAAAATAAAATCAATTAAGATTACATATTTATACCAAATGAGTACTCTTACTTAAAATAGTACCTCAAATTAACATATTATTATGAATATAAACCCAATTTTTTTATAATTATATTACTTAATTTTAATCAAATTTTAAATGTATTTTTTAATTTATAATACATATCATTATTTACTTTGAAATAACGATAATTTCTTTGAACTAAAAGTACACCATAATTATTTTTAAAAATAATTATTTATTATATATCATAATTATTTATAATTTGGGCTGTGGAGGAGGCAGAATTATAAAATTTTATTAAAATATTAAAATATTAAAAATAATAAATTAATATAATCATCGTTTCCTTTTAAAAAAACCTTTGTCAAACTAAATTTCATCTCTCGGTCATAGAAGAAGGGAGGGAAAAAAAAAAGAAAAAGGAAAAATCATAACAAAAATATGAACAAAACGAAAGTCAAAATCGGTCTAAGTTATATTTAAAATTATGACCTTGCCTTTGATGATGTAGACACTTCATACTTGGACCAAAGAAAAATATACACCGAAGACTTGAGCACATCGTGATCATCATTTAATTGGCTACTGAAATAAAGATAGTTGACGTGATGTTTCTGAAATATTAATATTAAGCATATATTTTTTACATTTAAATTATTTATATTATTTTATATATATAAAATATATAAAATTATTTTTTTTTATTTTTAAAATAATTATGTTATATATTTCAATATAATTTAAATAAAAAGAACACATCAAATTTCGTGCTCTCAATCTATAATACAAACAATTCAAGATTTTATAAGGAAATGCTCAGAAGAAATCTGACACGTTATTAAAGCTTCCAAGTGGAAATAAAGAGTGAATGATGAACATCTTGAAATCTGAGTAATTATGATTTTCTTTAATTTAATGCAAACCTGATTTATATATTAAATATTAATTTTTTATTAATTTACATATATAAAAATTGATATTAAATTTTATATAATTTATAAATTATAAAACTTATTTTTAAGCGATGAAAGTTGGAATTAATTCAATTATATTTAATTTGATAATAAATATGAATTCAAATCCAAATCCAAATAAAACACACAAAAAAATTGGTCTAAATTGATATAAATTAATCTAAAATGCATTTTTTAGTTAATTAAACTTTTTTTATAAATAAAAATATATATTTAATAATTAAAGTTTATTAACTCAAATAAACTTATATGATATACTAAAAATAATATTACAATAACTAATATTTTAAAAAAAATTATAAATTAACATACACGACAAATTTTATGGTGATAATACACTTTCTCATTCAATGTGGTAAAATAACTAATTAATAAATATTTAACACATATCATATATGTCTTTTATAGCACACTTATTATAATAACATGTGAAAATATTTGTTCAATTCTCATATCTATTTTGATAAATTTAATGATAATACTTTGTACTTCTTTTGTAGAATACTATAAGAAGTTGAAGGAAAAGATTCATAATGTGTCTATATTCATGATCTTTTTCACATTATTTTTTACTTCTTTGAATTTGGAAGAATATTAATGGTTGTTTCATCTTTTTTTATTATGTTTTGTATTACATTATGCATGTTATCTCCATTCACCTATATATTACTTCTTTGATTCAAATTGAATCATGTTTGCAAATTAATAACCAAAAACTAAAACAATAAATTAATTAAAAGTTAGAATACACAATACAAATTTATCGTAAATAATAGAACAATTTTATTATAAGGAAATAATAACTAATTTTCTCTTAAAGAATATAAACAATATCTTACAAGTTATAAATATAATATAATAGTTATTAATATATTACTTTTAAAACCATAATTTACATGTTATTTTTATGTTATTTATTTCCTTTTAAGAATTTTAATTATAATTAATTTTGTTAATATTAACATAATAAAATAAACAATTTATGACTTATTTATAATCTATATAAATTTTAAAATATGAATTTATGTTTAATTTTGAAATAATAGTTATCAAATATGACATGAGAATAAATAAATTTATTTAATTTTAAATTTTTAATATGGGATATTAAAATGTGTTATAATTTTTTTATTTTTATTTTAAATTAATGAGTTGGATCTACTCTAACTTAAATTATTTAATTATTTAAACTATTTTAAATTTAATTAAAATTTAATTTAATTCATATTCTATTTAAATATAAATTATCAGCCCAAGATGAACTAATAAAGAATAGATACACTTTTCGTTTGAAACCCACCTAGTGGACGTCCCCAATCGTTAAGCCAAATGTCGTTTACTAGAGTGGTTAAGTTTTAAATTCATATAGGAAAAAAAATTGTTATTTATCATAATAATAAATATAATTTTTAAAATTAATTAATTATTTTTATAAAAAATTATATTTTAATGAAAAAAATAACGACTATTGCTCTAAAATAAAGTTAGCCAAAATTATTAGAATAATTTAAAATTTTACTTAATGATTTAATGTTATATATTTTAAAAAATAAAATATTATTTTAATATCAATAAAAATAGTTTTAAATTTAACCAGACTTATTTTTAGAAAAATAATCATTATTCTTTAAACAGAGTTTTTATTTTTTTAATAAATAAATATTTATAAAAAATTATAATTTATTCTTAAAATATTATTTATTATTTTAAAAATATCAACTCCCTTCGATTTTTACAAGTTCTTTTATCTTCTATCTCTTCGTTATTTTTTTGGTAAAACAAATAGATTTGAGTCTTAATAATTATATTATTATATATAAAAATATATTTTGGTAAAACATATTGTTATAATTGAGAAAATTTCTTAATAATTATATTATTATATTAAAAATATATTTAAAATTTTTAATATAAACGAATATTTTTAATCATGTTATTATAAAAAATTAGATATTTTATTATAAAAATATCTATTAAATAGGGGTAAAAATATTTTATTTTAAATAATAATAAGATTAAAGTGGGTTTTAAATAATTACGTAATAATTTTTAATAATAATAATAAATTAATAATTTTTAATACTAAAATACTTATTTCGTTTTTGAATGGGAGATCTAGGACCCCGCAACTGTTATTATTTATCTCGAGGAGCACATTCCCACATTATTGCTTCGTCAAAATCCGGACAACAAAACGAAAAAGTGAGATGAGGAGGAGGATTTGACATAGAAAAATATAAATATGCGATAAAATAAAGTAATTTTAATTTTATAATTTTATAATAATAAAAACGAGATCAATTTATATTAATGAAAACATACCATAAATTATTTTCACTACGTAACACTTTATTATTAATATAAATTTATTGTCAAATTTTTTATTTTTATTAATTATATAAATTTATCACAAAATTCTTTACTAATTTTACAAATCTATCATATAAATATAATATAATTAATAAAAATAATAATATTTATATCATTAATTATAATTAATTATTATTTTTATTATCTATTAAAATTAAATAATATATTTATAATTTTTACAACAATTTAATAATATATTAATTAATTTATACTTTTTTAATATGTAATGTATTCTACCATTCAGTTAGGTACTTCATTGTTTTAAAACTCTAACCTTTATCTTTTTAAAATCATTTAAATTTAAAAGTCAAACGATCATGAATTTGTAACATCTATCTATATTATTTATAATTAATTTGTATTATCTTTTCATATTATTATTTTTTTAATTTTTTATTTAACACATAATATATTATATATTTTAATTATTTGCTGGCTTGAACATTCACTTGGCAACAATTTTTTTGGTCTTGATATTTTATTGTTGACTTTTTGTTGTTTTTGATACGTTTTTGGTCTTGATATTTATTTATGTCATAATTTATAATAAAATTATAATTAATAAGATAAATAAATATTTATTAAAATAATAAAATTTATTTTTTAAATTTATAATTAATTATTATATAAAATACTAAAATTTATTTTTTAAATTTATAATTAATTATTATATAAAATTTTAAAATTATATCTTATAAAAATATCAATAACTTATAAAAATAAATTTACTATCATATTTTATTTTATTATTTTTGAAACATATTTATTATAAATTTTAAAAATTAGTAAAAATTCTCTAATAAATTTTAATTTATATAAAATAAATATATTAAAAATAAAATAATATTTTTTAACAAATATGATGAGAAAATAATACTTCCAAATTCTATTTCCAACTATTATTACCCATGATTTTGGGATTGGGACCCAGCTACTAGTACTACTACACATCCCAAACAATTTTCGAGTGAAAATAAGAGCATTTCTATTCGTTCATGAAGAGATTTTTCGTACATTTCCTATTTTCGCTTCCAACATGCCGTAAATTTAAAAATATTTAAAAAATATTTAAAATTATATTGAAACGACCAAGTCATCAACAAATATTCAGACACATCTTAGATTTAAATTAAAAAAAAAACAATCAAAATAACTGTTATAATATACTCATAAATTCGTAACTTTTATACAATGGTATCAACTTCTAAAAACTTGAGATACTTAAAAATTAGATCTAATGTTCGAGAGAAATGTCAAAAAAACATTCGATATAACTCAGTTTGAAAGAGGAATTTAAGGATCACTCATTGTATAAAAACTACGTGTCCACGAGTATATCGTAACAGTAACCTATTAGATAAAATAATCATAAAAGTAATATTTATTATCTCTAATTTATATATTTTATTATTAAAAATATTCAATTCACGTTAAATATATTTTAAATTAAATCATAATTATTCAAATATATTTAATATTATTGAGAAAAAAATTATTTACCATTATAATAATTGTTTTATTTTATGTAATTACTAAAAAATTAAAATCCCATTACATCTTTTTTCTTTCTCCCTTTTCTCAACTTAAAATATCCATTTCATCCACCATTTTCATTATCTACCATATCTGTGATTTGTTAAAAGAAAAAAAGAAAGAAGAGATTTAGTATTGTTGACTTTTTACTCAATTTTATTCAAAAAAAAATATTATATTTAGGATGAATTCATCGTTTCAATCTATTTCTAATTAATTTGTAAACATTTTAGAATTAACTGAATGTACAAAGTAAAAAATTGATTAATTTAATAATTTCTCGATCATAAAAATTTGGTGTATCATTGACTCTTTTTTTTTATCACCCACCATAACCAAAACTTATGGATTGAATTTCAATTAGAGACCCTTGGATGTACTTCGTGTCAAGTAACACGAACATACAAGACCTCCCAACCTAACTAGCAAATCCCAACCAAGTATTTATTATATTCAAACAACTTAGTAATGGTGTGTTTATCATATTCAAGCAACCTAGTGATGGTCCTCATAATTATTCAATTTGTGTAGGGGTATTTCATACGACCTAAGTTTAACGATATGATGTTTATTGTAAATCATTATGTATACGTTAACTTTGACATCTCGAATAGAATGACTATTAGTGTAATGATGACACATGCATTTTATGTATCAATATATTGTTGAATATTGGCTCTAAAAGTAACAAATTAGTGGCATAATTTAGGGAAATTAGTGGCCTAATTTGTGGCATGATTTGTGGCATGATTTGTGGGATGATTTAAGAAATTAGTGGCGTAATTTAAGGAAATTGGTAGCCTAATTTAAGGCTTAAATTATGGCACACTTTAGGAAAGGAGCCTTTCTTCATCTATAAATAGGGAAGAGTTCATGAATTGAAGAACAGAGGCAAAAATCGAGAAAAAATCGAGAGAGAGTATAAAGGCTGAGAGAAAATACTTGTGAGTTTTGGGAAACAGAGAGATATTATGGTGAGAAAATCATGTATGTACACGTATATTTTCTACTCGGTTCAAATAATATCTACTCCCCGTGACCTAGGCGAATGTGCCGAACCACGTAAATTACTGTGTGTTCGTTTTATCGGCTTTGATATATTCGTATCTGGCTATTTATTGCTTCCGCCCATAACAAATTGGTATCGAGCCAAATATAGTAGTATTATATATCAAATCGAAGCTCTCGAAGCAATCTGCACGGTGAAAGAATCGCTCAAATCGGAAGTCGAATCACCGCCGGGAAGGCTGGAGTCCTGGCTGATGGCGAGTCAACTCGTAGGAGTTAGGAGTCAACTCGGTCACTAGTGATATTTGGACCGAGTTGGTCTATTTTTCATCCGTTTTCAACTGAGTTGGATCTATTCTAGCTAATTGGACCATTCCAAATTCAACTACAATTTTTTTCAAATAAGGTATAAAATTTGGAAAAAACAACATTTTTAAGTTGTAAGTGCAAAAATTTACATTGTCGGTTGTACTTATGGTGATAAATGAGAGATCGAAGAAGGTGAACAAGTTGACCATAGAATTTATGGCAAACCAAGTTCTACTCGGTATGTTGTCCAACGAAAGTTTGAGGTGGAGAAATTCGGAACCTGAAATAACTTTGGCATGTGGCAATGTGAAGTATTAGATCTATTGTTAAGAAGGATCTAATATAGCCTTGGAGACTAGGCAGGAGATTATTCAAATGAAGATTGGAATTATGTCAACCGACAAGCTTGTGGTACAATTGTGGTACTTGTAGTAGGAAAGATCAATGCTTTGTCATGAAAGAGAATGTACTGATTCTGCGGAAGAAACTGAGGACAAATACGTAGCGAAAAGTATTGAAAATGACTCTACTTGAAGAAGAAACTTTTTAGTTTCGGTACAAGAAAGGTACATATGATTGAGCACTTAGATAATTTCAATTAAAATTTTGGCGTCACCAAAATTTAGATGTTGAAATTATCGATGAAGATAAAGCTTTGTTGTTGTTGAATTCATTACCTGGGCCATGAGCATTTAACCACAACCGCATTATATGGAAAGGATGAGGTTAAGTTCATAGATGTTTCAAATGCTTTGGTAAATAGCAGTGGGAAGAAGGATCAACATGATCGCGAGACTCGATATCGGAAGCGTTGGACGGTAACGAAGGTAGGACTAACAGAAAATCGGCGGATTAAATAGGGGAAATCTAGATCAAAGTCCGAGGGAGAGTCATCAGGAGACGTCCTGCGAAGGACGAGTGTGCCTATTGTCACCGAGAAGGGCCTTTGGAAGAAGATTGTCAGAACAAGGACAAGTCAAATGCAAATGTTGCACGAGAAGGCCGATGAAGATGAAGAATCGGCCTTTTCGGTTTCATCATCGAAAACCTACTCGGATAAGTGGATTCTTGATTCTGGATGTTCTTATCATATGTGTCCAAATAGACATTGGTTTTCGAGTTTTGAAGAGCTCGATGGAGGATTGTGCTATATGGGCAAAGAAAATGTACTGTAGACAAGGATCGAGCAATCGACTAAAGATGCACGATGGTACATTCAGACGACTTACAAATGTAAGGTATATTCACGACCTAAAGAAAAACCTTATTTCTTTAGGTGTTCTAGATCGATGGTTACAAGGTAACATTGGAAAATGGAGTCTTGAAAGTTGTATGAGGTGCATTTGTAGCAATGAAGAGATACTCGTAAGGCAAACTTGTATTTCTAGATGGGTGTACTGATTACGGGGGAAGAGCGGTGTCTCGAGTAGTTATGAAGAAAAGGCAAATGATTCTTCCCGCTGTGGCACGTACGCTTAGAGGCGTGTCGGTGAAAAGGCTTTGCAAGGCTTAATGAAACGAAGGTCTTTTGAAAGGTGTGACTGGAAAGTTTGATTCTGCGAGCATTGTGTAATGGGAAAACAAACAAGAGTCAAGTTCAACCTTTGCCATTCATCGTACTTAAGGGATCTGCTTGATTATATTCACACGGATGTTTGGGGACCTTCCAAGAATGCTTCACTTGGGAGGTAAACGTTGGTTTGTGACTTTTATTGATGATTTCTCTAGATATGTATGGATATACATGAGTCGCAAAGATGAAGTTCTGGATATCTTTCTTAAATGGAAGAAAATGATCGAGACTCGAGACGGGCGGGGAAAGATTAAAGGCTCGAGATACGATAATGGTGGCGAGTATAAATCGGATCCTTTCTTTAAAGTTTGTCAAGATGAAGGGATAATCGAGACATTTTCAGTTCCTCGTACC
Source organism: Hippophae rhamnoides (assembly GCA_033030585.1). Classification (NCBI taxonomy): domain Eukaryota; kingdom Viridiplantae; phylum Streptophyta; class Magnoliopsida; order Rosales; family Elaeagnaceae; genus Hippophae; species Hippophae rhamnoides. Next base: position 19,615,774 of record CM065438.1, on the reverse strand, counting down.
TGACGAGAATGGAGTTGCGGAACGAGATGAATCGTACTTTGGTTGAGAAAGTTCGATGTATGCTATCTCATTCCAAATTGAAGCAAGGCATTTTGAGTGAGGCTTTGTCATATGCAACATATAGTCAGGCAGACTTCAGTGCGCATTAGATGGAAAAACTCCTAAAGAGGTATGGTGCCGGACAACTCACTTGATTATGATTCATTGCGAATATTTGGATGTCACTGCGTATTTTTCATGTTAGTGAATCCAAACTGGATGCGAGGAAGCAAAGAAAAGCTATTTTCTTGGGCTTTAAGGAAGGAGTTAAAGGATTTCGACTTTGGTGTGGTGAATCAGAGAAGATCGTCTTAAGCCCAGAGATGTTACATTCGACGAGTCTGTTATGCTAAGACAAGCAAATTCGAGAGAAAGAGAATGAAAGTCCAAATACTCTTTCTAAGGTGATGCTTGAGACCGGAAGATCCGGAAAAGATTGCACCACACCGATCGTGGTGAAGATGAAATTGATGATCGAGAAGAGATCTCGGTTGAGGTGGAGGTTCTACCATCATTCTGCAGGTGTCGGCGGCCAGAATCTATTGCCACTTTACTCGGCCAAGAGAAGGGTGATTAGGAAGCCTACGAGATACGAGACGCCGTGGTAGCATTCGCACTTCCGATGGTGATGATGATGTCCGTGCTACGAGAGAAGCCGTGCTGAAGAGTTGATAGTATGAAGTGGAAAATGGTAATGGATGAAGAGATGAAGTCTCTACATGAGAATCGGACAGGAGTTGGTTCAACTTACGATGGAAAGAAAACTATTGGTTGCAAATGGGTCTATGCCCGAAGGGAAGGTGCTTTCTGGTAAAGACAACATCGAGATACAAAGCGGTGGTAGCAAAGGCTATGCTCGAGAAAGAAGGAATAGACTACAATGAGGTATTCTCACCGGTTGTTAAGCATTCATACTATTCGGATACTATTGGCTTTGGTAGCACTTTTTGATCTCGAGTTAGCTCGGCTCGATGTCAAAACAAACTTTTCTCCAGTACTTTGAGCGAAGAAATCTACATGTCTCGGCCGGATGGCTTCAAAATTCGGGACGAGAGAATTGGGCTTCTGGTGAGCAAGTCAATTTACGGTTTGAAGCGATCGCGACAATGGTACAAGCGGCTTTGATAGCTTCATCGAGGAAGCCAGTACACACGTAGTCAGGTTTGATCATTGTGTATACTTCGAAAACTCGAGGCGGTACCTTCGTTTATTTGCTCTTATATGTTGATGATATGTTGATTGCATCTGAAGCGAGGTGGAGATCTTGATTGGAGGCTCTGAGGTTAATTTGAAATGAAAGATCTTGGAGAAGCTAAGAAAATTCTTGGGATGGAAATCACAAAGAGATAGAGTTGACATGTCTGTATCATGCGACTGGACTTAGTATCTGAAGAAAGTACTACAAAGGTTTGACATTGATGAAAAAACCAAACCGATGCAGTGCAAGTACTTACTCACCGGCACCGGTTAAGTGCGTTAATGTCACCACCGCGATGAGAAGAAGCAAATGGAACGTGTTCCGTATGCAAATCTGGATTGGTGCCTAGATATGCAATGGTTTGCACCAGGACACGATATTTCAGCTGTTAGTATGGTGAGTCGTACATGCGTAATACGGGTAAAGGACAGGACAGCTTGATGAAGTGGATTCTACGGTACATCTAATAGGCACTTGTGGATATTGGTTTGAAGTTTGAGAGAGACAAGACTGAAGGTAAACTAGTTGGATATGTGGATTCGACTATCTTTGGAGATCTGGATAGCGTCGATCTATTTTATGTGTTCACAATGATCGCGGGAGGAGACCGGTTTGTTGGAGATCAACATTGCGGTCAATTTGTAGCTTTGTCTACTAGGTGAGTATATGGGTACATGTGAAGCATTCAAAGAAGCTATATGGCTTCTCGGGTTGACTAAGGATTTGGGTATTGTTCGGAAGAACGTGGAGGTTTTACTGCGACGGCAGTGCCATTTGTTTGGCAAAGAACCAAGTTAAATCATGGTCGCACCGAAACACGTCGATGTTTCGATTTCATTTTTGTTCGGGAAATCGTCGATGAAGGGAATGTTATACTAAGAAAATCGGAGCTATGATAACCACGGATATGCTTACAAAGGTGGTTACGAGGGATCAAGTTTCTTTGAACTTGATCAACATCTCTCGAGCTTAGGGCGCCCTGAAGCATTTGGAGTGTTAGCGTTATGAACTTTTTCGCCAAGGTGGAGATTGTTGAATATTGGCTCTAAAAGTAACAAATTAGTGGCATAATTTAGGGAAATTAATGGCATGATTTGTGGCATGATTTGTGGCATGATTTAAGGAAATTAGTGGCATAATTTAAGGAAATTGGTGGCCTAATTTAAGGTTTAAATTATGGCACACTTTAGGGAAAGGAGCCTTTCTTCATCTATAAATAGGGAAGAGTTCAAATGACATTGAAGAACAAGGCAAAAATAAAAAAAAAATCGAGAGAGAGTATAAGCAAACTCGAAAGAGAGAAAATACTTGTGAGTTTTTGGGAAACACTTGAGAGATATTATTAGTGAGGAAATGTATACGTATTACGTATATTTTCTACTCGGTTCGAAATAATATCTGCTTCCCGCGTGGACTGGCGGTGCGAACCACGTAAATTCTGTGTGTTCATTTTATCGCTTTGATATATTCATATACCGCTATTTATTGCTTCCGCCCATAACATATATATCTAATTGATGAGAGAAATAAAGGATCTAAGCATTACTTTCTCTCTAATATCTCTCTAGAACTCCTAATATACAAACAATTAGCACCCACCATAGGACCTTAATTTTTTTCAGTTCTTAGTTAGTATCTGAGGCTGTACATTTTGTATCGAAAGAGAATCAACCCCGTGTTGTAGGAAAATTTAGTCCTATCATTATGACCAATCCTTGTTCTTATCTCGAATCAAGAAATAGTCTTGTTCAATCAGTCTTGAAATTTGACCTCTATCATATTTTACCCTATATATCACCAGTGATCACATCAAATCACGATCTAGGGTATGACTCCACGTGACTTGTAGTTTATGATAACATATCTAGAGCAACCAGAACAATTCCATGCACAACCAATTTTGTTAATTAAAATTCTAAAAGCGCGTTCATGAAAAAGATACTAAATTGGATAGGCTCAAACAATAAGTGACATAATTACAACAAGCTTTCATTAGATCTCAAAATGATAATAAGGAACTCAGATCATAGTTGATATAAGAAGATTACTCAGAAAAGGTAGAAAACTAGTTCCAAATAGCTACCCTAATAATAAGACTAAGTCAATCGACGAGATCGAAACATACCTCTTAGGATCTATTGAGATACCTCAATCAGTATCAGTCTAATACAATTTAACAACATCCATTCACAACTCCAACCTAAGAACTTGCATACACAACTCACCATCATCTTGCATAAAATACATCCTAGTAATTGTTAGGACTTTCAGGTTTGGAAAACCCCACTCCAAAGAGACACCAAGTACAACCCGAACCTCCCATAATTACTTGGATGAAAAATTCAAAGATATGTAAGAGAAGATAGAGGCAAAGGTGAATGATCGATTACAAAACCAAGTAAAGTTATGACCTTGGAATGATATTGCAATCGTGTGTGATCAGTTCTCAACATTGCCGTTTTTTATGAAATTGAGTTAGTGATGCCACCTTTAAAATTATTTCCTCTAAAGTGTTCTATTTATAAGGGGACAAAGATCATGTGGTACATTTTATTCACTTCAAAATGGTTATGGCTGTAGTAAGCATCCTAGAAAACAAGGAGAAAGCCATATATTGTAAATTATTTACTGTCACTTTTCAGGAAAAGACACAATAATGGTTCATTGAGTTACCACCCAAGACTATAAAGAGTTTTGATAGACTGGTGAAAATATTCATGACCAACTATGCATGTATCAAGCCGATTAGAAATGAGTCACACCATATCTTTTCGATCATCCAGGAGAATAATGAGACTATTGAAACAGATACTAGGAGGTTTAAAATAGAAAAAATGAAAATATCATAATGTTAAGACTTTATTGCTATCAAGGTTTTCTGCATTGGATTAAGAGAGATATGAGCCTATTCATTGAAATGACCAAAACTATTTGATGATCCTTGGATATAGTCTATGAAGAGGCCCATAAGTTCGTTAATATGGAGAGAGAATTGAAGTCAACAAAAATATTATTAAATCGAACTTCGAAAAAACCCACCCTTGTTAAAAAGAAGGAAGAAAGGAAACATTACGTTGACAAATGCCTTAATCCTCGCCGATTCAAACCAGTGATAATGCCCAGGGGAAGACCAAGAACATGAGGTGAACGTTATCTCCTTTTAAAGGTCTTCCATTGTGTGTATTGTTGATTGAAGCCATACATTGTATGAAATACATTAATCAAGTAAATTAGCCACAACTATGAGAGTTCCATTCAAACACCCCAACAAGTATTACACTTTTCATAAAGATATTGGTCATTGGACAATGGATTGTAGACACCTTAAGTGGAAAAATGAATATCTTCTATCTAAAGGATATTTGAGAAATCTAGTTGACAGGAATAGAGATCTAAGGGTAGAGAATAGGAAACTGAATAATCTTCTTAACCGAAGAGAGTTTATCCATTGTAATCCTATTTTCTGAGAAAATAATAGACCTAATCATCCTTCATAAGGAGATGTACATGTAACTTACACCATTCATGGTGGACTAACAATGTCAGGTTACTCTGGCAATTCGAGAAAGATATATATATATATGCGAAGTGAGAGATTCACATCAACTTATTTACATTTTGAAATGAAAAGGATATATCTTTTCCATCATTTTGAAGGGATGGAAGTTCTACTACCTCATGATGATCCTTTGATAATCACTATCAAGATTGCACTTTATGAAGTAGTAGAATTTTGGTGGATAACAGTAGTTCTTCTAAATTGTTGTATCTGCCCACAATTTTTGGACATGAGAATGAACTCCAAGGAAATTACAGAAAAACAAATGGCACTGGTGGATTTTAGTAGCAACGTGACCATGTTCGCGGAAACTATACGTATCTCGATTTCTATGAAAGGAGCAATCACACTAACAAATTTCGTAGTATTAAACACCTTTACTTTTACGATACAATATTGGGCATACCTTAGATCCATAAGATGAGAGTTGTTTCCTCTACTTATCATCAGCTCATTACATATCTGACAATCGATAGGATCAGGGAAATTAGAGGAGAATAAGACAATCAAGGAATTGTTACAATTATGCCATGAAAAGTACATTACCTTTCGAATCAAAATAGCAACCAAAAAGTAGAAGACATTTCAATCCAGAGACTACACAATTGGCAAGAAATCGTGCTATAATGGTAGCACCAAAAGACTATGAAATAATATTAGTTGGAGGCTCATTAGAAGACAAGTCTTTAAAATTCAATTCTAAACTTACAATTGAGATAAAAGCTATTTTGATTGAATTCTTAAAGAGTAATATTGATCTTTCTGCCTAGAAATTAGAAGACATATCAGACATTGATCCTTCCATCATATCTCATGGATTAAGTTTAAAACACACCAATAAACAAGACAGAAGGAGACTAAAGAATGTTTGTTGACTTCAAAGACATCAACATAACTACGTTAAAGTATTGTTTTTATTTTATTAAACATTGATCAGCTAGTAGATGTCAGTGTAAATTTTAAATGATGAGTTTTATGAATGCATATTCAGGATATCATTATATTCGAATGTATGTTAAAGAGGAAGAAAAATAATATTTGTTATTTAATATGAGATGTATTATTATATAATAATATCTTTTGATTTGAAAAAAAATGTGAGAAGTATTTTTTAAAGATAGGTGAATAAGATATTTGAATATCAAATCAATCAAAATAAGTAAATTTACGTAGATGATAGGATGTTTAAAACAAAAATCGTTAAAAATCACGTATCAGATTTGAAAGAAATCTTTGCCGTAAGAAAAGGTTACCGAATACAATTTAACCCTAAAAAGTGTATTTGGAATAATAATAGTGAAGTTATTGGAATATTTAGTGGCTTCTCGTGGGACAGAGGCAAATCCCAACAAGATTTATTTATGTATGGAAATTCTTCCACCCTTTATTCTAATTTTAATATCAAATCAAAAGTTTGGCAAACCTTTAACGATGATTACGGTTGTAACATCTGTTAGGTTTTGAAGTATGTGAAAGATCATAAGGCGTGCGACTTTTTCCGACAATTGTTGCATTTATAGCTACGGAACTCGCTTATGTCACGTAAGCTAACGCGTCTCATCTACAATAAGGCATCGACGAAATGACTTTCTATGTATATGTTTCTGATTTATGACTTGCCGACTCCTGTAATTGACATTTTGTTTCTGCATACTAATGTTTTGTAACGTGTATACGTATAATAATGTACACAACGCAAAAAAAAAAAACTATTTATATTAACTTTTTAATAATATCTTAAAATTATTCAAATTGTTTTAAAAAGTACATATTTAGCTAAAATTAAATTATATCTTAAAAATAAAGGCCAATTAATTTTTTTTTAATTTTTCTATTAAAACATGAAACGATTGTGAGTATAAAGTAAATCATTTTTCTCATATTTAATTGATTATTATTATTATTATTATTATTATTATTATTATTATGTTAATTCATGACCAATTAATAATATATTTTTACAAAAATGGGTCCCTTTTTTTTCGGTTTTAGAGGTAATGTTGTAGGGTAGAGTAGATTTGACATTCTCATTTCCGCGTTAATTATTTGTTAGGCAAGACAGATATTTAATTTTGAAGAATTTATAAGGATTTAATATTATAAATTAATAAAATTTATGTTTTAATATATATTAAAAGTAATTAAATTGTTTATTTTTATATTTATTAAATTGTTAAAATAAAATATATTTTTAATTTTAATAATAATAATATATGTTTTTAAATAAATTTTTAAAAATATTTATAAAATTTAGATTAAAAAATTTAATAGCATAAATAAATATAATCTACTAACTAACCTCTTAAAAACATTTTCTTCCTTGAATTTTCCCCTCGATTAAAAAAATTGAATTTTCTCGCGGTTACGTAGACAGACGAGGAAAATTGACAACAACGCCTTTCGCTGCCATAACTTGGTGAATGTTTATTTATTTATAATTTGGATTTGACTACAAACTAAGGCTTTTTTTGTGATTCATATGATTTTAACTTTATTAATATTACTCAGAAATCAGACAAACGGTAGCTCAAACTCTGCTTTTGCCTCTCATTACCTCTCTGTCTAGAATTTTGTTGAAGAAGGTGGGCGATTTTTGCAGAGAAGGATTGATCTCTGAAAAGAGGAGGGAACCTGTAAGAGAGAGATGGGTGGGTGCGTTTCCACGTCACTTGAATGTGTGGGGTTGAAGAGGAAAGCTAGAAAAAGGAAGAAAGGATTTCGGAGAAGATTTTCTTCTCGGTTGTGGGATAGATCATTGGACAAAGCTGATAAGTCTTCTGTAGCTGATTGCTCCTCCTTCACCAATCCCACTTTTCAAGGTCTTTTTTGGGTTTTTGGTTATCACTTGCTCTCTTGGATTGTTGGTTTTGCTCTTATGGTATTTAGTTCTGTTCTACTGCTTTTTTTTTTCGTTGAGCTGTTTCTGTACTTTATAGTGGTGATTTCCCCCCTGCCAATTTTAATGGTTCATAATGTTAATGTTAAGCATTTAGCATCAAAACGTATGCTTTTTTTATTTTGGGATTGAAATTCTCATGAAGTTGTTTTTCTTCAATAATATTTGGTAATCTGGATATTCTTTTCAACTTCTTTTCTTGCAATCTAATTAGCTCAATTATGAGGACTTGAAGTATTTGACACTACTAGCCAATGTTTCCATCGGCTTGACAAGACTCGAAATTGGGTTGATAAGTGTTAGAGAAATTTTAGGGCTTTTTGTGAACTCTTGCATGTCCAAATGGATTAGCGTAGCCTCTGGTTCTACTGTCATTGTCCTGTTTCATCCAGAGTCATTATTAGTTGCTAGATTTTTTTTAATGCATATTTGTGTTCCTGAGTGCTACTTGATTCATTTTAGCCTTTAGAGTTTGCATTATGAACTCTTATAAAGGAGTTTGCATTATTATGAACTCTGATTAAATAGTGCATTACCAACATGTTTGTCTTACCATATTTCGTATTGCCATATCCGTGTATCCGAGATGAAGTAATGGTTTCAACTTTCAACAGGAAGCAATGAAGAGGTCTGGTTTGATTCAGCTGCTATATTTGAATCTGATTGTGACGAAGATTACCAAAGTGTTACGGATGGTACAATTCTTTAGATGTCTGACTTCAGTAACATATTTCACAAATTTATTCTTTTCTCCAAGTTTTAAGAAATTGTTACATTCATGATAATGATAATATAATATATTTTTGCAGACATCTCATCGATTAATGACTTTGAAGGTGCATCCACATCGAGTAATTCGTCTATATCAGATCTAAATCGTGGAGACTGTAGTGTCAGTAATAGGCATTCCTCTTCCACTAATAAGATGAATAAAGCAGGGAATATATCCTCGAGAAGCACAGCACAAGGCTCTATCAGTGAGGTGCAAAAAAGTTCAAGTCTTCAGGTAATAAATTCAGAGGACATTGATTTGAAGCATCAATGCGTTGGACCTTCAATGAACGAAGAAAATAAACCTGTGTTCCTCTATGAAAGTTCTTCTTCTGTTGATGAGAGTTCTGGCAAGGAGGAAGGATTCTTGGACTGTAAGATTCTTCCAAGCAACTGTTTGCCTTGTCTTGCTTCAACTGTTCACTCAGTTGAGAAGAGAAGGTCATTAATCTCTAGTCCACCAAGTGCAAGGAAAAAGTCTGCATTGAAACTTTCTTTTAAATGGAAAGAGGGAAATACCAGTGCCACATTATGTATGTACCAAGCCTTTGAAGTTTCAACTTTGGATCTTTTTATACCAGTTGGATGCAAAACGTCTTCTCATAAATTATAATAGATGCTATTATTTTGTATAATGTATTGTATCGTGTTGAGTTGATATTCAAATAGTTACCTAAGAACATACTGCTTATAACTTCCTCTTCTTTGTGTAATTTTAGTTTCCTCAAAGACACTTCTGCAACGACCAATAGCTGGTTCGCAAGTACCTTTTTGCCCCATAGGAAAGAAAATGCTGGATTGTTGGTCACATATTGAGCCAAACACTTTTAAAGTTCGAGGAGGGAATTACTTTAGGTAAGAGTTCAGAGGGGGTAGTGTTACTTTTGGTTGTTCAGTGTATGAATGATTTGATTTTGCATGAAGAGCTGTTACAGAAAAAAAAACGGTGGTTTTCTAAGATTGATCTGACCTTTTTTTCTCCATTAACTATATATTTTGGTTAAATTTGTTATACAGGGATAAGAAGAAAGATTTTGCTCCCACTTATGCTGCATATTATCCATTTGGTGTTGACGTTTTCTTATCTCAGCAAAAAATACAACATATAGCTCGATTTTTGGAACTCCCTGTTGTAAATTCTTCAGGGAAACTCCCTTCTATCCTTATTGTAAATGTTCAGGTACCTCCGTCTCTATTATTCCCCTTCTGAGTACATGGGTATTTCTCCGTTGGTCAGGAGGTCAAATGGTGCAAATTTTTTAGGGAACTTTTCACGGATACAAGGGGGTCAAATTTAGAAGATTTTGCTAACCAATTTGCACTATTTAACTATTTAAACAAGACTACTATGGTAACAAATTAAATACATAGTCTTTTCCTGGATTGCTTTCTTGTAGATTCACTCACCTGTCCTCTTTGCTAGGAGAACTTGAAAAACGTGGCCCCTAATTTTTCCCCCCCTTTGTGTCACCCGTATAGAAAATTATTATTCTTTTGGTTAATTTATTCTGTCTTGTTTACCCTTAATTTTAATTTCCTTTATTTGGGATTTTTTTTTATTTGACATTCCTAGACTTGTAATAGCTGAATCCTACCATCGTCATGATTTGCAGGTACCTCTGTATCCTGCCTCAATTTTTCAGGGAGAAACTGACGGCGAAGGAATTAGTTTTGTTTTGTACTTTAAACTTTCTGAAAGCTATTCTAAAGAACTTCCCTCTAATTTTCAAGAAAATATAAGGGTAAGAAAGATGGACCCATGTTTCAGTCAATTTTATTTCTTCGTCATCACATGCTTCTAAAGTTCCAATGTAAATAATAAAATAAGCACGACTGCTTTCAAAGTGATGTCCTGTTTCCATGAATGAAGTGAACAAGCTTCACATGGAATTTCAATTTTCTTTACTCAACTATTAAATATGAGGCAGACTCAATTGTTTCATTGTATTTTTCTCATATTTTTTTTGGTTCTTAATATCTCTTTTTTTCTTTGTTTAAAACTTAATGTTTTGAGCATTTCAAACTTTCCCTTTGTTTCTTTTCCAATTTTCTTTGTGTTGTGTGTTGTGTGTTGTGTGTGTATATATACATAATTTATTTCCTTCTGAAAACAGAGGTTAATTGATGATGAAGTTGAAAAGGTGAAAGGTTTCCCTTTAGATTCTATTGCACCCTTCAGGGAGAGATTGAAACTTTTGGGACGTGTAGCAAATGTTGAAGATCTTCATTTGAATGCAGCAGAGCGAAAGCTTATGCAAGCATACAATGAAAAACCTGTTCTTTCACGTCCTCAACATGAGTTCTACTCGGTAAGTTTTAACTAGTTATATTGGTTATTGAATTCCATCCCCATGAGATTACCTTTTGGACTAATGGATCTTTCTTTGTGATAGAAATAATCCAATTCACGTTAAGAATGTTTAGAATCGATTCATGTCTTTATTATTACTTAAACTAATGGCTTCTTGTCCTACCATTTTGATCCTGACAACTTATTTTATCATACATAGAGACTTATCACGACCAATACCAAGAAAATGTCCCACTTGTAGCTTTTGGTTATGCTTTTTTAATATCTTGAAACTTTCAATTTCTGTGTTTGCTATTTTTCTTCTTTCTTTTTATTTTTCATGATATGTCAATGACGTGCACATATAGAGGATTCATAGACTTTTTAGATCTTCACATATTTAGAAAAGTTAAAAGAGTTAATTGAAAGCTTCACTTGTAATATTCATGTATCTCCATTTGTTGTTTCTGTTGTTGTTTAGCTTAAAGCCCTAGTTATATCATATGTTATACGGATTCTTTTAAGATATCAAGAATAGTTAATATTTGCATTTCAACGTTTGGAACTTAAATCAAAATCACTTTTCAGAAGCAGTTACATATTTCTTCTAAATTAGAGTATTAGATTACCCACATTAATGTTTATGTTATGTCGATTAGACAGAACTTCACGAGAAATACATAATATAAGTAACATAAGTTAAACCACCTATTTAGTATATCGTAAGTTTCATTTTGACACGGTCTAACTTTTGTTTATGCTTGTTTGATTTACGGACGAAAATGGATCTAATGCAGGGAGAAAATTACTTGGAGATTGATATTGATATGCACAGATTCAGCTACATCTCTAAGAAAGGATTTGAAGCATTCTTAGGCAGACTAAAGTTGTGTATCTTAGATGTTGGCCTCACAATTCAGGTAAGATTACATAAATTATGAAAAGTATTCTGTTTATTTAGGTTTTTTTTTTGTGTGGTAATCATTTAGGGTGTTTGTTTTGTTAAGTTGTATTTCAACCTTGTTCATTTTAATCTTGAAACAGGCAAACAAAGCTGAAGAGTTGCCAGAGCAGATCTTATGTTGTGTAAGGTTAAATGCAATTGACTACATGAATTACCATCAATTGGGGTTAAACCAAGAGCACCTCTGAACCTAAACAATGTATGCTAAAAATAAGTCATTAATAAAATCCGGTTCTCATTATTTATTTACTTATTTTTTTATTTTTTTTTCAATTTCAACATTTGTATGCAGTCGTATATTCTGCAAGTCAATTAATCCAAGGGAACAAGTCAAATAGGTGACATATTAGAATGAAAATTTTAACATCATAATTAAAATTATGGTTATTTGTAAAATTTTGATTTCGATGATTGTTATTATAATACTAAAATTATGATTAATCAAATTTGTATATATATTAATATTATGTTTTATTTACATATAATTACATAAAAAAAATATAATTTTAATAATATTTTGAATAATTAGATTGAATATTTTTATCTTATTTTTTATTTTTTATTTTACTAAAAAATATGTACTAAATAGTTAAAAAATAAAATTAATGTCAATATTATAATGTATATTATAATGTAGTAGGTTAAGAATTATATTAAAATTATTTTTAAATAAATATTAAAAAATAAAAAAATATAATTAAATTATGAAAAAATGGTTACTCAATTATAACTCTCTATTATTATTTAAATTTTTAAATGTATTCAAAAATATACATATAGTTATAATTATTGTCATAACCCTTCGGTGCCCATTCCTTCCACCAAGAGAGGATAACGCCCTCTTCAAGATCCAAACTTAGGTGTCGAAATTCTATTGGCATATGTGATGTCTCAACTGGCCCACAATTTTAAACAATTGTCCTACCACTAAGTTGCAAAATTAGAAATGTGTTTGTTAACTCGATGCATATCATTTTCTACATAGAAATTGATTGAAAATTGAAATATTGGAGCTCAGTGTAAAAGTTCGGTTTGTCTCAAGTTGAGACAAATAACAACGGTAGAAAAAGTATCGAAACTTGGGATATATTATATGGAATTACTCGTATATATCAGTATTCTTGTCAGTTTGTTAACTTCCAAAGCACTTTTTTGTTTTATCTTTTCTTCCCCAAATCATGAGTGACATGGGATATTATTTACCTACTAGTTTATGCATGACTAGGTCATGTGTAAAAGAATAGTTAATTTGCATTTCAACGTTTGGAACTTAAATCAAAATCATTTTCAGAAGCAGTTACATGCTTTTACAACGAGTGAGAGGCTTTCCACACAATCCTTTGTTGCCCGAGTATGAGCTCACAGGAAAGTCAGATAACGGTTTACCCACAGGAATTTCACCAACCAGAAGATTATCTGACAAATCCAATTCCTTGAGCTTTTCTAAATCCAAAAACCCATTAGGAATTTTTCCGGTAAAGCGATTTTTCTGCAACTTCAACGTCTGTAGGGAGCTTAGATTGGCTATAGTTTCTGGTAGGTCAAAATTAAGCTTGTTTGAGCTCAAATCCAAACTTTGCATTGATTTGAACCTCCCCATAGATGTTGGTAATCTACCCTGTAAAAAGTTATTTGATAAGTTGAGAAACTGAATTCTGGACTGTTTTCCCTCACCTATTTGCTCAATTCCACTTGAGAAGAAGTTATCAGAAAGATCTATATATGTTAGTGATCCATCAGGGAATCGTTGTCCTATCTCAAAAACCCGACTTATCGAACCGGTTAGCTTATTTGAATGGAGATCAAGCATACCCAGTTCAGTAAAATTGGTAATGGAGCTAGGGATGGTGGAAGATAATGAATTCCTTGATAGGTTCAATGAGTAGAGATGACTAAGACTTCCAAGCCATGTTGGAATATCTCCAGTGAGATTGTTAACTGATAAGTCCAGTTCCTGTATTGAACTTGGAGTTGTTTGGAGGAATTCTGGGATTTGGCCTTGGATTCCACATCCTGCCAAGAAAACCCTAGAAAGTGATGGCAATTTTGCTAGCCACTCTGGAATGAAAGAGAGACTTAAAAGATTGAATGACAAATCAAGAGTTTGAATGTTTTGGAGTGAAGACATTTCTTCTGGAAGTAATCCTTGAATCAAATTGTGAGAAATATTTAAGAGGATGAGCTGAAAAAGTTGACCAGTTGATTTTGGTATTTGACCTGATAATTGGTTACCATCAAGATACAACTCGGTTAAAGCTGATAAATTTCCCAAGCTAGAAGGGATAACTCCTTCAAGCTTATTATTTGCAAGGGAAAGTCTCTGGATAGAATATAGATTTCCAAAGGTAGTTGGTATATTTCCAGTAAGATGATTATCATGAAGCCTTAGAAAGCCAAGGCATGGCATCTGAGAGGAGTTTGATGGGAAAGGAATTTCTCCCTCAAGATAATTGTTGTTTAAATACATAAGTGAAATTTCAGTTAGATTAGCCATAGAAAATGGAATAGACCCTGTCAAGAGATTGTTTGAAAGATCAAGCTCCTTCAAAATCTGTAACTGTCCAATTTTTTCAGGTATGAAACCGGATAGAGAGTTGCTATGAAGATCCAACTGTAATAAGTTTGTCAAATTGGAAATGGAATCAGGTACGGTGCCAATGAGTCTATTTGAATGTAAAAGTAACCTATTAAGACTTCCAAGGCTTCCTATACTTAAAGGTAGTGAACAAGATAGTTGGTTTTCATGGAGGACAAGTTCTTCAAGGTTTGATAACTTACCAATGCTCTTCGGAATTGGACCACTAAGATTGTTACCATAGAGGTAGAGCTTTCGAAGCTTTGGAAGGCAAAAGCCAATCGATGATGGGATTGTTCCAGAAAGATCCATGAGCCCACCAAGATCTAGAACTTCAAGAGAAGCTAGAAGAGTTATTGAAGAAGATAGCAATCCAACCATCTGGGATTGGCCAAAAGAGTCATTAGTTGAAACGAATCCTGGAAGACGCATCTCTGTGACCCTACCAGTTGAATTATCACAGGAAATGCCTTCCCATTTGCAACAGTTGAGATCAACCCACTCTGCTAATCTGCCAGAAGAATCAACAGAAATTCCGGACTTGAAACTTATTAGCCCCTTCAGGTCATTGGGGTGACATACTTCTTCAATACTTGCTTTTCCTTCTTCAAGTGTCAAGAAGGTGAATAATAAAACAAATATCAGTAAACGGGCCATTATGAATGTATTAGGAACAGAGTTGATTTTGGCAGGAAAATATTAAGATACTAATTTGGTTTTTAGGTTGATTGCAATTGGAAATTCTTTGGAAGGCATAGAGCTTTGAAGATCAAATTTAGGGACAAAAAAATAAAGCATACAGAACAATTACAGGGGTCAAGTCAAAATTGTCAAAATCTGCTTTCCTTTTTTCATTTTTTGGGGGGTCCGCTTTTGCCTTTACAGATTGCAGTGCTGAAAAGCATATTTGTGTAAATCACGATGTGTTACCGTTTAAGAAGACATATAAATCACAGATTTGCATATTTACACTATTCTAAAAAGTGGTATCAATTCCTTGCAGAAACTGTTTATAAACGATTAAATTAATTGTTTCCGATAAATACAATAACTTCAATAGCAATAGAATAAACAGTAATGCAGAGATTTTAAAATAAGTTTTGCACTTGTTTACACCACATATATCAATCTCTGACTCATGACAGTAACGCATGTGATTATATACCAAACAAACTGGCAACATTTAAGATGTTTATTTATCCTTTCGAAGCAAGTCAGACAATTTTTATCAATAAAACTTCCATATTTAGCATTCAGAAGACTTTACTATCCTTACTAGTTACAGATTTTGATCTTTCTAAATGAAGCTGGAGAATTCGAGAGAGAGATAGAGAAGGGATTATCAGTCTTGGTATGCTCTAGCAGCAAAGGCTTTTTATTGAATCTTGGTGGAACTGATTTTAACTTAAAACTTTCAAAGGACAAAGTATCCATTGAGCCTGAGAATCGGAAAAATCCTAGAAAAGATTTCTGAGAAATGAGAAATTTTCTTTACCGTTCTATACTACGAATGATAAATGCCTGAAACCTGATCTTTCTTATTCTTGAGGATAAACAGAAGATATAGTTTGTGTGAGGCTAGTCACTTCTCGTTCTACATGACTGAAGTTTGCTTTCCCAGTCAACATCTTTATTGCTATTTGGGCCACTTCAGCAAACCAGTCATCCTCTGGTAATGCCCTGCCAACCAAATTCTTGTTATGGAATGGAATGTATAAATAAAAGGTAAACCTTCTCATCTTAGTACGATATTTCAACTTAGATGACATGATATAGCTGAATGAAATAATCAGATCTGCTTTTATAGTCACATTCTATCACATAAGTCATAATCTCAAATGGCATTTCTTTAGTACTATATTTATACATCTATCACTCTTTCGTTAGTATTGTTCTATGCACCCTACAGTCCAAATAATTGCGATTCATCAATTGGAATTACTAGGACTTAAACGCAAGAGTTATAATTCTGATACTATGATAGAAGTTGTCGGGATACAACTCTCGCAAAACCTTAAGCTATTAGGAGACGATAACATTGTTTTATACATCTATCTGTTGGTCAACTAATGTGGGCCAGCAGAGTTGAAGAATAAGGTTGGTGTGGCACCGAAAGAAAAAGAAGAAAAGAAAAAAAAAGTTTCTGCTTTAAACAAAGTCAAAAGTTTCTGCTTTGTCTCCATCCTTTCATGCGTGAAGAATGTAGAAGACTTGAATTTTTGGCTTTATAAAGCCTTAGTTTCAATCTAAAAAATATATAGATTAGGAGAAAACAAGAGAGAGAGAGAGTTTCTAAGAGAGATTTTGAGAGAGAAATTAAGAGAGTTAATTTGTGAAGTTTTATCTACAAATTAAAGATACATATTTGTTATATTTTTGTGAGAGATCCACCTGAAGGTGAAGTGTGTAATACCATCTTATTATAGTGGAAGTTTAAGTGGCTTACGGGTCCCGTGGTTGTTACTTTTATTTTGAAAGTTTTTTTCACGCTAAAATCTTGGTGTCATTTTTTGATTTGGGAAATTATCTCGTGTGCGTGGAATTTATTTCTTTAAAACCATCCTTTTTTTCACACTATCATTATACACACTGATAATATAACTTATAAAACATCTCATGTCTACTGTTTAGTACTTGTCCAATGTCAAAACTACTAAGAAATTATACCTATAAGGATCTATTCCAGAAGCAGAAACTGCTTCAATTGCTCGAGCAATGATGTTTTTTATGACTTGATGAAGATGGCGAGAAAGGTAACGGCCCTGAGATGCAAATAGCAAAACAAACTCCATATCCAAATAGAACTGCAAAAGGATTGAAATTAATTATTGATTGCTTGAATTGAAGTATATACACATTTGACGAAGAGGAAATTTTTTCTATTAGGCACTGAAATTTACCTGTTGAAGACCAAGAGGACCTAAAGGTTGTGCTTCTCCCTCTATTTCTTCCCAAAAGTTTTGATCATCTGAAAGCCATAGGATAACAGCTTCTGTGAGTCTTATAAGTAGAACAGTTGCAAACCTTTCCCTACCCACAAACATATCTGTTACAATGCTTGCCATCAATGTCAACTTTGTCAAAAGTTCCTGACCACAAAGATTTAAAATTATGTTAGGATGGTGCACAACTTCCATAAAACAAGCATATGATAACAAGGGAAGCATGGTAAACAGCTCAGGTCCTAAATAGACGGGTTTTGGATGTATTAAAAAAAATCAGAATTGTATATGTGCCCTATCACGTAATGCTTATATAATTTATGTAAAAGCTTAAATATGCAATTTTCTGATATTTTATTTTGACTACAAAAATATGCAACATTAAGACCTTAATAACATGGTAAATGAATAAAATTTGATCTACTATTCACTTCCAAAATTTTGCCATGTATACACATTGTGACGCAACAGTCGCTACTATCCTAGTTATAGGTCATGTCATTACTATGATAGGAAGCAAGTAATAAAACTTGCACATACGATTAGATTACCTGAAAAATTGGAGAAGGAAACCACTCAGGTTCAACATTGCCATCCATACTAATATACATATGTGCACTCAGACGTGTGTCACCATCTTCTGTGAAGATGAGATCAAGGGCATGTTGTCGACAGAAGCTGTCTCGCAAGCGATCAACAGAGCGTTGAAGACGTCTCTTCCATTCCCTTTGCTCTGGAGCACGATTTTGTCCATCTGCAGCTTTTCTAGGTGTATCCATTTTGTTAATCTGGTTCGTGGGTAAAAGCTTTAAAGCAGCTCTTGGTAGTAACTCATCAGCTAACAATGATGCATTAGCTAGCAAAGCCAACTGTTGTGCTTCATTCTCTGCCATCCTAACAATTTTATTCCCAGAACCTTCAAGGTTCTCCTCACTTTCCATTGAACCTGGTAATGCTTTTATCAGCAAACTGACATACGAGTTAAATGCTTGTGCAACACCTTCCAATGCAGGGCCATCCAATTGCAAGCCCTCAAGGGGTACCACATCTTCAAGGAATTCCTACAGGCAAGTTACATATATAATTGTAGTTTTAAGGATAGAAGGAACTGATCCTTGATTTAATAAAAAACATACCTTAATGTATGCAGAAGTAGAAAAACTATATTCTAGTATAAATGTGTGTTTAGATGCACCAATCATAAAAGTGGTTTGATAAAAAAAATGTCTCTAACCAAAAGCTGTTTTAAGGAGAACCAATTATTCTTATAGAAAACATTTTATTGTTTATGAAAATACTTGCTATCTTTTGGATACAATTATTACAAACTATTAAATTTCTAGAAATGAGATCAAGAACGATCACCTGAACCAATGAATTGAATCTGTGACCACTGCTAGAGAGTTTTGGCTGGGATGTACTGATGCTACTAAGAGACGTATTAAAGCCCAGTGATCGCATACCTGCTGGTGGATAAGCAAGAGACCAATCATCTGCTGCAGCTAATGCAGCACTACTCTGCTCAATTCGTTTCAGATTTGCACTGAATGCTAGTTCAATGAAAGGCCTGAAGAGCCTGAGTAGAACTGGAGAAAGGGCCAGTCCACGAGCTTCCAATATAGAACAATGACTTAAACATATATGTACACACTCAGCAGCAACTCTTAGACACCCTGAGGCTGCTGAGGAAGATAGAACATGTCTTTTAAGAATAAGGGCAAAATCTTCAGTCTCTTTGACAGCCCAAGTTACAAGCTCAGATGCATAAGCAGGCTCATCGCTAAAAAATGCCAATGAATCTCTTGCTGCTTGTGCTATTGTTGAAAAGACAAGCTGTGATAGTGCAGCTGTGTAAGTTCCTCCATACTTGTTATTCGATGAACAAAGACTTTGTTTGTTACTTTGCAGCTTCTTATGGTGAGAATTTAGAAGCAAATTATGTGCACGAGGACCATCCCCAAGTTTCTGCAGAGATAAAATTGCTGAGCGAAGCTCAGCACCACGAGCAGTAGGTTGGCACATTGACTCTGCAAGTTGATCAGCCAATTTCTGCCTATGTTCAACTATGACATTTTGTAGAAACAATAGTGCATCTGGGTTCAAAGTTTGCTTGCTATTAGCTTGTTTTGCTATTTTGTCTCCTTCATCTAAGATAGCCATAGCTTCATCTACTCTTCTCTCAGCTAAAAGAACTTCCAGGTTGTCTAGAAATTCTAGTAACCAATTTTCTATATTCAAAAGTTCTATGTTTTCATCTTCCATATCTTCCTCAATTGAGTCATCATGACTAGTTGTTAGTGAATCAATTCTAGCTTCGTCAACTAAAGTGTGAACTAAGGCCGACTGAGTAGATAAGAGATTTCTCATGGAAAGAAGCTCACCCTCAAGATCAGATATCTCCTTGGATGTACTTCACATACGAAAAATATAGAATTTTTTATGATGTATTAATTTTTTAATCAATAACAAAAGGAAAAGTAATTGCAATATGAGGCTATTTCTTTTCTTAATATAAAGTGATTTCAATGAAAGAAAAGCAGTGTATGAAGTTTAATAACGATAAGTATAGTTTGAAGAAAAAAGAAGTACTAAAGTTAGAATGAGTAAATATCTGAGAGATAAAAGCACCATTTTTGATGTGCCAGCTCACCGAATGAAAGCAGCATAATTAGCATAAACACTTCTGCGCATTTCCTCTGCAGATGCCTTCTTAAGCTGAATAAGGAATTGACAGAGGTGCCTTATTTCCTATCAAATACACACATATTGTAAAATTTAAGTGCATCAATCTATCACAAATTTAGTCTAATTAATACAAAATCTTAACTTTGATCGGACTTAGTTATGTAATATGCAATTAAATTTGCCACATCATTTGTAATATTACACTAATTTTTGATTAAAAAGAAGAGTTCTATATAAAATTTTATGTTTGGCATGCAATGAAAGCCAAAAATAAAAAATCGCTGAAAAAAACATAACGGTATATAAGATATATGGCACCAGGGACGTTCACATATTTGTAGGTCTAACCAGAGATTAATTGTTGAAAATTGGTGTTGAGAACGCCAAGTCCAAAGGTCAAGGCCTAGGCCTAACCAAATAAAACAAGCTCTCTTAAAGTTGTATTCTTTTTTTCATATTTTAATTACAATTCTATAGCTATATATAAGGAGATTTACTCCTTGAATTACTCTTTGAATTAAACATTACTTGATTTACTCCTTGAATTAAGGATTCCTTGTTTTACTCCTTGAATTAAGGATTACTTGTTTTACTCCTTGAATTAAGGATTCTTTGTTTTACTCATTGAATTAATCCTTAAATTAAGGATCACAACTCCTTGATTTACTCCTTGAATTAAGGTTCTTGATTTACTCCTTAAATTAAGGTTCTTGACACTCCTTAATTTACTCCTTAATTTTATCTCCAATACTCCCCCTCAAGCTGGATCCATAAGGTTTATGGATCTAAGCTTGCACAGAAGTGGTTGAAACTGATGAGAAGCCAAGGCATCAAAGGTAAAACTAACAAAAATGTTGATTACGATAGCAAAATATATATATATATATATATATATTATTGTTGATGTGGGACTTTTCCTTTTACCACAATACTTCCCCTCCACATCGGGTAGGTAGGAGCTGCAGGAGAGATTTAATGCATCATCGCTAAGAGCTTGGTTTCAATGTGGGACCTTTCCTTTTACCACAATACTCCTCCTCCACATCAAATAGGTAGAAGCTGCAGGAGAGATTTAATCCATCATCGCCAAGAGCTTGGTTTCAATGTGGGACCTTTACTTTTACCATAATACTCCTCCTCTACATCAAGTCGGTAGAAGCTATAGGATAGATTTAATCCATCATCGCCAAGAGCTTGGTTTCAATGTGGGACCTTTCCTTTTACCATAATACTTCCCCTCCATATCGGTAGGTAGAAGCTGCAGGAGAGATTTAATCCATCATCGCCAAGAGCTTGGTTTCAATGTGGGACCTTTCCTTTTACCATAGTACTCCTCCTCCACATCAAGTCGGTAGAAACTATAGGAGAGATTTAATCTATCATCGCCAAGAGCTTGGTTTCAATGTGAGACCTTTCCTTTTATCACAATACTTCTCCTCCACATCAAGTTGGTAGAAGCTGCAGGAGAGATTTAATCCATCATCACCAAGAGAATTTCGTTTGAAAATAACAAATAGAATAAGAAATCGCTCTGATAGAGTGTCAAACGCACTTTGAGTAGAGGAATAACAATTTTTGTCCAAGAAGATCGACTTGCTCTGATACCATGTTGAAAATTGGTGTTGAGAACGCCAAGTCCAAAGGCCAAGGCCTAGGCCTAACCAAATAAAACAAGCTCTCTCAAAGTTGTATTCTTTTTTTCATATTTTCATTACAATTCTATAGCTATATATAAGGAGATTTACTCCTTGAATTACTCTTTGAATTAAACATTCCTTGATTTACTCCTTGAATTAAGGATTCCTTGTTTTACTCTTTGAATTAAGGATTCCTTGTTTTACTCCTTGAATTAAGGATTCCTTGTTTTACTCCTTGAATTAAAGATTATTTGTTTTACTCCTTCAATTAAGGATTCCTTGTTTTACTCCTTGAATTAATCCTTAAATTAAGGATCAAAACTCCTTGATTTACTCCTTGAATTAAGGTTCTTGATTTACTCCATAAATTAAGGTTCTTGACACTCCTTAATTTACTCCTTAATTTTATCTCCAATATTAATGTTAAGAAAAAAATAAATAAATGCAGGATTTACCTAACAAAAGACAATGGTTAGTTAGTTTTAGCATTATCACGTTTCAGAAAATTATCACTGTTAATTACCATTTTTTGTTTTCCTTCACATTTTAGGGTCTTCCATGTATATACATATATAATTCAGTTCACCTAGATTAGGTTGGCTTCACTAATAAGCATATTAATTTAGAGGCAGATTCATTGAAGAAGAAATTCAATTGGGTTTGTCGTACGCAAGTTAATACAATTAAGCAACGCACTAAATCTATAAATCCAATTGGCATATAAATCTGAACAATAATTTATCATATATATATATATATATATATATATATATATATCTGTAACTATAAATTTGAATCAGAAAAGAAGAAAAATGCAGAGAAAGAAAGAGACCTTCTCATTCATAGTTTGACATTTGGATGAGACGTAAGAATCGGGATCAAAGTTTGAAGTCTTGAAGGCCTTAAGCCTATCGCTAAGCGTTACATGTGCTTTGAGTTCTGCAGAGTCTCCAATACTAGATGATTGTGATCCCCTCGTGAGAGATGAATATGCTGCAGCATCCATTCCTAATAATTCTTTACCGGAAAAATCATTAATGATGAGAATCAAAGTTTTCAATCATAAAATGAAATGTGATCAAAATGATAATGATAGAAAATCAAAAGAAAAATCCCTAGAAACAAACAAATTATAAATATGATGTAAGAGAGAAATTGCACTTGGATATAAAACAGGTAAATAGGGAAAGTTTGCTATGCAACCATTAAACACGTACACGTACAACTCACATTTGCTAGTTTCAAAATTTCACGTTTGCTTGTAGGGGGCAAAAAAAAAAAAAATCATGTTTGTATGATACGAGGAGGTTATTATAACACCAATTATTAAATTTTAATTTTGGAGGCTGAAAAATTTTCTAGGGGGTTGAAGGTTAAATTTTTTTTATATTATAATATAAAATTTAGAATTTTCGTATTAAGATTAAAAATTATTATAAAATAAAAAATTAAAATGAAATAGAGTTTGTACTTAAAGATATTAAATTAATTAATTAATATTAATTTAAAACTAAAATAAATACAAATATATTAAATTCTAAAGCATGTTAATTTAATATCAGTAATTATATTTTTATCTTATTATAAATAATAGTGGTTAGGATAAACAATTTTACTACGTAATAATATATTAAAAAATTGAATAAAATGATAAAAAAATCACTTAAATTGTGATTTTTTATTAACAACACACGTAATAACACATAAAATAAAAGGGTTGTCTATGCAATTACTTTTTTGCTAAAATTTCAACTAATAACCCCTACTTAGCTCTACACATGAAATACATGATGCATAGAATTAACGTTTATATACGGAGTGATATATCTATAAAAATATTATTAATTATTTTTTTATATTTGATTTTTTAACAACTCCAAATATGCATTAAAGTAAGAATTTTTGTGTTCAAGATCGACAGAGCGAATTGTAATTATTTATTATACATGATAAGTAAAACTAATATTTTAAGTGAGTATTAAGTTTTTGGAAAAATTGATTAGTAAATTCTAACATACAACTGTACGTTACATGTCAATTTTTCCACCCTTTCTGTCCATGTCATTACTCTATCATTATTGGAGATTTTTTTTATGTATTCCTTAGAAAAATAAAAATAACCTAAATAATTAGATAATTGTGAGAATACGACGTGATCGACTATGCACAGATTACTCTTAAATTATGAATCAATATTTTTTTTTTATTTTAAGAGAATTTAATATCTATAATTCGAAAATATATTTGAAGTTATGCGTCTATATATCGTAAGAAGAGTACTCATATTTTTAATGTTTTTGAAGAATTTAAATATTTTTCCGGTGATGTGAGTTCGAATTTTGTAAATAAACATATATAACTGTGTATTAAAATCATTAGACAATCTCATTTTTAAAATGTTTACAAATTGTAACTATTTTTTGAATTATTTTATTCGATTACTTAATTAGAATATTAAATTAAACCAAATAAAGAATATGGGAGGGACAGACAAAGATGGATATATTAATAATTATAACCGTAATATTTCGAAGAGTAATCGTTGGTTATTAGTGTCTAACAATTTTTTAAAATTTAACTACAATTTATATTTTTTTAATATTATCTAAAATCATATTTAATTTAAAAAATAATTAAAAATTTAACATAATAATTAACAATATTAAATTAATATTAATTTTACAATGTTATATCATTTTTATTTTTAGCTATTTAACTAATATTGTTTAAGTAAAAAAAAATTAATAATTAGAAAATTTAATCTAATAATTCAAAATGTTAGTGTTTTTAATTGTTTTTTTAAAAAACAATCATTTTAATAGAAAAAAATTTGATTTATTATGTAATTATATATATAAATATTAATATATGTGATTTTAGTTAAATATAATATAACAACTTTATATTTAATTAATTATGATTATCAATTTTTGTAAAACTTGTACAAATTTTGATGGATAACAACTATTTAATCCCTTTTAATATATCCTATTATTATATAAAAAAAAGCCACAAAAAAGTATGAAACAAAGAAAAATAAACTAAATTTAGCAGCCCATTAGTTTGTCACTTGTTAGGTTTGGGCAAAGGTTGCTCAACCACAATCCCATCGACTCCTGCGAGAGCCTGATAATTATCATTATCTATAAAAATTTAAAAGCCACCATACTTTTTTTTTTAAGAAATAAAATATTTTATTAATATTTAAAATATTTACAATTCAGCCACTTCGTTGAAGATCTAACATATATGTTGTGGTAAATCCAAGTATTGAAATGATCATTCTTTCTTATCAACCAACACATATTACAATTCGTATCCATTTTAATATACAACAAACAAAATCATTTAAAAATTAAAGCTACCTCATCTATGAGTTGTTTAGATGCCATGAATTGTTAAAATTAATTATGTATTCACAATAATTAATTATTTGATATTTTATTTAATCATTTTTATATCAATTAGTTATTTTAATGGATATTAGTATAATCAAAATAAGTCACAAGATTGTTCGTAAGACAATAATTTTTCTCAAAATTGATAAAAAATTCTTCGAAGTGAATTAATTCATTTAATTTATATAAAATATGAATAAAGTGTTTAAATTATGTTAGAAGACTAAATTTATGATTAAAAAAATAACAATTTGAAAAAACGTCTTGACGATTATATTTTTTGTTTTTATTTCTTAAAAATATTTTTTTAAAAAACAATGACCAAACAATTTATTGTTTTTTAAAATTATTAGAAATTATTTTTTAATAATGATTTGAAAACAATTTTTAAGAATTATTTTTTAAATTAAATGACTAAACAAACTCCTATATTATCTCAAATTTTTATTTGGAAGTATGCTCTTTATTCATCAAAAGTATAGAATCACATATGCCTTTCCATGTAAGAATCTACTTGTTTTGGTTTAAAGTCATTAAATCTTAGGTTTTGGCAATACTTGCTCAATAATAAATTAACACACATTTTATTAGCATTTGTGGCAAGATTCCAACCCAACTTAGCTAGAATAGTATTATACATATTATGGAATGATCCGGATCCCAATCCTCCATATTATTTGGGCATACAAATATGCTTTCAGCTATTTAAGGCTTAATATATCTATCATGATGTTGATTACAATAATTCCACCAAAATTTCTTGATAAGTGAATCAAATCTCTTGTATATTGACGTTGGTATTTTAAATGTACTCATAATACATAAGGATGTTGACTATTTGATTGTAATAATGAACTAATTAAAGTTACTTTTCTTATACTTGCAATGAATTTTGCTTGCCATCATTTAATCAAACCTACTATTCTATATTGTATCCTTTAAAAGTCTCTAACTTTATTCTCACTTTACTCCTTCTAATAAAAAGAGGATTCCCTTCATGTTATTTCGGGGATGCATACCAAATGATATCGTATTTAGATAGTATATTATTATCATAAATTATCACGTATATTATTTATAAAATAATAATTATTGTATTTTTAGTATTTATTAAAGTAATAAATTCATGCAATAAATTTTACAAAATTCTAACATCAAATTTTCATCTAAAATTATATTTAAAAGTTTCTTTTTTTCTTCAAAAATAAAAATTTTTGTTAAAAAAAATAATTATTACTAAATAATTAATATTATTGAATATTTATTAAATTTAAATACTAAATCAATATCTTTTTTAAATCTCCAAAAGTAGGAGAAGTTTATCAAATTATAAAATTAATGTCATTTAATATATTAGATTTTAAAGGCTGTTTTTTGTCTTTCAACTTTGTGAATTTTTTTATATTAATTATTATTATTAAATGATTAAATTTTAATATGTTTAAATCACTTTACGAATAATAATAATATATTAAAAAAATTATTATTTATTATTATTTTATTTTTTTTAAAGTTGAAGATTAAAAAATACATTTTTAAATATAAAATATTAAATGCATGTTAATACTTATCTGAATTACTTAGCTATCAATTTTCTCTTCTTTAATAAAACTAGTAATCATGAAGCTTGACTTTTGAGACTAGCAACTTCCATAGGCAACTTATTCAAGAAATTAAATGGGTTTAACCGTTTAAGATGTGAGGTTACAAAATAGTAGTATTATTTATATTAATTTATTATATGTATTAAATAATATATTAGTATTAAATTTGATATTAAATTACAAACATAAAATATTAAAATAATTGTACGTTAACTCACTTACGAATGATGTGGATAAATTATATTTTGACATGTGAGGTTAATTATATTGTGAATATGGATCATTATATACATCAAATTGTGATGAAACATATTTTCTTTTATGATATTTAGTAATCGGGAATAAGGATTTAAAAAATTAGAAAATTAATTTCACTTCGTAAAAAATTATAATATTACAAATATTATTTTATATAATAATTAGGTTTAATGCAAAATTGTTTGATATTTTTTAAAGTTTCACACTCTAGTTCCTCGATCTTTTTAAAATGCTATGTCATTTATTTATTTCAACGTTAACACATTTAGGTCATATTTACTTGATATAATAAGAATGATAATGAGAATGTTTCGTAGTATTAAAATGTTTGATTTGAACGTTAACTTAAAATGTAATATAAAACATTCAAATAATGGCAAAAATTCTCATTCCTTACATGCACTTGAGAAATATGATGTAATGTTCTATTTTACTCATACATACATATAATGGTAATCATTTATTATTTTATCTTATCTTACCTTGCTTATAAATCAAAAAATTTAATTTATAATTTTATAATTTTTATTTTAATAATATAATTATTTGAATTTCATTACTCAAACAAACATCACAATGTTTTTTAAGTGAATTTAATTCCCAATATTATTCCCATTCTTATAATATTTTTATTAAATCTAATTCTTATTATTATTCCAATTCTCGGTATGTTTTCACTAAATTTAGTTTATATTATTATTCTCATCTCCATTATATTTTTACTCTTAAAAATCAAACATAACTTTAGTTTAAATTATGAATTTATGTTGAGTTTCATTTAGTATTTAGAAATAACATGTTAGGTTTTTTTATAAAATTTTAAAGAGTTAAAATGTAAAATTTGAAATTTAAAAACTATTATTTATTAAATTTTGTGGCAATATTATTTTTTAAAAAGAAAATACTTGGTAGTATAACTAAAATACTTAATACCACCTATGTATTATATATTTAATAATTTTTTAAATTTTAATATAATTTGTTAAATGGTGAGATGTGTAATTAAGTGGTGTTAATGCCTGTTGAAACTATATAGAAGGATTATTTTTTATTCAACAATTTTGTATTTGAATCAAAAGTTTTGATCATGAGATAGAGTATAGGTTCTTTTATTTTTAAAAATGTAGCTTTAATTTTAAGTTTTTTAAAAAATGAACCATAAATTCATTAATTATATATTTAATAGTTTTTTTAAATTTTAATGAAATCTGTTAAATGGTGAGAAGTGCAATTAAGTGGTGTTGCTACCTGCTCCAACTATATGAAATTATTAGTTGTTATTTTTTATTCAACAATCTTGCATTTGAATCCAAAGTTTTGATTATGGGTTAGAGATTTATGGGTTCATTTCTTTTTAAAAATGTGTACTTTAATTTTAAATTTTTAAAAGATGCACCATAATTTCATTAATTATCTTTAAAGTGCCCTAAGTTCAATTTTAGCTAAATTATTAATATTTTTTGCTAAAATACATTGCATATGGAGGCCCTTGCAAAGAATCATCTCTATAGCTATTGGTATGCATGCTCACGATATGAGCATGAAGGCTCTTGAAGACAATGATCTTTATAGCTAGAATTAGTTATAATGCCCTAACTAACTCTACACTTCATTCCATGTTTGTAAAGAATCTATAAATACTTGTGTAAGTGCATATTCTGTCTTATATGGTATCAAAGCAAAATATTAGTTTCTTTGAAGCTTTGGTTGACCTTTAATGTGTTTTACACTACTAGAATGGTGTTGTACAAACCATATTTTCTTCCACAACTATAACTCATATTGCCTTACCTCTTATCAATATGAACTTCTCCATAAAACTTGACAATTGCAATTGTCTACTATGGTGTGATCAGATACCTTCTATGATAATTGCATATGGCTTAGAGTAAGTCATTGATTCCATTGTGATTCTACCTTTTCAATTCTTTCTTAATACCTCCGGTTCTATGGCTCCATCACACCTTCAATGCAACTTCATCTTCCTCAAGAAGAGTCAGTTGTAGTATAATGCAAAGCACTTGAGAATTTTTTATCTACTTCATAAATGAGATTAATTGATCTTCGATTGGAGTTACAAATCATGCATAAGAATAACCTTGTAGTGGAAGAGTATACTCTAAAACTTAATGATATTGTAGATAATCTATCAATTATTGGAAAAAGTGTCACTGAAATAGATCTTATTATTTATGGACTTAGAGAACTTTACTTAATTACAATTCTTTTGTTTCTTCCATATTAATGTTCATGCGTATAAGCTATGTTACATTTGGTGAGTTTCAAAATAAGCTTATTATGTCTTTTGATAGAAGACTAATTGGACATAGGTCACTATTAGATATGAATACCTTACTATAAGTAAATCTTGTAAAGTTTTCTTCATTTAATCTCAAAGGTTCATCTGGTTCCCGTGATAATGCTGACTCCAAAGACAATTCTGGATCAGGTTATTAAAATAGTTAGATTTCTTGAACAAAATTTCATCATTTCAATCCTAAAAAATAACTCTTTTTCAAATTTCTACAAAGGAAAGAAGTCTAGTGAAGTAATTATGCTTAAAAATTATTATTTATTACATTTTATGACAATATTACATTTTTTTAATAAAATATTCGATAAGACATTTGAAATACTTAATACCACCTACATGTTATATATCTAATAACTTTGTGAATTTCAATAAAATCTATTAAAATTATATAGGATATAATAGTAAATAGATATAGGATATAGATATAAAATGAATTATTTTTAGTTTGTTCAAAATTTTTTGTTTTCTTCTAATAAATCAAAAAATATATAAGAATAACATATATATTAAAAATATATATTTTAAGAGTCTTTAAAATGTTTGATTTATTCATTTTTTTTGAAATAGAAAATAAAATACAAGATAAGATTTATTATTATTTTAAAATTTACAAACTCTTAATTAGAGTAGTAATTGAAGGAAATCTAAAACTAAATTATTATGATTTAAATATCTCAACTACACATACGAGTAATGCTTATATAATAGTTGCATAGAAATGCTAGAGATGTGTGCAATGCATACAATGCACCTCCACACACAATCATATGGAGTGCAATATGACAATCTATGAAAAATAGTTAACTAACAAAGCACATTTCATACAAGAATATATTTTAATCCTATAGCCTCCCATCAAACTAATGGTTTTGATAAAATCATAAGTTTGATTTTAAGATAGTGAAATTGAAAAGAAGTTAGAAGCTTTGTAAGGATATTATCCAACTGCACATAAGATGGCACATACGTAAGGTTGGGCTGGTGATGAAGAATCTGATCTCAAATGAAATACTAGTCTAGTTCGATAGGTGTTAGTCCTACCATGATGGACTACATTCTTGGCCAAGCTGTGTGTACTCATTTTATCATAGAAAATCATTAGAAGAGTTAGAATAATGAGAAGCAATTATGAGAAAAGTGACTTAAACCAAAGGAGTTCAAAAGGTGCATATGTATAAATAAGCCACCACTTTCTATATTTATGTTTGCCAAGAAACTAGGCTTGATTTAAGGAAAATAAAATATGTCCTAGTTAACTTTCTATCATCTAAGCATGAGACCTAACCTGCATCATAATAGGCATTTAAATGTAGAGAAAAGGCTTTGAAAAATGTAAGGTTGTGTAGTAAGGTTCCCTTTAAATAATGCAAGAATATTTTAAGAGAAACCAATACACATCAAAAGGTTATGCAATGAATTAGCACAGCTTTTGAACAATAAGAGAGACATTAGGCTAAGTGAGGGTACAATATTGAAGGTCCTTTACTAGACTTTTTTTATTGGCACACATCACTCAAAAGAGTGCCATTAGCCTTACCAAGTCCTTTACTAGATGTCATAGGAGTATTAACATCCTTAATATCCATAAGACCACATTTATCAAGTAGATTTTTCATGTATTTCTATTGATTAAGATAAAAAAACATCATCATCCAATGTTACCTCAAGTCCCAAAAATTAACTCAAACGGCCAAGGTCTTTAAGTGGAAAAATATCATTGAGTCTAGCAATCAAGCTATGAATATTAGATGAAGAATTGCTTATGATGATTATATCATCAATGTAGACTAGACAACAATATAAGCTTGATCAGAGTTGTGTACAACTCAATGAAGTATTAGATTTAGTTGAAACAAAACCAAATTGAACTAAGTAGTCACTCAACTTAATAAATCAGGCTCTTGGTGCTTACTCAAGGCAATAGATGCCTTTTTTTTAACCTTCATACTAGATTTGATCCTTATTCAAACCTAAGAGGTTGCACCATGTACACATCATCATCCAAATCTCCATTGAGAAAGACATTATTTACATTAATTTGTCTCAAAGGCCAACATGTTGACATGGAAACAATGATGACAATCCAAATGGTAGGAAACTTGACTACATGAGAAAAGGTTTCAAGAAATCAATACATTCTCTTTACAAGAATCCTTTTTTCCATAAGGTGAGCCTTGTACTTGTTAAAATTCCTATTTGTCTTAAGTTTTAATCAAAATATCCATTTAAAGCCAATGGAATTCTTGCCTTCAGGTAGCATAACCATCTCTTATGTTCCATTATTCAATAAAGCATGAAGTTTCAATTCTATAGCACATTTTCATTTAGGAACTTTAAGGGCTTCTTTGTACGACTTAGGTTCAGGTAACATAGGTATGTCATGCATGGTAAAGGTATAGAGCTTAGGTTTAGTGGCACAAACTATAGCTCTTATAATCATGCCATGATTATTAGAAGGTAATTGAGGAAGAGAAAGAGTGTTTGTAATGGAAATGGAAACAAAATCAACAAATAGATTAAGATTGTTGGATGGTGAAGGCAAAATATGGGTTTGAACATCAGACATGGAAGTAACAAGTACAATAGCTAGGTTATGATCAGAATGATTGGTGAAAAAAGAAGTGCTATGTGACTCTGGTATATTGAAAAAGAATCAATAACTCATTTTTAAGAATAACAAATGGTATATTGACTAAAGAAGACATCTTTATAGTGTTAAGTAAAGAAATATAATTTGAAATGGGAGACTGAGCTAATGGTGACTTAATATAGGCATCATTGGAACTTGATAAAGGAAGTATGGAATTGACAAAAGAGAACGTATCCAAATTAGAGCTAGCCAACTAGGTACTGGTAACATAGAGTCAACATATTGGCTCATAAGACTACTCTCTGAATGGCTAATTGTAGAGGCAAATGAAAATTTCAATTTATTGAACACAACATGCTTGGTGATAAAACATTTTTCATCATCCTTGTTATAGTAAACATAGTCTTTTTGTTTAGCACCATAGCTAAGAAACACACATCCAGTGGAATGATGCTCCAATTTATTGCTAGTATACACTCTTAGACAAGAAAATTATCGTACCCCAAAAACCTTGAACTGAGAGATATCACATTTTTTTATACAATAACTCAAAATGTGAGAAATCATTGAGAACTCTCAAGGGAGTTATATTCAACAAACAAACCACTGTTTTGAATTCAAACACCCAAAACTAAAGAGGAATATATGATTGAAACAACAACATGAAGCCATGTTCTACAATTCTTCTCTATCAAGACTCTACCACTCTATTTTGTTCTAAAGTGTGCAGGCATATGTATCTATACACCACATCTTCTTTCTCAAGAATTTTAACCAAAGGTTTAAATTATGTACCACCATTGATTAGTAATGCTTTGAGAGGGGTAGAAAACTGAGTATCAACCATTGCTTTATAAAAGAGAAATATTTCAGTTGTCTAGCACTTAGTATGTTAATTAAACTTCCAAGTAAAGTGATTGAAATCATCCATAACAAATAGAAAGTATATTTCATTATTATAGGACAGTTTTGAAAAAAAGTCCAAAGATCAAGATACAACAATTCAAAAGCTTGAGAACATCTCAAATTAGCATGATTAAAGAGCTGCTTACGAGCCTTAGTTGTTTGACAAATAGTATAAAAAGAAGAATCTTTGGTGACATTGCTAACACTAATGCCATGAAGCTGCAAGACCTTTATTGTAGTAGTAAAAAATGAATGATAAGCCTCTTATGCCACTGATGATAAACGTCAACATATTGATTCTTGGATGCACCAAAAGTAGAAATCACATTAATAGAATCACATATTCCACCTTTAATAGTGTAGAGCCCATTCTTGCTAGTGTCTTGAAGTAAAATCATTTTAGTAACAACATCCTTAACATAAAAGGAATCAGCATAAAATTCAATAAAGACATAATTGTCAAAACACAATCGTTGAAATGATAAGAGATTAGTATAAGCATATGTAGTATGTAACAACTAAGTAACATATAGAAAACAATCATGAAAAACATGCAAGACTCCATGGCCTAAATTATATATTTGTAACTAATTACTATCTCTTACAATAATACCTTCACTTCCCTCATATGTAAAGGCAATAAGCACTTGCTCGAGGGTGAGAGTTAGGTGATGATTGACTCCTGAATCTAAAAGTCAAGTACTAGTATTCATAGTAGAAGCTCCCTCATCTTCTAATGTAGTAGAAATAACATTCATAGGTGTAGGCAAGGTACCAGTAGATCCCTGATTCATTCTAAGAAAGGAATCACGAAGTAAGAAATAAGAAGAAGTAATATGATTAGTCTTATCATATATTTGACAAATAGATCTTTCATCCACTTTCTTGAAATTCTTGACACCAGAATTATTAGCAACATTATTTTCTGAGACACACTAGAACTAGTACTTTGTTGTTGTTTTAATAAATTGTGAAAGTTCCATTGAGGTCTATTGTTAACTTAAGAACTAGGATTGCCATTAGACCTGTTAATGTTTTTTTTTGAAACATGATTTCCATGATTAAAATGTGCAACATTTTCTTGCACAACAAATTCTTGATGCACTCCTTCGGATACTTGGAGAATTTTTTCATAATCTTCAAGTTGATTATGAAGAATCCCAACAAAAGCAAAAATATGAGTCATGTTAAAGGTAATCACAAATATGAGATATCAAGGACCCAAACCATTAAGAATGTAAAAAAAATAGTTCATGTTTTGAGATTATTTCTTCTGTAACAGCTAGGTGATTAGATAAAGTCTTGGCTTTCAACATATAATCACTCACTCACAGTTAAGCCATTTGTGGCAAGCATTTGAAATTTCCCTCTCAATTCCATAACCTTAGACTACGTGGTATTGTCAAACCTCTCTTCGAATACAAACCATTGTTCTCGAGCAGACAAATTTCCAACAAGCATAGCATTCATACCGTGTGTCATAAACTATGAATCCATGTCTTCACTAAGAAATCAAATTGGATCCAAGTAGTGAATTGAGGGTTAGGAATCAAACATTCACTATTAAGAAAGGATGAAGATTTAAGTAGGGTTCTATTAGTGAAACCTTCCGTTTGATATGTCATGATTAAACACAGTAGTTGTTCATGCCAAACTAAGTAATTGTGATTAAAAGTGTAATACTATTTAGAGGCATAATGTAAAAAAGATTGAGAAAGAACATTAAGAACTGCATTATTACCAATTCTTCTTGGTGTAGGAGTTGCAAGATCCTTCCCAGGATGATCATCATTTCATTTTTTTAAGTGTTGTATGGACATTACCACCAATTTCATGCGTGTTCATTTTTGGTCTGGTGCTATATGAATTCACCTGTAAAGATGATAGAACCTTTCAAAAGCTAGCTTTAGAACCCATAACCAAGGCTCTCAAGATCAAAAGATAAGCTCTAATACCATACAGATTTTCAAAGAGAGTAACAATTATAGGAAATCTAAAACTTAGTTATTATGATTTCAATATCTCCATTACATATACAAGCAATGCTTATATATATAATAGTTACATAGGAACGCTAAAGATGTATGGAGTGCATATAATGCATATCTAGATGCACAATAATATGGAGTGCAATATAACAACATATAACAAACAATTAATTAACTAGCCACATTTCATACAAGTATATATTACGGTCCTATAAAATTAAGGATATTTTTGTAAATTAATTGAGTTGTAGTTTAAATTTTTATAAATAGTATATATATATAGACGTAGAATAGCTCAATAAAATAAACTAATAAATATGTCAATAAAACATTATGAAAATTACAAATATAACATCTAATTTTATTGAGGGACAAAAATAATATTCAAGTATTATCAATCGTATAAATTTATTGACAAATTCTTTATTAATTGTAAAAATCTACCATAAAAAATATAACATAACTATCAAAAAAATAATTTAATGGTACAAATATTTAAGTATTATTTGTGTCATATGATATAATTAGGTGGTATATTCTTTTGAAGTAAAGTTATGATAGAAAGAAAAAGAAAAAAATCCTAAGTCGAAAGGCAATTGGGATGGTACTATTGTGATTTAGTAGTAGACTATGTGTTATCGGATGCAACGGTCATCGCTTAGGTTTGAATGGTGGAAATCCAGAGCTGATGATTGATAAAGATATTGGTAGGTAATTTCAACTTTTAGTTAGGTATTTACAATTTAAGAGAACTATAGCATTTGAAATGATGATTTCTTACTGTATTAATTCAATTCTTCCACTGAAAATGCTGAGGTTTTGTTTCGGAAAGTCCCCACAAAATATTTCTTGATGTTTCTCAGCATTATGAACACAAACAGGAAATTTTAGAGAAAATTTTCTCATACCTTATTTTATTTAGGTATTTTCAACACCATCAAATTCCGGTACGGTTTTTGAGATGAAGCTAGGTAGTCAGTCATCTTATATGTTTGATGTTTTCTATGCTAAATGGATACATAGAAGCTAGCGATAAAAATATATTTGCACCATACTATAGCTATGTGAGCTCTCTGAAGGATGATAGTTAGGGTGAATTACTATAAGAAGTGTGCCCCTTGAAAATTTTGACCTTTTATGCATAGATTGTTTCAGTACCTTTTTAGCAAATTTCCTAAACACATTTGTCATTGTCACCCACACCTAAATGTCACATAAATTTTAATCTTGAAACCAAAACATCAAATTACAGGAAAGAGTTATGAACGTAAACAAGTAACACACATGTGTTATTACTATATTCGCTATGTCATTACAGTAATTAAACAAAAAATTATCATTAGTTTTCCAATGTAATATTGTCTCATTACCCAACTAAGCATTTGAGAAATTAGGCTCTCTTGACGTTAGTGGATGTGTGTCAACTTCATTACGTACTCATATTTATAAAAGCTTATCTTGATTAGTGTTGCCATCATCTTGAATCCTTAATTGGCACATTAATAGCACCCCTAGATGTGCTTTTAATGGTGACCGAGGAAGATGTTATTTCAACAGAACGATGACGGCGGCGGCCGCGCCAGGCTTCTTGTATAACACAAGCTTTCATCTGTCGCACCTTTGGTGAGGTCCAGTTTTGAATTTCAGGTTTTGAGAAGTATGGCCAAAACTTTCGCACTATTTTCTTCAAGTCTTCATATGTTATAGCTAAGGCCTCAACTTTTTTGTGTGTTTTAACATTTATGGGTGAGATGGGAACCCCAAAAACGGAGGTGTATCTTAACGCTGTCCAATCTAAAAGTTCTGCTCCAAAGAAACTACCTTTCTCAAGACACTCTGCAGTTATTGAACTTAGAATATTGCTTCCTCGATTGGATTTGAAGGTCCATGCATTCCCTCGTGTGATATAAAGCATGAAGCCAAGTGGTTCTCCCTCACGAACGATGTAACTGTGCTCGGGATACATCAATAGCTTCATATGTTCAATGATCTCTTTATGCACTTCATCATCCACATTTTGAAGAATTGGAACCTGATTAAGGTATGCCTTCTTTCAATTAGAAGAAGAAAAAGGAATCCAAGCACTTTATTATACTTTTAAGTATATTGAAAATTTATTTTTTCATGAGAAATGAAGTAACTTACTTTCTTCAAGTCATCTAATTTTATAAGGCCCTTCTTGATAGATGTCTTATCCTTAGAGTCAAGGATACGAAACATATTTTGTTCCACTTCAACCTCTTTGTTCTTTTTCAAGTAGTACTGTATTCTGGGCATAATTCCGTTGATATAATTAACTACTGGAAGATCATGAGAAGTTAACCACAACTTTACATCTTGTTCTTTCAATTTCATCTTTAATCTTGTCTCCTCTGTTCTTGTAGCTTCGAATTGCATGAATGTCTATACCAAATTACCAAGCAAGCTTAATTAATAAGTTACCAAAGAAAATGAAATACTAAATTATCTAAATACCGACCTGCACGTTTCCAATGAGATATATAAAAATGATGAGACCAAGGACACAAATAGACGCTGCAAAGCTGGTTTCGAATACGCCGGTACTAGGTTCAAGATTTGAGCCAAAAGAACTGCACTAACGTAAACCTTTTAGCAGCAGGATGTGACATAAAAAAGGGTCACAAGCATATTATCTTCTTTCACTTATCATGCATGCCTTGAAAAACTCATTTTTTTTTCTTGGATTCCATTGTCAGTGTAATTAATTATTGCTGTTTTTTTATCATATACACTTAATTAGGGGTGACAGTGATGTTGTGTTATTTATGTTAAACAAGTTTGGTATTATGTTTTCACTTTATAGGGAAGGAAAAAATCTAAAATTAACCAACGAGCTTAATTATATTTTCTTTAACGAAATAATTTAAAATTAAAATTACATAGAAAAACCACAAGAAATCTAAAATACATAAGAAAACTTGTTAATATATAACTAACCCTTAATGATCAATTTTGACGAAAGTATATCATCCTCGATGAAATTTTAAGACATCATCTCTTTTAATTCATATTATAACTTCAGCGAGCAGAGGAAAAAAGAAGAAGCTTAACCATGGAACAAAATTAAAACAAGGGTAAAAGGATTATTTCGGTGCCTCACTTTTAATGAGTTAGTCATTTTGTTTTCTTACCTTCTAATGTATCCTATGTATATATTTTTCTTGATTTAATTTTTACCATTTTTTTCTCCATTTAATTTGACTCAATATAAATTTGGTCCAAAATCTGCGAATTAAAAGCAATGAATTATACGTGTTAAGTATCATTGTCTCACATCAATTAGGAGCAAGACAGTAAAGCTGTTTATAAACTTAGTCAACCCTTAACTCAATAATATCTTATTGGGTTGAGTTAGGTCTGTATTTCTAACATGGTATCAGAGCTCTGTTCCTGGTCTCTATGTGCTAAGACCCTAGGCTCTAACACAGTCTCACCGTGGTGCTTATGTCTATCTTTGTCCGCCTTGTGGAGGAGGGTTATTAAGTATTCTTGTCTCACATCGGTTAAGAACAAGACAGTAAAACTACTTATAAACCTAAGGACCCTTAACTTAATGAGATCTTATTGGGTTGAATTAGGCCTGTGTTTCTAACAATACGATACTTTGAATAGGAAAAAAAACTATGAAATTTTCTTATTTTAGTACACATGCATATACCTGAGATTTCGCAGACCCCATCGAAGAGTCCGCATGAATTTTGTTGGAAAAGATATCCGGTCTAGAGTATCAAACTTGACAGCATCAATGAACATTCCAAAATCAAAGACGGTTGAGTTTGGTGGATTTATCGGGCAAAAGTCATTTAGAAATATCAAATCCCTCTTAGAATCATTTTGACACTCAAAATCACTTAGATGACATCCACTGTGATTTTGACAAGCATTATACCAGCAAAATGTCTCTCGTTGAATCGAAAATGCATACCAAAAGGCTCCAGTTACCTGAATCACACGTAGAATAATTAAAATTATTCCGGTACAGTTCAAAAGATCCACTAACAAGTTACATTTTTAACTCTAAATTAAGATAATTACCGGCCTCTCTCTAGAATAATTAATAATCTAGATGTTTGCATTATTATAAAAGAATAATAAGCAATTAAACAATGTTAATCTTAAACATAATACAAGTGATTAGTAGACATACATGGCTGGCCGTCAAGTAGAGAAA
This sequence comes from Hippophae rhamnoides, assembly GCA_033030585.1. Classification (NCBI taxonomy): domain Eukaryota; kingdom Viridiplantae; phylum Streptophyta; class Magnoliopsida; order Rosales; family Elaeagnaceae; genus Hippophae; species Hippophae rhamnoides. Next base: position 19,576,968 of record CM065438.1, on the reverse strand, counting down.
TAAATTCAATAAACCTTGAATCCAAGCATTGAAAACACGACTAGCAGCATGTGATTTAAGCCGCACAAACAATGTGACAATTCGACAACTCCTCGGCAGATATTGCATAAATAGCAAGATGTTTAGAATCATCCTTATATTGCATTTATTCCAAACATATTTGCTGTTTTCCATTTTGGTAAAGAAGCATAAAATGATCACCTGCACGTACGTACACGTTAATCACATTAATCCGGTTAGGTTTAAGAGTATTTAAATAAATAAATAAATAAAAAAGTACTATCCACTATATATATATATGATCATACATATTGTTACTATAAAATGTTTGTCGCAAATAGTAATTATATTTGGTACCTGAGGCAAAGGGATAATAGCAAGTATATCAACTATGATATCACTGAACTGTGGCTTCCCAGTACTTTCAGTTCTTTCGATGTTTTCCTTTAGAAGTGCACGAATCTGGAAAATTATATCAATCACGTAAAAAAGATCGGTGAAAGATCGCGATAAAAGAGCTAGAATCATCAATGTTCGATCAACTCCAAGGCACTTCTTATGCTTATGGATGATTGGAATGTATAACATGAGAGGATCCACTGAGATTCCAACCACAGATGTTAAAATGAAGATGGCATTCCATATTAGAAGGTACAGTCCTTTAGGTTCAATAAATTTTTTTAATAAGCTTAATGTCCATTTGCCCCAAGTTTTTACTGAAGATTTATTCCAACTGCTGCTGCTAATCAATTTGATATCTCTTGCTTCATTATGATCCATTTCCACTCATTTATAAGATGATTCAGCTTAATTGCAATGATCCGATCATGCCCTATTGCCTCCTGCAGACCAAATTAGATAGTCGTCAAAATTGAAATACTCTTTTCAAGTTGTAGAGGAATCTGATGGCAAAACTCTTTTTTTTTAGTTAGAAACTAAAATGTCAGAAAAAGAGTAAAAAATGCAGTTGATATTATGTTAGAAGTTAGAACTAACTCATCTTGATGCTTTTGTGTTATGTTATGTATTTACTAGGTGGGGAGCACGTGCTGCATCTCTTAATTTGATCTATATTTTTAAATAATTGTTTAATAAAAATAATACAAGTAATTTAATTATAAAATTTAAAATAACCTTATAAATTAAGCAAAATTATCGTGGAGTAAATTGTACTAGTGCAGCAGAGATAATGAGACAATAGAAGTAATGGCAGTAGGTACAACAGAAGTAATGGAACAACAAGATGATGGAGCAACAAGGTACAGTAGAGAGCATGCTTTAGTATGGAGAAAACTACAGGGTGCAGTAGAGAGCATGCTTTAGTATGGAGCAAACTACAGGGGTGCAGTAGAGAGCATGTTGTAATGGTGCAGTAGATGCAACAAAGATAATGAGGCAACAGGATAGTGTTGCTGCAGTGGTGTAGTAAAAAAACATTATTTTTTGTTTCCTTAGTGTGTGTATACATATATATATAATCATTCCTTGTTCACTCATGGAAAAAAAAATGAGAAACCAAATTCTTTCTCTTTTGATTTTGGTCATGGCATCAGAGCAAAGAGACTAAGAACCTGTGAGAAAAAAAACTTATTTGTTGACACTACAATTCAAATTAAAGAAATAAGGAGAGTTGTTGAATCAACTATAGAAGCTTATAATCCTAATAAAGAACCATATTTTCTACAAAGTTTAGATCACTCTGAAATGATGTTTGTAACAGCACATCTGATTGGAGGTAATTATCTCACTTGGAGCATATCTACTAAGATTGTTCTTGGAGCCAAGCTGAAGTTGAGTTTCATTGATGATATGCTTCTTATGCCTAATAAAGAAAATACAGAGTATGAATTCTAAATATTAGCTAACTATGTAGTGACTTCTTGGATACTCAACTCTATATCCAAGGATCTTGTTGATAGCTTTCTTTATACAACTTTAGCTAAAGAGTTATGGGATGAGATAGTTGAAAGATATGGAGAGAGCAATATACCCTTGCTTTATCAGATTCAAAAAGATATTGCTTCAATATATCAAGGTAATGATTATATTGTGAAATATTATGGCAAACTGAAGAATTTCCTTGCCTTATGTCTTTACCTCTTTGCACATGTGGAGCTACAAAGGTAATTTCAGATTTCTACTTTATGAATAGATTGATGCAATTTCTTACGGAATTAAATGATTGCTACGACTTTACTAGAAATCAAATTCCAACCATGGATCTATTGCCAACTATGAATCGTGTTTATTTAATGCTTCTTAGTGTTCAAAAACAGAGATAGGTTCATATTAAGTTTAATGAAAGTATTGAAGCAACTAGATTATTAGCCATAACTCAAGTGAGAACAAATCAATTTAAGAAAGAAACTTCTGTAAAAGGAGTTGCTGCTAAGAAGAAGAAAAAGAAGAATAAGGTTTGTGAACATTACAAAATGAAAGGACATGGCAAAGATACTTATTTCAAAATTCATGGAGTTTAAGATTAGTACAAGGAATTAAGGGATCCATAAAAGAAAGGCACTAATAAAGCCATGGAAAATATGGTTGACAGTCCATTTGATTATAGAGATATGAATGAAGCCAGAGAAGAGAAACAAGATAATTTAGCTAGTTTGGTTCAGCAAGAGTTGATGAAGTTGATCAACGGGAAGGTGACTGTGGATGATAACTATGCAAACTTTGCTAGTTTTAACAATTATACAGGTAACACTTCCTCTCTTCAGTGTGCTTTAAGGTTTGCTATTAATACTATTGAGTTGTTAAAAAATGGTACTTGGATAGTGGACTTAGGGGCCACTAATCACATGTGAGGCGTTATAAATTTTTTAGCAATTTGAGAAAGCCTAAAAAACCTTCACTAGTTTATTTATCAGATGAATCTGTGAAATATGTTCACAATATAGAAGACTAATATATTTCTAATAAAATTTGCCTAAAATATGCCTTATACATACCGATTTTTAAGTTTAATCTTATATTTGTTCAAAAACTTGCTCACTTTGTTCAAATGGAATTCAATTTTACACCAACTACTTGTATTATGCAAAACCTAAAGACTATAGAGATTCTAGCAATAGGAAAAGCTCTAGAAAGCCTCTATGTTTTAGATACTGCTAGTTTTCAAAATTTTGATTGTAATAGCTTTACTACTAATGTTGAGTTTCTAAAATTAAGTCTTTATGGATTGAATTGTAGTAGTGAAGTTTCTATCAATGAAAAGAAAAGATTTCTCAAAACTCGGTTATGACAGCAGATTAGGACACTGTCTTATGGATGTTTTAAAACACAATGTTTTTATTTTAAGAACAAAATTTAAAAGATTTTGATCAATGTGAAGTTTGTCACGGGTCCAAACAACTTAGATTACCTTTCCCCTTTAGTCATACTAGAGCCTCACAATCTTTTGAATTGATTCATTTAGACTTATAGGGTCCTTATAGCCGAGTCTCTATTGAAGGAGTTAGATATATTCTAACCATTGTTGATGACTACAGAAGCACCACATGGACTTACCTCATGATCCAAAAAAGTCAGACCAATTCCCTTTTTTACCAACTTTGTCAACATGATTCACACACAATATGAGAAATAGATTAAAATCATCAAGATTGACAATGAGATAGATTTTACCAATTTAGAATTTTAGTCATATCTTTCTAATAAAGGAATAATTCATCAAAAATCATGTCCTTGTACTTCCCCACAAAATGGGATGGTGGAAAGGAAACACAATTATCTCTTTCAAATTTCCAGAGCTCTTATTTACCAAATAAATTTTGGGGTTCTTCAATCCTTATGGCTACTTACATCATAAATAAACTTTCATCCTCAATTTTAAATTGGAAAAAACCTATACAAATACTTCTCTCAAAACTACCAAATTATTCAAACCTTAAAGTCTTTGGATGCTTGTGCTATGTGACGAATGTTTTACTAAATAAAGACAAATTTATTGAAAGAGCTTTCAAATGTATATTTCTTGGATACGTTTAAGCTAAAAAGGCTTTTAGAGTTTATTATTTGGAAAAACATAAATTATATGTTTCAAGAGATGTAAAATTTTATGAACAAATTCTTCCTTATAAAAAAAATGATAGTATCGAAAACATAGAACATGATGCTTTACCTTTTCCTATAAATGAAAGTGACGCAGAACCAATCATCTTGAACACAAACCAATCTTTTTCTATACCCATGACTGATCAAAACATTTCGAATAATTCACCTATTCTTAATAATGATAATGCTTTGCCTAATTTCAGACAAGAGTATCTAGATAAAATTCAAATAGGCAAGGAAGTTCAATGCATTCAAAAACACAATTACAATCTCTTCTTATTTTGTTCAAATTATTTGGTGATATAATTTATTGTTCCATGAAGATTTTTATTTAAAATATTAAAATTTAAAAGAAATAGTATATGGAATCTGTAACTGAATTAGTTTTATGAAAAAGGAAAATTAGGAAGATATGGTTAAATAATCTAAATTCGATTATTTTGAAATTTTATTTTTTAATTTTTTTTAGTTATTTTGATTAATTAAAAACATTAAAGTTTAGAAAAAATATGATTAAAAATAATTATACATAATTTAAAATTTTTATTTTTATTTTTATAAAAAATAAAAATTATGAAAAAATGATTAGATAATCACACCGATATTCTTTTGAAATTCTATTTTTAATTTCTAATTAAGTTATTATATAATGAATTAATTTTAGTTGGAGTAAATTTACTAATTAAATTTTTACGTGTCAGGATTAAGATTAAGGTGGTTATTTTTATATGAAAATATGAATTTATTATTAAAAAAATATGGATAAAATTCACATGTTAGTTTTCTTGGCTTAATAAAATTACTGGATAAAATTATAATTAAGCATGAACTATAAGAAGACGTCTTCAGGGTTATCTGTAGGTTTCTTAGCTATATATTTATAATGCTAAATGATTATAATTTTGACAAAAAAAAAAGAGGGAAAAAAAACAAAAGATATTTAATTCGTAGAAATGTTACCTGGAGCTGATAACTAGAAAGGCTTGTCTTATCCGTAGCACAAGTCTTGAAATTCTAGAGAGATAAATAGTCGTAAGTATCTATGTAGATGGTCTGTTTGTATAGTGGGCCTCAAAAGCAAAAGTATGTACATCGAGGATTATATAACAAACAAGCAAAGTATATATACTCTGCCGTAAGATTCACTGTTTCAAAAGCATTGTTTTTAAATTTAGGGAGTCAATTTAATAATTTTTTTAAAATTTTTTTTGTCTAAAAATATTTAACAAGAGTTAAAAAGAAATTTAATAGAAGATTATTTAAGAAAACAATATATATTGTAAGATAAAATTATTTAAATATATATTTTAAATTTCTATATCAACTATAAATAAAAAAAATTAAAATAAAATTAATAATGGACACTTTAGAAATGTTAAAGGTTTGTATTTTATTTTTCTTGATAAAAAAATAATATTTTAATAAAAAATTATTAAAATTATATTGTTGAAAAAACAAGAAATAACTCTACACAAAGAGCTCTTATTATTTTCTTCATATTTTCATTACAATTGTATAGCTATTTATAAGAAAATTTTACTCATTCAATTACTCTTTGAATTAAGCATCCCTTAATTTACTCCTTGAATTAAGCATCCCTTAAGGATTCATTGTTTTATTCATTGAATTAAGTATTCTTTTTTTTACTCCTTGAATTAAGCTAATTGTTTTGCTCCTTAAATTAAGATCCTTATTTTATTCCTTGAATTAACAACTAATATCCGATATATATAATTTAATTTTATATTTAAATTTATGTTACAAGATGAGAAATTAGAAATTGAAATTGAACATGCTATCAAACATGTGTCGACAATCTATCACTAATTTTTCAATCAACTAGACGACTAATACATGGTGAATTGAAGACTGATCATGAATCTTGTTGTTGCACATTGCTCAAAGGTGTCTCCTAAAACGGGGTTTGGTATTTTGAGATGTAGTTTTCACTTTGCTAATCCAAACCATCACAATTTTAACCTCTAATTTCTAATTTTGAGATTACTTACACGTACTAAATTTAACCTCTAATATCTAATTTGTGCACCTCACAACGAGACTTTGATGTCATTAGACTATAATAATGTAGACATATATATTAAAAAAAATTGAATTGCATGTTTATGAATAATTAATATTGCTTTTCGAGAAAGAAATATTATTTCCAAATAGTAATAATAAAAAAAGGCAAGAACTGTGAGTGGATCTCCTTACCGTCCACTCTAAGAGTTCTTCCCCATGAAAATAACCTTTTTCAAGGCAATTAGTTCTTATGGTACTATATATTGTTAGAATCATCTCTTCTACCATCAAAACTACTATTGTTGGTTTGATGAAAAGTCCACACAATACCTTGCGTGATAAAAAGCATCAAATCTAGTGGTTCTCCCTTCTCTGACAATGTAATTGTTTTCATTGTAATTCACGTATATCGATAAAATCCTCTACCAAAAAATTATCATTTATTATGCACGGATATATAACAGTCAAATAACAGCTCACCTTGGATACACTATAACTTATTTAAATTTAATGTGAATTTGATATAGGATTTAATATGTTTGATTACAGTTGTTAAGTGGTATCTCATAGTTTTGTTTTTAAGGAGAAATTTCAAAATATATTAGGTAATTTAGAGAGTTGTCATTCTTTATAAGTATATCACCATTTAGTTTTCTAAGTAATATAAGATATGTGTAGGTATATTATATCATACGCATCACTTAGAGAGTCTTATGTCCTCGTATGAATATAAATCCGCATGGTCTAATAGGGTCATAACCCTGATACTAATTAATACATGGAGATTAAATTGTTCGCTTATAGTAGAGCTAGACCTACTATACGTGACACAATATTGTCCGCTTTAGTCCATAACTGTAAGTTCAGTGATCTCACGGTCATGACTTAATAGTTCAACGAGACCTCATAGCTTTACTTTTAGAAAGAAACCTCAAAACGTATCATGTCATTTAGAGAGTAATTACTTCTTATAAACACATCACCACTTAACTTCTTAAGCAATGTGGGACATGTGTAAGCACACTGTATTATAGTCCAATTCAACTTAAATCATTTTTAAATGAGTTGGTTTGAGTAGCTCATGAGTTGACTCATATATTCTTCTAAAATAAAAAATAAAATTATTTATAATTTTATTTAAAAAAAATGTTAATCATGTAAATATTTTAATTTGATTATATTTTTATAAAACAAGAAAAAAATGAAAATAATATCTTTTAATTTTGATTTTTCATAATGTCATTATTGTAATTATGAAAATAGTATTATTAATAAAAATATTTTATTAAATGAGCTGGTAATTGCTCATTAGCTAAATGAATTAGCTTTTTTGAGCTTATAAGTTAAGTAAGTTGTGATTTTTTTAACTTATTTGATCAATTTTAAATGAGTTAAGCTAAGTTGAAATTCTCATTTGATATCACAAGATAAAACATATATTTGTTAAAATAATGATAAAATTATACAAATATAAATCTATTTTTGAAATTTAGAGTTTAAATATATCACATAATATTTATTACTTTTAAACACTCATTAGTAGTACAATAATGAATCAAGTCTTAGCCGACTTTCCATTACTATTGTTGGGTCTCTTCATACACACTTTAAAATAGAAAACTTGACACTATAAGCCACCTTATTACCCAAAGGGCAATTTCTTCTTGCACTTTCTGTGCATGTATGCTCATTTTCCCTCAACACACTTATACTTAAGCTAAGATACATGATAATTTATCCTTAAGTCAACCAAGCAAGTGTGCCTTATATGGAAGTAAGATCCATTGAACCAAACTCACATATTGATCGAGTGAGCAACTCATTTGACATTGATGCCTTCATCTTAAAATGTTTTCGTCCACTTTTGTGCCATCAAGCCTATGAATCTTTAGTGCATTGCCTAACCCTTGACCAATGCACATCCCCATTCAACATCACCATTGTGAGGATTGTCACATTCGCATGCGCCTTACTCAAAGCAATGCAACCTAACTAGCATACTACTACTCGTCGAGGCACCATCACATGTGTAAACCTCCCACATGGTATGACACATTCCCACGAAGCTACTTTCATATGCCCACATCATGTAAATTGTCAACCAAGACATTCCTTCTCATGTAGCCTCTCGCATGGGAACCATGCATAATATCCACCCTTTTGCCTCACCAATATTGTCCCTGAGACTCTCTGTCTTTAACAGACATTGACATGCCCTCATCAAACAATCAATTTTCACCCTTTGAGCATCATCTAGCTCACATTTAGCTCACTTAACATACAGTGCCCATAAGTGCTAGGGATGATAGAGAGCTTGAGCTTTTAGAGAATTTTTCATCTTTCAAGAGGACACATTGTGCCCACGGGTGTCAAGATTGGTGGAGAGCTTAACACCACGCCTCTCCCTAAAGAACTCTTAAAGCATTTTTTCATCTTTCAAGAGGAAACATTGTTCCCATGGGTGTCAAGATTGGTGGAGAGCTTAGCACCACGCCTTTCCCTGAAGAACTCTTAAAGTATTTTTTCATCTTTTAGCAAGAAATATTACCTTGTGCGAGAAAACATTTGTCCAAAATAATTCAATAATAATTACTTTCTCAAATACCAAAGCAAACCATGACACCTAGCATGTGAATTTTTTTTTAATTTCTATCGATGATTAAACAATTATTTAATCAAATTAAATATTATATTAATTAATTAATTAAATGAAGTAAATAATTTACTAATAGAATTACCATTTTATCCCTCATATTTATTTTTGACATTTATATCACTCATAAATTTTCAAATTATGCTATAACATATTTTGGTCAAATAATTAATTATTCATTTATTGAAACATAACATTTTTTGATATTCGTTACGAATCCGAGTTCAAGACAGAAGAAACTATTAGTTCAAGCTTAATATGACTTGATATTTAATTAATATCATAATTGAAATATTAATCATGTAAATTTCATAATTAATTTACTAAGAACCTGGGACAAAAATGTTGATACATATTATTACTATTTATTAACTAATTTTTTTTATCTAAATAATTAATTAATAAATTAAAATAAAAGAAAAAAATTATAAAATCAGCTAACACAATAATGATGTAATAAACTTAGATTATTGTTAAAAAAAGAACAATTAAACGTAGATGGTATTTTTAATGATGTAATTCATAAATAGCCACTTTAATCATAAAATATAGATTTAATCAATCACGTTTAAAGATACAAAGAATAATGAACAAGAAGTAACCTAGAATTTTTATTAAAAAATAATTAACCTATCACTTCAAAAATGTTATAATAGTATGATTAAAATCACATGAATAAATTTAACCGAACATTCTAAAACTCAAAATCATTAATAAAATTATTAAAAACATAATTTTTACGTGTCAAATCAAGTAAAATTGTAAAATAAAATAATTTTTATAGAATAGGTATCCAAACCTTTGAATGAATTGATATTTCTTTTCTAAAAACTTGAAATAATTACCTAATAATAATGGATTTATTTTCTTAATTGTTGCTATGATTTGGTTGTTTTTCTAATAAATTTTATTGTAAATAATATAAATAATTATGTACCAGATCGAGTTAATCTAATCATTGGGATTAATTGCTAGTCAAACCGTGAAGAGGGGCGAAGTCTGGGTATAAAAATGACGTCGTATGGGATCACGTGTGGAATGATGATGTTCTAGAGGCAAGATGCACACAAGAATTCTCCGTAAAACGACGCCTTTAAGGGAAATCCTTCTAAGTTCATCACAATGCTACATGTGTGTATCCACATGACCTGCTTCATCGGTCTATTCTACTTGGCTAAATCCATCTACACGTGTCCTATGCATATCCATCTAGCCATTGTTAACGTTTCTAGGCCTGATTGCTTCTAAATGCAGCCCAATAAAGTTTTAGATGTAGCCATCAGCTCCATATATGGATAAAAATTCAAAAAAAAAAAAAATTCCAACATATTCCAAAAAATTGTAAAATGTTTTTTTAAATATTTATTCACCTGTAAAATGATAAAAATATAGGAAACTACTATTGCAAATACACTTTGAATAAGAAATAAAAAAAAACGAATGTAATCTACTAATGAAATAGATATATTGATGCTTAAATATTAGTGTATACACAAACTATTTATGTGAGGACGTTTTCAAAATCTCTATATAATAATAGCTGTCACCTCACTTATTATTATAACTTACAATATTTATAACTAGCTAGGTAGTAGACTCAATTTAGAGAAAACAGTTTCCCAATGTTTCTCCACTATACTCCTCATGTCCTCGTACATAAGTACTAAAGCCTCAACTTTTGTGTGGGTTTTGACACTAGTGGTTGAAATTGGAACACCAAAACCCTCTGTAAATTTCCTTACTGTCCACTCTAAAAGTTCTTCACCATAAAATTCATCTTTTACAAGACTATTGGTTCTTATGATACTTTTAGAATCATCTCTTATTCCACCATCTATACTACTATACTTGGTTTGATCAAAAGTCCACACAATGCCTTGTGTAACGAAAAGCATAAAATCCAGTGGTTCTCCTTCTCTGACAATGTAGTTGTTTTCGTTGTAATTCACCAGCTCTGATTTATCCATAAAATCTTCTAGCACTTGTTTCTTCTCTTCTCTTATGTTTCTAAGTAATGGAACCTAATTTCAACCATATTCAATAATTAGAGAAAACAACAAATTCAATCCATTATATATCAACAAATTCCAATTAGTTACGTGTAATTCTATTTCCATAGCAGTTTCTGTTGATGAGAAAAGTTTCTATTTTCTGATTAAAGTATGAGGTAAATTTTTAATGCTCTTGTGTTAATTTTTTTTATCTGAAATAATAATTTTGTACTATATAATCCATGCAACAAATATACGTCACTAGTAACTTCTCATTTGAAACCAAAAAAAATAAAAATAAAAACAATACTTACTAACGATTCACTTTGTTGAACGTAATAAAGAGGGTAATAAAATATATTTTAACTACAACAATTTTCATGCCTAGAATAATTTGAATTAAATTATTCTTATATTTTGAAGTATTTTATTTTAAATTTTAAAAAATAATCACCTTAAATTAAAAAAAAAAAGCTTCTATGATAATGAAGAGTTTAATTTCCTAATTGATATATCACATAAATTTTAAAAAAATAAGGTACAGTCGATTAACACGTAGGATTTTAACTCAGTTCTACATGTCAACCGATTTAAGCCACGTGTAGTGTCGATTGACACATAAAATCGACTTAAAATCTTACGTGTAGCGTTGGTTCTACGTGTCAACCGACGTTACCTTTTTTTTCTTATCTTCTTCTCTCTCCCATTTACCGATAGTGTTAGCTCGTGTTTCCTTCTTCCCTTATAGAAAAAAAGTGTTGGTTATCTCTATTTTTTTTCTTTTTCTGACCATCATTTCTAACGCTATCAGTTTGGTTTTCTTTCTTTTCAATTTCTCTTCTAGATTCACTATTTTTTTGAACATAATATTTAAATTTTTCATACCCATTTTCCTTCACTTTCTCACTTATCAAGCATTCTTTTTTCTTAGTTTCCTTCTTTTCCTTCGAGATATTAGCAAAATTCATCCTTAAAAGTCTTTTCAAACATTATCTTATAGGATATATCTTATAAACCGTAACAAAAAGTGATTTTTGTAGTAGTAAATATTGACTGAATTTTTTAATAAATCGTTTCCATTCTAACTACTTTTTCTTAAGTTGTATATTTTTAATTGATACAATTCATTTTAGGGTACATTAACTCACTAATTCACATTTTGATTTGAATTAACTTAAAAACACAAGAACAAAATATCATATGCAACAATTAAAGAAAGAAAGAAAGAAAGAAAAAAGCATCCTAAAGATTCAAAGGAACTTACTCTCTTAAGTGTAGAATATAAAAGCTGGCGTTTGATACGCATTTTATCGATTGGAGGTAAAGATTCAACAACATCCTCCACGTCAAGCTCTTTACGTAAACCAGTCAAATCTGATTGTATTTTTTGCATAATAGTTTCCTTAATAGTCTCATCCAAAAGGAAATGTTTTTTTATCCACAATTCCACCTCTCGTTTTTTTAGCGTCATCTTTCTTCTTATATCCTCTGATTTAGTAGCTTCCAACTGCATAAATGTCTATCATACCACGAATACCATTACTATAAAAATTGTAAAACAAAGCATATAATAAGTTCACGAATATTATGTTTTTTTTTTTTTTTACTCCAGATCATTATTAAATAGATAAAAGACAATTACAATTACATTCATAATTCGATTTAAATGAAAGAAATATTATTATAACTTAAATTTATATTCATATTTATATCTTAAAATTGTTAATGAAAAGATTTATCTTTTATCAAATATTAATAGGTTTTATAATACAAAAGAGGTAAATGCATGGATAAATTTATTAGTAGTTAATATTCTTAATATAACTAATATTATATAAGTAAATGAAAGTGATAGAAAATCATTTTATATAAATCAAAGTGGACACTAAATCTTTGTTATAAAATATTATATATTAAATTAATTATCTTTCGATAAAATAAATAAATAAAACAATAAATCCAATAAGTTGCTATAGCCTTAGAAAAAGTATAAAAATATCAACTAGAGTTTATATTTACCTTAACTAACTGTAAATATAAATTTAAATTGTAAAGGAATATATATTAACATATAAATACATATATTAGATTTTGATTATTTAACAATAAATTATAACAAGTCCCTAAAAGCCAAAATATATAATATTAAATTCCTATAAAGTAGACATATTTTGTATTGATGAAAAGGGGCACTAATTATTTTTTTTTCTTTTCTTTTCTACAAAATTTATTAATTTTAAAATATATATTACAGGAATTACATTATTTACTATAAAGAAACTATTTACAAAATGAAAATAATAGATAAAATATTTATGTTATTTTAAATAAAAAATCAAATTAAATCAAATTAAACTTGTGTAAATGGATATGTAGTATTAATAACGAAATATTACTCATTGAAATAAACGATATTAAGATGCTTAGATTTATGTTTAAAAAAAAAGTATAGTTATGATTTGTATGATATAAATACCAAAATGCTAAAAATAAAATCATCAAAATAGAGATTTAGAAATATAAAATAAATCACAATATTTTTAACCAGCTAAAAAAAAAGTCTTGATTTGGTTTGGTTTATACATAAATTTGGTACCTATGCTTTTTATATTCTCCCTTATGCTAGTAACTATCTCTTATCGTTTACATTTGAAATAACGTAAAAAAACATAAATCTTCTAGTATATCAATATTAATAATTTAATTAATATATTATTTTTTTAATATTTTTTTTATTGTTTAAAATTTTATCAACGTATCATTTTTATATATTATTTTTAATAATAAAAAATAATAACGATAAAATTAATAAAAAATTAAAATTTAATTAATTATTCTCATATTATAACAAAATTATTAAATTATTATAAAAAAATAAACTAAATTATTCTAATTTTTTCATTTGTCAATTACATTTAATAGTAAGAAAGAAAAAAAAATATAATAATACCTGTACAGTCCCGATGAGAAATAAGAACAGAATGAGGCCAAAAATACAGACACAAGCAACAAATCCAACTTCAAGTATGGTTCCTGTGGTGGGATCGAGATTTTGACCAAAGGTACTGCATGCATGCGTACAAAAGATTCAATGGATTAACCCCTTTCTTTCTCTCTCTCTCTCTCTCTCTCTCTCTCTCTCTCTATATATATATATATATATATATTTCAAATGAGATTTAAACACGACGTTAATGGAAAAAATTGAAACCTCAAATGTCGAAGTCCCCACCAAAGAGTTTCAATAAACTTAACGGGAATATCTGTTGATCCTAAGATATTAGACTTGACAGCATCACCAAAAACTCCAAAATCAAAAGCCTTAGAGTCTTTATCATAACAAAAAGAATTCACAAATGTGATTAGATCGTTGCTAGACATGTTGGTTCGATGTTCATAACCACACTCGAAAACACTAAGATTAATACACCCATCTTTATGCTTTTGACACGCTTCGTACCAACATGTTGTCTCTCTTTGAATTGATAGCAAATGATAAAAACATCCACCCACCTGATGAATACCTCAACATCAAAATCAAATTTATCAAACAACTAAAACCTGCAAATATTCTATTTTAGATATGGAAATATATATATACACCCTGGGACTCATGTTATTGGTAAAAAAATAGTTGCTCAAAAATATACTGTTGCAGTACATTCACTATTAGAAATCAGAAAATATAAATATAAAATAAATTAAAAATAGACAAAGACTAGCTAAGTTAGTGAAAAACAAAAATAGTAAAGAAAACTCACATGACTGGCAGTCAAATAGAGAAGTATATAAAGTATACTTTGAACCCATACAGTGAAGACACGATTTGCAACGTGCCATTTCAATTGATTATACAATATCAGGATTCGAAAACTTCTTGGTGCATATTGCAAGAACACAAAGATGCTCAAAAATGTTCTGGCATTGGCTTTATCCCATGAATATTTGCTACTTGTCATTTTTGACAAAAAACATAATATTATCACCTGTTCAAAATCAATCAATCATTGTATCAATTTCATTACTAATTAAATCATAAAAATGTAAAATAACTTAAAAGATGGAGGACAAAAATATCACCATCAATAATATATATAAAAGTATTTAAAAAATAGAAAATAAATTGGTAAAGTTTAAACTAATTAGACTTATTTTTCTAACAAAATGTCATCATATTTATATTATAAAACAAACACAAGAAAATTATTATTAAGAATAAGAAAGAATAAGAAAGAATAAAACTTCTTTAATAATTAGCGATGCATTTCTTTGCTTGTATGCTTCATACAAGCAAAAAAATTGGTTATTTATAACACAAAAGTCCCTAAAGTAGTTCATAAATTTTTTATGTGTAATTCTAATAGTATATAAAAAAAAAACTCTAAACAAAATGAACTTTTTTTCTCTTTTCTTCCTATACCCATTTGGTATTAGTCCCCTTTCACCTATTTTTTAAACTCATCCCGATTTCTCTTTTGGATTAAATGGTTCTAATGAATGCTAGTTATAAATATATGACACAGTGAAAGTTGATAAGATTGCAATATCTTTGGGTATTAGTCCACTCGACTATGTATGCAGTTTGATTGATCTTTTTTAGTATTTTGACACGGCCTATATTTCTTATCATTTAGCTTACTATACGTTCCAACAAGAAAGCATTCTTTTCACAAAAATACAATCATTGTGTCTCTTTTTTAATAAACTTTCTTTCTTTTATGCTTGTCAGGTATTGCTTTATACTTGGCATCGGGCTCTGTAAGCTTTTGTTTTACTTAAGAATAAATAGTTTGAATTTTATTTGTCATTTCTTTGATAGCCTTACTTTTCCATTGAACCCTTGTTTGATTAACCAAATCCAATATATGCTTTGGGACTTTTGTATATTCAAATCGAATGAGGTCTTGCCATTTGAATTATGTATAGTACTATTGAAGTTAAACTCAGCTTGTGCAAGAGTAAGGTATCATTGCTTTTGTTTGTCATTACAGAGGCAATGAAACATGTTACCAAGTGTTCTTCTCATTGCTTTTTTTTCTGACCATTAGTTTGAGAATTTATAGTGTTATTGAAGTTAAGTAAGGTATCAAAGCGTGCCCACAATGTCTTCCAAAAATAAGAAAAAAACTTTGAGTCTCAATATAAAGTGATTGACTATGAAACTCTATATAGACGAACAATTTCTTTGAAAAAGAGTTTGGTAACATTTGACGCATCTATAGTTTTACGACAAGAGATAAAATGTGACATATTGGAGAACCTATCAATAACAATAATAACTGAATCTACACCTCATTGAGTTCTTAAAAGTCCTTATACTAAATCCATGGATAAGTCTTCCCAAATGGTTTCAGGGATTTATAAAGGTATATATAATATAATATTTTTTAAGCTCGTCTTTGGGACGTTTGGCACACATAACACCTTTAGACAAACTTTCTAACATTTCTTTTCAACTTAGGCCAAAAGTACATTTCTTTCATGAGTGTGATGGTTTTGTCCACTTAGTTCTCTATCATGTAAGTCTCGAATGATTTTCTCCCAAATATCCCTCATTTGTGAACATGTCTCCTTCATCTTGTTTTAGTTGATACTTTTTTCAAAGGTCCTTGAAATTTTCATCTTCAATATATGTCTTTAAGACACTTAAACCTTACAACTTCGATGCTTAAAGAAATCAATAAGGCTACCTTATGACTTAACGCATCAGTCACTTTATTCTATTGAAAAGATTTATGTTTTAGAAAAAAAAGTAAATTTTCGCAAATAGGAAATCCACCTTGCATATGTTCTGTTGGGCTTGGTGTCACAATTGATAAACTTCAGTGTCTTATGATCAGTGAACAATATGAACTCCATTTGGATGAGATAATGTTTGCAATATTTCAAAGTTAAAAATACTGCATAAAACTCAAGTTCATATATAGTCCACTTTCAACGTGCTTCGTTGAGCTTTTCACTAAAGTAAGTCATTAGTTGCCCTTCTTGAATAGAACATATACAATTCCTACCACCAAGGTATCACATTCCACTTAAAAGATCTTATCAAAGTCTGGCAATACTAATATTAGTGTAGAAGTTAGCTTCTCTTTCAGTAACTAGAAACTTTTTTCAACTTCTTCTCCCTAGTTGAACATTTCTTTCATGAGACATTTGGTGATTGGGGAAACAATAATGCTAAAGTTATTAATGAACCTTTAGTAGAAGGTTTCTAACTTATGAAAGATTCAAACTTCAATAATTGTTTTGAAAGTTGGCCAATCTTGAATTGCCCGTACTTTCTTCTCATCAACTTCAATTCCATTGACAATGATAAAAAAACTCAAGAACACCAATTTGTTGGTCAAGAAGCTACATTTATTCAAATTAAAGTTTGTTTCCTTCCAAACTATAAGTACCTTCTTCAAGTGCTCCTAATGTTCTTCTTGTGTTTAACTATAAATTAAGATGTCATGAAAGTAAACATCTACAAACATACCAATGTATGACATCAATATGTGGTTCATAAGTTGCATAAATTTACTAGGTGCATTTGATAATCCATAAGGCATCACTAACCACTCGTACAATTCTTCTTTAATCTTGAATGTAGTTTTCCACTCATTTCCAGATCTGATTCAAATTTGGTGATATCCCCTACCTAGATTAATTTTTAAGAATATGACTACTCTAGAAAGCATATCAAGCATGTCATCAAGTTGTGGTATTGAAAACCTATATTTTATTGTTATCTTATTGATAGCTCAAATGTCAACACATATATACTAATTTTCATCCTTCTTTGGAACTTGTAGAGCTGGTACCGCACATTGACTGGCTTTATTGAATCATCTCTTTGTGAATTAACTTCTTAAACTTTTGTTGGAGAACTTTGCTCTTTGTTGGGCTTAGACTATAATAAGGAAGGTTGGGCAATCTTGCTCCTAAAATGAGATCAATGTGGTGTTGGATATCCCTCATTCGTGGTAACCCAATTGGAAGTTCTTCTGGTATGATTTTTTTTAAACTCTTCAAGGATTGTTTGTACATGGATGGGAATGATTGAAGTTAACACATCTTCTCCTTTGACTACTAAGATAAATATATCTTTATTGCGTTTTACTTTTACAAAGAATTATGCTCCAGGAATTGCAAATAATAATTTTCTCTCCACTTTAGAAGCTTTGGATACATCTTCTTTTATGGGTAAATAGGCTAAAGAAAACTTATTTTCTCCCCAATGAAATAGATAAATGTTATTGTTTTTTGTTAGTTTCATTCACATTATATTATCATGGTCTTCCCAACAATATGTGACATACATTCATATCAACATTGTACATAACTTTATCCTTGTATGATTTTTCAATGGAGAATGAAATTCGACATATGTGATTTATTTCTATTTCTCCTCCTTTTTTGATCCATTCAATTCGATATAGTGATGGGTGTAGTTTACTTTTTAATTTGAGTGCCTCCACCAGAGCTTTAGAAACAATATTTTTGTTACTACTACTATCGATAATCACATTACATAGTTTCTTATTAATTAAGTAACAAGTGCAGAAGATATTGTACCTTTATATGTCTTACTTTTGTGACAATATAAGTTGATGAACAACAAAATTAACATGTTCATCTTCATTCACTTCAGCAAACTTGGAACTTCATAGTCATCATATTATGCTTCTTCTTTGTGATCTTCATATTCTTGCACTACTAGGTTTACTGCTCCTTTCTTTGAGCATTGATTAGAATGATGACCAACTCATCTGTATCTATAACATTTTTCTAGTGTTGAGTAACCATAACAGTTCTATAGAGGACAACAAGTAGTATTTTCCTCTACTTGAGTTTTCTTTGTAAATAATTTTTCATTCTCAAATACTTTTCCTTTGTAATGTATGGCCTAGTTGTTTTAACTGATTTTTTAGTGGAGCTTGTGATCTTATACTTAAACTTGTCTTGCCTAACTACATCTCCTTTTTGAGGGTCATGTTGTAGGCATCAATGACTTCTCATACTGGATGCAAGGATACTTGATCTTGTATTGGTGGAAAAATTCCACCAATATAGCATGCAACTTGTTGTGCTTTGGATTTTTTCAAATTATTTCGAAAAGATAAATAGTAAAATTTTGTGGTATACTCTTAAACTAAACGATTCCCTTGCTTGCAATTTTGATATTGTTGAAATAATATTTTCTCATAATCAGAGGGAAGAAACATACACATTAGGTATCGCTTCATCTAAGGCCATGTTTTAATTGGAGCTTTCCTTTGTCTCATTCTGTTCTATTGGAGCTAGTCCTAGCATGTTGAAGCTCCTCCTTTTAAGTCTTTATACTACCAGCTTGACTTTTTTTCTTCATGATGTCCATAACGTCAAAGAACCATTTCATCTTTGAGATCCAATCAAGTAAATCTTCCATATTTATATTTCTGTAGAAAATTGAAAGTCAACTTTGAGACGATAATCTTATGGTTCTTGGTCTCTATGGTGACATCCTCTTCTAGCTTGACCTCCGAAATATTTTTCTTCTAAATCTTCATCACTAGAACTATTAGTAAGGGCAACATGTCTTCTTAGGGTAAACCTTCAACTTGTCTTTTGGATGGTATTGACTTGATCCTATCTCCATGTGCGCCATCTACTATTTGGGCTTGACATAGGGATGGTAAAAAGATCCACTAGATTGTAGCTCCGTGGATATTTATTCCAAGTGATCCACTTTGGATTGGATCAAAAAGGGTTTTTAGATTGGATCGAATCATGATCCACATTAAAGATCAACCGATCAAATCAAATGATAACAGATTAGGATGGACTGATCTATGAATCAAGCCAAATTTCAATCTTTTTAAAACTAAAAGAATCACACGTGTCTAATATACTTTCCTAAATTTTACAACTATTTATTTTTAAAAAATTTATATTATGAACATTCATTTTAAAAAAAATTCTCTATTACATTTTTATAATCTAATTTTCTCTCTCTTAAAATTTTCATAAATCTAGCTATCTATTATTATTTAAAATTTGTTAAATAAAAATTCAAATCTCATTATATTCATAACTATTTATTTCTTCTTATAGTTATTATAAATGATATTTTATTAATTTATCATATTTTGTTTAAAATAAGTAAGGAAATTTTTACAAAAAAAGCAAGAAAGTGCTTTCTTACCATATATGAAGTTCTCTTATTATTTTTTTAATTTATCAATCTAAAATGTGTAATGCACCATGATCAGATTGAATCAAATCTGATCCATTGTAATCTTTATTCATCATTAGTTTGACCATTTCTCAATACTAGTTGAGCAATTGTCACAGTAAACTCCTATATTTTTTGTCTATCTCTTCACAAAATAGTTGAAATTCTTCTAGTGTCACTTGATTATACTCCTCCATTCTCCCTGTTGTGGGCGGAAGCAATAAATAGCGGTATATGAATATATCAAAGCAATAAAATAAACACACAGAATTTACGTGGTTCGGCAATTCGCCTAGGTCCATGGGAGGCAGCAGATATTATTTGAACTGAGTAGGAAATATACAGAAAAGAGATACAGATTTCCTCACTAATAATATCTCTCAAGTGTTTCCCCAAACTCGCAAGTATTTTCTCTCTTTGAGTTTGCTTATACTCTCTCTGATTTTTTCTGATTTTTGCCTTGTTCTTCAATGCATGAACTCTTCCCTATTTATAGATGAAGAAAGGCTCCCTTTCCCTAAATTGTGCCATAATTTAAGCCTTAAATTAGGCCACCAATTTCCTTAAATTATGCCACTAATTTCCTTAAATCATGCCACAAATCATGCCACAAATTAGGCCATTAATTTCCCTAAATTATGCCACTAATTTGTTACTTTTAGAGCCAATATTCAACAATCTCTACCTTGGCGAAAAAGTTCATAACGCTGCCTCCAAATGCGCCCTAGGCTCCCTAAGCTCGAGAGATGTTGATCAAGTTCAAGCAGTGTTGAAACTTGATCCCTGTAACCACCTTTGTAAGCATATCTGTAGGGTTATCTACAGTTCCGACTTTCTAGAGTATAACATTCCCTTCATCGACGATTACCCGAACAAAATGAAATCGAACATCGATGTGCTTGGTGCGACCATGATGAACTTGGTTCTTTGCCAAACAAATGGCACTCTGGCTGTCGCAGAAAACCTCCACGTTCTTCTGAACAATACCCAAATCCTTAGTCAACCCGAGAAGCCATATAGCTTCTTTGAATGCTTCTGTTACAGCCATATACTCTGCCTCTGTAGTAGACAAAGCTACAGTTGACTGCAATATTGATCTCCAACAAACTGGTCCTTCTGCTATTGTGAACACAAAACCAGTTGTAGATCGACGCTTATCTAGATCTCCAGCATAGTCAGAATCCACATATCCAACTAGGTGTTTGCTTTCAGTCTTGTCTCTCTCAAACTTCAAACCAATATCCACAGTACCATAGATGTATCTTAGAATCCACTTTACCGTCACGGTGTCCTTTACCAGGATTATGCATGTACCGACTCACCATACTAACAGCGTGAGAAATATCAGGTCTAGTGCAAACCATTGCATACATCAAGGAACCAACGGCATTTGCATATGGAACACGTTCCATTTGCTTCTTCTCATCGGTGGTGCTAGGTGACATCAATTCACTCAATTGAAAATGAGGAGCAAGCGGTGTACTTACTGGTTTGGTTTTTTCATCAATGTCAAACCTTTGTAGTACTTTTTTCAGATATCGAGTCCGTGTCGATAGATCAGACAGTAACTCTATCTCTTGTGATTTCCATCCCAAGAATTTTCTTAGCTTCTCCAAGATCTTTCATTTCAAATTCTGAACTCAATAGAGCCTTCAATATGTCGATCTCCACCTTGCTCTTAGATGCAATCAACATATCATCAACATACAGGAGCAAATAAATGAAGGTACCATCTTGGAGTTTCCGAAAGTATACACAGTGATCAAACTGATTGCGTGTGTACTTTTGCTCTTTGATGAAGCTATCAAAGCGCTTGTACCATTGTCGCGGTGATTGCTTCAAACCGTAAATTGACTTGCTCAGCTTACAAGCCCAATTCTCTCGACCTGGAATTTTGATGCCATCCGGTTGAGACATGTAGATTTATTCGTTCAAAGTACCATGGAGAAAAACTGTTTTGACATCGAGTTGAGGTAACTCGAGATCAAACTGTGCTACCAAAGCCAATAGTATCCGAATAGATGAATGCTTAACAACAGGTGAGAGTACCTCATTGTAGTCTATTCCTTCTTTCTGAGCATAGCCTTTTGCTACCAGTCTGGCTTTGTATCTGATGTTGTTTTTACTAGGAGCACCTTCCTTCTTGGCATAGACCCATTTGCAACCAATAGTTTTCTTTCCTTTGGGAAGTTGAACCAACTCCCAAGTCTGATTCTGATGTAGAGACTTCATCTCTTCATCCATTGCCATTTTCCACTTCATACTATCAACTCTTTGCACGGCTTCTCTGTAAGTGCATGGGACATCATCATCAATTACTGGAAGTGTGAATGCTACCATGTCTGTGTATTTGGTAGGCTTCATAATCTCCCTTCTTGGTCGAGTAGTGGCAATAGATTCTGGCTGCTAATTAATCGGTGGTGATGGTGAGAGAACCTCTACCTCAACTGAGATCTCTTCTTGATCATCAATTTCATCTTCACCATGATCGGTAATTGGTGCAATTTTTTCTGGATCTTCCGGAGTCTTAAGCATCACCTTAGAAAGAGTATTTAGACTTTCATTCTCTTTCTCTGAATTTGTTTGTCTCAGCATAACAGACTCGTCGAATGTAACATCTCGGCTTAAGATGATCTTCTTGGATTCACCACACCAAAGTCGAAATACTTTAACTCATTCCTTAAAGCCCAAGAAAACAGCTTTCTTTGCTCTGGGATCCAGTTTGGATTCACTAACATGAAAATATGCAGGACATCCAAATATTCGCAATGAATCATAATCAGTAGCAGGTTTTCCAGACCATACCTCTTTAGGAGTTTTTCCATCTAATGCAGTCGCAGGAAGTCTGTTGACTATATGAGTTGCATATGACAAAGCCTCAGCCCAAAATGCCTTGCTCAATTTGGAATGAGATAGCATACATCGAACTTTCTCAACCAAAGTACGATTCATTCGTTCTACAACTCCATTCTACTATGGTGTACGAGGAACTGAAAAATGTCTGATTATCCCTTCATCTTGACAAACTTTAAAGAAAGGATCTGATTTATACTCGCCACCATTATCAGATCTGAGCCTTTTAATCTTCCTACCTGTCTGAGTCTCGATCATTTTCTTCCATTTAAGAAAGATATCCAGAACTTCATCTTTGTGACTCATAGTGTATATCCAGACATATCTAGAGAAATCATCAATAAAAGTCACAAACCAACATTTACCTCCAAGTGAAGCATTCTTGGAAGGTCCCAAACATCCGTGTCAATATAATCAAGAGATCCCTTTGTACGATGAATGGCAGTGCCGAACTTGACTCTTGTTTGTTTTCCCATTACACAATGCTCGCAGAAATCAAACTTTCCAGTCTTGGCACCTTTCAAAAGACCTTGCTTCATTAAGCCTTGCAAAGCCTTTTCACCCACATGCCCTAAGCGCATGTGCCACAGGCGGGAAGAATCATTTGCCTTTTCTTCAGAACTATTTGAGATAGTTGCTCTTCCTGTAATTGTACACCCATCTAGGAAATACAAGTTCGCCTTCCGAGTACCCTTCATTGCTACAAATGTACCTCGTATAACTTTCAAGACTCAATTTTCCAATGTTACCTTGTAACCATCAGAATCTAGAACACCTAAAGAAATAAGGTTTTTCTTTAGGTCAGGAATATACCTTACATTTGTAAGTCATCTGATTGTACCATCGTGCATCTTTAGTCGTATTGTTCCGATCCCTTTTGTTTGACAGGCATTTTCGTTGCCCATAAGCACACCTCCTCCATCGAGCTCCTCAAAACTTGAAAACCAATGTCTGTTTGGACACATATGATAAGAACATCCAGAATCAAGGATCCACTTATCTGAGTAGGTTTTTGATGATGAAACTGAAAATGTTGATTCTTCATCTTCATCGGCCTTCTGTGCAACATTTGCATTTGACTTGTCCTTGTTTGGACAATCTTTCTTCCAGTGCTCTTTCTGGTGACAATAGGCACACTCGTCCTTCACAGGACGTCTTCTGGATGACTCTCCTCTGGACTTTGATATAGATTTCCCCCTATTATTTGATCCGCCAGATTTTTGTTGTTAGTCCTACCTCTGGCTGCCGTCAATGCTTCTGATATTGAGTCTATGTGATCATGTTGATCCTTCTTCCGGTACTCATTATTTACCAAAGCATTTGAAACATCTACGAACTTAACCTCATCCTTTCCATATAACAGGGTTGTGGTTAAATGCTCATAGCTCTCAGGTAATGAATTCAACAACAACAAAGCTTTATCTTCATCGATAATTTCAACATCTAAATTTTACAGATCGGCCAAAATTTTATTGAAATTATCTAAGTGCTCAATCATAGGGGTACCTTTCTTGTACTGGAAACGGAAAAGTTTCTTCTTCAAGTAGAGTCTGTTCTCAATACTTTTCGTCATGTATTTTTCCTCTAGTTTCTTCTAGAGAACTGCAGCTACATTCTCTTTCATGACAAAGTACTTCTGATCTTTTCCTAAGCATAGTCGAATTGTGCCACAAGCTTATCGGTTGACATAATTCCAATCTTCATTTGAATAATCTCCTGGCCTGGTCTCCAAGGCTATATTAGATCCTTCTCGGAACAATAGATCTAATACTTCACATTGCCACATGCCAAAGTTATTGGTGCCGTCGAATTTCTCCACCTCAAACTTTGCGTTGGACAACATATTTCTTCGAGTAGAACTTGGTTTGCCATAAATTCTATGGTCAACTTGTTCACCTTCTTCGATCTCTCCTTTATCAGCCATAAGTACAAACTGATAACAAAAATTTTGCACTTACAACTTAAAATAGTGTTTTTCCAAATTTTATACCTTATTTGAAAAACAGAGTCCGTAGTTGAATCTGGAATGGTCCAATTAGCTAGGAATAGATCCAACTCAGTTGAAAACGGATGAAAAAATAGACCAACTCTGTCCAAATATCACTAGTGACTGAGTTGACTCGGTCCAACTCGGCGAGTTGACTCATTTATTGGCAGCAGGACTCCGACAGCTTCTGGCGGTGATTCTGACTTCCGATTTGAACGATTCTTTCATCGTTGCGTTCGTCTCGTCGAGAGCTTCGATTTGATATATAATACTACTATATTTGGCTCTGATACCAATTTGTTGTGTGCGGAAGTAATAAATAGCGGTATATGAATATATCAAAGCAATAAAATGAACACACAGAATTTACGTGGTTCGGCAATTAGCCTAGGTTCACGTGAGGCAACATATATTATTTGAACTGAGTAGGAAATATACAGAATACAGATACAGATTTCCTCACTAATAATATCTCTCAAGTGTTTCCCCAAACTCGCAAGTATTTTCTCTCTTTGAGTTTGCTTATACTCTCTCTGATTTTTTCTGATTTTTGCCTTTTTCTTCAATGCATGAACTCTTCCCTATTTATAGATGAAGAAAGGCTCCCTTTCCCTAAATTGTGACATAATTTAAGCCTTAAATTAGGCCACCAATTTCCTTAAATTGTGCCACTAATTTCCTTAAATCATGCCACAAATCATGCCACAAATTAGGCCACTAATTTCCCTAAATTATGCCACTAATTTGTTACTTTTAGAGCCAATATTCAACACTCCCAAGCTAAACATGGCTCCGATACCACCTAACGTAGGATAGTAGTGCAAATACACTAATAATATAGATACAATTAAAAAATAAGAAATAAATTAATAAAGTTTAAATTAACCAGACTCACTTTCTCACAAAAAGTTCTCATATTTGTATTATAAAACAAATATAAGAAAAATATTATTTAAGTAGTCACTCTAACAAATTTGAAGTAGAACAAACCTAATAATAATTCTCAAATAGATTAGCACTTTAGCAACCTAGAATAGGACTAGCTTAGCTATATTATCTATTTGTAGATAAACACTCTATTAATTTTAGGGTATAACTAATTTAAATATATTTTTCTATCTTACGAATAAGAGAACTTAAACTTTTAAACGGAAGAAGGAAGAATTATTTCTAAAATATTATAAATAAGAGAAATAAAAGGAATAAACTTTTTTAATATTTAGTAATGTATTTCTTTGCTAGGATGTTTTATCCAAGCAAGGGGAAAAATTCCTTAGAATATTTCATAATTTTTTATACAAGACTCTAGCATTAAACAAGAAAAAAGAAATCTAAACAAAAGAAACTCTTTTTCTTTTTTCTTCCTATAAGCATTTGATATTACTTAATTTTCTTTGCTAACTATTTATACCATCAAGTCTTATATATCCTTATCAACGTGTCCAGTTTTTTATTGGTTGGCACACACGAGTATCATTATCAAATAAGGTGTAACTCATATGCAATCATTAGTATATCATTTATTTTAATTTTGGATGGCATGTTAGGATTAAAAAATAATGGAGATACATCATGTGTTGGTGATGAAAAGAAAGTGTCTTATATTGCTTAAAATAATCTTAACATAGTGTTTATACGTAATATGAACTTTGCATTCTATAAAAAGAAAGTGATGTTATGAAATATACAAAATTTAAAACGGTCTATACAAATAATTTCTTTCAAGTTTACTAAAATAACAAAAATACTCTTCAAGTTTGGAGAAGAAGAAAAAAAACAATTACATCCATTATAGTAATTTTTTAAATCTTGTAAGAGAGTTGTTTAAAAATAAAATGATAAAATCATGATATTGATAATATAATATAGCAATAACTTAGGGGTTATAACCGTCTATTTTGTAAGATGGATGGTTTTTTTTTTTTTTTGCATTTTTATAAAATCTTAGAAACGTTTGCTGTAATTTTCCCAATTTAAAATGATATGATTGGAGTGGATAATGTGAAGATATATAGTACATACCTGTGGGAGAGGAAGAACAGCGAGAATGTCAATTATGATATCAAATACCGTTTTTAACCTCGAAGACAATCCATTCTGACTAATTTCATAATCATGACTTATTTCATGGGTTAGTCTTCGTCCCCTCTCTTTAGGAATATTACCTCTTTTATTATGATTACTTCGATTTTGAAAATCTTCAGCATCCAGTACTTGTAAAATTCGAAAAACTATATGAAGTATGTAAATGAAATCAGTGATAGATCTCAAAACAAGAGTTACAATCATCATCTTTTTGTCAACTCCAAGACACTTATGATCTTTAATGATGGGAATATACAAGAACAATGGATCTGTGGAAACTGCTATTACTGATGACAAATAGAATATTCCAGTCCATATCAAAACCAAGTTTCCATGTGGGTTTAGAGGACGTTTTACTGTGGGTATACATGACCTTGATATTGTCTTGCTGATTGAACGTTGTTTGGATTTTGATTTAGATGTCGAAGTTCCATTTTCTTCAATTGGAATATTTATTGCTACTTCTTCCATTAATCCAGCTTGTCTGATCTCTGCAACCATAGTATTCACTGATCAGTGATCACCACCTTTCTTTCATTTCCTGCTTAATTCTCATCATCGATCCCTTGTAAATTTTTATTTAAGTACGTAGTACTTACTACAGCTTATATTATTAAATAACTTAATAATATTTTTAATAATATTTTAATAATGAGTAATCATAATCAATATGTTAATTTATATTTGATATTTTAATTCACTTCACTTGTACTACACTTGTATTATTTCACTTGTACTACACTTCTACTATTTCACTTGTACTACACTTCCACTATTTTACTTGTACTATACTTTCACTATTAAAAAATGATTTTAATATGAAAAATATTTAAATAATATTAAGATATAGAGTTAATTAATTACCTTTTACTGTGTTTATACTTGTACTTGACATTGATATTGTCTTGCTGATTGAACGTTGTTTGGATTTTGATTTAGATGACGAAGTTCCATTTTCTTCAATTGGAATATTTATTGCTACTTCTTCCATTAATCCAGCTTGTCTGATCTCTGCAACCATAGTATTCACTGATCAGTGATCATCACCTTTCTTTCATTTCCTCTTAATTCTCATCATCGATCCCTTGGAAATTTTTATTTAAGTACGTAGTACTTACTACAGCTTATATTATTAAATAACTTAATAATATTTTTAATAATATTTTAATAATGAGTAATCATAATCAATATGTTAAGTTATATTTGATATTTTAATTACTACACTTGCATTATTTCACTTGTACTACACTTTTACTATTTCACTTGTACTATACTTCTACTATTTCACTTGTACTACACTTGTACTACACTTCCACTATTTCACTTGTACTACACTTCCACTATTTCACTTGTACTACACTTGTACTATACTTGTTACAATCCTATAAATAGGGTTATCTATGTACATTCTAAACACACCAATACAACATTAAATCATTTTTTCTTCTTATCTCTGTATACTCTTCACGTATCGTAGCCTCTCATATACCTCTAAAATTTCTATCAAAATTACCGCCTCTCTTCCTCGCTTCTAAACCCTACACCTCAACCCATCTCACTCCAAACCCGGCCACCTCAAATCGGCTCACTCCAACCCAGCCTCACCTCAATCCCTACCACTCCAACTCTGCCTCCTCAATCGGCTTCTCCTCAACCCGGCCACCTAAACCCTGCCTGTGCTTGTTTTCAACTCCTCTTTTTCATTTTTAAGGATATCTCCTTTATACCGTCTCTATATATTTGCTTTATATCTCCCCGCATTATTTCGTTAAAATGGGACCGAAATGATATCCCAAAACCAATCTCTACCACCCTCGATGATACTAACTACCTAGCCTACGCACAAGCAATGAAAAGTTTCTGAAAGGACGCAAGCTACGGCGTTTCATAACTTGTGATATCTCTATACCCATCTAAGAAACCACCGAAAAATAACTCCTTATTCGCCGATCGCCTTGAAGATCGGGAGAGTAAACATCATCAAATTATTACCCGATTTCAGTAACACCACTTTACCCTCCATTCACGGTGAATTCCGCTTTTGACACTACCAAAGTTAAGTTTGGGAATTTCGAGGCTCGCTTTTACTACAAATGCATTTGGCCAACCAATATCAACTTTTAACAACTCTTCACACCAAACGCCAAAGGGCCGATCAAACCATTAACCAATTTCTCTCTCGAAATGCATACTATTTGGGATCAACTCGCTTCTTTCTCGAACCAACTCGACGAACAAGATTGATGAGATGTTTGCAACTTACCGTAATCACCAACCGCCTTGTTATTTTTTCTTATGGCTCTCTATGATCGATTTGAACCTCGTTCGGCTTCCTTACTCCATCTGAGTCCTTTTCCATCCTTAGATATCAATATGGACCGAAGCCATCCGAAGAAACTCGCACGGGGGTTTTCAAAGTTCATCATACGTATTCTGCTCTTGCCACCCCTTTATCGCCTCTAAAGCCGAGGTTCTAAAGAGGACTTCAAACATCAAGGCCGCACCTACCGTCACAACCCCAATCACGAGCTTCTTACATGTCCCATTCGGTATGTATATATTGTCACAAGAAGCGGTCCAGACACTTTAATGCAGATTGCTTGAATCCCTCTCTCAAAGATTCCTCACGGAATCCCTCTCAAGATTCCTTCCTCGGAATCCCTCTCTCAAAGATTCCTCTCGTAATCCCTCTCAACACGCTTCGTGTAAAAAATAGTAACTCATCTATCACCGCCGCCGGCTTCCGAGGATAATCATGACAAATTTATTTTCTACTCAAGAACTTGAAAGTCTTCTTAAACATGTTCTCTCACAATCTAGTAACGTTTCTCCTACCGCCTTGCCTCTCACATCGTAAATCTTTATGGTATTTTAATTTCGCTTGTTGTAACCATACGACTCATGATACTCACATCTTCTCTCCCACACAATCTTCCATCTCCAAACCTTTAATTCAAACTACCAATGGTTCACATATGCATACGTTAATGCCGTAGACAAGTTTCCACATCTTCTATATCACTTTTCTCGACACCTTTCATATTCCCAACCTTACTCTAAATCTTATCTCTATTGGTCAATTACGTGGAACTTGGGTCTTACTATTACTTTTTCCTCTTCTCGGTTGTCATGCGTGTGATCCACAGACAGGACATATCCTCGGGATAGCCGTAAGGTTGGACGATTATTCAACTTATCAACCTTCATCTACCCAATTCTCCTCACACTCCTGCCGCTTCTACCACTCCTATCAACCTACGGTACGCTTCGCTCAGTGCCATACGCCTATAGACGCTTCGTCCCCTTAGCATCTTCTCGGTAAATTAGGATCCGCTTTCTATTTCTCGATAATGTAAATTGTTCGCCTTGTCAATCGGGAAAACAACTCGCTTGATGCTTTTAATAAAAATGATTCTACTCATTTCCCCTTTGACTTAATTCATTTTGACAGTTCGGGTCCATCCCCACATCCTACTACGGGGAATGTGTTTTTTTGTCATTTTTGTTTATGATTATTCAAGATTCACAATGGATTTTTCTCATAAAACATAGATCCGAATAGCCCAAAATTTATTATGATTTTTGCCCAAATGGTCAAAACCCAATTTTCTCAAAATATCAAAGTTGCTTAGAAATGACCGATAATGCTACGGAATATAAAGAAACAATTTTTTTAAATTTTCTTCGACAAAATGGGACTCTTTCTCAATATTCTGTCCCGCACATCTCAACAAAATGGAAGAAATGAAATAAAAACACGATATATTCTTAATACTGATCAGATTTCTCCTCATTTCTATTTCTTTGTCTTCAACGCTTTTGGTGAAGCAACTCTTACGGTTTTTTATACCATCAATCGTGTTCCCATTCCTATTATTCACAATCAATCCTTTATGAGCCTCTATAGTACTTTCTCCATCTTAGCGAACTAATCAAAGTTGCCTGTCAGGCCTGGCTTGCTCTTCTTCACCCTCAATGAACACAATAAATTAGAACCTCGCTCGCCTTTTGTCAAGCTTGTGGTACGGAATGTAACACAAAGGCTACCGTCATTGCCGGAATCTCTATCTCTAAACGATCAAGCGATCTCTCGTCCATGTCATCTTTCGGGAACATAAAATGTTTTCCTCTATTTCTTCATTTCATGTCTCATCTCCTACCTCACTCTCATTTTTAACGACCCAACTATTGATTTATTTCCTCCTAACATTACTCCATTACCCTCACCATCGCCTACTACGCTTTCTCCCGACGTGTCTGCTCCTTCATTGATCCTACCATAACAACATCTTCCTCAAGCACCAACTACTTCGATCGGCCCGTAGAGTCATCACTTTGTCGTTCTACTCGTGTAAGTAGTCTTCCTTTTCATCTTCGTGATTACTGATAACTGTATTTTATATAGTTATTTTCATCAATTTTAGTAATGATAATTGCTATGTTCTTTTAATATTTAGTTAAATTTTGTTAAATAAATTAATATTTTCCTTTTATGTGCTAAAAATACATTTTTAATAAAATTAAATAATTTGTATCGAAAATGTACTTAATTTCATATTTCTGTTCACAAATATAATTTATGATAATATAGTTTCTTAATTACAATTTATAAAAATCGAAAATATAATTTAAATTAAATTTGGGCTTAATTATAATTATTAAAAGTTTAAAAATTTAATTTAAAATTAGCAAAGGGCTTAACTGTAATTTAAGAAAGTGCAAAATGTAATTTGGATTAAATTTGTGGGTCAAAATACAATTAATGGAAGTTTAATTTTCGCGCAGGAGAGATGAAGTCCACGCGCAGGAGAGATGAAGTCCACGCGCAAGATCACACTTGCCCAACGTAGACCGTCCGATCAATGAATCAACGGTTGAGATTGGCGCGTGTAGTTCAAGCCCGACCTACTCGAACGCGCAGACCGCGCTTTCGCGCGGCCAAGGCCTGCCGGGCCCACTGCCGCGTGCCTGGCGCAGTGCGGGGACCTACGTGTCCGACGCACGCCCGCTGTGCGGGCTTGTTCTGCGGGCCGAACCACGTGCAATCGTTCTTCCAACGAGCTGAAAGTCTTCCACGTGTCCCACCCCCTCGAACCCACCATAAGAGGACACGTGGCACATATCCACGAACGCAAAGTCGCAGACCCGCCCTGCTCCATCCGTTGCCTCCGTTTCGCGCGCCCCGATTCTGTGCGACAAGTTCTGCGTGCGCCCATTCGCTTTAACAAATCAGATGTTGCCACGTGTCCCACTTTTTTGTTTTAGCGAATCAGACGCTGACACGTGGCACGTACAATGAATAAAAAAAATGCAAAAACGGCTCCTTGTCTCGCGTGAATTAAAATAAAATTTTGATTTTCGCATGACCGCGGATTTTAAGGGGAATGTCGGGGTTTTGTTTTCGATATAATTTTTTTTTACGCGTTTAAAAAAAGTTTTATTTTTGATGTATTTTTTTAGCTATAAATAGGTGATATTATGATAGAGTTAAGAAGTTTTTTTTGGTTTAGTATTTTTATGTTGTTCGCTGAATCAGAACACGCAGGCTTCATTTTTTGGCTTTTTACAGAGCTCATGCCAAATATCTTCGTTACTTGATGTTTTAATTTTCTTTCTTCTTCTTCTAATTTTTCTCCGTGTATGTTGTAATTTTTATTTTAATTTAATGCAAGAATTTAATTTTTCTGTGGTTGCATTTGATCTAAATTCTATTATGCTTTGATTTTAACTATTTTTGATAGATTTATAAGACGCTTTCGATTTGCTCGTTCTATTTACGCTTAATGCTTTTTGATTATTTACTTAATTTTATCAAACGATTTCAGGCATAAAAATAAACTCGAGAAAGGCATTTTTGCATTGCTCAGAATAGAATGACACGTATGCATTAAGGATGTGAATATACCCTAATTGTACGTACACCATTTGAAAACTTAGAACTTACCTAATCTTCGTGAATTTAATTTCACAGAGATATAGTGAATTAATTTAACGAGGCTAGCGGAGTTTCCTGAAGAGATGTATGAATTAAAAAGTTAAGTTTTCGCTGACAAATTAAATGTACTAAAAAATATAAATCCAAAGAAAATAATATGATCGAGTTGAATAATTTGGTGAAAAATTGCAATCCTGTAGTTCTCTTATTTTCTTTTTATTACCTTTTTGTTAAATGAACGATTTGTTTTGGATAAAATCAGAGAGATACAATTTTAGTACTAACAAACTATAGTAACAAATTCTCCGTAACGATACTCTACTTACAAATCTTTATTACTTGCGATCGTATACTTGCACGATTTTTCAGGTGTTGTAAAACACGCAACAATTACCAATGTTTCTTCTATTTTGTCTCATCAATAACCCCAAAACTATGTAGGTTAGTTCTAACCCTTATTGGCAACAAGCTACGATGTATGAATTACGTGCATTAACAAAAGCACATACACGGGATCTGCTGATCTTCCATCTAATAAATCTTTGATTCGTCAGAAGTGATCTTCAAAATCAAAACTCATTCAGATGGGTCTCGTGGAACGATATAAAGCTCGTCCGGGCCGTGCGGTTTTACACAGGAATATGGAATCGACTATGAAGAAAATTTTTGCACCAGATTTCGACTCACCTCTCGTTCAAGTATCATTGCCGTCACGCTTCCGAAATTGGAACATGTTTCAAATGGATGTCAAAAATGATTTTCTCAACGGAGACATAATCGAGGAAGTTTATATGAAACCTCCTCCTCGGATACACTCATTCACCTCATCAAGTACGCAGACTTCGTCGTGCTTTCTCATGGCCTCAAACAAGTTCTCCTCGAGCTTGGTTTGCCAAATTCAGCCTACACCTACCGACTTTGGTTTCACTTCCAGCTCTTATGACTCCGGCTCTCTTTATTCGAAGACTCCCACGGTGTAACACTTCTAATCCTTTATGAGATGATATTATCATAACCGGAACGACTCTAACGGAATTATTGATCTCTGCCAGCTTCGAGTCATCAATTTGAAATGAAAGACCTCGTCGTCTCCACTACTTTCGGGGCTCAGAAATCTCATCTAATTCTCAAGGATATTATCTCTCTCAAGCAAAGTACTCTTCCGATATTCTTAATCGGCTCTTATCGATTGCAAACCGCATCAACAACTCTAGAAACCAATGTCAAACTTACTCCATTGATGGTACTATTCTCTCTCGTATGCCACATTATACGTACAACTAAGAGTAACCTTGTTTATCTCACACCACTGGCCCCGACATTGCCTACGCTGCTCATCCGTTAGTCAATTCATGTCCCGCTCCACGTTCTACCCATTATACCGCGGCTCTTTGCATTCTTCGCTACATCAAAGTGCACCATGTTTCACTTCGTCTCCACTTCTCCAACAAGTCTAATCTTCTTCTTTCCGCCTACTCCGACGCTGGGTAGTGACATCTAACCGATCGTCGCTCTACCACCGGATATTGTTTCTTTCGAAACTCTCTTATATCTCGCCAAGCACGAAACAATCTTCTCATTTCTCGATCCAAAGATCAGTTCGAATATCGTGCTCTCGCCGACACCACTCAAGAACTTCTTTGGCTCCGTTGGTTACTTCGCCGAGCATGGGTGTTCTCCAATCAACTGCAACGATCCTATATCGTGACAATCGAGTTGCTTATTCAGATTGCTCTCACAATAATGTATTTCACGAACGAACAAAACATATCGAGATCGATTGTCATTTTCGTTTCTCAATATGTTCTTCAAGACACTATTTGTCTCAAATCAATATCCTCCACAGATCAAACACCGACATCTTCACTCAAATCTCATCTACCATGAGATTTCAAGAATTAGCTTTCCAAACTCAAGTCGATTGCTTTCTCTTCTTCCTCGAGCTCAAGTGACATGTGTTATATTTGATATCGTAATTTACTTCACTCAGACTACACTCAGATTATTTCACTTGTACTACACTTCCACTATTTCACCAGAAGACACTCTCAGACACACTTGCTACAATCCTATAAATAGGGTTCTTTATGTACATTCTAAACACACCAATACAACATTAAATCATTATTTCTTCTTATCTCTGTATACTCTTCACACAATAAAAATAGAATAATTTATCGTTCAATTAAATAAGTATTAAGTTATCAGATAAATTTATCTATTTTAAAAAATGATTTTAATACGAAAAATATTTAAATAATATTAAGATATAGAGTTAATTAATTACCTTTTACTGTGGTTATACTTGACATTGATATTGTCTTGCTGATTGAACGTTGTTTGGATTTTGATTTAGATGTCGAAGTTCCATTTTCTTCAATTGGAATATTTATTGCTACTTCTTCCATTAATCCAGCTTGTCTGATCTCTGCAACCATAGTATTCACTGATCAGTGATCACCACCTTTCTTTCATTTCCTGCTTAATTCTCATCATCTCTTGGAAATTTTTATTTAAGTACGTAGTAATTACTACAAGATTATATTATTAAATAATTTAATAATATTTTAATAATGAGTAATCGTAATCATCGATAAATCAAATAAGTATTAAATTATCAGATAAATTTATCAATTTTAAAAATAAATTTAATACGAAAAATATTTAAATAACATTAAGATATTACCTTTTCCCATTCCTTAGTCACAATGACAAAAATAGGAATTTGAAGTTGAAAGGTTGGATGGAGTAATAGAACTGAACTAAGGTTGTTCAACTTTGAAAGCATTAGGGTTTATGAATATATGGATCAGGAAAGCATAAGTTTTGTTTTTTTTCCAATTCTGTAGTTTCCAAAGTTGGTTATAATCATGTTCCGAAAAAAAAAAGGCAAAGTTATAATAAATGAATCTTTTTAACTAAACGACAAAGTTTAAACTTGCTTGGGTGGTTTCGAATAATCTTTTTAATTGCTCAGCCTCAGATAGTTGTTTGGAATAATCTTTCTTAGCTGCTACTGAGATAATGATTTCTCTTCTTACCAATAAACACTATATGCACGGGGGACCGCATGAAAGATGTATAAAAACTGGGGACACCGCTTTAATTCAATCTTCTTAACGACTCAAGCTTAAATCAAGTACCAACAAGATTAGTAAATATAAAGTTAAAAAAAAAAGTTATTTTTTTTAAAGTAAGAAATCAATTTTTAAATAAATTTGGAAAATATAAACGTCGTTAAAAATAAAAGTTAAAGGCTATGTTTTTTTTTGTTTTTATGAAAATTAGTAGTTTTAATAAAGAGTTTTAAATCTCAAAAAATTCTAAATATATATTTGATAAAAATTAAACAAAAAATTTCCTCCAAAAAAACACTTAGAAAAAAATAATATATATATTTTTTTACCAAACTTTTATATTTTTATTTGTTAAATTTTTTTTAACTCATCATTTTACATTAAACACTATCAAATTAAATTTTTAAATTAAAATAAAATCATTTAAAATATTTCAATATTTATTACCTTACATTAAATCTCTTTCAATTTATTAAATAATATTTTTATTACTATAAATTTAAAAATATTAATTTGTGTAATTAAAAAAAATATTCACCAATTATATTTGGTGGATTTGCATCAATTAAAATAAGAGAGGGTTATTCTTGCATTTTTTTTCCACTGCTAATTTTAAAAATTATAAAAATTACCATTTTATTTTAACATATTTTTCTATGTTAATTAATTTATTAAGAATATTTTGATAATTTTTAAAATTAAAAAAATAAATATATTATGAAAAATAACAAAAAGTAGTGTTGTATGTAGAATAATAATAAAACTAATGACATAAAAAATGATTTTTTTTAATTTTTTTCGATATAATAAAATCGTTTAAACTAATTCAATATTTAATATTAAATCTCATTCAATTTATTAAATAATATTATTAATTTATATAATTAAAAAAAATATTCATTGTTAGATTCATATCAATTAAAATAATTAAAATAAGATAGGGTTATTCTTGAATTTTTTTTCATTGCTAATTTTAAAAATTATAAAAATCAACCATTTGTTTGAACATATTTTTCTATGTTAATTAACTTATTAAGAATATTTTGTTAATTTTTAAAATAAAAAAAATAAAAAATAAATATATTATGAAAAATAACAAAAAGTAGTGACATAAAAAACATTATTTTTTTTTTTCAAATCTTTCTCTATATTCTTTTATCCATATTAATAGGTCTGATACGTGAGGTGAATATTTTTGAAAGGCTTAAAATTAATATTTGATAAATTTGAATGGCTTAAAATTAATTCAATTTAAATTAATAAAAATAATAATAAAATCAAATTAAATACAAAGGAATTATCTTAAAATTTGAATTAATAAATTATATATATTTTTATGTAATTATACTTATTTTTATAAATCAAAAAATATATTTAATGATTAAAAAATCATTAACTCAAATAACATTATATGAAATACTAAAAATGAAAAAAATAATATTATAATAATTAATCTTTTATATAAATGATAAATTAATATTAAATAAACAATACATGCATACAATAAAGTTCATTAAGATAATACAATTTCTTACATACATATGTTACAATAACTAGTTAATTATAAAACAAGAATATTAGTAAATATAAGTTAAAGAAAACTATTTATTAAAATAAGAAGTCTATTTTTAAATAAACTCAATAAATGTAAACGTCATCAAACCCTTTTTGTACAAAAATTAGAGACCATCATATTTTCATGGAAACTCATAATTTGAATAAATAGTTCTAAATCTCAAAATTTCCCACTAATCCTTGAATAAAGAAATACATTAAAAACTAAACAAAAAATTTCCTCTACAATTGACCCCTCACACATACACACATATATATATATAAAGCCCTTTTAATACATTAAAATAAACTATATATTGATCATACAAAGAAGAAAAAAACCCATCTTTTTAAGATAGCACAAAAATACTTAACCTACTTCAATGGACGTAGAGCTATTGCTCGCTAAAGAAGAGTTAAAGGGAGTGAAACTGAATCAATTTTGAATTAAAAAGAAATGTTTCTTTAATTTTAAGTTTTTAGCCTCACATGTAAGTTCTAATGCTTACGTGTTATAGTATTTTAAAAATAAAATTATTTCAAACTAAGTGGTTGATTCGAACCCACCTCAACCCAACTCAATTTTTTGGGTTATTTGAAGTGATTCATATTTAATATGAATTTAATTTGATTTATGTTCAATTTGGGTTTATGATTAGATTTCGATTCGTTTAATTGAGTTACAATACAAATTATCACCTTTAAAAATAATATCATTTACGAGAAACAAAATTAATTTTTTAATTAAATTTTAAAAAATTGCATATAATGATTAGTTAAATAATATATAAGTGATATTGAGTAGTTAAATAATATTTTCAAATATTTTCTTAAAAATCTACTTGAATTAATTTAGGGTGCATGTGATAGTAATTGACTATTGATTTTTGTTTATCTTTAATAATATTTTTATTGTATAAAGCGTATATATTTAAAATTATTAAATTAATACATTAATAAATTTTACAATAGTTGTTTAATTTAAAAAAAATCTAATTTATAGAAGAATAATTTTTTTATAAAAATATTTATTATTTTATGTATTCTCTCTTTTCTTTTTTTATTTCCAAACAAAAAATAACTCATACTACTATAACAATTATCGTTAACCTTTATCATCCTCTCATTTCTACCCTTGTTTCATTCCTTTGTCAACCAACCAACTTTCATTGTTATATATATAAAAATCTAAAGCTATGTTTTTTAACGAATGTAATTAGTCTGTCGTCAACATATTTTTAGTACCCATCTTTGTCATTGATTTTCACTATCATCAATTCATTCTCTTTGATCTCACTAACCATTTTATCATTTATAACTACCTTATATTCGATCAAACATAAGGTGAAAGTAGTTTTGATTGAACACAAGGTGATAAAAAAATAAGGAGTCAAGAATATCGAAGGAAATAAGCTAATGATATTTGCGATCATTTATATAGATGATGTTTCAAATGAGTGGTGGTTGCCTAACTTTATTTTTAATAAAAAATTATCTTTTTGGACTTTTATTTATAGTAAACAGTAAAAGGTGATTGGGGGGCAAAATAATAAGATGATATCAAGGATAGAGCAAAGAAGATAGATGAGATAGACATTGTCACTATAATAGATAATGTTGTTTTCATAATAAAATAGACAAAAAGTATAAGAGAAGGTATACAATAATAAATATTTTTATAAAGAAAAATTTGAACTTTAATAAATTAGTTTTTTTTTTAAATTGGACTATTGTTATACATTTTATTAAATGAGAAAAAAATAGTATACTAGTCTAATAATATGATTCCAAATGTGTTTCTTTTATTTAATAAAGATATCATTAAAGTACTACACCTATTTCTTTAATATTGTAATTTTATAATAATTTTTAATATCGTTTATATTCTAAATCATTATTAAAATATGGGTTGAATTATATTTTTTTTAGAAAATTTAAATATATGACTTTTACATGTCTTTATGCCATTGAACAACAATTCATCATAAAAAAAAAGTCTTTCTAAATCATATTTTTGATTTTTATACTTTCGTCAATATTTTATTTTTTTGAGTAAATCAAGTTTGAAGCAATTGATTTAGAAAAGTTTAAAATTCTTAATAATAATAAAACAAAATCCTTAATTTTTAAGTTAAAATTTGGAAATCACATTACTTTTACGTAATTTTTATTTTTTTGTCCTTCAAGACTATTAAATAAGTAAATATAATTTGTTATTAAACATATTAATATTATATTAAAAATTAATTATTAAATAAAAAATTCAAAAATTAATTATTGACTAAAAAATTCAAAAATCAAAATTCAAGATGGCATGTTTCTATCAGTCTCAATTGTAAATATTATGTTAAACTATATCAAAAAAGAAACTATATTGATCCAAATTATCATTATGATTTCTTAGTAGTTGATAAGAACTACAATTGTAAGTAGGTCATATGGTACATAAATATAAATATTTTTTTATTTTTACTTAAATTTTTAAGAGACATAATGGTGACCCATACTAGAACAAAAGTCCATATAATATTTAGACATTATAAAAAAATATTAATTTTAATTTTAATACAAGGTGAAAAAGAAACATTAAAATTAACTCGATAATAAAAACTATAAAAAGGAAATAATTGTGAATAAAATTTTAAAAGCTTTATTACCAATAAATTACAAACTATTAAGATTATTTTAGATATATGACTAAATGAGTTTAGACTTAAAACAAAATAAGGAAATCGGCTACACTTTTTTTAAAATAACTCAAGTATTTTATTGTGGTTGACTTATTATTTGTTAGATTATACATGTGTGCATAGTCTAGAAGTTGTTGGTGTATAGAAACAGTGTTAACAAACTAAATGTAACATTGTTTAGTGTGTAAAGAGTTACATATAAAATATGTTGTCAAGATTCTAAGCATCTATATAAAAGTTGATTTGGTGCAAATAAATATCAATTTTTTTCAATAATAGAATTTAGTAACTCTCTAGTGTAATAAGAGAGCTTTTAGTTCCATTCTTCATCAGTAAGAGTGATTTGTATTGTATCAAAGCTCTTCGACCTTAGCGATATGTGAAATGGACTCTAAAGTTTCATATAGATAAGTGTTATCACCTTTGTCTTCTCCAATTGATTCACCAAGGAATAATTCAACAATAAGAGTTCCTACAATCAATGAGCAAACAATTGAAGTTGCAATCAAAACTCATGAGATGTTAGCTCTTGAAAATTTGTTTCATAATTCATCATATGTTCCTCCTAATAATGTGTCTATTGGTGCATTTTGATGATCATAATTATTTGATTTGAAGAGATTAGATCTTAACCTTCATTATGGCATATCGAGTGAAAGGATTCATTGATGGTTCATTATCAAGACCTAATCCATTTTTTGATAGTGAATGTCTAGTTCTAAATTCTCTACCTCCTACTTAGACTCAATTTGACGCTTTTTAAGAGTTGGATTTATAGCTCGGTTACGCAAGGTATGAATGCAATCTTGCTAGGTTGTACTTCATTAAGGCAACAATGGATGGCATTAGAAGAAATATTACTAACTCTACTCAATCAAGAATTACGAAATTATGTGGACAGTTACAAATGTTAAAGATAGGTGGTTTGACTATTGTTGAATACATGTTGAAGGCCAAGATTCTATATGATCATCTTGCATCTACAGGATAGATATTTCTTGAGAAAGAACTCATTTTTATATTCTAAATTATATTGTTTCTCGCTAAATTTCTTTTAACACTACCTTTAATATGACTCAGCGTTTTCCCTCAGTTGAAACTCTACACAGTCAATTAGAGAGTTATAAAAGGATGCTACTTGATGTTGATAGTCTTGGTTAACAAAGTGTTATGCAAGCCACTGTGGCTAATTTTTCATAAATACAAAAGTCACATTAAGGGTAGTAGAAATTACAAACATATAGGTGGTTTTCAATCAAGTGGAAATAAACATCAGTGGAATTTTCAAAAATTCCTTAAGCAACAAAGTTCAAGTTCTTATATGAATGGTGGTTCAAGTGACCTTCATCGTAAGACTGGTTCAAATGGTGGAAATAATTTCAAGAAGTTCAACACATAATGCTCATTTATTAGATATGTGACAAAGTTAGACTTGTTGCTTTTTGTTTCTTGCTTCGAGATGTTCTTCAAGGAAAAAATTTAGTACTCAATTTACACCCACTACAATGAATGTCACTATTGTAGAATAACTTGGCTACTTGATTTAGGTGCTAGTCATCACCTTACTTCTAATGCCTCTCAAGTCCCCAACTTTAACCCTAACCTTGGCTTTGAAGGTATCATTATAAGAAATGGTTGTTAAATTCATATTTTCATTATTGGTTCAGGTGTCTTAAAATCTAAAATTGACTATCAACTTTCTATAAATAGTTTATTGCATACTTTACATGCTTTTTCAAATTTACTCTTAGTTTAAAAGTTATATGCTGATAATAATATGCTTGTTAAGTTTAACTCTGATTCATTTTCTGTGAAGGATTTAACTTCTAAGAAGACTATTCTTTAAGGAGTCAGTGACAAAGTCTGTACAATGGTCTCATAATTTTCTCCCTTTATACATATTGTTTCTTGGCATGCTAATGCAAAAACTTATCTTCAGTGGCATAGTAAGCTTGGTCACCATTCTTTTGATACCATAATTAGATTCATGAATGTGTATGGAATTATTCATAAGGGTCTTAATTCTACATGTGTTCTCTACCACATGTCAAATTGCTAAGTCTCATAAGTTGCCATTTCTTTGTATTTATGAGAGGTCTTTTAGTGTCTTCATGCTCTTGTACTTAGAAGGCTTGTGGACCTCACTACCATTATCTTTCACTAATGAGAAATATTTTTTGTCTATAGTTGATGAGTTTAGTCATTTCATTTGGCTCTTTTATTTGAAAGTAAAGATCATTTCACTTGTTTCCTTGTGTTTTATTAAAATAATTGAAAAATAGTTTTTTACTTCTATCAAGAGTGTACAACTAATGGTGGGATTGAGTTTATACCTATGGTTGGAATTTTAGAGGAAAATTTTGTTTTACATAGAAGCACTTGTCCATACATCTCCACTCTAAATGTAATGGTGGATAGTAGACATAGAAGAGTTGTTGAGCGTATCTTGGCTTTGCCTTTTCAATCTAAGGTTCCTAACTTGTTTTGGCCTTATACCTTTAGAACTATTGGTTTTCTGGTCAATAATTTGCTATCTAAGAATCTTAAAGGTCATTCTCCATATGAATTGTTATATAAAAAATAATAGGATCTATCTTATCTGAAATATTTTGGTTGTCAATGTTTTCCCCGCCAAAGAAACTACAACAAAAACAAGCTAGAACCACATTCCTTAGATTATGTGTTTATGGGGTATGCCATAAGCATAAAGAAATCTTATGTTTTAATGTCTCTATGACAAAGTTCTACGTGAATAGGTATGTCATTTTTAATGACTAAGTGTTTCCCTATGTGGTATAGTCTTAGTTGTCTCAAAAATCTAAATCTTGTTAGGATACTACCTTTAAATTTGATAGCTTGTTACATGTGCTTTCTTAGTTTTCCTTTTCCTCCATAATTTTGGCCTATACTCATATGCCTAGGTCTTCTCTACTCTCACCAACTCATGTTTGTTTCTGAGTCTACTTTACCTATTAAGTCTTCTCAAACTTCAGTATCCTTATCTAAGGGTTTGCCTTCACCTAGCCCTACACTTCCTGCTTTTAATGTCATATCACTTGAACCTAATGTCATGTCATCTACTTCTTTTGTCATTTTACCTTTAGATTTCATTTCTGAGTCTTCTTTGAACTTTTTATCTCATCTTCTTACTTGTGATCCTTTGTCAGCATCCACTAATGAAATTCAAATCCTTGTTGATCTTTCTATTGAGTCAATTTCCTCTCATCTTAATAATCAACACCCTATGGTTACAAGAGCCAAGACATGTATCTTAAAACCAAAATTGTTCATTATTCATAGTGTTCCTATTCTTTTTTAGCCTCGTTCATATAAGGAAGCTCTTAAGATTCCTGAATGGATTGAAGCCATGCAAGTTGAGATTAATGTTGTCCTTCAAAATGGGATATGGGAACTAGTTTCACTTTCTCATGGAAAGAATACTATAGGTTGAAAATGGTTTTTGGTTTTACATAGAGGATATACAAAATATTGGACAAGTACAAGACCCGTTTAGTTTCTAAGGGATTTTTTCCAGTTATTGGTGTTGATTTTTTTGAAACTTGTTCACCAGTTGTCAAACATACTAGAATTAAAGTTATTCTTACCATGGTACTTTCTAAAGGTTTAAATTATACATCAATAATGTCTCTCATAATGGTGAGCTCAATGGAGATGTTTATATAGAGCAACCACCTAAATTTGAGCTAGAATAAGGCTTGGTCTGCAAATTGTCTAAAGCACTTTATGGTCTAAAAAATGGTCCTAAAGCTTGGTTCTTTAAACTTAGCACTTATCTTCTATCATTAGATCTTGTTTCCTATAATTTATATTATTCCTTATTTATTAAGAACTCAAAGGAATGTTATATTGTACTACTTATC
Organism: Hippophae rhamnoides; assembly: GCA_033030585.1. Lineage (NCBI taxonomy): Eukaryota > Viridiplantae > Streptophyta > Magnoliopsida > Rosales > Elaeagnaceae > Hippophae > Hippophae rhamnoides. Next base: position 19,532,985 of record CM065438.1, on the reverse strand, counting down.
TATGTGGTTGATATCATCCTTACAGGTAGCTCTACTAGTGCTCACCTATTTGACACTCATTGGCTTACTATAAAAAGGTTGTTACTCTATCTTAAAGGCATTATCTAGCATGGTCTTACCTTTCTCAAGTCCCCTTAACTCCATCTTATAGCATATTGTGATGTGACTGTCCTTCTTACATTAATGATAAAAGATCAACATATGCTTATTGTGTGTTCCTTGGTAATAATATCATCTCATGGCATACCTCGAAGCAAAAGGTTGTTTCCTGAAGTAGTACTGAGCCTAAAGAGTTATGGAAATAGCTACTGTACAATTATTGTGGCTTCATTCCATATTTTCTAAATTGTAGCACCCAATTGTTTATATTCTTGTTTTGCCTTGTGATAACATGAGTGCTCAAAGCCTGGCTCATAACCTTTTGTTGTACTTTTGAACCAAATACATTGAGCTTGATCAACACCTTGTATGTGATCAAGTGTTAGAACATCTTTTCATCTTTAAGCATATTTCTTTTGCTAAACAATTAGCTGATATTCTCATCAAGCCTTTGCCCATAACATAATTTCATTCCTTAAAGATCGAAGTTATGGTTCTACCAAAACTATTAGTTTAAAGGGGTTAGAATATGTGTGTGTGCATAGTCTATGATTTGTTGGTATATAGAAACAGTTATAACAAACTAAATAGTCCAGGATTTGTTGGTTTATAGAAACAATTATAACACACTTAGTTTTTTATAATTGTTTCTCTATACCAACAAATCATAGACTATGCACACATACATATATAAAAATTAACTAACATAATATGTTATCAAGATTCTAAGCAGTTATGTAAAGGCTACATTGGTGTAAACAAATATCAATTTTTCAATAATAGAATTTAGTAACTCTTTGGGGTAAGATAAGAGCTTTTAGTTCCTTTCTCCATCACTAATAGTGATAAGGGCAGAACCAGAATACATTTTTCGAGGGTCAAATTAGTCTAAAGTTAGAATTTATTTTATATAGGACTATGACACTACTACAAAAAATACAAATGACTTCGGTTTTTAATCATGACCGTAAGTCTATGGCCACGGTTATAAGAACTCAGACCTAAGTTAGAAAGGCTATAGGGTATACATAAATTAAAAAAAATACAATTAAAAATTATAATATTAAAAATCAATATAAATTACAATAAATTTATTAAAAATAATATTAAAAATCAATATAAATTATAATAAATTTATTAAAAACAATATTAAAAATCATATTATATTAAAATTAAAAGTATAATTACATTTGAGAGTTTATTATACACTAAAACATAATGAAAACTTACTATTACAAACTAACTTTTTACTATTAATTACAAGCATAAATATGCTACAAAAACAATTATAATGATAATTTCTGTTTTCAGTTGATTGAAAAATCTCTCTCAAGTCTTTCTTGACTCCTTTTTCTGCAAATGTATATTCAATTGCATATTTTGTAAACTAAAATATTTCTCTCATACCTGAATCACCTACAATATTAAGCAAGAATAATAATCAATTGAATTGTAATTATAGAAACACATTAAACCTCCTTAAACATCCTAATTTCATACACAATTTTGATTGCAACCTCTTTGGTTTCCCTGCAGTCAATGCTCAAAAGAAGTCTGACATATATCTTCTTCCTTCTAGTTCCATTACATGCATTATTTACAAGAGCATTCGAGAGACTGCCAGCAACCAAATCATGTGCATAAAGGTTACTAGCACATCGCACTAGCACCAGCGCAGCGCAGCGTACCAACACCAGCACCAGCGTAGTGAACCAGTACCAACAACAGTGTAGCGCACCAATACCAGCAACAGCGCAGCACACCAACACAAAGTGACAATTATGTAATTGGATATGCCTACAAATTATGATAGGTTACACCTGAAATTTAGCACAAAAATGATTATAGTTTGTTAATCATAAAATATAACAAATTTAACCAGAAAATGAACTCAATTCCAAACAAGAAAACCATCACAAATTTTAACAAAAACTGTTAGTCTTTTAGTAAAAAACTAGCATAGTTTTGAACAGGAAAATATGACATATTTGGATTAGAAAACTTTCTCATCTTTAATCCCAAAAAGAATCACTATTTTTAACCAAATTTCTCATAGTTTTGTTTAGCAGAAACAATTTCAGTTCCAAGCCCAAAATAAAACCCATCATTTATATCATATTTTTACATGAAAACCATCACAATCTTGGCCAAAATTTTATCCCAACTTCAGCATGAAATCATAACAGTTTCAACAAATAAAGTATCAAGTTTTAGCAAGAAAATGTCACAGTTTGAAACAGGAAAATTGTCAAGAAAACTATCACAGTTTGGAAGTAATTTAAAGCTTAACTTCTTACCTTGATAGCCAAATAAAAAGTGCTCTTTCTTTGTGTGATGTAGATAAAAAATTCTCCACTAGTTAATACATGTATCAACATCAGCACCAAGCACCTTGGACAAGCACCAGCATCACCGCAACACACCAACACCAAGTGGTAATTATGTAATTGGATATGCCTACAAATTATGATAGGTTACACCTGAAATTTAGCACAAAAATAATCATAGTTTGTTAATCATAAAATATAACATATTTGAACCAGAAAATGAACTCAATTCCAAACAAGAAAACCATCACAGATTTTAGCCAAAAGTGTTAGTCTTTTAGCAAAAAACTAGCATATTTTGAACTGGAAAATATGACATATTTGGATAAAAAAAAACTTTCACATCTTTAATCCCAAAAATAATCACTATTTTTAACCAAATTTATCATAGTTTTTTTAGCATAAACAATTTTAGTTCCAAGAAAAAAAACTGCATTTATATCATATTTTACTCGAAAATTGTTACAATTTTGCCCAAAATTTTATCCCAGTTTCAGGATGAAAATCTTAATAGTTTCAACAAGAAAATGTCACAGTTTGGAACAGGAAAATTTTCAAGAAAACTATCACAGTTTGAAAGTAATTTAAAGCTTAACTTCTTACTTGATAGCCAAATAAAAAACATTCTTTCTTCGTGTGATATAGATAAAAAATTCTCCACTAATTAATACCTATATCAGCATCAACACTGGGCATCAGGCACCAAGCACCATGCCAGCGCACCAGCACCAGCGACCAGTGAACTAGTTAGCTGGGAAGATGAAGAAGAGATGGGAAGAGGACGCAAGATCAAGAGGGGAAGAGAAATTTCAAATCTGAAAATGAATAAATCAGTTAGGAGATAGATAAAAGAAAATAAATATGGGAGAAAAAGGAAAAAAAGAAAAAAAAGAGAGGGAAGGAAAAAAAGAACAAAAAGAAAGGGAGAAGGAAAAAAGAAAAAAAAAGAAAAGGAGAAGGAAAAAGAGAGTACAAAATGAAAAAAATGAGAAAAAAATGAAAAAAATTAATATAACTTATGGCCACGATTATTGATAAAAACCGAGGTTATAGACATACCCTATAGCCTCAGTTTTATTATACCTTGACCAAAATCCTATAGCCGCGATTTTTAAAAAAATGAGACCATAGATCATAGATTATATATATATATATATATATTAATAGTATGACCAATCATACATTGTGTTATAAATTATTTAATGCTAAATCAAGTTATATTTTATATGATAGATAAATATAATATATTCTATAAAATGTAAAAGATTATATTAGTTATTTTATTTTTATTTATTTATATATAATAATAATTTTATTACGATAGGAATTCAGGATCAAATGACTTATTTTATTTTCAAAAATATTAAAATTTATATGAAATTAAGAAAAATTTATCAAGCTATGGTTTTAACTTTTTAAAAACGACTTGTCATATTTGTTGTTGTCATGATTGTGGTGATTGAGTAAAAAATCTCATAGGAGTAAAGTTTGTATTAATGTGATATACCTAGTTAATTTGAATAATATATTATTAGTTTTTATATTAAAATAAATTATATATATAAATAATTGTATTCAAATAAAATAATGAATAAAAAAGTTCTAAAATAATGAACTACTTAAAAACCGGGAGGAAGAGTATGATGAGAAAGATACATAAACACTCGAGATTACCACTGGGATTGAGAAAGATACATAAACACTCGAGACTATCACTTGGATTCAAGCCAACATATACTAGTATAATGCCCTCCCCCAATCACCTCGCTTGCATCTTTCAAGAAGTAATTATTATCTAATTAATTAAACTATACGAGACTAGTTAAACCATTCTAAGTGGTTTGGTTTGTTACATGTAACCGGTATGGTCCAGTCCTAAAAAAGTCAAATTGAAATCAATGGTGGATTTAGTACTTGCTTTTTATTAAAAATATATTATACTAATAGTTATTGAGTTTTTACATGATAAAAACTTAAAACTTCAAATCTAAAAGAACATAATTTTATTTTATACACATAATTTATTTATAATTTTATAAATATTATACCTAAAAAAATTTCTATCAAATACATGCTCCCTAAATCTCACGTAAATACACTCCTCATTAGGATTGGACACTTTGTAGAATTATAAATTTTTTTTTGTTAAATATATGTAAATTTTTACATTCAAATTACTTAATTATATATGGTGTGAAATATGTTATAATTGTTTTTGAAAAATAAATAAATAATTATTTAATTTTTAAAATTATTTTAATACATAATATATGAATATAATTATAAGAGTAAATTTGTATTACTTTAAAATTATCTAAATAGTGAATGAAAATGGGCTTCCTTCTCAATGACAACTTTTCGAATGAGATTCCATTAATACACTTGAAGAGAGTATTGTTGATGACTTGATGTGATGTTTTAAATAAATGAAATGTAAAACTTTTTTTTCTAGATTTTCTCTTTTATTTTATTAAATATTCTATCAATTTAATTGCCCCTCCCTAGCTCGATCAGCTAGCTAGCATTTCTCGATCTACACTTGGAGTTGGGATTCTTTCACAAGTTTTTTTTTATAAAGACAGACAGTGTGTTACACGAGGAAGTCAAAAGAAACTCAGCAAATTAAGAATAAATATAATTAACTATCTAAAGAGACGATTTTTGTAGTAACGGAGATTCTAACAAATAGATGATAAATTAATTAATGATGTGTCGGTAGAGCCATAAAGCTTTGTACGTACCTTCTTTTTTCCATGCAAGGTTAATTAATTAATATTATCTCATGCAAATTAAAGTTAGAACTAGTACTTATCCTTTTATCTTAATTAATTATAAACTTTTCCTATGTTTTAATTGTTTCTTCTTTGTCTTTACTTTACATTAATGGCTAGCTAAGACCGAAGCTCCCTTCAAAGCATTAATACCGGGCCCTAAAGGTTCATAGAGTTGTCAATTTTGATGAATCACTCTCTCTTTTTTTCCTTCCTTTCCTTTTCTTTTCTTTTCTTTTCTTTATGAGGTTTACGTTTTAATATTCTCACTCAATCATATTTGTAATTAACTAAGTTACAACTCGTTTATTGTTTTTTTATTTTAAAAGTATTTTAAAAAATATAAGTATTCTCTTCTTGGTCATTACCCACATTAATTATTAAAAAAATAAAACATATTAAGGAGGATCTCATTTAGTCATGAATTAATGCAAAGAAATAAATTTAGTTTTGGAATTTGGATTTTTTTTTAATAATTTATATAGCTTAATTCAATGATTTTTATCAAATATTTTGATTTATGTTGACTTCAAAATCTAGGTGGAAATTGATCATAATTTCGTGGAAAAACCCGGAGGGAAAATGAAGTTTTAGGTTAAGTTGGTATGTGATTTACTAAATTAGATAACTATTTGAATCTAAGTTCTAAATTGTATAAGATTTCATACCTTTTTTAATTTTTTATATTATAGTATAAAAATAAGAGTTGAAAACGTATTTATTTAAACATTTTTTATAAATAATTTTTATTTTATTTTATTTCTTCTCGTATATCTCTACCTAATCACCCTTTCTTGTCCGATTTACATCGGTTTAAAAAATATTTGCATACAAAATTCATTAGTTATATGGGTTAAAATAATTTAATTATTTTTTATAATAATTTAATATTTTTATTATAAAAATATGACAATATAATAATAATTAATTAAATATTAATTTTAATTTTTTATCAATTATATATTTATTATTGTCTATTATTAAAGATAGATTATAAAAATTAATATCTCAATAATAGTTAAAATAATGAGTAAAAATAAAAAAAATAATTACTTATTCTTGTATTGTTATTTTCACTTTAATTTTTATATAACTTAATTATATACATAGTTTTACTTTTGTTTTCTAAAATATATATATGTTTTTTAATTATGTTATAAAAACTACATGTAATGTATTTTTAAACATATATAAAACTTATATTTTTTATATTAAACAAAAAAATATATGCATCATGTGAAAGGAATTAAAAATAAAAATCATTCTATAAAATAAAATTATGTCACGCAATTATCTTAAAAAACAATTTAATAAACGACAAAAACACACAAAGAGAAGAGATGAGAATAGGGATATGTAAATTCCACCGTATACTCTAAAATGCGAACTAACTTTTATAAGTATGTAGTCATTTATATACTCTTACAAGATATTGGACTTTTATAATGTATGACTTTATAACACCTTTTAAAACCTTTTTATTTTTTTAAATAAACCACGAGCACACACAAAACAAAATACATAATTCGTGGGCATACATATTTTTGTAAGATTTAAAAAAAAAACTCATTTATTATTATTTTTAATCTTATGTAAATAAGAGTATCCATATATAAATATATAATATAGCAATATAGATCATACACATTGAAACTTTCTTTGACAATTTTTAAATTCATTTATGTTTTATACAAAAATTATTTTCATCATAAATTGATATATGTATTAGTCAATATATTACAATATAATTAATTTTACTAAATGATCTCACAATTATTACAACTCCATATTTTTAATTTAATATATAATCGAATATTAATACATCATTTGATACATACAATATCTTAATAAATATAATATAATTTTTTCTTAAATCATAAAGAGAACCAATAAAACACTATAATTTAGTAAAAGATTTGTCATTATCTTTCTTTTTTTAAAGCACAAAAATTCAAAAGTTTAGAAATAAAAATATAAAACGCATGCAAGTTTAAAGATGAAGAAAAATACTTTTTATCGCAACTTCGTACATGAAATCGTCTACAATCTCATAATATAATTGGCTCTTTATTAGTAACTAGTTTCAGAACTACTTTATCATTCATTTTTTAAATTTAACATCTAATATAATATTTATCGATATTTAATGCATATAATATTACTCAAAAATAAAAATAAAAAGAAAATTAAAAAAAGAAAATACAAAACATGTGCCCAAACCAAACAATCATCAAATAATAATACACTTTAGATTTACCTAATTCAATCTCATTCACTAAAATTAATTATTTTAAAAAATAAAACTTTTATTTTACAAACTACACATCATACATAACTAGTAGAGATTGAGATGAAGAGTTTTGGGAGTCTATTTTTTTTTTAAGAAATACTTGAATCAACTTACTTTCAAATGGTATGTTGAAAGTTATTTAACTTTTAAAAAAATCATTTTAATCATCTTGTTTTTAAATGAAATGTTTAAAATAATTTTGCTTTTAGATATAACATGTCATTTAAAAACATGGGAAGTTATTTAAAAGCAAATAAATTAAAATGTCGTCTTTGAAAACGTTAATTGACTTTGGATAGTTTCTTTTAAAAAAGTTAATTGATTTTCTATGCATCATTTAATAATAGAATGATTAAAATGATTATTTAAAAAGCTAAATGTATTTCAATACACTACTTAAGAATAAGTGGAGTCAAGTGCTGTTGTGAGAAAATAAATAAACTTAGAGAGTGGATTAGGCAAAATATGTCCTTCTGTATTCAGAAAACAATCATATAAAATTATGTATGAATTTATAAATTTTAAAAGACCAATGTAAAATAATCAAATTTTATCATTATATAAAATAAATATAAAACGTACTCTTATAATAAAGAAAACTCATGAGTTCAACTCGAATTTAATTTTGAGAGTAGTGTGGAGGTAGTTCAATCGTAAAATATAATAATGAAAAAATTATGAATATGTTTCATAATAATTTTAATTTTAGATTTTAAACTTTTAGTTTTGGAATTAAATTTTTAATTAAATTTTTTTTTTGAAAAATAAAAGCTTTCAATTTTTAATCTCAATTTTAAAAAGTTGAATTGAAAATTGAATATTATTTGTTTGAATACTAATTTTTATTATTTAATTTTCTTATTTTTAAGCTTTAAAATTTATTTTCAAACGATTTTTTGATAATTTTTTTATTAAATTTTGAATCTACAATAATTTTGAGTGTTTGCGTTGTTCAACCGCATTCTTCACAAATTCTTCCTGTGAGACAATTAAATTAAAGGTTGAGGGTTAGATCCCAATATCTATAAGTTATTATTGAATATTAGTTCTTAATTCAAGGAACAAAACAAGGAAATTAATTTAAAGAGTAAAACAATGAGCTTAATTCAAGAAGCAAAACAAGAAATCCTTAATTCAATGGGTAAAACAAGGAATCCTTAATTCAATGAGTTAAACAAGGAATCCTTAATTCAAGGAGTAAATCAAGAGATGTTTAATTTAAAGAGTAATTAAAGGAATAAAATTTCCTTAGAAATAGCTATATAATTGTAATAAAAACATGAAGAAAATAATAAGAGCTCTTTTGTATAGAGTTATTTCTTGTTTTTCAACATGGTATCAGAGCAGGAAAATTAACTTGCTTCTGCTTTATTATTATCTTAGCATCTTCAATCTTTGAAATGACGGAAGATAAGCCGCTAGGATCAGAAGCTGAAAGTTCATCGGTGCTTTCCTTTATGAATATGCATGAGGTGGATGTCAACCCAAATAAAAGATTAAGCTCATTCTTGTTGAATGAATTTAATTACTTGCCTTGGTCAAGAGCAGTGTCTCTGGCTCTAGGTGGAAGGTCCAAGTTGGGGTTCATAAATGGAAGTATCGAAGTACCTGATGTTTCCTCACCAACCTATGAATCCTGGCTTAGTAAGGATCAGCTGGTTATGTCATGGCTCCTAAATTCCATGGAACGTAAATTAGCTGAAATATTTAGTTACTCTGAATCTGCATACCAACTATGGGAGACGGTCAAGAAAATGTATGGCAATCAAAACAATGCTGCACGAGTTTTTCAATTAAAGGACATCTCAAATCTGCAACAAGATGGTAAGCTTTTTGTACAACTCTTAGGAAGCATGAAAAGCATGTGGAATGAGTTAGAAATATATCGTCCTCATACAACCGATGTAGCTCTGCTATGAAAAAGAGCGGAAGAAGATAAGATATTTCAACTTCTGTCCAGTCTCGATTCAACATATGAAGATATACAATGCCATTTACTCATGAATATTGAACTTCCTTCCTTCACCAATGTATGTGCGCCAATTCAACGTGAAGAAGTAAGGTGGAAATTCATGAACAAGGATACAATGGCTAGTGCACCTGAGGCAAGAGCCTATCTAACCAACGAGAGAAAGTACAAAAGGGAAGCATCCAAACTTGAAGTGTCAACACTGCAACTATACGGGCCATATTAAGGACACATGTTGGATTCTACATCCAGAATTAAAACCTGATTTTATAAAGGATAAGGGTTTACAGAAAGTGAATCGTACTGCACACCGTGCAAATCATGCTTCTGCCTCTACCTCTAATGGGTCTGATCCATTCAAAAAATTCACAGTGAATCCAGCTGAACTTATGAATGAGTTTATGTTGTATCTTCAAAGCAAGACATGAGGAGTTAGAATTGACTGTGTGGATAGCATAGAAGAAGGAAACTCGACAGCATTGCTAGGCAAGTTTGCAGGTTTCTTGGCAGATACAAAACTCATACCACAAGAGGACATGCAAGGTATCATAAAAGCCTTTAAAACTGCTCTTAAAATAAATATGTTGCATGATTTTTGGGTTGTAGATTCAGGTGCCACAGATCATATGACAAACCATGTGTCAAAGTCTCATAAGTTTGAAAAATTAGCAAATCCTTCTCAAGTTTCAATTGCAAATGGTGAGAATGTAAAGGTTTTAGGAAAGGAAAAAATAAAATTAATGTCAGATGAAATCGAGTCGGCGGTTTTATATGTACCTTCCTTTCCCTTCCAACTTCTGTCTGTAGGAAAAATCACAAATACCTTGAATTGCTTAGCCATTTTTTCTCCTCACAATGTCATTTTTCAAGATTGTGCCACTAAAAAGACGATTGGTGAAGGGTTTTACTTAGATGGTCTCTATTACACATCCAAGAGCAATCCTAAAGGGTTTCAAGCCAAGTTTAACCCTATCCAAGATAATCAATTATGGCATCAACGTTTAGCTCACCCTTCTCCACCAATTTTGTCAACTTTATTTCCAAACTTAGGAAATGATGCAATTGCATGTGAAACTTGCCACTTGTCTAAGGCCATTAGATTGCCTTTTAATTCTTCCTTGTCTAGGGCTAGTAAGTGTTTTGAACTAGTTCATTCAGATGTATAGGGACCAACTAATGAATCTTTTGATGGTTATAAGTATTTTGTGATTTTTGTTGAGGATTTTTCTCGAGTCATATGATTATATCTTTTAAAGTCTAAGAATGAAGTTATGGAAGTATTTAAGGACTTTCATAACCTTGTTAAAAATCATTTCTCCTCTAAAATTCAAACTTTAAGGTCTGACAATGGCACCGAATACATGTCCCATATCATGAAACAATATTTTAGTATTCATGGCATTATGCATCAAACAAGTTGTGTTGGCACACCTCAAAAAATGGTGTAGCTGAACGCAAAAACCGGGACTTACTTGAAAAAACTAGAGCATTAATGCTACAAATGAATGTACCAAAGAGATTATGGTCCCAAGGGGTTATGACAACTGCTTACATTATAAATAGATTACCCAGCCGAGTCTTGGATTTCAAGTCTCCCCTAGAGGTCATGAAAAGGAGGAAAATTAACCTCTCATACCTTAGAGTCTTTGGCTGTATCTGTTTTATACATATTCAATCTCATCATCGAGATAAATTGGATCCTAGAGCTGTTAAATGTATTTTTCTTGGTTATTCATCTACACAAAAGGGATATAAGTGTTATGATTCTCAACTTAGGAGATTAATTGTGTCTAAAGATGTTCAATTTTATGAAACTAACCTTTTTTTCAACAAGTCACATGAAATCACAAGTCAAGGGGATGATATCTTGGATGTGTTTCCATTACCAAGATCCCAGCCATGTCAACATTGATACATCTCTCACTGAAAGTAACAATGAAGGGTCTCTTCTTAATGGTACACTGCATGAAGATGGTGATAATCAAGATGATCCTCACAATATGGTACAAGATGTGAGCGAGTGTGAGATAACTCCTCATACTCCACGACATAATCCAATGCGTGTTAGGCAACCTCCCACAAGATTTCAAGACTTTTTCACCTACAAACCCACACATCCCATCTCAAATTATGTGTCATATAAGAGACTGACACCAACCTATGCCGCATTCCACAGCACTATATCAAGTTACAGTGAGCCTCAAAACTTTCATGAGGCCAATAGCCAAGAGGTGTAGAAGGAAGCCATGCAAGAAGAACTTAAAGCCCTAGATCAACACAACACATGGAGCATCACCAAACTTCCAAAAGGCAAGAAATTCGTGGGTTTCAAATGGATTTATAAGCTCAAATTCAAGTCAGATGGATCAATTGAGAGGTATAAAGAAAGATTGGTGGCTCGGGGATTCACTCAAACATTCGAGGTGGATTACAAAGAAACATTTGCACCTGTTGCAAAAATGAACACAGTAAGAGTGCTACTGTCTGTGGCTGTAAACAAGGGGTGGTCCATATACCAAATGGATGTGAAGAATGCAATCTTGCATGGTGATCTCAAAGAAGAAGTCTATATGAAATTGCCACTCGGGCATCCTCAAAGCAATGAACTGGATTTAGTGTGCAAATTGCACAAATCCATTTATGGTTTGAAATAGTCCCCACGAGCTTGGTATGCTAAGCTAAGCTCAGTTCTCACTAGTGTTGTTTTCAAAAGCAGCAATATTGATTCTTCACTATTTGTTCGCATAGGAACTATGGGAAAATTGGTTGTGCTGATTTATGTAGATGATCTGATAATTACAGGTGATAATGCTGACGAGATTTTCAACCTTGTATAGTCCCTCAGACAAAGGTTTGCAATTAAAGACCTTGGGATATTGAAGTACTTTCTTGGTATAGAAATGGCAACCTCGCACAAGGGACTCTTTCTTAACCAAAGAAAATATGTCCTAGATTTGCTCAAGGAAGCTAACATGAGTGATGCTAAACCAACCATTACCCCTCTTGACAGCAAGCTCAAACCTAGCTTGAAGGGCATGCCATTCACGGATATAAGTTATTACCAGCGACTAGTTGGTAAGTTGATCTACCTAACAATCACCAGACCTGACATCACATATTCTGTAAGTATTGTGAGCCAATTCATGCACTCCCTGACACTTGAGCATTTGACCCTTGTTAAAAGGATCTTACGCTACTTAAAAGGATCAGTGGGTCGTGGTATCATCATGAAGAAGAATGACAACACACAAATCATGGGGTATTGTGATGCTGATTGGGCAGGGAATGCAATCGATCGCAAGTCCACCACTGGCTACTGTACATTTGTCGGTGGAAACTTGGTCACATGGAAGAGTAAGAAGCAAACTGTCATCACCAGATCAAGTGCCGAAGTTGAGTATCGTGCAATGGCTTCAATTGCGTGTGAGTTGATATGGCTTAAAGGTCTTCTATGTGATTTAGGTGTTCCTACAACTCTTCGTATGTCCTTATTTTGTGACAATTAAGCAGCCATGCATATAGCATCAAACCCAGTGTTTCACAAGAGGACGAAACACATTGAAGTTGATTGTCATTACATTCGTGAACAAGTTCAATCACAAGTGATTCAGACACATTATACAAGAAGCTTCGACCAACTGGCTGATAACTTCACCAAGCCCTTGGCTTCTCGTCAGTTTCAACGACTTTTGTCCAAGCTTAGATCCATAAACCTTTTGGATCCAGCTTGAGGGGGAGTATTGGATATTAGTTCTTAATTCAAAGAATAAAACAAGGACCTTAATTCAAGGAGCAAAACAATGACCTTAATTCAAGGAGCAAAACAAGTAATCCTTAATTCAAGGAGTAAAACAAGGAATCCTTAATTCAAAGAGTAATTAAAGGAATAAAATTTACTTATAAATAGCTATACAATTGTAATAAAAACATGAAGAAAATAATAATAACTCTTTTGTATAGAGTTATTTCTTATTTTTTTCAACAGTTATGTAATCTATTTAAAAAAAAATCATTTTATTATAAAGTTGAGTATTTTAAAATTAAGAATTCATTCTATTTAAATAGAAATGTTAAATTTGTATTCACAGTGTAATAATTATAATGTGTTACGTTTGAAAATTGTATTAAAAAATAAATAATTTTATTATTTTTAAAGTTATTTTCACACCGTTGTTAAATAATATGAGTATAAATCCATGTATAATAATGTTTAAAAATAAAAAAAAAACTCTATGTAATTTTAGTAAAATTACATTCATATTTATAAATTTTACGTGATTTAATGTCGTATTCTAGAAATTAATAAAAATTTAAGACATATATAGTTAAGATCTGTGTCCCACACGGGACAAATAGTATTAGTCTTGAAAATATGGAAAGAGTTTCGCCTAAGAAACGTACAATTGCGCTCCCAAGATACACGTACGTGTGTGTATATATATAAAAGCAGAGCTTCATTAATCTAAACCTGAAAGCACCGCAATTAAGAAAGAATAGCAAAAGCCAAATACATTTACATTACTCATTGTGCTAAAAATAATAAGCCGAGATGGAACAAACAGTTGAACTTATAAAGAAAACTTGTTCAGTGGCCATGATGGCTCAAAATGAAAAGCTTTTTAAAGAAGAAATAAGTAGATGCTCATGTGATGAAGTCATTTTTGGGTTTCCAGGAATTTGGTCTTTGACTGATTGGACTTCTGATCATAAGTGTTTCCGACAAACAGATCAGTTCAACCCTACAGATTTTCCTTCAATGAAAAGGTTAGGTAACGATGAAGTTGCTTTTCTAAATGAAGCTTTTATTCGCAGATTTCAATCGTTACTTGCCATTATTAATTCACCAGAATCAAATTCTTCCTTCACTGAAAAGGTATGTACGTACGTACGTACGTGTTATATATGATCATTAAAGCTCAAAGCTTTTCCATTCAATTGTTTGTTCTTGAATTTGGAAATGAATGAAATCAACAATTTTGAAAGAAAGAATACATAAGCAAATTTTTCGTTTTGTGTGTAATTTTCTAAATTGTTTTATATTTTGATATTTTAACTTTTAAGGTGCATAAAGCTATGGAAGAGAAGAAGAAAATAATATTCACAGGGCATTCCCTTGGCGGTTCAATGGCTATCCTCGCTACAATTTGGTTATTGGAAAAATATGGGAAGCAAGAAAATCAAAACCATCCACTCTGTGTAACATTTGGATGTCCTCTTATTGGCAATAGTACATTTTCTCATGCTATTAGACGACAAAAATGGTCTAAATTCTTTTTTCACATTGTCATGAGTTATGATATTGTACCACGGATTTTGCTTGCTCCTCTTTCCTCCATTAAACCACATACTTTTGAGTCACTCCTGGAATCTTTCGAACAACTAACTTCCTTTGCTACACAAATGGGCCCTAATCAACCCAACATTTCTTTTATTTTAGAACTTTATAATGATGTGATGAGGAATGCATCAATTCTTGCAAGTCACGTGGCTTGTAATTTGATGGATACTGAAAATTTTATGGTTGAAACTTTAACAAACTATCTTGATTTAAGCACTTATAGACCTTTTGGGACTTACTTTTTCTACACTCAGAAAGAGAGGCTTGTCAGTGTTGACAATTCAAATGCTGTTTTGCAACTATTGTTCTTTAGTTCTCAGCTGATCACAAGTGATCATTTGGCTGACAAAGGTCGAGAAATTGTTAATAGTGTCTTACGTGATCATATAGTTTATCCATGTAAATTGCTACAGGAGAGCTCTTCAAAACTGCAGATCACTAAGCTTGTTGATGCTCAAGGACTACTATGTGGTGGGTATCCAAGAGCTAACGAGCTTTTGGATGAACTTGATGTGGTATGTTTTTACTAAATAATTGATAAAAATGTTTAAAAAGCTTCTTAAATTGAATTATTTGTATCTTTTAATCATTTATATTATAAATGAGTTGATTTATTCCTTTAGTTTTATAAAAATAAATAATTAATCTTAAATTATATTATTTTAATGATTTTTCTATTAAAATATTATAATTTTTCTAATAAATAATTAAACATAATTAAAAATTAATTTTTAACGATGTTAAAGTCACAATTAATATAAAATAAAATTCATAAAATATTTATATTAGTTAATTTTTTATTTTAATATTTATTTTTTAAAAAATAAAATATATATTTAAATAAATTTTTGTATGAATTTTATTAATATTTATTTTTCTTACACTATTTCATATTAAATTTATTTTTATTCTTGTTAAAGACTCGTATTTTAATTACTTGATTTAAAATAATAATATTTTAAATAAAAATTTATTAAAATAATATAATTTATCTTTTTATAATAACGTTTGTAATCTGAGACACTAAATAATATAAATAACCTAATTTAAGTGACTTTTATATCACCTTATCTTAAATAATATATTTTTTAAATTATTACAATGAGAATTATATATATATATATATATATTAAATAAAAAATGATTAGATAATAGCATCGATTCCCTCTCAATTTTTGATAACAGGTATTTTAAGTATAATATAGATAAATTGTATGTATAAAATAGGTATGTAATTTCTCTAAAATTTTATTTTTAAAGTTTTATCACTCAAAAATATATTAAAAAAATTAATTATTTGAATATATTTAAACTCAAAAAAGATTTATATAATATTTTATTAGATAAAAATAAATAATAAGTAATATTATTTTTACTATTTATAGCAATTTCCACCTAAGTAAACTTATGGATTTGCTAGTGATTACAAAAGTAGATACTCTCCGTGCACATACACATAAATGTATGCTTTTCTGTGAGAGTGAGAGGACCAATTCCCATTTTTTGCACCATAAGTGTCTCAGCTGCTGCTTCTTATTCTTATTCTTCTTCTTCTTTTTTTAATTAAAATGTCTCAGCTTGTTAATTACGTACATTAGAAGTTGGTACTATGTGGCATATAGAGAACGATGTGAATGAAAGCGTGTAAAAATAATTGGTTGATTTGAACTATTAGGACCTTAATTTTTGTTTAGAATGATCACTATGTTTCGAATATTTAGACATCATGGCAACAACAAATTAATAGCATTAATTGTGCATGAGTTGCAGAGCACCAAAGGTAGATTGTGTTTTCTAGCTGCTGTGGAGGCAGAGAAGGAAAAAATCAAAAACCAAGAAAAATTAGAAAAGAAGATACCAGAAATTAAAGAATATTTAAATGAAATAAAAAAGTATAGAGATAGGTATAAAATTCACAAAGTGGCATATTATGATGCCTTCAAGCTTTCAGAGAACCAAGAAGACTTCAAAGCTAATGTGAAGAGACTTGAACTAGCAGCAATATGGGATGAGATCATTGACATGGTAAGAAAATATCAATTGCCAGATGAATTTGAAGGAAATCAAGATTGGATCGAGCTTGGGACCGAGTTTCGCCGCCTTGTTGAGCCTCTTGATGTTGCTAACTATTATAGACATTCTAAGGATGTTGGTGGGGGTAAAGCTTACAATGAAACCGGAGCTAGACCTGGCCGTTATAGATATACACAAAAGTGGTTAGAGCATATGAAAGGTATGCCACTTGGTTCTAGCAATGAGTCCTTTTTTTGGGCAGATGTTGAGAATCTTATAAGATATCCAAATGACAAGAAATATATTGAAAGGGCCAACAAATTACAAGAAAATTTGAAAAAATGGTACAAACAGAAAGTGATTGGTGAAGAAGTGTTTTTTCATAAATCTACTTTTGTTGTGTGGTGGAAATCACTTCCTAAGTCTGACCAGTCATGTGGCATTAGGGAAATCATAAGTAGTATGGGAGATTAAAAGGTTTATTTGTCAACTCTACCTTGTAACCTTCCATATGATCAATATGGCATTTCTTTAGATTTTGTAGTTTGTTGTGTTGTGTGTGAATGTGATCAACAATAATTTATCCCACTCTTATCGGGGAGATTTACATAGTTAGATAGCAAACTTTTAATTGTACGTGTGGATTTGTACGAGTGAACCTTTGTTATTGTTTTTTCTCAAATAAAAATATATGTGGTATTTAGCCAATTTACAAATTGAATAATTAAAAAATTATTATGTTATTGTGACTTTTTTATTATTTTAGTAGTATTTGTTTACATATATCTTGTAATTAGGTATAACTCATTATTATGGTATTTCATACAAATGTATTTAGTTTAGTCATTAAGCAAGAGTTAGTTATGTTTGTTAACTAACTCCTATATATCTTGTAATGTGTTCCTTCAATGTGTATCGAGATCACTTTTATGCAATTCACTCAATTTTTATTTCTTATTATGGTATCAGAGCAATAAGTCTCCATTTTTCTCTTCTGTAAACTTACTTTTTCTTCAACAAGCTTTCTCTAATAATCAATGGCGCTTGATGATAGTACTTCTTCGTTTGGAAAATCTTGCACAGATACTACATAATTTATAACTATGATATATTCACTTGTTGCATTAACTATATCCATCAAACTCAATCGTAGTAATTGATATGGAAAAAGTAGTTGCTTTAATTCATCACTACTTTCGACCTGAAAAATTATGTTGATGCTTCCCAACTTCCTCCTGTTGCTAATTTGCATATCACTCGATCGCCTAATCCAGAATTTTTGGTATGGATTCGTATGAATAGTAAATAAATCTTAGATTTTGGTTTTGTAAGTAGTAGTATTCTTTCTTATCTTCCATGTATTAGAACTGTAGCTCAGATGTGGAAAACACTTGATAAAAAGTTTTATGGTTCTTCTCAAGTTCATATCATTGATCTAAGGCTTTAGTTGCAAACAAACTAAAAAGGAGGTTCAACAATGGATGAATATTGCTTCGAGTTAAAGATATGTCTACTCACCTAGCTGTTACAAATTGTTGACAAAGATTTGATTCTCTATGTTATATGAGGGCATGATGCTAACTCTAACTCTTTCATTTTCTCTCTTTCTTTTCATGGTGTAACATTGATCTTTGACGATCTTCATAGTATTCTTTTAGGCAAAGAAAGGTTGTTAGATCATTAATTTGCGCAACTTGAAGTGTTAAATTTATATCATGCAAATTTGGCTCAAGCGTAAACTAATTTTTCTTCAAATAAACCACCTTTATAAAAGAATCACTAAAATCTATAGAGTTTCATACAAAAGAAATGATTAAACACAGACAAGAAACCTATTTAATCAGGAAATAACTATAATACCTTCTCAGACTATAGTTCACACAAGAATAAAACGTTATCAAATAAAGGTAGCATTATCAAGTGCCAAGTCTATAGTAAGTTGGGACATAGAGCACATAAATTTTTCCAGCTCAAAGATCTTCTTCTTAACAAGGGTTTTACTTAGTCTACAAGTGCATTTGTTATGAATATGCATGCAAATGACTCATCTGTAGATACTTATGCAATCCTTCATTGGCTGTTAGATTCAAGTGTTTCTCACCACCTCACTGGTGTTTCCTTTATCCTTAATAATGTTGTGCCTTACAATGGATGTGAATCAATCATAGTAGGTAATGGCTCTACCTTACCTATAAAAAGTATAGGTAGTAGTTCAGTTCATGTTGCTAATAATGTCTTGAACTTGCATCAAATCTTGCATACCCTTAAGGTTTCTTTGAATTTATTTGTAGTTTATCAGTTATGCAATGATAATAACTTGAGATTTGAATTTTTTGCTAATAAGTTTTCTATAAAGAAGGTGCACACGAAGAAGGTTTTAGCCAAGAGAGGTGTGACTAATGGTTTGTATGATTTACAAGCAACTTGTGCATTTCCACAACAAAGGTCTTCTCAATTAACAGTTATTTCATCCTTTCCTTAGGCTTACTTAGGTACTATTTCACATGATATCTGACACTCTAGATTAACTCATCCTTCTAACAAATTGTATGACAGTTTAGTCAAGAAATCTTTACTTCCTAGTGTTTATGTTAATAGTAAGACTAAACATTTTTGTAAAGTTTTTCCTCTTGCAAAGAGTCACAAAATGCCTTTTGTTTCTAAACATGTCAAATCATCTAAGCCACTTGATCTTTTGTACATGGATCTTTGGACTTCACATGTGATTGCAGTAACTAGTGCATAATATTTCCTTCTCATTATTAATGATTGTAATGGGTTTATATGGATATTTTTCTTGAATACAAAAGTTCCAGCTAATTATGTCTTCCTTACCTTTATGAACATGGTAGAAAGAATATTTTATGTTAAATTGAAATCAGTTCAGATAGATAAGGGTGGTGAATTCTCTTTTCTAGACACTCATATAGGTCATTTGGGACTCAATCATAGGGTTATTTTCCTATATACTTCTAAACAGAATGATGTTGTTAAGTCAAGAAATATAAGGATTATTGATAAAGGCCATGCTTTGTTGATGCAAGCTCATTTGGCACCTGAGTTTTGGATACATTCTTTTAGAATTGTTGTCTACATGATTAATAGGATGCATATATGTGTTATGTATAATAAATCTCCATACTAAGTACTCTATAAAAAGCTCCATGACTATACTTTTCTTGGGTCCTTTGGTTGTGAGTGTTACCCATGTGTAAGGCCAACTAAGAGACATAAGCTTCAACCATGATCCATAGCATGTGTTTTCTTAGGTTATACACCTAGTCATAAGAGATACCTCTATTATGACATGGTTTCTAAAAGAGTCTACACTAGTAGACATGTACTATTCAATGAGTCCTTTTATCCTTTACAAGAAAAAATAGTTGAGCCTTCTAACTTTTCTTTCTCAAACACATAGATGATGAGCAGAATCGGGATCGCCAAAAACTTTGATGCCATCCCCGCAACGGAGTCATCCCCGGCAACGGCGCCAAAAACTCGATGAACGAAAACCGGCATCGTCGATTCTTGCCAATACTTTGGTTTTATATTTATAAAACTCTCCCAAGTGCACGAATCATTTCGTAGAAAATGATAAGTATACTCCCAAGGTCGATCTAAGGAAGGAATGTATGTGTTTTTTAATTTATTATTCAAACTTTTAAAAACAAAATTAAATCATAAACATCCTGTCACGATATTTTGGGTTTTTTGTGTTTTAATCTACTTACATAAAAATAAACATAGATTCAATAAAAATTTATGCAAATTTTATCTTTTATAAATAGTGGAGTATTTATGCATATAATAACTAAGTTAATTATGCTTGCTCATATTATCTAGGTTATTAAAGATATGAATTGATATTTATTGATTCTCCCTTTTTTGTATGAATACCACCTTTGGTGGGTTAGATATTCTTTGTTAACTAAACAAATCAATTAAAACCTATGGGTGGGGTTGATAACTAATTTGATTAATTAAATTAATTCCTTCTTCCTAAGAGATTGAAAATGAACCATTTAAATGCCACCTTTGGTGGGGTTAGACAGTTTAAACTTTATTCAAGGTGTCCAAATTAAACTTAAGAATTTAATTATCCGAGTACTAACTTTCAAGTTTTAAAACCACTCATCAAAACATGTTGTCAATACATTTTCAGGATAATAATTTTTATAAAAACTTTTGAAATGTAGCTTCACTCTAACTACCCATGAGGCGATTGTACCAACAAATAAAAAAGCACTACTCTAAATCAGGCCGATAACTAAACCTTAAAATCTAATTTTCGATTTAAGTTTGTAATGAAAAATAATATATTTCTCTCTAACATTCTTAATATAAAATCTTGAATAAAAATAAAATCAATTCATTTTAGAGATTTTCACCTATTTAATATTTCTGGTAAACATAACAACGTTATTATTATATCATTTTTACAACAACACAGTTAAATTTAATCACGAGACATAAATTAAATATAACATGTAAGAATAAAGCATAAAAAATAACTCAAGAAAGAAAATAAAATCCTTACAAGATTGATGCCATTCCCGTTGCTAGAAAACCTCCAAACGGAATTTGCACTCCAATTTATTGAATCAAAAAGCTAATAAATTACAAAAACATAACTAGTTCTTCCCAAAAAGGGAATAACTCTAAAACTAAGAGAAACTAGCTAAAACATAAGAAAAACTAAAAACTAAGAAATGGAGAGAAAGAAAGAAGAGAAGTGGATTTTTAGCGTGGTATGAAGCGGAAGAGAAAGGGTATTTATAGGTGAGAATGGAGAGAAAAGTGGGTGAAAAAATGTTAAAAAATGGTGAAAATGCGTGAAGGTACATATGGTGAGGTCATTGATGACGTCAAGATGATGTCCAAGGCCAGACGTGAAAAATGGGGCGAAATGGCGTCAGACGCCGGAAGGTGCGCAGCCAGGCGCGCTACAAGCGGAACAAGTGACAACGTGGCCGCGCGGCGCTGACGTTGCTACGTGACGATAGCCGCGCCGTAAGGCGGCTCGCACATGTATTGGTACGGACGGGTCAGCTCTGGGCGCGATTTTCTCCTTTTTGACATTTTTGACCTTTTCGACCCATTTTGTCCAATTTTTCCATATTTGTTGACCTTTCCCCATTTAGTTATTGATATATTTGTGATGTATTGCTTCAAGTATTCCTCTTTGAGTCTTTAAATTGCGTTTTTAAGCCAAAATACCTGAAAAACAATAAAAATACCCGTGATTTCGAAAAAGACAAATTTATATAAATATATGATAAAACATATAAATATATATATTTTTAATCAATTAATATGCATAAAATCATGGTAATTTTAGTGCTTTTTGAGCACTCATCACAACCCCCTACCAGCTTCTTGCTAGTCTCTTAGCAAGAGAAGCTATAAAAACTAAAAATTAAACTATCCTAAATCACTTAGTGGATTGATTAATTTTGCATTTAGCCTATGCAACAAGCCTTTAAACCCCTAGGTTGCCCTAGTGGACGAGTTTGAGTCTCGTAAGGGTTTTCAGTAATGATACCCACAAACATTGATTACACAAAGAGTAATGGCTAAAGGGTATCATCAAAAGTAAGGGATTGATTACACAAAGACTTTTTCACCTATTGTGAAACCACAAATCATGAGGGTTGTTCTCATTCTAGTTATCTCTTTTGATTGGGATATCAATCAAATAGATATCAACAATGCATTCCTTAGTAGTGAGCTTAAAGGGGATGTTTACATGAGCCAACCACTTGGTTTCAAGGATACTTGTCAAACTAATCTTGTGTGCAAGTTGAATAAAAGCCCTTTATGGATTTAAAGAGGCCCTTAGAGCCTAGTTTCACAAGTTCTATGCAACATTGGCTAGTTTAGGGTACCAAAGCTCAAATTCTAATAGCTTTATGATTGTTTCCTACATTCCTACACGCACTACCATTTTATTAGTGTATGTTGATGATATTGTGGTCACTAAAAGTGACTCAACTTACACTATTATAATAGTTACATTTGGTTTTGAAAATTTAGCCATGGCCATTTTTAAAACCAAGAACTTAAGGTTTTAATCACAGTTTAATAAAACCCGTGACCATAGTTTATGCATATAGCCTCAGTTTCTATTAGTATTAGTGACCATAAATTAGACTACAAAAATTACTTAAATATAAACAAACTTATAGTCACAGTTATTAAATAAACATGATCTAATTAAAGGGATATAGTCACAATCTTTTTAAAATTGAAACTAAATAATATATTATGTGTATTATTATTAAAAAATAAAAAATCACTTTATAATTTTTTCATTTCCCACTTACAATTATATTTTTCATTTTTCACAAACACTACAATTTTTTTCGATTTCCCTCGTTGTTTCCTTTTCAATTTTTCATTTCTAATTTATTTATTCAAAAAGCACTAGTCATACGATTCCTCTATCTCCCCAGTTTGCCTCCAGTCCAACCCTGTTTGCCTGCCTCTAGTTTCTAACCATCTGTCGATGATCTCCAGTTTGACCCTTTATGTTGGCCTCTATAAAGCAAATGATGAATGGGTGCTACATTAATTACTTCATCCATAAGGTTACTAACTTGAAGATTTGAAGTTAAGTGAGAAGCATTCCCTCATTTGAATGCCAAAATCATAGATATTTCCCTACCAAGCAAGCTAAAACGACTAATCATCGAGTTTCGCTCCTTATCGGAACCCATCAACCATGTTAAGTAGTTATTACAATACTCATGTATTTTACCACTGAAAGGGTTTCACTGCCCAAGTATGGTAAGAAGTGAAGATGGATGAGAAAGGTCGAATGAGGTTTATCACGAACAAATTCAGAGATAACTAAAGGGTTTATCTCTTGTTTGATTTATATGCTTGATGGGTTTATACCAGAAGAGGTGTTAAAGGTCAAGAATGAGGATTTGGCATACCTTAATATGGGTCTACCTGGTGCTTAGCATTCAAGAGTCAACACTTGGCATAATGTTTTGATTAGTATGTATAAAAAGACTAAAGCTTTGGTAGGTGACCAAGTAGGAAAGATGTCTTTTGATCCATTTCCTTCCTTGGTTATCATTGCCGATGGACTTTGAGCCAAGGGTAGCTATGCTGAAGCTCAAGTTAGCATTGTTTTTGAATAATACAGAACAAGTGTCGAGGTAATGGGTTGCCTTAAATATGAACTTAATTCAAAATGAAACACATGGAAAATATATGCACAAATTAGGGTAAGAGATACTCAAAAATTACCATCATATAAATTGTATATTCTATATTATATGAATAACCACCTCACCCCCTTGAATATGAACTTATTGAAAAATTAGTTTTGTAAACTGCAAGTTATTGTTGCTCCACCAATTTGTTAAATTTTGCGGTTTTTCTTTTGGTTACTTGGGCATGTATGAATTTAGATTTCTATTTTTTGTTTAAAAATCTGATTTGTTTTGGACTTTTTAAAATGATTTTGTGATGTTGGATTGAATTGGTATAAAGGTGCATAAAATATATTGTAAGACATTTTTTTCTTTTATCTTGTTCATTACTTGATTTCTTGTTTAATTTGTAAGATAATTTTATATTATTTTGTCTAGTTTCAGTTTTTATATTGCAATAGTTTTGTACTTTTTGATATTTGCATGTTATTCCAATTTTTGATACCATCTAGATGTATTAGTATAATTGGTTGATTGGTTGAAGGTTGCAACAATTAACATGCTTGGATTTTATTTTTTTAACTACTAATTCTTTAATTGGTTGATTTGGTTGAAGGTTGCAATAGTTTACGTGCTTAGATTTTTTGATACTAATACATGGCATTATTCTTTCTTCCTTAGTATTTGTCTATTTAATGCTTATTGTAGATCACTTTCCCCTCTATTTTTGTGGATGTTTTTCTGATTTGAATCTTGTTTCTTTGACATTGTTCCCAAGTTGTATCGAGTTTGGATATAAAATAATTTGTTTTTCTATTTCAAGATATGGAACAAATATACTTTAAGTCTAATTTCTTCTAGTGTAGGGTTGTTTCGTTTGCAGAAGTTCTTCACTGGTCATTTCTTATTCTTAGAGATTTTCTTTTGATTTCCTTTATTAATTGCACTTAGTGATTTGTTACTCTTAATTGATCAATGCAAGAGGTGTAATGCTAATAACTTCTGAGATAGGTGTGTTTCTTTAAAGCATTTATTTCAATAGTTATTTATCCATTCTTTTTTAGTTTCTAATATTTTTTCTTTATAAATTGGTCGACTCGGATAGTGATGGAATCTTATTATAGTTAATATCTAACAAAATGTTTTTCTTTAGTGCATTGTTGATACAACATCAAGTCAAACTTTCTGCAAAATCATCTTCTAAGGCATTAGCTTATGACATCGATATTCTTATTTGTATCCATATTTAATACTTTGGTGTTTCTTTAATCTTGTTATTTTTACCTCATTGCAGGGCTTAGTCTACCTATTTTCTTTTTATAAGCTACTAATAGCCTATACTATATAAGAAATTAAGTTGAATTTATGCGTATTTTTTACTTAGTTGTTATTACAGTTATACTATCACATGTGATAAGTACATCATTGAAGTGGTAGAGTAACAAGTAGATGAAGATTTGTGTAATTATTTCATATTTGAATGAAATAATTGTTAGTCGATGTTATTGAATTCCTGGGTGACACTATCTTCATCTAGGATATATTTCTTTTACTTGGATCAATATTAATGGTTACTTCCTATAGTTGTGCTAATATGTTCTACAATTGTTGTCCTCCCTTGATGTTTGAATACTTCTTAAGTGGGTATGTGACATAAAAACTTGTAAATTATCTAACATCTCTTGTTACTTAAGTCTATGTGTGTCTTATGGCCATTTTACCTAAACTTTCATATATGTAGCCTATGGGAGCTATCATGGCTGAATTGTTTACTCTTCAATCTTTATTTCTTGGTGCTAGGTATGTGTATTTGTCAAACTTATAAAAATACAATGAGACTTTTATGGGTTGTTCAAGTTGGATAATAAGATAACAATTTCTCAAAATTTCCCCACTTTGTTCTTGTAGTGAAATAGATGAGATATTCAAAATATGTAGTGTGATAGATAGTCCAACTAAGGATTCATGTGTCCATATTTTGATACTTAGGCGTGTACCATGTTTCTCATGAAACTTTGCTATCTTTTTTCATCTTTTAGTGATGATTCACACAGCCTTATTAAGGTATGCTTCATGGCCTACATGTAATATGAATTGAATTTTCTCATTTTTATGGACTTAGTGGTGGATAATAAGCTTGATGTTCGCTACACCTATTCAAAGGATCAAATTGTAAATATATTGACAAAACCCTTACCATAAGTAAAGTTCTCTTCGTTTAAGCTTAAATTGATGATACTTGCACCGTTATTAATTTAAAAAGGACTATTAAGATGTATCTTATAATCAAGTATAATTTGTTATTATGGTCTTTCATGTATAGAATACAAATGTAATTTTTATATTCATTAAGCAATTAAGAGATTAATTAACTCTTATATGTATAGTAACATATTCATTCAATGTGTACTGAGATTGCTTTTATATATGCAATTCACTTAACTCTCGTTCCCTATTAGTAATCACCTAAAATAATTGGGAGAACTGAAGAAATTCAAATTCATTTTAAGATACGGGACATTCACTATGTAGTTATGAGAAACCTACTAAGCATTCATGTCACTTTAGTTACATAGGCGTGTAATCGAATTCTCATGACTACAATGATCCTTTTTTTAGTTGTTGTTTTGGAGCAAGAGTTTTATATTTTACTACTTTGTTATTGTTTTGAAAAGAGGAATTTTACCATGTTTCTTTGTCAAAATTTAAATACTTCGGCAATGTGGTCTCATCGGGCAGTAGAATATTTCAAACTTGGTGATCTTTTCATGGTATTCTTGTGGAGAAGACAATGTTTTATTTTGATGGATAACAGAGAGCTTTGTACCTGTAATGGTTGCTTTTGTCAATTATTGGTGTTAATGTTAATAGTTTCTGTATTTCTGTATTTTTTCTTGTACAAATAACTCTTCCTATGTATACTAAGAAAACAGAATATAATTCTAACCCTCTACAAATGCTCTACTTCCCTAATTTATGGTTCACCAACAACATTGTCTCCGCCATTTCCTAACTCCACTAACTTTGTTGTCTTCCCACTTTCATTTACACACGCCAACACTCCTCCTCGAGTTGGTGCATATATGTCTCTTATGCCCAACTTGTCAAGTTGTGTTGTAAGTTCCTCATGAGACAGATTTTGTGAGTATATCGGCCAATTGATCTTTTGATTTAACAAATGGAAGCTTAATAATCTTTTCTTCAAGATTCTGTTTGATAAAGTTTCGATCCACTTCAACGTGCTTCGATGCGATCATGTTGAAGCTGGATTATGAGAATGGCAATGGTACGCTTTGTTATCACAAAATAAGTTCATTTCAAAGGTAGGGGCTACACCAATCTCGGTTAGAAGTTTTTTCAACCAAAGGAGCTCACATATTCCCTTGACCATTCCTCGAAATCGGCTTGACCTTGGATAAGGCAACTACCTTTTGCTTCGCTCCTCCATGTAACAAGATTTCCCCACAAAAGTAAAGTACCCAAGAAGAGATTTCCTATCCTTCACATTCCACCGCGCCTCGAATCGTATATCCAAGGACTTCCAATTGACCATTCTTTGAAAAACATAAGTCCTTTCCCAGGAGAGGATTTTAAGTAACGAAGTATTCGCATGACCGCATCCATATGGTCTTCGCAGGCGGTTGCATGAACTGACTTACGACACTCACAAAGATAAGCAATATCGGGTCGAGTATGAGATAAATATACGAGTTTTACCTACTAACCGTTGATATCTCCCGTTTTGCTCTGCCGGTACTTGGTCCACATATTCCCGAGTTTATGATTTTGAACCATTGGAATATCGACAGGTTTACAATCTAGTAGTCCCGCCTCTGCCGGTAGGTCAGTGTATTTCCTTTGGGAAAGGCATATGCCTTGTTTTTGATCTTGTTACCTCAATACCTAAGAAATACTTGAGCCCCTCAAATCCTTCATTTCAAACTCCTTGATAGTTTTTCTTGAAGCTTAGAGATTTCTTCTTTATCATCCCACATGTAATGATCATGTCGTCTACATAGACTATAAGGGTCATTATCTTCCCCAATCGATGTTTTAGGAAAAGAGTATGATCGGAGTTGCTTTGTTGGAACCCATATTTCTTCATTCTTGAACTCAACCTACCAAACCATGCTCTGAGTGATTGTTTTAGCCCATCTACAATGCTCGTTGTAATCTACGCAGCTTTCTTTTCACGATGTAACAAGATATTCTTGGTGGGATATCCATATAAATCTCTTCTTCAAGATCACACGTGAAGGAAGGCATTTTTTACGTCAAGTTGGTGCAATGGCCAATCTAAATTTGCCGCAAGAGATAACAAGACTCAATGGTTTTTAGTTTAGCCACGTGTGAGAAGGTTTCTTGATAATCTATCCCGTGTTTTTGTGTATATCCTTTTGCTACAAGTCTCGCCTTGTATCGATCAAGTAACCCATCTCTTTATACTTAATGGAGAAAATCCACTTGCATCCTACCGGCTTCCTCCCTTGAAGCAACTCGCTTAACACCCACGTGTGTTGTTCTTGCAATGCCTCGAATTCCCTCTTTTATAGCGTGAGCCCGTTTTGGATCGGATAAGGCTTCTTCAATGCTACTTGGAATTTGGCACGAGGGAGAGTGTTTGTGTAAATTCACGACAGGTTTCGATAACCCTTGAGTACATACATAATTTGCTATTGGATACTTGGATCGTCGTTCTTCCTTTCGGGGAGTATCGATTTGGAGGTTTGCCTCGATTGTGTACGAAAGGTAAAACATAACCAACAGATGTATCTATAGCATTAGTGTGTAAAGGTGTGATAGGATGACTTACCTCGGGGTATTCTCGGCGGGGAGGATCATTGGGTACTAGAGAGTGGATGGGTACATCAACCACTTCATCTTGAAGGTTCAATCATTACTTGACTTCGGTTCGGAAGTTCAAGCTCGGGTCTAGATCTATCTCCTCCATATTATTGGCACGATCCGAGTATGTTGGACTAGTATCTAATATTTCAACATCAAGCCAATTTCGTTTCTTCACCATAACTCTCCTCCCGAAGAGTGGAATTGGAGACAGGTGATGGGAAAAATATTCTCGATTCGAGGAAAGTGACATCCATGGTAATATAGGTTCTTTTTAGTAATTGGATCATAGCATCGATAACCCTTTTTTTGTACACCATACCCCAAGAACACACGGCGGACATGCACATGGATCCAACTTAGTTCGTTGATTTTTTATGGAGGTGGACAAAAGCAACACATCCAAAAATTAGGGCGGAAGCATCAAAATAGTAGGCAAGGGAAGATGATCGGATAACACCTTTAATGGAGTACGAAATTGTAAGGTTTTTGTGGCATACGATTCGGTAGATACAATTTGTGTAATGGCATCACTCCGATTTATTAGGCATATGTGCACCGATTAGTAAGGCCCAGAAATTTGTTTCTAAAATATGCCGATTCTTCCTCTCCGCGAGTCCCATTCTTGTGGGGTTTGTGAGCATGAGGTTTCATGGAGAATACCCACGTGGTTGTCCAAGTACGTCCGAAATTGTTGACAACATACTCCCTCCATTATGGGGCCAGAAGTATCTTAATTTTTTCGAAAAATACGAACCATGGTGTGAAACAAGTGAAATGTAGCAAATACTTCATCTTTATGTTTGAGAAGGTAAAGCCGTGTCATTCGTGTACAATCATCAACAAAAATAACAAACCAACGATGACCAGATGACGTAATTAGGGGAAGGTCCCCAAACATCGGAATGTACTAAAGCAAAAGGAGTCACACTTTTATTCGTACTTTCATGGTGAGATAAGACGTACTATGACTTTTTCTAGGATACAAGTATCACATTTGAAATACGAATGTGTGATATTTGAAAATAAGCGGGGAGTAGGTCTTTAAATACTAGAAAGATGGATGCCCAAATCTACGATGACATAGCCAAATCTGTTGTTCCTTGTTACCAACAATGTTTTGCATATGATTGGCTCTTCCCAGGCCGAGGTCATCCACGTAATATAACCCTCTCCTCGCCTAGTACCACGCCCAATGATCTCCTTGGTGAGAATATCCTGTAGAAGGAAAAAAAGTAGAATATATTAGTACTACACGCTTAAGATCTGCCGGTGACTGACTTTACGGACATTAGTCGGTTTGTGAGAGAAGAGGGTACAAGTAAAGTATTAGATAATGATAATGAAGGAGATAAGGTCAGCTGTTCCAGCTCAAGAATCGGGTAAGTGACCCATTTGCATTGGCAACACGATTCCGTCTTGGTTGGGTTGTTTTGGAGAGATCGTTTGGGTCAAATGTCATATGATCTGTAGCCTGGGAGTCTAAAATCCAATCCTCATTATCCTTCTGAGTATGAAATGCTTTACTTGAAATACACGGATCTTGGGAAGATTCGATCGAGGAATAAGGGATAATGATGTAGTATTGGTAGCCACAATGACTTTCCCGAGTGGCTTTCTCTCTTTTCTTTGTTTGAAGATCATTCCACCATTCGGATACCCACGTAGTTTGAAGGAGTTTTCACGGGTGTGTTTAGAGTTTCCACAATGACCACATTTCATGTCGCCAGAGACGATGTATTTTCTGTGGATTTCTTGCTACCCAAAAAGGTTCACGGTTTTGGTAGCGTCGGATTATGGTGTCCCGATCCTTTGTAAGCCATAACTGCCTGGGTGTGAGATTCTCGCACCTGTGATCGTACGTCGACTTCTTCCACTGCGGATGAATCCAATAGGCTTGTTCCACTAGTAGAGAATGGTTTGATCTGAAGCACATCAACGAGTTTTATCCAATCCATCATCAAGTCCATCAAGAAAGGTATACACTCGATCTTCTGTATGATGGATTTGTATTTTTGTATATCATTCGCACTGACTCCATTGGATTAGGGGCGGAAATAAATTTCACGCCATAACCATGAAGGTCATTTATAGTATTTTTCAATTGATCCACCCGTTTGCAGCCGTACGAGTAACTCAGGCGAAGATCATATACTTGAGACGTGTACGTCCCGTCATAGTAAGTGGTAGCGTGAGAATCCCAAACATGTTTTGGCATTGGGAATCGGATAAAATTTGCAATCGAGGAGGTCCAATTGAATTGATTAACCATCCTTTGACAATGGCATTTTCGGTGCGCCATCTCCTAAATGAAGTCATTTCGGTAGGTTGAGGAAAATCTCCGTTAATATATCCCGGTTTGTCTTTGCCAGAGATATACATCTCCACCACTTTGGGACCATAAAGGCATAGTTGGATCCTCCCACGACTTGATACTAATAGGAGCGATTGATTCGGTTAAGCCACGGAGGTTGTGCAGCGATCTGACCTAGTTAGAACTTCCGTCATTTTCGCCACAAATCTTCCAAAATGAAATTGGTGGTTAAATCTCTTGATTAGTCATTAGATCTAAAATTTTTTTTACACTTCACACACCACTATATATACAACATTCCGGTAACCACTAATTTTTTTTCCAAATCGCGCAGCTTCGCCTAACCCTAATGTTTTTCCTCGTTCCTCTTCACGCAATTTCCTCTGATTCTTCCTCTAATTTCCTCGTGACTTCCTCACGATTTCCTCGACTTCCTCGATTTCCTCGTGCTTCCTGCGTCCTCAAGAATTTCCTCGAGTTCTGCAGTTAGCCTTCTTCATTGCGTTTCTACAGCTTAGCCCATTGCGTTTCTGCAGCCGGAAGAAATTTTGCGTTTCTGGCCCGACATTGCCTTTCTCGGTAACATTGCGTTTCTTAGTAGCTTCTTATTTGCGTTTCTCAACGAACCTCTTGGAAGAGCAAATGCCTTCCTCGCTTTCGATGGAGGATCAACCGAGCGACTTGTAATTTCTCAATCTGAACCAAAAAGGTTCCGCGGAAAGAAAAGGAACTAAAGCTGTTTTTCTTGGAACTAACGCGTCGCAGATTTTTCCTTCTATCACTTTCTGTTTTCATCAATACTGGAACCATCTTTATCATCAATCGATCACGCAAAAATTGTCTTTTTTGTTTTTACATAGTGTAGTGAAGAACAATATGAATGCCCCACAAGATGAATTTCGAATGGAATATAGGAAGCGTGATGACTCAACGAAAGGCTGAGCGGTACCCAAATCCTGGCCAAATAATCACCAAATACGCGGTCTTAACACAATCATTGAGCATATGACAAATCAACTTAGCGGTAACTTATTCTTTCATTAGACAACCAATAACTCGCCTGGATACGTCATGTGTCGATTATTGGTGTTAATGTTAATAGTTTTCGTATTTTGTATTTTTTCTTGTACATAATAACTCTTCACATGTATCAAAACAGAATATAATTTAACCCTAAAATTCTCTTCCCTAATTTATGGTTCACCAACAACATTGTCTGCCATTTTCTAAATCTACTAACTTTGTTGTCTTCCTGCACACGCCAACAGCTTTATCATTTACTTTGTCTCTATTTCAAATTTCAATGAAACAAAACAAATATTGCTTAAAACATAGTTTAAAAAGGCTGGTAACGTGTGTCCTATAATTTGTCTTTTTTACTGTTGTCTGAGATATAACTTAGGCGACTTTTGTAATGCGTTTCCCTTTCAAGTTCGGTTAATTTTATATTTGAAATTAGTTTTATATTTTTTAATTAATTTTTAGAAAAAAACTGTTTGCTAAAGAGTTTTTTTTTTCTTTCTAAAATATGTGGACATGCTACAAAAATATATGATCATGAAATTTTTAAAATGTGAAAATAGAAAATATATTTTTGCAAACTTATTTCTATTACAATGAAAATAAAAATAAAAATAATTACCAAATAACATTAAAATAGAGTTTGAAAATAGAAAACATAAAATATAAAAACATAATAGAGGAATTATTATTACTTTTGAAATATGTTAAATTGGGTACTGGGTGATTCTTATAGTCATTTTGCTTTTACTAAATTGTCAATTTAATTAATTTAATTTTCTAAGATACATTTATTTCATTCTTTTAAATTTAAAAGGGATATATTAGTAATTTTTTAAATAATATAATATTTTTTTATTAATAAAAATTTTACGTAGAATAATAACCGAAAAATAACTCAAATATTAAACCAAAAAATAGAATAAGGGTATAAAGGGAAAAATATTTAAAATAATAATTTTTTCCTATTAAATATTTTATTATTATTTTGTCAAAAAATTCATTAATAAAATAAATTTATATTTTTCAAAAAGTGACTACCCTGTCACATTTTATGTAGATAATAACTTAAGTGTCTATCGTTAACAAAATAACTAAAACTTTTATTTAATCCAAATAAAGTTAGTCTTAAAGTACTTAATTAAAAAATTACTAGAGAGAATTTGTATGGATATTATATTTCAATTGTTTAGAATAACATGTAATAATAATGAATAATTTTTAAATATAACATGTTATAAAGATACATCTTAAAACCAAATTATTGCTATTTTGAGAGTCAAAAATTTGCTCTACCCCCTCTGTGCATCCTTTTCACTTCTGTTTTTTCTCGGCTTCTATCTCACCTTGCTTTTTCAATCTCCATCGCCCATCCATCTTTTTGGTTCCATTGCGCCTCCATCACTCATATTTGTATTCTCATCAATAAGGCTAATTTGTTTGCACTATGTGGTTTGTGGTTGTGTTTCTACCATAGTTTCGAGGTGGAGGATCTGTTGGAGATTGTTATAAAACTCCTTAATTTAAGGAACAAATTAAGGAGAAAAACATGGATCAAACACATGAAGTAAAACATGGAGCAAAACAAGGAGCAAAACAAGGAGCTTAATTAAATGAGCAATTTAAGGAACCATTAGTTTAAGGAGTAATTCAAGTAGTGAATTTTCTTATAAATAGATGTGTAATTGTAATGAATTAATCATCCAAAAATGTTCATTCCAATTAAGAGAAAAGCTTAGAGAGAAAAGCTTTTGTAAGAAAAAATTGAGAGTAATTTTCTTGGGTGTAATTGGGTTGTGAGTTGTGAGTGTTGTAAACACCTTGTGTAATTTCTCCTTTCGGTAGAAAAGATCTGTGACGGTCAGGAGACGTAAGCAAGATTGGCCGAACTCCGTTATCAAATTTTGTGTGTTATATTTCTATTCTTACTTTCTCATAAATATGGCTTATCGGGAATTTGCGTAATTTCTCAACAACTGGTATCAGAGCTATTGGTGGTGATTTCTGTCAATTTTCTGCAAGGTTACTATTTACGTGAATAGTGAGTTACGTGAATAGTAAAATTTTGTTGACGATATTTGTTCGTTGACGGAGGTGTTCTAATACAAGGTGATTTACAGAAATAGTCAGAAATGATCCAGAAGAAGTCAGATTTTAGTGGGAGCAATGGCCGCAGATGAAGGAAGGGTGAAACTCGAGAAATTTGATGGCACAGATTTTGGATTTTGGAAAATACAGATAGAGGATTATTTGTATCAAAGAAATCTATATCAACCTCTCTTAGGGAAGAAACCAGAAGCTATGAAGGAAGAAGATTGGATTCTTCTAGACAGAAGCCCTCGAAGTTATTCGATTGACGCTATCCCGTAATGTTGCCTTCAACATAGCAAAGGAAAAGACCACGGCGGGTCTTATGGCAGCTCTCTCCAATATGTATGAGAAGCCATCAGCCTCAAACAAAGTGCACTTGATGAGGCGTTTGTTCAATTTGCGGATGAATGAAGGCGCATCGGTAGCTCAACATCTCAATGAACTCAACACAGTCACAACCCAGTTGAGTTCAGTGGAAATTGAATTCGATGAAGAAGTACGAGCATTAATACTTTTATCTTCTTTACCAGAAAGTTGGAATGCTACTATCACGGCTGTGAGTAGCTCGTCAGGAAGCAATAAGTTGAAATTTGACGATATTCGTGATCTGGTTCTCAGTGAAGAGATCCAACCTAGAGAGTCAGGTGAATCGTCAACTTCTTCAGTTTTGCATACAGAGTCAAGAGGAAGAAATTCAACCAAAGGGAATGGACGTGACAGAATAGACTACCGAGGTAGATCAAAGGACAGGAGGTCCAAATCCAGGAATCCTAATAATTCCCATAGCTCGAAGACTATCGAGTGTTGGAATTGTGGAAGAACTAGACACTACAAAAATCAGTGCAAGAGTGCACCGAAGGACAAACAAGAGAAGGCGGAGGCAAATGTTACTTCCATCTCAGGAGGAGACGATGCATTGATATGCTCTTTGGAGAGCAAGGAAGAATCTTGGGTGTTAGACTCTGGAGCATCGTTCCATGCTACTTCACAAAAAGAATTCTTCGAGAAATATGTCCCCGGAAACCTTGGAAAGGTATATCTTGGTGATGATCAACCATGTGCTATTATTGGCAAAGGTGTAGTGAAGATTAAGTTGAACGGATCTGTTTGGGAACTGAAGGATGTCAGGCATATTCCCGATCTCAGAAGGAACTTAATCTCAGTGGGGCAGTTGGCCAGTGAAGGCTACACTACGATCTTCCATGGTGATGATTGGAAGATTTCAAAGGGTGCAATGACAATTGCTCGAGGCAAGAAAAGTGGCACTCTTTACATGACAGCAGAGGCACGTTGTTCAATTCTGATTGCAAAAGAAATGAAACACCAAATATGTGGCACCAGAGACTAGGCCATATGAGTGAGAATGGGATGAAGATTATGCACTCAAAGGGAAAACTTCCAGGTCTATAGTCTACGGAGATAGACATGTGCGAAGATTGCATACTTGGAAAGCAAAAGAGAGCCAACTTTTAGACAAGTTGCAGAATCCCAAAGAAGGAAAGGCTAGAGCTTATTCACTCTGATGTTTGGGGACCAACGACCGTCTCATCTATTGGTGGGAAACACTACTTCGTGACTTTCATCGATGATCACTCTCGGAAGGTATGGGTTTACTTTCTAAAGCATAAGTCTGAAGTATTTGAGGCTTTCAGAAGATGGAAAGCTATGGTGGAAAATGAGACGGGTTTAAAGATCAAAAAGCTTAGAACCGATAATGGTGGTGAATATGAAGACACCAGATTCAAAAATTTCTGCTATGAGCACGAGATCAGAATGAAAAGAACTGTGCCAGGCACGCCTCAACACAATGATGTAGCTGAGCGTATGAACCGAACATTGACAGAAAGAGCCAGAAGCATTCGTATACAGTCAGATATATCGAAGCAGTTCTGGGCAGAAGCAGTCAACATGGCAGCTTACTTGATCAACCGAGGCCCATCTGTTCCATTGGAGCATAGAATACCAGAGGAGGTATGGAGCGGAAAAGAGGTGAAACTATCACATCTAAAAGTTTTCTGTTGTTTAGCATTTATGCATATCAGTGAAGAAGGCAGGAATAAGCTTGATCCCAAATCCAAGAAATGCATATTCATTGGCTATGGTGAGGATGAGTTTGGCTACCACATTTGGGATGATGAAAAGAAGAAAGTTATCCATAGCAGAGATGTGATTTTAAACGAAAGGGTGATGTATAAGGACATGCATAAAATAGACGCCAATGACTCAGAGCAGAATGAGTCAGTATTTGCAGATGCAGATGATGTCCCAGATACTTCCGCAACAGAACCAATTGTAACAAGTCCTCAACCAGAGGAACTTGTTGGACAAAGCAGTACACAGCATTCCGACACACCACAACCTCTTACTCCAGCTCCTGTATTGAGAAGGTCTTCTCGACCTCATGTGCCTAACAGGAGATACATGAACTATATGTTCTTGGCGATGAAGGGAGCACGAATGCTATGATGAAGCTTGTCAGACTCGAGATTCCAACAAGTGGGAGCTTGCTATGAAAGAAGAAATGAAATCTCTCATCTCCAACCAGACATGGGAACTAGCTGAGTTACCTATGGGAAAGAAGGAACTTCACAACAAATGGGTGTACTGGGTGAAAGAGGAGCATGATGGTTCCAAGAGATACAAAGCCCGCCTAGTTGTCAAAGGGTTTCAACAGAAGGAATGAGTTGACTACACTAACATTTTCGCTCCCGTTGTGAAGCTCAATACTATCAGATCAGTATTGAGTATTGTAGCCATTGAAGATCTTCATCTTGAACAATTGGATGTGAAGACTGCATTCCTTCATGGAGATTTAGATGAAGAGATATACATGTACCATCCAGAAGGTTTCTCAAAAAGAGGGAAGAAGAACATGGTGTGCAGACTTAAGAAGAGTTTGTATGGCCTGAAACAAGCCCCGAGACAATGGTACATAAAGTTTGATAGCTTCATGCACAAGGAAGGTTTCCAGAAGTGCAATGCTGACCATTGTTGCTACTTCAAGAGATATAGGTCCAGTTATATCATTTTACTACTTTATGTTGATGATATGTTAGTAGCGGGTTCAGATATGGATGATATTAAAAGGTTGAAGCAACAATTGTCAAAAGAGTTTGACATGAAAGACTTGGGTCCAGCAAAGAAGATTATTGGAATGAAAATCACAAGAAATAAGAAGAAAGGATCCTTGCAGTTATCTCAGGCAGAGTACATCAATCGTGTTTTGAAGAGATTCAACATGGGTGATGCCAAGTCAGTTAGCACACCATTGGCCAATCATTTTTGCCTATCCAAGGATCAGTCCCCTCAGACAGAGGAAGAGAGAGAATTCATGGCTAAGGTTCCTTATGCCTCAGCCATTGGAAGTTTGATGTACGCAATGGTGCATACGAGACCAGACATTGGCCATGCAGTGGGAGTTGTTAGCAGATTTATGTCAAATCCAGGGAAAACTCATTGGGAAGTAGTCAAGTGGATTTTGAGGTATCTGCGAGGCACCACAAAAAAGTGCTTGTACTTTAGTAAAGGAGAGTTAAAAGTAAAAGTGCGTGAAGCCTTGGAGACTTTGGAGGTGAAGTTGATCACAGAAGAAGCACCACCGGTTATATATTCTTGTTGGAACTACACCGTTAGTTGGATGTCACAAATACGTAAAATTGTCACTCTATCTACTACTGGTGAGTATGTAGCGAATGGCGAAGCTAGTAAAGAGATGATATGGCTTCAAGGTTTGTTAACTGAGCTGGGATTCAAACAGGAGAAGAATGTTCTGCATAGTGATAGTCAAAGTGCAATACACTTGGCGAAGAATTCAGAATTTCATTCTAGAACCAAGCATATTGGACTTCGTTATCACTTCATCAGATCTCTATTGGAAGATGATGTGTTAATACTGGAGCAGATTCAAGGAAGCAAAAATCCAGCAGATATGTTAACAAGGGTGGTGACTATTGACAAATTGAAGTTGTGCTCAACTTCAGTTGGTCTGCTAGAGTAACAAAGACTAGAAGAGCTGTTGCATTGATCGAGGTGTGAAGACAAATTGAAATCAGTCTTCAAGTGGGAGATTGTTATAAAGTTCCTTAATTTAAGGAACAAATTAAGGAGAAAAACATGGAGCAAACACATGGAGTAAAACATGGAGCAAAACAAGGAGCAAAACATGGTGCAATTCATGGAGCAAAACAAGGAGCTTAATTCAAGGAGCAATTTAAGGAACCATTAGTTTAAGGAGTAATTCAAAGAGTCAATTTTCCTATAAATAGATGTGTAATTGTAATGAATTAATCATCCAAAAGTGTTCATTCCAATTGAGAGAAAAGCTTAGAGAGAAAAGCTTTTGTAAGAGAAAATTGAGAGTAATTTTCTTGGGTGTAATTGGATTGTGAGTTGTGAGTGTTGTAAACAACTTATGTAATTTCTCCCATTTCAGTAAAAAGATCTGCAGCAGGTCCGGAAACGTAAGCAAGATTGGTTGAACTCCGTTATCAAATTTTGTGTGTTATTTTTATATTCTTGATTTCTCATAAATCTGGCTTATCGGGAATTTGCGTAATTTCTCAACAGGACCAACTGTTTGTTTCATCCTCGACGTTGTGATCCCCTGCTTACTCTAGTAGCTATAACCGTGTATAGTTGTCATTTTCAGCCAGTATATTACAATGCTTTTTTATGTTATTTAAGTATCTCATTTTAGTTGTACTTAGATGTTTTTCATTTTGTGGTTACGTAGGCTGCAAATGTTTTCAAAAGATAATACATCTTTTTATCGTTTTGAGATTCTAGTAATGTTTCAATTAATATATCCAAACATCAAGATAATGAGTAATACGAAGCATGTTTGGATGACTCTAAAATTCCTCTTACGTACTGATTATGAAGATGTTTTGTTGGATGCTAGTTTTAAATTATTTTTTATCTCACTGTTATATTAAAAAAGATGGATTATGATTGATCTTTGTAAACTTTGTTTACCCTTTTTTGTCTTTGTTATAAAAAAACTAAAAATTATTCTTTGGCTTGATTATAAAAATTTATGTTACAGATCAATTAAAACTGATCAGGAAATTTTAGGGATAGATATCCAACCTGGTTGGAAGAAAGGGACAAAAATCACTTTCAAGGAGAATGGCAGCCAAGAACACGACGTCATTTCCACGGATCTTTTCTTTGTGATTGTGGAGAAATCCCATAAAGTTTTCAAAATGGATGGAAAATGATCTTGTTTTCACCAAAAAAATATCCCAGTTTGAAGATTTTACTGACTTAGAAACTCAAGCCTAACTTTTAACCCAAAAACCAGTTTGTGAGTTAGAGGGTTGTCCAGAGATCTAACTCAACCCAATAAAATCTCATTGAGTTAAGGGTTGCCCAAGCTTATAAGTATTTTTGCTACTTTGTTCTTAGTTGATGTGGGACAAGGATACTTAACAACCCCTTCCACACGACGGATAAAGGTGGACATTAGCGTCACGGTGAGACTCTGATAGAGCCCAAGGTCCAAGCACATAGAGACTAAACCCAACTTTGATACCAAGTTAGAAACTCAGGCCTAACTCAACCCAATAAGATCTTATTGAGTTAAGGGTAGTATTGAGTTAACAGATATCATTGAACATGACCATGGACATTTTGCTTGAGTCATTTTACTTGTGTCAAGGAAATACTTTAATTAATTTGATATTAAAAGAGATATTTAAGTCATGTTTTCAATAAAAAAATACATATTAATAATTTTTTTGAAAATATAATATTATTTTATTAATAAAATTTTTTAATAATAAAATGTATTTAGTAGGATAAAAGTATTATTCAAAAACTTTTCCTCCTTTCTATTATTTCCTTCTTTTTTTGGTCCAATTTTGGAGTAGTTATAAAACTTAAAATATAACCCTTTTTCAAATTACATTCTCTTATTTTTTTCTATAAATGCTTTTTTGTTTTTAAATAATCCTCTCTATTCTTAAACAGGTGATTCCAAATGAGGGCATGCCCATCTCAGCAAAAAGGGAAAACTCATGGTTAAGTTTGATGTGATTTTTCTATCAAATCTTAGTTCTGAACAGAAAGTCCATATTATAAAGGCTCCAGGAGGAGCTGATCCATTGTAGTTGACAGAGTCTCTAACGAGTGATCTCACCATCTACTGACGCCAATTTACAGTGTAATAAGCTTCTTTTTTTCTTTTTTCTTTTTAATGTAAATATATGACAGTTTCGTCGTCTAAGATGAAGATTGTGCGTGGTAGGGATCAAGTTTCACTTCCATATAGCAACAAATTTATTACTTTTTGATAAGTGTAACAACTTGTGATATTAAAGGAATACAATCGTGATATAAATAAAAACAATTAATAAAAATTAATCAATAATTTTTTATATCTATAAAAGTTTTATTATTATATATAAATAAATAATCTCACATAATTAAATAATAAAAACAACACACATAACAAAAAATTAATACGGATAATATGACACTATTGTTACGTTACTTTTTGACATGTAAGTATCTATCTAGTTCCATTTATTTTAAAGTTACGATACAAATAACAAAAAATTAATACGGATAATATGACACGATTGTTACGTTATTTTTTGACATGTAAGTATCTATCTAGTTCCATTTGTTTTAAAGTTACGACACAAGTAACAAAAAATTAATACGAGTAATATGACACAATTGTTACGTTACTTTTTGACATGTAAGTATCTATCTAGTTCCATTTGTTTTAAAGTTGTTGTATAAATACTTCAATTTTTTATTTTTATTTTTTATATTATGATTTATTGATAATTATTAAAAAAATCTTAAACTTTGAAATAATATCAAAAAATACTTTTAAATTTTTAAAAATATTACAAATATTTTCAAATTTAATGAAAATTTTAGTTAATAGAATTCAATAGTAATCGTTTATACATAAAAATGACAAAAATAATAGAAAATTAAGAAATAATATAAATAAAAATACAAGATATTTAAGCATATTTTCCACAATGATAATTAGCAAAAAAAAAGCTGGAGGAAATACAAAAGTAAAATTAAATCTTAAGGAAGAAGATTGATTTAAAGATTTATCATTATCAAGAATAAGTAAAATATTTTCAAGAAAATATATACTATATTATGAAATAAATAATAAAAATGAGTATTGATATTACATATACAAAAAAAGTGTATAATATATCATTAATTAACAAACAAAATCATTATAGATAAGGTATCAAAAATCCCTCAAAATAATAAAAGAAAAATTAGATACATCTATTTAAGAGAAATCTAAATATTAATAAAAATACATTTTAGAAAAGAAATTGATACATAAATAAAACAAGCATTGCTAAAAAAATAGAATAACAAATAGAAAAGATATATTATTATGAATGATCCATAAAAATCTAGGATACTAAAAATTAAAATTTACGGTATACCCTAAGTTTACCATTAATAGTAATGATAAAAACTTAAACCAAGTATTAAGTTTAGCCTATGAATTTGAGAAAAAAAAGATTTAATGAAAGAATAAAATCATTCATTTTCAGTACACTATATAGTAAGGTATTCATTAAAAAATATTCAAATAGTTCAATATATGGACAAAATAAATTCATAAAAATAGATAAAAAAAATTCAAAAAATTAGACCAATAATAAAACCAAAAATATTAACAGGTTTTGAAATATTAGAAGAATTAAACTTAGATGATGAAGAAAAAACTCTAATATCAGGAAGAAAAAATAATGTAGTTAGAAATTGTAATGTATCAAAATTTATAGAATGAGGAACACCTTAAAAATAAAGAAGAAGTTATAATCTTAATTTAATGGAATATATAAAAGAATTAGAAGAACAATTTATGAACCTTGAGAATAGAAACATAGAAAAATTAGCTACCTTGTTAATTCTAATAGACGAAAAGATGGGAAGATATTACGATAAAAAACTTCGTACAAACAAAGATGAAGATGATATAATAATAATCAATGAAACTAATGCTGAACAAAAAAATATGATCACAAAAAATCATATAAAACTAATTTTATTACTAGTTCTTTACCAAGAAGGAACATCTAACCCATATAGAGAAGCAAAAAAAAAAAGCAAAGGTCAAAAGAACATAACATTCTTTATAGAAGAAAACAGCAACCCAAAATGGAAGAATGATTACATTAGGGAACTATAGATAGTATCCTACTAGAATTCAAGCTCCATGTAACATCTAACTCATATAAAGAAGAAAGAAATAAACAAAGATTAGAAGAACCTGACTTCTTTTATAGAAGAAAATAACAATCTAAAATGGAAGAATGATTATATTGGAGAACTATAGTTAGTATCCTACCAGAATTCAAGCTCCATGAAAACTATAGATTTAATCTTTCAGATTTAGATTATATAAGAGATAAAAAAAATCCTTAGATGAAAGGTCTAGTAGTATAAGTATAATAATACACACTTACCAAACCATACAATCAAACCTTTC
Organism: Hippophae rhamnoides; assembly: GCA_033030585.1. NCBI lineage: Eukaryota > Viridiplantae > Streptophyta > Magnoliopsida > Rosales > Elaeagnaceae > Hippophae > Hippophae rhamnoides. Next base: position 19,490,260 of record CM065438.1, on the reverse strand, counting down.
ATCTTATCGAGTCTTAGTAGCTCACAAAATAATAGGAAATGTTAAAGTTTGGTTTATAAATTTAATAGAACAACAACATTTACAAATGTAGGGGAAGGCTCCCACATGTAGGGAATATTTAGATATAATAGTAAATGAAATATACAAGGAATTTATTAGAGAAAACAAAGGTAGGCATATCACTGAATCCAATAAAACTGAAATTGAGGAAGCCAAATGGTATTTAACAAATATAGAAATATGTGACATGTGTTATATAGATTCTTTTATTTATGAATGTGAAATGTATTATCATAAGTTATTACCCTCTATGCAAGACACTTACTAAGAAAATATATTTGAAAATTTACTTGAAACAATACATAAAACCATAACAGAATGATGGAATAAAAGAAATACAAAAACTATATTATATACTTTAGAAGGAACAATAATAAGTCTTAAAAATTATATAATCATTAAATGTCCAGAAAAACAGGAATATAAATAAATAATAGGAAATAATGAAAATTTTACAATAGAAAAGACTTTAGAATGTCAGAAAAATATGAATGTAACATAAAATCTTGCAAGTAAAAGTATAAGAAATATAAAAAATACAAAACATTCAAAAGATATAAATTTATAAAATAGGACTTTCAAAAATATAAGTGAATGTATAATAAAAAAACCATATAGAAAAAGATATTTTAGGAGAAAAATAAATAAACCACCAGAAAGTAAGAATTATTGCCCATGAGGAAAAAACAAATATAGATGCTGGATCTATAATGATAAAGGACATTATATTAATGAATACCCAAACGGGTTTTAACATAAAAAAGAATTTGAAAAGGAATTTTTACAGAAAACAAAAATATTAGAAGAAGCTTTTAAGATAGAATTAGAATCAATTATAGATTATTCTTCTAGTATTTATTTATTAGAAGAAATTGAGGTGGAAATAATTGACTAAGAATATGAATACTCTTCATCACAAGATGAATGATTTGTATAGTATTACAATTCTAAAAAGTACTTATATTAAGGTAGGATTGAAATTTAAAGGCTACATACATTACCATTTACATACCTAAGTAGATATAGGAGTTAGCATGTGTGTAGTTAGCAAATATTTATTCCCAAAAGAACTATGTAAACAAGCTCTAAAAGATTTAATTGTAATGCTAATAATATTACGATAAATCTTAATAAACACTTAAAAAATATAGATCATAATAGGAGGAGAAAAATGTCAAATTCCTATTATATATCAATAAAAAAAATGAGTTTATTTGTTAGTAAAAAATAATTTTCTAAACTTATATCAACTTTTTTATACAATATTTAAACAAAATAAGTTTAATAGCACCAAATAATGAAATCATTTATGTGTCAAAAATAAAAATAAACTTTAATTGTATCAAACCTAACTTTTATGAAACAAAATAAAAAGTGAAAATGTGGTGAGACAAGTACAACGCAGTAATAAAAACCTTATTTAGAAAATATTTCATTAAATACATAAGAGGAAAAAAACTCTTTTTTTAATAAAATCTAGGAAAATAAAGTCTTAACAGGTAGCAAAAAATTATTAAAAACAGTAAACTCAGAAAATTCTCTAGATCTAAAAGTAAATAAATCTAAAATGATTGCTAACATAAAACTAAGAGATCTTAACAAATTCATTAGAGTAAATCATATGATTTATACTCCAGAAGACAATATTGAATTTGAAAAAAAAATTCAAGAACTTTTGGAACTAAAAGTCATAATATCAAATAATTCATCACACTTTAGTCCAGCATTCATAATAAAAAAATGCCAAAAAAAAGGAAAAAAGAGAATGATAATAAACTTCAAAGCAATGAATAAAGAAATTATTGATGATGGATATGTTATCTCAAAGAAAGAATAATTATTATTGTTAATAAAATGAAAGAAATATTTCTCAAGTTTTGATTGCAAAAGTAGATTTTGGAAAATAAGACTAGATGAGATATCTCAAAAACTAATGGCATTTAACTACTCCTTAGGACAATTTCAATGAATTATTGTACTATTTGAATTAAAACAAGTTTCAAGTATTTTTCAAAGGTATATGGACAACATCTTTAAGAAATTAAAAAAATATTTTTTTTGTTTACATAAATGATATTTTGGTTTTCAATGATAAATCAAATAAATATTATTTGGATATTTTTAATATTTTACGAGAATACAAGAAATAAGGCATCGTACTTTCTGAGAAGAAACAATAATTACTTAACAAAAAATTAAGTATTTAGGGTTAAAAATTGAAGTTAGAATATATGATCTACAGTCTCATATACTAAATAATTCAGAGATTTCTTAGGGAAATTAAAAGATAAAAATAAATTATAAACATTCTTAAGATGTTTAACGTATGCTGAAACATACATCAAGAAACTTACATAAATGTGAAAACCTTTACAAACAAAATGAAAAAAAGATCATGTTTAGAAATTAACAGAACAAGGTACTTTGTACATAGTTAAGGTTAAAACATATGTAAAAAAAATTTCAACTTTATACCATATAAGTCCAGATGATAAAATGATAATTGAAACAAATGCTTAACATGAATATTAGGAAGCAGTTTTAAAAATAAAAGTAAACAACAAAGATGAATATTTTTGTATATATATATATCATAATTTTTTCAAATATTCTTAATATGTTTAATATATGCTGAAACATACATCAAGAAACTTACATAAATGCAAAAACCTTTACAAACAAAATTGAAAAAAGATCATGTTTGAAAATTAACATAACAAGATACTTTGTACATGGTTAAGGTAAAAAAATTTAAAAACTTTATACCATCTAGGTCCATATGATAAAATAATAATTGAAACAGATGCTTAACATGAATATTGGGGAGCATTTTTAAAAGTAAATGATAAAGATGAACGTCTTTGTATATATACATCAGGATTTTTTATGGTCTAGAATTGAATTATCACAATAATAAAAATGAATACTTAGTTGTCAAAAAAGCTATTAAGAAATTTGTAATATATGTAATAAGTTTTATATTCATTATCAGAACTGATAACAAGAATTTTGGTTATTTTTTAATAATTAATATTGTAAATGATTATAAACAAGAAAGATTATTCAGATGACAACAGTGGTTTAACTATTATAATTTTGATGTCCGACATCAACCTAGAAGCAAGATTAGTTTAGCAAATGTACTTATAAAAGAATTAGCACCTTTAACTATTTTTGTTCTTATAGAAATAGAACATCTTGATATCAAGATCAAGATAAAGGAAAAGGTGATAAGAATTCTTCAGGAACAACTTTAGGCTTTATACCTAGAAAAGTCTCTTTTGGAGACAAGAACCTAACAGTTCAATACTACCATTAGAGACCAAAAAATCTAAAGAAGGATCCATATCAAGATTCATTCTAAAAAAGGTAAAACTTATGAAGAAAGAATTCAAAATAAGAATGAAGAATCTAATAGTTTAAGAAAGAGTAACATCTATGAAAAGAAAAAGGAAAAGCCCAGTTGGGTTGAAGAAATGATAGGAGTCCAATTATTGCATTTTTGTTATGATTTAAAGGTTGATATTTGTGTGAAAATTGCGTTTTATTTTATTATTTAATCCACAAATATCATTTCATGGGTATTTCGTGTTTAAAGTGCAATTTCAGGTAAAATCATAATTATGGAGAAGTTTGGGACAAATTTCAATGATCGGGATTGAGTGCAAATAAAAAGAAAACAAAAGTTCAACATTTGGACTTTCGCCGGTGGCGAGAATATTCTCGCCGCCGGCGAAAAATCTTACCGAGAAAATGTTGAAAATCACGCAGGGAGCACAGATTTTGGCAAAGCAATTTCGCCGCCGGCCAAATACATCTCGCCGCCGGCCAAGTGAATCTAGCCTCCGGCCACAATAATCCCGTCGCCGACGAGATTTAGCGGAACCGAAATCGTAAGTTTTCCAGAAATCTCGCCGCCAGCGAGTTTCGTTCGAACACATTTTTTATGCTGTTTTGTTCCAAAGTTGCCCTCCAAAACCCTAGATCTATATATACATTATGATGGAGAAGGAGGGGACGGCAAAAACCAGAGTTCAAAGGCATTTTTGGAGAAGAGAAGGATTTTGGAGAAACTTGAAGGATCTTCACCATTGTTGCTACCAAGCCTTCATCTTCTAGAGTTTTTCATCTCTTCTCCTTAGTTTTTATATTCTGCAGTTTATTGATATTTGTTATTCATGGATTCAATTGAAATAATGGTTGTTCTTATTTCCATTATGAACTAATTCGTTTTTTTTTACTAAGGCTATGATGTAGTTAGATCAAGGAAATCTGATTTCTTTTGTTATGGTTATATGAATTCATTGTTTTCAAGTCTAGTATTTATTTCCATGCTTAATGCTTTTAAATTTCTGATCAAGATTTAGATGATTTGTTGCATTATATTGAGACCGAGAAAAGATGTGTAATGAATGCTTCTTATGATAAATATTGTATGTTGAATGCGAGTTTGACACCTAATGCATGATGTATGTGGTTATTCTAGAAATTCCATAAATCATAATGTGCTTATTTGTGATTAAATCTTCATAGAAATATAGTCGGTTTTCATAGATAAGGAATTCTAATATAACTTGAGAAAGAGTATTAGATAAGTTTGGGTTTTTCAACCATCACTTTTAGCTTTGATTTTCATATAACATGACTTGAAATCGGATTGAATTGATTTAGCAAAATCAAATGCCTTAGCATTTTTAATAATTTGTGAACAACATTAAATTTTGTTATTTGCGTTTAGTTTTATGTTAATTTGCTTTTAAAACAATTTCAACAATTCAGTTTTCAAATAAAATTAGGGTTAGTCAATTTTGGTACTTAGTAACGCCATTCCTTGTGGGTTCGATATACATACTTTTGTACACTTTATTACTTGAACGATTCGTACACTTGCGAAAATAAGCATCAAGTTTTTGGCGCCGTTTCTGGGGAATGGTTTGATTTTATTAATATCGATACTACCTAATCTTAGTTTTAATTTGAAGTTAATTTGCTTTATCTTTCTTTCATTTTTTTAATTTTGTTTATTTTGCTGTTTTATTTTATTTATCATAAAAAAAGTAACCTTGTGTTGTTTGTGTGTTAGTTGAGTTTCTTGTTGTAGGATTTTTGTATGAGGCGTCTGAAGCCTTAGCAACCTAACTTCCATTTGATCTGGAGATTGATAGAACATATAGGCATCTAAACCGAGAGAGAAGACGTTCAACTTCATCTTCTAATAGACAATTAGCCATGGATCTACCATTTGTTGAGGGAGGTGGAAATCGTAGAGCTTTGAGGGATTATGCTGCAACTAATGTTGCTGGAACTATTTCGGGTATAAGGAGGCCAGCTATTCAAGCCAATAACTTTGAGATAAAACCATCCTTTATCCAAATGGTTCAATCAAATCAATTTGGGGGAATGTCAAAGGATGATCCAAATGCACATATTGCTTACTTTCTGGAGGTGTGTGATCTTTACAAGATAAATGGTGTGTCCGAAGATGTTGTAAGATTGAGGGTTTTTCCTTTTTCACTTCGGGATAAAGCCAAGGAGTGGCTAAACTCATTACCACCGGGATCAATTACAACATGGAATGAATTGGTTCAGAAATTCTTGTCCAAGTTTTTCCTCCTGCTAAGACGGAAAAATTGAGGAATGAAATCACATCTTTTACACAGTATGACCAAGAATCATTGTATGAATCTTGGGAAAGATTCAAAGAAATGTTGAGGAAGTGCCCACATCATGGTATACCAATTTGGCTACAAGTATCTACATTTTATAATGGGTTGGTTTCAAACTATGGTGCAATGATTGATCTTTGCGGTGGAGGATCTTTAATGGGAAAAACACCGGAGGATGCTCATGAGTTGTTAGAGGTTATGGCAGAAAACAACAATCAGTGGCATTCAGAATGGGTAATTGCAAAAAGACCAGCAATAGTGCATGAAATTGATTCAGTGAATGCTTTGTCGGCTCAAGTTGCTGTTCTTTCAAGAAAGATGGTTTCTTTGTCCTCAAAATTTGAATCCAAACCAACTGCACAATGTCATTTATGTGGTGGAAATCATGCTAGCATTGAGTGCCAAGTTGGAAATCCATTTGCTTCACCAAATGTTGAGCAAGAAAATTATGTTTCAAATTTCCAAAAACCTCAACATAACCCATACTCAAACACCTACAATCCAGGTTGGAGAAATCATCCAAATTTGTCATGGGGAAATAACCAAGGGGGATTCAAACCGTCATCATCTTCCTACCAACCCCAAGAGAAAAAACAAACAAATTTGGAAGAAATTTTAGGAAAGTTCATTGAGGAGTCTAGAACAAATTTCAGAAATCAAGAGGCAATTAACAAGGATATCCAAAACCAACTAGGCAACTTTCCAAAGCGGTGCGAAGGTCTCGAGGATCGTTGCCTAGTGACCTGATAAATCCCACGAAGAACATGCAAAGAGCTATCACATTAAGAAAGCGGTAGAGAACTTGAGAATTAGAAGAAATCGGGAGAAAAGATGGAAGAATCTAAGAAAATCCATCAGCATCCCAAGATGTTCAACCTACCCCAAATCACGAAAATATGGGCCTCACATCCGTATCCTCGACAATTGAATAAGAAAAAGCTTGATAATCAATTTGATAAATTTACGGATATTTTTAAGAAATTGCATATTAACATTCCTTTTGAAGAGATGTTGGAAAAAATGCCCAAATATGCAAAATTCATGAAGGAAATTCTATCAAAGAAGAGGAGGTTGGGAGATTATGAAGCTGTCATGCCAAATGAGGAGTGCGGTACGTTCTTCAAAGAAAATTGCCACAAATTGAAAGACCAGGGGAGTTTTACTATACCTTGCACTATAGGAAGTTGCAATTTTGATAAAGTCCTATGTGATTTGGAGCAAGCATTAATTTGATGCCACTTTCTATTTTCAAGAAACTAGGCACAGGAGAAGTGAAGCCCACTTCAATCTCTACTGAATTAGCGGATCGATCGGTGAAATATCCTCGAGGGTAATTAAGGATGTTTTAATTAAAGTTGACAAATTTATTTTCCTGTAGATTTCGTGGTGCTTGACATGGAGGAAGATAGAGAGGTACCGTTGATATTAGGAGACCATTCCTTGCGGCCCCGGAAAGAACATTGATCGATGTTCAGCAAGGAAAGATCATTCTATGGGTGCAAGATGAACAAGTGACCTTTGATGTTTTTGAAGCAATGAAATTTCCATGTGAAGTACATTCGTGTTTTCAAATTAACACTCTTGATAAGTTAATCTCAGAAACTTTTGAGGAGAGAACTCCATTGCTACCACTAGAAGCTTGCCTTGTGAAATCTGCAACAATTGAGGAGGATGATGAGGGAGTGAGACAATGTTCCGAATTACTGGCAGCACTTGATGAATATTTTCCCAGTGATGGAACATTCAAGGAGTTGGGAAAAATGAAACTCCAACCTCAGTGATAAAGAAGGAAGCCAACAAGATTGAGCTAAAGCCATTGCCATCCCATCTAAGGTATGCCTATCTTGAAGACTCTGAATCATTTCATGTTATTATTAATAATTCCTTGAATGATGAAGAGGAAAACAAGCTATTAGGAGTTCTTCGGACTTACAAAACGGCAATTGGATGGACAATGGCAGACATCAAAGGGATTAGCAACTCTGTGTGCATGCATAAAATCTTGATGAATGAGGATTACAAGCCCACAATTCAGCCACAAAGTGACTTAAACCAACAATGCAAGAAGTGGTCAAGGCTAAGGTGATCAAGCTTTTGGATGCTAGGGATAATTTATCCGATTTCGAACAGTGCTTGGGTAAGTCCAATTCATTGTGTACCAAAGAAAGGAGGAATCACAGTTGTAGAAAATGAAAACAATGAGCTTATTCCAAAAAGGACAGTGACTGGGTGGAGAGTGTGTATTGATTATCGAAAGTTGAACGACGCTACCCGAAAAGATCATTTTCCTTTACCATTTACTGATCAGATGTTGGAAAGATTGGTTGGACATGCTTATTATTGTTTTCTTGATGGATATTCGGGGTACAACCAAATTGAAATTGCACCAGAGGATCAAGAGAAGACAACATTTACATGCCCTTATGGTACTTTTGCATACAGAAGGATGCCATTCGGTTTATGTAATGCACCTACAACTTTCCAATTTTCTCTGATATGGTCGAAAAGTTTATTGAGGTTTTTATGGATGATTTTTCTGTTTTTGGCCATTCTTTTGATAATTGCTTGCATAATCTCTCGTTAGTCTTGCAGCGTTGTAAAGACACAATTTAGTGCTAAATTGGGAGAAATGTCACTCATGGTTCAAGAAGGAATTGTTCGGCCGCCATCGGTTTCAACAAAGGGAATAGAAGTGGGCCGGGTGCAAAGGTGGAAGTGATCGAAAAATTACCACCTCGACAAGCTGTAAGGGTGTTAGAAGTTTCTTAGGACATGCTTTGGGTTTATAGAAGATTTATTAAAGATTTTTCAAAAATAACAAAACCTATTTGCGAGTTTGTTAGTTAAAAATGCACAATTTGATTTTTCTCACGATTGTTTGCAAGCTTTTAACCTTTTGAAGGAAAAGATCACTTGACCCTATAATTTGTGCACAGTTGGAGGTCTTCCATTTGAGGTAATGTGTAATGCTAGTGACTATGCTATAGGTGTTGTTACGGGCCAAAGGAAGAATAAGTTGCTGCATGTGATTTATTATGCAAGCGAGAACATTGTCGGACCTGACTTAATTATGCAACAACTGAGAAAGGGATTTTGGCAATAGTGATTGCATTTGATAAGTTTAGATCTTATTTAATTGGGTCTAAAATCATTGTTTATACTGATCATTCTGCTCTTAAGTATTTGCTAGCCAAGAAAGATGCCAAACCACGATTACTAAGATGGATTCTTCTCTTGCAAGAATTTAACTTAGAAATACGGGACAAAAAGGGGATCGAAAATTTGGTTGCTGACCATTTGTCTAGATTGGAAGAAGATTACATTGAGGTTGAAGACCAAATTAATGAAACATTTCCGGATGAGAAATTTCTTGCTATCCGAACGGCTCCATGGTTTGCTGATTATGCAAATTTTTTGGTCAAGAAAGTTTTACCTCCTGACATGTCTTATCAACAAAAAAAGAAATTCTTTTCTAATCCAAAACATTATTTTTGGGATGAACCTTACTTGTATAAACATTGTGCAGATCAAATTATTAGAAGATGTGTGCCGGAGGAAGAAATGGAAAGCATTCTTCGTCATTGCCATTCGAAGGAAGTTGGGGGACATTTTGGTGGAACAAAAACTATGACAAAAATTTTGCAATCTGGATTTTATTGGCCTTCATTGTTTAAAGATGCTTTCAAGTTTGTTTCAATGTGTGATGATTTCCAAAGGAGCGGAAATATTTCACGGAGACATGAAATGCCCTTAAATAATATTTTAATAATTGATTTATTTGATGTTTGGGGTATTGATTTTATGGGGCCTTTTGATGAGCGAAAACCGGCATCACCGATTCTCGCAAATACTTTGGTTTTAATATTTGTAAAACTCGCATGACTGCGAATCATTTTAGAAAATGATAAGTATACTCCCAATTCGATCTAAGGAAGGAATGTATGTGGTTTTAATTTATTATTCAAACTTTTAAAAACGAAATTAAATCCTAAACATCCTGTCACGATAGTTTGGTTTTTGTGTTCCTAATCTAATAACATATATACAGATTAATTAAATATAATCTAAAAACATAAAAATAAACATAGATACAAATTCAATAAATATTTATCTAAAAATAAATATAAATACAGATTCAATAAATATTCATGCAAATTTTATCATTTATATTAGTGGAGTATTTATGGATATAATAACTAAATTAATTATGCTTGCTCATATTATCTAGGTTATTAAAGATATAAATTGATATTTTATTGATTCTCTCTTTTCGTATGAATACCACCTTTGGTGGGGTTAGATATTCTTTGTTAACTAAACAAATCAATTAACACCTATGGGTGGGGTTGATAACTAATTTGGTTAATTAAATTAATTCGTTTTTCTAAGAGATTGAAAATGAACCATTTAAATGCCACCTTTGGTGGGGTTAGACAGTTTAAACTTTATTCAAGGTGTCCAAATTAAACTTAAGAATTTAATTATCCGAGTACTAACTTTCAAGTTTTAAAACCACTATTGAAAACATGTTGTCAATACATTTTCACATAATAATTCTTATAAAAACTTTTGAAATAGAGCTTCACTCTAACTACCTTGTACCAACAAATAAAAGAGCACTACTCTAAATTAGACCGGATAACTAAACCTTAAAATCTAATTTTCAGATTTAAGTTTGTAATGAAAAATAATATATTTCTCTCTAACATCCTTAATATAAAATCTTGAATAAAAATAAAATCAATTCATTTTAGAAATTTTCACCTATTTAATATTTCGCAAGCATAACAACGTTATTATTATATCATGATTATAAACAGCTAGCACAGTTAAATTTAATCACAGACAAATTAAATATGACATGTAAGAATAAAGCATAAAAATAAGTGTAAAGAAAATAAAATCCTTACAGAACTTCGACGCTATTCTAGTTGCTAGAAAACCTCAAAGCGAAATTTGCACTTCCATTTATTGAATCAAAAATCTAAATTATTACAAAAACATTACAAGTTCCTCTCAAAAAGAGAAGAACTCTAAACCTAAGAGAATTGAACTAAAAACTAAGAGAAAAACTAAGAAAAGCTTAGAAACTAAGAAAGAAACTAAGAAAAACTCAAAAACTAAGAAATGAGAGAAAGAAAGAAGAGAGAAGTGTGGTTTTGAGGTGTGCTTTGAAGTGAATGGAAGGGGGGTATTTATAGGTGAGGATGGAGAGAAAAAATGAGTAAAAAAATGTTAAAAAAAATATTAAAAAAATGTAAAAACGCGTAATGGAAATGTTGAGGTCATCAATGACGCGCATGGCGTCACGGCTGCCGCACGTGAAAAATGGGGTGAAAACGTTAGCGCTTGGGTGCCGTGGCCAGCTGGCCTGGGGCCGTCAGTCAGCTGCGCTGCGGCGTGAAACGTCTCGCCGCGGAATGGGAGTCAACCTTGGCTGGCCGGCTGCAATGACGATTTTCCGTCTTTTGACATTTTTGACCTTTTCGACCCATTTTGTCCAATTTTTCCATGTTTGTTGACCTTTTCCCACTTATTTATTAATTTATTTGTGATGTATTGCTTCAAGTATTCTTCTTTGAGTCTTTAAATTGCGTTTTTAAGCCAAAATACCTGAAAAACAATAAAAATACCCGTGATTCCGAAAAAGACAAATTTATATAAATATATGATAAAACATATAAATATATATATTTTTAATCAATTAATGTGCATAAAATCATGGTTATTTTAGTGCTTTTTGAGCACTCATCACCTTTTCCTTCATCTCACTCTAATAAATACATTCTTGTTGGTGTAGATTATGTCTCTAAATGGGTGGAATCAGTTGCCTTGCCTACCAATGATGCTAGGGTTGTGATAAATTTTCTCAAGAAGAACATATTTTCCAGATTTGGCACACCTAGAGCAATTATAAGTGATGGAGGTAAGCATTTCTGTAATAACCAATTTGAGGCTTTGTTGCAAAAATATGGAGTAACACACCGAATAGCTACACCTTACCATCCTCAAACTAGTGGACAAGTTGAAGTGTCAAACCGAGAGTTGAAGAGGATCCTTGAAAAGACCGTAAATAACTCACGCAAGGATTGGTCAAGGAAACTAGATGATGCACTTTGGGCCTATAGGACAGCTTTCAAGACACCTATCGGCATGTCCCCATACCGATTGGTGTATGGAAAAGCTTGTCACCTTCCAGTTGAATTGGAACATCGGGCATATTGGGCAATTAAAATTCTGAATTTTGATCTTAAGGTAGCAGGTGAGAAGAGGGTGTTGCAATTAAATGAGATAGATGAAATAAGGAATGATACTTATGAGAATGCCCGAATATACAAGGACAAGACGAAGGTTTGGCATGATAAGCACATCTTGAAGGGAAACTTAGAGGCGGGACAGAAAGTGTTGCTTTATAATTCCCATCTTAGACTTTTTCCAGGAAAGTTAAGACCTCGTTGGTCAGGGCCTTTTCTAGTAACCAAGGTGTTTCCTTATGGAGCAGTCGAGATCAGTCATGAAATAAAAGGAACTTTCAAGGTGAATGGACAACGGTTGAAACCATATTTTGACGGAGAGTTCAACAAGCAGAAAGACTCTCTTGAGTTACAAAAACCGTAGTAAAGAATGACAGAAAGTCTAGCTAATGACTATAACTTAAAGCGCTTAATGGGAGGTAACCCATCAGGTCAAAAAAAAACACAAAAAAAAATTAATTAAGTTCGCCGCCGGCTTGATTATTTTACTGCTAAAAAATCGATTTAAATAGATTTTGGCCGCGGCTAGGTTAGTTTTCACGTGATTTTTTTTTCATTTTCTCTCGTCTCTCCATTTTCTCTCATCCCAACTCCAAATCTTCATCACTATTCATCATCAAAACACCAAATCCATCACCATATACTTGTTCCCATCGAGATTTGACGCAAGTTCATAATTTTTAGCCGCGGTTTTGGAGCGTTTTTGAGCAGATTTTGAAGCTATTTTCGGAGAAGATTTTGAAGTCATTTTGGGCTTGATTTTGAAGGCGATTTGGGAGCGCTTGGAAGCTGTTTTGGAGCAGATTTTGAAGCTATTTTGGAGCAGTTTGGAAGGTGTTTTTGGAGCAGATTTTGGATCTGTGTTGGAGAATATTTTTGTTGTGCGTTTTGGATCTTGATTTTCCCTCTAAAAAGTGAGTAATTTTGGTACAAAGATTTGTTTATTTGCATTTCTGTTAGATTGCAAGGGATTGTTGTAGAATAAATTGAATTAGGGATGAGGAATTGCAAGCTAGGGTTTTGAATTTGAATATGATTTGGCAATTTGGGGCTTTTTGAAATTGAGGATATTTTGATTAAATTGCTATATTTCTTGCATTAATTTCTGATATATAGAGGCATTGTGATATTGAGAATTGTCTGGATTGTCTAGATTATCTAGATTGAAGTATATTGTGAAAATGCCTAAAAAAACCAAAGCCCAGAAGACTCGTTCTTCTTCCTTTGATAGGAGTTTGTTTATATTCCGAGAATGACGCCAAACATTTTGAGGAAAAAGTTGTTAAGAGGGCAATCATACCTCAGAGATGGTTTTTGATTGATCAGACTCCTTGTTGGAGTAATTATGTCCCACATCTTCAGGCTAGGAAGTGGGAGATTTTTTATCGTCCTATTAACGGGGGCTGCTTATCTTTGGTAAGGGAATTCTGTACTAATGCTCAAGAGCGGGTGGATTATAAAGTATTTGTGCATAGACAGTGGGTACTTTTCAATAAAGAAGTGATTAACAGTTACTACGATTTGCCAACAATGGGAGATGGGGAGGATTTTCTCCGATTGCTTTCAGATATAGACATGGCGATAATTAGTGCTACGGTTTGCAAGCCAGGCACAATATGGAAGATGTCGGGTGATGTGTATAAACATTTCCCCCGAAGTGCTTTATTGGACGTGGTACGGCCCTGGTATGCTTTCATTTGTGCTAATTTATTGCCTACTACACACCTTAGTGATGTCACTAGAGAGCGGGCCATCCTACTTTATGCCATTGTGTCTCAGGGCCTACATTGATGTTGGCGAGTGGTTATATTTGATTATATCATACGAGAGTGCGAGGGCCGCATCCGGAGGCATTGGATTCCATCTTTAATTTACGCTCATACGTGCAAGCGAGGAGTAACTTGGGATAAAAATGAGGAAATTGGTGGTGTGATGAAGCCTATTGATGGGCCAAAGCTTGGCCGAGTTTTTGGGTATAGCATCACCTCCCAAGAAACGCACTCATTCTACTTATTGGGGCCAGTGCGAGTTCCTCCCACCGAGGGTTGAGACCGTTGATCACCGTTTGGACAAGATTAAGCATATTTTGGAGTACTAGTGGAAAGCATATTGCTTATCGTAGCCGATTACTCATACGGCGGAATTTCCAGAAAGTACCTGAATTCCTTCATGACTACCTTCAGCGGATGTCTATACAGTCTGGGCATGATATGAGTGGTTATCCCACGATGCCGATTTTCCCCCTATGCCCGATGCACCTGTTTACATTGGGACTGATGATGATGAGGAGGAGGAGGAGTGATGTTTTATTTTGCTTTTAGTTGTTTTCAGTACTTTTTGTTATTTATTTTCGTATTTTCTATTTAGTTTTTGATATTAAGCTAGTGGACTTGTATTGAGAGTTTTATTTTTGTCATTTTTTTTATTTATTTTTCTTCTTGTTTTATCTCTTGATGATTTAACAAATTATTGTCATTGTGATGGTGCACCTAGCTCTTTTTCTCTTTATGATATCGATGGCCATTTGAAGTTTCTCTTTCTTACATTGAGGACCATGTAAGGTTTTGGTTTGGTGCGATGAAACGGTAAATCTTTTCTCCCCTTCATTTTTAGTAGTTTTGTTTGTGTGTTTAGTTATGTTAAATTTTGATTTTCCATTTATTTTTCTACATTTGGATTTAATTTTTTATTTCTTTATTGTCTTATTTTATTATTATTATTTGCATTTTACTTGTTTTAATTTGCACGTTGATGATAGTAATGTGATTGTGATAACAAGTAATTTGTTAGAAGATATTAAATTTTGCTTTGGTTTAAAGAGAATTTCAAATGTTGATTTTACCTAGTTAAGCGACTCTTTTTGTAGGTGGTATGATTTGGTTGATTAGTCTAAATGCTTAGAGAAGTCTTATGTGTAAATTTTGCATGGACATTTTTGTGATTTCAACAAACTCTAGAACTCATTTGAAAACCACTTGAGGTGAAATAATTTGGAATTGCACTATATAGGATATGATGTAGGCCATTTTTGGATCGATTGTGCCATTTTAAGCCTACCTTATTATCTTTATATCACTAGTTACCTCTTTGAGCCTATTTAAATGTATTGTTGCCCTTACTTTTCTTTCTTTTCGCCTTCTATAACCTACCTTTTATTGAGCCAGAAATATATATATATAATTCTTACCTTATTTGTTAAGAGCACTTAATTTTGAACATAAACTTTGCAAGAGCAATTGGAGAAATCTTCCACATATATTGGAAGAAATTGGTTGGGGGTTATGCCTTTTCAAGAACAATTGGAGTAAGGATGATGAAAAAAAAATAAAAAAGAAGAAGAAGAAGAAGAAAGCCTTCACATTCTAGTAAAGTAAAGAATTTTAGTGATGGATGTACTAAGGTGAAAGATTGAGGAAGAACTTTGTTTATCTGTGGAAAAATGGGTTATGATCAGAAGAAACAATTTGGGTTAAATAGTATTACTATTTTACTTAATTGGTTGTGTTTAATCTAATAAGTTCCCTTATTTATTTTGACACTTCCCGTTCTTTCTTAACCAAATACCTAAGCCTAACATTACAAGCCTCATAAAGTCCTATTGATCCAAAGTGGTGTATTTTCCTTCATTAGTGGAGAGAGGTTTGAAAAGTGAGCCTATGGAGTTCTAGATTTCACATTTCTGTTTGTGGATGTTATGCATAATATTATCCGGGCAGTATGGATATTGGTTTGTGGTTTGATGGATGTTTAAGAGTCAATAATAAAAATGAAATTGGCATTTGAGATTTCTTAAAACTTAGGTGACATTTAATTATTCTATATGTTGGGTGTTATTTACAATTTTTAAGACATTTGTGCAAATTATTTTTTATGTTATGTTATTGTTTTAAGTTAGGATAGTTATAGGTAAGATGTTTGTGGGTGTCATCACTAGAAGCCCTCACGAGACTACAACTCGTCCTACTAGGGCCGCCTAGGGTTTAAAGGCTTATTGCATACGCTTAATGTAATGTTGTAAATAGAATAAATTTTCTTTGAATTTTTCTTTTAATGTCTCCTATGAAATTATTCATAGATCGCTTTTCTTGCTCGAGACTAGCAAGAAGCTAGTTGGGGGTTGTTGATAGGAGTTAAATTATTACATTTTTGTTATGATTCAAAGGTTGATATTTGTGTGAAAATTGCGTTTTATTTTATTATTTAATCCACAAATGTCATTTCACGGGTATTTCGTGTTTAAAGTGCAATTTCAGGTAAAATCATAATTATGGAGAAGTTTGGGACAAATTTCAATGACCAGGATTGAGTGCAAATAAAAAGAAAACAAAAGTTCAACATTTGGAATTTCGCCGCCAGCGAAAATATTCTCGCCACCGGCGAAAATATTACCGAGAAAATGTTGAAAATCATGCAGGGATCACAGATTTTGGCAAAGCAATTTCGCCGCCAACCAAGTACATCTCGCCACCGGCCAAGTACATCTCGCCGCCGGCCAAGTTGATCTCGCCGCCGGCCACAATAATCCCACCGCCGGCAAGATTTAGCGGAACCGAAATTGTAAGTTTTCCAAAAATCTCGCCGCGGCGAGAATAACTTCGCCGCCGACGAGTTTCGTTCAAAAACATTTTTTATGTTGTTTTGTTCCAAAATTGCCCTCCAAAACCCTAGATCTATATATACATTATGATGGAGAAGGAGGGGAATGACGAGTTCAAAGGCATTTTTGGAGAAGAGAAGGAAATTTTGGAGAAACTTGAAGGATCTTCACCATTGTTGTTACCAAGCCTTCATCTTCTAGAGTTTTTCATCTCTTCTCCTTAGTTTTTATATTCTGCAGTTTATTGATATTTGTTATTCATGGATTCAATTGAAATAATGGTTGTTCTTATTTCTGTTATGAACTAATTCGTTTTTTTTACTAAGGCTATGATGTAGTTAGATCAAGGAAATCTGATTTCTTTTGTTATGGTTATATGAATTCATTGTTTTCAAGTCGAGTATTTATTTCCATGCTTAATGCTTTTAAATTTCTGATCAAGATTTAGATGATTTGTTGCATTATATTGAGACCGAGAGGAGATGTGTAATGAATGGTTCTTGTGATAAATACCGTATGTTGAATGCGAGTTTGACACCTAATGCATTATGTACGTGGTTATTCCAGAAATTCCATAAATCGTAATGTGCTTATTTGTGATTAAATCTTCATAGAAATATAGTCGGTTTTCATAGATAAGTAATTCTAATATAACTTGAGAAAGAGTATTAGATAAGTTTGGGTTTTTCAACCATCACTTTTAGCTTTGATTTTCATATAACATGACTTGAAATCGGATTGAATTGATTTAGCGAAATCAAATGCCTTAGCGTTTTTAATCATTTGTGAACAACATTAAATTTTGTTATTTGCGTTTAGTTTTATGTTAATTTGCTTTTAAAACGATTTCAACAATTCGGTTTTCAAATAAAATTAGGGTTAGTCAATTTCGATACTTAGTAACGCCATTCCTTGTGGGTTCGATATCCGTACTTTTGTACACTTTATTACTTGAACGATTCGTACACTTGCGAAAATAAGAATTTTCACTTATGTATTAGAATGAAGAAGGTTATGTTGGTCCCTATCATTTTATCAAATTAAGAATTTTCAACACTAATAAAGAAGTTTCAAAATCAAGGGAGCTTCTAGAAAATGAATTCAATACAAATGAACTCAATATATTAAAAGGACATATGTTAGGTTCAATTTATCATGAACTTAAGAAAATTCATAATTCTTCTAAAATCAAAGTAAATTATTTGACTTATAAAGTCATAATCACTTTTCATAGTAATATAGCCCTCATTGAAAAAGATGGTGAAAAAATCAGTAAGTTTGAGGCAAATTTTAACGGTGATAACTTGAAAATTTATTAAGAAACAAGAAAGATGTTTTATTTTTACACCATGAAAACCACTAAGGATCACAAATGCATTTACTGCATTAGATATCAAAAAGATGAAGATGTGTCATCATCTACATCATTAAAAGGGCTATCGATAAAAAACGATAAAGAAAAATAAAGATACATAACTCACATCTTCAATCGATAAGTCATGCCAAAGAAATAAAAGGCTTAAATTCAAATGTCAAAAACAGAAAATTAGGTGAATTATTATAGTATAAATAAAACAGTGATTTCTCACTATTAAAATAGGGATTCCTTGTCCTATACAATGAACCCTTATTCTTATTAGTTGGACATAACTTCTACAAGAGAAAACTCTCCACTTTTAAAATTATTCATCTAGCAACTATGTATTTAGAAATTATGAGTTACTAAAAACCTCTTCAAGGTTCTTAGTTGGCTTTTAGAATTATAATAATTATTAGTATTATGAATAAAATGGAGTACAATTTCTCTTTTTTTATTCTCTAATAAGTCTAATTTGGACATCATACCATGAACGGATGCAAGAGTTCTGCCATTACGAGGAAGGTATTAAGGTTTGAACAAGATGAGGCATATTAGGTGTAATAAAAAAAATACAAACAACGGAGAGAAGGACCATGGTGAACCTATTAAATTCAGGTATGATAATTATAATTATAAGTTAACTAAAGATCTTTAATGATTAAATATTTGTTTATAACATTTATAAAACTAATAAATAAGAAAATGAAAACAAATAAACTACTCACAAGTGTGTATGTAAATAAACATAAGGAAAATATAAAGTTAAAATAATATTTAAATAAGAAATTTAAAGGTTTCCCTTTAAATAATAATATGCAAAAATTAATAACTAGCATTGTAAAATAACTAGCCACAATTTGATATCAGAATCATAGAAAAGAAAAAAATATCATTAAATGAAAAATTAACACCGTTAATCATTTAGAAAATTTAGTGATATTTGACAAATATTGCATTTCTCTGTTAATTATTACAAATATATTTCATATCTTTCTGTTCTAATTTCTATTCAATTCTTCTATTATTTGTACACTAAGAATTGGTTGGTAAACTGGAGTTGTTAGCCCTAACCGTGCTGCACACCCATACTTCACTGTGTCAACATGGGTGTTGCACACCCACTTCCCTGCTCCACTACACACTACACACGCCAACACTCCCCTTCAAGTTGGTGCATATATGTCTCTTATGCCCAACTTGTCAAGTGAGTTGTAGAAGTTCTTTGCAGACACAGATTTTGGGAGTATATCAGCCAATTGATCTTCTGATTTAACAAATGGAAGCTTAATAATTTTATCTTCAAGGTTATGTTTGATGAAGTTCCGATCTACTTCAATGTGTTTCGTGTGATCATGTTGAACTGGATTGTGGAAGATGGAAATGGCTGCCTTGTTATCACAAAATAAGTTTATTTCAGAGTTAGGAACAACACCAATCTCACTTAGATGTTTTTTCAACCAAAGAAGCTCACATATTCCCTAGACCATTCCTCAAAATTCAGCTTCAGCGCTAGACAAGGCAACTACCTTTTGTTTCTTGCTCCTCCATATAACAAGATTGCCTCCCACAAAAGTAAAGTACCCAGTAGTAGATTTCCTATCCTTGATATTCCCTGCCCAGTCTGAATCTGTATAACCAATTACTTCCAATTGACCATTCTTTGAAAACATAAGTCCTTTCCCAGGAGAGGATTTTAAATAACGAAGTATTCCCATGACGTCATCCATATGGTCTTCACTTGGGCAGTGCATGAACTGTCTCACGCAATGGAGTCATCCCCGGAAACGGCGCCAAAAACTTGATGAACGAAAACCGGTATCGCCGATCCTACCAATACGTTGGTTTTATATTTATAAAACTCTCGCAAGTGCACGAATCATTTCGTAGAAAATGATAAGTATACTCCCAAGGTCGATCTAAGGAAGGAATGTATGTGATTTTTAATTTATTATTCAAACTTTTAAAAACGAAATTAAATCCTAAACATCCTGTCACGATATTTTGGGGTTTTGTGTTTTTAATCTAATTACAAAAAATTAAACATAGATTCAATAAACATTCATGCAAATTTTATCTTTTATAAATAGTGGAGTATTTATGGATATAATAACTAAGTTAATTATGCTTGCTCGTATTATTTAGGTTATTAAAGATATGAATTGATATTTATTGATTCTCCCTTTTTTATGAATACCACCTTTGGTGGGGTTAGATTTTCTTTGTTAACTAAACAAATCAATTAACACCTATGGGTGGGGTTGATAACTAATTTGGTTAATTAAATTAATTCCTTTTTCTAAGAGATTGAAAATGAACCATTTAAATGACACCTTTGGTGGGGTTAGACAGTTTAAACTTTATTCAAGGTGTCCAAATTAAACCTAAGAATTTAGTTATCCGAGTACTAACTTTAAGTTTTAAAACTACTACTGAAAACGTGTTGTCAATACATTTTCAGATAATAATTCTTATAAAAACTTTTGAAATAGAGCTTCACTCTAACTACCGGGCGATTGTACCAACAAATAAAAGAGCACTACTCTAAATCAGACCGGATAACTACACCTTAAAATCTAATTTTCAGATTTAAGTTTGTAATGAAAAATAATATATTTCTCTCTAACATTCTTAATATAAAATCTTGAATAAAAATAAAATCAATTTATTTTAGAGATTTTTACCTATTTAATATTTCGCAAGCATAACAACGTTAATATTATATCATTTTTACAACATACTACCACGCTTAAATTTAATCACAGACAAATTAAATATAACATGTAAGAATAAAGCATAAAAAATAACTGCAAAGAAAATAAAATCCTTACAGTACTTCGATGCCATTCTCGTTGCTAGAAAACCTCCAAACGGAATTTTCACTCCCATTTATTGAATCAAAAAGCTAATAAATTACAAAAACATAACTAGTTCTTACCAAAAAGGGAAGAATTCTAAAACTAAGAGAAACTAGCTAAAACATAAGAAAAACTAAAAAAAAACCTAAAAACTAAGAAATGGAGAGAAAGAAAAAAGAGAGAAGTGTGTTTTGAGGTGTGTTTTTGAAGTGAAGGGAAGGGGGGTATTTATAGGTGAGGATGGAGAGAAAAAATGAGTAAAAAAATGTAAAAATGCGTAATGGAAATGCTGAGGTCATTAATGACGTCAGCATGACGTCATGGGGGCGGCTGCACGTGAAAAATGGGGCAAAATGGCGTCGGCGCGCGCGGAGGGTAGCTGTGCGCGGATGAACAGTACCCGCACGCGCATCTGTGCACGGATGAACAGTACCCGCGTGCGCATCTCTGCGTGGATGAAAAGTACACGCGCGCGCATCTCTGCGCGGATGAATAGTACCAGCGCGCGCAGCTCGGCGCGGCTGGGCGTTGGCGCGTGCGGGATGGGCTGCTCTGGGCGCGATTTTCTCCTTTTTGACATTTTTGACCTTTTTGACCCATTTTGTCCAATATTTCCATATTTGTTGACCTTGCCCCATTTATTTAGTAATATAATTGTGATGTATTGCTTCTAGTATTCCTCTTTGAGTCTTTAAGTTACGTTTTTAAGCGAAAATACATGAAAAACAATTAAAATACCAGTGATTCCAAAAAAGACAAATTTATATAAATATATGATAAAACATATAAATATATATATATATTTAATCAATTAATGAGCATAAAATCATGGTAATTTTAATGCTTTTTGAGCACTCATCAAATAACTGTCTCACGACACTCACATCATAAGCAATATCACAAATATGAGATAAATATATGAGTTTACCTGCTAACCGTTGATATCTCTATTTATCTACTAGTACTTGGTCCACATATTCTCCAAGTTTATGATTTTGGACCATTGGAATATCGACAAGTTTATAATCTAGTAATCTTGCCTCTGCTAGTACGTCTAGAGTATATTTCCTTTGGGAAAGACATATGCCTTGTTTTGATCTTGTTACCTCAATGCCTAAGAAGTATTTGAGCCCTACCAAGTTCTTCATTTCAAACTCATTTGACAGTTGTTCTTGAAGTCTAGAGATTTCTCTTTATCCATCCCCTGTAATGATCATGTCGTCTACATAAACTATAAGGGCTATTATTTTTCCCAATCAATGTTTTCGGAAAAGAGTGTGATCAGAGTTGCTTTGTTGAAACCCATATTTCTTCATTGTTGAACGCAATCTGCCAAACCATGCTCAAGGTGATTGTTTTAGTCCATATAATACTCGTTGTAATCTACATGCAGTTTCTTTTCCTGATGTAACAGTATATCTTAGTGGGATATCCATGTACATCTCTTCTTCAAGATCACCATGTAGGAAGACATTTTTTACGTCAAGTTGGTGCAATGGCCAATCTAAATTTGCTGCAAGAGATAACAAAACTCTAACAGTTTGTAGTTTAGCCACAAGTGAGAAGGTTTCTTGATAATCTATCCCATGTTTCTATGTATACCCTTTAGCTACTAGCCTCGCCTTATATTGATCAATTGACCCATCTACTTTATACTTAATGGATAAAATCCACTTGCATCCTACCATCTTCCTCCCTTGAGGCAACTTGCTTAAAACCCATGTGTTATTCTTCTGGAATGCCTCAAATTCTTCTTTTATAGCTTGGGCCTATTTTGGATCAGATAAGGCTTCTTCAATGCTACTTGGAATTTGACATGAGGAGAGTGTTTGTGCAGACACCCTGATAGGTTCTGATAACCCTTGAGTAGATACATAATTGGCTATTGGATACTTGGATTGTTGTTCTTCTCTTTCTAAGGAGTATCGATTTGGAGGTTTTCCTCGATTATGTCTGTAAGGTAGAACATAACCAACAGATGTATCTATAGCATTAGTTTGTAAAGGTGTGATAGGATAGCTTACCTCAGGAGTATTCTCAACAGAAGGATCATTGGGTACTAGAGAGTGGAGGGGTGCATCAACCACTGCATCTTCTGGAGATTCAGTTACTACTTCAGATTCAGTTCTTAGAAGTTCAAGTTCGGGTCTAGGTACTGGCTCCTCCATATTGTTGGTATGATCCGAGTATGCCGGATTGTTACTAGTGTCTAACATTTCAACATCAAGCCAATTTCGTTCTTCACCATAACTCTCCCCTTGAAGAGGGGAATTGGATACTGGTGATGGAAAAAACCATTCAGATTCTAGGAAGGGGACATTCATGGTAATGTAGGTTCTTTTAGTAATCGGCTGGTAGCATCGGTAGCCCTTTTTTTATATGCCATACCCCAAGAATACACATCAGACAGCACATGGATCCAACTTAGTTCGTTGATTTTTATGGAGGTGGATAAAAACAACACATCCAAAAATTTGGGGCGGAAGAAAGAAAATAGTAGCCAAGAGAACATGATCAGATAACACCTTTAATGGAGTCTGAAATTGTAAGGTTCTTGTGGGCATGCGATTTAGTAGATACACAGTTGTAGTAACAGCATCACTCCAGTATCTATTACGCATATGTACATTGATTAGTAAGGCCCGGGCAGTTTCTAAGATATGCCTATTCTTCCTTTCTACAGTCCCATTCTGTTGTGGGGTTTGTGAACACGAGGTTTTATGGAGAATACCATGGTTATCCAAGTATGTTCGAAATTTTTGATTAACATACTCCCCCCAATTATCAGACCTAATGATCTTAATTTTTTTAGAAAATTGTGTTTGAATCATGGTGTGAAACAAGTGAAACGTAGAAAATACTTCATCTTTATGTTTGAGAAGGTAAATCCATGTCATTCGTGTACAATCATCAACAAAAATTACAAACCAACGATGACCCGACGACGTAGTGACCGGGGAAGGTCCCAAAACATCATAATGTACTAAAGCAAAAGGAATCATACTTTTATGCATGCTCATAGGATAAGATGTCCTATGACTTTTTGCTAAGATACAAGTATCACATTTGAAATCTAAGTGTGTAATAATTGAAAATAAACTAGGTAGTAAATGCCTTAAATATCCACATGATGGATGCCCAAATCGACAATGACATAACCAAATATGACGTTCTTTTTTACTAACCGTGTGTTGCATATGATTGGCTCTTCCTGAACTGAGGTCATCCACATAATATAAACCGCATCTCTTAGTACCACGCCCAATGATCTCCTTGGTGAGAATATCTTGTAGAAGATAAAAGGTAGAATACATCAATACTACACAGTTAAGATCTGAAGTGACTTGACTTACAAACAGTAGTCAGTTTGAAAGATAGGGTACAAGTAATGTATTAGAAAATGATAATGAAGGAGATAAAGTCATTGTCCAGCCCCTATAACTGGATAAGTGACCCCATTGGCATTGAAAACAAGGCTCCGTCTCGGTTGGGTTGTATTGGAGAGATCTTTTGGGTCAAATGTCATATAATCTGTAACTCCATAATCTAGAATCCAATCCACATTATCACTACGAGTAGAGATGTGAAATGCTTTACTTGAAATACCTGGATCTTGGGAAGATTCATCCTGAGGAATAAGGGATAATGATGCATTATTGGTAGCCACAGAGGCTCTCCCAATGGTTTCCCGTTTCTTTCGTGCTTAAAGATCATTCCACCACTCTGGATACCTATGTAGTTTGAAGCAGTTTTCACGGGTGTGTTTGGAATTGCCACAATGGGTACATTTTAGGTCAACATAAGCTGCATTTCCCATGGATTTATTGCTACCCAAAGAAAGAGTTCCTGGTTTTGGTAGCATTGGATTATGGTGTCCCTTCATCCCTTTGAAAGCCATAACTGCTCCGAGATCCATATTTGTATCCGTGATCATCACGGTCTACCTGACCTTCCCTACGGACGAATCCATAGGCATGTTCCACCGTAGGGAATGGTTTGATTTGAAGCACATCACTTCGAGTCTTGTATGGTTTGTAATCAAGTCCATCAAGGAAGGTATAAACTCGATCTTCTTGTACGATGGAGTTGTATTTTTGTATGTTAGTCGCACATTCCATTGGGTTAGGACGGAGATCCACCCGCCTGCTTCATACGAGTAACTCGACGATGGAGATCATACACTTGAGACGTGTCTGTCCCATCAAAGTAGATTGTAGCAGCAAAATCCCATACATGTTTTGCAGTTAGGAATCGGATAAAATTTTCAATCAAGGAAGGGTCCATCGAATTGATCAACCATCCATGTACAATGGAATTTTCAGTGCACCATCTCCTGAATAAGAGGTCAGTTTCAACAGGTTGAGGAAAATCCCCATTAATATATCCCAGTTTTTCCTTGCCAGAGATATACATCTCCACCACCTGGGACCATAAGCCATAGTTGGATCCTCCTAACTTGATACTAATGGAAGTAGTTGACGCTTTAGTTATCGGAGGTTATGTGGTGGTCTAAGCTCTAGTTAGAACCTCAGTCATTTTTGTAGTCAAATCGTTCAATATGGAATTGGTGGTTAAATCCCCAGATTCTACCATGAACTCTATCAAAAAAAATCGTTTTTCCTTTTTTTTTTACACGCGAGCCAAATATACACGGGACAGAAACATTGTAACCCTAATTTGTTTTTGCTATGCGAATAACATCCATTTTATGTTGTGAGGGCTGTGGAGCGTTGCTTTCTTCTTCGCTATGTTCCACGTTTTTCTGAGACAGAGGAGTGGTACGAATGCCCACGACGGTGGCTAGACGGGTACGGTTCTAGTCAACTAACCACAATAACCAATCTGTGAGAGTTCATACATCAGCCAATGGACATAGATAAACAATCTATGAGCTCACACGCAGCTATAAACTGTGACCTCAGCTTTGTTTATCGCTGCGAGCTCTAGCCTGAAAGTATGAGTTACGTTCTGTTTCTTTTCGAAAATGACAGTTTTCTCTGGAAAACAAGTATTTCTGGTGGATTATGAGGTCGTCCCACAGCAATAGCTAGAATGGAACGTAGAGACTGTGATAGCTCCAACGAGCAACTTGAACGGCTACCCCAAATCCCGACCAAATAACAAGCCAAATACCCATAGATTAACACAATTTGTTGAGCGTAGCACACCAAATCATCCAAACCATATCAGCCAAACCAGTTCAAAGAGGAACATAAATTAGCGTAGCATACCAGATATTAACACAATATGTTGAGCGTAGCATACCAGATCAACCAAACCAAATCAGCCAAACCAGTTCAAAGGATAACAGAAATCAGCGTAGCACACCAGATATTAACACAATCTGTTGAGTGTAGCACACCAGATCAGCCAAACCAGTTCAAAGGAGAACAGAAATCAGCGTAGTAGGTAGCTTATTCTTTCATTAGGAAAACCAATAACTCTGTTTTGATACCATGACAAACATTGCATTTCTCTGTTAATTATTACAAATATATTTCATATCTTTCTATTCTAATTTCTATTCAATTCTTCTGGTATTTGTACACTAAGAATTGGTTGGTAAACTGGAGTTATTAGCCCTAATGGTGCTGCACACATGGGTGTGTTACACACCCATACTTCACTGTGTCAACATGGGTGCTGCACACCCACTTCCTTGCTCCACTACCTCTATTTCTCTACTCCAATACACACTACACACGCTAACAATATTAACTAAAAATTTAGAAACATTGGAGCTCGTTTTACAAACTTTAAAGACATAAGTGAAGATATGTTATACCTCAAAATTGTTAATGATAAATTTCCTATGATTTACTGAAACAACTCATAACAAAAAAGGAGATTATCAATTCTCATTGATGAATAATATTACATAAAACTATTGGTAGGTAACAACCATTAAAACTACTTTTAACATAAATAAATGGGTGGAATGTCACATTGGTCCTTTTATTTATATAAAAGTTATCATTTAATCCTCTAACTTTGACAATGTAACATTTATTCTCTTTACTTATAAAAATTGTCATAAAAATACATTTAATCTCTTTTTGTGAATTTTTTTCATAAGTGATATTACTAGTGGTAACTTTTTTTACAAGTGAAAACACTAATGAATATATATTTTTATAAGTAAAAGGATAAGTGATTGACTTTGTAAAGCTAGAGTACTTTTGCATGAATTTTTTTCCTAAATAAAAATAATGAAAACAAAAACTCCATGTTGTTCATGTTTTATTGATGGAAAGGAAAAACTTGCTGGTTTTGGATCACTCTTGCGCCTTGATGTGGCTTCAAAGTAGCAATTATATTACTTGTGCTTCTCAATCTTCTTCTGCAGTTCCTCTTTCCTTGCCCCTGAGACTTTATCCACTTGGTCTCCTTTCTTCATCAGCAAAAAGGTAGGCATTGCATGTACTCCAAATTCTGCAGCCACGTCCTGTTTTCATTGCTCTCATTAGCCATAACCATTATAAATTTATAACTATTGTCCAATATCTAAGGAATAAGTAGAAGATATTTGTATGTCATTGTTAAAGTGTAGGCCTAATTGGGCTCTACCACAGTTTTACCATGGCGCTAATGTCCACCTTTGTCCGCCGTGTGAAGTGGGGTTGTTAAGTATCCTTGTCCCACATCGACTAGAAACAAGGCAGCAAAGCTGCTTATAAGCTTGGACAACCCTTAACTTAATGAGATCTTATTGTGTTGAGTTAGGCTTGAGGTTTCTAACATAGTATCAGAGCTATGCCTAGTCTTTATGTGTTTGGACCTAATTGGGCTCTACCATAGTCTCACCGTGGAGCTAATGTCCACCTTTGTCCGCCGTGTGGAGGAAGACTGTTAAGTATCCTTGTCCCACATCGATTAGGAACAAAACAATAATGATGTTTATAAACTTGAACAACCCTTAATTTAATGAGATCTTATTGTGTTGAATTAGGTCTGAGTTTCTAACATAGAGTAAATTAACAAATCTATTTCATGATTTATCAAGATTTACCTCTTAATTTTTAAGCTTAATAAATGTATCATTAATTTTTAAAAATGTTATAGAAATATCGTCACAATCATTTAAATAAAGAAAGTTAACATTTTTTACCGAGTGAACTTTATATAACCAACAAAACTACCATCAAACTTTCATAATTTATCTAATTCTACCACTTAGATTGATCACGTGATACAAAATATTAAGTTTTGTTACCTATGTGACAAAAGGGTATATTTGTAACATTTATATACATTTAGTACGCTTAAAAGTTAAGTGATACATTTCGACAAATCATAAAAATTTGGTACAATTGTATTAATTTATCCTAAATGTAAGATACATACCGGCAATTCATCAACGTCAATCTTGATGAAGTCGACATCAGTGTATTTATCAGTGAACTCTTTAAAAGTTGGTTCCATGGATCGACAAGGTCCGCACCATGAAGCCGTGAAATCAATCACCACCTTCAACACAAAACAAACAAACAAACAAAAATCATACATTACTATATGTTGTTTCATTGTTTTTCTCTGTTTATTAATATATGAAACTCAAAATAGAAGCACAAGAGAGTTTAGAAATTAAGATTGTATTTACCAGCTTGTTACTGCCCTTTAAGGCATTGAAATATGCATTACATTGATTCTTGGAATGGAAGACTTGAATCGTAGGTGTCTTTCCATGGTTTGAAACATTTGGATTCTCCATGCCCATCAATTTCTCATTGGGAAATATGCTGCTAAGTGTCTTCGTACGATGTGAAGCATTTGGATTTTCCAATCTAGAGGTGTTAGCTCCCATTTAGCTTCCTCTCTTTTAAGAATGATAGAAACAAAGTTCACTCTGAACAGGATTGAGTTTGGCTTGAATGTTTTGGGTTGGATACGAAGGGTTTTTATAGAGCAATATATTTCGAGGATGTAGTGGAAACTAGCTTTTAAAAAAATTTAAAGGAATCTTATTCTCTCTAAGGCAAGAATTGAAAGCTACTATTATTCGTTTAGGATATCAAAATTGTAAAAGTTTTGAAATAAGTGTTAGGATGTATACTAGATCGAAACCGTTGATTTTATATTCATTTGATCGGATTGAAACATCCTAATCCGCAATCGATCCGATCATATTTCAAATCCGATGCAATTCGATCCGTAATTTATTCGGATTGGATCGGTTGAATCCGACCAATAAACTTAATTAATTCTATTTTTGATATTTTTGAATAAAAAATTTAAATTTTCGCATAACATAAAATTATTTGAACTAAAAGAGACTTTAAAATATAACTAATATAGGAATAACTAATGAGAATATGACTAATATATAAAATATAAATATATATTTAAGTATTTCGATCGAATTGGATGAGATCGGATGATACATAATGAAATCTATTTTAATTCAAACTTAACGAATTGAAAAAAAAATTATCTGATCCGATCCGATGGTCGAATTGAATTAGTCGGATGATCGAATTTTTTGCGTACATCAACATCTATATTTCTAAAACTTTTGTAAATCTATATTAAATTAAAGTGTATACATCGATTTTTCTAAAACTTTTATAAAACTATATTAAATTAAATTAAAGTATCTTAATATCCATACTTATGTTAATGTAACTTCATTTAAACAAATGTCGATGTCATTTGGTGTAATCAAATAAAAGAGCGTCCTTTTATGGGAACCCAATTTTTTACTGTTTAACATTTTTTTAGTAACCAATTGAAACATTGTCATTAGAGTTTATACTAGGTCAAGTAAGAAAATACTTCAAGAGACTCTACTTGTATTGAAATAAATGAATAAAGAAAATGTTCAAGTGATATTTTTCATAAATATGAATAACATTATAATTATAATTTAAAAGAAACTCGTATTTCTATATATTATAATTACGTGATAACTCTATATATCATAATTATATGATAATTTTTAGTTAGATACAATTATATAACTTTATAAATAAATTTTTTATAAAAAAAACTCTAGTATAATCCAGGTAATAAAAAATAATAATAAAATCCATAAGTAAAAAAAAAAACAAAAAGTTATTAAAAATAGAATAAAGTTTTCCACATATTTATAGTAATTAGTTATTTATATTATTTTAATTTTAATTTCTTTTAAAAATATTTTTTTCCCGCTAAATATAGTTTGATATATATAAGTAAAACAATAAACATATGATTTTAGAGTTACGATACAAATAAAATTTTATTTTTAACTCTCCTATACATATCAAACATATATTGTTTTTTACGTGATAGCAATAAAATATATGTTTTTATATGTTTAAAATTATAATACACATATTTTTAATAACGTTAAAAAAAATATGTATTTTATTAAAGATATTAAAATTAAAATATATAAACTTGATTAATATAAAAGTAGGAATCAAATAAATATAACAAGCAATTATCGTCATATTCTTCGGCATATAATGAAAGGCTCAAAACACATGTTCTTGCCATAGGTTCGCAAATCCAAAAACTTATTTATCCTATGATAATAATAAATAAATAAATAAATAAAAAACATTATTTCTTCCTTCTACTTTCTTTTCTTTATTTTAAGAAAAGTTTATAATTAAAAAATAAGTTGTGCTCATCGGATCATATAAAATTGTAAGATTTGAGTCGACCTATAAAAACCGAATAAGTAAGATATGGAAGTTGTGATACTCTTTACTTCAATTACGTTTTGGGGTCGTTGTTTTGGTATAAAATTAAAGTTCTTGTATTAAAGAGATTATTCATTGTTGATAAAATATATAATTTCGTGATATTTTAAGATCAATAAAATTTTTTAAGATTAAAATAATTTTTTCTTTAAAAAACATAAATATCCAATATAGAATATAAAAGTGAAAAAGTAATATATTTAATAATAAATGTAATTAAACATTAATGAATAATAAGTATTTAAAATCGAAAAACTCTAATTATTATTACGCATAGAAATAATACTTGTATAAAAAAATTATTTATTTTCCCGATAGATTAAATTTTTAAAAAAGTTAATATTTTTAATAACTTTTAATATTTTATTAAAATTATAGATTTTAGATTTAAGGTAATTATTTTTAATTATTAAATTATAAATATTTAATATATATAATAAATAGAGTAAATAATAAAAATAATATTAATTTTTTTTTTTCAAATAGCTTACGGTTTGAAGAAATTAAGTTTGGAGACAACTTCAAACAGTTTTTAACTCTTTCTTGCACTTTCCGGCTGTACACTAAATTAAAACTAGAGAACGCGTTGAAACTTGAAAGTAGAGGACAATACGGATGGAAGACTAAGCAAAGGAGAAAACATATACTTAAAAACTCTTGCAACAATAATTAAGATCGATCATTGAGAAAAATACTCATGGGAAATATCACATGCATCTTTGAGGTTTTTATAAACATCATATGGGTACTAGGATTTAATAATAATATCAATATCATCCAATTTACACGTTTATTGAAGAAGAAGAAAAAAAAAATATAAAAGGAGTAAATAGGTCCTACTATCTTATGTATTATTTTATTTTTTATATTCCTTATATTTTAGCAATTAAAAATTTCTTTATAATTAAGCAATACTTACATATGTTTGATACAAAACGTCTAATTTGAGACCTGTTTGATATTTGAAAAATTCTTGAGGCTTCTATGATATTACCCAAATAGTAATACCTAAATCATTACCTTTAGCTTATGTATTAACATTTAACTTCAAAAATATATTCCTATTGTCAACGTATTGCAACGTACGGGTTATGTTCAGGGTTTTTTTTACATAAAAAAATATATCTCTTATTATACTTTAAAATTTAAAAATAGATACATTTTAACTTATTGAATAATTTACGATCAAATCTTTCTTCTTTTCTCTCCTACCCTTTTTTTTTTCTTTTTTTCTCTTTCCTTCTCTAATTCTCAGCCCCTCTTCCACTAACTTTCTGGTAACTTTTAATAAATAATAATTTATATTTATATAATAAAAATATTTTTTTATAACAAATAACTTATCAAAATTTTATTATAAAATAATTATAAAATTTTAATAAATAGTTACAATAATTTTTTTGACATTTTAAAAAATAAATAATTTAATATTAAAAAAATTAAAAAATAGATTATATTGTAACATATATCTCTAATATTATTATAATTTTAATTATTATTAAGATAACAAATATTTATTATTTTATTTAAGTATTAAAATATAATTAATTAGATATAATTTATATATTTTATTATATTAATAATAAAAATAATTATAATAATATTTTCACATAAAATTTACGATATAATATTCTATGTTTATATTGTATCAGGTAGAAAGTTAGATAGAGAGGTTTCACAATTTTTTTTAATAATTTAATTATTTGTATGAATATTATTTTTTATATTATAATAATAATGTATTATATTATTTATGAATTATCAAAATACTTAACATATCATTTTCGTATAAATTTATATTTATTTTATTATAAAATAAAAGAAACTTGTGTATTTAAAATTAATTATAAATTTATAAAGTGTTAATATTTTTTTATATTTATAATAATTATTTTTGTAAAATAGAATTAATATATCTTTTTTTATTTATTTTTTTAAATAAAATTAACTAAAATATGTGTTTTCAAATTTAAGGTTAAAATGTGCCTATTTTTAAACTAAAACTCACTTAAGCTTGTTTTTAAACTATATAACAGGAGAGATACCATTTATAGAAGAAAAAAAAAACCTTATGTTGGGTATAACTCAGATTACACATGGAAAAAGGCGTGAGCTTAAAAATGAACCTAGAAAGAGAAAGAGAGCATCAAGGTTCTAAACTTTGATGTCCAGAAAATGCCCATACATACGTGGTCGGCTATAAATTAAACGATTAAGTAATTAGGGATCGATGTTAATGGAAAACGCCACTCAAATGTTAAAAAGAACATTAGCTGGAGAGAATTATGTAGTGAAACGAACTTGATTCTTTGTTTTTATAAATTACAAAAAAATAAAAAGATATTAAAAATGAGAAGGTGATATTAAAAATGAGAACGTACATATTATATTACATGTATGATCTTCACCTGAATATAAGATAGAAAAATGGTTGCCAGACATGACAGTAGTAGTATCATACCCCCCACGAAATTATATCCAATAAAAAATCAAAACAAATGAAATTATAATAAATTTACGATGTATGACATTGCTCTAACCAACCAGACACAATAGACACAGAAATACACCTACATATGCTGTGTAGTGTAATTATATTTATAAAAAAAAAAAAAGTAAATGGTATTTCCACTGAATAAGAGAGATCACCCGATTCCAATGACCCATAATTAATAATTGAGAAAATGGCAACTCATATGTGCAAGGAATCAAATAGAACAGGTGAGAATGGTTCCTTCTAAAAGAATCGTTCTTTTACTATGGAGAAAAAAAATATTTTAATATGAAATCAGATCTAGTTCCTTCAAAAGATCAAACAAAAGCTCATTTCGAAGATATAACCATCCACATATAAATAAAAGATAAACATCATGAATAAACATCACGACCCAACCCCAACACTACTAGATGAGTGCTGCTCACCTTGACTTACTGAACCATGATTGTTGTAAGAAGACCCACTACCTCTTCCGCTCCTTCCTCTATTACCATAGTTATTCCTAGGATAATAATCTCCAGACTCTTCGTAGTACTGGTTTTGACCATTATAATAGGAATAGGATCTTCCTCTGCTACTGCCTCTTGCCCCACGACCATTGGGATAACCCCTACGCCCACCCACACCACCACGACCACCTCTTCTGCTCGAGTAGGATCTTCTTGGGACATACCGCTGCTCCTTTGATTCAAATTCCTTATATCTGTGCTCGCCCTCAATGTCTGCTCTAACTTGTTCTTGTTCGACTGACACATACTCACCAGGATCTTCTGTCTCTGGTTCTTCTTCCTGCAAAGTAAAAAACCAATTCATCCACGCTTCAATGAACTAGTACATAAGAAGTAGAGGGATTAAACCAAGCTAAAAGATGATAGCACCTTTTGAAGATCCTCTACAGGAATTGGTTGGTTATTTATTATCCCATGCTCTTGAAAATTTGATGTCCCTTCTTCCTACGAAAGAAAGATTTATAGAAAAAGGGTGAAAATTAGTAAATTGAAACATAATAAAAAAAATATAGAAGATAGAAAAATCTTAATTAGTCCACACTACCACAGTTGATTTATGCGATTTTAACATAAATAATCATAATTAGCAAATAATGTTATCATAGTTGGAAGAATGAGTGGATATTTCAATCTAAGTGAAAGCAATCCACATACACTCCCAACTACCATTCACATTCTTCAATATGTTTTAGTAACCACATAGAATCATGGATAAACTTCAGAAGGTCTACCATAAGAAATCCATCAATTTGACAACCATTGAATCTAGTTTTCAGTTTCACCTTGATAAGGAAAAGTTGAAAATCTCATTTGCAATATGCATTCCATTTTCAAGTAATACCCAATTACATGAAGAGATTAACTAATAAACCGTTAGAAGTTATTAGGAAACCAACTTTCACAAAAGTTTAAACTATTAGGAGAAGAACCGACTATACTTTTATACATTCTAACACTCCCCTACAAGTGTTAGCCCAATACACCATACAGACCAAACACTTGAAATTTAACAATTAGGTTACTAGGGTTTGAAGACAAGACCTCCATGTTAAAAGTTATTAGGAAACCAACTATTCCAAAAGAGTAAATTATTAAGAGAATAACCAATTATACTTTTATACATTTTAACATAAACTAACCAGATTGTGTTAAAACGTAGCTAGTATCAAAATTCACTAGGGACCTAAAAGGCTTATGAAAACTAAAAAAATTCTGATATTTTAAATAGTAAAGAATAATCATCTTATAGCAGAAAAACCAGCAGCAAGTTGCGCAAGGAGTTTCACAATCATAATCATCATTTGCAACTTCTATTTGACAGAAGATAAAGGTTCCAATTGAAAACTAAATCTTGTCAGCACACTCTTTCCCACAAGTCGTAACTACTTACAGCTAGAAAACATTAGACATTAAGAAAAAGGGTACGCAGTTCGCCTAACTCTATAGTTTCACTACACAACACAAGCCGAAGATACCAAAAGTTACTCCCTTGTGATATTTTTTTGAGCATGTAACAGGTTTACGATGATATGAAGATTATAAAGCAATGAATAAGGCTACTTATAAACAATGAGCTCCTAGACACAGCTATTACGATCTCAAGAGCCTTTAAAAAGGGCATATCAAGTAGCTCCACCATTATTTTAAAAAAAAAACTCCAAATTTTTGCAGAACAGATAGTTTAATGGATTCAAAACCGATTGATATCCACATAAAAAAAATAACCCAAAGCAAAGAAAAAGCATTCAACAAGATAACAAAATCAAGTAAGACCTTTTGTTGGAACTGTGACACAGAGCCTTCGACCTGGACAGGCACTGGCATTTGGAAAGGAGCATAATTTCTACCAGCAGCAGCAGCCGCAGCAACATCCACTGGACCTTTCATTTCAGGCGTAGTGGTATAATAATCTGAAGTCATAATCTTGTTCAGCTTTGCTCTCAACGCCGAATCTACAAAACCCAAGTCGTTAAGTTCCCCATAACATCAATTGGGAGGAAAAAGATAACAAATAAATATATAAACTAGAGTAAAGTTTGAAAATTTACAAGTAATATCAGCATTAGGCTCGATGGGTTGGTCCGAATTGGCAAGCCAAAGCCTATAATATTCAACACACCGCTGTAACGCATTTCTATGCGACAAGCTCGAATCAACCGGCCGAGATATCAATAACCCACCCAATTTTGAAATCAAATCCAAGTCTCTCTCACTGAGCAGATCTGTAGCGTCATCGGTAACGTAGTCATAAGTTAAGCAACACCCACGTTCATGGGTCCGAGTCAACATGGTCGATGTGAAATCACTCTGCGACTTGACATCAAAAAGAGACCCAAAATAGAGAAGATTCAAAAGGTCCTCCACCGCATTCTGGTTTTGCTGGGTTTCTTTTGCAGTGGGCTCAGACCCAGTGAGCTTCTCTTGACTTGCTTCCTCCTTATCGGTAATATCACCGGGAAGAGTTTGAGGGGAGAGAGAAACCTGGTGGCGGGTAATGGCGAGGTTCAACTCTTCGGAGAGAGCATCGGAAATTGGTTGACGAAGCTTCTCGAGCTCATCGATGAGAACAGAGACGGCTGGCTTAGAGCGAAGAACCTCCTCTTGTTCTTTGTTAATAGGTTTACCTTGAGAAATAGCCTCTTCCATCTGGTGAATACGGCTTAGTTTCTTGCGAAGTGCCCTGATGCGCTTGTTGATGAGGTTGAGAACTGGTCCATCAGAGACATCTGAGGCCGTCGTTGATGCCATTGTCGTCCTCTCTCGATTTGATTGCAAGATTTTCTGGTATTTTTGGAGCACTACCTAGCGTTGGTAGTGGTGAGTGAGGCTTTTAACAGGTTTTGGTCGAGTGGGAATGGAAGACGAAGTGGCAAGATAAGAATTATTTTAGAGAGGGAGATGAAAAGAAGATGTAGAGTTGTGGGATAGACTCATCTAGAATGAGTAGCAAGGAAATTGGAATGTAAAAATAAACATGAACCGAAATGGAGGAGAATAAGGTATTTATTAATAATAATAAAAATATTAATTTATTTAAATTTTTTAAAAGTAATAATGGAAAAATATGTAATAAATTAAAATAAAAGATATTTTATAATTATATATTGTAAATTTGAAAAAAAAATCAATATTACAAAATATAAAAAATAATAAATGAAAATTACTTTTGTGGAGTTATTTTTATCTTTTCCATCAATTTTTAGAAAATAAGCATGTGAATTAAAATGATTTATTTTCTCATCTCATTTAAGATTATTTAATAATTATTTATTTTAATAATTAATAGTGTTTGATATTATGATAAGAGTTACCTTATTTAGTAGCTAACGATAATAAATCTCATATTAAAGTAAAACGGCTTTTTACACAACCCAAGTAAAACTTATATTTGGTAAAAATAACTCGAATCCAACTCATTTGACACAACTCGAGTAAGATTCATATTCAACCAAAATAGCATAAGTCTAGCCTATTTGATAGAGCCTAAGCCATGCCTATATTCGGTTAGGATAGCCCGAGTCTAATCCATTTGATACAACTTAAACCAAACCCATAATTGGCCAAGACAACCTAAGTTCAACCCATTTCAAACAACATAAACAAAGCCTATATTCCATCTTGTCAAATCACGTTTGACTTGTCAAACATCACTTAAATAAAGTTCAAGTATAACTAAAATCAGACATACTTTATAACGTGCATCAAATTGAATGACAACTCGTGTGGTTGACCCAATTGATCAAAAACATAAAAAAAACTTGTTTTTTCAACCCAATATAGATTTAGGAAACTTCAACATAAGGTCGCAACCAGAATGAGCATATATATACATTTGACTTTCATCCACATTGTTATTTTTTATTAGGTATATGTTCTTGATTTCAAACATTCCAAGCTTTATACCTAACTTCGCTCTAACAATGGATAGCGAAATAAAAATCCTTTAGGAATTAGGATTAAGTTGACTAGGTGCTAAGCTCATTGCATCTAGAAATATTCTAACGATGTGGGGTTGTAGGAATCTAAGTCTTACCTTGAAATCTTCTTCGTGAAAAAAATGCATTGGCCAAGAGGATTGTGGTTGTTAGGTTTATCTCACGAGTAGGGAATAATGGCCAAATTTCAAGAAAATAAATACTTAGCCCGAATCCATTCAACATCTTCAAATGTTAGGATACTAGTAGTTCGAACACACTGAAAATTACTTTATTTAGTTCAATTGGTTGGTGTTCAAAGATTCTTTGAAACTTTGGGCCAAATATTCCGTAAAATTATTGTAACATTGGGTAAGTAATGTATTATGGTGTATTGAGTCTAGTAATGCTAACGTGGCTATAATAGATGTGTGAATTTGAGCAATCCTATAACCAATATCTCGTTCTTTACATGGACTATACTCAGTCAGGCTATAGGAGCCTTCAATTAAAAGAGACTCATCTCTAAAAAAGGTGGCTCCCATGTCATCGTATTCGATCATAACCCTAAGTAACCTATATAAAGTAGAAATATAAGTTACTTAGTAAGTCATTTTCGGGCTCACTTTGTTGATTATCCAAAATATTGTTAAGAAAATCTAAGCTAAAAATGGTATACTTTAGCCCGAATAAAAATAAGAAGTTTAAGTAGTTACAAATTAAATGGCTAGACGAACTAGTGTTACTACAAATCAGATAGAATTTTTGACTTGGACAAGTTTTCCTTAACCAATGATCTGATTTTCTTCAAGGAAACAACTGATGGTCTAGACTCAAGCTAGTCTTGCAAGATCATAAATACCTTGGGAAGTATGTAAGCTGATCATAATTGGTCTACTTTAAAAAAATTATTATATTCAATTAGTTTGCTCCACAAACTGAAAGAATGGGGGATTTTATCTTTGATACTAGAATAAGAGATACCTCATTTAGTAGGTAAATATAGTTGTGGGCTAAGATAGCATGAGTTCAGCCTATTTAACACAACACAAGCCAGGCTCGCATTTTGCCAAGACAACCCTAGTCTAACCCATTTGAAGCATCTTGAACCAAGCCTATATTCAGTCTTGTCAAATCGAGTTCGACTATTTAGACATTACCTGAATAAAGCTCAATTATAGCTTAAATTAGACATACTTTGTGAAATACATCTAAC
Organism: Hippophae rhamnoides; assembly: GCA_033030585.1. Lineage (NCBI taxonomy): Eukaryota > Viridiplantae > Streptophyta > Magnoliopsida > Rosales > Elaeagnaceae > Hippophae > Hippophae rhamnoides. The sequence continues at coordinate 19,451,646 of CM065438.1, read as the reverse complement.
CGAATGATAAACAGAACATTTTAGGCCTTAATAGTATCCATAATCGACACGCTAGCTACGATCATGGGCTCTATAAAACCCTAATTTTTATACTTTTTTAATAAAATATCATCATGTGTACCTTATATGTTCTATAAATAGAATGCTTATGGAAGTCATTTAGGGCCTTTTAGACCCTACTAGGTTGTCACCATTTTATCTAGACTCTCTCAAAAACAACTAATTATTTCAAATATTTTCTTCTATTTTAGCACACAATTAATAAAAATTATTAATTTAAATAACATAGAATATTAAAGTTTGTCAAAGAAAAAAACAAAGGTACAAATAATTTAAATTTTTACATAATAATTTAATGTTCTTATATTTTTAAAAATATAAATATTATTCTTAAGTTAACAAAACCTACTCTAATATTTGGATAATCTTTTTTTTCTTTTTAATTAATAGATATCCAAGATTAATTATAAATGTATAAATATGCATAGTTGTTTGTTGCAAAAAAAAAAAACAAATTATTTTTTATTTAAGTGTCATATAGATACATCAAGTTGGTTAGAAGATTCTTACTCTTGGAAGTCTCTTACTAAAATTTTGAATGGTTTCTAACAAATCTAATTGTTATTATTAAAGTTATTTTTTATCGATAAAATTAATAGTAAAGACACTAAACTATAGTTAGTTATAATTTCAAAAAAATAATTTCATTCATTTTTATTAAGGTATTAACAAACTAGTTCTCACTATCATTATCCTATTTTTAAGATTATATAAATTTATTTTAGACTAATTATTTTAATTTAGTTATTATTTAAACATGTAAAAATTATGTGCCACCATAAATAAGGAATAAATTTATAATATGAAAATACTATAAAAGTCAAAAAATCTTTATTATTTTTAATAATAACAATACCTCTCACTTATGTTGACACATAACATTTACATATTTAAATTGTAATCAAATTTTAATAATTTATCTAAAATAAATTTATGTGCACCTCAAAATAAATAAGAGATTCACATGCATTTTTTAAAAAATTATAAAATAAATTGCACATTTTTAAAAGTTACGTGACTTCAAGAGATTTTTTTCATTCATTATATTATTTATTAAATTGTTTGGAATGAGAGATTACCACAACAAATTGTTTAAGAATGAATGATCGGCTAAGTTAATTACCTTTAACGAAAATAGTGCAACTCAAATATATTACTTTTACAAAATAGATTTTTACAATTTTTTTTTAAAAAATAACAGACTTGTGTTATCCTACATAATAGATGGGTAACTAAAGTATACTTTCGTTAATGGTAACGAACTTAAGCTACTATTTTTTCACTATTTATCTTCACAATAATAATTAATTAATAATAATTTTATGATATAATAATAACATTAATATACAATTAACAATAAAAGTAAAATGAATATGGTATATATTTTAGTTGTGAAAATAACAAAACTAGTTGTGGGAATATTATTACTCATTTATTTTAAATTACGACATGAAAGTCCGCATTAGGTATATATCCAAGAGGGAGGAGTAAACAACTAGATTTGCATCAACATACTAGTAAAACAAATTAATCAAAAAATCAAAAAAATATAATCATAATTAGTATGTCCTATATGAAAACACATTTGATTTTACCGTAATTATATTAATATGGTCTGTAATCATTCACAACAAAGCATATAACATGGTAAATCATATAAGATCTAATACCTATATAGAAACATCCACCAGTTTCAATGACAATTATTAGATACACGTCATTTTTTGAAAAACAACTCAACAATTTACAACTTGATAGAAATATAAACGTAAATATCTCTATTAATTAGAACATTTTTCCTAATTACGCCTGAACTACCTCATGCAGATCAACTTGAGCAAGTAGATCTAGTTCTCCCTTATAGCTCCATCACCACATCATATGGTATAATCAAGGGGTCAATTTATGATAACAATCTAAGTTATTACAACTCTAATCACATTAATCTAGATAACAAATTAAGTCTTGATATTTAATTCATTTTAACTAAATCCTTTCCAAAAACATATTTTCACAATATCACATTTTAAATGTATCACTAATACACTAAAATAGAAAAACAATTTTAAAAACCCAAGTTTTCATATTGTAAGATTTTTCCAAGGTTTTTTCTAATTACTAAAACAAATAAAAAGATAAGATATTTATAGAAAAAAATTCAATTTTGGGAATATTTGTTAATCATTCGACGAGGATAAAATTTTTCAATATTTATAAAACCTCATTACTTACCAAACCTCAATAACCCCCCGTTGGCCTTGTCGGTTTTGATTTGGTAAGTCATGTGGTGTATACTAAATATTTCAACGAGATCTCGATTAAGACAATAGAATGTATTATTTTAAAAATGTTAAATAATTTTTCATAAATACTTGAAAAATAATAATGTAAACACAAAACCTAACATGACACCTACACGCTTTAACCCACAAAATGGTGTGTATATCACACAAATATACAAAATATAATCCATGTGAATATATGATGTATTAAACCATTAGTAACAATACATGAAACATCACAAGTAAAATAGACTTCTTCCTTTGCTCAAGAGAATGTTAAAACCAAATTGAAAAAACTTAAGCTACATAACTCCTATATTGTTTTAATAACTAAGTATACAAACATACCTTTTTTATAATAAATTGGTTCGAATTCATGTACTCTCACCGTATAGTTTTCAAATTTGTAAAAAATTATTAATTATTAAAAAATAGAAAACACATGTAATATTATTATTTAATTTGAGAAAAGAATTTAATTTACATGTTTTGTAACTTACATTCCTCTACTATCTAAATAGATAGCAAAATAATATAAATATTTTAAGACAATATTCGCTCAAATAAATTTAAATATCCAAAATATATGAAATTATCGGTGATCCTTTTATTTAACTTATTCCTAAGTTTGTTAATTTTGTTGATCTTATTACAAAACACCTTTAGGGAGTCGTGTCATCGCAAAAACGAGAGGCAAAAATCCTTTTGCTTAACTACCAACTTTGTCAACAACGACGCCAAAGGGTGCCTCCATTTAAGTCGTGTTTTGGAGATATTATTATTATCATAGAATCTTTGTAAAATATCATAAAAACTTTATCCAAAATATGAAAAGAATATTTAAAAAAATTTATAAAACATCAAAACAATCATTTATTTATATTTTAAATTAATTTTTATTTAATACATATATTTTAAATATTTATATTAATGACCAATTAATTAAAATATTATATAATAAAATATATTTTTTTGTGAAATAACATAAAATAAATAATTAAAATATTTGAAATAATTAAATATAATATCTAATTGTATTAACTATTATAAATAGATAAATCTCGATTATATGAAAATAAATTTCATTAACTATTTGTTTTTAAAAGTGCTCATAGTTAGGAAAACATAATGAACATTATTTTTTAATACAATCTATATATTATAATATTATGATAAAATAATTAAAAATAAAATATGACTACAACAATTATTAAATAACAAAACTATTAAAACCAAAAATAATTACTAAATAAAGTTCAATAATTGAATATGAAACATTGTTATCTATAAAGACATAATAGTCATGTAGTTTAACCATAACCTGGGGCGTATTGCTCAAATCATTGGTCCGGTATTGGATGTATCTTTTCCGCCGGGCAAGATGCCTAATATTTACAACGCTCTGATAGTTAAGGGTCGAGATACTCTTGGTCAAGAAATAAATCTGACTTGTGAAGTACAACAATTATTAGGAAAGAAACGAGATCGAAATGAAGGGAAGAGTGCTACAGAAGGTCTAATGAGAGGAATGGGAGTGATTGACACAGGAGCTCCTCTAAGTGTTCCAGTCGGCGGAGCGACGCTGGGACGAATTTTCAACGTGCTTGGGGAACCCATTGATAATTTAGGTATGTTTTGTTTCATAATTAGTGACATTGTATCATGTATGCCAATTAATTCATATACATCTTAAATCTAATTTACTACCAACTATAATAATTGATACTTTTACACATTTGTTTCATATGTATAGCAAACATAATACAATGAAGAAAAAATAATATATTCTCTTTTATAAAAGAGAATAAATTGAATCGAAATAATTGCTCAGAAAAAAGAAAAAAGAAAAAAACAAATCAATAATTGATATTTTCGATATTTTGTTCGACATTTTAGCGACAATATCCATAATATCTAAGACATTTTAGTCCAAAAAGACATTTAAATGACATTTAAGTGACAATGATATTTAAACAACATTTTAACTACATCCTTGACAATTTGACCAAATGATATAAATATCAAATTTTGATATCAAAATGTATAAAAAAAACATTGTTTCGATAATGTCTACAATGTTATCTAAATTTTCATCCTTGCTTGCACTAATTTATGACGTTTCATTGTTGAAAACATTTGTAGAAGAGAGAATGCAGGGAGATCATTTTTTTGTTGAAGTACATAACATAATTTGATAGAGTTTTATTTTTAACCCTTATTTATGAAATGTACATATATTTTTTATACATATAATTTAAAAATATGTTTATGCGGATATATATTTTCATTTTTTTAAGTGAAATCCAGAGTTTGCTCTCTTTATTTATTAAAAAAGAAACATTTTTTAAAAAATATTACAATTTTAGAAATTTTAGAATTTGTTTGATTTCTTGAAACTTTTAACCTTACTTATCGTAACTACCAGGTGACCATCTGTGATTTAGCTAGTCATCTAAAACCATGAACAGAATCATGCTAACAATCTTTTTAAGAGTTAAAAGGTTAAAGTTTCCAACTAGTATCAACGCATAACAAAAAATTGTTTCTATTCTGGAACCAGTGATCCAAAAAAAATCTTACTATTAATGCTCTCTTTGAACAAGAGATACCGTATAATAACACCTTTTTAAAGATCATTTTCCGTCACAAGAGAACTTGAGAAGCACAAATTCTAAAAATTCCTAGCAAAACGGTGGTCTAAAAAATGCAAGCATGATGTATTTCAAGGTTTTTCGTCTTTTTTTTTAAGAGGGCAGATTCCTTGCTTCATAATGACTTCCATATTTTTACAAGGCATCTCCAAACTTCTTATTCCATAAATAATTATTATAATGGGAGAACAAAAAGAAAACAGCAGTGAAAGCACAAGAGCTATTATAGGAAAACAATACCCCAGAAAAAGGAAAATGCTGGGAGATATATGTTTCCCTTAAAGACTATATGCTGCTTCTGTAGAAGGCTGTTGGAACCTGAATGAAACACTGTCATTGCAAACTGAAGGCGATCGACAGTGCAAAGTATCTCCATCAATACCATCTTTTTATACCAAAACTCTGTTGGTTTCATCCCTACCAGGAAAGTAACAAAGTCACTTCTACCTACGGGTCAACATCTTCGGGGAGCTTGATGTTTCCTGAATGAATATACTGCATCTCTTCCTTCCATGTCTGCAAAACCTCAAGATGATTATCAGGAAAGATAAAATGTTGAAGCAATCAGGATTCAGATACCAAAAACACTCACCTCGTGACGAAAGGCAATCCTTAAATTTGGAACATTTGTCCTATGAATATCATTTCCTTTAGGGCCTCTCAGGAAATAGTTACTGCCAAGCCAATGTGCCTGCAAGACCCACAGTGAAGGGGTGAATTTCATGATTAGCCAGCAATAACAATGCTATTAAGCATCTTAAATTGTTAGATTGTAAGAAACAATTAAATATCCTCTGTGCCAGAGTTGTGGATTTGTGACTAATCAGGGCTTGTCTTCATCTTTCCCTTTTATTTTCCTCATAATTCAGTTCACTAACAAGGGAAAAGAGATTTAACCTAGGAAAAACTAGAGATGAAAAGTGAGTTATCCATCCCATCACATGTCTCATTTAATGTCCTTAATGGACTCATGGTCTAAGGTTGTACCAACGGTCTCATCCCATATATATCATGGTCATAATGTGCCTCACTTTAAACATAATGTCTAATCACTTTTCTTTCTATTAAACTTTCATATTATATATAATTATGTTTCATTTTTACCATTATTTTTTGTATTTTTACGTCTCATTTAGGACAAATGAGATATCCTAACTTATACCATCCAACCTAAAATTAATGAATTATAACATGGATTAATGGGACATCCCATCCCAATTTACACCTCTAATAAAAACCATCAAAAAAGAATGGAGGCTTTATTATTAAGATGTCCCCCTAGAGAAGTTAACCACTTAAACCCTAAGGTATTCTTAGTATGCCATAGGTAGAACTGTAACAAATGTTTGATCATAATTCATCTTTGTCCTTTTAGAGTCTTTATGAGTGATGACATTGTCTGACTTTGTTAATGTCATGTCAGATTCCACCACAAAACACAGGATTATAGCATTCAAAAGGCACTTCCTAAATATCTAAGTTCCCTTTTGATGTTGGATGGCACAAAGAATCTCAGCATTAATCTAGATGAGTTATGACATTGTCTGACTTTGTTAATGTCATGTCAGATTCCACCACAAAACACAGGATTATAGCATTCAAAAGGCACTTCCTAATTATCTAAGTTCCCTTTTGATGTTGGATGGCACAAAGAATCTCAGCATTAATCTAGAAAAACCTAATCCATGAAGTCCAATTTTAAGTTTAGCTTCGGCTTGTTAAGTGATTTATTTGTCAAGTTCCTTACCTTGGCCTCATGTGAAAATCCAGATTGGTAGACAGAATTTCTTGCTATTTCACATAGGTCACAAGAGCTGAGCTTCCACACCTGTATCACACTCTTTTCATAAGACGGATGATAAGACAAACGATCAAATATAATTATCAATTAGAGGAATAGTCAACCTTTGCTGCAACACTATATTCTTCCACAAGTGCTTCCTTAGTTAAATGGATTTGCAAAGGATCATCAGATGAGAGTGAGACATTTAGACCACGCTGGAAGAACATGGGAAAGGGGTTCCGATGATAATCCAGGAAAAGGGAATTGTTACTCAATGGTGACATACATAATCCAATCTGGAGGGAGAAGAGGGGGGAAGGTAGTTAAGCAAGTTAGCTTTACGTTAAAATAGGCACAGTTCACTAAGAAAAGTAAGAAAATAAAAGTCGTATTCAGACAAAGCATAAAACAGTGTTCAATGCCGTGGAGAAATTTCATAGCTAAGCAAGAAGTCAAAAGGCTAACCTGTGCAAGGTAGTACAGATACTGCAAAACAGGAGATTTCCGAAGGTTAATCCCATGGGAAATATTATGACATAGAAGGATTCCAGCAGCCAAATGGTCAATATCACCTGCCTGCATATATTATGGATCGCATGAGAATCAAAATCACCAACCAGAGAAAATTCAAAGGAAAACTTAGGTAGTTGAAACCACCTCTCCGCAATGAGGGCGGAGCTTTATTGTTGGCCATCCTTTTGATTCTCGAAGCTGAAAGAAAAAGTAAAAGAGTCGATAAACTTCAATCTTCATTCAATTAGATTGGCCATACTTTGTTTTTTCATATGAAGTAGCACTTTAAATTTAAGATCACAATCATGAACTCATCCTAAACACATAAAATAAGAATTTAAACTCTATTAACATAGTATAACAGACCTTGTTAAGAGTGTACAAATTAGCATAGCAATAATAGGTATAATAAGAGAATGCGGGATTAAATTCATTAGTCCATTCAGCTGGCGTAGGCATGTGTTTAGTTGGGCGCCTCTCTGGTTTACTTTCATCATCTACAAGATCAAAACCCACCACCTGCATTTTTTAGACACAGATCCTGTTATGGAAGTTAAAAAAAACATATTATAGGTATCTTATAGATGAATATTTTAGAGGGCATATCAGTATCACCAGTATTCGTATGGAACACCTGTGCTCTTTTCAGCAGTGATTTTGATAACCAGAAACAAACCAAAGGACTGGTGCAACAGAAGTACAGAACTTAACATGTTGATGAGGCTGGCCATTGTTACATGAACCACTTGTAGGTACTTTGTACAATTATGTATCTAGGTTATGATTCATTTATGTTAAAACTTATACAAGGGAACTGAGCTGCAGTAAGAAAGAGGCAGCACATAAAGGCAGAAAGAATATGTGTATTTGGTTTGAGCTATTTCTACACATAATGGGGGCCAAAAAGAACTACCAGCCCTTTAGTTTTCTCACAAAAAAAGGAATGTAAATTCAAGCGGAGCAGGCTAACCCAAGCCCAAATTTTGGGATCGGGCTGGCTTGATCAGAGCTTTGTAAGCCCAAATACATTTTCGGTTCAGGTCCAGTCATTTTTCAAATCAAATGGAAGCTCAAAGCCTGTCGCTAAATTTATAAGAGTAGGATGGGCATTACTTTTTAGGGTTTCAAGCTGTCTACATACTGCATCTTTCAAAAAGATACAATTAAGTACACAAACTTTTGACATAAACAAAATAAGTACAACAATTATATTAAAACTCTATATACAAGTACAAAATATCATAAAAATTGTATTTTTTTTTTCCTGTGTTGATCACATGACATGTTTTGATGGGGTTATTTTAGGAATTGACATGTTTTGATGGGGTTATTTTTGGAATACCACATAACCCATCTATTTCCCTCCAAAAAACTTCTACACTCTATTTCCCTCCAAAAAACTTCTACACTATTTTTACCCATCATTTACTCTACATTTGCTCTCATCTTCTCCAAAAATCCTCTCTCATCTCCTATGTCTGTTTTTGCTTATCTCTCATTATCCATCTTCTTCATCTCCATTTTCTTTGAACTTCAAAATATGATTCTTGAAAAAGAACATTAGGTGTTTTTTGTTTTTGTGGAAGGTAGGTTGTTAAGAGGAAAGTTGTGAACAGGAATTTCTGAAATTTGTTTTATTTTCTAAAAAAAGTTAAAATGGACTGAGGGTATTTAGAAAAAATGAAAAGGTTTAACAGGAACCTTGAAAAGGTTTAGTTTTTGAAAGTTATTATTTTATGCAAATTTTGCAAGCTGGTCTTTTGAAAAAAAATCCATTTTGTAGAGAAAAAACATTGGAATGGGTTGCAAGTATTTCAGGTGGGTTGACCCTGCAGTTTCAAGAAGCAATTCAGAAGTAATAAGTGGATTCCTGAATCGAATACATAAATTGGAAGAAAACAATCGCCTTTTGGAAGAAAATAATCAGCTTTGGAAAGAAAAAATGATTGCAAAGAAATTTGTTAAATATTAACTGATTTCATGTATTATTTTCTATATTTACAAGAACTAGTGTGCTCTGAGTTTTTTTATCTGAATTTTCTGATTTTCATTTGTTTATAATTACTTTATTCTTTTATTCACTAAAAAAAACTGGTTAATTATTTTATATTCCAAAAATGCCCTTACACATTTTAAAGCATAGAGATTTTATGATATTTTATACTTGTATGGGACTTTAATTAAATTAGTATACCATATTTACTAGAGTAAATAATTCGTATACTAAAGTGAATCTTATGAAAAGTTACATTACTCGTAAAGCTATTTTCCCTTTTTACTACTTAATCGAACTTTAAATTGATTTTAGTTAGTATTCCAGTTTAATGATGCAAGAAATCATAAAAGTAATGCCACAACACAAAATTGTCAAACGTATATATTTTATAAAATTTAAACAAAAGTCCGACTTCAGGCTGGACTCATAATAGATATATTTGGCCCTATGCTCAACTCTTAAATTATTTGTGTAGCCAAGTCGAACTTATTAGGGCCAATCGAGCGTCGAGCTCCACATCATCAAGGCTTTGAGCAGCTAGGTTAAATTTACATACCTACATAAAAAGGAACTAGCTCTATGCATGACTATTGAACAAAAATGTGGGTAAGTTAAATATCTATTATTTTAAGAGGCAGTAGGTTGTGATTCGTGATTCGGAGACTTATCCACTACCTTTGCACGGGGCTAGATTATTAGTTCAAGCTAGACTTGTACGGTTTATGGCTCTTTAGGGATTTATAGGACGCTATTTATGCATTTTGTTACTTAATGATGTTAGTTATACATGTGATCTTACAATGTGTTGGGAACCTAATTTAGAGCCAGTTTTAATCTTTCTTATGTTCATACTATTAAATTGTTATTGATCTTAGAGTAATGTATATAGTTTGTATGATATGCTAGGTTGAAACCACAACGTATTGAATTTAAATTTTGAATGTATTAAGTACGAGTTCTAGATATTGTAAGACATGTTAATGTACTATTCTTTGTTTACCGTAGATTGGTTTCGAGCAGAAAAATAGACTGCTGAAATGTAGGCAGATTTCAATCCTGTATCAAGACTTCCCTAATATACGTTAGGGGCAGAAACTGACAAACAAGACAATCGGGTTGGGGATTTGAACTTCCCAATCTTTCCTCTTTGGCAAGGAGATCAATCTTTAACCATCCGAACAAGAAGAGATCCTTGGACACAAGAAGGATGGTATAATGATTTGGAAAACTTTACCACCAGTTTATACATGTTTTAAACTTTACCACCGGGATGGTATAATGATTTGGAAAACTTTATCACCAGTTTATACATGTTTGAAACTTTAAGCAAGCAATGCTTACATAACCAGTAAAATTTTCCTTTGTCCACTAAGAAAAAGAGTGTCCCTGAACTCCCTACAATGGCTTAGTTCTTCTCCAAAAAGTTCATTTTACTATTACGACTTTAATTTATCAGCTCAAGAAGGATGGGATAATGATTTGGAAAACTTTACCACCAGTTTATACATGTTTGAAAGTTTAAGCAAGCAATGCTTCCATAACAAGTAAAAAAATTCTTTGTCAGGTAAGAAAACTAAGAAAAAGAGTGCCCCTGAACTCTCCTACAATGGCTTAGTTCTTCTCCAACCATCAGAAGTTCATTTTAATAACAGGACTTTAATTTATCAGCTCAAGGGCTAGAATACATGTTCGAAGCTGGGATCCTCAAAGATAAGAAAGATCATAATAGACACATCCATGCAAGGGCCAGAATATTTCAAGCTAGGATCCCCAATGGTCATAACATAAAATATATGCAAGCATATCTCTAGCAGATACATACACAATAGGAAACACATATGGAACTCCAGAATGCATAAAGAAAGCAATGCATAATTATTAGAATTTCACTAATCAAGAAAGTTACCTGCATCAGGAACATATGCAACTGAGGATGAGAATTTGGATTCACTGTGACTTCAAAAAGTGGAATAAATATATTGTCTAAAATATTCTGGAAAGAGGTGACAGTTCCCATTTTCTTATAGATATTGTATAGCCGTGGTAACTGCATTTCCAAATTAATATGTAAAAGCGTAAGTAGCAAACATATAAAAGCATAAAACTAAAATAAAAATAATATTTTTTAAGGAAAACTCATGCTTAAGCCTACCCCATATCCCTGAAGTAAAGTCTTCTGCACATCAATGTAGCAGGAAGAGGGAGGTCAAATTGCTTATAAATAGCTAGCTACCTAGTGGGTCCCAGGACAATGATACTCAACATTATAGGCATTTATCTAATATAAAAATGGCAAAATGACTAAATAACTATAAGTGCAGGACAGTGAACCAATCACTATGTCATTAGTCCAAAAAATGAAAGGCTCAGCATACAGTACCTGAATCAACCATACAGCATTCTCACTATAAAGTGCATTGTTGACAAACCAACTGGCTAATTGATCCCATTCACTTTGTTTTCTTCCATAGACAGATATTCTGTACTCTGCCATCTGAGAAAGTGAGAAACATGGATAATGAGTAAACGATGCTTATTTGTTTATATATTTATTCAATTATTGACAAGTTACTGAATGATGATATGCCTGCAATTATGCAGAAGAATTTTTAAAAGCTCAACATAAACAGGCATTATGGCTTAGCAAAATTAAAGGAACTATGAAGTAAGCTGATCTATTAGATAGAAAAAACGTCGACAAATTTAGCATATGTTGAAATGAAAGGAAAAAAAATAGGATCTACATGGGACGGGAAGGGCAGAGAGATCCTCCATAGCAGGCTCTGGATTTTCACAATTTGAATAAATAAAATAACAAGCATTACTATTAAACCAACCTGGTACTTGCTGGTTTCAAGATCTGATAAGACTTGCTTTGTCACTTCTGCCAAAAATCGTCCTGCATTATTCAAGTGAATAAGCAAACCTCAAAAGTATACTACATATGTTCTGACTTTAACACTTCTTAATCAGTGCAGTTACTGTGTCAAAATTAGTAAACATATATCAAAATTTTAAAAATTACAGTCCCAGCTGGTATAAGAAATTGTGCAGCCAATTAACAAATATAAAGTGCATTTCACCACCCCTACCGTACAAAGCTGTGATTGTAAAAAGCTGCTAAATATGAAGTGCCCCTGAACATGGGACCTTCTGACTTCTATGCAGCTACCTTTTTCCAATCTTTTTCTAATATCATGTGTATTATTGGTTTCTTTTAGGGAATCTTGCTTGCACGTTAATTCATAATCCTATTATTCAAAGTAAAGGAGGAAAAAAAATTCTCCTCCTAATTCAGTTTATTAATGCATGAATTCAAAAGCAGATAGTACCCAAATATGAATTTATTACAATGGTAAAAGAAGATGACAGACAATGAAGAATTCTGTGACTGAAACGAGTAAAAACATCTTTGTCAGAATCATAAAAGTACTTCAAAAAATTTGATTCATTTCTTCTCAAGTTTGCATATACTTATGGCTCCCCATTAGTAAATTTTGACTCCTACTTTCACAGTCGGACCATTTCCATAGTGGTCCATTCACAGTTTCCGATCATGTTTCCAGAGTATGTAATGTTCTTACATAGCATAACACAACCCAAAAATTACAAATAAAATTTACACGAGGTCTCACAAAAACACACCCAAATGAAATTCCTAATTAAATTCACAGAAAATAAACATGAAAACAATATAAACTGGAATGAGAAACACAAGTAGCTCTCCAATCTCTTGCTTTCACACACACAATGTATGACTAATCCTCTATCAATTTGTGGTCTGCCAAGAGATAGGAAGATTAATCTTATAAAATTAAAAAGAAAAGAAAAAAGCAGCAACTTGTGCAAAAAGATAACTCCAATATGAACTGAAAAATTCTCAGGTATGGATATAACAAAAAAGATAGTTTCCATGCTTTTCATTTACGCAGGGATTAGAATAACCGAATTAGCAATTTTCACTCGGTACCAAACCTTGGATAAGATTGTCCTGCTTTAAGAATATCTCTCTGAGTCTACTCTGCCCACATGGATTATACTTCAGATTGAATTTATCGAATCGATGAAAGGTGGTCTTATCAGCATGAACATCCAACAAATCTACATTCAGATCATACCTGAAATACATGCATAGTCAATTTCTTTCAGAGTGACACACACACACACACAAAGAGCTTCTATTTGGAAATATCAATTGAGAGGACAGTATCAATGCATACCCAGTTAAGTCCAGACTCTCAAAAACTTCCTTAAGGGTAAGATACTTCCCATCTCTGAATATAACAACCTGAGAAATGTATGCAATAAATTTAGAGGCATCAACAAATTATTTTGGCTTATTTAACAGCTGGTGGAAAATGAAATGGCAAAAGAAAAGAAAAAAAAAGGCAAACAACAAAGCACTTCAATGTAGACCATCAAAAGTAGAATATGAAAAACAGAGTCCCTACCTCATCAGGTTCTTTTCTAAGCTTCGACTTGATAAAACGCAAAAGATGTTTCTGATTCATGCAAGCAGAATGATGCACGTGTGTATCAACTTTTCTAACATTATAAAAGTCACGGTGTGGTGCACTCTTCTGATCCAGAAACTCCTTATCAGCATTCACTAACAAATGAAGGCGGAATTTCTGTGTACATTTGAAATAAGTCATAATCATGAACCAAAATAGATCACACAGGAAATCTAAATTGAGGACAAAGATAAAGAAAAATACCTCTTCAAGAAATCTTAGCCTATGATAGCAAGCAGTGCGAACATTACCAATGGACATAACTTTTAAAATATGATGCATATCCGTGAAAAATTGTGTTGAACTAGCAACAGGGAAAAGCTCTTCTGTGTCTGCCAAAATAAGTAAATTCAGTAGGAGAACTTATCGGGTTAAAATGACTAAAATTCAACAAACAAAAAACAATAATCACAGGGAGAAAATTCATATTTGTATCAATTTCTATCACTTTTATAGTATTCTAAATTAAATTTCAGTTCTTACAGTTTTCGTCTGCATAAACATGAACCACTCCATCTTCCATCCTAAAGAAGTGCTGTATAGAAGATATAAAGTACAGCATCAGACAATCCTCACATATACATCTCATGCTGCAAAGAAGACAAAACAGGGTAACAGTTTAATGTGTGAATAAGGTTCAACTCACAGCTGACGCTTCAACAGGTTCAAAATGATATGGATCCCTCTTAGGCTCTGGCCCACTAGAGTCTGCCACAGTTTCCTTCTTCCATGGATAAACCTTTTCCCTGTAGACATATTTTTCACGCAAACCCAAACATTCTCGAACCATTTTCCATACTTCTTCTTCTTCTTTGCATGTTGACTCTGAACCCAAATGTTTTACAAAGAGAACAGAAATGAGAATTAATCAGAGACCAGCACAAATTATCTGAATTTTTCCTTCTCTTTTTTAGAGCTACATGTATAATCCAAGAGATGATGTGGGAGTTGAAAATACCATGAGATGATGTATACAAAGGCAAAAACATGTTGGTAGAACTGGAGTCCTTTACCAAGTCAGCTGTTGCCGAATCTACCTTTCTCTGAATTTGCATATTTACACCAGATTTTGTTTCACTCACAGTCACTTTGGCTAGTTGTTCCTCCATGAAGTTTGCATCAGTAGTTCTGAGTAGAGCTGCAGAAGAATTTTGGAGATTTGAATTTATCTCCTGCAAATTCATCAATCAGTAAAATCAATTGATCCTAGATGCCTTTTCTTCAAGAATTCAGTGGCAAAAAACTCATATTACAACATTCGATTATGAATCCGTGAATATATTGTAACGACAGATAGATTTTTCTTCATAAAGAAAATCCATGCTATCAACTAATTTATATCATGCAGAAAGAAGGGGGCAACAAAACATTGTTCCAAATAATTTCTTTGCGCATCTGTTCCTCTTTCAAAATCATTGATTTTGAAATTTAACAGCAGCATCCACGTTAGTATCCTATTTATGCTAAATTGATTGATAACGTGTAAAAATATCTCAACAGCATCACAAGCACAAATAAGAAAATATAATAAGCATACATGTACGCATGTTGTATTCACTATAGAATCACCGTTGACATAGTTTGCAAGTTCATCATCTCCATTTGCGTTCTCGAGCCCTTCATCATCAGAATCTCCTGCATCTTCAAAGGTACTACGAGCTGGTGATCTGGAGCCTAACCTACCAATAGATCCCACCCTCGTCATTGTACTAGAGCGGGTAACAGAATGTTTTTTACCTGCCGGAAAATAAAAGAAATTACGATATAATAGGAAAAAAATTTGAATGTCATACATGTATTTGGGAGCATAGTGTGTAAAGTGGGCATCTATTTACTTATCATAACTCGATTCAAAAAAGAGATGAACAAAAATAAGAACAGAAAGCATTAAAACTGAAGCATAAAATAGTATACACACCATGTGTTTGATCAGTTGGACGAGGCGGAAGTCCTGAAGAAATGCAATTGATGTTATCCAGTGAAGAGGAGAATCCTTGAGCTCTAACATTGAAGCGGTGATCAAACTTAGAATCCTCATCAAACCAACGGCTGTTCTCCAAAGCCACATTAGGCAACGACGAGGATGCTCTAAAAGAACGAAGGGATTTCTCATCGAAAAACCTAGAAAGCGTTTTAGGAGCAGTGGGCAACTCACCATTGGAAGCATAATCACCGTCATCATCTCTCTCAATGTAATAATCAGTTGGCTCTTCTTCTCCATCTTCATTCTCCTCGTCTTGCTTTCGCTTGTTGACGGAGACGTCGTGGCGGAGCTCAATGATGCGTTGAAGAACTTGATCGACACTTCGTTTGTGGATGAAGAAGGCAGAAATGGCCATTAAAGAGGCTCCGACGAGAGCCGCCATGGCTAGCTGTAAAGCCGAGGAAGAAGAAGACGAAGGCGGTTCCATTGGAGCTGAAACCAAGAGAGACACTTTTTAGTTGGTACCGAGGCTTTCAATATTTTGTATTTTCGTTCTGAACCTATTGAACAACAATGGATATGATCATCTTATGATGGACTGGGGTTTTAGGTTTCTTATGATAAAGTTAACATGCCAATGCTTTGTGAAAGTAGAAAGCAAAATGAAATAGATATTTTATTTTAGAGTGCTTCTAAATTTGCCCACATTGTTTTAAGTAAACCCACCTTCTAAGTTTATCCAAAATTTTATTCAATTAATTTAAATTTACTAAGTCAGCCCATATAATTCTCATCATACCCTTTTATTAATTCCATATTATTCATCCTCCTCTCTCCATCTAAGTTTCTTTCCAATTATATTTTTAATACTTCATTTATAATGTAGCTATCAATTGGAATCGATACATTCATTGAAATATTTCGTGCATTCTTATAATTACTTTTTTATTTATTTTATTTATATTTGACAATCTTTAAAATCCAAAAATAATTTTATATTTCATCAACAAAACAAAGATCAGTAAAAAAAGAAAATCTGTAATTTTTTTCTTAGTTTATGTTCTTAATTTTTTAAGAACATTGTTGGCTAGCAACTATCGGTTGAAAGATTATGTAAATGTTTGATAAGTTATATTTATAAAAAGTAAAAATAAATAAAATAATTTATACAAATTTAATAATGAAGTTCGATCAATTTTATTTATGTTTCTGAATCTATTGTAGATCTTTTATTAAAATAAATAAATTATACAAAGTATTTATAACATTTACAACTCATAACAGAATTACACACACAAAAATTATTTTAATTTTTTTCTTATTAAAATTGTTTCTCTAAATTTTTTTCTCGATTAGAAATTATTAGCTGGTGCAACGTAAACATTTATTAACAAAATATGTAAAAACTAGAGAAACAAGTTAAGAATTCAAAAGTGATGGATGAAAAGTTGATACACAAAAGTGGTAATAAATTATCGATGTCATCCTCTCTTTTTCCCAACAAAATTTGTTCATAAACAAACTTAAAAAGTGTTTCCCATAAGGCAAGTTCATAAAGTCACCGCGAGTAAAATTATATGATTTGTTTGATTAACAATATCAACACTGTTACAACACTAATTGTATTCTTTTAAGTTTGTAACCGACCTAAAATAGGTTTTTTTAACCTATTTTTAAAACCATCCTATTGGATGATGGCAAAAAAAAATTTATGGGTTTAAAAATTATTGTAAAAATTTTACTGATTTGAAAATTGGTTTAAAAAAATAATAAAAATTATTATTGGTTTGAAAATTGCTCCAAAACATGCACCAATTTTATGTAAATATTTTGTTAATTGTGGATGGTTTTCAACTCTTTTCCTTTCCTTTCTCTTTCTATTTCTCCATATACTAAATTATCCACCTATATTGCAATGAGTAAAACAAGGTGTTTGACTGTTTTCTGTTCATAAAAGGTAAAGATTATACACCTATATTTGATGAACAATTAGTAGATGAATAAAATACAAAATGAACAATTTATTCCCCTAAAATCTGCTTTAAAAACAAATTAAATGTATCTTTTTTTAAAAAAAAAATAGGGGAAAAAAATCTCAGACAAACAATATGCAAACTTAAATAATATTAAAAAAATCTATTAAAGAATGAAAATTAATAAATTCATGAACACATGAACCCTTTTTTCTTATAAAAAAATTTAAAGACCAAATTTAATTATTTTTTATTTTTGAAATTCTTTCTTCTCCCAAAGAGAGTATGGGCACTCTTTTATAAAGTATCTTAACCCAAAATAAAAATAATAAGTTTAAGTATGCCAGATATTTCATGTTCAGCTATTGAGTTTCATTTATGACCTCATATATTGAATTTATTTTTATTTATTTAAACTCGTATATTTCATCTTTTTTTTTTTAACAAACTTTCTTATTTATTTAATGTTTCTCTAATTTTATTTTTCTCGCTCTTGGATGAGGTGACAATAAATATCTTTCTATAAACCCCGATGATACTAGAAATTATTTGTTCATAAAATAAAAAATATGATATTTTTATTAAAACAAAAAGTAATTAATATTATGATATAAAAAAATGTTTCATATTTTTGTTTTGTTTATGGTGCTTTGGTGACTCTGGCACCGGCTGATGAGCAGCTGCTGCTTTTTTATTTTTTTTTATTTGATTGATTAGGCTTTAACTTTATTTATTTATTTATTTTTCTTTTTAATAGAAAATATTTTTATAATTTAAATTGTTATTGTTATAATTATACTTTAATAATAAATTTTATCTAACAATTAAAGTAATAAAATAAAATTAATAAAAATGATAAAATAAATCATCTTTATATTTTGTTACGATAATAAGAAAATTAGTTGTGATATATCATTAGTTGTATAATTAATTTCAATATATATACCATAATATTTATTTAAAAAAATCAAATCAAAACTTATTAAACAAGTTATTTCATTATTATTTTTAACTGCTTATGACACAAAAGTTATTTCATACTTTTTATATTTTCTCACTTTTTTACTTTATCTATTTAATAATTTAAAATATCATATATCACTTTAATTATTATAAATATAAACAAATTATTTAAATTATATTAGAAGATGAATTTTAAGATTAAAAAATATTTTTAAGAACAATTATAATACCATAATTTTTTTAAGTTTTGAGTATAATTTTTAAAAACAATGTCCAAACAATTTATTATTTCTTAAAAAATTTAAAAATATATTATTTAATTATGATTTAAAAATAATTTTTTAGAATTATTTTCAATTAAGTTAAACAGTTAAAAAGTCCTAATAACCTTTTGAACTAATATTTTGTGCTAAATAGATAATTAAAAAAATGAATATAGAAACATAAGAACTAAGATATGAAGGCAAAAGAAAAAAAAATTAAAAAAATGGATTAACACTAAGTAAAAGGAGTCTAAAAAAGTTTTTAAAATTTAAATAAAATTGATAAAATATAAACAAAATGAAGAAGAGACAAAATTTTAAAAATAACCTATGTTTTGCTTCCCCATTGATATTTTAGTATTTGATTGGATGAGTACTCAAGCATGACAGTTATTTGCCAATTGCTATTATAATTTTTTATTTACTTTGATTTAAATTAATAAATGGGATTTATTATCAAATGATTGCATAAATTAAAACAAAAAAAATTTAAGCAAAAGAATGTTGAGATGGGCTATGACAAAACAATTAATACATCTTAAGCTGATTCTACTTACATCCATCATACTCTACTAAATATATATACATAATTATAAAAAAAAATTAAAATAATAGTTAAATAAGATAAAGAAAAAAAATCCAACTCCATCCCGTATCCTTCTCCACATGTTTTCCTCGCCCACAAAACCCCACGTCGGCATCGCCATCGCTGTTACTGTCGCTTGAAGTTGGAGTCCTTCCATTGCTCACATCCTGCGCTGTACAAGAAAGTTTGTTTCTAGCTTCCCCAAATGTTACAAAACAAAAAGGAATCCAAAGAGATACGATGCATTCTTTGTACATGTCCCAAATTATTTAGGAAAGTAAATGGTGATATGTTCATAAAGGATGAACATTCTCTAAATATCACGACACGTTTTGGATTTCTTTTTATAAGAAAAGTCATGACCAATCATAAACGTGAATCCATTGAATCTATAATTATGGGCCAGAGCGAATAATCTCGTGTCACGTAGAGTAGGTCTCGCATCGTTATAAACAGACTAATTAACCGTTTGTATCAATTTGTATCAATTGGTATCAAAATCATGACCATTTTAGACCATCGTTATAAACAGATTAAGTAGTGATGTAATTATAAGGAATAAATATTTTCTATTGGACTTTATTTGTAACTTTCTACGTTGATTATTCTTACAAACAAGTGAGAAAAAGGAACATAAACAATTATAATACAAAAAAACCAATAAATAGAGTTTAAAAAATTAACAAACTTGAAATTTTGGGAGAGAATAAGCTAATAGGTGAAGAAGAAAAGAAGTTTCTAGCACAAGGGATGGTCGATGGGACAACAGTATAAGCAATTGAATGTGGCATTAGCTTAAAGTGTCAGCCATTGCAATGAGAACATGAACTCAGCATAGGTAGAAAATCTCAACGTGGATATGGGTGAGGAAGCAACTAGTGTGTGTGAATAAACAACATGTGTGGGATGTATTAGGTTGTTTTATCTTCCCTTATTTTAACTATTTTTTTTATAATTGGGGGTAATTATTTAGTATGGTATGGTAGATGTTAGTAGAAACGGCCTACACATTAATTAACTAATATAGTGGGTTGTGTATATACAGATGCATAAACATGCTTAGGTATATTTGGTTAATTTGGTTATTGAGTGATTTTATAAGTCAAATTTATCTTTATGATTTTAAAAACTTAAAATTTTAACCAACATATAATCCCAAAAGATCAACTTTCAAACCAATATTGATGGGGGCGAGAAAGAAAAACATCTTTTTTATCCATTTAGAAACACAATATGCAAAAACAAAATCTACGCGAAAAACTAGGTAGGGAGAACCTAGTCTACGAAGTAAACCCTATAGAAAAGTCAACAATCAAAGTCAATCCTCGGCCAAGTCAACTCTGGTCACGGTCAATGACGATCAACGATCAACGTCGATCAATGATGGTCAACGATAATGTTAGTTGCACATGGTGGATGATTTTAATATAAGTGAATGATGACGTCAACCCTAGATGACATGGCAGTATGATATCACTGATGATGTCACAGAACCTGAGTGTGGCGTGTGAGACGCGTGAATCTGAGGCGCGACTTCTATTGGCGGCGCGTGTAGGCTGCAATGCTTGCGAGATTTCCATGATTCTATAGATCTAGGTGAGCTGATCATAGTGGTACCTACAAAAAGGTTATCAGAGCAAGATGCACGGTGGAGACGATGATTGTAATCGTCTATGTGGTGCGGGACTCCTTAACAATGGCAGCTACAAGCACGAAACTGGCCGAAATAAGTTAGAGGTTCAATAGTGAGTGACTATAATAATTATTGTGATGACGTAAGCGATAACGGTATAGTAACACGAGAAGAGACAAAACTGCTAAAAAAAATGTTAGAGTAATGGTTTTAATATTATGTTAAAAATACTGAATAATTATATTGTATTATATAGTTTAAGAAATATTGTGTTTAATAAACACTAAAAATTTAACATTTGTTGGTATTTTCGTGGTTTATTGTGTTTAGATTAATTAATTTTATCAACAATGTTTATTTTGACTCTTCTTTTGGAACACACGAAGCATGTGTCTGTAGTGAGAAATTATTCAGTTCTTGGAATACTTTAAAAATGGTATTTAAAATTAGTGCAGTTTTATTTTTTAAAAAAATATATCTATAATTAATAGATAAAAAAACATATTACAGAAATAACGAATAATAATAAGGCTATAAAGCAAATAGGTATTGGAACATTTCGTATTTAGCCTTTATGTTAAGCAGCTATCTCATTTACGGCAATATCAAAAAACTCATTTAGTTATTTGAACATTATCAAAGCTATTTGGCTTTTCCAATAAATTGAGATTGTTTATTTGACTTATTAAAGCATTTGCTAAATTCTCTTTTAGATCGGAGGCAACGACAAGTTTCTTTTGATAGAGGAAAACTCAACATGCATATGTAATCAATGGTGTAATTTGTTGTAAAATAACGCAAATTTCCCATAAGTCAGATTTATGAGAAAGCAAGAATAGAAAAATAACACACAAATTTGATAACGGAGTTTGGCCAATCTTGCTTACGTCTCCGGACCTGCTGCAGATCTTTTTACTGAAAGGGGAGAAATTACACAAGGTGTTTACAACACTCACAACTCACAACCTAATAACACTCAAGAAAATTACTCTCAATTTTCTCTCACAAAAGCTTTTCTCTCTAAACTTTTCTCTCAATTGGAATGAACACTTTGGATGATTAATTCATTACAATTACACATCTATTTATAGGAAAATTCACTCATTGAATTACTCCTTAAATTAATGGTTCCTTAAATTGCTCCTTGAATTAAGCTCCTTGTTTTGCTCCATGAAATGCTCCATGTTTTGCTCCTTGTTTTGCTCCATGTTTTACTCCATGTTTTGCTCCATGTTTTGCTCCTTAAATTAAGGAGCTTTATAACAATCTCCCACTTGAAGACTGATTTCAATCTGTCTTCACACCTTGATCAATGCACCAGCTTTTCTAGTCTTTGTTATTTAGGCAACTAACCGAGGGCTGAAAGCACAACTTCGCTTGTCAATAGTCACCACATTTGTTAACATATCCGGATTTTTGCTTCCTTTTTAATCTTCTCCAAGATTAACACATCATCTTCCAATGTAGATTCTGACAAGTGATAACAAAGTCCAATATGCTTTGTCTCTAGAATGAAATGTTGAATTCTTCAAGTGTATTGCACTCTCGACTATCACTACGTTAACATTCTTCTTTGTTTGAATCCCAAATTTCACTAACAAACCTCAAGCCATATCATCTCTTTACTAGCTTCAAGCATTACTACATACTCACCAGAAGTGATAGAGTGACAATTTTCTCGTATTCGTGACATCCAACTAATGTACCGTAGTTCCAACAAGAAATATATAACCTATTTCTTCTTCACCGATCAACTTCACCTCCAAAGTCTCATGTTCCTACGCACCTCGTACTTTTAACTCCTCATTTACTAAAGTACAAGCACTTTTATTATGGTGCGCCTCGCAGATACCTCAACCGCTAACAATTCCCACCGTACGTCACAATGTCCCTGGTCTCGCATGCACTCATTGCATACATCAAACTTCCAATGGCTAAGGCATAAAGACCTTAGCCATGAATTCTCTCTCTTCCTCTCGTTCGAGGGGACTCATCCTCGGATAGGCGAAAATGACCGCGGCTGGTGTGCTAATTGGCTCGCATCACCCACGTTGAATCTTGCAAAACACGATTGATGTACTCTACCCGAGATAACTGCAAGGATCCTTTATTCTTATTTCTCAGGATTTGCATTCCAAGAATCTTTCTCAAGTCTGGACTCAAGTCTTTCATGTTAAATTCCTTGACAATCGCTTCAACCTTTAATATCATCCATATCCGAACTCGCTACTAACATATCATCAACATAAAGCAAGAAATGATATAACCTGACCTATATCTCTCAAGTAGCAACAATGATCGCATTGCACTTCGGAAACCTTCCTCAGGTACGTGTCACAAACTTTCTCGTACTCATTGTCTCGTGGCTTGTTTCTGTGCCATACAAACTCTTCTTAAGTCCGCACACCATGTTCTTCTTCCCTCTTTCTCTCGAGAAACCTTCTCGACTAGTACATGTATATCTCTTCATCTAAATCTCCACAAGGAATGCGCCTTCACATCCAACCTGCTCACATGAAGATATCTTATGGCTACAATACTCAATACCGATCTCGATAGTATTAAGCTTCACAACGAGCCAAAATGTCGCAGTAGTCAACTCCTTCCTTCTCGCTGAAACCCTTCGACAACTAGTGGCTTTGTATCTCTCGAACCATCACAAGCCCTCTTTCACCCCAGACACCCATTTGTCAGGAAGTTGCCTTCTTTCCCATAGGTAACTCACCTAGTTCCCATGTCTCGTCGAGACGAGAGATTTCATTTCTTATTTCATAGCAAGTCTCCCACTTTGTTCAATTCTCGAGTTCGACAAGCTTCATCATAGTATTCAGTTCCCCTCCATCACCAAAGAATATATAGCTTACGTATCTCCGTTAGGCATACGAGGTCGGTAAGACCTTCTCAATACAGGCTGAGCCAGAAAAGAGGTCGCGGTGTCGGAATGCCGTGTAATCGTTTGTCCAACAAGTTCCTCCGGGCCGAGGACTTGTTACAATTGGTTCTGCTATGAAGTATCCGGGGACATCATCTCAGCACCGCAACCACCGACTCATTCTCCGCTCCGAGTCATTGGCGCTCATTTTACGCATGTCCTTATACATCACCCTTTCGTTGAAAATCACATCTCTCGCTACGCGATAACTTTCTTCTTTTTGTCATGCCAAATGCGGTAGCCAAACTCATCCTCACTCATAGCCAATGAACGTGCATTTCTTGGATTGGGATCTGCTTTGTTCCCGCCTTGATCACCGGAGCATGCACAAATGCTACACACCAAAAACTTTTAGATGTGATAGTTTCACCTCTTTTCCGCACCATACCTCCTCCGGTATTATATGCTCCAATGGAACAGTACGGGCTCGTCGATCAAGTGCCGCCGTGTCGATCGCTTCTCGCCCGTAACCCAGCTTCTGCAGACTCGATCGTATACGAACGTGCTTCCGGCTCTTTCGTCAATGTTCGGCTCATACGCTCAACTACACCATCGTGTCGAGTGCGTGCCTGGCATACGCTCTTTCCATTCTCGATCCCGTGCTCATAGCGTAAATTTTTGAATCTCTGTCTTCATATTCATCACCATTACTGCCTCGAGTTTTTGATCTTTAAACCCGTCTCATTTTCCCACCATAGCTTTCCATCTTATGAAAGCCTCAAATACTTCATACTTATGCTTTAGAAAGTAAACCCATACCTTTCGAGAGCGATCATCGATGAAAATCACGAAGCAAGGTTTCCCACCAATACGACGGCCGTCGGGTCCCCAAACATCAAAGTCAATAAGCTCTAGTCTTTCCTTCTTCGGGGATTCGCAAATTTTCTATGTCGACTCTCTTTGCTTTCCAAGTATGCAATCTTCGCACATGTCTATCTCTCGTACTCATGCACCGAAAGTTTTCCCTTGGAGTTGCATAATCTTCATCCCCTTCTCACTCATATGGCCTAGTCTCCGGTGCCACAGATTGTGTTTCATTGCATTCGTAACTATAATTGAACAACGTGCCTCCGTTGCCGCGTACAGTAGGCCACTTTTCTCGCTCGAGCAACCGTCATTGCACCCTTGAAATCTTCCAATCATCACCACGAAAGATCGTAGGTAGCCTCTCACCGGCCAACCGCCCCACCGAGATTAAGTTCCTTTCCGAGATCGGAATACGCCCGACATCCTTCGCCTCCCAAACAGATCCGTTCAACTTAATATTCACTACACCTTTGCCAATAATAATACACATGGTCGATCATCACCAAGATATACCTTTCCAAGGTTTCCTAGGGGACATATTTCTCAAGAATTCTTTTCAGGAAGTAGTACGGAACGATGCTCCGCAGTCTAACACCCAAGATTCTTCCTTGCTCTCCAAAGAGCATATCAATGCATCGTCTCTCCCGAGGTGGAAGTAACATTTCCGTGCCTTCACTTGTTTGTCCTTCTGCACTTCGCACCGATTTTTGCAAGCGTCTTGCCTCTTTTCACAATTCCAACACTGATAGTCTTCGAGCTACGGGAATTATTAGATTCCCGGATTCTGGACCTCCGTCCTTCGATCTACCTCTAGTCCGTTATGCCACGTCCATTCCCTTTGGTTGAATTTCTCTTCCTCTGACTCGTATGCAAAACCGTCAAGCTGACGATTCACCTAACTCTCTACGTCGATCTCTTCTATCGAGAACCAAATCACGAACATTGTCAAATTTCAACTTATCGCTTCTCGACGAGCTACTCACAAACACGACAAGTAGCATTCAAACTTTCTCGGCAAAGAAGACAAAAGTATTAATGCTCGTACTTTTATCGAATTCAATTTCCACCGAACTTAACCGGGCCGCGACCGTGTCGAGTCTATCGAGATGTCGAGCTATCGACGAGCCTTCATTCATCCGCAATTGAACAAACGCCTCATCGTCGCACTTTGTTCTCGAGGCCGATCGCTTTCTCATACATACGGGAGAGAAATGCCATAAGCACTCCGCCGTGGTCTTTTCCCTTTGCGTCAAGGCAACATTACGGATGGGCCAATCGAATAACTCCGGTCATTCTGCCTGTAAGATTCCAATCTTCTTCCTTCATAGCTTCTCGGTTTCTTCCCGAGAGTTGATATAGATTTCTTTGATATAGATAATCCTCTATCCGCATTTTCCAAAACCCAAAATCAGGCCATCAAATTTCTCGAGTTTCACCCTTCCTTCATCTCAAGGCGCTCATCGCTCCCACTAAAATCTGACTTCCTCTGGATTGTTTCTGACTATTTATGTAAATCACCGTGTATTAGAACACCTCCGTCAACGAACAAACATCGTCAACAAAATTTTCACTATTCACGTAAATAGTAACCTTGCAGAAAATTGGCAGAAATCACCACCAATAGCTTTGATACCAGTTGTTGGGAAATAACGCAAATTACCGATATAAGCTAGATTTACGAAAAGAATAATAGAAAAATAACACACAAATTTGATACAGTAGTTCGCCAATCTTGCTTACGTGTCCCGACCAAGGCAGCATCTTTTACCGAAATGAGAAATTACAAAAGGTGTTTACAACACTCACAACTCATAACCCAATAACACCCAAGAAAATTACTCTCAATTTTCTCTCACCCAATAAAGGTATAACTATAATTATGCATATCACTTAATCGATTTGTTATTTTATTAATACTTTAGTTTATTTTTGAAATTATTTTTATTTATATTTTTAAAGTGATATTTTAGTGGTATCACATTTAAAAAATACACTAATTTAATATAATTTATTATTTAATTAAAAAAATTTCACCTATATCATACACATGCGATATTTAGAGAGTATTTTTAGATAATAAATAATTAATTGTCTAAAAATGATTTTAAAATATCATTTAATTAATTGATTATCCGAATATACTCCCTAAATATCGCACATATATTATTATATATGTAAAAAAATAATTAAATGATAAATTGTACTAAATTGATTTCATTTTTAAATAAGATCTACTAAAATACCATTTTAAAAATACGTATAAAAAATAATATCAAAATTAAAATACTAAATCGTAATTAATGGTAAACTATTTAATATTTTTATTTTATAACAGCAGTTACAACTTATTGGATTCTTACAATTATGACATTCATTTATTCTGAATTAAATTTATAAAATGAACTTGGCTTAAATTGGTTATTTTTTTTTAATGTTAAAATTATATTTTCAATAATTTTCTATAGTGCGATTCGGAAATTTTAGTTATAATTAATTGAAATTGTAAAAAAGAAATGTTGTTATATGGAATAAAAAAAATTAATAAAAAAAATATTAAAACAAAAAGATAAAGATAAAAAAATAAAAATATTTAATCAATATATGGAATAAAAAAAATTAAAATTATGCATTTTTTTTTAATTTTTAGCTCCTTTTTTTTCATTTTTAGTTTTTAACAAAATTTTAATCTTTTAAAAACTTCTATATTCTAAATAATATTGGAATTTTTTTAATTCCAAATCTAAGTTGATTCTATTTTTTTTTCTTCCTATTTTGTATTTTAAAAATCAAAATGGACCGCATGTTGTTTGAGCTACAAACTTCTATATAACTTTTGAAAACCTCCATCTTTTTTTTTTAAAACTGTTAACTTTGTATTATACAACATTTAATAAGACTATTCCTTTTTTTTTTTACTAAACATATGTTTGTATTGATTACATATTAAACAATTTTGGGGTTTTGTAACCCTTTAGATTGAAGCTTGCTTAGCTCCTCCAACTACAACTTTAAAAAAAAAAAAAAGATTCACACTGACAACTACTAATTAACCTAAAAAAATTCAGAAAAATATGAAAAATACAATTGCAATAACTTTTTTTTCTTTTTCAAAGGAAAGATTAGAGAGTAGGAACAAAAAAAATGAAGAAGAAAAAGAAACAATTAAATCTATGAATAAAGCGACAGTTTGTTGGTAGTTAGGAGCAATTAATTAAGCTATGGTTTATATATATATATTCAAGAGAGTTTGAAAGGAATTGAACATTATTGTTTTATTTAACACCTCTCTCTCTCTCTCTCTCTCTCTCTCTCTCTCTCTTGATTTGGATGGATTTCAATAAATTAATTGAAGATTTTTAAAATGGGAATCCTCTTTTCACTCATGAAAGTTAACAAAAAGAAACCATCTTTTATGAGTTAAAGACAAAGGTTTTTTTTTTTTATAACAACTTGCAAGTGGAGGAGTAAATAAAAGGTTGTTGATAATAAAAGTTATTAGAAGAATTAATATCATTATTTTTATATATTTATTATTTTTTTACCCTTCTTAATATACATTTAATAATTAAGATTACTTGTATTTAATTTATTAAATTTAATATCATAATAAATATTATTAAAAAAAATCAATTCTTTTAAAAATTTAAATCTTCCATAAAAAAATTGGTTTTTTAACACACTTTACCGTTACTCTAGATAAATTATAGACAAATACATTCAAAAATTTTTAATTACTATATTTTAAATTATTTGTTATTTTTTATAACCGTTTAACTATTTAAGTATTAAAAAATGATAATACAAATATAAATAATTAATTTTTATTTTATTTTTATTTTTTTAACTTTGTAATTATTATTTTCTATTAATGAAAACAATTTATAAAATTAATTTTTAAATAATAGTTAAAATAATATAAAAAATAAAAACAAAATAAAAAATAATTATTTATCTTTATATTATCCTCTTTTCAAAATAAAATAAAAAAGCTAAATAATAACATAGTCTTCAATCAACCATGC
Organism: Hippophae rhamnoides; assembly: GCA_033030585.1. Taxonomy (NCBI): domain Eukaryota; kingdom Viridiplantae; phylum Streptophyta; class Magnoliopsida; order Rosales; family Elaeagnaceae; genus Hippophae; species Hippophae rhamnoides. The sequence goes on along the minus strand of CM065438.1, from coordinate 19,422,744 downwards.
GCCATATACATTATTACGACTTTATTGGGTCCAGCTTCTCTTGTTTCCTGTGAGTTTTACAAATTATAGATCTAAAGTCTGAACACAAAGATTACGTCGATATAAAAATATTTTAATAATAATAATTTTATTATTGATATAAAAATATTTTATTAATAATAATTTTATTTAATAGTAATGATAATAAAGTGTATTATAAATAGAATAAATATTTCATAAATTTTAGCATGATAATAACAAAATATTATGAAATTAATCCAAAATAAAATTTTAAAAATTTATAAACATAAAATAACATATTAATAAAATTTATTAAATTTAAATAATTATAATTAAATTTTAACGATATTTAATTAGATAACTTTAAATATAATAAATTAATTTTTTTTAATAATAAAATCATATGATATGGTTATTAATAGTCGGGATGGAGGTGTGTTTGATATCTACATCCCACACTAAATGTTTGCAACGACGGGTGAAGATTGTCCATACAATTTTAAGAAAATTTGTAAAAATTAGATATTCATCACAAATAAATTAATAATATATGTTTAATTATATATATTATATTTTAAATTTTAAAAAATATGTTAAAAATAAAATGAATTTAAAATTATGTTTAATAGATATTTGATGTATAAATTATAGATATAATTAAATTATTTGTATTGATGATTGTTAAATAATCATGTTAAAGTAGGGACTTTAACAAATAAAAATAAAATATATTTTTGAATACAATGTATTGAATATTTGTATTTTTATAAATAAATATATAAGAAATTTATATATAAATGATAAAAAAAACTCGAGTTTAGGGATTTGATGTGCAGATGGTGTAATTCTCTTACATATCCCATAAAAATATTTTCTTCATGCAGTTATTCCTATCGGTGAAAATTTTGGATTTTCTCAATAGTAACCCATCTCACTGAAGAAAATTGATAACATTAATTAAAAGTAAGGAATGTTATTTTTATTACTACCAATTTTAAAAATATTTCTAGTTCTTATTCTTTGTACCTTTCAAGTGATTTGAGGTTGCAAAGATAATATAATTATAATAATAATATATTTTGGTATAGGAAAAATCGAGGGAATTTTATTAATTATATAATTTAAAAAATGTTCCTAATTTTTCAAAATTTAGTATTTTTGGTAGAAAAATTAAAATTTTTTATTTTTTAAATTAAAAAATAATAATCAACTTAAAAAAAATAGAATTTCCTTTTCTTTTAATTTATAAAAAAATAAATTAAAATTCTATCTCTACCATTCTTCTTCATGTACTCTTAGTTAGTACATAAAAAAATATCTTATACTAACTAAGAAATATATTAATAGAATATTTATAAAAAAATATGTAATTTACGTTCATTTGAAGTTAACATTTTTAATATTAGATGACTCGTGTTTCTTATACATTATACAAAATTTTACATGTATCAAAAATTTAATCGATTAATTGGAAAAAAAACTAATAAAATTCAAAAGAATTACATAAGTCTTGCAAAAAGAAATAAGGAAAAATTATCGTAAAGATCACTAAAAATATGTCATTTGGATACTTTAATTACGTAATTTTTACAAATAACACATAAATAATTGAATTTTTAAAATTAGTACTTTAACCACATAATTATTAAATTATATGACTAAAGTGTATTAATTGTAAAAATCAAAATTATATATCTCTTGTAAACAATACGTGACCAAAGTTTTTTAATGATACAAATAAAACTACAAGAAGAATTGATCACCAAAGAAATAAATGCAAATAACATAAATAGAATTATAATATAATTAAATAAGTTAAAAATATAAGCATGTTCTAATAACTCACACTTTAAAAGAGAATTTTAGTATATAAAAAAGTGTATTAAAAAAATAATAATATAATTTTTACTTGCAGTATGAAATTTTTCTTTGAAGTTAATTTTTTTAAGATTGTATGACTTATAATGCGTATATTCTACACAAAATTTATGTTATTTTTTCATCTTTTACTTATATAGCAATGAGTTCCCTTAATTTTTTAAAAATTATACTTTAGTTTCGAAGTTTTTAAAAAATATATCATAGATCCCTTGTTTATTTTAAAAGTATATATAATTTTATTTTAATTTAATTATTTTAATTTGATTAATAAAATTTATTGATATTATAAATAATAAGTAAATTTGTTAATATAAAGACATGCACTAACTCTTAAATATTTTTACTAATGACAAAATTACCTCATAATTTTATTGTAACATATGACATTTATATATCTAAATTATTACTAAATTTAAATAATTAATATAAAATAAAATTATATACACGTAGACTTTAAAAATAAATGAGATAGTTATAATCTACGTTTTAAAAAATCAAAAACTAAAATACAACTTATAAGGACCCCAAAAGCTATTTTCCCTCTGTCACCAGCTGTCTTTTTTCTCTTCACTCTCCATCTCGTCCTCTTCTGCAACCATTTTACCTCCCATAAACTTCCAAACGGACAGAATTAATGAAAAGTAAGATTTGCAAGATTTATTCTCTTTTATCCTGTCTAGTATGAAGCCCAAAATCGAAACGCAAACCCTTATCTTGTTCAAGCCAACCATTATGGGTGTCTTTCTCTTCTTTAATTTCACTATTCATACATATGGTCCTTGTAATTGAGATCAATATTCACACCCTCACGAATATGAAATAATCTTATCATTATCGTTTAATTAATTGCATGTTTGGATTTTCAGGTTGTCTGATATGCCCGTGATTTCTGCTTCCAGACATCTGGTTAATGATTAATAATATTTGGAACTTCTCCGACTAATAATTTTAACCGTTGTTTGTATTTTAGTAGTATGCCGAGTTTGCAGCTAGGTGGTAAATGATGCTGGCGATGTCGTGGTCATGTCGGCGAGGTGGTGGTGATGCTGGCGACAGAAACACTGGGTGTGAGAGGGAGATATTTTTTAAAACTTTTTTTGTTTTTAATTTTAAAAATAGAGAATTTCAATTTTCCTTAAAAAAAACTCAATTTTAAAATTTTTGAATTAATTAATAATTTTTACAAATTATATAATTTATAACCAATTTAGTAAAATACCAACGGATATTATTTTAACAAACATAAATATGCATGTAATATATTTATTTTTATATAAAAATATATCAAAAATTCAATATAAAATAAAATAAATAGTAAAAATACAAAATATATAAATACGAATATAGTTATTTTAATTTTAAAAAATGTGTTATTAAAAATATGGTAATAAAATATATATTTAAATAAAAATATTAACATATTATTTAATTTTTTATAATAATATAAAATATCGATTTAATATAAATAGATTACAATTAAAGATAAATTAACTATTAACATTAAAATTAATTTAATTTTTAACATATGTTTTTTTATAAAAATTCCCCTTTAACGTATTTTTATTTTAATGTGTTTTATTATTAAATATTTAATTTATATATTTAGATTCATTTATATTGAAAAAAAATTATTTATTTGTATAAATCTATAAATTTTTTAACATTTTAATAAATTATAAATTATGAAAACTATAAATTAAATATAATTGGTAATCTTTTATTATATGTTATTGTATTATGAAATAATAATAATAATATAATATAAATATTTAACAAAAAATTATTACGAGAGAAAGTATTTTTTATTTGTTATTATAAGCAAAATATATTATTCATATATAATATTTTTTAATTTAAAAATATAAGTATTTTTCGTATATTTAAAAAATGAAAATTTTCTCATTGGTCCTTAAGTATGAATATAATATAAGTATAATATATAAAATTATTAAATATGATTTAGGATTGGAAAAATTTCTCAAATTATTTTAATACCAAAATGTATTATTCTTATTGTACGTTATCTGTAGGACTCTAAGGCAACCTTTCAAGTTTCAAGTAATATTTTAATTAAGAGTATTTATACTCCTAACAAGTTGTTAAAAAAATAAGAAATGATAGCTATATATAAATTAAAGTAGTTGGATAAATTTTTTTAATCTATCATTCTATGTCACTTATAAAAGAAGTTAGGCAAATTTAATTAATTACACTTATATTTTTTACATAAAACCATGCCTGAACCATGATTCATGTAATCATGAGAGTATTACATTGGGCACGAGTACAGTGTAATTTTATTTAAAATAATTTATTAATCTCTGACTTATATTTACAACATATTTTTTCATTTTTTTAAATAATACTTAAATAAATTTATTCACGTTAAAAAAATAATTACAATTTATTTTTTTATAATATTCTAAAATTGTTTAATTTTTTAATATAGGTTATAATTTATTTTTCTTTAAATTTATAAATTATTTTGATATTAAAAATTAAAAATTTGACTTATAAATTAAACCATGCACACAAAATGTATATTAAAACAAATTATACAACCAAATTTAATTTTAATAGCATTAATGTGATTATTATTTTTTAAGATGTATTTTATTTTTATTCTATATTTTTTAATTTATAAATTCTTTTAACTATTAACTACAGTTTAAACATATAGATCAACCTATAGCCTAATCCGAATCGAAGTGAACATTTCTAGCTCTAAGACGGAATACTTTGGATGGCATACCTTACTCTGCACACTTGAAACGTACCAACAAGTAGGAGGTTGGTCCCAATGAACCACTCTCCTTGTAAGGTTGACCACCAACTCGGGCTAGGGTCAACCCCGATCCATAAAATGTTGTACTTTACATCGGTTATATCCCCATGATACCTATATATGTGTAGATATTATGTGATCGATACCTGTACGTGTAATGTTTTACAAATAGATATACCTCTTATGAAATTCACACATTCAACTAATTATTTTGACTTTTCTCTAAGTTCTTTCTCTGTAAATTGAATCAACCCCAAACATTTTGACACCCACTGTGGAGCACAGATTCTGAGATCCAACGGAAGTTTATGACCCCATATCCTTTGGGGTTCACTCTGAGCCTTAATAGAAGCTTGGAAAACAAGACATGTTTTGTTCACTAGCCATACCATAAACTAATAGACATTTGTCAAGCGCTATTATAGTAGGAATAGTGTTGGAGGACGATCGAGGTTGGCTAACGAGGAAGTAATGACGACTTAAAGAAATACCTCATCAGCCCTCAATGAGACGAGAGGTGAAGATAACCTTCACCACCAATAGTTAGCTAACCAGCTCCTCGAACTAAGATGAGAGCTTGAAGAAATCAAAAGAGAAAATAGGTTGTTATGCTCCCAATTAAGGGGAAGGACCCCGAATAACCAAACAGATGATCTGATCACTAGAAACATAGTCGGGCGTGGCCAACCCAAGCTACACCAAGTGGAACAAGAAGACGAAAGAAACCTCTTTTCTAGCATAGTAAGACTTAGTGATGAAAAAGTGGATTCAGGAAAGGAAAAGCTGAGATGCACGATTTCAAGCACTAGAGAAGGCCAATAAGAAACAAGATCAAGCCTTGAAGGTAGAAAATGAGAAATATGAGAAAGGTAAAATCCCTTATAATGTGGGCAAGGAATGTAAGCAATTGTGTATCTATTCCTTTTTTAACGAGATAGAAAACGATGAGCCATAAGCTAAGTTCAACGCCCCTAAATGCCTTGATTATTTTGGAACAAAGGACCCGGTAACACATGTATAGCACTTCAAGACAACCATGGCTCCTATGAGCCTCACCTAGGGAAAAAAGATGCCATGATGTGAAATTATTCACTGCCACCATCTACAAAGGTGTTTAGAAATGGTTTAACAACTTGGAGCCTCGATCCATGATCTTCTTCTCATAGTTGGGTAGACTATTCATCATGAATTAAGTCTACAACAAGCCCTTGAGAAAAGAATTATACCACCTTTTCTCGATTATTCAAAAAAATGGAGAATCTTTTAGGAGTACATAAAACGGTTCAAGAAGAAAAAATTGGAAAACGCTGACTTTCCTAGCTCCATAGCCATAGAGGTCATCGGGTGATGTCTCCAAAAGTATAAGGCGTTGTCTTAGAGGAAATGGATTACGAGTTTTCTTAGCTAATGGACAAATAGAACAATCACTAATGGAACAAAAAGGTGTGTTTATGGAAAGAGAAATTACACGCAAACTATTATTATATAAATGACAAAGTCGTTGATGCCATAGATGAGAGTTGGTGGAAGCAGTATTTGAAACGAAGAAACATCCTGCCTTTTCAGAAATAGTCAGGTAGTAGAGTCCTGCTTTCTCAGTTCCTATCCCAATCGTTTTTCTTGAGCATTTGTCCTAAAAAAACACATATTATTAGCGAATGTGACATGACAAAATGTAGTTTGAGTTAGTTTGGCTACTGAAACTAAGTTTAATTTGAATGAGGGAACACACAAGACATTATGGAGTATGAAATTATTGGAGAAATGTACAGTGCCAATATATGTGACACGGGCAAGAGAATGATTAGGTAAATGCACATGCCGATTAATGACTGAAATGCTGGAGCTCATAAGGTTTTGGGAACAAACCATGTGATTAGTTGCTCTTGTATCAAAAATCCAACGAGTTTCTGAATGGAAAACAATTGCACATAATGTGTTACCTGAAGGAGTAGTCACTTGACTTTCCATGATACCTGATTTGGATTGATTGAGAAATGTAAAGAGCTCTTGATATTAGGAAGATGTAAGGTTGTGGGATGATGTCTTTGTGCCGAAACAACTTTCCTGAAAGTCAGTATGATGAGCTTTGGAGAGGAAGCCATAACTTGTATTTCTCTTATCTTGAATTGCTCCTTTCTTCCGACACATGTTGATGTCATATCCATTCAAACCACAAAAATTGCATTTGAGACACTTTCAATAGTTTTCAAAATTGTGTCCATTGAGACCACAAAAATCACATTTGAGGTGACTTCGACAATTCTTAGAATTATGGCCTATATTGTTGCATCGATTACACTTGAGATGTGGATTCCTTGGTGGGTAATTCTTGTAAAGATATTGTGGACGACTATCTCTGGCAACAAGTGCGGCAGCTTCTAGCATCCTTCTTATGGTTTGCGTGGAGACAGCTCTTTGCTTTTCATTTTGAACAATTAGTGAATATACCTTATTTACTGTAGGTAAAAGTTCCATGAGCAAGATTTGTCTACGTACTGATTTGTTGATATTCTTGTAGTTCCCTTCCAGCATTTCCTCCACAATGTGGAAGAGGACATAGTCCATCGCGTATCCCATAGGATTTTCAATTTGGTGTAGTATTCTTCAATGCTTACACCTTCTTGTATGCAATCATAGATCTCTTACTCAATGTGAAATAGGTGCACGTTGTTGGTGTGTGAAAAGCGTTCCTTCAATTCTTCCCATAGCTCATATGCAGTATCATTATACATGACACTTTTTGTAATTTTAGGCATTATGATATTGAGAATTCATCCTTTGACAAAGATGTTATAGCGAATTCATTGTTTGATTTCTGCTTCAAAGTTTATTGATGGCCTTTTGATTGTGCCGTCAATAAATCCTTCTTTGTTTTTTTATGGGAGCCATGAGCATTGCATAACTCCATATGTGATAATTTTCTTGATTTAAGGATTGAGCTACTAGAACCATGCTTGGTTGGTCTGAGTGGTGTAGATATAATGAATGGCTAGGGTCATCATACCATTTTGGTAAATTAGGGTTGGTATTGGTAGTTGTAGACATTATTATTGAGTAAAATAAATCGAAAGAATGGGATATGATTTAGTGTGTTTTAGACAACAATGATTGTTTATAAAACAAATAATGAACTGAAATATGTTTTATCTTATAAAAAATGAGTCAAAGACTACAGAACCAGAAATTTCAGCAGCAGAACCAGTCGGAAAGTTGGTGAACCAGTGTCTGGAGTGGCTGGAACGGCGACTGCAATGCTGGAGCACTAAACTGGATGAAGACCGAACCAGATGGAGGACCGAACCGGCTAAAGATCGAACTGGAAATGCGTCGTTTGCTTCAGAGGCGCTCTGAACGATGTGTCGTTTGAGTCGTCTTCCTCAGCAGCTAGCGCATGTGACTCCGATGAGGCGCATGGAACACCGGTGAACTCAAGGAAGGCGCGTGTGAGCTCGTGTGGTGTTATTTTGGCTTGAAATTAATTATAAATTGCTCGGATTCTTCTGGATATTATAATAGGCTGAAATTTAAATTATTTTGTGAATCGAAATTGATTTTGAAAAAAAAAATAGAATGAGAAAAGAAGAAAAAATTTATGTGTGAGCTGAATTTTTTGAGAATTATTTCCTAAGCTCTGATACCATGTAAGAAATTGTTTTATTAATAATGAATAAACGAATGTTATAAGCTATTTATACAAAAACAAAAGCAAAATTATAATAATTAAAAACAAATACAATTACGAAGATGCATGTTCTTGGACAACTTATTCTTCCCCACTAAGTTGTTGGTGGCTACTTTCAGATGATATGTTAGTTGTGACCAGCTGGATCTCGAATTCTTTAACAATTATAAATACAAAGAGAATTCATAAATTTTAGATAAAATATCACCTAATATATTATACCAAAATACAATCTAGAATAAAAATAAAAATATAAAAATAAATAATTAATGTCATTTGTTCAGCCATAACACAATTTTATTAGCTTTTTCGTGTAAGAACTTAAAAGGTGACACATATAATATTGAAAAACAAATATTAACAAATAAAAAACGAATACACGTTTATTTTATCTTGCTTTTAATTTGTTTTCAAACTTGTTTTAAGATGTTTAAGCTATAAAGTTTAAATGTTTGTAATACAAAAATTAGTTATTTTGATTTTTCTTCTTTAAAATAAATGAACTTTTATTACTTCAAAATTCAAATGGGACAGGACAAAAAAAAAAAATAGATTGATCAACATACATGCCACAAACTTATGAAAAATTAAACATTTTTTTTAATTATGCTCCACTTTCAAGTTTAAAATGACCAATTTTTTCAACTAAAATTACGTTCTCATCCATGTCCCAATTTCAAAAAGTTTCCCCCACAAGGATAATATTTTTAATAAATATGTTATTACCCCTCACATGTTACTTGTAACCAGGGTGGATATGTGCATAGAGTAAAAATTATAAATAAATTTACTTATAAAATAAAATTATAATATATTAGATTTAAAATTTAAAAATTTTAATACTTAAAAACTCATTATAAATTTAATAATTTAAATACAATTATATTAAGATTAAGATGCATTTAGCATCTTTACATAAAGAGAATCAAACAATAATTAAGAAATATTTTTTAATGACTTTTAGTGTCCCTGCTTATCTCTAATCTTATATCTGATGGTAACAATTAATAATCCATTATAACTATACAATAAACTATTTAATTAATATAAATATACATAACATGATTAACTTATATACTAAAATAATATTCAGAGTTTATATTAAAATTGATACCAACAATTACAAATTTTATTTAAGACTAACTCAATAAGACATTAAAGTAATGAATTTGAAGTTAATTGTATTCAATTTTATTATTTATTTATTAATAAATATATGAATCTATATAGAAAAATAGTATAAATTGTCAAATGAATTCTAATTATTACAATCTCAACTACTACTAATTTACAAGATATTAAAGCAATCAATTTCATACAAGATTGAAATTGTTAATTAAATTCAAATTTGTTATTATTTATTTATTTAAAAATATGTGAAAATGAGAACCATTAGTCAAAAAACACATGAAACACGTAGTAGAAAAGATATAAGAAACTATAATATAACTGAAAAATGTATAAATCTTATTAAATTAATATAAAACAAGGAGAAGTGTTTAGAGATTCACTTTATATAAGATTAAATGTGTTGTTTAGAGTATATGTATAAAAACATTATTGTTAATTTCATTTATTATTTAAGTTCATTTGCTCATGAAAATGTGTCAGATAAAATAACTTGTTATTCATTTTATATTAAAAACATAATAGTATATGTATTATATGCAGAATTAAAAATTAACATTTAATTAAAAATTACTCAAATCTGTTTTCAAAATTAAAAAAAGTTTCAATAAATTTTAAACAAAATTTTTATTGTATAATATGCAGAATCACATATTAGATAAAAAAAATTAATTTAAGTTTAATCAAAAAATTTGTTTAAATAATATTTTAAATAAAAATTATTTCATTACATATATGTCTATCAAAAAATACAAACATATATGTATTACATGTGATATTATAATATATTTGATGAAAAATTAGATTAAAAATTAACTTTTTTACTATCTTTTATTTTTTTTACAAATAAAAAGATTTAATTTTTTTTTAATAAATTGATTAAATAACTATTAAAACTTAAACAAAAGAACTTTTATGATAAGTTTTTCTATATAATATATATATATATATAAATGAAATTCTAACTAGAAAATGTATAAATCCTATTTGATGAATTGTAACTGAAAAATATATGAAAATTCATACATTTTTAACAATTTATATAACAATAACCTCAAAATTACTGTGTAAATGTATGAGTATATAATTCTTATTTAAAAAAAATGTTTTTAATTAAAAGCCAGATACGGGAAAGTCAAAGTCTATAATAGGATTTTAAATTTTTATTGAAGTTACAAATACAGGATTATTTGATGGATGACACGATAAAATAATAAAACGAGGAATAAAAATATGAACATATATTTTATAACATGAAACGTGATAAAGACAAAGTATTACTTTATTCTTCAAAATTATATATTCTATTCAATAAATATATAAATATATTTATATTTTTGATATTTTTTTTATAAATTTAATTAAATTTAAATTTAAATTTATCATAACTAATATATTATATATTTTATATTTCAATTTTAAGTTATATTATTATTCTTTAAAATATCAATAATTTTTTATAAAAATTATTTAAATTATTTATTTAATTTTTAAAAATATAAAATATTGTAATTATTTTTTATTTATTTTTATTATTTATAATAATTTGTAAAAAATTATATCCACGTTATTTAATATAAAATAATCATATATTTATTATTATATATATATATATTTTAATTTTATCTTTTTTATTTAAATATTATTCATTTTATTATTTATTTATTTAAAATTTTATTTTTATTTTCATTATAAATATTTATTATGGTTTTTTTTCTATATTTTTTGTAATAAAAATAAAAATAATATTTAAAATAACATTTAGATTTTTGCTTTCTAGTTATTTAAAAGTTTCTATTTTTATTAAATATAATTGATATATTCTTAGAAAAAATTTAAACAGGGAAGGGATAAAAGACGGAAAATAAAAAGAGGTCCTGACCCACGGCACACCGCCTATTCACGACCCGAATCTATAGTGAACCAATTCAGGTTTAAGTAAATAAATAATACACAAGTTATTTTTGGAAATATCTAGAGCCAAAATTGTTGCCATTAATAGGCCTTTACAGAGTGACGAGGGAAAAAAAAATTCTAATTACATAAAGAAAATTCAATTATTAAAGAAAAATAACGTTACACTAAAACACCCTTACACAAATAGAATATCTAGTTTGATGGAATATTTTAATTGAATAAAATTATTAAATTTATTTTTATAATCCAATCCAATCCAATTTTACATCTCAAATACAAAAAAAAAAGCTCTAAATAAATGTATTAGTAGTTCTAACTAATTGGAAGAAAGCATTAAAAGTAAATATTATTTAATTAATTGTATTTATACTTTTAATATTACATGTGATGTGATGATAAAATATATTCGATTTATAATAATTATTCAACTTAAATTTTATATATATTTTAAATTTTTTATAAATTTTTTATTTTTAATTTTTTTAAAACATAATTATAATTATTTAAATATTTTTAAAATTTATATAACTTACTACCTACTATTAATAAACATAAAATATAATTAACTTATTCAAGGTAATATCATTTATCTTATCTATAAAATATATATTATATTAATTATTAATTAAATATTTTTATATTATTATACATAATAATAAAAATAATTATAACTATTTAAATATTTTTATAACTCTATTAATCATAAAACATATTTAATTACAACATAATCGGTACAAAGAAGAGGAAGCATGTAAACAATAAGTCCTCCGGGTGAGAGTATTAATAATATTATTTTTATATGTATTTAATTAATTTAATTTTATTATAAAAATGAGTATGTTTAATTTAATAATTATTAAAAATAAATAATTTAATTATATAATTATTTAAAATTAAAATGTATACTAAAATTTATAAATATTTTTTTTATAAATTAAAAAATTAAATTAATTTATTCAAAAATTAATCAATTTCATATAATAATATTATCGCATGTCCTTTATCTTCTCTCTTAAATATATCGCCATTCTTATTTATTATTATTATTATTTATTTTTACTGAAGATAAGCATCACTCTCTGTTTTGACTTGTCTTGTCATGCCGAGCAGACCCATGCGTGTCCTTGATATCCATCAATTTCTGTTTGCAAAAAAACGATTTGATGATCTCCTGGTAATTAGATTTTACTCAAAATTTATACAATGTGATTATATATATTAAGTTAATTAGGGTTGAGTAGTATATTAAATTTTTATATTTATTTTTATGTGAAAATAATAATTTAAAATAATTTTATTATATATTATATTTAAATATAATATATAATAAAATAAAATATATATTTACTTATAATTTAATTAGATACAAATACGATTGATTATAAAATCTGTTAATTTAAATTTAAATTGATTATATAATTTTTAATTTAAATTGTATCCGATTATAAAATTTATCGATCTAATCTGATTCAAATTTTATCATATTTTTTTATTTAAATAGATTGATCAGATTATTTACACATTTATAATAATATTAAGTGAGTTATAAATATTTAATTGAATATAAATTTTTTTTGTGATTTGGTTAATAGATTAATGTTTTTTATTTTAAATTATATAAAAATATTGTTTGATTTAAAAATTATAATATTTTAAAATTTAAATAATAAAATAATTATGTGATAAATTACTGATATTAAGGTTAGGTAAAAAATTTATATGATATTTTAACTTTTTATAAATATAGTGTTAAAATTATAGAGGATATATTATTAATAATTTATTTTAATAAGAATTACATTAGTTATTTTAATGAGATTAAATATACATTCACAATTTATAATAATAAAATAGTAATTTTACTAATTTTTTAAAAATAAAGAATTATTTTTATATCGATCAAATTAAATAAAATTTATATATTTATAATTGTATTAAATTAAATTATATAATTTTTCAAATATATTCTTAAAAAATTGTAGTAATATATATATATATATATATATTCTAAAAAAAAGATATACGTTGCCCTACAAAATTTAACATTCCAAAACTTATGCATGGAAAAATGATAACGCCCGTACAATCGTTCTTTTATCACAAAATTTGGATCGTTCTACTTCAAGAGTAGCAGCAGATAGAGATCCGGGAGGGTATAATAGGACAAATAGCAACCAAACAGACAGATGTTAACTAAAAGGACAAGTTGCTCATGACCTACCACATTTAGTGCTTTTCCTCTTTTGTGGAACTGCTTCTTTTCCAAACACGCGTACGTACGTAGTCACTAACTAGCTACAACTTACAACTAGCTGTGTTCAAACAACAGTCAAATTCTCCGGTGATATTTTGGTAGCTCAGTATTTGTGTTATCATCATTACATGTTAAATATGGGGCAAAATTGACAAGATACGTGAGTTTTTTTTTTTAGAGTGATTTATAGTAATAGTATAATATTTGAATTATATTTTATTTTTTATTAAAATTATTCTCAAAATAAAAAACTAGATCCGTTGGACCAAACCCTCAAACACCAAAAGATTGAACCATCATTTAATATGTAATAAAGTTTAATAATATAACATATCTATTATTTTCACAAACATAAATGTTAAATTAATTATAAAAATATTTAAATAATAATAATAATAATATCCTAACAAAAAAATATATTTTTTTAAATAATAAAATAGTGAATATCATAAACATATGTGTATGTTTTATTTTATTTATCTTTGCTTATTTACGTGGTTTGCAATGCTATCTACTCTTTTCCCTTTTGTGATGCAATAAATATTTTCAAGAGAAAAATCGTCTAGGTAGTTCTTTTTTTTTTTTTTTTGGAGGGGGATTGTACTTTTATTTGAAATAATGATACTGTTGTATTAGATTATATAATATCCTTTATTTATTATTAATATAAATATGTATCAATCAATTTTATAATAATATTAACAACATTATAAAATATTCTCATTTTTATTTACACCCATATAAATTTTACTTATATATATATTAAATTTTCTTAAAAATATTAAAATAATTTCCTTAAAAATATTAAAAAAATTTAAAATAAAATAAATTTTACAAATATTATTTGAAAAATAATGCAAATAAAAGTAAGCATATATATAACAAATTATTTTAATTATAAGATAATTTAAATAAATAAAGTAGATGTTATCATATTTTAAAAGAATAAATAATTTTTTATTATCGAACTTTAGAGGTTAATATAAAAATATTATCGAATTTTAATTTATTATTTACATATTATTAAACTTTAAAAATATTATAAAAATAACATTAAATTTTTATTTTTTATTTTCATAATATTAAACTTAATAAATATTAATACTATATTATAATAAAAATATTATCTAAGTACGGATAACTTACCGGTTAAATTTTGTTAATTGATTGCAAAGTTAACTCCTCTTTATATAAATGGTAATTGATGATATTTTTATAATAATTATAAAATTTAATAATATAAGAGTAATAAATTAATATTAGATAAGATTTTTATAATAATTTTAAAGTTTATAGTAGAAAAATGTATTTAATTTTAATAAATAATTAATAAATTAAAAAAATTAAATCAACTATATATATTGGCAGAGGCTACTTTTTGTCATCATACGTACTTTCCGTCACTGACTCAAAATTGTTTCCACTTACAAACTCAATACTTGGTGATTTTTTCTACGAATATTCCCGACTCTCTCGATCACGCTGAAAAGTTTGCAAAAGTAACAAAAAAAAAACATTTTTAATGTAATAGTGAAAGAGTAACTTTTATGCACTAAAAAAAATGAGAAGGTGGTACAATTAAATTTTTCCTCATTCTTATTTAAATAATATAAAAGAATACACGTGATTAATCTTGTTTATTATATATATTGAATTGAATGTATTTTATTTATTTTTATGTCTAATAAATTTATAAATTTAAAAACTCAAACATAAATTTGAATCCAAGATATAGCTTGTGAGTTAGAGTGTTACTTAGACTTATAAGCAACGATATTGTCTTACTCTTGATTAATGTGGGACTTAATATTCTCCATCCACATCAATTAGAATCTGAATTTACGGCACAGTCCGAATTTATGGCACAAAGATCGATGGAAGGTGACGAAGTCAAAAAACTAACTTTGATACCATGTTAGGCTTGAGTCTAACTTTGATATTATGTTAGACTTGAGCCTAACTCTACCTCAAAATTTAAGTTATAAGGTAAAAGATTACCCAAGCTTATATGTGCAGTAGAATAAATGTCTATGGTTAATGTGGGGCTTAGCATCACTTCTTCACATCGACTAGAGTTTGGATCTACGACACGAAGGTTAATGAGGGCCATAGAATCAGTTTTGATACCCACTTAAAAACTTGAACCCAAAAATCAGTTTGTTAATTAGAGAGTTGCCCAGATTTATAAGCAACGTTGATGCCTTACTCTTTGCCAGTGTAGAACTTAACATATAATATTTTTAAATTATGTATTTTTTAAATCAAAGATTTTTCTTTTTTCTTTTAACCATCATTTAATATGTAATGTGCGAATTATAATAAAATTTAATAATATAATATATCTATTATTTTCACAAATAAAATTTGATAAAAAATGTTATTTTAAAAATGAATTAAAAATAAAACGTATGAATAACTACTTAATATAAAAATCGAAGGATTATAATAATATATAAAGAGTAAGCTTCTTCGTTGGTATTGTTTGATTTATTATCTTAATTTTTTTGATATTTAGTTCTATTATTATAGAAAAAATAATTAATTAAAAATAAAATATATTTTTTATTAATTTTTTTTAAAATATAATTTTTTCTATTAATTGATTAAAATATGAGTCTTCAATGAACATAAATGTTAAATTAATTATAAAAATATTTAGAAAAAAATAATAATATCCTAACAAAAAATATTTTAATTTTTTAAAACAAAAATAATAAAATAGTAAATATCATAAAATATCACAACAAATGTTTTTTATAATAATTATCACATTATTATTATCAAATATTTATATTTTAATCAATTAATAAAAAAAATATTTTAATATAAATATATTATAATAATATAATTTATTTTTAATTCATCACTTTTTAAAAAATAAAAAATTAAATGATATTATTCATTAATATAAATGATTTAGTATACGAGAAATATGTGAAGCTCTTCTCCTATATCTAATATACTTTTTTATAAATAAAAAAAATTAAAAATATAAATTTTTTATTCTTTTTATTTACTTTACTTTTATAAAGATATAGGCATAAGAACAATGCCTTATTAGTACGGGATGGTAGGCTGTGTTTGTTTTATTTTATTTATCTTTGCTTATTTATGTGGTTTGCAATCCCATCGACTCTTTTCCCTTTTGTGATGCAATAAATATTTTCAAGAGAAAAAAACGTCTCGGTAGTTTTTTTTTTTTGGAGGGGGGTTTGTACTTTTATTTGAAATAATGACACTGTTATATTAGATTATATAATATCCTTTATTTATTATTAATATAAATATGTATCAATCAATTTTATAATAATATTAACAACACTATAAAATATTCTCATTTTTATTTACACCGATATAAATTTTACTTATATATATATTAATTTTTCTTAAAAATATTAAAAGAATTTCCTTAAAAATATTAAAAGAATTTAAAATAAAATAACTTATATATATTAACTTTCCTTAAAATTATTAAAAGAATTTAAAATAAAATAAATTTTACAATTATCATTTGAAAAATAATGTAAATAAAAGTAAGAATATATATAACAAATTATTTTAATTATAAGATAATTTAAATAAATAAGGTAGATATTATCATATTTTAAAAGAATAAATAAATTTTTTACTATGAAACTTTAGAGGTTATTATAAAAATATTATCGAATTTTAATTTATTATTTATATATTATTAAATTTTAAAAATGTTATAAAAATACATCGAATTTTTATATTTTATTTTTATAATATTAATATTAATAAATATTAATATTATTTTATAATAAAAATATTTGGTATTTTTTGTAATATTTTACAAAAAATAATAGTAGATAAGTAATAAAAAAATTGATAATGTTTTTATAATAATTATAAAATTTAATAACGTAAGAGTAAGAAATTAGTAAGAGTAAGAAATTAATATTAGATGAGATTTTTATAATAATTTTAAAATTTATAGTAGAAAAATATATTTAATTTATTTAAAATTTAAATTTAATAAATAATTATTAAATTAAAAAAATTAAATCAACGCATAGGCTACTTTTTGTCATCATACGTACTTTCCGTCATTGACTCAAAATTGTTTCCACTTACAAACTCAATACTTGGTGATTTTTTCTACGAATATTCCCGACTCTCTCGATCACACATTATTGCTGAAAAGTTTGCAAAAGAAAGAAAAAAAAAACATTGTTAATGTAATAACGAAAGAGTAACTTTTATGCACTAAAAAATGAGAAGGTGATCGGTACAATTAAATTTTTTCTTCATTTTTATTTAAATAATATAAAAGAATACACGTGCGTAATCTTGTTTATTATATATATTGAATGAATTTTATTTATTTTTGTGTTTAATAAATCTATAAACTTAAAAATTCAGAATAACTCTTAATTCAAAAGTAAGCTTGTGAGTTAGAGGATTATTTAAACTTATAAACAACGCTACTGTCTTACTCTTGACCAATATGAGACTTAACATCTTTTTCATATCGATTAGAGTTCGGATTTACGCCATAGTCCAAATTTACGGCATAAGGACCGATGGGGTGAAGAAGTCAAGAGCCTAGCTTTGATACCATTTGAGACTTAAGCCTAACTCCATCTTAAAACTTAAGTTATAAGGTGAAAGATTGTCCAAACTTATATGTGCAGTAAAATAAGTGTCATTGGACGATGTGGGACTTAACTTATATGTTCAATAATCACTGCAACACAAGTCAACAAACACTACACCGACGCCAAACATTTTTTCCAATATACACGGCGCCTACCAAGCAGCTGTAAACCATACAATCCAATCATGGTGGTTGGTGAAATAGTAATTGATATTTGTCTATATAAACAATGTAAATATCCGATACAAATTAAGAAAATATACTCAAAAAACATTGATTTTCTCTTCTGATTATTTCTTCAAATATTGATTTCTTCATGTTATCAGAGCTAAGTCGTTACTTTATACAAATTTAAAACTCTTGTTTTCTAAAACAAAGATTTCTTTCTCTGAAAATATTTCTTCTCTTGAAAAAGATTCTCATTCAAACACCCATACAAATATTAATTACAAACATCATTTTTGAAGCAATATTTGTCCCACCTAATTTTACCAGATTACTCTAAACACAATTCTGAACATTTTGGTAAAATTAGAGTAGAAGAAAAGCTCCCCACGCGCCTTCACGCGCCGCCTGAAGTAAAGGGTCCATTTTCCACGCTCTCCACGCGCCGTCTGGATGTTAAAGATGATGACGTGTCATCCGGCTCGGCTGGCTCGTTCCGGCTCGAGGGTGTAGCCGGCCTGCAGCTCGGTTCGGCTCAGGTTGGTCCGGCCAGCGGTTCGGTTGAACCCAGTTTTCTTGGTTTTTCACAATTTTCTTATTTTTGGCCGGTTCGGTCCGTTTTAAAGGTCTGAACCCGATTTTTTTCCTGGTTCTGGATTTCTAAAACCAGTTTGGTTCATTTTTTCAAGTTTTTAATCCAATTTTGAACCGGTTTTGTGGTTTTTTATCCGGTTTAGTATAAATATATATTAAAAAAAACGAAAAAAATTTAGTTCTAAAATTATTACACCATTTTCTAGTTTGTTTACCATAATATCATGACAGAGGGTATAATTTCATTACCTATGGAGCAATCAACTCCAACTGTTGTACAATCGGTTCAGTCTGAAGGTGTGTTTAATGCTGGAATTGTTTTTAGTAAGACTAATTATGATGTTTGGTCTCAAATGATGGAAATGCATATTGCAGAGAGAGAAAAACTCTCTTATATTTATGACAAAAATTTGCAACTAGAAAAAACATCAAATAATTATACTAAGTGGTATGCAGAAAATCAAAAAGTGAAGAGATGGATCATTATGTTAATGAGTCCAGAAATCATGAAGCGATATTTACGCATACCTACTGCTCTTGAAATTTGGGGTGCTTTGGCAAAAGCATTCTATGATGGAAGTGACGAATTATAGGTATTTGTCTTAAACCAAAAAGCATTTACTTCCAAACAAAATGGAAAATCACTTTCAGAGTATTATGGAGAGTTGACTGAAATTTTCCAAGAGCTAGACCATCGTGATAAGGTGGTCATGAAAGACCCTAATGATATAATATCATATCAAGAGTCTGTTGAAAGACTAAGGATACATATTTTTCTTGCTGGATTAGATGATGAATTTGAGCAGGTTCGTGGAGAAATTTTGCGAAAAGAAACTATACCAGATTTAGAAGGTTGTTATTCCTTGATTCGACGGGAGGTAGTTTGTCAAATCTCATTGAAGGAAAAATCTGGAGATGTTGACACTTCTGCCATGATTTCTAAAAATTGTTCTTTTTCCAATCAGCAAGAATGAAGGGTGACTGATAAATCATCATTTAAATGTACCCATTGTCATCAAAAGGGTCATACTAAAGAACGATGTTTTGAACTTGTGGGATATCCTGACTGGTGGGATCATAATCGTGACTCTCGGAAGAAAAATCCACGACAGATGTCTGATGCCACCATTGCTGAAACAACAAAAGATCAGGTTGCAAACTTCTCATCAAAATGTTGGTAATATACTTAAAGCTTTTTCTCTTGTTTTTAATAATACATGGATAATTGATTCAGGTGCAACTGATCATATGACATTCGATTCTAGACAAATCTCAAAACCATCCTCACACAAAACTGTTTGCACTGCCAATGGTAACACAACCCCAGTCATTGGGGAAAGATCTTTGTCTCTCACTAGTACTTTGAATTTAGACTCAGTACTAGTTGTTCCCTCTTTAGAGTATAACCTTATATCTATTTCTCAAATAACCACTGCTTTATCTTGTTTTGTTATTTTTTGGCCTGACTTTTGTGTGTTCAAGGACATTCAAACAAAGCAAACAATTGGTCGTGGTGTTAGGCAAGGAAACCTATATTATTTGGACTTGGATTCAACAAATCATGCATTGGTAGCAACTGGATCTAACAAGGATGAATCAAATATATGACTATGGCATAGGAGATTGGGTCATGCTGCTTTTGGATATTTAAAGAAATTATTTTCAAGTTTATTTTTGAGCTTCGATTTTTCTACTTTAAAATGTGATGTCTGTGAACTAGTAAAAAGTCATCGTTCCTCATTTCCTGTAACTTTAAATAAAAGTCCATTTCTGTTTATGGTTATACATTATGATGTATGTGGTCCTTCCAAAGTCTCTACTTTGGAAGGATCACATTAGTTTGTTACATTTATTGATGATTTTAATAGAATGACTTGGGTCTGTTTAATGAAATCTAAAAGTGAGGTAAATTTATTATTTAGAAAATTTCATAAAATGGTTCGTACTCAATATAAAACACAGATTCAAGTTCTACGAAGTGACAATGGAGGAGAATATAAAAGTTATGAGCTTCAAGAATATCTTAAAACAGAAGGGATTATTGATCAAACTACTTGTGTTGATACACCTCAACAAAATGGAGTTGTAGAAAGAAAAAATCGACACTTGTTGGAAGTTTTCCGTGCCTCATTGATCGAAGCTAATATTTCATTATCTTATTGGGGAGAAGCAATTACTTCTGCTACATATTTAATCAATTGGGTACCTTCTAGTCCCATTAACTTCCAAACACCACTACAAGCCATTACTGAAGCAATTGTTGCACCAAGTGTTCCCAATTTACCTCCTCATGTCTTTGGTTGTGTGGCATTTGTACACCTACATAAACAACAACGTAGCAAGTTGGATCCATGAGCAATACGTTGTGTTTTTATTGGATATGGCATACAACAAAAAGGGTATCGGTGTTATCATCCTCCTACAAAACAAATGATTACCACCATGGATGTTATTTTTCATGAAGATACAATGTATTTCTCATCTACACCTGAATTTCAGGGGGAGTACAACCATACTGAAATTCAGACCCTTACATATAAATTGTATCCTTATGAATAAAGACAAATTATATGTGAGGAAAATATAAATAACTTGAATTCAAATGGTAATAACTCTCAATATAGAAGAGACTCAAGGGAAATGGAATCAAGTACTCATCAACTTCAAGATCATCAAGCAAGTTCCTTACTACCACAAAGTGAGTACGAGTTTCCTTATCCACAAATTGTTGATATACCTAACCAATCGTTTGATGAGAATGTTCCAACTATTGAACTAGCCAGAAAAATACTTCCATCACGTCCTAACAGAGGTATTCTAAAGCCATGTATGAACCTGAGATTTCTAGTAAAGTCAAATATCCCATGAGTAACTATATGTCTAAACATCGTTTGTCAAAATCAAATGTATCATTTGTGAATAATTATCTGCTGTATCTATTCCTAACAGTGTGCATGAAGCTTTAACTGACCCAAAATGGAAAGATGCTATGAATGAAGAACTAAGATCCTTAGAAATAAATAGAACTTGGGAACTTGTCGATCGTCCACCGACAAAGAAAATTGTTAGATGTCGATGGATTTTTTCAGTAAAGTATCAAGCAGATGGTATGATTGAACGCTATAAAGCAATATTGGTGTCAAAAGGATACACTTAGACATATGGGATCGACTATACAAAAACATTTGCACCTGTAGCCAAAATTAACAATGTTCGAGTCTTGGTATCTCTAGCTACAAATTTAGATTGGCCACTATATCAGTTTGATGTAAAAAATGCCTTTCTATATGGAGATTTAATTGAAGAAGTCTACATGGATTTACCACAAGGAATCAAGAAATTAAAAATCCATGATGAAAAGGTGTGTAAATTAAAAAAATCACTGTATGGATTGGAACAATCCCCAAGAGCATGGTTTGGTAGGTTCACAAAATCAATGAAGGCATTTGGCTACAAGCAAAGCAATTCAGACCATACTTTATTTTTGAAAAAAAGGTATGGTAAGATCACTGCACTTATTGTATATGTTGATGATATGATAGTAACATGAAATGATCTTGAAGAAAGGAAAGCTCTTCAAAGTTATTTGTCCAAGAAATTTGAAATGAAAGACCTTGGTTCCTTAAAATATTTTCTTGGGATTGAGGTTTCTCGATCAAAAGAAGGAATCTTCTTATCTCAAAGTAGAGGAAGGATTAAAGTTATGTATCAAGGTTGATCAAGTTCCAACAAATAAAGAAAGATACTAAAGGCTTGTTTGAAGGTTCACGTATTTGGCACACACAAGACCAGATCTTGCCTATGCTTTAAGTATTGTCAGCCAATTTATGCATAATCCCGAAGAACAACATATGAATGCAGTTATTCGTATTTTGAGGTATTTAAAGTCTGCTCCTGAAAAAAGAGTATTGTTTACTAAAAACTCAGAGTTCCAAAGAATAGAAGTATATACTGATGTTGATTGGGCTGGATCAATAAATGATAGGCGATCTACATCAGGATATTTCACTTTTATAGGGGGAAACCTTGTAACATGGAGAAGTAAGAAACAACATATTGTTGTCCATTCAAGCGCAGAGGCTGAATACAGAGGCATGGCACTTAGGCTTTGTGAAGCCTTGTGGTTACAATCTCTCTTGAAAGATTTGGGATATCCTTCTAAAGAATCAATTAAGTTATTTTGTGACAATAAAGCAGCATGTGATATTGCTCTTAATCCAGTTCAACACGATTGTACAAAACATGTTGAAGTTGATCGGTTCTTTATTAAAGAAAAGTTAGAAGAAAATTCATTGGAATTGTCAAAAATTAAGTCAGAAGATCAATTGGCTAACATTCTCACTAAAGTAGTCTCATATCGAGTATTCATAGAAGTTTCAGTAAAGTTGGGCATGAAAGAAATCTATGCACCAACTTGAGGGGGAGTGTTGAATTCAACAAACACTGCAACACAATTCAACAATCATTGCAACACAATTCAACAAACGTTGCACCGACACCAAACATTTCTTCCAATATACACGACGCTACTAGCGGTACCAGAAACCATGCAATTCAATCATGGTGGTTGGTGAAATAGTAATTGATATTTGTCTATATAAATAATGTAAATATCCGATACAAATTAAGAAAATATACTCAGAAAACATTGATTGTTTCTTCTGATTGTTTCTTCAAATATTGATTTCTTCATTAACATCCCCCTCCACATCGACTAGAGTCCGGATTTACAGCACGAGGGTTGATGGGGGACAGAGAATCAGCTTTGATACTAATTTAAAAACCTAAGCCTAACTTTGAACTCAAAAACCAGCTTGTGAATTAGAGGGTTGTCTAGACTTATAAATATCGCTTGCCTTACTCTTGTTCAACATGCGACTTAACATATAATATTTTTAAATTATTTATTTTTTAAATCAAAGTTTTTTCTTTTTATGTTATGAAAAGAGATTTTAATTTTTTTTTGTTATATTTATTATAACTTAAAATTATTAAATTTTCATTTGTTAATAAGGATTATGGTTAATAAAATCTAATTTCTATGATATTATATTGGTTTGATTAATTTAATTATTTTTGTTAAAATATAAGATTTAATTAACCTAATTTAAGAATTACTTAACTAAAATATATAATTTATAATATTTATATAATTAAACTGACACTTTTTCGAAAATAAAAATGTTAACTTTTATTACATATGTGTATTTTAATATTATTTATTGTTTGGGATCGAAAAAGATAAATTTATGCCTCTATCCATCTCAGGATTTGATCCCATGTGATTGTTCAACAAATTTTTGTGATGATGTCATCTACATTTAACTTGCATGCACTTTGTAAGAACTATGAAACGTGGAATTTATATGCACTTGTAAGAATGTATGGTTGAAAATTCTTGAATTGAAGTGCATTTTAAAAAAAAAACATAAGAAGCTGTTTACTTGCATATTTTGAATTTACTTAGGAAAGAAATAATACCAAGTATTTTTCGTTTATTAAAAATCTAAAATATAAAATTTAAATGAACATATTTATTTTATAAATACTATACTTAAAATTTTATTTATTAAGAATCGAGTTTTTCATTAATTGTATATAGATCTAACATAATGAGCTTTTAAGATAAATTTTTTGTTTTTATTTTATTATTCCTCGTTAAACTTGTTTGCACAATTATGATTCATTCTAAAAATGAAGCTGACTTAACTTACACAAGATAAATTAGCTATAATTAACTTCATAATGTTCATTGCATGAAGATTACTAGCTAGTTTATCATATGATGAAATTATTGGCTCTAGTTTTCTACATTAAATATCATATGACTTCTAGAAAATGTGAAACGAGTAAAAAGATATGAAAGATGAATTATGCTTCATCTTCTATTGGTATGGAGTAGCTAGTTATATATATATATACAAAGTGGGGTTACATCTATATCTTTATATTTATTTTTTTATTGATTATAATAAATAAAATTTGTTATTAAATTAATTACGATTTAAAATAATTTATAAAAAAAAAATTGTAACCAAATACCCAATTTCTTTTTATAATGAATGGACTAGGATAAGATAATAGATAAGATAATATTTAAGGGTTTTAAAAGAATCGAATACCAGTTGCCAACATCCACTGATCAATCCTCAATGATTCAAGGCTATTTAAGTTATTTATGGACTTTGACTAAATTAATTTTATTTTTGATATTTATCTTATTTTGAAAAAAATAATAGTATATATTTTATAATATTATCGATGGATTTTGTTTAAACAAAAGTGGTATATGCCAAAAAAAAAAGTATGTTATATTGAATAATAGTATTTAATTTTGGCCCTTAAAGAATATGTGGTATAAGATTCATATTAAATAATTTTCTTATTCCTTTAGAGTCGTAGTATATTTTACTACTTCGAAGTCGTCTAGCTAGCTATTTGTTATACCATACAATTAGCTAATGCATGTATGGTTGAATTATTATTGTTGCCATAAAGTTTGATGTTATCAAATAATGATTTTACGTGAGATCGATACATTATTTGTAAAGTTGCTTAGTCTTATTCTCATAAAAGCTGGTTATAAAGCCAAAAGAGCTAGCATTTACATCTAATTACACACGTTGACAGCAACATTATTAAAAATCTAAAAGATTTTTAATAATCTTATTTATTTACGTATTTATCGTATATTAATGATAGTATTTATAACATAAATTAATAAAGTAATGATATGATAAAGATAATTATAAAAAATTATTTGCAAATATATATGTTTTATTTTTATTGATATCTAATATATATATATATATGATTATAATAAATACATGATTTACATATCAAGTAGTACTAATTAATTGTGGTTAACTCCATATCATCATCTTCATTGTGCTTATAATCATCCTCTAGTACACTACTACCCTTGTAATGATAACGACGAGAAACATAAAGAAAATACAACAAATTAATAACTCCAATACCAGCTATAAGGAAGTAAAAATAATCAATTCTACCAACATTAATATCACTTGTTAACCAATCAGGCTTATGACGTGTCCCAGTTACACGATGAACGATAGTGATCAAAATGCTACTAAAATAGCTTGCACCAGCAAAAGACACAGAGAAAAGTGAATTTGCAATACTTCTCATATGTTCAGGAAACTGTCTGTTAAAAAACTCAATCTGTCCAATTATATTGAAAGCTTCACAAAGACCCAATAGAATCAATTGAGGTGCTAACCAAAACACTGACATGGGTTTTTGATGATGATGAAGTTGAGTGATGTGTAAATTAGCAGAAATTCTTCTTTCTTTCTCTATAAATCCAGCTACTACCATTGCAATAATGGAAAAAACAATCCCAATTCCAATTCTTTGAAGAAGTGTGATTCCACCTTCGTGTTTAGTGATTTTTCTAAGTGATGGTACTAAAAATCTGTCATAAAATGGAAGCCAAAATCCAATTGTGATCATTGAAATAACATTTATTGAACCAGCTGGGATTTGAAATTTAGGTCCGAGATGACGATCCATATTGAGAGCTTGTGATACTAAAAATGTTCCTGATTGTGTAATTGAAGTCAGACTTATGATTCCTGAAGCCCATACTGGTGTTATTCTTACAAGGCATTTAACCTCTTCAACCTCTTGAATGCTGCATAGTCTCCACTTGTTTGTTGGACAACCATCACTGTTTAATACATCGTTGTCTGTTATAATAGCAGCCTTGTCAAAGAACCTACATAGGAGCAGCAACATCACCAAATTTTACTTCAATATGGAAAATTTAGACATAACTGCATGTGATCAATATATATTCACAAACACAAAAAGACCCCGGTCATTCATTCAAATTTACAAGTCAAATTGTTCAACAGTTTGACTTTAGTTAATGAGAATAAGAAACTAATAATTAATATTCCAAATCAGAATATCAACTACTACCATTAATGTCAAACTGTTTGGCTCACTACAAACTAACACTAGTGCATGATTATTTTTGTCTTTCTTGCCACTTATTCAAAAACAATTGGCAATTGTGTTCGTGTTTAAATTACAATAAAAATCTAGGAATTTTTTTGTTAAGTAAATTATTTATAATGTTAAAGAATAATATGATATTTAAATTTAAAAACAATTATTATTATTATAAAAAAAAATTATAGTATGATTAAGTGCAGAGACAGAGTTTCCAAAAGTCCAGAAATCTAATATAATTTATAATTCATGACGCTGACCAACAAACCAATCTCATTAATTAGTTATGTTCACTATAAATTAAAATGAAGTTTGTAATATTCGAAATTTACTGTGTAGTCATTAGATTTTTGGTTACACTACTATGTAATCAACATTACATGACAAGTAAATAAAATTTTAATTACAAATATTAAAACCAAAAAAATGTTATAAATTTATTTTGTTCGAGTTAATATCGTAAGATTTACCTGTATTGATTGGTATGAGGTAGCTTTGATACGACACTAGTCTTGTTCAAAGGAGGATCATAATACATAGCTTTAAAAACATGATCAGCTGGAAGCTTAAGCTTACGTTTCTTATAAGCAGCAACAAAGACTTGAGCAATACTCGAAAATATACTACCCTCAGGCTTGACATGAGTATACATGTTCATGCCAATGAAGAAAAGGACTATTGAACAGAACATCAGAGAAGTTGGGATAGCAAAACCCAAAACCCAACTAATACTATCTTGTATGTAAACAACAACAGTAGAAGTTATGATTAGAACCACAGTAAAGGAAGTATAGTACCAATTAAAGAAGCTATTAATTCCTTTTTTACCTTCATCAGTAGTTGGATCAAATTGATCAACACCAAATGGGATACTACATGGTCTAATTCCAGCACTTCCTACTGATAAAATGCACAAACCCATTAGAAGAAAACCCAATTGAGTATTGTTTGGACCTTTGCAATTGTGATGATCAACTGACAATAGTTGCTCATCATTTTGGTTTGCACATGGTGGTGGATGAAGTTGTGGTAGCCATGTTGTTAAAGTTACTATGGCCATTCCCTGTGTAAACATGCAGATAATTTTGATCAAAATAATAAATTAATGATGGATTTTTCTATATTTGTTTTGTATTTTTATTGGTTTTTTTTTTTATGTTTTTAGTGATATTGATTAAGATTGAAAGTGACACTTAAGAGGATCTCATAAAGTAGACAAAATGCAAACAAATAAATCAAACATATACAGCTGCAAAATAATGCATATTTTTACTGTCATAAAAAATATATATGCTTTGTGTTGAAAGAATTAAAAATAAAATTTATTAAATTATTTCATGTAATTAAATTAAAAATAATATATTGATAAAAAAAATAAATTCTTTAATATACCCCAAAAAAAAAAAAACACCACACAGACACACAAACAAACAAAAATTTTTAATTTTTTTTTATACACTTTTGCCCATTTGTATATATGGTAAGCAGCTACAAGTACGTGGGAAAAGTTGATGTACCTAGATGTGATTCAAAGGAGGGAGGGGTATTAAATATCTATTTCATCTCTCTGTGTGGGTATGGGTCTTTTCCGGAAGGAATAGAGTGATAATATTGAAATATAAATGTTTTTTTTTATATATATTTATCAATTATTACTCAAATCATTAATGGCTTAACTGTGTTCCATCCCTCATTCCCACGATAAATTATTTGTTGTTTTGAGGTACTGTTTATGTGATAACAGAATTGATATTTTTAAATTAAAAAAAATTAATATCAAAATAATTTAAAATTTATATTATTAAATATTTTTAAAAATAAAAAAAATATTTTAATAATAACAAAAATAACTCTAATAATTATTAGAATTTTACTAACTCTTATCCCCTTTTTTTCTTAAAAATATACATTAGATCTCGGACAAACATATTCCATTATTTTCATCCCACCATTTCTTTGAGATTAACGGGGGAAAAAAAGAAGTAAGTATCAGAAATAAACCACGAGAACTTACCATGACCCAAATGCTCTTAAAGACATCTTTCAGACACAAATTATATAGACCACAAATTCATGTTCTTTTAAAACCATAAAATTTGTTTTTCATTAATAAGTTGCATGTACCCACCCTCCTTCATTATTATTTTGATGTATATATATATATATAGTTTATATTACATTTAATAAATTATATATATATATATATATATATATATCAAGGAAAAAACAAAATAATAAAATTATATATACCAGAAGAGAAGCAAAGGATGCAAAAGCAATAGTCTTGAAGCGACCAACATAAGTATCAGAAATGAAAGCACCAAGTAAAGGTCCGAAATTAGTGAGTCCACTCCAAATGTTAATAATGTTTGAAGCTGAAACTTGATCCATGTGAAATACTCTCAGCAAATACACCATAAAGTTTGCCAACAACCCAAATGATGCCAATCTCTCAAATGTTTCATTTCCTGCTCATCAGTAATAAAGCCAACAACAAACACTACTTTTTTGTTAGTATTTTTATAAAAATATCTCTATCTCTATCTCTACATACATGACATGCCCTTTCTATCATATTTCTTACTAGACTACGTTACGTTTGATATATTTTTAATCACGTGAATTGAGAGTATCACGCGCGTCAGCAATATCTAGTAATTCAAATTGCAGTGACTACTAATTAAGAAAGAAAGAAGAGAAGAGAGAGACCTAAGATAAAAATGATAGCTTTCCATCCACCATGTTTTGAGGTTTTGGTAATTGTGTCTTGATTTGACACAAAATTACCATGTTTTTCCTCCAAATCTTTCTCTGCTTTGTCTGATGGCTTTGGTTTGTTGGCTCCAAAGCAGTTTCTGATGCAGCTAAGTGGCTGTTGAAGCTTTGATCTTTTGCTTTCACTCTCGGAACCCATAATTTTTATGATGAGGTAAACTAAAGCAAGCTAATGAGGAGCTTATTGAGTTAAAAGCTGGTATGGCACACTTATTTATATAAGAAACATAAATAGAGAAGAGAAATAAAAAATTAAAAATAAAAAAAAGAGAGATAATAGAATGACGAAAATGTGAGAGAAGGTACATGAAACGTGTTGTGGATTAGCACATGCTAGTTCAAACAAAAAAAAAAACAAATGAAAACGCCAACCATTATTCTAATTGCGTGTTCCAACTTGGCCTTGCTAACTTCATTTGGTTGTGCTACTGGGACCATTGATTTCCCTCTGAGTGGAGCTCTTGTCAACCGTCTGATCTTTATAGAAATATTATTGTCTGTCAAGGTAAGGTAAGGTAAGGTGGTCGGTTGAACAGTGAGGACTGAGGACCATTGATTCTATAAAAGCTCTCTGATTTTGAGTAATGTATATATCAGATCAGGCGTAAGCATCAGCATTAATTGTACATTTTTATTGTTACCTTTAAGTTATTTCTTTGTTTTGATGTTTTTTACCCTTATTCTCTAGTCAAACATATGAAATATATTCATTTTAAATAACTTGATATATCAGAGATATTTACTATTAAAATTGATAAAAATATATAATATTAATCAAAATATAAGTATTTGATGTGTTTCACTTGAAAATATGGGTAAAAAATAATACTAAAACAAGAATAAATATATCAAAAGATATCAACCCCAATTTACTATCCAAACTATTTCCTCTCCATCTCCCAACTGTAATTAAGTAGATATTGTCTTCTGTGGATATTATTGTTCACACAATGCAGGGAAGGGGGGGAAAAGTTATGCTTGTTTACATGCTAAAATTTGTTTGTCTGAACTATGAACTGGTATTCCTTGTGATCCATATGTGATAAGAGATTTTAAAATTGCTAATTAAGTGCACTAAAATTATCCTTCTTCTGGATTTTACAAATACAAAGCATCAGTATTATATTGATCAAAAAAATAAACAGAATGCTTGCTGTATGTTGGAGAGAAGCATATACATTGGTAGAGTGATCATCCTGAGAAAGACGAAAGAATTGAAGTTCAACAAAGAACAGATTAAGAATATAAGATCAAACTATAAACAACAATAACATGTAATTATATGTTGTTTTAGGTTGAGTTGCGGACTAAGTCGTTCTCTTTAATAAATTTGATACTATTTGGATTGAGTTGCTAACTAAGTCGTTCTCTTTAATGAATTTGATACTGTTTTGGTTGAGTTACGAATTAAGTGTTTTTTTAATGAACTTGATAATACTTGGGTTGAGTTTCGGACTAAATTGTTTTTTTTAAGACGTTTTGCAACTCTATCTAAATTTGTGCAAACAATTACAACATTGTCGTTCCCAAGATGTAGACTCACAATTGCTTAGCTACTCTCCCTTTCGATAAAAGTGGGTCCTAATACTAATTGTAAATCCTTCTCTATATCAACACCACCTAAAAGATGTAGAAAAATAATGTGGGACAAAAAAATTTAAGAGAGAAAAATTTTGCACTTTTTTTCTCATCAATTTTTTTATTTAAATTTACACTATTTTCAACATTATATAATTTATTCATAAAGTCTATGAAAGGACTCATAGAAGATTGTCATCACATGTTACAATAAACTTAAACCTTTCCCCGATGGTACAATAAATTCATGTGACTTTATGAAGCTCCTCCTATTTTTTTACTTTATTTGTAGCGATATCCTCTAGAACAAAACACAAAATAGACAAAATTTATCATACCAATCCCACCAAGTAAAAAGTAGAAATAATCCAATCTACCAAAATTTATGTCATTTGTTAGCCAATCTGGTTGTCCATTTTTTCTTGTCACATGATGTACTATGTTCACAATTAGGCTGCTTAAGTAGCTTCCTGCTGAATTATTTAGTAGAACCATAGAAGTCCCTATACTTCTCATTCTTTCAGGAAATTCTCTGTTATATAACTCGGTATGTCCAACAATTACAAGGACTTGACATAGTCCTATAAAGACTAGTTGAGGAGCTAACCAAAAGGCAGAGAGGGGTTCAACTCCATCAGTAGCAAATGCCCTTCTCTTTCTCTCAACAAAACCAGCCACAACCATGCAAATAACTGAGGAAATATATCCAATGCCTATTCTTTGCAAAATTGTGATCCCTTCTTCTGTTTTGATTAGTTTCCGGAATGCGGGTTGTAGAAGGCGATCATAGACAGGGAGCCATATGGCTATTGTGATCAATGAAATGACATTCATTGAACCAGCAGGAATTTGAAAGTTTGCTCCTATGTGTCTGTCCATTTTTAAGGCTTGTGACACTGTAAATGTTGCTTGTTGTTCTGTGGCAACAAAGCAGATAATCCCAGATGCCCATATTGGAATTAATTTTACTATGTGTTTTACCTCTTCAACTTGTTGTATGCTGCATAGCTTCCATGGATTTGCACATGTCCCATCTGATTTTACTTCATTGGATGTGTCCTCTACTAGAGCAGCTTTGTTTAGAAACCTAACACAAAACCAAAAACATATAATTTAGAGCATAAGCAACAAAATTGAATGTCAAAAATGCCAAGTGTTTGTTTGCTTGTGCAACCGATAAAAGTAGTTTAAAAGAAAGTGTTTTCACAAAGAATCACATTATTTTTGCTTCTGTCAGGAAGCGCAAAATGTATTCTATTAGCCCTAAAAGGCTTATGACTTCTTCTTTTTTTGGTTTAAAAGCCATTTTACAAAGCCCCAATGTCACTTTTATAGAGACCCTATGATTGGATGCTAAACTTCAAAGGATTAATGGATAAAAAGACTTATAATTATTATAAACTTTATCACAATATTATATTTTATGGATTTGCATTTTTACCTCTAATATCACTTGGGATTTTATTTAAGACCCACACATTGTGTTTTTAACTTTTTTTATCTTATTATTAGCACATCGATCGATTAAAACTTTGATATCATATAAATTTTATATAATCTATAAACATCTTGAATAATTTAATGTTTAGTTTCAAAAGAAGGGTAAACTTTTACTTATAAATGCTATACTAATATTATAAAAATGTGATTTCATTTTTACTCAACACTCATAAGCTCAAATGGATAGTGATAGCACGACCTTAGGTTTGTAGACAATGATAGCTTTGACGCTTCATGATTTTCCTCCAATGGAGGATCAAAGAACCTTGTTCTAGCCTCGACCTCAGTGGGAAGTTTGAGCTTGCGTTTTCGAAGAGCTGCAAGAAAAACTTGTACAATGCCAGAAATATTGCTTCCCTCTGGGCTTAAACAGACATAAAATTTTCTTCCAACAAAAAATAAGATAATTGCACATAACATGAGCACAGCAGGTAATGAAAAGCCCAGAGCCCAGCTGATAGTGACTTGAATATAAACAACAAGAGTTTGATCAATCAACATAACCAATGTGACTAAGGTGTAGTACCAGTTGTAATAGCCGTTGGATTCTCTTTTTCCTTCTGGAGTATTTGTGTCAAACTGATCAACTCCAAAGGGAATACTACAAGGTCTGATTCCACCAGCTCCAATGGACATTAAAAATAGGCCAATTAGTAAGATTGCTTGTTGTATTTGTGTAGGATTAATACACTGGGCCAATTCTTGTTGTTCAGTAGCACATAGTGGTGGTCGAAGTTGTGGCACTGAGGCTGTTAAGATTATAATCACCATGCCCTGTATATATATATATATAGTAGGAGATTAGCAGAGTGAGCAATTGAAAGAGTCTAAATATAGTAGGAGATTAGCAGAGTGAACAATTGAAAGAGTCTAAATATCAATTTCTGATACACGATATCTTGTACAGTTATATAAGGATCTGTATATATGTGCATATTTTAGAAGTGGTTTGAAAGAAGTGTTTCAAATTAAGAAGTTTAGTTAAAGGTTGTTTTAAAAAAAGAAGTGTTTAGGTGTTTGACGTGAAAATATTAAAAATTTGAATTTTTGAGAGATTATTTAGGGTTCGATTATAACTGTTTTTTTTTCATTATGTTCAAAGCACTTTCAAAATGAGTCAAAGCACTTTTTAGTGTTTGGAAATTGTACATTTAATAATTTGAAAAGAAGAACTATATATTAATGCTTAGAGAATAATTAATAATTAGAAACGATTTACGTGATATGCTACCTTCTTAAAATTATTACCATAATGCTATCAAAAAGCACTTCTAATATCTTTATATAAAATACCTAAATGACTCTTGAAACCTTTTAAATGAACTTTTTCTAAACAACTTCCCTTTCAAACTATTTTTCAAGAGAAGCACATCCAAACATGTCAGTACTTTTGAATTTTTAAAGCACTTTTTTATAAGATTATCATACATCATCCAAAGTACTTAAACTCATTTGAAAGCACTTAATGAGAACGAAAAAACATAAAATGAAAGGGCCATATAGAGAAGCAATTTTTAATGGTCTCAAAGAAAAGGATAGTAGCAAGTGAAGCAAAAGAACATACAAGAAGAGATGCGAAAGCACCCAAAGCAATGGTGAGAAATTTGCCAATATAAACATCAGCAATGATTGCTCCAATGATGGGCAAGAAATTGCAGGCAAAATCCCAAATATTAATAACGTTTGAAGCTTCCACTTGATGCATATGAAACTCTCTCACCAAATACACCATAAGGTTTGCTGTCATGCCATATGATCCTAACCTCTCCATAGCTTCCATTCCTACATATAAAGAAAAATTTCACTAGTAAAATTACTTGGTAAAGTAATTCAACCATATCATATATATAGAGTCCAGATCTGGTGTCCGATGGAACATATATTATCCCAACCGACAGGTATAAGAAACTGGGGTAAGGGGCATGAGAGGTTCGTAACTTTTACAAAAATGAGCGTTTTAGTACCATTATTTTCAATTGGAACGCTTTACTTCTATAATTTTGAAAAAATGTGTATTTTAATCCTAAAAGCTCAAAACTATATATGTATAACATTTTTTAGATTAAAATACACATTTTTTAAAGTTGTAAGACTAAGATGTACCACTTGAAAGTTATAAGATTAAAGCGTTTTTTTACCTAAAACTACACGACCACAATTAATCTTCTTTCATGACATTGAAACTAAAATATGTAATTATACGTCGGACAAAATAATGTAAACCGGTAATGCTAGTAAGAAGGACCTACCTAAGATGTAAGGCATGGCCTTCCACCCAGGCTTTGATCTTTTTATGACTTGATCTGATGAATGGACACCATCATCATCACTCGGAATTGGTTTTCCGAATGGTAAGAAAGAATGTTTTCTTGTTCTCTTCTTATTTTCAATCTGCATAATTGCTTTGTACTCTGAAATCAAATTGCTATGAATTTGTGTTTGCCTTGCTTCACATCTATGAAAACCAATCTTCTTAAAATGGTTACAAACTTTTTTTTTTATCTTTATGACCCTCATGTAATTTATTTGCTACTTGCATTAGTAGGTCTGCAATATAGATAAAAGTAATATATAGAACAATGGGTAGTTAGATTAACCAATATCTTAGAAACCTTCCATTTAAGTTAAAAGTAAAACTTACATTGTTGTATGAAAAGCATAGATATCTTTCCTTATTAGATCATGTACTTAATTGTCAGCACTCATAGATTTAGGATTTGTATTAGGTATAACACCATTTATATAATATAAAATATGTTTCAATCTATTAATTATTTTTAATTATAAAATAATATATGAAACATATAAGCTTAGCATAACAACAATAAAAATAAATATAAAATAAAAATTGAGTGAAGAAAATGAAAATGAAAAATTAATTTAGAAAACAGTATGAACAAAACAATGTCTGAATTAAACTTATTTTTTTGCTCAACAAAACTAATTGAGCATTGTTTATCTCAACTTGTTACACACTACCAAATTACGTGATAGATTGTGAGCAGATGATGACATAAGCTTGCGTTTAAGTACTTCAACCATCCACGTAGATCATGTTACTCTTCATTAATTTCGGTGAAAGAGAGTAAATCAGAAATAAGTACTTACCATTTTTGTCCCCTTGGACCGGGTCATAACGTTCGGATAATATTTATTATGGTTAATTTTATTATTTATTTTTTAATAATAGTTTTACTATTAAATATATCTATTTAATTACTTTGTTTTAGATCATTTCTTTGAAATTAATTGTTTTATTTTTCAACAAATTTTATTATATCATATGTAGCCAATATATATATATATTATATTATCATAAATTTTATTATTCAATTTTGTATTTTAATTATTAGAAGTGACCTCCTCAACAACGTCAGTCAATTCGTCGAAAATATTAAATTAATTTTATTCTTTGTGTAAAAGAAAATTTTGGAACGTCGCATGATCTTTATTTCATAAATTTTATTATAATATTAAATAATTATTAATTAAAATAATAAAATTTATTTTTTATTTTATAATTAGATATTATATTAATTATGATATTACGTTGTAATAGACATTTTTTAAATGTATTGATATGGTTTAAATGTAATCAAACACAATGAAACCTATATACAGTAATTTAATAAATTATTTATTATTTTTAGAATATAAAAAATTAATATAACTTTAAAAAAATATATTTAATAAAAATTAGAGAAAAATCAATCTAATGGATATAGAATATACAGTAAAAATAATACATAACACATCCAAGGTTAAGATTCAACTTTTATGTGTATCATTCAATTAATGAAAAGTAAAGTGAAGTTATTTTATTTTTGTAAAATTTAATATTTAGTTCTCTAGATTATAAAATATGTTATTTAATGCTTTTTTATTACAAAATGAATTTATTTAATCATTTTTTTTATGAAAAATAACTCTTTAAGGACTTTTGATAAAAAAAATTAATAATAAAATAATATTAAAAAATATCAAATGTTATTATTTATTATCTTTTTCATTGATAAAATTATTAAAAATAAATTTTTATAATTTAAAAAATTAAATAAAACTTTTTACTTTATTTTTCACCATTTAATTAATATATCTTTGCTTGTTGTGGGTAAGATTGTGTTAGCATTTTACTAGGAATAATTTTAAATATCTCAACTTGTTACTAACAATAAGTGGATGATTAAAAAAAAAATTATTATTTGTGTCTAATAATATTTTGTCTGATAGTTGTCACCGTATAACAATTATGACAAAAGAAATTCTTTAATAAAAAGAAAAATCTCAATATTAAATATCTAAAGTTTAATTTTCAATCCTTACTCTCAATATCTAAAATAAGTGATTATTATTTAAAAAATAAAAACCACTAATTAATCAAAACTTGGGGGGCTCGGTTCTTATCTTGTTACCTACCAATGTTATTTATAGTTATATGTATTAAACAATATATTAATATAAAATTCAATAATAACTATGAGATTATTTATTAATATTAATTAATTATATCAAAAAAGTATTATATATATATATATTAATTTATGGTGTAAGTATTTATTAATTAGATATAAATTTTGTGATATTAGTTGGTAAAATAATTGTTACAATATTAATCGGTAAGAATCAATTAAATTATAATATATAAATTAATATGTCTATTAATTTATAATATGTAGATTAATATTTATAAAATTGTGATGAATGATAAAAAAGAATTTTAGAAGTAATATTACACAATTCGAACTCTGTGATTCAAACTCTTAACTTTAAATTTACATCTCGTACTATAAAACTTTTTATGTGATTGAGCTTGAATTACAGACCAAATTCATTGTCCCATGATTAAAAAAAAATCCATTTTCTTTTATATTAAGTACTAGAACCGTTTAAGCACAATCTGTGATCCACGATCAAATTCCTTTTTTTTTATACATATAAATATTAAAAATATTCATATAATAAATATTTTTTATCATTTTTTTCCTTTTTATTTGAAAGGATAAGATTTGGTCGACCATAAAATTCTATTTTTTTTATATTTTTACACACATAAATATAAAAAAAAATATCTATTTAATAAATATTTTTTTATGAATAATTATTTTATATAATTTAATTTTTAATAACAATTCATACAATTTATAATTATCCATTTAATAATTGTTGGATAAATAATATAATTATTAAATTAAAAAAAACAATCGTTTAGATCCATGTTTTTATTCGTACAAAGTAAAAGAAAAACGACAAAACTAACGTTATTAAGCTTATTTAGGACGAAGGCCCCTCTCATTTACTACGTCTAGTGATCGTTTCTCAAGAGATCACTTCTAGTTTAGTTGATTATTTTAAATATTTTAAATAATTATTTTATAACTTTTTAATTTATGTATCAAAATAAAAAAAATACATCTATTTATAGTTATATGTACTAATTACTGATTTATAAATTAGTTTAAAAATAAATAATTTGATAGTTTTGAATGTTTATTAAAAAAATTAATTTTATTAGTTTGTAATTTTTGTGAATTTTTCAAAAGTTCAAATAACATAATATGTTTGCTATTTTTAGTAAAATTCAATTTCTTATAAATAGATTGAGCAATCTGTTGATATAGTTGATAAGATTGACGTTGTTAAAAGAATAATCAGATAAATTTATATATTATTTTAAAAAAATATTCCATTATGTAAAAAATATTTATAATTAATTCAAAATCGTAAAAATTATTTATGAATATCATAACCATCATTATAAAATATATATTAAAATTGTAAAGAAGTGTAAATAAAATTAAAGGCTACTAAAGGAGCTTATATAATGTTTCATATCATAAAATTAATCTATTATCACATGTCACTAATAAAGTTATCTACTATTCAATTATATATATATATATTAGAGATATTTTTACTTATTAACAAAATATAATAACAACTAATAAAAAAATTAGAATAAAAAAAGTAAAAGATGTAGCATGATAAAAATAAATGATATGAGATTTTATTTGATGTTTATTACTTCAAAGAAAGTTTTAATTATAATTTTAAGTACTTTATTTTATTATTTTGATTTAACTTTTTTTTAATTATTTTTTGGAAACCACGAAACTATTTAACTCTAAAATTTATAATAATAAAAGTAATAATATCATTAACATTGATTAATATTATTTTTATTTTTTAAAATTTAATGGTATTATTTTAAATAATTTATTAATTTTTTTAAATAATTAAATTAATGACACGTACACATGTAATTAAATCTTGAATCCATGACATGTTATACATATAAGTAGTTTACATGTCATTGAACTACAAGTTTATTGAATTATATTTTCTCCTAATAGTTTTTAATTAATTTAAAAATTAGTATTGGAAATACATAATATAAAATTATTATTTAAAAATTAAAATGACTTCAACCCACCTAAACCCTCGCTACCATCCGTCCTTTGATTGACAGATATATAAATAAACACAAGAAGGATACAGTAGTATAATTTCAAAGCACCGAGACCATGATCATCAAGACAAATATAACTGAATGGACGCCTAAGCTAAAATAGAGAAACATATGTTCAATAAAGAAAAGTACATGTGTATTCAAACTCTATGGTCATCGGAGTGAACCTAGCTAATATATCTAAATCAAAGTGGTGTAACGTAAAGTGAACCGTGTTGATGGTTCAATTTTGTGAGAATCATACGTCGGTTCTGAAATCGAACGAGGTTCTTGATAGAAGAACCTTAATAAAGTATCGGATTCTCTCACTATTAATTGCAAGAATTTAGATACACCATCAATACGTAGAGAATAAGTGTGAGAAATCACTGAGAACATTAAATTGAAAATTCATTGGAATTTTCGTGTAAGTGTTGAAATTTGATCAATGGTAGGATGTATGTTTTCAATCCATTTTTGTTTCCGCTGCATTTAAATTATACGTTCATATGGTTTTCTGAATGTTTTTTGATTGAATTGTGATCTTACATTTAGTATCAGAGCCATTTTTGAAAACATTTCTGTTTCGCTCTGTTTCACGAATAACTAAAATTTTGGGTTTTTTATTTTGCTTGTTTTTTATGCATATAAAAATTATAAATTTTTTCAATATTGATTTTAGAGTGATTATGTGAATTTAAACTTGAAAAATAATGAAGAAAATAAATCAAATTTGACATGGGTATTTGTTTACTTCATTAATTAACTTTATATTTAAAATGATGTTTAAACTTGAAAAACAATAAAAAAATAAATCAAATTTTGATAAAAAGAAATCCGAATTTCGTCGTCGGAATAGAAAGATAAGACCACGTATCTGTTAGGATCAAATCGGATCGGGTTGATTCGTACGGAGGTTGAAGATGAAGTTTATAAAAAAAAAAATTTAAAACACACGTTGCCTAAGGGACTCGAACACGGGTCTTGTGAGAAATTTCTAATAATCTCATCTAGTGGGCTGCAACATATATTTGACTTATTTTGTATAAAACTTATATTTATATACATTCAGAGTTTGATTTATAAACAAAAAAAATACTTTAAATGGGAATTGAACCCAGAATTGAATGGTGGGAATAAATGAAACTTTACACTAGGCTACAACATATTATGTGTTGCACGTTAATTTTAGTTTTATTAAAAAATTAGACATTTGGAGGTGCTTAGTCTTAGGGTAGAGATTCCAACGGCCAAACCACTAGGCTACAACATATTATGTGTTGTCTAACGTGCAATACTTTTATATATATTAGGTATTTAATTTTTATTAAAACAATATATATATATATATAATGATTCCGAATATAATGTGATTAATTAATTAATTTAAGTTTGTGATGTGTAGAATAATTATTATACATGTTATATTTATTTAAATAATTTTTGGACACATTAAAATTTTATTTAAATTATTTGTTTTAGATATTTATATGTATAAATTTTGTAATTAATTATACATATAAAATTGAGTTAAATAATTTATGCATAATGAAATTAATTGTTAATGGCTCTTATGGATTTAATTAGTGCTTATATTATTTATTTTTGTTTGTATAATTTATTATCGTAATACAATTTTAAGATATATAATATTTGCACATTTGAAATTAAATTAATATTGTTTATGGTTTTATGCAATAATTGAGCCTAAGGATTTAATTAATATTTAAGTGATTCATATAGTTTAATTAATTGGGGAGTAACCACAACATCTTTAATTAATTAAAACTATAATAAAGTTTATTTAGGATCACATTTAGAAAATAAACATTAATTATAATTAATCATATGTGATATAATAAATCTTATCCCACATAAATTTTTATTATATTTTTGTGTGATTAATTAGGATATAATATCAAATTATATTTTCTAATTTACCCATAGGGATTAAGAAAATGAACATAATTTGATAGTTTTATCGTAAAGTTAGGATGAATCTAATTGAATTAAAACTTTAGCCCACAGGCAACTTTTATGTCACTAGATTCATATTTTTCATGATTTACATTGGTAAAGAATAACTATAGTTTAGGTCTCAAATTTTAATAAGCATATAATCTTTAATTGCAGCTTCTCAACCTGTAAATTTCTCTGATATCCGCTGTGATATTCCCGAACTGAAAGGGGATAATTATAAAATATGGAAGGAAAGAATTCTCCTTCAATTAGGGTGGATGGATATTGATTATACTATTAGGAAAAATGAACCACCTAAAATTACTCAAACTAGTACTCCAAAGAATATCATGCTTTATGAACAATGGGAACGATCTAATCGCCTTAGCATGATGTTCATTAAGACTAAAATCTCTGCTGGTATTCATGGTTCCGTTGATCAGCATACCAATGTTCAAGACTTGCTAAAGGCCATTGATGATCAATTCATCACTTCAGATAAGGCTTTAGCAAGCACCCTTATTATGAAGTTCTCTTCTTTAAGACTCACTAGTGTGAAAGGTGTGCGCGAGCACATTATGCAAATGAGGGACATTGCGGCTTAACTTAAGCATCTCGAGGTTGAGATGTCAGAATCCTTCCTAGTGCACTATATCCTTAACACTCTACCATATCAGTACAGGCCATTCAAAATCTCGTACAATACACATAAGGATAAATGGTCAATCAATGAACTAATGACCATGTGTGTTCAAGAGGAAGGGAGGCTTGTTATGGAATTTAGTGAAAGTGCAATGTTGGCTACAACATACCAGAAAAGAAAATCTCAATACAAGCATAAAGGAAAGGGGATAATTCCACCTCAGGATGATATTAAGAAAGAATCCAAGTGTTTCTTTTGTAAAAAGAAGGGAGACATGAAGAAGGATTGTATCAGATTCCAGAAATGGCTTGAGAATAAAGATAATCCAACCTCGTTTGTTTGTTATGAATCTAATATGGTTAATGTTAATATTAATACATGGTTGATTGATTCTAGATCTACAATCCATGTTGAAAACTCCTTACAAGGTATGCAAAATCTAAGGAAGCGAGTAGGAAGTGAGGAATACATCTTATCCGGTAACAAGATGGGCTCACATGTGGAGGTTGTAGGGACATGCAATTTGATTTTAAGTAGTGATTTTATTTTAGAATTAGAAAAGATCTTTTATGTTCCAAGTTTCTCTAGAAACTTGATTTCAATTTCAAGACTTGTACCTTATGGTTATTCCTTTTACTTTTCAGAAACATCTTTCAGTTTATTTAATAAATCTGATTGTGTTGGGAATGTTATTTTGTCTGATGGTCTTTACTGCATTAATTTACGAAATAATGCCACTCATAACGCTATGCTTGTTCAAGCTGGCACTAAAAGGGGTATTATTGACGATCACTCTTCTACGTTATGGCATAGGAGATTAGGATATATCTCCATAGAAAGAATTAAAAGATTAGTGAAAGATGTGATACTTAGTACTCTAGATTTTACTGATTTTGAGACATGTGTGGACTGCATTAAGGGAAAACAAACTAACAAGTCAAAGAAAGGTGTCAATAGGAGTTCAAACATATTAGAAATCATACATACAGATATATGTTGTCCAGATATGGACATTCAAGGTGAGAAATATCTTACCACCTTTATTGATGATTTTTCTCGATATATGTATCTCTACATACTTCATAATAAGAGCGAAGCATTGGATGCCTTCAAGAGCTTTAATGTTGAAGTAGAGAAACAATGTGAAAAGTAAATAAAGATCGTGAGATCAGATAACTGGGGTGAATATTATGGTAGATACACTTAGAATGGACAAGCGCCTTGTCTGTTTGCTAAGTTTCTTCAAGAACATGGGATAGTTGCCCAATACACTATGCCTGGTTCACCAGACCAGAATGGTGTAGCAGAAAGGAGAAACCGAACACTATTGGACATGGTGCGGAGTATGCTTAGCAACTTCAATCTTCCTAAATCCTTGTGGATTGAAGCTTTAAATACGGCTGTGTATATATTAAACTGAGTTCCAACCAAGGTTGTCTCAAAGATGCCATTTGAATTATGGAAAGGTTAGAAACCGAGTTTGCAACATATGCGCATTTGGGGATGCCCGTCTGAGGTGAGGATTTATAATTCACAAGAGAAGAAGCTGGACCTAAGGACCATTAGTGAGTATTTCATTGGATATGCCGAACGGTCTAAGGGTTATAGATTTTACTGTCCATCTCACAACACTAGGTTTGTGGAATCAAGAAATGCAAAATTTCTTGAGAATTACTTGATTAGTGGGAGAGATTAATCCGAGGGCATTAGTTTTGAGAAAGATAATTCAGATGCTCAATGAACTTATCGTTATTGTTAACAACATGCCTCGAGTACAAATGCGTGTTGAAGAACCAGTCTTGGAAGTACCACAAGTTGTTGATCCTGATCTAGTAGATGTTGAAATTCAACAGATGCCTACAATTGTTGAACAACATGATCCTGCTTCTCAGGAGAATGTTGATGAAACATTAAGAAGATCTACTAGAGTAAGGAAATCAACAATTCCTAATGATTATGTTGTGTTTCTACAAGAATGTGACTATAATGTTGGAGCCGAAAATGATCCTGAGACGTTTTCATAGGCCATAAGTTCTGAGGTTTCGAATTTATGGTACAATGCCATGAAAGAAGAGATGGATTCTATGGCATCTAACCGAGTCTGGGATCTCGTCAAGTTGCCTGATGATGTGAAAGTCATTGGATGTAAATGGGTCTTCAAAGCAAAGAAAGACTCACAAGGAAACATTGAGAGACATAAGGCAAGACTTGTTTCCAAAGGATTCACTCAAATGGAAGGAATCTACTACACAAAGACATTTTCTTATGTATCTAAGAAAGATTCACTTCGTGTGGTCATGGCATTGGTTGCCCATTTTTATTTGGATTTGCATCAAATGGATGTGAAAACGACTTTCCTTAATGGTAACCTAGAGGAAGAGGTTTATATGAAACAACCTGAAAGATTCTTCTCTAGTGATGGTGAGCATTTGGTTTGTAAGCTTAATAAATCCATATATGGATTAAAACAAACTTTCCATCAATGGTATTTGAAATTCCATAACGTCATCACTTCATTTGGTTTTGAAGAGAACGCCATGGATCAATGTATATACCAGAAGGTTAGTGGGAGTAAGATTTGTTTCTTGGTGCTATATGTGGATGATATTTTGCTTGCAGCCAATGATAAGGTTTGCTACACGAGGTAAAATAATTCCTCTCTAAAAATTTTGATATGAAGGATATGGGCGAGGCAT
This sequence comes from Hippophae rhamnoides, assembly GCA_033030585.1. Taxonomy (NCBI): domain Eukaryota; kingdom Viridiplantae; phylum Streptophyta; class Magnoliopsida; order Rosales; family Elaeagnaceae; genus Hippophae; species Hippophae rhamnoides. Next base: position 19,378,141 of record CM065438.1, on the reverse strand, counting down.
CTTATGTCATTGGCATTAAGATCTATATAGATAGACTTCGAGGCATCTTGGGTTTATCTCAGGGAACATATATCAAAAAGTTTTAGAGAGATTTCGGATGAAAGATTGGTTACCAAGTGTTGCTCCCATTGTGAAGGGCGATAAATTCAATTTGGATCAATGCCCAATGAATGATTTAGAAAGAGAACAGATGAAAACCATTCCATATGCTTCAGCCATTGGAAGCCTGATGTATGCTCAGGTCTGTACCAGACCTGACATTGCATTTGTTGTTGGGATGCTAGGGAGATATCAGAGTAACCCATGTGTTGACCATTGGAAAGCTGCAAAGAAAGTGACGAGGTACCTACAAGGAACCAAGGATTATATGCCCATGTATAGACGAACCGATAAACTGGAAGTAATTGGCTACTCCGATGAGGACTTTGCTGGTTGTGTTGATTCACGAAAATCAACATCTGGTTATATTTTCATGCTTGCCGGTAGAGCTGTGTCTTGGAGGAGTGCGAAGCAGTCCTTGATTGCTACTTCCACTATGGAAGCCGAGTTCGTATTATGTTTTGAGGCCACATCGCATAGTGTATGGTTGAAGAGTTTCATTTCCGGGCTTAGAGTAGTTGACTCTATTTCTAGTCCATTAAGATTGTACTGTGACAACTCAACTGATGTATTTATGGCTAAGAACAAAAAAAGTGGTAGTCGTAGTAAGCATATCGACATTAAATACTTGGTCATAAGAGAACGTGTTAAGGAAAAGAAAGTGGTCATTGAACACGTAAGCACTGAGTTGATGATTGTTGATCCTTTGACTAAAGGTATGCCACCAATGAAATTCAAGGATCATGTAGAAAAAATGGAAATTGGTTCCACTTTGTAAATATATATATACAATTTATTAATGAAACTCTTATATATTGTGATATTTTTTCATATTCATGTGCACCTTAATTTATTTGAGAAAATATATATTTTATTGGACCATGAATAAATATAAGATTTATTTATTAAGTTTTGTTACCACATAAAGTATAGTACTTGAGAAACTAAATACATTGTAATATATGGAAGATAATACTCGTTCTTAGAGGACTTATCGCTATGATTCATGTGTTTTGTTACTCAAGAGAATTTCGCTTAACATTTGCACCAAGTGGGAGAATGTAAATCAAAGTGGTGTTACGTAAAGTAAATTGTGGCGACGGTTCTGTTTCGTCGGAACCGTAAGTCGGTTCCGAAATCGAACAAGGTTCTTGATTGAAGAACCTTAATAAAGTATCGGATCCTCTTACTATTAACTGCAAGAATTTAGATACACCATTAATACGCATAGAATAAGTGTGGGAAACCAATAAGAAAATCAAATTGAAAATCCATTGGAATTCCCGTTTAATGCTGAAATTGGATCAATGGTAAAAGGTATATTTTCAATCTATTTTTGTTTCTAGTGCATTTAAATTATACGTTCATATAGTTTTTTGAATGTTTCTGCATTGAATTGTGATCTTACAATATAGTGATATTCCTGTTCATGCAATATCTCTATCGATCCCTTTCGTCTTCCCTTAGACTTATATCCAATTTCACTGACACTAATCTAAATTAACTTCTTTAAACTGCTTTCTCAGTACTCAATAAACTATGTTGGTTTAACATCCACATTCCTTTAATCTGACAGCGTGCTATCCTAACCCATGTCCCCTATTGGTCAGACGGATTATCTACCCCTTTTTCATTAATAAATTAAAGATACATGCAAGCATTGATCATGTATCATATCATCATGGGGATAAGATGAACAATTTAATGCTCAACCAGTTTTCAAGGAAAAAAATTCTGCAAATTCTTTTGTATGCATTGAGATTTCAATAGTCTCCAGCTTTCTCTGTTTCTTTATCCTATTTCTATTCTCTTATCCTTATCGTTTTCTATAAATAATTGTCTTAATCCTTCACAGCCTCTTCACCCTTCATTTATTATCTATCCTTCCTTCTGTAACTTATCTATTTTACCCACGCTACTTGCTCCATGTTTTGATCTTTTAAAGCTTTCTGTCTCTTATGGCATCTTCCTTTAATACAAGTGTAGTTTTATTCTTGCATGTCAGCTTTATCAACTAAAGTTTTTCATCTGGCTTTTTCACATAAATACTGTTTTCAATACAAAACAAAAATATTTCTTCTGTCCTTTTCCTCTACCTTTTTTGCTGGATTCTGTTAACAATCAATGCATGCTTTTCTTTATTTTATTTTCCTTGATCTGCAGACAGGAATCCATGGAGAAGAATTCTCAAAATCCACAAAAGGCACTGCAGATTAGAGAAGGCAACACTCTAATCGAAATAGATCAAAACGAATTTGAGGTGGAACTCACGTCAAACAAAGAAATACTCATCGCATGCACTGAAAAATCACTCATTGGTAAGATCTGGAATGTAGACAGAGTGAGCAGATCACATGCATACAATTCCTTCAAATACTCTTGGAGTCCTATGGGGAGACTTATATCTTCAGAATTCGAAGAAGGATTCAATATCTTTGTTTTCTCATTTCAGGTGATGGATGACAAACTTGAAGTCTGGGGAAAAAGAATCTGGAACCTTAATGGCTCCCTAGTGATTTTAAATGAATACTTCCCTGATTTTACGCTTGATCATTATAATGTTTGCAGAAAACATCAACAAATTGGCCAATAGCATTGGTAAAGTTATTTAGGTGGAAAGAATATCACAACGAAATTTCTGAATTGGAAGTTTTCAAAGGCTACATAATTTCTGAATTGGAAGTTTGCAAAGGCTACATGTAGGTTATGCACACAATTAATAGGAAAAAAAATAAAAATATGACTAAAATTTGGCCAGTTACGTGGTCAATTTATGGCCACAAAGAATAAGCAATTTATCCTATAAATAATTAATGTTTTTACCTTAGAGATATACACCAAAAGAAGAGAAAAAAATAAAAGTCAAATGAATAATTTTCTTTGATAAAAAATAGTGTTTGTGTAAGAGAATATTTTAGAAATATATTTGAGATATTTTTCTAAAAGGGGAGTGATAAAATAGTGAGTTTGGGAAACACTTATGTGTCACTATTTTAGGTTTATCTTAATTTGTTGTATTGTCTCTTACTTTGTACCTATTAATTTTATTAGTGGAAGAAATATTTTTCGGAGTTTGTCCCCTTGATGTAACCCAAATTAAAGGGTAAATCATTTTAAATTATCGGTGTTATAATTTTATTCTTTTGAATTTATTTTATTTTTACCTGTTGTGTCCTAACAACTAGTATCAGAGCTAGTCTAGTAACAATTTTAGTATACTATGTGGTTGCAATATAAATTGATCTATCATCTCAGAAAAGATTTAATTAGATCCAAGGTGTATTTATTTACAGAAAAAGAAACATAGCGAAAAAATGTTAAGTCAAAAAGTAGATATTTAGAAATTTAATGTAAATAATAATTTCGCTTTATGTCAAAGGAGAATGAATGATATTCTAATTCAATAGAAGGTTCATAAGGTATTGTTGGAAAAAAAAAAGACAGCAACTGTTACCGAGAAACAGTGGGAGAAGATAAATGAGATTACAGCCAGTACAATCCGTCTAAAATTCTCAAACAATGTCTTGCAAAATATTGAATCAAAAAATTACATGATTGTAAAAAAAGCATGGGAGACTCTACAAAACGTGCATATGTCAAAGAACTATGTTAATAAATTTTATTTGTAGAAGAGCTATATCAGATGAGTAAGGAGGATAGTATGAGCATGATGCAACACATTAGAGATTTCAATAGTAAGATTTCTCACTTAGCAAGATTCAATGTGAGTTTCATCGATGAAGAGAAAGTTGTGATGTTGCTGGCATTACTATCCTCATCATATAATCATCTCACAACAACTCTGATTTATGCGAAAAACAATATGGAGTTTGAAATTGTTGTAGAAGCCCTGTTGTCATATAAGAAAAAGAACAGGGAGAGAGATTTAGAAGGACAAGTCCTTATCATAGAGTTCATATGAAGGAGACAGTACAAAGAACAGAAACTCAGAGGCAAGAGCATAGGCCTATATTTTCTACTCATTAAAAATCACTAGAATCTCTAACACATAAAATTATCTCTAAATAATATGTAATTTAATTAACATGAGAATGTGATTATGTTAATTACTAAATGGTGTGTAGTTTACTTGAGAAAAAAAAATGTTAAATTAGATTCAATTGATCATGTAATTGATTGATAATTATATTGGGAGAATTTTAATAATTCACATGTTTAAAAAATTGGATGATTAAGTATTCTTAGATATTTTCTCATATATACTCTTAGTTACCAAAACTTATTTAATTAATTATTGTTATTTATTTTTAGTTATTTTAATTTTACTTTCTTAAAATATAAAAACACAAATAAAATTTTGATTTATATTTTTTCTTTTAAAAATTAATTTCTAATAACATAATCTCCGTAAGAATGATATTTTCTTATCATAATATTACTTGTTGTGATATGTATATTGGCATTTTTATTGTACATAATTTGTATGTCTAATCAATCAATCCATTTCCAAATGAAGGAACTTAGACGGCTCAAGCACTTCCTTGATCTCGAGGTTGATCATACATAAGAAGAAATATTTCTTTGTCAGTAAAAGTATTATAAAGATTTGTTAAAGAGGTTGAAAATGATTGAATGCAAACCAATTTTGACTTCGATCGAACCAAATGACAAAATGTGTGCACATGAAGGAAAAGATTTAGAAGATGCGACAATGTATCAAAAATTGGTAGGCAGTCTGATCTATTTAACCTTAACTCGACCTGACATTTCTTATGCAGTTAGCGTGATGAGTTGGTACATACAAAATCAAAAAAAGCCTCATTTAGAAGCAATTCAACGAATACTGAGATATGTGAATAGTATAATTGATTATAGTCTTTTGTATAAGAAAGGTGGAGACGGCAAGTTAGTTGATTATTGTGATGCTGACTATGTAGGAGATCATGACACTAGGAGATCAACAATTGGGTATGTGTTTAATGCTTAGTTCTGGAACAAATTCTTGGTGTAACAAGAGACAACTGGCAATATTATTATCAACCACTAAAGTTGAGTATCGAGCAGCAGTAATGGTAGCTTAAGAGAATATATGGTTGATACAACTAATGAATAATCTATATCAACCAATAGATTATACAGTTCCATTATACTGTGACAATCAGTCGACAATTCGTTTAGCGGGGAATCCAATCTTTCATATTAGAACTAAGCATATTAAAATGCACTATCATTTTATCAGAGAAAAGGTTCTGCAAAAAGAAATTGAGATGAAACAAATCAAAATAGATAATCAAGTTGTGGATCTGTTCACAAAAAACTTGAGCATTGACAAGTTCAAAATATTTTGCTGTCATCTCGACACAGTAAAAATAGTGAGAGCTAGTGTTGAGGGGGAGTGTTGAAGATTAACTCCGGCCCAAGGAAAATAAAAGCACAATCCATTTTATCTAAGTCCAATACAATGAAAGCTTTTCAATAATAGTGAAGAAAGTTTTTTTTTAGAAAATTATAGAAAGGAGATTTTTTAGGACAAATGTGTGGAATGTAGTAATAATGTGTGGTTAGAACTATTTTTTAATTTTATATTTGTGTGGTGTAGATTGTATGATAAGGAATATAAATAAACTCCCTTGTATTTGGGTTAGGCATCCTTTAAAAACAATATTTTTTTGTATTTTTAATTTGAGTATGAGTTATAAACTTTCTTTTTAAGTATTTGTATTTCTCTTCAAATTGTAAGTAGTCTTTGAAAAATATTGTAGTAATTTTTATTATGAATATAATACAAGTAATTTATTTATTTATTTAGATCTAATATTAATAAATTTATAATTATATATTCTAAATTTTATTCTATACTTCTCTACTCTTCCATAAACTGTAAGGAACGTTGTATAATGCAACTCAATCATCATTCCATAATACATATTTTAACATGGTTGTCTCGTTTAGAGCAACACCTCTCAGAAATTAAGAAATGTAACGTTTTAAGTCTCAACATACCTGACTCTTTCTAATTGTAAGCGCACAACACTCGAATAATGTTAACTCAAAATTTGACACTAAAAAATCACAACATGATCCCATTTTGAGAAAATCCCCGCTAAGCGTGGTAGTCTGTAATTGATACACTATAATATTAAAAAAATCAAATGTTACATTTATCATTTATATCTTTTATTATTTAAATACAAAAATAATATTAATGAAATCAATTTGTAAATTTATTAATATTATAAATAATTATATATTATTAATTATTTATGACATTTTATAAATATGATCGTGTCATTAATATTAATTTTTGAATTTAAATAATAAAAAATATATCTAATTACATGCTATGCTTATAATAGAGTGTCATTGATATTCATTTTTAAATTTAAATAATAAAAAATATATATAAACACATGTGATGCTTATGATAGGGAATATAGTTTTTAATATATTAGGTGATAATATTTTTATAATTTAAATTGTTCTCATTTTAATTATTTTTTATTAATAATAACTTTATTTAGTAATAATAAAATAAATTATAATTAATTAAGAATTTACTTGATATATTTTTTAAAATATTTGTTACAATTAGTATATTATATTAAAATTATAAAGATAATATAAATATAATAAAATGATATTAAAATATTTATATAATAATTAAAACATAAAATACATATGTTATTAAATATTAAATTATCTTTCATCCAATCAATATAAATAGTACATCAAATAATTAATGGCTGATGAGATGGAAGAAACAATAAAAACAAAACGAGGGGAATGAATAATATTTTTTTTACTTAAATAAATAAAAAAATAAAATAAAGGAGAAAAAAATAATAGAAAGAGATAAATCGGATTTTATTTGGTTTTTTTGTTTTATTTTTAGTTAAAGCAATACTTCTTTTTGAATTTGGTCTTACAAGACTGACATATTTTATTTAAGTTGGTTGAAAGTGGATGGATCTCTGCATATAGTATTAAAAATTTTGACCCAAAATTTAAATTGGTTAGTCTAAAAGATGTGGAAAAAAGGAAGAGAGAGAGAATACATTTGGATAAAGATGAGCTATTTAAATATTTTAATAATTAAAATAATAATTTTTGAAAAAATAAAATTATTAACTTTTGTTATTATAATAATAAAAATATATAAATTATTTATGATATATTTATTATTAATTATATTTTAATGTAATTATTATAAAACTCATGTCATGTAGAACATATAAGCTATGAGTTCTTATTATAGGTATATAAATATAGTTATTTAAAAAAAATTAAAATTTTTAATCATAAAAATAATATTTTTTATATCTAATTTATATATTTTTATTATTAAAAAAATCAAGTTAACTGTGTTTTGTATTGAATGTTGTTTTGATTTTATGATAGAATAGTTGATTTTTTTAATATTTTAATTTTTAAAATTTTTATAACATTAAATTATGAGATGAAATATTTAATTATTTTAATATCAATATTTTTTAAAAAATATATAATTTTTTTAATTCAAAGAATGTTATTTTATGTATTATTATTATTATTATTATTTAAATGAGGTTTATTATAACCCAAAATGTTGAGATGCTAAACTGGGTCAGGTCTAAGAAGATCCATCTAGTTAATTAGCGTGTGCATGTGGCACCTTGAGAAATAATGCCTTAGAATAGCAGTCTATTTAGTCTAAATGCAATTTTGACGTAAATAGTTCTACAGCGTCCAAGGATTGCTAATATTCTCTCATCTCAATGCTCGCTTATCTCGAAATCAATGTTTTGCTATCACCCACCTTTATTATTGTCGATGAAAGGTGTTATGGAGATTACTCATGCTTGACTACAAATTTGTTTCATCATCAACATTCTAACCAAATATCTAGTTCTATCTTTCTTTTGGGCGACCTCTCAAAATGATGAGCATTTTTTCTAAAGCCCTGCTATTTTTTTTTTGGTAGAATTTGATTACAAAAATTAGGTAAGTTGTGAGAGCATTCTTTTTTTTTTATAATTTAATTAAATAAATTATTTTTATATATATTTATTTATTTTTAATTAAGTTTTTTCTTACTATTATAATTAATTATTGATATTTTTAAATTAATATTTGGAGATTAATTTTTTTTATTTAAATTTAATAATAATTAAAAACTAATCCTATCTGCACGTAGAATAATCTCAACACACATATAATTAGCTTTTCTACTTGTGCGAGTTGGTGAGGTTTTTTCGTAAATTATTACATGTAAATTACTTGTAGTTATTCTATATGCAGAAATGCATCTTCACTTATATTTATTTCTTCGAATTAATAATAATGTTAGTGTATATTTTCATGTAATGATTTGTATTTATTTTATAATTAAATTATTGTATATTAAACAAATAATATTCTATAATTATTATTTTTTTAAATTTGTCAACTCACTAAGTATTTTTACTCAATTTATTTTCTTTTAATTTTTTCTTCTCATACAACATTAATTTTGATTGAAGGCTTGAGTGATATTTTAAAAGAAGATCTAAATCAATTTACAAATTTTTATCTTGGATGACTTTTCTCATTCTTTTGAAGTTAATAAGAACTTATTTCAATTTCTTAATAACCTACTTATGTTATAAACTATTTTGTAACTCTTTGATGGCTCAATATTGTATAATAGATCAATGTCACTTAATATTGTCAAATTAATCTAAGTTTTTTAGATTTTTCATCATATTTTCCATCAATATTTGGTGTGGAGGATAATTTCGTGCCTTACTAATAGGTTTTTAAGTTTTGTTAATTGGGTGTTTTATTCATGGATTTGGAATTTTCATCAAGTTATATGTTATATAATATGTATAAATTTAATAATAAGTTTTTTGTTTTGTATGTATCATATTACATATACGTATATTTTTATGTGTAATATGTTACATATACTTTGTAATAGTTAAAAGAATTGATTAATTTATCAATTTAATATATTTAATTATTGATATATATAATTTAAAAAGTAAGTGTTGCAGTCAAAATCCCTTCTCACGTGACAATTAAAAGAATTGGCATTCAAGTGTCAACACTGCATGTTCCGACTCGGCACTTTACGGATCGTGAGCCACAACCGTTCCGTACTACTCTTTTACACTACCTATGGCGTCCAAAAGGTTCGTCTTGTTGTGGTGTTGTTTTTTTCCTAATCTTATTATGTAGTTGTATCGTTTCCTCTTTGTTATTATCATTATTTTTATATATTGTTTTCAAACTTAATTAAAACCCTATTATATATAACAAGTGTTTATTAATTGATTTATTTCTAAAATCATAAATTTTCATATATTATACACAATAACATGTTGCGAGAGTACCTCCATCAAAAAAAATAAATAAATAAATATTTCAATGAAAAAGCTCAGAGCATGAAAAAAAAACCACCTTTGTGATTTAGCCTTGTGATATTACAATTATATTAGAAGGTATTATTATATATACTACTAGTAGGGAAACTTTTACATGAATGAACGAGCCTTCGATCAACAACAAAGTCTCAAACAAGCTCTTCTTATAGCTTACATATAATAAATGGTTAATAAGAAAAATTGTAAAACAAGTACACTTACTTTTTAATTGCATACTATTGCTTCATTCATGTCGCAGAAAATGATATAAACAAATATGCTTCATTTAGGGATGCATGTACTATTTAGATAGAGAGACTATTATTTTTTAAAAAATAAAACTTTTGTTTTATATATTTTGTTTTGAATTATGCTATATGCATTAGTTATTATATAGATGACATGTAAGTACTAAAACTAAGAGTTTAGATACTTAAATAATTATATATTTTTTAATTTTATGAGATCATTTATCAATAACGAAATTAAAATTGATGATCACCAACCGTAACTAAGGATGTTGCGGGATAACACGATGATTTTCCATTAAAAATTTGGATATTTTAAGGGATTTGGAGATTCCCAACTTGTAATTAAATCTATACTATTTTTAAAATAGTAATTATTCGTAAAAATTAAAATATATTTATTTGTTAGTAATTAAATCTAATAAATTTAAATATAGAATACAATTATAACTATAATTAAATACTTTATTTTGTTAGTTTAATAATTACTATACTATTTTTTGTCTAATATATCTTAATATTATTTTTTAATAAAAAATTATTTAATTTAACTATAAATTATAAAAATATATAATTTATTTTAAAAAAAATATAAGTGTTAAGTTTCTTTCAGTACCACATCGGTAAAGAGTTCGACAATAATATTACTTATAAGTTTGAATAATCCTTAAATCAATGAGATCTTATTAGGTTAAATTAAGTTTGAGTTTCTAACATGGTATCAAAGTTGGATCTGACTTGATCATTGATTTGGGTTTTGTCTTTAACAGTTTCACCATGGTTTTGTGAGACTATCTCTGTTTGTATAGAAGGAGGTTGATAAGTTTACTTCAGTCTATATCGATCAAGAATTCTACAACAATGTTGCTTATAAGATTAGATAATTCTTATTGAGTTAAATTAGGTTCTAACAATAAAAAATAAAGATTGAAAAATAGACAAGATTGAGAAAGTAATTCTCAACTCTACCCCATCCGCGCAAAGCACTCCATGGAGATCAAAATTAATTTTTTTCCATCCCGTAATCATAACCATAGAAATAGTGTTTTGTTTGTTTGCTGGAACTTGGTAAATGTTATTCAATATGCGTGGTGAATGTGTGGCATACGTACTCCCATATTTGAGTTTCAGTATTTGTTCTATTATAATAAATGTCATTTTGCTATATTCTAACAGCAATGTGAACATGATATAATAGAGGCGTCTAAATCTATACCGGCCGATTATGATCCTATGAGCATAAGGGAACCACAAATACAGAGCCTATTGTTGTCAAATTGTCTTTTGCCATAATCAAACGTTACGTGCATCTGGTATTGCTAAGAAAATTACAAAACCACCCACTAATTTTATTTTTTTAAAATTATCACTAAGTTGGCTTTACTCAAAATAGAACAGAATTAAGCATTCTTCAGCACAGTAGCATAGCCATGTAAAAGGTTATATAAGATTCAAGTTTCGACGAATATTTTGTTTAGAATTTATTAACTTATAAATCATCTTTCTTTTTTATTTTCAATAAAATTTAAAGGTAAATTTAAGCTTGATGTCACTTTAGTTTCACAAAATAGATACATTATTAATTTTACTTTAAATTAGTATACACTTTAACCACATTATTTTATATTTATGAATACTTCAATAATTTTAGGTAAATTTTGATGATTTTTATTTACTTTATTTTTCATTTTTGAGACATTTTTATCTTTAAATATTTACTTATAGGACCCCTACTAGTAATATTCATTTTAATTTAACTCAAGTTTTTCAAGAAAAAAAATATAAAAAAACAAAATTTGGCTAGAAATTAATAACTAAAGCATCTAAAATGTAATAATAATATGATTAAAGTGTATTAATTTTAAAAAATATGACTAACGTATCAAATTTGTGAAAGTAAAATTAACAAAGTGTTATGACTCCCATTCATTGTTATACAAGAAACAATTATAAGTTATTTTTTATAATGGTTAAGGATTAGAAAGTGATTATTCTTCTCTCACCACAAAACTAATTTTTTAATTTATAATGATTTGATTTATTTTTATTTTATTATTTTAATTATTCTTATATTATTTATTTGAATGAATTAATTAATATAATTTTTTTTCAAAAAAACTCATATCTATAAATAAAACTTGAATATTAAGACTTCAATATATCAACGTGGATCCTCTAGGCGAACAAATCTAGGAATTTAGGAATATGTGAACGAATAAGAACGAATTGAAGATTATTAGATTAGAATCATAAGAAAATAAAATCATTAAAACCTAAATCTTGAGATGCCACAAAGTATAATCATTTCATTTGATAAGTTTAATTCAAACATTCAATCAAAAACACAAGAAATCAAAGCAAAAGCTTTATGAAATATACTCTTCATTAATGACATTTTTTCTTACCTCCAAATTACATAACTCTTATTCTTTATAAGCAAGAAAACTTAAAAGAAAGAAAAAAACATAGATGAAATGGTCCTATTTAGTTATGAATTGAGTCTAATCCAACCTTAAAAAATAAAAAAATAAAAACGTAAAAAGCTTACAATTTACTAAAAAAAAATTATTAAACATAAAACGTTCATAATTAACTAAAACAAAAAAAAATGTTTTCTATATCAATCTTTGTTCTAATCTTGATCTTCAAAATCTATCCCTTACATAAAAGGTAATAGATTATACTTGATGAAACTTTAAAATCTTTGGAATTAGTTTTTGATTCTTCTAATACAATCTTTTTATATTGCACTTACATGATCAAATCTTTCAAAAACTCTTTCATCCTCTTTGTCTCTGTCCTAGTCATTGAAACGACAATTCTTTGTAAATGATCTTTAAAATATTTAGAAACATTAACTTGATCGACATATTAGTTTCTATTTCTATTATATATTCAAATGATTTTCATGTTGAATTATAATTTATTATTTTTAATTTATAAATTTTATATTTAATATTTAGTAAATTAAGATATGCATGTTTTTCGTGTGCAACTCACTGCATGAGCGTTGTTATTTTAAGAAAATAACTGCAGTAATTTATATTTTATTGTCTGCTAATATTACATTATTACGTATTTCGAAATATTATATTATTACTTATTTCCAAAGCAATGAGTATAATGTAATCTAAATGTCACCACTGCCAAATTGATCTAAACATTCCTTCTAGTAATCGAGAGTGCTGTTTGTTATTTAGGAGAAAACTTTATTTGGGACGGTTTCAGTAATATATAGAATTCTTTCTTTCACTGTTTTACTTATTTACATATGAGGATTCATTTTCATTAAAAAAATAATCTGTATAAAAATATTGTTACGCTTTTTTATTTTTATAATATATTTATTATAATTTTAAAATTATCAAAAATATATATCCTTAATAAATTAATTAACATAGAAGAAATATATTTTAAAAAAAAAACAAGATAATTTTGGTCATTTTTCAAATTAACAATAAACGTGTTATAAAAAACAATAAAAAATAGAATGAAAATAATTTTACCCTAATTTTCTCTTGCTTCTTAAGTAAATAATGCAATGATACTCTACCAATTACATTCCTTATATTTTATCATATATTTTATATGTGTTCTTCAATAAAATAAAAATACTAATTTTTTATTTTATAGACTAAAAATAATACATCATCATTTACTTAATGGCAATCAATAATTTCTTATAATAATCCAATTATTTAAGTTATACAATCTAATCTATCATGTTGGATACCTCAAAAAGAAAAAAAAGAAAAAGAAAAAAAATTAAATTAAATTAAAAATAAACAACATAAAATAAATTTACATTTACATTATTAGAAAGATTATCTTAATCCTCATCAAAGTCTCAAATTTTACATTATCTTTTTTTCATATAATTTAATTACATCTTATATTTTAAGAATAATATTATGAACTTACATAGTATTTTTAAACCCAAAGCTTAATACACTTAATATCATTCTTGCATAAAAAAATATAAATTTTAATTTACATATGTCATTTTTCTATTTTAGTTTGTACACCATAATCACTTCACCCACACGTTCTCTCCCTTCATAAAAAAAAACAATATATAGAGGGGAAAAACTTTTTTAACTTCAACTCCAACGGACAAAAAAATGCATGAAATGTTAACTAAGTCATTAATATCAAAACTCACTAACGTTACTACCCATAGAATGACAACATGACCTTTCTTTACTTTCATAGATCCATTCTTTGCAAAAAAAAAAAATCATACCAAAAAACTCATGTCACTAACTATTTGGATAGCTCTATAATACATATTTATCTTGACCCAACATTTTCTAATTACTTTGATATTTGATCCATTGACCATCACAACATTACCATCGTAAGGATAAGCCTTAAATCATGAGTTTTAGTGATATTTATCTCTCTTTTTCATATTTCTTTTTCTTTTAATGAATACCTTATCTTTTAATTTATTTTCACAAAAAAAATTAATGTAAAATTTTTTATGATAACAAAAATATTAAATGTCATATCTTGAACGAAATATAAAATGATTGTCATCTCTCTGTTAGATCTCTTCTTTTAGGCTTATTTCTTCGTATTCTTTATAAACTTGCTTTTCAATTTCTTAGGTAGTAATAACATCTCCACCTATATGTACTATACATTACTAATTTTAAAAAGTATTATTCACACTTTAATCATGGCCTACGTAATTTTTCCAATAAGTAATATTTTCACCTATATATTTTATGATTTTGGTAACGAAAACATTAAAATTATTGCTTGGTTTTCATTATTTATTTTTAATCAACATTCAAAAAGTTCATAAATATATCATGTTTTGTTTTCTTTTATTCTCAAAGCATACAATTGTTATTTCAATTAAAATTTATTTGTAGTAGATTTTGACATATATAATTTTCCTAATTATTTTTATAATTTTGATGAAAAAATCTCATTTAACACATTATATTTGATTTCATAAACCAAACTCAAGGAAATAATGTGGACTTTCTTTTATTTTCTCATCCTAATCATCTTATTTATATCATTTGGTTTTGTTCCTTTTATTTTCTTAAAAAATTATTGTTTTATCGTTATATTTTTTATATTATTTTATTAAATGTTAAAGTTATTTTTCAATCAAATTTTATTAATATCATGTCTTATCAATCAAGAGTGTTAAAATTTGTCTCTAATACTAATTATTGAACATAAGGAAAGTAAAAATAAAATAAAGTGAAATAAATTAAGAGCAAAATAAAACACAAAAAAAATTTAGGTGATCAAATAAATTGTTTTAATATGCACACACCTAGAATCTCCAATTTTATTATTATTAATTCTTAAATATAGAGTATCTTTCAAATAACTTAATTATATATTATATTTTAAGAATAATATTATTAACTCAAATCATACTCTTAAATAAAAAGCAAAACACAAAAAACATGATAAATAAAAAAACTCAAATTCACCTTTATAACTTTCTCTATTTTTTTGTTTGTCCGTACAGAATTCTCCCTTCACCCAAAATGATCAATATATAGAGAGGGAAAAATCTTTTAATTTCAACTCCTAATAGACCTATCAAAACTCACTAACATTACGAACCATCTAGCCTTTCGATTTTCAATTGCTCAGCCAAACATTCAGAATTTTTTTTTACCTTTTTGTTTTTGGGCTTTTGAGCCAAATAACTCGATTTTGCGATCAAATATTTAAATAAGCAGCTTTTTTTATTTTATAATATTAATTTTTTTTTAATAATATCAAAAGAATTTAATTAAATGATATTTAATATTACATAAATTTATATAATTATAATTTAATTTAATAATACAGTGATATTCAATATAAAATAATAGATTCAATTTTTTAATAATAAAAATATATAAATTAATTATAAAAAGTATTATATTTATAATTACATTGAAAAATATAATCACAAATTTTTTAATTTTTTATTTTTACTAAAATGATTACTTAAAGAAAAATAAATTGGACTCATGATTTTCCTAACTTACATTTGGATGTAAAGCACATTTTTGTACTTAAACCATTAAATTAAATTTTAAAAAATCTTGACCATTCATTATAATTTTAAAAAATTGGCTGTGATATATAAGTTTTTTTTTAAGAAAAATAAGTTTTATTTATTTAAAATAAAAATATAATAATAATATCTAAATCAAAAATTTAAAATATATTAAATTATTAAAATTATCATAAAAATCAAAATAAAAAATAAATAATTCAAGAGTAAATTTTCTTTTTTACTTGGATAGAGCTTCTTTTTATTTAACGAAAAAAAAAATAATTATGAATTTTTTTTTATTTCCTTAGCTCTTGACTAAGATGTATGGATGTCAAGAACTCAACGCATGTAATAATTAAATATGTTCAATTTTATTTTTTTATTTAAATTTAGATTTAGATTTCGATTTTAAAGGTTGGATAATAAATCTCAATATTCGAAACTATAAATTAATATTTTATTAAATATTATAAAAATAAAATAGTTATAATATAATAGCTATAAAAAAATTAAATATACTTAATATATATTTTTTTAGGTTAAAATTTAATATTTTGAATAATTTTAAATTAAAAAAATATTAAAATTTAATTTTTAAAATTTTATAAATAAGTATATAATTTCAAAAAATCGTTATTTTATAAAACACCTTCTGACTCGTTGAGATTCCTCCTGTCATTCCATCTATTAGGAATTTTTCAAATTTTAGATTTGAAAAGGCCTACAAGTTTGGGGAAAAGTGCGATGCAAGAAAAATCCAAATTATTAATTATAGATGCAAAGGTCGGCTAGATCGGAAAAAATAAAATAAAAAAATGGCTGACATCATAATCAATTTGTGGTTTTACAGTGAGTCAGCGACATATCCATTGAATAGAAAATGCTTTGTTTGGGACTACTGTAAAATGATTATAAAAAAGAAAAGATGGAAATGGGTGTGTCTGCTATAGTTTAAAACGACGATGGGTTACAATGAATGAAACAAGGAATTAACGGGCTATTTGTGTTTTGGCGTGAATATTATAATACAATTAATGCAAGTTACGCTTATCGGTGGTTTTGTTCGTTGCTTAGTTGCTTGACTTGCTTCCTCTTTAACCGTACTTTATTTCCATTTTATCTGAGAAGTGATACGTGCAGTTTGGATTTAGAATAAGATTTAAGCTTAGTGACTGAGCAGCTTTCACTTGCTTGATTCTGAAATTTAAGTTAGCGTCGGCTAAAATTTCTTATCTGCAAAGATCAGAGAGATTCCAATCGTATGTGACCTATTCTTCTTTTTGGCGTCCAAGTGTTCGACGAAATGCCCAAGCCATGCTTTCCCTTAGTGGCTTTTCACAACACTTTATCGTCCCATCTTTTTCGTTATCTGATTCGAAGCTCATAGTGTTTCCTTCGGTAGTTGGGAGAAAGCAGCGACTGTTTATGCCCTTCAACTTCGTCGGAGTTAAGGAGAGTGGGTTTTCTTTGTTAAGGTTGCGTCATTCTAAGAAAGCAAGAAATTACGATATGGGTTTATTGTATTGTGGTTTTTCTGAGTTTGTGTGGCGGTGTAAAGGTTTGGATAGTGGAGGGGATTCTGATTTAGAAACAGAGGTTTTGGAGTTCATGAAGAATTCAAAGAAGCCTGAGGCGTTTCCGAGCAAGAAAGAGCTGATTGACGCTGGTAAGATTGACTTAGTGGATGCTATTGTGAAGAAAGGTGGCTGGCTTTCGTTGGGTTGGCATATAGAAGAAGAAGAAGAAGAAGAAGAAGAAGAAGAAGAAGAAGTAGAAGAAGAAGAAGAAGAAGAAGAAGAAGAAAGGTCTCAAGAAAAGGACTTTGGGAGTACAGGAACAACAACAGCCATTGGAAGTGACAACTTTAAAGAGAACAGCTCTTGGCCCGGCGAAGAATCACGAGATGCTGGAGTGCTTTCTTCCTTTTCGAAGGATTATTCTAACTCAGCCTCTTCGTCGGGTAGATCATTGTGAGATTTTCTTGTTACAAACCTGCTATATTGCTTGTTATACTATTCTCTGATCTGATTAATTGTCGTCTTCTTTTCCTAATTTAATATTTGCTTATCTATTCATTTGTTCTTTTCCTAATTTAATATTTGCTTATCTATTCATTTGTTTTTATATAAAATATTAAAATTTAATCCATAATCTTTTAATTCATACAATTTAGTCTCTAATATTTCTAAATTTGATAAAAAATTTGTCAAATTGATTTACACGCGTTATACTTAAAAATCACATAAATGAAAGGGTGATGATTAAATTATAATTTTTTTCATATATTAGGGATAAATTGTACCTTTTGAAATAGGTTGGAGACCAAATTAATTAAAAATTAGGTTTTTTCATAGTTAAGTACAACACCCTTAAATCAATTTAACTAAAAATTGAAATTTTGGACTAAATTTGTAAAATTTAGAAATTTTAGGGACTAAATTTGTAAAATTTAGAAATTTTAGGGACTAAATTATATGAATTGAAATGTTAGAAACCAAATTATAATATCTTAAATAGTCTAGAGAGCCTTTCATATTTTTATATAACTAGGCTGTCGAGCTGTTGCAGGGCAATATTGATTATAGTTTTTTGATGATCATAATTTTATGAACTTTGATGGTTAAGTTTTTCATATTCTTTTTTAAATTTCAAGATTGCGTATTTATTTCATTTCAGAGTAGTCATGGTTGCAATTTGTTGATTTCTTTAGTGTCAGAAATTGTGGAATTATGAGTAGCATGTTCTACGGCTTTCTCAACATGTATATGCATGTAAAAGATACTTTTTATTTTTAACTTGAAAAGTCAAAATCGCTAGTTCCTCTGGTGTCTTAATTAACTGTTTCTTTATGGTCAGTTGTTCTTTCCACAGAGAAACGTCTACCTTGGAAGAAGACACTGGAATTGAGGGTATACTGAGTCGTTTGGAGAAGGAAAGAAATTATAGTTTTGGTATGGGAGAAAAACGAAAAAATTATCATTTCCCTAGTCGTAAAGATGATTGCTCTACCAACCTTTCAAAAGACATGGTTAGTTGGTTTATTAATGCGCAATGTCCTTGATAAAAGAAATATTTAAACACAAAAACTTCCTAATTTCTGAGTTGGGCCTAAAAATATCAACTTGCCAGGTACAGATGCTACATTAGTAAATTTTTTTGAAGGATTCTTATATCTCGATTCTGTGAAGAGTGTTCTATCCACAGGCTTATAATTGAATTTTATATGCATGTGTTCGACCTTTGAATATTATGCTTTAGTATTGTTAAATCAAATTTGAATGGTAAGGAATGTCACTTTCTGCAAATCTGTGCTTAAGCTGCTCTTTTTTTCCTTATTTAGTCAGAAGTTTATTAGTGAGTATTTCTCTTTGCATATAGAAATTCTGAAATGTTACCTTAAAGCTGCTCTTTTTCGCCTTATTTAGTCAGAAGTTTATTAAAACTCTTTGCATATAGAAATTCTGAAATGTTATTTTCAATGCATGTTAAATTTAAAAAGACAGTTGCTAGCCTTGTTAGAAACAACAGAGGAGCATCACTAGATCCTGAGAATGCTGTATTTCATGATTCAAGGAGCACACTTGATCGGGAGATACCGTTCTTTGACACGACCAACTCGCTTAAGTCAGAAATGTGTAGAGCTTGGAGCACTCAGAGTGCAGACTTATCAGATTTGGACTTCAAAGGTGCTTCTATTTACTTCTTCTGTAGCTTAATACATAAATAGTTTGGTACTAGGTTATCTATATTAGTTGATACTGACAGATGTTTACATTGCATCAGATGAAACTGAAATGGGAGAGGCAATAGACTTTTCAAAAAATGAAATGCAAGAAATTAGAGATGTTGCAAGTGAACCTAATGAAAGGAATGAGTTGAATTCGCATAATGAAGAGATTACTTATAATCAAATTCAAAGTCGCCTTCGACATCTGGAATTAGAGCTCTCTTCTGTACTGCATTCATTGAGATCGAATGCTGAAGAAAGTACATCAAAAAAGGTGTTGAATGGATCTATTATGTAGTTGTCTTCTTTACCTTGAAGATGTGAACTTTTGTAACTCTAGTTATTTTTGAATAACAAACCTTTTGCTCAATCTTGTTTTGGATCTTGATTGATTAGATGTAGGTTAGAAAATGACAAAAGATCTTTCGCAAAAATCATGCCTCTGCACCTGAAAAGAATTTAATTGAAAATCTCTGATATTTTTCCCCTCCTTTTTACTCATAGTATATCTTCTTGGTACGGCAAGTTAATGATAGAACACAATAATCCAATACTTTTGTGTATTTAAGGCAATGAAAGTTACAGAGTGCACTTCTACTGATTTCCTGCTTAATAGATCCCATACCAGCACCCCCTATTTCCCTGATAGTTTTTAACCCTCTCCTATATTTTATACAGGTTCATCAAAGCTCCTATGATGATTCACAGATATTTCTTGATGCATGGGAATTTCAGGAAAATGATATCATGAATGCCCAGGATAAATTGCGGTCACTACGGGCAAAGATAGTTGTACTAGAAAGCAAGATGGCAATGGAATTAATGTATGAACATATTTTCTATTGATTTAAGAACTGAATTGAAACTTGCCTATCATTGACCACTTATTTAACTTCCCTATGTAGTGACGCACAGAAGAATCTGGAAGTGAAACAGAAACAGATTGATAATGCTCGTAGAGCCTTACGACTTATTCGCTCGACATGCATAGTTTGGCCTAATTCTGCCTCACAAGTGCTCTTAGTAGGATCATTTGATGGCTGGGCAACTCAGGTTTTATCTCCTCTAGAACTGATAAGTTGATTGGACAAAGTCTTTTATTACATTAATCTATATCTACTCATGTTTCTATTTGTTAATATCCATATCTACTTATTTGTTTATTTAACTGAATGTATATGCTCCCGGCATATTCTTCATATCTGAGAATCAAAATTTTTTGCTTATGTAATTTTAACCATAATAGGTTCTGGGATCTAGAAAAGTAGATTTTTGTTTAACTTATGATCTCAGATAGCAATGTTTACTAGTAGTTGAAGCCTACTATGATATTTTGCTTTCTTGATGCTGTAGGTTAATACTAAAGAATTTGCAGCTGCAGAAGAAATATTGGACTATGAACAGTGTTAGATGAGAGAACATATTTAGGAAAGAAGGGTTGGAAAAAAATTGAAATAGAGACAGAATGTTGTTGGTGAATGCTTCTTTAGTTCCATAATCAATGTGCTTGATTGCTTGTTAGTGACGTTTCGGTCATATGTATAATTAAGATGTCATACTACTAAGATAATATTAACCCATTATCTGCAATCTGCAAATGTATCTGAGGTGCTCGTTATAATTTTGTGATCTTCTGGTGCATTGTTGTAGAGAAAGATGGAAAAATCAAGCACAGGAGTCTTCTCTCTGCACCTGCAATTGTATCCGGGCAAATATGAGGTGGGTTGATAATTTCATTTTATATCATGAATTCACATTCTTCTGTTATTGATCTTAACAATGCTTTTCCTATGCTACAGATCAAATTCATTGTTGATGGTGAATGGCGTGTTGATCCCTTACGCCCTATTGTCTGCAACAATGGATTCGAGAACAATATACTCATAGTGACATGAGGTTGCGTACTACACAGCACTGCATAAGATTTTGACTGCGTTCTACACAGCACTGTATTTTTCTGACTTTCATAATCAAATAGAGTAGATTGCAGTCTCGCAGATTACCATTCTTGTAATTTTTGAATGTTCATCCATCATTTTTTTTCGTTTTTATTTTTATGTTTGGGCGACATGTTGTCTAGCTTTAGATGTAAAGCTCTCTTACCACGATTTATTTTAATTAGTTGCTTAAAAGTAACATCATCCAAGCACAGTTTGAAGGCTTGTAACGTGTAAGTTGTACTTAATTTTGAGAAATGCAATACTATTATTGGAACCTTATCAAAGCTTTTCTTTCTCCCTTCCTCTCTCTCGCTCTCAACACCTTGTATATTTGCTCCAGCATGAGGTATGTTCTGCATGTTTTAACCACATTTTTTCTAGATCTCTTGCTAGTCTCTTGGCTCCAGCATCCGACGAATATTTTTGGGATAAATTCTTCTGTAATCACTTAATATGGTTTCAAAATTATTCCAATAATGTGAGTTTTCCCTAAATTCTTTTAACCATTATTATGTAAAGAAAAATTATTTTGACATCAAAAGCATATCTTTTTTCGTGCGTGTTGCAACGTAGTAGAATTAAAGCATTCAATGTGAAACGTATAAATATTAGGTGAAGTACAATACTATTGTGTGTTGTGGAAGGTAATTTAAAAAAAATAGTATGTCATTATTTGTCTTTTTATTTTTTTATACTTTCCGAACATGGATGTGGTGTGATAACAATCATAACTGTTATATATTAAATAATATTAAATGGATAAATTTTAAAAAATATCATTAAATTATTATATTTATCCTATCAAATTATATTTTATTTCATTTATATTATCAACTCAAATAATTAAAAGGTTACATTTTTAGAAAAAAACAATTTCTTCTATATATAACACTTAATTATAAAAGTTATTTCAAATCCAATATTTAACTAATTAACACTTAATTATAAAAGTTATTTCAAATCCAATATTTAACTAATTAATCCTGTTACGTTATTAAAAAGAAGAGACTAACGGAACAATTTAAATAAAACAAATACAATAATTGAATGACGTATGATGTCAATAAAAATGAATTAATATAGATAAAATAAATGTAATAATTAAATAATATAAATATAATAATTAAGTGATATGAATTATATCAATAGGTTACTACAAAATTTAGTGGTATTGTAAGTTTACATATAGGAAAAGTTTCTAGAAATAACCATCGGATGTGATCACGAATAGGATTTTGAATATCAATTTTCCATCCAGTATTACTGCGGCTACAAAGAAGACTATGATCAACCTGTTCGCAAATCGTTTAGTTTAGTCAGTGTCTTCCACAGTGAACAAATATTACTATTAACAAAATGGAGGAGCAGAGTATATCCACTAGGACATTACCAGAGAAAATATTCATACTAATAATAGATAATGATACTAGTCAAAAGCAACTTGGAAACCTCTCTTGTTTCGCTCCTATATTACACAAGGAAAATCAGATTTCAAAGTTCCATGTACTCTCAGCACTTAATTTGGGAATGTGCAACCCTTCTGCCAAATTCATCGATGCTATCACCTGCATTTGTACAAAAAAAAAAAAACAAGTCTCAGTGAAAAATTTGATTATTTTTAATTTCTTTACTTTATTCTGGTAAATAGTTAAAACAGTTCAGAAAGTTGCAACAATTTCTCTAACCAATCTTTGGAATGGACATTTTATCAAACACAATAGGAGTACCAAACCAACTAACTAGTTTTGTCCACCATTGAAAAGATTCAAAGGAAAATTGGATAATATGTGGATGGTTATATACCTTAAATCTTCCACCTTGATTTGACAAAGACTGAGAGGACCATTCCAATCCAAGAACCTTGCTTGATGTCTTATAGAAAGCTTTCATTAAGTCACCATCAAGAACCCTTTGCGATACAGAAATATCCCAAGAATTGTTGGAAAAATCATAACAAGGCTCAATTGTTCTTATCCCTCCTTGCACAAAGCTGTACTTTACCTTACAATCACCGGAGCCAAACCCATAACTTCCCCAAAGTTTGTTAGCCGAATCCAGCAAAAGGGTTGCGTTTAACCCTATCCGATTCTCAGTCCTCGAGTGACTGTACGTCAGGTTTAGCTGTTTGTCAAAAACTTTCATCTTGTTCATGAACTGAAACCGAACATCCTAAACAAGCAGAATTGGAATTTAGTTTTGGGAAAGGAAAAATGGGAACTTAATGAATTGTTTGGTTGCCAAGAAAGTGAAAGAAAAAGGGGGATTTTTAGTTTAATAACCTTGTTGGGTACGTCATAATCGATTATAAAGGAACCGGGCTTCTCGACGGAGAAAGCAAGAGAGAGGTCCTCGAATGCAGGTCCGGCGACGAAGGTTGGAGCGATGGTGGAAGCTCGGAGCTTTAGATCGCCGGCATTGAGAGCCACAGTGCCAACCAAACCTTCTTTGTTGTTGTTGGACCCTCCAATGAATGAAATTGCTGCACTCATTTTTGTAATGCGGCGAGTGAGTCTCAGGTTGTATTTCCTTTAGACACTCGGTGGGTTCAGAAGGGTTTTGGGGGTCTCATGGGATTAGTTTGGGTTTACATTCTCAATCAAAAGGCCGAACTCATCCTCTTTCGAGAGAGTTTCCAAAGTCGATTTTGTTTCTTTCGGCCATGGTTTTTTTTTTGTCATATATTAGGTAATAGTTTAAAAAAAAGTTTAATTCTGTTTTAGTTTTAAAATGTAAAAAATTTAACCTTTAATTTTTTAATCAATTTTATTTAAAAATAAATAAAAAAAAATATGTTAGCTCCATTTTACAAAACATAATTATTATAAACATAAAAAAATATTAAAATCTTATAAATTTATAATTAATTTTAAATACACAAATCTCTTTTATTATATTATATCATATATTAAAATTTTATTTTAAAAAATAAAAATAATTTATTTTATAATAAAATAAATATAAATTTATACATATATTAAAAATGATATGTTACGCATTTTGATAATTCATAAATAATATAATATACTATTATTATTATTAATAAATATAATTATAATTATATTTAATAAATAATTATAATATTAATTATAATTGTGATATAAAAAATAATATTCATAAAAATAATTAAATTATTAAAAAAAATTGTGAAACCTCGCAATCTAACTTTCTACAAGTTACAATACAAACACAAAACATTATATTGCAAATTTTGTATGAAAATATTATCTAATATAATATTATTATAATTATTTTTTATTATTAATATAGTAAAATATATAAATTATATATAATTAATTATATTTTAATACTTAAATAAAATTATTATTAATAAATATTTGTTATCTTAGTAATAATTAAAATTATAATAATATTAGAGATATGTGTTCAATGTAATCTATTTTTTAATTTTTTAATCTTAAATAATTTATTTTTTAAAAATGTCAATAATTTTTATGAAAAATTATTGTAAAGATTTAGTAAAGTTTTTTAATAATTTAAAATTTTATAATTATTTTATAATTTATTATTATTATTTTATAATAAAATTTTGATAAATTATTTGTTATAAAAAATTCTATATATTTTATTATATAAATATAAATTATTTTTATTATTTTTTATTTATAATAAAAATAAATTATTATTTATTAAAAGTTTGGACCGAGAGGCTCGCAATTAGAAAAAGAGAGAGAGTTAGAAAAGTATAGGATGACCAACAAATTGTACAATAGATTATAATTTGTCTATTTTTAAATTAAAATTCAATTTAACTTTTTTAACTATATTATGAGATATGATTTTTATGGACAAAATCTATTCGGTCATGATTAGGTGTTACTTTGCGTGGTAATTCGATTCTCTTGATCTAATACGAATTTAAAAACACAAATTAAATTTAGATAAAATTTAAAACACTCTAATAACACAAAATATAGTAATGGATTTGAGTCGAAATAAAATTTGTCTTAACAAAATATATGTTGAACTAAAACAATTTTTCTTTTTTTCAATCATTCATTTTGATTTAAAAAGGATCGAAATTAATCCTAGTGTAATTTTATTATAGGTATTGTTTTAAAATTTTGAAATTATTATAATTAAATTTAATTTTAAAAATATACTAACATATTATTTTAATCATTAATATTTATTTCGTAAAACAAACTAAAAAACACATATTATATTTGTTATATAATATATAAATCATCATCAAATTATTATTCCATTTAGTCAAAATCATATAAAATAATAAGTCAAATTGAATGATATTTTTACTATTATTAATTTTTTTATCTATAATTTTTTATTATAAGTTTTTAATAATACACGTAGATTTGGTTTTGAATAAATATATATTCAAAGATATCGTTGTTATTCATTTATTTTAAAAAAATATCATATGTAAATAGTTTTATTAAAACTTTAATCTTGATAATATATAATATTTGTTGATTGTGTTTCGGTTATATTAAGAAAAGAAATATCAATTAACTAAAGAAAAATATACAATTAATAATTCTGAAAATTAGGTTAGTTTGAACTAACATGAATATTTTTTATTTATGTTTAAACTAGGATTGGATTTATAAGAGCTCAAATGGACCCGATATGTAAATAGTTTTATTAAAACTTTAATCTTGATAATATATAATATTTGTTGATTGTGTTTTGGTTATATTAAGAAAAAAAATACCAATTAACTAAAGAAAAATATACAATTAATAATTCCGAAAATTAGGTTAGTTTTAACTAACATGAACATTTTTATTTATGTTTAAACTAGGATTGGATTTATAAGAGCTCAAATGGACCCGATATGTAAATAGTTTTATTAAAACTTTAATCTTGATAATATATAATATTTGTTGATTGTGTTTCGGTTATATTAAGAAAATAAATATCAATTAACTAAAGAAAAATATACAATTAATAATTCCGAAAATTAGGTTAGTTTGAACTAACATAAACATTTTTTATTTATGTTTAAACTAGGATTGGATTTATAAGAGCTCAAATTGACCCGATCTCCCTTGCTATCATTCATAACTTAAAACATTGATTTAATACCATGTTAACAGCATAAAAAGTAATAGCAATGATGAGTTTGTTACGAGGGTTTGCTGTGAAGTTTGTTTTTGATAATACTTATACGTGTGATTAGGACTTGAGCTTAACATTGAGCACTTTCGGTGCTTGAGCTTATTGTAAGAAACTTTGATTTATTCTATTAGGTAGTGTATGTGCTAACTAATATATAAATACTAAAATGTTCTATAATGAAAATATCAATGGATCTTTTTATAATTTTGCCTTGTTCTTCTATGTATTCATCTTCAGCTCTCTTTCTTTATCTTCATCATCATCATCATTCAAGTTTATGAAGTTATTCATGGAATCAGAGCCATAACCATGGCTATTGATGATATTTTTGCACAAAATTAAAATGATTTAGAGTCACTTGTCTCAACCAACAACATTCGCACCAATTCAATCATACAACAGATATTACAAAAATATACTTTGATGAACACTGTAATTAACATACCAATATATCCCATAAATCCAAATTTCTCGGTAAGATTAGATAAAATAATCTATCTTATACGAAAAGAATAATTGAAATATATGATTATAGTGTATGGACTTCAGTTACTAATTGATGGTTCTACTCTAATACCTTCAAGGCTCTTGAAGAAACAAATCACCACTAAAAATGGTGAAATTCAAGAGATCTTTGAAGACAACTCTGAATATCATGTATGGGACAGACAATATAATGCCTTGAAGAATTGGATTTACTCTTTAGTATCTCCAAACTGTCTTAAACATCTCATTGAAAAGACCATTGGATTTGATTATTGGATGATTCTGGGAAAAGTCTTCTAACTCACAAGCAAGGTTCATGCAATTACGTTGGCAATTGAATCTCTCATAAAAGGGTCACAAACCATGGAACAATACATCAGTCATTCAAAGAATCTCATAGATCATATACTAGCAGTTGGACTTTAAGTGACAGAGAACAAATGTTATATGTGTTAGATGGTCTTAATAAAAAGAGGGTGCAAAGTCTTGATGAGCTTTTCACCAAAATGAGGACTCATGATAGACAAATGGAACACATGAATCAACCTGACACTTAGTTTGTTCAAGCAAATTACATTGTGAGTAAACCAAATTTTCCAATATCCCAAAATTCACTTGCATTATCTGTTTATCAAAACAACCCACCTACTCCATCTTCAAATAATTCACCCAGTAACTCATTTGTATCATCATTCAAAGGAAAGACACCACCATTCAATATCAAATTTGTAAGAAATTTGAACATATAGTAGTTAAATGCTATTTTTGTTATATGGAAACCAAAAATAACTCACCTAACAATTAATAAAGACCACCAAGAGGATCTGACCTTCTTAAAGCCAATGTAGCTCAAGTTAACCCTGAGTATACCATAACTACATTAGATACCATTCATCACCCTACCCTTGAACCCATGTTTCATCCATAATCATAATCTATTCCTTAGAGTGACCAGAATTACTATCCATCACCACCACTTCAAGCACTACTAGCATTAATTGCAACTCCAACTACCTTCACTGATAGAGCTTGGTTCATGGACACTGGAGCCATTCACCACTTAACCAATGACAACACCTAAATCCAACGTCCTAGTCTATACATAGGTAATGCATCTATTATGCTTGGTAATGGTTCCATCATTCCTATCTCTAGATTAAGATCCTATATTAGTATGTGTCATACTAAAAAACTCTATTTAGATGAGTTTTTGTTGGTACCCCAACTAGAAAAGAACTTAATATCAATAAAAATACTTTGTGAAGGCAACAATGTATATGTTGAATTTTATCCTAACAGTTTCTTTGTGAAGGATCTAGCCACAAACATTACTTTTTTCATTGGGGGAACTGAATAAGGCCTCTACAAGATTAGAAATGACAACAACATCTTAGATACTATCCAATGCAATAAAGTTGCCCTTAATGGAGCTCTATTACATGAAAGGTTAGGCCATCCTTATGCTTCAGTTGTGTATTAAAACCAACCCATCTGATCTAATAGTATCTTAAAAATATGTGGAACATGTCAATTAAGTAACGCTTATAAATTACCTTTTACTTATTCTTATATTAGATCAACAAGCCATTTGCTATAGTCCATTTGTCTTATGTGTCAAGCACATGTCAATTCAATGAATGGAATGAAATACTTATTCTTATTTGTGGATGACTTTAAAAGATTTCAATGAATATACATGTAAACTAACAAAACATAAGTAACAAACATTTTCTTGCATTTTGAGGCCTTATTGTCTAGACGATTTCAAACTAAAATTCAACACCATCAAAGTGATGGAGGCACTAAACTCATTAGCTTGGAAACCTATTTGTTTCAAGTAGGTTATAATTGAAGGATTTCTTGCCCTTATACATACTCACAAAATAGGGTTATGGAAAGGAAGAATATGCATGTGGTAGAGACATGATTGTCCATATTAATTTAAATAGGTTTTACCTTTGGCTTACTGGGAGTATGCCTCCAAAATAATTGCTCATCTTAATAACAAAATACCTTCAAAAACACTCAACAATGTCAGTCTATATGAGCTACTATTTAATCAATATCTATTTTATGACTATCTCAAAGTCTTTGAGTGCCTATATTACTTATACCTTAGACCATACAATAAAAATAAGCTTGAACCAAGATCTTTATCATGTGTCTCTTGGGGTGTGCTACCCATTACAAAGGTTTTTGGTGCTTTGAGCCTACAAGCCAA
The DNA here is from genome assembly GCA_033030585.1 of Hippophae rhamnoides. Lineage (NCBI taxonomy): Eukaryota > Viridiplantae > Streptophyta > Magnoliopsida > Rosales > Elaeagnaceae > Hippophae > Hippophae rhamnoides. Next base: position 19,348,957 of record CM065438.1, on the reverse strand, counting down.
AGAGTCTATGTCTCTATTCATAAAATGTTCAATGAAAATGAATTTTCATTTCTCAAACTTGTTTCACCTAATATTTAGCCTACTTAGGATTCTTACTCACCTATTTTTATGAATATTCCATCACCTATAAACATCAACTCTGTATCTCTAATGGTGCCCTATATCACTTCAACTATAACTACATTTGATATCTTTGAAGCATTTGATATATTGACTAACACAACATACATTAATATTCAATCATCAATCCTTATCTCACCTAAAATTCTTTGTCCTATTCCTACCTCTTGTGCATCTTCTCAACCTTATTTATCTCCCACCACTCCACCATCTATACCAAGTCCCTTCAACTTTATCAAAACCTATAAATGCTATGCATTCCCTTTTAGTCCATACTCAACCCATCATAGTCAATGATTTAATAGGTATAGACCTAGCTATTGAATTACCCATATCACCCCCTTTTGTCTCTCATAGAGACTAATCTAATGATAATAAGAGCTAAAGATGGATTGTTAAACCTAAAATCTACAATACCAGTGTTATCCTACTAAAACAAAAAAAGCAATAAAAACTATCACAATTCCATAATGAAAGGAAATGGAAATTGAGTTCCAAGCTCTTCTAACAAACAATTCATGGAAACTTGTTCCTTCACCAAAACATGGTAAAATTTTAGATAAAAAATGGGTGTGTAAAACCAAGCTCGGGTAAGATAAAACTCTTGACAAGTACAAGACTAGAGTGGTGACCAAAAAGTTTCAATAAATTACTGGTCTTGATTTCAATGAAACCTTTAGTCCTATGGTCAAGCTAACCATAATCAAACTTTTTATCACCATTGTAATTTTTGAAAATAGGTCTCTTCAATAGTTAGATGTCAACACAAAATTTCTTAATGGGTATGTTGAAGAAGAAGTCTATATGACACGATCAAGAGGCTTTGCGGATCCATCTTATCTTGAGTGTGTATGAAAACTCAAGAAATTTATATATAGTTTAATGCAAACCCCTCGGGTGTGATACATGAAATTAACAAGCTCCATTTTGAATTGAGGTTTTCATCATTCTAATGTCGATGTCTCTATGATGTTCTACTATTATAATGGTACCTTAATTGTCATATTAATTTATTTTGATAATATCTTAATTATGGGAAATCACATGGTATTGATAAGTCCTTCATAGATAAGCTTAACAACAATTTTCATTGAAAGATTTAAGGCACTTATCTTACTTCCTTGGCATTTATGTTTAGAGAACATTTGAGTGCATTTTTATGCATCAATCCAAATATATCAGACTACACATTATCGTTCTGTCGTAGATGAGCTATAATATTGTATCTTTACTAGAACAAGCATCAGCTACACTATTAATAAATTATGTCAATTTCTTCATAGTCCAATCGTAGTTCATATGATTGTTGCAAAAACACTCATTTTTTACTTGAAAGGAATTCAATAGCATCAACTCATGATCACAAAATCAAGTAGTTTATCTCTTACTGTGTGTTTGGACATCTAGACCTACCTGAAGCCCGACCTTTGTATCTAGACTGACCCGATGCCTAGCCCTTGTAAACCACCCAAGTCAAGTCACCAGCCTAAGATGGAAGGTGAAGTACCCCAAATGTTGTGAGTTTAAGGAAAACATGAGTAAAACTCGACTTGAATCTCTTGCATATTGTACTTTAGGCTAATTATGCCCCCTTTAGTATGTAGATACGTGTACACATTGTATAACTGACATCTATATGCATAAGTGTTCTATAAATAGATGGATTACTCATGAGGATACACACATTCAGTCAATTGTATTAACTTTTCTCTAATCTATCTGTGTAAAATATTGAATCTCAACACTGTGTATACTAATGTTGATTGGGTATCAAGCATAAATGATAGACGTTCCACTGGTGGCCATCACATTTACATGAATTTCATGGAATTTTGGCAAACATAAGGTAATGTCTTGCTCCTCTACTAAGGGAGAATTTTGAGCATTAGCCTTTGGTATAATAGAACTTCTATGGATATAAAAATTACTGCATGAACTTCGTTTCACTTTCATGCTTTTCTTACAATTTACTGTGATAATGTTAATGCTGGCTATATAGTGAAAAACATTGTTCTTCATTGTAGAACTAAATATGTCGACATTGATTTTTACTTCATTTATGAAAGGGTTCTCTTTGGAGTATTTTCAATTGAATACATTCTAACTCAAGAATAAGTGGCTAACATTATGACCAAACCATTGCCTTCTCAACATTTTCAAGAGTTAAAAACTAAGCTTACTATTCTACATTGCAATGAGCTTAAGGGGGATGATAGTATAACAAAGGAATGGTAATGATGGGTTTATTATAAGGATTTGTTGTGAAGTTTGTTTTTAATGGTGCTTGTACGTGTGATTAGGACTTGATCCTAGCATTGAGCACTTTCATTGCATGTGTTTGTTGTAACAAACTTTGATTCCCTTTATTAGTTAGCACTAACTAATCTATAAATATTAGATTGCTCTATAATGAAAATATTAGTGAATCATTTTATAATTTTTCCTTACTTCATCGTCTTCTGTGTTTATTTTCAAATCCCTTTCTTCATCTTCATCGTCATCATTTAAGCTTATGAAGTTGTTAATATGGCATTATCATGAAAACTACTGCGATTTTATTGTCAATACAAATTCAAAAATTGAGCATAATATTCCTTTACACAATTACATTACTTTCAATATTAAAAAGATAGAAAAAACAATACAAGGATGACCATTTTTGTTACTTACTTTGACTTTACAAGATTATGACAATTATATTAATATGTTTGAGAAAATAATCTAATCAATCCTTTTAAATTGAGAAATTCGAACCAATATGTTGAATTTGGATTGAAATTGATTGAGAAATTTTATAATCGAATTAAATTCGGATCGATAAATTTTATAATCGAATTAAATTCGGATCGATAAGTTTTATGATCCCTTATATTCAATCCGGACTAAATTATTATTATATTATATTATTATTTTAGTTTAAAAATAAATATAAATATTTATAATAATTTAATAATTATACAAATATACTCCTTATTTATTTGATTTTTTTAGTTTTGACTATAAATAATAAATTTTGTTATAAATACATAAATTTAAAATTCAAATATCGTATATGTCTTGTATATATATAATAATAATTTACAAATAAATTTAAATATCGATCTGATCCTATCTAAAAAATTCATTATATTTGGATTCAGATTGATTTGAATTGATTATATTGTTAGATCAGATTTACATTAAAAATTTTAGATTTATAAAAAAAAAACAAATTAGATCCTCTACTCACCCATAGTCTTGGCAGATTCTATATATATGTCGATATCTTTGAAATTTTTTCTATAGATAATATCATTACAAAAGGGATGGTCAAGTCGAAATAAACGAATGGAATGGGCTTTAGGAGTCTGTCATATTTTAATCAGGCAGTGCTAGCCAATTAAGCAAGTTATGAGAATTGTTCAGCAACTGAATTAACTAGCTAATCGGGTTTTAATTGTTAAATATGTTTAGTTTAGTTTGCTTGTACCCGAACCCATGGTTGCCTCTTATTTCGTGTGGGTTCTGGGTACCATTTGTGCATTGCTTGCATGTGGATGCTAAGATGGTCGTGTTAATTTATCCAAATGGCACATGAAATTCAGCCCTTGTTCAACACATATTTGATAAAAGTAAGGCAAATACAATTCTGGAAATTCCTCTCTTACCAAATCGCCACGCTGATGTACTGGCAATGGATTTGCGTGAACTGAAAATGAAGGGGGTTGTCTTCCTCCTCTTCTGTGGCTATGTAGAGGCTATGACGGCGATTATGTGGAGTTAGCACTATGGACAAGGTGACATATTTCATGTAGAATGTCTTTAAAACTGTTATTCCTTATAGTGCTACATTAGCTCACCAAAATGTGGTGTCTAGTTCAAGTTTCCATGTGTGTGGTACTGGTTTTGAGTCGGTGAACCATGCCACGTGGAGGTGTGTTGCTGCTAAGGAGGTGTGGAAGCTCTCTGAATTGACAAATTATTATAAGAAGTTTAGACAGGGAGAGTTTTTTGAGTTTGTTTTGTTATGCTTTGGGTGCTGCAAGTGATGGACAATTAGACTCCGTTCAATCTCGCATGTTGGGTATGACATGCAAGGTGTAATGCCTTGTTTGAGGGACATAGATGGTTGACTAATGCAGTCAGGCACTGGATATTCTTGCAGGTCGAGGATTTCCACCGTGTTATAGTTGGGTAGCTTGTTCTGCCAACGAGGATTTCCACTTATGGGTTGATATAAGGTGAATGTGGATGCTGCTATTGCTGCACCATATGAGGTGGTGGGGTTGGGATGTGACAAAGAATCACTTGGGGGAGGTAATTAACGAGAGTTATATTGTGGATAAACTATTGGCGTGTATGAAACATTGGTCAACTGATCTGCTATGGATTACGATTTAGTTTGGATATCTGGTTTGGAAGAGTGGTGGTAGAGTCGAATCTTTGTAAGTTGTGCAGCTGGTAAACAAATAAATGATTCAATTTTTTTTTTGCCTTATTCTTTCAGTAGAGTGACATATTGTGAAATGTGGGAGTATATTAAGCTTTTCGTTTCATTCTAGTAGCTCTTTTTTTGTGCAACTATTGTTAACAAAAGATTAAGCTGCTTACGATTTAGTTAAGTTTGGCCTTAGTGTTTTGAAGTATTTGACTCTGGCTTCCCCTAGTTCTTACAAAAGATATAGAAGCTTAAAAATTTAAATAAAATGTTTTTCATCTAATTCTAAAAAATAAAAAAATAAAAAAAATGATAGCACATTTCTTGAATAAGTTAAATAACATTTATGGCTTTTTAATTTTAAAAAAATTAATTTTTTTTAAGGTTTGGTTCCTAATTTATTAATTTTTACAAATTGGATAAAAAACTAAATATTTAAGTTTGAAGAATTAAAAATCTAAATCAAAAGAAAAAAAATTAATTTTAATATGTTAATTATTTAAAAAATTTAGACAAAGAATAAAATAAAGGTATCGAATTACGAAAAGTTGTAATTATTATTAGAATGTAATTAATAATAAAAATAAATAAATAATTTATATATTTTTATTGTAATAATAATAATACTTAAAAAATCCAAATATTACATATAAATATAGGTTTAAGATGTTTTATTTGCTACTTCCAGTTGTTTTCCCAATGCTAAACGAAAATTACAAAGCAAAAGAAACCCCCATAAGGCCAAAACCCCTTGCCATACTCCAGTCGGTAATTGTCGCCTGTGCCACCGCTTTGAGGCAAGACGACATCCATCGACAAAGGTATTTTATTCTCCTCTTTCTTCTTCCTCAGGTTTCTTGTTGCCATGAATTTTCATAACAAAGCTTGGCTGCACGAAATAAGCTGCATGAAAAATCTTGTTAAAATTGGTGATAATGAACGATTGAGGGTTATTTTTTGTGCTGGTTAATGTGTAAGAGAAGCCACAATTTTTTTGTAGTTCCTGTGGTGGATCATTTGGGATGGTGATTTTATCATCTGATCCATAATTGTTTGTGGTTTGTTTTAGTACGCACTTGCTGATTTCAATTCATACCTACACCTCTTGTAACATCAGATGTCCAATACTAAACAAAAAGGTTTTTTAGAGTTAAATAAAATTTCTACTAATGCTGATATTAATAGCTATGATATTATACAGGGTGAAGGGCGTCAGGGTCGTGTAAGCTACATGATTGGAGCACATAAGTTTTAGCTTTTTAGTGTACCATATAAGTTCTTTTGCTTTCATAAAATTAACACAAATTCTATTTTGACCATTGATCGAAAAATTGTGTCATATTATGTCGTTTGCTGGTCATGTGATTAAATTTATAAGGATACTTCTAAATTAATAATTTTATTGAGATTATTAGATTGCTATCAAGTTATATAAATTTAGATAAAGAAGATAAATGATCATAAATATCCTCACAAATTTAATCATATTAACAACGAATGGCACAATTTGGCCCAACTTCTCAATTAATAGCCAAAATAAGATTTTACTGTTAATTTTACGAAAACAATAAGACTTATGCGGTCTATTAGAAAACTAATAGACTATGCACTACAGTCGTATAAGTTACCGGATCTTGTTGCCTTTTACCCATATACAGGGGCGGATGCATTCATTGGTGATGAGGGACACGTAGCCCTCCTTAAATTTCGACAAAAAATTTTTTAGGTGTAATATTTATGAAATTATAGATAAATCAATGTATAAAATAAAATTATGTCCCATTTGAATTTTAAATTTTAATCTTTTAACACTCAATATATCAGTAAAACTCAATAATTTGAACATATTTTTACTAAAATAAGACATATATAACATATTTTTCAATTAAAAATAAATAATAACTGAAAATTAACAGCACTATTTTAACTGTATATATGGTGCCCTCCTAGATGGAAATCTTAAATCCATCTGCCCGTATATGTATGTATTTAATTATGCATATAAAATTAGGACATCCAAATGCATATATTTTGAAGTTTATTTGTGATAACTTGTTGTGATCTGTTCTCATGTATCAGTAAAAATGATGTTCTATTTTTTTTCAAGCTTCCCATTATGTTAAAGATCATATATTTAGCATTGTTGACATAAATTTGAGAGGTGGCTACAGCATATTTCTAGTTGGAAATCCTTCATCTTGGTGTCCCAAAAGAGTATGTTGTTGCTAGATCCTTAACGGAATCTAAAGGTAGAGCTTTAGCTCTACCTATCTCTAAGATTTTGTGGTTAAAAACGTTTTCAGAGCTACATATTGATTTAAAATCGAGATGTTCTAATTCACTAGCAGTGAGTCCAGTGTTTAACCAGGCACATTAAGGTTCATTTTATCATAGACATGCTTCACGTCTCTGTTAGAGAATCCGGCTTGTGGTGGGTACTCGTGCTAAAGAGATAAGTCAACAAACAATTTTTAATCCTCTATTTTATCTGCAACTTATTCCAGCCAAGTTAAATTTGAATTAATAGTTAGTTGTGGATGGTTTTTAGAATATGTAATAGTTAGTCTAGCAATGTTTATTGATAGACTTTGGTAATATTGGGTATATAATTAATAGTGGGTAGTTGGGTAATTGGTTTTTATGGCTTTGTATTCTCTAATAATAAAAAAAATTAGAATTAAAAAAATTTAGAATTAATGTTAATTAATTCATATTTAATTAGTTAAATTGGGTCAACAAGTTTACATTTTTGGTTAATTTAAGAAGTTAGAATAAATGTGAAGTAATTATATTTAATTAGTTGAATTGGGTTATATGTAGAATTAGTTGATATTTTTCGTTGATTTTGTTCATGAAAGCTGACAAAATGGCATTATTCATTTGGAGTAGAATTTTCATATGTTATATGTAACATTAGGGGCATAATTGTAATAACGTAATCGATAGGGGCACGATTGTAATAAACCCCAATCATTGAGGGCATAAAGTGTCATAAGTTTGGAATGTGACTTTTTCCGTTAACTCCATTAACAAATGTTGACGGAATTAGAAAGGGCATAAGTTTTTGTAGATCATAACATTAGGGGCATAATTTGCACATGCCTAACTTTTAGGGATGTGATTGTCAATCACCTATCTAGCACTACTCAATTTTATTAGCTCTACATTTTGATCACTCAATTTTTTTTCTTCATAATATTATGTTTACCATCTTTTCAAATTTAAAGGATCTAGTCTAAATTTAAATATAGGGATTAAATGTATTAAAGGCTAGAGTCAAACATTTAATCTTGGGTTTGTCTGGTTTATAGAACCATAGAACTATGCTAATTGTGTCGTTATAGAAAGAAATGATAAGTATAGTACACTAGAGAACTAGGGTTATCGTGAAACTCCTTAGCTCTTGCTTCATGTGCCGTTTTCATCAGCAACTCCCCTCCCTATCTTATATGCTCTTGAATCTTCTCTCTTTCACTATAATCCCCCGAAACCTTATCATATAATCACCTAAATTCTCACTCAAAAGTCTCACTACCAATCTGTTAAAGTTCTTAGGTATCAGCACATAGCCTGTAGGTCCTGTACTTCTCAGCGCCGCCATCAACCTTATTGGCATCGCCAATCACCCTGCCCTCCCTGACTCCATCTTTGGTCTTGTCTCAGGTAAGATGCAAGTTTGCAACTAGTCTCCAATGGTCTAATTGCATTTTAAATCTCAGCTGAAATTACCCCATTTCATGTGTTTTTTTCCTTTAACCCTATTGATTCGATTGCTCAACAATATTGTCATCCCATAGTTGCCCTTTTTGAATGTTGCAGAGTATTAGTATACTCAATTCTATACTTAATTTATTTATTTCATTCATTTTCTAATATATAAAGGATATTTAGTTGTACATGAACTTAGACTTAATAAATACAGGAAATTGAATAGAAAAACTAATTATTTGACTAGATTCTTAGGTATCAGCACATAGCCTGTAGGTCCTGTACTTCTCAGCGCCACCATCAACCTTATTGGCATCGCCAATCACCCTGCCCTCCCTGACTCCATCTTTGGTCTTGTCTCAGGTAAGATGCAAGTTTGCAACTAGTCTCCAATGGTCTAATTGCATTTTAAATCTCAGCTGAAATTACCCCATTTCATGTGTTTTTTTCCTTTAACCCTATTGATTCGATTGCTCAACAATATTGTCATCCCATAGTTGCCCTTTTTGAATGTTGCAGAGTATTAGTATACTCAATTCTATACTTAATTTATTTATTTCATTCATTTTCTAATATATAAAGGATATTTAGTTGTACATGAACTTAGACTTAATAAATACAGGAAATTGAATAGAAAAACTAATTATTTGACTAGATTCTTAGTTGTAGATATTTTCTCAAGTAGATGTATGAAGCTCTTTGTGGACTTAACCGCGCACCTATTACTAAAGATCATTCCTAATGTTACTCAGTTCTGCACCATTATTGCTTGGCATTTATTATTTGAAATTTGTCTTTGTTCTCTAATCGCCCTCTTGTAGAGTAAAGGTTTAACATTCCCCTGCCCCCAATTGTTTGTAGTAAAACAAAAACAAAAAATAAAAAGAAAATTTTCTGCTTGCTTATTAAAAAATTGGAAAGTTAATTATTATTATTTTTAGTTCAAATGTAAGTCTACTAGATTTCAGTGAAAAACTTCAAGTTGTTTCTAACATTGTAGTATAATTCTTTTTTTTTTTTTGGTTGGTCTATTTTACTTGTGTGGTTCTGTTCATCTATTGCAATAGTATTGAGGCTAGTATAAATGAATTTACTTTGAATATTCATTTTGGTGAATCACTAATACTTTGGTATCCTATTTTTCTTCTTTACTAATACACATTTAGACAGCAACATGAGTTATATTCACATGCATGAAGTATATTTTCATCAAATAGTATTGCACATATTTTGATGGAGATTCATATTAGTAAACCATCAATTCCCACTTTCTTTTGTTTCCTGAATCTCAGGAGTGTTTGGGCATGATTATTTCTGTGACTGGCTCCGTAGCCTCAAATCCAACACATCCAATCAGCAAGCACTTAAATAACCCTCCTCGGTTTCTCTCCAAAATAGCCGAGTCAAAATTGAACAGGTTCTCAGGTTTTCATGCTCAACTATCCATATCTCCAGATCCCAAGACAAAATGGTGAGTTTTTCTATCATGCTTGGCAGTTGGCAATAACCTACCTTGCTTTGCATACGGCTAATGGGACCGACTTGAATCTCTGCAGCTGTGAGTGCTTTGATTTGTACAAAGAGCTAGTTCCATACAACAAGGCTTGGTCCTGGCAAAAGAGCATTGTGAAAGAAAAAAAGGCTCTTATTGAGAGGAGTGAAGATTGTCCAGATTCATTGATTATTCTTCAACATCAACCAGTGTATACAATGGGTACTGCTAGTTCCTTAGAATTCCTTAATTTTAACTTGAATGAAGCTCCTTATGAAGTTTTCCGAACTGAACGTGGTGGAGAAGTTACATATCATGGCCCTGGTCAGGTAAATGTTTAACGCTGCTAAGAACTTATCCAGATGTTGTTATCTGCATGAGCTCTGAAACTATTGCGTTTTGTAGGCATCAGTATGTAATTTCATTGTGTAACCTTAACAATTTATAGAAGTTTGAATCACACATGCTTCTTATTAAGATAAAATGAAATATGAGCTTTCTACACATATCTAGTTTGACAGGCACAGTGATTGTAAGTAGATATAGCTTTTCTTACAAGAGGACAAAGAGTATGATTTAAGTGACTGTGTAGTATAATCAATTGGAATATTAGATATTAATATTTAGTTTCCTTATTAGTGTTGGAAACTATTAGGGTTAGATATTAGATAATTATTATTATGTTTTGTTATTAGTTTGTGAGTCTTATTTAGAGTTTTATTAGGATTATGATTTTAGTATTATCACTCCTTTAAATACACATGTAATCTCTTAATATTATCATGAAGGATGAATATGAGTATTTATCTTTCTCGTTCTCCTCTTTACATATTTTGATTATCTAAATTTCTTCTACTATATATTTCTACTTGGTATCAGAGCCATGTTCGTTCCTGAACACTTTAATCTATTTTCTAAACGTTATTTTATTCATTCTTCCCGTTAATCATTTTCGTCATTATTAAAAAAAATAGATACATTTTTTTAACAACCTAGCCAACATCCTCACCATCAAAACAGTTCAGCCACCAAGCCAAATAGATTGTTGACATCAACCTCGCTTATCGTTCAAGCCGCTAAAGATTTCATATTCAGTGCCTCATCAACCCATGCTCTGTCATCAAAGCTAGCGTCGATATCATTGTCACTTGGACTAGCATCAAAGATCTTAGTTGTCACAATAAGTGGAGTCTTTGTTGTTCTGTGTTTTCTGATCATTGAAGAGTTTGTCCACCTTGGATTGATGCCATTGTGAGTTTGAGCAATTTTAGAATTAATTTGCTTACTGTGTTGAGGATAAACACCCATATGTGAGTTTGATAAGCATTGACTCATCCGTTCAGCTATGTGATAAGTATAGCAGTTGAGTAATTGTGGAGGTGCTATGTTCATTATTAGATATTGTCATTAATTACCTGGACAATAGATCTGGTACATTTTGGAATTCTGAAAGCTATTTGTTTTGGGTTTAGCACTCCACACACACATGTATGATTAACACAAATTGAAGACTTAGTTTAGTTGGCTTTGATTCACATGGAATTTTCTACTGGCTGATTTGTTGTATTGACTGGATTTTTGGTTGCCATCACATACCATTTATGACGTAGAAGTTCAATTTAAACCAAAGGAATTAAAAGCCTCCAAATAAGGAGTGAATTCATCGTTTCAAACCCAAAAATATTTCATTACAACTAAGAGAAAAACCTAAATACAGAAGTTCATACAATACTCATTCTCCCCCTTTAAGCTCACATGCTATTCCTATTTATAGCTAAAACTTCACTAAAAGAAAAACAAGGACTATAACAAGCTTAATGACAAATATGACTCTAAAGTTCCCCCAACAACCATTAATAAAGAAATAAACAATATTTTTGACTCAAAGATAACAATAAAACGAACATAAAATAAACGACTTATAAATAGCGTTAAAAGCGCCCCTAGTCTCCTACATCAGTTCTCCTTTTCTTAGAAAAGATTCCTCCTCCAATCTTGAAGGTTGAAGGATTGAAATAGAGTACTCTTGAAGATAAGCCATTTGAAGATTTGAAGGGTCACAACTCGATCAGTTTTGAATGCTAGATAACATGAAGAGGTGATAAAGAAAACACATTACATGTTAGTCTTGCTGGCTTGTGGGAACAAACTGATCAGGATCTACAGAGACTTAGCTTGAGGTTTTGATTGAGCCTTGGGATATGCAGTAACATTGCCATCTATAACAAAGATACCAACAACGTTAATTCCCAAGGTTCCTCTAAGTACTTTACTATGCACATTCCTAGTTACAAAAATCCAAGCAAAAAGATGGTCATTGCGCACATAAGCAGTGGAATTGAACTTCTTTGATTTTGATTCACAATTGGCTTTTCTGGTATGCGAACTGGCTTTTCCTCCTCTGTTCCTTAGCATTCATGACATATTTTGGATTGATTGTAAACACTTGTTCAACTTTTTCAGTTCTACACAGCTGAGTATTACAAACCCAAAGTTGATCTTTGGATTGAGCTATTTCCAAGACGTAAAAATAGGGGTAGCATGCCTTTTAAATTCAAAACTAATGCAGTTAGTTCCATAGGCATTGACTGATTCCAAAGTTATTTGTGCTTCAATAACAGTGAGATTAACTCCTAAAAATCTCAAACAACTCAATCCAGCAGCTACAGAAACAGTATCACACTTGTACCTTGTAGGTGTTTTGAAATATTCTAACACTTCTGATGCTCATATCTATATTTTCTTCAGGACACATAAGATATGTATTAGACCATCTAGCTAGGAACCATATGATAGCCTCCATCAGTTGAGGGATAAAATCTAATGTTGAGATCCGTATGCTATGTAGATGAAGGAAATCCACTAGCTAATGTTGTAGAAGGACTCCTCTCTTTGAAAATAATTTCTTCGAAAAATTCTTTTGAGGAAGAGTTATAGAATTCTAACAATGAAGACTTGGCCGCACCAAACACATGAGTATCATCATAAAGCTTCCCTTAATCTTTATTAACAAAACATTATCAAAACCATCATCAGTAGTAATGAACACAACTTGGGCATCAACAATATCAAAGTTAGCATCTTGGGAACACTCCTTAATTCTACTTTTATTATGGTCATTCCATTGCTCTTCAGTTACCCAAAATTCAGAAATATACATGAAACTCAAAATAGTTGTTAATAAGGTTCAACCATTCTTGAACTTTATGAACATGAATAAATCCATTAGAACAGTGAATATCAGTTTCATTTTTTGCTTTCTAGATACTCAGTAGTTTTAGCAAGGTTAGAATTAGGAGTATACCTCTTCCTTATTTAATCACAGCCCTCAAATGGATCCTGCATGTATGTCTTGGACTGATTAGATGACATCGATGTTTGAATTTCTCCAAATTCAGGAACCATGGTATGGTGTGGAAATGGAATTTGTATAATTTTCTAACTGTCGTAGTCTGATTATTGCTTAGATAAGCCTCTTCTTTGTAATCATTGCCATGTTTCACGTTGAGAGACAAGAAAACAAGAGCTGAATTCGAAAGGGGTAGGGAAAATGATCTTGTTAGAAGTCGACTTGGAGAATGAAAGGTCCCTTTACTATTGACCCCATATTTCACGTTAAATGACAAAGAAAAGAGAGCTGGTTTAGTCACAAAGGGAGCTTGTGACTTCAATGGAAGATGCTAGTGATTCTGAAATGAGTGAATGAAAGAGACGAAGCTTTTAAGGTGTTAGGTATATTTTTTCGGAAATGAAGACGGTTGAAATGGGTGGTGCTGACGGTAAGTTGAAGAAATAAATGTGGGTATTCCTTAGGGGTGATTGGGAGTTGTTGGTATGGGTTGGGTAGTTAGGTTGGTTATGAAGGCGCAAAGAGGTGGCCATGGGTATTGAGTGGTGGCATGATGGTGTCTCGATGGTCTAGGGGTGGTTTTTGATGGGATTGTGTGATGGGTATTGGGTGTTAGTAATCTCTAGGTAATATCGTGTATGGTTTGGTAATGGATTCTGGTTTTCAATTGGTTCAGGGTGATGTATTATGTATAGGTATTTGGTGTTGAGGAATGGACACTGTTGGATGTTGTGCAAAATCTAAACAGGGTAGAATAGGAGGAGAAGAAGAAGTAGCTTTTGAAGGTAAGTTTTTAGAGCTTTTAACAAGGAATTGCTTTAGAATTGGACATCGAACAACTTAGAAAAATGTCTAAGCTCTGATACTAATTGACGTATAAGTCCGATTTAATCTAAAGTAATTAAAAGTCTCTAAATAAGGAGTGAATTCATCGATTCAAGCCCAAAGATATTTCATTAAAACTTAAGAGAAAAACCTCACTATAAAAGTTTGTACAATAATTTTCTCCTTTAAATTCACACTCTTCCTATTTATAACCAAAGCTCCACTAAAGACAAACAAGGACTATAACAAGCTTAATGTCAAATATGACCCTAAAATTCCCAAAAATAACCATTAATAAAGTGATAAATATTTTTGACTCAAGGATAACAATAAAATGAATAAATAAACAACTTATTAATAGCACAAATAGCGCCCCTAATCTTCTACATGAATTTACCTTAACCTTTGTTGGTTGTTTTTGTAGCTTATCCCAATTGTAGACGATAGGAGTAGTTTTCGTGTCGCCATTTATTACTGAGCACCCAACCTTTGGCTTCTTCCATGGTGTGATTATTGGTTCATCCATTATTTAGTTGGTTTTTTTTTGTCTCTGGTACTGCTATATGGTTTGATATATTGGAGTTTTTTTATGTTGCTCCTTTTGGGTATATGAATTAGCTAAGGTTACTGTTTGATTCATCGAAGATTGCTTGGTTACATGTTTATATTTGTCTAATTATAATGTTATCATTCTAAACTCGATTGAATTCAAGTTTTACTTTTAATGCCTTGGGGGTATTGTTATCGAAAGATTTTTTTTAATATATTTTACTATTTAAGTTGGACATATTTTATATTTATGCTCCAATTTAATGGGAGAGTTAGAATGTGTCTTTCTTCTTGTATCGATAGCTATTTACATTAACTTTTGTTTATTAGGTGTCCTTGTTATCGACACTACTAATTTTCAATCGCATTTATAACTGACTATCCTCAATTTTTAGAATGCCATTTTCTATGTGGTTGTGCGTGCTTTATCAACCTATGTCACTACTTGACTTTTCTACGTGGCTTTGTTGTTATTTAGCTTATGACACCATATTCCTTTTTTTTTGTCTTAGGGTTTTTTTGTATTACCCTACACTCTTAAGGTATGTTTGTTATACAGTATTAAAGATATTGATTGTATAATTTTTATATAGTCATGCGTTTGGTTGTGAAATCGACCCTTCATATAGTTTAAAAATAGTACAGTTATGTAAAAGTTTAGTACGATCAAGGGATATATGTGTAAATCGTACTACACATAACTTAGTCTGTCTAAATTTTCATTAGTAAAATTGTGTTTTATCTCAAATTAAAAATAATATTTTTTAAATATTGATTTAATTAAATTTTATAATAAAAAATTATTTTATTGAAATATTTATAATCAATTTTATCCGACTATGTTATTCAGCTTATCACCAAATATTGTACAAACTAAATATAGTACAATTTAATACAGTTATACTTAACCTATCCAATACGGTGTACCAAACATGTCCTTAGGGACTTCCTACAATATGTGGTTTACGACTTCAAAATGAAGGTTAACATCCTCGACAAAGTAGTGTAATCTATTATTTTCGGGTATTATTGGTTGAGTTTAGTAATTACTTTTATACTCTTTAGCAAGCCTTCTATAAGCAGCTTTAAGATTCAATTAAATGGGTCTATTTTGGTTTTATTTATTTTATTTTATTGTTTTTTGTAAATAGTTCAAGTTGAACTTATCTATGCTCAATTTGAAGGGGAGAATTGAAATATTAGATATTAATATTTAGTTTCCTTATTAGGTTTGGAAACTATTAAGATTAGATATTAGATAATTATTATTATATTTTTTTATTAGTTTAGGAGTATTATTTAGAGTCTTATTAGGATTAGGAGTTTAGTATTATTACTCATTTAAATACACATATAATCTCTCAATATTTTTATGAACTGAGAATATGATTTTATGAATCTTTCTCGTTTTCTTCTCTACATACTTTGATTGTCAAAATTGCTTTTGTTTTATATTTTTACTTGATCAAATTACTGTTTAGAAAACTAAGTTAAAATTGGTCCGATTTCCTATGTCTTCTCAATTATTTATTTTGGGACTATATACTCAATTTCTACTGACTTATATTATTATTTTTCTCATTGAAGGATCAGAGATAAATCTGCAAGTTTTAGCTTGAATTGATTGGTTACCAAGTATATAATCCAGAGTGTTTATTGCTCTAACATTTGATGCACTTGTCTTGCAATGTAGCTTGTTATGTACCCCATTATCAATCTGCGCAATCACAAAATGGATCTTCATTGGTACCTTAGGGCACTAGAGGAAGTGGTTATTCGTGTTTTGTCCAAAACATTCTCTATCAAGGCTTCTCGACTTAAGGGTTTTACTGGTGTATGGGTAGGTATGCTTCCTTGTACTCGCCTTTAATCCTACACTAAAGATTTGACTCAGCTTTCTAATTTTCTTGTAATTTTTTTAATGTGCAATGTCCTGTGTCCTGTGTCGACATTTACAGATTTCATTTTGGATTTAACAAAAATGCAAATAGATTCCTCTTAGATTTGATACTAATCAGCTTGCAGAGTTTATATATCACATGGGATTATTTTGCTGCTCATCAAACTTGGGGTTTGTAGAGTGTGAGCTATTAGGGAACACGTTCTGTAGAAAGATTTTTCCTTGTTTGAAGAGCTTAACCTAAAACGTTGTGGTAATTCTTAAGTGGACATTCATACTCAGATATCCCATTTTGCCTTATAATCCACCTTCTTAAAAAAACATGGTGATAAACCTTAACATTTTAAATTCATAAACACTTAACTGTGAAAAAAGTCTCCTGATCACCTCTTCCCATTTTCTAGTCGCTGCCTCTATTGCACACTGTCTGATCACCTCAAGCCGAGCTTCTCCTCCACTTTTCTTTCATCTCCATCTGAGCTTCTCTTCCACAACCCTTCATTCCTTTTCTCCACCATTGGTTTTTTCTCAGAGAGGTACGAGTACTCTCTAGACTCGCTTTCCAAGACCTTGTTCGTTCTACTTCATCTTCCCGATTAGATCAAACACCTTTCCTTCGTCTTGCTTTGAGTTCTTCCTCTCTCCTTATTCCTAATTTCATAATTTCATGGCCCTAATTTTCTCTTCTAATCCTGAAATCATTTGTGATGGAAAACTTGCTGAATTGTGTGGAGCAATTCGGACTCACAATCAAACTTGGAAATCTAACCAAGAAAGAACAATACTCTCTGGATTTGGTGTTGGATGCTTGGAAATCCGTCAACCTTGATGATTTCTTGTGTGCTCTTTCGCAATATTTGGCCTAAGGATGGTGTCCTCAAATCTGCAGATATGAAGTTCTTGTTGAAGAATTGGTTGTTTACTGTCCCATGGTTGATTCTAGATAGATTTGGTGGGTGGCCTTGCTCGGGTTTATTATGAAAATTTCAGACAATAGCCTTCTCTTCCATATTATATGTTCCTAATCATTCCCTCATCTGTGGATACTGTATATCTTGCTGTTGAAAACATGGTAAACATTGCAATTGAAAACAATTTTGTTGATAATATGGGCAGAGGACAAAGCAAGGATCTTGTTGGAATTGGATAAGCTTTAAGGCCCGTAGTATTGGTGACTGGTGTGTGCTGATATGGAATTGGTGGTGCTGTAATGTTGGTTTTGGAATAGCTGGTGCATATTTAGGAAAATAAAACAATTTCTATTTTGTGCTGCTCATTTGCTTTACAGTGTTTATGATGAGTTGTAGTTTGTGTCTTGGGTCTAGGTCTATTTAGACTGTTTCTTTGTTAACTTTTGGATCTGTTTGGGTGTGTTTTCCTTCATGTTTGTTCTGCTGGTGTGATGGAGTTTGGGTGTGTTGTGTTGTGTTTGTGTGCTTGGAGGTTTTTCTTTGGCCTTGCCTAGCTGGATTATGTTGGTGGGATTATGGATACTTCCTCTTTGCATTTGCTACTGTCATTGCTGCAAGATACTTTTAGAAGCTAATTCCTTGGGTAGCTGGTTTAAGATGTGATGATGGAATCCTTGTTTGTTTAGGTTTTGTTTAGTCTTGTATTAGTGAGTCGGTTTTTAGTTCTTAGTCTTGTAAATGCTAGTTGGCTTTGCAATGAAATTATGAAATTTTCTAATCTGTTTTGACCCTCCCAAAAAAAAAAAAAGTGTTGAGTGGCTTCAGAACAACTGATGCTGTTGGTGAGCCTTGGCCTGCAAGATGATGGTTTGGAGTTCTCCCTTTCTTTTTCCATCTCTTGGTTTAGCTACTGTATTAGTTTGAACCAAAACTAAATAAAAAGTTGAAGTGGAGCAGCAAGATAGGGAGGCAAAAGGAGATCCAATGCTGTCGGGCTGACAACGACCTATGAGCTCCTGCAACAGTTAATTAGGAGTTCAGATTGCAAATATAAACCACATAATCAAAATTGTTAAAGATTTAAGAAATACAATTGTGGGGATTTAATTATGAGTTGAAGATACTTCTTTTCTCCCATTGTGCCCCTGTATAGATTTAGCTGTGGCATATACGGAGATAACTTGGTCATGCTGAAATTTATCTGGAAATCTGATACGATGAATATTTTCATAATGTTACCAATGATACATTTTTGGTGTGTTCACATCTATCCTCCTAACGTGCCCCGTTCTAACATCAATGCCAATGCCAACGCAAATGCCAAATGCAAAATCTATTTAATTCAATTCATCCATCAATGATGGTGGTGTCGTCTCTGTTTCTGACTTGCACATGTCTTTTTTATGTCAGGAAACCAGAAACTTGCTGCCATTGGGATACGAGTAGCTCATTGGATAACTTATCATGGTTTAGCTCTGAATGTTGCCAATGATTTAACCCCTTTTCTATCTATAGTACCTTGTGGCATACGAGATGGTCAAGTTGGAAGGATTAAGGGGTTACTTCCAGATTTGCATCATTTTAGTGATTTGCAATTAATTGATTTTGCTCATGAATCCTTAATCGAAGAGTTTTCTGAAGTTTTTCAGCTAAGAATGCATCCCAAAACAATATCGAAGGACAGGTATGCTATTGCACTTGAACGCTGCGAATAATTCTTGCTTTTAAAGGAGCTTTACCTACATGATTTACTTGAGAGGTTAGAGCTACGAGTTCACAAGTTAAAATAACATTAGTTCACATTTTTATATCTTTTATTAATTGTTGTTCCTTGTATCTTAACCGTTCCTTTTCCCCTTCCCATGTTCACATAATTGTTTATTAGATATTTACTTGAGCTTTTGTAGCTCGCAGGTGATGCATTGATACAAAACAGCTTGTTGAAATACTAACTGTCCTTAATTTCATTGAACAAATTCAATTTTTTTTCCTGATTCTTTACATTTTTGGGGGGCAAAGGGGGTCTACCACTAGTTAATCTTTAATCCCATCTAACTTGAACGTAATAAAAGAAGGATGTAATTGTAATCATTTTCAGCATTATTTCGTAAAAGCTAATCACTCCGATGAACCTGCATCTATAAACTCTTCATTGTCAAAGAAGGTTCTATATGTATCTTACAGAAAATGTAGGATGTATTCTCCTATTGTCTTTAATTTCAATACTAATTTCTCAGTAAGAATAGAGTTTTTTTTTTTTTCATAATTGTACTTTAGTTTCTTCAGCCATTGGTTAAAAGCAGTGAATAAGTTTGGGAAAATCACATTTGTAATGTATTTAAAATTTGTAATTATAAAAATAATATTATTTAATACTAATTTATATCCCTGTCAATTCAAGGAGAGTTATTTTTGTTATGAATTTTGGGGTGTGAATTGAGGTAATTTTCCATTACGATCTAAATTATTTTTACAAGACTCAAGATTTTTTTTGATAATTGATGGTGCAATCCATAGGACATTCATTAAGCTTTTGAATTTTTGAGTATGGTGAGAACTGTTCATTGTTTTTGAAATATGTAATTATATGGTATTATAGGTAATGAAATTTAAGATTAGTGTAATTTTTTACGTGAGAAAATAAATACATAATAAAACAATGGGTAATATCTCATTATTCCATCTATTATGTAGGAATTTGAAGTCTTTAGTTAGCAATAATAATTTATTTCAAAAAGGTTGAACAAATCACATGGTTTTTAATTTTGTCTCATTATTTCTATTATGATTTTGTTCATTTGTTTTTTAATTTTCATAATTTTATCTTTTTTACTTTTTTCTTTATAATTTGGTCAGTTTATTTTTTATTTTTTTAATCTCCTTTACTTTTTCATACTTTATTTTTGAAGTTTAATTTTAAATTTATCTTAAATTTTAGAAAAATTCAAAAATAAATTGATCAAAATATTAAAAACAAACGAGGGATGAAAGTATGAATTTTAAAAAATAAAAATATCAAAACATAAAAAAAAATGAGATAGAAATGAGATCAAAATGTAAAATATGAAAAAACATAGGTATTATAACTGTCAAGCATAATTTAAGTATAAATACTTTTATTAATTGTGAATATAATAAATTGAGTAAAAAAATTAATGTAACAACGAATCAATATTCAATATTCAAAAACTAAAACTAAAACATCGTCTTCCAATCAATTAGAGTGGTAGGGGAAGATTTTATAATTTTTATAAAATAAGTATTTTAATTTTGTTATTTTTAATTAGAGTGTTTTAATCTTATAATTTTAAAAAAATTATTTTAATTTTAAAAATTTGAAGAATATAAGATTTGTGTGTAAAAATATTGCATATAAAAATTACGAAACTAATAGGTCCTTGCTTAAAGCTACAAGAATACTTTCGCTCTTCTTTCAATAAATTAACTAACAAATTAGAAATAAAAAATAAAAAAAATTAGTTAAAGCCTAATTACACATTCTTTCCAAATAGACTTATTACTGTCCAAAAACTTCGCCCAAAGACCTTGGTTGGGAATTCCTTGGTGGACAACAAACAACACGTAATATCCATGTGGCGCCATAGTGGCAGTAGTTGGCCCACACAATGTCACTCTGTGATCAAAAGCGGTCAAGCGCACCAAACTCAAAATCTCCAAAACCAACAGCCTTTAGTTCATTACCGTTGAGTGAGTCGAAAACGACGACGTTAGAGATGTTACTAAAATCAGTGGTCCCACACTTAGAACCGGCAACACAAAGATCACCGAAAAAAATATTACCGTAAGATACAACTGGAACAACGGTTAGAATCAAAGGCCGCAATCGAGCAAACTGTGGGGCTAAAGTAATGAGGTGAAAAGTTCTCTAAGCTTAAGTCGGTGGGACAATCACCTGTATAGTTATACACCAAATGTGTGTTACTTCCACCCACTAATATTCTCCCATCTCGCAAAAGCATAGCTGCCGAGTGATACATTCTAGGTCTTTTCGACGGGTTCAAGATAGCAAATATGGATTTCGGGTCAGTCTCATATGGTCTATAAAGAAGTGGGCTAAGAACAGCATTTGCAGCGTTTTCCCAACCGGCTGTTCCATTTGACGCTCTCCATTGATTAAAAGAACATCATCGGTAGGTAACAATATCCTATTTGACAAAACTCGGGGCATAGGCATATCCTCCAAGACCCATTTGGGATCCGGGTCTATCAATCTTATTCTCTCACAAGTATTCGCAGCTGAAACAAAGACTGTACGTGTTTATCAGACATAATAAAAGCACCAGCAGGTGAGCCACCACATATGAGAATCTCAATATCAGGAGAAATAGAAGCTTCAAGTCAAAGAGGAAGAAGAACAGAAGAACTAGTAGTACTTGTTGGTCCAACTAACGTGGGCCATCTACAAAGAAAAAAAAAAAAAGAAGAAGAAAAGAAAGTCTCTAGCGTCGAAAGAAAAGTAATAGAAGAAAGAAAAAAAACAAAGTCAAAAGTTTCTGTTTTATCTTCATCCTTTCATGCGTGAAGAATGTAGAAGACTTGAATTTTTGGCTTTATAAAGCCTTAGTTTAAATCTCAAAAATTATATAGATCGTAAGTCTTTAGAAAATAAAGTGATATAGAAAGTTTGAGAGATTTTTAATATATAAATTAAGAAAGCCTAATTTCATAAGCTTTTATCTATAAATCAAGATATATATTTATCAGATATGGTAGATCCACCAACAGTTGTAATCCCATCTTATTATAAATGAGTTTTGCCGCACCGTCCGTATTGGCATTTCATTTTGAAAGCGTTTTTCCACGCTAAAATCTCGTATTATTTTTATTCTATTTTGATTTCAAAATTATCACGTGTTTGAAATTTATCTCTTTAAAACCATACATTTTTCCCAACAAAGTCGGTATCGTGAGCCAAGTTATTTTTGTAAGAAGAGATCAGACACATATACACTATTCATATATACTATATCAGATTATTCACTACTATTTGCTGGGTACTATTCATCGTAAAAGTATCAAGTTTCACAAACCCCGACTCCATTTATTCAAATTGAGGAAAGCATGTGTAATATGATAAAATGAACCGCATTTAATTACGCAATTTGAAGTCAAGATGGAGGATCTTTTATACATTAAAGATCTAATAAGCCAATTATAATGCCGAAGGAGAAAGAAGTAACCGATGCGCGTACATTGAATAAAGGCCGCTCGAATCAAAGGTGTGTTGCTCAAATCAAATCGCATAATGGATCGATAAAAAGCATTTTTCAAAAATTTTGCTAACGAACACGACGCTTATGTTCTTTCGCAAAAGTCGAGAAAATGTACGCGAGGACAACCGTGACAAAATAAAGCAAATCCGATGCGACGATTAGTCAATTTGAAGTATAAAGACAAGCAAAGATCAAACATACGGTGAAGTTTCAAGGCATTATAGATCAACTCAACTCTATTACAGACCGTAGATAGCTACAAGCGTCATGACGTTGAAGTTCTCTACCAAAAAGTCGGGATACTCTAGTTGTGTCGTTAGCAACTCCCCGACGGTAAGCTTACCATGGATATGGTAAAAGACGTAATGTTAAACGAAGAGTCTCGACGAAAAGATGAAGGATATACTCTTGACACTCAAGCCGCATTGTCATGCGTAAACAAGGCAAGCAAGAGAATGGCGGAGAAGTAAAAGTAAAAATCCCCGTAACCAAAGTCAACAAAGAGGACGGTCGAAGCCTAGATCAAGGTATGACATGAAGTTGTCATCATCATGTAAGCCTGGACACTTCATTCGAGAATGTATGTTAAAGGCGGAACAATCCGTAAATCGTGAAGTAGAAACTAACAAATGAAACCACAATTGTCACCGAAGAAGTTGTCATCGTTCGAGATGCCGATTATGTTAATCTTGCATGCCAAGACACTACTGGGTAGTTGACTCAGCGCTCTCGTCATGTCACCTCACGACGGAATTCTTCTTAACCTACACTCAAGGTGTGATTTCTGGACGTGTAAGGATGAGAAATGATGATGCATCAAAAATTGCTGCATTGGAAATATTTATCTAGACTAACTTGACGCAGATTACTTCGAAAGATGTGAGGCATGTTCCTGATATCCGCCTCAATTTAATCTCTACCGGTAGGCTTGATGATGATGGATACAATAATTATTTTGGTGGAAGAAAGTGGAAGCTCACCAAATACAATTTGGTAATAGCTAAAGGCAAGAAAGATACATCACTCTACATCACAGAAGCCAAACTGTGTAGAGGAGAAGTAAATGCCACAAGGAAAGAAGTTTCTACCGAGCTATGGCATAAGCGACTCGGCCACATGAGTGAAAAATGTCTTAGAATTCTTTCCAAAACGAGGTCTCACAGAATGAAAGGTACACCCTCGCAAACTCATGTGTCGATCAGACATGGAAAAAACATGTAGTTGCATTTCGTAGTCTTGCACCATCTAGAAAGGAAAATATTCTAGATTTAATACACACGTATGTTTGTCAACGTAGTTGTAAGTCATTAGGATGTGCTCACTATTTTCGTGACCTTTATCGATGACCATTCTAGAAAAGTATGACTTTTGCTTTGAAAACTAAAGATCAAGTTGCATGAAGTTTTCCAAGCTCATGTAAAAGTCGGAGAGAGAACCGACAGTACGTCCAAGTGTGTACGTGTAGATAAATGCTGCAGTATCGTGGACCATTCGAAGAGTACCGCAGAAGTTTTGGCATCAGTCGGAAAAATCAGCACAAAGACACCTCAACATAACGGTGTCGCAGAATGAAAGAACCATCCGTGGAAAGAGTCGATGTATGCTTCTCAAATGCAAAACCGCCAAACTCCTTTCGGGAGGCAATGAGGACAACAAGCCGATTTAATCAACCTTTCTCCATCGGGCCCATTGAACTACGACGTACCGGAAAGAGTTTGGACGGGGAGAGATGTTTCTTACAAACACTTGAAAGTATTCTACAGAGCATTCGTCACATCCCAAGAGATGATCGGTCCAAGTTCGATGGAAAAGCAAACAATGTATCTTTACGGGATATGCCCATGAAGAATTTGGCTACGTACTTTGGAATCCTATTAACAAAAGGATTGTCGTATAGAGACGTGGTATTTCTCAAGACCAAACAATCGAGGACTTTGAAAAATCCGAGAGACCACACGCCGATGAAATTCCGGCTAATCCTCGACCCGCCTCTCTCCACCAATAAATCCCGATGACGTGAGTCCACACCCGTATACCGATGATGTCAATCCACTAATGCCAGCCTCGTAACCGTAACAAGTCTCTCGAACAAGTCCAACCGTAAGTGCATGAGATCTACCCGAGTACGACAACCTAGTCGTATATATATCCTAACGAGTACGTGATGCTCACCGAAGCTGGGAGAACCGTAGAGTTAGTGACGAAGCTATCATTGATCAACATAAGACTGACGCTTTAAAGCCACGCAGAAGAAATGAAATCTCCGTACGAGAACCACACATTTGACCTGATGAAACTACCAAGGTGTGGAAGAAAAGCTCTCAAGAATGCTCGTGTACGTAATCAAAAGTGAAGTATGCGTACTCGCAACCACGCTATAAAGCAAGATTGGTCATGGAAAGGATTCAGTGTAGAAGAAAGGCGTTGACTTCCCCGATGAAATATTCTCACCAAGGGTTAAAATGTCTTCAATCCGAGTTGTTCTTGGTCTGTAGCTAGTCTTAATCCTGAGGTTGAACAACTTGGACGTAAAGACGTATTCTTACATGGTGATCTTGACGAAGAAATCTATATGGAGCAGAAGGTTTCCAAGTCAAAAGCAAAGAAACGCTGGTACGTTAGACTAAAAGAAAAGCTTGTATGGTTTGAAGCAAGCACCAAGGCAGTTGGTACAAAAAGTTCGACTCATTCATGGAGAAAAATGAATACAACGAATCCATCACTGATCATCAACGCTTCTTCATCAAGAAATTTCTCGATGGTGATTTTATTATTCTTTTTCGCTTTACGCTGATGATATGTTAATCGGGTCAAAATATTGACAAGATTAACAAGTTAAAGAAGGAGTCGAGCAAGTCCTTTGCAATAACGAAGTGATTTAGACCTGCGGATTCTTGGTACGACGATACCCGCACAGTAAAAGCAAAAGATTTGGCTTTCCCAAAACGGTATATTGAAAAAGTTCTTGAAAGATTCAAATACGAGAAAAGCTAAACCGTTAATTGTCCACTCTGCAAGCCACTTCAAACTTAATGTGAGTCAATGTCCTCGAGTGAGGCGAGGATAAATCGTAGACGAGTTAGCGCGTCTTACGTGATCGGCAATTGGCCTTAACGACGCTACGGCATGTACCAGACCGTGACATTGTACACGTTGTCATGCCAGGAGCCGATTCCTATCAACTCGGAAAGGAACATATGGGCGCTTGTCAAATGGATACTCGTATCTCAGGAGAACCTCCAGCCATTGTTTATCGGTAATAATACAACCTGTATTAGAAGGATATGTATCTCGTATACGGCCGCGACGTAGCATACGAGGAAATCTATATATCCGGCACCTAATAACATTTGGAGGGAGTCGTTTCATGGAAATCACGATTACAAAAGTGTATTGCTTTAAGTACCACTGAAGCAGTACATTGCAATCAAGGTTGTAAGCGAGATCCCGTGGATGAAAAGTTCCCACAAGAATTGCATCGTAACCAAGAAAATTACGTTCTTTATCATGACAAATGTAGTCAATTCATCATCTTAGCAGTTAACCCAACCTTCCACTCAAGGTCCAAACACATCGACGTAAGGTATCATTGATTCGTGATGGTTTCAGAACATAAACTACCGAAAGTTGAAAAGGTTCATACCAATGATAATCCGGCAGAGATGATGACAAAGACAAATGGGACTAAAGAAAAACTTGTTATGACCAGAAAGATCATATGTGACAAGAAATACGCCCACATAAGGTGGAGGGGAGATTTGTTGGTCCAACTAATGTAGTGCCATCCACAAAGAAAAAAAGGAAGAAGAAAGGAAAGTCTTTCACATAAAGAAAAGGCCAAGAAAAGAAGAAAAGAAGAAAGAAAAGAAAAGAAAAAAACAAAGTCAAAAGCGCTTTGTCTCCATCCTTTCAATGCCGTATGAAGAATGGAGAATACTTGAATTTTTGGCTTTATAAAGCCTTATAGTTTCAATCTCAAAATTATATAGATCAAGAGAAAACAAAAGTAGAGAGAGAAAGTTTCTAGAGATTTTTATATAGAATTAAGAGAATTAATTCATGGAAGTTTCTTTATCCACAAATTAAAGACATATTTGTTGTATTTTTATGGTAGATACACCAAGGTTGCCAGCTAATCCCATCTTATTATAATGTTTAAGTTACCACGGCCCCTGTTATTATCATTTCGAAAAGGTTTTTCCACGCTAAAATTTGGGTGTCATTTTTATTCTATTTTGATTTGGAAAATTATCCTGTGTGTATGAAATTTATATTTTTAAAACCATCTATTTTTCCCAACAGTACTTGGGTACGTAGTTTCTTTTAAACCCACCAGGCATAACTGGGAATTCTTTTAAAACACGATGATTGTTATAATCGAACAAGATCGATCTATTCTTAGCGAATACAAAGAGATTACCATCTGGGAATAAGTGTGAGAATGGATAAAGATTGTTTTATTCAATTAGTTCAATAGTTTCCTTTAAGAAATTCACATAATAACTCCTTTTTTTGTACAAGCATTGTTCTTGGGAAAGAACTCGTATATAAGAGAATGTTTTTCTTCCTCCAAAAACGATTATTCTACCGTCAGGTAATAACTGGTTGGAAGAATACTAACGGGGTTCTGTTAGATTAACATTTTGAACGACTCAATCGCATTGATTATCATTGCAAGGTGTAAAGGTTCGTATTCTTTTAACGCCTTCTTTGAAACCACTGGTTTGGATGAAAGTGCCGTGGGTATCAAGGGAACTGGAAGAGCACCAAGTGTTGGTATGGACGTTTAGAGGACGTAAGTGTTTGAAACGACGTCGTATAAAATTGAGTTGGCACTTGGTAGTGCAGGTTTTCTTTGTGGTATGTGACGCACAAACCATGGGTAAGTGAGAGATTCGAGGGCCCACAATCTGTGCGTTCGAGGATTATGACTTTGTCATTTGGAAGGAGTTGCATTTGCATAGTTGATACTCCTGTGCTTTTATGGAGGACTACCCAGCTGCCCTTATACACTACACTTTGTGTGACTTTGACGGACATAGAAATCGTGAAGAGTGAGGAAATGGTAATGAGGTAGAAGATCATGAACCACAAGAAAGATGGTGATAAAGGTGGTATCTTTGACATTTTTTTTAAAACTTTTTTGTAGGGTTTGTGTGTTTTTATTCTAAAGTCTTTGTTTATATATATATATTCACATATTTAAAATAGTTTCAGGAGATGAGTTCTAATCATCGTAGTAATTCAATTAATAAAATTTATTTATGAGATTTAATTTAATTATTTATTATAGTATTTATGACTGAGTATATATATCACAATGTAAATCATGTAGTTAGCAAATTAGTTTGAATTTAATTTCTATCTTATCTTTAACTTGATAGTTAGTCAGCATAAATTCAATAATTATTAGTTATAACTAATAATCACATGTTTTAATAAGCAATATATATATTGTAATTTACTATCTTTTACCTATCTTTACCGATTTATGCAAGCTAGATTATTTTGACTTGGTTTAAACTAATCTATTCTAAATTGATAGAACATGGTTTAATTTAAATTTAATTTTAACTAATAAAGGATAATCCAATTCCAAATCAAACATAATCGCATCCAAAATTAACTTGAATTTTTAATTGTATATATTTTTTAGTTAATTTAATATATTTTTTATAAATCAAAAAATATATTTAATGATTAAAGTTTATTAACTCAAACAATATTACATGAAACATTAAAAATGAGAGAAATAATATTACAACAACTAATCTATGAAGTTAATGATAAATTAATACTGAATAAATAACTCACGCACACAATAAAATGTATGGAGATGATACAAGTCCTCACACACCCTTTTGTTATGTTGCAATAATTAGTTAATTACAAAACAATAACATTAGTAAACATGATAAAGAAAGTTAATTCTTAAAGTAAGAAGTTCATTTCTAAATAAATTCAAAAAATATAAACGTTATTAAGTCACTCTCATGCAAAATTTAAAAGCCAACATGTCTTCATAGAAACTTATAGTTTGAATAAAAAGCTAAAAATCTCGATAGAATTTTTTTCAACCACTAAACAAAAATTATATGAGTAAAATTAAATAAAGATTTTTTTTTCAAAACTAACCACTATATATAAAGTTCTCTTAGCGTACTAGACTGTATAGTGATGATACAAAGAAAAATCATCATTTTAAGATGGTACAGAAAAATTTAATAGACGTAAGGCTATTATTAAAGAATAGAAAAATAGTGTTAGACGTAAGGCTACTCACTCTTGTTGTGTCTAATAAGTACATCTTTAAATTATCTAGTACAAACTGTAGTACTTATTTTATATAACTATTGAAACCTTGTATGCTAATTTATTTGTAGTAAGCAAGCTTTTAAGCATGGATTGGGAGGAAGGGAAGTAAGTCCTGAATGGTGTGGCAATAAATTTAAAGAAATGATGGCGGTAGAAGTTACAAATATAGAAGCTAGATAAAGGTTAGTGGAAGCTAAAACATTAATAAAGTATAATAATTTAAGATATTTTCTTAACTTAATTTCAAAAGTATAATTAAACATCTTGATACTTGATTAAAGAAAGTAATATTAAAGATTAATAATTCATTATTAACGACTAAAGATATTATATTAATTGGTTATTTTAAGGTGAGTTTTACAAATTTATTTTAAAATGTCTAGTTTAAATTTTAATCTAAAACCTTCTTCTTCTCTTTCTTCACCATAATCATCTTCATCTTTGAAGAACAAAATATTATAAATAGTGAGAAAATCACTATTGAAGACTTTTCAAAACAAATCGATAACTAGAAGATCCCCAGAGTTCATAAGGTTCAAGTTTACTAAACAAGGATGATGAATCTTTTCAAAACTGATTATACAATCAAAACCATGGATAGAAATATCCAACTATCTTCACCTTTTGAAGCCATTGAGTTGTTTTCAAAAAATTCATTACAAAAACATTTTGATAAATACTTCAATTATGTTCATATTGGGTTAGTTCAAGTTGAATCAAAACCCTTTACCAAAGAAGGTCTAACACATCAATCCTAGCAGCTCTTTGAGATGCTAGATTCAAAAACTTTTAGGATTCTATGTTAAGAATTATCGAGCAAGCCTTTGCCAATGACCCATATCATTTAACTGTTTTCCTACCTTTACAGTCTCCTTAAGTGTGTGAAACATCATGAAGTCACTTATATTATAAATCCAAACATACAACTATGATATGATCGAAGGATCTATCCTAGTTGCATTAATCTTTAGAGTGCATTACAAAGCAATTGTATTTGAGTTCAATATTGGACACATTCACCATAACAAAAAAGGAGAAATACTCATCCTATAAATGGATCTCTCTAGATCTAATAATTTTTTTCTAAAACCAATTTCTTGGAACCAAATCACCTTATCGGATGAATGGCTCCTTGAATGAGTGACTCAACTATAGTTAGAATCAAAAGAATCTAAGAAAACTACCTAGATCAAAAACATTACCCAAAATAAAGATGGTAGCGTCAAACTTAGCTTTGATAGAATCTCTAGCTCTAAGTATTCCTCTACTTCATGAGCCAAAACCTTTGATCTATCCTCTATCAACCTACCATTCAAAACCCTACCTATGTATTCTACTTCAGACATACCTAACCCAAAACTTAAGGGAATAGACTATGGTACCTCCGTACCTTACCTAGTTTATACCCAAGAACAAAACAAGGAGATGAATGAATCACCTCCAATATCACCAACACCTTCAGCCTAACTAAAAATATTAATAGTTATATCAAAAAATGGTTCCTAAAAAGATTTTATGAGGGAGAAAGAGCAAGTCTTTTCAGAAAACATTCTAGGTACATAAATCAAAACAAAGAAAACATATTATTTCTTGATTGGCTTCAAGAATTTTTTATCATTGGAAGAAACATAGCTTACCCTTCCAAACCCAAAAAACATTAAAATAGTTAAATCAATTGACATGGTTAACACCAAAAAGAAAACACCTATATAGGAAACCTCAGATGGTATAGTCGAGGTTGAAAATCCTCCATCGAGACCTATAAATTTCTCATATGGTAAAACTAAGGTTGAAGCTTGTCCCCTTAAGAACCCATAGGAAAACCAAGCCAGCAACCTCAAAAATATTGTTTTACAAAATAACTTTACTAACATAAACCTAAGTTCTATAGGCAAACAACTTACTAGGATAGAGAAAAATCAAGAGACTATTATTTCTTCTACCACATACAAAGCTATAGATAGTAAAGTCCAAAACCCAATTTTCAAACCCTTCAAAGTGTCTAAACCAGCCCAGACTAAAGTATCATCTAAGTTCAAGTTTCTTGAAGCTCTTAAAGACCTTCATAAGTCTCAAGTTGAAGCCTAAAGCTCAAACTTCAAAACCGGTCAAGTAATCCCTGAGACCCCTTCGACACCATCAAACCCATCTCAAAGTCTTAATGGCATAAACAATCAAGACCCCACTAACTATGGAAAGGAAAATTTTCACGTACAATCTCCTAAACTAACTCCTCAAATTTCAAAATCAGCTTGGTAATAACCAATGACTATAATACTTGTTAGGTCCTCACAACCAGATATAGGTACCCAACCAAACCAGGTCATTTAGCCAAAATATAATGCCTAATCTTTCTATAAATGGGACATAGATGGCATGATGAAACATCAAATTCTCAATATATTATAGAAAATGACAATGGCGTCAAATGCTTATAAAACCCAATCCGGTACATCGGACAAAAAAGTTGCAAAACTCTTAATAGTTGGATTCTTTCGCCAACTAAAAGGATGGTGGGACTTCCACCTTACGAAGTAACAAAGGTTAAAGATATTCAATTCCATTATGATTGGAAAGTATAGAGAACCCATACTCGATCATCATGAAGAATCCATCCAAGATGCAGTCTCCATACTAATCTTTACAATATCACATCATTTTATGGGAGATTCCTCTAATTTAAAAGACAAAAATACTGATCTTCTCTCTAACTTACAGTGAAAATATGAGTGATTTTCAATATTACAAAACCACTTTCCCTAGTAGAGTTATACATGGAGAAGATTCAAACCAATTCTTCTGGAAGAAATATTTCTTAGCGAGACTTCCTCCACTAACCTACAGTGAATTGCTTAGTTTCGCACAAAAACAGGGACTTCAAGTATACCAAGATTTAAAGCTCCAAACAAAATGAAATAGGAATTCAAAACCTTCCAAAGGAAAATATGATCATTTTGCAAACAGCTTGATAACCCACTCCTTAGGAAAAAACATTGTAGTGGAAATTACCAAAAAAAACTTGTTTCAAAGTCATACTCAAAACCCTACAAACCATTTTTTAAATATAAAAAACCTTCTTTCAGCAAACCTCATAAGGAATTTTATATAAAATCATACAAAAGAAATACTTTTGACTAAAGGAGGACTCTAAAGAAAGACTTTTGATCAAGGAGGACTCAAAAGAAAGACTATTGACCAAAGAGGACTTTAAAGGAAAACTCTTGATCAAAAAGGACTCTAAAGGAAAACTCTTGACCAAATAGGACTATAGAGAAAGACTCTTGATCAACTATGATTCCTTTTTTTAAATGAGTCTTATGCAACAAGAACAAAATAAAGGAAACCTAATTTCAATTAGAATAAGAAAACTCAGAAAGAAAACAAGAATTACATTCTTAAACAATCTACTATTTTATTCTCCTTTTCTTTCTTATTTTTTTTAGTTTTTTTCTCCTTTTTTTTATTTTTTTGAATACTACTGTTGCTACTATGAATAGAAAATTCACAAAAAAAAATTCGCAACCCTAAAGAAGAAGAACTAAAAACAAAGCAAAAAGACACGACAAAACTTTAAGCCTTCGGTAAGTAGTGTAAATTATGGAGTTTGGGTAGCTCTCTTCTTCTTCTTTTTTTTGAAGAACAGATAGATTGAACATAGAAAAAAAGAACAAGAAAAAGATACGAAGAATTAAAAAAAAATGAAATGAAATTCAAAGACAAAAACAAGGGCAACAAAATTGAAAGAAAACACAAGACTTGAAGGACAAAATTTCTTTTTTTTTTTGTGATTTGTGTCTCAAGTACACAAAAACAATCAAGAACGTAGAAAAAAATCATAGAACAATTTTTTAAAAAAAATCTAAAATTCAAAGCAAAGATAGATTAAGATTGATAGCCTGTTTTCGACAACCAATGCTCTAATACCAAATGATGTAGACTTTCTAAGAACCCTTGAACTCAAAGGAATAAATATGATTGATTTTTTAAGAATGTGTTAAAGATGATTGGATTAGAATCTTAAGGAAATAAATTTCTTAAAACCCAAACCTTGAGACTCCATAAATGATTATCACTCCCTTTGATAAGTTAGATTCAAGTATTCAATCAAGAACACAAGAAGTCAAAGCAAAAAACTTTATGAAATTTTATTTTCATTAATGAATATCCATGTGTCTCTATTACATGGCTGCGGTTTCTTTTATAAGAAATAAACCCTATATGCCACCTCTTCTAAAGAAACCCTAGGCACCACTTCTATCCTCTAAGAAACCCTAGGCGCCACTTCAATAGCCAAAAAACTAATAGGATTAATTATTGGTGGATTGGGCCTAATCCATTCTTAAAAATAAAATAAAAAAAACTTAACATAAAAAAGCCCACAATTAACTAAGACAACAATTGCCAAACATAAAAGGTCCATAATTAACTAAAATAAACAAATTGCTTCCTAAATTAATCCTTGCATCCAATTTAATATTCCAAATATAACCCTTGTGTAGGATCTTGAGAATATTTGTAGGATCTTAAGAATTTTTAGAATATTTGTAAATATAAAGGAGAGGCTGATTTCAGTCTAGAGGCATCCATTGCATCACTCATATAACTCTCTCAAGCATCCTCTATGATATTTCCTTTTCTTTTGTAATGACTATATAGCCTTCATATAACCTGTATTAATTAAGTAAGTTTTTATTTTCTTTTCCTTTCTTATTTTAAATTTAATAATTGTTTGTATGATTTTGTATAAAATTCCTTCGAAGGTTTATTATAAGAAGGTTTTTTATATTTTGAAAATGGTTTGTAGGGTTTTGAGTATGACTTTGAAACAAGTTTTTTTACTACAATTTCCACTATAGTGTTTTGTCATAGGGATAGAGTTATCAAATTGTTTGCAAAATGATCATATTTCCTTTTGAAAGGTTTTAAGTTCCAATTTCTTTTGCTTTTGGAGCTTCAAATCTTGGTAGACATAAAGTCCCTATTTTTGCGCAAAATTGATCAATTCACTGTAGGTTAGTTGATCATAAGGGATAATATGATTCCCAAATTTTTCTTGAATTTTATTTTGAACCTTATCCCTTATTTTTGCGTAAAACTAATCAATTCACTGTAGATTAGTTGATCATAAGGGATAATGTGATCCCAAATGTTTCATGAATTTTGTTTTGAACCTTGTCCCTTATTTTTGCACAAAATTGATCAATTCACTGTCGGTTAGTTGATCATAAGGGATAATGTGATTCCCAAATGTTTCATGAATTTTTCTTTGAACCTTATCTTTCAGAAGTGGAGGAAGTCTTGCTAAGAACTTTTCCTTCTAGAAGAGTTTGTTTGAATCTTCCCTAAGCATGACTCTAATAAGGAATGTGGTTTTGTAATATCGAAAATCACTCATCTTCTCACATTGTAGGTTGGAGAGAAGGTCAATGTTTTTTATCTTTTAAATGAGAGGAATCTACAATAAAATGATGTGATATTGTAAACATTAGTATAGAAACTGCATCTTGGATGGGTTCTCCATACTTTACAGCCAGAATGGAATTGAAGATCTTTGATTGTTGTTGCTTCATAAGGTGGAAGTTCTACCATCCTTTTAGTTGGCTAGAAAAGCTAGCTATTAGAAGTTCTACAACTATTTTGTCTGATGTACCGAACTAGGTTTTATAAGCATTTGATGCCATTGTCATTTGTTGTAATGTATTAAGAATTTAATATTCCATCATGCCATCTATGTTCCATTTATAGATAGATTAGGCATTATATTTTGGCTAAATGACCTAGTTTGGTTGGGTACATATATCTGTTTGTGAGGACTTAACAAGTACTATAGTCATTGGTTATTACCAAGCTAATTTTGAAATTTGAGGAGTTGGTTTAGGAGACTGTACGTGAAAATTTTCCTCGTTAGAGGTAGTAAGGTCTTGATTGTTTATTCCACTAAGGTTTTGAGATGGGTTTGGTGGTGTTTAAGGGGTCTCAGGGATTACTTGATCAGTTTTGAAGTTTGAGCTTTGGGCTTTAACTTTAGACTTATGAAGTTCTTTAAGAGCTTCAAGAAACTAGGACTTAGATGATACTTCTTCTTGGGCTAGTTTGGACACTTGGAAGGATTTGAAAATTGGGTTTTGGACTGTACTATATATGGCTTTGTAGGTGGTATAGAGAATATTAGTCTCTTGATTTTTCTCTATCCTGGTAAGTTATTTACCTAAAGAACTTAGGTTGATATTAGTAAAGTTGTTTTATAAAATAATATTTTTGAGGTTGCTGGCTTGGTCTTCCTATGGGTTCTTAAGGGGACAACTTTAAACCTTACCTTTACCATATGAGAAATTTATAGGCCTCAGTGGAGGATTTTCAGCCTTGACTATACGATATAGGGTTTCCTATATAAGTGTTTTATTTTTGGTGTTAACCATGTCGATTGATATAACTAGTTTATTATTTTTTGGGTTTGGAAGGGTAAGATATGTTTCTTCCAATGATAAAAACATCTTGAAGCCAATCAAGAAATAATATAATTGCTTTGTTTTGATTGATGTATCTAGATTTTTTTCTGAAGACTTTCGCTTTCTTCCTTAGAAAATCTTTTTAGGAACCTTTTTTTGATATAACTATTATGTGGTGATTTAAGATCTAAACACACTAGTGGTATGTATAATATGGGCCTTTCTACTTCTATAGTTTTTAGCTGATGGGTAATATTATAAATTATAGCCGAAGGTGTTGATGATGTTGAAGGTGATTCATTCATCTCTTGGTTTTATTCTTGGGTATAAACTAGGTAAGGTACATAGGTACCAATGTCTACTCCCCTAAGTTTTGGGTTATGTATGTCTGAAGTAGAATATCTAGGCTTGGATTTGAATGGTAGGTTGATAGAGGATAGATCAAAGGTTTCGGTTGATGAAGCATAGGAATACCTAAAGCTAGAGGTTCTATCAAAGCTAAGCTTGACATTACCATCTTTATATTGGGTAATGTTTATGAGTTGGGTATTTTGCTCAATTTCTTTTAACTTTGACTTTGGTTGGGTCACTCCTTCAAGGAGCCATTCATACGGTAGGGTGATTTGGTTATAAGAAAGTGGTTTTGGAATAATGTTTTTAGATCTAGAGAGATCCGTTTGTAGGATGAGTGTTTCTCCTCTTTTGCTATGGTGAATGTGTCTAGTATCGGACGCATATACCATTGCTTTGTAATGCACTCTGAAGATTAATGCAACTAGGATATATCATCCAATCATATCTTAGTTGCGTGTTTGGATTTTTAATATAAGTGACTTCATGATGTTTCGGTCACTTAAGGATAATGTAAAGTTAAGGAAGACAACCTATGGTATGCACTATTGAAGACAACCTACAATATATATATATAATGTTCTAATAATGCAACTATTAGAATATTAATTTGGCACCCATTCATTTAGTTACATTGCTTCATTTCTAATCCATAAACCTTGATCCAATAGTTAGATCTCAAGTAATACAACTCTATTTCATCAAGAGTCATCAATCAAAAATCCAGATCGCACCCCAATGATTGTATAGCTTAGATTATACCTCATTTGCCTGGTTAACATAGTCAATTCTTAGCCAAGGTAGGTCAATCCTTAGTCAAAATAATCAATCATTGATAAATGATTATGATCAACCATCAAAACAATTTATCAAATCTAAAGGTCATAAATCAACCATCATAACTTTTCATGGATTTAATGGTCATGATCAACCATCATAATGGTTCATCAAATTCAAAGGTCATGAAATAATTATCATAACTATTCATGGATCCAATAGTCAGGTAAAGGAATGGATACAATTTAAGTCATACATACACCACATACCAATAGTTTATACATTTTGAAAATATCTTCAATACTTTGTGGATAGTTTAGTATGTTCTAAAATAGTATTATTAAGTTTTACAAGGTTTTTGGTTTTGCTACTAATGGAATGAATATTTTCTCATGTAAAAAAATAATATTATTGTCCTATTTGTATGGAGAAGATAGAAACCTTAGAACATTTATCAAGTATCAAATTGTGGATAGTTTAGTATGTTCTAAAAGAGTATTATTAAGTTTTACAAGGTTTTTGGTTTTGCTACTAATGGAATGAATATTTTCTCATGTAAAAAAATAATATTATTG
This sequence comes from Hippophae rhamnoides, assembly GCA_033030585.1. Classification (NCBI taxonomy): domain Eukaryota; kingdom Viridiplantae; phylum Streptophyta; class Magnoliopsida; order Rosales; family Elaeagnaceae; genus Hippophae; species Hippophae rhamnoides. The sequence continues at coordinate 19,311,985 of CM065438.1, read as the reverse complement.
TCCTATTTGTATGGATAAGATAGAAACCTTACAACATTTATCAAGTATCAAATTGATATATATATATATATATATATATATATATATATATATATATATATATATATATATATATATATATATATATATATGGGACGGCATACTAAGAGCTTAATAACCAGAAGTCTTTAATTTTTTTCAACTCAAACACCACAAACACCTTCATAGAAAATATTATGTAGGTGCTTTCCATTCCATATATGGGAGGAGTGGATAAGTATTTACGACTTCCATCTCTAATTAGAAAGGCTAGAGTCAAAGCTTTCAACTTCCTTTACAAAAGAGTAAAAAAAGGGATTACTTCCTAACTCAATCATGATCGCCATCCCATGTTATGCAATGCATTACTTCTTGTTTCCTGAAACCTTATGTGATGATATTATAAGAATGATGGTGGTGGGACTAGAAGCAATGAAAAAAAAAATTTTATTTTTGGATGGCATGATCAAAGCTCCAAGCAAAGAAACTAGTTGGAGCATTCGACCGTAATGATATCAAATTGTAAAACCTCGCTCTTATTTCAAAACAGGCTTAGAGGCTCTCTACTACTTTAGACTTTCTTTTTTACCAAGTTCTCAAAAGGAAATACGTTTTTGAGGCTAAATTCGGTAGCAAGCCATCATGGGGTTATAGAAGTATTTTCAAGCCAGTAAACTCTTAAAAGAAGGTTTATGTGTTGCAAAAAATAACCTTTTTAAAATTTAGAAAGACCCATTGTTGAATGATCTTATAAGATGCAAGCCTATTACCATTTCTAAGGGAAGAACACCCATCGTGAAAGACCTTATGATAAAAGAATGAGATGGTTAGGACCCAGGTAAGGTAAAAAAAATGTCTTCTCGCTTGTTAATGTCCAACCAATCTTAAAAAAGCCTAAGAGACAAGCTACTTTGATGTTTTGACCCTCACTTTTACTAAATAGTCAAGTCAGGTTATCAAGCTCCTACTAAATTGTATATTAATGGGTATTTTTGTGTAAAATAAACCATGATTTAATGTACTTTAATTGATTAAATAGATTTTTATTTCTATGATTTTATCATATTTTTATATAAATTTATTTTTTCGAAATCACGAGTATTTTTTATTTTTTTTTCAAATATTTTAGTTCAAAAATAATTTAAAGATTTGAAGAAAAAAATACTAGAGGCAATACATCACAAATATATTGAGAAAATAAATGAGAAAAAGTCAAAAAGATATAAAAAATTGGACAAAATGGGTCAAAAGACCAAAATCGTGCACAAAGCGTGCCCAGCTGTACCGAGAAACACACCAAGTCCTACGCATACTAGCCACCTATCTGTTGAGATTTTCGCGCCCCATATGTGCGCTAACCTGTCCAAATGTGTCCAAATTCAAATTTTGGAATATTCCCCCCCGGCCTTTTCCTGATTTATAAAAGGACCATCTTCTCCCATTTCAAAATACAACAATTTTCTGAGCTCTTTCTCTCTCTAACTTTCTCTTTCTAGAAAGTTTTCTTTTTTTCTTTTATTTTTAAAGTTCTTATCTTTTTGAGAAGAACTGGTTATGTTTTTATAAATTTTTAGTTTTTGATTCAATAAGCAGATATGTAAATCCGTTTGGAGGTTTTCCAGTAACAGAATTAACATCAAACTATTTTAAGAATTCTTTTAAGGTATTATTTTAATGGATTCTTTACAATTATCATTTTATGTTTTATTCTTATATGTTATATTTAATTTATTTGTGATTAAATTTAACATGGTTGACTGTTTGTAAATATTATATAATTATAACGTTGGTATGCTTGCAAAATATTAAATAGGTAAAACACTTTTATAAAATAAATTGATTTTGTTTTTATTCAAGATTTTATATTAACGATGTTAGAGAGAAATACATTATTTTTTATTACAAACTTAAATTTGAAAATTAGATTTTAAGTTTTAATTATTCGGTCTAATTTAGAGTAGTGTTCTTTTATTTGTTGTTACAATCGCACGATAGTTAGAGTGAAACTCTATTTTAAATTTTGTTTATAATAACTTTTATTTGAAAATGTATTGACGACATGTTTTCAATATTGGTTTTAAAACTTGAAAGTTAGTACTTAAAAAATTAAATTATTAGGTTTAATTTGGAAACCTTGAATAAAGTATAATTATTTGACTCTGCCTAAAGGTGTGATTAGATGGTTTGCTATTTTCTTAGAAATAAAGTTGAAATTTAATATTTTATTAAATAATAGATGCATAAGGATATTAGTTACTTAATATTAAACAAAAAAATTTGGGCCCCACCTAAGGACACTTTCATATCAAAAAGATAAAATCAATAAATATTAATTTATATCTTTAATAACTTAAATAATACGAGAAAACATAATTAACTTAATTATTATATTCTTAAATACTCCACTGTTATAAATGATAAAATCTGCATTATTGTTTATTGAATTTATATCTATGTTTATATTTATTTTTATGTTATTATATTAGGAAACAAACAAACCAAAATATTGTGATAAGATGTTTGAGATTTAATTAAGATTTTGAATAATAAATTAAAAATCACATATATTTCTTCCTTAGATCGAATTTGAGAGTATACTTATCATTTTCTATAAAATTATTTGTACACTTACGAGAATTTTACAAATAATAAAACAACAAAGGATATTTTTGTAAGATCGATATTTGCAATGTCGATCTTGCGATTCATTCATCAGTAAGGTAAAAAATGTCTTCTGACTTGTTAATGTCCAACTAGTCTTAAAAACACCTACCGGTGATGTAAGAGACAAGTTACATTGATGTTTCGACTCTCACTTTTACTAAATAGTCAAGTCAGGTTATAAAGTTGCTACTAAATTGCATAGTAATAGGTATTTTTGTGTAGAGTAAACACTATTTGGCTATGCACTTCTTCTACAAAACTAGGGAACAATGTGAATGCCAAGACATCTAAAATAATTTAGAATTTAAAATTATCTAGAAAGCTAAAATTCTTTATTTGAAAATATTTGAATAACATCATACCTGAACATTTTGGTAAAAATGGGAGTACAAGTTCCAATAGTTTGTCCTTTTTGAGAAGGTACAACACTTGTTTCTTTGGATGTAAAACCACCTTAAGGAAATCTTTTCTCACCACTCCTTTGATTAGTAAAAAGTTTATTTCATTTATTGAGATTTTTGATTTTTCGTTAGAACACTTGAGGGGACAATAAAATTGATATTTCCTAGCTTGGTGGCATATATGGAAACTAAGAAAGGTTTTTAAAAATCGTGGACTCAAAGTCTATTTTTATTTAATAGATCTATAGTTTTTTCATGTTGAATGAGTAGGCATATGTTCTTGATTTGTTTCTTACCTTGTCTAATGACTTAACATGCTATATTTTTGATTGATATCTACTGGTATTTTGTAATATTCTCATTATTGAATTAATATTTGGCTTTGGATGAAAAAAAATGCTTGTTTTGCCTCTAGTTTGTATTTTTCTATGATATGAGAAAGGTAACTAATTTAAACAGTTGATAATTTTTGAGATAAATGTGCAAACAAGGGTGATGATAAGGTTATAGATGACTAAACTGTTACAATTTTTTAAATTTTTTTATTTTGTAAATCATCCTATCCAAACTATTAATAAATAGAAAAAACCTTGAGTAATAATAATGATAATATACTAAAACATATTACTAGTTTTAATATATTAGTATAGCTTTATGAAAAATACTAACGCAACACACCCCAATACTAAAATTGTTATCAAATAAATAATCATATAAATTTATAATAAAATGCTATATTGACATTTCATATAATTAATAGAATTCCTCACAAAAAAATAACTTAACGAAAATCAGGAGAGTAATTGATTGACACACGCAAAGTGTGTGTAATAAATACAAAAATATATGTATCAAATAAGTAATATAATGATAATAAAATATCGTTCCCACAAAAATTATATTATAAACTAATTTTTAAAACTAAAAAAATAAAAATGAATTTTATTTTGTGTTTTTATATTTTAAGAAAACAAAATTAAAATAACTGAAAATAAATAACAATAATTAATTAAATTAAATTTTATAATTAATAAGATATATGAGAAATATTTAGGAATATTTAATTCTCTAATTTTCTAAACATGTGAATCACTAAAATCTCTCCAATATAATTATCAATTAATTACATGATCAATTGAATCTAACTTAGTATTTTTCCTCTCTCAAGTAAACTACATACCATATAATAATTAATTTAATTACTCTCATGTCAATTAAATCGTATATTATTTATTAAGTTCATCAATTATGTATCACATACATAAGAATCATACATCTCTACCTAGAAACTATGCATGTTATTTAATTCAGACAAAAAATTAAATAATTCTCTCAAATTTATTTAATTGCCTCTATAGATAAGTTGTTGGCCAAATAATTAATAGCATAATTGTGCATACATGATGAGCAGAATCGGGATTGTCAAAAACTTTGATGAGCGAAAACCGGCATCGCCAATCCTGCCAATACTTTGGTTTTATATTTATAAAACTCTCGCAAGTGCACGAATCATTTCGTAGAAAATGATAAGTATACTCCCAAGGTCGATATAAGGAAGGAATGTATGTGGTTTTTAATGTATTATTCAAACTTTTAAAAACGAAATTAAATCCTAAACATCCTGTCACGATATTTTGGGGTTTTGTGTTTTTAATCTAATAACATAAAATTAAACATAGATTCAATAAACATTCATGCAAATTTTATCTTTTATAAATAGTGGAGTATTTATGTATATAATAACTAAGTTAATTATGCTTGCTTATATTATCTAGGTTATTAAAGATATGAATTGATATTTATTGATTCTCCCTTTTTTGTATGAATACCACCTTTGGTGGGGTTAGATATTCTTTGTTAACTAAACAAATCAATTAACACCTATGGGTGGGGTTGATAACTAATTTGGTTAATTAAATTAATTCTTTTTTCTAAGAGATTGAAAATGAACCATTTAAATGCCACCTTTGGTGGGGTTAGACAGTTTAAACTTTATTCAATGTGTCCAAATTAAACCTAAGAATTTAGTTATCCGAGTACTAACTTTCAAGTTTTAAAACCACTATTGAAAACATGTTGTCAATATATTTTCAGATAATAATTCTTATAAAATTTTTTGAAATTGAGCTTCACTCTAACTATCGGGAAATTTTACCAACAAATAAAACAACACTACTCTAAATTAGACCAGGTAACTAAACCTTAAAATCTAATTTTCTGATTTAAGTTTGTAATGAAAAATAATATATTTTTCTCTAACATTCTTAATATAAAATCTTGAATAAAAATAAAATCAATTGATTTTAGAGATTTTTACCTATTTAATATTTCGCAAGCATAACAACGTTATTATTATATCATTTTTACAAACAGCCAGCACACTTAAATTTAATCACAGACAAATTAAATATAACATGTAAGAAATAAGCATAAAAAATAACTGCAAAGAAAATAAAATCCTTACAGTACTTCGATGCTATTCTCGTAGCTAGAAAACCTCCAAACGGAATTTGCACTCCCATTTATTGAATCAAAAAGCTAATAAATTACAAAAACATAACTAGTTCTTCCCAAAGAGGGAAGAACTCTAAAACTAAGCAAAACTAACTAAAACATAAGAAAAACTAAAAAAACTAAAAACTAAGATATGGAGAGAAAGAAAGAAGAGAGAAGTGTGTTTTGAGGTGTGGTATGAAGTGAAGAGAAGGGGGGGTATTTATAGGTGAGGATGGAGAGAAAAAGTGGGTGAAAAAATGTTTGAAAAATGGTGAAAACGCGTAGTGCAAATGGTGAGGTCATTGATGACGTCAGCATGACGTCATGGGGGCGGCTGTACGTGAAAAATGGGGCGAAATGGCGTCGGCGCGCGTGTGAACAGTGACAGCGCGCGCGGATGCGCGCGGACGTGGGCCGTGCTAGGCGCTGGCGCGCACGGGATATGCTGCTCCGGGCGCGATTTTCTCCTTTTTGACATTTTTGACCTTTTCGACCCATTTTGTCCAATTTTTCCATATTTGTTGACCTTTCCCCATTTATTTATTGATATATTTGTGATGTATTTCTTTCAGTATTCTTCTTGGAGTCTTCAAGTTACGTTTTTAAGTGAAAATACATGAAAAACAATAAAAATACCCGTGATTCCGAAAAAAGATAAATTTATATAAATATATGATAAAACATATAAATATATATATTTTTTAGTCAATTAATGTGCATAAAATCATGGTAATTTTAGTGCTTTTTGAGCACTCATCAATATAAAGCTCATATTTTTCATAAAGAAAGACAAAAATTTATAAAGAAAAGAGTAGAAGAAGAATGATAAGGTCACTTCCTTAGCAATCCTTTGAATCTTTCTCATGCTTCATTTAAAGATTCTTTTTCGTATTGTTGGTAGGAAGTAATGTCATTCCTAAGCTTGGAATTCTTTGTTGGTGGGAAGCATTTCATCAATAATTTCTCCACCAAACCATTCCAAGTTGTAATTGAATCAGGTGGTAGAGAGTTTAGCCAAGCTTGAGCACAATCTTGTGAAGAGTAAGGGAACAATCTAAGCCTAAATGCCTCATCGGTCACACCACTAAACTTAAATGAATCTACAAATTCAATAAATAATCTGAGATGAAGATAATGATCCTCTGTTGGTAATCTTCTAAATTGTCTAACTATTTGTAGCATTTGAAACATTATTCACTTTAACTCAAAGTGATTACCTTGAATGTTTGGTCTTGTAATACTTGGATATCCTTCATGAATTTGGTATAAGACACATTTTTTCAAGTGCCTCTACAAATGGTATGTTTATATGTAGCTTCTTGAAGACATCGAGAAATTCTAAAAATTATGTATCTAACCTTTTCTTTTTCAGTCTTTGAGGGAAATGAATAGTGGGTTTGTAAAGGTTGTTTTTCTATGGTTATATTATTTCCTTTTTAGTGCTATCTTTATCCACTAGTTCTTCCTCATCCTTTTTAATTTCCTGTTTCTCCTCATCCTTTTCTATCTTATGTTCCTATTCTAAATTTTTACCACTCCTCAAGGCTATAGCGTTGCACTGGTCTTTACCTTCTCTTCATGGGTTTACAATTGTGTCACTTGGAACCTTACCTTGAGGCCTTTTACTTATAGCCTAAGCAAGCTGCCCCATTTGGTTTTCCAAATTTCAAACTAAAGCCTCTTGAGTTGACCCTTTTGCACTAAATGATTAGATGAAGTCTTTCATCATCCCCATTAAGGCATTTGAATTGTCCTTAGTAGGTGGCTTCTTCTCTTATGCTTGTGATTGATGTGGTTGTTGAAAACTAGGTGGTGGAAATGATTGATAGTTTAATTGATTATCACCTTGATTATTGTTATTTCAAGAGAAATTTGGATGTTTTCTCCATCATGGGTTATATGTGTTCAAGTATTGATTATTGTTTTGATTCACATTACCCACATAGTATACGGATTTAGGATTATTTGGACAATTAACAAACAAATGAGCTCTTCCATAAAACACACACGACACTCTTGAATCTTGGACCTAGTTTATACTCGCTCGCGAGTCTTAAGCTTCAAAAGATTAACCAAATATGACTCTTGAGTTGAAAGTGTTATGATATCATTTACCTCATGCACTTCAGCTACTCTTTTTGTGGCTTTCATTCTGTCCATTGGTCATTGATAACTATTGCTAGTCATTTTCTCAAGTAAATCATAAACTTGATTGTAAGATTTGGCTAGCAAAGCTCCATTAGCAGATGCATCAACAATAGTTCTTATTTGAGCATTGAAACCATTGTAAAAAGCCTCCATTTGAATCCAAGAAGGAATACCATGATAAGGAACTTTCCTTAGCAATTCCTTGAATCTTTCTCATGCTTCATATAAAGATTCTCTTTCGTATTGTTGGTAGGAAGTAATGTTATTCCTAAGCTTGGCATTCTTTGTTGGTGGGAAGTATTTCATCAATAATTTCTCCACTAAACCATTCCAAGTTGTAATGGAATCAGGTGGCAAATATTTTAGCCAAGCTCAAGCACAATCTTGTAAAGAGTAAGGGAACAATCTAAGCCTAAATGCCTCATCGGTCACACCATTGAACTTAAATGAATCCACAACTTCAATAAATAATCTGAGAAGAAGATGATGATCCTCTGTTGGTAATCTTCTAAATTGTCTAACTGTTTGTAGCATTTGAAACATTATTCACTTTAACTCAAAGTGATTAGCTTGAATGTTTGGTCTTGTAATACTTGAATTCAGCTCTTTCAACGTAGGTATTGTATATTCATTCATATCTCTATCTCTATCATCCATCACAAGCATTTGATTTGTCAACTTTAGCTCATTATTGTTTACGTATAATAGATTAGCCATTTTTTTCTCTTGGGTGACAAATTGTTGTTTCCTTATTGACTTCAAAGTATGCTTAATTTTAATATCTAAAGGCAAGATTACTCTGTCACGAACTTTGCTCATGCAATAGACTGAAATGTATTTCTAAAATCACTAAAAGAGATATCTAAATTAAAACTAAATAAAAATTAAAAATAAATAACTAAATAACTAAATAAAAAAATTAAATAAGTAAAGAAAATGAACTAAAATAAATAAATAGATAGATAGATAAATAAATAACTAACTAACTATATAACTAAAGAATTAAAAATAAAATTATGAAAAGTAAATAAAGAAAAATAACTAAAATAAAAGTAAAAAGAATTAATTTTAATATTTATAATTCCCGACAAAGGCACCAAAAACTTGATCGCCACACACGAAGTTTGTGTAATGAATACGCAAATATACGTATCGTAACAAGTAATATAATAATAAGAAAAGATAATTTCTACAGAGATAATTTTATTGTAAACTAATTTTAAAACTAAAAAAACTAAAAACAATTTTTTTATGTTTTTATATTTTAAGGAAACAAAATTAAAATAACTAAAAGCAAATAACAATAATTAATTAAATCAAATTTGGTAATTAAGAAGATATGTGAAAATATATTTAGGAATACTTAATCTCCTAACTTACTAAACATGTGAATCATTAAAATCCTCCTAATATAATTATCAATTAATTACATGATCAATTGAATATAACTTAGCATTTTTTCTCTCTCAAGTAAATTATACACCATATTGTAATTAATTTAATTACATTTTCATATCAATTAAATCGCATACTACTCATTAAATTCATCAATTATGGATCACATACATAAGAATCATAAATCTCTGCCTAGAAATTATGCATGTTATTTAATTCAGACAAAAAATTAAATAATTCTTTCAAATCTATTTAATTACCTATATAGATAAGTTTTTGGCCAAATAATTAATTGCATAAAAATCAGATCAAATAATATAATTAAATTAAAATTATAATTGAGATAAAATATTAAACCATCACATGGTGAAAATTAGGTTTATAAGATTCCTAAATTAATAAATTAACTAGACATAATTGTGTATATAAAGCTCATATTTTTCATAAAGAAAGACATAAAAATTGATGAAGAAAAGAGTAAAAAAAGAAATACAACCAATCTCTTGAATTGTAGTGGTAATCTCCTCTTAAATCTCTAACAAAATTGTATCTCCTTTTGAATTTTTCTGTATTTTTCTCTCTTTTTAGCTCCAAAAACAAACAAATATAGTTCAGATGGAATCTGGATAGTCAAATCAACTTTAGATCAAGGACTAAGATGAATAAGGAAAGTTTCCAATTCCATCCAAATAGAATCAAACACGTGGCACACAAAAATTATAGAGCAAATTAGATAGCAACGTGTGGCAAGGAAAATCACTCCAAGTCAACGCATGTTGAGTCAGTGCCACCCAGTGCAATGTGATTCGCAATAATGGATAACTAGGAACATGGGTGGAATGGCTAGACAAGTATAGTGGTGACACGTGTCATGAAGGTTTGATCATGCTTAAACTCGAATTGAATACCGTTTCAACACGTGGCACGCGATGCATCGCTCCTCACACATGGCAGTCTACAATTCATTATCCCTTCTTGAGTTCCATCTGCGTGGCTTTCCCAGTTAGCTTTTCTACTTGCGTGATAGACCATGTGGTAGCTTCTAATTGGTTCTACGTTAAAAATTCATAAAAAATCTATAAAAATTCCAAAAAAAATGCAAAAATTATATTTTCATCACTTTTCACTAAAAAGTTCATATTTTAATATTTTTAGCTTTAAAATACTATTTATTGAATAAAAAAATAAATATTAAGTAAAAATGTGCGCTAATGACTTTACTTTTATAGAGTCATTAATAATTTACATTTCTTTTAATTTCATAACATGCTATTGATATATCAAACATTTTTCTTGATTTTGTTTTGTTTTTTACGTTGTATAATAACTTTTCATATTATGTTTTTGATTGGTATGGAATACCTATCCTTGTAATATCAAATGAGCAACAAGTTTAAACACAATGCCATGATAAATTGAACCATGCAAATACTTAAAAAATCTCTTAACCATATTTCAGTGAGTAGACAAAGGTTTTGGCTATAAATTGATGCACCTTATTAACAACAAAGTTGATGACAGGTCTTGTTATTGTCACCAATTAAAGTTGAAAAACAAACATCTGAGGCCATGGGAATGGGCATAGATTTTGAAAGATCCATTTTTGCCTTCAATAATAACTCTTTGATAAACTTTCCTTGATTCAATAGAATATCCTCATTAGGAAGATAATGCACCTTAATGCCAAGAAAATAACTGAGCAATCCTAAGTATTTAAGAGAAAATTTTGCGTTCAACATGATAATAACATGGTGAATCTTAGTCTCATTTGCACCAATTAGGATGATATCATCCACATACACCAACATAAACATGATTGAAAGTGTAAGAGAGCAATAGAAAAGAAAAACATCAGCTTTTGATTTTATAAAATCCAAGGACAAGACTACTGCCTTAAGTGTGTCAAACTAAGCTCTAGGAGCTTACTTAAGACCATATATTTCTTTATAAAATTTTCACACATAAGATGGATACGTGGTATCCTCAAAACCAGCTAGCTATGACATATAGACATCTTTAGTTAATACACTATTCAAAAGTGCATTATTGACATATAGTTGATGCAAAGATTACCATTTACTTAAAGCCATTGTAATGATAATTCTTATTTTAATTTGTTTCATAATAGGATTGAAAGTCTCACTAAAATCAAAGCTTGGTGTTTGATCAAACCCCTTGGTTACTACTCTTGACTTCCACTTATCTATAACACCAAAGGGTAACTTTTTAACCCTCCATACCCATTTGCTACCAACCACTCTTCTATCTTTAGGAGCTGGTACTAAAACCCATGTATTATTCATCACTATAGCATTAAAGTAAGATTGCATGCTCTTCATCCAAACTTCATATGCCATAGCTTGTTTAACAGTCAATAGCTCAGTGAAATTTAAATCCAAAACAATAGACAACAATGGCTTTGGTTTATAAATACCTTGCTTAGATCGTATGATCGTTGCATAAGCATTGGTTATAGGTAATGATAAAGTAGAAGAATTATTTGTATAAGTAGTAGTTACAAGTAATGAAAAAATAGAAGCACTGGTTGTATTAACATTAGTGGAAAATAATGGCAAGGTTTGAATATTAGGTGTAAGAGCATTAGTTATAAGTAGTCATAAAAGATGAGCATTAAGTGTATGAGTAGTGATTATGGGTAATGAAAAACTAGGAGCAAGAATGACTAAGGTTATAGCCATTGATTCTGAGGACAATTTTGAATTGGTAGATAAAAAATTATTGGTGTTATAAGATTGCATTTATGCCAGAGATAGAGCAAATAAAGTGAAATTATGACTTTATGCACAAAGACCCATGATACCAACAAATAAGGGAAACTGAGGAATACTAGAAACATTAGAAGGCAATAAAACAAGCATAATATACATAGACCCAAACAATGTAAGAATGGTACTGATAATTGAAAAAGACAAAATAGGAGTAGTATTAGACATAAAAGCAGCTATCATAGGAATATAGTTAGTGTCATGTAAGATGGAAGCTGGAAAAGACAAAGAATTTACACAAGATGTAGACTTTATATCACTAGACTAGGCATACTAGAGGAAGACAAGAAAGTATTTAACCCAGACACAGATAGTATAGAAGCCAGAACTTTTAACCCTAGAATAGGTAACACATTCCTATAAGTAGAAATTATATTCTAGGTAGGTTGAGAAAAATTACTCAATGAACCAGTAAAGGGAAAAATAGTTTCATCAAAGACAACATGTTGACTAATGTAAAGTTTTCCATTAGAAGACAAACATTTATAATCCTTATGCCTTGGACTATAGCCTAAGAAAGTGCAAAGATGAGACATAGGCTCTAGCTTATGAAAAGAATATGACATGATATATGGATAGCACAAACAATCAAAAACCTTCAAGAAAGTATAATCTAGTTTGATGTTAGAAAAAACCTCTAAAGGATATTTAAAACCTATGGTAGTGGAAGGCAAACAATTTATGATAAATCAGTTAGAATAAAAAGCTTCACTCCAAAATTTAAGAGGCATAGAAAAGTGAAATAGCTAGCCATGGAAAGCTCTACCATGTGCTTTTTTTTTCTTTCAAAATGCCCATTTCAATGTGGATTAAGGGCAAGAGGTTTGATAACTTATACCAAAAGAGGCTAATCTTTAACTTAACCCTTGAAACTCACCTCCCCAATCATATTAAAGCATTTTGATTTTATGAGTTGTTTGTAGTTCAACTTGAATTTTATAGTCCAAAAAAGCTTAATAGGCACCAAATCTAGTTTTTAAGAAAATAAACCCAAGTGAATTTTGAAAAATCATAAATGAAATTGATATAGTAATTATAACCATTGGCAGATTAAATAGGTGAGCAATGTGAATCAAATGTAAATGCTTAGTAGCATGTGTTGATGAACTATTAAAAGATAAATAATGACTCTTGCTAAGTTGACACGTCCCATAAACAATATTCACAGTGTTATTCGTAAAAGGTATTTCACATTGATTTAATGCTTATCTTACATTGAAAGTACGCCATAGCCTAGCCTATGATGCCAAGTATGTAAACTTTGAACATAAATAGAAGAAATAAGATCAGTTTTTATGGGTATAGTAGAAACATTAAAGCTAAAGGACAAAGAATTACTGGGTTAAGGTGGATCAGGAGCTTTGATTGACTTTAACTGCATATCAAAGGCATAGAGGCCAATAGTAAGGTTGTCTTGAAGCAAAACATCCATCATTTGTCGATCCTTGACATAACAATAACAAGGATGAAATTCAAAAATAACAAAATTTTCTTTAGAAAATTGTGAGACATTTAAAAGATTCTTAACTATATTGAGTACTAAAAGAATATTATTCATAGAAAGAGTTCTATTGTTTGAACTATGTTTAGATTGAAAAATACTAGAACCTATATGAGTCATAGAAAGTTACTAACCATTTCCGATCATCAGGTAATCTTCACTAGTCTAGGGTTGAGTGAAGGCAAGGTTATTGGGGTCAAAGGTAACATGATACGTAGTACCAGAAATAGTGTACCAAAAGGGTCCTGAAATTGCTTTTGGTGCCACACCATCAATGCAGTGGGATAGGTAGCTTGTAAAAATTAAGGAAAGAAGCAAAGGTATTCTAATTGAGAAAAAAATTATGGTTATCTTAAAAGAAAGAATTTTTTGAGAATTTGTTCTCGAGTCTTGGCCACTAGTAGTTATAGTAAGCATTGCTTATGCATTAGAGGAGCCATTGGACTAATTAGACTAAGCTTGTTGCATCCATTTTGGTGGAATAATAGAACTATGATTTTGACTAACCAAATTAAGAGGCTTGTAATTTGTGTCAAACTTGTACCATCTCCTTGACACCAAATGGCCTAATTTTTCACAAAGTTGGCATAATGATCTAGTGTTGTTATTACTATTGAATTTTTCTCATCCTTCATTAAAGCCATTTCCACCATTAAATCCATTTCTTTATCTGTCTTGCATATGATAAAATGGAGATTTCCAAACTCTATTATTTAGAGCATTTCCTTAGATAGCATTGGAACCAAGATTATTAGCAAGATTCATGTTGCTCATTTGATTAGTTATTAGCATCACTAAACTATTATTTTGATAAGATAAACTTAAGGTATTCAGACTATTAAATGCAGAATGAAGCACATTCAAAACTTGTAGATTCTTAACACAAATTAATTAATGGAAAAGGTGACACATTTGTAATTCTTCAACTTTCAAGTCGATTTTCATGGCTAAGCAAGAGTGTCTATACATCATCAATTGTTATCATTTCACTATGCATCTTCTCAGTAACAATATTAAACACATTATCAAACTGTTCATCAAGACCTTCTAAGATATACATGATTTTTTCTTCTTCTAAAATTAAATATCGTGCAAATTCAAGTTCATCTCCAAGTGATTTCATCCTCAAGACATAATCATTTACAATAAGACTGTCTTTCAATAAGTTTTGTAATTCTCCTTTTATTTGGATCATCTTTACTCTCGATTTGTAAGAAAAATTCTTCTCCAATTTAACCTATGCCTCCCTTGAGGTATCAAAATTAGAAATATGTTTCAAAACTTCATTTGTCGTTCAACTCATTAGTCTATATCTAAACATCTCGTCTTGCTTCTTCCAAGACTTAAACATTTGATTAACAACCCCAATAAAAGAAGTTTTACTCCGTGCATCTTGAAGGACATTATCATCTAACTCCAAACTTCTCAATATTTGGTGTTTCTAAATGATAGAATTAGAATTTTCACGTGGAACTTCCATCGCTATTCTTAATCACCATGAAAGCTCATTTAAGCTTTTGCTCTCATACTATATCAGTTATCAAGACGAGAATCCATAAGAAAATATCCTTTTTGAAAATTAGAGGATAAGATGAATTGAAAACCTTAAGCATTGCATTTATTGTATTAATGTTAATGAAAATTATCTTAAGATTTTGCACTTGCACATTATCCATTTATACACAAAATGATAACTAGATGCACATACATAAGAAGCTAACTTTCAACTCATCTAACAACCTTTAACTACTTTCCTATAACTAAAGATCAGGTACACAACACAATTGACCATTATAACAACTATACTTTGGCGACCTCCTTACTTGAGCTATCTTACCATACAATTCACCTAGTTGCACTTGCACTACCGCATCAGGAAACCATGTACCAACACTATTAACACCATTTGACATGCTGCACATGTTAATATGACCTTATATTCTTTTCTTACATACACTACTACTATGAGTCACCAATAATTTTTTCATAAATATATGTGGTAGTATTATTTTTTTTCCTACAAACATTTTCATTGTTTTATGAAAGATCCAATATTTAATAACTTATATATTATTTTGAAAGTGATATATTTTTATTAAATATATAAAATATTTACTACTATAACTATATATTTAATACTTATCTCGTTAATCTATAAAATAACATAACATAATTATAAATAATATTATTTTATTTTTTAGATTTTTGGAATTACAATAATTTTTCAATGATTAGGTGATAGTTTTCTTTATAATTATAAGGCAAAAAATAATAATAATTCGTTCAATTAAAAAAAATATTTTAAATAAAAAATATCTTAAAATTTTATTTATTTTTATTTTTTTTATTAAAATATTAATAAATAATTATATGAAAATAAAATTCATTTTATCATCAGAGATAATAATATATGTTATATTAAATCCTTTTAGACAAATAACCAAAACTGTATTATTAAAACTCGTAATAACAAAAATAATACCTCTTATGTCTAATTGGTACATTTTATTTATTAAAAAAGATCTTTCATATCATTTTATATTGAATGTCGTTCAAACTCTGATCATTAAGAACAGTTAAATATTAAACATTGTTTAATTAAACCACATTTGATATTATTAAAGTGTTATTTTTGTTGTTTTAAATTTTAGGGTGCTATTTTTTTTATAATTTTGAATTTTTTTTATTTTTGTTTTTAAATGTAATATTTTTTATAATTAAATATAATAACAAAGTAGATTATGTTTTTTAAAAAAGATAAATAACAAAGTACGAATTTTTGAAGATTATATTTTTATTTTTTATGGTTTTAAGAAAATATAATATATATTTTAAAAATCAAGACAACAATGTTTGCTTGATCAAATATTATTATAACGTAATTTTACTAAATATCTATAAGAATGAAAAAAAATTACGGGTTCGATTATCCCTATCATCAGTTCAATTTTTATCCAATAAATTTTAAAAACACGTACTATTTCAGATAAAAATTGAACATAAAATAACGAGTACGGTTATATTGATAATCGTACCCGTCCATACTTAAAATTAATTATATTTATTTAATTAATTTTATATTTATTAAATTAAATTATATATTAATTTATAATTAGAGTTTATTGATTTTTCTTAGGTATATAGAATATTTTTAAAAAATTTGGAAAAATAGTTTTTTAAGATTTTTTTAATAACTATTTTAAACCATTACTTGTAAGTAAAAATCGTC
Source organism: Hippophae rhamnoides (assembly GCA_033030585.1). Classification (NCBI taxonomy): domain Eukaryota; kingdom Viridiplantae; phylum Streptophyta; class Magnoliopsida; order Rosales; family Elaeagnaceae; genus Hippophae; species Hippophae rhamnoides. The sequence goes on along the minus strand of CM065438.1, from coordinate 19,295,347 downwards.
CTTAAATCGTAACGATTTTTGATCAATTTACAATTCAAATTTTATAATTCTATTCAAGAATACTTATATCAATAACCGTCACCACCCATACCATTGCTAAATATCTACGCTAACATGTGTACAAATTTGATACAAAATATTAAGTACATTTTTGTTCAGTCTAGATACTTTAAAATAATTCATCACATATTTTATAACGTAATTAATCTATATTATCAAATATATTTAAAATAGATTACGAGCTAGTTGATTTTTAAAAGTATAATTTTTATATTTGATGTTAGCTACGATCTATTATTAATACAATAAAATAAAATAAATTATGATTAAGCTAATTAAATTTATAATTATATAAATAACTTTTTAAAAAAAATTATTTATTAAATTTTATATACAATTATAAATAATACTTAAATTTTTTAAACCACATAATTTCAACTTAAAGCTTGAGAAATAAGAATATTTGAGCTTTATAAGATATGATGAAAAAATAATATAAATACGAACAAAGTTAAAATTTACCAACAAAATAATGTAAATTCAATATATGTTTGAGATACTAACTATTTATAATTTAATTATGTTAATATATAATTAAATTTGTAAAATATAATTATAATTATATGTCATAAAATATTTGTAATTTAATAAGATAAATTTTGATAATACATTTGAGTGATCTTATCATAAAAATATTAAAAAAAATGTATATTAAAATAATTATTATGAAAACTAAATTTTAATTTCAATAACAATAATATTTATCACTATAAAAATATTAATTTTCCAAAAATTACTTAAACATTATTACATCTTATTTTTTAAATAATTTATTTATTGAATTCGTTTTAAAATTATCTCCCAACTCACCCAATCCAATCCAACCCAACCCAATCATATTGTAAAAGGTCATTCAATCCAATCCAACCCAACCCAATCATATTGTAAAAGGTCATTTGGAAATATTTTTCGAGAGATGATATATATTTTTTATATAAAAAGAAGATTTTATCTAAATATTTAAGATAAAAAAGATATTATAATTACTAAGAATTATAATTAACCAGATCAATTTAAGTCTTAATTTTTTTAATTTCATATAACTATCAAAATTTAGGGTTATCATGTTATTTGATATAATGTAAATTATATAATATAAATAAATAGATAAAAATACAATAAAATTATTAAGTATTAAAATCATAAGTATATAATTAAATTAATTAATTAATTAACGTTTAATACAAACAAATGAAAAATTAAATCAATCACATCAAAATTTATAAATTTTAAAAATAAAATTAAATAAAATATTATACAAATGAGATATGATTTAGAGTTTTATACTTAATATTATATTAAAAATTACATCTTAATAAACAAAGTAAGATTGAAAAATAAAAAAGAAGAATGAATTAAAAGAAGTGACAAAGAGATATTAAAATTTTAAAATTTTAAATAAATTAAAAAGGATGAATTATACATTTTATCCACTAATTTTATCACTTCAACATGTTGGTCCTTTAATGAAAAATTTATAATTTTTACTCTACTAACTTTTCGAATTTAATAATTTCGTTACAAATTTAAATAAACTAAATATGTTAAATTTTAAAAGTTAAAAAACTAAATGATTCAAAAAATAATTTTTTTATTAATTATAAGTGATACAATATAATTTAATCTAATTTTTAAATTTGAACTAATTGTATTAATTTTGTATGTAAAGTTAGGAGGTGAAAAGTTAAATTTATTTTTAAAGAATCAAAATATTAAAAGTGATAAAGTTAATGGATAAAAAATATAATTTATTCAATTAAAAGGAAAAAAAATTAAATATTATAATTTAAATAAAATTTAAATTTAAATTGAAAATAGTATGAGAAATTTGAAAGATATTAATAATACCATGCTTATGCTTTAATATGACATTCCTAATCAATATTTTTTTATAGCCCGTTATAATATTTTAAGTGATTTTTTATTATAATCAATTTAACAAAAAATAAATATTTAAAATATTTTTATATTATATTATATTGATTTAAGAAATATTTTTTATACAAGATACATTCCTCTCCTTCTAAAACTTTTAAACCAATTTAATTATGTTACTTTTTTCGAATGTATCAAAAAATTATACGTAATATATTATTATAAATAAATTATATTTATTTATTGTTAAAATTATATATATATATATATATATAATTAAATTATTATAAAAAAAATTAACCAGCTCTATGTAGCTTATGAATGCTCTGCCCCTGTAAACATTATATGTTTATTAAAACAATATATATTCATAATTATTTATTTAAAAATATGTTATTCAAAAACACATCTTTAATAATATTTTTTTTCTAATTTCAATAATATTTATTAAAACAACTTATTTTTATGTTGTATACGTACAATTAATATATATTTATATTTTTTTTACAAACTAAAATTATATTCATATTACTTACAAATATTATCGTTAATTTAAATAAAACTTAATAAAAATGATAATAATATATAAATTTGTATTCACTTTTCTCACGTAAGAAAAATGAATTATTTCTTTATTTTTAAAATAAATTTAATTTCCAAATAAGAGTGATTTGAATGTAAAATTGGCTATAAACTTATATATCCTTAGTATAATTAAAAAAAATTAAATAGCTATTTAAATTTATTAAGAAATATATATAAGTTATAATAAATAGAAAAATAATATATCATTAACAAGTCAGTAAAAAATAATTTAATTATATGATATAATTATTTTTATACATTGATTTTTATTTTTAACCATTTATGAAAAATATATATCGTCTTTTTGCGAGATAAAATTATATGATTTTAGTACAAGTTATCTGGTTTTCTTTATAATGTAAATAATTTATATTTTTTAAAAATTAAAAGTAAAATGAGGTGAATAAATATTATATATATATATATATATATATATATATATATATATTTGAGTGACTTTTTTTAAATCGAAATAAAAAGGAAAATATCGGAGAAAAGTGAAAAACTGAAGAGAAAAGAAAAGAAAAAATCATATGAAAAATAAAACCGGAAAAGCCACATTGGATCCCACATGCCCTAATTTCAGTCTCTCCACACCAACTATGACCGTCAAGTATCTTCCAACTCTATTGCGGCCGGCCCAATCCCATGAAGTATTATGCGTGGTTGGCTTTTAGTTTGTAATAGGTAATCTCTGCCTTATCTTGATCTATTGATTTCAGTTTTATCTTAGAATTTCCGACCTTGTATATATGATACTGTGATATTAGCTAGTTTAATGATCTGATATGATGATTTATGACCTTTTCAATCATACAAATGTGTTATTCTCAACTTTTCAATTCATTTCAAGGGCCTCACAAGCTCTTTAGCAGCCCCTGATTGCTAAACACTAGTGTCATCCCATAGTTGCTCTTTATGAATGTTGCAGAGTTTTAGAATACTCGATTCTACCTTTTTGTATTGATTTCATTCATGTTCTATATTATAATATATAAAGGATATTTAGTTGTACCTGAACTTAGACTCAATAAATGCAGGAAATTAAATTTGTCTTTGTGAGCTAACCGCCCATTAGTACTGTAAAGGTTTAACACTCCCCTGCAACAAATTGTTTGTATTAAAAAAAATTTATTAAGTCTGCTTGCTTGTCAAGAGAGGGGAAGGTAAAAGGTTGGTGTTTTTAGTACCAGGTTATGAGAGTAATGATACTAGATGGCGGTGAAGAATTACAAGGTTGTTTATCTATTGCCATAGTAGTGAGGCTAGTATAAATGAATTTACTTTGAGATCGTTTGGCTTTCCGCACATATCGTGTAACAACCATGTGATGGATTATTCTTGGCTTAGTCTTCATAAATTTAATGTTCTTAAGCATTGGCTTTAATTTTCTTTGGCCACTATTGATGTTCTTCTATGCATTTGTCATACTCTCCAGGTCCTTTTCTCAAAAGCTTCTGAAATATATTTTTTCTGCTAGTTTTACAAATTTCATAATTTCAACGCAACCAAACAATGCAGACAGCTTCTTCTCAATTATACTGCTATTTTCCTTGCAGGTCTTTCTCTCTCCACCCTTTCATGTCTTTTCCACCAATTCTGTCTCATCATAAATATTCAATGTTGTCTTTTTTCATTATTATTGTTGATTTTCATTTTGAGCTTTTAAATCTATGGCAGATCAAGCACTATAAAGCTAGAAAAATGTGCTAAATTGCAAATCACATGTCCAAATAATCTAGCTAAAAGGTTCTTGTTGGCAAGATCTCAGACTCACAAGCTTTTCAATCCTATGCTTCACAATATATTAGCTGCAGTTCCCAACACAAATGATGGACATCTATCTGCCCCCTTGCCAGAAGATTCAAAATCTAATCACTCATCTGAAATAGAAGATTGGAATACAAACGATATACTTAATGTTGAACTGGGATCTGCGCTTAGCAAATGGTCACCTCCTGCATTTTTATGGAGGGGATTATCAGTATTTATCCTGGCTGGGCAGGTAATTTTTAGGACTATAAAAGGCAAAGTCCATTGGAGGAATACTCTGCAACAGTTGGAGAGGGTTGGACCAAAATCGATTGGGGTTTGTCTCTTGACATCAGCTTTTGTTGGTATGGCCTTTACCATACAATTTGTAAGAGAATTTACAAGGTTGGGTCTGAGCAGATCCGTTGGTGGAGTGCTAGCCTTGGCTTTCTCAAGGGAGTTGAGTCCTGTGATCACATCAATAGTGGTTGCGGGGCGTATTGGAAGTGCATTTGCAGCAGAGTTGGGAACAATGCAGGTTTCTGAACAAACTGACACATTGAGAGTTCTTGGGACTGACCCTGTGGATTATCTTGTAACCCCAAGAGTGCTAGCCTTGTGTATTACTTTGCCATTTTTAACTCTAATGTGCTTCACAGTAGGTATGGCATCAAGTGCCCTCCTTGCTGATAGTGTATATGGTATTAGCATCAACATCATATTGGATTCAGCTAGAAGATCTCTCAAATCATGGGATATAATTAGTGCCATGATCAAATCCCAGGTATTTGGCTTGATCATATCTATTGTGAGTTGTGCCTGGGGAATCACCACTATTGGAGGAGCCAAAGGTGTCGGGGAGTCCACAACTTCATCGGTGGTTGTATCTCTTGTTGGTATTTTTATTTCAGATTTCTTACTATCTTGTTGTTTTTTCCAAGGAGCTGGAGATCAACTGAAAAACTGTGTATAAAATTTGCAGGAAGGTTGATGTGTCTTTTTAAAATTGTTAGTTATGTAGATTGAAACGCACTATGAATGAATCAAAATCTGCACCAATTATCCTGTGTTATACTATACCAATCACATTCCTGCATAGTAGTACAGATGTTTTCATTGATTATATTTTCTTTTGTAAATATTATATCACAAAATTTTGACTGTATTATTTTCTTGCGTAAATATTAATCGTAAATATCTCCTATGTTTGTTTAAACATCAATTTGCTTTCAAAATCTCAATTTTGTACTAATTGCACTTAGGAGTGTCCAAAAATCAGATCGAATTAAATTAAACCGAAAAAATAAATCGGATTAAACAATTTTATAAATTAAACGGTTCAGTCTGATTTGTATGAATTAAAATTGTTTTTAAATAGTCCGATTCGATAATAGTAATTTTTAAACTAATTAAATTGAATTAAATCGGTTTTAATAATATATTAAAAAAATTAATTTAATAGAGACATATTATATATATATATATATAACAAAATCGATTTTTGGAAACCTTATTGTAAAGTGCGAATTGTGATCGATTTCATTCCTCGTTGCCTCCACCATCAACCAACCATCCTCGCTTCGTCTTGTCTCGTCTCTAATCTTGTCATCCATGGACGTAATAGGTACGTGGAGTCTCTTGCTCCATTTTTTTTTACATTAATAATAGAATCCCTTTAAGCTTTGAAATTGATTTATCATAAGAACAAAATTCTCTGTTTTTCTAGGCAATGATAATTAGGGAGCTACAGGATTATGGTTTTGGTGAAGTCTCTTCGCAACAGACAACATTATCATAATGGTTTTGTTTTGACCTAGTACGATGTTACTGGAAAAAAATAGAAGGCAATAGACTATATCAGTAAGTCACTGGTCATTCTTTGATGTATTGATTTGTATAAATACCCCCACTTTGACTCTATCTATTTTAATCTGTCTAGTGTGTGTTTGGCCTTTCCTCGATGAAGTGACTTGGTTTTATCATTACTAAAAGAAGGATTGAAATACCCTTGTTGAATTGTTATTCACATATAACTTGACTCTTTTATATACATATGATTTTTTTTAAATTGTTGTTTACACTGTACATAAGTTATTTCACACATCATTATTAATTTAAAATTATATGATTTATTTTCTTAATTTTAATAATTTAGATTGAATAGTTATACATAACACACTCTATTATCATACCTTAACATTATTGATTAAATAATTATTACTTTGAAAATATATACAACACATTGCATGGCTTTTACTCTTTTAGTAATAGTTAATCTATTTTGATTTAATGGTTCCAATAATATTCTTTATGCTTATATTTTTTGGTGTTGTATGATACTATGATATTAGCTATTTAGATTTCTAATATGATGTTTTATATGTGTATTGGGTCATTTCCTTCAATGCAGTGTTTGAAATTTTAACTTAAATGTCATATACTCGTAAAAGTGGTCCTTCGGAGAAGGATAACGACCATTTTTTTTCTTACTTTCATTTATTTTTATTTGCAAAATTGACCTCTATGTTGTACATTTTTGCATTTGTTATTATATCATGTTAAAGCAAAGTACAAATTGTATTCCTTTTATTACTGATGCTGAGTTATAATTTATACCTATTATATGCATACTTTTATTGAAAATTTAGTGAATTTTAATTTGGGTATTCCATATATTCTTACCCAGACCTTATCTTTAAAAATTACTTATTGCACGCATAACTACAATGTTTGTACAATATGGATCATCCTAACTGGATTGAAACTCATGTATTTTATGAGAGGGAGTTGATATTGGTTTTTCCAATGTTAAATTTTTTCAACTCATCGTCATTTATATTTGAGGCCACAACCCCAAAAAAACAATCCATATGCCTATATTTGAATATACTTGGAAGTTTCAAAATAGTTTAGATTCAATGTTTAATCTCACCAGGGATCACAATTTTTAAGCAATATGTTTTCTCTTTTCTGTGTCGTCATCCTGTATTATTGATAACTCTACGAAAATAGAGTCATTAGCGTACTTTTTTACTTAATATTTACTTGTTTTATTTAATAAATAGTATTTTTATGGCCAAAAAATTAAAATATAAACTTTTTAATGAAAAGAGGTGAAAATATAATTTTTGAAATTTTTTGGGATTTTTTATGGATTTTTAACGCAGGAGCAATCATAAGTTGCCACGCAAGCAGAAGAGCTGACTGGGCAAGCCACACAAGCACAAAGAGCGAATCACGTCACGCCGCGTGTAAGGAGGACGAAACACGCACCATGTGCCAACACATCGTTCAATCCGAGTTTGAAAATCGGTCAACGCGACTTGCCATGTGTCACCAAGCCATTACTTCACGTGTTCCACCCGTGTGCCACGCCATCCGTTCCTTCGAATCACATCGCGCCACGTGTTGTTGACTCGTCTTATGTTGACTTTGACCGGTCTCCATTACCACACATCGTGCCACGTGTCAGGCTGTGATTGGCTGAAACTGTCAATTTTGCTTGTTTTGATCATAGCCCTTGATCTGAAGTTGATCGCACTTGAGTTTTAACCCTAATTAGCCTCTATTAGCATAATTTTGGTCAGTTTTTAGAGCTAAAACGAGAGAAAAATATCGAAAAATTTAAGAAATGACACAATTTTGGTGGAGATTCAAAAGGAAATTAATACTACAATTCAAGAGATTGATTGTATTTATTTTTCTACTCTTTTTTTATTAATTTTATGTCTTTCTTTATGAAAAAATATGAGTTTTATGAACATAATTATGTGTAATTAATTTATTAATTTAGGGATCTTATAAACCCAATTTTTACAGTGTAATGATTTAATATTTTACCCTAATTATTATTTTAATTTAATTATATTATTTAATCTGATTTTTATGTTATTAATTATTTGGCCAGTAATTTATCTATAGAGATAATTAAATAGATTTGAGAAAATTATTTAATTTTTTTATCTTGATTAAATAAATGCATTGTTTCTAAACAGATATGTATGATTCTTATGTATGTGATCCATAATTAATGAAATTAATGAGTAGTATGTAATTTAATTGTCATCAAAATATGATTAAATTAATTTCTATATGATGTGTAGTTTACTTGAGAGATGAATACATGCTAGATTAGATTCAATTGATCATTTAATTAATTGATATTATATTTGAGAGATTTTAACGATTCGCATGTTCAGAAAATTTGGGAATTAAGTATTCCGAAATATTTTCTCATATATCTTTTTAGTCGCAAAAACTAATTTAATTAATTATTACTATTTAATTTTATTTATTTTAATTTTGCTTCATTAAAATATAAAAACACAAAAAAATTTGATTTTTATTATTTTTAGTTTTAAAAATTAGTTTCTAATAAAATAATCTATGTGGGAACGATCATTACTTATCATTATATTACTTGTTGCAATACGTATACTTGTATATTCATTTTGCACACGAACAATTATGTTATTTGCTAACACACCAATTTTCATAGAAAACTATCATTGTTTGTCTTTCGGGCAATTTTTTAACGTTATTCAAAAACAACAATTTGTTTTATTAACTAGATCGTTAAAAATGGTTAACTAAACTGGATCAAATCATTCAGTTATAATATTTTTAATAATTAAATGGTCCGATTTAGTTAAAAAAAATTACTCAAAATCGGATCATAAACTCCCCTAATTGTGCTCCTAAGGTTAGCATTAATACAATGGTTATTTTTTATTTTTATTTTGGTCAAAATGGTTAATAAAACATTGAAATCTACAAATACAAATACTAAATAAAATATATAGTAATTATCTTTCATTTTTCCTGCTTTCCCGCTCTATTTTACACTAATTTTGTAGAATTTTCTTGTAAAAAGAAATATTGAAATATAAATTTATACAATAATGGAATGAATTTAGTTGAGTATACTCAATATCAAATTTAAAACAAATTACTAAGCGGCACAAAGTTAATCATCAAAATATATTAATTTATCTAGATTTCTGAATTGGAATTCAGTTTGCAATTGCATTAATTTAAATATTTGTTCTTCTTCGCAAGAATAAAATGCAAGTTTAGAATGATACATAACAAATTTAGTGAATTTGAATTAAAATGAAAAACTTTTCATTTTTATTTAATTTTAAACCTTTTTTCAATGTTTAAGTAATTGTTTTATTATTTTGCTTATTATTTTTATTTTTCTTTATGCGTGGAAGACATATTGTTTTATTTAATTTAAATGGTCTTAATTGATATTAATTCTAACATTAATAATAAATTGATAAAAAAACAATTTAAATTATAGGAGTAGTTTAATAGTTTGCCAAACTCTGTGAATTTTATGTATAATTAAAGAATATAATCAAAGTATATTTCTCTTTATCCAGCAGTTGTAAACTATTAATTTTATGTATAATTAAAGATTGAAATTCCTCAATCCTTTATAAAATGTCACAAACAATGTTTTGAACCACTATATCGTAGTTTTCAAAGTGCATTTTATTTCTTATCCACCATATCTTTTCAAATATAAGGATGGTTATAAAAGTAAATATCTAAAGAAACATTAAAGAGAATAATTAATTGAGGTGAGATTAAGATTAACCTAATATAGGTAAAATATCTATATATTTTTTGCATGAACTCCCAATTGAGATTCTAATTTTAAGATTTTTTTTTTCAATAATTTAAGAATATCACATCAAATTAAAAGATATTCTTTATACTTTGTGATCTATCCGATAAAGATAGAAGGTCTTTAATATTGAGAAACCTTCTTAGACGTTTCTTTGTAAAATATAATGATTATATTTCTTAAATTATTTTAATTTTAAAATTAAAAAATAATTTATAATTTAAACCATAATACAACGTGAGTATTAAAAAAAATTACAACAAAATTTAATTTTAATTAGCATTAATGATAATTTTTTAACATGTATTTATTTTTCTTCTAGATTATTTTAATTTATAAAATATCCTAATTATCAAATGTTATATTTTAGTAATTTATTATTTCATCTAATAATATTCTTCCGATGAGAAAAACTCTATTGAATATATATTGAGTAGTTATAAAGGTATATAATTATAAATAATAATAATAATAATAATAGTTTGTTTCATATTAAAAATGGTTATAATAATTATGATTGGATTTTAAATAAGTATATATAATATTTATAATAATTTTTAAATTTTTTATGTAATTTAATTCATACATTTATAAGATTTAAACTTTAAAAATTTAATAAATTTAAATAAATTTAAATTATTAAGTTATAACTCATTCTCTCTTGTATAAGGATATTTAGTGTATAAAGCATGTATAAATCTTCTTTTTAAAAAAAATTCTATATCCATCACTGCATGTATTAATCAAGTCAACCTAAAATCAATGAGATTAGATGGACATGTCATTTCATTTTGTTTTGTTTTAAACGTAAGCAAAGCAATAAGCAGTAGACAAGTTTAAAGACAGACGAAGTTAATTACAAGTCAACAATTTTTTTTATAAATAAATTAATTATTTTAATTATTATAATTAAATTAAAAAATATCTAAATAATAAAATATATTATTAAAAATCAATTAAATTTTTTTATTTTTTAAAATTATTTTTTTATATAGATTCATTTAAAAAAAATATATATTTATGAGTAATTATTGTACTAAAAATATTATTTAAAAAATAAAAAATAATTAATAATTAATTTTTAATAATAAATTTTTATGTGTATATTTTTTTATATTATTATATTATAACATAAATTAAAATAAATTTATTTATTTTTAAAAATAAAATAATTTAGAATAAATTATTAAAAAAAAGTAGAGTGATCTAGAAAGTATCTTATAGTCTAAGTACAATTGATCTAAGTTGTACAAATGGTATGTCGGTGTCATAGCGTACAATTGTGATATGAATTTTTCGTGATAATGTCGCAAGATGTTAACGTACATATAATATTTATGATTATTATTTTAACATTTTAACTATCTCGATAAAAATAAATATTATATATATTTATATTTATTAATAAAATTAATTTAAAACATAAATAATTAATTGTTATGATATTTTTGAAAGTTACGTAAAATATTAATTCATAATTTTATTAATCAAATATTTTCTTAAATATTTTTTCAAAATTTACATCAAACAATAATAATATTTTTAACATATTATAAAATTTATATAAAATATTGATATTTTAAACTTATGAATAACATAAATACATGTTCATGATCAACATTAAATAACACGGGTTTTCCCATCACAACTAATATAGCCGTACCCATAAATAAAAGGATAATGTTATTATATCACTCCTATATAATAATTTCCATTGTACAATTTTACTAGCTCTATATTATTATTAATATCTTATAATTATTTTTTTTTATCTTATATTTTCATTTTATTTTTATTTATAATATTTAATTTATACAACAAATAAACTTACTTAAATTTTTGCTTGTGTAACCTGTACGGTGTCGATTTACTGTGTAATGGGCACAGGGTCAACTAATTTCTTGTTTTTCGGAATATCTACAACCCGTTATATTATTTTTAACAAGTTTTTATATTATTTTAACGTAATTCTATCTATAATATCAAATATTATATTAAAAATATAATCTTTTATAAAATAAAATATTTTTTTATTTTTTAGAAATTTATTAAAAATTATTATATTAAACCAATTAATTAATTATATATTACTATTATTTAATTATTAATAATAAATTTAAAAATTATATTCTAAAAAATTAAACAGTAAATAAAATATTATATTTAATATATGAAATAAACATTATGTTTAATTAAAAAGTACAATTTAAAATACATAACACTAGACAATAATCCTTTGATTTACTATATATTCAATTAATAGATTTCAAATATATATAAATAGTGAGAAATATAAATTAGAATAATATTTTTAGATTTATTTATTTAAAAAAACACATGAATAATATCATATTAAATTTGACCCCACATTATGTAATATTTTTAGTACAATATTTGATATTATAAACTTTTATACTAAAAAATCATCATTTTGGGGGTTCCAACCCAACACCATCCCACCAAAGTGATGCAACTTTGGGTGTAAAAGTTGTTCCAAAATAACAACAAACTTTACATATAACATAAAACAAGGTCTTTTATTTTCATTACTTTGGATTTTATATTTGTTCTTTGTTTGAGTATGCAAATATTAAACAAAATAAATTTTGAAGAAATTTAAAAAAAAATTATATAAATATTCATTTTATATCACCAATCATACATAAATCTATAGTTATTAATTAATTTTGTATTTGAGTATTTAGTTTTTTAGATTTACGTATATCTTTTAGAGAAATTCTTTAGTTTTTTAGAATTCTCTTTCTAACGATGAGATATCAGATAAGAAAAATAAAATATGTGTAATCGAAGTACCATAACCACTATACATATAGTTAATATATGTATATCTCTTTTAACTCATCACTAAAATAGATATTATATTTAAGTCTCTATACATTAAAAACCTACACCCTATTAGATACAATAAAGCACAAATTGCTTCAACTTTAATAGATCACATAATTATATGGGAATAATTATGTATTATAAATTATCATATAAATTATCTTAAGTTTTTACACATTAAAAGCCTACAGCCAATCAGATGTTGTATTAACGATCCAAAAATCTCCCACTTAGACTATATGTGTGATCTTATGATTATGCATTGCAAAAATTAACCGTATGAACTCAACTTTTATGTCATTATCGAAATATATTTGTAACCAATTTGGTCCATCAATCATACCAACATAGAATCAAAACGGTTTTCGTTACATTTGTCGCAACCCGGCCCATCAATGGTCACATATACCAATACAATTGAATATGAATGTATAGCATGAAAATTTTATGCAATGTGATCTTAACATACATATTTTCAACTAGTCTAATCTTAAACCTTAATGAGATCAAACATACTAAAATCAAAGTATAAATAAATCAAAAACTTTATTTTTGCAAAAAATAACATCAAAATATTTATAAACTAAAATAACTGAAAGTGTGTTTATATCAAAGAAATATTTAAAATTACAAACTCTCAGTAAAAATGAGTATCCTCAAATGACATGACGCTCATACGAGCAGTGTGCTCATGAAACACTTCAGATGACGATACCTTAGAAAGCGAATCTGCAATTGTCGAGTTTGTACCAATGTGCTCTATAGACACCTCTCCCTTCTAAACTCTTTCTTTGATAACTATGAACTTGATAGCTATATATTTCAACTTCGGTCAACTCCTATTGTTAGTGGAATATAAAACTGTTAACTTAACTTAAGTGGTCTTTCAATACCAACTACTATGTGCAATCCTATAACAAAATTCCTCAATCATATTCCATGATTAGATGCCTCATAACATGTTATGAACTCTACCACTAAGGTAAGGGATTGTTTAGCACTCTTCTAGGAGATAGCACCCCCAACTAGCAAATAGACATAGCCTAACATAGATTTCATACTATTTTGATATCCAATAGACAGCCTAGCATAAATTTCATACTATTTTGATATCCAGCAAAATCAGAGTCAATATACCCAATGATCTTAAGCTAATCTGACATCTAATACGTGCGCATATAGTCTTTTATTCTCTATAAGTATCGCAAAATTCGTTTCGATGCCTTTTTATAGTCTAATCCTAGGTTGCTTAAATATATACCCAACAATAGGGGTATCATTTGGTTTATAATTCTACATGTTATATCTCTTGAGAACCTTTTCAATATAACTCTTTTGTGATAATCCTAAAATACTCTTAGAGCGATCTCGGAATATCTGCATGCCTAATACAAAATAGACATCACTATTATCTTTCTTCTCAAATTTTTTAGCTAAAAATCTTTAAGTTTCATGCAATAAGTTTATATTGTTACAGGCAAGCAAAATGTCATCAACATATAAAACCAGAAAAATATACTTGCTCCCATATAACTTACGATATACGCAATCATCGACCAAATTCATCTCAAAACCAATTGAGATGGTCACTTGATGAAACTTGAAATACCATGGTCGAGATGCTTGCTTGAACCTATAGATGGATTTCTTAAGTTTGCAAACTATATTCTTTGGGTCTCCCAACACAAAGTTTTCTAGTTACATCATATAAATCGTCTCATCAATGTCACCATTGATAAACGTCGTCTTTACATCCATTTGATGTAACTCAAGACTGAAATGCACTACTAATACCATCATAATCTTGAAAAAGTCTTTCAAAGCAATCAGAAAGAAAGACTTTTTATATACGATGCTTTCTTTCTATGTAAAGCCTTGTACGGCAAGACAAGCCATGTATCTCTCACATTGCCTTTCGAATCCCTCTTGGTTTTAAATATCCATCCAACCAATGGGGTTCACACCTTTTGGCAATGAGACAAGATTCTACGTGTCATTGTCCTTCATAGACTGCACCTCCTCATTCATGACACCCATCCACTTTTGAGAATTAAGACTTTCCATGACTTCCTGAAAAATTGATTAGATCTTCTTCCATCACTCCATTATCAAACTCGTTCTTGGATAAATACAATGTAGTCATCTATCATTGCATTTCTCTTTTCCTTAGTGGATCTCCTCAATGGGATGGTTCATGAGGTGGTAGAGTCTATTATTTTAGAACAATTTCTTGAATGGGAGGTTTTTCAAGATTATCTTGATTTGTTGTATCTTGATCAAAGTCATGAATGTAATACTAATCAATGTCAATAACACATGTGAGAATATCAACATATTCCTCTTTAAATACAAAATCATTAACTATATCTTCCCTTTCAAACTTGACATCCTCAAAAAATGAAATATTTTTTTACTTGAAAATTGATTTAGATGTGGGATCAAAAAACTTATACCCTTTGAATTTTTCAGAATATCCAATAAAATAAGAACTCAATGTTCTTGAGTCCAATTTTTTTTTCATTAGACCTGCAAGGCTTTGCCTCAACTAAACATTCCTTAATATGCAAGTGCTTTAAACTAAGCTTCTTGCTCGTCCAAAGTTAACAAGGGATTTTGGTTATTGCTTTAATTAAAACCCTATTAAGGATATATGCTGCAATCTTAAGCGCTTATCCCCGTAATGATTCTAGTAAGGTAGAATGACATATCATACTCCCTGCCATATCCTTAGGCGTCATATTTCATCTTTTAGTAACACCATTCATAGTAGACAAACCCAACATACTGTATTATGGGAAGATATCGCATTCCTCTAAAAACATAATAAACAATCGTGGACGTTGTTCACCTAAACCATCATATTTGTCATAGTATACACCACATGATTAAATCCGACACTTTTGATTATTTTAGTTGGTTAGTTCTCAACTTCAACTTTATAAGTTTTGAACACATCTAATGACTATGGTTTTTCATGAATAATAAATAAATAATCATAATTAAAAAAATTATCTATTAATGTTATAAAATATTGTTGACCATTGCAAGCATCTATAGGCACTACCCACAAATATGTATAAATATAAGCTCCAAAACTTCTAAAAAATTTGTTGAAGATTGTCACTTGTCGAACTTGTTGAAGCTTCGATAACTCTTGTACCTTTTAAGGTGTGTACAAAAAGAAAATATTAATCATATGAAAAATGAAAGCATTACTTGAAACTTAAAGGGAGCATTTTTGCAAAGAATTTGGCAGTTGATTCTCACATCCTGCTGAGTTAGACATGCATCCGAGTTTGCTGACTCTTAATATGATCATTAAATCATTAGCAAAAAGAGAACACAAAAATATCATTAAAAGGCATCATATGTCACACTTTAGCATAGCAAGAAAAAGGCACATAGCGTAAGAGAAATGCCCAAGTGACGAATTTCCACAATTTCATGTTCCCCTCCAATTATACCAGAGAATAGTTGAAAGTCTAAAAAATGAGTCCAAAAATGTTCGTGCCAATTATTTTATACAATAGACGACCAGTAAGATATGGAGAAACCAAGAGCACAACCACCACCTTAAGGCCTTTAATGAATATCTAGTTCCAGCCAAACTTATTGACCCCCATAAAATGGAAATGAAATCAATGTTCCAGTGCCTAAAAAATTTGTGCTTGCTCTAAAGCTTGAGTGCCAAAGCAAGACCAATCTTTGCGCTCTTTTCAATTGCCCTAGTGTCCACCTCTCCTGAAATGTTAAAGAGAGATCTTGGGCGCCATTTGTGCTGAATAAGAGCACTGGCTATCCCATAATTGTTAACACGAGCCTTAACCAGGGTCAAGGGATCGAGAGCATGTTGTGTGCCAATTGTAAGTGTATTTTCATTGTTTGAGAAACTATGGGACAGCTCAGCACCAACAGCAGTGTCAGTGAAAGGGCTAACTTGGTGATAATAGGAAGCTGTAAGGGTGTCACCTTTATCGTTCCTGTATTGGCAATTAAAATAATAAACCAGAAAATCAGGAATCAAATATGATCACAACATTCTGGAGCAGCAATACTTTTGATAATGCAACTACAATATTCCCAAAGACCAAAGAAAAAGGTGCTTAAACGCAGCAAAATTAACTCACAGTGTCAGAGAAGCAATGAGATCAGAACGTATGAAATTCAACCCAGCATTGAGTTTGGTAAAGTTTCCAGAGGCAGTGTCAAAGGTGAGGTCTGTTCCAACAGAGAGAGCATTGTTTCCAATCACGCCTGAGAAGGTAACACTGGGATTTGCTGTCAAACCAATGCTAGTACTAATCCCAGCATATTCATGCTGGTACTGCAGTTCCGCCTGTCAAAAATTTTAATAAAGGATCAACATAAGTAAATAGACGTACTTATGTTGAAAATATCATGGGTTGAAAATATCCATAATGAAAATGTTG
This sequence comes from Hippophae rhamnoides, assembly GCA_033030585.1. Taxonomy (NCBI): domain Eukaryota; kingdom Viridiplantae; phylum Streptophyta; class Magnoliopsida; order Rosales; family Elaeagnaceae; genus Hippophae; species Hippophae rhamnoides. The sequence goes on along the minus strand of CM065438.1, from coordinate 19,278,163 downwards.
ACACTGACTAGAAAGAAGAATAGATGTACTTTACCTTACCAGATCTCTGATCAGGAACAATGAAGCTAAAGATTGTCTTGAGTCCCGGGACAGGTTCATCAAGAGTAATGGTTGTCAAGAGCTACATGTTCATAATTTTTTCCAGTCAAGTCATCATCAATGTGGTTTATCATGTAACTATTAAATGGCATCCGATGTAAAAAGATGTTTCCATATGAAATATTGTAAAGATAAACCAACAAGGTGGGTATGTCAACAAGATTTTAATGGCACAACTCCAAACAAAGAGTTCAACAAATATGTTCAAGTGACTTTAACGACTCACGTTGGAGTTATCAATTATAAGGTAATGATAATGTGATTTCCATACCATAGTGTCAGAATAAAATAGCATACATACTTCAACATATAAAATATCGATTATCATAAAATGAAATAAGGAAAATAATCATAAATATGTCCAAGTGACTTTCATGACTCACGTTAGACTTGGTGTCAACTTTTATATCAGCTGTAACATTATTGTTCTTCAGTTGAGTGCAAACATCTGCTAAAATTAACTCACCTTTCTTTATTCCACTTGAAGTGATAGCCTGAAAATGAAAGGCGGATTGAAAAAATAAAAAATTAGCATGCAACAAACTGACCGTACAATATATATACATCAACGCAACTTTAAAGAGTCTTTAAAACATGAAACAAAAAATTGAATAACACAAGCATCAAGATCAACAATACATTTTTTTAGGAGACAACATCAATTGCACAATTAAAATAAAAAATCTATCAACTGATTCTATAAGGGATAAAAACTATGTACATAATAATAAACGAGAATGATGATACAAATAGTACGAAGTCATCAACTGAAGTAAATATGAAGATGACGAAATATCAATTCTATGTTTCATACATGACTAAAATTTAGTAAAGGTACGATATTCATTTTCTAATTATTGACAACAAAATATGACGGTCCAAAAATGTTGATTGACACACGCACAAATATCAACACCACCATCTTAAGGAAAATACATCAAAAACAAAATATTTTGGTACGTAGAAGGTGAGAAAATAAATATAACATATTTACAAAACGAGAAAATGGTATTAGTTGTTAGGTATGCTACGTGTAGAGGAGTGCACAACCCTAACAACCTGGGTCATCTCGATTGTATAGAACACGTCGTATCGAGTAGCTCATGTGCTATGACCTAACACTGATAAGCAGTAGATTGTTTCAGCTCCTTTGAAGCATTTCTTACACCTAACGACCTGACCATGTGGACTTGGAGTAAATTGACTTGATAGCGTTTCACGTTTTTACTCCACATCCGTGCAAGGGGTAGCCAACCCCAACAACCTGATTGTAATAGTAAAATATCATGTTTAGGTTAGCTCTGACACCTTGAACAAAGTGCCTACTAATGTAATGGTAATACCTATCTCTTGTGTGCTTATATATATATATCACACTAATGAGATAAATAAAGGATCTGAATATTAACTTTTCTCTAATATTTCAGTAGAATCCTTAACACACCAACACTTCTCCAAACAATTAATGTCTATCATGAGGCCTTAAATCTTTCTAATTTCTAGTTAGTATTTGAGACTTTACATTTTACGTCCTTGGAGAAACAACCCATATCGTAGGAAAATTCACTCTTTTCACTATGGCGAGCTCTCGATCCCATCACGAACTAACAAACAGTCCTACTCGCCTAGTCCAAGAGTTCGAACTTAATGATCATTTACCTCACCTATCGCCAATCAATGCATCACATCGTGGCCTACGGTATGAACCCACACGACCTTTCATCGGTGATGGCACATGACCTGTAGTCCATGATGGCACGACCAAACCAACTTGGACGATTCCACATACAATTAGTTCCGCTAGTTGCAGTTTTGAAAGCACATCCCATGAAAATAATGCCAAGTTAAAGTCTCCGAAAAAAGTGACAGAATTACGACAAGCATTTATTAGGTCTCAAAGATGATAATAAGAAACTCAGATTAAGGTTGATATATGATAATTATTCAGAAACTGAAAGTTCATTCCAAACCACTACCCCAGAGGTAAGGGTAAGTCAACCAACAAGATCGATGCATGCCTCACAAGATCCCAACCAGTATCGACTCAATATAATTGATAAATAGTGTATACCTGCGATTCTAATTCCCAATCCAAGTCCAGAGCTTGTATACACGACCCAACCTACTCACAAACATCCAGCACAAAATACATCCCAACAATTACCAAGACGTATATGTTTGGGGAACTCTGCACCTGAGGAGTGTCAAGTACTACTTGGACCACCTAGTATTAACCTTGATGATAAATTTAAAGAAATGGAAGAGAAAATAGAAGTAAAGATGAATGATCAACTTAAAGGTCATGGAAAACTATGGCCTTGGAGTGATATCGAAACAATGTATGACCAATTGTCGGCATCGTCTTTTTTTGATAATATTGAGTTAACGACGCCACCCCTTAAATTTTTTGCCCCAAAGTGTCCCGCCTATAAGGGGACAAAAGATCTGATAGCCCATGTCATTCACTTTAAAATAGCCATGATTGCTTTGAGCATCTAAAAATAAAAAGAAAGTCATGTATTGTAAGTTATTCGCTGCCACCTTTCAAGAGATGACACAATAGTGATTTATTGAATTACCTCCCAAGAGTGTAAAAAGTTTTGAAGCATTGGTAAAAGTATTTGTCACCAACTACACATGCAACAAGCCAATTCGAAAATAGTCACCAGTTATTTTCAATTGTCCAGGAGGATAGTGAAACCATCGAAACTTACATGAGGTTTAAGATGGAGAAGATGGAAATTTCACAATGTCCAGAATCCATTGCTATTGAGACTTTTCACAAGGGAATTAAACGAGACATAAGCCTATTCATTGAATTGACTAAAACCATTCCACGATCCCTGGATATGGTCTACAAGAAGGCCCAAATGTTTGTCAATATGGAGAGAAAATTGAATTCTATCAAGGGATTGTTAAATAGAACTAAGAACAAGCCCATCCATGCTAAAAGGGAAGAAGAGAATAAGCCTTATGGGGATAGACGTCCTAATCTTCCTCGTTTCAAACCACGCCCAAAGGGCGGCTTGGGACGTGGGGAAGAACGTCATCTCCTTTCAGAGGTCCCACACTATGTGTCTCCTTAGCTGAGACAATATAGCGCATCGAGCACATCAATCACGTAAACAGGCTGTAGCCTATGAAAGCTACACTTAAGGACCCTAACAAGTATTGTGCTTTCCATAAAGACAGATCATTGGACCAAGGATTGTGGACACCTTAAGTGAGAAATCGAACAGCAATTGTCAGAAGAGCATTTGGGAGATTTTGTTTACAAGAATGAGGGTTCAAAAGGAGTGAATAGAGAAGTTAATAATCCCCCTAACCGAATGTTCCTCCAAACCTTGTTCTCCGAAACAACAACAGACCAAATCCACCTCTCCAAAGTGATGTGCTGTTAATTCATATCATACATGGTGGACCAATTATGTCGAGTTACTCTAGTAATTAAAAGAAGAGGTAGAGTTACTTTAGTCATCAAAGGAAGAGGTATACGCAGGAAGCAATAGATACGCATCGACTCGTCTATAGCTTTAAACGAGGACTTGTTTTTCCTATCATTTTCGAGGGACAAGTGCTACCACCTCACGATGATTCTTTAGTCATCACGGTCAAGATCGCATATTGTGAGGTGCGTAGAATTCCGTAGACAATGGTAGCTCTTTTGATTTGCTGCATTTATCCACATTGTTAGACATGGGAATAGATCCCAAAGAAATCACGCAGCAGTAGATGCTGCTTGTGGGTTTCAATGGCAGTGTGACCATGCAGGTATGGACCATACATTTCTCAATCTCTGTGGAAAAAGCGATCATCCTTACAAATTTTGTAGTGTTGAACACCCTTACTTACAATGCGATACTTGGCATACCATGGATCCATAAGATGAGAGTGATTCCCTACATCAATCATCAGCTCATTAAGTATCACACAGTTGACAGAATAAGGGAAATAAGAGGAGAACAGGACAAGGCAAGGAGTCGTTACAATTCAGTCATAAAAATTGCTTTACCCCTATATCAAAGTAGTAACCAAAGAACAGACAACGTTCAAACCTAAGGGCTACGCAATTAGTAGGAAGTCACATCATGACAGTTGCCCCTGAAGATTGTGAAATAATATTCGTAAGGGAACCGAGAGAAAACAAGTTTTTAAAAGTTAATTCTAAACTCACCCATGAGTTAAGAGCTGCTCGTATTGAGCTCTCAAAGGGAAAGGTAGACTTTTTTGCGTGTAAAACAGAAAACATGCCAGGCATCGATCCAACGGTAATTTCTCATGACTTAAATGTCGACCACACCAAGAAACTAGTTCAACAATGGAAAAAGAGATTTACTCGAGATAAAAGTGATATCATAAAGAAGAAAGTTAACTCCTTAAAGAGTGCAGGTTTTATCCGATGTCCACCTGGTCAGGTCATTAGGAGTAGAAAATGCTTCAAAGGAGCTAAAACGATCTATTGCTCATCAATGTCAGGTCGCAACACACGAGCTGGTCGATACGATATGATCTATACAAGCAGGTGATCCAGGTCACTAAAGTTGCACACCCTTCTACGCGTAGCATACCTAACATTAATTTCCCTATTCCCTACACTTTTGAAAAGTTTAGGAATATTCCAAAACTTTAAATTACCAAACGTTTCTCCAACTCATACAAATTGTTCCCATTCCTTTAACACACGGGTGACTTCTATAAATAATAAAAGTTTTTTTAACCATTTACCAACTTGTACTTCTCACTTAGCCAAATTTTCTCTAGATAATCTCAACCCAGTATAACCTCCTACATCACAATTCTGCACAGCATACATAGTTTGGAACTCAATCCGTTTTGGTAGTGACTTTACTAGTTAAATCTATATGCTCAAAAACTCTCAGTCGTTCATTAACAAATATGGAACCCCATTCATCAGCTAGGTAATTTCATTATCGTTTTCTTCTTGTAGGAAATCAATCTAGGCGTATGATTGATTCCTAAGCAGCTCCTGATTTTCAGGAAGTAGTTTCCTAATTTTCATGGTGAAATCAGCCCCTGATTTTCAGGAGAGAGTTTCCTGATTTTTAGGGTGAAATCAGCCCCTGTTTTCAGGAGGTTAATTTCCTGATTTTTAGGATGATTTTCAGCTTTATTTCCAGCTCAATTTTTAGCTTTATTTCCCACTTTATATTAGTGTATCCCAGTTGTATTTTAGTGTATTACAGCTGTGTATTTTAGTTATAACATTAGTATATATATATGATTTGTATCAGAGAATGAAAAACAGAAGAAAGGAATAAGAAGAATACATTTTTAAGAGCTTGTTTTGTGTGGGAAGGCCTTTAGGCCTTGGCCTTTGACCTGCATTTTTTAACACCAATTTACAACATCTACTGATTTTTACCAATCTGGAATTCAATTTACAACACTTCTTTTTTACGATGTCTATTGATAAAAGAATAAATATAGTCCGCTCAATTTCTTCCAAAGATGTCCACCCAAGACGTATAATAAGTGTTCCCTTAAGGATAAGAACATCCGAAGAAGGATCTTGGAACTCAGTCCGCTTGCAAGTGAGCTCAGAATAAGCAGAGCGACCTATTAAAGCTCCCACAAGTCATAACAAGGGACCTACTTAAATAGGTGATGCTCCAACTAAGGAGAGTGTCCTAACTCTCCTTGCTTCATCCACGCCACACCCAGTCTCCTCTTCATCTTCAACAAAGGCTAGTACCCATCATCAGAATCCCAACATCCACAGCAACGAAGGTACCTCGTCCCAAAAAGAGGAGAGATAACAAAAGAGAGCTCACCCATCGAGCCAAGAATAAGCATCAAATCGAAAAAATGTCAATCGATCTAACTGCCAAAGACCTACTGGAGATAAGGCATAAGTATGACATTCCACTTATGTGATACCGATGACCCCCCAATGGGGTGGTGGGTGCTCCAATTGGCACCTTTTAAAATAAGACTTATATGTTAATTTCCTAGAATGGTGTCTCATGTCCTCAACATATTTGACATCAATCTAGCCCAAGTCAATCCTAACGGATGGGGAACTTTAATATGATTTTCAGTCGTCGTTGGTGAACACGGAATGGACCTAATGAGTGACAAAATCAAGTACATGTATTGCCTGAAAAGAAACGACTTAGATAAAAGTAAGGGGCTACACCTAAAACTCCTCGATAGTTCCATAGGATGGAAGAACAAATACTTTTAAATTACTGGACACTTTTGAGGTGATAGAATCGAGTTTTCAGTACACAGTACTTGGAACCATCACTTCAACACGACCCAATCTCGTGCAAGTGAGCTAATAATTTGTTTGGTCTATATGGCAAAAAGAATTGAACTCCAAAATACGGAGAACAAGAGCTACATGAACATCTTAACTGTATCTCGTCTAAAAGAGTCTGGGTGTAGAGGAACTATACTGATAAATATACAGATCGTTCATCTGAAACGAGGTAATAAATACTTTGACAACTTGGACATTTAACCTGATTGTTTCTTATTCTTACAGGTATGGATTACTTTAACGTAGATCTAATTGACACATCAAGTGTCCATGACCTAATACCTACATACCTGAGGCCTACCCCAACTCGTCATCTCTCATAGAGGACTCCACCCAACTAAACGATGAACCAACTGAGATGCCTCCACCTCCCCCAAAAGTGTTAAACTTGCTCAGCTCATCCTCCTTACCTCCCCGTGCTAAGGTCTCAAAGAAAAGGAAGGTGGATGGGACCCTCATTCCTCAAATTCAAGCAATAGACCTAGACGACTTCGAGTTTGATGAAGTCATTCTAAGGGAAGTCATAGTCATAAACACCCCAAGGACCTACTTTGATGAAGGCGTGTTTGGACAACCAGAGTTAAAAGGAGATCTCTACCATCACTTTGGAAATGATATTGAATGGGCTAGGGTCAAAGAAGCTCGTAAGGGTGAAGGAGCTTCCAATGGGAAGGTAATAGTTGATCGCCTGATAGAGATGAGCAATGCACTTCGAGACTTGTGTCACGTTTTACATTATTGTGACACTGAATTCTAATACGTGTTTTTTCGGTTTTTATCATTGGCCAAGAAGGGCGAGCTGGCATTCAGGGCATACAAATGTGAAGTACAAGCAACTAGCGAAGTATCAAAAGGCTGTTGAGTACAAAGATGTTCTCCAGGCCCTTAGGGAGCTCGCAACCGCTTCAACCTCCTTGGTCGCCTATTCAAAATGACCTGCTCTTTGTTCCTGCTCGAAGCAATAGTTGTTCGCTTTTCTCAGCTTCTCAGACTTGTCGAACAGGTCACCCTCAAGCTTTAGGATTTTGGCCTCATTTTCGACGAGGAAAGCATCTTTGTCCTCAACGGCCTTTTGGTACTTTGCTATTTGCAATCGACTACCTTGCACTTCGCGTTTGTACACCTTGAGTGACAACTCGCCCCTTGGCCAATGATAAAACTTGAAAAAACACGAGTGTTAGAATTCAATGTCACAACAATGGAAAACAAGGTACAGGTCTCCAAGTGCATTGCTCACTTCTATCAGGCGATCGGCCATCATCTCCCTTTTGGAAGCTCCTTCACTCCTATAAGCTTTCCCGACCTTAACCTGTTCAACATCACTTTTAAAGTAATGGTACATATCTCTCTTAACTTAAGTCGTCCAAACATACCCTCATCAAAGTAGGTCACTGAGGTGCTTATGACCACGACATCCCTCAGAACAACTGTCAAACTCGAAGTCGTATAAGTCCATTGCTTGAATTAGAGGAATTGGGGTTTCATCCACCTTTCTTTTCTTTGAGACCTCAGCACAGGGAGAGAGAGCACAAGGCAAGCTCGACACTGTTGGGAGAGGTGGAGGCACCTCGATTGGTTCATCGTTTAGTAAGGGAAGTCCTCTATGGGAGATGGCCAGATCGTGAACACCTAAGGTGTCAATTAAGTCCTCGAGGTCCACGTTAGAGCAATCCATACCTACAAGGATAAGGTCAAATTAGTTAAATGTCTAAGCTGTCAGAATTTATTACCTCGTTACAGATGAATGACCTATATATTCATCAATATAGTTCTTCCACACCCTGAACTTTTTTAGACGGGCTACAGTTAGGATGTCCCTGTAGCTCTCGTTCCCAATATTTTGGAGTGCAATCTTCCTTATTTTCTCTTTTCCATCTGGACCCAACCTGTTGATTAGCTCACTTACACGAGGTTGGATAGTGTTGAAGTGATGGCTTCAAGTGTTACAGACTAGAAACTCAACTCCATGACCCCAAAAGTGTCCAATAATATAAAAGTTTTGTCCTTCCACCCTATGAAACTATCGAGGAGTTTTAGGTGTAGCCCGTATCCGAAAACACACAATATATATGCCCTACCTTTATCTAGGCTGTTCCTTTTCAGGTAATACATGTACCTGATTTTGTCACTCGTCAAGTCCACCCCGTGTTCACCGAGACGATTGAAAAACATAGTAGAGTTCACCATCTGTTAGGGTTGACTTGAGTGAGGTTAATGTCAAATGTGTTGAGGACACAAGACACCATTATGGGAAACAGGCACCTGAGCCCTATTTTAAAAAGTGCCAAGTGAATCACCCACCATCTCACCAAGGGGTCATCAACATTACATAAGTGACAGGATATCGATATCATTCCCACACTAGATGGAATGTCATACTTATGCCTTATTTTCATCAGGTCGTCGACAGTTAGATCGCTTGGCATCTTTTTGATCTTATGCTTGTCCTTGGTTCGATGGGTGGGGTCAACCTTGTTATCACACCTCTTTTGGGGACAAGGTACCTTCGTTGTTAAGGACGTTGGGATTCTAATGATGGGCACAAGTTCTTGCAAAGACAACAAGGAGACTGGGCATAACCCAGATGAAGGAAAGCTAAGACACTCTCCTTAGTCAAAGCACCACCTATTTTGATTGATCCCTTGCCACGACCTGTAGGGCTTCTTCAACATGTCGCTCTACTTGTTTTGAGCTAGCTTACAAGGGAACTAAGTCTTGATATCCTTATTAGGGTGTTCCTATCCTTAGAAAAACATATTTTGTACAGCTTGATTGGACATCTTTGGAAGAAGACGAGCAGATTGTACCTTTTTCTTTATCAGAAAACATGGTAAAAAAGAAGAAAAAGATGAAGAAGTTACTTAGTTGATGAATGGGTTTGCAGATACGTTGATGAGCGACCTGAGAGTCTCAAATAGACTGATTTAACTAATAGAAAATGAGGCACTTTTATTACTGTAAATATAAAACCGTGGTACATGAGTTCCCATTATAAAGTGCTTATTTTTATAATTATGGGACCCAAGTTCCCAAGGTAAAAATAATGTGTTCATTAAATTCAATATTTACGGGAATTGTGCTACACATCACCCTTTACAAAACATCACATTTTCCAGTGACAAAAACTTAGTTTAAACTCGGCCTTTAAGGACTATTCAGTTAGATTGCATATTTGCTTTTCGTAATTATTAGATTAAGACAGAATAACGTAAGAATTCGCTTAGAAATTTGATTTTCACAAACACCAAAGACGTAAATCTAAGTGAATCAATTAAACAAATAAATGAAGCAAAGCAACATTTAAAACAAAAATCAATCCATTAAGTTTGATAGGGGAATGAAATGACATTCAAGGATGAAAGTTATAGAAGCTTACGACTCCATTGGAAGTGAAAGTAGTAATGGTGAACTTGTGGTCACCCTGATAATCCTTGTAAAGAAGATCTAAAATAACACGTTTATTTTCCACAGCACAATATTCAAAAGTCAGTAAAGAGATGAAAAACAACGAGAGAACAATGTAAAAGGGGAAAATGGACTAAAAACCTCTGGCTTTCTTGCCGATGTCAGAGTAGAGACCTGGACCCTTGCCCATGATTTTCGTTATTCTCGAGAAAAATTGAGATGGAAATTCGAGAGAAAACAGTAGGGTCCGAGTCTGGGTTTCGGGATTCAGACCTTCGTGGCTCACCGGAGGGTACTTATTTCAAATTTCAAAATCTTTTTTTTTCCTTACCTTTCTAGAAAGCCCAAATTTAGAATTTTCACGAGGTTTTATTACTCTTTTATTATACTTTTAATTAATTATATTATTTACTTTTTATCATTTATAAATTTTTCACTGTTACATATTTTTTTAATAGTATCATTTTCATTGTAATCAAAATAATCATGATATATTAAATTATAATATTTGAATAAAAAAATATAACAAATGCACCTTATGAAGCGTAATCATCAGAAAAGCTGATTTTTAAGATTTTTGTTAACTCTCTTAAGGAGTATAGCTAATGCTATGATATTATATTTGAATTTTTAAGCTTGGTATTAGGCCTCAAAATCACGTTTAGAATTTGTTAAAACCTACTATTTATCTTTCCATCAAAAAAGTCTATATAAAGATTAGTGTTTTTGGTTCAAGTTATTAATAAAAATTAATAATCTGAGTTTTAATAAGAGAATTAGCTGGTACCTTAACAAATGGTATCAAAGTCACAATCATAGGAGGAGCCTGATTGTGAAGAAAACCTCGAGAGGAAGGAAAGATGTCGAGCGACAAAGATGGTCAGTTGTGCATTCTAAAGTTTGATGGGGATTATGAGCATTGGGTATTATTCATGAAGAATCTACTGTGCTCCAAGAAATGGTGGCACTTGGTAGAGACATGCTTCAAAGAACCAAGGAGGAGATGTGCTGAATGGAGTGTAGTGTACAGAGTTAGTTGATTTGAGGTTGAAAGACCTCGAGGATGATGGTGAAAGGAAAGGGCAACATCAGACTTGAAATTGATGACTTAGTATATGTAATCACCTCTATTTACTTTGTGCTAGAATTGAAGAATAACTTGCTTAGTGTAGGGTAGTTACAACAGAAAGGATTAACTATTTTACTGAGAGATGATGTGTGCAACTGAGATGGCTAATTATGAAGTCATCATGTCAACAAACAAAATGTGTGTTGTATTGGAATTGGTTAAAGCTCAAACTACAGACAATACTACATTCTTACAAGCAATCACAGAAGATCAAATGCAACTGTGACACCACAGATTCGATCATATCAGTCCGAAGAGTATGAGAACTCTCTATTACAAGAAGATGGTACTTAGAATGCCAAAACATAGTGTCTCAACAAAGGTGTGTGAGGTGTGCATGAAAGGAAAGCAGCACAGAGAAGTTATTCCAAGAAGGAGCATCTATAGAGCAACTCATCGACTATAACTAGTGCACAATGACATCTGTGGACCTATAACACCGATCTCCCATAGTGGGAAAATGTATTTGATTAACTTCATTGATGATTTTAGCAACAAAATATGAACATATTTTTTTACAGAAAAGTTAGAAGCTCTAAATGTGTTCGAAAAGTTTCGAGCTAGAATAGAAAAGGAGTGTGATGAATCAATTACATGTCTGCACACGGATAGAGGTGGTGATTATACCTTGAAGGAATTTCAAGCTTTTTGTAGTAAAAATGGAATAACAAGGCAACTTACTGATGTTTACATGCCTCATCAGAATGGTGTGGCTGAAACAAATAATCATACAATCATGAACATGGTATTGTGTATGTTGATTGGAAAGTCCATTCTAAGGAAGTTTTTGGCCAGAGGCAGTAAACTATGCAATTCATATTCTAAATCGGAGTCTATTAGTAGCAGTTAAGGAAGTAACTCTATAGGAAGCTTGGAGTGGTTACAAGCCCTCGATTGATCATCTCAGAATTTTTGGAAGCATTAGTTATGTTCATGTGCCAGATGTGGAGAGGTCAAAGGTGGATGAGAAAAGCATAAAGTGTATTTTATGGGTTTAAGTGAAGAGTTGAAAGCATATCGACTCTACAATCCCGAAACAAAAAAGATTTTGATTAGTAGAGATGTAACATTTGCAGAGAATGAGGAATGGAATTGGAAGAATAGTGAAGAAGAAGAGAAGTGTGATGTATTCGAGTGGAGAGCAGAGGAAGATCAACCAATGCAAGCATATGAGAATGAGAATGAGAGTCAAATTAATGATGAAAATATCCACATTGATGCAACACCAAGTCCATCTCAAGGCACAACAAGCAGTGAAAAGGCCGAGAGTCCAGTTCAAGGGAGGAATAGACGTGAACCAATATACATGCAGGAATACATGTTAGGGGAAGGATTGTTCGAAGAAGAGCATGAAGAGTAGGGGTTTGTGATGTTCACGGCCTTTGAAGATCCTGAGACATTTGAAGAGGCTATGAAATGTCCCAAGTGGAAGGAAGCTATGAAGAAAGAGATAAAATCACTTGAAGACAATGAGACATGGGAGCTAACAACTCTACCAACATGAGAAAAAAGAATAGGTGTGAAATGGGTGTTCCAGACGAAACTCAATGAGAAGGGAGAGGTTGACAAGTTTAAAGCTTGGCTTGTGGTAAAGAACTATACACAAAAAACAAGGAGTTGATTTTAATGAAGTGTTTGCACCTATTGCTATATGGGATACTATTCACATCATATTGGCATTAACAGCTCAAAAATCATGGAGTGTGTTTTAGTTGGATGTCAAAAGGACATTTTTGCATGGAAAATTAATTGAAGATGTTTATGTGGATTATCCAAAGGGTTTTGAGAAGAAGGGAGAAGAAGGTAAAGTGTACAAACTTAGAAAGACTCTATATAGACTCAAACAAGCCCCTCGGGCTTGGTACAACAGGATTGATAAGTAGTTTGGTAAGAAGGGCTTTGAGAAATGCTATTGTGAGCATACATTGTTTGTGAAGAAAGGAAGTAAAGGCAGTATTCTCATTGTAAGTCTTTATCTAGATGATATTATTTTCAGTAGGAATAATGAAGCTATGTTTGTAGAGTTTAAAAGGTCAATAATGAATGAGTTTACCATGATTGATTTTGATAGAATGAAATACTTTCTGGGAGTATAAATTATGCAAGGAAAAAAATGGAACCAAAGCAAGTATGCAAATGAGGTATTGGCTAGTTTTGGAATGTATAATTGTAATTATGTGAAGAATCTGGTTGTCCCTGGATGCAGATTGTCAAAAAATAGTGATGGTGGTGTTGTGGATGTTACATTGTTTAAGTGGTTGGTTGGAAGTTTGAGGTATTTAACAGCTACAAGACCAGACTTGATGTTCTCTATGAATTTGGTCAGTAGATACATGGAGCATCCTATTGAAGAGCATCTCCTAACTGCCAAAAGGATTCTCACATATGTGAAATACACTATAGATTTTAGAGTTGCATATAGGAAGGGAAGAGATGAAGATTTGGTAGGGTATGCAGACAGCGACTATATAGGTGACTTGGATGACAAAAAAATCACTTAAGGGTTTGTATACATGTTGGGAAATGGAGTTATGTCTTAGGCATAAAAAAACTATTTTAACACTTTTGATAATCGAAGTTGTGTTCATTGTAGTAACTTATTGTGTTTGTCAAGGAGTGTGGCTAGAAGGGTTCTTGAAAAAATTGGACATGTTCAATGTAAGTGCACTACTATCTACCGTGATAATAACTCTACTATTAAACCGTCAAAAAATATGATCTTGCATGGATGAAGCAAATATATACATGTGAGATACCATTTTTCGCATGAGTTATCAAATGAAGAAACTGTGGAACTGGTGTCTTGTTCTACTCAAGAGCAAGTTTATGATATTATAACAAAGCCACTGAAGCTGGAGACATTCCTTAAGATAGAGACAACATGGGAGTATGTTCGAAGATAGAGTAAACTGATTGCATTAGTATGCAATATAGTTTTAAAGGAGGAAATGTGAAGTGTTAAAAAACTGACCTAGTCATCAAGATAGCTGATTTTTAGGATTTTTGTTAATTTCTGTTAGAAATAAACTCTCTTTGTTTAAAGGGAATGTAACTAGTGCTACGAGATTGTATTTGAATTTATCAGCTTAGCTTTAGGCCTCAAAATCACGTTTAGGATTTGTTAAAACGTGGTGTTTATCTTTCCATCAAAAAAGCCTATATAAAAACTAGTGTTTTCAGCTCAAGTTATTAATAAAACTCAATCTTCCTAGTCTGAGTTCTAATTAGAGAATTAGTTGTTACCTCAACACACCTAATGTTGGTTAACTCCCTCCTAATTTGACGTATTAGCACACTTTCAAAAGTAATTAACAATTGGTTATAATATTCAATTAGTATTAAAATATCCCATGAGATCCATACTATTTCGAAGAAAGTCTTTACACTACAACAACAAAATCCAATTTAATATATATCATCAAATATCTTACAATTGTGCTAGTCTAATATTGTATTACACTACATATACTTCCATCGTGTTTATCGATCCACATATATGTCTACTAAAAACTTTCATGAAAAATATTTACATTCTACAATTTCCTAAATTTCTTCACAAGAATATACCTCAACAAAAAAGAAGAAGAAGAATAGATCATGTAAAAACTTATAAACCAAATCTCTAATTACATTCCCCCATCAAAAGCACACCCATCGTGTAGACCATGGCATAGCCGTAACAATTTAATTGTAGTTCTCCTTCTAATATATTAGTTTATGTTGATAAACCAAAGCCTAATTATGGAACGTTGGAGTTCTAATCGACTACCGAACTAATAATAGTTACAGAGCAAACTTTACCCAAATCTTCTCACAATACATTAACACACACAAAACAATAACTTTCTAAGATGCTTGTTTACATTTAATATCGTATCATCTTTTGTTCATAATAAAAAACCCACAAAATTGTTTGGTAATAATATAATTCAATCACAACTCCATGGTATCTTGAGAGCACGTGTAATTTTTTGAAAAACTAAGCAAAAAAGAATCATAATAGAGATGTAGAAAAGCTTTCATATGATTTTATAAATATAGTTTACTTTAGAGTTGTCAACGAGGTGAGACGAGACAACGGTGAGATAAGGACCTCCTCTCTCTCACTACCCCTAATTTAACCTATTTTACATTTCTATTTATAATCATTTGATTGACATATTGAGATACCTATAAGGGAACATAAACCCGAACCCAAAATAAAAAATGAAAATTCAAGTTATGTTTTAAATATTATTTTTAAATTTTTTTGACAATTGTTTTTATTTTTATTATAATAAAATAATTAAAAACTAAGTCAATTATAAATATTTTTTAACGAGAAAGAAATGATATTTTTAGTCAAAAAAAAATAAATAAATAAAAAATTAAATAATATGTATATAATAAGAAAAAAATTAAAGTATATGTAACTGGAGATAGTTTAAGTAAATAATTATTTTTAGAATTTAAGTAAATAGTTTAAATAATTTTTATAAAATAAAAAATAACTTAAATATGATATATAAAATATATAATATATTACTTAATATTATTTTAAGTTTTTATGGAACTAAATTTGTAATACAAATATAGAGAAAATGGTACCGTGAAAACGATGTATATCTTTATCTCTACTCTTATTATAAAAAAATAAATCCTTATTTTTTTTTGTTCTCTATTCTTTATTTTCTTTATCTATTTTATCTTCAGTGGAATAAATCCTTGAAAAATATTTTCTATTAAAAAAATAAAAATCCTAATTTGCATCAATAATAATCTTTACCTCTATTTAACTTTTTATTACAACTACAGGCATGTGGAGAAAGAAAAAGAGCTAATTAAATTTTATTAAATCTAGTTTTAAACCCTGCATTTATATTATTTATATAATAATATTAATTATTAAATAATAATTGATATCGTTTAAAATTATTTATTTTGTAGACAAAATTATTGAATATTATTTTTATTTTAAATTACATTTATTATAAAAATGTTAAACTTTTTTTATTGAAACATCAAATAACAAGATAAAAATTTGAAGTTATAATTTTGTAAAAATATATAAAAAAATTTCTTAAAATAAATAGGTGATTAATTTATTATTTTAGTAAAGAAATAATTTTACAATAATAATTATATTAAAAAATAATTTTTTATCGCAATTAACTTAATGCATTTATATGATCATACGGCACAATATAATAATAATTGTTCCTTGTTAGTAAGTTATCTAACAATTAGTTTAATATATCATATTCTTAAAATTTAAGATTCATACATCAACTAATATATATAACAATACATATAGATTGTTCTTATTTTAAAGCATTATTCATACTTCTTTTTTATCATTTTACAATAGGTTCGATTTCAGTCCAAATATAACGTCTATGTATATTTGTTGTTGATAGTTCTTGGAACTTGATAAATTTGATAGCTAGTTTAAAAATAAATTTACATGTAAATATTTTATTTACGAAAATAGTCAGCATTCCTTACAATTATATTCAATGAAAATAATTAACTTTAAATATTAATTATCTTTTAGTAAAAAATTAAAAAATATATCAAAAAAACTCTTAAAATAATTGATAATATGTGAATAAATTTAAAATTTATAAATTTTACGTTGGTATAAATTTAAAAAGGAAAAGTCAAATAACTCATGTATATATAATAAATGTTTATTATTATAAAATTACAAAAAAAACAAAAGTTTTTAAATATGTGTTAAATTTTATTTTATTTTTTAAAATTATATTTAGTTAAAAAATAATTAATTATATATCTTTTAGTATGGGGAGTAAAAGAAAAATCCAAAAAATTTCTAAAAAAATTGATTTTATGTGAATAAAAATTAAAATTTATAAATTATTTTTTATTAGAAATTTAAAGAGAAAAAATCAAACGATTCTTGAATATTTTAATAATTATCAATTATTAATTAATTAAGAGAGAAAACCAAAAATATCTTAAATATGTATTGAATTTTAATTTATTTTCTAATTACATTTAATGTAAAAAATAATTTATTATATGTATTAATTATCTTTTAATAAAAAAAGATAAAAAAAACTCATAAAATAGTTGGTTCTATGTGAATAGATTTAAAATTTATAAATAAGTTTTTAGTTAAAATCTAAAAAGAGAATATCAAAAGACTCGTGATTATTATAATAATTATCTATTATTACAAAATTAACAGATAAAACCAAAATTATTATAAATATGTATTAAATTTTTATTTATTTTTAAGTTATATTTAGTATTAAAAATAATTAATTTTATGTATTAATTATCTTTTAATAGGAGAATTATAAGAAAAATCAAAAGACATAAAACATTTGATTCTATATGAAAAAGAATGAAATTGATAATTATTATTTAAGGTATGAATAGATTTAAAATTTATAAATTTTATTTTTGTCAAAATTCAAAAACGAAAACCTAAAACCTCCAACATTATAATAATTATATACTATTACATGACCAAAAGATAAAATAAAAAATATCTGGTAAAATTATTAAACTTAAAAAATTATAATTCAAAAAATATTATTAAAAAATATTAAAATAATCATTCTCTGTTAAAAAAGTACACTTTTTACGTTTTCTTCACCTAATTCTAAATGTTACTTATATTGAATGTGGCTATGTGTTAATATATATCTTGTTGCCAAGTAAAATGATAACAAGGTAACTATCTCTTTTATATTTTATTTTGAAATATTTTGTGTGCATTCAAGTTTGTTTTGATAAATATGAAATTTAAGTATTTTGTGAGATAAATAATGCTTCATTTAATTATATAAATTTTAAAATTGTAAAAATTATTAGATATCATTGTTATTGTTGATAATTTTATATATCTTAGTATAAGATTAATAATTGTACATATTCTTATTTTATATTATATTTAACTCTAATAATTTGATTTTGAATTTGAATTTTTTTTAATATATTTTTTATTTTTTAAATTACTAATGTTACAAAATTAATAGAAGTACGATATTATAAATTTAAGATAAAAAATAAATAAATGAATTTTAATTAAACTCTATACATTTTGAAACCAAAATTGTATAAAATCATTTAAATTAATTATAATATATCATAATTAATTATAAAAATTAAATTTAAGTTCAATGCTCGTAGTAAAATATACGGAGGAGTTTATATGCAATAAAAAAGTTGATAAAAAAGGTATTTTTATTTATACAACTCTATGTGAACTTATACCTTTAATTAATAACTTGAATTTCCTACCCACCTGGGACGAGAGAAAAAAATATTTTGTAAATATAGCTACACACGTTCCATCTAAAATAATAATGTGAATAAAAGAATTAAAGTAAAATAAAAAATAATTTTCAAATCGGAGGGTGCCTATTTCTATACTCCAAAAATATTTTAAGTTTACAAAACATTTTTAGTGAGATTATAAATTTATATGATTATTTAAAAATAATGTTTTTTTTAATTTTATCCACATATTAATATTTTTTTACAAACATAATAATATTAATAGTATATTAAAATTATATTTATTAACGTATTAATAATATATACATATTTTTGTTAAATATTATTAATAATTGTTATTAAATATTTATAGTGTTAGTTGGTAAAGCTATTTCAAGAAACAAAGGTTTATTAAAGAAATAAGAAGAAGATTATGCTAATGGTGGCCTGAAGAAAGATTCATCTTAAAATAAAAAAAAATGAAGATTACACTTTACAATTGATTCACTACACTCTTTATATTTATATTTAGGTATAGTAGGTGTTAATCAACTCAAAGTACTAACCATTTACTAAAAAAGGAGTGTGAAACTATAATCAATCATTAAATGGCTTTGAATACACGATCACAAATGAAATGATGATCTACTTCAATATGTTTCATTCAAATATAAAAAATTGAATTGTGGGCAAGTGTTTTGGCATTCACACTATCTGTAAAGAGCATGGGTGTACCACAATGAGTTTACAGCTCATGAAACAATGATCGTATTTAGATAATCTCAATTAAAGTAGTGGCCATGGCATGATACTCACTTTTAGTGCTACTTTCGAATACAATCTTTTGTTTAGAAGATTGTCATGACACCAAACATCCTCCAAAGTATGCACAAAATGTACCAGTGTTGTACCTATCATTAGGGTAGCTTGTAGGCACTCAGGTTTAACCAATGTCAAGCCAAATTGAATAGTACCTTTGAGGTATCTCAAGAGACATTTAAGAGCAAGCTCGCGAGTGTCTATAGAAGGACATAAATTGGAAAAGTTTATTTCTAGGAATGAGATATCAAGCCTTGTCATAGTGAGGTATTGCAAGGAACTAACCAACTTCTCGTATGACGTGGCATCTTTCAATTGGGATCCATCAGATTTGGCAGGTATAGCTCCTGAGCTCATTAGTATGGTAAAAGGCTTGGAATCTATTAAACCAGAGGTATCAGGTAAATCTCAAATATATTTTTGTTGGAAAAAATGAATACAATCATGAAAGTATTTAACCTTCATACCTAGGAAGTATTTGAACACTCTCAAGTCTTTCAAAGTAATGTTGGTGTTTAAATCAATAATTAATTGATCAATCATTTCTAGAATGAAACATGTCAATAATATGTCATCAACATATACCAAGATGACCAGAAAATAGGTAGAAAAATACTTTATAAAGAGAGCTATTAGCTTTAGAGTTGTGGAATCCCATGGATTCCAAACATATGCATAGCTTCTGATACTAAGCCTATTGAGTTTATTTTAGCTCACATAGTGCCTTTTTGAGTCTACACAACCCAAAACCATTTTCAAACCCAAGGGGTTGAGTCATGTCAATATTTTCAATTAAATCTCCATTAAGGAAGGCATTATTCACATCAATTTACCTTATTTTCCATCCTTTAAATATGGTCAATGTGACAACAACCCTTATTGTAATGGTTTTCACCATATGGTTGAATGTTTCTTTGAAGTTTACTCTAAATTGTTATAGGAAGCCTCTCACTACTAATCTTGCCTTGTCTTTGTCTAAGGCACCATCACTTAGCAACTTTACTTTTAACAACCACTTATAGGTAATAGGATGAACACCAAAAAGGAGTACTAAAATCTCCTTTTGCATGGCCTATCTCTACTCAGGTAACCTGAGACCTTTTTTATAACTCCTAGATTCTAGAAGTATACATTGAGAAGTTGTGATAGAAACAAGTGCCTTAGGTTTAACCACACTAGCTTTGGAACTTGTAATCATAGTATGTGTATTGGATGGTAGGATATAGACATTTGGATTTTCAAGTAGTTGAATAAAGACATTTAGAATGTTAGATGAGGAATGAGGCATATTGATATTTACTACAACAGTTGGTGAGTATAATACATACTAGTTCATTGCGAGGAGCAAGTGATGAGGAATCTACATACTCTAATTGAGAGCCATTTAATGTATAAGAAGGGCTAGGTATATACCTAGAATTAGCTGAACTAGATTGACTAGTTATGTCACTCTCTTTCGATTCATACTGTGTCAAAATAGAAGACACAGTTGTAAGCATACCTATTTCATTGGTATTAGACATTAATTATATAGACACATCTTTGTCATGTAGTTTAGATTGGAACAAACTAGATGATAATTCATCAACACTTCACCTTAGTAAGCACAGGCAAGATACCAAGCAACATTATCAAGGTATGAGTTGGAATAACACTGTCAAACAAATTTTCATTATCCTTTGTCATGACTTTTCCAGTTTTGCTATCTAAGCATAGGAATCTTTTATGGTTTCTACTATAGCCAACAAACACACAAATAGTTACAATTGGCTCCAAGTTATGACTGTTGTATGCTCACATACATGGAAAATATTCGTAGCTAAAAACCTTGAGTTGTGAGTAATCTGGAGGTGTAGAAAATAACACTTCATAAGGAGACAACCTTGAAAGGATTTTTGGTTGGTAATTTATTCAACAAATATACTATTGTTCTCTTAGCAAATGGCTAGTAATCAAGAGGCATGTGTGCAACTAAGAGTAAAGCGAGTCCTCATTCCACAATCTTTCTATGGCTACAATTCAGTCATGAGTGGCTTGAACTTAATGCCACCATTCGTTTGTATTGCTTTGCTCTTGACTCGAATTTCCTTTCTACCTTGCTTTTGAAACATTTAAACACTAAGTGAGTTTGATCCTTGGATTGAAGGCAATAAACCCAAGTAAATTGAGAGTGGTCATCAATAAGAGACAATAAATATCTATTAGTGGAGGTAATATGATTAGCAATAGTCCATAGATCCAGATACAATAATTTTTTTGTCCACTCTCATATGAGAAGTAACAAAGGGAAGCTTATGTGATTTTGCTAATTGAAAACTAGAACACACCTTGTCTATTATACTATCATTTCCTGAAAAATGAATCACAAGGTTACAATTTTGGAGAGTGCTTTTAATAGTAGCATAAGAAGGGTGACCCAACCTTCCATGACAAGTATCCAGAGAAGCAAGGTAGCCAATAGGTACACACTCACTAAAGAAACTAGATGGAACATAACTCTCCACTTTGTACAAGCCATGAGAATTACTTCCTTGGAGCTTCATCTCCTTGGATGCTATATCCTTGACATATAAATCAAATTAATCAAATTCAATAGAACTCTCATCATCAGCACACAATTTATTGACTAAAATAAGATAAGTAATAGTAACATGTGTATGTAATACATTGTCTAAAGAAATTATACAACCATTAGAAGTAGACAAATTGTTAGTACCAATATTAGAGATGAAAATATTTTCACTATTACCAAGAAGGACTCTTTCAAAACCAAGGAAAGGTGAGGTTTGAGTTAGATGATCAACATCAGAGGTAATGTGGTGACTAGCACCAATGTCTAGAATCCAAGATCCATGAGACCCAGATTGGGCTTCTTATGATGCATGAGCCATCATCACAGAGGAAGACTCAGATGAAACTCCTTTTCCAAATAGAAAATCTTACAGAAGGAAGCAAGATTTGGCTATCTGCTAAGGTTGATCACATACTTGATATATTGGTTTTTCATTGATAGGTTTCTTAAACTGTGGCTTATTAGATTATTCATTATATAGACTCAATAATTGTTTTGATTGATCTTGGATGCTTAACTACATAAATTTATTAAGGTTCCATCAAGGCTTTTTTTATGATAATTGAGTTATGCTTTCTGCTTTGAATCTTGTATTTTCCCATGCTTCTTGTTATGAAACTTAACAACATTAGCTTGATATACTTGATCATCCTCATTGTCATTTTGTTTCTGAATCATTCTATCAAAACATTCCAAGTAGTTTTACATAGTGTTGATAGAGAGCCTTACATCTTTCATTTTAATACTTGCCACAATTGAATTTTACCTCAATCACATACATTTAAGAACATATAGTAGCAGTTATTCATCCTTTCTTGGTTCACCTATAATAGCCAAGTAGGCAACAATGGTTTTGGCTTTCAAGAAGTAATGATATACACTCAAATTACCTTTGTATAAGCTTGCAACTGCTCGTATAGTATTATGACCCATGATTGCACGTCAATCAAGTATAATTTTGTAAAAGCCATGCATTGCTCATGTGTTGTCAAACCATTACTTAAGTAACTAAAGCATATAAAGTGAGACCGAACTTAGATCTATTCTTTGATAATGGAGTTCAATTTGTTCTAATTTAAGAATGTTGGATTTAGAAATGTTGAATTACCAATAAAATTTGGAAGACATTGTAAAGAAACATCTAAGATTCCTTTCAAGCTATATACGATCACATATGTCATTATTTGATCTTTCCAAATCATGTGATTATGATCATCCAATTTCACCATGAGATTCACACTTATGGGTGGAGAGGAAGTATGATAATCCATATGTCATTATTTGATCTTTCCAAATCATGTGATTATGATAATCCTAATAAACCATTTGCTAAATATGGAGTGATAAGCTGCATTCAAGTGTATGCAAGCTTGTTTAGGATCATTAGTACTAACATCGTTCTAATTTTATCAGATATTAAAGAACTATTACTTTCATATTTGTTTTTTTAGTAAATAGTAAATAGTTAATATTAAGTAGTAAAAATAAATTACTTAAGGTAACTTGAAAAATTGTTTTTTTTTAATTTTAAGTTTTTGATTAAAATAAATAAGTGAAATTTTAATAATAACTAATATTAAGTAATGTGTTTTTTTGGCAAGTTAGAGTGGCTTTTTAATAATAACTAATATTATGTAATATATTTTTTGATAATTTGAACCAAATATATTACATTAAATATGATATTTTCTAAGTAAAGTTTTAATTATAAAAAAAATTGTTTTATATATGAGACCAAATATATTTTATAAAAAATGATATTCTAGAAATAAAGATTTAACCATGGATAGTTTATGAAATGGTTAAATATTATTAATTATATTTTGATATTATATAAATACATGGTACGTAAGGATACCATTAACTATGATATGGATTGAACATTATCACATGTATTTAATATTATGATATATTAGTAAGAATATAAAAGAACAATATAAAGTATTTAAGACCTGAAAATATTATGATATAGTTATGATTAAGAAAATGTAGTATAACACATAAGACTTGAAAATATTATGGCATTATTATGAAATGATAGTACAGAGCATCTAAGACCTAAAAATTATTATGATAGCAACTATATTATGGACCCACTTGATAATTAATTTAACTATAATTATTATTTCTATTATTGATGTTATGTTATTATTATTGTATTATTATTATTACAATTCTTATTCTGTTAATATATATTAATTGGTATAACATATTATTATTATTATACTATATTATTATTATTACTATTTTAATTATTATTATTATTATTATTATTATTATTATTTCAGAACTAAGTTTATTTAAGTTAATATTATTGTTATTATTATATCCTTGTAACTGTCATCTCTATCATTTAAGATAATAGATCTTCTACAAAATAAATTTTGTGCATGTGATTTTTTTCATAAATTTGTACTAAATTTGTAAGTCATCACTTATTGGACAAAATTTTGTTTACACACTTTTCAAACTATTTTCTCTTCTAAGGTACAACTGATAACCTTAAAGTTCACGTTTGAAAGTTTAAAAGTTTAGAAGCTTAGGACCTTATAATTGTATTTTTCAATTAGATTTTTAATAATATCTTCTCGAGACTTTTTATTAGGAGTTCATTATTGGAAGAATAATGTTTGGATTGAAATTTTTTATTGGATATATATTTAGATGAGATTCCTTATAACAAAACATTAAATGTTTTAAGAAAAATATTACAATGTATTTAAGAATTTTTATATATTAGTAGGATAAAGATTAGATATAAGAAGTTGAATGAACCAAATGAAGTATCTAATATATATTCATGAGAACTTAATATAGAAAGACTTAAAATTTAGACATAATTAGTTAAAAATCCCACGATATGTCACGTATTCCAGAGTAGGTTGGGGGATCTTGACAATCACACATTAATTTTTTCTAAAACTCAAGTTTATAGTAGCTATAAACTTGACAATTTATTTATATTTTTTTAATGCTCACCATCAAGTATTGAAATTAATTAGACTAACAATTCATTTTTCTTTTGTTGAGTGTGGCTTTAAGAAATTAGAGCATATATATATATATATAAACTATAACCACCGGAAGGAAATGGATCACCACTCATCACGGCATATAAATCTCTGACCACAAATGATATCTAAAATTCTTAAACTATTTCCTTCATTCCTCATATAAAGAAAGGTTGAGCTTTAAAAACAATTCTGCCCAATAAAATAAAAAGGCCTTGTTTAGCTTTGCTTAATCCTGAGTTCAACTTGTTGAATTAGGGTTGGCAAGGTCCTGCTTGGCCTGAATGCAATTAGCCTTAGACCTTGACCTTGACCAACAAATCCACTTGTTTGGGGGGGGCCAAAAAATAATAACTTCAAAAAATTTGTAACAAAAAATAAAATTTAACAAACAGTAACCATGGTAGCCATTAACACAATACCCTTTGTGTTGATTTTCTTTTCATTTTTTGTAATTCATATTCAAGCTGATCACGTCGGAAGTTATATCACCAATCTCGACCCATATTGGCAAGCCAGAGCTAAGGAAGCTGAAGTCCAAAATAAACAAGCTTATAACCAACATCCTGAATCAGTAACTGATGAGTTTAATATCAATGTTGGCGAGTAAGTTTTAATATTTCATATGGAATAGGATTCGTGATTATGAAATATTATAGAATTTTTTACACTTTATTATCGATTTAGCTTAATTGACTACATGTTGATGTAGGGCTCTAGCAGATTATAGGAACAGCACAAGAAGGACTTTGAAGGATATGAAAAAGAACTACAAGGGTGCATGTGATGCGAGGAATCCAATTGACAGATGCTGGAGATGTGACCCAGACTGGCATAAAAATCGAAAGAGATTGGCTGATTGTGCATTGGGATTCGCAAACGGAACCACAGGCGGTAAGGAAGGTAATTTTTACGTGGTCAGTGACGCCTCTGACGACGATCTGGCAGATCCAAAGCCAGGTACTATACGCCATGCTGTCACTCGATCTGAGCCATTGTGGATCATATTCAATCGCAGCATGATCATTAGGCTAAAGGAGGAGCTAATAATGACTGGCGACAAGACCGTTGATGCTCGAGGCTTCAATGTTCATATTGCTTATGGTGCTGGAATTACTGTTAACTTTATTAAAAATGTAATCATCCATAACTTGCACATTCATGATATTATACCAACAGCTGGTGGCAGTATTAGAGATAAAGCAGATCACGTTGATATCAGATCTAAGAGTGATGGTGATGGTATAAACATCTTTGGCTCCTCCTTGATTTGGATTGATCACCTTTCCATGTATAATTGCAACGATGGTCTCATTGATGCAATTTTTGGCTCCACAGCCATCACCATCTCTAACTGTCATTTCACTAATCACAACGAGGTACTTAATTTAACTTGTTGATTCTGTTAAAACTAGTGATTTCAGAAAGAAGTTGTTTTAATAAGAACAGGCACATTCAGTAAGCATAAAATTAATGTGCTTTCTAAGCCCTAAAAATATTGCTTTTAAGTTTTTTTTCCCTCCATGCATGTTTGGTCCATTGACTTTTTCTAACTATCAGAAGGGTTTTAACAAGGTTTTAGAAGTAGAAACAAACAAATCATAATGTGCTTCTATCAATAAGTACGAAATGTGTTTTTTAAGCCTCTTAAATCCAAAAACGCTTTTTTTAGGAGAAGCATTTTGACAGAATCCCATAAACATAAACAACGAGACCAGTAATGGAACTAGCTATTTACTTATAAATGATCTCTTGCCATACAATATTGGATATTTCAGGCAATGTTGTTAGGCGCAAGTGACGCCCTTGAAAATGACAAAATTATGCAAGTAACCATTGCCTTCAATCGCTTTGGTAAAGGATTGGTTCAAAGAATGCCAAGGTGTAGATGGGGATTCTTCCACATTGTGAACAATGAATACATTAGTTGGGGCATGTATGCAATTGGTGGTAGTAGTAACCCCACTATCCTCAGTCAGGGTAACAGGTTCTTTGCTCCTAGAAATACAGCATCTAAAGAGGTAATTAAATTAATTAAATCATAATTAGTACTTGTTAATTATTATTTTTGATTTTTGATTTTAAAATTAAATACTTGTTAATCACACACGTACACTAAACAACATATTGAAGGTGACCAAGAGAGAACATGCTGAAGAGGAGGAGTGGATAAATTGGCAATGGAGATCAGAAGGAGACGTGTTTTTGAATGGAGCATTCTTCAAAGAATCAGGACCAGACTTAAAAGAAAAGCCATTAGTAAAAGAGGGTATAATCAAGTACCAACCAGGACATTTTGCTCCACAACTAGTACGATTCGCTGGCACACTTCACTGCCACATTGGAAAACCTTGTTAGTTTTTTAGAGATTATCGACTTTAATTAGCAAACCAAGAAAGAGAGTAAACATGCAAGTAGACTTTTTCAACTGGTTATGAAGTAAACTTCGTCAGCTAGGCTCAGTGTACTTGCCCGTGGTATGATCATGCAAATTAATTTCTTGCTATTTTTGTTGTTTTTTTATCAAAGTTTTATACTTTCTTTATTTTTTCATTTGTTTCCCTTGTTCGTGGTAAAGAGAAGAGACCATATACCTATGGGAAGCTAGCTATAGGGGAAAAGATCATTAAAAAAATGTACAGGAGAGGGAAATATTACCATGAACAAGCTTAGAGTTCATTAATTGAAAATGATGATGATTTTTTTTTATTCAGCTGCTAAACAGGTTTCTTAGTATTAAATATTGCAAACATTGTTCTATTATTTTTATTTTTAAGTTTTATGAGCCAAGCTCACGTGGGTTACACATATTATCTTATAAATATTGATATAAAATTTGAATATTTAATAAACTTAAATAAAATATAATTGATAATAAAAAAATAGATATTATGTTACATTAATATTATTAAATAACCTTATCTTTAAAGATATTTATAAATATTTTAAATATTAATAATTTATTATATAATTAATAAAAAAACATTATATAATAACTAAGGTTTATAATAATCATTACTCTAAAATAAGATTATAAAAAATTTATAAGATATCTAGTTAAAACAATATAATTAATATTTCAAGTTATTATATATATATATATATAAATGATTTGTAAATTATTAAAATGATTATGAAATCGTTTATTAATAAGAATTAGATTGATTGATGTATGTAACAAAAAATACTTTAGTTAAGATGTCAAAATTCTTATGCATTCGGATACATGCGTGTAACTAGCTAGTTAAAACAACGTAACCAGCATTTCATGTCAAGAAATTTAATTAATTACATAATATCGTAGAATTGATGCAAACGTGCTTGAATCCCAAACATTGTCTATCTCAACCAGTGTATATATATCCAAACAATCACGTTTCAAAAGCAAACAAGATAGCTAGGTGTCACGACCTTAATTTCTCAAGTAGCGATCGTGCGGCACTTAGCTCGGTCCGTTGCACTAAGCCTGCCTTTGAATCCGAAATGTAACTCCAAAGAGAATAGAAAGAGTTTGCAAAGAATGATTTGTATTGCTCTAGAGAGAGTTTATGATACAATTGCTAAGAATTCCCAAGGATGTGAGGAATTTCCAAGATGTGAGGAATTTCACAAGATGTGAGGAATTTCCCAAGATGAATGAAAATGAAGACCAAGTGGTCTATTTATAGTGTGATACAGCTTAAGAGCGTACCACCCTTTCTAGAAGTCTTCCTAGTCTAGAATGTACATGAGTATTCTAGTATTATGTACAAAATGTCACAAGGCTCTAGGACCCAGCTGTGACTACAGAGTCTTCTGAGGTTTGTCTAGGCTCCTTACGTGCACCTTAGGGATGTTCCGTATACTTCCGGCCTACGTCCTTCCGGGACGTTCGTAAGCTTCCGGCCTACGTCCTTAGGGATGTTGGTAAGCTTCCGGCGGCTTCTCGAACCATCGGCGCATTACAGAACATTCCGGCCCATTCTAGCACTCTCGGCGTGCTCTAAAACATTCTAGGGTCTTGAGCTTGAGTTGAGTCCGTCAGACTCTAGCCACTCTAGACTTCTCTAGGCAACTCTAGAACTTTCCATATGTCTTAGATCCTTTAGGCAACCAACATTTGGATTTTTAGGGCGGTTTGGGCGGGACGTGACACCACCTCCCCCAAGTTCGCGACGTCCTCGTCGCGCCCTTCAAGGTGAAACCTCTACATGGCATTTTTGAATTGCCATAATGACTCCTCGGGTTCCCGGCTTATCTACACATTTGGGGCGTTTTCCATTTGACCAAGTATTCCTATGGCAGTACGCCCTACGTCGATCAGCGATCCGCCCAGTGAGTCCTCTTCTTTGTTGAAGGAGGTTTACTGCCGGTAGGGCGCCTGTCTTGGATTCTCCCTACTTATGTCTTCCTTATCTCCATGAAAGGATTTTAGCATGCTTACATGAAAAACAAGATAGATTTTAAGCTTCGGAGGGAGTTGCGACTTATATGACACCTTCTGCAGGCTTTCTTAAGGGGACAAGAAATGGTCCACTCGTATTTCACTTGACAACCTCTTATGAACGCCCATGTAAGGACATCAATTGTTGGGGCAATGGTTTGACAAGGACTAGATCTCGCTCATTCTGGTCGACCATCCTTTTTCTTGTTAGCCCATTTTTCATCTTCTTAGATGCCATATGCATATGACTCGGGCCAAGCTCCACTTGTTCATGCCACGCCTTGGAAAACTTGAAGAGCGGCGGGGCTCTTCCGCCATAACTTGTGGCACGTGGCATGAGAGTCGTGGGTTGCTTCCCATGTGCCAGTCTCGAAGGGACTCTTCGGGGTAGACTTGCTCGCTTTGCAAATTGTAAGAAAATTAGGCTACATCCGGCTGACTTAGCGATCGTGTCGATTAGCGACAAAGTGCCTAAGATACAAGCTCGTGATGCATTGGCATGTTTCGTTTGTCGTCGAATTTGGCGATGAAAGCTTGTGGAGAAATTCGAGTCGGATCTGACGGCTTGAATAGTTAGTCCAAAATTTCCCCGCCTTCGAATCGTGGGTCTCGGTCCTTTCACGATATTGGAAGGAATTCCCCGATGCTTCCTGACATTCTTGAGGAGCAAACCGCTGTCTCATCTGCAGGTGCGGTCCGTTGAGGCAGATATGAATGTCGCATACTTGAAGCGATCAATCACCCTGATAATCTTTGCCCCGAAAGCCTTACGATTTTGGCGAGCCAGTGATGAAATCCATAGAGACACTCGTGGTCTGCGGAATGGGCGTGACTAGCGGACCTCCGGGTGTATCTTTGCTTTGTCTTCCCCTTTCGATTCGGTAGCATCGGTCACCATGCTTCATTGGCATGACTCTGGTTTTCCACGCTTTGAGCTCATTATTGGTGGTTTGTGTCGAGCTCGACTCGACTTTATGGTTCACCTCGCCATCCTTGGAGGTAGCGGTTTAGGGTGAGGCTCGTCACGTCACCCGCGTGGGATTTACTGGGGTAGCTTGCACTTCCGTTGGCAAGCTTGACTTTGGTGACACCTCAGGCATCACCTTGTGAGACTTATGCGGGGCAAGCACGTCAGGTCGGCAAGCTCGGCTTTAGTGGCCTGACTCAAACATCACCTCGTGGACTTATCTAAGAGCAACTTGCCCTTAGGTCGGCAAGCTTGGCTTTGATGGCGATCTCTGCATCGTTGTATTCTTTTAGAATGGCCAAGTAACTCTCTTCGGAGTCACTCTTGATCCGCCTTCTTGAATTGAAGTGTTTGAGAACTTGGATAGTAGGTTTGTTGGTCCTTTCAGTCGGCACCACACCGCGCGCCGTACCTGTGATACACGTAGAGTTTGAGCGTACGCACCGAAAGCTCTTACTTGGTCCAAGAACTCCGTATGGAATACAGCGGTGAAGTCGTCCATCGGCGTCACTGATAAGTCCACTTGGCGATCCATGCACCAGAGCCCGACCTTAACTCAGCGAGCGACTCCGTGTAATGGTAGTCTTCTTGAGTTAAGCGCCTTGAGAGAACCCACTCCGTTGACAACGCGTCGAGCCAGGAGTCGCTGCTTCTTCCACCGAAACAAAGTTGTGAGATGCTCCTGTGTCCACCAATGCTTTGGCGACCTTCCCGTTAATGGTGGAATCCACGTATATTAAGCCTTTAGGGGTCTTTGGGGCGGCTGCATTGCACCAGTAGGCGCAAAGAACATCTTCGCACTGCGTCGATTCGCTTCCATCACGGTCATGAGTGGAAGCAACTAAGGCACTCAAGGCCTTCTTCTTTGGACATTCACGTGCCCGTGCGGTCGGTCGCAAATGAAGCACGTAACACGGGGCTTTGAGGCATTAGATCCTCCTTCTCCTTCCCTTATCCGTGGCTTGAATGAGGAGTTGCCTTTGTGGTTTTGGAACCACGACTTTTGGCATGGCCTCGAATTACTCTTCTCTCCACCAAACTTCTTATACGTGGCTTTGGAGCCCTCGCTTGTTTGTGGAGTAGTCGATAAAGCTTTACTGCGGTCGTAATGGCCGAAGATAAGTCTTGGACACCACGTCGCTTGAGCTCGAGGTTAGCCCACGATTGGAGACCGAATCCATGAACAAGAATAGGGCATCCTTGTCGGTTGTGTCGAGGACTTCTAACCAAAGGTTGTGAACTCCTTCTGTAATCCACTTATGCTACCCGTTTGCTTCAATCGTCGAAATCGGCCCCTTGCCTCTCCTCCGGCATTTACGGGGAAAGAAGCTGCGTCTTGAACTCCCTTTTGAAATCTTGAAAGGTGTCATTATGCAAACCACTGGGTTGCACATCTCCATGTATCTCTGCCTCCCATGCACGGTGACGGTTTCGGACAAATCTGTAAGCGGCCGGTTCGGATCTTCTTTGGCGTATGGTCCGTTATGCCCGGTAGCCTCGTAGTATTGTTCCGGCCAATAGGAAGTTCTCCACTTCACTGGCGTTCCTAACGCCATTGAAGGTCTTGGGCTTGGGAACGTCCGCCTCTTGGCCTCGATTACGGTGGTTGTGCTAGTTCCCGCGGCCATAGCCCCATTTCTGAAAGACTAGATCACCACATGTATCCTGTCTCTAAGCGAGACATTTGCGAGTTCTCTTTGGACGAGATCTCTTTACCTTGACAAGGATTCGGCTTTGACCCGTGATCTCTTGCCTTAGCCACGATCTAGCTCGTTGAGTGACATCTTTACCGCTTGCGTGGATCTCGCGTCCTCGGCACTCGAGCCATTGCAACGCTCTGCAAGTTGTCCGCTCGGTCCAAAGCAGACTCCCGAGAGCATCTGCGCAGCTCCCGACTCGTGCCTCCAAGCTAGAAAGTATGTCTTTCGACTTGGCTCTAGCTAACGATGGTTACGGGTTTCCTCACGTCCACGTTCCATAGGTGGAACATCAACGCTTGGAGTAGATGGACCAACGTTCTTCATTATGCCAAGAGTAAGATTGCTTCAACCTAATGCTCTGATACCAACTGTCACGACCTTAATTTCTCAAGGAGCTATCGTCGGCACTTAGCTCGGTCGGATTGCACTAAGCCTGCCTTTGAATCCGAAATGTAACTCCAAAGAGAATAGAAAGAGTTTGCAAAGAATGCTTTGTATTGCTCTAGAGAGAGTTTATGATACAATTGCTAAGAATTCCCAAGGATGTGAGGAATTTCCAAGATGTGAGGAATTTCCCAAGATGTGAGGAATTTCCCAAGATGAATGAAAATGAAGACCAAGTGGTCTATTTATAGTGTGGCTCTAAGCTTAAGAGCATGCCACCACTTTCTAGAGTCTTCCTAGTCTAGAATGTACATGAGTCTTCTAGTATTATGTACAAAATGTCACAAGGCTCTAGGACCTTCTAGCCAACTCTAGAGTCTTCTAGGTTTGTCTAGCTCCTTCATGCACCTTAGGGATGTTCGTATACTTCCGAGCCTACATCCTTAGGGACGTTAGTAAGCTTCCGGCCATCAGCCAGGGATGTTGGTAAGCTTCCGGCTGACAACCATACGGCGCATTCTAGAACGTTCCAGCCCATTCTAGCACTCTCCAGCGTGCTCTAAAACATTCTAGGGTCTTCAAGTTTGAGTTGAGTCCGTCCAACTCTAGCCCTTTCTAGACTTCTCTAGGCAACTCTAGAACTTTCCATATGTCTTAGATCCTTTAGGCAGCCAACATTTAGATTTTTAGGAACAGTTTGGGCGGGACGTGACATAGGGTTAGTATTCTAGAAATTTGAACACATGCATGATGAAAAAGAGAAGGACAAAAAAACACACATACATACAGAAACCAAACCAAAGTTTTCAAGAAACAATTTTTTTGGGATTTAGTGAACAAAAGACATAGACAAAGGAAAGAAAACACAAGAAAATGAAAGGCAGAGAGACCAACCTTTTTAAGTTACGAAACAATGAAAATTTGTATGGTAACATAGACAAAGGAAAGAAAATGAAAATTTGCATGGCAAAATTTTGTTCCATTTTACGAAACAATCCAGCTATTCTTTTTAAGTTCAGATACAGCTAGAAAAATTAATCACAAAAGGCATTGAGAACTAAAATAGATATAGAGAAACAATTAACCCATTACATACTAAATAAAAATCAAATTCATAGGTAAACCAATACTGAGATTTAAAGTTCTTTCTTGATAAGTCTAGAATTCTTTTTCTTTTAACATATCGACAAATCAGTGAAGAAACACCAGATAACACAAACATAATTTTCCAAGTGTGAATTTCATAAAATCTTAATGAACTTAGAAAGCAAACAAAATAGATTCCACCACACCTCGAGAACCTCATTAACATGAGCTCTCAATGCAGTAACTGTTGAAAATCAACACCAAAATAATAATTAAAGAGGTAGAGAAATAAATGAAGTGGTTGAAGAGGTAGAGAAATAAATGAAGTAGTTGAAGGTTGTAGAAATAAATGAAGTAGTTGAAGGTTGTCGAAATAAATGAAGTGGTTGAAGGTTGTAGAAAAGAGAAGTGTGTAGATAAGATTTGTATGGCTAGGATTATTTCTTAGTTTTATATTTGTGTGGTGTAGATTGCATGGTGAGGACTATAAATATCCTACCTTGCATTTGGTTTAATCATTCCATCAAAAACAAATAAGTCTTTGTATTCTTAGTTTGAGTGTGAGCTGAGAGGCTTCTCTTTGAGTGTTTGTATTTCTCTTCAATTTGTGAGTTGCCTTTCAAAGGTGTTATAGTGAATATAATACAAGTAGTTTGTTTACTTGTTTTGATATAATATTAGTAAATTTAGAATTGTTCATTCTAAATTTTACTCAACAATTGGTATCAGAGCGGGACGGTCAGGGATCGTTCTTAGTGGAGTTATCTTGAGTTGTGAGGAGTTTGGTACTGCAAGTTTATTAGTCAAGCTTGTTCGATATAGTTGAAGTCTTGCCAGGCACGATGGGTGATCTTCAAGTAGTTGGAGGAATCGAAGCTCAACAGCAAAAACTATAACACGTAGGCGACGTGTATGAGTCTTATCTACAAGGTCAAGACTTGTGGGAGGTTGTTAGCGGTGATGAAGTTACACGACCAACGGTGGAAGATGCAAACGGCATCTTGCGGAAGTGGAAAATTAAAGCGAGAAAGCGATGTTTGCTTTGAAGACCCACGATTGAAGAAGAAATCTTTGGAAGCGTATTCGGGATGCAAAAACACCAAAGGAAGCGTGGGACACTCTTGTTACGCTCTTTTCAAAGAAGAATGATACAAGATTGCAACCACGGAGAATGAGTTACTATCGATGGTATGACGAGACATGACGATTTCCAATACTTTCATAAGGTAAAGTCATTATGCCGCGAAATTTCGAGTTAGATCCAAAAGCTCCTATGGGGAAACGAGGATAAAGATAATAACTATTCATGGTTTGAGACCCGAATATCGAGGGTTTGTTAGCTTATTCAAGGATGGCCGACCACAACCATCTCTTGTTAAGTTTGAGAATCATTGGCCAAATCGAAGCTATGGCTAAGCAAATGGGAGGAGTCCAATGAAGGTGAAGAAGTTAAGCGGTTCTCTACACTTAGCGAAAAGCAAAGGCACTTTCAAGCGATACAATGGAAATGGATATAAAAATGATGGCGATAAAGGAAAAAATTCCTGAGAAAGGGAGGCTTTAAATGCAGGGGGAGCTTGGAAGAACCGCGATAACAATAGAAAATTTGTGGTGAATGTTACAACGTGGAAAGATGGGTCACATGGCAAAAGATTGTTGGAGTAAGAAAAGCCCTGTTGAAAGCAATACGACTACTTCGGAGTTCTGCGAGCAAGCGAAGATGGTTGGGATGCCGAAGCATTATTCTGAGAGGAAGAAGAATTGGCTCTTACAGAATATGACATCAAAGCAGTTGATTCTACAAGAATAGTGGATCCTAGATTCTGCTCGAAATCATATGACGGGTGATAAACAAAAGTTGAAGCGATCTGAGGGAGTCATGTAGTGATGACGGTGATAACTCAAGGTTACCGATAGCCACATCGGTAAGGACGATAGTTACGCCTCGATATAGTACTAACCCGAATACAACTTGAGATGTTTATCATGTCCCGGGGAATGAAGAAAAATTTGCTATCACGTGGCTCGATTAACATCGATCGAGGCCATTATGTCTTGTTCGGTCCCCAGATGTGAAGGTGTATCGTGATCTCAAAATCCTCGTAAAACTGATGGAGGACAACGATTGGAATCGATGCTACCAATGTCACAGAATACGCATATGTAGACAAGATAAGAAGAAATGAGGCAATGATTTATGGAATATGCGGTTAGGTCACGTTAGCTATTCAAGCTAAGTGTGATGGTGAAGTTAAGTCAATGTTTAAAGGGCTTCCTGCAATGCGTACGGACCGCGATGTGTGCCAGGGTGCGATATGGTAAAGCTCACTTGATTGCCGTATGAGGGAATCGAAGTTTAAAGCAAAGAACCATTGGAGTTAGTTCACTCGATGTATTCGGTCTGTTAAGCAACCATCAATTAGCATTTATGCAATATATGGTGACATTCATTGTGACTTCTCAAGGTATGTGTGGGTTTTTATTTATGAAAGAAAAATCCGACGTATTATCAAAGTTTAAAGAGTTTAAAGAGTCGATTGAAGGAGAAGTTGGAAAAAGATTCGTTGTTTGCGCACAACGGCGGAGAATATAGCTCGGTGGAGTTCTCTCAATACCTAAAGGAATGTCGAATACGTCATCGATGCAGCGCCAACACGCCACAACAAATGGTGTAGCGGAAAAGAAAGAACCGTCATCTCTGCGAGAAATTTGTCGGAGTATGCTACATGAAAAGAATGTACACAGGAGGTTTTCGAAATTTGAATCGATGACGACCGGCCTTTGTCATCAATAGACTTCCTCGACCAAGGTTAGAATTTGTTTCACCCTTTCGAGAAACTATGGAACATGAAACCTACTGAGTTAGCTACTTTTCGAGTATTTGGTGTGTATGTTATGTATTTGTTCACGATCATTTACAGCAAATTTGACAAGAGAAGTCATTAGATGTATCTTTGTGGGATATGACAAAGAAAGGGTGGAAATGTTGTGATCCAACGAGTGGAAGATGCTACCTGCTTCATGAGATGTGGTGTTTGATGAAGCATCTTCTTGGTGGTCCTTAGAGAAGGAAGCCTTGCGGACTTCAAGAGAATTTGGAGATAAAAGGCTGCGACAAAGATGGAGGGAGCATGCACTATTCAATTCCAACCAAGTTTAGATGAATCCAGAGATCCAGACGATGATGGTGCCGAGTGAACAAGAGTAGCTCGAGAATCCTTGGCAAGCGGCGTATATCAACAACTAAATGAAGAAGGTGGGCCTAGTGAAATAGAAGAATCCACTCCTGATAACTACGTAGGGTCAACAGAGCACGAAGGCCAAATCCCAAATATGCCAACGGCCATAATTGAAGAAGCGATAGAACCTAAGACGTTTGAAGACGCATCGCGAAGATGCGAGTGGATGGCAGGTTATGAGAGAAGAGATCGATGCGCACAAAATCAAACTTGGGATCTCATAGTGCGAAAGCCGAGATGTGAAACCCGTATCCTGAAATGGGTTTACAAGATAAGCGTAGACCGGATAGATTAATCGAGAGATACAAGGCACGATTGGTAGCTCGTGGTTTCTCTCAGCGGGTATGTTACAAGATGAAACATTTAGTCCAGCGAAAACTGTCGTGTTAGAGTCTCTTGCCTTTAAAGAACAAAGATTGGAAGGCTGTGGCAGATGGATGTGAAGAATGCTTTTCTTCGTGGAGAGTTAGATCGGGAGATCTACATGATCCAACCAATGGGTTTTCATAGCCAAGATCATCCTGAATATGTGTGTAAGCTGCGGAAAGCACTCTATAGATTAAAACAAGCACCCAGGCGATGGTATGGTAAGATTCTTGAATTTAACACAAAGTGGTTATTCGGTAACACCTGCAGATTCGACTTGTTTGTTAAAGCCAATGAAGGAAAGCTAGCTATTGTGCTAGTGTATGTGGATGACTTAATCATACTGGTGATAATGAGGTAGAAATTCTTCAACAAAGGAGAATTTGTCACCGTTTCCGGATGAAAGAACTTGCGGCCTCGAAGCACTTCCTGGTTTAGAGGTTGATCGCACAAGAAGGAATATTTCTTTGTCAGCAAAAATATTCTAAAGATTTGATAAAATGGTTCTAATGCTTGAATGCAAACCAATTCGGCGCCGATGGAGGCCAATGCCAAATGTGTGTGCCGCATGAAGGAAAAGATTTAGAAAGATGTGACAATGTATCGAAAATTGGTAAGCGTCGATCTCTTAACCTTAACTCGGCACGACATTTCTTTCAGCGATTAGTGTAATGAGTCGACATGCAAAATCCAAAGCCACATTTGGAAGCGATTCGCGAATATTGAGATATGTGAAAGTACTGATTGACTATGGTCTTTATGTACAAGAAAGGTGGAGACAACAAGCTAGTTGGTTATCGCGATGCTGACTACGCAGGAGATCGCTGACACGGAAGATCAACAAGCGGGTATGTGTTTAAGGTTGGGTTACGGAACAATTTCTTGGTGTAGCAAAAAGACAACCAAGCGAGTATCATTATCAACCACTGGTGAATATCGGCAGCGGCAATGGCGGCTCAAGAGTGTACATGGTTGATACTGGTAATGAATAATCTACATCAATCAAGAATTATGCGATCTGTTGTATTGTGACAATCAATCAGCAATGGTCGTTTCGGCAGAGAATCCAATCTTTCATGCAAAAACTAAGCATGTTGAAATACACTTTATCACTTTATCGAGAGAAAAGGTTCTCAGAAGAAATTGAAATGAGACAAATCAAGAAGATAATCAAGTTGCGGACTTGTTCACAAAAAGCTTAAGCGTTGGCAAGTTCGAAATGTTTCGTCAGTGACACAAAAATAGTAAGAGTTGGTGTTGAGAAGTGTTGAAAATCAACACCAAAATAATAATTGAAGAGGAAGAGAAATAAATGAAGTGGTTGAAGAGGTAGAGAAATAAATGAAGTAGTTGAAGGTTGTAGAAATAAATGAAGTAGTTGAAGGTTGTAGAAATAAATGAAGTGGTTGAAGGTTGTAGAAAAGAGAAGTGTGTAGATAAGATTTGTATGGCTAGGATTATTTCTTAGTTTTATATTTGTGTGGTGGAGATGGTGAGGACTATAAATAGCCTACCTTGCATTTGGTTTAATCATTCCATCAAAAACAAATAAGTCTTTGTATTCTTAGTTTGAGTGTGAGTTAAGAGCTTTCTCTTTGAGTGTTTGTATTTCTCTTCAATTTGTGAGTTGCCTTTCAAAGGTGTTATAGTGAATATAATACAAGTAGTTTGTTTACTTGTTTGGATATAATATTAGTAAATTTAGAATTGTTCATTCTAAATTTTACTCAACAGTAACGGGTCTCGAAATTTTACCGAGATATACTCTAGGGTGAGTAGCGTGTCATATATCCTACCTTAACTCTAAGATAAAAAAATTTCTACCGTAATATTTATGAAATTATAGATAAATTATATACATAAATAGAATTGTGTGTTACTTAGATTTTAAATTTTATGTTTTTTATATTTAATATCTTATTAGAAACTCAATAATTTAAACATATTTTTATTAAATAAAATACATATAGCATAGTTTTTAATTAAAAATAAATATTATTTGGAAAATAACTAATACTATGATTTACTATATATATTATATTTTTATTAAATATAAATTCTAAATCCACTCCTGATTAGTATATATATAGTGTAACTATCGGTATGATTTTTAATTATTAATTCTTTGTTATCTAATGTAAACTTTATTAAAAATGCAGGTACCAAGTATAATAAAAAAAGTTTAACAATTGCAATAATGGCATGTTTCAATCCTATATATATATATATATATATAATTATTTTTTATGGTTCAAACTAATTTAATTAATTACATTTTATTATCGATCACACCAAAAATTATTAGTGACGTTTAAATAATACCATTAACTATTAATATTGATAATTTAAAAACATTATAAATAAGTAATTATGACCTTTTAATAACATTATAATTATAAAAAAAATATAACATTTTTTTCGACATTAATAAAACGCTAGAAATAATATGTATTTTTTTGTTGTAACACAAACAATAACATTTTAATTGAAACATTATAAATGAATTTTTGTGAAAAAATTTTAGCACTATAAATGATTATGTTTGTAGTGTGATACCTAACTTATTATATCATAACACATTCCTAGAGAAAACAAATACAATTCCATTGGCTTATACATGCAAGAACTTAAGATTTATGCAACTTAATATGCAGAGGATACATGAGTCCATTCTCTCCTTTCTAACTCAACTAACTAACTATCTATTGAGTTAGTTTTACACTTGGGATGTTTAGGCTTGTAAAAGTATAAGTTAATTGTAGATATTTTTGTTAGATTTCAGTGCATTTTCATTGATGCATTCACATTGATTTCTTCAAGTTTTGCATTACATAAAATCATAAAATAGTACAATGTTCTCTCTATATATATAAGCCATACATTGCTCTACGTAAAATCATAAAAATACAATAAATTTCTTTTACAACCTTCCCTCTCTTGCTTCTCTCTTGTCCTTCTCTATTTTCCTTCTTGATTGCTGCATGGTTTTTGTTGCTAGCTTCACAATTTCCTCACCTGATCTTATTGAATATCTTCATGGTATGAGAGACATTTCTTGGAGAAGGAAATAATTAGAAGTGTTCCAAACTCATAACATCTTGATTATGGATGTCACTTAAAAAAGGCCAATATTTATAACTTAAAGTAGTTTTGTACTACATGAAATCATAGAATAGTACAACGTGCTTTCTATATATAAGTCATACAATGTTTTACATAAAATCATAAGAATACAGTGAATTTATTTCACAGTCTTCTCTCTCTAGCTTCTCTCTTCTCTTTCTCCATTTTCCTTCTTGATTGTTACATGGTTTTTATTATTAGCTTCACAGTTCCTCACTTGATCTTCTTAAAGATCTTCAAATTGGAGGTAAAAATCAATAAACATTTAACAAAATTTAAAATATATCACAAATTTAAGATGAAAAATAATTTTCAAGAAAAACATGTACACTAAATGAATCTTATAAAAATATTACAAGTAAAAACAATTATACAAAAATTTAGCAGAAGACCTGCCCTTCTTGCCACTATGTGGCTTTGTCCCTGGGAACCTAAGGCAAAATACGAAATTGTGTTTTACTATTTTTTATATTGAGATAATTAAATTAATTTAAAGTAAAATATTGATTTTTATTTTAACAAATTATTTAGACATATATATACAATGTAATAACAATTATACATTTACTATTCAAGCATCTAAAATAATATATTCCACCAAGAGCTTAAAAAACAGTTGATATAAAAAAAAAGTGTAATCTTTAGATAAGATTACAATAGTCGTTGAAATCAATTTTAATTAGCATAAATTATCTTTCTTCATGACTTCATTTTAAACATGTATAACGTGATCTGCAATTGATATATTATAACCTGTGTTACTGATATGTTGTGATCATGTATCAAGTTATACAATTAATCTGGTCGTGTCATAGCATATTTTTAAGGTTTTTTTTTTTGTGCTTTTTTGAAAAATGAAACTTATGTGAAAAGACGAATATATAACATTTATATATGGAGCTTGTTAAAAGTGATTGTTAACCTTTTAATCATAAATTTAAATCAAATTGATTATCATTTTATAAAAATTATGAAAAATTATAAATAAATTAACAATAAAGTAATTTAAATATTATAAAAATTAGAATTTTTTTATCATAAAAATACATCTATTTATGGTGATACTGAAGTGCTCTTATATATATTGAAAAACTGTATTGGTCTATATATATCCAAAATCAGAAAATCTCAAACCCCATAAAACTTAAATTTTTTTTTTCAAACCAATAAGAATATGTTCTACAATTGTCTAGTACTAGTTAGACGACGAGGCAGAACCAAGCAACCACGGGATTATAGGCGGGACTCATTACATAATTTTACATATTATATTTATATTTTTTATTAAAATTTTAAATTTTAAATTTTAAATATATTACATTTATTAATTCAAAATATAAATATAAAACTACAAACTAACTAATTTTTAATTAAATTATTTTAAAAGTTACTTTATAAAAGCATTATATGATTAAATAGTTTTTTATACTTTTCATCAAGTAATACAAAAAAAGTCTTACTAAATTGGTTAGTTGTAAAGATTAAGAAATTTAAGATAAATTTTATGAACACCATAAAATAGTGTTTCTTTTACATTTTATATACATAGATAAAAAATAATAATTTAAAAATCAATTTAAATGGTGAATTTTTCCAAAAATTGAACT
The DNA here is from genome assembly GCA_033030585.1 of Hippophae rhamnoides. NCBI lineage: Eukaryota > Viridiplantae > Streptophyta > Magnoliopsida > Rosales > Elaeagnaceae > Hippophae > Hippophae rhamnoides. The sequence goes on along the minus strand of CM065438.1, from coordinate 19,236,723 downwards.
CATTTGCTTTAGAAAAAAGATGCGTCATTATCATCTCAACTAATATATTTCTTTTATATAAATAATACATTTTTTTGATAATTTTTTAAGATTTAAATTCTTAAAACGTATACATAAAATAAAGTATTTATTAAGAGTGTATATTTTCGTGTACAAAAAATAGTACTTCAATAATTTAACATATATATTTTTTTATTTTTTTGAACAAATAATAATTTATTAAATTTAAATAGATGAAAAAATCCATTTTATATATAGCAATGTGTATTGTACACCATTTAAATCATTATAATTAAAAATAACTTTTGAAAAATAATTGAATATTAATTTATCGATTAAAAATTTAATAATCGATAAAAATAATAATATACAATTAACATGATAAATATGAAATTAATTAAGATAAAGAAAATATCTCACATAAGATAATAATAGATTTAAATTTAAGTAAATATTTTTAATCAAGTTTTAGTTCATACCAGCTTATATAAATATTTACTTACAAATGCTCATATTTTTTTCCTTAATAGATTATATTATGCTTGAAAATCGTGTTATTTTGTGCTCGTGGTATGCTCGTATATTAGATTCGTGTAGGTTTGTGTCTTGTTATGATCGTATTCACGTATTGATTAACACAATTATAAATTTAGATAATATTTTTTAAATAAATTATTTATAATAATACAAAATATTAAAATTTAAGTTTATAAAACAATCCATGATAAGTTATAATGAAATTGTATAACAATAATATTTATGTATTTCTTTTAAAGTATCGTGGTAAAATTGTTATCCTTGCATTGTAATGGAAAATGATAATGGAAAACATGATAATTTTTATTTTTATATACATTTAAAAAAAATTCATTAATTTTAAATTAAGTTTATATATTGGTTCATACGAAAGGAAAGTCATAAAAAAAGAAAACACCGACACATTTTCTCTCACTTCCTATCTCTTATTTATTTATATTCAATATTCTTATTTTCCTCGACTATTATACCACCATCAAGTAGTAATAATAATTTTTCGTTATACTAAATAGTACAGAAAGACTTTTTCTCCATCCACTATTCAAGTAAAAGATAATATATAAATCTCACCAATTATTTCTTTTATATTAGGTATGATTAACACCGTCCATTTTAATAGTAATATTATTAGATAAGGAAATATTGCTTTAAAAATCATAATATATATATATTTTTTATTTTATTTCAAAGCAATAACCGTTTGAAGGAAATGGCCAACCACTCATCACGGCTTGTACAACTCTGTCTCTGACCACCTTAATTAGTAAAACTCTTTCAATTGCTTTTGTTATATAAAGAAAGCTCTCTTTATAAACAAGACAGTCCCAGCAAATAATAAACAGGCCTGGTTTATCTTGCTTAATCTTGAGCCTGTTGGATCTTGGGGTTGGCAAGGTAAATGCAATTCACCTTAGACCTTGACCTTCACCAACAGCTCCACTTGCTTGGGGGCTAAATAAATAACTAAAAAAAAAATTGTAACTCAAAATAAAATTTAACAAAGAGCAACAATGGTAGCCATTAACACAATCTACTTTGTGTTGATTTTCTTTTCATTTGTTGCACTTCATGTTCAAGCTGATGACGGAAGTGAAATCGCCAATCTCAATGCATATTGGGAAGCTAGAGCTAAGGAAGCCAAAGTCCAAAATAAACTAGCCTATAACCCACATCCTGAGTCAGTAACAGCCGAGTTTAATGCCTTTGTTGGCGAGTAAGTTACATTGTATATATGATGGTTAGCCTTAATTTATTAAAGAAAAAGATGTTTAAGTTTTTTTCATGTGTGTAATATGTATAAATTATTGAGTTTGTCAATAATTTAATATACAATGGAGCTAAAATTCATGAATCGGCCTCTGCTTAATTGGCTTCATATATACGTATATATTACATGCAGGGCTCTAGCAGAATATAGGAACAGCACAAGAAGGAATTTGAGGGATTTCAAAAAGAACTACAAGGGTCCATGCGATGCAAGGAACCCAATTGACAGATGTTGGAGGTGTGACCCAGACTGGGTTAACAATCGCAAGAGATTGGCGGATTGTGCATTGGGATTTGCAAACGGAACAACAGGCGGTAAGAACGGGAGGTTCTACGTGGTAAGCGACGACTCTGACGAAAATCCGGCGGACCCAAAGGCAGGGACTCTACGTCATGCTGTGACTCGGGATGAACCTTTGTGGATCATCTTCAACCGTAGCATGATCATCAGGCTCAAGGAAGAGTTAATAATGACTAGAGACAAGACCATTGATGGTAGAGGCTTTAATGTTCACATTGCTTATGGTGCTGGAATTACTATCAACTTTGTTAAGAATATCATCATCCATAACATTCACATTCATGATATTATATCAACATATGGTGGTTATATTAGAGATAAAGCGAATCACGTTGATATTAGGAGTAAGAGTGATGGTGATGGTATAAACATCTTTGGCTCTTCCATGATTTGGATTGACCATCTTTCCATGTACAATTGCTACGATGGTATTATTGATGTCATTTTTGGCTCCACAGCCATTACCATCTCTAACTCTCATTTCACTCATCATAATGAGGTACGTAGTTAGTTAATATATATATAAAAGTAATGTTTATTTCTTCTACCAATAATTTAAATTTTTTTAAGAGTTAATTTTCTAACAATTTCTAACGTGTTATTAGAATTGAATGTCCTGTCTTTAACATCTAATAATCTCCATTGTTAATTTATAAATACACAAACTACATGATGTATTGATTCAATACTTGTGGAGGAAGAATAGATATATAAAAACAATATTTGACCAATAACTTAAGTTTTTTGAAGAACAGATTTCTCAATATCTAAATTTTTTGAAGAATAAATTTCTTAATAACTTCTAACACTAACTTTTGTTAAAAACATACTTTAAAATTAGTTGTCCCAAGAGAAAAAAAAACAAATGACATCTCATCATACATTAATTGGTTATTGTTATTTTTCAGGTAATGTTGTTAGGTGCAAGTGACGCACTTGAAGATGATAAAATAATGCAAGTAACCATTGCCTTCAATCGGTTTGGTAAAGGATTGGTTCAAAGGATGCCAAGGTGTAGATGGGGATTCTTCCATATTGTGAACAATGAATACATTGGTTGGGGTATGTATGCCATTGGTGGTAGTAGTAACCCCACTATCCTCAGTCAAGGTAACAGGTTCTTGGCTCCTAGAAATACAGCATGTAAAGAGGTAAATAACGAAGTTAAAGTATTTAGTTCATTTATTTTTATTTTTTTAATAATTTAATTTATTTGTTATAAAATATAATAACACAAAGATCACAAATAATCAAATTTTTTATTTTTTATTTTTTTATTTTATCAATTTTACGGTCATTGTTATTTATTATTAAAGATAATATACAAAAATCATATCTTAATGACAATTGAAAAATATAATAAATAAATAAAAATAAAATAAAATAATTGGTCATTTATATATGGTGTTATCACACATTCAAAACAAAATGACTAAATTTTTATAAAAAATAATAAAATAATTAAACTTATCATTTTGATTTAACTAAAATGATTTTATTTATCACCCAACCATTAATTAATTATAATAAATACTTGTTTATTATTTTTATTTTTAATTTTAAAATTAATTTTGTTGATCACATACTAAACAATATTGAAGGTGACCAAGAGAGAACATGATAATGAGGAGGAATGGATGAATTGGCAATGGAGATCAGAAGGAGATTTGTTATTGAATGGAGCATTCTTCAAAGAATCAGGGCCAGACCTAAAAGAAAAGCCAATGGTAAGAGAAGGAATGATCAAATACAAAGCAGGCCAATTCGCTCCTCAACTTGTACGATTCGCTGGGACACTTCACTGCCATGTTGGAAAACCTTGTTAGAATGTTCCTTAGAGAAACCGAATTTAGCAAACCAAGAGAAAGAGAAACCCACTTTTTTCATGTTATCAAAGAAATATGAACAAAGTCTTAAATGGGATTATCCATATTTTTTGTATTTTGTTGTTTTACTTTCTATATATATATATATGATAGGGAAAGGTAGCATGAACTGAGATTTAAGGAATTTATGGGTTTTATTATTGTGTTGCTAAACATAACCAACGTTATAAAATTGTAGGAAGTTTTCTTGAATTCCATCTATTTCGTCTCCACACACACACACATTCATGAATTTCTCTAGCTATCATTTTCAAGAACGTGATGTGTTTTCATTGTTGAGCTGCTAAACAATTTCAGTGTTACTTATAACATGAAACAAAGTAATAGGAAAATAAGAAAATCATATTTGTTGCACCATGAAGGCACAAATAAATAAATAAAGTCCAAAATACAAATCTCGACAAGACTAAACATCACTTCATAGCATGCGCTCTCATTGCAACATCACGATATAATCTTACTTGGCTTACATCACCTTAAAAGCAACTCAATAATACCATATTTACACCATTAAAATCATGAGTTAACTTTTATACATATATCTAATCATGGATGAGACGAAGAATTATTTCATAGCTATTTAGTGAGTAAATTTGAAAAGTAATACCTTGATTAGGAACGAAGATGAGTGTTATATTTTTTGTTATAAATAAAGTCTTCCTCCATCATTCGTAAATATCTTAAAATTTGTAAAAAAAAAAAAATTGTAAAGCTATATTGATTAGCTCAATTTTGTCCAATTAGTTGTAATTTTAGAGTTTATCCATTTGGAGATAGTGGAAGTAGTCAACGATCCTCGAGGATTTAGGTAATATTTATACCAAACCTCGTTAAATTTATGATGTTTTTTAAATATCTGTTTTAATATTTATGCTTCAATATCTGTTTTAGTTTATTTTAACATTATATTTCTAATAACATTATTTTGTCAGGTTAGTATGAGTTCTATTTATTTAAATCATAAGTAAATAGTAACTACTTAGAATAGGGAAAATGTACCTGATTTTCCCAATAATTGGTATCAATGCCTAAGGTTTCTACCTAGGCATTTTTTTGTATTGTGTTTGTTTGCTATTGGAATATAATGGCTAGTTGTTATAATTTGAAGAAATGGTTGAAGAAAAATGTCTTTCAAACAAAGGTCAATCATTCACATCAGGCAAAATTATGGTGATGAATGCAAGGTTCGAGGTGGAGAATTTTGATGGAACTGGTCATTTAGGCATGTGACAAGACGAAATTCTAGATTCTCTATTTCAACAAGGTCTAGATATCGCCATTGAAGAAGAGAAACCAAATGGAACAGATGAAATTGAGTGAAAAAATATCAACCAATTGACACATGTGGTACAATCCGTTCATGTCTCTCAAGAGAACAAAAGTACATGTTCATGAAGGAGACATCCGCAAGTAAGTTATGGAAGACATAATCGGCTCTATTTGAAGAAGAAGTTGTTATGTTTTGAATACCTTCCAAGTACCACAATAAATAACCACATTATTGCTTTTAATCGATTAGTAGCTGATTTATTAAATATGGATGAAACTTTTAAAGATGGAGATTTAGCCTTGATGTTATTAGCTTCCCCTCCTGATGAGTTTGATCAACTTATTACGAGCTTACTTATTGAGAAGGATAAAATGTATTTTAAGGAAGTTTGCACTGCTTTGTATAGTTATGAAATTAGAAAGAAAGATAAAAAAGAAAGTAGGAATGAAGCAGCAGAGGCACTGTTTGTAAGAGGACATCTACAAACATAACAGAAAGGAAGGAGAGGTAGATCTCTATTAAAAGGAAGGCTTGGTAAAGATGAATGTGCCTTTTTTCATGAAAAAGGCCATTGGAAGAAAAACTTTCCAAAGCTACAGAAGAAAGGAAAAGTTGTGTCGTTTGATGCATATGTAGTTGAAAGTAATTCAAATTTAGATTTTGCATTGGTTGGTTCGTCAACAGCATCCCATTCTGGTGATTGGATTTTGGATTCAGCGTGTACTTTCCATATATCTCTTAATAAGGAGTGGTTCTTTAACTTTGAAGAACTAGACGGTGGAGTTGTTTTCATGGGTAATGATTATCCATGCAAATTTTTGGGGATCGGTACAATTCGTTTGAAGAATCAAGATGATTCAACCAGGGTATTGACGGATGTTCATTATGTTCCAGATATGAAGAAGAATCTCATTGTTGTGGGAGTCTTAGAATCAAAAGGCTTCACTATGACCATACAAAATGGGGCATTAAAGGTTACTTTTGGAGCACTTGTGGCTATGAAAGATGTTTGGAAGAATAACTTGTACTACTACCTTAGTAGTACGGTTATTAGGATAGTTTCAGAGGAAGAAAGAGATTCAGAAACTACCAAGTTATGGCATATGCGTTTGGGACATGCTGGTGAAAAAGCTTTACAAATTCTGATAAAGCAAAGCCTGTTAAAAGGTGCGAGAATAGACAAGTTGAAATTCTGTGAGCATTGTGTATTGGGGAAGCAGAAAAGAGTAAGTTTTGGCATTAATCTCCATAATACAAAGGGCATTTTAGATTACATCCATACTGATGTATAGGGGCCAAAAAGAACTCCATCCATGAGTGGTAAACATTATTATGTCACTTTCGTTGATGACTTCTCCAGAAGAGTTTCGGTGTATCTCATGAAGAAGAAGAATAAAGTGTTGAGAATTTTTCTCAAGTGGAAGAAGATGATCAAGACTCAGACTGGTAGAAAGATCAAGCGTTTGAGGTCAAATAATGGCACTGAGTACACAAACGATCCATATATGAAAGTTTGTGAAGATTAAGGGATAGTACGATACTTCACTATTTGAAAAACACCACAACAGAAAGGAGTTACAAAATGTATGAATCAGACTTTGCTGGAGAAGGTTCGGTGTATGTTGTCAAATGCTGGGTTAGGCAAGTAGTATTGAGCTGAGGTTGTGACATATGCATGTCATCTCGCCAACCGTCTACCATCGTTTGCTCTTGAAGGCAAAATGCCTATGAAGGTATGGTTTGGAAAACCTGCTAGAGATTACAATTTCTTACATGTGTTTGGTTCTATTGCATAATATCATGTAACGGAATCAAAGTTGGATCCAAGAGCCAAGAAAGCTATTTTTTTTAGGGATCCTTTCTAGTTCTAAAGGACATTGACTATGGTGCCTTGAAACAAAAAAGATAATATTCAACAGAGATGTTACCTTTGATGAATCTGGCTTATTGAGAAAGGTAACTAAGAAGATTGATGGAACTTTGGAGTAGATGGAGCAAATTCCAAAGCAGGTGGAGTTTGAAAGCATAATTGTTAATCCAGTTAGTGAAGATAAGACAGAAGCTGATCCTCCATTGACAGACGATAAATTAGATGAAAAGGTTTTAACCCAAGAACATCCACAACAATAGGAAGAAACTGCAGTTGATAGGCCACGACGACAAAATATCAATGTTCCCGCTCGATACAAAGATTTTGAAGACCTACCTACTCAGTTTAAGAATACGGTAACCTGTGCACTTTCAGTTGTGCATGATGATTTTCTTTCCATATATAAAGAAGCAATCAGAAGCCCTGAAGTTGAAAGATGGAAGGAAGCCATGTACGAAGAACTTTTGTCTCTTCAGAAGAATAAGAAGTTGACACAACTACCTAAGGGTAAGAAGGCAATTGGTTACAAATGGGTGTTTGTAAAGAAAGAAATATTTCTTAACAAAGATAATGTTCGTTACAAGGCAAGGTTGGTGGCTAAGGGTTATGCTCAGAAGGAGGGAATTGATTATAATGAGGTATTTTCTCCAATTGTAAAACATTCCTCCATTAGAATTTTGTTGGCCTTGGTAGCATAGTTGGATTTGGAACTAGTTCAACTTGATGTGAAAACTGCGTTTCTACACAGCGACTCAGAAGAGGAAATCTATATGTCTCAACCAGAAGAGTTTAATATTACTGGTAAAGAGAATTGGATTTGTAAGTTGAAAAAATCATTGTATGGATTAAAGTAATCTCTGAGACAGTGGTACAAACGATTTGATCAATTTATGTTACAACATAAGTACACCAAAAGCACACACGATTATTGTGTGTATTTTCGCAAGCTACAAGATGAATCTTTCATCTATCTTCTATTGTATGTCGATGATATGTTGATTGCATTGAAGAGTCAAATAGAAATTTAGAAGTTAAAGGCTCAACTAAATCAGGAGTTCGAGATGAAAAATCTGGGAGAAGCCAAGGAGATTCTCGGAATGGAGATAAGTAGAGATAGAAGGAAATGGAAGCTTAATTTGACCCAAAGTCAATATTTGAAAAAGGTATTACAACGTTTTGGTATGAATAAACAGACAAAACCTGTAAGTACTCCACTTGTTCCTCATTTCAAGCTTAGTGAGCAATTATCTCCTAAGAATGATGTAGAACGAGAATACATGACAAAGGTATATTCAAATGCAATTGGTAGCTTGATGTTTGCAATGGTGTGTACAAGACCTGACATTTCACATGCGGTTGGTATTATAAACAAGTATATGCATGATCCTGGTAAAGGACATTAGTTGGTTATGAAATAGATTCTATGGTATATTCTAAATACTATAAATGTTGGTTTAGTATTTCAGCAGGATAATACCGTTGGTCAATGTGTAGTCGGATATGTTTAGTCTTGCTAGAGCTCCAGTTAGTTGGAAGTCTACCTTATAGTCCACAGTTGCTTTGTCTACTACAAAGGCAGAGTATATGGCAGTTACAAAGGCTATGAAGGAAGCTATTTGGTTATGAGGTTTACTTGAAGACTTGAAAGTTGGTCAAAAACATATTAAGGTATTTTATGACAGTCAAAGTACTATTCATTTAGCAAAGAACCAAGTCTACCATGCATGTACAAAGAACATTGACGTTCGTTATCATTTCGTGCAAGAGATTATTGAAGAAGGTGGAGTACTATAGAGAATCCCGCAGATATGATGACCAATGTGGTAACGGGAATCAAGTTCAAACATTGGCTAGACTTGATTAACATCCTATAAATTTGAATTGACACTGTCATCGCTGATATAGTGATTGAAGAAATCATTTAAGAATTACTAAGTCACTAAGGTAGAGATTTGTTGTATAGATCTTTAGTGAGCAAATTTGAAAAGTCCCACATTGTTTAGGAATGATGATGGGTGTCGTATTTTGGGCTATAAATAAAGCCCTCCTCCACCATTTGTAAACATTCTAAAATTTGTAAATCTTTTTCTCTTTTATAAGGGTAATTGATTAACTCAATTTTATCCAATTAGTTATAATTTTGGAGTTCATCCATTTGGAGATAGTGAAAATAGTCAACGACGCCCGAGGACCTAGATAACATTTATACCGAATGTCGTTCAATTTCTGGTATTTTTTATTTTTCTGTTTTAATATTTCTGCTTCAATATCTGTTTTAATTTATTTTAGCATTATATTTCTAATAGCATTATTTTGTCGGGTTAGTTTGAATTCTATTCATTTAAATCATAAGTGAATAATAACTAATTAAAATAGAAAAAATATACTCGATTTTTTCAACAAAAATATCTCAATTATTATTATAGTCCAATATAATGCATTTAGTTACGTACCCATTTTAATATAATTATCAATCTTATTTTTTAAAATTTTTTAAAGTTTATCACATTTATATAAACCTCACTCGTACATAACTCTTTTTTTCAAAACCATTAACTAGCCACATCACCTAGAAATTAGATGTCATTGATTACTTCTTTCGATCCCTAAAAACGTAATATTATATGCCTTATCAATTGATTCCTAAGTAGGGTATTAAATGAGAAGTTAGGATATTATATGATAAAAAAAATTTACTTAAATATGGTATATTTTAAGTTGCAATAAAAAAACGTTTTACCACAAGTTAGTCTAATCTTCACATCAATTAAATACATGAAGGTTCACCCTTTGTTTTCTTGTATTTTTCTAATATGAAGATGAATTATTTGCAGATCTTCAACCAATTTAACTAATGATCCAGATCAATTAATATTGACATGGTGAGTCACAGACGAGGGAGAGTGTGTAAGTTGACATAGAGGTGTCAATTCAAGTTATCTGTCAAAATTCCTAGATAATGTGTGGTTTTAATCTAGGAGGAGTTCAAAATAAGCATGCGTTTGATTTTGAACATGTTGTTTGATCGGCAAGCAGAAGTCCTTCGAGTTTCGATTGACCACATGAGTCAGTAGTCAATCAATCGATCACATGTCTGGAACACTTCAAGTTTCAATGTTAGTGGTTATCAAGATTTTCCTTTCAAAAAATTGTTAACTAAGACGAATCTTAAAATAGTATTTCAGTATCAATACAGCAAGATTATAACTATCGATTCTTTTTATAAATAAAATATTTATGTATTAACTTATTTTTAAACTTATTATCATATCAAGTAAATTCAAAAAAAAATATTAAAATTTGAGATAATCGTAATTTTTATCATATCAAGTAAATTCAAAAAAAAATATTAAAAATTTAGATCGTAATTTAAGTATATCTGTTATAACTATAACACATAGAATTACACTCATGTATTTAATAATATATATTTACTGAAATTATATTTTGTGCTAAAATATTTATGTTAAAATATAGAATAAAATATATGCTAAAATATTAGATAAGATATAGCCTAAATATAATTAGCCTAAAATATATTTTAAATTTTTTTTCTTTAAATATAAGTTTTCTTGATTAATGAGTTTATTTTAAAAAAATATTTTTTAAATAGAAATCTTCTTAATTAATGAGTTTATTTTAAAAATACTCTTATTTAAATAAGAATTTTCTTCATTAATGAGTCTACTTTAAAAGAACTATTCCTTAAACATGAGTATTTTTTATTAATGAATATTATTAATCATATTTGTAATAAAAAAGATATTTATCAATTACATAGGATTAAAGATTTTAATTTTTACTATGAATAAAACTCATTACTCATTATTTCAAAAAATCACACAAGAACATTATTCTCTTCTTCTTAATCTCTCTATTGTTTTGCAAATATAATATTATAATTCTTTAAGTTTTTTTATTTAGTTAGTTTATCAAACATTTATATTTGTGTTTGATTGCTTAATAACTTAATTAGTTTATGATATTTTGATCATATATTTTTATAACTTGTTCTTTATTTTTGTTCTTGAATTGTTAGATAAAATAATTGTGTGTTATATCATAATTATTTGATTTGATTATTAATCTTTAAAGAAGTTATTTTTATTGAACTTGTCATTAATATTTTTACTATAAGATTTGCTAGTTGATTGGATTTAAGTGACATATATTTTGAATCATTTAGTTAAGATTATTCATTATTAATTTTGTTCTATAATACACACGTATGTTTTGTGTTAACTCTTTTGCAATTGATTCGTGAACGTATCTAATCGGTGAGAAGCTTATTGAAATGTTGGTCTAATCGGTGAGAAGCTTATTGAAATGTTGGTATGAAAACCGCTCACGCTAATATTAAAAATTATGAAAACAAAGCAATGACTCATAAATAAAGAACATTGGGAAAGTATTATAAGGAGGGTAACATAAAACCGAGTTTGTACTTGATCGGATTTCAAAATAGTACGATCTAATTCAAAAATTTCACCCAATTGAGCACGTCTTGCATATTTTTTTCACAATAACAGAATCATTATAACCCGCCCCATTGAATTCAACGTCATAGAATTCAACAGTTACACCTACTTGTTAGACACTATATTTTATTTATTTATTATTTTAATAAAATAACATTTTCCACCGCTTAATAAAGTAGTGATTCTCTGATTCGCTATCTTATTAAAATTTAAGATAGAAGGTAACTTATATATATATTATTTAATCTTTTAATTTAAAAATAATAATTTTTAATTTTTAATTTTTAATTATAAAAATAATATTTAATAATTTTAAGTTTATATTTTAAAAAATAAATTATAAAAGGTACTTTAATCATAAGATTAATGAACAATTTTTTAAGTAAAATAATCTATTAGCATATTCTTATAAATAAAAAGATTAATAAATACATTTTTAAAATTATAAGATTAAATAATATTTTTATTCAAAGAAAAATAGTCATAACATTTTAATAAATTTTGAATTTATTTTTTAAAAAATAAAATTATAAAAGATATTTTAGTCAAAAGATTAAAAACACGAATATATTTTTTTATAAATAAAAAAACTAATAAATATATTTTTAAAGTTATAAACTAAATAACATTTTTTTTAAATATCATTACATTTTTTCCTAAAATTTATACTTTATTAAATTTCTTAACCAATTAGAGATTTCCACGTAAGTAAGATCCTCTTACAGCAGACAAATTAATTGGTGACTGGTTTTTATGAAGGATAATAGCACATTGCCACTGTTTGGTGGAAACGGGCAATTCCATTCTCCTATATTAAGTAACGGTTATTGATATGTTCAAGACTTCAGTTGCACACTGTAAGAAAGAGGTTGTTGTCATTAACTGAATGAAACAAATATTGGTCGCCATCGTCCAAATTCAAACTAATATAAGTAATAGGAATATAAAAAATATTAATATTTTAATTATTAATAATTTATTTATATTACTTAATTAATAAAAAAATAAAACTTAAAATAATCAATTAAAAAATAATATTTTTTAATATTATTGAAAATAAATAACCATATATATAAAAATAATAATTTTAATTTAGATAATTATTAATGTTAATAATTTATTACTTAATTTATATTATTTAATTGATAAAAATTTAAAATAATTAACTTAAAAAATAATTATTATTTATATTATTTAAAATAAATAACTGTATAAAAATATATATAGATAATTATCAATAATTTAACTATTAAAAATTTATTATTTAATTTATATTATTTAACTAATAAAAAAAATAAAACTTAACATTAATAACCAAAAAAATAACTTTTTTACGTTAATTAAGATAAATAAATTCATATAATAGACATAATTTAAATTTAAATAATTTTTAATATTTTAACTATTAATAACTTTTTTTATCAAATTATATTTTTACGTGAATTAAAAACCTATGACTTAAAATAAAAAAATAAATAAATTTTTACAGTCAAAACACCAAAAAAATCATAATTAATAATTTACTGTTTAATTGATAAAAAAAATATGATATTAATAAATTATACAAAAATTAAGGACAATATTAATCATTATTTTAAAATATTTGAGTAATTTTTTTTAAAAAATTTTAAACTTTTATATATAGTACAAAAATTATACGTTTCGGAGTCTGATCTTTTAAAAAAATCCTTGTTTTTTAATCTAGTTTACCAATTTTAATCTATGTGAAGTTGAAGCCCACATTTCTTAAAATTTCAGAGCATAACTAAACTAAGTGATACTATAATTGATACTTTTTTTTCTCTTATTTATATGTGATACTTAAATAATATCAATATTTTAAAAAATATATCAAATTGAGACAATTTTTCAATTTATAAAGAATTTTTTACACTTGACCAACACATCTACTTTAAATGAAGAATATTGGTGATATTTTCATCTCTTCCTACACTTGAAACATTAACAATTTTTCTCACCATTTTTAAGTCATTAAATACATATTTAAATTTTTTTTTTGACTCATTTTATCTCTTCTTCAATCTAGTCATTTTACAATTTCTCCAACTTCTTACCTTTTAATTTGACGATGAAAAGAAACTTCGTTCATGTCTCGTTTAAAAAACAACCATTTCCAACTATCACTGGCATTTGTATTAATAGAAGTTGACGAAAGTGTAAAAATAACTGAAAGAAAAAAGAAGGTAAAATGAGTAAAATAAAATAAAATTATAAAACATAGTATTTAAGAACTGAAAAAATGAAAAAAAAATTGTTAATATTCTAAAATTAGGAAGAAACATTCTACAAACACCCTTCATTAAAAGCAAAGTTGATCAGGTGTGAAAAATCCATAATAAAATAAAAAATTATATTAAATTGATATATGTTTTAAATGTGTATCATTATAGTACTAAAGCATCACCAGAAAATATAAAGATACCACAAATTAAATTAAAATACTACTAAAATAACAAACCCTAATCAAATTAACCATAACATGTCAATTATACTGTACATTATGTACTTTCATTTATGTGAAATACGTACATATAACATATGTATATGTTTCATATAATTGACATATTATTTTAAAGTTAATTCGATTATTTACGACTCCGAGTTCAGTAAATCACATACGACATATTCAGTTAGTATTAATAGTGGGAAAAGAAAAAACTTAACATATTTTGGCCAAGTAGAAGAAAACAAACCAAAGGAGAGGATTTTATATCCAGTGAATGAAACATGCAATTAGTTTGCTATGGCGGTCTAAAAGTAGTTCAGTTCGAGTATACTGTTATTTTATTTGAAGTTGACAAGATGAGCTTTCCAAGGTAAATCATCTTCATCCTCTCGCAGAAAAAAATTCAGACCAGATATCTGAATGGTAACTGATCTGAATACACCAAAGTTGAACAATCAAACCAAATTACCATTGAACAAAACTACATGAGAAGCAACCGACCTTTGACTTTTGTCACTAACACCTTGTTGATACCGACCTGCATATGTCAACTTGAGTAAGGATAACACAGACTCTAGCCAAATGAAGAGAATTAAAAATAAATATCCAACAGTAATTCGAGCATTTCTAGAAACTCAGGTTTGTCAATATTTTTAGACAACATATCGCGAGATGGCCTATTAATGCATCTGTTGTTTTTTCCTGGGAAATTTTGCAACCCAAACCAGGTACACTAATAAGAATCATTCAATGCACAATTCTGAAGAGATGTAATCCTAAATTAAAGGTTTTGGTTTTAACCTCAGTAGGTTTCGTGGTGGATCTTCAAATTTGTTGATACCGTTTTGAACAACTACATCGCTTGCTGACTTGGTGATCCCACCAGACAATGAATCAGCAATATCCTTGAGACCCTGCTATAAAATGATGACACCGATTAACAATTAAATTGTAACATCAACCACAACCTCATGAAAGTATCACAGCAGCCCTATTCAAAGGTTGAAAGCCTACAATGTTCCATAGTGCCTTAAAAGCAACCAATAACAATATAAGTTCTATAATTGGGAAGGAATGTAGAATATACATATTTCAATAATAGGGGCCACTGGACTGCCAAGGAGGTCCAAGAGTTGGACCAATTGACAGAGGAAATGGAAAATATGCCAGCATCACAGAGAAAATAAGAAACGTTCTTTTAGAAAATGAAAAAGGAGTGAGATTAAAGAGCAGTAGACACTGATTACTCATCTAGCCTTTAGGATTTTCCATTTTTAAATTTTTTAACAGATTTCCGTTTTCAGCTTTTATCAAAGAAGAGGTTAAGTCACTGACTTTAAATAAAATTCCAGCATTCACAAATTAGACAAATAAATCTTTATATCCAAGCATACATATGAATCCCTACTAACAATAATATCTTTGCAGCTCTTTTCCAGCAAGGCGGACAAGCTCAGAAAATACCATTAAACTTGGAGTTTCTTGATGTGTGAGTAAACCACGTGACTTTCCTGGAAGTTTAAGTTGCTCCTGCAATGTGAGTAGATGGTTAATATTTCCCATTCACATTTGTAATTTAAATACGGAAAAAATTCATTATTATCCAGAAAATACTAAAGGGAGTCAATTGGGCATGTACAAGAATAAAAGATCCCCTACTACTATGAGAAAAACCACGCAAACTGGAATTGACTTTTATTATGTCTTAATTTAATTTAAATTATAAACAGTTCAGGATGCAGATGAGTGAGATATGAACTTCAAAAGTCACCAAAACGCTAATTGTACAGAACGTTAGCAAACCTGCAGAGCTTCAGGCATTTTCACTTTATTTCCATTGATAAAGTTGCACAGGTAAAATATACCATGATTTGCAAGAATCTGTCAGGACAAAAACAAGTCAATAACAATTTTCGATAGAGAAAGAGGAGAGGAAAGTATTAGAATGATAATGAGTTCCCACAAGTCATAAATAACTGGGGTTACACAATTACAAAAATAAAGCATTTTCCAACTTATCACATGACACAATATGAGCAATTTCAATTCAGCTTCATTTTTTTAATCAACGGCTACAAGTAGAAAGAAGAGATAGTGCTAGAAGCACTGCACCAATCAAGAACTTATGCTATAAGTATTACCATCTGTGCATAAGCATGAACATTTATCTGGGCATTTAAAGCTAATGCACCTTCTAGAACTGATAAACTTGAAATTAGAATATGACAATCATATTTAATAACCAATGACCATGTAAACAGCAGGTTCAGGGAACTTGGTCATATTCAAAGCATTAGCAGTGAATAAGTATCAGGTTCACAAATACATGCACGTTTTTTCTAAACATATATAGAATAAAACATGGAAGTCAGCCAACATTCCCATTCATTATATCCTTTCAACTCCTTGCATGTGAGGATTAAATGAAACGCGGGAATTTTTAATTGAAGTGCAACAAGTACACAACAGTTCCTTCTAACTAAAATATGGTTCAAATTTCAAATAAAGAATGGGGGGAGCTGCTTCACCTGCTTGTCTTCCAATGAACGCATCTTCCCATCCTGTAAAATGGCAAAGGAAAAATAATAGAAGTCAATATCAATCAAGAAAGAGACCAAAAAAGAACCTCCCAAGAATTTATCTATGCTAATAAAAGAATTAGAACCAAATACCAAACCAACATTTCTTCCACCTCCCCTGCCCGATTCACGTTTTCCAAAATATAAAGTAAGAAATAAATAAGGTAACAAAGTTGAAATATATTAAGTGAACAAAAATACAGATAAAAGTAGTCATAACAATGAAGTTAGGTGACAGCACCCACATAACTATGAGAAACAAGATTCTTTCTGTTGAGCCTGGGTTATAAGAAATATGAAGTCATTTATAACTCACCAAACCAAAAACTAGGTCTTGCAATTTATTCAGATCCACGTCGATGGTAGAAATAGAATGGTGGACACCAGCAACCTGGTTCAGAGGTTGTGATCATATTAAAAAGAAAAACATGGCACAGAACACAAGGACACAAATAAATGAATAAATAACGACTTCAAAATATGCAAAAGATGTTCAAAGGAACATGCAAAATACAGGTTTTATTCCCGTCTGCAAAAGAAAATTACAAGTGAGTTATGATCTTTAATCCATAGCCAAAATTAGAAGCAAGTAACAGATTTACTTTATAAATTCAGTTGACTACATCCGAGTTTTTTACTTGGGTAACCGTCATATATAACCCAAAAAAATGAAAATCAGGTAATGTAATCATGATGTCTGTACAAAGCAAGCTCAATCTCAAAGAATCCAAATAACATACATCTTCCTTTATTGACCTTGACAGTTCATTCTGCTCCAACATTTTATCGTCCAAGTTCTGGATCCTCTGTGTCAAGTGCTTCTTTGTTTTCTGTTCAGAAAAAATTGCAGACATAATTAGAAGCTGTTCATGAATTTAATCAAAAGATATAAAGCAATTTAACCTATATGGATTAACAACAATCATTGAAAATGACTAAAGACTAGAAGCAAATCCACCAATAGAATAAACTCTTTAT
Organism: Hippophae rhamnoides; assembly: GCA_033030585.1. NCBI lineage: Eukaryota > Viridiplantae > Streptophyta > Magnoliopsida > Rosales > Elaeagnaceae > Hippophae > Hippophae rhamnoides. The sequence continues at coordinate 19,219,091 of CM065438.1, read as the reverse complement.
ATCAAATGGTAGTAGTTGTGGTTCGAAACTGCAATTTGAAATAGGGAAAGGATAGTTTTATCCGTCCGACCATTAGAAAAACTATTGAAAAAGGATCTTTACCAAAAACCCAATTCACCCTTTGCATCGCTTACAACGAGATCTGATGATCATATACCACAACCTCATAGCGAAAATGACAGGAGAGAAATCTCTAGTTTTTAACAGCAGCAACTTGAACAGATAACTGATGAGATGATGTTGGGAGAATTGAATGGCCACGGTGGCAGCTGCTCCAGACTTGCATCAGTGGTGGCTATTTGGGGGTTTGGTTATGGACGGAAAAGGAAGTTTCTTCTTTTGCGATTTCTTTCTTTTTTCTACCTTCTTTATTTTTTTTTTAGGAAAACAAAAACCAAATGACACTAAGGTGGCATTTGATTCGCAGAATGGAATCGGAATCAGAATCGGAATTAGAATGAAATGGAATGAAAAGGAAACAATGTTGTTAGGTTTGACTATTGGAATCAAAGAAAGAATCAGTATTACAGTGTTTAGTTTGCCACTGGAATGGAATGGAAAAAACTGTAAATTATCTTAATACCCATATATTTAATAAAGTTTAAATAATATCATTTAATTATTATTTTTTCGTCAAACCTAATATATTATTGAAATCATTATTTTAATTATTATTTTTTCGTCAGACAAAATACATTATTGAAATCATTATTTTTTTAAATAATTATTACTTAAAAATTTAAAAAATATATATTATTAAAATTATTATTTTTCTAAATAGGGTTTAGGATTTTGAGGTTTGGGATTTAGGATTTAGAATTTAGGGATTTGAGGTTTAGGGTTTAGGGTTATATTTGTGGGTTAAGGTTAAGGTTTAGGTTTAGGTTTTAAGATTTGGGATTTGGGGTTTAGGATTTATGGATTTGGAGTTTAGGGTTTTAAGGTTTGGATTTTGGGGTTTTGGGATTTGGGTTTAGGGTTTAGGGTTTTGGGTTTTGGGATTTGGGTTTAGGGTTTTGAGTTTTGGGATTTAGGATTTAGGATTTTGGATTTTGGGATTTTGGGTTATATTTGAGGTGGAGTAAAATTGAAAAAAAAAATTAAGATGAGAATGGAATCATGATTCCTAATAGGGGGAGAAAGAATTGTGATTCCTTCTCCCCCTTTAGGAATCGATTTCATTCCTGACTTATTTTTCAGCCCAACTAAACACACAAATGGAAGGAATCAATTCTGATTTATTTTCATTCCTTCCGACCAAACACAACATAAAGAGGAGAGAAGAGGCTCAAAGACAGCTAAGGGCTCAACAAATATGACAAAAAGTATTTTAAGAATAGGATAAAAAACATTGTTCTAATAAGTAACATGTTGAGAAATCAAACATAGTGGAGAGTAAAATAAGAATACCGAAAAGGCATTGGTTTCATTGATATTATTGAGAGAGTACATTGGTATTTACAGAATTCTAATAACTCAATAAACCCTAATCACCTAAACATGTAAAGAAACTAAACTAGGATATTTTATTTTTTAACAAGCAGGATCTTAAATCATGTCATTAACATCAACAAATTTCAATATTCAAATATTAGAACACATGAAAGAAATATAAGCCAAGAAGCAGCCACTTACAACAAGCGCATCTGAGACATTCTCCAGATGTTTTGTCAAATTTGAAACAGCATTAGCCATGTTACGCTTTGTTACGTACATCAGATCCGAGAATGAAAGGCCCTAAAATTTAAAAAAGGAGAAGAAGTTATTCTCTATCAAGCAATAAGTATTGTTGCATGAATTTAAAAAGCTTACAAGAACAATAATGAATTATAATCAAAAGGAAATTGAACAATCAATCCACTAAAAGAAGAAATTATTAACATACAAAAAAACAGATAAATCAAATTGCAATAAAAAGTGCATTATTACTCACCTTCCACCACATGTACGCATAACCTAATGCGCCCAGCGCAGCAGCTGGAGCCATTAGTGAAGTTACATTACCTACCAAGAAAAGGTAAGAGTCAATGACAATAATATATATGTACCCATCAAACTTAAAAGAGGATGAAAAAAAAATGCAGTACCAGTCACAGGGAAGAAAAAGAAAAGTGATAATACTCACAACATGTTAAGTATTGAGTTAAGGTTTTTACAAGTCATTTAATTAATAAAAATATACCCTTTAATTTTCTATTTTTTAAGGTATACCTACAACTTTTTAAGAATCCTGTAATTCATCAAAATGTACATTTTAATCATTTATCTTTTAATATATACATCTAGAGTACTCTAATTCTTTAAAAGTTACAATAAACTCCAAAATGTCTTTTTTTTTCAAAGGTAAATTAAGAATTTTGAAAATAAAATACAAAAGGTAATAATTATTTTTAAAAATGAGTACTAAAAATTTGACTTAAAACTTAAATGATAAATGGAAAAAAATTCCTAATTTTTTTTTTTTAAAATGGAAAAAATAATTGTAAAAAAATAACAAATTTTAAACACAAAATTTCGATATACATTTTTTTTTTCAATTCAAATATAAATTAAATTTTTTTTACATTTTAGTTTTTTTCAAATTTATGAATTTTTTCGAATTTTTAGATATTATTTTTCAAAATTCCAAATGTACCCTTTTAAGAAAAATACTATTTGTACTTGATTTGTACTTGATTGAAACTTTTAAATAATTAGAAGACCCTAAATACATACCTTAAAAGATATAGAACTAAAATATACCTTTTGATAAATTACAGGACCCTAAGTATATACCTTAAAAGATAGAAAACTAAAAATATATGTAACTTTGAAGAATTACAGGAATTGTATAGACCTTAACCATTAAGTATTTATCTAAATGTTTGCAAAGAGGTACCATGGCCATCACTTCCATTCATGACATTTATCTGCCGTGCTGAGGCTAATTGTCGAATCTCAGCTGCCAAACGTCGGACCTAAAAGACAGTAAAGCAGGAACTATGAAAAATGAAACAGTACACAAGTTTATACATCTGTGGAATTTCAGAGCAAAGAGAAATGCATCTCTACATTACCTGAGCTGCAATAACGTCAGCACAGTCAGAGTCACCTTCATGATGATCCCCGGATTTTTCAAGTCCTTTCACTAGGGACTGCAAAAATTCAACACATCACAAGAGTAGTAATTTACTTCTCTAACTTTGCAATGAATATAACAGGGAAGAAAAATTAAAATACTCAGACTTCAAACAAAAGATTAAACAGGCTCCGCATAGCCCAATACATATGATATTCAAATAATTTGAGGCATATTTAAAATTTTCCAGCAAGCCAAGATGTATCAATTTTTTACCAAGTTTCTAACCAGAATATATGTAATGATACCCTCTAACAACCAAAATCTGCCAGGTTTCACAGCATAAAATCCCCACAACCCACTGTTTGCGCATAAGTTACAACGTGACACGGAATACTATACCTGCAGGCCAGCTCATCCGTATGGGCATGGCGACTCCTTATCCTTATGGCTGACCAAGAGCACGGGTTAATAATGAAGACACTAATAACTATAAAAGTAGTCATTAGCGAACTTTTTTATTTAATATTTACTTCTTTTATTCAATAAATAATATTTTTGAAGTTAAAAATATTAAAATATAATTTTTTTGGTGAAAATGTGTGAAAATATAATTTTAAAATTTTTTTGGGATTTTTATGAATGTTTTGTAGATTTTTAACTTAGGATCAATCAAAAGTTGTCATGCAAGCAGAGAAGTTGATTAGGTAAACCACGTAAACAGGGACAACAAATTGTATATAACCTAATATGAGGAGTGACGAACCGCGTGCCATGTGTCGACACAGCATTCAATCCGAGTTAGGAGCGCGATCAAACAACCCTACCACATATCGTCTCGTGATTGCTCCCTGCGATCCATCAACCTGCTGAGCATGCGTTGACTCAGACTAGTCTTTCTTGCCATGTGTCGCTCTCTGATTCACCAATTATTATTTTAATTTAATTATATTATTTAATTTGATTTTTATGTTATTAATTGTTTGGCCAACGATTTATCTATAGAGACAATTAAATAGATTTGAAATAATTATTTAATTGTTTGTTTTGATTAAATAACATGCATAACTTCTAGACAGAAATGTAGAGTTCTTATGTATGTGATACATAATTGATAAACTTAATAAGTAGTGTGCAATTTAATTGGCATGAGAGTGATTAAATTAATTAATATATGGTGTGTAGTTTAGAATGAATAATACATGTTAGGTTAAATTCAATTGATCATGTAATTAATTGATTGATAATTATATTTGGAGGATTAAATATTCCTAGATATTTTCTTATATATCTTTTTAGTTACCAAATATGATCTAATTACTTATTGTCATTTACTTTTAATTATTTTAATTTTGCTTCCTTAAAATATAAAAATACAAAAAAATTAATTTTTATTTTTTTTAGTTTTAAAAATTAGTTTATGATAAAATAATATCCGTAAAAACGATATTTTTTTATCATTATATTACTTTTTGCGATACGTATACTTGCATATTCATTGCATACACAATTTGTGTGGCGATCAAGTTTTTGGCGCCGTTATCACAGATTATAAATATTATAAATTAATTATTTTACTTTTATTTTAGTTATTTTTCTTTATTTATTTTTCATAATTATATTTTTAATTTAGTTTTTTTAGTTAGTTAGTTAGTTATTTATTTTAGTTAATTTTCTTTACTTATTTAATTTTTTAATTTAGTTATTTATTTTTAATTTTTATTCAGTTTTAATTTAGACATTTTTTTTAGTGATTTTAGAAATACATTTGAGTCCATTGCATGAGTAGAGTTTGTGAGAGAGAAATCTTGCCTTTAGATCTCGAAATTCAACGTACATTGAAGTCAATAAGAAAACAACAAGTTGTCACCCAAGAGAAAAAAAATGACAAATCCATTAGACATAAACAATAATGAACTAAACTTGAACAATCAAATGCTTTTAATGAATGATAGAGATAGAACTATGAATGAATATGCAATATCTACGTTGGAAGGGCTAAATCCAAGTATTACAAAGCCAAACATTTAAGCTAATTAGTTTGAGCTAAATCTAGTGATGTTTCAAATGCTACAAACAGTTGAAGAATTCAACAGATTTCCAACAAAGGATCATCATCTTCATCTCAGATTGTTTATTGACGTTGTAGATTCATTTAAATTTAATGGTGTGACTAATGAGACATTTAGCCTTAGATTGTTCTCTTACTCTTTACGACCGTGCTCGAGCTTGGCTAAACTCTTTGCCACCTAATTCCATTACAATTTGGAATGGTTTGACTGAAAAATTCTTGATGAAATACTTCCCACCAACAAAGAATGTCAAGCTTAGGAATGACTTTATCTCCTACCAACAATACGAAGGAGAATCTTTATATGAAGCATGGGAATGATTCAAGGATTGTTAAGTAAGTGTCCTCATCATGGTATTCCCTCTTGGTTTCAAATGAAGACTTTATACAATGGTCTCAATGCTCAAACAAGAAATATTGTTGATGCATCTGCTAATGAAGCTTTGTTAGCCAAATCTTACAATCAAGCTTATAATTTACTTGAGAAAATTGCTAGCAATAATTATCAATGACCAATGGACAGAATGACAGCTACAAGAAAAGTAGCCGGAATACATGAAGTAAATAATATCAAAGTACTTACAGCTCAAGTGTCATCTTTTGTTAATCTTTAGAAGGCGTAAAACTCATCGACGAGTATAAACCAGGTCCAAGATTTATGAGTGTCGCGTGTGTTTTGTGAAGGAGCTCATTTGTTTGATAATTGTTAAAATAATCCTAAATCCGTATGCTACATGGATAATGTGAATCAAAACAATAATTCATACTCGAACACATATAACCTAGGATGAAGACAACATCCAAATTTCTCTTGAAATAACAACAATCAAGGTAGTAATCAATTTAACCGTCAATCATTTCCACCACCTGGTTTTCAACAACCACATCGATCACAAGCCTAAGAGAAGAAGACACCTATTGAGGACAATACAAATGCCTTATGGGGATGATGAAAGACTTCATCTAATCATTTAGTACAAAAGTGTCAACTCAAAAGGCTTCAATTCAAAATTTGGAGAACCAAATAGGCCAACTTGCTCAGACTATAAGTCAAAGGTCTTAAGGTAACCTTCGAAGTGACACAATTGTAAACCCACGAAGAGAAAGTAAGGACCAGTGCAACGCCATAGCCTTGAGGAGTAGTAAAAATTTAGAACAAAAACATAAAGAAAAGGATGAGGAGAAACTAGTGGATAAAAAGAGCAATGAAAAGAAATAATTTAGCCACAGAAAAACAACCTTTACAAACCCACTATTCTTTTCCCTCAAAGACTGCAAAAGCAAAAGTTAGATACGCATTTTTCAAAATTTCTTAATGTCTTCAAGAAGCTGCACAAAAACATACCATTTGTAAAAGCACTTGAACAAATGTCGTTTTATGCCAAATTCATGAAAGATATACTATCAAAGAAAAGGAGACTTGGAGATCATGAAACAATAACTTTGACTAAAGGTTGGAGTGTCATCCTAGACAAAAAAACTACCACAAAAACTGAAAAATATAGGTAGTTTTGACATCCCTTACACTGTTGGGAACATCCATTTTGGCAAAGCATTATGTGATTTGGGTTCCAGCATTAACCTTATATCATTATCGATCTTCCAGAGATTGGGGGTTGGTAAAGCCAAACCCACTTCAGTAACATTACAAATGGAAGATAGATCAATTAAGAGACCTCAGATTGTGGTAGAAGATGTGCTAATAAAAGTAAACAAATTCATCTTTCTGACAAACTTCATTGTGCTAGACATGGAGGATGACCGTGACATTCCTATCATACTTGGTCATCCATTCTTAACAACAGGAAGGGCACTCATTAATGTACGAAAATGTAAACTTACAATAAGAATGCAAGATAAACGAGTAATATTTAAAGTTTTTGAAGCATCTAAACCTCCTGATATTGATAATTCTTAAGGATAAATGTTACTGATTGTGAGGAAAACTTAAAAGAGTCTATTGGGTCGCTCACACTTAAGACTTTAACACATGATGCTATAAACAAGAACATAAACTCACCAGAAAACAACTCAACCTGTTTTAACTTTTAAAGTATAGAATCAAAGGTTGATATTGTGGACTGTGTGAACTTTTTGGAGGACGCACCTCTTATGTATGTATCAAATGCATTTGTGGAGAGTTTTGAGATAGTGTTTACGCTCGAACCATCAATTGAAGGACCGCTTAGTTTAGATCTCACATTTTTACCCTCTCTTCCCCAATCAAGTAGGCAAGCGAAAGAGTCCAATGGAGAGGTGAAAAAAATGTTGAAAATGCATAAATTAGATGAGTCACGGTTACTCGTTTATAAGAATGCCAAAAAGTTCAAAAAGTTCAAAAATATGGCATGAGAAGAGAATTAAACAAATCAAGACTCAAACTGTTTCAGGCAAACTCAAAAGTAAATGGACACAAAAGGATGTGCCATAGGACTTGATACGATTGTCTAGTCAATGACGTTAAATGTGACGCTGGTTGGGAGGTAACCCAAAGTTATTTTACTTATATTTTCATTGTGTTTTGTAAGTGAACAAAAGTGGAAAGCAATGACGCAACAAGATTGAGCATTTCAACGACAGATGTGGAGTGTCATGATTAAGAGGGTTTTATTTTCTTTCACCTTTGCATATTTATATGCGTTTAAGTTTGGGAAAGGGAACTTCATTTCCTACTTAAGTATTTAGTATGCATTTTAAATTTTTAGGGAATTTTTTTATTTCTTAGAATGTTTTTAATCATGATTTGGGTAGAAATTAACAAATATATGGAAACTAAATGCATGCATGTATGCTTGATAGAAAATTTATGAACTCAATAATAAAAATTGGTCGTTATGACTAGGATAAAAAATGTAACATATTTGTTAAGATATTTACATTAATCATGTGATATGCTTGCTAGTTTTGATTGAATTGATTTAAAAAATTTATGCACATGTTCATGATTGATTTTGATGTTCTTATTGAGAGAATTTTGTAGTGAGTTATATAGGTTGATGAAATCTACCAGGTTTTAGAATCTACTTGATCATCCTTGGAGGAAAAATTCTAAATAATATTTAGCAAAAGAAATGATTTAGGTCTTATTTGGATTGATTAAGCCTTTCAAGCTAAGTATTGTTAATATCCATAGTCAACTATTTGAGCCTACCAAAAAACCATTCATATTTTTAAACCACATTTTATGCCTAACTAATAAACATTACATTTATCCTTGCATCTTTAGCTTGTATGAAAAGAAAAAAAATGCAATCATATGTTACGCTATAAAGTAAGGTGAAATATAATGTGCACCCTATAAAAAAATAGAGAAAAAAAAAGCAAAACTCACAACACAATTATCCCTCTAAAGAAAAAGAAAATAGAATTGAAAATAAATTTGAAGTGTTGTGAAGTTACAATAAAAAAAGAAGAGAAAAGAGATGTGGAATAAAAGAATATGAAAAGAATGACAAAAGAAGATGTACTAAAATATCAAGTAAAAGCTCAATTACAGTTAAAAAGTGCATGATGAAAAAAAGAACTAAAGTGTGAAAAGAGCCTAAATGTTTTCATTTATCGACCCCCCACCTAAGCTTTACATTACAATCATGTAAAGTCCTTATTGATCTTAAACTAAGTGCATATTTATATTAGTTGAGAAGAAGGTGAAAAATAGGCTTATAAGACTTATTCTAAGATTGAATTGATTAGCATGCTCATATAGGTTGATTTCACAAGTGCATTAGATGATATCATGTGCAGCACACACACACGAATCAATTTGTCAAAAACCTTGCATATCCTTGTATTGATTGAACGTTGATTAATGGAACATTGATTGAAATATATGTGAACCTCCTTATCATAGGATTGCACAATTTTTGGGAGGAATAGTTTTCATGAAATATGCATGTATTAATAGATATATATATATATTTATGAATATACTACTCATGTTATTTTATTTAGTTATAATTGGTTTTACTTGAGGACAAGCAAAAAATTACATTTGGGGATGCAATTCAATTGGCTTAAATTAATTAATATATGCTGTGTAGTTTACTTGAGTGAATAATACATGTTAGGTTAGATTCAATTAATCATGTAATTAATTAATTGATAATTATATCGAGGGATTTTAGCGATTCACATATTTAGAAAATTTAAGGGTCAAGTATTCCCAGATATTTTCTTATTTATCTTCTTAGCTACCAAATCTGATTTAATTAATTATTGTTATTTACTTTTACTTATTTTAATTTTACTTCCTTAAAATATAAAAACACAAAAAAAAAATTGATTTTTATTTTTTTTAGTTTTAAAAATTAGTTTCTAATAAAATAATATATGTAGTAAAGATTTTTTCTTATCATTATATTACTTGTTATGATACGTATATGTATATTCATTGCACACAATTTGTGTGGCGATCAGATACGTGTCAATTGCCTTGTATTTTTACCCCTTTTGCCCTCATTTAACACAGTCCAACATGCACATCCTATATAAATGACATGTTTACGTGTATTTTCTTACATATAACTAATAAGGAAATCTCTTATCGTCCCTACAGGTACTATTCGGGATCTTGTTTTAACCAATGAATTTATTTCTCAGGTATATTTTCTTTTATTCTTTTAATAATAATTAATATTTTAAAAAATAACAATGCTGGCCGTGCTCAATCATGTTCAAGTAATAAAGGTATGACAATTGAAACCAGACAACATTGTTAGAATCTCTCATATTTATTACCACTCTCTATTTTTGGGAATAGAATTCTCTACTTGTTTTTATTTGTATTTGTTAAATCTTAACTCTATATTCTTAATTTAAAGGTTAAAATATTATTTTTTAATAATAGATTCAAATAACCACATACATTAAATGTAAAATGGTCATTTGAGATTAAAAAAACACCTACTGCTTTCCCAGATTAAGCTTAAAAAAACTTAATCATGACAATAATAATAATAATATCGTTGATTTAGTAACACTAAATAAGGGGAGCTAAATTCGACCAAAAAACAACAATAGCAAATAATAAATTACAAAGTACCTGAACCTCGCCAAGCAAATCCGATAATTTTCCGTTTTTGAGCAAGATCGTGCTAGTGTATCCTGCATGTAGAGTAATCACTGGAATGAAAAAAGCTCAAAAAATAATAAAATTAATACTAAACGATTAATAAAATAGAAAAATAAGCATTACCAGCTCCTGCTAAGATCACAATTTTGGAGAACCCAATTCCCGATTGCATAGCCATTACCCTTTATCAGAAACCCTATTGAGTTATGCACACTAAAATTAAGCGGGGTAAAGGAGACCGAACCGGTTTCCGGAGATTAGATGATTCACTATGTTGGTTTGGAGAGGACCTTTTCAACGTTGCTGAGCTATTAACGAGGGTCAGCGTAACGATGTCGTACTAACTAAGAGAAACCCGCAACCGACATTCCACTTTATAGTCGTGTTTTGTTTTAACAATAATAATATTATTATTAATATTTACACCCTGTAATTAAAAAAGATAAATATTAAATATAATTTATAAAATTATAAAATAATTATATAAATATATGAAAAAAATAAAATATTCCAACTTATTTTTTAAAAATATCGGAGGAATTTGAGAATTCTTTTAAAATATTTTATATTTTATTTTTAAATTAATAGCTAAATAGAACATAAGAATATTCTGAATCATTTTTATTAATGTTGTTAAATTAAATTTAAAAACCTCTCAAAGAATTTTCATTAATATTCAAATTATTGTCAACCAATCAAATATCATAATAATAAGTTAACTTAAAATTATAATAATTTACCGTGCAATTTAACTTTACAAAATATAAAAGAAAATTAAAAATAATATTATCTATAACAATAAAATTTTTGCAAGATATATATATATATTTATTTAGATTTGTTTGTCAATGTCAATGATTAATGCATCTATCTTTTCCTCTATACCTAAGAATAGAGAACATACTATTAAGATCTTGGATCAATACATGATGCAAACATACTATTAAGATCTTGGATCAATACATGATGCAACAATCTTTGGTTTTTTGATGCTTAAGTAATTCCAAGTAACAAGTAGTAGATTGATATATCTCCTTGTGATGTAGAGATATGTAGAAAGATATTTAATGATAGAGAGTTTAGATCTTAATATCTATAAATAAAAGAAGAAGTTGTGTGTGTAATAGTAGTTAATCAATTATGTTTAGTGGTAAACAGTAGTGAATATTTATAAGAAATAATATACCTAATAACCCTTATTTATAGTGATAAAATTACATTTAAATGTCAAAGTTTTATTTACTTAATTATTTTATTGTCAGATAATTAAAAATTTGAATACCAGTTGTTTATCTATTAGATATTTAGTAAATATTGAGGTTTATCTACTCACCCTGCGTTGGCTGGACTGATCTATAAGTTATTTGATAAGTAAGATATATCGTATTACACCACGTGACATTAGTTATTTTACACCCAACATTAGTCCCCTAGACTTGCTAGGCTTGTGTATATGGGGCAGAAGGTCTATTTTGTCATTACACTACCATCTAGGTTAACGAACTACTATAAAAATGGGTATTTAAGTTGATATGTAAAGTCGGTTTTTGGAAAAAAAATCGACTTATAATAAATTTAAAGTCGGCTCAGTGTAGAACTGATGCTATCTATGTAGTTCGTAGCGTCGGTTGACGTGTCGAACCGACGCTACAAGTGGACATAGCGTCGGTTAACACGTAGAACCGACGCTATACACGTGGATATTTCTTTATCTCTTCTTTCTTTCCCAAACAGAAACTATTTCAAGCATTACATAACTCTCAAAAACCCAAAACCTCACCCACTTCTCCTCCACTCTTTCTCATTTTTCGGCCACCTACAACGACCAATTCTAGCATTAGTTAGTGAGTTTTCTTCCTCTCTAACTTATCTTTTAGATCCCTTATTTTTTTAGCAAAATACTCAAAAAATTTATACCTATTTATTACTTACAAAATACCATTTTTTCTTCATTTCCTTCATTTTGTCACTTCATTTACTCTTGTAAGTATTTCTATTAATCCTACACACTTATTATTTATATTTTTCTGTTATTATGTGTTATTATTTATGTGTATAAATTTTTGTATCATATATGTAGGTTTTGTATTATAACATCAAGAGAAGAATATGATGATCTTGAATAACATAGGACAACACCATGGTAATTTTTTTACTATTAATTAATATTTTATTTTTCAATCATTTGTATTATTTAAACTATTTGTTTAATAGGTTTTGGTTTTTTTATGCTATTATGTAGTGATCGAATACATGTTTTAATTTGAGTATAATAGAAAATGAGTAAATTTTATAAAAAATTTAAAATCAATTTAATAAATCGACTTTAAATTGGTTTAAAATTGATTTTTAACCGACTTTAATAGTTCATGTTGTAGTAGTGTATAACCATCTTTTGAACCTCACTAGAGGTGTCAAGTGCACTCTTACTTGGCCATTATTTTCGTATATGATGAATTTATCATTTTGTCGGGCATTTAGAACCTGCGTGACGATATCCCATTGTCGATAATTTTTACGAATTCTCAATCAAACCTCCGGTTAGGAAGTTATGTCAATGTTAAAACCACTATTCAATAAAGTTCACTTTACTATTGTTGAAGAAAGGACATGAATCCAAGTGTGTGGGTTTCAAGCCCATGGGCTATCTAATTTCCTAAGACCCTTGGATGGGTCTTTTGATGAACGGTTGAGATCATACCTTATCCCTCATATAAAAAGGGCTCCCTCACCTTATTCTTTCATCCCAATCTTCAAAGAAAATTTTGAGAGAGAGAGAAAAGGTAGGGGAGCATTTATTTTCTTTTCTTTTTCCCTTTTTTGTTTATTTATTTTTGAAGCACTTTGTAGAAATTATAAGATTTTTATTTTCTTTCTATCCAAACACCTCGCACCCTACGACACTTACACTCATCCTTTCCTGCACACACAGTGATGGAGGATGGGGTGATTTAATGGACATGATAAGACTTGCCCATCATGGGGACAAGTAAGCACGGGTTAAGACACATCGTATGAAGTACTCATCGAGTGGATGATGAATGGATAAGGGGGGACCCATGTGCAGTCAGCTAGAAGCTGACCACCCTTGGAATGTTCGACCATGGTCCAACCAACCACGGTGTTTCATCCTCTCTCTATTTTATGCCTTTTTTGTCAACATTAATCATTGGTGCATTTCTCGCTTCTTATGTACCTGAGAATAGATAACACATTGTTAGGTCCTTGGACTACCATGGGACGTAGTGGCCTTTGATCCTCCGATACATAAGTAAGTTTGAGTAATAAGGAGAAGGAAGTGACTAATGTTTCATTTTGTGATGTAGAGAGATGCAGGGAGAGAAGTAGTTGTGTTTGTAGTAGTAGTTAAATTGATTGTGTTTAATGGTAAATAATGGTAAAAATTTATAGGAAAGAATATACATGTTGATAACCTTTATTCATAGTAATAGATTTACATTTAAATGTCTGAGCTTTATCTGTTTAATTATTTCATTGTCAGATAATTAAGAATTTAAATATTAAGCGCTTATCTGTTAGATATTTAGTAAATATTAAGGCTTATATGTTGACTCAATGCTAACCTAACTAGCCTATAAGTTATTTGTTAACTAGAATATCTCATATTACGTCAGGTGAAATGAATTATTTTACATCTAATAATTTATATATAATGTTTATATATTATGTTTCAAATTATTTATCACCTCTTTTGTAAAAAAAATTATTACATGTATCATTTTTCTCAAAAAAAGATTTTATTTTTTATCAATGGCTTTATTGAATTTTTTTTTAAATTGAACATCTATTAATTAAAAATAAAAAATTATAAAAGAGTATTTAAATTTTTTCTGTTTTTAATTAATATATTTACAATGTTAATGGAAAGTTGTAATAATGAATGGTTAAAAAGAAGAGTTGTTTGATCGAAAAAATACACGGAAATTTCGTAACGAAGATACAAGGAACGACAGATAATTTGAAATGAAAGGATATCAATACTTAAATTGAGTAGTAAAAAATATTTTTTAATAACATAGGATATTTGATATATCAATACATTAATTGTAATATTTCTAAGATATCAATCCCTTTTTCATTTAGTATTACAAGTTTTGATTTACTTTCAATTTATTATTTTAATTTTTTTTATCAATTTTTTACTTTATATATTTTCATTTATATCAATAAAGTATTTTCATTAAAATTGGTGTTAACTTACGATAAAAAATTCATATAATTATTGTGTGTTAAATTTTATGGGTATTTATGTATTCCATTCTAAAGGTATTTTTTAAAAAAATATTAATGCTGAATTTTCGTTAGTCTTAAAATATACTTTTTTAAATAGGTTTCAAATACATAAGTTAATATCTTTGTCTCTAAATTATAAAAATTTAACACATAAATTATATTTTTCATGTTTGTCATGTTAGCTTTTTAACATTGATTTTTAACGCAAAGGCTACTTTAATTATGGTTAATCTATGAGTCAAAATATTCCAGGGTTTTATTTAATTTTGATTGTATAATTGTACGTTAAAATGTAGAAAATTCAACAAATGTTAATGAAAGATTTGAATGTAAAGAAAAAGGTGTATTGGTTAATATTTGCTAAATTTTTAGTGTTTTAATGTCCAATTTTTCGACCAAAATTAAGACCTATAGAATACTTTATGCCAAAGAACAAGAAGAGTCACTAGAGTATATCTTTTATACTTCATCAAGGTTAAAGTGACGTTAACATGAATAACATAAGAGAAGTTACTATGACATGAAAAATGAAAAATAGAAAATAGGATTTATTTGTTCACTTTTTAAGGTTTAGGATCTCTATGTCAATGAAAATATATTTTGATATCATCAAAGGCCTTCAACCAAAAATTAAAGAGTAGTTATATTTAAGAGTGAATTAATAATCCGATCAATCCGTTTAAATTGACAAAATCTTATTTGAATCGTGAGATTCGAATCGAATTTAATTAATAAATATTATAATCAAATTAGATTTGGATTGACAATTATATAATCTGCTTTGATTCAAATTGACATATTTTATAATTCGTTATATTTGATTTAAATTGAATTACTATTAACTTATAAATAAATGTATATTTTAGTTTATAATATGTTATATTTAAATATTATGCATACCATAGTTATAGTAAATTATTATTTTAGCTTAAAAAGTAAATGTAAATGTTTATAATAATTTAATAATTGTATATACATACTTTTTATTCTTTTGATTTTTTTTAGTTGTGATTAAAATAATAATATTTGTTACAAAAATATCAATTTAACTAAAATAATAATATCTTACTAATATTTCTTTTTTATAATCACATGCATTATTTGTTCTTGATAAATAACTAGAATTCTTAACATTGGCTCTTACAATGAATATGGAGCTTATTGCATATATTTTAATTTTTTAATACCTTTTTGATAACTAAGTATTCTTTTTTCATTATTGTGATAATTTAATTTTGAAAAGTGAAAATATCTTGATGTATATCTATAAAGATATTCATCTTTGTCATCTACTTTTATTTTTAAAATTGCTCACCAATAATTAAGTGAATCATCTATTTTAATTATCATTTGGATTATGATGATATAAATTTGATAAATTTTTTACATGTGTTTTTATTTTGTCTATGTAGAAAGTATCTTGTTATATCAATTTCCAAACATAATCTTTTTTTCATCTTCACTAAGAATCTTTGTAATTAACTTTTATCTTTTAGTTTATTAGGAAATCCTTGAATTTTATTTAGTATATGAGACTGTAGATTATGTTTTCATCTTCAATTATTAACCCTACATATTTAATCTTTTATTGAACAATTACTACTTTCCTTTCAGAAAGTATAATGTCTTATTTCCTACATTCTTTTAGAATATTAATAATATCTAAATAATATTTATTTAATTCAATACTGAAAACTAAAATATCATCTATATAAACATAGTAAATATTTTGTAATTTCTTAAAGATATTATCTATATACATTTGAAAATACCTAGAGCTTATTTTAATCCGAATGATGCAACAATCCATTAAAATTGTCCTTGGAAGTAACTAAATACAATTAATTTTTGAGATTTAGTATCTAGTCTTATTTGACAAAATCTACTTTTACAATCAAAACTTGAGAAATATTTATTTTCTTTTATCAACGATAATAATTATTCTTTCTTTGGAATAAAGTATTCATCATCAATGATTTCTTTATTCAATTCTTTTAAGTTTATCACCATTATCTTTTTTTAGTTTCTTTTTTGACATAGAATATTAGACCCGAGTGTGATGAATTACTTGGTATTATGACTTTTAGTTTCAAAAATTCTTGAATTTGTTTTTCAAACTCAATTATGTCTTCTAGACTACAAATCATATGTTTTACTTTAATGACTTTGTTAAGGTCTCTTAATTTTATGCTAGCAATCATTTTTGATTTATTTATTTATGGATCTAAAGGATTTTCTAAGCTTACTGTTTTTAATAATTTTCTAATACTTGTTAAGGCCTAAATTTTATTAAGAAAATAGATTTATTTCTCTCATGTATCTAATGAAATGTTTTCTACATAAGATTTTTGTTGCTACTTTGTGTCTATCTTACCACGTTTTTACTTTTTATATTGTTGTATAAAAGTTGTGTTTGATATAGTCAAAAAAATTCTTACTTTTGACACATAAATGGTTTCACCATCTAGTATTGTTAAACTTATTTTGTCTAAATATTGAGTAAAAAGTTAATATAAGTTATTAATAAATCAATGCATATTTCTTGTTGAAATATGATAGGAATTTGAAATTTCTCTTCTCTTATCATTCTATCTATATATTTTAAAATTTTATTAAGACTTATTGTAATATTATTAGTAATTCTTACAATTAAATCTTGTGATGCTTGTTTTCATATTTTGTTTAGGAATACATATTTACTAGATACACATACTAACTCATATATCTACATATGCATATAAATAGTAATTTGTGTAACCTTTGAATTTTAATCATACTTTAATATAACTACTGTTTGGATTTGTAATGCTATTCAAATCATTTATCTTTTGATGGAGACTATTCATATTCTAAGTCGATTATTTCTTTCTCGATTTCTTCTAATAAATAAATACTACAAGTATCGTTTATATCTGATTCCTCTATTGGTTTTAACTCTATCTTAAAAGTTTCTTATAAGATTTTTGTTTTATGTGAAAATTCCTTTTTAAATTCTTTTTTATATTGAATCTTGTTAGGGCATATAGTAGCGTAATGTCTTTCCTAATTGCAAATCCAACATCTATATTCTTTTTCCTTGATGGGTAATAATTTTTATTTTCTAGTGACTAATATATTTTTCTCTTAAATTTTTGTTCTCTACAAAGCTATTTGTTATACAATCTCTTACATTTTTTAAAGTCGTGTTTTTTAAATTTATATTTTTTTATATTTTTTATAATTTTGTATGTAAGATTTTATGTTATGTTTATACTTTCTTGACATCCTAAAATCTCATATATCACAACATATTTTATCATTTTCTCCTATTAGTTTATATTCTTGTTTTTCTTGACATTTAATGATTATCTAATTTTAAGAATTTTTATTCATCCTTCTAAGATGTGTGGTATAGTTTCTCTATTTCTTTTATTTCATCCTTCTATTAGAGTTTTATGTAGTGTTATAGGTAATTTTTGAAAAAAATATTATTTTATAAGTTTATTGCATACATAGTGGTAATTTTTGATAATATATTTAATATTCTCAAATAAAATAATCTATATAACACATGTTAGATATTTCTACATTTATTAAATGTTATTTGACTTCCTCAATTTCATATTCACTAGATTCATTGATATGTGTACCTTTGTTTTCTCTAATAAATTCTTTATATATTTCATTTACTACAGTATCTAAGTAATGTATACATGTAGAAGCATTTTCATATATTTATAAATGATGTTGTTCTGTTAAATTTTTAAACCAAATTTTAACATTTTTAGTCACTTTGTGAGCTATTAAGACTTTACAAATTGAAAGGTTTGATTGTGTAATTGGAGAAGTTTGCATGATTATATTCATACCAATAGACCATTTGTCTAATATTTTTTTCCTATCTCTTATAGAATCTAAATCTAAAAGATTGGATCTATAATTTTCATGAAATTTGAACTCTGGTGAGACATTTCCTCTAATTCCCAACGTGATCCTTCTTCCATTTTGGGTTATTGTTTTCTTCTATAAGAAATACCAGGTCCTTCTAACCTTTTTTTATTTCTTTCTTTGCTATATGGGTTAGATGTTCCTTTTTTATAAGGAATTGGTAATGAAATAGATCTCACATAATTTTTTAAAATCATATTTTCTGTTTTATAATGAGTTTCATTGACTATTGTCATATCATCTTTCTCTTTGTTCGTACAAAAATTTTCATCATATTATTTTCCTAGCTTTTCATCTGTTAGGGTTAACAAACTAACAAATTTTTCTATGTCTCTATTCTCAAGTTTCATAAATTATTCTTATAATTTTTTTCTATATTCTATTTAAATTGGGATTATTGTTTCTTCTTTATCTTTTGATTTTTTCTAATTATTTTTTTCTCATTCCTATGTATCAATACATCTGATCTCTTATGTAGTTCTTCTTTCCATCCTACAAATGGATCAAACTTATAACTTCATTATCTCTAAATATGTTATTTATATTCTTTCTTAATTATATAAACTTTTTATATATGCCTTATTATAACTTTATATTATAATCATATTCTCTTATTTCTTTTAGAAGCTCTTTCTTTTGTGTGTATCATTTATGTTTTGTAAAGACTTGATATTTAATTCTAAGATTATATTTATTCATTATGCTAAAAGAATTAAAGTTTTCATTATGGTTATTTGGTTTTTTGATATGCTTGTTATACTTACATTACAATCTAATTTTATACCTTATAGTTTATTTTTGAACATTATTAGGATAATAGTAGTATTATTTTCTTCCTAATATTATGACATGGACTAATTCTTTCATTTGTTTAACTTCTTGTTTTAGTTATGTCACCACTCTTTTTTTGTTAAAGGTTTTTTTCTTGAGGATCTATAGACATAAATATTGATACATTACTTTTTTCCCAAGCAGGAGAGGTGTTTCTTTAACATTTAAATTCAATTATTCAAGTATTTTAAATTCTGTTAATATTTGTTGATTTATTATTTCTTAAATTTCTTGAAAAGTTTTATCTATTTTTATGAATTTATTTTATTAATATATTGAATTATTATGGTTATTTGGTAATGAATATCCTACTATATAATACGCTGAAAATGAATGATTTTTTTCTTTCATTAAATCTTTTCTTTCAAATTTATTAGCTAAACATAATACTTGATTTAAATTATTATCATTAATACTTGATTTAAATTATTATCATTAATATTAAATGTAAACCTAAAGTATGCTATGAATTTTAATTTCTAGTATATAGGTTTTCATATATCATTTTTAACAAAACATTTTTCATATTTATTATTTTATTTTCTAATAATGCTAATTTTATTGATATATGAATTTATTATCTAAAATAAGTTTTTATTAATATTTAGATTCTTCTTAAATGAAAGTATTTAATTTTTCTTTTATCCTTATGGAATTTTTCTTCATAATATTTTCTTTATCAATAAATGTTATATTATACATTTATTTTACGTTTGGAATATTAATACTTATTTCTTTATTACTTATTACATAATAAATAATATTTTTTGTTAAAAATACTTTCATTATTATTGAGAATGATGAATCTTTAAATTCATCTCCTTTTATTTCTTTTTGCTAATTATCATTTATTGTGATAAACATAATGAGATATCTTATGCTCAATTTTCTATTATTTTTGTTATTTTTATGTAAAAAAAATATTATTTACTTCGTTAACTTTAATATTCTTTAAATTAAATATATTTGTAATATTTTTAAAAATTTAAAAATATTTGTAATACTATGTGAAAATTTAGAGATATTATTGATATTGTGATGGTAGAGGGAGTTAGACGTTGGCCTATTACGGGAGAGAATGGCTTCAATGGAGAGATTCCTTAACGATTTTGCTGGTGGTGAAACACCATAAATTCCCTTATAAATTAACACATGACAGTCATCTAACTTTTTCCTTTAAAAAGCTCTACTCCTATACAATCAAGCATAGGAAGCTGGCAAGGTGGCACCTCCAGAGTATTAATCCATTTCTTTCGGATAGGGAACCAACCTACCAGGGATTTACATTTCTACTTGGACATGTCCTAATGTTGTGTCCAATTTCTTGGCACAGCCTGCACTTGTATTTTCTTCTTCTAGAACTGTAAAGGCCTTTTTTCACATCAAAGCTGATTAACTTTACCCCGATCACTTTAGGACATGTCCTGCGATTATGACCTCTCCGATGACACACCTTGCAATTACGACCTCTTTTAACTATGCTTTTGGCATTGATAGAACTGGACTTTAGACAAGTTCTCCTATTGTGTCCCTTTCCTCCACATATGCCACATTTGAATCGCCTATCAATTGAACCATTTTTTAGCTCTGGACAGTAGTGTCTCCTATGCCCCTCACGTCCACAGTTTCGGCAGAAAAACTTTACCCCTGCGTCAGAAAGAGGAATTTCATTTGTGTCAAGTCAGCACCACGCATAATTAAAGGCACTTGACAATTATGAGTCTTTATGATTAACATAAGTGATTGTGGAGACATGCTAGACATATCCCATGAACAAGTGATAATACGCCAAGAGTAACATTTGGAATACGACTTGAACACAATTTCCAGATTAAAGTAAATGTACTTTGAAGTTATGATGTTTTCGGATATAGAAGAGATTTGCACAAGAAACTGGATGATGATTTCCAAGATAGAAAAGATAAAATTTCAAATTGTGTTTCAAATAAATTCCTAAGACTTACAACCATAATTTTTTTTCTGTTTCAATAGGTTTTGAGACTTGCAACCAGTTTTTTTTTCAAGTTCTGTTTTATTGTGTTTGAAACTAGTTTCCTCTTTTCTAATTCATTTAGAATGAAAAAGAAGAGAAGAGAAGAGAGGAGGGGGGAGGACTCATTTGGTTAAAAGTTTTGTTTTCTTATTTTGTTACCTCTAAGTCACAGCAAATTAATGTAAAATTAACTAATAAAAGAAAAGGTGAACTTGGAATATAGTTTTTAAAAACTTTTTGAAGTTTTAAAAACAATAAAAAAATGTGTGCAAAGTTAGAACTGATTGTCAACCTGATTTTGAAAATTGAATTAATTATCAAATACGCTCACTTTAAAAATTTGGGTCCAAAAAATGGAACTTGAGAACAGAATTGATTACACAACATGCCTTTATAAGAGTTGTGCTAAAATTTACTGGTGCTAGTCAGAGCACCCAATTTAGTGCTAGTCAAAGCAGCCAATTGACAACCAGCCAAAGAAAAAATACAAATTAACCTATCTAACTACAACCTACTCACTTTTTTTTTGGGACCAAAAAATAAAAATTAAAAAAAGAAAAAAACTTCAGCCTAAACGCTAGGGTGCTTAAAAGCTGACCTTTCATGGAAAAGCTTCTCTTTAGGCGGTTTTCTGGGTCACTAAAGTAGGCCTTTAAAGCTTCAGAAGCATGCTTCCGGGCAGAAGCAGTTCCTTTAGCTCTCTGTATACCATGTGAAAAAACTTGAGTTCAATCCTCTTATCTCCAAACTGAAGATCAATAATATGATACAAAAAAAATGACAAGTGAATCAATAATATGATCTGACAATGGAGTTGGGCTTTGGACAGAGAATGGGAACAGTAATTTGGAAATAACCCCATTTCCATTCCTGATAAAATTTGGGAAGTAAAGAATCAATATCATCCCTTATTCCCATTACAGTGTAGTAGAATGCCCTTAGTTGAAAACATTGCCCAAAGATTTATAGATGCACCTTAATGCTTCATTTTAGATGCATACAGAACCATAGTAATATAATACTGCTTCACTAAACTACAAGCAGCAAAGTTTACAATTCCAGACCTTAATTGCAGCCACTCTTTGTGCATGAAGCTTCGGATCACGATGAATAATCTTCATTCTCTTACTAAATAGACCAGTTTTTGCATTGAGACTCTGCAATCATCCAACTAGACAAAGAAGATTAAATTCATGGTATGGTATGGCCATTATTTATTAGCTTTGTCACATCAAAGAGATTTCAAGAAAAGATATTAAAAAGAAAAACAAACAAACATCCTCAGAAGAAACAAGTCAAATATATATATATATATATATATATATATATATATATTTGATGATAGAAACAGTCGCATCTCTATCAAGGATTTTTAGTCAAAGACAAGCATAACCCTCGAGTAATAGTTTATTTCATTCTCATTAGATATTGCACCAAGTCCAAAATGCATTGTTCCGTAGACTCGAGTATAAGAAAAAGTTTTTTTCTTTTGGTCCAAAACAGATGGTATGCCATTAAATAAAAGTCCAACTTTTTGAGCTGAGTGTTACCAAGATACATTAAAAACTTTCAGAGCTATAGATATTGATGCTACAATTAGAAACATAAAAGGCTGAAAATCCAAAAAAAATAAAGTATGGTTGAAGCTGACAACTAACTTTTAGAGAACGGCTTATCTTCAGTCCAACTTCAGGAGGAGGGGATTGGTATACACGCTTTGATTTCCTCTTCTTGTCCAGCTTTATGTCCAAGTTGTCAACTTCATCATCTTCATTCACTTTGAAGGGAGAACTGGGAAAGAATAAGCAAGCACCTCAATATTCTACAAATAACATTCACAATAAAACAGAAAGCACGTTTGTTTATGCTTCTTAGGTCTTGTAAAAGCACTTTTGACATTAAAAAAACACTTCGGGATTATACAAGGAAAGCAAATTTATCAAAAGCGCTTTCAAGGCTCAGAAAGCACATCATAATGCTTCCTGAAAACAAATTTTTAAAACCCTTTTTGTCTTAAACCACTTTTAATATTAGAACAAGTAAGAGAAAAACTAGAACCCACCCATAAGAAAAAGAACTTTAAGAGGAAAAAGAAAATAAAAACTAAATAACTTAAAAATAAAGCAACAAACTATCAGGAGTTTAAAAGATTACATTGAGCGGGCTTTCTCCCACGGTCTCTCATCAATTGACTCTTCCCATATTACACACTCTCCCATACACTGAAGACAGGACATTATACCCTGTTGTATTAGGAGTAGAAGAATATCAGCATCAATGTATTCTTTCTTAAAAAGTATTGTACAAACAGGTACTCTCCTTCCAAGAAGCCTGCGGGTTAAATCGTAAAGAAAACCAAGGGGTTCCTAGAAGGCTCATCTTTCAACTCTTAACCATAAGCAATTTCAAATATTGGGAGAAAGTTGAACAATGTAACAAAGGTAAAAGCATGAAGCAACCAATTAACTTTGCATTAGCAAGATGGTACTGAAACAATTCTAAGCTACTTAAGCTTTAAATCAACACTGACTAATCAGCTTGTGCTAAAAAAGTCTGTACCTTTCCATTACATTGTGGGCAATCTGGTCTTGACCTTTCTATGCCACACTCTGAACAAGGAGTATAGCCCCTTCCCCTGCAACTTGGGCAAGGTAGCTCCCTGATGTACTGACCATTAGGACCAAACCAGGACCTTGGTTTGTCTGCTCCAAAATTACCATTCCTAAAAAAACATGATTGGGCAAATCAAATACCATGCCTTTATCATAGGTACATACTAAACAGATAGCTTTTTGTTACTAAATTACTATCAACTATATAATATTTGACATAGTTCATAAGAACCATGGCCTACCCAATCCCAAAATGTTAATCCAATGATCAAGGCCCTTATTTATTTTGTAAGAAGGCCCATTGATCAACTAAAGCTTTGATACCGTATCAAAGTCTACAAAAATCATGAGCTTTTCGATCTAAAAAGGTTAACCTGATGGAGATGCCCATGTTTCTTATAAACTCTATCACAATATTGTATTTTTATCAATGTGGATCTTTCATTTTCTCTAACAATATTGCCAAATAAAAAGGAGAGAACTCACAATCTAGGCTATAGTTGTGTATTATACAATCTAGTTTGAGTTATGCCCATTTTGCAATGTTTTTTTAAACTTAGTTATTATGCACTTGTGACGCCTAGTTACACATAACAGTCTAAAATGACCTATTGAAATCCAAAACTACATAATGAAATATTAGCAAACTATTTTAGGCGATTTTCGATTTTAAAAAAATGTAAAAGTAAAAGAATATAAAACATATCCCATTCAAAAGGAGCCTTTTTAAACCCCTCTAAAGCAAAAGACAAGTCATCCTCGAGAAGAAAAATACCCAACTTAAGGCAATTGATAATTGCATCACACATTTTAAACATCGTTAAGGAATAAAACCACAAAGATAAATAATTAGAAGGGCCGGGGTACGAGCAAACCTTAGCTTTAAATTAACCTCAAGACCAAATAACTCCGCAGAAGGATCATAACCCACCTGTCACATTACAAAACACCATGAGGGGGGGGGGGGGGCACTATTCAGAATATTTTATGAACAGGACAGATAAAACCCAACTCATATATTCAGCAAGAAAGAGGAACAAAACAAAAAAAAAACAAATCGCAAGACCATCAAAATGGTACTTAATTATAAGAGTGAGGAAGAAAGATAGCAGTACCCGTGTATGTTTCGGTGTTGAAGAAGAGTCGTCGTTGTTGACTCGAGGAATTAAAGTATTGGTCTTTTTGTGGGAGCGGAGGAAGAGCAAGACGCACATGTTTTTGTACCTCCAAATGGGTGTCGGTGCCCTAAAGGAGAGGCAAAAAGAGGACATGAGAGAAAGAGCGAATATTCAAGTAGTGGATATTTGTTAAAGCGCATAATCTGAGCTCGAAGTCTCGAACTATAGAGGAGTCTAGCTGGTAATGGTCATTGTAAATGTTTCAGAATTGAAACAAACATGAACATTTCGAGGTATGTGTGTGTGTGGCTGTAGAAGAAACAAGGGAGCGGGTTTGGGGAAGAAATCGGACCGTAAGTATAACTAATTTTAACAGAGCAGATTTATTTCATTAATTTTTAGTCTTGTAATTAGTTCAATAATTTTTAAAATTGATCCAGTAAATCCTTATTTCTTAATCTTATCAAATAGTCTTATTTTAATGACCATATACTTCATCACTCACTTATATAATTAGATTTTAAATTTACATCCACTAACTAATTCATTATATTTGACCAAAATCATTGCACTTGTCGACACCTAAATGATCTCGTTGCCATTTGAGAGCTGTGCAACTTTTAAGCTGTGCTTAGCAACCAACCTTCCATATTCTTTCTCACACAATTTAACCCCTTATCAACCATTATAAATCAGTTTAAACCCCTAAAAACCATATTGCATTAAATCTATGAGTAAATTTCATGGATTTTTCTTAATAAATAAACTAAAAAAATAATATTTTAAATAAATAGATTAAATAACATATTTAGTTTAAACAAATTGATAGTTTATAAACTTTATTTTATTTATTAATTAAACTAAATGATTAATTCAGTATTATAATTTGATTAATTTTGTGTTAAATTTTTTGAACTTGTTATCATAAAAATATTTAGATTAGTTAAATTATATTTAAGTTATTTTTTAAATTAATAAAATATGATTATATTCTTTAAAAATTTTAATCTTAATTTAAACAAAAATAAGATGCATTATTCAATCTGTAAATATAATAACTACAAAAATATTATTAATTAATTTATTATTCTTTTTTCAAATTTCATTCATTTTTCTCTTAAAAACTAAATAACTAAGATATTAGTACTTTATCATCTCACTATAATATAAAATTATAATTTCTCATCAAAATACTACGAAGAAAAGTATTATTTTTTACATATTTGTTTATTAAATTTTTATTATTTAATATATTTTTAATTTTTAATTTATATTTAAAAATAATAGAATATCATTAATCAATTGTCACGAGAATTTTAAATTTATAAAAATATTGTGTACATCCTTTTATGTTTTGTCTTAATTAAGCAACTCCAAAAGTGATTATTCTTAGAGAGAAATGCAGATTCATAATCAAACTCTACCTTGTATTGTTGAAGACATCTTCTTCCTATTCCTACATGTAATTTTGATTTGTTTTTCTCCCTAATACCCATAATACCAAAAAACAAAATCCCTCAAAGTGGGTTTTATAAAATAATTAAAAAGAGCAAACTAAAAATAAAATTTCTTTTATCTCTTTTTTTTCTCATTCTAAAAATCCTAATAGTCCTTATTCTTCCTCTTTTCTTATTCATTATTTTATACCGTAGAGAAAATTCATCTTATATGAAAATTTTTTTTGTTAAATTAATTGTTATTTATTTTTAATTTTAAATAAATATTATGATTTAGATATAATTTTCTCATCTAAATCTAATTTATGGAGAATTAGATATGTTTTGTTAAGTTTATTCCAAAATCTAAATCTAATATTAATATTTGATGTTTTTTTGAAATTCAAAAGTTAAATCACTTACAAAATCAAAGATTAAAGTTTATCGAAGATTTATCATATTATTAATTAAAATAACTAAGTTTATACAGAGAAGGTAAAGAAATAAAGAGCAATGTTCTATCAAATTTTTGTTATTATTATTACGATAATTTTGATATTTGATTTAGTTGTTATTAATAGTATTTTATTCTAAATGAATGAAAAAATAATAATTAAAGGAAAAGGATAAGTAGGCTAACTGTCTCGATATTTTATGACAATTTCAAGATCCAGTATTTCTAGCGAAAGGCATGCCAAAAACCACCAAGTCAATTGTCAACACATCTTGCGGTTTAATAGTAAAATTATAGTAAACGTTTACAATTAATACACATTGAAGAATAAAAATCGAACTGTTTTTACGAAAGACAATGGAAAGTGTAAAGAGAGCTTATACTCAACTTAACAAGATTGTCATTTCTGAATCCATAACAAACGCACTACTCAACTTTCTAATCTCCTGCTATAGTTTTTTTTTTCCTTTTCATGACCCTTTTTTGAAAATCTATATATTTAAAATTTACATGATTTTCCTATAAAACAAAATTGCAAAAAAATGGTCTTGACATCAAAATTGCAATCTACACTTTGTGCGAATTAAATGATAATAAAATTTATATTGAGCTATGTTTTACTTTTACGTATCAGCTGACTTTGAAGACGATTCTTGAACAAGCTAACCTAATTTGTGATGCCAGTTCACATATGGCACAAGCACAAGAGTTCAGGGGAGGATCCAAGCTTGAAACCTATGATTCCTACTTTTAAGACCATCCAATCAAGAAAGTAATTGGCAGTTGAAGAGATTCTAACTACTGCCTTTCCAGAAACTTCAGTTTCATGTTTCCCATGAGTTACTGGAGTCAAAGGTAACATTTAGTATTTTACCACTTACGACATACGATCAACGAGACATAAGGTAAGCTTAAGATTAAGTTACATTTGCTTTTACAATCACTGAGATTCTAGCATATACAACTGTTGTTGATGCAATGAAAACACTTTATGAATACAATATCTTGTCTGCTCCTGTGAAAAATCCAGAAACAAGCATCAGATAATTCAATGTTAAGCGTTCTACTTCTACTGTCAAAAATATAGGTTGAGAAATGTACCAGCTAAAAAACCAGGTGAAGCTGAGATAAAAAACTTCATTACTTAATCTGCCGTTGTCCAAGGTCTTGAAAGATGCATCGGAAATGTGAGCATAATAGTCATCAATCTTCCAAAGAGGTACGCTTCCCTTTCGGATTTAGATAGTCATCAATCGAACTAGATTTTTCGTATTATCTGACATCTTCACCAGATTATTAGTATCCAGAGTGATGAACTGATCCTTGAAGCTTTCAAGTGGATGAGAGATGATAAAATTGGTGGTCTCCCATTTATAGAGGGACTTAACAGGAAGATAGTTGGGAATGTGAGCATAATAGACAGCATGTACTTGCTGCTTAAACCTGAGTTGTTCTCCAACTTTAGGTAAAGCAAAACATAACACGCTTTCTTGGAATCTTGGTTACTTACCTTACACTTAGCCTTATTTTATAATGAGTTTTGTTTTTATATTATATTTTCTTATGTTTGAAAGTAGTTTTATGTTTTTATAGATAACATAAACTCATTTAGTTACGAGACTTGTTATTTGTTTTATAAATATGAACACATAACATAGATTACTCAGTATTTGTAATCATGTTTCATTCCCACTACAACTATTTGTATACAACATAACGATTACTTCTCAACATTAAAGTTATTTTACCGAGATACTCGCTCCATCGTAAGATTTCTTGCTGTCAAGACAAAGAGTCGTATAACTGCTCACCTAACCATGCAAGTCATACACATTGATAGTAAGTAGTACAACAATGTACCAAGACTTAGTTAGCTTTCCAATCCTTTTGTCGAATCTCTTCATAGATACTCTTGAATAGTTAACTCAACACTAAAGGCTAAATCTTTGCCCTAGGCCAACTTCATCTTGCAACCTTCGCGCGTGTATGATCAATTCTCCTCGACATGCTTATACTCAAGCTAACACATATGCTAGCTTATCTTCAAGTCAATCAAGCAAGTGTGTATTCTATGTAAGCAAGTTTCATTCAACCAAACTCACATGTTACCTGAGTGAGCAATTCATTGATTCGTAGGTCACATATGATGCCATCATCTTAGCACATTTTCACTCACTTTCGTGCCTATCAGCATACATATCTTTAATGTTTGGCCAAACCCTTAGCTAACATACATCCCCACTTAACACTATTGGCATGAGTGTTGCTACACCTGTAATGTGCGTTTCATAGAACAACATTGCTATTCATCGATACACCATCACTTTTACAATGCCCCCAACAAGATGTGTTGTTCTCCCACGAAGCTACTATCACATGCCCACCGTCAGGCAAAAACCTTCCCTCTCGTGCAACCTTCCATATGGGAAAGATGTACCGTATCAACCCATTCACATGGACATGTCCTCGTGGCACAACCAATGCCTGCCCCATAAGCATTCTCTTATTTACAAGTAGCTCACTTAGTACATTGTGTTCACGAGTGTCAAGGGTGGTGAAGAGCTTGACACCATACCTGTCTTCAAAGAGTTTTTTAGAGCATTTTTATTTCTTTCAAGAGGAAACAACACTTTGCACGAGAAGTATTAGTCAAAAGTAATTTAGTAATTATAATTTTGTCAATTACCAAAGTGACCTTTATACGCATCATGACATTTGGTGTACTTTCTTACAACCTAAAAAAAATGCAAAAATTAACACTAATGATATTATTGTTTTTTCTCTCTTTCAAACCTTCATTTTCATTGTTAGACTCATTTTTTTGTATGATCCATATTCAACTTATGGACGATTATATCTGGGTCAATACCAATCATATCTTTTGGGTTCTAAGTGAAAAGATCTGCATTACTCTTTAGGAATTTGATCAAGTTTTCCTTGACATATAGGCGTAATATGGAACTGATCTTCAAAACTCTCTCATCTCTAGCTGGAACTGCCTCATGATCCTAATGGCCCACGATCAATATTTAGTGATACAAATGGCATGTTAAAATCATTATTTTATGGTAGGAACTCTTTAATTGGTATTTAGAGTAGAAGAAAAACTTTGCATTTTTCATGACGGTGTTATAACAGCTCCTCGCTTTTTCTTGGTCCTCCTTGATTTCTTTCACCTTATCTATTGTGAGGTGATAACTGTATTTTATACAGTTATTTGCATCAATTTTAGTAATAATAATTGCTATGTTCGTTTAATATTTATTAATTTTTGTTAAATAAATTAATATTTTCCTTTTATTTGCTAAAAATACATTTTTAATAAAATTAAATAATTTGTATCGAAAATGTACTTAATTTCATATTTTTGTCCACAAATATAATTTATGATAATATAGGTTCTTAATTACAATTTATATAAATCAAAAATATAATTTAAATTAAATTTGGGCTTAATTATAATTATTAAAAGTTAAAGATTTAATTTAAAATTAGAAAAGGGCTAAAGTGTAATTTAAGAAAGTACAAAAATGTAATTTGGATTAATTTTGTGGGTCAAAATATAATTTATAAAAGTTTGAATTTTACGCGGGGAGATGAAGTCTGTGACATCACTCACTACGCGAAACGAGGGCCGTCCGATCAAAGGATCAATGGCTCGGTCGCGCGTGTCCGTCCATCCCGACGAGAGATTGGGGCGAGAGATATTCGTTTTGCGCGGTGGCGTGACAGTGGGCCACGCGTGTCGCGCGAGGCCGGCGTCAGTGGGACCAACGTGTCGGTGTGATTCCCCAGGGAGTCGATCGTCGACCGTTGGATCAAATCGGTCCCAGGATTGAAGCCAGCGTCCGTCAATTGTCGCGCATGGGCCGTTAATGTAACAATCATGTGTGACGCGGTCCGCCCAGAAGCGGCGTCGTCTTCGGTTTCTGAGAATAAAAATGCGCCACGTGTCCCCGCGAATATTTAAGCTAATCAGTCGGAGCACGTGGCTATTTACAATACGCGCGACCGTGGGATCACGCCGTTTCAGTAGTTGGCTCGGTTTCGGCCCGTCACGTGCGCCGGATTTCTACGTGTAGCTTGGTTTGTGTATCGATGATTTCTTTGCCACGTGGCCATAGGGAATCTTTCGGCGAATCGAAGCGACACGTGGCGGCGTGGGAGAAAAATAAAAAAAAAAGCGAAGCAGCCGCACTCTACGCGTGATAATAATTTATATTTTTCGATACAAAAATCGATACGCGTGATTTTTGTTTTTCGATAAAAATTTATTACGCGTTTTTGATATAAAAATAAAATAAAAATGTAATATTTTAGATGTATTTTTTTAGCTATAAATAGGAGATAGTTTTTAGTTGTAAAAGAGTTTTTTTTGTTGGAGAAGAGTTTTTGGAGTTTAGAAATTTAGTAGTGTTCGGTTTTGAATTTGTGAGAACACGTAAGCCATTTTTGGCTTTTGTTGTGTTCTGCGTGTGCCAAATATTTTCGTTTCTTGATGTTTTAATTTTCCTTATTCTTCATCTAATTTTTCGTTGTAATTTTAATTTTAATTTTATGAAGTAATTTAATTTTTTTAGGGTTGCATTTGATCTAAATTTATGAAGCTTTAATTTTAATTATTTTTGGTTATGGATTTATAAGACGTTCGATTTGTTCGTTCTATTTTGTGCTTAATGCTTTTTTTGATTATTCTGAATTTTATCAAAGCGATTTGTGGCATAAAAATAAACTTGAGAGAGGCATTTTTGTGTATATTGCTCGTAAATAGAATGACATGTATGATGAAGGATAGGAATATACCCTAATTGTATGTGTGGCCATTTGAGAACTTAGAACTTAATGAATCTTGGTGAATTTAATTCCATGTAGAATATAGTGAATTAATTTAACGAGGTGTGTTTATGCAGACTCGGAAGAGATGTATGAATAAAAAAGAAGTTTTCGGTTGACAAATTAAATGTACTAAAAAATATAAATCCAAAGAAAATAATATGATTGTAGTGGATTAGTTTGGTGAAAAATTGCAATCCTAGAATTCTCTTATTTTATTTTTAAACTTTTTCTTAATTAACGATTATTTTGGATAAAATCAGAGAGATACAATTTTAGTACTCAACAAACTATAGTAACAAATCTCAGTGGGATCGATCTTTACTTATAAATGTTATTACTTGCGACCGTGTATACTTGCACGAGTTCGTGTGTTGAAAAACACGCAACATGAGGTATTTAAGCAATCGATGGTACGTTGATGGAATGACTTTTATTTTATGAATTCATGGTCTTCCCAATATTGTATTATAAGAGGTGTGAGTATTCAAGACAACAAAATTGGTAAGTATAATAGC
Organism: Hippophae rhamnoides; assembly: GCA_033030585.1. Classification (NCBI taxonomy): domain Eukaryota; kingdom Viridiplantae; phylum Streptophyta; class Magnoliopsida; order Rosales; family Elaeagnaceae; genus Hippophae; species Hippophae rhamnoides. Next base: position 19,186,915 of record CM065438.1, on the reverse strand, counting down.
TCATTCCATTGAGATAGAAAGCTATATCATTCCCATAGATATGATAACACTACCTTTGAATCCAAACAAAGGCATTTGTTATTAGGTGATCTCTTTGGGGTCTATTATCATATCAAGGAGCACTAATAATTATAATAAGTTGGAGGAGTTACTATTATCTACCAATACTCTACGCATCTCACAGTATGTAACTTTGATTGTGATCATTAAAGGATCATTATGAGGTGATAGAGTTTTTCTTCCTTCAAATGCTATCAGAAATATTGGTTCATCATGTATCGAGGTGTAAATTGGATTATGTGTGTTTCTTGCTTCTATAACGTATTTCTTACGAGACTTATGTGTATTTCTTGACATAGTTGGACCACTATATATGATATGAATTATGCAAATATTGTCTTGAGGTGGTTGAATTTTTCTATCTTCTCTTTGTGTAGGATTAAAAGAAACTACATGCCTCTAGAAGCTTTGTTCCTCTTTTCATCCACTGTATCTCATAGATGTCCTTCTGATAAGTGTTGTTCGATTTCTCATTTGAGATATCTACAATAGTCTAGTGAACAATATCTTTATGGAATACATAGTACTTATTGGGATTCATTTGGGGTGCTCACATAGGGTGAGGCCACCTCACTTGTTCTAATCTTTCCATCTTTTGGAATGCATCTGCAAGGGACACATGCAACGGTGGCCCCTTAAAAGGTGAAAAGCTCAACCCTATGTGTTCGACCTTCCTCTTGGTGTTATTGTTGGTTTGAAATGAGGTGGGTTAGGATACCTATCCATAAAAGGTTTCCTTTCCACATATTTACTCGTACTAGGATTGGTTGACGATGTGGATTTGGTGACTTTGGCGAGTTTCATCTCTTTCAACATTGATAAAAAATTTCGCCTTTTCATAAAGCACTTCCAGTGAATGTATGGTAGTTTTAGTGAGTTCTACAAACAACCTCATGTCTGTTTTTATCCCTTTTCTAAAGGCCTCGATAGCAATAGAATCAGGGCACTACAAAATCTCCATTTTCTCCTTCTTGAATCTCTTCACGTAGTTCTCTATTATTTCTTCATTTTCTTGAACTATGGATAATAGATGGTGTGATTCTTTCCAAATAAACTTGTTGTAGGCATAATTTGTGATGAATTTCTTCCCCAATTGATTGAAAGTAATAATGCTTTTAGGTGGAAGTTTAACAAACCATTTATATATTGTGTCTTGAAAACTTAAAGCAAAATTATTACAGAACATAGAGTCATTTTTTTCTTTCATGATGGACACTAGAGCCATGACCATTTTGAAGTAAATGACATGGGCTACATGGTTGTCTATCCCTTTATAGGGTGAACATTTTAGGGTTGAAATTTTGGGCGAGGGTTCCGTTAATTCTATTTTGTTAGAAAATAGGGATGTTGATAATTGGTGGCACATTGCCTTATTATCATTCATAGTATGTCCCTTTCCTTTTTTTTTTACTGTTTGGACATTTTTCTTTCATCTTTTTTCATTTCTCATCCCATTTATTATCAAGATGATTTGATTGTGTATTAGTATGTGTCTCTGTATAGAGCTTTTGTGTGTATTTCAAGTTGGTCATTGGTAGGTTTAATAGTATAGCCACGTTCTTAAGCTTGTGGGAGATTAGGGGGTTGACGGTGATATTTTCTTAGTTCAAAAATTTGACAGGTTCTTGTTGGGTATGATGGTTGTAGGGATGGAGTAGTTATTATAGTTTGGAAAGAGCTTTCAGCTTCTTCTGAATAGTTTTCTTGTAACAAAAGAGTGAGGAGTTTCTTGTTATCATTTTGGGATCGGATAAATGCTTGTTGTAACTTCATCACTTCTTGGTTAAGTTTTTTCATTTGAGCACTTTTGTCTACATATACGTCTTTAGAGCTAACATTTATTAAACTAGTAGCATGAGACATTGTTTTAGTACCTTCAACCCCATTTACAGGGCCTTATTGATTAGTATAATGATACCCTAATCCTCAATGAGACTTGAGGTATGCTACTTGATGAGGTATGTGATCTATAGAATCAACCCAAGACTTTGAGGCACAAGGTGTCTAATGTAGCTTTAAGGATTATTTCTTCTTGAAATGGATATAGTGCGATGACTAGATATGATGAAAAGTGAATTTCCTAATACACGAGATGATTCTCCTAATTTCTAAATGAAAAGTCTCAAATTCTCAATATGGACTAAAAATACTCAAGGTCTCACAATGGACGCCAATTGTTTAAAGAAAATTACAAGTGCTATAAAGTTAGAGAGATTGTAGAGAGAGAACCAGATCTTTATAATTGATCATATAGGTTCATATATATAAACATTACTACCACTAAGAGTCAACATCTTAATGGAACAACCATATTTGACTTGCTTATCAAATCCTATTATACGATGGGGCTATGTTTGTTTTTTTGCACTTCATGTCTTGTTTCTCTCAATAGGTAGTACACTTGGGTCACCCCGTTAAGACCATACTCCTAAAGCACCTCGATTTCTATAATCATCAAGTATAATAGACATTTTGCACATTGTATATCTCGTATATTAAAATCATCTTGTATAAATACCGCACGTTTCGTGTGTATCCCATAAACATGTCTTTAATACATAACACTCCAAATATAAAGGAATCAAAAATACCATCAAACACTAAAACAATAACATTGACCAAATGATAAATCTAAAGTAATAATATTAGAAACCATTAACATATGAGAAATATTCAACAAGTAAAAAAAACATATTTATAATAAAAGTAATTTTATTTGTACATAATAGGTATGAATTCTATCAATATATCAACTTGTATTATTTTTAAATATATTATGATAAAGCTTATAAATATTTAAAGTATAGTTTATTTATGAATGTAGCATAATAAAAATAAAATTTTAATCATACTTATAGTTTTTCTTTCCACAACTAAGTATAAAAGACAAAATAGCTTTAGATACTCAATGGTAGAGATTTAAAAAATACCTAACATTTGTTCAATTTCAACTTATTTCACAATATATGATAAGTTAATAAAAATTTTAAGATATAATTTGAAGTATAAGATTTCTATGTGTTTGTAAAAAAAAAAATAAGAAGTTACACTTAATATATAAAATTTGATTTAATTGTATGATATAAATTTTAATAAAAAATTTATTTTTATTTCTTTTTTATATGGTACAAATTTTTTTCTTTATATAAGAAAATATATATTTTTTGGCATTTTGAAACCTTTGATATCATATATTTTTCCATAATATAAAAGAAAAAAATATTTGTTAGATATTAAAAATAAAATGTGAATGGTTAAATTGTATAAAAATTAATGATAAATTTCACATATTTATGTATATATTTTTTTTTTATAAATTTGCATCGCTTATAAATGTTTAGTGAAGATTGAAAAGGTTAACATCATTATAAAGTGATTTAAACATATTAGAAGTAAGCGTAATTGATAGTAAATTTTACGAGAAAGAAAGACATACAGTATTGATACTAGACAGAGGGCAACTTCCCTTGACCTAAGATTCTTCTTCTTTTTCATTTCTCTTATGATCGGCTTCTTTTGTCCCATGATAATCTTTTCCTGATACTTCTCCCGATTTTCTCCAGAAACTTTTGAGCTTTGAAATTCTTCTACAGGCATTTTCGATTCTGAAGCCCTCCTCGAAAGTCTAAATCTGCCCGCGGCCTCGGCTTACAGGTGAAGCCTCTGGTAACCTTGTTATGCTTTTATTTTTATTTTTTCTCCTTCTCCGTTGATTAATTAACCTTTTTGTTTGATTCTTCGCTGCTTTTCGATATGTAATTGAGCGATCTTTGGTGGATAAACCTTGGTTTCCATATGTTTATAAGAGAAACGAAACCCTAGGTTTTTAATTTAAGTTTTATTTGTGGATAGGCGATTGGTTGATTGTGAGTTGCTATATGGATCTATGATTTTGTTTCTTTTGATGAAGGTTGGTGCATAATGGTTTTGACATTGATCTGCGCGTGCTTTTTTGTCCTGTGCCTTTGCGATGGAGTGACAAGCGATGTATATATAAAATTTGATTTGTTTTCTCGTGTAGCTCGGCTAGATTGCATCTCAAAATTCCTCTTTATTAAGCGTGTGATAAGGTTATCTATTGTTTATCAAAATTTTGCGGTCTGTGTTTGTTCCTCTTTCATTATACAATATATTCGCATCATGAGCTTGATTCCGTTATCTGAAGTCTCTTTCTACTTGACTTAGTGCACTCTTTTGTGCTTTACTATTTGGTTTGAATTGCAGATGGTTACGTTGAGAGTTTTCTACATCTTGAATTTTATACCACAATTTTAATCTAAAGGAAGATTTGCTGCATATTTTTAATTTGCTCTTTTGAACTTCTTTCCGTGTGTTGGACCACCATAAAAAAAAAACACTTTGTTCTGCGTGTGCTTATGTTAAAAATTTAGAGTTGTGAAAGCCTTGCTTATGTTAAAAATTTAGAGTTTTGAAAGCCTTTTTTGAGGCTTACCTCAGATCAAGGCTATGAAGAGAGAGAGAGAGAGAGAGAGAGAGAGAGAGAGAGAGAGAGAGAGCCATTTTTGAGGCTTGTGTCTTTTTTTGGTTTGAGGCTCATGCCTCACAGTGGGCATTGTCTCTTCCACCGGCATAACATTATCTTGGTGGCTCAGTGATTTCATCATATTAATTTTGAAGTTTATTGATCAAACTTCATCTCATATATTTTGCAAATACTTGGTTTAAGGCTTTTGGCAAAAAATAAATTTGAATTTTTATGCAATAGGTACAAAATGAATCAATAATTAAATCTGTCAAATTAGTATCATATTGAATTTTTTTCCCTTTTCTGTTTCCTCACAAAAAAAACTTTATCTCATATTCATTAAGTTATAACTATAAATATGTGTGTGTTCGTATGTATTTTACCTATATTTATTATTATTTTTAGTAGAAAATTTGTGGCTTACACCTCACCTCTTTAGAGAAACGCCCCCATATATAAATTAGCCTATTGAAACATTATGTGAAAATGTTACTGAATTTTTTTCTTTGTATTATTATTTTAGTGGGTGAAGATGTCAACTCCTGCTAGGAAAAGATTGATGAGGGATTTCAAGAGGTTGCAACAGGATCCTCCTGCTGGTATAAGTGGTGCCCCTCAAGATAGTAACATTTTGATTTGGAATGCTGTTATATTTGGGTAAGTTAAAGAAACAATTCATTGCTTGTGTATCACTTAAAATAAAGTTTGAATATCTTCATTTGTAATTTGTTATGCCTCATTGTTGTAATTGCAGCCCTGATGACACCCCATGGGACGGAGGTAGCCTCGACTCTTCTGCTGATTGATATTTGATGATACATCTGAATCATCTTGTAGTTCAATTTTTTTTAAAGCTACATGTTTAGTAATTGCTATCATTTACTGTTCTTGCAGTCCATAATAAAGTTTTTGTTCTTTACATTTGACATATGTAATGAAAAGACTCATATTGCCGATGATTTGCCTTTTTCTTTGTCTATATCATTTATATGCTTAACTATTATTGTTTGACTTCTAGTTCTTTTCGGAGAATAGTATAGGTGCGATTGTTGTTGCTGTAAAATAGCAAGTCCATGAGCAATTGGTAAAGGGTAATATATAAAATAAAGAAGGGATGGATAGTTTAATTAGTATATCATATAGTCATGTTTGTTAAGCTCTTTTGGCATGTCATTTTACATTTTCAGGATGCTTTCATGTTTACACTAGCCAGTTCTCTTTACTCTTTACTAAATATGACTAACTTGGAGTTGTCCTAATCTCACTCTACCTTTTTTGTTCTAATCATATTTCAATTTGACTGTTGATTGCAAAATTGTCTGACGTTGCTGTCTAAGCCGAAAGCATTGTGTATTTGTTTTATGTAATTTTCAAATGAAGTTCATGATGCTATCAATACTCACTTTGGGAAAATGGTATTTTTTTTATAAAATGTACAGGCACTTTCAAATTGACGCTTCAATTTTCTGAAGATTATCCAAATAAACCACCAACAGTGCGGTTTGTATCACGAATGTTCCACCCAAATAGTAAGTTGAAGAAAAATTGAAAACACTGACGTATGCTTTTGATCATCGGATATGCATGTACAAATAGAAATTGAAGTAAAGTACTGGCTCAACCATTTTGTTGATTGACCCATTTCTGATTCGAATTTTGTATTGAGGTCATATTTTTATTGGATGAGATCGCACAAAAGAAAACTAATAAGATCACCTGAGTGCTTAGCGTGCTTTTATTTACTCAATGAGTTTTTTGGATTTTATCATACTCAAAATGCTGCGATTTCATTCTTTTAAACTTGTATGCCACTAGTACTGGGTTTATTGTCTGTCTCTTTTGTTAGTTACTATGCTTGATACACTACCCCATTCTAGTTCTTATGGCACCTGTGAAAAGGTAGTTTAGACTTTAGAAGAAGGATACATGTAATTTTGACCATATCATTCAACTCTCTGTAGAGTCTTATTTATTTTTTAGACTCCTCATTAAGCTCCTCATGTGGCTCCTTTTTTCAGTTTATGCAGATGGAAGCATATGTTTAGACATTCTACAGAATCAATGGAGCCCTATATATGACGTTGCAGCTATTCTCACCTCTATCCAGGTTTTAAACTATTCATATTTTGCTTACTTATAAAATGTTTTCCACATATTGGTTTGATTAATGATGAATTTTAATTTTATCAGTTCATGGGAAATGCTTGTATAACATACCATCTTTGTTAACTATAGAGTTTTTGTTTAGTTTCTATATACATGTGGATGTTTTATGCCATGGTAGCACATATTACCCTTTTGTTGCCATGTTGATGGTGAGTGTCTTGGCAACATAACTGGCTGTTAGACAACATAGTGTGCCCAATGTTAAATTACCCCATAAGTCTCTTTGTTTTGGGGAAGGGATACATTAGTCCCTTTATTCTCAACATGAAACATATTTAGTCTTCTTGTTTTTGAATTTTGGACATTTAAATCCAATTGGAATAGTAGCATTGAAAGTTTAACAGAAATTTTGCTATCGGGCACGTGATAATCATTTTTAGGGACGGTGTATGGAAGTTAAAATCGGTGATAACATACAGTGCATCTCAAAAGCAGAACATGGGACATTTCAGTTCAATTTTTAATGCTATTGTTACATCCAGACTTAAGTGTCTCAAATTCAAAACTAAGGATCTAAATGTGTACCATTGAGAGAGTTACACCATTGAGCAAAACAAGGGGAGTGGTACTATCCATCACCTGTATGGCTGTATTTCTATTCCATGAATTGAGATGTATTCTATCCACTATATATAAGCCATGGATAGAATGGAATAAAATCTTTGTTTTCATATGTTACAGATCTGTGTGTACTGTTCTTTTTACAAATATCTTTAATATTGAGCTGCAGTTACAGATGTCATTATTTCACATTTACATCTTACAATCCTCTTTTCATAGATTTCTATGCTCCCTTTTGGATTGAAGCATTAATTTTAGGCTTCTGCATAAAATATATTGAATGATTTGTTTGTGTATCCTATTTAGCATGCCTCCTCTTTGGTAGTAGTGTACTCTTTGAAAGTTATAAACTATTTTTTTCTCATACGCATTTGGCATAGTCTTCACTCTTCAGACATCATTATTGTGTATATTTTCGAAAGTATTTCAACTTTCATTCAGTTTTTAATCTGCTCTGGAGGAGGTTGTGAAAGCTTGTTTGGTTTTTTGCCGAAAGAAAGATGGGTTTAGGTAGTCTGCATAAATATATATGGGTGCCTATCAACCATTTAGCATTTCTTATTTTTACCTGTTCTGGAATAATTGCCCAGGCTGCCTTGTTTGCACATATTTTATTCATTTATTAAATATAGTAGTTGTATCTCAAATATTGATGGAACAAGGAGAGGTGAAATTGGTGTTTTAACCTGACTTTTTATTGCAGTCATTGCTGTGTGACCCAAACCCTAATTCTCCTGCAAATTCTGAAGCTGCACGGATGTTTAGTGAGAACAAGCGTGAATACAACAGAAGAGTCCGTGAAATTGTTGAGCAGAGCTGGACTGCTGATTAATAGCTTCTATTTGGATGCTATGAACTGGAAAGAAAATTGTATTTGGAATGGTCTGTTTATTATATAACAATGAAACTTGGAAACCATTTTACTAGAAACTCCTTGGTAACCATTTCATGAATAGACGTTTGGCCTCTTTGTATTATGTGCTTTGTTGTATGTTTGCACTTCAGCTTACTTGAAATTTTACGGTTCTCAAGCTAGAGCCAATAGAAAAGATGCATGAAAAACTGTCGAAATTTTAAAAAATAAAATTCTTAGAACTTATAATAACAAAAACAACACTAAATAATATTGAATGAAATATAATTGAGTGGTATATAATATTGAACGAGTTTAAATGTTCATAATTTATGAATATATTTGTTTTTATCTTTTTGTCCTTCTTGATACATTTATGTGTATATTCTATGTATTTGATACATGTGCGTATAAAATTCAACATATATATGGATACTTTAAGAGATTCACACATTGAATCAATTATTTTGACTTTTCTTTAAGTTCATTTTCTGTAAATTAGATCAATTCCAATATTTTGGCGTTCATTGTGGGGTTCAGATTTTGAAGTCGAGTTTTAGCTTACGATCCCATACTTTTTAGGATTCACTTTGAATTTTGAGAGAGATTTAAGAGGCTAAACATTTGTTTCACTTACTAGTTATCGATCACTTGTTCTCTACCACCATGGTAAGAACATGTTGAAAAATAATTAAGACTAGCAAATGAGGAAGCAACGACAATGCTGGACAATACCTTGCCAACCCATAATGAAGTCAAAATGAAGGCCCTCATCAAGAGTTGGCTCGTCAACTTCTCGAGTTAAGAGAGCTTGAGGAAACTAGATGGGAGAATAAGTCGTTGCGCTCTCAATCAGATGGGATAACCTCCGTTGATCGAGCCACCAACTTGATTAACAAAAACAAACCAGAACACGTCATGCCCAAACATAATCAAGGCAAACAGGAAGTCGAACGCAACCCTTTTTCTAGCTCGACAAGACCTAGCAACGAATAATGGATACAAGAAAGGAAAAAAAATAGGAGGTGCAATTTTAAACGTTGGAAGAAGCTAACAAGAAGCAAGACTAGGCCTTGAAAGTAGCCAATGAAAAGCATGAAAAAGGCAAGACTCCTTATAACGGGGATATGGATTGTGAGCAACTATGTTTCTCCCCATTCTCTGATGAGAGAGAGAATGCCGAACCACCAGCCAAGTTGAATGCTCCCAAGTGCTCTGATTATCTAGGAACTAAAGACCATGTAACATATGTACAACACTTCAAGATGACCATGGACCACATAAGCCTCACATATGGGAAAAAGATGCCATGATGTGCAAATTGTTTACTGCTACCCTCTATGATGACACCCAAAAGTGGTACAACAAACTGGCACCCTGTACCATAACCTCATTCTTATAGTTTGCCAAGATGTTCATTACCAACTATGCCTGTAACAAGCCCTCAAGGAAGGAGTCCCATCACCTCTTCTCAACTATTCAAGAGAGAGGTGAGTCCACCGAGGAGCATATGAAATGATTCAGGGAAGAAAAGTTAGAAATCTTTGATTGTCCTAGCTCTATCGCGATAAAAGCCTTTAGGTGAGGTCTCTTAAAGAATTCTGACTTATTTATAGAGCTAACCAAGGCAGTCCCTCGTACTTTAGAGGAAGCATTTGGGGAGGCGAGAATTTTTTTCAATCTCGAAAGAGTGTTAGGTTTGGTCAAGAGCTAGTAGGTCAATGTGGAGATTGTGCTAGAGAAGGAAAAATGAGGATAAGTCCTGACAGGGCGAATCATAATAGAAGGGTCAACAGAAATAAGCATTTCACACTAACACAACAGGGCAAGTGGACAATGGTTCTGAAATAGGGACTTTGGGGGAGGTTACTTTCTCCTTTTAGAGGTTCTCCCTTGAGAGTGAATATGGCTCAAGCCGTATTAAGGATGGAGGAAGAGCTAAATGTTAGATGGCCCTCAAAAATAGTCTCTACTTAGAGACACATCTAAATGGTGTGCCTTCTATAAGAATGTGGGCCATGAGATGAGAGACTGTTGGCACCTTAAAAAGGAAATTGAGGAGCTATTGGCCAGAGGATATTTGAAAGACCTCGTAGGAGGTAATAGTGAAAGAGGAATTCGTTAAAATAGGCGAGAAGCACCGAAACCATCCACTCTATCGAATAACAGGAGAGACCCCTACAAAGAGCCTAATATTAGAACTATCTATACCATTTATGGAGGGCCCATAATTAGTAGGGTCTCAAGCAACTCACGCCAAAGGTTTGCTAGAGAGTTGTACAATGCACTACATGTGTACACCATGGAAAAGGTAAGGTCATTTGTGAAGATCATTTTACTAAGAGGGATGAGACCTTGTCCAATCATGAAGACCCTTTAGTGATCATTTTGAGAATTGGATCCTGTGATGTTTGCTAGATCATGGTTGACACATGGAGCTTAGTTGATCTTCTTTTTTTGTCTACTGTAAGAGCCCTAGGAGTAAAAGAAATTAACATTATAAGGACAGAGCTACCCTTAGTGGGATTCAATAGCAGCACCATCTATAAATTAGGGACCGTGGTACTACCTTTCATGGAAAAAGGGTCAATATTGATGACTAATTTTGTGGTCATTGATGTCCCAGCTCAGTAAAACACCATCTTGGGTAGGCCATGGATTCATAAGATGAAGGCAGTCCCGTCCACCTTCCACCTTCCACCTTCCACCAAGTGATAAAATTTCCTATTGATGAGGGCACATAGGAGATAAAGGGAGACCAAAAGAAAGCCAGAAGCTGTTACAATGCCACCATGAAAGAGGTCACCCCCAAGTAGCAATCATAACAAGGTCTTTCCCAAAGGAGGTTATGGGTAAAATTTTGGTGAAGTCTGTCAATCTAAATGAGGTATGAGACTTGCTAATATGAGACAAGGATGAGAACCATCCTTTAAATCTGGGCAAGGATTTGACAACAGAGATGGAGGAGCAACTTTCACACTTTCTCAAAACGAACTCTAATGGCTTTGCATGGACCTTGGAAAACATGCTTAGGATTGACCTAGAAGTCATAACTCATAGATCAAATGTCAGTCCAGAGGCTAGACCTATCCAACAAAGAAAGAGAAAGTTACCAAGGGATAAGAATGAAGTGATTAAAAATTAGGTCACCACCTTCAGGGAAACGAGACTTGTCCCAAAGACTATTTCCCTCTCTCAAGTATCGATCAATTGATTGATGTTGTCGCTGGTTTTGGACTCATGAGTTTCTTGGATGCATATTCTGGTTACCATTAAATCATAATGCACCCTTAGGACGAGGAGAAGAAATCTTTCATCACCGAGGAAAGGACCTTTTGCTATACTAGAATTCCATGTAGATTAAAAATACAAGCAACACATATCAATGCCTCATTAACAAAATGTTCGCAGATCAGGGGAGAAACCTGGAGGCATAAGTGGACGATATGATAGTGAAATCAGTATAACCCCTGAACCACGTTAGAGACCTAGATAAAGTATTTTTGGTAATCCGAAGGTATGGTATGAGACTTAACTCTAAGAAGTATGTCTTTTGTGTTGTCGTAGGAAAATTCTTAGGATATCTGGTATCTGCCCAAAGGATTGAGGCTAATCTAGACAAGATATAAGCCTTGGTAAAAATGAGACCACCTACCAAATGGAAGGAGATCCAATAACTGAACGGAAGAATTGTGGCACTGAACAGGTTCATCTCTAAATTCTTGGACAATTGTTTATCGTTCTTCAAGATGTTGAGAAAAAACATGTTAATTTTTTGGGATGAGGACTGTAACAAGGCCTTTGAAGAAATCAAGCAATAATTGAGCAACCATACCATTTTGGTCAGCCCTATCCCAAGCGAGACATATTATTTATATTTGTTTGTGGCTCCCCAAACTTGCAACGCCGTGCTCCTAGTCGAAAGAGACAAGGTCCTGTATCTCATCTACTACGTTAGTCAAATCCTGACAGAACCTCAAAGTAGATACCTAACCATTGACAAGTTGGCTTTCGTTCTCAAAGTCAACGCACAGAAGCTTAGGCATTACCTTGGCTCACATACAGTTGTGGTACTTACCTCCCAACCACTCAAAAGCGTTTTAATGAGACTAGAAGTGGCAAGAAGATTGGCACAAATATCTATAGAATTGAGCAAGTATGACATTAAATACACACGTAGAACAACCATCAAGGGGCAAGCGGTGGCTGAGTTTGTGGTTGAATTCAATAAGACATTGGAAGTCATCAATGATGAATGGTAGAAGGAAGTGTGTAGGGTGGATCAAAAGGAGGGGCCAACTTGGCAAATATTTTTTGATAGAGTTTACAACTTTAATAATGTTGAGCTAGGGTTGGTTATAATAGACCATGATGAAAATTGTTTCGAGTATGCCATCAGACTTGAATTCTAGGCAACTAATAATGTCGTAGAGTAAGAAATGACTATATTAGAGGTTATGACATTAAATAAACTCGAGAAAGATAAGATCACCTCGTATAGCTATTCTCGATTAGTGGTTAACCTATTCTTGGGGACATTTGAAGTTAGGGATGGAAAGATAAAGGGGTATCTGAAGAGGCTAAAATGAGAGTGTTCAAAATTTTCCAAATTTGAGATAAAATAAATAGCTAAAAATGAGAATGGTCATGCTTTGGACACACTGACACCTGTATGAGAGGCTAACCACTCTCGAGTGGTGTCAGTAATGAACTTGGTAGGAGCAAGTCTGGAAGAGGTTGAAAGAATAATTGGGTGTGTAGATCCTCCTACCAACCTATGGTTTACCCCGATCTATAACTTCTTAGAAAGGAAAAACCTACCCAAGGATCGCAAGTTTTCAAAAGAAATCAAGGCCAAGGCAAGTTGATACATGATTGAAGCAGGTAACTATATAATAGAACTGAACTCGGACCAGAGCTCTTGTGTATAGCCAATGAGGGAGTTGAAAGACTGATGTTTGAAGCACATGAATGGAAGTGTGGTTCTCATTCAGGTGGAAAGAGGATATCCCAGTGAATTATGAGGTAGGGATATTATTAGTTCACTATGCTAGTAGATTGTACAATGTACACTCAGTGATGCGATAAGTGCCAAAGATTTTTCCTATTGTCACACACGCCTCTAAACACCATGGAAGAGGTGGTAAGCCCTTCTACAAATAGAGGCTCAACATAGTGGGACCTCTACCTCCAGCAAAAGGTCAAAGGAAGTTTCTACTAGTGACTATTAATTACTTTTCTAAATGAATTGAAGTGGAACCTCTGGGAAGAATACAAGAGGAAGAGGTGATTCGATTTATTTAGAAGTCTATAATTTGTTAGTTTAGCCTACCCAAGGAACTCTTTACAGGTCGTAACATCAAGGTGTTTTCCATCAAAACATAACATCAAGATGTGTCCTCAACATCATATCATCCCCAAGCTAATGGTCAAGTAGAATCTTCCAACAAATTAATCATCAACCTACTAAAGAAAAAGTTGGAGAGTGTAAAAGAAAGATGGGTTGAGGAGATTCCTGGGGCATTATGGGATGTCCTAGCCCTTGGTGGAGCACTAACGAGATCCCGTTTTCCTTGGTCTATGGGACTGAAGCAATAATACAAACTGAAGTTACGATACCTACTGGAAGATCAGCCCTAACGGAAGAAAAAAACTATACGAGTAGGGAAATTGAGTTAACCCTCATCGAGGAAGAAAGGGATGAAGCTTTGAGGAAGATAATCGAGTAGAAAATAAAAGTATCAAATTATTACAACAAGGTCATACGTTTCAAAGTGTTCTCCATGGGTGATAATTGGGAAGGACTTTATCAAATAATTGAGACAACACAAGGAGGAGCCTACTTGTTGAGAAGCATTGAATGAGTTGAGGATGGCATAAGTTATAATGCTAGACACTTAAAAAAATACTACTTCTAATATATCTTATTTTACTACTTTCATGTACCATCCTTACATGTATATATTTGAAGTGGGTTCCTTCAACAAATGATTCTCTTCCAGAAGACTCCTACTTTTATAGATCATGGGTTGATCACCTTGGTTAAGAACTAGGTAGAGCGCCATGATACTTACAAAAGTCACAAGTTTATCACCTCGGTCAAAAACCAAGTTGGCACTTTGACAGTAAAGGGAGAGCTGAGCACCTTGATCAGGAACCAGGTAGAGCTTCCTCTCTTACTATTATAGGTCATGGGCTGATCACTTTAGTTAAGAACCAAATAGAGCATCTTAACACTTGCAAAATTCACGAGTTGATCACCTCGGTCAGGAACTAGGTTGGCACTTTGAAACTAAAGGGAGAGCTGAGTACCTTGGTCAGGAACCATGTAGAGCTCCCTCTCCCCCTATTATAGGTCATGGGCTGATCACCTCAGTTAAGAACCATGTAGAGCACCTTGACACTTACAAAAGTCATGAGTTAATCACCTCGATAAGAACTAGGTTGGTACTTTGATAGTAAAAGGAGAGTTGAGCACATCGGTTAGGAACTAGGTAGAGATCCATCTTCTATAATTATATGTTATAAGTTGATCACTTTTGTTAAGAACCAAGTAGAGCGCTCTAACACCCGCAAAAGTCCACGACTTGTCCATTTCGATCTAGAACATGAAAGTGGAAATATGTATTGGCCTGGTACGACAAGGGCACTTTATTAAAAAACATTTTTTATTGCTCAAGCTTACAACGCTCTTAAAGATTTATTAATACGTAACACAGTCATGCAAAATTAAAAATTCCTTAGACACTTAGACACACGATCGGTGTCTGAGTCATCTGCCTCCTTCACCAAGGGTAATAGCTTGGCTTGAATCTTGATGATTTTCTTTTGTACATTGACCACTATTTTGGGAGGGGTAGATCTCAACGCGAGCACTACACGCTCCAATTCTTCAATGATCTCCATCACCTTAAGCAACACTCCTTCAGATCACTTCATATAGAAGTTCATCCAATAGGATTCCCTCTCTACAAGGGTGGCCATTTTAGTCAGGGTCCTTCTCTCTCGAGTTTGAATTTTGGACAACTTCTCTTTACAAGAAGTGAACTCACACTTGGTCTCTTCAAAAGGTATTAACTTGCCTTCAAGTTTGAACACCTCTACTTTTAGTTCTATAACCTTGCTCTTAAGCATATCATTTTCTTCTTTCAAAGCTTGAACTAAATGTTTGTTGGGTCGATTAGAATCCATAAAGTTCATCCAAAAAAGATGGAGAAAGAGTTGGAAACTATTTTTATTGCCTAGATTTAACATGTGTCCATAATCCCCTTTTATAGGGGATGATGTTAAGAAAAAGATTGGCGACACGTGTGCCAAAAATAGGTGGGTATATAAAACATCATAAATATACAATACAAAATGATATGAATGTACAACTATGTGTAGTCAAATTGATTTTCCATTAATAAAGTTCGAATTGCAAGAAGGTTGAGCTTGCGATCACACAAGTAGAAGTGACATCGAGCTCAAAAATTTAAAAAGCATATAGACCTCAGAATATACTACAATAGTATGCTAGAGCTATAAGGATTAGGGGTCCCCTCCCTACCCTTTGCACTTGTTACCTCGACTTCATCATCACTCTTATTGAAGCCTGAGCTTTCCTCCTTGTCCCCTTCTTGAGATTGCGTAGGCATGTACTAGGGAGTTACCAGGATATCTAGAATATAATAATAGTAATCCCCCCAGGTTCTTCTTCTTGGCTCCATTTCAAAGGATTCCATGGCCAATTCGAACCCAATCTCGACACTTAAGGTGAGCTACTTGGCCATCGTACCAAGCTCAACCTTTGCCTTCGCTTTAGCCTTGGCTCTTTTCTAGGCCTCCTCAATATCACCCTAAAGTTTTCTTTAAGCCTCTTTGAGCTGAGCAAGATGCCTATAATTTTCATTCAGCTTGGCGGCGGCCTTAGTTAATTTTTTCTCTTTATCTATTATTTCACCCTCCAACTTATTGGCCCTCACTAGAAGCGCTGGGTACTTGGCTCGAGTGAAGGCATGTCCCTATTTTTCTTATGCCAATTCATGCTTAATGCCACACACTTTGAGCCTTATCAAACCTATAAAGAAGTTGCAACTAAAAGAAAGTAGAGAGGGCACGAATTAAAAAAATATGTCACAAGGTCAAACATGTAAAAAAAAATTGTTATTATAAACATATGGCCTTGAGCTATTTCTCATAAGCTTCAATATGAAGATGACTCATATAATGATCGAGCTGCTCTGGCACCAAGCCTCGATATAAAGACACCCCATCCACATCGGTGGTAAGATCATTGATGACACCCTTCCTCTTCCTCGAGTCCCGTATGAGGTGGTCAGATTCTTTAGGACCCGAGTTGGGAGATATTGAATTGAATTAATTCTACGACGTGGATAAAGGCTCGAAGACATTCAATGGCTCCAGGCTGAGCACAGGCTCATTGATGGTAACTTTCTTCTTCCTTTTATAGGGGATAGAGAGGCCTTCTTACCTAGAAAATTTTCTCATCTTCTTACCTTTAGATGAGTCTCTCTTAGAAACCGAAGGTGTACTCTTTTGGGAGCTTGCCCCTGAGGAAGAGACCTTACCCTATAGTATAGATAAGAGAGAGGAAATTGTGAACTCTATAGTATCTACAAAACAAGAATGAGGTGTTATTATCATAAGGTCACGTCAATAAAAAAAGGAGAGGAAAAACTTGGAGTCTTAGGGCTAGTTCACCATTGTTAGCATTCAATTCAAACCTTCCTTCATAGTTTGTGAGGGGGGTTTGGCACTTAGGAAGAGCTCGAGGTTTATGAATAATCCTATGGGAGGGCTCCACCAAGCCTTGCCTCATTAGCATGCATACAACAAAATGTGGGGTTTTAACAAGTGCCTTCACGGGGTTTTCTTAGAGAGATAGTTCTGGATATCAGCCAGCCTTTTCTTCGTAACCATACTCAAGGTCATGATGAAGGAGCCCATATTCCTTATCACGACCTTAGTATCATTACAGATGCTTCTTATCAACCTTGTGTTAATAGTAGGAGATTCCCACCAACTTAAGATATAAAAGAATTATTCCTTCCAATTCTTCTCTTTCTTAAGAAGGGCCATATTTATACCTTGGTCCTGTTTTATGGACATATATACCCTCCCTAGGTCTGTTAGGTTTTGCTTTAGAATGTAGGCCTCATTAAACTAGGGCATGTCTAAATCCACCTCGAGCTCTTGGCATATCACTATAATATAGAACAATATCTCTACCCATTAGGCATTAGCTAACTCGGTGTGAGCTGAGTCCTAACCAAAAATTTCATTATGAAAGGGTATAAGGGAAACCTTACACCCAACCACAGAGCTTTCTAGTGAAAGAATGTACACCCAATTGAAGGTTGGTCGTTGTCACGGGCCCTCGCCATTGGAATCATTATTTGAATCGAGGATGAGATGTTGTATGTTTTCCTTAACCTCTCCTTATCCTGAGGTGATAGTCCATTGGTCTTGATTTTGGTCGACTAATCCTTGGCATGGTCTGTAGGTTCCTCAGACCTTATATTCCTCACTTTCTTCCTCAATGACCTAGCCACATTTATCTGAGTTTGGGGCATGTTCGACGTAATGGTTGGAATGGCTTGAGGATGAGCGGTGGAGGTAAATGGCTGAGGCGGAGATTAACTCTCTTTGATTGAAGAGTTTGTCTTGGAAGACCGCGAGTCATCACTTGCTTTTGGGTATTGTGGGCTTTGCTAGGAGCTTGAGTCAAGGTCTCTTCTCTATGCATTGTTTGCATGATACCATAAAACATGAAAAAGGGTAACGTACAAGAAGAAAGGATTACCTAGTGTCGAGTTTGAAAATAAAGAGAAATGATTCTTTAAAACTGACCTGAAAATAAAGCAAAAATGTATTAGACTCGTGACACTTGTGCTCTAAAACATAAGCAAACGAGTTATTTGCCGATCTGAATTCTTACCACTGAATTGAAAACTCTTTTATAGTGCGAATTGCAGCAACTGATGTGCAAGAAATGATGAAAAAGGCTAAGCTCAAGCACCTCCTTATATATAGATCCACATTTTTCTCTTTCCAATCAATTGAGATGCATTTATTAGGGAAGCTGTACGGTTCATATTCACTGCTTGAGTATTACTATTACACCTCAGCTTAGAGCTCGAACTAAATGAGTAGGTTGACTGAATGTTTGGACATATGGATCGACTTAGACCCCGTTCGCTTGACAAATCAAGTCTAAAAGATAGCCTGAGCTAATGGACAAATCATCCTAAAAGAATTCACTCATACTACGCCCACAATGCACTCGTAAGAATGGCTTGTCCAAGCCAATCCTTATATCTATAGGGTCAACAACTAGTCAGAATTGTAGGGTGGTCGACCTTAGTTTATGAATATACTTGTTTTTGTCTTTTTATCCTTCTTGACCCACTTACACATATATACTTTATATAATTGACACATGTACGTGCAAAATTTTATATATACATAGATTCCTTAAGAGATTCACACATTTATTCAATAATTTTGACTTCTGTCTAAGTTCTCTTTTTACAAATCGAACTAATCTTAACAGGTATATTTTTGTATCGTGCTCTCGATTTTTTTTGTTGTATTTTGCTTACATAGTTGTCATATTCAAAGAACTATATTACCAATTATGGACTAATTTTTGATTTAATGATTTGGGTTATTTTTTAAAATAAAAAATTCAAAATTATCATTAAATTGTTGTTCCCGAATATATTTATACTAGAGAGTTTATTAGAGGATTCTATATTAGGCCTATAGTGGTCGCATTAATATTTAGCCGTAGTAATTGAGATTTGAGACCGTTATGGAGGGAGGTATTGTTATTTATCCTAACGGAGTAAAGAAAATAATCTTATATATATAATGAAGATACAGGAGGTGTTATAATAGAATCATTTTGATTATTAATTTTTATTAAAAAAAAAGTGAAAATAAACAGTAAAAGATATATAATATATTATATGTAAGATTTTTTTTAGAGTATGAGACATATTGTTAGATGAGGGATGAAATCTAATTAAAATGAAGAGAAGCAAGGAGATTTATATGTACTCGTTAAAATTCATGAATAATTTATATATTATTTGTCCTCGTTCAAAGAAAGAAAAAGAAAAAAAACCTTCATGGGAGATGAAAATATTGTTATTTAGTTAATAATTTAAATGATATTTATTATAAATGTAATTTTGAAATAGTAGGATAGAGTCACGTTAGAAGCATGTGCATAACAATTTTTGAAGTTAAAAAAATAATAATTATCCAGGCATAAAAATAGAAAACTGTCTTTGAATTTCAATTAGACCACACATCATTGCAAGAGAGATTATTCTATTATTAGCATTTAACAAATCAAGAACTCTCCTTATCTACTACCATATACAAAATCATATTTTAACCTGAATTGACACTCAGAATCACCCATTTTCAAAGAAAACCATACCCTTCCGTCATTGGTTGCATAGACATATGCCTCACAAATAAATATATCAAAGTCAAAAGTAACACAACTAATTTGAAAATCACAGTTATTTTTTTTTATTTCACTATTTTAGTTTTTTCAAGAGCATACTTGCAAAAATTCTAACAAATCTCAAGAAATTTTGGAAAATTATTTTGTTAAATAAAATTGAAGGAATTAATGTATGATCCATTTTTTTAAATTGTATTTCTTTTGTAATTTTTGAAAATTTCAATAACTACTTGGTAATTTTTGCCTTAAAATAAAGATAGGGTTGTTAATTCTTCTTGAGAAAAAAAAAAATACATGTAAAGATTATATTGTTAGAGTAAAAGATGAGATAACAAAATGAGAAATAAGAAAGAAGATATTTGTTTTATAAAATGAGACTATATAATTATTTATATTTACGTCTAGTTTCTTAAAATTATATATTATATTTTAATAAATATATAAAAAATTATATTTTTTAATTCTTTAAAAATTTAATATTTTTAAATTCAAAATAATCATAAATAATATATTATATATTTTTTCTTTTAGTTATGTTTTTATTCTATTAAAATATTAATAATTTTTCTTTTAGGAAAAAATATTTAAACTATTTATTTATATTTTAAAAAATATAAAATTTTATAAATAAATTTTATTATTCTATTTTTATATAAATTTTATTTATTAACTTAAAATTTTATTTTTTCATTATAAAATATTTATTATTTAATTATAAAATAAAAATAAATATTTAAAATATTAATTACGTACTCTTCTCGTTTATGATTTCATTCCTTACTCATGTTCCCACAATAAATCTTAAGGAAGATAAATTTTATATCGTGTACTGCAATAACTCTAAATAAAGACAAACTAACATAATATATATTTTCATTTAATCCAAGAGTAGGGAAAAAAAAGAAGATTACTACAGTCAGAGGAAGAGCTTCGTAAATGTATTGTATCTCAGACCGAGTCACATTAAGACCTTGCTCTTCCTCGTTTCTGGTTGATACCCTCCTCTCTCTATTTTCTTCTCACTCCTTTTCATTTTTTTCCTTCTTCACATTCTTCGAATTGGTAAAAACTTTGTTCACCTTTCAGTGGATTTTTTTTTTAAAAAAAAATCAGCTTCAAGTTTTCAACTTTATACTCCCATCTTATCTATTTATTTGTGTTCTTTCCATCTTAGGTTCGTATTTGGTTTTAATCGTAGTGTTTATTTTGCTTCATTTCTACAATCTTTGTTTTCCTTTATCTCTGCTATTTTGGCGACGCCTTAATTCCTTAAAAGACTTACTTCAGTAGATGTTTGATTTATGGTGTCTGTAGGGTTTTTCCTTTTTATGCATGTTTGAAATTTGAATCATACTCTCTCTTTAGAACTGAATATTTTGGTTTTATTTTAATTTTACATTTATAGTTTTTTTTTCTTATATTTTGTTAATGTCTAATTTCAATTTCTGTGCTGATGCAGATGGTTCTGATTTGTATTCTGGGGTGTTAAGAATTGTGACCTTGACTTTATTGGTTATACTATGGGAAAAAGCCCAGGAAAATGGATTAAGACGTTACTTCTTGGGAAGAAATCATCAAAGTCTAATATCTCCAAAGGAAGACAGGTCCCCATCTTGTGCCTAACTGGAAACTCTTATTTTGTCTTCTTTCTGATTCAGTGTCGTTTTATTTTTATTTATTTATTTTTTTGTTCAAAAGAGAAGAAACTTCATTAACAAAATCAAATTCAAATACAATCCTAAAACCACGTAGAACAAGAAAGATCTATACAACACATAACAAACCAACACAAACTACTAAGAATCTAATCCACCAAATTAAAGATTCCATCTTCAGTTTGCCAAAGCAGCCACCTAAGGAATCAAGATCTAATTTCTAGCAGAAAGCTACAAGACAGATGCACAAGAAAGAACTCACAGTTCACCAGCTTAATCCAGTATGGTAAAAAGAAAAGTGAGCAATCTTTCATAGTAGATACATACCAGTTGCAAGACCTGAACCAACATTTAAGCACTAAAACGAAAAGCAAGAACAAGGCACAAACAACTTTATGGAAACCACTTTCTCCAAACTTTCTTAAGACTAATTGTGATGTTAGATGGGATGAAGGTTCTGAGAATTCAAGCCTTGGGGTTGTGGTGCGTAATGAGACAGGTGTGGTGACTTTTGTTTGGGCGATTAAGGCTAGTTTGGTGGCTTCCCCTCATCTCGCAGAACTCCTCGCCTTAAAGGAAGAGGACAAGGTTGCATTTCAATGTGGCATGACAAATGTCATTATGGAAAGTGATTCTTTAGTTGCAATCAAAAAGCTATAGATTGAGGTTCTTGATAGATCTCAACTGGGTGTTGGTCTATATGATATTCAACATTATTTGAGATTTGTTGCAAATAAGGAATTTGTGTTTTGTACCCAAAGCTCCAACACTTAGCCCATTCTCTATGTATTTGGGCAAAGTTTCATTGTAGAGAACCTTTAATTTTTTTTATACTTGTCCGGACTTCTTAAATCATATTGAGGATTTGGATATCAAGTTTTGTAAACTCTAAATTTATTTATGAAAGCATTTGTTTCCCAAAAAAAAAAAAACGATCAAACCAGACTAAATACAAACAAAAAAGAAACAATAACTCCATGAAACAAACTAGGAAACTAACAAATTAACAAGTACTAAAAAAATAAATCAAATGAGATCAAAATAGAGCTGTACTATATCAAATTTAGAGAGGACATAAGCAAAAAGAAGCTACCAGAACAAGACTGGAAAAACCGTTTAGAGAGAATCAATACTCTTGGAGAATTAATTCTTAGCTAGAACCTTGACATACCTAGCCTTCTTAGGACTATAGTCAATATTGTCATTTCCATCATAATCATCATTGGTAGGTGAGGAAGCAGTTGTTGGAGCACCACAACCAACGCCAAAAAGCAAAGTAATACCAATGTTGGGAATCTACTTAGCGCAATCACGAAAGGAGCTAATGTTGATAGACAACACCTTCTATGGAAAAAGAGGCATAATTCAAAAAGGGTTTTGTATGGGTCATGCTTCCTTCTCTTTGTATGAATCATCTCGAGGAACAATAACATTGTTAGGGATGAAGACGGGGTTGAAGATCGGGTGATTTCGGTGAAAATGACGAGATATTTGGAGGAAGAATGATAGATATGGATATTGGAGGGTTGTTGGACGGTAATAAAATAGGTCGAGATTAATAGGTTTTTGCAGGGACTGATTGAGATAGAGATTGGAGAGATTGAAAGGACATGATAAAGAAAAGCTTTGGTTGAGTAGTTTTAGCCATGGCTTTGATTCGGATGAGAAGATTCAATGTTGTTTTATTGACCTCCTCATTTTCTTGTACATTTATGTTAATAAGATACTTAAGGTTTAGTGCTTTACATTTGAATCAAAAGAAGAGCCGCTTAATTGCATTATTTAAAAGGTGTTTTTGTATATTTTATTTTAGGATCAATTTAGTCTAGATAAGGAGAGAATATTGCATAGATAAGGAGAGAATATTGCATAAATAGGGGTATGGACACGTGGTGAAACAAAGTCATCTTGACTCTTTATTTTTATAAAAAAGAAAAAAAAGGTATAAGAAGTTGAAACGAGATCAACATTGATATTAATAGGGGGATATAATATATTGTATGTAAGATTTTCTTCTAGATAGGGGTGGTACCATGGCACCCAAATTTTTTACTTCTTGGCAAAGCATGATATTGTTGGTTTTTAGTATAAATCTCTTCTTTGCCTGAGGTTGGGTGATTTCTTTGTTTATTCATTATTTTTACTTAATGATATTTTTCTCTTAGTTTGTCAAAAGTAATTAGAGATGTTGAATGAACTTAGTTGACACAATTTGTTTAGGTTTAACTCAGCTCAATTGATTTAAATTTTATTTGAACTAAGTTTAGTTCATTTTACTTTTAAATAAGTTGGGTTGAACATCTCACAAGTTGGCTTATATACATTTTCAAAAAATAAAAATAAAATCAAAAAACAAAAATATTCATAATTTTCTTCAAGAACTAAAATGTTTATATGAATATTATCTTTTGATTATATTTTTATAAAACAAGAAAAAAATGATATTTTTAAGGGTGTTTTCTATAGAAATATTATAGTAATTATCTTTTGACAAAGACATTTTGTTAAGTGAGATAGCTTATGAGCTAACTAAGTTGGGTTTTTTTAACTTCTAAGTTCATTGGATCAACCCTAAATAAGAATCTTTATTTGAAAAGTAATAATATTCCTCATGTGCATCAGCTCAGTGTTTTATTTTTTTCTAGATTGTATATGGTAGAGTATGAACATTTTACCTACGGACATTAGAACTGGAAACCAAAACTAGGAAGTTCCATCTTAAATATGAATGTCTTACGGAATGGTGCTTTTCACAAAGTGGGTTTATTACTTGTCATTGGTCAAAAATGAAATAAGGAAGTCATCCAGTTAGTGTGTAATGTGGAGAAATGTATATGAAGAGTAATGGGTTATAAATGGACATTTTTATTGGGAAATTAATGTCGCTAATGTAAATTTGGCCTGTAGCAAGCATATAAGGTTCATTCATTTTTGCACCATCTATAAGGTAAAAGAGAGTACAAGAAAGAAAAGGTTTGTTTTTGAGTGTATAAAAGTTGCCTTCTTAAAACCGTTACATTTTATCTAATCATAAGAAGGACTAGTACATAAATTTTTGTGAACTTGACTTTATCTTGTTGACATTTGGCTTTCTATTGTTTTGTTGCTATCTAAAGCTTTAAACATGCATTTGATTTTTTTGCAAAGAAAACTGCAAACAAAGGAGAAACACCCGTCTCTTCTAAGTTGTCTGTGCCTGAAATAACTGTGGATACAACATTGATTTCGCCACCCTTGGTTGCAACTGATGCTAATGACAAAGTGGGTTTAGAAAATAGAGTGGCTGGCAGACTACCAAATGATGAACCTGTTCTTTCAACTGGAAAAGAAAATGGCTCTACACATGCTATTATTACCTCTGCATCTTCTGAAGATCCTGAGAAATTCCAATTAGAGGAAGCTACCATAACAGTGCAGACAGCTTTTAGAGGCTATGCGGTATTTCTTCTGAGCTCGCTAGTGTAATTATAAACCTTTTCTGTTTTTGTTTTATTTAACGCAAGCATGTTGCTCCCTGCACTTTCCTAGCAGTCTTTTTTTTTTCTTTCCGCTTTCACTCATTTAGATGCTTATATGATTGGAAAATGAACTTATTGGCTCTTTGCTGAAGCCTGGAAGTTGGAACTAAAAAAATATAATTTGCTTTTAAGATATTATCATCTCCAGTATATAACAATAGATGATGTTCCCGTAGTTTTTGACTAAGTGAAAAGATAAAAACATTTCACCTATAAATTATTTTGTCAATATCTTTTGGCATATACTGAAAGTCGGTTTTTGTCCAATTCTCTACTTTTACTGATGCTCTACTAATGTCTTTAAGGCCCGTCGGGAATTTCTAACCCTTAAAGGCATCATAAGGCTGCAATCGCTCGTTCGTGGTGACCTGGTTAGAAGACAAGCTGGATCCACTTTACGCTGTGTGCAAGGAATTGTTAAATTTCAGGCACTAGTTCGTGGCAACAAGGTTAGAGTTTGTAATGTTCTATTGGTGTGTCTTTGGCAAAATTCTGGCTTACCTGATTTTTTATCAATTTATCATCAAATGTTTTTGTTATTTAAACATTTTCATATCAAATAAGGTTATATTGACATGTATGAGTAAGCATGCTATTTTTTCCTAGCTCTTATCACTTGCAGCCTGTATATTTATGAACATAGGATCTTGCAGTAACTGGTTGTGTTGGAACTTTTTTATTTTTTAGGAACTGGTTGTGTACTCTGCCACTGAATTAGCTTGCCTACAAGTTCTGTAACTGTATTTTATATTCTTTTTGTGTCAGGGTGTTAAATTTTGTACTCAGGTAGACACACTGACGAAGACTGCTTTCGTTCGGAAGGTGAGGTTTACCTTGTTTGTTGCCTTTAATATTATCGTCATATATGCAATCATTTAGAAGATCAACCACTGTGACGCATCAAATCTAGTTTTAATTTTATAATGCATGTCATCATAGTCTCGTCCAAATGAATGTCTTACAAGAAATTGTGGCCTGATGCTAATATTAAGTTCTCCTGCATGTGTTTTTCATCAAATGTTATTTTCCTTTTACAGAGTTCCAATTCTGTATTACAGCTTATTTTCATGTCTAGGAGGTTCAAACCCATGGATATTTGTATCTCGGTTTCCCTTACAGCAGCCATGTGGTTTTTAATATATCTTCTATTTTATTCTGGTTTATTAGGTGCCCATTAGCTCTACCAGTCTACCTGAGCCAACTATTGAGGATTTTTTTTTTAATGTTTGTTATTGTGTAAAGTTCTGTAAGCAGTTGCTTACAAACCTAGATATTCATTCTGAGAGGTCCTCCTACTGAAGGCTATCATCCTTTTATTGTTTGGCAAGTTTCCTCTAGGATTGTCTTGTTTCGTAGGACTTTTTTTTGGCCCTTTTAAAACGTAAAAAACTATATGGCCCTTTTAAAACGTAAAAAACTATATAGTCATATTTAAACTTTAATACAGGTTATGCCACAATGATTTTGTATGAGAAATTAGAAATTGTGCTCCTGAGGCCAGAAACGAAAACCCATGGTTGCTAGAACTAACTTACCATCCCTGTTTCCATGTCAAGTTGTATGATTGCTTTGCGGAATGTGACAATTATTTTAGCGTGCCTTCTCTCTTATACTTTTAATGATAGCTGAACTTAACTTGTTATTGTGTACATTTTTACTGCTTTCAGCTTCTTGCTTCACTGCTTTCTTCTATTCCTCTCCGGCTCCAGTATGGTCCAGGGGATTCTAACTCAGCTGCACAGTGGCTTGAGCGCTGGACCATGTCCCACTTTTGGGAACCCCTTTCCCAACATAAAGAAAATCTTGATACAAAGTCTTGTAGGAATAATGGGACCATGCAAATAGTTGAAACTAAACGAGGCAGTTCAAAAAGAATTATCCAGAGACTATCTGGTGCAAATGGTGGAAATTTATCAGCTAGTTCTCTCTCTGGTTCTGAGAAACGTAAAGGCAATTTGAGGAAAGTTTCCAGTCAAGTAGAAGCTTCGGTGCAGGAACATCCACAGAATGATGTGAAGAAGGTTAAGACTAGTTTGATAAAAGCTTCTGGGCGGCCAAAGGAGGTTTCTGTTCAGTCAGAGAGTGAGGACAGAAAATCAAAACACACTATGAGGAAGACATCTCATTCTACTACCCCTGTTGCTCTTTCAGAGCATATCTCTAGTGTTTCAGTCAAGAAGCCAAAGGATGTGCCAGTAGCATCGCTAAAGCAATCTGATCTCCAAAAGAGTATGGACATGCCTTCAGAGGATCAAGTTAAAAATTTGAATTCTAATCCTTCTGTTAACACACATCATATGGAGAGTGATGCTAAAAATGAGGATGCTCAAATGCTGAATCTAAAGTTAAACTTGAGGGATGATGGTACTACTAGTGAGAATCAACAACAAATTAGCCAGAGAAGAGCCTCTTTACCTGCAAAGTTCAATCATCAAGAAAGTGTGGTAGATAATACACCCAAGCTGCCAAGTTATATGGCACCTACTGAATCTGTAAAAGCTAAGCTGAGAGGACAAGGCTCCCCAATGTTTGTCAAAGATGAGGAGGAGAAAAATGGTATAACAAGGAGGCATTCCTTGTCTTCCTCTACCAATAGCCTGCTGAACTCTCTGTCTCCACGAGCACGGAGACTGATTCAAGCAAATGGTAAGGGACTGGTCAGATGTGACAGATCTTTGACATCTTCCAGAGATAGTTGTGGTAAGAATTTTCCACTAAGAAATTTTCCATATGATTTTTCATTTGCTGCTTGGTTGTATATGATTCTTTATTTTTTTAAAGAAAGAATCATATACAACCAATAGAACATGTAAATTGGGATGGGGCACCCAATAGAACATGGCACAAACGATTACATTAGTAGGTTCATCTCACCCCATTCCATTCAATATTGAAATGGGTTGGCATATGAGACGAAATGGGATGGGATGAGATAGTCCATTTATCTCATTTCTAACAGTAAAAATATAAAAAAGGTTGAAAGGAAAACAAAAAAAATCAAAAGATATATTTTACTTCTCATTCATTAATAATAATAATAAGAAAGTATATCTGTATTTAGAAATAATAAGACTAAAACTTCAATCTTAATAGAATTTTAAATAAGACTCAAAAACTAATAAGAAGGAAACATAATATGTAACTATCTAATACTAATTATTCTAATATTTTAATTCTAATTATGCATGTGGCAAAAAAACATCAATAGTCAAGTACTAAGTTTAATTTACTACAAGGAAATAGGTAAAAGTGAAGGTAGGGAAAAAAGAATACGACTCGTTAGAGCAACCCATGCCCCAAATGGGGTGAGCTAAATGGGATGGCCTCTAAATAAGATGGATTATCCTTGTGCCAAATATCCTATTTGGGATAATATTGTAATGATTTTTGCAATTTTACATCTCTAGAACTTGTGTCCACTGTCTCCAATCCAGCAGATGAGGTTGATGACATCTCATTCATCATTATCTCCATAGGATGAGAACTTTTTCTAGAAACATATTATGTTTCCATCCTCTCATCCATCACTTATCATTTTATCTTATCCGTGATCTGTTTATGTGTTATTGTTTACGCTTTAGTTGTTTCATGTTATCTAATGAATGGTGCGTATTCTTTGATGTAGATCAAAGAGAATAAGATTGGGGAAGAGAAACTAGAGTTGGTATTGAAAGATTGAGAAATTAGGGAGAAAAAGAGGAATAATTGAAAGAGAGATAATTTGATTTAAATGATTATAATTCATATTCATGATCTAATTTTAATCTAATAACAAACAAATCATAAATATAATTTAAAACCTTATTTGAATCTTAAATACATAATTATAAGGTAAATAAAACCTTAAAATTATTTTAATTTTTAAAATCCTAACAATATTTAATTTTTCATAAAACTATACTACTACACTTGAAATTGAAGCCAAATTGAGTCTTATATTTGTATGGTATGTTATGAAAATACGTTATTCTTGTCATATCATCATCATCATCATGATATCCTACTTTATAGTAATTATTCTATTGGTTTAGAGTTTATTGAATGTATGTTCTTGTTTCTCATTCTCTTGTTTTTGGTTGTGCCCTTTCAGATAAGGTGGTTCAGCCAGAATGGAGGAGGTGATTTTTGCGAAGCATCCTGCTCCAGGCGAACAAATATCCCAAGGCAGAGAATATACCTTATATCTTGGTTTTGTTTGTGGCGATGTTTAGTATAAATTGTAAACTTTGTTACCTAGTTTGGTTTGTCATACAAATAATTGTTTTTCGGCTTGTTAAGCATTTTTTTTTGTTTTTCCTTTTTCCTCTCTTACAACTGAGTACTTAGACAGGTATATTCATGTTTTTCAGTGTTTGGGTTACATTTAGGCTTGAGCTGTATAATTTTAAATTTGTTATATAAACATGAGAAATCTTTGATTTTATATTGCCTCATATGAAAGTTCGTTACTTGGATTTGTTTTTTATATTTGTTCTTAGCGCAAAGGAAATATTTTCATTGATAATAAGGAGAAGTTAAATATGATTTAAAAATCATGAAAAACGCCATAAACATTTAAAAGTGGAACAAATTTTATAGTTTATGTTGAAGTTGATTTTTGTTTGGTCATGTTTTCTAGACATATAGACTTGTAAATTATTAAAAAATTACTTAAAAAGTTTGACATTAGAGGGTGTCATATTCACTTTGGTGTTAAGTCTATTTATGCTAGAAAAATTAAGATAAGAGATATGAGTTTATAAGTATCTTTTTAGATTGTGAGTACTTATTTAAAGATTTGGGTGGATGATATAATTATAAATAATTAATATCTATTAATTAATATTTAAATTTATATATTTAAATATTAAATTAATTAATTATGATATTAATTAACTTACATAAATAGAATGATATTATTAATATTTATTGTTAGATTTAAATAATAAAAAATACATTTGATTATGCATTGAATCTATTTGACTTCTCAATATCATCGTAGACTAATTAGATCAATCCAATGGCACCACACAAACGATTTAATTTTTCTATCAAACATAAGTCTCCTAAGTTGCTGGGGTCATTACTGATTGACGCCCACGTACGATGATTTAGTAACAATTGTTTCTAGAGTGTCTTAGTTAAATTATGCAGTTGGTACCTCATATATCTTTATGCCATCACAAACTCGAGGTTACAAGTTTTCCAATGGTTTTTTTCGTGCCTCAACGGGAGTTCCAATAAAAGGTTATGGTCGATCAAAGTTTGAAAAAAAGTCAATTACAAATATATTGGTTTGACTTTCCCAAATATGATATCTTTGTAGATTGATTATGTTTGATCTTCTCTCAATTTAGGCCCTGGGTTGATAAGAGGTTGAGGTTGGGCATGATAGTTTCTATAAAGACATGGTTGCTATCAACCTTACTCACAACACTTAGTTTAGAATTAAGGTTAGAGTTATGGGGAGAAAAATTGAAGAACAATTTAAGCTTCATCCAACTCTTGGTAAGTCCATAAGTGGATTAATACCTTTATTTTTCAAACTTTTTTCTTTAGTTTTTCTTGAATTTTCAAGGACATCGGGAACTTGAAGAACACACTTACTCTTAAAACTTTTTCCCTTTTCTCTTTTTGTAGATTTAGAAATGGTAGATAATGAATTTTTTGAAGAGTTTTTTTTAGGAGCTAGGAGTTTATGTTCTGCTGTTTCAGGTTTGATAAACCTGCATCTTGGAATACAATGTCTCGTAGCATGATCTATAAACACCACCACCATAAAAATGATCTAGGAAAATCTAGGATGCAAATAAATCCAAAATCGGGAGTAGACACTTAGATGAAAAAGACTTGCAACGTCCAAGATGGGATAGAAGGGGCTTACAGGTAGGCCAGGATGGGATAAAACTACAGAACTAACAAGAGCCAAGACAGTGGGTCGATTAGGAAGGAAGACCAAGGCACCAATCAGGAAGGAGTGAGATCAGAGAACCACACCCTGTAGTGATCGATGGTTGGGAGGTTTGGTCGGCCATTCGATCAGTTAGTTGGCTAGGAAAATGGTATAGCATCGATCGATTGTTCCTCCTTTAGTGATGATGATGGTTCCAATTGTGCTTTCGGTAGCAGTTTTGACTACTATCACTATTCCTACTTCTCTTTTTGGCGTGACCCTATCGATCTTATAGAGATTTTTGGCTCTTTTTATGGCAAAGAAATTCCTAAAGACTTATTAATTTCTAAACTTGAGTGTAGAGCTGAATATGGAGTTGATTCAATGGTTGTAGTCACTACTAAACCCACGGGGGATAAGTTGAGGAGATAGTTGAAATTATGGATGACATTGGAATTATTCTTCCTAGGTAAGGCGTGATGCTTAATAATCCCTCACCGAGAGGGATCTCCATTTTTGTTGATCAACTATTTATTGGTTTTAGGCTCTCATTCCTTCATTGGTATGGGAGTTCCTTTGTAGAGTTGAGGCTCATCTAGGATAGTTCCTTCCTAATTTATGGAGAATTTTTCTATCTTACTACATTATGTGTAAGGAAAATGGCAAGGAGTTTACATTGGTTAAGTTTCGTTCTCTATGCTATCTCTATTTTATTAGTGACAAATGATTCAGCTTGAGGTTGTATGACAACCATAGGTTTATTGATGACTTTCCCATGTCCAACAAGGCTCAACATCTTTTATGGTACATTGAGACTGGTGCCTATGACGTTGCATTACCTAAACTTGGTGCTACCCCCACAAGATTTGTTCTTAGTGGTAAGCCATCCATGTGAATACAACTGACACTTCTGAGATCATTTTACTACTTTGTTTTATTTTACCATCTTCTTCTCTCTTTGGTGCATTATATTGGAAGAGAGTCAAGTTTGACGACAAGAGGCAGGACTTCATTGATAAGTTATTTTCTCTACCTCATAGAGAGAAAATATATGAGAGATTACTGATTGTTGAGAGAATTGTCTACTAGGGGCTGTAGCTCAATTCAACCATTACTGATACTTTTAAAGGTTCTCTTCCCAAAGATAGGTGTTCTCTGAGTCTCATTTCTATTGCTTGGTTGATGACTCCATATGACTTAGTTGTTTTTTTCTTTTTGTTTTATGGAGATGAATTCATAGCATGTTTCTTCGCAAAAGACCTATCTCTACCTATGTCTTTCAATTCATGGTCAATTTTTGGGGAGTAAAGGTTAGACAAGAAGTGGACGCGTGCTTGGGAAAAAAAGAGCATGCCTTAACTGAGGACTTTACCATGAAAAATGAGGATCCATAATAAGTCCTTTTCGTGCTCATTCTTTAGCCATTTCTCTTGACTCCCCAAGGGATAGACTAGTTGAGCAGGCTAGACTTAGAGTAGCAAGGCTATTTGAAAATCGAGGAAGATACAAGCTACTGTTAAGGAATTCATTTTTAAGGCCAATGATTCTTCTAATCCTATAGTAGAGATTTCTCATGGCACCGTTGTTGAGAGAGATCGGGCCTTGACTTCACTTAGTAGGTTCAAGAGGATATCCAGCACAATTCCAACGCTTTGAAGGGAGTATGGCATGCTTTGAAAGATACATAAAAGGTTATTTTCTCTTTAGTGGAAGCTCTTGTGTTAGCAGAGAGATCTCTTGAGAAGATTCACGGGGAAATGGCTAGAAAGGATGCTTAGATGGTAGATTTGGATGCTAAGGTATATTCACTATCCTAAAATCTTAAAGTCACAATTGAGGATGCAAAGAATTCAAGGCTAACACTAGAATGGCTTGGGCTCATGGCTTTGATGATAGGTTTGAAAATGAGAGGGGTGAGACCTCATCTGGAGTGGCAATGTAGACTTATATTGTTGTTAGAAATGAGGCCCAACCCTTGCTAGTACATATAGAGTAGTAGATGTAGTATCCATTACTGTTATTCTGTCATAGGATGCTAACCGAGATGATTGATGAATGTTTAAAAAGAAATAAAATTACCATGATTTAATGTACTTTAATTGATTAAATAGATTTATATTTGTAATATTTTATCATATTTTATATAAATTTGTATTTTTGGAATAACGTGTATTTTTATTTTTTTCAAAACTAGGGACATGATTGTGGAGTTTAGATAACCCATTTTTAGGTCCAAGTCAAATAACTAAGGCATCAAAACACAGTTATACCTAGATCTAACAAAACAACAATCTTTTTTTTATCACATATTTTTTATCGTGATTAAAAACTTTGAAATTTTTGAGATAGTTTCAGGAATTATATTTTATTATAATTTTTAAGTTAAATAATATAATTAGTATCTCGGCATGACATTCGTTGGCACATGGGACTTGGCTGATGCGCTCGAGGCTCAACATGGAATACGCGTGATTGGGCAATTTTGTCCATTTTTTTGACTTTTTCTCATTTTTTCTCACTTATTTGTATAATAAATGAATACTACACTTTGAATATTGTGATATATTGCTTCAAGTATTTTTTTTCGAGAAATTTTCTTGCAGTGATGATAGGAGATTGAAAAAATTGTATAATGATTTTTTTTTATTTTTAATAAATATTATATATAATATATTATTTGGTATTAGTTTTAAAAAGATCAAGACGTTATTACATTCCGGTTATTTAATAAATATGATTATAAGTGTGTCTATTTTTAAATAATTTTTGTATTCTAACTTACAGTCACGATTATTGATAAAAATTGAAAATATATATATGTATTATGGTCACAGGTTTTATTGGATCGTGATCAAAACCCCAAAGCCTCATTTTTTAAAAAGATCAACTAAATTTTAGCTACCAAATGTCATTATTGTAGTAGTGGTGAAACTAGAGAGATGTTATAAAATAAGAATGAATGTCTGGTTTAATACCATGTTAAACCTTATTTATAAAATAAGAGTGAATGTCATTCCAGTATATTCTTGTGATGTGTGAAAGAAATGAGCATTCTTGATACTGTTAAAATAGTTTACATTTGATTTCAGATTAATGATAAAATCAAATAATATATAATATTTTTCATTATCATTTCTACTACGGTAAACCAAATATGATAATGAGTAAATTTCTTCATGGTCTTCAAATTTTCATCTTGATTCACCTAGCCCTAAAAAAAAGTTTCGTATTGTTAGGTTTGAAAGCACTTGGAGCCCTAGTCTTACTAAGAGTTTGAATTGCTCTATAGGACAGTAGAGCGAATGAATCGCATTAGTGCGATTTGGTTAGCTGAATCACCCTTATATATATCAACCAGGTCAACTGATGCCAGCATCACCACTACGGAAACACAATTTTCTTAGTCCTTTTTTGAAAATGATGATCAAAATCAAAGGATCAATGAGATTTAAACCTTCTTTCTAGAAGAGCTAAAGGATTACTTGCATAATTCACATAAAAATATCAAATTAGTAAGTTTAGTGACTATAAAGTTATTAACCATTACACTTAATACCCAAACTTGTAAGTTTAAGAATAAGCTTTATAAAAACTTTTAAATGTGATATTTAACTAGATTCATGCAATCTTGGGCTTTAAATAGTGTATAGTATTATAGGTGGGTTAATGTGATTATGTACGATAATTAAGACATGTTATTATAAGAGTTTAATACCTAATTAAGGATATAATGAGTTATTCATTATAGTATATATTTTTTATTAATCAGATTATTTTATCTCTCTCACATTTATTAGATATTTGTTTCTTTCAAATAAAGTTATAATTATCTTGAATTTTATTGATCTGAAATAACATGTTATCATATATTCTAAAAATAATAAATAATATATACAAATATTACACGTGAATGAAGATAAATATTAATTAGGAGATTGAATAGAGTTTACCAATAATCGTAATAATACGTAGAAGACATAGCAAGCTGCAATTAAATATAATATCTTGTTAGGGTCACTAGTACTGCCAATATCGGATAAATACTGGCTAAGACAAAGTCAAGAATATATATATATATATATATAGTTAGGTAGGTAGAGGAAAGGATGGAGTGGTTCCAAGAGTTCCCCCAAACACTTCAGAGGAATGGTTTTCTCAGAATAATAACTCCCAATACCATATACCCTTGAAGGGTTCAGAGGAACTCTAGGAGACACGACACCTGACAATATACACAATCGCTTTAATTGGTTTCACGGTGGTGAAGAAGAAAAGATCACTAATCCTACTATTTATAGCTACTAAGTTTGCACTATACCTAGCTATCTCTGTTTATATAATTAATTTCTTAATTTTAATTTGGCCCATATATTAATGACACGTACTTTAATTTGGTTTATCTTTTTCATAAGTCATAACAGAAGAGAAAGTTGACGGGGTGAAAGTAGAGAGACTAACAAATGAACCTAGACGAGATTAGATCTCCCTTCAAAGTCTCAGAATAATATAGAAGGTGATTTGTCACAATCAACTGGCCTTTGCTCTTTTGTTCCTGCTATCTTCTCTTCTCAGAATGTTTATCTTTCCTTTTTAATTTTTTTTTGAATTCAGACATAAATAAGGAAATCAAGCTTCATTTCTATTCTTGTAATATACTAATTATATACACTATAGTAGCTAGAAATTACGTTTATTGCCAAGTTAAGAAGAGCTAGGTTATATTATATAATTATTGCCATGATTAATTAAACAGACAGAGAATCTGATATTGTTTTTGCTTGAAATCTGGAAAAAAAATATTGAAAAGGACACCCCAAAGAGAACACATGCGAGATGCTCAGAGAGAGAATGTTTTTATGTATATACCCTTGTTGATCTTCATCTGTCCTTCAATTGTGGCCAGGTTCATCGTGATGATATGATTAATATTCATATATCAGGATGACTCTTGATCATATTTAATATTTTGACTTAGAAAAAAACTATATATACTTGCCTGAATATGTTGTTTTTATAATCACATAAGATTGAACAAGAGTGTATTGTGATATATGTCAGTTGTCCCCTGGAGTTCTTCTGAACACTTCAATGAAACTCTTATATTATATTAAATATATGGAAGGTCTACATATATACATATGAGGCCTGACGGCTGATGGTAATTAAATTCGTATAATAAAATGGCACTGAAGTGTTTGGGGGAACTCTGGTTGTTACCTGACCCCAGGGAGAGGAATACCATAAGGCAGCAATCGCTTGTTCGTGGTGACTTGGTTAGAATACAAGCTGGATCCACTTTACGCTGTGTGAAGAAATTGTTAAATTCCAGGCACTAGTTCGTGACAACAAGGTTAGAGTTTGTAATCTTCTATTGGTGTGTCTTTGGAAAAATTCTGGCTTACCCGATTTTTTATCAATTTATCATCAAATTATTTTGTTATTTAACACTTTCATATATATTGACATTTATGAGTAAGCATGCTATTTTTTCCTACCTCTTTTCACTTGGAGACTGAATATTTATGAACATATCTTCCAGTAACTGGTTATGCTCGAACTTTTTTTAGTTTTTAAGAACTGGTTGTGTAGTGATCTGCTATTGAATAAGCTTACGTACAAGTTTTGTGTCAGGGTGTTAAAAATTGTGTACTTAGGAGCTCCTTAATTTAAGGAGCAAACATAGAGTAAAGCATGGAGCAAAACAAGGAGCAAAACATGGAGCAAAACAAGGAGCTTAATTCAAGGAGCAATT
Organism: Hippophae rhamnoides; assembly: GCA_033030585.1. NCBI lineage: Eukaryota > Viridiplantae > Streptophyta > Magnoliopsida > Rosales > Elaeagnaceae > Hippophae > Hippophae rhamnoides. Next base: position 19,150,510 of record CM065438.1, on the reverse strand, counting down.
TAAGGAACCATTAATTTAAGGAGTAATTCAATGAGTGAATTTTCCTATAAATAGATGTGTAATTGTAATGAATTAATCATGCAAAGTGTTCATTCCAATTGAGAGAAAAGCTTATAGAGAGAAAAGCTTTTGTGAGAGAAAATTGAGAGTAATTTTCTTGGGTGTAATTGGGTTGTGAATTGTGAGTGTTGTAAACACCTTGTGTAATTTCTCACTTTCGGGTAAAAAGATCTCTTGTGGTCCGGAGACGTAAGCAAGATTGGCCGAACTCTGTTATCAAATTTTGTGTGTTATTTTTCTATTCTTACTTTCTCATAAATTTGGCTTATCGGGAATTTGCGTTATTTTCCAACAACTGGTATCAGAGCTATTGGTGGTGATTTCTGTCAATTTTCTGCAAGGTTACTATTTACTTGAATAGTGAATTACGTGAATAGTGAAAATTTTGTGACGATATTTGTTCGTTGACGGAGGTGTTCTAATACACGGTGATTTACAGAAATAGTCAGAAACGATCCAGAGGAAATCAGATTTTAGTGAGAGCAATGGCCGCAGATGAAGGAAGGGTGAAACTCGAGAGATTTGGTGGCATAGATTTTGGGTTTTGGAAAATGCAGATAGAGGATTATCTGTATCAAAGAAATCTATATCAACCTCTCTTAGGAAGAAACCGGAAGCTATGAAGGAAGAAGATTGGAATCTTCAGGCAGAATGAAGCCCTCGAAGTTATTCGATTGACGCTATCCGTAATGTTGCCTTTCAATAGCAAAGGAAAAGACCACGGCGGGTCTTATGGCAACTCTTTCCAATATGTATGAGAAGCCGTCGGCCTCGAACAAAGTGCACTTGATAAGGCGTTTGTTCAATTTGCGGATGAATGAAGGCGCATCGGTAGCTCAACATCTCAATTAAGACTCAACACGGTCAGCCAGTTGAGTTCGGTGGAAATTGAATTCGATGAGAAGTACGAGCATTAATACTTTTATCTTCTTTAACCGAGAAAGTTGGAATGCTACCCTGTCACTGTGAGTAGCTCGTTAGGAAGCAATAAGTTGAAATTTGACGATGTTTGTGATCTGGTTCTCGGTGAAAGAGATCCGACGTAGAGAGTCGGGTGAATCGTCGGCTTTCTTGGTTTGCATCTGAGAGTCAAGAGGAAGAAATTCAACCAAAGGGAATGAACGTGGCGAGAGCAGGACTACGAGGTAGATCAAAGGACAAGAGGTCCAAATCCGAGAATCCTAATAATTCCCATAGCTCGAAGACTATCCAGTGTTAGGTGTGGAAGAGCAAGAACCTACAAAAAATCGGTGCAAGAAAGTGCAGGAAGAATGACAAGTGAAGGCGGAGGCAAATGTTACTTCCACCTCGGGAGAGACGATGCATTGATATGCTCTTTGGAGAGCAAGGAAGAATCTTGGGTGTTAGACTACAGAGCATCGTTCCATTGCTACTTCACAAAAAAGAATTCTTCGAGAAATATGTCCCAGGAAACCTTCGAAAGGTATATCTTGGGAAGCGAAGGATGTCGAGGGCATATTCCGATCTCGAGAAGAACTTAATCTCGATGTGGGGCGGTTGGCTGAGTGAAGGCTACACTATGATCTTCCATGGTGATGATTGGAAGATTTCAAAGGGTGCGAATGAGTTGCTTTCGAGGCAAGAAAAAGTGGCACTCTTTTACATGACGTAGAGAGCACGTTGTTCAATTACGGTTCTGGCAACAAGCAATGAAACACCAAATCTGTGGCACCGAGATTAGGCCATATAGTGATAAGGGGATGAAGATTATGCACTTTCAGGGAAAAACTTCCGGTCTGGTCTACGAGAGATGAGACATGTGCGAAGATTGCATACTTGGAAAGCAAAAAAGAGTGCCTTTCGGACAAGTCACTTAATCCCAAAGAAGGAAAGACTAGAGCTTATTCACTCGATGTTTGGGGGACAGACGACCATCTCGTCTAGTGGTGGGAAACACTACTTCATGACTTTCGTTGATGGTCACTCGCGGAAGGTATGGGTTTACTTTGTAAAGCATAAGTCTGAAGTATTTGAGGCTTTCAGAAGATGGAAAGCTATGGTGGAAAATGAGACGGGTGTAAAGATCTCAAAAAGCTCGGGAACCGATAATGGTGGTGAATATGAAGACACGAGATTCAAAAATTTTGCTATGAGCACGGGATCGAGAATGGAAAGAGCTGTGCCGGGCGTACCTCAACACAATGGTGTAGTTGAGCGTATGAACCCGAACGTTGACAGGAAAGAGCTAGAAGCATTCGTATACGGTCGAGTCTAAGAAGCCGGTTAAGGCGAAGTAGTCGACATGGTAGCTACTTGATCAACCGAGCCCATCTCGTTCCATTGGAGCATAGAATACCGGAGAGGAGGTATGGAGCGGAAAAGAGGTGAAACTATCACATTTAAAAGTTTTCGGTTGTGTAGCATTTGTACATATCAATGATCAAGGCAGGAATAAGCTTGATCCCAAATCCAAGAAATGCACATTCATTGGCTATGGTGAGGATGAGTTTGGCTACCGCATTTGGGATGACGAAAAGAAGAAAGTTATCCGTACTTGAGATGTGATTTTCAACGAAAGGGTGATGTATAAGGACGCATAAAATAGACGCCAATGACTCGAGCGAGAATGAGTCGGTATTTGCGAATGCGAGATGATTTCCCGAGATACTTAGCAATAGAACCAATTGTAACAAGTCCTTAGCCGGAGGAACTTGTTGGACAAAGCGCATACGACATTCCGACACACCACAACCTCTTACTCAGCTCTTGTATTGAGAAGGTCTTCTCGACCTCGTATGCCTAACAATAGATACATGAACTATATGTTCTTTGGTGATGGAGGGGAGCACGAATGCTATGATGAAGCTTGTCGGACTCGAGATTCCAACAAGTAGCTTGCTTTATGAAAGAAGAAATGAAATCTCTCATCTCCAACCAGACATGAGGGAAATTTGAGTTACCTATGGGAAAGAAGGCACTTCCTGACAAATGGGTGTGCAAGGGTGAAAGAGGAGCGTGATAGTTCCAAGAGATACAAAGCCCGCCTAGTTGTCAAAGGGTTTCAACGGAAGGAAGGAGTTGACTACTGTGAAATTTTTTGCTCGTTGTGAAGCTTAATACTATTAGATCGGTATTGAGCATTGTAGCCATCGAAGATCTTCATCTTGAACAGTTGGATGTGAAGAATGCATTCCTTCAATGGAGATTTAGATGAAGAGATATACATGTACCGACGGAAGGTTTCTCGAGAAAAGAGGGAAAAAGAACATGGTGTCGGATTTAAGAAGAGTTTGTATGGCAAAACAAGCCGAGACAATGGTACAAAAAATTTGTGACTTCATACCTGAGGAAGGTTTCAAGTAATGTGATCATTGTTGCTCTTGAGAGATATAGGTCAGTTATATCATTTTACTACTTTATGTTGATGATATGTTAGTAGCGAAATATGGATGATATTAAAAGGTTGAAGCATCAATTGTCGAAGGAATTTGACATGAAGACTTAGGTCGACAAATAAGATTCTTGGAATGCAAATCACAAGAAATAAGAAGAAAGGATCCTTGATTATCTCGGGCGAGTACATCAATCGTGTTTTGCAAAGATTCAACATGGGCGATGCCAAGCCGGTTAGCACCCTGCCGGCAGTCATTTTCGCCTATCGAGGATGGTCCCTGACGGAAGAAGAGGAATTCATGGCTAAGGTTCCTTATGCTCGGCCATTGGAAGTTTGATGTACGCAATGATGCATGCGAAAGACTTGGCCATGCGATGGGAGTTCTTGGAATGTGAAATCCAAGGAAAACTCATTGGGAAAGCGGTCGAGTGGATTTTTGAGGGTTATGCGAGGCAAAGAAAAGTTCTTGTACTTTAGTAAAGGAGAGTTAAAAGTATAAAGGGTGCGTAAGCCTAGACTTTGGAGGTGAAGTTGATCGCAGAAGAAGCACATGCGGTTATATATTTCTTGTTGGAACTACGGGTGTTAGTTGGATGCCGAATACGAGAAAATTGTCACTCATCGGAGGGTGGTATGTAGCGATGCTTGGAAGCTAGTAAATAGATGATATGGCTTGAGGTTTGTTAATTGGTGGGATTCAAAGAAGAAGAATATTCTGCTAGTCAGGTCGTAGTCAAAGTGCGATACAACATGTGAAGATTCAACATTTCATTCTAGAGCAAAGCATATTGGACTTCGTTATCACTTCACGGATCTACATTGGAAGATGATGTGTATCGGAGAAGATTCGAGGAAGCAAAAATCCAGATATGTTAACAAAGGTGGTGACTATTGACAAGCGAAGTTGTACAAGGTTGGTCTTAGTAACAAAGACTAGAGCTTCTTTGCATTGATCAGTGTGAAGACGATTGAAATCAATCTTCAAGTGAGAGATTGTTATAAAGCTCCTTGTTGGAGCAGCATGGAGCAAAACATGGAGTAAAACATGGAGCAAAATCGGGAGACATAGCAAATCACAAAACATGGAGCAATTCATGGAGAGGTGAGTAACAAGGAGCTTAATTGAAGGAGCAATTTAGAACCATTAATTTAAGGAGAGTAATCAAGGAATTGTGAGTGCCTTTAATATTATTTTCATATATTCAATCATTTAGAAGATCAACCACTGTAACGCGTCAAATCTATTTTTAATTTGATAATGCATGTCATAATAGTCTCGTCCAAATGAATGTCTTACAAGAAATTGTGGCTCGATGCTAATATTAGGTTCTTCACCTGCATATGTTTTTCGTAAAATGTTATTTTCCTTTTACAGAGTTCTAATTCTATATTGCAGCATATTTTCATGTCTAGGAGGTACAAACCTATGGATATTTTGTATCTCGATTTCCCTTACGGCAGCCATGTGGTTTTTAATATATCTTCCATGTTATTTTGATTTATTAGGTGCCCATTAGCTCTACCAGTCTTTCTGATCTACCTTAGCCAACTATCTAAGAAGATTTTTAATGTTTGTGTAGCGGTAAAGCCACTTTTGTGGCTCAAAAGATAAACCAATTTTGCTTCTATATTAAGTCTTTAAATAGTCAAAGATGGTGTAGAATTTGTGTTGTAAAACAAACTCTAAAGACAGCTATATCAAGCTGTAAAAACAGTTTGTATTCACATTTCCTCACCACCATTTTCCAGCGTCTCTCTCCTCTATATATACATATCTTCTATCTTTATAAAATCCATCTCAATTTTTGAAGGCAAAATCAGATTTTGGGTGAAAAAAAGAGTTTTTAAAGAGAAAAAGAAGTGAGATTTCTCCTAAATATTGTTTTCCTTTTATTAAAGAGACTATATTTTCTCATATGATAAGAGAGGACATTGTCGATTGTGTTCTCCTTATTTTATAGAGAAATTATTGTAATCCTTTAGATAATAGTGAAATTTTTCTACAATTTACCTATAATTTTTCTCCTAATTTGTTTGAAAGTTTTCTACGTAAAATTTTGGTGTTCATTATTTTTTTTATTTTTACTTTAATTGTAATTATGTGCTCCGTACCACAACATCCTAATAGTGGTATCAAAGCGCTAGGTTTATAATTGGTTTTCATGCTACAGTTAAATCCAGTTAGTGGAAATGAGGCATCTTTAATAACGTCGATGAAGTATGAAATAAAGAAGTTCAAGGGGAATAATTTTTCATTGTGGAAAATGAGAATGAAACAATTTTGAGGAAAGATAACTGTTTGGCGGCATTTGGAGAAAGACTCGATGAGATCACTAACGACGGAAAGTGGAACGAGATGGATGACAATGCTATTACTAATCTACACCTAACACTAGTCAATGTAGTATTATCAAGTGTGGTAGAGAAAACAACAACAAAAGAGATATGAGATACTTTGACAAAATTTTACGAGACCAAATCACTATATAACAAAATTTTCATGAGAAGAAAAATTTACACCCTTTAGATGATGGAGTCAACTATGGTGACTTACCACATCAACACCCCCAACACTTTATTTTCACAGCTCATAGTAATAGGGCATAACATAGAGACGGGTGAACATGTTGAAATTCTATTTTAAAGTTTAATTGATTCATATGATCAACTCATCATCAATTTAAACAACAACATTGAAGTTTTAGACTTTGATGATATTGTAGCTATGGTTCTTGAAGAAGAAATTCAGCACAAGAGCAAAGAAGATAGATCGGTCGGCTCATAGTGAGCCGATGATTTAACAATAGCGAGAGGGAGATTAACAGATTATGGTTCTAATGGGAGTCAAAATCAGAGTAGATCAAAATCCAAAAATAAGAAAAATTTCAAGTGTCATCATTGTGGCAAGAAAGGGCACTACAAAAAGGAGTGTTGGCATCTCAAAAAGAAAGAAGAAGCCAAAGGAAAAGATCCTGAGTCATCATAAGCTTAGGGTTGTCTAGTAAGTACCTTAGATGGTGGTGAAATTTTATATAGTGAGGCAATAACCTCTACTGAAGGTAGAAGAATATTTACTGATGTCTGGCTTATGGACTCAAGAGCAATATGACATATGACTCCTCGGAGAGAATGGTTCCATTAATATGAACCTATCTCAAGAGGATCTGTGTTTATGGGAGATGATTATGCCTTGGAGATTGATGGTATTGGTACCATTAAATTAAAGATGTTTGATGGTACGGTCACACCATCAAAGAGGTACAACATGTGAAAGGCCTAAAGAAAAATCTATTGTCTTTAGGACAATTAGATTATAGTGGGTGTAAAACTCATATTTAAGATGGGATCATGAAAATAATTAAAGGTGCACTTGTAATGATGAAAGCAGAAAAGATAACTACAAATTTATACATCCTTAAAGGAGAAACACAACAAAAAGAAGAAGCATCCACTGCATTGTCAAGTTTGGCAGAATAATTAACAATGATGTGGCACTATAAGGGCCACATTTTGAAACGAGGTTTGAAGATTCTTATTGAACAAAAGTTTCTTCAAGGGTTCAAAAAGGTATCAGTACCTTTTTGTGAGCATTGTGTTACTAGTAAGAAGCACATATTAAAATTTAGTAGTTCTAATGCTAGAAGCAAAGCTATCTTAGAATTAATCCATTCTGATGTTTGGCAAGCACCATTTTTTTCCCTAGGAAGAGAAAAATACTTTGTCTCTTTTATTGATGATTACTCTATGAGATATTGGGTGTATCCAATAAAAAATATGGCAGATATATTTCTAGTTTTTAAAATATTCAAAGAGGGGGTTGAGCTTGAATATGAGAAAGATCTAGTGTTTGAGGAAAGACAATGAAAAAGAGTATACCAATGATGAATTTGATAACTTCTATCGACAAGAAGGTGTAAAAAGGCAGTTCATGGTGGCATAGCTAAGTGGATGAACAAAACCTTATTAGAACGGATAAGAGCGATGTTGAGAATTGAGGGATGACCAAGTCATTTTGGATAGAAGTAGTCAAAATTTCCTGTTATATGATCAATCAATCACTATCAACTACAATTGATCTAAAAACGTTGATGGAGATGTGGACTGGTAAGCCAATTGGTTATTCTCACTTACATACATTTTGAAGTCTTGTTTACATTATGTACAATGCCGAAGAAACATCAAAGCTGGATTCGAAATCCAGAAAATGCATTTTCTTAGGGTATGTTGATGGAGTGAAGGGATACTGCTTGTGGGATCCCACTACCTGCAAGGTGATAATCAACAAAGATGTGATATTTATAAAAGATAAGGTACAAGGGAAAAAGAATGATAACATTTCAAAAGAGAAACCAGAGACTACTATAGTTCAAGTTGAAGGAAGACAAGAACAAGCAGTTCCAGATCTTTCTAATGTAGCACCAAAGCACGAAGAATAAGAGCAAGCTGAGTTTACAACTCCACAAGTTCGAAGGTCAACTAGGGAAAGAAGAGAACCAGCTTGGCACTTAGAGTATATCCTGAAGGGATATGTCGTATACTATTTACTAATAGAGGGTAGAGAGCCATCAGATTTCTATGAGGCTACAAAAAGCCAATAAGCTTCTCTATGGATGGTAGCAATGCAAGAATAAATTGAAACCCTTCATAAAAACAAGACATGGAATCTTGTTCCATTACCACAAGGAAGGAAGGTTATTGGAAATAAATGGATTTACAAGATCAAACGAGATGATAATGACCAAATGGAGTGGTATCGTGCTAGATTGGTGGTGAAAGGATTTGCTCAGAAAGAAAGCATAGACTTTATTGAAATATTATCTCATGTTGTTCAACTTACAATGGTTCGAGTAGTCTTGGCAATGTATGCTACATTTGACTTATACTTAGAGAAATTAGACATAAAAATTGCATTTCTTCATGGAAAACTTGAATAAGAGATTTACATGCTTCAAACAGAAGGTTTTGAAGAAAAATAAAAAGAGAACTTGGTTTGTAGATTGAACAAATCTCTATACAATCTCAAACAGGCACCAAGATGTTGGTATAAGAGATTTGATTCCTTCATCAAGAGCCTTGGATACAATAGACATAGTTAAGATCCTTGTGTTTACTATAAGAGATTTGGTAAATCTAATTTTATTATTCTTTTGTTGTATGTTGACGACATGCTGGAAGCAAGCCACAACAAAGATTTTATTACACACTTAAAGGCAAAGTTGGTTAGGAAATTTGAAATGAAGGACTTGGGACCATAAAACAAGATTCTAAGGATGCAAATATACCAAAACAGAGATAATAGGAAGATATGGCTTTCTCAGAAAAAGTATTTGAAGAAAATCTTATGGTGCTTCAACATGCAAGATTGTAAGTCCATTCTTACCCCTATTTCTATTAATTTCAAGTTATTCTCAAGTATGAAACCTAGCAACGAAGTAGAGAGGATGAAAATGTCTCGATAACTGTACGCATTAGTAGTGGGTAGCTTGATGTTCGCTATAGTTTGCACAAGATCAGACATTGCACAAGTAGTGGAAGTGGTTAGTATATACATGGAAAATGTTGAGGATCCTAAGTTATGTTAAGGGTACCTCAAATGTTGCATTATGTTATAGAGGACCAGACTTTGTTGTTAGAGACTATGTTGATTCAGATTATGCAGGTGATCTTCATAAGAGTAAGTCCACCTCAGGTTATGTGTTTACTCTTGCTGGTAGAGCCGTAAGTTAGGTTTCAAAATTACAGTCTATCGTGGCTACTCCTATGACAGAGGCAAAATATATCGTAGCTATATAAGCTAGCAAAGATGCAATATGGTTGCAAATTCTACTAGAGGAGCTTGGACACAAACAAGAGATGATTGCTCTATTTTATGATAGCTAGGGTGCTTTGCATCTGACAAAAAATCTAGCATTTCATTTGAAGATAAAGCATATATGAGTTTAGTATCATTTTGTTCATGAGAAGGTGGAAGAAGGAAGTGTGGATATATAGAAAATCCATACTAAAGATAATCTAGTTGATATGTTAACAAAGCTAATCAACAATGACAAATTTACTTGGTGTCTATTCTCTATTGGCTTTGCAAAAATGTAAGCAGCATGGAGATGGAAAGTTTAGAAAGGATAAAATAATTACAAAAGTGACTTTAAGTCGGAGATATGTAACGGTAAAGTCACTTTTGTGGCTCAAAAGATAAGAAGCAATTTTGCTTCTATATTAAGTTTTTGAATAGTGAGATATGGTGGATAATTTGTTTTGTAAAAGAAGCTGTAAAGATAGCTATATAAAGCTGTAAAAACAACTTGTATTCACATTACCTCACCGCCATTTTCCACCACCTCTCTCCTCTATATATACATTTCTTTTTTCTTCATAAAATCTATCCCAATTTTTGAAGGAAAAATCCTATTTTGGGTGAAAAAGAGAGTTTTTAGAGAGAAAAAGAAGTGAGATTTCTCCTAAATATTGTCTTTTCTTTTATTAGAGAAAATGAATTTTATCTTTTGATAAGAAAGGGTATTGTCAATTGTACTCTACTTATTTTAGAGAAAAATTGTTGTAATCCTTTAGATAATAGTGAAATCCTTCTACAATTTGCTCGTGATTTTCTCCTAATTTGTTTGGGAGTTTTTCAAGTAGAATTTTGGTGTTCATTATTTTTCATTTTTTTATTTTTCTTATTTGTACCTCATTTGTAATTGTGTGTTATGTACCACAACTTCCTAACAGTTTGTTATTGTGTAAAGTTTTGTAAGTAGTTGCTTACAAACCTAGATAGTCATTCTAAGAGGTCCTTCTACTGAAAGCTATCATCCTTTTTTTGTATTGGAAGTATCCTCTAGGACTGTCTTGTTTCCTAGGACTATTAACATTGCAGAGGAAAAAATATATAGAGAAAGGAAAAAGATGGAAACTATGAAATATCTCATTTCATTGATAAATTTTGTATATTGTAACCTTGTATATTTATAGCTAAAATTGTAAAAAAGATATTTTATAGTTTCTAATAAAAATATATCAATTCCATTACATTTCGATCATTATTTTAATATTATTAAGTTAGAATCTTGTAACGCAATGTTGTTTTGCATGTGAAGGGTGCACATGGAGATTTGCATCTTAACATTCTTGTTAGCATCATCATTGCATTGCTTGATTGAATGTGGCCTTATTGCTTCATACTTGTTTTCTATTTTCACATAATTATCATATGCACTTGACCAACTAATTGCACATGTATTTTCACACTAATAGTACACCCATTTTCGATAATAGCTCACCAAGTTTTTTCGATACCAGATGCATTAGTTTGTGATACACCAAATACACATTCTCTCGACACACTGGCTGTACATGTTCTCGGCACAACACCTACACTTGTGGTTATCATACCAGTATTGATACGTAGAGATTTTCTATCTAAATTCATTACATCAACTTCACTACCTAATATATCATTCACATTCCCCTCAAACTCAATTGCATATTAATGACAATGATTTTGCTGTGTAGATAATTAAATTGAGAAATAGGCAAAGGTTTTGTGAAAATGTCAATTGGTTACTCTGTCGAAGGTTTATGTAACATTAGTAATTTGGATGCAAGTACTCAATCATGCACAAAATGTAAATCCAAATCAACATACTTTGTTCGGGCATGAAAAACCATACTAGCATTGAAAGCAATAATGCTTAAGTTATCATAGTAAATGGTTGGACATAGAGCAACAAGAATTTGAGTTTCATGAAACACTGATGCAATCCATATAATTTCAACTATAACACTTGCCTCAGTGCTCAGTGCTCGATCTTGAGACACTGAATTGCTTTTTGTAAGACCACTGAATTGGATTAGCCCCTAGGTATATTACCATTTAAGTTGTAGGTCTTTTATCCTAATCCTCCCTGATCCGAGTTTGCAAACCTTTGAAGTACTAGATGACTCGATTATCTTAAGACTGAATCATGCATGACGGTGCCTTTTAGTCACATGAAATGTGTTTCAATACATACCAGTGAGGAAATAGAGGTTTGGCCATAAATTGGAATACCTTATTGAGTGTATAGGATATACTAGGTCTTATGATGGTGAGGTACTATAAGGTCCCAATAATGTTTTGAAAATAATTTGGATTGTCATAAAGTTCTCGTTCATAGGTTGATAGGTTATAACCTATTAGCATAGGTGTAGCACTTGGCTTAATGTGTCCATTATTGTTTTGATAAGAAGTTTTTAAGCATATTTTGATTGTGTTAAAATAAAATCACTATATTGCAAATATGATACTTTCATACCCAAAAAGAAACTCAATAAACCAATATATTTAAGGGCATGTGGATGAGAGCTTGAACTTCATATTCATCACTGTCAGTGATGATAATATCATCAACATACACTAATAGGTAGATGGTGGAAGTGATATTATTCTTGAAAAATAATGAAAAATCAACTATAAACTAAGTAAAATCCATAAAATGAAGAGTTGAGGTTAGTCTGTCAAACCAAGCCCTTGGTGCTTGTCAGGAAATATCTTAATTCTGAAAATGCATTTGCAGCATATGATCTTTCTATCCTTTGGCAGAGGAACTAAAACCCTTGTGTTATTCTTGGTGAGAGAATTAAAATCCTATTGCATCAATTCTTTCTAGAGCTTATTCTCTAGAGCTTGTTTGACATGATGAGGTTTAGTCATTGTAAGGTTAGTAGTCACTGGAAAATATTTATGTTTATAGATGCCAACTTTTGATCTTGTAACCATTGGATGAATGTTGTCATGTGAACTATTGTTTTGGTTGTCAAGTAATATTTTAGGCATTGAAGAGATATGGGAAGTTATGTTGTTGACTATAAGAGGAGAAAGGGAAGAAGATGATGATGGAGATGTAGGAATTGGAAGGACAATATCGGATGGTAATAAGGTGACAGGGATAGTACCAATTGTCATGGGTGAATCGGGTTAAACAAGTAATAACTGATGATATGAGTGTGCTTAGATGGAGGAATAATGGGTATAATTTTTTTGGTGGGTAAAATTTGGTCATTGACTGATGGAGATTAGTTGGAAAGTGAAAAAGGAAATTGGTATTCATCAAAAATGACATCACGACTAGCATAAGGTATGCCCTTCTTAGAAAGACATGTATATCCTTTATGTCTTAGACTATAGCCAAGGAAAATGTATGGAGTGGACTTAGGCTGGAGTTTATGATCATTGTAGGGTCTAAGGCAAGGGTAACACAAGCATCTAAACACCTTTAAATAGTGATAATCAAGTTTGGTGTGGAAAAAAATTTCAAATGGTGAGAAATCAAATAACACAATACTAGGTAATTTGTTAATGAGATACACACTTGTAAAACATGCTTCATCCCAAAAATTCATAGGTAAAGAAGCATGAGCCACCATAGCCATTTCTAGTTCAATAATGTGTTTGTGTTTTCATTCTGCATGCCATTTTGTTGATGAGTATGAGGACATGATGTATGGTGCACAATGCCATGTGTGGCAAGAAAGGAAGTAAGTCCTTGAAACCCACCTCCCTAATCACTTTGAAAGGTTTTGATTCTACAGTTTAATTGAAGTTTTGACGGAGACTTGAAATCAATGAATGCATGAAACACATCACTTTTTCTTTTAAGAAAATAAATCCATAAAAATCGAGATAACTCATCAATAAAATTATCATAAAAAGGATAGCCATTAGAAGAAGTAATGGGTGAAACCTATACATTAGAGTGAAAAAATTGAAGAGGAGAAGTATCATACTAAACTTTAGACTGATAGGGTAAGATATGACTTTTATTCATTTGACAAGTAGAGCATAACAATTGTGAGTCCTTGTTTGAAATGAAAACTATATTAGACTTAGCTTAAAGCTTTTTTTACAACTAAATAAGATGCATGGCCTAGTCTTTGGTGCCAAAAATTTAAGCTAGTTGAAGAAGATGATATTGAATCAGTAGAAACAAAATTAATGGAGTTTTCTGGAACATATGAAGAAACAGAGCATGAGCTAGAAGGGTTAGCAGATGGCTTGGACAAGTTTAAATTGAAGACATTGAGATCATTATGCAAGTGACCCTGGAGTAGGACAAATCCTTCCACCTGATCTTGATATTTAATGAGTAGAATGAAATTCAAAGGAAATATTATTATCAGAGTTAAATTTAGACACACTTATTAAATTCTTAGCTATTGAGGGAACATGTAAGATATTATGAAGTTTTGAAGTTTTACATAGAGGCATATCAATTGAAAAAGTTGAGTGACCAATTGAATTAATAAAAATATTCTTACCACCGATCACTAAATTTTCATTCCTTGTGTAAGGATGAGAAAGCCAGGTTGCTTGGATTAGTTGTAATGAGGTGACTATCACTTGAGTCAAGATACTAGTGGGGTGTTGAAATTTGATCAAGAAATGATAAATGAGTCTATGATTGTAAAATTGGTGGATTAAATTGAGTGAAGTTGGTAATAGGGTTAAAGTTATGATTATTATTGGGTAAAAATGGATATGGAGAAAATGATTGAGCAGGTTGGGGTGTGGCATTTTATGATTGCATTGATGGCTTTTGTGGTGGATAGGATTGAATTGAATGTGATGGTCTATAAGTTTGAAATTTTGGAGGCTTTGATAGTGGTATTTATGAGTTAGCTTGTGTAATATTTGAAAAAATATTCTTGTGACGATGATGCTAACAGTTAGCTATAATATGTCTCTATTTACCACAAACTTAGCATTGAGGTCCTCCTTCCTATCGGTGTTTGGGTTGAAAGGCCTACATATGTTATATGATTGGTTTTGATTCATATCTAGTTGATGTATTATGGGTTGAATGACTGAAATTGGTGGTTGGATCTGGGTTGATGATTTTGAGATAGGTTGGTGCTTGTGTCAAACACCTTGTGATCTCCTGAATTTTTGACATATAAATTGATAGATGGTGAAGGAGAGACAAGCAATATTCTGCACCTTTCAAGCCTGCTTTGTGACTTAATAACAATGCCTTAACATCATCTATTGTTGTAGACTAATAGAGAATTTTCTTAGTTAGTGTAGAGAACACATTGTCATATTACATCTAGTCTATTGAGAATGCTCATAAGTTTTTCTCTTTCAGACGTTGGAAACCGAGCATCTTCAAGATCATCATTGAGCAGTTTGATTTTAAGAATGTAGTCATTGATATTGAGATTGCCTTTCTTGACTGATTGGAGTTCCTTTCTCACTTATATCACACGAGCTTTTGATTGTGAGACATATGATTTTTCTAGTTTTGTCCAAGCATCCTTTATTGTATTGAAACCAAAAACCTGCTTAAGTGCTTCACTGATCATGCAAGACATCAACTAGTATTCTAACATTTCATTTTGCTTTTTCCAAATTTTAAATAGAGGATTTAGGGATCCATCAGTAAGAGTTTCATTTGATGGATCATGGAGCACATAGTTATCGAGTTTAAAACTCCTAAGTATCTTTAAAATTTAATGTTTCTAGATAGTGTAATTGTTATAATCTAAACTGAAACTAAAATATTATAGAAATTGAAAAGATCTCGATCTAGAGGATTCGAGTTTGGGTTTTATGGTGCATCTACAACTACTATAGATTTGTCATTGATAGAATTTTTCTTTTAAAATAAGCTAATGAAGCTTGTGTGCTTTGATACCATGAAACATTTTTAGCCAAAGGACATTAACATAATAGAGGATGAAATAAACAGAGAAAGGAAGAAGATGAAGGTTAGGGAATATCTTATTTCATTGATAAATTTCATATATTGTAACTTTATATATTTGTAGCTGAAATAGTAAAAAGATATTTTGTAATTTCTAATAAAAATATATCAATTCTATTACATTTCAATTATTATTTAAATATAATTCAGTTAGAATCTTGTAGTGCAATACTGATTTGCATGTGAAGGGTGCCCATAGTAGATTGCTATCTCAACATTCTTGTTAGCATCATCATTGCATTGCTTGATTGCATGTGGCAGTATTGCTCCACACTTATTTTCTGTTTTCACATCATTATCACATGCACTTGCCCAACTTCACATGTATTTTTTGCACCAGTAGTACACACACTTCCAATACTAGCTGCACCAGTTCGTTCGATACCAACTGCACTGGTTTGTGGCACACCAGCTGCACGCATTTGTGACATACCAGCTGCACATTCTCTCGGTACACTGGCTGCACACATTTGTGACATACCAACTGCACATTCTCTTGACACACTGGCTGCACATGTTCTCGGCACAAAACCTACACTTGTATTTATCATACCAGCTGTCTTGATACATGGAGATTTGTTATCTAAATTCATTGCATCAACTTCACTGCCTGATATATCATTCATATCCCTGTTGCTCTTTCGGTGCAGATCTCTAGTGGTTCAGTCAAGAAGCCAAAGGATGTGCCAGTAACATCGCTAAAGCAATCTGATCTCCAAAAGAGTATGGACATGCCACCAGAGGATCAAGTTAAAAAGTTGAATTTTAATCCTTCTATTAACACAAATCATATGAAGAGTGATGCTAAAAATAAGGATGCTCAAAGTCTGACCAGTTAGAATCAACAAATCAGACATAGAAGAGCCTCATTACCTGAAAAAGTTTGATCATCAAGAAAATGCAGTACATAATACACCTAAAATGCCAAGTTATATAGCACCTACTAAATCTGTAAAAGCTAAGTTGAGAGGACGAGGCTTCCCAATGTTTGCCAAAGATGTAGACGAGAAAATGGTATAACTAGGAGGCATTCCTTTTCTTCCTCTACCAAGCCTATTGAACTCTCTGTCTCCATGAGCATAGAGACTGGTTCAAGCAAATGATAAGGGACTGGGCAGATGTGACAGATCTTTGACGTCTTCCAGAGATAGTTGCGGTAAGCATTTTTCACTAAGAAATTTTCCATATGAATTTTCATTTGCTGCTTGGTTGTATATGATTTTTTTTTTAAATTGTCATCTATGGGGTCTGTTGGCTCTTGGCTGTACTATGTAGCACTATCTCTGGAATGAGGTGGCCTGGTGGGGAATCTAGAGCTTGAGAAACTTCTTTGCAATTTTGAATGAGCATGGTACACATGTAAATTCGGATGCTGACACCCAATAGTATATGGCACAACCGATTGAATTAGTAGCTTCGTCCCATCTCATTCCATTTAATATTGAATAGGTTGGCATATAGGACCTAATGGGCTGGGATGGGATGGGATGGGATGGGATAATCCGTTTATCCCATTTCTAATAGTAAAAATATAAAATAGGTTGAACGCACAGCCAAAAAATCAAAGAGATTTCTTCCTCTCCTTAGTTTGTAATCACAAGAAATTATATATGTATTTATAGAAATAATAAGAATGAAATAATAAGATCCTAAATAAGATTTCTAAATTAATAAGAAAGCATAATATCTAACTATCTAATATTTTAATTCTAATTATGCATGTGGCAAAAAAAAAAAAAACATCAATAGTCAAGTACTAAATTAAATTTACCATAAGTAAATAGGTGAAAGATAAAAAATAAAATAAAAAAAGACCCGATAGGGCAACCCATGCCGCAAATGGGGTGAGCTAAATGGGATGGCCTCTAAATAAGATAGACTATCATTGTCCCAAATATCGTGACATCTCATTCATCGTTATCTCCATAAGATAAGATGAGATTTTTTTCTAGAAACATATCATGTCTCCATCACTTATCATTTTATCTTATATGTGTTGTGTTTTGGTGGTATTTGTTGGATCATAAACTTGATTTATTATTATTATTACTTTTAGATTATCTTAAATTTTGTTTGTTGTATCAATAAATGCTAGTAGTTGTTGAAAATGATTAAGAGTGAGACTAATAAATGCAAGTAGGTATGGTTAGTATTTTGTAAGTGTGAGACTAATTAATGTAAGTATTTGGAGAAGCAATTTAATGAGTGGTTGTGAGGTGTAGAGAAGTGTTTTTGGAATCCTATAAATAAAAATTCTCTAGGACCATTTATAATAAAGAAAAATTAAGAGATTCTAAGAAAGTGAAGAAAGAAAGCCTAAATAAAAGTGAGTTGTAATATCTTATATCTTGAAAGAATGCTCTTGTAATATTTTTTTGAGTTTGAATAAAAGTTATTTGTATGAATGTTTTATTCCAACAATATTGTGTATGCTTTAATGGTTTCATATTATCTAATGAATGGTACGGATTTTTTTTTGACGTAGATCAGAAAGATAATAAGATTGAGGAAGAAGAGAAATTAGAGTTAGGTATTAAAAATTGAGAAATTAGGAAGAAAAAAAAGGAATAAATTAGAAGATAGATAATAATTAGATAGAAATGATTATATCATATTCACAATGTAATTTTTAATCTACATATATACGTCTTATTTGTAGACTTTTTTTATAACAAAAACAATCTTAAATCTAATTGAAAATCTTATTTAAAACTTAAATACATAATTATAAGATAAATAAAACCTTAAAATTATTTCAATTTTTAAAATTGTATTAATATTTAATTTTTCAAAAAACTATACTACTACACTTGAAATTGAAGCCAAATTGGGAATCTTACATTTGTATGGTATGTTATGAAAATATGTTATTCTTGTTATATTATCATCATTATGAAATCCCATTTTCTAGTAATTATTATATTGTTGGAGAGTTTATTGAATGCAAGTTCTTATTTCTCATTTTCTTGTTTTTGACTGTGTTCTTTCAAATAAAGTGATTCAGCCTGAGGAGATGATTTTTGCGAAGCATGCTGCTCCAAACGAACAAGTATCTTAAGGTAGAGAATGTACCTAATATCTTGGTTTTGTTTGTGGCAATGTTTAGTATAAATTGTAAACTTTGTTACATAGTACTTAAAGGTTTTGTCTATTCATTCATACCAAAATGTTGTAGTACCTTATTCAAATATTGACTCTGGGTCAAACTAAGCTTTCTCTTCTTCTTGTCTCTACTTATCTCCATCCCAAGAATCTTCTTAGCTTATCCCAGATCTTTCATCTCGAACTCCTGATTTAGTTGAACCTTTAACTTCTCAATTTTTGCTTGGCTTTTCAATGCAATCAACATAACATCGATGTACAATAAGAGATATATGAAAGACTTATCTTGTAGCTTGAGAAAATACACATAATGATCATGTGTACTTCTAGTATACTTTTACTGCAACATAAACTGATCAAATCGTTTGTACCACTTCCTCGGAGATTGCTTCAATCCATACAATGATTTGTTCAGCTTGTAAACCCAATTCTCTTTACCAACAACATTAAACCCTTCTAGCTGAGACATATAGATTTCCTCTTCCAAGTCACCATGTAGAAATGCGGTTTTCACATCAAGTTGAACTAGTTCCAAATCCAAATGTGTTACCAAGGCCAACAAAATTCTAATGGAGGAATGTTTTACAATTGGAGAAAATACCTCATTATAATCGATTCCCTCCTTCTGAGCGTATCCCTTAGCCACCAACCTTGCCTTGTAATGAATACCATTTTTGTTAGGAAATCCCTCTTTCTTTGCATACATCCATTTGTAACCAATTACCTTCTTACCCTTAGGTAGTTGTGTCAACTTCCATGTCTTATTCTTCTGAAGGGACAGAAGTTCTTCGTCCATGACTTCCTTCCATCTTTCAACTTCAGGGCTTCTAATTGCTTCTTTATATATGGAAGGAGCATCATCATGCACAAATGAAAGTGCATAGCCCACCGTATTCTTAAACTGAGCAGGTAGGTCTTCAAAATCTTTTTATTGATCATGCATCATGGCATATCAACTATAGTTTATTCTTGTTGCTATGGAGGTTCTTAGGTTAAAACCCCTTTATCTAATTTATCTACTGTCAATGGAGGATCAACTTCTGTCTTATCTTTGCTAACTGGATTAACAAGTCTGCTTTCAAACTCCACCTGTTCTAGAGTTTGCTCCACCTGTTTTGAAGTTTGCTCCACCTGCTCCAAAGTGCCATTAATCTTCTCAATTACCTTTATTAGTAAGGCAGATTCATCAAAGGTAATATATCTACTGAAGATTATCTTTTTCGTTTCAAGGCACTATGGTTGATATCCCTTAGAACCAGAAGGGATCCAAAAAAAAAAAAAATTCTTAGCTCTTGAATCCAACTTTGATTCCGTTACATGGTAGTATGCAATAGAACCAAACACATGTAAGAAATCATAATCTCTAGCAAGTTTTCCAAATTCCAAACCATACCTCTATAGGCATTTTGCCTTTAAGAGTAGCCGATGGTAGACGGTTGATGAGATGATATGCATATGTCACATTCTCAGCCCAATATTGCTTGCCTAACTCAACATTTGACAACATATACCGAACCTTCTCCAACAAAGTCCAGTTCATATGTTCTACAACTCTATAATGTTGTGGTGTTTTTCGAATAGTGAAGTGTCAAACTATCCCTTCTTCTTCACAAACTTTTATAAATGGATAGTTTGTGTACTCAATGCCATTATCAAACCTCAAATGCTAGATCTTTCTACCAGTCTGAGTCTCGATCATCTTTTTCCACTTGAGAAAAATTCCCAGCATTTTATCCTTTTTCTTCATGAGATACATCCAAATTCTTATAGAGAAGTCATCAATGAAAGTGACATAATAATGTTGGCCACTCATGGATGGAGTTCTTGTAATCCAAAATGCCATTTGTATTATGGAGAGTAGTTCCAAAGCTTACTCTTTTATGCTTCCCTAATACACAATGCTCACAGAATTCCAACTTGCTAGTTTTCACACCTTTTAAAAGGCCTTGCTTTACCAAAATTTGTAAAGCTTTTTCACCAGCATATCCCCAAACGCATATGCCACAACTTGGTAGTTTTTGAATCTATTTCTTCCTCTGAAATTGCTACTGATGTTGTCCCAATAACCGTACCACCAAGATAGTAGTACAAGTTATTCTTCCAAATACCTTTCATCGCCACAAGTGCTCTAGAAGTAACCTTAAATGCCCCATTTTGTATGGTCATATTAAAGCCTTTTGATTTTAGGACTCCCACAACAATGAGATTCTTTTTCATATGTGGAACCTAATGAACATTCGTCAAGACCCTGGTTGAACCATCTTTATTCTTCAAATGAATTGTACCGATCCTCGAAACTTTGCATGGATAATCATTACCTATGAAAACAACTCCCCCGTCTAATTCTTCAAAGTTAAAGAACCACTCCTTATTAGGATACATATGGAAGGTACACGTTGAATCAAAAATCCAATCACCAGGATGTGATGCTGTTGATGAACCAACTAATGCAAAATCTGAATTTGATTACTTTCAACTACACATGCATCAGACGACACAACTTTTCCTGTCTTCTGTAGCTTTAGACAGTTTTTCTTCCAATGACATTTTTCATGAAAAAAGGCACATTTATCTTTATCAAGCCTTCCTTTTGATAGAGATCTACCTCTCTTTCCTTTCTGTTGTATTTGCGGACGTCCTCTTATAGACAGTGCCTCTGCTGCTTCATTCCTGCTTTCTTTTTTATCTTTTTTTTTCTAATTTCATAACTATACAAAGCAATGCAAACTTCCTCAAAAGACACTTTATCCTTCCCAATGATTAAGCTCATAATAAGATGATCAAACTCATCAGGAAGGGAAGCTAACAACATCAAGAATAAATCTTCATCTTTAAATTTTTTATCCATATTTAACAAATCTACTACTAATCGATTAAAAGTAGTAATGTGGTCTTTTATTATGGTACCTGGAAGGTATTCAAAATGGAAACAATTCTTCTTCAAATAGAGCCAATTCTATCCGCTCTTCTTCATGAACTTGTTCTTCAATGCCTTTCATAACTTACTTGCAGATGTCTCCTTCATAAACATGTATTTTTGTTCTCTTGAGAGACACGAACAAATTATACCACATGTCAATCGGTTGATATTTTTCCACTCGATTTCATTTGCTTCATTTGGTTTCTCTTCTTCAATGGCAATGTCTAGACCTTGTTGAAACAAAGCATCTAGAACTTTTTCTTTCCACATGCCGAAATGACTGGTTTCATCAAACTTCTCCACCTCGAACCATGCATTCATAATCATTGTTCTGCTTGACATGGATGGTTGGCCTCTATTTGAGGGAGAATTTTATTCCGCCATTTCTTTAGATTACAATAACTAGCAACTATATTCCAATAGCAAAAAAACATAATACAAACAAATGCCTAGGTAGAAACCTTCGGCTCCGATACCAATTGTTGAAAAAATTGGGTATATTTTTCCTATTTTAAGTAGTTACTATTCATTTATGATTTAAATAAATAGAACTCAAACTAACCCGACAAAATAATGCTATTGGAAATATAATGTTAAAATAAACTAAAGCATATATTAAAATAGAAATATTAAAGCAGAAAAATAAAAATACTAGAAATTTAATGAGGTTCGGTATAAATGTTATCTAGGTCCTCAGGCGTCGTTAACTAATTCTACTATCTTCAAATGAATGAACTCTAAAATTACAACTAATTGAAAAAAATGAGCTAATCAATTATCCTTACAAAAGATAGGAAGATTTACAAATTTTGAGATTCTTAGGAAATGAAGGAAAGAACTTTATTTATAGACCAAAATACAACACACCTTCGTTCTTAACCAATATGAAACTTTTTCAAAATTCTTACTAAGGAGTTATACAATAGTAAAATAGAGTAGTTTTATAGGAAATGATGCAATTGTTTTTAAATAAAGATATTATGTAATTATGGGTGGTTACAGGGGTGGCCTATAAAGAGTAACATAATATTCAAAACATTAACTCAAATTAACACAAGAAAGAGACAACCCTTTCTTGTACGAAAAGCAAATAATTGCATATGATCATTGCTATTATGAGACTTAATAGATCCGATTCTCATTCATCCAAACAGAACCAGAGTGATGAAAAAAGGGAATAAATGTTACTAATTTTGATTTGATTTTGATAGTTTTTGGCCTCCTTCTTTCATGTCTCATTTGTTATGCATACAAGAGTTCTGATAAACAATTAATACCTATTTAATTGACAATTGAAGATGCCACGTTCATAGATCTTCGTTGCTAATGAGCCTTTTGCTTAAAACCCTACTAGGATTTGTCCATTTATATTTTTTTCTAAAGCACACCAAAATTACATAAAGCTTTAATATTTTATTTTTGTTGAATATATACATAAAGCTTTAGTATCATACGTGATACACCTTTTGAATTTGAAGTGGAAAAAAAATCAACAGTTATGTTTGGTCATAGATAAAAGACAGGTAGCCAACTTATTTTAAATTGATTCAAGCAACCGATTTAAAACCTTTTTTTAAAGGTTTTTTTAGTAGTGGAATGAAGTTAGAGATCATTAATTACCATACAAAGTTCTTAATTAATTCCCCATAGTCCTTACTAGTTTCTTGAGAATGAAGGCAACACCTTTATAGGAGTAAATAAGCATACAATACTAACTTTTTAAAGAAATTTTAGAATCATTATAATTATATCCAAATGCACAAGTTTTATGCTATTGGGAAATAGCGCAAATTCCCGATAAGCCAAACTTATGAGAAAGCAAGAATATAAAATAACACACAAATTTGATAACAGAGTTCGGCCAATCTTGCTTACGTCGACTGCTATGAGATCTTTTCTTGAAAGAGTAGAAATTACACAAGGTGTTTGCAACGCTCACAACCCACAACCCAATTACACTCACGAAAATTACTCTCAATTTTCTCTCACAAAAGCTTTGCTCTCTAAGCTTTTCTCTCAATTGGAATGAAAACTTTGGATGGTTAATTCATTACAATTACACATCTATTTATAGGAAAATTCACTCCTTGAATTACTCCTTAAATTAATGGTTCCTTGAATTGCTCCATGTTTTACTCCTTGTTTTGTTCCATGTTTTGCTCCATGTTTTACTCCTTGTTTTGTTCCATGTTTTGCTCCTTAATTTGCTCCTTAAATTAAGGAGCTTTATAACAATAATCTCTAGTCTTTGTTACTGTAGCAGACCAACTGAAGTTGAGCACAACTTCAGTTTGTCAATAATCACCACCTTTGTTAACATATCTGCTGGATTTTTGCTTCCTTGAATCTTCTCCAGTATTAACACATCATCTTCTAATAGAGATCTGATGAAGTGATAACGAAGTCCAATATGTTTGGTTCTAGAATGAAATGCTGAATTCTTCGCCAAGTGTATTGCACTTTGACTATCACTATGCAGAACATTCTTCTCTTGTTTGAATCCCAACTCAGTTAACAAACCTTGAAGCCATATCATCTCTTTACTAGCTTCAGTTACTGCTACATACTCAGCCTCTGTAGTGGATAGAGTGACAATTTTCTGTATTTGTGACATCCAACTAACAGCTGTAGTTCCAACAGTAAATATATAACCAGTGGTGCTTCTTCGGTGATCAACTTCACCTCCAAAGTCTGCATCTACGTATCCTTGTACTTTTAACTCTCCTTTACTAAAGTACAAACACTTTTCTGTGGTGCCTCGTAGATACCTCAAAATCCACTTGACTGCTTCCCAATGAGTTTTCCCTGGATTTGACATAAATCTGCTAACAACTCCCATTGCATGGCCAATGTCTGGTCTTGTACAGACCATTGCGTACATCAAACTTCCAATGGCTGAGGCATAAGGAACCTTAGCCATGAATTCTCTCTCTTCCTTGATCCTTGGATAGGCGAAAATGACCGGCCAAGGGTGTGCTTAACCGGCTTGGCATCGCCCATGTTGAATCTTTGCAAAACACGATTGATGTACTCGCACGAGATAATTGCAAGGATCCTTTCTTCTTATTTCTTGTGATTTGCATTCCAAGAATCTTCTTTGCTGGACCCAAGTCTTTCATGTCAAATTCCTTTGACAATTGCTGCTTCAACCTTTTAATATCATCCATATCTGAACCTGCTACTAACATATCATCAACATAAAGTAGTAAAATGATATAACTGGACCTATATCTCTTGAAGTAGCAACAATGATCAGCATTGCACTTCTGGAAACCTTCCTTGTGCATGAAATTTTCAAATTTTTTGTACCATTGTCTCGGGGCTTGTTTCAGGCCATACAAACTCTTCTTAAGTCTGCACACCATGTTCTTCTTCCCCCTTTCTGAGAAATCTTCTGGCTGGTACATGTATATTTCTTCATCTAAATCTCCATGAAGGAATGCAGTCTTCACATCCAACTGTTCAAGATGAAGATCTTCGATGGCTACAATGCTCAATACTGATCTGATAGTATTGAGCTTCACAACGGGAGCAAAAATGTCAGTGTAGTCAACTCCTTCCTTCTGTTGAAACCCTTTGACAACTAGGCGGGCTTTGTATCTCTTGGAACCATCATGCTCCTCTTTCACCCGGTACACCCATTTGTTGTGAAGTGCCTTCTTTCCCATAGGTAACTCAGCTAGTTCCCATGTCTGGTTGGAGATGAGAGATTTCATTTCTTCTTTCATAGCAAGCTCCCACTTGTTGGAATCTCGAGTCTGACAAGCTTCATCATAGCATTCAGGCTCCCCTACATCGGCGAACATATAGTTCATGTATCTCTGTTAGGCACACGAGGTCGAGAAGACCTTCTCAATACGAGCTGGAGTAAGAGGTTGTGGTGTGTCGGAATGATGTGTCTTGCTTTGTCCAACAAGTTCCTCCGTGAGGACTTGTTACAATTGGTTACGTTGCGGAAGTATCTGGGACATCATCTACATCTGCAAATACTGACTCATTCTGCTCTGATTCATTGGCGTCTATTTTATGCATGTTCTTATACATCACCCTTTCGTTGAAAATCACATCTCTGCTACGGATAACTTTCTTCTTTTCGTCATCCCAAATACGGTAGCCAAACTCATCCTCACCATAGCCAATGAATGTGCATTTCTTGGATTTGGGATCAAGCTTATTCCTGCCTTGATCACTGATATGCACAAATGCTACACAACCGAAAACTTTTAGATGTGATAGTTTCACCTCTTTTCCGCTCCATACCTCCTCTGGTATTCTATGCTCTAATGGAACAGATGGGCCTCGGTTGATCAAGGGGCTGCCGTGTTGGCTTACGCCTGCACTGCTTCGGTAGACCCGACCGTATACGAATGCTTCTGGCTCTTTCTGTCAACGTTCGGCTCATACGCTGAGCTAGACCATTGTGTTGAGGCGTGCCTGGCACAGTTCTTTCCATTCTGATCCCGTGCTCATAGCAGAAATTTTTGAATCTGGTGTCTTCATATTCACCACCATTATCGGTTCTGAGCTTTTTGATCTTTAAACCCGTCTCATTTTCCACCATAGCTTTCCATCTTCTGAAAGCCTCAAATACTTTAGACTTATGCTTTAGAAAGTAAACCCATACCTTCCGAGAGTGATCATCGATGAAAGTCACGAAGTAGTGTTTCCCACCAATAGATGAGACGGTCGTTGGTCCCCAAACATCAGAGTGAATAAGCTCTAGCCTTTCCTTCTTTGGGATTACGCAACTTGTCCGAAAGCCGACTCTCTTTTGCTTTCCCGGTATGCAATCTTCGCACATGTCTATCTCCGTGACCGTAGACCGGAAGTTTTCCCTTTGAGTGCATAATCTTCATCCCCTTCTCACTCATATGGCCTAGTCTGCGGTGCCACAGATTTGGTGTTTCATTGCTTGCTGCAAGCGTAATTGAACAACGTGCCTAATTGTCATGTAAAGAGTGCCACTTTTCTTGCCTCGAGCAATGTCATTGCACCACTTTGAAATCTTCCAATCATCACCATGGAAGATCGTAGTGTAGCCTTCACCGGCCAATCGCCCCACTGAGATTAAGTTCCTTCTGAGATCGGGAATATGCCTGACATCCTTCAGTTCCCAAACAAATCCGTTCAACTTAATCTTCACTACACCTTTGCCAATAATAGCACATGGTTGATCATCACCAAGATATACCTTTCCAAGGTTTCCGACGACATATTTCTCGAAGAATTCTTTTTGTGAAGTAGCATGGAACGATGCTCCAGAGTCTAACACCCAAGATTCTTCCTTGCTCTCCAAAGAGCATATCAATGCATCATCTCCTCCTGAGGTGGAAGTAACATTTGCCTCTACCTTCACTTGTTTGTCCTTCGGTGCATTCTTGCACTGATTTTTGTAGTGCCCGGTTCTTCCACAATTCCAACACTCGATAGTCTTCGAGCTATGGGAATTATTAGGATTCCTGGATTTGGACCTCCTGTCTTTTGATCTACCTCGGTAGTCAGTTCTACCACGTCCATTTCCTTTGGTTGAATTTCTTCCTCTTGACTCTGTATGCAAAACTGAAGAGGTTGACGATTCACCTGTCTCTCTACGTCGGATCTCTTCACTGAGAACCAAATCACGAACATCGTCAAATTTCAACTTATTGCTTCCCGATGAGCTACTCACAGTAGTGATGGTAGCATTCCACTTTACGGTAGAGAAGACAAAAGTATCAATGCTCGTACTTCATCGAATTCAATTTCCACCGAACTCAACGGGTTGTAAGCGTGTTGAGTTCATTGAGATGTTGAGCTACGGTGCGCCTTCCGTCATCCGCAAATTGAACAAGCGCCTCATCAAGTGCACTTTGTTTGAGGTGACGGCTTCTCATACATATTGGAGAGAGCCGCCATAAGACCCGCCGGGTCTTTTCCTTTGCTATGTTGAAAGCAACATTACGGGATAACGTCAATCGAATAACTCAGGGGCTTGTCTGCAGAAGATTCCAATCTTCTTCCTTCATAGCCTCCGGCTTCTTCGAGAGAGGTTGATATAGATTTCTTTGATACAGATAATCCTCTATCTGCATTTTCCAAAACCCAAAATCTGTGCCATCAAATTTCTCGAGTTTCACCCTTCCTTCATCTGCGGCCATTGCTCCCACTAAAATCTGACTTCCTCTGGATCGTTTCTGATTATTTCTTGCAGAAAATTGACAGAAATCACTACCAATAGCTCTGATACCAGTTGTTGGGAAATAACGCAAATTCCCGATAAGCCAAACTTATGAGAAAGCAAGAATATAAAATAACACACAAATTTGATAACGGAGTTCGGCCAATCTTGCTTACGTCTTTTTACTGAAAGAGTAGAAATTACACAAGGTGTTTACAACGCTCACAACCCACAACCCAATTACACTCAAGAAAATTACTCTCAATTTTCTCTCACAAAAGCTTTGCTCTCAATTGGAATGAAAACTTTGGATGGTTAATTCATTACAATTACACATCTATTTATAGGAAAATTCACTCCTTGAATTACTCCTTAAATTAATGGTTCCTTGAATTAAGCTCCATGTTTTACTTCTTGTTTTGTTCCATGTTTTGCTCCATGTTTTACTCCTTGTTTGCTCCTTAATTTGCTCCTTAAATTAAGGAGCTTTATAACAATAATCTCTAACATATGCAACACATATTTTATATCTTTTATGGGAACACATATTTTTTACAATGCATCTTTGGTACTGTGTTCAGAGATATATTTCTCTTCCTCACCCGATTCAAAAATAGAGTCAATCTAATTAGTACTATCCCTACATCAAACTTAGCGACCTAGTGACCTTTGAGTGTAGAACAATCCCTTTAAGATATGTCTTTATGACCTGAAACTTTTTTCAAATTAAGGCATGCGACTTGAGGAGTGGAGAATACAACCTGGGCATTATCTTTGCCATTTGAGGCATGTGAACTAAGGTATGTGACATGAGGAGTACGACCTAAAGTAGACGACCCATTGAAATGAGTTCACTGACTTTTCTAATAGGGTATTTAGTACATTATTTAGTGTCATATCTGCACATGATTTTCTCTCACATCTAACAAACTCTGCTTGAATTTTTTCATATAGTTTTTTTTTCTTTTGTAACTAATAGACTTTCAATTACTATAAACCAAATATAATAATAGGGAAAATTTCTTCATGCTCCTCAAATATTTCTCTTGATTTACCCAGCCCTAAAAAAGTTTTTTATTGTTTGGCTTGAAAGTAATTTCAGAATATCACATTAAAATATCATATTAGCAAGTTTAGTGACTATAAATTTATTAACCGTTACAAGCAACACCCAAACTCGCAACTTGAAAAATAAGCATTATAAAAAACTTTTAACGGTGATATTACTAGGATCAAGTCTTTTTGGCTTAAGTAGAGAATATATTTGTAGAAAGTGTATCCCTCTATAACAAGTATGTTATTTTGGACTAATTTAATTATGTATAATAATTAATACATGCTATTACAAGGGCTTAATAAATAGCTAATTAAGGATATATATGAGGTATTATTCATTAATAAGATAATATACTCATCAATAATTAGATTGTTTTAATTATTTCTAGAGTTATTATTGGGTATTTGTTTCTTTAAAGAAAAATTTATAATAATCTTAAATTTCAATTACATAAAGTATCACATCATCACATATTCTAATAATAATAAAAAATTTTGAATTTATGTAAGTGAATAAAGATAAACATTAATTAGGAGCTTGAATAGAGTTTAAGAATAATCATAATAATATACAGAAGAGCTAGAAAGCTGCATTTAAATACAATACCTATAGTTAGAAAGCTGCAAATATCGGATAAGCATTAGCTAAGACAAAGTCAAGATATATATGTAACCTGTAGGTAGGTATGGTTAATAATATATTAATATAATTAGTAGTTAATCAGGTAGGTAGAGGAAAAGGATGAAGTGGCTCCAAGAGTTCCCCCAAACACTTCAGAGGAATGGTTTTCTCAGAATAATAACTCCCAATCCCATATACCCTTGAAGGGTTCAGAGGAACTCTAGGAGACACGACACCTGACAACATACACAATCGCTTTAATTGGTTTCACGGTGGTGAAGAAGAAAAGATCACTAATCCTACCATTTATATATAGCTACTGAGTTTGTCTTATACCTAGTTATCTCTGTCTATATAATTAATTTCTTAATTTTAATTTGGTCCATGTATTAAGTCATAACACGAGAAATTGAAAGGGGGGGTGAAAGTAGAGAGGTTAACAAATGAACCTAGACGAGATAAGATCTCCCTTCAAAATCTGAGAATAATATTGAAGGTGATTTGTCACGATCAAGTGGCCTTTGCTCTTTTGTTCCTGCAACCTTCTATTCTCAGAATGTTTATCTTTCCTTTTTAATTTTTAAGATTTTTAGTTTTTTTGAATTCAGACAGAAATAAGGAAATCAAGCTTAATTTCTATTCTTGTAATATACTAATTATATACACTATAGTAGCTAGAAATTACGTTTATTGTCAAATTAATAAGAGTTAGCTAGGTTATATTATATAATTATATTGCCATGATTAATTAAACAGACAGAGAATCTGATATTGTTTTTGCTTTGAAATCTGGAAAAAAAAATATTGAAAAGGACACCCAAAAGAGAACACATGCGAGATGCTCAGAGAGATATTATGCATATACCCTTGTTGATGTTCATCTGTCCTTCAATTGTGGCCAGGTTCATCATGATGATATGATTAATATTCATATATCAGTGAGGACTCTTGATCATTTTTAATATTTTGACGTAGAAAAAAAAAAAC
Organism: Hippophae rhamnoides; assembly: GCA_033030585.1. Lineage (NCBI taxonomy): Eukaryota > Viridiplantae > Streptophyta > Magnoliopsida > Rosales > Elaeagnaceae > Hippophae > Hippophae rhamnoides. The sequence continues at coordinate 19,120,510 of CM065438.1, read as the reverse complement.
TATATATACTTGCCTAATATGTTGTTTTTTATAATCACAAAAGATTGAAAAAGAGTGTATTGTGCTTTATGTCAGTTGTCCCCTAGGGTTCCCTTGAACACTTCAATGTTATATTAAATATATAGAACGTCTATGTATATACATGCATACGAGGGATGAGGGTAATTAAGTTCATACAATAAAATTGCACTGAAGTGTTTGGGGGAACTCTGGTTGCCACCTGACCTACTTTTATTATTAGCTGAGCATCAACCAATCCATGGTCGCCTGGGAGAAGAAGATAATTATTTATTAGTCCTCCATCAAGCTAGGTGATGTTGTGGTCTCGGTCAATAAATTAATAATGTCTCCTGCAAACTTTATTGGTAAAAACAGAAAAAAGTGATGCCACTTTATGTTTAATTTATAATTTTTCTGGTGAGGAATATCAAGCCTTTAATCCTACATTATTTTTGGTATTAAAAAGCGAGCTAGGCACTCTTTCTTTCTTTTTTTATTTTTTTTAAGCTAGAAGCTGCACTTTTTCTTCTTTTGTATGGTAGGTAAGATAATGCCATTTTATATATCAAACATATCATATAAATATTTTAGATTAAATTATTTATTTTACTTAAAAATAATATTATTTATTTATTGATTTTTTTATTAAAATATTATTGTTTTTTATTAATTTGATTAAAGAACATAAATGTTGTCTCCGTTTAGTATATAACTAATTTAAGAATTGCCTCCCTTTAGTATAAAACTAATTTATTTGATTAATTTTATTTTTAATTTCTTTTAATATATATATATATATATATATGTTTAATTATTTTTTCATTTTCTTTAAAAATTATTTTTAATTTAATTTTTTAATATAAATATATTTTTATAAGTATAAAGATTAAAATATTTACATCATAAAATAAATTTTGAACATATACAATAAACACATACTGATAGGTGATATATTTGTTTTATCATTTGATATTTTATTAAATTATTATTATTTCATAACAATTTAATATAAAAATAATCAATGTAAATTAAAGTAATAAATAAATTAATATGTTATTTATATAGGAAATCAACATATTACTCATAAGATCTGTTTTTTGAAAAATTTAATATTTTTTTTATATTCAAAATGAAAAATATAAATGAATTCAAATTCAAATACAAATATAACAAAATAATACATAATATTAATGTATAAATAAAGAATGAGAACAACCAATATTAATTTTTAAGAAAATGTAGAGAATTAAAGAGGAGAAAATATTAAAAATGTGGTACTTTTTAAAGAAAGTTTCAGATAGAGTATTACTCATCAAAGAGCACGGTAAAATTTTGACAAATAAATAATACTAAGTGTTGGAGTGAGTTTATGAGACACCTTCCAAGTAAATTCATTAAAAGAATTTAAAACATTATTATTATAATTGTGTGCAACATTCATTATGAGAAATAAAAGGTATAAATATAATGATTAAAACTTATGTCTAGAAAAAAGTACCTATAGAAAAAAACTTATTGAGATGGGTTACATATGTTTGAGTCAACTATTAGCACTATGTTTTTGTAAAAATTATTTGAAGACATATATTACATAAAGGAAATTAAGATAAGAAAATACATAAGGTTATATATATATATATATATTACGTGTATGTTGACTCAATTCCTTAGTTAATTAAGAAAACATTGAAATTTAAATTATAATAATTTTATTTGTAATCATTAATATATTACATGTAAATAATATATTTTTCTTAGTACGTAGTAAGTTCATATAAATAAAATTATAAATTAATTCAATTTTAACTAATAATATCATAGATATTATTTATATTAAAAGTTATTATTATTATAATTCTAAACTCATGTAAATAGTGTATTATGCATTTCAATCATCATAGCTATTAATAGTTATTAATAGTGATGCTAACAAGACCGGGTGAACGTAGAGAGGTTGTCTACATTTTTTATTTAAATATTATGGGAGATGGATCGTGTATTCGTCATTAATGGTTATCATATAAATATTAACTTAAATATATTAATAATAAACCAAGTGTACTTATTTTTTATAATAAAAAAATATAAAAAACTATAATAAAATTTTTTTCATTAATTTATATGATATTTTCATCAATATTTAAGAAAACTGAACATAATTTGAGTTGACATAAGATATTTTCCAATATCACCTATCTTTCTCGATAATATTAATTGGATCTTTGGAAAAAAATGACTTTAAGCCAATTTGCGTATAGATATTTTGGTTTCACCTATATATTAAAACAAAAGTATGATGAAATATCCCAATTATATATATATATATATATATATATATATTACGGGATAAATTTAGTAGTATAGCATAATTGTATCCAAGTTTACCACCAATTTTATTTAAGTAGTGATATCATGATATGACATGTAACACTATCAATCATTCTCTATTATTTAAGTAAAATGTTTGAAAGAAACAAAATATCCTTTTTTTAATGTTTAAAAAATCAGCAAATAGTTTTACATGTTTTAATACAGTGAAAAATATTTGAAAAGTCTCCTTATTTATTAAAAAAAAAAGTACATGGTTCCCATCTTTATGCTAGTATTTTATCAATCACAGTATTATTTAAAAGTATATATAAGGACAATTTTATTTTATTATAAAAAAGTAAGTATTTTATCAATCCATAGTATTATTAAAAATATATATAAGGCTAATTTTATTTTATTATAAAAAATAAAAAGAATAAAATAGTTATTTTCTTTTTCTATTAAAAAATCTCTATTACTGTACACATTTGCATGCATTTATATATATATAATGCTTATATAATTTTATTTTTATAATTATCTAAAAAAATCAATCATTTCACTATTTTTTAAAATAATTTTATCATTCGTCACGATAAAAATAACATGGTTGTAAAATATATGTAAATTTTTGCATTCTTTAACTTTTTTTTTTATTAAATGACAACATACATCATTTATTAAACACATTTATGTTAAATATGTAAGAAATTATACTTGTGTATACATGTTATTAAAAATAAAGGTCCTATAATATACAACTTAAAAATAAAATTATTAAAATATACGATTTTTAATGAAAAATAACTTAGACACATTCCTAGTATGTTATAGGTTATAAAATCTGCATCAATTCTTAATTTCCTTATGGATAAACTTTTTCGCTCTGTTACTTTGTTTCATTAGAGCCCTAGAGGCTAAAGACATTCATTCCAACAACGGCTACAAAATAAATGGACCCAAATGAAATGAAAATCTTAGTTTATATAACTCTAGTATCTTTGTTATACACGTTAACAAAGATAATATCAAAAATATCCTTAAACTTTGAGGTATCTTTAAAAATACTCTTAAGGTTTTAAAAAATTTTAAAAATATCTGCTAAACATAATGAAAGTTAAATTTAACGGAAGTGAATATTAATATTCCATAAATGAAAATGAAATAAATAATAGAGAACCAAGAAATAAAAAAATTAAAGAATAATAGAATTAGAAATAGAAGACATATCAAGATGCTTTTTACAGGAAATGGTAATAAGTAAAAAATTCAAAAATTAAAATTAAATCTTATTTAAAAGGGATGGATTAAAAGATCTATCTTTTACATCTTTAAGAAAATTATTCCCAAGAAAAACATAATTTATTATGGAATAAGTAATAAAGAAATGAACATTAATATCACAGATGCAAAACAAATATACAATATACCATTAATTGAAAATGAACTATATTGAATAAACTATCAGAATTTTCTTTAAAGGATAAGGAAAAAATATGACATCAATATGTTTGGTTCTTTCATGATGCATGCATAGTATTCTTGGTCATGTGTATAGCACTCTAACTATCACAAAATACAACATAAGTATCTTGTTGTAAACTCAAATCACAAACCAAAACCTCTAAGCAAATGGCTTTTTTCATTGCTTCTGCTCCTGCCATATATTCTACCTTTTATGGTAGACAAAACAACTGTAGACTATAAAGTAGCCTTCCAACTAATTTCACGATGAGAAAGAGTGAAGACATAACTAGTCAGAGATCTTTTATCCAAATAACTACATAATTGGAGCTCACATAACCAATTACACTACAACTAGTATTAGAACTTCCATCATATACCAAACCAAAATTAGATATGCCTTTTAAATACTGAAGTATCCATTTCACTACTTGCCAATGACCCTTGCCAGGATTACCCATATATCTATTAACAATAATAACTACATGTGAAATGTCTAGATGAGTACAAACTATAGCGTACATCAAATTACCAACAGCACTAGGATATGGAACTTGAGACATATACTACTCTTTTTCTTCTGACTGTGGTGACAAATCCAAAGAAAGTATGAAATGTGCAGCTAATGGCGTACTTAGGTTTAGACTCTTTCATACCAAAACGTTCAAAAACTTTTTCAATATAACTTTTCTTAGTTAAATAAAACTTGCCTTCTTGTCTATCCCTATAAACTTTCATACCCAAAATTTTATTCGATGTACTCAAATCTTTCATCTTAAACTCACCATTAAGTTGAGACTTTAATTTCTGAATCTCAAACTTATTCTTAAAAGCAATAAGCATGTTATCAACATAAAGTGACAAATAGATAGATGAACCATCATGACATCTTTTATGATATACACAACTATCATAATCATTCATAGAGTAATTATGATCAATCATAAAAGAATCAAATCGCTTATATCACTGCTTATGGGATTGTTTTAACCCATATAAATACTTTTTCAATAAACAAACATGATTTTCCTTTACTTGGAACAACAAATTCCTCGGGTTGATGCATATATATTTGTTCCTCAAACTCACCATGTAAGAAGCCTGTCTTGACATCAACCTGTTCTAATACCGTGTCAAACAATGCAACCATATCAAGCAACACACGAATAGAGTTATGTTTCATAATAGGTGAAAATACTTCAATGAAGTCAATACCCATCTTCTGACAATAACCCTTTGCAAAAAATGTGCCTTGAACCTAGCTGCTTCAACCTTAGGTATACCTTTTTTTTCTTCTTAAAAACCCATTTGTTTCCAACAATCTATTGGCTTTTAGGTGGTTTCACCAATTCCCAAGTATGATTCTTATGAAGTGATTCGATCTATTCATTCATAGCAAACATCCATTGAATAGACTCATCACAAGTGACAAATTTATAATAACTAGAAGGTTCATGCACCTCAATAAACTCTATCATAGACAATGCAAAAGAAACTAAGTCTACATCTACGTACCCCTAAGGGCGTCGACCCTTAGCGATACTATATGGTAATTCATGTTTCTATTTTTCTACATCATGAGTAGAATCATCTATCTCATCCATTTATGGCTGATCTGAAGTGTCCTCTTGCTGTTGACTAGGAGCTCTATTCTCAAGCTCCACCTCCTCACTAACACCGTGGTATTTTCATCAAACTTAAAATCTCTACTAATTAAAAATTTAGGTGACTTGGGTTCAACACACTATAATCTATAACCTCTTACCCTAGAAGGATACCCCAAAAATATGCATTTCAATACTCTAGGCTCAAGTTTACCATCATTAGCATGAGCATAAGCAGAACAACCAAAAACTTTCAAATCAAAATAATTAGCAAGAGTACCAGAGAATACCTCAAACTACTTAATGGAGTTGATGGAGAACGATTCACTAAATAGCAAGCATGGTTACAAGCTTCAACCCAAAAGAATTTGTCCAATTCAGCTTGAAAGAGAATATAACGAGCTCTTTCTAAGAGAGTCCTATTTATACGTTCTACAACTTCATTTTTCTATGGTATATGATGCACAATACAGTGTCTCATTATGCCATTTCTTTCATAGAGCTCATTAAACTAACTTTCACAAAATTTCAAACCATTGTTAGTCCTCAAATGCTTGATTTTTTATACAAGCCTTGAATTTCACAAATTTTGAGAACACATCATTCTTTTTCAGAAAATACACCCAAACATGATGGGAGAAATCATTAATAAAAGTCAACATATACAAAGCACCACCCTTAGACATAGCACGAGAAAAATCCCAAAGATTTGAATGAATATAATCAACAGTACCTTTCATTTTATGGATGGCTATATTGAACTTGACCCTCCATTTCTTTCCATAGACATAGTGCTTATAGAAATCATGCTTCTAAGTTTTTTGACCACCAAGAAAATCCCACTTACTTAAAATAGACATCCATGCTTCACTTATATACCCTAAACGCATATGCCATAATTGTGTAGTATTTGAATATTGAACCGACGAGGAAAAAATTGCAACATTGCCAATAACAGTGCTACCCTGAAGCACATAAAGGTTACGTGACGATTGCCCTTTACTAACAACGAGAGCACCCTTACTAACTCTTAATAATCCATCTTCAGCTATATACTTTTAGCCTTGTGAATCAAGAGTACCTAAAGATATCAAGTTTTTTTTCAAATATGGAACATGGTGAACATGTTTCAAAATCTTAACAATACCATCATGCATCTTAATTTGGACAATACCAATACTAATAACCTTGTAGGACACATTGTTTCCCATAAAGACAACACCTCCATCAATAGACTGATAAGAAATAAACCAATCCCTAATAGGGCATATATGGTAAGTGCAACCCGAATCAAGAATCCAAATCCAAATTTCTCCAGGGGAACCAATAGATATTGATAGAACATTTTTACCATCAGAGTCAGAATTATCTACAACACTAGTAACATCATTAGTACCAGAAGACTTTGTGGTAGATTTTCCTTTACCTTTGAGTTTCAGATAATTTACTTTTCAATGCCCTTCCTGATGGAAATAGTTGCATTTTTATTTTTATTTTCTAGATTTGGATCTAGATTTGCCTCTATTGTTGCTTGAGCCTTTTTCTTAATTTCTATCTCTGATAAATAAACCATTACTATTATCATTGTTGCTAGTAGACACCTTTTACTTCAACTCTCTGGAATTCAGAGCTGATTTGACATCCTCTAAAGAAATAGTTTCTTACCCATATAGCATGGTATCAACAAAATGTTCAGATGAATGAGGTAAAGAAGGTAATAGAACTAAGACCTGATCCTCATCATCAATTTTAACACAATTATTTTTTAGATCATGAATAATTTTAGTAAATTTATCAAGGTTATCATGTAAAGGTGTACTGATGAGTGCTTAAAAAGTACAAAAATTACCATGATTTTATGCACGTTAATTGATTAAAAAGATATATATTTATATGATTTTATCATATATTTATATAAATCTGTCCTTTCGGAATCACGGGTATTTTATTGTTTTTCAGGTATTTTCGCTTGAAAAAATAATTTTAAAAAAAATACTGGAGGCAATACATCACAAATATATTCACACAGTAAATGAGAAAAATTCAAAAAAAGATAGAAAAATTGGAAAAATGGGTCAAAAATATCAAAAAGGATGAAATCGCCCACGCAGTCGCCCAACAGCATCGGCCAACGCGTGTGCATCGCCCCCACAATGCCCAGTCCGTGCGCGCCTATGCCCATCTACGACGGGTCCGTGCGCACCTTTACGCCCAATCCATGTGCGCCGCTGCGCCCAGCCCGCGTGCGCCGCCGGATCCCACCTACCATGACATCAGTGATGAAGTCATCATCACCTATGCGTTTCCTCCATTTTTAATCATTTTTCCACTTTTTCTTCCTTTTCTCACCTATAAATACCCGCATTCTCTCCACATCAAAACACACCTCAAAAACATCTTCTTCTTTCTTTCTTCCTCTCCATTTCTTAGTTTTTAGTTTTTCTTAGTTTTAGGGTTCTTCTCTTTTTGAGAAGAACTAATTATGTTTTTGTAATTTATTTGCTTTTTGATTCAATAAATGGAAATGCAAATTCCATTTGTAGGTTTTCTAGCAACATGAATAACATCAAAATACTGTAAGGATTTTATTTTCTTTACAGTTATTTTTATGTTTTATTCTTATATGTTATATTTTATTTGTCTGTGATTAAATATAACTTTGTAAACATGATATTTTATTTGTTGTAAACATTATATAATAATAACGTTGTTATGCTTGCGAAATATTAAATAGATAAAAATATCTAAAATGAATTGATTTTGTTTTTATTCAAGATTTTATATTAAGAATGTTAGAAAGAAATATATTATTTTTCATTACAAACTTAAATCTGAAAATTAGATTTTAAGGTTTAGTTATCCGGTCTGATTTAGAGTAGTGTTCTTTTGTTTGTTGGTACAATCGCCCGGTAGTTAGAGTGAAGCTCTATTTCAAAAGTTTTTATAAGAATTATTATCTGAAAATGTATTGACAACATGTTTTCAGTAATGGTTTTAAAACTTGAAAGTTAGTACTCGGATAATTAAATGCTTAGGTTTAATTTGGACACATTGAATAAAGTTTAAACTGTCAAACCCCACCAAAGGTGACATTTAAATGGTTTATTTTCAATCTCTTAGAAAAAAGAATTAATTTAATTAACCAAATTAGTTATCAAACCCACCCATAGGTGTTAATTAATTTTTTTAGTTAACAAAGAATATCTAACCACACCAAAGGTGGTATTCATATAAAAAAGAAAGAATCAATAAATATCAATTTATATATTTAATAACCTAAATAATATGAGCAAACATAATTAACTTAATTATTATATCCATAAATACTTCACTATTATAAATGATAAAATTTGCATAAATATTTATTTAATTTGTATCTATTTTTATTTTTATGTTATTAGATTAGAAACACAAAAACCCCAAATATCTTGACAGGATGTTTAAGATTTAATTTTGTTTTTAAAAGTTTGAATAATAAATTAAAAAACACATATATTCCTTCCTTAAATCGACCTTGCGAGAGTTTTATAAATATAAAACCAAAGTATTGGCAGGATCAAAGATGTCGTGTTTGTTCATCAAGTTTTTGGCACCGTTGCCGGGGATGGAATCAAGTTTTTGGCGATGCCGGTTCTGCTCATCATGTACCTTCTGATATTTTGAATGTATACAAATGCTGCTTCAAATATTACAAACTTGTCAAAGACTTGGTAAAATACACTCTCCAATTTAAGCCATAACCTAGTAGGAGATTTTTCATCACCAACCTCTCGTAGTACCTGATGGGCAAAACCCGGCATCGCCGATTCTACCAATAATTAGGTTTTATATTTATAAAACTCTCGCAAGTGCACAAATCATTTCGTAGAAAATGATAAGTATACTCCCAAGGTCGATCTAAGGAAGGAATGTATATGGTTTTTAATTTATTATTCAAACTTTTAAAAACGAAATTAAATCCTAAACATCTTGTCACGATATTTGGGTTTTTGTGTTTTTTAATCTAAGAACATAAAAATAAACATAGATATGGATTCAATAAACATTTATGCAAACTTTATCAGTTAACATAGTGGAGTATTTATGGATATAATAACTAAGTTAATTATGCTTGCTCATATTATTTAGGTTATTAAAGATATAAATTGATATTTATTGATTCTCCCTTTTTTGTATGAATACCACCTTTGGTGGGGTTAGATATTCTTTGTTAACTAAACAAATCAGTTAACACCTATGGGTGGGGTTGATAACTAATTTGGTTAATTAAATTAATTTCTTTTTCTAAGAGATTGGAAATGAACCATTTAAATGCCACCTTTGGTGAGGTTGGACAGTTTAAACTTTATTTAAGGTGTCCAAATTAAACCTAAGCATTTAATTATCTGTGTACTAATTTTCAAGTTTTAAAACCACTACTGAAAACATGTTGTCAATACATTTTCAGATAATAATTCTTATAAAAACTTTTGAAATAGAGCTTCACTCTAACTACCGGACGATTGTACCAACAAATAAAAGAGCACTACTCTAAAACAGACTGGATAACTAAACCTTAAAATTTAATTTTTAGATTTAAGTTTTTAATGAAAAATAATATATTTCTCTCTAACATTCTTAATATAAAATCTTGAATAAAAATAAAATCAATTCATTTTAGAGATTTTTACCTATTTAATATTTCGCAAGCATAACAACGTTATTATTATATCATGTTTATAAACAGCCAACATAGTTAAATTTAATCACAGACAAATTAAATATAACATGTAAGAATAAAACATAAAAAATAACTGCAAAGAAAATAAAATCCTTACAGTACTTTGATGCTATTCCCATTGCTGGAAAACCTCCAAACAGAATTTACACTCCCGTTTATTGAATCGAGAAGCAAATAAATTACAAAAACATAACTAGTTCTTCTCAAAAAGAGAAGAACCCTAAAACTAAGAAAAACTAAGAAAAGCTAAAAACTAAGAAAAAACTAAGAAATGAGAGAAAGAAAGAGAAGAGAAGATGTGTTTTGAAGTGTGGTATGAAGTGAATAGAAGGGGGGTATTTATAGGTGAGGATGGGGAGAAAAAATGGTTGAAAAAATGATAAAAATGGTGGAAACCCGGAGTGGTGGATGATGATGTCATTTGATGACGTGGGGGGCGGCTGCCCGCGAAAATGGGGCGAGATGACAGCGGCGCGCATGGAAGGCGAGGCGGCGTGTCTGGTCTGCGTCGAAGCGGAGCAAAGCGTAGCGTGGTGAGTCTTGGTAGGCCATTAGCGTGCGCGTTTTCCTCCTTTTTGACATTTTTGACCCATTTTGTCCAATTTTTCCATATTTGTTGACCTTTCCTCATTTATTTATTAATATATTTGTGATGTATTGCTTCCAGTATTCCTATTTGAGTCTTTAAGTTACGTTTTTAAGCGAAAATACCTGAAAAATAATAAAAATACTCATGATTCCGAAAAAGAAAAATTTATATAAATATATATATATATTTAATCAATTAATGTGCATAAAATCATGGTAATTTTAGTGTTTTTTGAGCACTTATCAGTACCTCATCAGACAAGAATAACTAAACCAAACTGAGAGCATTTTCCATCAGTGCATCTTTTTCTTCATTAGTTAATTTTTCTGAAAAATTATCCTCTCCTTTAAGTGTTTTAATGAGCTATTCTTTAACTAATATAGCATGCATCTTTATTCGTAAGAGACTAAAATAATTCCTACCATTGAATTTTTTAATTTCGTATTTTTTTGCCATGATAAAAAACTCAATATTAAATAAACAGAAGCACAAACCAGAAAATATGAAATTAATCAGATAACCAATAGCTCAAAAGATAAATCCAAAAGAGCAAACTTGATTAATTCCAATAAATAACTAAATAACCTAGCTTTGATACCACTTAGTTATAATTTAGCACTAGCAGAAGTGAAATTCGAGTCCAATTTGGTTGCATAAATATATAATTATGGGTAACAATAAATAATAAGCAGTGAAAAAAATAAATGGCACATAATGGTTTAAGTGGTTCAACTTTTCAATGTGAAAAGTATACTCCACTGACGATGACATATCGAGTAAAATCCATTAATAATCAAATAGAGATACAAAAACCAATATTCAAAGAGCTTCACAAAATATACCGAAACCTAAATACACCAAGATAATAACTCCTAATTTATTGGTTATATACAACAAGATAAATTAACAAACTTGTTATTTAATTAAATATTACCATACAAATGAGCTTACTACATATGACCTCTCTTTTAATCTGCTCTACAAAATTTTAGAGAAAAAATTAGAGATTCTTTGGCTGAAAAATTTACATTCGACAATCGGCAGCTTTAGGTTCTATTCTATCCCCACAAACAACACACACACATAAGTAAGGTGAAGGGTTTAAGGGTTAATAATGGGTTTTGGGCTTGAAGTTTTGGGTCTCATTTAACAATGTTATGTAATAAATGGCGCGGATTTTTTGATCTAGATGAGGAAAGAGAATAAGATTGAGAAAGAAATGATATTAGGGATAAGGATTGAAAAATTGTGAAATTGGGGAGAAAAAGAGGAATAATTGAAAGAGAGATAGACAATTAGATAGAAATGATTATAGTTCATATTCATGATCTAATATTAATCTACACACATACATCTTATTTATAAACTTTTTTGATAACAAAAACTATCATAAATCTAATTCAAAACCTTATTTCAATCTTAAATACATAATTATAAGATAAATAAAACCATCAAATTACTTCAATTTTTAAAATCGTAACAATATTTAATTTTTAATAAAAGTATACGACTACACTTGAAATTGAAGCCAAACTGTAAATCTCATATTTCTATAGTATGTTATGAAAATATGTTATTCCTGTCATATCATTATAATCATGATATCCCATTTTCTAGTAATTATTGCATTGGTCCAAAGTTTATTGAATACATGTTCTTGTTTCTCATTCTCTTGTTTTTGATTGTGACCTTTCAGATAAGGTGGTTCAGTCTAAATGGAGGAGGTGATTTTTGCGAAGCATCCTAATCCAGGCGAATACATATCTCAAGGCGAGAATAGACCTAATATCTTGGTTTTGTATGTGGCGATGTTTAGTGTAAATTGTAAACTTTGTTACTTAGTTTGATTTGTCATATTAATCACTATTTTTGGCTTGTTAAGTATTTCCCCCCCTTTTCAACTAAGTACTTAGATAAGTACATTCATGTAGCTATGTCTCAGTGTTTGGGTTACATTTAGGCTTGAGTTGTATAATTTTACATTTGTTATGCATAAACACGAAATCTTTGATTTTATACTGCCTTATGTGAAATCATGCTACTTGTTTTTTTTCATTACTTTCATTTGCAATAAGGAGAAGTCTAATATAAGTACACATTTAAAAATCATAAAATACATCATAAACATTAATTAAAAGTGAAACAAATTTTATAGCTTAAAAAGTGGGTATAAATTCAATAAAATAGAACAAAGTGGTTTAGTCTTTGCATTGTTGAATACTGATTCAATCATATTATTGGTATTATGTCTATGAACTTGTATATCAATTTTAAATCATGTAGATATCTCTTTAAGTTGAGTAAGAAGATTTGATAAGATGACAAAAATTCTTGTGATTTTTACTTCACTATTCTATGGTGATTTTAATCTACAACATATATGAGTCCCCAATACTGACAAAAAAATTGCTACTAGGACAAAGGAAAGCATAAAGACAACTTTAAAGGAAAAAAAGAGAAACACAAGACAAAGGAGAAATTTGAAAACAAATATATAATATGTATTAGAAAAATTTATAAATTTAATAAAATAAGTAAATTAGAGTGGTTTTCTAATGTAATTTTTTTTAAATAAAGATATTATGAAATTATGGGTGGTTATAGCAAAGATGTGGTTTATGAAGAAATTATGGACCATAATATGCAAATCAATTAACTCAAATTAACATAAAAAGGAGGCATAACCCTTTGTGTGTAAAAAGCAAATAATTGCATATGTTTGTTCTTCTTGTGATACTTAATAGATATGGTTCTCACTCATCTAAAAGTGATGAAAAAAACACGAATAGTTTTACTAATTTTGATTTGATTTTGATGATTTTTGGCCTCCTTCTTTATGTCTCATCTGTTATGCCTGCAATAATTCTCTTAAACAATTAATACCTCATTAATTGACAATTGAAAGTTCCATGTCCACGAATCTTCGTTGTTAATGAACTCTTTGCTTAAAACCCTATTAGGATTTTTCCAACATTTATATTCTTTCCAAAGCACACCAAAACTGCATAAAGCTTAAATAATTTTGTTACAGTGGATCAAAAAAGCCAATATTGATGTTTGGTTTAAAAATATAAGAGTTATTTTAACCAACTCAAAACTTTATTTTAAAGGGGTTCTCGTAGAAAATAATATGTTAATTATTATTACAAGGTATTTTGAATATGCGGCAAACACATGAGTATAACTGATTAAAAATGTGAACAAAGTTGCATTAAAAGTTCTTTTATATTGGTAGCACATATAGAATAACACACCAAAAATACTATAGGAGATTTAAGGTGATGTTTGATTCGTATAATGAAAACATAATAAAAATGAGAATGTTAATAGGAATTAAATTCAATAGAAATAATATTACTATTATCATGTTTATTTGAATGCGTAGTCAAAATAATCATAAATATTAAAGAAATTTATAAATTATAAATGATGTAAAATTAGAAAATAAACTTTTTGATTTTTAATTAGATAAAATAGAAATGATTATACAAATATATGAGAAAAATAAAAAAATTTAAGCGTATTCCTAATGAGTGTGGGATGAATGAGCATTTTTGATACTCTTGAAATATTTTACATTTAATTTCAGAATAATAACCAAACCAATGAACATATAATCATTTGCATTATCATTTATATTACTATAAACCAAACTTGATAATAAAGTAAATTTCTTCATGGTACTCAAATTTTCATCTTGATTCACCTAGTCCTACAAAAGTTTCATATTATTTGGTTCGAAAGTAATCGCAGAGTATCCCATTAAATATCAAACTAGCATGTTTAGTGACTATAATGTTATTAACTGTTACACTTAATGCCCAAACTTGCAAGTTTAAGAATAAGCATTATAAAATTATTTTAAGGGAGATATTTAACTGGGATCAAGTCTGGGACATTAAGTAGTATGTATAGTTGGTATAAAGTGTACGTAGATATGTACATATATGCCCTCTACGGATAACATATATGTTATTTTAGAGTTAGTTTGATTTTATACTGTTAAGTTTCCTTCAGTCTCACATCGGTCAAGAGTAAGACAATAATGTTGCTTATAAGCTTGAACAACCTTTAACTCAATAAGATCTTATTGGGTTTAGTTAGATCTGAGTTTCTACCATATACAACAATATATACTGTTGTTAGGCCTCCTTCTTTCATGTCTTATCTGTTATGCATACAAGAGTTCTCTTAAACAATTAATACTTAATTAATTGACAATTGAAAGTTCCATGTCCACGAATTTTTGTTGTTAATGAACTCTTTACTTAAAACCCAACTAGGATTTGTCCAACTAGGATCTGTTATTTTAGAGTTAGTTTGATTTTATACAGTTAAGTTTCCTTCAGTCCCACATGGGTTAGGAGCAAGGCAACAATGTTACTTATGAGCCTAGGCAATCCTTAACTCAATGAGATCTTATTAGGTTGAGTTAGGCCTGGGTTTTTAACATGGTATCAGAGATGAGCTTGGTTTGATCGGCGACTTGGGCTTTGTCTTTAACAATCTCATCGTGGCTTTGTAAGACCACCTCTTTCCGTGTGAAGGAGGACTGTTAAGTTTTCTTCAGTCTCACATCGGCCAAGAGCAAAGCAGCAATGCTGCTTATAAATTTGGACAGACCTTAACTCAATGAGATCTTATTGGAATGAATTAGGCCTGAGTTTCTAACATATCTAACTAGTCCTAACTATATATATATATATATATATGTTGTGTAGATACATATGATTCATTATTAATGAAATATGGGATAATGTGTTATTTTATGTAAATGATGAAATTCAAAATTAATGTAGCTATTTTTTTTTTTTGGAAAAAATCAAATACTTTGTAGGAGTAAGAACAAAAGCAATATAATTGATACAGAGTAAAATCAAGTAATAATAAATAATACCTTCAATAAAATAATTAGTAGTTAATTAGATAGTTAGATGAAATTAAGGATCAAGTGGCTCCAAGAGTTCCCCCAAACACTTCAGCGGAATGGTTTCCTCAGAATAATAACTCTCAATCCCATGAACCATTGAAGTGTTCAGTGGAACTCTAGGAGACACGACACCTGACAACATACACACAATCGCTTGAATTGGTTTCACGACACCTGACAACATACACACAATCGCTTGAATTGGTTTCATGGTGAAGGAGAAAGATCACTAATCCTACTATATATATAGCAACTGAGTTTGCTTTATACCTAGCTATCTCTGTCTATATAATTTGTTTCTTAATTTTAATTTGGTCCATATATTAATTACACGTATACTTTAATTTGGTTTATCTTTTTCACAAGTCATAACACAAGAGAAATTAATGAACCTAGACGAGATTAGATCTACCTTCAAAGTCTGAGAATAATATTGAAGGTGATTTGTCACCATCAACTGGCCTTTGCTCTTTTGCTCCTGCTATCTTCTCTTCTCATAATGTTTATCTTCCCTTTTAATTTTCAAGGTTTTTAATTTTTTTATATATATATTTTTTAAATTCAGACATAAATAAGGAAGTTAAGCTTAATTTCTATTCTTGTAATATACTAATTATATACCGTATAGTAGCTAAAAATTAAGTTTATTGCCAAGTTAAGAAGCTGGAGCTAGCTAGCTTGGTTATATTAATTAATATATATAATTATTACCATGATTAATTAGACGACAGACAGAGAATCTGAAATTGTATTTTGCTATGAAATCTGGAAAAACAATATTGAAAAGGACACCCGAAAGAGAACACATGCGAGATGCTCAGAGAGATTTGGGTACCTTTTTATGTACATACCCTTGTTGATCTTCATCTGTCCTTCAATAGTGGCCAGGTTCATCATGATGATATGATTAATATTCATATAGCAGTGAATAATGTTGATCATATTTAATATTTTGACGTAGAAAAAAACTATATATACTTGCCTGAATATGTTGGTTTTTAAAATCACATAAGATTGAATAAGAGTGTATTGTGATATATGTCAGTTGTCCCCTAGAGTTCTCCTGAACACTTCATTGAAACTCTTACATATATGTACATGATATGAGACCTCAGAGATGAAGGTAATTATTATGTTCGCATAAAAAAATTGCGTTGAAGTGTTTGGGGGAACTCTGGTTGCCATCTGACCCACTTTTATTATTAGCTGAGCGGCAACGAATCCACCGTCGCCAGGGAGAGGAATATGAAGCTTACATTAATTATTTTTCGTATTAATTTCTACCTTGTATGAAGATATAGGATACAACATGTAAGCCATCGGATCAAATCTAAAAGATTAAATTCTAAGTATTCAATACTTTTTCTTTCTTTCTTTATCTCTGTTTTTTTTTTACAAGAATTTGTTACATTTAGTATATAACTAATTTATTTGATTAATTTTATTTTTAATTTCTTTAAAAAATATATGTTTAATTATTTTATACATTTTCATATATTTTTAATTTCCATAAAAACTATACTTTTAATTTAATTTTTATAAATATAAAGATTAAAATGTGATCGTTATGATAAGCCACTTATTTACCAAAAAACATATTTAGAAAAAACTATATTTTCTAAATCATTTATTGGTGGGACGAAAGCGTATGATATATATTGATAAGTAATATATTTATTTTATCATTTGATTTTTTCTTAAATAATAATAATTTCATAATAACTTAATATAAAAATATTCAATGTAAATTAAAATAAGTAAATTAATTAATATTTTATTTATAAAATAAATCAACGTATTATTCATCATTTTTTTCCGAAAAAAGTTTTTAAACTTTTCTACGTTCAAAATGAAAAATATATATGATTTCAAACTCGAATATAAATAGAAAAACAATATATAGTATTAATGTAAAAATAAAGAAGGAGAATAATTGATATTAATTTTTAGGAGAGAGAAGAAAATGAAGAGAAGTAAGATAAGAGACAAATTCCCTAGCAAAAAAAAGGAAGGAAGATTGGAGAAAATTTTAAAAATGTAATACTTTTTAAAGAAAGTTCCAAATGGAGTATTACTCATCCTTGATATAAGAATGTGATCAATTTTAACTAATAAATAGTATAAAGTATGAGCATAATTTACGATCCAAAAGCGAAATAAACAAATTAAAGGAATCGAAAACATGTAAAGCCAAGGATTTTACCTCTAGCCATTTAAATTGTTCTCAAAGTTGAAAAACAAACAAACTGTTATATGCTCTCTATGTTTGGTTCTTCTAAGCTCTCAACATCACTTAGATTAGATGGTGTATTTCGATGAAAAATGTGTGTTGAGCTTAAGGACCATAACAACCTTTTATAGTTGTGCTTTCCATCAAAGTTTTGGCAACATTATCAACTTCTAGTCATTGAACTGATGAGTTATGGATCTTCAATAAACAAAAGGTATACACCACACTAAATGATTCTTTAAAGAAAAATGGATTAAAAATGATATTGGAGAATAAACAACGGATCGGTTACGTAAACTTATGAACATAAGAGAATGCTTATAGAAAATTATTAAATAATAAACAAGTTAAGCTCATATTATGTACTTTATGCTCATAGAGAATAAAAAAACTAAAACTTTAAACCCATTTTCCACACATAGCTGCCTCTTACTATCCCTTTCCCACCCATCATTCTTCCGCCATCTCCACTTACAATTTCATCCCTCCATCCATCTCCACTTTTTAGGCTGCTTTGTTCAGCCACCAATAACCTCCCTTTCACCATTAAAGTGTCTTTTAAACTTCCTCAAAGTTTCTCTAGAGGTGTAACTCATCTCTAATATTTGCTACTGCACATTACTTTGTTTCTCTTGATTTAAGTTTTTGGTAGTTTCTCTACCATTGAAGAGGTCAGCAAGGAGAACAATGGCAACAATTATTTAGATGCATTTCATAGCTGAAGGTTGGGATTGCATCGCCCATATTTTTGTGATATTTCTTGATTCCATTTAAATTTGTTTTGTTTAGTTTTAGTCCCTATAATGTATTGGGTTTGTTTGGTTGGTGATGAGCAAAACCAGGATCGCCAATCCTACCAATACTTTGGTTTTATATTTATGAAACTCTCACAAGTGCACGAATCATTTCGTAGAAAATGATAAGTATACTCCCAAGGTCGATCTAATGAAGGAATATATGTGGTTTTTAATTTATTATTCAAAGTTTTAAAAATGAAATTAAATCCTAAACATCATGTCACGATATTTTGGGTTTTGTGTTTCTAACCTAATAACATAAAAATAAACATAGATACAGGTTCAATAAATATTTATACAAATTTTATCATTTATAATAGTGGAGTATTTATGGATATAATAACTAAGTTAATTATGCTTGCCCATATTATTTAGGTTATTACAGATATGAATTGATCTTTAATGTTTCTCCCTTTTTTATATGAATACCACCTTTGGTGGGGTTAGATATTCTTTGTTAACTAAACAAATCAATTAACACCTATGGGTGGGGTTGATAACTAACATTCTTAATATAAAATCTTGAATAAAAATAAAATCATTTCATTTTAGAGATTTTTACCTAAATAATATTTTGCAAGCATAACAACGTTATTATTATATCATGTTTACAAACAGTCAGCAAAGTTAAATTTAATTACAGACAAATTAAATATAACATGTAAGAATAAAGCATAAAAAATAACTGTAAAGAAAATAAAATCCTTACAGTACTTTGATGTTATTCTTGTTGCTGGAAAACCTCCAATCGGAATTTTCACCCCCATTTATTGAATCAAAAAGCAAATAAATTACAAAAACATAACTAGTTCTTCTCAAAAAGAAAAGAACTCTAAAACTAAGAGAAACTAACTAAGAAAAGCTAAAAACTAAGAAAAAACTAAGAAATGAGAAAAAGAAAGAAAGAGAAGAGAAGATGTGTTTTAAGGTGTGGTATGAAGTGAAGAGAATGGGAGTATTTATAGGTGAGGAGAGGAATAAAAATTGGGTGAAAAAATGATAAAAAATGGTAGAAACGCAGAGTAGTGAATGATGACATCATGATGACATGGGGGATGGTAGCGCGTGCAGATAGGGTGCAGATGGATAGCGGCGTGCGTAGATGGGCACATGCGCACGTATATGGGTGCAAGCACGTACGGACTAGAGTAGGTGCACGCGCGGAAGGGAGATCTGGCGCACGTGTTGCTGGGCGCGGCTGGGCGGCGTGATTTCCTCCTTTTTGAAATTTTTGACCCATTTTGTCCAATTTTTCCATATTTGTTGACTTTTCTTCATTTATTTTATGAATATATTTGTGATGTATTGCCTCCAGTATTCCTCTTTGAGTCTTTAAGTTATGTTTTTAAGCAAAAATACCTGAAAAATAATAAAAATACCTATGATTCTGAAAAGACAAATATATATAAATATATGATAAAATTATATAAATATATATATTTTTAATCAATTAATGTGCATAAAATCATGGTAATTTTAGTATTTTTTGAGCACTCATCACAACCCCCAACCAACTTCTTGCTAGTCTGTTAGCAAGAGAAGCGATAAAAACTAAACCTTAAACTATCCTAAACCACTTCAGTGGATTGACACGGTTGCATTTAGCCTATGCAACAAGCCTTTAAACCCCTAGGTTGCCCTAGTGGACGAGTTTGAGTCTCGTGAGGGTTTTCAGTAATGATACCCATAAACATTGAACTAAATGTAAAAATTAACAGAAATAATAAAAACAATCAACTCAAAAACTAAAATTACAACAAAATCAAAAATTAACTTTTAAGAATAAAAGAAAACAACATATCACAAAAATGTCGCATACTTTTTAATCTCCTTTAAGATCATAATTAAAATCTCAAGCATAAGTTATTTTAATCTCTTTAAACAATCATGATTTATTATAATAATTAGTCGAAAATGATTTTCGTATTTCATATAAAAAATGTATCAATTTAATTTCACCCAATTTCAGTGTCTAGAATCCGAATTCGCTTCGACTCTATTCCTCACTAGTTAATACTCTCAAAACACTGAATCCTATGGGTTCAAACACTCATACTAATTTATATGCGAAAGAGTTGATGTATAGAAATGAACTAATATGTTCGCATATGTATAAAGAATAAAGGCTGAAAGTGTTATTTTAACATTGATCTCATGAAAGGAATCGAATGTATAAATTATAAAGATATCATATATAAAAATTATTTTCATGCCTAAATCAAACTCATTAAGAAAGAATTTCAAGATATATGCCTTTTACAAATGAAGAAAGTGCAATGACTTTTTAGGGAATTACTTTCTATATCTTCTTTTTGTAATTAGCCTTTACTCACAACTTTGTAGGCAATGTGGGTTATAGTATATAGATTATACTATATATTCTTTATCTCTCTATTTTTTTTTATTTTTTTTCTGAAGATATTTCTCAATATATAATTTTTAGAGAGTCAACCCATGTACAGATTGTACATTTTTTTGGATTTTGGTGAGTGGTTAATTTTGTGGCTTTTCTGTTTGATCTTGGTAAAATGTAACCCCAGATATATCTCTTTTTTTTTCTTTTTCTTTTTTTAGCAATCATGCATGAATAAGATAAAAGCATATACTATCAATTTCTACTCAAATCATTAATCTAAGAAAAAATAAAAAACAAATATACGACACTCTATTAAGATGAGAAAAAATTCATACATTTAATGCTAATACCTATAGAGATCATTTAAGAATTTGAAGAAATAAGAAATGTGTTTGGAGTAGAAAAATATATATTTCACTCTGAATAAGGGAAATTAGGCTCAAATTATATCTCACAAAGGTAGTCTCCACTTAAAAAAAATTCATAAACACCGATTTTGGGTTTAATATAATTTCCACATCTAATCAAGAAATACTAGTTATGACAAAAAACTAACTAATTACCAAAAAATAATTTACAAAATATTTCATGATATGTTTTTAAAAAATTAATCTAACAGTACAAAAGACTTAACTATTTACTTAAATTTAATTTAAAGAAATGATAAATTTTTGTGAGAAAACTTTAAAAAAACTAATTCCAAAATTCCAAAAATTACTAAATCACACAAAGAAAATAAAACCAAACACAATAAAAATAAAATAAAAATTATTTTTTTTATTTTTTTTTAAATTGTTAAATTATTTTTTTTGAAATTAAGCATAGTAATTTTTCATCACCCCCAACCTAGAACTTACATTGTTCTCAATGTAACAACTATAAATTAAAGATAAAAAGAAAAGAGAAGAAAGATTAACTATTTCTTGAGAATGTGCAAGTAGTAATGGAGAAATACAGGTGCATCCATCATATTCATGATTAAAGTGCACACAAACAGATTGCTGTGAACTTCAAACATCTCAACAAATATTTTTATTTTTAACAATTTTAAAATTATTCACATGTAATTAAACTAAAATAAACAATAGAAATTAAATAAATAAAACAAATAAAAGAAAATTACCTAAAATGATGGGTTGCCTCCCATCAAGCGCTTAGTTTAACGTCTTAGCAAGACGTAACTTGGGGATTTCAATTTAAGTAAGCTCAATGTCCTCTCATCATTGAGTTAATCAAACCTACAGGTAAGACAAGGTTGTCTACTTATACTTTTTCAGTCATGCCCTATTGATTTTCAAATTTTTCTGTACTTAAAACTAGGGGCATGCTTGAGGGTTTTAGATAACCCACATCTAGGTGCAAATCAAATAATTAAGGCATCAAAACACAATTGTACCTAGATCAAACAAAGCAACTAACACCTTAGATTGTAATTAAAAATTAAAAATTTTAGAGATAGTTTCAGAAATTTTTTTATTATTATTTTTTTAAAAAATATAACATAATTAGTATTAACCAAAAGTGCTCCCAGGAAAGAATGGTGGTGCAAAGGCTCCTTAAAAACATCCTCCTAGACAGAACAACGTTCCTAGGAAAGACTAGTGGCACAAAAGCTTCCAAGAACTAGTCTCCTAGACAGAACTCCCTTAGATCTTTACTTTTCATGCTATTAAAATTAAGTTAATTAATTTAAGTTAATTAAGTTAGTAAAAACCTAAGTTAATTAAGTTAAACGAAAATTAAATTAGTTGGAAGTAGTTATATATGTTGAGTCAACTATTAGCACTCATGTTTTGGTAAAATTTAGTGATGTACATGTATATAGATTGGTTTTGGTTTATATCAAAATTAGAACAAAAAAAATGAGAACCGAACCAAAACAAACCAAGCCATTAAATTTAAAAAATCAAGCCAACTTGAACCAATTTTTTTGGTTTGGTTTGAATTGAGTCAAGAAACTTTCTTCCCCTTTTTGCTAATAAATATTATTTATTAATCTTTTTATTTTAACTCTTGTTTGTAGTTTCTAATGTTTTCAATATTAAGTTTCAAAAGATATATTAATTTTAAATTTTATTAACCTAAAATACCATAAGTTAGAACTAACAACAATTATTTTAAAAATGTTTTCATTCTTTACTAAGTTCACACCATAAAATTGCTTTAAATTGGTTGTTCTATTAGACATGCATTTAAGAACATTCAATTACATTAGAAATACTACATCACATACCATCACAACTTAACTACATACAAAACTTGTATAGCACTATAAAAAACTCCAATAACAGGATCATCAAGAATGCTTTAATGTCAATCTTCACAACTTTCTCTTCTCTTCTTAATATTGCTTCATATTTTTCACTCTTCTTGCTGCTCATTTTATCACGGCTTCAAAGATTGTAAAATCTTGATTTGATTTCTGTTTTGTTTCCATGGTTGCTACACTAGTGATCATTGATTCTTCAAAAAATTTTCAAACCACTGCTAATACTATCGGGCTTAACCTTCTCATCAAAATAATTTTCAACATAAAATTTGATGTACAAACTATCTCATACGAAAGGAACAATTTAAGCATGTAATCACTATTTATGATTTACAAAACTTTATTGATGGTAATACAATTCCACCTCACAAGATAATCAAGAAGTTGGTGAAGAATGTTGATGTAGATACAAATGAAGTCAAGTTTCAAGAGTTATTTAAGAAAGATTCTAACTACAGTACATGGGCAAGAAATATAATATGGTGAAGAATTAGATCTATTCATCACGTCAGAGTTCAAGAGTTGTTTAAGAAAAATTCTGACTAGAGTATATGAGACAAGAAATATAGTGTGGTGAAGAATTAGATCTACTCATCATTTACCTCCAATTATCTTAAGCATTTAGTAGGAAAGAGTACTTCGTATGAGTACAGGACAGTCGTGCAAAAGGCATTCACTAATGATTTGAAAGCTCATCTTATGCAATTAAGATGGAAACTTCAAACAATGAAGAAGTGTACAATGGCGATGAAAGCATATATCAATGTAGCTAAAGAATTGATTAATTATGTGATTGTTGTTGGTGATTCAATCAATTCGCACCAACAAATGCTTTATATTCTTGGTGGCTTGGATTTGAGTTACACCTATTTGGTTACTAAGGTCATAAATAAGAAGTACATACCTACTCTTGATGAAGTATTCTCGAAAGTGAAGACTTATGAGTCTCAATTACGGAGGATGAATGTGCATGCTCCCTATTTAATTCAAGAAAATCTTACAAAATTTTGTAGTAATCTTTTTGGTATCAGTTCTTCTATTTTTCCTTCTTTTGCCTATAATTTTTCTTCTACTGTTGGTACACATATGTCTATTTCTATTTTCTTATCCAATGCAATTTATAATCAAATTACACCATGTTTTTCTTCTATTAGTCATAATGCTTCTCAACCACACATAATCTACACAATCATCATAGTCATTGTATTACTACACTTCTGATAAACTTACACAGCAGTCACAGTTACAAATAGTAAACAAGGCATATTACACAGCTTTTACAAAACACTCTTCTTTTGAGACACATTACACAACAAAATTATCACTATCCATCTCTTCCTTAAACTTTGTCATCACCTAATAATGGATTTCAGTCAACTTTATAACCTTTGTTGTCTCCAAGTGATATATTTATTTTATCATTCGAGTTTTTCTTAATTAATAATTATTTCATAATAACTTAATATAAAAATAATCAATGTAAATTAAATTAAGTAAATTAATTAATATTTTATTTATAAAATAAATCAACGTATTACTCATCATTTATTTTTTCGAAAAAGGTTTTTAAACTTTTTTACATTCAAAATGTAAAATATATATAAATTCAAACTTGGATATAAATAGAACAAAATAATATATAGTATTAATGTAAAAATAAAGAATAAGAATAATTGATAATAATTTTTAGGAGAAAGAACAAAATGTAGAGAAGTAAGACAGGAGAAAAATTCCTTAGCAAAAAATAAAAAGAAGAAAGATAGGAGAAATTTTTTAAAATGTAATACTTTTTGAAGAAAGTTCCAAATGGAGTATTACTCATCCTTGATATAAGAATGTGATCAGTTTTACCAAATAAATAGTATAAAGTGTAAGCATAATTTACCATCTAAAAGAGAAATAAACAAACTAAAGAGATCAAAAATTTGTAAAGGCAAGGACATTACCTCTAGCCATTTAAATTATTCTCTAAGCTACAAAACAAACAAACTGTTATATGCTCTCTGTGTTTGGTTCCTCTAAGCTCTCAACAACACTCATATTAGATGGTGTATTTCAATTAAAAATGTGTGTTAAGCTTAAGGACCATAACATCCTTTTATAGTTGTGCTTCCTATTAAAGTTTTGACAACATTACCAACCTCCAGTCATTGAACAGATGAGTTATGGATCTTCAATAACCAAAACGTATACACCACATTAAATGATCCGTTAAAGAAAAATGGATTAAAAATTATATTGGAGAATAAAAAAGGGATCAGTTACATAAAGTGGTGAAGTGAGTTTACGAAACACCTTCAAAGTTAATTCACTAAAATAAATTAAAAGTATTGTTATTATAATTATGTGCAACATTCATTATGATAAATAAAAATAAAAGGTATAAATTTAATGATTAAAACTTATGAACATAAGAGAATTCTTATAGAAAATTATTAAATAATAAACAAGTTAAGCTTATATTATGTACTTTATGCTAAATCGTAAAGAATAAGAAAACTAAAACTCTAAACCCTTTATCCACATCTATCTGTCTCCTACTATCCCCCTCCCACCCATCATTCCATCCATCCATCTCCACTTGCAATTTCATCCCTCCATCCATCTCCACTTTTTAGGTTGTTTTGTTCAGCCACCAACCACCTCCCTTTCACCATTAGAGTGTCTTTTAAACTTCCTCAAAGTTTCTCTAGAGGTGTATCTCATCTCTAATATTTGCAAGTGGGCATTACTTTGTTTCTCTTGATTTAAGTTTTTGTTAGTTTCTCTACAATGGAAAAGGCCAGCAAGGAGAACAATGGCCACAATGATTTAGATGCATTTCGATGTTGAAGGTTGGGATTTGATGAGCAGTACCGGCATCGCCGGTCCTGCCAATACTTTGGTTTTATATTTATAAAACTCTCGCAAGTACACGAATAATTTCGTAGAAATTGTTAAGTATACTCTCAAGGTCGATCTAAGAAAGGAATATATATGATTTTTAATTTATTATTTAAACTTTTAAAAACGAAATTAAATCCTAAACATCCTGTCACGATATTTAGGTTTTTGTGTTTCTAATCTAAGAACATAAAAATAAACATAGATACATATTCAATAAATATTTATGCAAATTTTATTATTTATAATAGTGGAGTATTTATGGATATAATAACTAAGTTAATTATGCTTGCTCATATTATTTAAGTTATTAAATATATGAATTGATATTTATTGATTCTCTATTTTTTATATGAATACCACCTTTGGTGGGGTTAGATATTCTTTGTTAACTAAACAAATCAATTAACACCTATGGGTGGGGTTGATAACTAATTTGGTTAATTAAATTAATTTCCTTTTCTAAGAGATTGAAAATGAACCATTTAAATGCCACCTTTATTGGGGTTAGATAGTTTAAACTTTGTTGTTAGAGACTATGTTGATTCGGATTATGCAGGTGATCTTCATAAGAGTAAGTCCACCTCAGGTTATGTGTTTACTCTTGCTGGTAGAGCCGTAAGTTAGGTTTCAAAATTACAGTCTATCGTGGCTACTCCTATGACAGAGGCAAAATATATCGTAGCTATATAAGATAGCAAAGATGCAATATGGTTGCAAATTCTACTAGAGTAGCTTGGACACAAACAAGAGATGATTGCTCTATTTTGTGATAGCTAGGGTGCTTTGCATCTGACAAAGAATCTAGCATTTCATTTGAAGATAAAGCATATATGAGTTTAGTATCATTTTGTTCATGAGAAGGTGGAAGAAGGAAGTGTTGATATATAGAAAATCCATACTAAAGATAATCTAGTTGATATGTTAACAAAGCTAATTAACAATGACAAATTTACTTGGTGTCTATTCTCTATTGGCTTTGCAAAAATGTAAGCAGCATGGAGATGTAAAGTTTAGAAAGGATAAAATAATTACAAAAGTGACTTTCATTCGGAAATATGTAACGGTAAAGTCACTTTTGTGGCTCAAAAGATAAGAAGCAATTTTGCTTCTATATTAAGTTTTTGAATAGTGAGATATGGTGGATAATTTGTTTTGTAAAACAAGCCGTAAAGATAGCTATATCAAGCTGTAAAAACAACTTGTATTCACATTACCTCACTGCCATTTTCCACCACCTCTCTTCTCTATATATACATTTATTTTTTCTTCATAAAATCTATCCCAATTTTTGAAGGAAAAATCATATTTTGGGTGAAAAAGAGAGTTTTTAGAGAGAAAAAGAAGTGAGATTTCTCCTAAATATTGTCTTTTCTTTTATTAGAGAAAATGAATTTTATCTTATGATAAGAAAGGGTATTGTCAATTGTACTCTACTTATTTTAGAGAAAAATTGTTGTAATCCTTTAGATAATAGTGAAATCCTTCTACAATTTGCTCGTGATTTTTCTCCTAATTTGTTTGGGAGTTTTTCAAGTAGAATTTTGGTGTTCATTATTTTTCCTTTTTTTTATTTTTCTTATTTGTACTTCATTTGTAATTGTGTGTTATGTACAACAACGTCCTAACAGTTTGTTATTGTGTAAAGTTTTGTAAGTAGTTGCTTACAAACCTAGATAGTCATTCTATGAGGTCCTTCTATTGAAAGCTATCATCCTTTTTTTTTTGTATTGAAAGTATCCTATAGGACTGTCTTGTTTCCTAGGACTATTAACATTGTAGAGGAAAAAATGTATAGAGAAAGGAAAAAGATGGAAACTATGAAATATCTCATTTCATTGATAAATTTTGTATATTGTAACCTTGTATATTTATAGCTAAAATTGTAAAAAGATATTTTATAGTTTCTAATAAAAATATATCAATTCCATTACATTTCGATCATTATTTTAATATTATTAAGTTAGAATCTTGTAGCGCAATGTTGTTTTGCATGTGAAGGGTGCACATGGGAGATTTGCATCTTAACATTCTTGTTAGCATCATCATTGCATTGCTTGATTGCATGTGGCCTTATTGCTTCATACTTGTTTTCTATTTTCACATAATTATCATATGCACTTGACCAACTAATTGCACATGTATTTTCACACTAATAGTACACCCATTTTCGATAATAGCTCACCAAGTTTTTTCGATACCAGATGCATTAGTTTGTGATACACCAAATACACATTCTCTCGACACACTGGCTGTACATGTTCTCGGCACAACACCTACACTTGTGGTTATCATACCAGTATTGATACGTAGAGATTTTCTATCTAAATTCATTACATCAACTTCACTACCTAATATATCATTCACATTCCCCTCAAACTCAATTGCATATTAATGACAATGATTTTGCTGTGTAGATAATTAAATTGAGAAATAGGCAAAGGTTTTGTGAAAATGTCAATTGGTTACTCTGTCGAAGGTTTATGTAACATTAGTAATTTGGATGCAAGTACTCAATCATGCACAAAATGTAAATCCAAATCAACATACTTTGTTCGGGCATGAAAAACCATACTAGCATTGAAAGCAATAATGCTTTAGTTATCATAGTAAATGGTTGGAGCAACAAGAATTTGAGTTTCATGAAACAATGATGCAATCCATATAATTTCAACTATAACACTTGCAAAAGCTATGTATTCTGCCTCAGTGCTCGATCTTGAGACACTGAATTGCTTTTTGTAAGATCATTGAATTGGATTAGCCCCTAGGAACATTACCATTTAAGTTGTAGGTCTTTTATCCTAATCCTCCCCTATCCGAGTTTGCAAACCTTTGAAGTACTAGATGACTCGATTATCTTAAGACTGAACCATGCATGACGGTGCCCTTTAGGTACATGAAATGTGTTTCACTACATACCAATGAGGCAATAGAGGTTTGGCCATAAATTGGAATACCTTATTGAGTGTATAGGATATACTAGGTCTTATGATGGTGAGGTACTATAAGGTCCCAATAATGTTTTGAAAATAATTTGGATTGTCATAGAGTTCTCGTTCATAGGCTGATAGGTTATAACCTATTAGCATAGGTGTAGCACTTGGCTTAATGTGTCCATTATTGTTTTGATAAGAAGTTTTTAAGCATATTTTGATTGTGTTAAAATAAAATCACTATATTGCAAATATGATACTTTCATACCCAAAAAGAAACTCAATAAACCAATATATTTAAGGGCATGTGGATGAGAGCTTGAACTTCATATTCATCACTGTCAGTGATGATAATATCATCAACATACACTAATAGGTAGATGGTGGAAGTGATATTATTCTTGAAAAATAATGAAAAATCAACTTTAAACTAAGTAAAATCCATAAAATGAAGAGTTGAGGTTAGTCTGTCAAACCAAGCCCTTGGTGCTTGTCAGGAAATATCTTAATTCTGAAAATGCATTTGCAGCATATGATCTTTCTATCCTTTGGTAGAGGAACTAAAACCCTTGTGTTATTCTTGGTGAGAGAATTAAAATCCTATTGCATCAATTCTTTCCAGAGCTTATTCGCTAGAGCTTGTTTGACATGATGAGGTTTATTCATTGTAAGGTTAGTAGTCACTGGAAAAAAATTATGTTTATAGATGCCAACTTTTGATCTTGTAACCATTGGATGAATGTTGTCATGTGAACTGTTGTTTTGGTTGTCAAGTAATATTTTAGGCATTGAAGAGATATGGGAAGTTATGTTGTTGACTATAAGAGGAGAAAGGGAAGAAGATGATGATGGAGATGTAGGAATTGGAAGGACAATATCGGATGGTAATAAGGTGATAGGGATAGTACCAATTGTCATGGGTGAATCGGGTTAAACAAGTAATAACTAATGATATGAGTGTGCTTAGATGGAGCAATAATGGGTATAATTGTTTTGGTGGGTAAAATTTGGTCATTGACTGATGGGGATTAGTTGGAAAGTGAAAAAGGAAATTGGTATTCATCAAAAATGACATCACGACTAGCATAAGGTATGCCCTTCTTAGAAAGACAATATATCCTTTATGTCTTAGACTATATCCAAGGAAAATGTATGGAGTGGACTTAGGCTGGAGTTTATGATCATTGTAGGGTATAAGGCAAGGGTAACACAAGCATCTAGACACCTTTAAATAGTGATAATCAAGTTTGGTGCGGAAAAAAATTTCAAATGGTGATAAATCAAATAACACATTACTGGGTAATTTGTTAATGAGATACACACTTGTAAAACATGCTTCATCCCAAAAATTCATAGGTAAAGAAGCATGAGTCACCATAGCCATTTCTAGTTCAATAATGTGTTTGTGTTTTCATTCTGCATGCCATTTTGTTGATGAGTATGAGGACATGAGGTATGGTGCACAATGCCATGTGTGGCAAGAAAGGAAGTAAGTCCTTGAAACCCACCTCCCTAATCACTTTGAAAGGTTTTGATTCTACAGTTTAATTGAAGTTTTGACGGAGACTTGAAATCAATGAATGCATGAAACACATCACTTTTTCTTTTAAGAAAATAAATCCATAAAAATCGAGATAACTCATCAATAAAATTATCATAAAAAGGATAGCCATTAGAAGAAGTAATGGGTGAAACCTATACATTAGAGTGAAAAAATTGAAGAGGAGAAGTATCATACTAAACTTTAGACTGATAGGGTAAGATATGACTTTTATTCATTTGACAAGTAGAGCATAACAATTGTGAGTCCTTGTTTGAAATGAAAACTATATTAGACTTAGCTTAAAGCTTTTTTTACAACTAAAGAAGATGCATGGCCTAGTCTTTAGTGCCAAAAATTTAAGCTAGTTGAAGAAGATGATATTGAATCAGTAGAAACAAAATTAATGGATTTTTCTGGAACATATGAAGAAACAGAGCATGAGCTAGAAGGGTTAGCAGATGGCTTGGACAAGTTTAAATTGAAGACATTGAGATCATTATGCAAGTGACCCTGGAGTAGGACAACTCCTTCCACCTGATCTTGATATTTAATGAGTAGAATGAAATTCAAAGGAAACATTATTATCAGAGTTAAATTTAGACACACTTATTAAATTCTTAGCTATTGAGGGAACATGTAAGATATTATGAAGTTTTGAAGTTTTATATAGAGGCATAGCAATTGAAAAAGTTGAGTGACCAATTGATTTAATAAAAATATTCTTACCACCGATCACTAAATTTTCATTACTTGTGTAAGGATGAGAAAAGCCAGGTTGCTTGGATTAGTTGTAATGAGGTGACTATCACTTGAGTCAGGATACTAGTGGGGTGTTGAAATTTGATCAAGAAATGATAAATGAGTCTATGATTGTAAAATTGGTGGATTAAATTGAGTGAAGTTGGTAGTAGGGTTAAAGTTATGATTATTATTGGGTAAAAATGGATATGGAGAAAATGATTGAGCAGGTTGGGGTGTGGCATTTTATGATTGCATTGATGGCTTTTGTGGTGGATAGGATTGAATTGAATGTGATGGTCTATAAATTTGAAATTTTGGAGTTTTTGATAGTGGTATTTATGAGTTAGCTTGTGTAATATTTGAAAAAAAATTCTTGTGACGATGGTGCTAACAGTTAGCTATAATATGTCTCTATTTACCACAAACTTAGCATTGAGGTCCTCCTTCCTACCGGTGTTTGGGTTGAAAGGCCTACATATGTTATATGATTGGTTTTGATTCATATCTAGTTGATGTATTATGGGTTGAATGACTGAAATTGATGGTTGGATATGGGTTGATGATTTTGAGATAGGTTGGTGCTTGTGTCAAACACCTTATGATCTCCTGAATTTTTGACATATAAATTGATAGATGGTGAAGGAGAGACAAGCAATATTCTGCACCTTTCAAGCCTGCTTTATGACTTAATAACAATGCCTTAACATCATCTACTGTTGTAGACTAATAGAGAATTTTCTTAGTTAGTGTAGAGAACACATTGTCATATTACATCTAGTCTATTGAGAATGCTCATAAGTTTTTCTCCTTCAGACGTTGGAAACCGAGCATCTTCAAGATCATCATTGAGCAGTTTGATTTTAAGAATGTAGTCATTGATATTGAGATTGCCTTTCTTGACTGATTGGAGTTCCTTTCTCACTTATATCACACGAGCTTTTGATTGTGAGACATATGATTTTTCTAGTTTTGTCCAAGCATCCTTTATTGTATTGAAACCAAAAACCTGCTTAAGTGCTTCACTGATCATGCAAGACATCAACTAGTATTCTAACATTTCATTTTGCTTTTTTCCAAATTTTAAATAGAGGATTTAGGGATCCATCAGTAAGAGTTTCATTTGATGGATCATGGAGCACATAGTTATCGAGTTTAAAACTCCTAAGTATCTTTAAAATTTAATGTTTCTAGATAGTGTAATTGTTATAATCTAAACTGAAACTAAAATATTATAGAAATTGAAAAGATCTCGATCTAGAGGATTCGAGTTTGGGTTTTATGGTGCATCTACAACTACTATAGATTTGTCATTGATAGAATTTTTCTTTTAAAATAAGCTAACGAAGCTTGTGTGCTTTGATACCATGAAACATTTTTAGCCAAAGGACATTAACATAATAGAGGATGAAATAAACAGAGAAAGGAAGAAGATGAAGGTTAGGGAATATCTTATTTCATTGATAAATTTTATATATTGTAACTTTATATATTTGTAGCTGAAATAGTAAAAAGATATTTTGTAATTTCTAATAAAAATATATCAATTCTATTACATTTCAATTATTATTTAAATATAATTCAGTTAGAATCTTGTAGTGCAATACTGATTTGCATGTGAAGGGTGCCCATAGTAGATTGCTATCTCAACATTCTTGTTAGCATCATCATTGCATTGCTTGATTGCATGTGGCAGTATTGCTCCACACTTATTTTCTGTTTTCACATCATTATCACATGCACTTGCCCAACTTCACATGTATTTTTTGCACCAGTAGTACACACACTTCCAATACTAGCTGCACCAGTTCGTTCGATACCAACTGCACTGGTTTGTGGCACACCAGCTGCACGCATTTGTGACATACCAGCTGCACATTCTCTCGGTACACTGGCTGCACACATTTGTGACATACCAACTGCACATTCTCTTGACACACTGGCTGCACATGTTCTCGGCACAAAACCTACACTTGTATTTATCATACCAGCTGTCTTGATACATGGAGATTTGTTATCTAAATTCATTGCATCAACTTCACTGCCTGATATATCATTCATATCCCTGTTGCTCTTTCGGTGCAGATCTCTAGTGGTTCAGTCAAGAAGCCAAAGGATGTGCCAGTAACATCGCTAAAGCAATCTGATCTCCAAAAGAGTATGGACATGCCACCAGAGGATCAAGTTAAAAAGTTGAATTTTAATCCTTCTATTAACACAAATCATATGAAGAGTGATGCTAAAAATAAGGATGCTCAAAGTCTGACCAGTTAGAATCAACAAATCAGACATAGAAGAGCCTCATTACCTGAAAAAGTTTGATCATCAAGAAAATGCGGTACATAATACACCTAAAATGCCAAGTTATATAGCACCTACTAAATCTGTAAAAGCTAAGTTGAGAGGACGAGGCTTCCCAATGTTTGCCAAAGATGTAGACGAGAAAATGGTATAACTAGGAGGCATTCCTTTTCTTCCTCTACCAAGCCTATTGAACTCTCTGTCTCCATGAGCATAGAGACTGGTTCAAGCAAATGATAAGGGACTGGTCAGATGTGACAGATCTTTGACGTCTTCCAGAGATAGTTGCGGTAAGCATTTTTCACTAAGAAATTTTCCATATGATTTTTCATTTGCTGCTTGGTTGTATATGATTTTTTTTTAAAATTGTCATCTATGGGGTTTGTTGGCTCTTGGCTGTACTATGTAGCACTATCTCTGGAATGAGGTGGTCTGGTGGGGAATCTAGAGCTTGAGAAACTTCTTTGTGTTAAAGAATTGGCACTTGCGGAAGCGAATATCAGGTCCAATTTGGGTAGTTGCACAAATTAATAATAATGGGTAACAGCAAAATAAATAAGCAGTAAGAAATTAAATGGCACACAATGATTTAAGTGGTTCAACTTTTCAATATGAAAAGTCTACTCCACTGACGACGGCACACCGAGAAAAATCCACTAATAATCAAAATGGAGATACAAACACCAATTTCCAGAGCTTCACAAATTATACCAAATTCCAAAATCGACCCACAAAATATCCCTTCTAATTTACTGGTAATATATATATAGCAAGATAAATTAACAAACTTGCTATTAAATCAAATATTACCGTACAAATGAGAGAAACACCACAAATGGCAACTGAAATGGACAGTTTTGTCCTTGGGCTGATTTTTCTCTCGCTTTCTTGGTTAGTTCTTCTTTGGTTTTCTTTCTTCTTTGGTTCTTCTTGGTTTTCTTTCTTCTTTGGTCACGCTTCTTCTTCTCTATGGCTGTTTTTTCTCTGCTCCTTGTTTTCTATTTTGGCTGCAGCTTTTGTATGTATATTCTGCAGCATCAAAGGAAATGATATATATGCATATTACAAAAGTGGGCTAGGGTTTAATAAATTATCTTGCTGTATATATATTACCAGTAAATTAGAAGGGATATTTTGTGGGTCGATTTTGGAATTTGGTATAATTTGTGAAGCTCTGGAAATTGGTGTTTGTATCTCCATTTTGATTATTAGTGGATTTTTCTCGGTGTGCCGTCGTCAGTGGAGTAGACTTTTCATATTGAAAAGTTGAACCACTTAAATCATTGTGTGCCATTTAATTTCTTACTGCTTATTTATTTTGCTGTTACCCATTATTATTAATTTGTGCAACTACCCAAATTGGACCTGATATTCGCTTCCGCAAGTGCCAATTCTTTAACAAATTGGTATCAGAGCTATTGGGTTATTCTGGTATTTATTGGAACTGATCAAGTTTGCTCTTTTGGATTTATTTTGAGCTTGGTTATCTCGATTGGTTTCATATTTTCTGGGTTGTACTTCTGTTTATTTAATATTGGGTTTTCTGTCATGGCGGCAAAATATGAAATTGAGAAATTCAATGGTAGAAATGATTTCAGTTTATGGCGTATGAAGATGCGAGCCGTATTAGTTAAAGAAGGGCTCGTTAAGACACTTGAAGGCAAGGATAAATTGCCAGAAAAATTGACTGACGAAGAAAAAGATGCATTGATGGAAAATGCTTTGAGTTCAATTGATTATCCTTGTCGATGAGGTATTACGCGAGGTTGGTGATGAGGAATCTCCTATTTGGGTTATGGCTTAAATTGGAGAATTTGTATATGACCAAGTCTTTGACGATCGGTTATATTTGAAGCGGCGTTTGTATACATTCAAAATGTCAGAAGGTACACCTTTGCACGATCATCTTGATGAATTTACTAAAATTATTCGTGATTTGAAAAATGGTGGTGTTAAGATTGATGATGAGGATCAGGCCTTAGTTATATTATGTTCTTTACCTCATTCATTTGAGCATTTTGTTGATACTATGCTATATGGGCGAGACACTATTTCTTTGGAAGATGTCAAAGCGACTTTGAATTCGAGAGTTGAAGAAAAAGGTGTCTACAAGCAATAATGAAAATAGCAGTGGTTTATTTGTCAGAGGTAGAAATCAAGAAAAAGGCACAAGCAGTAATAGAGGCAAGTCTAGATCCAAATCTAGAAAAAGAAAAGATAAATGCAATTATTGCCGTTAGGAAGAACCTTTGGAAAGTAAATTGTCCAGAAACTTCAAAGGTAAAGGAAAATGCCACAACGTCTTTTGGTACTAATGATGTCTGGTGTTGCGAGATAGTTCTGGTTAGATGGTGAAAATGTTCTATCAGTATCTATTGGTTCTCCTAGAGATGTTTGGATTCTTGATTCGGGTTGCACTTACCATATGTGCCCCAGTAGAGATTGGTTTGCTTCTTATCAGTCTATTGATGTGGGTGTTGTCTTGATGGGAAATAATATGTCCTGCAAGATTATTGGTATTGGTCCTGTCCGAATTAAGATGCATGATGGTATTGTTAGGACTTTAAAAGATGTTCGCCATGTTCCAGATTTGAAAAAGAATTTGATATCTTTGGGTACTCTTGATTCACAAAGCTATAAGTATGTAGCTGAAGGTGGAGTTTTAAAAGTTAATAAGGGTGCTCTCGTTGTTATTAAAGGGCAATTGTCGCGTGGTCTCTATATGCTTCGGTAGCACTGTTATTGGCAGTGTATCAGTTTCATCCTTGTCAGATCAAGATTCAGACACTACTCGATTATGGCATATGCGGCTTGGGCATATGAGTGAGGCTAGGATGTCTATTTTGAGCAAACGGGATTTGCTTTGTGGTCGAAAAGCCGGGAAGCTTGATTTACGTGAGCATTGTGTTTATGGAAAGCATCGCAGGGTCAAGTTCGGTCTGACCATCCATAAAACGAAAGGTACCATTGATTATATTCATTCGGATCTTTGGGGTCCTTCTCGTGTTGTGTCTAAGGGTGGTGCCGGTATATGTTGACTTTTATTGATGACTTCTCTCGTCATGTATGGGTGTATTTTAGAAGAATAAGAATGACGCGTTCTCAAAATTTGTAAAATTCAAGGCTTGTATAGAAAATCAAACAAGCAAGAAAATCAAGCATTTGAGAACCGATAATGGTTTGGAATTTTGTGACGGTCGGTTTAATGAGTTACGTGAAAGAAATGGCATAGTGAGACACCAACCGTGCGTCATACACCACAAAGAAAATAGAGTAGCGAACGTATGAATAGGACTCTCTTAGAAAGAGCTCATTGTATGCTCTTTCAAGTTGACTTGGATAAATCCTTTTGGACTGAAGCATGTAACCATGCCTCCTATTTGGTGAATCGGTCTCCATCAACTACAATTGAGTTGAAGACTCCGTTTGAGGTATTCTTTGGTACTCCTGCTAATTATTCTGATTTGAAAGTTTTTGGTTGTCCTGCTTATGCTCATGTTAATGATGGTAAACTTGAGCCTAGGGCATTGAAATGCATATTTCTGGGGTATCCTTCTACGGTGAAGGGTTATAGATTATGGTGTGTTGAACCCAAGTCACCTAAATTTTTGATTAGCAGAGATGTTAAGTTTGATGAGTTTTCCATGTTGCAAAAGAAAAAAGAGTCTATTGTTGCAGATAAAGACCACGGTGTTAGTGAGCAGGTGGAGCTTGAGAGTAGATCGCCTAGTCAAGTATAAGAGGGCACTTCAGATCAACCATCTGTGGATAAGATAGACGATTCTGCTCATGATGTAGCAGAAGAGCAGCATGAGCAACCATACAGTATCACAAAGGGTAAAGGAATAAGAGAGATTAGACGCCCTCAGAGGTACGCAGATGCAGACTTAGTTTCTTTTGCATTGTACGTGGCGAGTCTATTGAGGTGCGTGAACCTTAGTTATCGTGAAGGCATTTGTCACTTGTGATGAGTACATTCGGTGGTTGGTTGCTATGAATGAAGAGATTGAATCACTTCATAAGAATCATACATGGGAATTGGTGAAACCGCCTAAGGGCCAAAAGATTGTTGGAAACAAATGGGTCTTCAAGAAAAAGGAAGGTATACCTGAGGTTGAAGCAGCTAGGTTCAAGGCACGTGTTGTTGCAAAGGGCTATTGTCAGAAGAAAGGTATTGACTTCAATGAAGTATTTTCTCCTGTTGTGAAACATAGCTCTATTCGTGTGTTGCTTGCTATG
The DNA here is from genome assembly GCA_033030585.1 of Hippophae rhamnoides. Lineage (NCBI taxonomy): Eukaryota > Viridiplantae > Streptophyta > Magnoliopsida > Rosales > Elaeagnaceae > Hippophae > Hippophae rhamnoides. The sequence goes on along the minus strand of CM065438.1, from coordinate 19,082,601 downwards.
GTTGCATTGTTTGACATGGAATTAGAACAGCTTGATGTCAAGACAGCCTTCTTACATGGTGAGCTAGAGGAACAAATATATATGCATCAACCAGAGGGGTTTGTTGTTCCAGGTAAGGAAGATCATGTTTGTTTATTGAAAAAGTCTTTATATGGGCTGAAGCAATCTCCAAGGCAGTGGTATAAACGGTTTGATTCTTTTATGATTGATCACGGTTACTCTAGGAGTGATTATGATAGTTGTGTTTATCATAAAAGATTCCATGATGGTTCATCAGTTTATTTGTTGCTTTATGTTGATGACATGCTTATTGCTTCTAAGAATAAGTCCGAGATTCAGAAATTAAAGTCTCAGCTTAATGGTGAGTTTGAAATGAAAGATTTGGGTGCAGCGAAGAAAATTTTAGGCATGGAAATTTACAGGGATAGGCATGACGGGCAAGCTTTATTTGACTCAGAAAAGTTATATTGAAAAAGTTCTTGAACGTTTTGGCATGAAAGATTCTAAACCTGTGAGTACGCCGTTAGCTGCGCATTTCAGGCTTTCTTTGGATTTGTCACCACAGTCAGAAGAAGAAGAGCGGTACATGTCTCAGGTTCCATATGCTAGTGCCGTTGGGAGTTTGATGTATGCTATGGTTTGTACTCGTCCAGACATTTCACATGCAGTTAGTGTTGTCAGCAGATATATGGGTAATCCTGGTAAGGGTCATTGTGGCGATGAAATGGATACTTCGGTATTTGAAAGGTACATCTAATTTTGGTTTGGTATATGATGGAAGTTCTAATACTAGTTGCGGTGTTATTGGTTATGTGGATTAGATTATCTTTGGTGATCTGGATAGAAGAAGATCTACGACAGGTTATGTTTTCACTCTTTCTCATTGTGCCATTAGTTGGAAGGCTACTTTACAGTCTACAGTTGCTTTGTCTACGACAGAAGCTGAATATATGGCAGCAGAAGCAGTGAAAGAAGCCATTTGGCTTAGAGGTTTGGTTTGTGATTTAGGTTTACAACAGGATACTTCTGTTGTATTTTGTGATAGTCAGAGTGCGATACACTTGACTAAGAATACTATGTATCATGAAAGAACCAAACACATTGATGTCAGATATCACTTCGTTCGTGACATTGTCTCCCAGGGTGCTATTGTTGTTAATAAGATAGCCACTACAGAGAATCCAGCTGATATGTTAACCAAACCAGTTTCTTTTAACAAGTTCAAGCATTGCTTGGACTTGATTGGTATTTGTTGAAGATGATCACCCTTCGGGGCTTTGGACGACGGTTATTTGGTAATCCGAGGAATTTCATTTGAAGAACTTGTTTTTTGTTTTGAGCCAAGGTGGAGATTTGTTAATAGTGGCCCAAAACAATAATTAAGCCCAAACCCATTTATTAAACCCTAGCCCACTTTTGTAATATGCATATATATCATTTCCTTTGATGCTGCAGAATATACATATTACAAAAGTGGGCTAGGGTTTAATAAATGGGTTTGGGCTTAATTATTGTTTTGGGCCACTATTAACACTTTGCAATTTTGAATGAGCATGGTACACATGTAAATTCGGATGCTGACACCCAATAGTATATGGCACAACCGATTGAATTAGTAGCTTCGTCCCATCTCATTCCATTTAATATTGAATAGATTGGCATATAGGACCTAATGGGATGGGATGGGATGGGATGGGATGGGATAATCCGTTTATCCCATTTCTAATAGTAAAAATATAAAATAGGTTGAGCATACTGACCAAAAAATCAAAGAGATTTCTTCCTCTCCTTAGTTTGTAATCACAAGAAATTATATATGTATTTATAGAAATAATAAGAATGAAATAATAAGATACTAAATAAGATTTCTAAATTAATAAGAAAGCATAATATCTAACTATCTAATATTTTAATTCTAATTATGCATGTGGCAAAAAAAAAACATCAATAGTCAAGTACTAAGTTAAATTTACCATAAGTAAATAGGTGAAAGAGAAAAAATAAAATAAAAAAAGACCCGATAGGGCAATCCATGCCGCAAATGGGGTGAGCTAAATGGGATGGCCTCTAAATAAGATAGACTATCATTGTCCCAAATATTGTGACATCTCATTCATCGTTATCTCCATAAGATAAGATGAGATTTTTTTCTAGAAACATATCATGTTTCCATCACTTATCATTTTATCTTATATGTGTTGTGTTTTGGTGGTATTTGTTGGATCATAAACTTGATTTATTATTATTATTACTTTTAGATTATCTTAAATTTTGTTTGTTGTATCAATAAATGCTAGTAGTTGTAGAAAATGATTAAGAGTGAGACTAATAAATGCAAGTAGGTATGGTTAGTATTTTGTAAGTGTGAGACTAATTAATGTAAGTATTTGGAGAAGCAATTTAATGAGTGGTTGTGAGGTGTAGAGAAGTGTTTTTGGAATCCTATAAATAAAAATTCTCTAGGACCATTTATAACAAAGAAAAATTAAGAGATTCTAAGAAAGTGAAGAAAGAAAGCCTAAATAAAAGTGAGTTGTAATATCTTATATCTTGAAAGAATGCTCTTGTAATATTTTTTTGAGTTTGAATAAAAGTTATTTGTATGAATGTTTTATTCCAACAATATTGTGTATGCTTTAATGGTTTCATATTATCTAATGAATGGTACGGATTTTTTTTATGTAGATCAGAAAGATAATAAGATTGAGGAAGAAGAGAAATTAGAGTTAGGTATTAAAAATTGAGAAATTAGGAAGAAAAAAAGGAATAAATTAGAAGATAGATAATAATTAGATAGAAATGATTATATCATATTCACAATGTAATTTTTAATCTACATATATACGTCTTATTTGTAGACTTTTTTTATAACAAAAACAATCTTAAATCTAATTGAAAATCTTATTTAAAACTTAAATACATAATTATAAGATAAATAAAACCTTAAAATTATTTCAATTTTAAAAATTGTATCAATATTTAATTTTTCAAAAAAACTATACTACTACACTTGAAATTGAAGCCAAAATGTGAATCTTATATTTGTATGGTATGTTATGAAAATATGTTATTCTTGTCATATTATCATCATCATGAAATCCCATTTTCTAGTAATTATTATATTGTTAGAGAGTTTATTGAATGCAAGTTCTTATTTCTCATTCTCTTGTTTTTGACTGTGTTCTTTCAAATAAAGTGATTCAAATTTGAGGAGATGATTTTTATGAAGCATCTTTGATCCAAACGAACAAGTATCTTAAGGTAGAGAATGTACCTAATATCTTGGTTTTGTTTGTGGCAATGTTTAGTATAAATTGTAAACTTTGTTACATAGTACTTATAGGTTTTGTCTATTCATTCATACCAAAATGTTGTAGTACCTTATTCAAATATTGACTCTGGGTCAAACTAAGCTTTCTCTTCTTCTTGTCTCTACTTATCTCCATCCCAAGAATCTTCTTAGCTTATCCTAGATCTTTCATCTCGAACTCCTGATTTAGTTGAACCTTTAACTTCTCAATTTTTGCTTGGCTTTTCAATGCAATCAACATAACATCAATGTACAATAGGAGATATATGAAAGACTTATCTTGTAGCTTGAGAAAATACACATAATGATCATGTATACTTCTAGTATACTTCTACTACAACATAACTGATCAAATTGTTTGTACCACTGCCTCATAGATTACTTCAATCCATACAACGATTTGTTCAGCTTGCAAACCCAATTCTCTTTACCAACAACATTAAACCCTTCTAGCTGAGACATATAGATTTTCTCTTCCAAGTCACCATGTAGAAATGCAGTTTTCACATTAAGTTGAACTAGTTCCAAATCCAAATGTGCTACCAAGGCCAACAAAATTCTAATAGAGGAATGTTTTACAATTGGAGAAAATACCTCATTATAATCGATTCCATCCTTCTGAGCGTATCCCTTAGCCACCAACCTTGCCTTGTAATGAATACCATTTTTGTTAGGAAATCCCTCTTTCTTTGCATACATCCATTTGTAACCAATTACCTTCTTACCCTTAGGTAGTTGTGTCAACTTCCATGTCTTATTCTTCTGAAGGGATAGAAGTTCTTCGTCCATGACTTCCTTCCATCTTTCAACTTTAGGGCTTCTGATTGCTTCTTTATATATGGAAGGAACATCATCATGCACAAATGAAAGTGCATAGCCCACCGTATTCTTAAACTGAGCAGGTAGGTCTTCAAAATCTTTTTATTGATCATGCATCATGGCATATCAACTATAGTTTATTCTTATTGCTATGGAGGTTCTTGGGTTAAAATCCATTTATCTAATTTATCTACTGTCAATGGAGGATCAACATCTGTCTTATCTTTGCTAACTGGATTAACAAGTCTGCTTTCAAACTCCACCTGTTCTAGAGTTTGCTCCACCTGTTTTGAAGTTTGCTCCACCTGCTCCAAAGTGCCATTAATCTTCTCAATTACCTTTATTAGTAAGGCAGATTCATCAAAGGTAATATCTCTACTGAAGATTATCTTTTTCGTTTCAAGGTACTATGGTTGATATCCCTTAGAACCAGAAGGGATCCCCAAAAAAATAAAATTCTTAGCTCTTGAATCCAACTTTGATTCCGTTACATGGTAGTATGCAATAGAACCAAACACATGTAAGAAATCATAATCTCTAGCAAGTTTTCCAAATTACAAACCATACCTCTATAGGCATTTTTCCTTTAAGAGTAGACGATGGTAGACAGTTGACGAGATGATATGCATATGTCACAGTCTCAGCCCAATACTGCTTGCCTAACTCAACATTTGACAACATATACTGAACCTTCTCCAACAAAGTCCAGTTCATATGTTCTACAACTCTATAATGTTGTGGTGTTTTTCGAATAGTGAAGTGTCAAACTATCACTTCTTCTTCACAAACTTTTATAAATGGATAGTTTGTGTACTCAATGCCATTATCAAACCTCAAATGCTAGATCTTTCTACCAGTTTGAGTCTCGATCATCTTCTTCCACTTGAGAAAAATTCCCAGCATTTTATCATTTTTCTTCATGAGATACATCCAAATTCTTATAGAGAAGTCATCAATGAAAGTGACATAATAATGTTGGCCACTCATGGATGGAGTTCTTGTAATCCAAAATGCCATTTGTATTATGGAGAGTAGTTCCAAAGCTTACTCTTTTATGCTTCCCTAATACACAATGCTCACAGAATTCCAACTTGCTAGTTTTCACACCTTTTAAAAGGCCTTGCTTTACCAAAATTTGTAAAGCTTTTTCACCAGCATGTCCCTAAACGCATATGCCACAACTTGGTAGTTTTTAAATCTATTTCTTCCTCTGAAATTGTTACTGATGTTGTCCCAATAACCGTACCACCAAGATAGTAGTACAAGTTATTCTTCCAAATACCTTTCATCGCCACAAGTGCTCCAGAAGTAACCTTCAATGCCCCATTTTGTATGGTCATATTAAAGCCTTTTGATTTTAGGACTCCCACAACAATGAGATTCTTTTTCATATGTGGAACCTAATGAACATTCGTCAAGACCATGGTTGAACCATCTTTATTCTTCAAATGAATTGTACCGATCCTCGAAACTTTGCATGGATAATCATTACCTATGAAAAAAACTCCCCCGTCTAATTCTTCAAAGTTAAAGAACCACTCCTTATTAGGAGACATATGGAAGGAACACATTGAATAAAAAATCCAATCACCAGGATGAAATGCTATTGATGAACCAACCAATGCAAAATCTGAATTTGAATTACTTTCAACTACACATGCATCAGACGACACAACTTTTCCTGTCTTCTGTAGCTTTAGACAGTTTTTCTTCCAATGACATTTTTCATAAAAAAAGGCACATTTATCTTTACCAAGCCTTCCTTTTGACAGAGATCTACCTCTCTTTCCTTTCTGTTGTGTTTGCAGACGTCCTCTTATAGACAGTGCCTCTGCTGCTTCATTCCTGCTTTCTTTTTTATCTTTTTTTCTAATTTCATAACTATACAAAGCAATACAAACTTCCTCAAAAGACACTTTATCCTTCCCAATGATTAAGCTCATAATAAGATGATCAAACTCATCAGGAAGGGAAGCTAACAACATCAAGAATAAATCTTCATCTTTAAATTTTTTATCCATATTTAACAAATCTACTACTAATCGATTAAAAGTAGTAATGTGGTCTTTTATTATGGTACCTGGAAGGTATTCAAAATGGAAACAATTCTTCTTCAAATAGAGCCAATTCTATCCGCTCTTCTTCATGAACTTGTTCTTCAATGCATTTCATAACTTACTTGCGGATGTCTCCTTCATAAACATGTATTTTTGTTCTCTTGAGAGACACGAACAAATTATACCACATGTCAATCGGTTGATATTTTTCTACTCGATTTCATTTGCTTCATTTGGTTTCTCTTCTTCAATGGCAATGTCTAGACCTTGTTGAAACAAAGCATCTAGACCTTTTTCTTTCCACATGCCGAAATGACTGGTTTCATCAAACTTCTCCACCTCGAACCTTGCATTCATAACCATTGTTCTACTTGACGTGGATTGTTGGCCTCTATTTCATAACTTACTTGCGGATGTCTCCTTCATAAACATGTATTTTTGTTCTCTTGAGAGACACGAACAAATTATACCACATGTCAATCGGTTGATATTTTTCCACTCGATTTCATTTGCTTCATTTGGTTTCTCTTCTTCAATGGCAATGTCTAGACCTTGTTGAAACAAAGCATCTAGACATTTTTCTTTCCATATGCCTAAATGACTGGTTTCATCAAACTTCTCCACCTCGAACCTTGCATTCATAACCATTGTTCTGCTTGACGTGGATGGTTGGCCTCTGTTTGAGGGAGAATTTTATTCCGCCATTTCCTTAGATTACAACAACTAGCAACTATATTCCAATAGCAAAAAAACATAATACAAACAAATGCCTAGGTAGAAACCTTCGGCTCCGATACCAATTGTTGAAAAAATTGGGTATATTTTTCCTATTCTAAGTAGTTACTATTCATTTATGATTTAAATAAATAGAACTCAAACTAACCCGACAAAATAATGCTATTGGAAATATAATGTTAAAATAAACTAAAGCATATATTAAAATAGAAATATTAAAGCAGAAAAATAAAAATACAAAAAATTTAATGAGGTTCGGTATAAATGTTACCTAGGTCCTCGGACGTCGTTAACTACTTCTACTATCTTCAAATGAATGAACTCTAAAATTACAACTAATTGAAAAAGATGAGCTAATCAATTATCCTTACAAAAGATAGGAAGATTTACAAATTTTAGGATACTTAGGAAATGAAGGAAAGAACTTTATTTATAGACCAAAATACAACACACCTTCGTTCCTAACCAATACGAAACTTTTTCAAAATTCTTACTAAGGAGTTATACAATAGTAAAATAGAGTAGTTTTATAGGAAATGATGCAATTGTTTTTAAATAAAGATATTACGTAATTATGGGTGGTTACAGGGGTGGCCTATAAAGAGTAACATAATATTCAAAACATTAACTCAAATTAACACAAGAAAGAGACAACCCTTTCTTGTACGAAAAGCAAATAATTGCATATGATCATTGCTCTTATGAGACTTAATAGATCCGATTCTCATTCATCCAAACAGAACCAGAGTGATGAAAAAAGGGAATAAATGTTACTAATTTTGATTTGATTTTGATAGTTTTTGGCCTCCTTCTTTCATGTCTCATTTGTTATGCATACAAGAGTTCTGATAAACAATTAATACCTATTTAATTGACAATTGAAGATGCCACGTTCATAGATCTTCGTTGCTAATGAGCCTTTTGCTTAAAACCCTACTAGGATTTGTCCATTTATATTTTTTTCTAAAGCACACCAAAATTACATAAAGCTTTAATATTTTAATTTTGTTGAATATATACATAAAGCTTTAGTATCATACGTGATACACCTTTTGAATTTGAAGTGGAAAAAAAATCAACAGTTATGTTTGGTCATAGATATAAGACAGGTAGCCAACTTATTTTAAATTGATTCAAGCAACCGATTTAAAACCTTTTTTTAAAGGTTTTTTTAGTAGTGGAATGAAGTTAGAGATCATTAATTACCATACAAAGTTCTTGATTAATTCCCCACAGTCCTTACTAGCTTCTTGAGAATGAAGGCAACACCTTTAGAGGAGTAAATAAGCATACAATACTAACTTTTTAAAGAAATTTTAGAATCATTATAATTATATCCAAATGCACAAGTTTTATGCAACACATATTTTATATCTTTTATGGGAACACATATTTTTTACAATGCATCTTTGGTACTGTGTTCAGAGATATATTTCTCTTCCTCACCCGATTCAAAAATAGAGTCAATCTAATTAGTACTATCCCTACATCAAACTTAGCGACCTAGTGACCTTTGAGTGTAGAACAATCCCTTTAAGATATGTCTTTATGACCTGAAACTTTTTTCAAATTAAGGCATGCGACTTGAGGAGTGGAGAATACAACCTGGGTATTATCTTTGCCATTTGAGGCATGTGAACTAAGGTATGTGACATGAGGAGTACGACCTACAGTAGACGACCCATTGAAATGAGTTCACTGCCTTTTTCTAATAGGGTATTTAGTACATTATTTAGTGTCATATCTGCACATGATTTTCTCTCACATCTAACAAACTCTACTCGAATTTTTTCATATAGTTTTTTTTTTCTTTTGTAACTAATAGACTTTCAATTACTGTAAACCAAATATAATAATAGGGAAAGTTTCTTCATGCTCCTCAAATATTTATCTTGATTTACCCAGCCCTAAAAAAGTTTTTTATTGTTTGGCTTGAAACTAATTTCAGAATATCACATTAAAATATCATATTAGCAAGTTTAGTGACTATAAATTTATTAACCGTTACAAGCAACACCCAAATTTGCAAGTTGAAAAATAAGCATTATAAAAAACTTTTAACGGTGATATTACTAGGATCAAGTCTTTTTGGCTTAAGTAGAGAATATATTTGTAGAAAGTGTATCCCTCTCCTGTGTGTATAACAAATATGTTATTTTGGACTAATTTAATTATGTATAATAATTAATACATGCTATTACAAGGGCTTAATAAATAGCTAATTAAGGATATATATAAGGTATTATTCATTAATAAGATAATATACTCATCAATAATTAGATTGTTTTAATTATTTCTAGAGTTATTATTGGGTATTTGTTTCTTTAAAGAAAAATTTATAATAATCTTAAATTTCAATTACATAAAGTATCACATCATCACATATTCTAATAATAATAAAAAATTTTGAATTTATGTAAGTGAATAAAGATAAACATTAATTAGGAGCTTGAATAGAGTTTAAGAATAATCATAATAATATACAGAAGAGCTAGAAAGCTGCATTTAAATACAATACCTATAGTTAGAAAGCTGCAAATATCGGATAAGCATTAGCTAAGACAAAGTCAAGATATATATGTAACCTGTAGGTAGGTATGGTTAATAATATATTAATATAATTAGTAGTTAATCAGGTAGGTAGAGGAAAAGGATGAAGTGGCTCCAAGAGTTCCCCAAACACTTCAGAGGAATGGTTTTCTCAGAATAATAACTCCCAATCCCATATACCCTTGAAGGGTTCAGAGGAACTCTAGGAGACACGACACCTGACAACATACACAATCGCTTTAATTGGTTTCACGGTGGTGAAGAAGAAAAGATCACTAATCCTACTATTTATATATAGCTACTGAGTTTGTCTTATACCTAGTTATCTCTGTCTATATAATTAATTTCTTAATTTTAATTTGGTCCATGTATTAAGTCATAACACGAGAAATTGAAAGGGGGGGTGAAAGTAGAGAGGTTAACAAATGAACCTAGACGAGATAAGATCTCCCTTCAAAATCTGAGAATAATATTGAAGGTGATTTGTCACGATCAAGTGGCCTTTGCTCTTTTGTTCCTGCAACCTTCTATTCTCAGAATGTTTATCTTTCCTTTTTAATTTTTAAGATTTTTAGTTTTTTTGAATTCAGACAGAAATAAGGAAATCAAGCTTAATTACTATTCTTGTAATATACTAATTATATACACTATAGTAGCTAGAAATTACGTTTATTGTCAAATTAATAAGAGCTAGCTAGGTTATATTATATAATTATATTGCCATGATTAATTAAACAGACAGAGAATCTAATATTGTTTTTGCTTTGAAATCTGAAAAAAAAAAATATTGAAAAGGACACCCAAAAGAGAACACATGCGAGATGCTCAGAGAGATATTATGCATATACCCTTGTTGATGTTCATCTGTCCTTCAATTGTGGCCAGGTTCATCATGATGATATGATTAATATTCATATATCAGTGAGGACTCTTGATCATTTTTAATATTTTGACGTAGAAAAAAAAAACTATATATACTTGCCTAATATGTTGTTTTCTATAATCACAAAAGATTGAAAAAGAGTGTATTGTGCTTTATGTCAGTTGTCCCCTAGGGTTCCCTTGAACACTTCAATGTTATATTAAATATATAGAACGTCTATGTATATACATGCATACGAGGCATGAGGGATGAGGGTAATTAAGTTCATACAATAAAATTGCACTGAAGTGTTTGGGGGAACTCTGGTTGCCACCTGACCTACTTTTATTATTAGCTGAGCAGCAACCAATCCATGGTCGCCTGGGAGAAGAAGATAATTATTTATTAGTCCTCCATCAAGCTAGGTGATGTTGTGGTCTCGGTCAATAAATTAATAATGTCTCCTGCAAACTTTATCGGTAAAAACAGAAAAAAGTGATGCCACTTTATGTTTAATTTATAATTTTTCTGGTGAGGAATATCAAGCCTTTAATCCTACATTATTTTTGGTATTAAAAAGCGAGCTAGGCACTCTTTCTTTCTTTTTTTATTTATTGTTTTTAAGCTAGAAGCTGCACTTTTTCTTCTTTTGTATGGTAGGTAAGATAATGCCACTTTATATATCAAACATATCATATAAATATTTTAGATTAAATTATTTATTTTACTTAAAAATAATATTATTTATTTATTGATTTTTTTTATTAAAATATTATTATTTTTTATTAATTTGATTAAAGAACATAAATGTTGTCTCCGTTTAGTATATAACTAATTTAAGAATTGCCTCCCTTTAGTATAAAACTAATTTATTTGATTAATTTTATTTTTAATTTCTTTTAAAAAATATATATATATGTTTAATTATTTTTTCATTTTCTTTAAAAATTATTTTTAATTTAATTTTTTAATATAAATGTATTTTTATAAGTATAAAGATTAAAATATCGACATCATAAAATAAATGTTGAACATATACAATAAACACATACTGATAGGTGATATATTTGTTTTATCATTTGATATTTTATTAAATTATTATTATTATTTCATAACAATTTAATATAAAAATAATCAATGTAAATTAAAATAAATAAATAAATTAATTAATATGTTATTTATATAATAAATCAACATATTACTCATAAGTTTTTTTTTTGAAAAATTTAATATTTTTTTTATATTCAAAATGAAAAATATAAATGAATTCAAATTCAAATATAAATATAACAAAATAATACATAATATTAATGTATAAATAAAGAATGAGAACAACCAATATTAATTTTTAAGAAAATGTAGAGAATTAAAGAGGAGAAAATATTAAAAATGTGGTACTTTTTAAAGAAAGTTTCAGATAGAGTATTACTCATCAAAGAGCACGGTAAAATTTTGACAAATAAATAATACTAAGTGTTGGAGTGAGTTTATGAGACACCTTCCAAGTAAATTCATTAAAAGAATTTAAAACATTATTATTATAATTGTGTGCAACATTCATTATGAGAAATAAAAGGTATAAATATAATGATTAAAACTTATGTCTAGAAAAAAGTACCTATAGAAAAAAACTTATTGAGATGGGTTACATATGTTTGAGTCAACTATTAGCACTATGTTTTTGTAAAAATTATTTGAAGACATATATTACATAAAGGAAATTAAGATAAGAAAATACATAAGGTTATATATATATATATATATTACGTGTATGTTGACTCAATTCCTTAGTTAATTAAGAAAACATTGAAATTTAAATTATAATAATTTTATTTGTAATCATTAATATATTACATGTAAATAATATATTTTTCTTAGTACGTAGTAAGTTCATATAAATAAAATTATAAATTAATTCAATTTTAACTAATAATATCATAGATATTATTTATATTAAAAGTTATTATTATTATAATTCTAAACTCATGTAAATAGTGTATTATGCATTTCAATCATCATAGCTATTAATAGTTATTAATAGTGATGCTAACAAGACCGGGTGAACGTAGAGAGGTTGTCTACATTTTTTATTTAAATATTATGGGAGATGGATTGTGTATTCGTCATTAATAGTTATCATATAAATATTAACTTAAATATATTAATAATAAACCAAGTGTACTTATTTTTTATAATAAAAAAATATAAAAAACTATAATCAAAATTTTTCATTAATTTATATGATATTTTCATCAATATTTAAGAAAACTGAACATAATTTGAGTTGACATAAGATATTTTCCAATATCACCTCTCTTTCTCGATAATATTAATTGGATCTTTTGAAAAAAATGACTTTAAGCCAATTTGCGTATAGATATTTTGGTTTCACCTATATATTAAAACAAAAGTATGATGAAATATCCCAATTATATATATATATATATATTACAGGATAAATTTAGTAGTATAGCATAATTGTGTCCAAGTTTACCACCAATTTTATTTAAGTAGTGATATCATGATATGACATGTAACACTATCAATCATTCTCTATTATTTAAGTAAAATGTTTGAAAGAAACAAAATATCCTTTTTTTAATGTTTAAAAAATCAGCAAATAGTTTTACATGTTTTAATACAGTGAAAAATATTTGAAAAGTCTCCTTATTTATTAAAAAAAATGTACATGGCTCCCATCTTTATGCTAGTATTTTATCAATCACAGTATTATTAAAAAGTATATATAAGGACAATTTTATTTTATTATAAAAAAGTAAGTATTTTATCAATCCATAGTATTATTAAAAATATATATAAGGCCAATTTTATTTTATTATAAAAAAATAAAAAGAATAAAATAGTTATTTTCTTTTTCTATTAAAAAAATCTCTATTACTGTACACATTTACATGCATTTATATATATATAATGCTTATATAATTTTATTTTTATAATTATCTAAAAAAATCAATCATTTCACTATTTTTTAAAATAATTTTATCATTCGTCACGATAAAAATAACATGGTTGTAAAATATATGTAAATTTTTGCATTCTTAACTTTTTTTTTATTAAATGACAACATACATCATTTATTAAACACATTTATGTTAAATATGTAAGAAATTATACTTGTGTATACATGTTATTAAAAATAAAGTTCCTATAATATACAACTTAAAAATAAAATTACTAAAATATACTATTTTTAATGAAAAATAACTTAGACACATTCCTAGTATTTTATAGGTTATAAAATCTGCATCAATTCTTAATTCCCTTATGGATAAACTTTTTCGCTTTGACATATAAATTGATAGATGGTGAAGGAGAGACAAGCAATATTCTGCACCTTTCAAGCCTGCTTTGTGACTTAATAACAATGCCTTAACATCATCTACTGTTGTAGACTAATAGAGAATTTTCTTAGTTAGTGTAGAGAACACATTGTCATATTACATCTAGTCTATTGAGAATAATCATAAGTTTTTCTCCTTCAGACGTTGGAAACCGAGCATCTTCAAGATCATCATTGAGCAGTTTGATTTTAAGAATGTAGTCATTGATATTGAGATTGCCTTTCTTGACTGATTGGAGTTCCTTTCTCACTTATATCACACGAGCTTTTGATTGTGAGACATATGATTTTTCTAGTTTTGTCCAAGCATCCTTTATTGTATTGAAACCAAAAACACCTTAAGTGCTTCACTGATCATGCAAGACATCAACTAGTATTCTAACATTTCATTTTGCTTTTTCCAAATTTTAAATAGAGGATTTAGGGATCCATCAGTAAGAGTTTCATTTGATGGATCATGGAGCACATAGTTATCGAGTTTAAAACTCCTAAGTATCTTTAAAATTTAATGTTTCTAGATAGTGTAATTGTTATAATCTAAACTGAAACTAAAATATTATAGAAATTGAAAAGATCTCGATCTAGAGGATTCGAGTTTGGGTTTTATGGTCCATCTACAACTACTATAGATTTGTCATTGATAGAATTTTTCTTTTAAAATAAGCTAACGAAGCTTGTGTGCTTTGATACCATGAAACATTTTTAGCCAAAGGACATTAACATAATAGAGGATGAAATAAACAGAGAAAGGAAGAAGATGAAGGTTAGGGAATATCTCATTTCATTGATAAATTTTATATATTGTAACTTTATATATTTGTAGCTGAAATAGTAAAAAGATATTTTGTAATTTCTAATAAAAATATATCAATTCTATTACATTTCAATTATTATTTAAATATAATTCAGTTAGAATCTTGTAGTGCAATACTGATTTGCATGTGAAGGGTGCCCATAGTAGATTGCTATCTCAACATTCTTGTTAGCATCATCATTGCATTGCTTGATTGCATGTGGCAGTATTGCTCCACACTTATTTTCTGTTTTCACATCATTATGCACTTGCCCAACTTCACATGTATTTTTTGCACCAGTAGTACACACACTTCCAATACTAGCTGCACCAGTTCGTTCGATACCAACTGCACTGGTTTGTGGCACACCAGCTGCACGCATTTGTGACATACCAGCTGCACATTCTCTCGGTACACTGGCTGCACACATTTGTGACATACCAACTGCACATTCTCTTGACACACTGGCTGCACATGTTCTCGGCACAAAACCTACACTTGTATTTATCATACCAGCTGTCTTGATACATGGAGATTTGTTATCTAAATTCATTGCATCAACTTCACTGCCTGATATATCATTCATATCCCTGTTGTTCTTTCGGTGCAGATCTCTAGTGGTTCAGTCAAGAAGCCAAAGGATGTGCCAGTAACATCGCTAAAGCAATCTGATCTCCAAAAGAGTATGGACATGCCACCAGAGGATCAAGTTAAAAAGTTGAATTTTAATCCTTCTATTAACACAAATCATATGAAGAGTGATGCTAAAAATAAGGATGCTCAAAGTCTGACCAGTTAGAATCAACAAATCAAACATAGAAGAGCCTCATTACCTGAAAAAGTTTGATCATCAAGAAAATGCGGTACATAATACACCTAAAATGCCAAGTTATATAGCACCTACTAAATCTGTAAAAGCCAAGTTGAGAGGACGAGGCTTCCCAATGTTTGCCAAAGATGTAGACGAGAAAATGGTATAACTAGGAGGCATTCCTTTTCTTCCTCTACCAAGCCTATTGAACTCTCTGTCTCCATGAGCATAGAGACTGGTTCAAGCAAATGATAAGGGACTGGTCAGATGTGACAGATCTTTGACGTCTTCCAGAGATAGTTGCGGTAAGCATTTTTCACTAAGAAATTTTCCATATGATTTTTCATTTGCTGCTTGGTTGTATATGATTTTTTTTAAAATTGTCATCTATGGGGTTTGTTGGCTCTTGGCTGTACTATGTAGCACTATCTCTGGAATGAGGTGGTCTGGTGGGGAATCTAGAGCTTGAGAAACTTCTTTGCAATTTTGAATGAGCATGGTACACATGTAAATTCGGATGCTGACACCCAATAGTATATGGCACAACCGATTGAATTAGTAGCTTCGTCCCATCTCATTCCATTTAATATTGAATAGATTGGCATATAGGACCTAATGGGATGGGATGGGATGGGATGGGATGGGATAATCCGTTTATCCCATTTCTAATAGTAAAAATATAAAATAGGTTGAACGCACAGCCAAAAAATCAAAGAGATTTCTTCCTCTCCTTAGTTTGTAATCACAAGAAATTATATATGTATTTATAGAAATAATAAGAATGAAATAATAAGATACTAAATAAGATTTCTAAATTAATAAGAAAGCATAATATCTAACTATCTAATATTTTAATTCTAATTATGCATGTGGCAAAAAAAAAAAAAACATCAATAGTCAAGTACTAAGTTAAATTTACCATAAGTAAATAGGTGAAAGAGAAAAAATAAAATAAAAAAAGACCCGATAGGGCAACCCATGCCGCAAATGGGGTGAGCTAAATGGGATGGCCTCTAAATAAGATAGACTATCATTGTCCCAAATATCGTGACATCTCATTCATCGTTATCTCCATAAGATAAGATGAGATTTTTTTCTAGAAACATATCATGTTTCCATCACTTATCATTTTATCTTATATGTGTTGTGTTTTGGTGGTATTTGTTGGATCATAAACTTGATTTATTATTATTATTACTTTTAGATTATCTTAAATTTTGTTTGTTGTATCAATAAATGCTAGTAGTTGTAGAAAATGATTAAGAGTGAGACTAATAAATGCAAGTAGGTATGGTTAGTATTTTGTAAGTGTGAGACTAATTAATGTAAGTATTTGGAGAAGCAATTTAATGAGTGGTTGTGAGGTGTAGAGAAGTGTTTTTGGAATCCTATAAATAAAAATTCTCTAGGACCATTTATAATAAAGAAAAATTAAGAGATTCTAAGAAAGTGAAGAAAGAAAGCCTAAATAAAAGTGAGTTGTAATATCTTATATCTTGAAAGAATGCTCTTGTAATATTTTTTTGAGTTTGAATAAAAGTTATTTGTATGAATGTTTTATTCCAACAATATTGTGTATGCTTTAATGGTTTCATATTATCTAATGAATGGTACGGATTTTTTTTGATGTAGATCAGAAAGATAATAAGATTGAGGAAGAAGAGAAGTTAGAGTTAGGTATTAAAAATTGAGAAATTAGGAAGAAAAAAAGGAATAAATTAGAAGATAGATAATAATTAGATAGAAATGATTATATCATATTCACAATGTAATTTTTAATCTACATATATAGGTCTTATTTGTAGACTTTTTTTATAACAAAAACAATCTTAAATCTAATTGAAAATCTTATTTAAAACTTAAATACATAATTATAAGATAAATAAAACCTTAAAATTATTTCAATTTTAAAAATTGTATCAATATTTAATTTTTCAAAAAAACTATACTACTACACTTGAAATTGAAGCCAAAATGTGAATCTTATATTTGTATGGTATGTTATGAAAATATGTTATTCTTGTCATATTATCATCATCATGAAATCCCATTTTCTAGTAATTATTATATTGTTAGAGAGTTTATTGAATGCAAGTTCTTATTTCTCATTCTCTTGTTTTTGACTGTGTTCTTTCAAATAAAGTGATTCAGCCTGAGGAGATGATTTTTGCGAAGCATGCTGCTCCAAACGAACAAGTATCTTAAGGTAGAGAATGTACCTAATATCTTGGTTTTGTTTGTGGCAATGTTTAGTATAAATTGTAAACTTTGTTACATAGTACTTATAGGTTTTGTCTATTCATTCATACCAAAATGTTGTAGTACCTTATTCAAATATTGACTCTGGGTCAAACTAAGCTTTCTCTTCTTCTTGTCTGTACTTATCTCCATCCCAAGAATCTTCTTAGCTTATCCCAGATCTTTCATCTCGAACTCCTGATTTAGTTGAACCTTTAACTTCTCAAATTTTGCTTGGCTTTTCAATGCAATCAACATAACATCGATGTACAATAGGAGATATATGAAAGACTTATCTTGTAGCTTGAGAAAATACACATAATGATCATGTATACTTCTAGTATACTTCTACTACAACATAACTGATCAAATTGTTTGTACCACTGCCTCATAGATTACTTCAATCCATACAACGATTTGTTCAGCTTGCAAACCCAATTCTCTTTACCAACAACATTAAACCCTTCTAGCTGAGACATATAGATTTTCTCTTCCAAGTCACCATGTAGAAATGCAGTTTTCACATTAAGTTGAACTAGTTCCAATTTCACTACTTGCCAATGACCCTTGCCAGGATTACCCATATATCTATTAACAATAATAACTACATGTGAAATGTCTAGATGAGTACAAACTATAGCATACATCAAATTACCAATGACACTAGGATATGGAACTTGAGACATATACTACTCTTCTTCTTCTGACTGTGGTGAAAAATTCAAAGAAAGTATGAAATGTGCAGCTAATGGCGTACTCAGGTTTAGACTCTTTCATACCAAAACGTTCAAAAACTTTTTCAATATAACTTTTCTTAATCAAATAAAACTTGCCTGCTTGTCTATCCTTGCAAACTTCCATACCCAAAATTGTATTAGATGTACTCAAATCTTTCATGTCAAACTCACCATTAAGTTGAGACTTTAATTTATGAATCTCAAACTTATTCTTAAAAGAAATAAGCATGTTATCAACATAAAGTGACAAATAGATAGATGAACCATCATGACATCTTTTATGATATACACAACTATCATAATCATTCATAGAGTAATTATGATCAATCATAAAAGAATCAAATCGCTTATATCACTGCTTAGGGGATTGTTTTAACCCATATAAATACTTTTTCAATAAACAAACATGATTTTCCTTTACTTGGAACAACAAATTCCTTTGGTTGATGCATATATATTTGTTCCTCAAACTCACCATGTAAGAAGCCTGTCTTGACATCAACCTGTTCTAATACCATGTCAAACAATGCAACCATATCAAGCAACACACGAATAGAGTTATGTTTCATAATAGGTGAAAATACTTCAATGAAGTCAATACCCATCTTCTGACAATAACCCTTTGCAAAAAATGTGCCTTGAACCTAGTTGCTTCAACCTTAGGTATACCTTTTTTTTCTTCTTAAAAACCCATTTGTTTCCAACAATCTTTTGGCCCTTAGGTGGTTTCACCAATTCCCAAGTATGATTCTTATGAAGTGATTCGATCTATTCATTCATAGCAAACATCCATTGAATAGACTCATCACAAGTGACAACTTTATAATAACTAGAAGGTTCATGCACCTCAATAAACTCTATCATAGACAATGCAAAAGAAACTAAGTCTACATCTACGTACCCCTAAGGGCGTCGACCCTTAGCGATACTATATGGTAACTCATGTTTCTATTTTTCTACATCATGAGCAGAATCATCTATCTCATCCATCTATGGCTGATCTGGAGTGCCCTATTGCTGTTGACTAGGAGCTCTATTCTCAAGCTCCACCTCCTCACTAACACCGTGGTCTTTTCATCAAACTTAAAATCTCTACTAATTAAAAATTTAGGTGACTTGGGTTCAACACACTATAATCTATAACCTCTTACCCAAGAAGGATACCACAAAAATATGCATTTCAATACTCTAGGCTCAAGTTTACCATCATTAGCATGAGCATAAGTAGAACAACCAAAAACTTTCAAATCAAAATAATTAGCAAGAGTACCAGAGAATACCTCAAACTACTTAATGGAGTTGATGGAGAACGATTCACTAAATAGAAAGCATGGTTACAAGCTTCAACCCAAAAGAATTTGTCCAATTCAACTTGAAAGAGAATATAACGAGCTCTTTCTAAGAGAGTTATATTTATACGTTCTACAACTTCATTTTGCTATGGTATATGATGCACAATACAGTTTCTCACTATGCCATTTCTTTCATAGAGCTCATTAAACTGACTTTCACAAAATTTCAAACCATTGTTAGTCCTCAAATGCTTGATTTTTTATACAAGCCTTGAATTTCACAAATTTTGAGAACACATCATTCTTTTTCAGAAAATACACCCAAACATGATGGGAGAAATCATTAATAAAAGTCAACATATACAAAGCACCACCCTTAGACATAGCACGAGAAAAATCGCAAAGATTTGAATGAATATAATCAACAGTACCTTTCATTTTATGGATGGCTATATTGAACTTGACCCTCCATTGCTTTCCATAGACATAGTGCTTAAAGAAATCATGCTTCTAAGTTTTTTGACCACCAAGAAAATCCCACTTACTTAAAATAGACATCCATGCTTCACTTATATACCCTAAACGCATATGCCATAATTGTGTAGTATTTGAATATTGAACTGACGAGGAAAAAATTGCAACATTGCCAATAACAATGCTACCCTGAAGCACATAAAGGTCACGTGACGATTGCCCTTTACTAACAGCGAGAGCACCCTTACTAACTCTTAATACTCCATCTTCAGCTATATACTTTTAGCCTTGTGAATCAAGAGTACCTAAAGATATCAAGTTTTTTTTCAAATCTGGAACATGGCGAACATGTTTCAAAATCTTAACAATACCTTCATGCATCTTAATTTGGAAAATACCAATACTAATAACCTTGTAGGACACATTGTTTCCCATCAAGACAACACCTCCATCAATAGACTAATAAGAAATAAACCAATCCCTAATAGGGCACATATGGTAAGTGCAACCCGAATCAAGAATCCAAATTTCTCCAGGGGAACCAATAGATATTGATAGAACATTTTCACCATCGGAGTCAGAATTCTCTACAACACTAGTAACATCATTAGTACCAGAAGAATTCGTGGTAGATTTTCCTTTACCTTTGAGTTTCAGATAATTTACTTTTCAATGCCCTTCCTGATGGAAATAATTGCATTTATATTTTTATTTTCTAGATTTGGATCTAGATTTGCCTCTATTGTTGCTTGAGCCTTTTTCTAACTTTCTATCTCTGATAAATAAACCATTACTATTATCATTGTTGCTAGTAGACACCTTTTACTTCAACTCTCTGGAATTCAGAGCTGATTTGACATCCTCTAAAGAAATAGTTTCTTACCCATATAGCATGGTATCAACAAAATGTTCAGATGAATGAGGTAAAGAAGGTAATAGAACTAAGACCTGATCCTCATCATCAATTTTAACACAATTATTTTTTAGATCATGAATAATTTTAGTAAATTTATCAAGGTTATCATGTAAAGGTGTACTGATGAGTGCTTAAAAAGTAAAAAAATTACCATGATTTTATTCACGTTAATTGATTAAAAAGATATATTTATATGATTTTATCATATATTTATATAAATCTGTCCTTTCGAAATCACAGGTATTTTATTGTTTTTCAGGTATTTTCGCTTGAAAAAGTAACATAAAAAAATATTGGAGGCAATACATCACAAATATATTCACACAGTAAATGAGAAAAATTCAAAAAAAGATAGAAAAATTGGAAAAATGGGTTAAAAATATCAAAAAGGATGAAATCGCCCACGCAGCCGCCCAGCAACATCGGCCAACGCGCATGCATCGGCCAACGCGCATGCATCGGCCAATGCGTATGCATCACCCCCACAATGCCCAGTCTGTGCGCGCCCGTGCCCATCTAGGACGGGTCCGTGCGCACCTTTACGCCCAATCCACGTGCACCGTTGCGCCCAGCCTGCATGCGCCGCCGGATCCCACCATCACCTATGCATTTCCTCCATTTTTAAGCATTTTCCACTTTTTCTTCCTTTCCTCACCTATAAATACCCGCATTCTCTCCACATCAAAACACACCTCAAAAACATCTTCTTCTTTCTTTCTTCCTCTCCATTTCTTAGTTTTTAGTTTTTCTTAGTTAATTTTTCTTAGTTTTAGGGTTCTTCTCTTTTTGAGAAGAACTAATTATGTTTTTGTAATTTATTTGCTTTTTGATTCAATAAATGGAAATGAAAAGTCCGTTTATAGGTTTTCTAGCAACATGAATAACATCAAAATACTGTAAGGATTTTATTTTCTTTACAGTTATTTTTATGTTTTATTCTTATATGTTATATTTTATTTGTCTGTGATTAAATATGACTTTGTAAACATGATATTTTATTTGTTGTAAACATTATATAATAATAACGTTGTTATGCTTGCGAAATATTAAATAGGTAAAAATATATAAAATGAATTGATTTTGTTTTTATTCAAGATTTTATATTAAGAATGTTAGAGAGAAATATATTATTTTTCATTACAAACTTAAATCTGAAAATTAGATTTTAAGGTTTAGTTATCCGGTCTGATTTAGAGTAGTGTTCTTTTGTTTGTTGGTACAATCGCCCGGTAGTTAGAGTGAAGCTCTATTTCAAAAGTTTTTATAAGAATTATTATCTGAAAATGTATTGACAACATGTTTTCAGTAATGGTTTTAAAACTTGAAAGTTAGTACTCGGATAATTAAATGCTTAGGTTTAATTTGGACACATTGAATAAAGTTTAAACTGTCAAACCCCACCAAAGGTGACATTTAAATGGTTTATTTTCAATCTCTTAGAAAAAAGAATTAATTTAATTAACCAAATTAGTTATCAAACCCACCCATAGGTGTTAATTAATTTTTTTAGTTAACAAAGAATATCTAAGCACACCAAAGGTGGTATTCATATAAAAAAGAAAGAATCAATAAATATCAATTTATATATTTAATAACCTAAATAATATGAGCAAACATAATTAACTTAATTATTATATCCATAAATACTTCACTATTATAAATGATAAAATTTGCATAAATATTTATTTAATTTGTATCTATTTTTATTTTTATGTTATTAGATTAGAAACACAAAAACCCCAAATATCTTGACAGGATGTTTAAGATTTAATTTTGTTTTTAAAAGTTTGAATAATAAATTAAAAACCACATATATTCCTTCCTTAAATCGACCTTGCGAGAGTTTTATAAATATAAAACCAAAGTATTGGCAGGATCAAAGATGTCGTGTTTGTTCATCAAGTTTTTGGCACCGTTGCCGGGGATGGAATCAAGTTTTTGGCGATGCCGGTTCTGCTCTTCATGTACCTTCTGATATTTTGAATGTATACAAATGCTACTTCAAATATTACAAACTTGTCAAAGACTTGGTAAAATACACTCTCCAATTTAAGCCATAACCCAGTAGGATATTTTTCATCACCAACCTCTCGTAGTACCTGATGGGCAAAAACCGACATCATCGATTCTGCCAATACTTAGGTTTTATATTTATAAAACTCTCGCAAGTGCACAAATCATTTCGTAGAAAATGATAAGTATACTCCCAAGGTCGATCTAAGGAAGGAATGTATATGGTTTTTAATTTATTATTCAAACTTTTAAAAACGAAATTAAATCCTAAACATCTTGTCACGATATTTGGGTTTTTGTGTTTTTTAATCTAAGAACATAAAAATAAACATAGATATGGATTCAATAAACATTTATGCAAATTTTATCAGTTAACATAGTGGAGTATTTATGGATATAATAACTAAGTTAATTATGCTTGCTCATATTATTTAGGTTATTAAAGATATAAATTGATATTTATTGATTCTCCCTTTTTTGTATGAATACCACCTTTGGTGGGGTTAGATATTCTTTGTTAACTAAACAAATCAATTAACACCTATGGGTGGGGTTGATAACTAATTTGGTTAATTAAATTAATTTCTTTTTCTAAGAGATTGGAAATGAACCATTTAAATGCCACCTTTGGTGGGGTTAGACAATTTAAACTTTATTTAAGGTGTCCAAATTAAACCTAAGCATTTAATTATCTGTGTACTAATTTTCAAGTTTTAAAACCACTACTGAAAACATGTTGTCAATACATTTTCAGATAATAATTCTTATAAAAACTTTTGAAATAGAGCTTCACTCTAACTACCGGACGATTGTACCAACAAATAAAAGAGTACTACTCTAAAACAGACTGGATAACTAAACCATAAAATTTAATTTTTAGATTTAAGTTTTTAATGAAAAATAATATATTTCTCTCTAACATTCTTAATATAAAATCTTGAATAAAAATAAAATCAATTCATTTTAGAGATTTTTACCTATTTAATATTTCGCAAGCATAACAACGTTATTATTATATCATGTTTATAAACAACCAGGAGAGTTAAATTTAATCACAGACAAATTAAATATAACATGTAAATAAAACATAAAAAATAACTGCAAAGAAAATAAAATCCTTACAGTACTTTGATGCTATTCCCATTGTTGGAAAACCTCCAAACGGAATTTGCACTCCCGTTTATTGAATCGAGAAGCAAATAAATTACAAAAATATAACTAGTTCTTCTCAAAAAGAGAAGAACTCTAAAACTAAGAAAACTAAGAAAAGCTAAAAACTAAGAAAAACTAAGAAATGAGAGAAAGAAAGAGAAGAGAAGATGTGTTTTGAAGTGTGGTATGAAGTGAATAGAAGGAGGGTATTTATAGGTGAAGATGGGGAGAAAAAGTGGTTGAAAAAATGATAAAAATGGTGGAAACCCGGAGTGGTGGATGATGATGTCATTTGATGACGTGGGGGGCGGCTTTGCGCGAAAATGGGGCGAGATGACAGCGGCGCGCATGGAAGGCAGGAGCAGCGTGTGCGGGTGCGCGTCGAACTGGAGCAAGGCGCGCGTGGCTGGGTGCTGGCGTGCGCGTTTTCCTCCTTTTTGACATTTTTGACCCATTTTGTCCAATTTTTCCATATTTGTTGACCTTTCCTCATTTATTTATTAATATATTTGTGATGTATTGCTTCCAGTATTCCTATTTGAGTCTTTAAGTTACATTTTTAAGCGAAAATACCTGAAAAATAATAAAAATACTCATGATTCCGAAAAAGAAAAATTTATATAAATATATATATATTTAATCAATTAATGTGCATAAAATCATGGTAATTTTAGTGTTTTTTGTGCACTTATCAGTACCTCATCAGACAAGAATAACTAAACCAAACTGAGAGCATTTTCCATCAGTCCATCTTTTTCTTCATTAGTTAATTTTTCTGAAAAATTATCCTCTCCTTTAAGTGTTTTAATGAGCTATTCTTTAACTAATATAGCATGCATCTTTATTCGTAAGAGACTAAAATAATTCCTACCATTGAATTTTTTAATTTCGTATTTTTTTGCCATGATAAAAAACTCAATATTAAATAAACAGAAGCACAAACCAGAAAATATGAAATTAATCAGATAACCAATAGCTCAAAAGATAAATCCAAAAGAGCAAATTTGATTAATTCCAATAAATAACTAAATAACCTAGCTTTGATACCACTTAGTTATAATTTAGCACTAGCAGAAGTGAAATTCGAGTCCAATTTGGTTGCATAAATATATAATTATGGGTAACAATAAATAATAAGCATTGACAAAAATAAATGGCACATAATGGTTTAAGTGGTTCAACTTTTCAATGTGAAAAGTATACTCCACTGACGATGACATATCGAGTAAAATCCATTAATAATCAAATAGAGATACAAACACCAATATTCAAAGAGCTTCACAAAATATACCGAAACCTAAATACACCAAGATAATAACTCCTTCTAATTTATTGGTTATATACAACAAGATAAATTAACAAACTTGTTATTTAATTAAATATTACCATACAAATGAGCTTACTACATATGACCTCTCTTTTAATCTGCTCTACAAAATTTTAGAGAAAAAATTAGAGATTCTTTGGCTGAAAAATTTACATTCGACAATCGGCAGCTTTAGATTCTATTCTATCCCCACAAACAACACACACACATAAGTAAGGTGAAGGGTTTAAGGGGTAATAATGGGTTTTGGGCTTGAAGTTTTGGGTCTCATTTAACAATGTTATGTAATAAATGGCGCGGATTTTTTTATCTAGATGAGGAAAGAGAATAAGATTGAGAAAGAAATGATATTAGGGATAAGGATTGAAAAATTGTGAAATTGGGGAGAAAAAGAGGAATAATTGAAAGAGAGATAGACAATTAGATAGAAATGATTATAGTTCATATTCATGATCTAATATTAATCTACACGCATACATCTTATTTATAAACTTTTTTGATAACAAAAACTATCATAAATCTAATTCAAAACCTTATTTCAATCTTAAATACATAATTATAAGATAAATAAAACCATCAAATTACTTCAATTTTTAAAATCGTAACAATATTTAATTTTTAATAAAAGTATACGACTACACTTGAAATTGAAGCCAAACTGTAAATCTCATATTTCTATAGTATGTTATGAAAATATGTTATTCCTGTCATATCATTATAATCATGATATCCCATTTTCTAGTAATTATTGCATTGGTCCAAAGTTTATTGAATACATGTTCTTGTTTCTCATTCTCTTGTTTTTGATTGTGACCTTTCAGATAAGGTGGTTCAGTCTAAATGGAGGAGGTGATTTTTGCGAAGCATCCTAATCCAGGCGAATACATATCTCAAGGCGAGAATAGACCTAATATCTTGGTTTTGTATGTGGCGATGTTTAGTGTAAATTGTAAACTTTGTTACTTAGTTTGATTTGTCATATTAATCACTATTTTTGGCTTGTTAAGTATTTTCCCCCCCTTTTCAACTAAGTACTTAGATAAGTACATTCATATAGCTATGTCTCAGTGTTTGGGTTACATTTAGGCTTGAGTTGTATAATTTTACATTTGTTATGCATAAACACGAAATCTTTGATTTTATACTGCCTTATGTGAAATCATGCCACTTTTTTTTTTCATTACTTTCATTTGCAATAAGGAGAAGTCTAATATAAGTACACATTTAAAAATCATAAAATACATCATAAACATTAATTAAAAGTGAAACAAATTTTATAGCTTAAAAAGTGGGTATAAATTCAATAAAATAGAACAAAGTGGTTTAGTCTTTGCATTGTTGAATACTGATTCAATCATATTATTGGTATTATGTCTATGAACTTGTATATCAATTTTAAATCATGTAGATAACTCTTTAAGTTGAGTAAGAAGATTTGATAAGATGACAAAAATTCTTGTGATTTTTACTTCACTATTATATGGTGATTTTAATATACAACATTTATGAGTCCCCAATACTGACAAAAAAATTGCTACTAGGACAAAGGAAAGCATAAAGACAACTTTAAAGGAAAAAAGAGAAACACAAGACAAAGGAGAAATTTGAAAACAAATATATAATATGTATTAGAAAAATTTATAAATTTAATAAAATAAGTAAATTAGAGTGGTTTTCTAATGTAATTTGTTTTAAATAAAGATATTATGAAATTATGGGTGGTTATAGTAAAGAGGCGGTTTATGAAGAAATTATGTACCATAATATTCAAATCAATTAACTCAAATTAACATAAAAAAGGAGGCATAACCCTTTGTGTGTAAAAAGCAAATAATTGCATATGTTTGTTCTTCTTGTGATACTTAATAGATATGGTTCTCACTCATCTAAAAGTGATGAAAAAAACCACGAATAGTTTTACTAATTTTGATTTGATTTTGATGATTTTTGGCCTCCTTCTTTATGTCTCATCTGTTATGCCTGCAATAGTTCTCTTAAACAATTAATACCTCATTAATTGACAATTGAAAGTTCCATGTCCACGAATCTTCGTTGTTAATGAACTCTTTGCTTAAAACCCTACTAGGATTTGTCCAACATTTATATTCTTTCCAAAGCACACCAAAACTGCATAAAGCTTAAATAATTTTGTTGCAGTGGATCAAAAAAGCCAATATTGATGTTTGGTTTAAAAATATAAGAATTATTTTAACCAACTCAAAACTTTATTTTAAAGGAGTTCTTGAAGAAAATAATATGTTAATTATTATTACAATGTATTTTGAATATGCGGCAAACACATGAGTATAACTGATTAAAAATGTGAACAAAGTTGCATTAAAAGTTCTTTTATATTGGTAGCACATATAGAATAACACACCAAAAATACTATAGGAGATTTAAGGTGATGTTTGATTCGTATAATGAAAACATAATAAAAATGAGAATGTTAATAGGAATTAAATTCAATAGAAATAATATTACTATTATCATGTTTATTTGAATGCGTAGTCAAAATAATCATAAATATTAAAGAAATTTATAAATTATAAATGATGTAAAATTAGAAAATAAACTTTTTGATTTTTAATTAGATAAAATAGAAATGATTATACAAATATATGAGGAAAATAAAAAAATTTCAGCGTATTCCTAATGAGTGTGGGATGAATGGGCATTTTTGATACTCTTGAAATATTTTACATTTAATTTTAGAATAATAACCAAACCAATGAACATATAATCATTTGCATTATCATTTATATTACTATAAACCAAACTTGATAATAAAGTAAATTTCTTCATGGTACTCAAATTTTCATCTTGATTCACCTAGTCCTACAAAAGTTTCATATTATTTGGTTCGAAAGTAATCGCAGGGTATCCCATTAAATATCAAACTAGCATGTTTAGTGACTATAATGTTATTAACTGTTACACTTAATGCCCAAACTTGCAAGTTTAAGAATAAGCGTTATAAAATTATTTTAAGGGAGATATTTAACTAGGATCAAGTCTGGGACATTAAGTAGTATGTATAGTTGGTATAAAGTGTACGTAGATATGTACATATATGCCCTCTACGGATAACATATAAGTTATTTTAGAGTTAGTTTGATTTTATACTGTTAAGTTTCCTTCAGTCTCACATCGGTCAAGAGTAAGACAGTAATGTTGCTTATAAGCTTGAACAACCTTTAACTCAATAAGATCTTATTGGGTTTAGTTAGATCTGAGTTTCTACCATATACAACAATATATACTATTGTTAGGCCTCCTTCTTTCATGTCTTATCTGTTATGCATACAAGAGTTCTCTTAAACAATTAATACTTAATTAATTGACAATTGAAAGTTCCATGTCCACGAATTTTTGTTGTTAATGAACTCTTTACTTAAAACCCAACTAGGATTTGTCCAACTAGGATCTGTTATTGTAGAGTTAGTTTGATTTTATACTGTTAAGTTTCCTTCAGTCCCACATAGGTTAGGAGCAAGGCAACAATGTTACTTATAAGCCTAGGCAATCCTTAACTCAATGAGATCTTATTGGGTCGAGTTAGGCTTGAGTTTTTAACATGGTATCAGAGATGAGCTTGGTTTGATCGGTGACTTGGGCTTTGACTTTAACAATCTCACCGTGGCTTTGTAAGACGACCTTTGTCCGTGTGAAGGAGGACTGTTAAGTTTTCTTCAGTCTCACATCGGCCAAGAGCAAAGCAGCAATGCTGCTTATAAATTTGGACAGACCTTAACTCAATGAGATCTTATTAGGATGAATTAGGCCTGAGTTTCTAACATATCTACCTAATCCTACATATATATATATATATATGTTGTGTAGATACGTATGATTCATTATTAATGAAATATGGGATAATGTGTTATTTTATGTAAATGATGAAATTCAAAATTAATGTAGCTATTTTTTTTTTTTTGAAAAAATCAAATACTTTGTAGGAGTAAGAACAAAAGCAATATAATTGATAAAGAGTAAAATCAAGTAATAATAAATAATACCTCCAATAAAATAATTAGTAGTTAATTAGATAGTTAGATGAAATTAAGGATCAAGTGGCTCCAAGAGTTCCCCCAAACACTTCAGCGGAATGGTTTCCTCAGAATAATAACTCTCAATCCCATGTACCATTGAAGTGTTCAGTGGAACTCTAGGAGACACGACACCTGACAACATACACACAATCGCTTGAATTAGTTTCACGACACCTGACAACATACACACAATCGCTTGAATTGGTTTCATGGTGAAGGAGAAAGATCACTAATCCTACTATATATATAGCAACTGAGTTCGCTTTATACCTAGGTATCTCTATCTATATAATTTGTTTCTTAATTTTAATTTGGTCCATATATTAATTACACGTATACTTTAATTTGGTTTATCTTTTTCACAAGTCATAACACAAGAGAAATTAATGAACCTAGACGAGATTAGAAGTACCTTCAAAGTCTGAGAATAATATTGAAGGTGATTTGTCACCATCAACTGGCCTTTGCTCTTTTGCTCCTGCTATCTTCTCTTCTCATAATGTTTATCTTCCCTTTTAATTTTCAAGGTTTTTAATTTTTTTATATATATATTTTTAAATTCAGACATAAATAAGGAAGTTAAGCTTAATTTCTATTCTTGTAATATACTTAGTTTGGTTTGTCACACTAATCACTATTTTTGGCTTATTAAGCATTTTTTTCCTCTTTCAACTAAGTACTTAAATACGGTATATTCATGTAGCTGTGTCTCAGTGTTTGGGTTACATTTAGGCTTGAGTTTTATAATTTTACATTTTTTATGCATAAACATGAGAAATCTTAGATTTTATATTGCCTCATATGAAAGCACACTACTTGTTTTTTTTTTCATTACTTTCCTTTGTAATAAGGAGAAGTCTAATACAAGTACACATTTTAAAATAATAATATACACCATAAACATTAATCAAAAGTAAAACAAATTATATAACTTAAAAGGTGGGTATTGATTCTATAAAATAGAACAAGACTGGTTTAGTCATTGTGTTGTTGAATACTCATTCAATCATATAATTGGTATCATGACTATGGATTTGTATATTAGGATTTAATCATGTAAATATCTCTTTAAGTTGAGTAATAAGATTGGATAACATGACAAAAATTCTCGTGATTTTTACTACTCCCGGTTATGATGATTGTAATCTACACCATATATATATGAGTTGACAATATTGACAAGAAAATTGCTACTAGAACAAAGGAGAGCATGTAAAGACTACTTTAATGGAAAAAAGAGAAACACAAGACAAAGGGTAAATTTGAAAAATAATATATGTAATGTAATAGAAAATTTTAGAAATTTTAGAAATTAATTAAATTAGAGTGGTTTTCTGATGTAATATTTTTTTGAAATAAAGCTATTATGAAATTATGGGTGGTTATAGTGAAGAGGTAGTTTATGAAGAAATTATGAAACATAATATTCAAAGAAAAATTAACACAAATTAACATAAAAAGGAGGCATAACCCTTTGTGTGCAAAAAGAAAATAATTGCATATGATCGTTGTTCTTATGATACTTAATAGATATGGTTCTCACTCATCCAAACAAAATCGTAGTGATGAAAAAAAAACCACAAATAGTCTTATCTGTTATGCATACAAAAGTTTTCTATTAAACAATTAATACCTAATTAGTCGACAATTGAAAGTTCCATGTCCACGTATCTTCGTTGTAAATGAACTCTTTGCTTAAAACCCTACTAGAATTTGTCAAATATTTATATTTTATCCAAAGCACGCCAAAATTGTATAAAGCTTAAATATTTTTGTTGAATATATACATAAAGCTTTAGTATCATATTTGATACACCTTTTGAGCTTAAAGTGGATCAAAAAGACAAAATTGATATTTGATTTAAAAAATAAGACAATTAGTCAGACGTCTATGATAAGTTGATTCAACGAACCAACTTAAAACTTCATTTTAAAGGGGTTCTTGTAGAAAATAATATGTTAATTATTATTATAAGATATTTTGAATATATGGCATACATATGAGTTAAACTGATTGCAAATGTGAACAAAGTTGCATCAAAAGTTCTTTTGTATTGGTAGCACATATAGAAAAACACACCCAAAATAATATATGAGATTTAAGGTGATGTTTGATTTCGTATAATGACAACGTAATAAAAATGAGAATGTCAATAGGGATTGAATTCAATAAAAATAATATTACTATTATCATGTTTATTTGAATGTGTAATCAAAATAATCATAAATATTAAATAAATTTATAAATTATAAATGATGCAAAATTAGAAAATAAAATTTTTGATTTTTAAATAAATAAAATATAAATGATTATACAAATATGCGAGGAAAAAAATTACAACGTATTCCTTATAAGTGTGGGATGAATGAACATTTTTTATTCTATTGAAATATTTTACATTTAATTTCATATTAATAACCAAACCAATGAACATATAATCATTCTCATTATCATTTATATTACTATAAACCAAACATAATAATAAGGTAAATTTATTCATGATTCTCAAATTTTCATCTTGATTCACCTGGTCCTAAAATGTTTCATATTATTTGGTTTGAAAGCAATTGCAAAGTATCACATTAAATATCAAAACTAACAAGTTTAAGAATAAGCATTATAAATTTATTTTAAGGGACATATTTAACTAGGATCAAGTCTTGGGCATTAAGTAAAGTGTGTATAGCTGTATTTTTATTTTAAAATAGTTTTTGTAATAAGGTTTCTTATAAAAGTCATTGTAGATTATGCTCGGAAGAATAAATAATTAGCCTTCACTTGGTTCTAAATTATTATTTTTTAAATAAATTTGGTATAGTTTTGTCGCAATGAGATCTTAATGTATTGAATTAGGCCTAAGTTTCAAACATGGTATCAGAGCTGAGCTTGTTTTGTTTGGTTATTTAGGTTTTGGCCTTTACAGTTTTAGCTGTGTTTAAGAGGGTACAATAACTAGAAATATATATATATATATATATATATATATATATGGCGTATAGGCACGTACGATTCATTATTAATGAAATATGTGATAATGTGTTATTTTATGTAAATAATGAAATTTAAAATTAATGTATCTATTTTTAGAAAAAAAAACAAAATAATTAATTGGAGTAAGAGAAAAGGCAATATAATTGATAATTGATGAAGACTAAAATCAAGTAATAATAAATATTACCTTCAATAATATATTTAGTAGTTAATTAGGCAGTGAAAGGAAATTAAGGATCAAGTGGCTCCAAGAGTTCCCCCAAACACTTCAGCAGAATGGTTTCCTCAGAATAATAACTCTCAATCCCATATACCATTGAAGTGTTCAGTGGAACTCTAGGAGACACGACACCTGACAACATACACACAATCGCTTGAATTGGTTTCATGGTGAAGGAGAAAGATCACTAATCCTACTATATATATAGCAACTGAGTTTGCTTTATACCTAGGTATCTCTATCTATATAATTTGTTTCTTAATTTTAATTTGGTCCATATATTAATTACACGTATACTTTAATTTGGTTTATCTTTTTCACAAGTCATAACACAAGAGAAATTAATGAACCTAGACGAGATTAGATCTACCTTCAAAGTCTGAGAATAATATTGAAGGTGATTTGTCACCATCAACTGGCCTTTGCTCTTTTGCTCCTGCTATCTTCTCTTCTCATAATGTTTATCTTCCCTTTTAATTTTCAAGGTTTTTAATTTTTTTATATATATATTTTTTAAATTCAGACATAAATAAGGAAGTTAAGCTTAATTTCTATTCTTGTAATATACTTATTATATATCGTATAGTAGCTAAAACTTAAGTTTATTGCCAAGTTAAGAAGCTGGAGCTAGCTAGCTTGGTTATATTAATTAATATATATAATTATTTCCATGTTTAATTAGACGACAGACAGAGAATCTGAAATTGTATTTTGCTTTGAAATCTGGAAAAAAAATATTGAAAAGGACACCCGAAAGAGAAC
Organism: Hippophae rhamnoides; assembly: GCA_033030585.1. Lineage (NCBI taxonomy): Eukaryota > Viridiplantae > Streptophyta > Magnoliopsida > Rosales > Elaeagnaceae > Hippophae > Hippophae rhamnoides. The sequence goes on along the minus strand of CM065438.1, from coordinate 19,049,127 downwards.
ACATGCGAGATGCTCAGAGAGATTTGGGTACCTTTTTATGTACATACCCTTGTTGATCTTCATCTGTCCTTCAATAGTGGCCAGGTTCATCATGATGATATGATTAATATTCATATAGCAGTGAATAATGTTGATCATATTTAATATTTTGACGTAGAAAAAAACTATATATACTTGCCTGAATATGTTGGTTTTTAAAATCACATAAGATTGAATAAGAGTGTATTGTGATATATGTCAGTTGTCCCCTAGAGTTCTCCTGAACACTTCATTGAAACTCTTACATATATGTACATGATATGAGACCTCAGAGATGAAGGTAATTATTATGTTCGCATAAAAAAATTGCGTTGAAGTGTTTGGGGGAACTCTGGTTGCCATCTGACCCACTTTTATTATTAGCTGAGCGGCAACGAATCCACCGTCGCCAGGGAGAGGAATATGAAGCTTACATTAATTATTTTTCGTATTAATTTCTACCTTGTATGAAGATATAGGATACAACATGTAAGCCATCGGATCAAATCTAAAAGATTAAATTCTAAGTATTCAATACTTTTTCTTTATATTAAATATCCGTTCATTTATAAACTACCTAAAACTAAATATTGTTTTTATTATTATAAAATTTTTAAAATTTTATGTAATTTTTTAAGTTTTATTTCTACACCTTTTGCTCCGGAGAAATTGAGGTACACTACATACATATTCAAAAGTGAGAAGAAAAAAAAAGTGAGAAAAAACTATATAAAAAAGTGGAAAAAAATGAAAGATACAAGGGACACGTCAAAATTGCATACGCATTTGTTGTTTGGTTTTAATTAGGACTAAAATATCAACGCATAGTGAGTCAATGCCGCATGGCACAACTTGATTTGTGATAATGGATGGCATGATGCAGGGGTAGAACGGCTAGACGAGTAGATTGGCAATACATGGCGTGAAGGTTTGACCACGCTTAAACTATAAATGATGTCGTGCCAAGATGTGGCACGCGGTTAGTAATTCCTCAAATGTGGTGAACTATGATTCATTTTCCTTGCTTGTGTGGCATCCACATGCCTTACCCAGTCAGCTTCCTGCTTGTATGGCAGGACACGTGGTAAATTTTAATTGGTCATGCATTAAAAATTCCAAAAAAATCCCAAAACTTCTAGAAATTATATTTTCATCCCTTTTAACTAAAAAATTAATATTTTAATAATTTTAATCCTAAAGTACTATTTATTAAATAAAATAAGTAGATATTAATTTAGATATTTTGCTAATGACTACTTTTATAGAGTCATCAAACATCCCTTCCTCGGTTCGAATAATGATCTCATAGGAGGGAGCCCGTGATAAGGACCAACCTTCATCTAGGTGGACAGTTTTCCATGAAAAGGCTCTATTGTTAGGGTTTAGATTTTCCATGTATCCTCTTATAAGGAGGTTTTTGGCAAGGACTCAGCTCGTGCCAGATCAGTTGATGCCCAATGGCTAGAGGTATCTACTCTGCCATATATTGATATGCTAAGAGCTCGGTGTGGTTTTGGAAATGACCCATTTTAACAAAGCTTATGTCCTAAATATAACCTAATAGACCCGAGGAGGGTGTACATGTTTGTGAAGCAGGACAAAGGTATAAATGTGGCCCTTCTTCAGAACGAGAAGAATTGGAAAGAATATTTCTTCTATGTCTTAGGTCAGTGAGAATCTCCAACCAATGACACCAAGTTGATTAGGAGCACATGGAATGATACTAAGGTTATGATAAGGAATATAGGTTGCTTCATCACGACCTTAACGTTGGATGCAAAGAAATTCCTAGTTGATATCCAAAACTATCTACCTAAGAAGACCGCGTAGAGGCATTTATTGAATACCTTGTACTTTGTTGCATGTGAGCTAATGTGGCATTGCTCATTAGAGCCACTCCGTATAATTATTCACAAGCCTCAAGCTCTTCCTAAGCGTATGATCCCTACCAAAAGTTATATGGGTAGGTTTAAAGTGGTCCCTAACGATGGTGAACTAGTCCTCAAAATTGAATGCTTCTTTCCTTTTCTCTTTTTTTTATTTCACACTTCCTTGTTATACTAATGCCTCCATCCTTCTTATTTTTGCAGATACTATGGAATTCAATGCTAATGCTCTTTTGGCTAAGCTTAATAGTAAGGATCTATAGAAGACTAGCTCTCAAAGAGCCACACCCATCATGAAAGGGAGGGAGTTCTCTAAAGGGAGGAGAAAAGGCAAGGAGGGCTTTTCCACCTCATAAAAAAAAGCTTCTATGGATAAGCCCGTGCTCAGGCCTGAGCCACTAAACATCTTTGAGCCCTCATCAGCCTCCTTAGGTCGACATATCTCTCCTTCTCTCAGCTCAGCTCCCCTATATCTTCTCAACATATAAAGGATTTTCGAGAAGGGAAAATATAGTCAATGATCTAATGAGTTATATGGATAGGGTGGCTCTATGTGAGTCATCTTCCTATTTTTCCAACTTGGTTCCTAATCGAGGTGACTTTTTTGCAAGTGTCAGGAAGGTCTTCCTGGTTCTTAATCCAAGTGATGAACCTGTGCCATGTAATAATGGAAGAGGAAGCTCTATCTTGTTCCTGACTGAGGTGTTCAACTCTTCCTTCAATTTCAGGATGCCCATCTAGTTTCTGACTGAGGTCAACAACTAGTGACTTTTTTGCACGTGTTGGGGTAGTCTACCTAGTTCTTAACCAATATGGTCAACTCGTGATATGTAATAGTTGAAAAGGGAGATCTACCTGGTTTCTAACTAAGGTTCTCAGCTTTTTCTTCAATGTCAAAGTGCCAACCTAGTTCTTGATCGAGGTGAACAACTGGTGACTTTTTTGGAACTGTTAAGGTGGTCTACCAAGTTCTTAACCGAGGTGATCAACCTATGACATGTAATAATGGAAGAGGGAGCTCTATCTAGTTTTTGACTGAGGTTTTCAACTCTTCCTTCAATGTCAAAGCAAAAACCTAGTTTCTGACTAAGGTGAACAACTTGTGAATTTTTTGCAAGTTTCTGGGCAGTGTACCTAGTTCTTAACCAAGGTGATCAATCCTTGACATGTAATAGTAAGAGGCTTATGGGAGAGAACCATTTATTGAAGGAAGTTCAACCTATGTATTTATTTAAGTGTGCATACAATAATGGTAAATGAGATTATTGAATTGAGATACATCTAATGTAATATTTCTTAAGTGTCTAGAATTCTAGCTAGTGCCATCCTCGGCTCCATTGATGTTTCTTAACAAGTAGGCCTCTCTTGGTGTTGTTTCAGTTATTAGGAAAGGTCCAACACCCATTTTACCAACCATCAATTTTTTTATTAGGGAAGACACTTCTGAGAACCCAATCAAAATGGAAAATTCTTTGAAGCACACGACCTTGTTGTAATAATATGATATTTTTATTTTTTACTCAATCATCCTTTTTAAATATTCATCTCTTTTCTCTTTGGTGAGGGTCAACTCGATTGTTTTACTCACCTTGTTTTGTTCCACTATCCGGACTGACTTTGTAATGGGTATTGTAAACTCAGATGGTATTATTGTTTCAGTCCCATAGACTAGAGAAAATAGGGTCTCATTAGCATTTTCCTGAGGGCTAGTCCTGACAGCCCATAATGTACCAGGCATCTTTTCAACCCATCTTCCCTTTGCCTTCTCCAACCTTTTCTTTAGTAGGTTGATAATTAATTTGTTGGAGGATTCTACTTGACCTTTGGCTTGGAGATAATATGGCATTGAGTGGAGCATCTTGATGTTGTACTTAAGGGAAAAACTCTTTAATATTATGACTCATAAATTGCCTCCCATTATCAGTGATGAGCTCTTTAGATAGGCTATATTGACAAATTATAAACTTCCATATAAATCGAATCACCTCCTCATCTCGTATTCTTCCCAATGGTTCTATCTTGATCCATTTTGAAAAGTAAATAGTAGTCATAAGTAAAAACTTCTTTTGATCCTTAGCTAAGGGTAGAAGTCCTATTATGTCAAGCCCCCACTTGTAAAAGGGATAAGAACTCACCCCTTGTCATGGTATTTGGTAGTGTGTGTGACAATGAGGAAAACCTTTGGCATTTATCACATTTCATATTGTGTTCTGTACAATTTTGCAACAAAGTGTGCCAATAATAGCCTTGCCTCATAATCTATTGTGACAACATCATTCCATCCAAATAAGAGTCGTACTCCCTCTCATGTGTTTCAAACAACAATTTTTTAGCTCCCTTCTTAGCTATATACAAAAGCCCACGCCTGAGTACATTTTTCCTATATAGCCTACCTACTTTGATCTTGTATCGACCTACCTTGGATTTGATTTCCTTTGCAAGCTTGCGATCCTTATGTAGGTGTTCCTTTTCCAAGAAGTTATAGATCGGGGCGAACCTTGGGTTGGTAGGAGCATCCACACACCCAACTATTTTTTCGTCTTTCTCCAAGCTTTCTTTTGCTAGGATCATTACCAACACTACTTGGTTGTGCTTAGATTCTTGTACCAATGCCAAAATGGCTAAAGCATCAGTGTGGCCTTTCTCATTTCAAGCTATTTGCTTGATCTCCAACTTGGAGAATTTTGAGCACTCTTGCTACCTCACACACTTTCTTATACTCCTTATCATTGATATCTGATAACTGTATTTTATATAGTTATTTTCACCTATTTTATTAATTATAATTGCTATGTTATTTCTATTTTTAGTTAATTTTAGTTTAATAAATTAGTATTTACTGTTTATTATATATTTTAAGAAAATTAAATAATTTGTATCGAAAACATACTTATTTGCAAATTTGAGTCCAAAAATATAATTTCAAATAAATAAGTTCCTAATTGCAATTTATAAAAGTTGAAAATATAATTTAAGTTAAAATCGAGCTTAATCTTAATAATTAAAAGTTTAAAATATAATTTAAATTAGAAAATGGCTATATTGTAATTAACCAAAGTTTATAATGTAATTTGAAATATATTTGTGGGTTAAAATGCAATTAAGAAAATTTATTTTCTACGTAGGAAAAATAGGCCACGCGCTCCATCACAATCGCGCATCACCAACCGTGCGATCAGGAACCGACGGTTGAGATGAGGCGGATGAGATTAGACACGACAAAAAAGATTGGACGCTGGATTTCAACTTCACGCGGCTCGGCACCAGTGGGGCCCACCTGCGGCGTAGGCCGGCGTGCAAGGTGGGACCCACGTGTCTCTTACGCGTCTGCCAAATGTTGTTATCTCGTGCGGCTGAACCACGTGCAATCGTTCCCTCCAGCCATTGAAAGTATGCCACGTGTCCCACTTTCCCCTTGAACGAATCAAGAGCGAACGCGTGGTACGTTTCGGTGAATGCAAAAGCGTAGAATCTCGCACGCGTTCCAGCCGCTGTCCCCCACCTTCGCGCGCCTCTACTCCTCTGCGCTGATCTCTACGTGCAACCGATTCTTCCGCGAATGAAAGCCTGCCGCGTGTCTGCATTAATCCTTGTAGCCAATCAGACGCCGACACGTGGCAGCATGAATTAAAAAAAACAGAGACGCGCATGATCCCAGTTTGCGTTCTCGATATCAGTTTTTGCGTTTCGATACATTTTTGTCCCCACGCGTAATATTTTATTATTTTTTCCATATCTCTCTGTTACGCGTGTATTATATTGTAATATTTTAGATGTATTTTTGTAGCTATAAATAGGTGATAAGATGATAGAGTTAGAGAGTTTTTTTTGGAGAGGGGAGTTTAGAATTTTTGTGTTGTTCGGTTTTAGACTACAGAACACGCAGAAGCCATTTGTTGGTTTTTATTGTGTTCTGCGTGTGCCAAATATTTGTTATATGTGATGTTTTAATTTTCCTTCTTCTTCATCTTATTTTTCTGTATCTGTTGTAATTTTTATTTTAATTTAATGAAGTAATTTAATTTTTCTAGGGTTGAATTTGATTTAAATTTATGAAGCTTTGATTTTAATTATTTTTGATAGATTTATAAGACATTCGATTTGTTCACTCTATATTGTGCTTAATGCTTTTTGATTATTTACAAATTTTATCAAAACGATCCGTGGCACATAAATAAACTTGGAAGAGGCATTTGTGTGTATATTGCTCGTAGATAGAATGACATGTATTATGATGGATAGGAATATACCTTAATCGTATGTGTGACCATTTGAAAACTTAGAACGTAATGAATCTTGGTGAATTTAATTCTCATAGAGATATAGTGAATTAATTTAACGAGGTGTGTCTATACGGAGCTCGGAAGAGATGTATTGATAAAAATAGAAGTTTTCGGTTGACAAATTAAATGTACTAAAAAATATAAATCAAAAGAAAATAACACGATTTGAGTGGATGATGAGTGCTCAAAAAGCACTAAAATAACCATGATTTTATGCACTTTAATTGATTAAAAATATATATATTTATATGTTTTATCATATATTTATATAAATTTGTCTTTTTCGGAATCACGGGTATTTTTATTGTTTTTCAGGAATTTTGGCCTAAAAAGCATAATGTAAAGACTTCGAAAGAAGAATCTTGAAGCAATACATCACAAATAAATTGATAAATAAGTGGAAAAAATAACAACATGGAAAAATTGGACAAAATGGGTCGAAAAGGTCAAAAATGTCAAAAAAAACGCGCGCGCGACCGGCCCCAGCAGCGCGCCAACGCCATGGCCGCGCCGTAGCGCCATGCGCGATGATCTCGCCTTGGCATCGACGGCCAGTAGCAGCCAGCCAGCGTTTTGACCCATTTTCCGCGGCCCCGCCAATGGCGTCATCTTTGAGCGTCATTGATGACCTCGGCCAGGTCCAAAACACGTTTTTATTTTTTAATATTTTTTAACATTTTTTTAATCGTTTTCTCTCATTATACTTTATAAATACCGCTTAATTCGGCAACCGCTGTCCTCAAAATCACCTATAAACTCTTTCTTTCTCGTTTCTTGATTTTTAAGTTTTCTTGGTTTCTTTCTTAGTTTCTAGCTTTTCTTAGTTTTTCTCTTAGTTTTTAGTTCGATTGTCTTAGGTTTAGAGTTCTTGCTTTTTGAGAGGAAGCTTGTAATGTTTTGTAATAATTTAGATTTTTGATTCAATAAATGGAAGTTACAAATTCAACGGAGGTTTTCTAGCAGCGGGAATAGCGTCGAAAATCTTGTAAGGATTTTATTTTCTTTTCTGATTATTTTTGTCTTTATTAACTACATATTTATATTTAATTTATGTCGTGATTAAATTTAAGCGTACTTTATTATTTATAATCATGATATAATAATAATGTTGTTATGCTTTGCGAAATATTAAATAGGTGAAAATTTCTAAAATGAATTGATTTTATTTTTATTCAAGATTTTATATTAAGGATGTTAGAGAGAAATATATTATTTTTAAATTCTGAAACTTAAATCTGAAAGTTGAACTTTAAGGTTTAGTTATCGATCTAATTTAGAGTAGTCTTTCTTTTATTTGTTAGTACAATAGGTAGTTAGAGTGAAGGCTCTATTTCAAAAGTTTTATAAGAATTATTATGTGGAAATGTATTAATGACGTGTTTTGATAGTGGTTTTAAAACTTGAAAGTTAGTACTCGGATAACTAAATTAGGTTTAATTTGAATGACGCTTGGATAAAAGTTTAAGCTATGCCATGAAAATGTGGCGTTTAAATGGTTCGTTTTGATTGTGAAAAAGAAATTAATTTAATTAACAAAATTAGTTATCAATACGCGTAGGTGTTAATTGATTTGTTTAGTTAGCAGTGTCTAGCATGAAAGGTGGTATTAAATATAAAAAAGAGAGAATCGATAAAATATCGATTTATATCTTTAATAACAGATAATATGAACAGCGTAATTAACTTAGTTATTATATCAGTAAATACTCCGCTAATTTAAATGATAAAATTTGCATGAATATTTATTGAATACGTAATTATATTTATTTGTAGATAAATATTTATTGAATTTGTATACATGTTTATTTTTTATTTAATTAATGTTTGTATATATGTTTATTTTAATGTTATTAGATTAGGAAACCAAAACAAAATATCGTGACGAGGATGTTTAGGATTTAATTTCGTTTTTAAAAGTTTGAATAATAAATTAAAACGCGTAATTCATTAATAGATCGGCGGCGGGAGTATCTTTATCATTTACGAAATGATTAGATGCTTATTCTTGAGAGTTTTACTGAATATTAAGCCAAAGTATTTGAGAATTGGCGATCTTGATTTTATTTCATCAATTTTAGTATGGATTCTTGCAGTGAAGGAGTAGCGTTTTTAGTTTATTTATCAAAAGTTTAAGAATGTTTTTTTTGTGTTGTAAATAATTGTGATTTTTTTTAAAAAAAAAAAATAAAAAAATAAAATAAAATAAAAATAAAAATAAAATAAAATAAAATAAAATAAAATAAAAAAATAAAAATAAAAATTTTTAATCAAATTTCAAATTTCATAAAAAAAAAATAAAAAAAAAATAAAAAATAATAAAAAATAATAAAAATTAAAAAACAATTAAAAAATTAAAAAAAAAAAAAATTTTAAATAGTAAAAAAATAATTTAGAAATTGAAATTTGAAGTAAAAGTTTTTCTAGTTTATGAATAGTAAAAAAAGTAAAAAAAAAAAAAAAAATTAGTAAAAAAAAAAAAAAAAACTTTAGAAATTCGAAATTTGAAGTAAAAGTTTTTCACGTTCATGAATAGTAAAAAAAAAATAAGAAAAAAAAAAAAAAATTTAAAAAAAAAAAAAAAAAAAAAAAAATAAAAAAATTTTAAGTTAATAAGAAATAAGTTAGCGTGAATAGTAAAATAAAATTACCGTGCGTAAAAAAAAAAAAAATTTAAAAAAAAAAAAAAAAATTTAAAATTTTAAGTTAATAAGAAATAAGATAGCGTGAATAGTAAAATAAAATTACCGTTCGTAGCAAAAAAAAAAAACTAAAAAGCGTGAAAAGTAAAAATACAAGGGAGTTAAATACAGGAAGTAGTTAACAGGCGCTTAGTCTTGGTAGTCTTTCACCAGGAACGTTGTTACTGGTAGGAGAGTGGTTTTTAAGGAGGCCATGGCATGTAATTCTTTCATGAGCATTTCTTGGTTATCTTGATTATGTTATTTAAAAATAAAAAAAAAATAAAAAAAATTTAAAAAAAAAAAATTTGTCAGGTGTTTTGTATTAAATGCCATGGAAAATTTCTCTAATTTTCTTTTATTTTTGTTAACAAGAGAGTTTTAAATTTACGTTTAAAAATAGTCATGCGTGGTAGGAGATCATGGAAACACTTCTGTATGTAAATAATATTCGTAAATTTAAGCAAGTCAGCAATATTTGGATCCTACGTCAGACACGATTTTGAGCCAAACGTATGAAACGTCTTAATCCTTTACTAGAACCAAAAGAAATGGAGGAAAACCAACGTGTTAGGGAAACGCGATGAAAAGAGTTTGCAAGGCCGTTGATTGGCAGCGCTGCCCATTGTCCGATTAAGGAGAAGGCACTCGGAATTATGACCTTAAAAATATTCATTTTTCTATGCTTCCTTCATACATGGGCTACCTAATGAAGATTCTCTTTCCTTTATGAGAGATTTCTATGCTACGGTCAAAACATTCCCTCGGTATTCTAAAGCGAGGATCGAACTAGAATGAGATGTTTTCAGGTACACGCTAAGGATAAGGCTAAAGCTTGGTTGATGTCACTTCCCAGTTACTGACATGGCGTAGAATAATTCTGATAAATTCATGGGAAAATTCTATTCCCGTCAAAAACATCAGTGAGAGGAAAGATTGCTACTTTCTCCGGATGGAAGGAAGAACCATTCCATGAAGCTTGGGATAGGTTCAAAATGTTTCTCACTCGATGTCGCCATCGTAGCTTTCCCTACGGTTGGAGAATTCTTTTACGATGGACTTACCTGAACAATGTCGATTCGTTGTCGACAACAGCAATGCGGAGGAGCGATAGGAGAAAAAGCGCATCGAAACGCATATAATCTCTTTGAGATGTTGGGTCTTAATTCAGTGAGAAAAGCTCCCGAGTGAGAAAAAGGCGGTGTTCGTGAAATCGACTCGTAATGAAGTTCAAACATGACTTGTTCAATGTGACTAAGCAAGTTGCCGCTCATTACCTACAACAAACACAAATATTGAACAATATGGTTTGTATAGCAACGTGGGACAAAATCTTGAAGCACATCCGTATCGAGATACAATGGACACGAAGCGGAGTTAATGTGTTGGGAGCGTATCAACGAGACCAAGGTTTGATCCCAATTCAAATACCTATAATCCTGGGTGGAGAAGTCATCAAATTTCTCTTGGAGGCAAAACAACCCTCATTTCCACTATTCCGAGCAGGTGAATTGACAATTCCACCACGCTATTCGAAAGCATTCCAAATAAACCAACCCTGGAGGACAACTTGAATTCTTTTATTCAAGTTTGTAGGAATGTCGATCTAAAACGATCAGCGGTTGGACTACGTGGAAACTTGATCAAAAAGGTGGAAGTTCAAGTTGAGCAGTTAGTTGAACATTTGCAAAAAGGCAAAGACTAAATTGAAACTTAAATGAATTCAATGAAGAGAGACATTGAGTTTTCATTACGAATCTCAGAACAGCGTCTTACTAGAAGGCGATAAATTTTAGTCTACTGTGGGAGGTTAAGCCCATTATTGTATTTTCCTTTGTTTTAGTTTCGCGTGTAAAAAAAAAAAAAAAAAAAATTTAAATGAAATAAATTTGCTTGTGTTCAAAAAATTGTGTCCATGTTTAAATTAAAATTAAAAAAAAAAAAAAAAAAAAAAAAATTTGCATTTTTTAGAGATATCTCTTATTGTGTTTTTAAGAAGCGAAAATGTTGATTCTGATAGGAGGAGGATCATTTTCAACTAAACTGACAACCATGGAGATCTTTGAAGATGAGGCGGAAAAAGATGAAAGACCTCTGATACCAATCATTGTATATGTAATTTCGGCATCCAATTACAGAGGCTGAGGAATTATGAATTAAAAAGATTCATTATTCTTTGTTGCCTTCCACGGTATCCACTAATGAAGATCCTTTGCATTTCATTCGAGAATTCTATGCTATTGTCAAGCCTTTCCATACTGTGCAATTAGTGAAGATCAACTTAGGATGAGGTGTTTTCCTTACACTCTCCAAAGATAAAGCAGGTCGTGGTTCATTACTACTGGTCGGAGTTCTCTTAAAACTTGGGAGGCGATCTATGAAATTTTTATGGGTAGGTTATTCCCGTCAAAAAGGCTGATGATCCCAAGAGCAAACGAATAACAACATTTTCTCAAATGAATGAAGAGCCACTTTCATGAAGAGCCACTTTGTGAAGCTTAGGGAACGATTCAAACTCCTTTTTATTCAATGTCAAAATCATAGCTTTCCCATTTCTGACTACAAAACCAATTCTTTTACGATGGATTGACCTTCTACGAGTCAATACATGGTTGATAATCTTCTTTGGAAGGTCTTTGTAGGAGAAAAACGACGAGGAAGCCTATAATCTCATGAGCTATTGGGTTCTAATTCCCAATAAGGTGGTAGAAGGAAAGCAAAGGTCAATGAAGTCGGCTTTGATGATGAGATAACCTTGCAAATTCTTTGAATTGACTAAACAAGTGAAATTCCTCCACGTCTCGCCAAATTTCAAATCAAGAGGTATGTGGAGTGTGTTGTTCAATTGGGCGTGGTACTGTAATTATTCTAATACTTGTGATTCTAGTGTCGATGCCGTAGGAAGTCCAATATTTTCAAAAGTATCATCGAGCACCTATAATCGCGACCTACGACCACCACACCTTGAGCCAATCTTTTAAACCCAGGCCTTAGAAGATGGCTTGAATGCTTTTATTCAAGTTAGTCGTGACAACCAGTGATGACTAATCAAGGTTGAACACCTGTGAGGCTTCGGTTAAAAAATTGAATCTAAAGTTAGACAGCCCAATGGTGAACAAATGCAAAAGAAAGAACCGAGGAAAGTTGCCCGGTCAACGAGCAAGCAAAGATGTTAGAACCGCCTTGAAGTGGTAAGGTGAGTCAATACCGAGTGTGCAGAAATCTCTAACAAAGAGGCGACATTCTAATATCGCAAAAAGGAGAAACAAGTGTTAAACTTCACAAGCTTTACGAAAAACTCATTGGGGGTCGTCGGTAACTCCCAAAATTCAAAAAACAAACGAGAACCGCGGATGCAAGTACCTTTTCCCCGGTTGAAAGAATCCAAACAAGATAAGCAATTCAATGATCTTTTTAATATGCTCTCTAAAGTAAATATCAATTTACCATTATTAGAAGTGATCATGAATGTGCCCTCATCTGCCAAGTTTTTCAAAGAGTTGAACACTAAGAAAAGGAGGTATAGGCGAATGAGCAGTAGTAGTGTCGAAATTTCTAGGCCAATCATTACTGAAACTACCTAAGTTGAAAGACCCTGGAAGTTTTATTATAAACATAACTATGGGGAGATAGGAAGGTTGCTAAAGCAATGCTTGATTTAGGTGCTAGTATAAATTTGATGCCTACTGCATATTACTCACGACTTTCGATCTAGGGATTTAAAACCCTGACTATGTCACTGCTGACTTGCGGATAGATCTCTTAAATATCCGGAGGAATAGTTGAGGATGTTTTGAGTACCAGGTAGACAATGATAATACGTTGACTTTGTGATTACGGATATGCAAGAAAATCCGGCATTGAATGATACAATATTGCTTGGTAGACCATTTATGGCGACTACTAAAACTATTATTGATGTCGAGATGGAAATGACAATGACGGTCTTGGGAGAAATGTTCATTTCAAAGTTTTTGATTCTTCACCTTTCCGCTTCTATTTACGCCATCGATGAAATATTGAAGTTGATCCTTTGGATAATCTTGTCCCAAAACACCTTTTTCCAAACCAGAGAATAGAAAACCAAAGCTTGAAACGTTCTTACAACGAAAAGGTTGAAGAAGATTTAGATGAAGAAATTAAGGGTACCTTGAACAGACAATAATGAAGTGATGACAAAATCTAGTACACTTTTAAATCTACCCAGGTCCTTAAATACGTTAAAAGAGGCCAATCCACACGAACTTGAACTTCGAAGACTTACACGAGCAAGCTTAAAATATGTGTTTTTGGGAGAAGGAGAAACATATCGATGATAATTTCTTCAACCTTGACCAAATCTGAGAAAAAGAACTTCGTCAAAGTGCTTAGCAGTTTAAAGAAATCTAGGTTGGAGTATAGGGGATATAAGAGGCATTAGTCGACAATGTGTATGCCTGAATCAACTTGGAGGATGGTGCTAAGCACATGCGAGAGGCGAAGACTAAACCCAACATACGAGGTAGTTAAAAGGAAATCCTTAAATTATTAGAAGAGAAGGGATTATCATCTGTGCGGATAGTAAGTGGGTTAGTCCGGTGCGTGGTACCAAAGAAATGCGGGATACTTGAGTTGTTAAAAATGATAAAAAGTGAATTAGTGCCAGCTAGAATAATCCTTGGATGGAGAATGTGTATAGATTTTAGGAAACTAAATTTATATACGAAAAAGGATCACTTTCCTCTTCCAGTTCATTGATCAAATGTTGGAAAGATTAGACACGCAATTTTCTTGTTTTTGGATGGGTATCTGGATATTATCAGTACGTAGCAGGAAGATCGAGGAAAAGACCACGTTTACATGTCACTTTTGGGACATTTGCTTCAGCATGAGAATGCCATTTGGGTTATGATACCCTTGCCACTTTCAGGAGATGCGTGATATCTATTTTCTCGGACATGGTGGAGAACTTCATTGAAATTTTCATGGACGATTTCTCTGTCTTTGGGAACTTCGTTTGATGATTGCTTACATAAATTGACTTTGGTTTTAGAAAGATGCATTGAATGCAATCTAACCACTTAGTTGGGAGAAAAGTCATTTTATGGTTCATGAGGATAGTTTTGGGACGTATAATTTCAAGCAAGGGTATTGAAGTTGATAAGGCAAAAGTTGAATTGATATCCAGAACTACACTCCCTACGTACGTAAAGGGGATAAGAAGCTTTCTTGCCCAGGACATGCAGGATTTTCTGAGGCGATTTATTAAAGATTTCTCTAAAATAAGTCGTCCTTTATGTAACTTACTATCCAAAGAATCTTTGAATTTGACTTCAATGATATTTGCCTTATTTCCTTTAATACCTTGAAGAGAAACTAACATCTACCCTGTTATAATGGCACAATGGTCTTTACCTTTTGAGATAATGTGTGATGCTTGATTATGCAATAGGAGCGATCACTGGGACAAAGAGTGGATAAGCGTTTACATGTCATCTACTTATGCTGGCAAAACACTCAATGATGCCCCGAATGAATTACACTGCATTTGAAAAGGAATTCTTGGCTATAGTATTCTCTTTAGACAAATTTCGGTCTTATTTAGTAGGATCTAAAGTGATTGTACATTACGATCATCTTTGCTTTAAGATACCTATTAAGTAAACCAAATGCGAAGCCAAGATTAATCGAGGTAATTGCTTACTCTTTACAAAGAATTTGACCTAGAAATCAAGGATAAGAAAGGCGGTGTGAAAACTTAGTAGTGACCGTTTTGTCTAGGTTGATTTCGACTTCAATTCTCTTAAAGATGAAAGTAATGGCTGATATAGTTGAAACCTTTCACGATGAGCGGTTATTTTCATGGAATTAAAGAACCCGTGGTATCTTGATATTGTAAACTATCTTGCCACTTTGGTGTTTTGCGACCTAACAACTTCATATCGAGGACAAGAAAAGGTTTTTAAAACTATTAAGGACTATTTACGGGATGACTTATTTATACAAGATTGGTGAATCAAGTCATCCAGGAGATGTGTACGGAAGAAGAACATGTAAGACATTCGACTTTTGTCATGAACTTCATTGTGGGGGTCATTTTGGAGGTGAAAAGACAGCCGAAGTAAGATATTACGATCTGGATTCTTTTGGCCAGCTCTTTTTAAAGATGCTAAATATGTTTTGTGCCTAATGTGATAGATGTCAAAGAGCAGGGAAACATAAGCAAAAGAGATGAAATGCCTTTGACATCTAATTTAGTTGTTGAACTCTTTGATGTATGGGGGATTGACTTCATGGGTCCTTTTCCCCCATCTAATGGTTTTCAATACATTTTGGTTGCTGTGGATTATGTGTCCAAGTGGGTAGAAGCTATCCCCACCAAAAGTTTATCTTTTCTTTAAATCAAATTTAAGTAAATAGTTAAGTCTTTTGTACTGTTAGATTAATTTTTGAAAACATATCATGAAATATTTTGTAATTATTTTTTATAATTAGTTAGTTTTTTTCATAATTAGTATTTCTTGATAAGATGTTGAAATTATATTAAACCCAAAATCGGTGTTTATGAGTTTTTTCTAGTGGAGACTACCTTTGTGAGATATAATTTGAGCCTAATTTCCTTTATTCAGAGTGAAATATATATTTTTTCTACTCCAAACACATTTCTTATTTCTTCAAATTTTTAGATGATCTCTATAGGTATTAGCATTGAATGTATGAATTTTTTTTCATTTTAATAGAGTATCATATATTTTTGATTATTATTTTTGCTTAGATTAAATGATTTGAGTAGAAGTTGATAGAGTATCATCTCTGTTACGCGTGTATTATTTTGTAATATTTTAGATGTATTTTTGTAGCTATAAATAGGTGATAAGATGATAGAGTTAGAGAGTTTTTTTTGGAGAGGGAGTTTAGAATTTTTTGTGTTGTTCGGTTTTGAACTACTGAGAACAAGTTGAAGCCATTGTTGGTTTTTATTGTGTTCTGCGTGTGCAAATATTTGTTATATGTGATGTTTTAATTTTCCTTCTTCTTCATCTTATTTTTTACGTATACATTTGTAATTTTTATTTTAAATGAATAAAGTAATTTAATTTTTGTAGGGTTAAATTTGATTTAAATTTATGAATCTTTGATTTTAGTTATTTTTGATAGATTTATAAGACATTCGATTTGTTCATCTCATATTGTGCTTAATGCTTTTTGATTATTTACAAATTTTATCAAAACGATCAGTGGCACACGTAAATAAACTTAGAAAGAGGCATTTGTGTGTATATTGCTCGTAGATAGAATGACATGTATTATGATGGATAGGAATATACCTTAATCGTATGTGTGACCATTTGAAAACTTAGAACGTAATGAATCTTGGTGAATTTAATTCTCGTAGAGATATAGTGAATTAATTTAACGAGGTGTGTCTATACGAACTCGGAAGAGATGTATTGATAAAAATAAGAAGTTTTCGGTTGACAAATTAAATGTACTAAAAATATAAATCAAAAAAATAACTCTGATTTGAGTGGATGATGAGTCTTCAAGCACTAAAATAACCATGATTTATATGCCTTTAATTGATTAAAAATATATATATTTATATGTTTTATCATATATTTATATAAATTTGTCTTTTGAATCTGGTATTTTTATTGTTTTAGAATTTTGGCCTAAAAACGCAATGTAAAGACTCGAAGAAGAATACTTGAAGCAATACATCACAAATAAATTGATAAATAAGTGGAAAAAGGTCAACGAAACATGGAAAAATTGGACAAAATGGGTCGAAAAAGGTCAAAAAATGTCAAAGAGCGCGCGCGGCCCGGCAGCGAGGCGCCACTGCCGCCCTGTATGTATGGCTCCCAGCCGCGCAGCCGCCGCGCGCGAACGCGCCGTAGCGCGGCGCGCAGGCCTTGACCCGGCGCGCGAGCGCGGCCATCGGCTGACCCGGCGGCCAGTAGCGCCAGCGTTTTTGACCCATTTTCACGTCTCGGCCCATGTGACGTCATGCGACGTCATTGATGATTTTCAGCCAGGTCCAAAACACGTTTTTATTTTTTAATATTTTTTTAACATTTTTTTAATCATTTTTTCTCTCCATCCTCACCTATAAATACCCCTTCCATTCACTTCCAAAACCAACCTCGAAAACACAAATATATGCTTCTTTCTTTCTCTCATTTCTTAGTTTTAAGTTTTCTTAGTTTCTTTCTTAGTTTCTAAGCTTTTCTTAGTTTTCTCTTAGTTTTTAGTTCAATTGTCTTAGGTTTAGAGTTCTTCCCTTTTTGAGAGGAACTTGTAATGTTTTGTAATAATTTAGATTTTTGATTCAATAAATGGAAGTGCAAATTCGCTTTGGAGGTTTTCTAGCGGGAATAGCGTCAATCTTGTAAGGATTTTATTTTCTTCTGATTATTTTTTGTACTTTATTCTTACATGTTATATTTAATTTAATCTGTGATTAAATTTAGCGTACTAGTATTTATAATCGTTGATATAATAATAATGTTGTTATGCTTACTTGAGAAATATTAAATAGGTGAAAATTTCTAAAATGAATTGATTTTATTTTTATTCAAGATTTTATATTAAGGATGTTAGAGAGAAATATATTATTTTTCATTACAAACTTAAATCTGAAAGTTAGACTTTAAGGTTTAGTTATCAGGTCTAATTTAGAGTAGTGCTCTTTTATTTGTTAATTAGGATAGTTAGAGTGAAGCTCTATTTCAAAAGTTTTATAAGAATTATTATGTGGAAATGTATTGACAACATGTTTTCAATAGTGGTTTTAAAACTTGAAAGTTAGTACTCGGATAACTAAATTCTTGGGTTTAATTTGGACACCTTGGATAAAGTTTAAGCTGTCTAACTGAAAAGGTGGCATTTAAATGGTTCATTTTCAATCTCTTAGAAAAGGAATTAATTTAATTAACAAATTAGTTATCAACCCTTGTAGGTGTTAATTGATTTGTTTAGTTAACAAAGTATCTAACCCGCAAGGTGGTATGTCGTATAAAAAAGAGAATCAATAAAATATCAATTTATATCTTTAATAGCCTAGATAATATGAGCAAGCATAATTAACTTAGTTATTATATCCGTAAATACTCACTTAATTTAAATGATAAAATTTGGATTAATTTTTATTGAATCTGTAATTATTTTTATTTGTAGGTAAATATTTATTGAATTTGTTTCTATGTTTATTTTTTATTTAATTAATCTGTATATATGTTTATTTTAATGTTATTAGATTAGGAACACAAAAACCAAAATATCGTGACAGGATGTTTAGGATTTAATTTCGTTTTTAAAAGTTTGAATAATAAATTAAGAACCACATACATTCCTTCCTTAGATCGACCTTGGGAGTATACTTATCATTTTCTACGAAATGATTCGTGCACTTGCGAGAGTTTTACAAATATTAAAACCAAAGTATTTGCGAGAATTGGCGATGCCGGTTTTCGCTCATCAGTGGATTAGTTTGGTGAAAAATTGCAATCCTAGATTTCTTGTATTTTGTTAACTCTTTTCCTATTTTTCTAAATCAACGATTGTTTTGGATAAAATCAGAACGATACAATTTTAGTAATCAACAAACTATAGTAACAAATCTCCGTGGGAAAGATACTCTACTTACAAATCTTTATTACTTGTGACCGTGTATACATGCACGTTTTATGCTCTTCCAAAAGAGACAACAATATCCTCTAGCATCTCGCTTAATTTGATCAAAAATTTAGCCCACAGCTTGTCCCTTTATGGTTGTTCTTGCCATGTATTTAGTGTTATATTCTCCCAATTCTATTGTGATATGTGCCAGCCTTCTTGCTACTTTTGGTATCATTAGTATGCTTTTCAATGGTAGGGAAGTAAGCATTACCATTGTGTATGATTCAAAGTAGTGTCTGAGCTTTCGTGCACTGACTTTGAGGGAAAAAAGCCAACTTGTCAAGGTTTGAATATCAGCTTTGAGCATTTGTTAGGATTTGACTGATGTAGTAGATAGGGTGTTAAACCTTGTCTCTTTCTACTAGGAGTACAACATTGCAAGTCTACAGGGCCACTTCCAAGTATAAATAAAGTGTCTCTTCTGAGAGAGGGCTAACCAGGACAAGGGGTTACTCCAGTATTTTTTGATTTCCTCAAAGGCTTTGTCGCAGTCCTCATCGTAAAAGAATGACTTGCATGTTAAAGAATGGAAAACACTTATTCGTGCATTTAGAGATGAATCTGTTCAATTTCACTATTCTTAAGTGGCTTTATGTTCACCAAAGCTTGTATCTTGTTTGGGATGTCCTCGATCCCTCGGGACAATATAAGATACCCTAATAATTTTCCTATAGCAACACCAAAGATACACTTCTTGGTGTTAAGTCTCATACTATATCTTTGGATTATTGAAAATATCTTCTCTAGGTCTTTAACATGGTCCACAGGATGTGTTGGTTTTACCACCATGTCATCCACATAAGCTTCCAAGTTCCTCCCTAGTTTATCTACAAACATTTTGTTAACAAGATGTTGGTATGTGGTGCCTACATTTTTTAATCTAAATTGCATCCTCGTATAACAAAAGGTCCCTTCTTTCGTGATGAAAGATTTGTTTTCTTCGTATTCTCGGTGCATGCTAATATGGTGGTAATTAGAATATACATCTAAGAAACTCATCAACCCGAAACTAGCAAAAGAATTTACCAATTGATCAATACTTGGGAGTGGGAAGAAATCTTTAGGACACACCTCTTTTAGATCTATAAAGTCTACACATATACGGGCTGACCCACATGCCTTTTTTTATTAGCACCACATTTGACAA
Source organism: Hippophae rhamnoides (assembly GCA_033030585.1). NCBI lineage: Eukaryota > Viridiplantae > Streptophyta > Magnoliopsida > Rosales > Elaeagnaceae > Hippophae > Hippophae rhamnoides. The sequence goes on along the minus strand of CM065438.1, from coordinate 19,029,455 downwards.
CCATAGAGGATAGCTAACCTCCCTAATAACCCCAACTTTCTTAAGGAAGGTGACTTGATGTTTGATCATCTCATTCTTTTCCCTCAAGAATTTATTTTTTCTTTGTTGAATAAGTCTAGCCTCCAGATTGATATTTAGTTAGTGCGTTATAACTTTTGGTTCTATCTCAGGCATATCTATCAAACTCTATGCAAAGATTTCTGAGTTTGTCTTGAGGAAATGAGAGAGTTGCTCCTCAACCTCTTTTGTAAGATCCCCACTCAAATTTAAGGGGTGGTTCTCACCTTTGCCTCATATTGGCATATCTCCCATCTTATTTAGATTGAAAAACCTAGCCAGACATTTTCCACCCAACCTCCTTTGAGGGAGACCCCTTTGTGATTACTACTTATGGGTGACCTCCTTCATGGTGGCATTATAGCAACTCCTATCCTTCTCTTTGTCTCCCTTTATTTCCTCTAGGCCTTTGTCAATGGGGAATTTGATTACCTCTTTCATGGTGGTGTTATAGCAGCTCCTAGCCTTCTCTTGGTCTTCCCTTATTTCTTCAAAGCCCTCGTTAGTGGGGAATTTGATTACCTGATGGAAGGTGGACAGAATTTCCCTCATTTTATGTATCCATAGCATGCCCAAGATGGCATTGTAGTGAGCTAGGACATCGATGATTACGAAATTGGTCATCACTATGATCCTCTTTGCCACTACAAGAAACACTACCATTCCTACTATATAGGTGGTACTGTTGTTGAGCCTTACTAAAGGGAGTTTTTCCTTGACAATGAAAAACTCCTTTACTTCTAGAGCCCTGGCAGTGGACATGAAAAGAAGATCCAATCACCTTTATGTGTCAATTATTATTAGGTAGTCATTGTAAGATCCAATCCTCAAAGTGATCACCAAGGGATCCTCGAGATGAGATGAAGTCTCGTCCCTTTCATTGAAAATGATTTTTTCAACAAGTCTCACTTTACCCAAGGTGTACACATAAGGGCATTGTGTAGCTCTCTAGAAAACCTTTTGCATGAGTTATTTGAGGTCACATTGATTCCAGGCCCTCCGTGTATGGGTTCCTTCATCACGGGTTCCTACCATAATGATATGAAACATATGATTATGAGTTTTAGGTGTAGCTTGTGAAGGTAACATTTTTTATTTCCCAAGCTTCTCCTAAAGCTCGAAGTGAATCCTAAAAACTGCAAGGTCAAAAACTTTAAGCTCGACTTCAGAATCTGAGCCCTACTATGGGTGCCAAAATGTTTAGTATAATCTAATTTCCAGAGAGAGAACTTAGAGAGAAGTCGGAGCAATTGGTTGAATGTGTGGATTCCTTAAGAGATTCATATATTTAAATAATAGTATATATACAAGTTTAGTTTACATAAAGTGTATACATATACGGATGTCAAAGGGATACAAACGGTGAAAAGTACCACATTTTATGGTTTGATATCGACCTTAGCTCGAGCTGATGGTCGACCCTATCTCGAGCTGGTGGCCAACCCTACAAGTAGCATGGTGTCTTTAGACCGATCTCTTTCTTACTAGTATGTTACGAGCGCGGGGTCTTTTGAGGATGCCTCATCTTATGGCTCAGGCTACTGCCTAGGCTTAAGCAGTTGAATGGACCAGGCATCAGGTTGGTCCATATTTCCAAAAAACTACTTATATAATTTTATATGGAATAATTGTTTAGAAAAGTAAATCGTATTACCATTTTTTAAGATTAGTTATTTATCACTATATAAGTAGTATTGTTACAAAAATATGTATACATTTTTGTTTTCTTAGCATTTCTTATTTTACTAAATACGAAACAAATTCTTCATCAAACATACATATAATAAATATGTACAAGAAATTTTATTTATATGTATATTTTTATAAACAACCTATAACATACAACTTAAAAACAAAAGGAATAAAAAATATAATTTTGAATAAAAAAATTGAGACACATTCCTAGTATATTGTTGGTTATAAAATCTGCATCAATTCTCTCCTTATCAATGGATTTTTTTGCTTTGTTACATTGTTTCATTAGAGCCCTAGAGTCTAGAGACATTCATCGCAACAACGGCTACCAAATAAATGGACCCAAATGAAATGGAAATCTTAGTTTATATAACCCTCTTATTTTTATTATGCCCGTTAAGACATATTTTATTTTTAGTCAGCTTTAAAAAAAAATACATATTTTTATGTTATAAAAAAATGTGTTGAATATTGAACATGTAAAAACTGTGTTTTTTTATGTTATAAGAAAAAATATTCACATGAGGGGTAAGTAAATGATCTGATCGACCTATTTAAATTGAGAAATTCGATTCGATCCGTCAAATTAGATTGAATTTTTTTTATGTCTCATCAGATTTGAATCGAAAAGTATACAAATTGTTTGTATTCCGATCTCATTTGGATTGACAGATTTTATAATCTATTATATCATATCCGGATCGAATTATTATTAAATTATAAATAAATGCATATTTTATTTTATAATATATTATATTTAAATATATTTTACATATCCTAATTATATTATATTACAATTTTAGCTTAACAAATAAATATAAATGTTTATAATAATTTAATAATTATATAGATATATGTCATATTCTTATGATTTATTCAATTGTGACCATAAGTAATAAATTTAACTACAAATATACAAATTTAAAATTTAAATGTTATCTATGTCATCTTTTATATATGATAAAAATTCATAAAAAATTTCAATATCAATATGATATTATTTGATCCGAAAATCCAATATGTTCGAAATTGTATAGGTTACATTATTGAATTGACTTTGAAATGAAAACCTTCAAATCTTATTCAGATCGAATTGTTCAAAAATAAACAATTTCAATCTATTTCTCATCAATACATCAAGTAGAAGAGAGATAAAAATAAAACTCTATTTGTTAAGACGATTATACTGCGCAACCTTTATATAATTGTGCTCTGTTTCATCTCTAATTCCATCGAAGAATCGTATTAATTTAGGTCATGTGTAATACATGTTTTAAGGTTTTTAGTTAATTATTTTTGAATAAATCATTAATTTTTAAGAGTTATGATTCTTTTGAAAAATAATTATTTTAAAAAATTTCTTATTAGAGATATTCAAGAAAGAAAATTTAAAAATTATTTACAAATTGTTTGGTAAAAGGATTTTTCATTTCTAATTTTTGTAGGAACAAGAAAACCTTTGGTTTTTATCTATAAATTTTATGTTTTTAATAGTTTTCTTCCTATATTTATATATGAAAATTATGAAAATTATAAGAATTCATTTTCCATATAAAAAATATATTTGATAAAAATAGAAATAACTAAAAATAAAAAATTTGATTAAGAAATCATTTTTTTTATCACAAACTATGAGATTCCTTAAAAATTTAAACCAAGAAAAATTCAAAGTAGAATCAACTAAAAAAATGAAACATACCCTGAGTTACTTGGATGAAAAATTTAACCATATCAACACCAATTTTTGATTCGTTTTAGCTTACTCTAGAATCGTCTCGTCATAAATCATTTATAGTCTTGCCTCTACTCCAATGAATCTTTGTGTTTCACTGAAAATTGCATATATATGAATCTTTTATTTAACCTGATAAAATATTTTTACCAATTTGTTAATTGTTTTATTAGCTATATTAGGTTGAATTCTATGTTAAAATTTTGATTGTGTGGACTTATTGCAACCGATCATCCACTTAACTTTCTAATTTTCATTTTCGTTTTTTTAACGGATCATTTAGTGGTCCAACCGTTTCTGTCATTGAAGAGCTCGTCGGTTATGGTTGAAAGCTGGTAACGGTACTGTTGCTTTGATGGGAAGCACAACTATAAAAAGGGTATTATGGTCCCTAAGCTGAACACATAATTCCAATGCAATAGGCTATCTATTTAAGTGTTGTTAAGAGCTTAGAAGTTCCTAATACATAGAGCAAATTAGTTTTGATCAGTTTGGAGCTTTAAGAAAAATTTCAATTGTTAGAGGTAAAATCCTTGCTTTACTTGTTTTCAGTCCCTTTAGTTTGTTTATTACTCACTTTGGTTGATTAATTTATGCTTACATTTGGTATCATGGTACATATTATCTCTGTCTTGATCAGTTTTAAATGATATATCTCTTGCTCTGTTTTACCGAGCACCTTGAAATTTAGTTTTTTGAAAGGCTCAGTTTTGATGCATATGAAAATTATAAATGATTTCAATATTGATTTTTGTTTGATTCGATGAATTAAAACATGAAAAACCATGAAGAACATCATTCCAATTCGCCATTCACGTTCATTGGAATGTATTAATTAACTTTTTATTTAAAATGATGTTTTTGATTCAAATTGAGACTATGAATCACTTGGAAATTCATTTTTGAGAATTTTGATAAAAGAATGCCAGTTTTCATTGTCGAAATTGAGAGAAACTTCTAGGGCTCCATCCGGTTGTAACCGAGTTGCGCTGACTCATTGGTGGTTGAAAAAGACTTGCCAAAAAGAAAGAAAAAAATGTGTTCTTCATTGGACTCGAAATTAGGTCTCTTGGGAGAGTGTTAAGTGCCTAGACCACTAAGCCATAGTGCATATTGTGTTGTTATATGTATAGAGCTTATTATACATGTGACATTTATTTATTTCCTTTTTTACTCTACTAAGTGTAGGTTCTTCTTTTTCCCTAAGGATTCATAATCCATGCAACTAATAAGAAGAAGTAGTTCTTCTCGAAATTTTTCCAATGAAGGGTCTCTAGTATCTATATGACTATTAAAACTTCTACATTTGCACCACTTATGAGTTTTTTGGAAGAAAACGTCTATGTCCATGTTATGTAATTTTATTAATTAAACTCATGAAAAATTATCCTCTAAACAAAATAGACATGCTTTAAAACCTTTCGTGCTCCACCCAGAAATACAACCATATGTAGGAAAATCATTTATAGTCCACATTAAAGCTACATGCATCTTGAACGATTCCTTCTTGATTGAATCATAAGAATTAACCACTTTAACCCACAAATCTTCCGATTTGTCAATCAAAGGCCTCAAGTAAGCATCAATATCCCAATCGGGAGACTTTGGGCTAGGTATGTCTGTCGAAAAAATTACAAATGGTTGCTCCATCATCTTCCATGGTGGTAAATTATAACAAATAATAACCATAAGACACCCACTATAATTAGTACTCATGTTCCCAAATGGGTTAAAACCATCATTTGCCAAGCCAAATCGCACATTTCTTGAATGAGCTGCAAACATTGGGTATATCCTATCAAATGTTTTCCATTTTTCACCATCAGTCGAATGTCTTAAAACCCTTATTCTTCCAACCTTACCTCCTTATGCCATCTCATATCTTTCGAAGTGGTAGAGAGAAATACAATCGTTGTAAACTTCATTTTAGTGGAAAGTATCACATAACCTTTTTCAGAATCTTGGAGGTTGCACGACTTTTCTCCTTGTATCGTGACTCATAACATATTGACCATTGAACCATGTCTTTATGTTCTTTCATATACAAAATTCAATCATTGGAACATGCATGAATATTCTCATAGCCTAATCCAAGGTCTCTTAACAACCTTTTTGACTCGTGATGAGATGATGGAATTTTTGATCCCTTAAGTATTGCATCAATAAAAACTTTAAGCACCATGTCAAAAGATTTATTAGTCTAATTATTTAAAACCTTAATATTTCTTACAACCATGATATAGTTCATGCTCTACAATGACTATAGTGTCCATGAAGTCACCATCAAACTGACAATCATTAAAGACATTATTGCCAGATTTAGTGTTAAGATTTGTGCAACCCAAGTCCTCTAAAACTTAGTATGTTTCATCTCTTTGTTCTTCATTTGTATGTTGATCAACTTCAAGATTGATATTGCTTATTTCTTTGACATTAAATGTAGACAATTCACCATGCCTATCCCATTGTGTATACAATTTGTAAAATCCAAATTCTACCAAATATTGTCTAATTTTCCACCCTAAATGCCTCTTCTGCAGACGACAATGAGGACACGTACAAATAGTATCTATTTCACTCTCTTTCAAGTTCTTCTTTGCAAAATTCCATGAATTTCAATATACCATTTTGATCATTAGTACGTGATCTATCTTAGTCATAAATCCAACTTTTGTCCATCTTAACGTGAAAACCTTTAATGTATTTAACATTATGAGTCAATGTTGAGAACAACCAAATGAAAAAAGTGTAAGGAGTTTGTATCAAGAATATTCAAGTTGTTCTATCACGTGCTCCGTCACAAAATGTAATGTTCTTATCCTGTTGAAGAATGTATTATTATGTAAGGGAAACAAAGTTCAACTACATATTCGTGTCACTAGAAAATTCGACAACATCTCCTTATAAATCTCCAAGTATGCTCTATGTTATTTGGATTATTGATTTTTTTTATTAAAGTATTGGTGTTTAAATGACATAACATTGACAAAAGTATAAGTACTCGAAAACTTTGATTTGGTAAAAGTTTTTAAAAAAATTGAGAAAATTTAGGGGATCTAAGTCCAATACGTGGATGTGTATCCAAAATTTTTACTTTCAGTGTGATAAAGAGTTTTTATAACATAGGGTACACCATGGGTATTAGAAAGTTAGCCATAATTTCTAGTAAACAATAATATATAATTGAAATTTTTTTCCTAACATAACAATACATTCTTCAAATGTCTAATTCTTGGAGAATTAAAAAAAATGTGAATAATAATTTAATGCACACTCCAAAGAAGCAATGATTTCTGAAATGATATTAAGAGTGTTATTTACATGTTCTCAAAGGGGCCTAAAGTTTTTGATTCATGCAGAAATAACATATTTAAATTATTATGTTCAAAACCTTAATAAAAAGTAACTAACAATAGAATGAAAACAAGAACGAAGAAAACGATAAATCAATTTTTAAAGTCTGACCTCCAACAGTGAATCAAGTGATTTAGTTTTTGAAATATGTGGATACAAATACTTCTCGTAATTACTTTATGGATTTTTCAAACCTTTTAAGTGATGCCACTTGGATTGTCTAAAATGCTTTGTGTACTTTGCAAATAATTAAAAATAAAAGGTTTAGAAAAAACAATAAGGGGCTAATGGGATTTACAAAATAAAAATTATTTTTGCCTTGTAACTTTGAATAAATATATTAAGTCATCTTTATCAGCTTAGTAATTCTCGAGAAAAATAGTGAAATATAAGAGAACCAAAAGAATAAAACATTTAGATTGTAGAAAGCCCGTTTTTTTTTCCCAAAAACGACCACTCAATTGGTACCAATTAGTAAGATATTAAACAAAGTGCATACATTTATATATGTTATGTGGAAGTATTATCTTTTAATAATTTCATAATTATAAAATTAGATAATTTATGACTTATAAACAAATAAAATTTCCAAATTAGACAACTTACACAAGAAACTAATTTTTAAAATAAAGTTTCATAATATCGTGTAAATACCTATAAACCCTAAAATAATATCAGATTTTCTAGCTAACTAAAGCTACCATGTAAACTAGAGTACTAGACACTAATATAAGCAATTTACATTAAAATGGTTAAGAAAAAAGAATCATTTAATTATTATCCATATTTGTTAAGAAATGAATTTTTTAAATTTGATATTTTGCTCTAAAATAATTAATATATAAAAACAAATCATGGATAATGATAATATATTGATGAAAATATCAAATTCATACTTATTCATAAATAAAAACTACTAAAAAAATTTATATGGATTTTAAATAATCATTTAAGCTAAATATTCTAAAAATAATATCAAAAAATATCAAAAATATAGTTGTTAGAATTGTCTTGTTAAGGGAATTTCTGAATTGATCTTATTTATGTGAGAATCGGTTCGAAAGTTAGTGAACTAGTACCAACATTAAATAAACTTAAACAAAAAAATAACAGATCATTAAAACAAATTATGTTACTTAAGATAAATAATGGTAATACTTTAATAGATACTTATCAATATTTTAACTACTAATAATTTATTAACAAATATATATATATATATCTAATTTGAAAAACAAAATGAAAAAATTAGAAACCAATATTTCTAAAATCTTGATTTGTAAATTATAAATGACTTATGACAATATATTTTTTAATATTGTGAAAAATATTTAGAAAACAACATATTTATATGGGTATTTTTAATTTATGAAAATCTTTTGTGCTTGTGATAAATAAATAGTTTTGTATCAGAGAACAGAAAATAGAAATGTTTTTGGTCAATTTGAATCCGATTCGATCCGAATCATACTTATAGATTTTTAATTTGAATTGTTTTCGATGATGTAATCAATATGAACCAATCTGAATCCAAAAAGATTAATTTTTTCAGATCGGATAAGATATGTTAACATTGAAATTTATTTATGAATTATCATAATTTATAAAATATGATATAAAAAATATTTAAATTTTAAATGAATGTATTTTTAGAAAAAATTAGTATTCATAGTCATAAATAAGATAATTAAAAGAATAAAAACAATATTTGTATAATTATTAAATTATTATAAACATTTATATTTATTTTTAAGTTAAAAATAATAATATAATATTATAATGATATTTATATTATTTAAATATAATATATTATAAAATAAAATATGCATTTATTTATAATTTAATAGTAATTATATTCGGATTAGATATAAGAGATTATAAAATCTTTCGATTCGAATTCAATATTTTAACTACTAATAATTTATTATATATTTGAAATATATATATATATATATGAAATAGTGATCATTACTTTATTATTTAATATTATATTTTTCTTAGTTGATTGAGATGATGAGAAACAAAAGCGAACATTTATTTTTAAAAAAATTATATTTAAACTTTTGAATTTTATCACAAGCACATCTTGGCCAACCGATCACTTTTTGGATAGTTAGATACACTCTTGACCGACCACACTTGGTCTGGATAGACCACTCTTAATCAACAACACTTGGTCTTGATCGATCATTTTTCCTCAAATTTTATTACTTGGATGGATAAATGGTTTATTTATATGCCTATTTTTACAATTTTATCTCCGTACGTATACCAAAACATATCAAAAATATAGTTGTTGGAATTATCTTTTTGAGAGAATTTTAGAGTCGTTCTTATTTCTCTCATAATCAGTTCCAAATTAGGTCAATTGGTACCACATTATATAAACTTAAACAAAAAATAGATAGTCATTAAAAATATATATTTATGTTGTTTAAGATAAATTATCGTAATAATTTAAAAGATAATTATCACTATTTTAACTACTAATGTATATATCATTAATGATGATAGTAATCATTACTTTAAAATACAATAATAATTTTATCTAAAAAATGATAACACAATAAGTTTGTAGGTATATCTTTAATATGAAAAAAATAAAAACAAATTAGAAACCAATGTTTCTAAGATCTCAATTTGTAAATTATAAACAACTTATGAAAATATATATTTTTGTAATATTGTTAAAAATATATTAAAAACAACATATTTATATGGGTATTTTTAATTTATGAAAATCTTGATTAAAATAATTAATGTTTATGATAAATAAATAGTTTTGTATTGGAGCGAGCAACACATTGAAAATATTTGTTTTTGGAAAATTTGAATATGATTCGGATTGAATTGTATTTATAGATTTTTAATTCGAAATCTTTTCAATAATGTAATCGATGTGAACCAAAATGAATCTAAATATATCAAATTTTTTAGATCGGATAAGATAGATTGATATTGAAATTTATTTATGAATTATTGTAATTTATAAAATACGATATACACAATATTTAAATTTTAAATTGATGTGTTTTTAGAAAAAAATTATTATTTATAGTCATAACTAGGAGAATTAAAAAAATAAAAATTATGTTTGTATAATTATTAAATTATTATATTTATTTTTAAGTTAAAATAGTAATTTAATATAATTAGGATATTTATATTGTTTAAAATAATATATTATAAAAGAAAATATGCATTTATTTATAATTTAATAGTTATTATATCCGAATTAGGTACAAGAGATTATAAAATCTATCGATTCGAATTAGATCTAAATCCAAACGAATTGTATACTTTTGAATCAGACGAATCGAATCAAATTTTTTAATTTAAGTGAATTAATTAGATCATATTTAGCTTTATACGATAGAGAAAAAAATTGCAAGTAGATTTTATGTTTTAATTATATTGATAAATTAATAAAAATAATTTTAAATAGATGGGAAAATCTACTGCCACATATTTTTTCGGATAAATTTTGTTTGTAATTAAAGCGAAATTGAAAATGACATTGTAGTATTCTCCGATTTAGAATCACTAATTAACACTTTTTTAATAAGTTCACGTAAAAAAAGAGAAAAAGAGTTAAGAGTCACCCAACCATATAAATAAGAAAGAGAAAAAGCGATAATCTTTAGAGATATCTTAAAATTAAAATCCGTAATCCATTTCTATTGTTCCATCTTCCACAGATTTAATCTCTTTACAACTCATTGATAAATAGATCAAACCCATCTAAGTTCTTACTTCCTTTACTCTTCTAATCTCATTCTCTTCGCTTTAAAACAATCTAGATCTTATCTCTCACCAAAATCAAAGAGTTTTAGCAAACCACCATAACTTGGTATGTGATCAATGGTATCCCATCTCTTTTATTCTTTTTCTCACTCCATGACACACGAGGTATGTTCTTACAACCTAGTTTTGCTTTTTGTTTCCTTCTTTTGTTGAATAAAAAGATTAGATTTTGAGCTTTTATTTATTTCAAATTTATCATTTTTATATGTATTTCTTTTATCTTACCTGGCACAAATGGTTCCTTTCAAATAAAAATCATTAACATGTGTAATACAATATTTGTTTAAATATATCATTTTTCATCATTTTAATTATATTTATTATTATTTTTGGATATTTTTCTTGTTCATTGTAGTCTATTATATACATGTATTAATTAACCTTTAAATGGTCATCTATTTCATTTATCTTTTAAATATCATCTTTTAGTATCTCTAGTCAAATTTTCAAAAAGAAAAAAAAGCTTTGACTTTTGACTTTTGTGTTGATTCTTATGTTTTAAAGAGTGAACTAAACTAATATTTTTAATATTTATATAGTAACTAATTCTCAATTTATTGTCATGTGCATTGCTCTTTTTTTGTATGAATTTTCTTGTTTTAATGCTATATTTATTATTTTTGCTAGGATTATTTACTTTTTAAAAAGCGTATTTATCTTATAAATACCTTTTTAACTATATTTTTATTTCCTTTTGAGATTTTACTTAATTATATGATATTATAATAATGAAGAAACTCTTGATAAAAGGAAGTTTATTACCGATAAATATAATATTTATTTTAATTAAATGTTTTTACAAAATTATTTACTAATTTATTTTTTTAAATACATCTCTTTTTTTAAAAGTGTTTATTAAATGCTATTACAATTCTATTTTGCAAGAAAGCAATTTTTTTTTTGCGTGAATAAAAATGATTCAAATAACCAAAGTGATCTTTAGCATAAACAGTGAAAATCCAAGGAATTGTCAAGCATGAATTGATAATTTTACAACTTTTTACTTATTACAATTTAGATATTCATATTGATTATTACAAAGTAGTTATGCTAACAAAGTTTGACATGGGTATGAAGAAAGATGATCACATAATAGATATCCTACGAGTATAACTTAATTTACACAACCACCAAGCTTCCTCTCTTATTTGTTTATGACCTGGAGAAGACTAGTGAAAATTAAATAAATATAATTAGACCAGATCTAATATTTTTTATTACAGAGGTTGTATTAATGGGGAGTTTTATGTAAAAACTAGATGGGGTCAAGTATTGTTGGCTAATATAAATGAGCATTCGATTGTGTCTTTTGTTAGTGGTTTGGTTCACAAATGAAACCAAAACGCTTAAGTTTTATGATATTTCATAATGTTTAAATTCAATTATACATATAGCATAAGTAATGATGATGGGTACTTTCATGTTTGTGTTGTAGCAAATACAATAAAAAATTTGTTGTCATGATTTGAGGTAAAAACATATAAGCATATATAAGTTGATAATAATATTGTCACAAGAATTTTTATTATTATCATAATATAAATGTATGAAATTTTTATTTTATTTATATTATAAATTACATCATAATATCACTAATATGATATAAAATTATCATTAGTAAATATTATTGTGACAATAATAATAATATTAATTATGATATTATCATCATCATATAAGTTAATATTAAAATTTATTGATTCTATTACAGTAATATGACTTTCCCTTTTGTTATCCGTTCATTGGATTATGCTCAATATTATATGCTAGAAATAATTTGGATTCATAATATTTATTTGACCTTTGTGTACATACTCTTAACATATTATCTGTTTGTTGTCTTAGTGGATAACTCTTCCTAATTTTGGACATAACCCATAAAGGTTCTTAAGTAAGATAATTGATTATATTAGTTGTTCAAGACATTGCAAAAGCTAAGTCTTGTTCTTTCATATATTTGAAGTTATATGAATGTTATTTTATGATGTTAAGTGAGTATATTTAGACATATTAATTTTTAGCCTACAACTTTCGATTGTTGAACTTCATTATTCATTTATTAAGAGTCAAAAAGTTCAATGTACACTTAAATCTTCAAACTTAACAGTGTGATGCATGTAATTACATCCTTAAGTTTTATTTTACTTCTTTTTTATGTACAACCCTTTTTTGTTTTGGATAAATATAGCATGATTAACTTTCAATTATTGAACTTCATTATCAAATGACTAGTAATGAAAGAAGATCATTACCTAAGCATAATATGAAAATTTAACGCATTTAATTATACTATAAAGTAATATTTTTTCTTATTTTGTTTTGTGCGCATAACTTTTTCTTTTGGTTAAATATTAACATGATTGTAAAAATTTCTAAAATATTTTAGTCTATTAATAAATATGTTTTATTCAATACTATCAAGCAACTAATATTATTTTGAATCTTGAATATCTTTACTTATGATCGTTGGTACTTCACATCTTCATCGAGGGAGAACTTGTTCTAGACTATAACCCATTCTTTGGAATTCATTTAGTTGAATCTCTTAAGGTATTTATCTACTAATTTGTTAACTATGTTATTAAAGGATAATCTTGATTTCATTTTGGAAGCTAATGCAATTTTTTTGTAATATGGATTTTTTTTGGAGCAACCACCACACTTACATTATTTATAGTGTCTGTTAATTTGTGTGATTCTAGTTGTAAAGAAATCAATCTCTAAAATCGCTAATGAAGTATATATTATAGATAAAACTATGTTTTTTTTCAATTTATATATATATGAGTTCTTATTGTTATCAACTTGATGTAAATTATGATCTCTCTTAAACAAATGTGAGCAATTGATACTTTTCTTATTATTTAGGTGTTGAATATTAGTTTTCAATGAATAGTAAACAAGTTATGTAAACTTTATCAATTTCCCTTAATTTTATTTAATTGATGCAATTTTATTCTTTTAATGAGATAGTTTAGGTCAATGGTAAAATATATTCTTAAACAATTTTTTTGTGAACAAGTTGTTGCAAATTTATTTTTTAGAATTACATTTTTTATTGTATTTTTATTCTAAAATAGTTTTTTGTAATAAGCTTTTCTTATAAAAATAATTTTAGATTATGCTTGCAAGAATAAATAATTAGCCTTCACTTTGTTCTAAATTATTATTTTTTAAATAAAATTTGTTATAATTTTGTTGCAAAATATTTTTTTGAGACAAATAATTTTGTTAAAATGTTGTCTCATATTATATTTTGTAAAATTATATATTTTGTCATAATTTTGTCGCAAATTAATTCTACTGAGTCAAAATATTTTGCTAAAAATTCATCCTTAAATGTATTTTTAGGACTATAAAATTTGTTATAGTTTTGTCTCAAAATACTTTTTTGATACAAATAATTTTGTCAAAATGTTGTCTCATATTATGTTTTTTGAAATTATATATTTTGTCCTAAATTATTTTATTGAGACAAGTACTTTGGTTAAAAACTTGTCAAATATTTTGTCCTAGATATTTTGTTCTACTTTTGTGTCAAATAACATTTTCTAAGGCAAAATATTGTCACATTTTTGGGGACAAATATTTTATAATGTTAAAATTTCGACAAAATAAATTTGTCCTAGAAATGACATGTAAAATCTTTAATGACAAATTTTAATGTTTTTACGACAAATTTTGTCTTTAAAAATTCAATAAGACTATTATGTAAACATTTTAAAAGACAAAATTAGTACATTAAAGGACAAAAATATTGTTATTGAAAAGGTTTCTCTTTTAGGACAAAATTAAATTTTGTCCTCTTTGACTTTTTACGACTCTTATTTATTTGGGAACAAATGTAATGACAAAATAGTTTTTCCCTAATTCATATTTAGGAAAAAATATCAACTTTTAAGGGCAAAACTACTTGTCCTAAAAGACACATTTTCTTGTAGTGAAGTTAACACTAGTGGAAGCGAAGTTCGGGTTCAATTTGGTTGCACAAATATATAATTATAGGTAACAACAAAATAATAAGCAGTGAGAAAAATAAATGAGATAAAATAATTTAAGTAGTTCAACTTTTCAATATGAAAAGTCTATTCCACTAACGATGAAACATTGAGAAAAATCCACTAATAATCAAATGAAGATACAAAAATTAATATTCAGAGAGCTTAACAAAATATACAAAAACCTAAATACACCCAGAAAATAACTTTGTCTAATTTACTGGTAATATAAAGCAAGATAAATTAACAAACTTTCTATTTGATCAAATATTATCATACAAATGAGTTACTGCATATGACCTCATTTATAATCTATTTTGCAAAATTTGAGAAAAAAATTGAAGATTCTTTGGCTGAAAAGTTTGTAGCCGACAGTTGGAAACTTCAGCTTTTACTTTATCCCCACAAACAAAGTATATATATATATATATATATATATAGGTAAGGTATAGGGTTTAAAGGTTAATAATGGGTCTTTAAATTGAAGTTTTTGGCCTCATTTAGCAATGTTATGTAATGAATTGTGTAGATGTTTTTGACTTAGATGAGGAAAGAGAATAAGATTGACAAAGAAATGATGTTAGAGTTAAGGATTGAAAATTTGAGAAATTAGGGGGGAAAGAGAGAGGAATAATTGAAAGAGAGATAGATAATTAGATAGAAATGGTTATAGTTCATATTCATGATTTAATATTAATATACATGCATACATCTTATTCATAAACTTTTCTGATAACAAAAATTATCATTAATCCAATTCAAAACCTTTTTTGAATCTTAAATACATCATTATATGATAAATAAAACCATAAAATTACTTTAATTTTTAAAATCCTAACAATATTTAATTTTTCATAAAAGTATACAAGTATACTTGAAATTGAAGCCAAACTACGCATCTCATATTTGTATAATATGTTATGAAAATATGTTAATTCCTGTCATATCATCATAATCATGATATCCCATTTTCTAATAATTATTTGATTGGTATAAAGTTTATTGAATACATGTTCTTGTATTTCATTCTCTTGTTTTTGCTTGTACCCTTTCAGATAAGGTGGTTTAGTCTAATTTGAGGAGGTGATTTTTGCAAAACATCCTACTCTAGGTGAACAAATATCTCAAGGCGAAGAAAATACCTAATATCTTGGTTTTGTATGTGGCATGTTTAGTGTAAATTGTAAGCTTTGTTACTTAGTTTGGTTTGTCACACTAATCATTATTTTTGGCTTGTTAACCATTTTCCCCCCTATTTCAATTGAGTACTTAGATGGGTACATTCATGTAGCTATGTCTCAGTGTTTGGGTTACATTTAGGCTTGAATTCTATAATTTTACATTTTTTATGCATAAACATAAGAAATCTTTGATTTTATATTACCTCATATGAAATCACACTACTTGTATATTTTTTTCATTACTTTCAATGGTAATAAAGAGAAGTCTATTATAATTACACATTTAAAAATAATAAAATACACCATAAAAATTAATTAAAAGTGAAACAAATTTTATAGCTTAAAAGGTGGGTATAGATTCAATAAAATAGAGCACTAGTGACTTAGTCTTTGTGTTATTGAATACTCATTCAATCATATTATTCGTATCACGTCTATGAATTTGTATGGTGATTGTAATTCATATCTCTTTATGTTGAGTAATAAGATTCGATAACATGACAAAAATTCTCATGATTTTTACTTCTCCCATGTACGGTGATTGTAATCTAAAACATATATGAGTTGCAAATAATGACAAGAAAATTGTTACTAGAACAAAGGAGAGCATAAAGACAAATTTAAAGGAAAAATGAGAAACACAAGAAAAACGAGAAATTAGAAAACAAATATATGATATCTACTAGAAAAATTTAGAAATTTAATAAAATAAGTAATTAGATTGATTTTCTTATGTAATATTTTTTAAATAAAAATATTATGAAATTATGAGTGTTTATAGTGAAAAAGAGGTTTAGGAAGAAATTATGGAACATAATATTCAAAGCAATTAACTCAAATTAACATAAAAGGAGTTATAACCCTTTGTGCAAAAAGAAAATAACTGCATATGATCATTGTTCTTATGATATATACTTAATAGATATGGTTCTCACTCATCCAAACAGAATCAGAGTGATGAAAAAACCATGAAGTCTTACTAATTTTGATTTGATTTTGATGATTTTCGG
Source organism: Hippophae rhamnoides (assembly GCA_033030585.1). Lineage (NCBI taxonomy): Eukaryota > Viridiplantae > Streptophyta > Magnoliopsida > Rosales > Elaeagnaceae > Hippophae > Hippophae rhamnoides. The sequence continues at coordinate 19,012,627 of CM065438.1, read as the reverse complement.
CCTCCTTCTTCCGTGTCTTATCTATTATGCATACAAGAGTTCTCTTAAACAATTAATACCTAATTAATTGACAATTGAAAGTTCCATGTCCACGAATTTTTGTTGTTAATGAACTCTTTACTTAAAACCCAACTAGGATTTGTACAACTAGGATCTGTTATTTTAGAGTTAGTTTGATTTTATACTCTTAAGTTTCCTTTAGTCCCACGTAGGCTAGGAGCAAGGCAATAATGTTACTTATAAGTCTAGGAAACCCTTAACTCAATGAGATTTTATTGGGGTGAGTTAGGCCTGAGTTTTTAACATGGAAACAGAGATGAGCTTGGTTTGATCGGCGACTTGGGCTTTGTCTTTAACAATCTCACCATGGCTTTGTAAGACCACCTCTGTCCGTGTGGAGGAGGACTGTTAAGTTTTCTTCAGTCTCATATAGACCAAGAGCAAAGCAGCAATGCTGTTTATAAATTTGGACAAACTTTAACTCAATGAGATTTTATTGGGATGAATTACGCCTGAGTTTCTAACATATCTACCTAGTCCTAACTATATATATATATATATATATGTTGTGTAGATACTTATGATTCATTATTAATGAAATATATGATAATGTGTTATTTTATGTAAATGATGAAATTCAAAATTAATGTATCTATTTTTAGAAAAAAAAACAAAATAATTAATTGGAGTAAGAGAAAAAGCAATATAATTGATAATTGATGAAGACTAAAATCAAGTAATAATAAATATTACCTTCAATAAAATAATTAGTAGTTAATTAGATAGTTAGATGAAATTAAGGATCAAGTGGCTCCAAGAGTTCCCCCAAACACTTCAGCGGAATGGTTTCCTCAGAATAATAACTCTCAATCCCATGTACCATTGAAGTGTTCAGTGGAACTCTAGGAGACACGACACCTGACAACATACACACAATCGCTTGAATTGGTTTCATGGTGAAGGAGAAAGATCACTAATCCTACTATATATATAGCAACTGAGTTTGCTTTATACCTAGGTATCTCTATCTATATAATTTGTTTCTTGATTTTAATTTGGTCCATATATTAATTACACGTACTTTAATTTGGTTTATCTTTTTCATAAGTCATAACACAAGAGAAATTAATGAACCTAGACGAGATTAGATCTACCTTCAAAGTCTGAGAATAATATTGAAGGTGATTTGTCACCATCAACTGGCGTTTGCTCTTTTGCTCCTGCTATCTTCTCTTCTCATAATGTTTATCTTCCCTTTTAATTTTCAAGGTTTTTAATTTTTATAAATATATATATTTTAAATTCAGACATAAATAAGGAAGTTAAGCTTAATTTCTATTCTTGTAATATACTAATTATATATCGTATAGTAGCTAAAAATTAAGTTTATTTCCAAGTTAAGAAGCTGGAGCTAGCTAGCTTGGTTATATTAATTAATATATATAATTATTTCCATGTTTAATTAGACGACAGACAGAGAATCTGAAATTGTATTTTGCTTTGAAATCTGGAAAAAAAATATTGAAAAGGACATCCGAAAGAGAACACATGCGAGATGCTCAGAGATATTTGGGTACCTTTTTATGTACATACCCTTGTTGATCTTCATCTGTCCTTCAATAGTGGCCAGGTTCATCATGATGATATGATTAATATTCATATAGCAGTGAGGAATGTTGATCATCTTTAATATTTTGACGTAGAAAAAAACTATATATACTTGCCTGAATATGTTGGTTTTTAAAATCACATAAGATTGAACGAGAGTGTATTGTGATATATGTCAGTTGTCCCCTAGAGTTCTCCTGAACACTTCATTGAAACTCTTACATATATGTACATGATATGAGACCTCAGAGATGAAGGTAATTATTATGTTCGCATAAAAAAATTGCATTGAAGTGTTTGGGGGAACTCTGGTTGTCATCTCACCCACTTTTATTATTAGCTGAGCAGCAACCAATCCACCGTCGCCAGGGAGAGGAATATGAAGCTTACATTAATTATTTTTGGTATTAATTTCTACCTTGTATGAAGATATAGGATACAACATGTAAGCCATCGGATCAAATCTAAAAGATTAAATTCTAAGTATTCAATACTTTTTCTTTATATTAAATATCCGTTCATTTATAAACTACCTAAAATTAAATATTGTTTTTATTATTATAAAATTTTTAAAATTTTATGTAATTTTTTAATTTTTATTTCTACACCTTTTGCTCCGGAGAAATTGAGGTACACTACATACATATTCAAAAGTGAGAAGAAAAAAAAAGTGAGAAAAAACTATATAAAAATGTGGAAAAAAAATGAAAGATAAAAGGGACACGTCAAAATTGCATACACATTTGTTGTTTGGTTTTAATTAGGACTAAAATATCAACGCATACTGAGTCAATGACACATGTCACAACTTGATTCGTGATAATGGATGGCATGATGTAGGGGGTAGAACTGCTAGACGAGTAGATTGGCAATACATGGTGTGAAGGTTTGACCACGCTTAAACTATAAATGATGTCGTGCCAAGATGTGGCACGCGGTTAGTAATTCCTCAAATGTGGTGAACTATGATTCATTTTCCTTGCTTTTGTGGCATCCACATGCCTTACCCAGTCAGCTTCCTGCTTGCATGGCAGGACACGTGGTAACTTCTAATTGGTCATGCATTAAAAATTTCAAAAAAATCCCAAAATTTCTAGAAATTATATTTTCATCCCTTTTAACTAAAAAATTAATATTTTAATAATTTTAATCCTAAAGTACTATTTATTAAATAAAATAAGTAGATATTAATTTAGATACTTTGCTAATGACTACTTTTATAGAGTCATCAAACATCCCTTCCTCGGTTCGAATAATGATCTCATATGAGGGATCCCGTGATAAGGACCAACCTTCATCTAGGTGGACAGTTTTGCATGAAAAGGCTCTATTGTTAGGGTTTAGATTTTCCATGTATCCTCTTATAAGGAGGTTTTTGGCAAGGACTCAGCTCGTGCCAGATCAGTTGATGCCCAATGGCTAGAGGTATCTACTCTGCCACATATTGATATGCTAAGAGCTCGGTGTGAAATGACCCATTTTAACAAAGCTTATGTCCTAAATAGAACCTAATAGACCCGAGGAGGGTGTACATGTTTGTGAAGCAGGACAAAGGTATAAATGTGGCCCTTCTTCAGAACGAGAAGAATTGGAAAGAATATTTCTTCTATGTCTTAGGTCAGTGAGAATCTCCAACCAATGACACCATGTTGATTAGGAGCATATGGAATGATACTAAGGTTATGATAAGGAATATAGGTTGCTTCATCACGACCTTAACGTTGGATGCAAAGAAATTCCTAGTTGATATCCAAAACTATCTATCTAAGAAGACCCCGTAGAGGCATTTATTGAATACCTTGTACTTTGTTGCATGTGAGCTAATGTGGCATTGCTCATTAGAGCCGCTCCGTATAATTATTCACAAGCCTTAAGCTCTTCCTAAGCGTATGATCCCTACCAAAAGTTATATGACCCACTTTTATTATTAGCTGAGCGGCAACGAATCCACCGTCGCCAGGGAGAGGAATATGAAGCTTACATTAATTATTTTTCGTATTAATTTCTACCTTGTATGAAGATATAGGATACAACATGTAAGCCATCGGATCAAATCTAAAAGATTAAATTCTAAGTATTCAATACTTTTTCTTTCTTTCTTTATCTCTGTTTTTTTTTACAAGAATTTGTTACATTTAGTATATAACTAATTTATTTGATTAATTTTATTTTTAATTTCTTTAAAAAATATATGTTTAATTATTTTATACATTTTCATATATTTTTAATTTCCATAAAAACTATACTTTTAATTTAATTTTTATAAATATAAAGATTAAAATGTGATCATTATGAAATAAATGATGGAAATATAGAAGTTGTAAAAATTAACCGTTGAACTTCTTTGAGAGGGATTAAAAATAAAATTATATATAAAAAAAAATTAAGCCACTTATTTTCCAAAAAACATATTTAAAGAAAACTATTTTTTCTAAATCATTGTTGGTGGGACAGAAGCGTATGATATATATTGATAGGTGAAAAATTTGCTTTATCATTTGAGTTTTTTCTTAAATAATAATAATTTCATAATAACTTAATATAAAAATATTCAATGTAAATTAAAATAAGTAAATTAATTAATATTTTATTTATAAAATAAATCAATGTATTACTTATCATTTTTTTTCTGAAAACTTTTTTATATTCAAAAGATAAAATATATATACATTCAAACTCGGATATAAATAAAACAGTATAATATATAATATTAATGTAAAAATAAAGAAAAAAATTAATTGATATTAATTTTTAGAAAAAAGAACAAAATGTAGAGAAGTAAGATAGGAGACAAATTCCCTAGCAAAAAAAAAAGGAAGGAAGATAGGAGAAATTTTTTAAAATGTAATACTTTTTAAAGAAAGTTTCAAATGGAATATTACTTATCCTTGATATAAGAATGTGATCAATTTTAACTAATAAATAGTATAAAGTATGAGCATAATTTACTATCCAAAAGAGAAATAAACAAACTGAAGGGATTCAAAACTTATAAAGTCAAAGATCTTACCTCGAGTTATTGAAATTGTTCACTAAACTACAAAACAAACAAACTATTATATGCTCTTTATGTTTAGTTCTTCTAAGCTCTCAACATCACTTATATTAGATGGTGTATTTCGATGAAAAATGTGTGTTAGGCTTAAGGAAAATAACAACCTTTTATAGTTGTGTTTTCCATCAAAGTTTCAGCAACATTATCAACCTCCAGCCATTGAACGGATGAGTTATGGCTCTTCATTGAACAAAACGTATACACCACACTAAATGATCCGTTAAAGAAAATGGATTAAAAATGATATTGGAGAATAAACAACGGATCGGTTACATAAAGTGGTGGAGTGAGTTTACGAAACACCTTCAAAGTTAATTCACTAAAACAAATTAAAAGTATTGTTATTATAATTGTGTGCAACATTCATTATGATAAATAAAAATAAAAGTTATAAATGTAATGATTAAAACTTATATACATAAGAGAATGCTTATAGAAAATTATTAAATAATAAACAAGTTAAGCTCCTATTACGTACTTTATGCTCAATCGTAGAGAATAAAAAAAAATAAAACTTTAAACCCATTTTTCACACCTGGTTGCCTCCTACTATCCCTTTCCCACACATAATTCCTCCGTCATCTCCACTTGCAATTTCATTCCTCCACCCATCTCCACTTTTTAGGTTGTTTTGTTCAGCCACCAATAACCTCCCTTTCACCATTAAAGTGTCTTTTAAACTTCCTCAAAGTTTCTCTAAAGGTGTAACTCATCTCTAATATTTGGTAGTGCACATTACTTTGTTTCTCTTGATTTAAGTTTTTGGTAATTTCTCTACCATTGAAAAGGCCAGCAAGGAGAACGATGAGAACAACGATTTAGATGCATTTCATTGCTGAAGGTTGGGATTGCATCGTCCATCTTTTCGTGATATTTCTTGATTCCATTTAAATTTTGTTTTTTGTTTAATTTTAGTCCCTATAATGTATTTAGTTTGTTTGGTTGGTGATGTTATATTTTCTTTTTTGGCTTGTTATGCTAGTAGGTCCCTTTAAAACATTTTACAATCTTCTTTGCTTGGATAGATATTCAAGTTTATCATAGGAGTGATGTGTTTTTCTTGATAATTCTTCCATGAACATTAAATAATAGTAATTTGGTACGTGCAACTTGGTTTGGGCTTGAGTAAGCAATCTATATGAAAGCATTAAATAAGAGTAATATGTAATGTTGTTGCAATATTAATAAATTGTTTAATCTACTGTATCCGATCCATACCAAATTACTATTAAATTTTAAATAAATGCATATTTTATTTTACAATATGTTATATTTAAATATATTATACATACTCTAATTATATTATATTACTATTTTAGCTTAACAAATAAATATAAATATTTATAATAAATTTATTTTAATTGGTTTTAGCTTAATCTAGAATCACATAGTCATAAATCTTTTACAGTCTAACCTATACTCCAATGAATCTTTGTGTTTGTCTGAAAATTGCATATCTATGAATCTTTTTGTAAACCTGATAAAATATTTTTATTAATTTGTCCATTGTTTGATTAATTATATTAGGTTGATTTCTATGTTAAAAGGTCGATTGTATGGACTTATTGTAACTGATCATCCATTTAACTCTCTAATTTCCATTTATGTTTTTTTAATGGATCATTTAGTAGTCCAACCTTTTTTTCCATTGAAGAGCTCGTCAATTATGGTGGAAAACTGGTAACGGTGCCTATGCTTTGATGGGAAGCACAACTATAAAGGGGTCTTATGGTTCCTAAGCTCAACACAAAGTTCCAGTGCAATACACCATCTATTTGAGTGCTAGTAAGGGCTTAAAAGTTCATAACCCAAAGAACAAATCAATTTTGTTCTGTTTGGAGTTTTAAGAAAAACTTTAATGACTAGAGGTAAGATCCTTACTTTATTTATTTTCGATCAGTTTTGTTTGTTTATTCCACATTTTGGTCGATTAATTTATGCTTACATTTTTTATCATAGCACATATTACCTCTATCTTGATCAATTTTAAATGATCTATGTTTTTCTCTGTTTTACCAAGCACCTTGAAATTGGGTTTTTTTGAAAGGCTCGGTTTTGATGCATATGGAAATTATAAATGATTTAAGTATTGATTTTCCATATATTCTATGAATTAGAACGTGAAAAACCAAGAAGAACATCATTCCAATTCACCATTCGCATTCATTGGAATATATTAATTAAATTTTTATTTAAAATAATGTTTTTGATTCAAACTGAGACCATGGATCACTTGGAAATTCAATTACGATAATTTTGATAAAAAGAATGCTAGTTTTCATGGTCGAAATTGAGAGAAACTTTCGGGGCTCCAATTGGGTTGTAATTAAGTCACGCTAACCGGTTGGAGGTTGAAAAAGACTTGCAATAAAAGAAAAAAGTGGGCTATTTGTAGGATTCAAAACTAGGTCTCCTGGGAGAGTGTTAAGCTCCCAGACCACTAAGCCATAGCACATAGTATGTTATTATATGTATAAGGCTTATTATTATATGTATTTAAAATTTAATTTTTATTAAAACAATTCCGAATATAATTTTAATGTGATTAATTATTTTACTTTGGTTTGTCACATGTATAATATTTATTATGCATGTGACATTTATTTATTTCTTTTTTACTCAACTAAGTTGAGGTTCTTTTTTTCTAAAGGGTTCATAATCCATGCTACTAATATAAAGATGTAGTTCTTCTCCATAATTTTCCGATGGACATTCTCTACTATGTATATGATTATTAAAACTTCCACATTTACACCACTTATGTTTCTTTGGAAGAAAACGTCTATGTCCATGGTATGAAATTTTATTAATTAAACTCATGGAGAAATTATCCTCTAAAAAACTAGACATGCCTTAAAACCTTTCGTGTTCCATCTAGAAATACAACCATATGAAGGAAAATAATTTATAGTCCACATTAAAGCTGTATGCATCTTGAACGATTTTTGCTTGATTCAATCATAAAAATTAACCCCTTTAACCCACAAGGCTTCCAATTCTTTAATCAAAGACCTTAAGTAGGCATCAATATCCAAACCGGGAGATGTTGGGCCAGGTGTGTGTGTCGACAAAATTACAATGGTTGCTCCATCATCTTCCATAGTGGTAAATTATAACAAATAAGAACCACAAGCCACACATTATAATTAGTACTTATGTTCCCAAATGAGTTAAAACCATCATTTTCCAAGCCCAATCGCACATTTCTTGAATCAGCTACAAACATTTGGTATATCCTATCAAGGGATTTCCATTCTTCACCATCAGCGAGATGTCTTAACACCTCATATTCTTCCAACCTTACCTCCTTATTCCATCTCATAGCTTTCGTAATGTGTTGTGAGAAATATAATCGTTATAAGCTTTGTTTTAGTGGGAAGTATCGCATAACCTTTTTTGGAATCTTGGAGGTTGCACAACTTTTCTCCTTGTATCGTAACTCGTGACATATTAGACATTGAACCAAGTCTTTAAGTTCTTTCACATACAAAATGAAATTATTGGAACATGCATAAATATTCTCATAGCATAATCCAAGCTCTCTTAACAACTTTTTTGCCTCCTAATGGGATTATGGAATTTTTGATCCCTCAGGCATTGCATTATTAAACAATTTGAGTAGGATTTCAAAAAACTTATTAGTCTAATTTTTTAAAATGTTAATATGCAAAAATTTCACAATAAAATTTAGTTGTGTATATTTCTTACAAATAGGATATAGTTCTTGCTCTACAATGACTACAATGTCCATGAACCACCATCCAACTCACAATCATTAAAGACATCATTGCCAGATTTAGTGTTAAAATTTGTGCAACCCAAGTCCTCTAAAACTTCATACATTTCATCTCTTTCTTCTTCAATTGTATATTGATCGACTTCAACATCGATATTGCTAGTTTCTTCGATATTAAATGTAGACAGTTCTCTATACCTATCCCATTATGTATGCAATTTGTAAAAACCAAATTCTACCAAAATGATTTAAGTAGTTTAAATTTTTAATGTTAAAATTCTAATACACTGACGATGGCACATCAAGAAAATAATCAAATGGAGATACAAATACTAATATTCAGAAAGATTCACAAAATATACCGAAACCTAAATACACCTAGAAAATATCTTCGTCTAATTTATTGGTAATATAAAGCAAGACAAATTAACAAACTTGCTATTTAATCAAATATTATTATACAAATAAGTTACTGCATATGACCACTCTTCTAATATGCTCTGTAAAATTTGAGAGAAAAATTGGAGATTCTTTGGCTGAAAAATTTGTAGTTGTTGTCGACAGCTTCAACTTCTACTTTATCCCTATAAACAACATATATATATATATATAGGTAAGGTAGAGGGTTTAAGGTTTAAGGGTTAAGAATGGGTTTAGGCTTGAACTTTTGGCCTCATTTAACAATTTTATGTAGCAAATGGTTCATATATTTTGACGTAGATGAGGAAAGAGAATAAGATTGACAAAGAAATGATATTAGAGTTAAGGATTGAAAAATTGAGAAGTTAGGAAAAAAAGAGAGAGGAATAATTGTAAAAGAGAAACATAATTAGATAGAAATGATTATAGCTCATATTCATGATCTAATATTAATCTACATGCATACATCTTACTTATAAACCTTTCTGATAACAAAAACTATCATAAATCTAATTCAAAACAGTATTTGAATTTTAAATACATAATTATAAGAAAAATAAAAGCATAAAATTACTTCAATTTTAAAATCATAACAATATTTAATTTTTCATAAAAGTATACGAGTACACTTGAAGCCAAAATGTGAAACTTATATTTGTATAGTATCTTATGAAAATATGTTATTCTTGTCACATCATCGTAATCATGATAACCCATTTTTCTAGTAATTATTTCCTTGGTCCAAAGTTTATTGAATACATGTTCTTGTTTCTCATTCTCTTTTTTTTTATTGTTCCCTTTCAGAAAAGGTGATCCAATTTGAATGGAAGAGGTGATTTTTGCGAAGCCACCTACTCTAGGTGAACAAATATCTCAAGGCAGAGAATAGACCTAGTATCTTGGTTTTGTATGTTGTGATGTTTAGTGTAAATTGTAAACTTTGTTACTTAGTTTGGTTTGTCACACTAATCACTATTTTTGGCTTATTAAGCATTTTTTTCCTCTTTCAACTAAGTACTTAAATACGGTATATTCATGTAGCTGTGTCTCAGTGTTTGGGTTACATTTAGGCTTGAGTTTTATAATTTTACATTTTTTATGCATAAACATGAGAAATCTTAGATTTTATATTGCCTCATATGAAAGCACACTACTTGTTTTTTTTTCATTACTTTCCTTTGTAATAAGGAGAAGTCTAATACAAGTACACATTTTAAAATAATAATATACACCATAAACATTAATCAAAAGTAAAACAAATTATATAACTTAAAAGGTGGGTATTGATTCTATAAAATAGAACAAGACTGGTTTAGTCATTGTGTTGTTGAATACTCATTCAATCATATAATTGGTATCATGACTATGGATTTCTATATTAGGATTTAATCATGTAAATATCTCTTTAAGTTGAGTAATAAGATTGGATAACATGACAAAAATTCTCGTGATTTTTACTACTCCCGGTTATGATGATTGTAATCTACACCATATATATATGAGTTGACAATATTGACAAGAAAATTGCTACTAGAACAAAGGAGAGCATGTAAAGACTACTTTAATGGAAAAAAGAGAAACACAAGACAAAGGGTAAATTTGAAAAATAATATATGTAATGTAATAGAAAATTTTAGAAATTTTAGAAATTAATTAAATTAGAGTGGTTTTCTGATGTAATATTTTTTTGAAATAAAGCTATTATGAAATTATGGGTGGTTATAGTGAAGAGGTAGTTTATGAAGAAATTATGAAACATAATATTCAAAGAAAAATTAACACAAATTAACATAAAAAGGAGGCATAACCCTTTGTGTGCAAAAAGAAAATAATTGCATATGATCGTTGTTCTTATGATACTTAATAGATATGGTTCTCACTCATCCAAACAAAATCGTAGTGATGAAAAAAAAACCACAAATAGTCTTATCTGTTATGCATACAAAAGTTTTCTATTAAACAATTAATACCTAATTAGTCGACAATTGAAAGTTCCATGTCCACGTATCTTCGTTGTAAATGAACTCTTTGCTTAAAACCCTACTAGAATTTGTCAAATATTTATATTTTATCCAAAGCACGCCAAAATTGTATAAAGCTTAAATATTTTTGTTGAATATATACATAAAGCTTTAGTATCATATTTGATACACCTTTTGAGCTTAAAGTGGATCAAAAAGACAAAATTGATATTTGATTTAAAAAAATAAGACAATTAGTCAGACGTCTATGATAAGTTGATACAACGAACCAACTTAAAACTTCATTTTAGAGGGGTTCTTGTAGAAAATAATATGTTAATTATTATTATAAGATATTTTGAATATATGGCATACATATGAGTTAAACTGATTGCAAATGTGAACAAAGTTGCATCAAAAGTTCTTTTGTATTGGTAGCACATATAGAAAAACACACCCAAAATAATATATGAGATTTAAGGTGATGTTTGATTTCGTATAATGACAACGTAATAAAAATGAGAATGTCAATAGGGATTGAATTCAATAAAAATAATATTACTATTATCATGTTTATTTGAATGTGTAATCAAAATAATCATAAATATTAAATAAATTTATAAATTATAAATGATGCAAAATTAGAAAATAAAATTTTTGATTTTTAAATAAATAAAATATAAATGATTATACAAATATGCGAGGAAAAAAATTACAACGTATTCCTTATAAGTGTGGGATGAATGAACATTTTTTATTCTATTGAAATATTTTACATTTAATTTCATATTAATAACCAAACCAATGAACATATAATCATTCTCATTATCATTTATATTACTATAAACCAAACATAATAATAAGGTAAATTTATTCATGATTCTCAAATTTTCATCTTGATTCACCTGGTCCTAAAATGTTTCATATTATTTGGTTTGAAAGCAATTGCAAAGTATCACATTAAATATCAAAACTAACAAGTTTAAGAATAAGCATTATAAATTTATTTTAAGGGACATATTTAACTAGGATCAAGTCTTGGGCATTAAGTAGTGTGTATAGTTGTATTTTTATTTTAAAATAGTTTTTGTAATAAGCTTTCTTATAAAAGTCATTTTAGATTATGCTTGTAAGAATAAATAATTAGCCTTCACTTGGTTCTAAATTATTATTTTTTAAATAAATTTGTTATAGTTTTGTCGCAATGAGATCTTAATGTATTGAATTAGGCCTAAGTTTCAAACATGGTATCAGAGCTGAGCTTGTTTTGATTGGTTAGTTAGGTTTTGTCCTTAACAGTTTTACCTGGGTTTAAGAGGGTTCAATACCTAGCAATATATATATATATATATATATATATATATATGGCGTATAGGCACGTACGATTCATTATTAATGAAATATGTGATAATGTGTTATTTTATGTAAATAATGAAATTTAAAATTAATGTATCTATTTTTAGAAAAAAAAACAAAATAATTAATTGGAGTAAGAGAAAAGGCAATATAATTGATAATTGATGAAGACTAAAATCAAGTAATAATAAATATTACCTTCAATAATATATTTAGTAGTTAATTAGGTAGTGAAAGGAAATTAAGGATCAAGTGGCTCCAAGAGTTCCCCCAAACACTTCAGCAGAATGGTTTCCTCAGAATAATAACTCTCAATCCCATATACCATTGAAGTGTTCAGTGGAACTCTAGGAGACACGACACCTGACAACATACACACAATCGCTTGAATTGGTTTCATGGTGAAGGAGAAAGATCACTAATCCTACTATATATATAGCAACTGAGTTTGCTTTATACCTAGGTATCTCTATCTATATAATTTGTTTCTTAATTTTAATTTGGTCCATATATTAATTACACGTATACTTTAATTTGGTTTATCTTTTTCACAAGTCATAACACAAGAGAAATTAATGAACCTAGACGAGATTAGATCTACCTTCAAAGTCTGAGAATAATATTGAAGGTGATTTGTCACCATCAACTGGCCTTTGCTCTTTTGCTCCTGCTATCTTCTCTTCTCATAATGTTTATCTTCCCTTTTAATTTTCAAGGTTTTTAATTTTTTTATATATATATTTTTTAAATTCAGACATAAATAAGGAAGTTAAGCTTAATTTCTATTCTTGTAATATACTTATTATATATCGTATAGTAGCTAAAACTTAAGTTTATTGCCAAGTTAAGAAGCTGGAGCTAGCTAGCTTGGTTATATTAATTAATATATATAATTATTTCCATGTTTAATTAGACGACAGACAGAGAATCTGAAATTGTATTTTGCTTTGAAATCTGGAAAAAAAATATTGAAAAGGACACCCGAAAGAGAACACATGCGAGATGCTCAGAGAGATTTGGGTACCTTTTTATGTACATACCCTTGTTGATCTTCATCTGTCCTTCAATAGTGGCCAGGTTCATCATGATGATATGATTAATATTCATATAGCAGTGAAGAATGTTGATCATATTTAATATTTTGACGTAGAAAAAAACTATATATACTTGCCTGAATATGTTGGTTTTTAAAATCACATAAGATTGAATGAGAGTGTATTGTGATATATGTCAGTTGTCCCCTAGAGTTCTCCTGAACACTTCATTGAAACTCTTACATATATGTACATGATATGAGACCTCAGAGATGAAGGTAATTATTATGTTCGCATAAAAAAATTGCGTTGAAGTGTTTGGGGGAACTCTGGTTGCCATCTGACCCACTTACTTTTTCTTTCTTTCTTTCTTTCTCTTTTTTTTTTTAAAGAATTTGCTACATTTAGTATATAACTAATTTATTTTTGCCTATAATATTTTTGCTTCCATGGTTGCTACACTAGTGGTCATCGATACTTCAACAAATTTACAAACCACTACTAATACTATCGACCTTAACCTTCCCATCAAACTAATTTTCAACATAAAATTTGATGTACAAACTATATCATATGAAAAGAACAATTTAAGCATGTAATCACAATTTATGATTTACAAAACTTTATTGATAGTAATACAATTCCACCTCACAAGATAATCAAGAAGTTGGTGAAGAATGTTGATGTAGATACAAATGAAGTCAAGGTTCAAGAGTTATTTAAGAAAGATTCTAACTATAATACATGGGGCAAGAAATATAGCATGGTGAAGAATTAGATCTATTCATCACGTTAGAGTTCAAGAGTTATTTAAGAAAAATTCTAACTAGAGTATATGAGACAAGAAATATAGTGTGGTGAAGAATTAGATCTACTCATCATTTACATCCAATTATCTTAAGCATTTAGTAGGAAAGAGTACTTCGTATGAGTACTGGATAGCCTTGCAAAAGGCATTCACTAATGATTTGAAAGCTCATCTTATGCAATTAAGATGGAAACTTCAAACAATGAAGAAGTGTACAATGGCGATGAAAGCATATATCAATGTAGCTAAAGAATTGATTAATTATGTGATTGTTGTTGGTGATTCAATCAATTCGCACCAACAAATGCTTTATATTCTTGGTGGCTTGGATTTGAGTTACACCTATTTGGTTACTAATGTCATAAATAAGAAGTAAATACCTAGTCTTGATGAAGTATTCTCAAAAGTGAGGACTTATGAGTCTCAATTACAGAGGATGAATGTGCATGATCCCTATTTAATTCAAGCAAATCTTGCAATATCTTATAGTAATCATTATGGTTCCAATTCTTCTATTTTTCCTTCTTTTGCCTATAATATTTCTTCGAATGTTGGTACACATATGTCTATTTCTATTTTCTTATCCAATGCAATTTATAATCAAATTACACCATGTTTTTCTTCTATTAGTCATAATGCTTCTCAACCACACATAATCTAAACAATCATCATAGTCATTGTATTACTACACTTCTGATAAGCCTACACAGTAGTCACAGTTACAAATATTAAACAAGGCATATTACACAGCTTTTACAAAACACACTTCTTGTGAGACACATTACACAACAAAATTTTCAGTATCCATCTCTTCCTTAGACTTTGTCATCACCTAATAATGGATTTCAGTCAACCTTATAACCTTTGTTGTCTCTAAATCATCTTGGTAGGCCTTTTCTTCATAAATGATGGAAATATAGAATCACATTCAAAATATTGTAAAAATTAAACATATGTTGAACTTCTTTGATAGGGATTAAAAATAAAATTATCAATAAAAAAAGTTAAGCCACTTATTTACCAAAAAACATATTTAGAGAAAACTATATTTTCCTAAATCATTCATCGGTGTGACTGAAGCATATGATATATATTGATAAGTGATATATTTGTTTTATCATTTGAGTTTTTCTTAAATAATAATTATTTCATAATAACTTAATATAAAAATAATCAATGTAAATTAAATTAAGTAAATTAATTAATATTTTATTTATAAAATAAATCAACTTATTAGTCATCATTTTTTTTCGAAAAAAGTTTTTAAACTTTTTTGCATTCAAAAGGTAAAATATATATAAATTCAAACTCGGATATAAATAGAACAAAATAATATATATTATTAATGTAAAAATAAAGAACGAGAATAATTGATATTAATTTTTAGTAGAGAGAAGAAAATGTAGAGAAGTAAGATAGGAGACAAATTTCCTAGAAAAAAAAGGAAGGAAGATAGGAGAAAAAGTCCTTAGCAAAAAATAAAAAGAAGAAAGATAGTAGAAAAATTTTAAAATGTAGTACTTTTTGAAGAAAGTTCCAGATGGAATATTACTCATCCTTGATATAAGAATGTGATCAGTTTTAACGAATAAATAGTATAAAGTGTAAGCATAATTTATGATCCAAAAGGGAAATAAACAAACTAAAGGAATCAAAAACTTACAAAAGCCAAGGATTTTACCTCTAGCCATTTAAATTGTTCTCTAAGTTGCAAACCAAACAAATTGTTATATGCTCTCTGTGTTTGGTTCTTCTAAACTCTCAATAACACTAATATTAGATGTTGTATTTCGATTAAAAATGTGTGTTGAGCTTAAGGATCATAACAGCCTTTTATAGTTGTGCTTCCCATCAAAGTTTTGGCAACATTACCAACCTCCAGTCATTGAACGGATGAGTTATGGCTCTTTAATGACCAAAACATATACATCACATTAAATGATCCGTTAAAAAAACCGATTCAAAATGATATTGGAGAATAAAAAAGGGATTGGTTACATAAATTGGTGGAGTGAGTTTACGAAACACCTTCAAAGTTAATTCACTAAAACAAATTAAAAGTATTGTTATTATAATTGTGTGCAACATTCATTATGAGAAATAAAAATAAAAGGTATTAATATAATGATTAAAACTTATGGACATAAGAAAATGCTTATATAAAATTACTAAATATTAAATGGGTTAAGCTCCTATTATGTACTTTATTCTCAATCGTAGAGAATAAGAAAAAAAACTCTAAACCCTTTTTCCACACCTATCTGCCTCCTACTATCCCCTTCCCACTCATCATTCCTCTGCCATCTCCACTTGCAATTTCATCCCTGCATCCATCTCCACTTTTTATGTTGTTTTGTTCACCCACCAACCACCTCCCTTTTCACCATTAGAGTGTCTTTTAAACTTCCTCAAATTTCTCTAGAGGTGTAACTCATCTCTAATATTTGCAAGTGCACATTAATTTGTTTCTCTTGATTTAAGGTTTTGGTATTTTCTCTACAATGGAAAAGGCCAGCAAGGAGAACAATGGCTACAACGATTTAGATGCATTTCGATGCTAAAGGTTGGGATTGTATCACCCATCTTTTCGTGGTATTTCTTCATTTTGTTTAAATTTTGTTTTGTTTAATTTTATTATCTATATTGTATTGGGTTTGTTTGGTTGGTGATGTTCTATTTCTTTTTTGGCTTGTTATGCTAGTAGGTTCGTTTAAAAATTTTACAATCTTCTTTGCTTGGATAGATATTCAATTTTATCATAGGAGTGACGTGTATTTCTTGCTAATTCTTCCATGAACATTAAATAATAGTAATTTGGTACATGGAACTAGGTTTGGGCTTGAGTAAGCAATCTATATGAAAGCATTAAATAAGAGTAATTTGTAATGTTGTTGCAATATTAATAAATTGCTTCTTATGAAAACAAAAAAACATATGGAGATGGGTTATATATGTTAAGTCAACTATTAGCACTCATGTTTTTGTAAAGGTTAGTGATGTGCATTTATATGGATTGGTTTAGGTTTATATCAAAATTAAAGCAAAAAAATGAGAACCAAACCAAGCCATTAAATTTAAAAAATCAAGCCAACTTGAACCAATTTTTTTGGTTTGGTTTGAATTGAGTCAAGAAACTTTCTTCCCCACTTTGCTAATGAATTTTACTTATTAATCATTTTATTTTAACTCTTGTATTATAGTTTTTAATGTTTTCAATATTAAGTTTTAAAAGATACATTAATTTTAAATTTTATTAACCTAAAATACCATATGTTAGAACTAACAACAATTATATTAAAACTGTTTTCATTGTTTACTAAGTTCACACCATAAAACTACTTTGAGTTGTTTGTTCTATTATAAATGCATTTAACAACATTCAGTTACATTAGAAATACTACAATACACACCATCACAATTTAACTGCATATAAAACTTGCATATCACTATAAAAAAAACTTCCAATAACAGGATCATCCAGAATGTTTTCATGTCAATTGTCAATACTTCTCTTTTATTCTTAGTATTGCTTCATGTTTTTCACTGTTCTTGTTGCTCAGTTTATCATGGCTTCAAAGATTGTAAAATCTTGATTTCATTTCTATTTTGCTTCCATGGTTGCTACACTAGTGGTCATCGATTCTTCAACAAATTTACAAACCACTACTAATACTATCGGCCTTAACCTTCCCATCAATCTAATTTTTAACATAAAATTTGATGTACTAATTATCTCATATGAAAAGAACAATTTAAGTATGTAATCACAATTTATGATTTACAAAACTTTATTGATGGTAGTACAATGCCACCTCACAAGATAATCAAGAAGTTGGTGAAGAATATTGATGTAGATACAAATGAAGTCAAGGTTCAAGAGTCATTTAAGAAAAATTATAACTATAGTACAAGGGGCAAGAAATATAGTATGGTGAAGAATTAGATCTATTCATCACGTCAAGGTTCAAGAGTTGTTTAAGAAAAATTATGGCTTCTGTATATGAGACAAGAAATATAGTGTGGTGAATAATTAGATCTACTCATCATTTACCTCCAATTATCTCTAGCATTTAGTAGGTATCTCTAGTATTTAGTAGGAATGAGTACTTCGTATGAGTACTGGACAGTCTTGCAAAAGGCATTCACTAATGATTTGCAAGCTCATTTTATGCAATTAAGATGGCAACTTCAAACAATGAAGAAGGGTACAATGGCGATGGAAGCATATATCAATTTAACTAAATAGTTGATTAGTTATGTGATTGTTGATGGTGATACAATCAATTCGCATGAACAAGTGCTTTATATTCTTGGTGGCTTGGATTTGAGTTACACCTATTTGGTTTCTAATGTCACAAATAAGAAGTACATACCTAGTCTTGATGAAGTATTCTAAAAAATGAGGACTTATAAGTCTCAATTACAGAGGATGAATGTGCATGATCCCTATTTAAGTCAAGCAAATCTTGCAAAATCTTATGGTAACCTTTGTGATACCAGTTCTTCTATTTTCCTTCTTTTGCCTATAATTTTTGGTCTATTGTCGGTACACATATGTCTATTTCTACTTTCTTATCCAATGCAATTTATAATCATATTACACCATGTTTTTCTTCTATCAGTCATAATGCTTCTAAACCACACATAATATGTATGCTCATCATAGTCATTGGATTACTACACTTCTAAAAAGCCTACACAATAGTCACAGTTATAGATACCAAACAAGGTATATTACATAGTTTTTGCAAAACACACTTCTTGTGAGACACATTACACAATAAAATTATTAGTGTCCGTCTCTTCCTTAGAATTTGTCATCACCTAATAATGGATTTCAGTGAACCTTATAACCTTTGCTATCTCCAAGTCATCTTGGTAAGCCTTTTCTTCATACTACATGCATCCCCATTGAGTTACTCTTACTCCAAAAGCAATGAATAATTTCTCAATATCAGAGTTTGAATCAAATTTACATTGTGTGTGCACACAAAATAATCTACAAGATAAAAATATATCTGTGCAAATAACACAATAGCTCAAATCCAAATGAATGGTGGGCATATATTATTTTGGAACCAACAACTCCTAGTTTCAAAAAAAGAATGGATTATAGTGCATAAATAACCTAGTTATTAAACATGGTTTCAATTTTAATCCTCCTTAGTAAAAACAACATATGATCATTTACGTTGTAAGAAAAATAAACATATGTTTTTTTTCCTAATAATGGTTTAAATAAAATATTACGTATAAAAGAGATTATGACATAAAATTAAACCTCGTGGATAGTAATATTAATAAAATATTATTGCTATAAACATATTTCAGTAATGACAATTTTATCCAATGGTAGTAACATTAAGGTATAATTAATAATAAAGATAAATTAAATATTTTAAATTTTTTTATTATGATAATAATAAAAATTATTGTAATGATATCATTAACGGAAGAAATAGGCTGCTTTATCTATCCTAATTGAAAGTTTACCTTTGTTTTCAAGAACTAAAGTATATTTGAAGAACTAGTTATATATTCCAAACAATTTAATTTTTTTTACGGTCATTATATATAGCAATTTTCCAACACACTGATTTAGCCATAGATATTTTGTAGCAGAGCTAACAAAAATAATACTTTCTAAAAATTCAATAAAAAATAATATTTTTTTAAAATTATAGCAATTTTCCAACACACTGATTTAGCCATAGATATTTTGTAGCAGAGCTAACAAAAATAATACTTTCTAAAAATTCAATAAAAAATAATATTTTTTTAAAATTATAGCAATTTTCCAACACACTGATTTAGCCATAGATATTTTGTAGCGGAGCTAACAAAAATAATACTTTCTAAAAATTCAATAAAAATAACATCTTTTTTAAATTATAACTATAAAAATAATACTTTCGTGTCTAATTGATATATTTTAACTATTAAAAAAATTAACCTATTCTTTTATATTAAATATAATTTAAATTGAATTATAATTATTTATATATGTTAATTTAAAAACTATGTAAAATTAAATATTATTTTTATTATTATAAAAATGTAGGAAAAAAATGAAAGATAAAAAAGGACACCTAAAAATTACATACGCATTTGTTGTTTGGTTCTAATTGCCATGGACTAAAATATTATGATTTAATTTTACAAAAATACAATGATATTATCAAGTAAAATTAAAATTGAAAATATTTTATAAATATTTGATAAATATAAAAAAACAAACATGTTGAGTTAATGCAAATCAAAGCGTGATGCATGATAGGGAGACCAGTCCGAGTCAATGCATGCTGAGTCACTGCGACAAGGCACAACATGATTCATGATAATAGATGGCAACACATGGTGTGAAGGTTTCATAGTGCTTAAACTCGAAATCAATGTCGTGTGGACACGTGGCTCACGATTCGTAAATCCTCACATTCGAAGAACTACGATTCGTTGTCCCTACTTGTGTGGCATATGCATGTCTTGCCTAGTCAGCTTCTTGCTTGCATGGTAGGACACGTGGTAACTTCTGATTGATAATGCGTTAAAAATTCATAAAAAATCACAAAAATTCTAGAAATTATATTTTCATCCTTTTAATTATAAATTTTATATTTTAATAATTTTAGCCCAAAAATACTATTTATTAAATAAAACAACTAAATATTAATTTAGAAATTGTGCTAATGACTTTACTTTCATAGATTTATCAAACATCCCTTCCTCCGTTCAAATAATGATCCCATAGGAGGGAGCCCGTGATAAGGACCAACCTCCAACTCGGTGGACAGTTTTTCATGAGAAGGCTTTACGATTAGGGTTGAGATTTTCCTGGTATTTTCTTATAAGGAGGTTTTTGGCAAGGACTTAGCTCACGCCAAGTCAACTGATGCTCAATGGCTAGAGGTATCTACTATACCTTACAATGATATGCTAAGAGCTCGATGTGGTTTTGGAAATGACCCAGTTTAACAAAGCCTATATCCTAAAATAGAACCTAACAGACCCAAGGAGGGTGTACATGTCTCTGAAGTAGGACAGAGGTATAAATGTGGCCCTTCCTAAGAACGAGAAGAACTAGAAAGAATATTTCTTCAATGTCTCATGTTAGTGGGAATCTCCAACCAATGACACCGGGTTGATTAGGAGAACATGGAATGATGCTAAGGTCATGATAAGGAATATGGGTTCCTTCATCACAACCTTGATGTTGGATGCAAAGAAATGTCTGGCTGATATCTAGAACTATCTTCCTAAAAAGACCTTGTATAGGCATTTATTGAATACCATATGATTTGTTGCATACGGACTGATGAGCATGGCTCAATAGAGCCCCCTTTCAAAATTATTCGCAAGCCCCAAGCTCTTCTCAAGCACATGACCCTTCCAGAGATTATGTGGGTAGGTTTGAGGTGGTCCCAAACGATGGTGAACAAGTCCTCAAAATTGAACGTTTCTTTCAGTTACTCTTTTTTTATTTCGCGTGACCTCATTATACTAAGGCCTTTATCCTTCTTATTTTTGTAGATGCTCTGGAATTCAACGCGGATGCTCTTTTGGCTTGGCTTAATAGCAAGGCTCCACAGAGAACTAGCTCTCAAAGAGCCACACCCCTTATGAAAGGGATAGAGTTCTCTAAAGGGAGGAAAAGAGGCAAGGAGGGCTTATCCACCTATTCCAAAAAGAAAAATAAAGCCTCTATGGATAAGCACGTGCTCAGGTTTATGCTACTAAACATCTTTGAGCCCTCATCAGTCTCCTCAGGCCGACACATCTCTCCCTCTCTCAACTCAGCTCCTCTGTATCTTCTCACCCTATAATGGATTCCTGAAAAGGGAAAAATATAGTCAACAATCTAATGAGTGATATGGATAAGGTGGCTCTATGTGCGTCATCTTCCAATTTTTCCAACCTAGTTCCTGACTCGTGACTTTTTTGCAAGTGTCAGGATGGTCTACCTTGTTCCTAATCGAAGTGATCAACTTGTGACACGTAATAATGGAAGAGAAAGCTCCATCTGGTTCCTAACTTAGATGTTCAACTCTTCCTTCAATTTCTGGGCACCTTTCTAGTTCCTGACTGAGGTTAACAACTCATGAATTTTTTGCACGTGTAAGACAAATCTAACTTATTCTTAACCAAGGTAATCAACCCATGACATGTAATAGTGGAAGATTGGGCCCTACCTAGTTTCTAACTGAGGTGTTCATCTATTTCCTCAATGTCAGAATGCCAACCTAGTTCTTGACCGAGAAGAACAACTCATGACTTTTTTGCAAGTGTCAGGGTGATCTACCAGGTTCTTAACCTAGGTGATCTACCAGGTTCTTAACCTAGGTGATCAACCAGCGACATGTTATGGTGGAATAGGGAGCTCTATCTGGTTCTTGACTGAGGTGCTCTGCTCTTCCTTCAATGTCAAAGCAACAACCTAGTTCTTGATTGAGGCAAACAACTCGTGAATTTTTTGCAAGTTTTTAGCGGTCTACCTAGTTCTTAACCAAGGTGATTAACCTATGACATGTAATAGTATAAAGCTTCTAGGAGAGAACATTTGTTGAAGGAAGTTCTAGATATGTATTTCTTTAAGTGTGCATACAATGATGGTAAATAAGAGTATTGAATTAAGATACATCAGAAGTAATATTTCTTAAGTGTCTAGAATTATAGATGGTACCATCCTCGACTTCGTTGATGTTTCTTAACAAGTAAGCCCCTTCTGGTGTTGTTTCAGCCATTTGGTAAGGTCCTTCCCAATTATCACCCATTTTACCAACCATCCATTTCTTTTTATTAGGGAAGACCCTTCTAAGAACCCAATCACCAATGGAAAATGCTTTGAAGCACATGACCTTGTTGTAATAATATGATACTTTTCTTTTTTACTCAATCATCCTTATTAAATATTCATCCTTTTTTCTCTTCGGCAAGGGTCAATTCGATTGTTCTACTCACCTCGGTTTTTTCCTTTATCAGGAATGACTTGGTAGTGGGTATTGTAACCTCAGTTAGTATTACTATTTCAGTCTCATAGACTAAGGAAAAGAGGGTCTCATTAGTACTTTCCCGAAGGCATTCTTGACAGCCCATAATGTACCAAGTAGCTCTTCAACCCATCTTCCCTTTTCCCTCTCCACCTTTTCTTTAGTAGGTTGAAAATAAATTTGTTGGAAGATTTTGCTTGACCATTGGCTTGGAGATAATATGGCATTGAGTGTCACATCTTGATGTTTTACTTAAGGGAAAAACTCATTGATGTTATGACCCATAAATTCCCTCCCATTATCAATGACGAGCTCCTTAGGTAAACTAAACTGACAAATTATAGACTTCCATATAAATCGAATCACCTCATCCTCTCATATTCTTCCCAAGGGTTCTACCTCGATATCCATTTTGAAAAGTAATATGTACCCATAAGTAGAAACTTCTTTTGACCCTTTTCTAAGGGTAGGGGTCCTACTATGTCAAGCGCCGACTTGTAGAAGGGCTAAGGACTCACCCCCTATCATGGTATTTGGTGGCGTGTTTGACAATGGGGAAAACCTTTGGCATTTATCGCATTTCGGAGTGTATTTTGTATAATTTTCCAGAATAGTATGCCAATAATAGCCCTGCCTTATAATATATTATGACAACCTCTTTCCACCCAAATGAGAATCGTACTCCCTTTCATGTCTTTCCAACAATAATCTTTCAACTCCCTCCTTAGCTACACATAAAAGCCCAGGCCCGAGTGCAGTTTTCCTATATAGCCTACCTACTTCGATCATGTATCGACTTACCTTGGATTTGATTTCCTTTGCAATCTTGTGATCCTTAGGTAGGTGTTCCTTTTCAGGAAGTTATAGATCATAGTGAACCATGGGTTGTAGAAGTATCCACACACTTGACTATTTTTTCAACTTTCTCCAAGCTTGCTTTTGCCAGGATCATTCCCGACACTACTTAGTTGTGCTTGGATTCTTCTATCGTACACACTTTTTTCCACCCCTCATCATTGAAAACTTCTAGTGTCTCATTGAATTCGGTCAAAATTTCAACCACCGTTTGTCCCTTGGTGGTTGTTCTATCCATGTATTTAATATCATATTCTCTCAATTCTATGGTAATCTTTGCCGGCCTTCCTATTACTTTTGGTCTCGTCAATATGCTTTTCAATGGTAAGGAAGTAAGCACTCACATTTCATCCATATAAGCTTCTAGGTTCCTTTCTAGCTGATTCACAAACATTTTGTTAGTAAGATGTTGATATGTGGCACTTGTATTTTTTAATCCGAACAACATTCTGGTATAACAAAAGGTCCATTTTTTGTGATGAAAGATGTTTTTTCTTCTTCTTCTAAGTGTGTACTAATCTAGGGGTAACCAAAATATACATATAAGAAACTCATCAACTTGAAACTAGCGAAAGTATTTCCCAATTGATCAATACTTGGGAGTGGGAAGCAATCTTTAGGACACGTATGCTTTTTTTACCAACACCACATTTGACAACCATAGAGGATATCTAACCTCCCTTATAACCCTAACTTTCCTAGGAAGGTGACTTAATTCTTGATCATCTCATTCTTTTCCCACAAAAATTTCTTTTTTTTTCTTTTTGGAATAAGTCTAGCCTCCGGATTGACATTTAGTTAGTGTGTTATAACTTTTGGTTCAATCTCAAACATATCTGTCAAACTCTATGCAAATATTTCTGAGTTTGTCTTAATGAAATGTGAGAGTTGTTCCTCTACCTCTTCCATAAGATCCCCACTCAGTTTCAAGGGGTGGTTCTCACCTTTGCCTCATATTGGCACATCTCCCATCTTATTTAGATTGATAAACCTAGCTAGACCTTTCCCACCCAACCTACTTTGAGGAAGACCCCTCTGTGATTACAACATATGGGAGACCTCTTTCATAGTGGAGTTATAGCAACTCCTATCCTTCTCTTCGTCTCCCCTTATTTTCTCTAGGCCCTCATCAATGGGGAATTTGATTAACTGATGAAAGGTGGACATAATTTCCCTCACTTTATGTATCCATAGCCTGCCCAAGATGGCATTGTTATGAACTAGGACATTGATGATTACAAAATTGGTCATCGCTATCATCCCTTTTTCCATGACGGGAAGCAACATCATTCCTACTACATAGGTGGCGTTGTTTTTGAACCCTACCATAAGGAGTTTTGCTCGGACAATGTAAAAATTCTTTACTCCTGGAGCCCTAGTAGTGGACAGGAAAAGGAGATCCATTGACCTTCCTGTGTCAATCATTATTATGTAGACATAGCAACACCCAATCCTCAAAGTAATCACCAAGGGATCCTTGAGATGAGATGAGGTATCGTCCTTCTCATTGAAAATGATTTTTGAAGCATGTCTCACTTTATCCAATGTGTACACTTGGGGCATTGCATAGTTCTCTAGCAAACCTTTTGAGAGAGTTATTTGAGGTCTCATTGATTCCAAGCCCTCTGTGTATGGGCTTCTTCAGCACAAGCTCCTACCATGATGATAACCTTCTTATTTTTATTATACACATTAACACATATTTTATTGTTTTTCTCTTTTAAAAAAATGTGTCGAATTTTGATCATGCAAAAAATGTGTTTTTTTATGTTATATGACAAATTTTTATGTCTATTTGAATCAAAAAGTATACAATCTATTCGTATTCGAATCAGATTCGAATTGACAGATTTTTTAATCTACTATATCCGATCCGCAACAAATTACTATTAAACTATAAATAAATGCATATTTTATTTTACAATATGTTATATTTAAATATATTATACATAACCTAATTATATTATATTACAATTTTAGCTTAACAAATAAATATAAATATTTATAATAATTTAATAATTGTATAGATATACTTCAAGTTCTTATGATTTATTCAATTATGACCAAAAGTAATAAATTGTACTACAAATATACGAATTTAAAATTTAAATGTTGTGTATATTATCTTTTATATATGATAAAAATTCATAAAATATTTCAATATCAATCTAATCCTATTCGATCCGAAAAATACAATATGTTCATAATTGGATAGATTATATTATTAAATCAACTTCGAATTGAAAACCTTCAAATTTGATTCATATCGAATTGAATTAGAATTGTTCAAAAATAAACAATTTCGATCTATTACTCGTCAATACATCAAATAGAAAAGAGATAAAAATTAAACTCTATTTGTAAAGACGAGTATGCTATGCAACCTTTATATAATTGTGCTTTGTTTTCATCTCTAATTCAATCGAAGAATCCTATTAATTCGAGTCATGTGTAATACATTTTTTAAGTTTTATAGTTAATTATTTTTGAATAAATCATTAATTTTTATGAATTATGATTCTTTTGAAAAATAATTATTTTAAAAAAATCATATTAGTGGTATTCAAGGAAGAAAATTTAAAAATTATTTACAAATTGTTTGGTAAAAGGATTTTTCATTTCTAATTTTTGCAGGAAAAAGAAAACTTTTTTGTTTTTATCTATAAATTTTACGTTTTTAATAGTTTTCTTCCCATATGTATATATGTAAATTATGAAAATTATAAGAATTCATTTGCCATATATAAAAAATATTTGATAAAAATAGAAATAACTAAAAATAAAAAATTTGATTAAGAAATATTATTTTTTACCACAAACTATGAGATTCCTTAAAAAAATTAAACCAAGAAAAATTCAAAGTAAAATCAACTAAAAAAATTAAAAATTAAAAATCAAAAATACCCTCAGTCACTCGGATGAAGAATTTAACCATATGAACACAAAATTTTGATTGGTTTTAGCTTAATCTAGAATCGCATGGTCATAAATCTTTTATAGTCTAGCCTCTACTCCATATCTATGAATCTTTTGTTAAACCCGATAAAATATTTTTACCAATTTGTTCATTGTTTGATTAATTGTATTAGGTTGATTTCTCTGTTAAAAAGTCAATTATATGGACTTATTGTAACGGATCATCCATTAAACACTCTAATTTTCATTTCCGTTTTCTTAACAGATCATTTAGTGGTCCAATTATTTTTGTCATTGAAGAGCTCATCGATTATGGTTGAAAACTGGTAACGGTGTCGATGCTTTGATGGGAAGCATGGCTATAAAAGGGGTATTATGGTCCCTAAGCTTAACACAAAATTCCAGTGCAATACACCATCTATTTGAGTGTTATTAAGGGCTTAAAAGTTCATAACACAAAGAACAAATCAGTTTTGTTCAGTTTGGAGTTTTAACAAAAAATTTAATGACTAGAGGTAAGATCCTTACTTTACTTTTTTTCGATCCCTTTAATTTGTTTATTCTGCATTTGGGTTGATTAATTTATGCTTACATTTGGTATCATAGCACATATTACCTCTATCTTGATCAGTTTTAAATGATCTATGTTTTGCTCTGTTTTACTGAGCACCTTGAAATTGGGTTTTTTGAAATGCTCGATTTTGATGCATATGGAAATTATAAATTATTTTAGTATTTATTTCACAATGATTCTTTGAATTAGAACATGAAAACCATGAAGAACACCATTCCAATTCACTATTCGCGTTCATTGGAATATATTAATTAAATTTGTATTTAAAATGACGTTTTTGATTCAAACTGAGACCATGGATCCCTTGAAAATTCAATTTTTAAAATTTTGATAAAAAGAATGCCAATTTTCATCTTCGAAATTGAGAGAAACTTTTGGGGATATAATCGGGTTGTAATTGAGTCATGCTAACCCAGCTAGAGGTTGAAGAAGACTTTCCATAAAATAAAAAATGGGCTCTTCGTGGGATTCAAAACTTGGTCTCCTCGGAGAGTGTTAAGCTCCTAGACCACTAAGTCATAGCACATATTATGTTATTATATGTATAGGGCTTATTATTATATGTATTCAGAATTTAATTTTTATTAAAAAAAATTTGAATATAATTTTAATGTGATTAATTATTTAACTTAGATTTGTCACATGTATAATATTTATTATACATGTGACATTTATTTATTTCTTTTTTACTCCACTAAGTTGAGCTTCTTTTTTTCCAAAGGATTCATAATCCATGCTACTAATATGAAGATGTAATTATTCTCCATAATTTTCCAATGAAAGGTCTCTAGTATGCATGGTATTCATAATCCATGCTATTAAAACTTCTACATTTGCACCACTAATGTTTTTTTGGAAGAAAATGTATATGTCCATGGTATGAAATTTTATTAATTAAACTCATGGACAATTATCCTCTAAACAAACTGGACATGCCTTAAAACCTTTCGTACTCCACCCAGAAATACAACCATATGGAGGAAAATCATTTATAGTCCACATTAAAGCTATATGCCTCTTGAACAATTTCTGCTTGATTGAATTATAAAAATTAACCCCTTTAAACCACAAGTTATCCAATTCTTTAATCAAAGGGCTTAAGTAAGCATCAATATCCAAACCGGGAGACATTAAGCCAGGTATATGTGTCGATAAAATTACAATGGTTGCTCCATCATCTTCCATTGTGGTAAATTATAACAAATAAGAACCACAAGCCACACACTGTAATTAGTACTCATGTTCCCAAATGAGTTAAAACCATCATTTTCCAAGCCCAATCGCACATTTATTGAATCAGCTGCAAACATTTGGTATATCCTATCAAAGGATTTCCATTCTTCACCATCAGCCAGATGTCTTAACACCCCCTATTATTCCAACCTTACCTCCTTATTCCATCTCATAGCTTTCACAATGTGTTGTGAGAAATAAAATCATTATAATCTTTGTTTTAGTAGGAAGTATTGCATAACCTTTTTTGGAATCTTGGAGGTTGCACAACTTTTATCCTTGTATCGTGACTCATGACATATTAGGCATTGAAACAAGTCTTTATGTTCTTTCACATACAATATGCAATTATTGGAACATGCATAAATATTCTCATAGCCTAATCCAAGCTCTCTTAACAACTTTTTGGACTCCTAATAAGATTATGGAATTTTTGATCCCTCAGGCATTGCATTAATAAACAATTTGAGCACGATATCAAAAGACTTATTAGTCTAATTATTTAAAATGTTACTATGCAAAAATTTCACAATAAAATTTAGTTGTGTATATTTCTTACAACTAGGATATAGTTCTCGCTCTAAAATGACTACAATGTCCATTAACCACCATCCAACTCACAATCATTAAAGACATCATTGCCAGATTTAGTGTTAAAATTTGTGCAACCCAAGTCCTCTAAAACTTCATACATTTCATCTCTTTCTTCTTCAATTGTATATTGATCGACTTCAACATCGATATTGCTAGTTTCTTCGATATTAAATGTAGACGGTTCTATATACCTATCCTATTGTGTATACAATTTGTGAAAACCAAATTCTACCAAAATGATTTAAGTAGTTCAAATTTTTAATGTCAAAATTCTACTACATTGACAATGGAACATCGAGAAAAATCTACTAATAATCAAATGGAGATACAAATACTAATATTCAGAAAGCTTCACAAAATATAATGAAACCCAAATAAACTTAGAAAATAACTTCGTCTAATTTATTGGTAATATAAAGCAAGACAAACTAACAAACTTGTTATTTAATCAAATATTATTATACAAATAAGTTACTGCATATGACCACTCTTCTAATATGCTCTGTAAAATTTGAGAGAAAAATTGGAGATTCTTTGGCTGAAAAATTTGTAGCTGTTGTAACAGCTTCAGCTTCTACTTTATCCCTATAAACAATATATATATATATATATATATATATAGGTAAAGCATAGGGTTTAAGGTTTAAGGGTTAATAATGGGTTTAGGTTTGAAATGTTTGGCCTCATTAAAGAATTTTATGTAACGAATGGTGCAGATATTTTGACGTAGATGAGGAAAGAGAATAAGATTGACAAAGAAATGATATTAGAGTTAAGGATTGAAAAATTGAGAAGTTAGGGAAAAAAGTGAGAGGAATAATTGTAAAAGAGATACATAATTACATAGAAATGATTATAGTTCATATTCATGATCTAATATTAATCTACATGCATACATCTTACTTATAAACTTTTCTGATAACAAAAGCTATCATAAATCTAATTCAAAACCTTATTTCAATTTTAAATACATAATTATAAGATAAATAAAAGCATAAAATTACTTCAATTTTAAAATCATAACAATATTTAATTTTTCATAAAAGTATACGAGTACACTTGAAATTGAAGCCAAAATGCAAATCTCATATTTGTTTAGTATCTTATGAAAATATGTTATTCTTGTCACATCATCATAATCATGATATCCCATTTTCTAGTAATTATTCCATTGATCCAAAGTTTATTGAATACATGTTCTTGTTTCTTATTCTGTTGTTTTTGATTGAGCCCTTTCATAAAAGGTGGTTCAGTTTGAATAGAGGAGGTGATTTTTGCAAAACCTTTTACTCCAGGTGAACAAATATCTCAAGGCAGAGAATAGACCTAATATATTAGTTTTGTATGTAGTGAGGTTTAGTGTAAATTGTAAACTTTGTTACTTAGTTTGGTTTGTCACACTAATCACTATTTTTGACTTATTAAGCATTTTTTCCCTCTTTCAACTAAGTACTTAAATACGGTATATTCATGTAGCTGTGTCTCAGTGTTTGGGTTACATTTAGGTTTGAGTTTTATAATTTTACATTTTATAAGTACTTAGATTTTATATTGCCTCATATGAAAGCACACTACTTGTTTTTTTTTCATTACTTTCCTTTGTAATAAGGAGAAGTCTAATACAAGTACACATTTTAAAATCTAATATACACCATAAACATTAATCAAAAGTAAACAAATTATATAACGTAAAAGTTGGGTATTGATCCTATAAAATAGAACAAGACTGGTTTAGTCTTTGTGTTGTTGAATACTCATTCAATCATATTATTGGTATCACGTCTATGGATTTGTATATTAGGATTTAATCATGTAAATATCTCTTTAAGTTGAGTAATAAGATTGGATAACATGACAAAAATTCTTGTGATTTTTACTTCTCTCGGTTATGATGATTGTAATCTACAACATATATGAGTTGACAATATTGACAAGAAAATTTCTACTAGAACAAAGGAGAGC
The DNA here is from genome assembly GCA_033030585.1 of Hippophae rhamnoides. Taxonomy (NCBI): domain Eukaryota; kingdom Viridiplantae; phylum Streptophyta; class Magnoliopsida; order Rosales; family Elaeagnaceae; genus Hippophae; species Hippophae rhamnoides. Next base: position 18,981,531 of record CM065438.1, on the reverse strand, counting down.
ATATAAAGACAACTTTAAAGGAAAAAAGAGAAACACAAGACAAAGGAGAAATTTGAAAAAAATATATGATATGTAGTAGAAAAATTTAGAAATTTAAAAAAATAAGTAAATTAGAGTGGATTCTAATGTAATATTATTTTTAAATAAAGATATTATGAAATTATGGGTGGTTATAGTGAAGAAGCAATTTATGAAAAAATTATGGAACATAATATTCAAAGCAAAATTAACTCAAATTAACATAAAAAGGAGGCATAACACTTTGTGTGCAAAAAGAAAATAATTGCATATGATCGTTGTTCTTATGATACTTAATAGATATGGTTCTAGATCATCCAAACAAAATCATAGTGATAAAAAAACCACGAATAGTCTTATTTGTTATGCATACAAGGATTTGTCAACATTTATATTTTTCCAAAGCATACCAAAATTGCATAAAGTTTAAATATTTTTGTTGAATATATACATAAAGCTTTAGTATCATATTTGATACATCTTTTGAGCTTAAAGTGGATCAAAAAGACAGTATTGATATTTGATTTAAAAATATAAGGCAATTAGTCGGATGACTATGTTAAGTTGATTCAAAGAACCAACTTAAAACTTTATTTTAAAAGGGTTCTTGTAGCAAAATAATATGTTAATTATTGTTATAAGATATTTTGAATATGTGGCATACACATGAATAAAACTAATTGCAAATGTGAACAAAGTTGCATTAAAAGTTCTTTTGTATCGGTAGCACATATAGAATAACACACCAAAAATACTATATGAGATTTAAGATGATGTTTGATTTCGTATAATAAAAACGTAATAAAAATGAGAATGTCAATAAGAATTGAATTCAATAGAAATAATATTACTATTATCATGTTTCTTTGAATGTGTAATCAAAGTAATCATAAATATTAAAGAAATTTATAAATTATAAATGATGCAAAATTAGAAAATAAACTTTTTGATTTTTAAATAAATAAAATATAAATGATTATACAAATATGCGAGGAAAAAAATTACAACGTATTCCATATGAGTGTGGGATGAATGAACATATTTTATTCTGTTGAAATATTTTACATTTAATTTCATATTAATAACAAAACCAATGAACATATAATCATTCTCATTCTCATTTATATTACTATAAACCAAACATGATAATAAGGTAAATTTCTTCATGATCCTCAAATTTTCATCTTGATTCGTGTGGTCCTAAAAAGTTTCATATTATTTGGTTTGAAAGTAATTGCAGTGTATCACATTAAATATCAAACTAGCAAGTTTAAGAATAAGCATTATGAATTTATTTTAAGGGAGATATTTAACTAAGATCAAGTCTGGGGCATTAAGTAGTGTGTATAGTTGGTACAAAGTGGAGATAGATATGTACATATATTCCCTCTATGGATAACATATATGTTATTTTAGAGTAAGTTTGATTTTATACTGTTAAGTTTCCTTCAGTCCCACATCGGTCAAGAATAAGGCAGTAATGTTGCTTATAAGCTTAAACAACCCTTAACTCAATGAGATCTTATTGGATTGAGTTAGGCCTGGGTTTCTAACATGGTATCAGATCTGGGCTTAGTTTGATCGGTGAGTTGGGCTTTGTCCTTAATTAACAATCTTACCGTGGCTTTATGAGACCACCTCTGTCCGTGTGGGGGGGTTATTAAGTTTCCTTCAGTCTCACAATGGCCAAAAACACGACAGCAATGCTGCTTAGAAGCCTGAACAACCTTTAACTCAATGAGATTTTAATGAGTTTAGTTAGGCTTGAGTTTCTACCATATACAACAATACATACTTTTGTTAGGAGGGTTCAATACCTAGCAATATATATATATGTGTGTGTGTGTCGTGTAGGTACGTACCATTCATTATTAATGAAATATGTGATAATGTGTTATTTTAGGTAAATGATGAAATTCAAAATTAATGTAGCTATTGTTGGAGATTGTTATAAAGCTCCTTAATTTAAGGAGCAAATTAATGAGCAAAACAAGGAGTAAAACATGGAGCAAAACAAGGAGCTTAATTCAAGGAACCATTAATTTAAGGAGTAATTCAAGGAGTGAATTTTCCTATAAATAGATGTGTAATTGTAATGAATTAATCATCCAAAGTGTTCATTCCAATTGAGAGAAAAGCTTTTGTGAGAGAAAATTGAGAGTAATTTTCTTGAGTGTAATCGGGTTGTGAGTGTTGTAAACACCTTGTATAATTTCTCATCTTTCAATAAAAAGATCTACAACAAGTCCGGAGACGTAAGCAAGATTGGCCGAACTCCGTTATCAAATTTGTGTGTTATTTTTCTATTATTGCTTTCTCATAAATCTGGCTTATCGAGAATTTGCATAATTTCCCAACAACTGATATCAAAGCTATTTGTGGTGATTTCTGTCAATTTTCTACAAGGTTACTATTTACGTGAATAGTGAAATTTTGTCGACGATATTTGTTCGTTGATGGAGGTGTTCTATGGTTTAAAGAAATAGTCATAAACGATCGTGAGGAAGTCAGATTTGAGTGGGAGCAATGGCTGCGGATGAAGGAAGCACTACTACAAAATGGGGTATTTAAGTCGCTGTGTAAAGTCGGGTTTTGAAAAAAAACCGACTTATAATGAATTTAAAGTCGGTTCTACACGTCAATCAACGCTATGTCACATGGGTAGCGTCGGTTCTCCATGTGAACCGATGCCACCCACGTGACGTAGCGTCGGTTGACGTGTAGAACCGACGCTATCCACGTTGGTAGCGTCGGTTTGCCACGTCAACAGACGCTATGTCCTATTTTTTAAATTAAATACAATTAAAATTAATTATTATTTTATTTGACTCTTTAAAATTTAAGTTTGATAAAAATAATATCATTTTTCCTTTCTATAGAAAATTAGTTTTAAAAATTATATAATTTTGTTTATTTATTTAGATATTTAAATTTATATATGTACCTACAATATATCTTTATTTAATTGTGTATATATTTTAATTAAATATTATTCTAAAGTAATTATTTTTTGTATTTCTATGATTGTCTAAATAAAATAATAATTGACAAAAAAATAAATTTTAAATTGCGTGGAGCGCATCGGTTGATGTGGCGAACCGACGCTACTCACGTAGATAGCGTCGGTTCACGTGAAGAACCGACGCTATCCGCGTGTGTAGCATCGGTTTTCTACATGAACCGACGCTACATGAACCGACGCTACACACACAGATAGCATCGGTTTTTCACGTGAACCGATGCTACACACCTAATATATCCAAATTCGGGTCATTTTTTACGCAAAACCTATTTTCTTCCTCTCTCTCCTCCATTTTCTCTCAAAATCTACACCGCGCGCCACCTTATTTCTAAATTTCCGACCACCATTTGCAACTTCGTTTTGTAAGTTATATTTCTCTTCTCATTATCTTTCAGATCTATTATTTTTTTGAGCGAAATATTAAAAAACAATTATACCTATTTTCTGTATAAATTTTTTATTTAAGTATATTTTTTATTTAAGTATATTTTTTATTTTGTTTGTTATTATGTTTGACTTATTTTATGTGGAAATAATATCTAAAATGTTGTGGGTTTGATAGATTATATATATTTACTGTGCGTGGATAAATTTATTTATATATTATAAATAATTATATTTTATTAAGTAGAATTTTACATCTTTTTATTGAGTTTGTTTTATACATATGTTGTATAAATTTTTGATTTAGATATGTTTTTTATTTTGCTTGTTACTATGTTTGACTTATTTTATGTGGAAATAATATCTGAAATGTTGTAGGTTTGATAGATTATACATATTTACTGTGTGTGGGTAAATTTATTTATATATTATAAATAATTATATTTTATTAAGTAGAATTTTACAGCTTATTATTCAGTTTGTTTTATATGTTGTATAAAATTTTGATTTAGGTATGTTTTTTATTTTGCTTGTTATTATGTTTGACTTATTTTATGTGAAAATAATATCTAAAATATCGTGGGTTTACTATATTGGTATAAAAGTTATATGTACTATCTAGACTCTTAAAAAAATTATAAATATATATTTATAAACTCAATAATTTAAATAATATATATATATTAATAAAAATCAAATAATAACTGAAAAGTAAGTAGTATTATTATTTTTATTTATATATGCTACTTATGTGTTAAAATGTTAAATATGTTATTATAGTAGTCCCTATATACTTTTATAGAATGTTATATACGTATAATTAATATTACTTTTTAAGTATGATATAGTAACATGCTTAGAAATTAGAATCAATCAAAGTGATTGGTTTTTATATATTCATGCTAACATGTTGCTTATTTTTTAATTTGTATAGAAATGGTTTTGTAAAATGATTAAAATGATATATAATTGTTTTGTATTGTGTATGTTTTGATATATATTCTAATAATTAGAAAATTTATATATTATAATACTTGAAATATATATATTCATTGTATACATAATTAAGTAATACGTTTAATTAATGTCATTAATAGAAAATGGACAAATCTTGGATGTCAAAGTGTAGAATTCAGCAAGACTATATTTTTGGAGTTGAAAGCTTCATGGAATTTGCTTGTAAAAATAGTAATACTGGAACTAGTATGATTCGATGCCCATGTGTTAAATGTAAAATGAGTGATTTCATGAATTTGATGAGGTTAAGTATCACCTTATCCGTAATGGTATTCTATTGGGCTATAAATATTGGTATTATCATGGAGAAAATATTGATAATATTCATGGGGAAAAGACAAATAAGAATGTGAGTGGATTACATTCATCTTATCATAATGTACAGACAGAAAATATGTTTCATGGTGTTTAAGATGAATTACGCGAGGATGATCCTGAAACCTTTAATAAACTTATAGAAGATGCCGAAAAACCGTTGTATCCAAATTGCAAAAAATACACTAAAATGTCAGGATTGGTTCATTTGTACAATGTGAAGGAAAAACATGGTTTTTCTGACAAGGAATTCATAGAATTACTAAATCTACTAGTCGATATGTTTCTTGAGGGTATTGAATTGCCATCTTCAATGTATAAAGTGAAAAAATCTCTTAGTCGATTTGGCATGGAATATCATAAGACTGCATTCCTCCATAGAGATTTAGATGAAGAGATATACATGTACCAGCCAGAAGGTTTCTCAAAAAGAGGGGAAAATAACATGGTGTGCAAACTTAAGAAGAGTTTGTATGGCCTGAAACAAGCCCCGAGACAATGGTACAGAAAGTTTGACAGCTTCATGAATAAGGAAGGTTTCCAGAAGTGCAATGCTGACCATTGTTGCTACTTCAAGAGATATAGGTCCAGTTATATCATTTTACTACTTTATGTTGATGATATGTTAGTAATAGGTTCAGATATGGATGATATTAAAAGGTTGAAGCAGCAATTGTCAAAAGAGTTTGACATGAAAGACTTGGGTCCACCAAAGAAGATGCTTGGAATGAAAATCACAAGAACTAATAAGAAAGGATCCTTGTAGTTATCTCAGGCAAAGTACATCAATCGTGTTTTGTAGAGATTCAACATGGGCGATGCCAAGCCAGTTAGCACACCCTTGGCCAGTCATTTTCACCTATCCAAGGATCAGTCCCCTCAGACAGAGGAAGAGAGAGAATTCATGGATAAGGTTCCTTATGCCTCAACCATTGGAAGTTTGATGTATGCAATGGTCTGTACGAGACCAGACATTGGCCATGTAGTGGGAGTTGTTAGCAGATTTATATCAAATCCAAGAAAAAATCATTGGGAAGCAGTCAAGTAGATTTTGAGGTATCTGGGAGGCACCACAGAAAAGTGCTTGTATTTTAGTAAAGGAGAGTTAAAAGTACTGATGAGTGCTCAAAAAGCACTAAAATAACCATGATTTTATGCACTTTAATTGATTAAAAATATATATATTTATATGTTTTATCATATATTTATATAAATTTGTCTTTTTCGGAATCACGGGTATTTTTATTGTTTTTCGTGAATTTTTGGCCTAAAAACGCAATGTAAAGACTCAAAGAAGAATACTTGAAGCAATACATCACAAATAAATTGATAAATAAGTGGAAAAAGGTCAACAAACATGGAAAAATTGGACAAAATGGGTCGAAAAAGGTCAAAAATGTCAAAGATCGAAAACGCGACACACAGTTTTAAATTGGCCTTTCTTACACACACAACTGCTTAGGTCACGCCACACATACATACATGCAGCTGACACATGCCGCGGCGCCGCGTAGCGACGCTGTTTCACCTGCATGCTGGTGCTACGGCGCTACCTGACACGGCGGTTGGCAGAAATGTCAAATACAAGGCCTGGCGTTTTGACCCATTTTTCACGTCGACCGCCCAACGGCCACGCCGACGTCATTGATGACCTCAAATAGGTCCAAAACACGTTTTATTTTTTAATATTTTTTTAACATTTTTTTAATCATTTTTCTCTCCATCCTCACCTATAAATACCCCCTTCCATTCATACTTCAAAACACACCTCAAAAACCTCACTTCTCTTCTTTCTTTTCTCTCATTTCTTAGTTTTTAAGTTTTTCTTTAGTTTCTTTCTTAGTTTCTAAGCTTTTCTTAGTTTTTTCTCTTAGTTTTTAGTTCACAATTGTCTTGGGTTTAGAGTTCTTCCCTTTTTGAGAGGAACTTGTAATGTTTTTGTAATAATTTAGATTTTGATTCAATAAATGGAAGCGCAAATTCGTCAGGTTTTCTGAACGGAAATAGCGTCAATCTGTAGGGATTTTATTTTCTTTACGCTTATTTTTTGTGCTTTATTCTTACATGTTATATTTAATTTGTTCGTGATTAAATTTAACTCACATGCAATTGCTTTATAATCACATATAATAATAACGTTGTTTACATTTGCCATAAATATTAAATAGTGAAAATTTCTAAAACGAATTGATTTTATTTTTATTCAAGATTTTATATTAAGGATGTTAGAGAGAAATATATTATTTTTCATTACAAACTTAACCGAAAGCTAGACTTTAAGGTTTAGTTATCCTGCCTAATTTAGAGTAGTCATTCTTTATTTGGCTTGGCATAATCGGTAGCTAGAGTGAAGCTCTATTTCAAAAGTTTTTATAAGAATTATTACGTAAACGTATCGACAACATGTTTTCAATAATGCGCTTTAAAACTTGAAAGTTAAGACTTCGGATAACTAAATTCTCGGGTTTAATTTACATCGGATAAAGCTTTAAGCGTTTAATCACCAAAGGTGATTTAAATGCTCATTTTCAATCTCTGTAAAAAGCGAATTAATTTAATTAATCAAATTAGTTATCAACCCCACCCATAAAGGTGTTAATCGATTTGCTTAGCTTAACAAAGAAGATCTAACTCACCAAAGCGCAGATTCATATAAAAAGAGAGAATCAATAAAATATCAATTTATATCTTTAATAAATTTCAGATAATACGAAGAAGATAATTAACTTGGATTATTATATCCATAAATACTCCACTAATTTAAACGATAAAATTTGCATGAATATTTATTGAATCAGAATTATATTTATTTGTAGATAAATATTTATTGAATTTGTATCTACGTTTTTATTTTTTATTTAATTAATTTTGTATATATGTTTATTTTAATGTTATTAGATTAGAACACAAAACCAAAATATCGATGACGGACGCTAGGATTTAATTTCGCTTTTGAAAAGTTTGAATAATAAATTAAGAACCACATACATTCCTTCCTAGATCGTGGCGAAAGATAATTTATCATTTTCTACGAAACGATTCGCATTCTCATGAGAGTTTTACAAATATTAAAACCAAAGTATTTCATGAATTGGCGATACGGTTTAAGCCATCAAGTTTTCACAGTTTATTACGGGAAGGAATAGCGTTTTTAATTTATTTATCAAAATTTTAAAAATATTTTTTGTGTTGTAAATAATTGTGATTTTAAAAAAAATAAAATAAAAAATAAAATAAAATAAAAATAAAAATAAAATAAAATAAAATAAAATAAAATAAAAATAAAAATAAAAATTTTTAATCAAATTTCAAATTTCATAAAAAAAATAAATAAAAAAATAAAAAATAATAAATAATAAAAATAAAATAAAAATTAAAAATTTTTTTAAAAAAAAAAAAAAAATTAAAAATTTTAAGTTAATAAGAAATAAGTTAGCTGAATAGTAAAATAAAATTACCGTCAAAAAAAAAATAAAAAAAAAAAAATTTAAAATTTTAAGTAAAAAAAAAATAAAAAAGCGTGAATATTAAAATAAAATTACCGTTCTAAAAAAAAAAAAAAAAAAAAAAAAAAATAAAAAAAAAACTAAAAGGTACATGAAAAGTAAAAATCTAAGGGAGTTAATGCAGGAGACTAGTTCTTTCCTGTTCATACAGTCTTTCTGAACGTTGTTACGGCCAGAGAGTGCTTTTGCTTACAAGACCACCATTCTTTCCTTAACACTCTTGCTAATACCGATTATGTTATTTAAAATAAAAAAATTTTAAAAAAAAAAAAAAAAAAATTTGTCCAAATGGTTTTGTATTAAATGCCATGGAAAATTTCTCTAATTTTCTTTTATTTTTGTTGTGAAGGAGTTTTAAATTTACGTTTAAAAATAACATGCGTGGAGGAGATCCTTAGGAAACCCCTTACACCATATGTAAATAATATTCATAAATTTAAACAAGCTGTCACAACACCTGATCGATCACCCATCAACTCGATTTTGAGCCAAACATGAACGTCTTAATCCTTTACTAGAACCAAAAGAAATGGAGGAAAACCAACATGTTAGTGGAAACCACGATGAAAGAGTTTGCAAGACCTGTGATTGGCACGGCAGCTAACTGCCGCTATCCAGGTATAAGTCGCTCGGAATTACGACCTTAAAAATATTCATTTTTCTATGCTTCCTTCCTTCTACGGGGCTACCTAACGAAGATTCTCTTTCCTTTATGAGAGATTTCTATGCTCCCAAACATTCCCTCGGTATTCTAAACGAGGATCGACTTAGAATGAGATGTTTTCCGTACACCCAGCAAGGATAAGGCTAAAGCTTGGTTGATGTCACTTCCCCCCGGTTCTCGATGACATGGGTCAAATTTACACAAATTCATGGGAAAATTCTATTCCCATCAAAAAACATCAGAGGCGAGAGGAAAGATTGCTACTTTCTCTCGTATGGAAGAGAGAACCATTCCGCTGAAGCTTGGGATAGGTTCAAAATGTTTCTCACTCAATGTCCCCATCATGCCTTTCCACACAGAACCAATTCTTTTACGATGGACTTACACAACAATGTCACCATTGTCGACAACGCCGTTATGGGAGGAGCAATAGGAGAAAAACTCGCATCGTAAACGTATAATCTCTTTGAGATGTTGGGTGCTAATTCCCGGCAGAAAAGCTCCCGAGTGAGAAAAGTGGTGTTCATGAAATCGACTCAGTAATGAAGTTCAACAACAACTTGTTCAACTCAAGCAAGTTGCCGCTCTTCTCACACACAAACAAACACAAATATTGAACAATATGGTTTCAGTATAGCAACGTGGGACAAGGTACGGGGCCCCGTCCATATCAAGGAGATACAACCTGACTCGAGCAGTTAATGTGGTTGGGAGCATATCAACAGAGACCAAGGTTTGATCCCAATTCAAATACCTATAATCCCGGGTGGAGAAAGTCATCCAAATTTCTCTTGGAGGCAAAATAACCCTCATTTCCCTCAAAGCTCAAACCAAAGTGGGCCAAGAATTCCACCCACCTATTCCAAGAAGCATTCCAAATAAACCAACTCGAGGACAACTTGAATTCTTTTATTCAAGTTTGTAGGATAATCGCCTAAAACCAATCAACGGTTTGGACTCTCGGAAGCTTCAATCAAAAGGTGGAAGTTCAAGTTGAACAGTTAGTTGAACATTTGCAAAAGGCAAAGACTAAATTGAAACTTAAATGAATTCAATGAAGAGGAGAGACATTGAGTTTTTCATTCTGCACCGAGCAACGCCTTACTAGAAGACGATAAATTTTAGTCCTACACGGGAGGTCACCCATTATTGTATTTTCCTTTGTTTTAGTCATGCAGAAAAAAAAAAAAAAAAAAAAAAATTCAAATGAAATAAATTTGCTTTCGTGTTCAAAAATTGTGTCCCTTCGTTTAAATTAAAATAAAAAAAAAAAAATTTAGGTTCCTTGCATTTTTAGAGATATCTACTATTGTTTTTAAGAGCAAAATGTTGATTCATGATAGGAGTGAGGATCATTTTCAACTACAAACAACCATGGGAGATGTCAAGATAGGTGGAAAAAAGATGAAAGACTATACAATGCCAATCATTGGCAAATGTAACTTCCTAAGATCCAATTGCAAGAGGTCAAGTGTAAGGAATTATGAATTGAAAAAGATTCATTATTCTTTGTTGCCTTCCTTTACTGCAGTATCCCTAATGAAGATCCTTTGCATTTCATTCGAGAATTCTACGCTATTGTCCAAACCTTTCCACTACATGCAATTAATGAAGATCAACTTAGATGAGGTGTTTTCCTTACACTCTCAAAGATAAAGCTTGGTCTGGTTCATTACTCTACAAATGTTCTCTTAAAACTTGGGAGGCATTTCATGAAATTTTTATGGGTAGGTTCTATTCCCATCAAAAGACTGATCTAAGAACAAAGATAGCAACATTTTCTCAAATGACCGAAGAGCCCTTTCACGAAGCTTGGGAACGATTCAAACTTCTTTTCATTCAATGTCAAAATCATAGCTTTCCACTACGCCTACAAAACCAATTCTTTACGATGGATTGACAACTGCAGAGTCAATACATGGTTGATAATGTCCGGAGCGTCTTGCAGGAGAAAAGACCGCAGAGGAAACCTATAATCTCTACAGCTATTGGGTTCTAATTCCCAACAAAGAGGTGGAAGGGAAAGCGAAAGGTCAAATGAAGTCGGCTTTGATGATGAGATAACCTTGCAAATTGTCTGAATTGACTAAACAAGTGAAATTCCCTCACGTCTCACCAAATTTCAAATCAAGAGGTATGTGAGTGTGTTGTTCAATCGGGTACATGGTACTCATAATTATTCTAATACTTGTGATTCTAGTGTCGATGCCACAGAGGAAGTCCAATATTTTCAAAAGTATCATCCAAACACCTATAATCACCCAACCTACAACCACCCTTACCCACCAAGCCAATCTTTTTTAAACCAACCTTAAGATAGCTTGAATGCTTTTATTCAAGTTAGTCGTGACAACCAACCGATGACTAATCAAAGGTTGAACACCATGGAGGCTTCGGTTAAAAGAATTGAATCTAAAGTTGGGCAACCGGCCGAACAAATGCAAAAGAAAGAACTGGAAAGTTGCCTACCAACCGTAACAAGCAAAAGATGTTAGACCTCGTTGGTAAAGGTAGTCAATACCAGAAATTAAATCTCTAAACTACCTTGTAGTTCATTTAACAAAGAAGGCGACATTCTAATCTCACAAAAGGAGAAACAAGTGTTAAACTTCACAAGCTTTTACGAAAAAACTCGTTGGGGGTCATCCGACACTCCCAAAATTCAAAAGACAAATGAGAACCACACCGTATGCAAGTACCTTTTTCCCACCGTTTGAAAGAATCCAAACAAGATAAGCAATTCAATGATCTTTTTAATATGCTCTCTAAAGTAAATATCAATTTACCATTATTAGAAGTGATCATGAATGTGTCTCATATGCCAAGTTTTTCAAAGAGTTGAACACTAAGAAAATGAGGTACGAACCGAATGAACGAGTAGTAGTATCGAAATTTCTAGCAATGATACTAAAGACAAACTACCCCTAAGTTGAAAGACCCTGGAAGTTTTATTATAAACATAACTATGGGGATAGGAAGGTTGCTAAAGCAATGCTTGATTTAGGTGCTAGTATAAATTTGATGCCACTCTATATATTCTCACAATCTAGGGATTTAAACCCACAACTATGTCCCCGCAACTCAGATAGATCTCTTAAATATCCGGTAGGAATAGTTGAGGATGTTTTGGTACATGTGTAGACAAACCGATAATACACAGTTGACTTTGTGGTTCGGATATGCAAGAAAATCCTAAGGCATTGGATGAGAAGCATACAATATTGCTTTCGTAGACCATTTATGGAAACTACTAAAACTATTATTGATGTCCAAGATGGAAATTTGACAATGACGATTTTAGAGAGACTGCTCATTTCAAAGTTTTTGATTCTTCACCTTTCCCTTCTATTTCTCGCCATCGATGAAATATTCGAAGTTGATCCTTTGGATAATCTTGTCCAAAACACCTTTTTCCAAACTGCAATAGAAGACAAGCTTGAAACCGTTCTTACACTTGAAAAGGTTGAAGAAGATTTAGATGAAGAAATTAAGGGGTACCTTGAACAACTAGACAATAATGAAGTGATGACAAAATCTAGTACACTTTTAAATCTACCCAGTCCTTCATCCGTTAAAGAGGCCAATCCACACCGAACTTCAACTCAAAGACTTACACCGAGCACTTAAAATATGTGTTTTTGGGAGAAGGAGAAACATATCCGGTGGATAATTTCTTCAACCTTGACCAAATCACAAGAAAAAGAACTCATCAAAGTTGCTTAAACAGTTTAAGAAATCTATAGGTTGGAGTATAGTGGGATATAAGAGGCATTAGTCCAACAATGTGTACGCACAAGATCAACTTGGAGGATGGTGCTAAACCTGTACGAGAGGCCCAAAGACTAAACCCAAACATGCAAGAGGTAGTTAAAAAGGAAATCCTTAAATTATTAGAAGAAGGGATTATCTATCCTATCAGGATAGTAAGTTGGGTTAGTCCAAAGGTACGTGGTACCAAAGAAACTGGGATAACAAGCTTGTTAAAATGATAAAAGTGAATTAGTGCCCACTAGAATAATCACTGGATGGAGAATGTGTATAGATTTTAGGAAACTAAATTTATATACGAAAAAGGATCACTTTCCTCTTCCATTCATTGATCAAATGTTGGAAAGATTACCGGGTACCTAATTTTACCGTTTTTTTGGATGGACTGTCTCTGGATATTATCAAGTACCCATAGACCAAGATCAGGAAAGACCACATTTACATGTCCTTTTGGGACATTTGCTTTTCGCAGTAATGCCATTGGGTTATGCGATACCCTTGCCACTTTCCACAGATGCATGATATCTATTTTCTCGGACATGGTGGAAAATTCATTGAAATTTTCATGGACCATTTCTCTGTCTTTGGGAACTCATTTGATGATTGCTTACATAAATCGACTTTGGTTTTAGAAAGATCCATTGAATGCAATCTAACCCTTAGTCATTGGGAGAAAAGTCATTTTATGGTTCAACAAGGATAGTTTTGGGACATATAATTTCAAACAAGGGGTATTGAAGTTGATAAGGCAAAAGTTGAATTGATATCCAAACTACCTCCCCTACATCCGTAAAGGGATAAGTTAAGCTTCTTGGGACGTACGCAGGATTTTGACAGACGCATTTATTAAAGATTTCTCTAAAATAAGTCGTCCTTTATGTAACTTACTATCCAAAGATGTCAATTTGACTTCAACAATGACCCATTTTATTTCCTTTAATACCTTGAAAGAGAAACTAACATCTACCCCCGTTATAATGGCACCAAACTCGGTCTTTACCTTTTGAGATAATGTGTGATGCTTCGATTACGCAATAGGAGCAAGCTCTGGGACAAAGAGTGGATAAGCCGCTTACATGTCATCTACTATGCTAGCAAAACACTCAATGATGCCCAAATGAATTACACCACCACCGAAAAGGAATTCTTGGCTATAGTATTCTCTTTAGACAAATTTCGGTCTTATTTAGTAGGATCTAAAGTGATTGTACATTCGATCACACCGCTTTAAGATACATATTAAGTAAACCAAATGCCAAGCCAAGATTAATCGGTGGGTCTTACTCTTTACAAGAATTTGACCTAGAAATCAAGGATAAGAAAGGCAAGAAAACTTAGTAGCCGACCATTTGTCTAGGTTGATTTCTCGACTTCAATTCTCTTAAAGATGAGAGTAATGACGATAGTTGAGTCAACCTTTCCGATGAAACGCTTATTTTTCATAGGTCCGAACCCATGGTATGCGATATTGTAAACTATCTTGCCACTTTGGTGTTTTGCGACCTAACACTTCATATCGAAGGACAAGAAAAGGTTTTTTAAAACTATTAAGGACTATTTCTGGGATGACCACTTATTTATACAAGATCGGGTCAAGATCAAGTCATCCTGAGATGTGTAAAGGAAGAACATAAGAGCATTCGACTTTTTGTCATGAACTTCATTGTGGGTCATTTTGGAGGTGAAAAGACAGCCCGTGAAGATATTACAAATTCTGGATTCTTTTGGCCCACTCTTTTAAAGATGCTCATATGTTTTCAGGCACAATGTGATAGATGTCAAAGAACAGAAACATAAGCAAAGAGATGAAATGCCTTTGACATCTAATTTAGTTGTTGAACTTCTTTGATGTATGGGATTGACTTCACGTGGTCCTTTTCCCCCATCTAATGGTTTTCAATACATTTTGGTTCTTGTGGATTATGTGGTCCAAGTGGGTAAGCTATCCCCACCAAAACCAATGATGCTAATGTTGTTGTGAAATTCTTGAAAGATTTCATATTCAAAAGAGGTTCTAACGCACAGAGCTATAATAAGTGATGAGGAGGTAGCCATTTTTGTAACAAACTCTTTGATGGAGTACTAAACAAGTACAACATCACACATAAAGTAGCTACTCCATATCATCCTTAAACTTCCTGGTTTAGTGGAAGTGAGTAATAGGCAAATTATGGAATACTGGAACGCACTGTGCGTCCGTCAAGGAAGGATTGGGTATTTAAGCTAAATGATGCCTTATGGGCATACCGCACCGCTTACAAAACACCTATTGGGATGAGCCCTTACCGGTTAATCTTTGGGAAAGCATGCCACGCTTCGGTTGAACTTGAACACAAAGCTTATTGGGCAATTAAAGAGTTAAACATGGATTTAGATAAAGCAGGTGAAAAACGATTACTCCAGCTTCATGAGTTGGAAGAAATTAGGAATGAAGCCTATGAGAATGCCAAATTATACAAGGAGCGTACTAAGCGCTATCATGACAAGAGGCTAGTTCCTAAGACTCTTCACCCTGGAATGAAAGTTCTTCTATTTAACTCTCGTTTGAGATTGCTTTCAGGAAAGCTGAGATCAAGAAGGGGTGGACCATTCAAAATAGTTCAAGTATTTGAACATGGAGTTGGAACTATTGGACTCCAAGACACAAAAAACGTTCAAAGTCAATGGCCATCGTGTCAAGCCTTATTTAGAAGAACCAAACAACATTGCTGAAATGGATTGCATTTGGCTGAGTAACCCTTAGCACCAAAAAGATACGTCTTGCTAAGACGTTAAACTAAGCGCTGGATGGGAGGCAACCCATCATTTTAGGTAAAAAAAAAACAATAAATAAAAAAATAAATAAAAAAATAAATAAAAAAAAACAAAAATAAAAAAAATAAATAAAAAAAAATAAAAAAAAAAAAATTTTTTGTTATTTGTTTTATTTACTTAATTTTATTGTTTATTTCATTTTAATTACATGTGAATAATTTTTAAATTGTTAAAACTAAAAATATTTGTTGAGATGTTAGAAGTTTACAATGCCGTCTTCGTATACACTATAATGATGAAATATGATGGATGCACTGCATTTTCCATTACTACTTGCACATTCTCGTGAAATAGGTAATCTTTCTTCTCTTCTCTCTTTATCTTTAATTTACGCTTGTTACATTGAGGACAATGTAAGTTCTAGGTCAGGGGGTGGTGAAAAGTTACCATACTTAATTAAAAATAATAATAATAAAAAAAAAGTTTCACAAAAGTTTATCATTTCTTTAAATCAAATTTAAGTAAACAGTTAAGTCTTTTGTACTGTTAGATTAATTTTTGAAAACATATCATGAAATATTTTGTAATTATTTTTGATAATTAGTTACTTTTTGTCATAATTACTATTTCTTGATAAGATGTTGAAATTATATTATACCCAAAAACGGTGTTTATGAGTTTTTTCTAGTGGAGACTACCTTTGTGAGATATAATTTGAGCCTAATTTCCTTTATTCAGAGTGAAATTTATATTTTTTCTACTCCAAACACATTTCTTATTTCTTCAAATTTTTAGATGATCTCTATAGGTATTAGCATTGAATGTATGAATTTTTTTTCTCATTTTAATAGTATCATATATTTTTGATTATTATTTTTTGCTTAGATTAAATGATTTGAGTAGAAATTGATAGTATATGCTTATATCTCATTTATGCATGACTACAACAAAAACAAAAAGACATATCTGGGGTTACCTAAACCAAGATCAAACAGAAAGCCACAAAATTAACCACTCACCAAAATCCAAAATATGTACAATCAGTACATGGGTTGACTTCTCTAAGAAATACACATATTGAAAAAATATCTACAGAAAAAAAAAAATAAGAGAGAGGTAAAAATAGTATCATCTACATACTATAGCCCGCATTGCCTACAAAGTTTTGAGTAAAGGCTAATTACGAAAGAAAGATATAAGAAGTAATTCGCCAAAAAGTCATTGCAATTTCTTCATTTGTAAAGGCATATATCTTGAAATTCTTTCTTAATGAGTTTGATTTATGCATGAAAATAATTTTTATATATGATATCTTTATAATTTATACATTTGATTCCTTTCAAATGAGATCAATGTTAAAATAACACTTTGAGCCTTTATTCTTTATACATATGCGAACATATTAGTTCATTTCTATACATCAACTCTTTCGCATACAAAGCAGTATGAGTGTGTTGAACCCATAGGATTCAAGGTGTTTTGAGAGTATCGACTTGTGAGGAATAGAGTCGTAATTCGATTCATGACACCGAAATTGGGTGAAATTAGATTGTTACATTTATGATATGAAATATGAAAATGATTTTCGACTAATTATTATAATAAATCATGATTGTTTAAAGAGATTAAAATAACTTATGCTTGAGATTTTAATTATGATCTTAAAGGAGATTAAAAAGTATGAGACATTTTTGTGAGATGTTGATAATTTGTGATTTTGTTGTAAATTTAATTTTTAAGTTGTTTGTTTTTATTGTTTCTTTTTTTTTTACATTTAGTACAATGTTTGTGGGTATCATCGAAAACCCTCACGAGACTCAAACTCGTCCACTAGTGGCAACCCAGTGGGGTTTAAAGGCTTGTTGCATAGGCTTAAATGCAACCGTGTCAATCCACGTGATTTAGGATAGTTTAATTTTTAGTTTTTATCGCTTCTCTCATAAGGGACTAGCAAGAAGTTCGGGTTGGGGTTGTGATGAGTGCTCAAAAAGCACTAAAATAACCATGATTTTATGCACTTTAATTGATTAAAAATATATATATTTATATGTTTTATCATATATTTATATAAATTTGTCTTTTTTCGGAATCACGGGTATTTTTATTGTTTTTCAGGAATTTTGGCCTAAAAACGCAATGTAAAGACTCAAAGAAGAATACTTGAAGCAATACATCACAAATAAATTGATAAATAAGTGGAAAAAGGTCAACAAACATGGAAAAATTGGACAAAATGGGTCGAAAAGGTCAAAAATGTCAAAGACGGAAAAACGCGTGATCTTATGCACAAGCGCCAATACGCGGCAGACATCGTTTCACGCGCGCATACATTGACGGCACGCCATCGGCCCGGCCGCCGCGCCCAAATCATACCAACGCGTTTTTGACCCATTTTTCACGTGGAGCCGCCTCACGACGTCACGCTGACGTCATTGATGACCTCGGCCAGGTCCAAAACACGTTTTTTATTTTTTTAATATTTTTTTTAATCAATTTTTCTCTCCATCCTCACCTACAAATACCCCCTTCCATTCACTTCAAAACACACCTCAAAACCACACTTCTCTCTTCTTTCTTTCTCTCATTTCTTACTTTTTAAGTTTTTCTTTAGTTTCTTTCTTAGTTTCTAAGCTTTTCTTAGTTTTTCTTTAGTTTTTAGTTCAATTGTCTTAGGTTTAGAGTTCTTCCTTTTTTGAGAGGAACTTGTAATGTTTTTGTAATAATTTAGATTTTTGATTCAATAAATGGAAGTGCAAATTAAACCGGAGGTTTTCTAGCAACGGAATAGCGTCAAGTACTTGTAAGGATTTTATTTTCTTTACAGCTTATTTTTGTGTCTTTATTCTTACATGTTATATTTAATTTGTCTGACGATTAAATTTAAGCGTGCTAATGTTTATAATCATGATATAATAATAATGTTGTTATGCTTGCAAATATTAAATAGGTGAAAATTTCTAAAATGAATTGATTTTATTTTTATTCAAGATTTTATATTAAGGATGTTAGAGAGAAATATATTATTTTTCATTACAAACTTAAATCTGAAAGTTAGACTTTAAGGTTTAGTTATCCTAGGTCTAATTTAGAGTAGTGCTCTTTTATTTGTTGGTACAATCGCCCGTAGTTAAGTTAAGCTCTATTTCAAAAGTTTTTATAAGAATTATTATGTGGAAATGTATTGACAACATGTTTTCAATAGTATGGTTTTAAACTTGAAAGTTAGTACTTGGATAACTAAATTCTTGGGTTTAATTGACACCTTGGATAAAGTTTAAACTGTTTCAACCCCACCAAAGGTGGCATTTAAATGGTTCATTTTCAATCTCTAGAAAAAGGAATTAATTTAATTAACCAAATTAGTTATCAACCCCACCCATAGGTGTTAATTGATTTGTTTAGTTAACAAAGAGTATCTAACCTCACCAAAGGTGGTATTCATATAAAAAGAGAGAATCAATAAAATATCAATTTATATCTTTAATAGCCTAGATAATATGAGCAAGCATAATTAACTTAGTTATTATATCCATAAATACTCCACTAATTTAAATGATAAAATTTGCATGAATATTTATTGAATCTGTAATTATATTTATTTGTAGATAAATATTTATTGAATTTGTATCTATGTTTATTTTTTTATTTAATTAATCTGTATATATGTTTATTTTAATGTTATTAGATTAGGAACACAAAAACCAAAATATCGTGACAAGATGTTTAGGATTTAATTTCGTTTTTAAAAGTTTGAATAATAAATTAAGAACCACATACATTCCTTCCTTAGATCGACCTTGGGAGTATACTTATCATTTTCTACGAAATGATTCGTGCACTTGCGAGAGTTTTACAAATATTAAAACCAAAGTATTTGCGAGAATTGGCGATGCCGGTTTTCGCTCATCAAGTACAAGGGTACATAGATACAAACTTTGGAGGTGAAGTTGATCACCGAAGAAGCACCACCGGTTATATATTTACTATTGGAACTACAGCTGTTAGTTGGATGTCACAAATACAGAAAATTGTCACTCTATCCGCTACAGAGGCTGAGTATGTAGCAGTAACAGAAGCTAGTAAAGAGATGATATGGCTTCAAGGTTTGTTAACTAAGCTGGGATTCAAACAGGAGAAGAATGTTCAACATAGTGATAGTCAAAGTGCAATACACTTGGCAAAGAATTCAGCATTTCATTCTAAAACCAAGTATATTGGACTTCGTTATCACTTCATCAGGTCTCTATTGGAAGATGATGTGTTAATACTGGAGAAGATTCAAGGAAGTAAAAATCCAGCAGATATGTTAACAAAGATGGTGACTATTGACAAACTGATGTTGTACTCAACTTCAGTTGGTCTACTAGAGTAACAAAGACTAGAAAAACTGTTGCATTAATCGAGGTGTGAAGACAGATTGAAATTAATCTTTAAGTGGTAGATTGTTGGAGATTTTTATAAAACTCCTTAATTTAAGGAGCAAAACATGGAGCAAAACAAGGAGTAAAACATGGAGCAAAATATGGAGCTTAATTCAAGGAACCATTAATTTAAGAAGTAATTCAAGGAGTGAATTTTATTATAAATAGATGTGTAATTGTAATGAATTAATCATCCAAAGTGTTCATTCCAATTGAGAGAAAAGCTTAGAGAGAAAAGCTTTTGTGAGAGAAAATTGAGAGTAATTTTCTTGAGTGTAATCGGGTTGTGAGTTGTGAGTATTGTAAACACCTTGTGTAATTTCTCCTCTTTCAATAAAAAGATCTGCAACAGGTCTGGAAACGTAAGCAAGATTGGCCGAACTCCGTTATCAAATTTGTGTGTTATTTTTCTATTATTGTTTTCTTATAAATCTAACTTATCGGAAATTTGCGTTATTTTTCAACATCTATTTTTTTTTAGAAAAAATCAAATACTTTGTAAGAGTGGAAAGGAAAGCAATATAATTGATAAAGAGTAAAATCAAGTAATAATAAATAATACCTTTAATAAAATAATTAGTAGTTAATTAGTTACTTAGATGAAATTAAGGATAAGTGGCTACAAGAGTTCCCCTAAACACTTCAGTGGAATGGTTTCCTCAGAATAATAACTCCCAATCCCATGTACCATTGAAGTGTTCAATGGAACTCTAGGAGACACGACACCTGCCAACATACACACAATCGCTTGAATTGGTTTCATGGTGAAGGAGAAAGATCACTAATCCTACTATATATATAGCAACCGAGTTTGCTTTATACCTAGCTATCTCTATCTATATAATTTGTTTCTTAATTTTAATTTGGTCCATATATTAATTACACGTATACTTTAATTTGGTTTATCTTTTTCACAAGTCATAACACAAGAGAAATTAATGAACCTAGACGAGATTAGATCTACCTTCAAAGTCTGAGAATAATATTGAAGGTGATTTGTCACCATCAACTGGCCTTTGCTCTTTTGCTCCTGCTATCTTCTCTTCTCATAATGTTTATCTTCCCTTTTAATTTTCAAGGTTTTTAATTTTTTTATATATATATTTTTTAAATTCAGACATAAATAAGGAAGTTAAGCTTAATTTCTATTCTTGTAATATACTAATTATATACCGTATAGTAGCTAAAAATTAAGTTTATTGCCAAGTTAAGAAGCTGGAGCTAGCTAGCTTGGTTATATTAATTAATATATATAATTATTTCCATGTTTAATTAGACGACAGACAGAGAATCTGATATTGTTTTTGCTTTGAAATCTGAAAAACAAATATTGAAAAGGACACCCCAAAGAGAACACATGCGAGATGCTCAGAGAGAGAATGTTTTTATGTATATACCCTTGTTGATTTTCATCTGTCCTTCAATTGTGGCCAGGTTCATAATATGATTGATATTCATATATCAGTGAGGACTCTTGATCATCTTTAATATTTTGACGTAGAAAAAAACTATATATACTTACCTGCTGAATATGTTGTTTTTATAATCACATAAGATTGAACAAGAGTGTATTGTGATATATGTCAGTTGTCCCCCTAGAGTTCTCCTGAACACTTCAATGAAACTCTTATATTATATTAAATATATGGAAAGTCTAAATATATGCATAGGAAAGTCTAGAAATAAAACTATCTATAGAAAAAAGTTAAACTATCCACTTAAACCACTTATTTATCAAAAAAAAATATTATTTAAAGAAAACTAAATTTGCCTAAACCATTCATCATATTTGTTTTATTATTTGAGTTTTTTTTGAATAATAATAATTTAATATAAAAATAATCAATATAAATTAAAATAAGTAAATTAATTAATATTTTATTTATATAATATATCAACATATTACTCTTCTTTTTTTAAATAAGTTTAAACTTTTTTACATTCAAAATGTAAAATATATATGAATTCAAGCTCCAATATAAATAGAACAAAATAATATATAGTATTAATATAAAAATAAAGAATGAGAATAATTAATATTAATTTTTAGGAGAAAGAAAAAAAGGAAGATATATAGGAGAAAAATTTAAAAATGTAATATTTTTTAAAGAAAGTTCAGATATAGTATTACTCATCCTTGATAGAAGAATGTGATAAATTTTAACAAATAAATAGTATAAATTGTAAGTATAATTTATGATCTAAAAGTAGAATAAATAAACAAACTATTATATGTTCTTTGTGTTTGGTTCTTCTAAGCTCTCAATAATACTTATAGATTAGATAGTGTATTTTGATGAAAATTGTATGTTGAGTTTAGGGTGTAAGCAAAGTTTATCGACCCAAATGTAGAATATACAAATTAAAGAGATCGAAAACAAATAAAGTAAATATCTTATCTTCAACTATTAAAATTGTTCTATATGCTACAAAACAAACAAATTATTATATGTTCTTTGCATTTGGTTCTTCTAAGTTCTCAAGAGCACTCAGATTAAATAGCTTATCTTGATGAAAAATGTGTTTAAGCTTAAGGACCATAACAACCTTTTATGGACCATAACAACCTTTTATAGCTGCTTTTCATCAAAGTTTCGACAATATTATCAACCTCCAGCCATTGAACGGATGAGTTATGGCTCTTCAATGACCAAAACGTAAAGACCATACTAAATGATCTGTTAAATAAAAATAGATTAAAAATGAAATTAGAGAATAAACAACGGACCATTTACATAAAGTGATGGAGTGAGTTTATGAGACACCTTTAAAGTTAATTAACTAAAACAAATTAAAAGTATTGTTATTATAATTGTGTGCAACATTCGCTAAGAGAAAAATATAAAATGTATAAATGTAATGATTAAAACTTATGGAAATAATGGAATGCTTATAGAAAATTACTAAATAATAAATGGGTTAAGCTCTTGTTATGTATTTTATGCTCAATCACAAAGAAGAAGAAAACTAAAACTCTAAAGCCCTTTTTCACACCTAATCGCCTCCTACTATCCCCTTCTCACCCATCATCCCTTCGCCATCTTCACTTGCAGTTTCATCCCTCCATCCATCTCTACTTTTTTAGGCTGATTTGTTCAGCCACCAACCACCTCCCTTTCACCATTAGCATGTCTTTTAAACTTCCTCAAAGTTTCTCTAGAGGTGTAACTCATCTCTAATATTTTCTAGTGGACATTACTTTGTTTCTCTTGATTTAAGTTTTTGGTAGTTTTCTACAATGGAAAAGGTCAGCAAGGATAACAATGACAACAACGATTAAGATGCATTTTGATGCTGAAGCTTGGGATTGCATTACCCAACTTTTCGCGATATTTCTTGATTCCATTTAAATTTTGTTTTGTTTAATTTTAATCTCTATATTGTATTTGTTGATATTTTATAACTATTTTGGTGGAGGGAAGAGAGACAAAACAATTTTTTTTCTTTCTTACTAATCAAACACTCTTTTTATTTCTCTCCTCTACCTTATTACAACAGAATACAACTCTATTTATATACCTAAACAAGACTCTTAAAATTCGTATTAAAAAAACAGCTTTAAACATAACAGTAAATTCTGACCCTTCCTTGCTAAAACTTCCATAACTTATTGTAGGTAATACCAAATGACCTGAAACCTTCACCATTAAAAACTAGACTTAAAAACACACGAATTAAACTCTTCATTTGCTCAAAATGATCTGGAATTGCCCCTTCAATTCCTCATTCAATACTGTCTTAAAATCTGTCTGTTTTTTTATTTGAGTTTATTTTCCACAAATTCCTCCCTTAAACTCAAATTTCTTCCATCCTTCAGTACCCTCTGCCATCTTGCATTTATCCAGAAAAACCGTGGAGTATGACTTTGTGAACATGTCGGCTACTTGATCATGACTGGCTACATGATTCAACTTCACGCTCCACTTCTGGATTTGTTCTCGAATGAAATGAAATTTAACATCGATATGCTTGCTCCTTCGTGATGTCTTGGATTCTTTGCGAGTTCAATTGCCGACTGCTATCAACTCGGATCTCGGTTGCTTAACTTCTTGCGAGATTCAACTCGCTTAAAAGTTTCCTTAGCCAAAGCTGCATGTCGCGCGCGCCGTGATGCTGCCACGTATTCTACTTCGCGTGTCGAGAGTGTCACGATGGGTTGTTTTTTCGACATCCATGAGCTTATTGTGTCTCCCGTAAATAATACGTATCGATGTACTCTTTCGATCATCTATGTCTGCGCACCGGTCACTATCGAGTATCCACGGTTTATACTCTTACGTTTCTCGAGAAAAATAACCCAGTGATTAATACTTCGGATATATCGTGAGAATTCTCTTGACGCTTTCCAATGTGTATAGGTAGTTCTTCCGTGAACCGACTGCTTACCGACAAACCTTTGTAAGATATGTACGGTCTCGTGCATGTGAGATAGCAGACTTCCATGGCCCAAACTTACTGTATTTGGTCACATCTACTCGTTGCCGTCGAACTTAGAAAGTTTAGCCCAGGGTTCCATTGGTGTCAATACGGGGTTGCCTTTCATCCATTTTGTTCCTTTTTAGAATTTCTTTTGCATATGTTTCTTGTGATACAAAAATCCAGTATTTTCTTGTCTAACCTCCATTACCAAGGAAATATTTCATCAAACCAAATCTGTCATTTCGAACTCTGAGTCGTAGCCTCTTTAAAATCTTTTATCATCTCCTACGTTATTCCCCATTGAATATAAGATCATCAACGTAAAGAGCTACAAACAACAAGTTACCTTCTTCTTTCTTCACGTACAAAGCATGTTCGTTATGGGCATTGAGTAAACCCGTTCTTCTTGAAGTAAGTGTCGATGTGGGTATTCCAAGCTCGAGGTGCTTGCTTTAGTCCATAAAGTGCCTTCTTTAATTTCGGCACCTTCTTTTCTTCCCCCGATTTTTGTGTAGGGTGGTTGCTCTACGTACACCTCTTCTTCTAGCACACCATTCAAAAAAGCTGCCTTGACATCCATTTGAAAATTTTTCCATTTGAATTGAGCTGGCGAGCAATGAGAGGCGAATCGTCTCCCGTTCTTGTAAGCGGGGGCAAAGACTTCATCATAGTCTATCCCCGCCTTTTGTCGATAGCCGCTTTACTGACTAGCCTTGCCTTGTACCGGCTACATCTCGCCTTGAGCATTCATCTTCTTTTGTATACCCGTTTTACTCCCATGTGGCTGACATCCTTTTGGCAATTCAACCAGCTCCCGAGTTCGGTTTCGCTCGGTGCTTTTATTTCTTCATCCATGTTCTTGCCCCTTACTCATTCCGTACCGCTTCTTCAAATGTAATTATTTTGGCATCCATAAAAGACAAATTAAATGTACCTCGCTTGTTGAGTCGTACAAATCTTGCATGCTTCGCATTTTTGGTTGTCTTGGCTCTTCCTCATTTATCGGTTGTTTGAGGGCTTGCTTATACCGATCTCGGGGTTTGTTGTTGATGTGTTTGATGATTCTCCCTTTTCTTGTCACCTCGAAAGAGTTTTCCAATCATTTCGCTTGCTTCATTCACCTTAACATCTCGGCTATTATTACCTTCTTGTTTATTGGATCGAGAAGCTTGAAACCTTTAGTCTTCTCGTCGTAACCAATGAACACAAATTTCTTGCTCTTATCTTCTAGCTTTGTTCTTCGTGATCAGGTACGTGTGCATAAGCCACGCTCTAGAATATTGAAGTGTAGGCGCTCGAACTTTCTACCTGCTCCAATTTTCTTGTGGAGTTTATCTTAAACTGCATGTGGACATCGGTTTGCACGTAAATTGCGCGTTACTGACCCAAAATTCTTTTGGCAACTTCTTACTTTTCGGCATTGATCGAACCATGTCGAGAATGGTCATTCTTTCTCTCACCACGCCCATTTTTTTGAGGAGAGTACGGTGCGGTTAGGAACCTTCTTATTCCATGTTAATGCGGTATCTCCATAAGTCTGTTGAGTTGTATTCGCCACGCCGATCGGAACGTAGAGCTAATAAACTTGCCGGTTGCCTTCTACCATTACTTTGAACTTTTAAACACTTGAATCTTGATTTTTCTTTTAGGAAATAAACCCAGAGTCTTTCACGAATAGTCATCGATAAAAGTAATGAAATATTTTCACCATTTGAATGATTTCATGAGTGATTGGCTACAAATGTCGGTATGTATTAATACGAGATGATCTGTTGTTCGGTATTACGCATGCTGAAATGAGTGTCTCGAGTGCTTCCAGGTACATACGCACTCATAAAACTTCTCGATTTAGTCAATCTCGGGTAACCCGTGTACCATTTCTTTCTTCGACAATTTTTGTAAACCAGGGTAGTGCAAATGACCATATCGCAAATGCCACGTGAGCAACGCCTTGTCTTCTACGTTAACTTCATGAAACACCTTTCTTGCATATAACACGAGGTTGATTTTGTACATTCGATTCTTCGCCATTTCAACTCGTGCTATTACTCGGCTCTTTCTTGTCTTTCGGTTGTAATACTCGATTTTTCATAAGCAGAGTATCCTTTCTCAATGAGTTGTCCACGTACTCGGGATGTTGCTCTTGAGATCGGTACATAATAAACATTCTCGAATTAATCCCTTTAAACCATTCTTTTGCAAATATGATATTGTATCTTGACCTTTCACTTGAATCTTTGACGCATCTCCAAATGACACGTGCCACGTCCTACATCTCTTGCATCTCTGTGAAAGGGTGTTTGTGCCCGCGCGTATGATTACTAGCCTGGTATCGAGATACCACGCCGTGTGTTGTCGGGAATGGTATTTTTGTAGGCCATCGTGAGAACACCATCTTCTCTTGTCTCTCTTCCGCGACTAGATTCGCGTTTTCTTCTACCATTTTCTCGAGAATAGCACTCCTTTGCATAGTGCCCGTACTTGCCACAATTATAGCATTCGATGTTTGATTTGCACTTTCTTTTGCGTGGTGCCCGTACTTGCCACGGTTGTAACCTTCGACATTTGAATGATTTGACGGCCGCCTCTCGCTGACCACGTCCTCCGCCTCGCCAATTTTGTTGGCTTGGTGACGCCTTCTCCTCATGGTGTGCATCTCGACCGCGGCTCGCCGCGACCATTACTTGCGACCTCCACGGCCGCGCCTCGACCACGAAAGTTTTGAGTATAGAGTACCTTTTCATCTTTGATAGATACCTTGGCATGCAGTGCTTCCTCGACGACTCGTTCTTCTTCTTCTTCTTCCGATGTTCATGCGCCTCGAGAGAACGGCGAGATCGTCAATTAAATCTCCTCCAGATTTTCGACTCCTCGATTGCCTGGACGACATTCTCGAAAATTCTCGGTTAATGGCCGCAAAAATTTTCTCCACCTTTCTTGCATCGGTTAGAATTTCTCCATTTCGTTTTAGTTGATTCTGCTGTTTGCACACGCGAGATGTAGTTGGATACACCGACATCTTCGTCATTACTCTCCAATTCACGCGTAGAGTTTGGAGTCTTAC
The DNA here is from genome assembly GCA_033030585.1 of Hippophae rhamnoides. Classification (NCBI taxonomy): domain Eukaryota; kingdom Viridiplantae; phylum Streptophyta; class Magnoliopsida; order Rosales; family Elaeagnaceae; genus Hippophae; species Hippophae rhamnoides. The sequence goes on along the minus strand of CM065438.1, from coordinate 18,954,179 downwards.
TTGCTTTACTCGGTCGGCTCCTTTAGAACACTTTTTCTAAAATGTCCCGTATGCTTCTTTTGAAGTAGTTGCCTTGTGAATCTTCTCAAAGAGGCTTCGTCAACGGCTCGGAACAACGTGCAATCTGCGCCTTATCCTTCGATCTCTCCTCTTTCAAGCGCCTTGTTTTGAGCCGCGTATATCCGTGGTATTTGTTGGTTCTTTGAAACCTTAACCCGACCCTCCCACGCATCTTGCGATCCGAGAAAACTTTCATTTGAATGCTCAGTTCTCGTAGTTCGCCTTCGTTAGTACGTGGTAGCGGCATTTGTCCCGTCAATTCGCCATCGAACGATACCAATTTGTTGATATTTTATAACTATTTTGGTGGAGGAAGAGAGACAAAACAATTTTTTTTCTTTCTTACTAATCAAACACTCTTTTTTATTTCTCTCCTATGCAGCAACAAAATACAACTCTATTTATAGACCTAAACAAGACTCTTAAAATTCGTATTAAAAAAGCGACTTTAAAGCGAACGATGAAATTCTGACCCTTCCTTGCTAAAACTTCCATAACTTATTGTAGTTAATACCAAATGACCTGAAACCTTCACCATTAAAAACTAGACTTAAAAACACACGAAGTAGACTCTTCATTTGCTCAAAATGATCTGGAATTGCCCCTTAAATTCCTCATTCAATACTGTCTTAAAATCTGTCCGTTTTTTTATTTGAGTTTATTTTCCACAGTATTGGCTTTGTTTGATTGATGATGTTTTGTTTTCTTTTTTGGCTTGTTATGCTAGTAGGTCCATTAAAAATCATTATACAATCTTCTTTGCTTGGATAGATATTCAAGTTTATCATAAAAGTGACGTGTTTGGCTCGATAGTTCTTCCATGAACATTAAATGATAATAATTTGGTACGTGTAATAAATAGGTTTGGGTTTGAGTAAGCAATGTATATACAGTTATATCTTTGTATTTGTTCTAGCTTAGGGTTATTGCAAGATGATTCATTTTAAGTTTGTAATGTTGCTGCAATATTAACAAATTGTTTCTTTTAGGGAAAAAAAAACTTTCAGAGATGGGTTATATATATTGAGTCAACTATTAGCACTCATGTTTTTGTAAAAATTAGGGATGTGCTCGTATATAGTTTTGTTTTGGCTTATATCAAAATTACAACTAATATAATATGATTGATTCTTGAAAAATGAGAACCAAATCAAACCATTACATTTAAAAAATCAAGCCGACTTGAACCAATTTTTTTGGTTTCGGTTTGAATTGAGTCTAGAAAATTTCTTCCCCTTTTTTCTAATAAATTCTATTTATTAATTTTTTTATTTAAAATTTATCGTAATTTCCAATGATTTTAATATTAATTTTATTATAATCATTAAATTTAAAGATTTAAATTTTAATTATTTAACTAATATTTGTATCCATATCAATCACAAAATACAAAAAAAAATTAAAAATAAAACAAATATGCAATAAGGAATAATGATTTATCTGATAAAATCCACTAATTTTCATATCTAAATCATCTATAGTGTTATTCATGTCATGTATGTTGGAGATTGTTATAAAGCTCCTTAATTTAAGGAGCAAATTAATGAGCAAAACATGGAGCAAACACGTGGAGTAAAACATGGAGCAAAACAAGGAGCAAAACATGGTGCAATTCATGGAGCAAAACAAGGAGCTTAATTCAAGGAGCAATTTAAGGAACCATTAGTTTACGGAGTGAATTTTCCTATAAATAGATGTGTAATTGTAATGAATTAATCATCCAAAAGTGTTCATTCCAATTGAGAGAAAAGCTTAGAGAGAAAAGCTTTTGTAAGAGAAAATTGAGAGTAATTTTCTTGTGTGTAATTGGATTGTGAGTTGTGAGTCTTGTAAACACCTTGTGTAATTTCTCCCCTTTCAGTAAAAAGATCTGCAGCAGGTCCGGAGACGTAAGCAAGATTGGCCGAACTCCGTTATCAAATTTTGTGTGTTATTTTTCTATTCTTGCTTTCTCATGCCATCGGCTTATCGGGAATTTGCGTAATTTCTCAACAACTGGTATCAGAGCTATTGGTGGTGATTTCTGTCAATTTTCTGCAAGGTTACTATTTACGTGAATAGTGAATTACGTGAATAGTGAAATTTTGTTGATGATATTTGTTCGTTGACGGAGGTGTTCTAATACAAGGTGATTTACAGAAATAGTCAGAAACGATCCAGAGGAAGTCATATTTTAGTGGGAGCAATGGCCGCAGATGAAGGAAGGGTGAAACTCGAGAAATTTGATGGCACAGATTTTGGGTTTTGGAAAATGCAGATAGAGGATTATACGTATCAAAGAAATCTATATCAAGCCTACCGGGAAGAAACCGAAGCTATGAAGGAAAATGATTGGAATCTTCTAGATAGACAAGCCCTCGGAGTTATTCGATTGATGTTATCCCGTAATGTTGCCTTCAACATAGCAAAGGAAAAGACCACGGCGGGTCTTATGGCAGCTCTCTCCAATATGTATGAGAATCCATCAGCCTCAAACAAAGTGCACTTGATGAGGCATTTGTTCAATTTGCGGATGAATGAAGGCGCATCGGTAGCTCAACAGCTCAATGAACCCAACACTGAGTACAACCCAGGTTGAGTTCGGTGGAAATTGAATTCGATGAAGAAGTACGAGCATTAATACTTTTATCTTCTTTACCATAAAGTTGGAATGCTACTGTCATGGCTGTGAGTAGCTCGTCAGGAAGCAATAAGTTGAAATTTGACGATGTTCGTGATCTGGTTCTCAGTGAAGAGATTCAACGTAGAGAGTCAGGTGTATCGTCAACTTCTTCAGTTTTGCATACAGAGTAAGAGGAAGAATTTCAACGAAAGGGTGATGTATAAGGACATGCATAAAATAGACGCCAATGACTCATAGCATAATGAGTCAGTATTTGCAGATGCAGATGATGTCCTAGATACTTCTGCAACAGAACCAATTGTAACAAGTCCTCAGCCAGAGGAACTTGTTGGACAAAGCAGTACACAGCATTCCGACACACACAACCTGCACTCGGCTCTGTATTGAGAAGGTCTTCCGACCTCGTGTACCCTAACGGGAGATACATGAACTATATGTTGCTAAGCGATGGAGGGGGCACGAATGCTATGATGAAGCTTGTCGGACTCGAGATTCAACAAGTGGGAGCTTGCTATGAAAGAAGAAATGAAATCTCTCATCTCCGACCGGACATGGGAACTATTTGAGTTACCTATGAGAAGAAGGCACTTCCTGCAAATAGGTGTCAGGGTGAAGAGGGCTTGTGATGGTTCCCGAAGAGATACAAAGCCCGCTGGTTGTCAAGGGTTTCCAACGAGAAGGAAGGAGTTGACTACTGACATTTTCGCTCCGTTGTGAAGCTCGATACTATCGGATCGGTAATGAGTATTGTAGCCATTGAAGATCTTCATCTTGAGCAGTTGGATGTGAAAATGCATTCCTTCATGGAGATTTAGATGAAGAGATATACATGTACCAAGCGAAGGTTTCTCGAAAAGAGGGAAGAAGAACATGGTGTGCGAGACTTAAGAAGAGTTTGTATGGCACAAACAAGCCAAGACAATGGTACAAAAAGTTTGATAGCTTCGCACGGGAAGGTTTCCCGAAGTGCAATCTTTGACCATTGTTGCTACTCTTGAAGATATAGGTCCAGTTATATCATTTTACTACTTTATGTTGATGATATGTTAGTAGTAGGTTCAGATATGGATGATATTAAAAGGTTGAAGCAGCAATTGTCAAAAGAGTTTGACATGAAAGACTTGGGTCTAGCAAAGAAGATTCTTGGAATAAAAATCACAAGAAATAAGAAGAAAGGATCCTTGCAGTTATCTCAGGCAGAATACATCAATCGTGTTTTGAAGATATTCAACATGGGTGATGCCAAGTCAGTTAGCACACCCTTGGCCAGTCATTTTCGCCTATCTAAGGATCAGTCCCCTCAGATAGAGGAAGAGAGAGAATTCATGGCTAAGGTTCCTTATGCCTCAGCCATTGGAAATTTGATATCTGTGATAGTGCATGCGAGACCAGGACATTGGCCCGTACGGTGGGAGTTGTTAAGCGGATTTATGTCAAATCCAGGAAAACTCATTGGGAAGCGATCAGTGGATTTTTGAGGTATCTGCGAGCCTGTGAGAAAAGTGCTTGTACTTTAGTAAAGGAGAGTTAAAAGTATAAGGTGCGTGAAACTGAGACTTTGGAGGTGAAGTTGATCGCAGAAGAAGCACTTGATTATATATTCTTGTTGGAACTACATCCTGTTGGTTGGATGTCACAAATACGAGAAAATTGTCACTATCATCTCTCTGGTAGTATGTAAGCGATGGCGAAGCTAGTAAAGAGATGATATGGCTTCAAGGTTTGTTAAGCCGAAATTTGGGATTCAAACAGGAGAAGAATGTTCTGCATAGTAATAGTCAAAGTGCAATACACTTGGCAAAGAATTCAGCATTTCATTCTAGAACCAAGCATATTGGACTTCGTTATCACTTTGTTATCACTTCATCAGATCTCTATTGGAAGATGATGTGTTAATACTAGAGAAGATTCAAGAAAGCAAAAATCCAGCAGATATGTTAACAAAGGTGGTGACTATTGACAAACTGAAGTTGTGCTCAACTTCGGTTAATTATCACTAAATAACAAAGACTAGAAGAGCTGTTGCATTGATCGAGGTGTGAAGACAAATTGAAATCAGTCTTCAAGTGGGAGATTGTTGGAGATTGTTATAAAGCTCCTTAATTTAAGGAGCAAATTAATGAGAAAAACATGGAGCAAACACATGGAGTAAAACATGGAGCAAAACATGGTGCAATTCATGGAGCAAAACAAGGAGCAATTTAAGGAACCATTAGTTTAAGGAGTAATTCAAGGAGTGAATTTTCTTATAAATAGATGTGTAATTGTAATGAATTAATCATACAAAAGTGTTCATTCCAATTGAGAGAAAAGCTTTTTTAAGAAAAAATTAAGAGTAATTTTCTTGGGTGTAATTGGGTTGTGAGTTTTGAGTGTTGTAAACACCTTGTGTAATTTTTCCTCTTTCAGTAAAAAGATCTGCAGCAGGTCCGAAGACGTAAGCAAGATTGGCTGACTCCGTTATCAAATTTTGTGTGTTATTTTTCTATTCTTGCTTTCTTATAAATTTAACTTATCGAGAATTTGACTAATTTCTCAACAATGTAAACTCTAATAGTAAAAATATAAAAGACAATATAGTTATAATAGATAAATACTTAAATAATATCAAATTAATATCTACATTAGAATTGCTCATTCGTCGTTCTTGTATATGACTATGTGAGAGGCAAACAGAGGCAACAATGGGAGGCGAACAAAGACAGGCACAATTGTTTGATGAATAATAAGAAGAATTGAGGAAAAAAGAAATGAGTAGAAGTACGAGAAAACTTAAGAAAAATTAAAAAAATAAAAATAATAAATAATAAATAATAAATAAATTAGATTGATTCCGTTATTATCATATTTAAAGAAATGATAATCAAACCAATCCAATGTAAATCTATTTTTTTTTTAAATTAAAAATCAAACTAAACTAATAAAATCTCGACATAAAAAATTCTAGGTTCGTTGGGTTCAAATAGGTTAAATTGAATTAGTTCCTGTAAATTTTGCATACTACTAATAAAATTCCAGACATGCAGCTCGATCCATTTTTGCTAATCAATATATAATGCAACGTATTTAGAAGTTAGAAGCCTCCAATTTTCAAATTTCTTTGATTGCAGATACTAAAGAGAAGAATTCAAGGGAGTACAGTTTTTTTTTATTTCTTACGGGATAAATTATTTATTATTTTTGTTTTTTTTTTCTTTATTTTTTACAGAATAAATTATTTATTATTTATTGTTGTTAGAGTATATAATGATGTAATACTTTAGATTAATAAAATTAAATATTAGTATAATTTTATTTTATTTTAAAAAATTATCCAATAAAGAAAAAAAATAAGATAATTGATATAAAATGTACTATAAAAATAATAAATAACACATCTTTTAAAAAAAGTAAGAATATTGTTTTGTATACTATAAAAGTACTTTGTTCGAGTACTCAACTATCTTGCAAAAGGCATTAATTGATGATTCGAAGGTTTATCTTATGCGATTAAGATGACAACTTCAAACAATGAAAAAGGGTACAATGATAATGGAAGCATATATCAATGTAACTAAAGAGTTGATTAACTATGTGATTGTTGATGATGATACAATCAATTCACATTAACAAGTGCTTTATGTTCTTGGTAGCTTGTAATTGAGCTACACCTATTTGGTTACTATTTGAACCTTGGTTAGCACATTTAAGGAAATCTACATGTCACCCATTTAAGGTATTATATTTTCACCTGGTTGATATATAGAGGAAACCAACTTTAGGAAAAGTAACACATTTCTTTCGTTCTTCTCAACTCTTGAACCCGATCATTATAACTTAAGACCTTAATAAGAAGCGAGTTGGTATCATCTAGACTATTAGTCCAGAAACTAAACCCCACGATAAGCATCAAAATGTTTGATATGATCCAATTTTTAGAGAGATAAGCATCAAAATGTTTGATATGATCCAATTTTTAGAGAGAATAGTCAGAGGTCCATCTATTTATAGAACATTATACATACAAGTGTCGATTACATAATATGTATACATACACAGATGTCAAAGGGATACAAACGATGAAAAGTATCACATTTTATGGTTTGAGGTCAACCTTAGCTCGAGTTGGTGGTCGATCCTATCTCAAGATGGTGGTCGACCCTACATGTAGCATAGTTTCTTAAGATCGATCTCTTTTTTACTAGTGTGTTGTGAGTACAGGGGTCATTTAGGGATGCCTCGTCTTACGACTTAAGCTATTGATTAAACCTGAGCAATTGAATGGACCAGGTACCAAATCGATCCATATGTCCAAACAACTACTTATATAATTTTATATGACATAATTGTCTAGAAAAGTAAATCAACTTACCATTTTTTAAGATTATTGTGTTATTTATCATTATATAAGTTGTATTGTTACAAAAATATGTATAAATTTTTATTTTCTTAGCATTTCTTATTTTAATAAATACAAAACAAATCCTTTATTAAACATACATATAATAAACATTTACAAGAAATTTTATTTATATGTATATTTTTATAAACAATCTATGATATGCAACTTAAAAACAAAAGGAATGAAAAAATATAATTTTGAATAAAAAAAATCTAGACGCACTCCTAGTATATTATAGGTTATGAAGTCTACAACAATTCTCTCCTTTTTCTTCTCTATTACATTGTTTCATTAGAGCCCTAGAGACTAGAGGCAGAGGCATTCATTGCAACAACGGCTGCCAAATAAATGGACCCAAATCAAATGGAAATCTTAGTTTATATAACCCTCGTGTTTTTATTATACGGATTAACACATATTTTATTTTTAATCTCTTTTAAAAAAATTACATATTTTTATGTTATAAAAAAAATATATCCAATATTGAACATGCAAAAAATATGTCTTTTTATGTTATACGAAAAACTATTCACATAAGGGTAAACAAATAATCTGATCGATCTATTTAAATTGAAAAATTTGATTCGATCCGTTAGATTATATTGAAATTTTTTTATATTTGATCATATTTGAATTGAAAAGTATACGATCTGTTCGTATTCGAATCGGATTCGGATTGAAAGATTTTATAATCTATTATATCCGATCTGAACCGAATTACTATTAAATTATAAAAAAATACATATTTTATTTTATAATGTTTAATATTTAAACATATTATGCATGCCCTAATTATATTTTATTACTATTATAGCTTAACAAATAAATATAAATGTTTATAATAATTTAATAATTGTATAGATATGCTTCTCATTCTTATGATATATTCAATTGTGATCATAAGTAATAAATTTTACTACAAATATACCGATTTAAAATTTAAATGTTATGTATATCATCTTTTATGTATGATAATAATTTATAAAAAAAATCAATATTAATCTGATCTTAGTCGATCCGAAAATCCAACATGTTCAAATTTAGATAGATTATATTATCGAATCAACTTTGGATTAAAACTTTTCAAATCTGATTCAAATCGGTCAAAAAATAAATAATTTCGATCTATTGTTCATCAATACATCAAGTAGAAGAGAGATAAAAATAAAACTCTATTTCTGAATATGATTATACTACGCAACCTTTATATAATTGTGTTATGTTTTCATTTTTAATTCAATCGAAGAATCGTGTTAATTCATGTCATATGTAATACATCTTTTAAGTTTTTTAGTTAATTGTTTTTTATTAAATCATTAATTTTTATGAGTTATGATTCTTTTGAAAAATTATTATTTAAAAAAAAATCTTATTAGTGATATTCAAGAAAGAAAATTTACAAATTATTTGGTAAAAGGCTTTTCATTTCTAATTTTTGTAGGAACAATAAAACTTTTGGTTTTTTATCTATAAATTTTATGTTTTTAATAGTTTTCTTCCCATATTTATTTATATAAATTACTGGGATGAACAATTTAACCATATCAAAACCAAATTTTGATTGGTTTTAGCTTAATCTAGAATCGCCTGGTCATAACTCTTTTACAGTCTTGCCTCTACTCCAATGAATCTTTGCGTTTCTCTGAAAATTGAATTTCTATGAATCTTTTGTTAAACCTGATAAAATATTTTTACCAATTTGTTCATTGTTTGATTAACTGTATTAGGTTGAATTCTATATTAAAAGGTCGATTGTATGGACTTATATCTAACAGTATGTTGGTTATGGAAAAGGTACAGCTTATGAACAATGTATTGCATTAGAATAGTCTTTTTCTTTATCTTCTCAAACAAAATTTGTGGACCTTCGTTCAATTAATGCTGCTAAATCTCAGTAAGGATGGACCATCTGCTTCACTTTAATGAACTGATCTGGTTTAGAAAGCATAGTCCTACTGATCCTAATGAAGCTTTATGTTCATCTGATTATTGCACTCATATATATATATATATATATATATATCACGTGACGCCAGGGGTTCCCCCAAACGCTTCAGCAGGATTTATGAAAGCATAGTCCTACTGATCCTAATGAAGTGTTCAGAGGAACTCCAAGAGACACCTGAAATTTCTTTATGTAATTTGATATTGTTTGATGGTACAGTAACATTGAACAATACTCTTATTTATAGTGATATTTTCTTTGAAATTTTGTAAAATATGTTGTATCATCTTATTTCGAATCTATGTCGTAAGTTAAAGACATCATATATCATTCACACATCTTATTTTCGTATCTAAATCCTGAGATAAAACTGTCACATATCATCCAATCACGTTTTATTCTATTTAAAATTATATCTATTTAATAAATTTGTATTTATTAAAATTATAGTAAATTAAAAAATTTAATTATAAGATTTAAATAAATATATTATTGTATAAGCACGATTTTTCATCTTTTTGATAATAATTTTCATGAGTTTTCGTTTATTTAGATTGCTCCCGACAATAGTTAACATCTTTATTTTATAAGGTAACAATAACTCTAATAAAAAAAATTAATAAATTTAGACGTAGATCTACATTAAAAACCATGTCAAAAACTAAATAAAAGAATATTAAAATTCATACAATAACAAGTTCATGCATAAATAATTAAACCTAAATTAAAATTTATATAAACATACACTATAAATAATAATAATTTTATTAAATCTAACAAATAACAAAGAAAATAAAATAAATTTATCGAAGAGAAAGCAAAATTCTATTGGAATATGGTTTTTCTTCAATTATCACGCCTGGAAAACAAAAACTAAGCTAGAAAATTAAAGAAGAATAGAAATGACGGCTCGGATGATTTTTTTCTTTTTTCTTTTTTCTTTTGATTAAGAGAGAGAGCTTTCACGAAAATACTGTTAAGCAATAAAGATAGAGTCAAACAGTGAACAGTGAACCTGGACGAAATAGGAAGTCAGGTACTGTCCTGGATGAGAAGATAAGATGAAGGTTTCTTTTTATTTTATTTTTTTGGTCAAAAGTCTGAAAATAATATTAAGGTGATTGCTATGTATATATTCTGTTTAACCTTTTGCTTTTTGCTTTTGCTTGTGGTATATTAATGTCAAAGACCTTTCTTTCTCCATCTTTTTCTTCTTCTTCCAATTGATACAAAATCAAAAGCTTGACTCTGGTAATTAGTTTAATTATGGACACAAATTGTTAGTTTATATTATACAATGTATTCACCTTAGTGTTAGTAGCTAGCTTGATAGTCTAGACAACTTGCACATAATGTTATTCTTTGCTTATACTTATTCTGTGTGCAAGAGGATACTTGCTTACACTTTGAGTCATGAAAATCTTTTGGTATATTTGATTTCTATTTTTAGAAATAATGAAAATGACATGTCATAAATATTAACAATGGTGTCAAATTTCAATTCATTTAAAGTTAAAGTTGTTCTAAGGAGAATATGAATTGAAAAAACTTACTTAGTTTTTGAACTCAAATGGATTAATGTATCTTTATTAATGATAATATTTTTATAATTATTATTATTTCTGTTTTAAAAATAATAAAAATGACATACCATAAATATTAATAGTGGTGTCAAATAAGTATTTTAAATTTAAAATTATTCTAATGAGCATATAAGTTGAAAATACTCACTTACTTAAAAGTTGAAGAAAGTCACCTACCTGATCATGAATTCAATCATCAACTCAAATGAATTAGTTCATTTGATAATAATATTTCTATAGTTATGATAATGTTAATATATAATATCACAATTAAAATATTTTATTTTTTTTTTCTTATTTTACAAAAATATAATATTTATAATAACATTTTTGTTTATAAATAAAATTGTAAATTTTTTTAAATTTTTTTGTTTTATTTTTTTAAAAGAGTAAATAAGCAAACTCATAAACTACTCAACTTAACTCATTTAAAAGTAAGTTAAGTTTAACTGAATTTGAATTATATAAATTTAAATAAAATAAGTTCTGAACTTTAATAATGTTAATCAGAACGATTCATTTCATACCTCCATGTATTAAGTGTCACAAATTACTAAGAGGCTGAACTTCTAAGTTTAGCATTATTTGCAAATTGCACCTTCATATAACTTGTAATTCTGACCAGGTTTAGTGTTGAATCTTTTTATCTGAATGAAAATAATTTGAAAATCTCTCTATATATAAACAATGCTGATTCATGTGCTTTTTTAAACAAAAATGTAGGGAAATTAAACAAGATAGAATAATATATTAATCTTTTTGTCGATCGTCTAGTGGAGTTCTCCTGATCACTTCGTTGGAGATTTCTTATTATGAAGTAACAAGGGAAGTTATACCCCAATAAAGTGTTTGGAGGAACTCTGGTTACCACTTGATTTTATAATATGAATGAGGAAGGAACATTAATTAGTATGTTGGCAACTAATTGATTTTTTTTAAATGTGATCAAACATGTGACATCAAATAAGAGATAAATGAATTGTTGAAAAATTAGTGTTGGAAACGTTAAGGTCTAAAGGCTTTTCTAAATAAAACAAGCTCTCTTAAATTTGTATTCTTTTTTTCATATTTTGATTACAATTCTATAGCTATATATAAAGAGATTTACTCCTTAAATTACTATTTGAACTAAATATTTCTTGATTTACTCCTTGAATTAAGGATTCCTTGTTTTACTCCTTGAATTAAGGATTCCTTGTTTTACTCCTTGAAATAAGGATTCCTTGTTTTTCTCCTTGAATTAATCCTTAAATTAAGGATGATAACTCTTGATTTACTCCTTGAATTAGGGTTTTTGATTTACTCCTTAAATTAAGAAGTTAACACTCCTTAATTTACTCCTTAAATTACTCCTTAATTTTATCTCCAATACTCTCCCTCAAGCTGGATCCATAAGGTTTATGGATCTAAGCTTGCACAGAAGTCGTTGAAATTGATGAGAAGTCAAGGCATCAAATGTAAAATTAACAAAAAAAATGGTGATTATGATAGCAAAAAAAAATATTATTGTTGTCGATATGTGACTTTTCCTTTTACCACAATACTTCCCCTTCACATCGGGCAGGTAGGAGTTGCAGGAGAGATTTAATCCATCATCGCCAAGAGCTTAGTTTCAATATGGGACCTTTCCTTTTACCATAATACTCCTCATCCACATCAAGTAGGTAGAAGATTTAATCCATCATCGCCAAGAGCTTGGTTTCAATGTGGGACCTTTCCTTTTACCACAATACTCCTCCTCCACATCAAGTCGATAGAAGATGTAGGAGAGATTTAATCCATCATCACCAAGAGCTTGGTTTCAATGTGGGACCTTTCCTTTTACCATAATACTCCTCCTCCACATCAAGTAGGTAAAAGTTGTAGGAGAGATTTAATCCATCATCGCCAAGAACTTGGTTTCAATGTGGGACCTTTCCTTTTACCACAATACTCCTCCTCCACATCAAGTCGGTAGAAGATGTAGGAGAGATTTAATCCATCATCGCCAAGAGCTTGGTTTCAATGTGGGACCTTTCCTTTTACTACAATACTCCTCCTCCACATCAAGTCGGTAGAAGCTACAGGAGAGATTTAATCCATCATCGCCAAGAAATTTGGTTTGAAAAAACAAAAAGGATAAGAAATCTCTCTGATAGAGTGTCAAACGCACTTTGAGCAAAGGAATAACAATTTTTTTAAGAAGATCGACTTGCTTTGATACCATGTTGAAAATTAGTGTTGAAAACGCCAAGGCCATCGCCAAGAAATTTGGTTTGAAAAAACAAAAAGGATAAGAAATCGCTCTAATAGAGTGTCAAACGCACTTTGAGCAAAGGAATAACAATTTTTTTAAGAAGATCGACTTGCTTTGATACCATGTTGAAAATTAGTGTTGAAAACGCCAAGGCCAAAGGCCTTGCCAAATAAAGAAAGCTCTCTCAAAGTTGTATTCTTTCTTTCATATTTTCATTACAATTATATAGCTATATATAAGGAGATTTACTCCTTAAATTACTATTTGAATTAAACATTCCTTGATTTACTCCTTGAATTAAGGATTCCTTGTTTTACTCCTTAAATTAAGGATTCCTTATTTTACTCCTTGATTTTAGGATTCCTTATTTTACTCCTTGAATTAAAGATTCTTTGTTTTTCTCCTTGAATTAATCCTTAAATTAAGGATGATAACTCCTTAATTTACTCTTTGAATAAGGGTTCTTGATTTACTCCTTAAATTAAGAAGTTAACACTCCTTAATTTACTCCTTAAATTACTTAATTTTATCTCCGATATGTATCTTACCACCAAATTATTAGTTTAATCATAACTAATTGACTTTCTTTCGATTAGGAAGCTTTTAATTGTATTATATGATATATACATTATTTCTTCAAACAAGGATTAGTAATGCATCTATAGGTAAGAACGGTTTGATCTTAAGTTTTATTACATGATATATTGTCATGCTAGCGAGTTAGTTGCCTTCTAGTAACATTACTTTAATGAATTTTATAGTTTGAATCCTTCCCCCATAAAGTAATTAAAAAATGACATGCTTTTCAGTCATGTTATTTTGTGCTATTCCAGAAAATATAATAAAATATAATTAATTTGCTACATTGTAGAACTCGAATTAATATTCCAAGTTAAAGCATTTTATTCATGTCATTAATGTTAACATGGTAGTTAGGGAGTATCTAAAAACGTATACATTCATAATAAATATATAAAAAATAACGCTCGTGCTTTTCCTTAAACCTTATTAGTTTCTCAACAAATTCTATTATGGTATTAGAATTGTACGTAATCCCAACAACCCCCAAATATTGAATTACAATTGTTTGACCTACATTATACATAAAGCTAACTCTTGTGTGAGAATGATAAATATATATAAAACATTGAAACTTTTTCTAATAGCTAAAACTTTTGAAAAAATTGATTTCTAATAACTTTTAACAATTCAACTTGTGATATGCATGGAAATTCAATGACAAATGCAATTAAAATGTAATAGCAATCCAATGTTAAGAATAATAACACAATGTTTAAAGTGGTTGAGCCATTAAAGCCTAACCATCATCCCAATCACAACAACCCCTCTCTTTATTGATTCATAAAGAAATACACAACTCTAAATATAGCTTGTAAAGATCAAACTTCTCTATCTAGCAACCACAAAATTGCAACATTCCAAGAAACTTGATCAAGTTGTCATGAAGGGAATAAGTTATTTTAGGACTTTTAGTTACAAATTGTTGGTACAAGTATGTTAAAATAGTATTCGAATAATATTACCGATAATCTGAAATGAACTGCTTGGGTTGAGTCGCGGACTAGGTCGCTCTCTTTAAGACGTTTCGTGGCTCTGCCCAAATTTGTGCAAGCAAACACAGCCCCGTCGTCCCTAGGATAAAATAGCCCAGAATCTTTTTTCTCTATCTCATAACTTCACTGCACTGATGAAGACCAGAATGCTACACCTGAAAAAATTTGTTGCTCAGAAAACTAAAAAATAACTTAGAGTTGTAGAGAGAATTGTTTGTAGTGAGATGAGTTTGCAGAGATTGTTATGTAAAACTGAGAGCTAAAGCCCTCTTTTTATAGGTTTTAGAAACCGTATGGCAATTATGATAATAATGGTAATATCTGGGAATTAAGAGTGTAACGGCCATTCTGAGTAATGAAGAGTAACGGACATTTTGTGAGTAAATACGAGCAACGGCTCTTTTTCTGAATAAAGAAGACAAACGGTCATTTAACGGTCATATTATAAAAGAAAATAACGGTTGTTTTTTTTAAAATATATATATATATATACATATATATATACATATATATATACATATATATATACATATATATAACAACCATTTTCTGATTGGAAACATTTTTGTAAAAATAATTTTTCCAAAAAATAAAATGCCACCTCACCTCACACACACGCACTCGCACTCGAACTCGGCTCGGCACGGTTGGTCGTTCGAACGGACGGAAGTGACAGCGGCACGCACGCGTGTGTGGTATCACATTTGCCTAGGTCCTCTCCCCTTCCACAAAAGTGGGTACCCCTTGGGGCCCAATCCCAATAGCCAACTCTTCACTATTTATACCTCTTTTAAATAATGTAAAAAAGAAATGTGGGACAAGGCTTTACAATTTTTTATTAACTTCATCTTTTCCAACAATCATTTTTTTATAAACTTCATCTTTTCCAACAATCCCCCACTTGAATTTTATATAAAAATAATTTTCATCGAGCAACCGATCGATTATAAGATTGTGCATAAGCGAAAAGGTGTCTATCAACTTGAACATTTGCATAATGTTGATGCTTTAGAATATACTAGACTAACTCGTAGTTTTGAACTCTATCTCTAACAATCATCACACACACAACCTTTCCAAGGTGTAGTTCGAAAAGCCTGTGCTTTACGGTCATGCACATGTATCCTAGTATAGTGAATGCTCTAGTAAATTTTTGTCCCAAAAAATTTCCATAGGAAGCAGCCACACTTCCACATTCACATAGGTGAGTCTATCAAGAGTACTCCTATAGCTATGTACTCCAATCCACATAGAGTATAGAACTCATTAAGAGTTTAACAATTAACTTATCCATTTTTATCGCTTCAGGACTTCATGCTTCTAACAATATAGAATGGGATTTGAAAAATAGCATGATACATCTCATATCACTTCATGAGTTGTTATTACCCTTTGAACTTATTTCTTGGGATCTCCAGTCTATAAGTTGGGTTACCATCACAAGTGACTCTTCATTCTAAGGGCATTAATCCCATTCCTTTTGAGGTTTTGAAAACCTTCTCTCTCGATAATCCTTTCGTCAAAGGATCTGCCAAATTTTCATCAGAACGTACATGATCCACTCTTACAGCTCCCGTAGAGATAAATTCTCTAACAATACTATGCTTACGACATATCTGTCGTCTCTTGCCGTTGTAGTAACGATTCTGAATCTTTGCAATATCCACGGTACTATCGCTATGGATCAAGACAGCTGGTATCAGTCTTTCCCACAAAGGGATCTCAGCTAACAGACTTCTTAGCCAACATGTTTCTTCACTAGCAGTGGCTAGTGCTATCATTTCAGACTCTATTGTAGATTAATCCAATATTGTATATTTCTTAGACTTCCAAGAAACAGCTCAACCAGCTATGTTAAATATATAGCCGCTAGTTGCTTTGGAGTCTTCTGATAAAGTGTTCCAATCTGCATCGTTGTATCCTTCTAAAACAGTGGGAAACTTTTTATAATGTAACCCAAGGTACATAGTTCTCTTAAGGTATCCCATAACCCTTTCAATAGCATTCCAATGCTCTACACTAGGTCTACTGGTAAACCTACATAGGAGTCCCACAACATAAAGTAAGCTACCAATGATGCTCGCATACTCAGTTTGTCTAACACCGTCTCCGGTGTTCTTGAACAACTTTACACTAGGATCGTAAGGAGTACATGCAGGTTTACAATTAAAGTAATTATATTTCTTTAAGATCTTCTCAATGTAGTGAGATTGATCTAGAGAAATTCCCTTTTCAGACCTAGTTATTTTTATACAAAGGATTACACTCGCTTCTCCGAGATCTTTCATATCAAAATTAGCTCTTAACAACGTTTTCACATTATTCACAACATAAAAATTTGATCCAAAAATAAGCATGTCATCCACATATAAACATATAATAGTGCAAATATTATCTTCTAATTTATAATAAATGCATTTTTCACTTTCATTTATTTTGAATCCATGTGAGATAACTAGATTATCAAATTTTTCATGCAATTGCTTAGGTGCTTGTTTTAGACCATAAAGAGATTTATCTAATTTACAAACTTTATTTTCTTGACCTGGGATAACAAAACCTTTAGGTTGATCCATATAAATTTCTTCTTCTAAATCACCATTTAAGAAAGTAGTTTTAGCATCCATTTGATGTACTACTAAATCATGGATAGCAGCAAGAGAGAAAAGTACACGTATAGAAGTTATTCGTGTAACTGGTGAAAAGGTATCAAAGAAATCTACATTTTCTCTTTGCCTATACCCTTTAACTACAAGACGAGCTTTGTATTTTTCAATAGTACCATCGGGTTTTAATTTCTTTTTTATTATCCATTTACATCCAATGGTTTTGCAACCAGGAGGTAAGTCAACTAAATGCCAAGTCTTATTATACTCAAGTGAGTCCATTTCATCATTTATGGCTTCTTCCCATAAGTTGGCATCTAAAGAAGATAATGCTTCTTTAAGAGTTTGGGGATCTTCCTCTAAGGTATAAGCATAAAAATCAGACCCAAAATCCTTAAGGGTTCGAGCTCGTTTACTTCTTCTAATTTCAGTGTTTAATTCTTCAGTTTGTTCACTAGTTCTAGTTATAGGTAAACTACTAGAAGACGAGCCCCCACTATTCTTAAATTTAAAGGGAAACCTATGTTCATAGAAGTCAGCATCATTTGATTATATAACTACATGATCTTTTAAGTCATAGAATTTATAAGCTTTACTATTCACAGTGTATCCTATGAATACACATTCATATGCTCTACTAGCAAGTTTATTTCTTTTAGGATCAGGGATTCTAACATAGGCTAAACAACCCCAAGTTTTAAAATAAGTTAAATTAGGTTTCTTATTTTTCAAAATTTCATATCGTGAGATTTTATTTGTAGATTTAGGCACTCTATTTAGCACATAGCAAACAGTTAATAAAATTTCTCCCTACCAATGGGAAGCAGCACCAGAGTTTAATAAAATTGCAACAACTGATTCAGTAAAAGTTTTATTTTTTCTTTCAACTTTGCCATTCAGTTCAAGAGAATAAGGTGCAGTTTTTTCATGAATGATTCCACAAGTTTTATAAAAATCATTGAAGATATTGGAATCATATTCGATGCCTCTATCACTTCAAAAGCTTTTTATTTTTCTGTTAAGTTGATTCTCCATCTCAGTCATAAATATTTTAAACATGTCAAATGCTTCACTTTTATTTTTCATTAGATATACATAAGTGTAATCTGAACATTCATCTATAAAAGTTATAAAATAGTGTTTTCCATTTCTTCTTAAATTTTCATCAAGTTCACATATATCAGAATGAATGTTGTGTGTTTTACAACACATA
This sequence comes from Hippophae rhamnoides, assembly GCA_033030585.1. Lineage (NCBI taxonomy): Eukaryota > Viridiplantae > Streptophyta > Magnoliopsida > Rosales > Elaeagnaceae > Hippophae > Hippophae rhamnoides. Next base: position 18,935,958 of record CM065438.1, on the reverse strand, counting down.
GAAAATCGTGCAAGTATACACGGTCACAAGTAATAAAGATTTGTAAGTACAGTATCGTTCCCACGGAGATTTGTTACTATAGTTTGTTGAGTACTAAAATTGTATCTCTCTGATTTTATCCAAAACAATCGTTGATTAAGAAAAAGGTAACAAGAAAATAAAAGAACTCTAGGATTGCAATTTTCCACCAAATTAATTCACTCCAAACATATTATTTTCTCTTGATTTATATTTTTTAGTACATTTAATTTGTCAACCGAAAACTTCTATTGTTATTCATACATCTCTTCCGAGCTCCGTATAAACACACCTCGTTAAATTAATTCACTATATCTCCATGAGAATTAAATTCACCAAGATTCATTACTTTCTAAGTTTTCAATAGGCCACACATACAATTAGGGTATATTCATATCCTTCATCATACATGTCATTCTATTTATGAGCAATACATACACAAATGCCTCTTCCAAGTTTATTTATGTGCCACGGATCGTTTTGATAAGATTCGTAAATAACCAAAAAGCATTAAGCACAAAATAGAACGAAAAAATCGAACGTCTTATAAATCTATAAAAAAAATAATTAAATTAAACCTTCATAAATTTAGATCAAATGCAACCATAGAAAAATTAAATTACTTCATTAAATTAAAATAAAAAAAACAACACATTCAGAAAAATTAGAAGAAGAAGAAAATTAAAAAATCTCAAATGGAAAATATTTGGCACAAGCAGAACACAACAAAAACCAAAAAATGGCTTCTGCGTGTTCTGCAGTCCAAAACCGAACACAAAATAATCTCCAAAACTAAACTCCAGAAAAAAACTCTATCATAATATCACCTATTTATAGCTAAAAAAATACATCTAAAATAATACATTTTTTTATTTTATTTTTTTGTTTTTCAGAAACGCGTAAAAAAAATATTCCCTCGAAACTAAATTCGACGCGTTTTGAAATTCGATATCGAAAAAAATTAAAAGTCACGCGTAGACAGGGGCCGTTTGGATTTTTTTAAAATCAAAGTGCATGCCACGTTTCAGCGTCTGATTGGCTGCTAGTATTAGTGCTGACACGTGGCATCTCTTCATTGGTTGCGAGAAAACGGGCGCACGATTACTTGTCGCACGGGACCCAACGGCTACATCGAGGGGTGCGATCCAGCGCGGTCGCGCTCATGATAGAATGTCACGTGTCATCACTTTATTGCCTGAAAAATATAGTGGGAAACGTGGCAATTTGGTGGACACCTCGCAGCTTTTTATTAGAGGAAAATCATGTTGCACGTAGAGATCAGCGCACGGGATCAGAGGCGCGCGAACGTGGGGGACAGTGGCCACACGCGTCAGACACATGGGTCCCACTCTGCAAGCCGGCCTGCGCGGCAGGTGGGCCCCACTTGGACGCCGAGCCGCGTGAAAGCACAGAGCCTGCACCCAGTCGCTTTGGTCGGGTTTGATGAACACGCGCGAATCTGAGCCGTTACGACTTTGATCGGACGGTCCATGTTGGGCGAGTGTGATCTTGCGCGTGGACTTCGTCTCTCCTGCGCGAAAATTAACTTCAATTAATTGTATTTTGACCCACAAATTTAATTCAAATTACATTTTAAACTTTCTTAAATTACAGTTAAGGCCTTTGCTAATTTTAAATTAAATTTTTAAACTTTAAATAATTATAATTAAGCCCAAATTTAATTTAAATTATATTTTCGATTTTTATAAATTTTAATTAAGAACTATATTATTTGAAATTATATTTGTGGACGAAAAAATATGAAATTAAGTACATTTTCGATACAAATTATTTAATTTTATTAAAAATGTATTTTTAATGCATAAAAGGAAAATATTAATTTATTTAACAAAAATTAACTAAATATTAAAAGAACATAGCAATTATCATTACTAAAATTGATGAAAATAACTATATAAAATACAGTTATCAATGAATTAATTCTAAAGGTTCAGATTCTCTAACTATTGATTTATGTGAAGTTTTGGTTATTTTAGCTTGACTACAAAAATCACATTTTTCAAAATCATTTGAAGATAGTTTAGGAATTAGTTCTAAGCTACTCATGTTCTTGATTATGCGTTTATTAACATGACAAAGTCTAGCATGCCAAATATTAAGCAGAATAAGAAGTTTTATTGATTTCAATATTTAATTTAAACATGCCATCTGTGTCGTACCCTTTCCAACAAATATATTATTTTTAGTTATCGTATATAAGTTAGCCCCTATAGTTTGAGTAAACCCAGCTTTGTTAAGAAGATAGCCTGAAACCAAGTTCTTTCTCATCTCTGGAATATGCAGGACATCCTTCAAAATGACAGTCTTTCCAAAGGTAAACTTAAATACCACCTCACCAATACCAGTAACTTTAGTGGAGTAGGAGTTGCCCAGCAGCACTTTCTTATCCTCAAAATCAGAATAGGACTTGAACATGTCTCGATCATAGCAGACATGGCAAGAAGCACCAGTGTCCACCCACCATCCCTCGGATCCACCAACAAAATTGACTTCAGATACCATAGCAATAAGTTGATCTTCGGTAAGGTTCGCTTGTGGGGTAGGAAAATTCATGTTCCGGTAGTTCCTAGCCAAGTGGCCAAGTCTATTACAACTATAACACATGGACGTGTTATTCCTTAAGAGGGTTAAGGTCCATTCTCAATAGGATAGTTTTTGTTTCTATTTTGGTGGTTACGGTTTTGGTTATTATTGTGATTCTGAGTTTTCATATTTCTACCTTTAGGTTTCAAAATTGTAGATGAGGGTTTCTTATTGGTACTGTTGTTTGAGACAATGAGTACTTCATCTATTTGGTCTTATTTTCGGGCTTCTTCTTCTACTCTTAAACGGGTTATAAGACTTTCTAAAAAAAATTCCTTAGTTTTATGTCTAAGTGTATTCTTAAAATCTTTCTAAGCATGAGGTAATTTATCTATAATAACAGCTACTTGAAATTGTTCATCTAAAGTCATACCTTCAGAAGTTATTTCGTGTGCTATCTTCTACAGTTCGTGTGATTGAGCTTCCACAGATTTGTCATCAATCATTTGATACTTCATGTATCTACTGACATCATACTTCTTAGTTCCAGCTTCCTCAGTATCGTACTTCTTTTGAAGTGCTTCCCAAATTTCCTTAGCAGACGATATCAGAATTATAATAATCATACAAGTCATCAACTAATCCATTAAGAATAAAAAAAATTGCATAGAAAATAATTTTCTATCAAAGTGTTTAAATCCTTAATTTTAGCTTCAGTGTGAGAATTAGTCAGTGTTGGTTTTTCAATAATAAGAAAAAAATCAACATTTTACATGGTTAAGAAGAATAACATTTTTTTATCTCCATTTTTAAAGTGTAGTTCTTCAAAACGAAATGGTTTGTTGATATTAGCAGTTAGCATTTTAGTAGACATGGCAGATAGAATACGTCTTAAAATTGTTGGTACAAGTATGTTAAAATAGTATTGGAACAATATTACCAATAATCTGAAATGAACTGCTTGGGTTGAGTCGCAGACTAGGTCGCTCTCTTTAAGACGTTTCGAGGCTCTGCCCAAATTTGTACAAGCAAACACAGCCCCGTCGTCCCCAAAATCTTTTTTCTCTGTCTCAAAGCTTCACTGCACTGATGAAGACCAGAATGCTACACCTGAAAAAATTTGTTGCTCGGAAAACTAAAAAATAACTTAGAGTTGTAGAGAGAATTGTTTGTAGTGAGATGAGTTTGTAGAGATTGTTATGTGAAACTGAGAGTTGAAGCCCTCTTTTTATAGGATTTAGAAACCGTGTGGCAATTATTATAATAACGGTAATGTCTGGGAATTAAGAGCGTAACATTCATTCTGAGTAATGAAGAGTAACAGACATTTTGTGAGTAAATACAAGCAACGACTCTTTTTCTGAATAAAGAAGACAAACGGCCATTTAACGGTCATATTATAAAAGAAAATAACGGTTGTTTTTTTTTGAATATATATATATATATATATATATATATATATATATATATATATATATATATATATATATATATATATATATATAACAACCATTTTTTGATTGGAAACATTTTTGTAAAAAATAATTTTATGCCACCTCACACACATGCACTCGGACTCAGCACGGCACGGCATGGCAGCGGCGCGCGCGCATGTGTGGTATCACATTTTCCTAGGTCCTCTCCCCTTCCACAAAAGTGGGTACCCCTTGAGGCCCAATCCCAATAACCAACTCTTCACTATTTATACCTCTCTTAAATAATATAAAAAAGCAATGTGAGACAAGACTTTATAATTTTTTATTAACTTCATCTTTTCCAACAATCATTTTTTTATAAACTTCATCTTTTCCAACAAGTATTTTTCCACCATTCCTTTACTACTTTTAAAATTATAAGTATTGCACACACAAAATGATCAATAGATCTCAATCTATCTCTTTACAACTTATGATAATTATACATATAGGAAATAAACAACTAGATGATAGAGTCATCGACTTACACCACTAATGGCCTTTGTATTGTCTGTCCAATCTCATTTAGTTCACATGTCATTTAAGTCTTACCATATCAACAAATCTTCACCTTGGTGTCAAGATTGAGGTTTGTTTTCCATGATTGGACTCACTATTACATAATGACCAGTGGTACCTGCAACATTTATCGACCTTATACAAGACAATTTGGAAAATGTAATAGCTTTTGTAACCATATTAGCTGGATTGAAGTCTATGTCAGTTTTCTCCAAGACAACGTATCTTTCCTCAATGGCATCCCTTATGAAATAGTACTTGACGTCCACATGATGCTATGAATTGTTGGATAAGTGAATAACACTTTGATTTTTCATACTGAATAACAGTGGTGCCTTGCTCGTATACCAAGTCCTTAGCTATGCCTTTCAACCATAGTGCTTCCTTGATAGCCTCAGTGGCTATAATATACCTAGCCTCTATAAATGATAAAGCCACTACCTTTTACAAATTTTCCTTCCAACTGATCAATCCACCAACCAACCAAAATAGATAACTTGTTAATGATCTCCTCTTATCAAGATCTCATGCATAATCAAAGTTGACCTACCCTACTACCTCTGGTGTATTTGTCATACCTTCAAAAAAAATGTAGTCATGCTTATACCTTTGAGATATCTAAATACTCACTTAATTGTCTCTAGTGAGTCTTCCAAAGCTTGCTCATGAACCTGATCACTAAATTGGCACTATGAGATAAGTCTAGTCTTATACATACCATTAAATACAAAAAAACATCCCATTACATTTGAGTACGGTATTATTCTCATATATATATTTCTTCTTTTGTTGATGGGGAACAAGCACTAGAAAGTTTGAAGTATTGACCAAGTGGTGTTGACATAACTTTAGTAGTTCCCATACTAAATTTCTTAACTAATTTCTTATTGTAAGTTGTCTAAGTGTAATCCTTCTTTGATTTCTCTCCTTAGAGATTTTCATTCCCAAAATCCTCTTAGCTTGTCCTAGTTCTTTCATGTCAAACTTAATGCCCAATAGAGTCTTTATTTTTCCTACCTTCATCTTACTCTTATTGGAAACCAACAAGTCATTAACATAAAGTAGGAAAAAGGCTGCATTCTCTATGTTCACATTCTTCATATGCATATAGTGATCGAAATCATTTCTATGAAAACCAGTTTTTAACATATGCTCATCAAACTGTTTATACGTACCAACACCTAGTTGACCACTTTAACCCACAGAGTGATTTTTGTAACCTATAGAAATTCCCTTCCTTTCCTGAGACTTCAAACTCTATAGTTTGATTCATATAGATGATCCCTTCAAATGTACCATGTAAGAAAGCTGTATTAACATCCAATTGTTCCAATTTCATGTCTTCAAATGCAACAATGGATAACAAAATTCTAATAGAAGTGTGCTTTACAGCTGGGGAAAACACTTCTTGATAATCTTTACCTTCATATTATGTAAAGCCCCTTGCTACCAACCTAGACTTATACCTAGGTTTTTCTACATTAGGTATGCCTTCCTTCTTTTTGCAAAGCCATTTACAAGGTATAGTTTTTTATCCCTGTGATCTTTTTACAATGGTTCATATATCATTCTTTATCGATGAATACATCTCTTCTTCCGTAGATTTCTTCCACATATCATTGTCCCACCTATTCATTCCCTCTGAATAGGTCATTAGATCCTCCTCATGTATCATATCTACCATGATCAAGGCAAATACAATCATGTTGACTTCATTTGTTACTTCACTCACCAATGACCTTATAGGTCTCTTTAATTCCCTTTTCTTTCTCTCTCTAGTTAGTGAATAGTCATCTAGCTCTTGTCTTTCATGAAGATCTTGTGTATTAGTAAAATCATCATATAAAATTTCTTATTCAATAATGCCTATCTCCACCTTAGTTTGGGGTGTAGACGCCTCTAATATTCCACCATGAGTTTTTTTTTTACTTATCTAACTGTTGCATATACATCTCATTTTCTCTAAAAAAAATAAACCTCTAATGATTGCACACTTCTTACTAATTGCATCCTACAACTCGTAACCCTTTACTACATCTGTCGAGCCCAAGAAAAAACATTTGACAGCTATTAGTTCTAGTTTACCCATCCTTTTGTGCATGTATATGACATACCCAAGCACTCTAAAATAGTCATCATATGCACACTTTAAGAGAGAGAGAGGATGCAAGCTTACTCATCCACATTTCTTCAAGTGATTTAAAACTCAATGAGTAGAATGGAACTTATTGATGCAATAATAGGCAGTGTGCAATGCTTCAACCCAATACCTTTTTGCTAACCTTGTACTAACCAATATACATCTCACCATTTTCAAAAGAGTTCTATTCATTCTCTCTGCAAGTCCATTGTGTTTTGGGGTGTATGTAACTGTTCTATGTCTTGTTATACCACATTCCATGCAAATTTGTTGAAGCTTTCATTATAATATTTAAGTCCATTGTCTGTTTTAAAGTACTTAACTTTCTTACAAGTTTGTAACTCAACCTACTTCTTCCAAAGCTTGAATTTCTCAAGTATCTCATCATTTTCAAAGGGTATATACACGTTCTTCTCGAATAGTCATATATGAATAACACAAAGTATTTAGAGCCACTGAGTGATGGGTTTTGTGCAGCCCCCATAAATCAGTGTACATAGCTTAGTTCATCCCTTGTGGCACTTACACATTTTGCAAATTTTACTCTTTTAGTTTTTTCAATAACACATTTTTCACAAATTGGTAACTTCACATCTCTTAAATCACCTAACAACCCTTGCTTGTTTAGTTCAATCATCCATTTCTCACTTATATGAACAAGTCTTTTGTGCCATAGCTAAACTTATTCTTCTAATCCTTCCTCACCAACAACAATTGAGGGCGTACTGTGTCGACATTTAAATGGATAAATCCCTTAAATATGCCATTGATCCTCTTGTGATCTTCAACTCAACCCCATGACCTTTAAAAGTAAAAACCATCATTGACTAGTTCCCTAAGGGAAATAAGATTTCTCTTTAATGAAGGCACAAACCTCACATTCTTTAAAACATTTTCAGATTAGCATTTTCTATTTTAACTATTTGACAGGATTGGTTATTACCCATGTGCACCAATCCTTTTGTAACTACCACATACGATTTAGTGCTTTTAACAACACATATCTACCATAATAAGTGTATCTGCACTATCATAACCATCATGTGCCATAGAAGCTTCGGCATTGATAGTCATTCTCTTTATCCCTATACCTCTTCCTTCTTTATGAGCAATTTCGTTTAAAATGTCCCTTTTATGGCATATAAAACACATTAGTTATTTCTTGTTTCTTAATTTGGATCTTGAAAAAGATTTTTCATTCTTTGTGTCTCTCTTTTCACTCCTCCTTGTAAATAATGCATCAACATTACTACTTCCAAACATTGTTTTGTTTGTTGAGTTCATATCTAATTCTTTGGACTTAAAGGGCTGAAACAACTACCACTAAAGTCAAGCCCAGAACCATATTCGCAATTCTAACTACTTCAAAAGATTGAAGCAATGAATTCAACAATATCATTACCTGATTTTCATGGCTCATTTTCTCCCCAATGTTGAACAGCTCAATAGTAATTTTCTTACACTCATCAAAATTTATTTAAGGGTCTTTGATGTGTCCATTTTATATCCAAATAATTTCTTCTCACATGTATTTTATTGGACAAAGATTTCCTTAATAACAAAACCTCAAATTTTCCCCAAAACCCATAAGTAGAAGTTCTATCATTTACTTGTACGTGTATAGAATCTGAAAGGTTGAAGATGATGCTGGTGAATGTCATATCTATGATCTCCTGCTTCTTTTGTGTTGTATTTGTTTATGCAAATTGTGGTGTCTCAGTCAAGGCTATAACAACCCTTTGTTGAACCAACACAACTCACATTATCTTCCTCTAAATGCCAAAGTCACCAGTCCTATTGAATTTTCCAATATCCAACTTCAAGTACCCATTCTTGATGTCTTCTTGTTCAACGTTCAAAAAACTCGATCAAGAATTAACAATTCACAGTCATCTTTCAACCTTCAAGATCTGATATCAATTTGTTGTGATATGGGCAGCAATTCAATGACAAATGCAATGGGAATGCAATGTTAAGAATAATAACACAATGTTTAAAGTGATTCAGCCACTAAAGCCTAATCCACTATCCCAATCACAACAGCTACTCTCTTTATTGATTCACCAAGAAATACACAACTCAACATATAGCTTGTAAAGATCAAGCTTCTTTCTAGCAATCAGAGAATTACAACACTCCAAGAACCTTGTTCAAGCCTTTACAAAGTGAACAAGTTCTTTAAGGATTTTCAATTACAAGTGTTTTTCTACCACTCCCTTGCTACTTTCCTGATTACAAGTATTGCACGCACAAAATGATTAATGGCTCTCAATCTACCTCTCTACAGCTTATGACAGTTATCGGCAGGAAACAGCTAGATGATAGAGTCACTGACTTTCACCACTAATGGCTTTTGTATTGGCTGCCCAATCCCATTTAATCCACATGTCGTTTTAAGTCTTGGTGCCACATCAACACAACTTTATTTGGATATCCAGTTTTCAAAGGTAAAAGATTATTATAATAATACAGGCACACTAACATACATCTGTTAACAGAAGCTACACCCACAAACTAAAGTTTTGACTGGGGTGAGGAGTGAGGACGCTAATGAATTGTCCCATTGCACTGTTTAATGCGTAGGACATCACATTCATGCACATCCAACACTTTGTATTTTATGGTGTAAAGTACAAGGAGATCTGCATATGTGGTCACATGAATAAACAAGATTCATATGCACATTGTACAGAAAAACATAATCCTTATAAACAAACATGAGGAGGAATAAGCTTTCCTGGATTCATAATATTGTTGGGATCTAATGCTACTTTTATTCTTTTCATAGTCTTCAAGGCTTCTATTCCAAGTTCTTCCTCAAGATACTTCATTTTCCCTGTACCAACCCCGTGTTCACCCGTACATGTCCCTTCCATTTCCAATGCCATATGGACCATCAAATGATTAAGTCTCTCTGCTTCCAACCTTTGCTCTTCTATGGTTGGATCAAAGAGTATAACTGTGTGAAAATTCCCATCACCAGCATGAGCAATGACCGTGCAAGTAAGCGAGGATGCATCCAACTCTTGTTTCGACCTTGATATAACTTCGGCGAGTTGCGAAAGAGGAACACAAACATCGGTTATCATTGCCTCAAAATTAGGTTTCATTGCAAAGCAAGCCCAAAGAGCCTCCTTCCTTACCTTCCAAAGTTCCTTTCTAGCTTCAGGATCCTCTGCAAAAACAAAATCAGACCCATTGTGCTCAGATACAATCTTCTGAACAATTTTAGTTTGTTCGCGCGAATATGCCTCTGTGCCTATAAATTCAAACAACAATGTAGGAGTTTCAGGAAAAAATTTCCCATTAGCAGTATTAATAGCTCTGATTTGAACCTCATCCAACAACTCAACCCTTGAAACCTGTATTCCATACATCATAGTAGCAATAGCAACATCAGCAGCATCCTTAACAGTAGGAAAATTACACATAGCAGCCACAGAATACTCCGGAATCTTTTGAAGCCTAAGTGTGACTTCTGTTATAACACCTAAAGTTCCTTCACTTCCTATCATTAAACGGGTCAAATCATACCCAGCAGCACTTTTTCTAGCACGAGAAGCTGTCTTAACAACATCACCATTAGCAAGAACAATCTTGAGATTTATAACATTGTCACGCATAGTTCCATATCTAACAGCTAAAGAACCAGAACAACGAGTCGCACACATACCACCAATTGACGCACCAGGTCCTGGATCAAGAGGAAAGAAGAGACCATAAGGCTCCAAGTATTCATTAAGCTCCATCCATCCAATTCCAGGTTCAACAACCACATCCATATCTTCAATGTGTAATGCTTTAACACTTTTCATCGAAGACATATCAATACAAACACCTCCATCAGGAGCCAAAATGTGACCTTCAATCGATGTAGCTCCACCATATGGTACAATTGGTATCTCATACTTATCGCATAACTTGATTACTTTCGAAACCTCTTCTTCAGATATTGGGAAAACAACCACATCAGGGATATTTACTGCTTTGTGAAAACTGTTTTGTGGTTTTCCATGGATAAACCTTTCATCGTAATCCAATGTCATGTTCTCTCTACATATTACCTTCAATTCATCAATAAACCCTCGTGGAATTTGTTGGTGTGAGCCCTTGACAACATAATTTTCGGTGTCCCCAAATTTGGCTCCTCGAGATTCCGAATCGCAAAGCGAAGGACTCGAAGTGGGTTGGAGTGAAAGTGAACCAACTGCAGACACAGCGAGCGCTAAAGGAAGCAATGACCTTGAGCAAGAAAAGCATGAGCTTTTAAATTGGAAGGCAATTTTCATGGGTGAGTTTGGTTCGACTGTGAACAAATTGGGGGAAAATGACAAGTTGCTTCTTCTACGAAGATGATGGAAAGAGTTGAATAAAATCTTTGAAGAAGAACGAACGCGAGAAAACCATCCGACCATATCGAGATCAACACACTAGTTTATGCAGATCGTAAACAAGGAAAGATAGGACTCAAAGGTTTGGGTTATGTTTTGGTCCTTTCTAGCCCTGCAAAAAATCCTACTCCCAGCGATAAAACTATAGCCGGGTCGGGTTCACCGTTCACCTTAGTGGGATGCTTTTAGCTAAAAGTACTTCATAGATGTGTATTTAAGTAGTAAAATGTTATACATTTATTTTAGTGTAAACGTTACAAAATATCATAGGATAGGATGATTATATTTATTTTATTTATATATAAACGTATTATTTATATAATTTAAATATTTTATTTATATTATTTCATTAATCATTCGTTAATAATAATTTATAATAATTTAAATAATTAAGTGATAAATTTAAAATAACTCAGATAATTAAATATTAAATTTATAATAATATTTATTCTAAATATACTAATTAATTATCTGAGTTTGTTCTGAATCTACCATTTAACTATTTAACGTATGATATTATCATATGAAGACTAACAAAATGATATAAATGAAAAAAATTAATTGGATAGTACGAAAGAGATAAAAAATAATTTAACAATATAAATGAAATAAATACAATAGTTTAATGATTTTTTTGTAAATTTATTCTATATTTTAAGATATATAAATAATCAAATTTTATATTTTAAATTAAGAATTTCATCACATATTTGACACATATTATATAAATAAATAATAATTATGACGTTCAAAGAATTTGATACTTTAGTAATACACCTATTTAACAAAAAAATATGCATGTTAACCTATATTTTTATAATTATACACTAATAACTAGTCTTTAAATTTAATTTTAAGTATACTAATAATCCAAATTTAACATTTAATTAAAAATTTCATCATATATCACACACATAAATAAAAAAAATTAAGGATAACTCATCTTCAAAATAATTAAATAACAAAAAAGTTCATTAAAATATTATTAATAAAAAAAATTAATTTAACTCCAAAATCAAATGAAATCACCAAAAGTTGAGATATAGTCTTGAAAAAAACCTAAAAGTATAAAATCATGTTAAAAATTATGATTTTTCAAGAAAAATCAAAAGTAGATGGATGATTTTGTAATAAAAAATTAGATCTTTTATTTAATACTTTTAACGTTTAAGTAGAGGAGAAGACATATCTTCCAAATCCAAAAACAAGAGACATGCTTAGAAATGATAAACAATCAAAACCAATATAAATAACAATTAAACATGTTAGTATAGTCATAATAATGCATGTAAATCAAAAATCTTAAAGATATATGAATTATCTATATGACATAAAAATGCACATGAAAAACCACAACAAGAAACAAGTACAAAGGAAAGAAGAGACAATACTCAAGTATTTAAATTTGAAAAACACCTCTATTTTCTTAGAAAAAAGTCTAAAGAAAAAGATATGGAATAGCATGCATAAGATGAACATTAAAGAGTAAGATGCATTCTATATAATATGACATGATTGCAAAAAAATCCTAATACTTTGGCATTAGTTATATGATGAAATCATGTGACATGATATTCATGTAAAAAGTTACATAAAAAATTGTAGGTTAAAGATTGAGAGATGATTAATTGGCAAAAAAATAACTTTAAAGACAATTTTGTCCTTAATTTTCTAACCATATATGCAACACAAGTTAAAATTCTCAATTAAATCTTTGTTTTGAACCATTAATATATATAAAATTAAATGTAGTGACTATTAATATACTAATATAAAATATAAAGTACACATGCATACTTTTTATTAAACAATGATATTATTAAAGTGTCATACCTTATGAATTACACAATTATCCTTTATTTATATCACATGCGCCAAACAAATGATGAATCTTTAATTTAAATATAAAATTATTTTATTTGTATAACTTAAAGTTAATATAAGAATTATTATTGTACTATTTTGAAAATATGAATTTATGTAAGTACTTTTTGGTTAAAAGTATTATCACTAAGGTACCTAATCCAATATGATTGTATAAAGATAACAAAAATTTGTAAGAATTGGTAGACTTTTCTCGTAAATTAGTAATAATCAATTTAATATGGGACGAAATAATTATTATAATTTTCAAAGCATGGTAAACCAAAACTATGTATATATAATAAAATACAATATTAATACTAAAACATTATTTCAAATAATTATATTAGTTTTTTATTATTGTTTTTTTTATTATTTAAAATATATGTACTAAATAGTTAAATCATTGAAAATAATGTAAATATTTTAATAAAATAAATATTATGTTTACTTTTTAATTTTTAAAATATGTATATTTTTGAATAGTTATTAGAAAATAAGAATAATAGTTAAATGAATGTTTTTGAATAATTATGCACTTTTTTTAATGATTATTATAAATTGAGCATGTATTTAGTGTATTTATGAAGATTTGATGAATATATCATGTTATAAAAATTTAAACATATATTTATTGTTTAAGAGGAGATTAAAATAAAACCTTATCCATGAAAGGGAAGAAATTGAAATTAACCGGTAGCATAACAAATTCATATTTACCTTTCATTTTATTAAAATTTAAAATATTAAAACATTAGAGACAATATTAATAAATATTACTAACATAAAACATATAATATATAGTAAGTAAGATTGTAATAAAAAAATGTTTTACAGTTGAATCAATTTAAAATAGGATAGAGAAAATCGATTCCATACCTTTCATGTGTCTCTAGTTTTGTTGTGATACCTTATAATTATTTTTAAAATAATATATCTTGAAAAATATTTATAATAAAATTCAATAAATTTAATTAAAAGTAATATTTTTATCAATAAAATAATTCTTTAAATATTAAAATATAAGATTATAGTATATAAAATAATAATCATTATAATGATAATTAAAATAACAAAATAAAGAATTTAACTATAGCTATTACTTTTATAAGGTATTATAATTATTGGTAATTTTTGTGAATAAAATATTTATCTGTAAATTAGTTTTTATGATTGTTATTATGTTTTTTAAAGTCAAGTCGAAGAAATATTCGAGTTTTAAATAATCGTATGTTAGATACAATCTCTATACTATCATACTTTAGAATTATATCTGGCATTCACGAGCACATCATTGCATAACATTTAGAATTATTTTTTATTGTTCAAATTATTATTGTTAAAATATTGATAAAATATTTCTTACAATATACGCTAAATATAACCTAAAATTTAAGATTTATGGATGTATATTGGGAGTCCTCTTTTGTCTACATTTTATTATCAATAAAAAGCATATATTATTTTATTATAAAACAATTGTAAAAAAAAGCTCATGTTTAAGGAATCTTGATGTTTTTTTATTACATTTTTAATGTAGAAATTTATATCTCTATATAATTGAGAGTATTATTTGGTAAAATAAAAAAAAGTGTACCATTGTATATTACAATAATTATATAAAATAAAATAAAAAAATACCATTGTATTTATTATTATTAATTATGCACATAATAGGAAAACTAAAAGTGTAACCTCTTTATTCAATTCATTTACTTAATTTCCTTTAACCCATCACAAAATACTATATTATCTCTGCTTTTGATATATGTATGTTATTGGCTTTTTTGAAATATTGTTTTCAATATCTCCTCCTTTTCTCTTACTTCAAATACATAAATCTATATAAGTCACACAATGTATGATAAGATAATATATTTTTTAACTAGAACTAGAACTAGAACTAGAATAGTGATCAGAACAGTCAATTTATCCAAATATCATTCAAATTCAACATACCATTTTTGATTTCTAAGCAATTTCTTCATTGCTTGAAGAGCAAATCTAAGATGGGAGTTCATAGCAAATTCTTACAGAGTAATTCAAGGATTTTCCAAAAGACAAACTTTTGCGTCATTCATGCATGCAAAAAAAAAATGTTAATATTCTTCTTTTTTTAAGAATCAATCTATAATTAAAATGTTACAAATGAATTGGATTATAATGTGATAACTATTTTTTTTAAATATTAAAATCACATATATATATATTAATTCTAATTCATTTGATTCCATCAGTACTTAGAATTTATTCATTTTAATATATATTCTATGCTTCTTTTTGTATTAATGTTTAGCTTTATGGTGGAATCATAAAAAAAAAACATGAAAACATGTCTCAACATTTAATTGATGTTTATATGATTGATTTTATTTTTCCAAACACCGAGTCAAAAATAAAATCATGTCTTCTACTAGGAGTGCAAGCGGAGTATTTAGCTGCTTAATATGATAAAAATTGTATTGATAATCATTAAAGTTAGAATTGAACATCAATTAGAGTCATATATATATATAAAAGCTATTATCACGCTTAATCAATTTTATGATTTATTCCCTATAAAAATTAAAGAATCAAGATAACTAAAATTTAAATACATAAAAACGAACAACTTTGATGAGAATCAAGAAGAGTGAATTGACTATATTTACAATATAAATTATTATTTACAATATACATTTTATTCACATAAATAGAGTTTTGTAAAGGAAATTTATTACAAACACATACAACTATATAACATCAAAATAAATTGTTATGAAATGTTTTTTTATGGATTTGACTAGCAAATATCTTGATCTAAAAAAGGGTAAACTTTATTCTAGTTATGTTTTTAATTAAAAACTAATAATAAAATAAAAATAAAAAATCCACATATTTAAAATAATAAAGTGCTCTCACGTGCAATTAACGTGCATTGTTGCTAGTTATATAAATGAGAGATTGACATAGCTTCCCTGCCGTAGCTCTGGTTCACATCTAATCTAGCCACCAGCGTTAAGAACAAAATGATAAAAGAACTCCCATTGTACAAGAAATCATGATGGCTGAATTCTTCATTGTACAAGAAATCATGATGGCTGAATTCTTTACAAGAAAAAACCCTTTTCTTTGAAATAAATGCGCACACAATACACACTTGTCATGGATGGGGATCGAATCTATGTCGCTGAATTTCCCACAATTGACATGTCATTGCATTACAACTATTTAACTATCTAACTAGGCCAGATAACCTGCTCTAATACGAGGCCATCAATCTGTGTAAACAATTACAGAAGCACAGATGATGAATTTACAAATATATTGACCTGCATTCAACGCCCATGTGGAGATTGCCGATGAGATGGCAAAGGAGATAAACCCAGAGGTGTACGGTTTTTTGGAGGTGGGAACTTTCTAAGAGCTGGAAGAGAACGCCGCTCTGAATGTAAGGCTTTAGCTGCGTTTTTGGGATCTTCTAGGTGCTCCAGTCTTTCCAATACATCTGCCATTTTGGGTCTGACTTTAGCATCATTACATAGACACTGTAAGGCAAGACTAGCAGCCGTGTAGGCTCCTTTTTGGGGATACTGACCCCCCAATTTGGTGTCCATAATCCGAAACAATTTCCTTTTATCACCCAAATATGGTTTTGCCCATTCTACTAGATTCTGCTCCACACCAACTTTTGTTTTATCAACGGCGCGCCGTCCAGACAAGAGTTCCAACAATACAACTCCAAAACTATAAACATCACTTTTGGTTGTCAACCGACCTGATCAGCAAAGAAGCCAAGCCATCTTACGATTCACTATTACAAACATGGCATCTACTCCTACTAAACAATACCACAAAAGGCCATGCTTCTACATTAAATACAAGAAATTGCTATTTCCATAACAATAAAAGTTATTGGCAGAGCAATTGAGAATTACATTTGCATATCTTACTTCTAAATTGCTCTAAAATTAGTCCTTCTCAAGCAATAGGACCACCTAGATATATTGCACATAATATATAGCAGGTCAAAACTAACTGTACATTATAGTCTATACTATAACACCTTTTGTTTTCATGTTAATTAGTCTTTGACTAATACTTTAACCACCATTCAGGACTAATTCGTACATTTTTATTTTTTTTTTACCTTCTTAAGAAAAATTAACCAGAGTTTGGAGCTAAATTGTAACTAATCACACATCAAAATTTTACTAGCAGTAAAATGAAAGAGACATTATACAGACCTGTAGCAACATATTCAGGTGCAGCATAGCCCTGAGTGCCCATGACCCGAGTAGACACATGGGTCTTATCACCAGTGGGACCTGCCTTGGCCAAACCAAAATCTGAAAGCTTTGCATTGAACTCCTGCATCCCAAGTGTTTAACTTGTCAGTAATACATTGAATTCAAAACATAGTAGTTAGAAAATCCGGAACTAATACAATTCATACTTTTTCCTTCATCTCACCTACCGCATCAAGTAAAATGTTAGAAGCCTTAAAATCACGATATATGACTTGTGATTCGGCCTCATGAAGAAACGTGAGACCTCTGGCAGCACCTATAGCCACTTTCATCCTTACTGCCCATGGAAGGGGTCGCGGCCCTCCTGCTTAACAGAACACAAAATTCAGGATTACGAAGTTCTCAACGCAACAAAAAGGACTTTCTAGATACCCAAAATACAACCGTATTCTTGAGTTACATAGGCATTGGTACAATAAATAGAGACACACTGGAAAAGGTTATCAATGGCACAGCTTAGTATGAACAAGAGTTGCCCATGAGTATGCAGAATTATTAAAAAAAAATCATATAATTACAAACAATATTTGGCTATAGAGTGGAGAAAGCTTCCAAATTAAAATAGTCAGTTCATCACTTACTTCTAAATAGATGGTTTTCTAAGCTTCCCTTGGGCATGAATTCATAGACCAATAGCCGGTACTCACCCTCCAAGCAGTACCCTATAAGCTTGACCAGATTGGGATGATGAAGTTGGCCGAGATAATTTACTTCAGTCTGAAATGAAGTGGTTATTAGTGTAGAAGCATAACACATTTTGCATAGAAACACACTTGAAGAAAGCAAAGAAGAAATTTACCAGCCACTCCTTGTGCCCTTGGAAGCCTTCAGGTTTAAGCTTCTTAGCGGCAACAACCATTCCAGAACCTGGCTTTGCCGGTGCAAGTGTTTTTTCATCAATCCAACCCTTGAAAACATAACCAAATCCTCCTTCTCCAAGAAGACTGTCCGGGCGAAAATTTTGGGTGGCATTTTTAAGCTCATTGAATAAGAAGGCTTTCAAATTTGGAGATGACAATATGTCACATTCAGTTCTTGGTGTAGGAACAGTTGAAGCATTGCTCTGTCCACTGTATGATGTGGTCAAGCTAGAGGGAGCTAAAGAATGGCTGGTTGCGCTTGCTGGCAGGGGAAAATGTCAGTTATTTAGAGAAAAATAGAATCGAAAAAACATGTGCCCTCTAATTTAACGGCTGATCAGTCTTAAATTGCATATATTCTTATAGAAATCTTTATAATATCATCAAGGGTGCAAAATTTATTCATAAAAAAACGTGTATATTCTTTTCTTCTTTATTTTCCATTTTTATTTGGGGTTCCATACTAATTTAACATCAAAATTAGTAGCAAATCCGAAGGCAGCTACTCTATAGTAAGAAAAACCTCAACACATATTGTTTCTCCAGAAAGCTTATTCACGAGAATAAATAAATAAAAAGTCATAAGGTATCCAATGAAAGATACAGGTCCTTCATTGTAAAGCAAAAATAAAGTTTAAACTGCCAAACAACTACAGAAAATAATAACATCTAATAACCCCTATAAACTAGCTTTTGGTACACAAAGAAGACATTATACAACAACTAGTTAGAAAAACCCTATTATTTCCATTTCCAATATACTAAAAATTGAATTACTGCATTTGACTTTAAAATAAAATAAAAAAAGCCACCTCTTTACACTAGACACAGATATATGGCCTATAAAAGCGTGGAAGAATAACGAAGGCAAGAACACTTCAAGCAACCCTAGCCATAGGTAGGTTACGCATCAAAAACAAGTAAAGCCGAATGAGCTTCGACATTTAACTGAAACCAAGGAAAACCCAGAAATTAAGCCACTCATGAACCCATTTAAAATCAATACGCAAACCAAGGTTTACCATTCTGAAACATTTATAAGTTCCAATCCACAAAAATCAAAATCCGAGCTCCAAAAATCATTATTAAAAAAAAAACCATCAAAACCCGAGACCAGCTTATTGAAGAAGAAGAAGAAGAAGAAGAAACTTAAACATGAAAATAAAAAGAACAGAGTCCAGCTTAAACTTACCGGACGTAAGACAAGCGCTATGAGCAATATCAACTTGAGTAGAGGAACCTTGACAGTTACCCATCTAGCAGTCTAAGATTTATTTCCTCAAGTTTCGTACACTATTTGTTGATTAGAGATCAGAAAATTCTCTATATAAAAAAAAATTGACAAGTGTTGATTGCCAGGAAGAAATGAAAGCAGCTTCTGGGTTTGAACGTGGAGACTGATTTGCGTATGATAACTTTCGATGAAGTAAGCATGAACTATCTATTTGTGGAAGATAAACAGAGTTCCGTTCAAATGAACTACTAGAAATAAAGAAGAAATAGAAGAATGTCAAAACAAACAAAATTTATCAACATTATCAAAATATAATCGGCAGCGCAGTCACACCAAAGTAGTTTTATAGTTTAATGTTATTTAAAAACACGAGCAAAATATAAATAAATAAATCTAAAAGATTTTTATATAATTTTATTTTAAATTTTTTTTAGATTATTTTTAGGTTACGCCAAAAATAATTAAATAAAATAAAATTATATTTATTTAAATGAATTATAATATGTAATTAAATTATAAATTAATTAAGATGTAAAAAAAAAAGTAGACCGTGTTTAATGGATAAATATCCTATCATTCGTTTATCCTATTATTTAAAAAAAAATACTATAGTCAAACATCCCTATCATATGTATCAATATAAATGTTACTATTTTATGCGTCCATAATAATATATAAATAATTATATATTTAGTATTTAACGTGTTAATCCAATCCATTACTGTGGATGTACCATCACTTTTTTTTACTAACGTGCTGTGTAATATAAAATCAAATATTTAACAAGTTGGTTTGTCTCCTATGCAAGGGCCAATAAACTAAATATTTAACCAGTCATGTCGGATGGATACATTTAACACCGTTAATATTGATACATTTACTTTTACTCATGTTATAATTTATTTAATATTATTTATAATAAAATCAAAATTTTAATTTTTAGATAAATTCTTTTTATACATTTAATGAATTTATAATAATAATTTCATTTTATTAAAATTATTATTAAATAAATTAAGTTATTTACAAAATGAATAGTAAAAGATTTAATTCAAAAACACAATTATTTACAAAGATGTAAGTTTTATTTTGACCTCTTTTTATGTAGTGATAAAGATTTTTTATAATGTAAAATAATATTTTTTACGTGTTTAAAATATAATATATATATATATATATATATTTAATAATATAAAATATACTTTTTGAAGATTAAAAATAAAATTATACAAATAACCGTCAAATATAAGTTTAAAAGAAATTATCATAGGAAGAATCTAGCCGCGAATTTATTCACCATGGATACCGCACACGCGTGTGCATTCCATCACCAATGACGTGTATTCCTTACTTTCTTTGGTGATTTGTCCGTCTCATCCTTTCACACGATTTAGTATTCTTTAATACGTGTATATGAATTGCGTGGAGAGTTACGTTAATAATTAAAATCATTTATATTAATTTAAGTATATTTTATTAATAATAATAAGATATGAGTTAATAATAATGTTTTTAAAATTTAATTATATTTTTATTTTCTTTATATTTATTTAAAAATATATTTAATTTTTAATTTAATATATTATTTAAAATATTAACAATAATTTTTAATTTTAATTATTTAACATATATATTAAAATAATATATATTACTATGTAATTATATGTATATAAAATAATAATAGTAATATATATTCGATTTTGTTTAACCATAATTTTGATATTATAATAATTATAGATGTCTTACGTTTTATCAGTTATGATTATTTTTGGAGAATTTTTTTTTAATTTTTATTATATAATCATAATTTTAATTATCAATAGTTAAAATATATATTCTTAATTAGATAAGGTTATAATTTTTTTAAAATAAAGATATTAAATAAAAATAAAAATTCATAATTAAAGTAAAAACAGTGAATATATTCATTTCGTTTTTAAATTTAAATATTTTATTTTAATAAATATATAATAATAATAATTTATTTTAATTTATATTTTATATTTTATATTTTTATTTTATTAAAACATAAATAATTTTTTATAAAAATTATTTAAATTCTAAAAATTTAAAATTTTATTATTATTATTTTATAATTTATTGTTATTACTTCAAACTAATTTATAAAACAATATTATCAATGTTTTTTAATATAAAAAGATTATATATTTATTATTATATATATTTTATTTTTTCTTTTTACACATTTATTATTTAATAACTAAAATTTTTATTTTTTATGATAAAATATTTATTATTGATTTATTTTTTATAAATTTTCTTTTAGAAATAAAAATAATATTGAAAATATTACTTAAATTTCTATTTTTCATTTCAAGGTATTCGTTCTCCATCGAGTATAACTTATACGTCCTTGTAAATATTTTAAGTAGGGATACTAATAAATTATAAATAGTGGACGTTAAAAAAAATATATCTCCATGCTGCCCCTCTTTGTTGAAAACCCTATAATTATATAGTCCGTTGGCTTCGTTTTTTTTTTTTTTTGGTTGCTTTGTTTTTGATTGCAAGGAAAAGGTTACGAAGTTTAAGCACTAGTTTAATTTTTTTTTTATTATACATATTATTCATAAAATAGTTATTTTTTATTTTTATTTTTATCTTTTATTAAATTAATAAATTAATTGAATATTTATTTTAATGATACTCTTTTAAACATTTAAAAAAAATTAACAACACAATTTATCAACTTTTTATAATGATTTTGTATCTTTATTCCTTACTAAATTAACAAATTAATGAATATTTATTTTAATAATACTTTTTAAAATATTTTAACAACAAATTTTCAACTTTTCATAATAAAAATAATTATAAAAAAATATAGTTAAAGATTTATTTTTCTAAAATAAAGAAGTTTATAACAATAAAATATTACTTGACAATCAATCATATTTTATATTTATTAAATTTGAATAAATTTAAAAAAATCTAAACTAATAAAAGGCTATGATTTAACTAATATTAACATCCGTTCTAATACTATAATTTTTATCTATATGCTAAAAATAATATAACTTTTAGAAAAAAAAATTATAAAGAAAAAAACGTTATTTTTGCACATTGTTTGTAATTTTATTTAGATAGCTAGCTACTCAATTTTTTGTAATAAATAGATAAGGTATACATACAATTTTTATTAGTTTTACAAATAATATCAAATCTAAAAATTGAAACATTAAAATAGAATAAAAGATAGAAACAAAACCTATACCTGTAAATTATTTTTAAATTATATGTTAATTTAAATAATTTTTTTTAAAATAAATTAAATAATTCAATTATACTAAAATTACTATTTTACTTGTCCAAAAACTAGTTTCGATAAAAGCTGACTTGGTCCCCCCGCTCCCTTTTTTCTCAATTACAATGTATTTAACTGTTTATATTGTATTAATTCATATTCCACGTAGGAATAGACATGTAAAGTCCGGATAATTATCTTAATAATTATAATTGTTTTATATAAATTCCGTTAATAATTATTAGTTATATATTTATAATAATTTTTAAATGTTTAATTTTTTTAATATTTATTTAAAAATATATTTAATTTAAAAAATAAAATATTAATATTAATTTTTATTTTTTAACTATTTAATATATATTTTTAAATAAAATAATAAATAATAAATAATAAAATTCAATGTAAGTATATAAAATATTATGTATTTTATTATTAAAATTATATTTTTATACAATTATATATATAATAATAATAATATTAATATACGTTGTGTAATGTAATAAATATCCCGTCTTATATTTTTATGGTTATTTTTGAAAAATAATCTTTAAATTTTTATAAATAAATATAATTTTAATTATATATTATTAAAATGGGATTTTTTAATAGCATGTGATGGTGGGACTTGCTTGACTATATTTCTGATTATAGTTTATAGCCGAAAGTTAACTCACGTCATTGGGTATTGGTTTATTAAACCTTGGTATTGGTATTGGTATGAACTCTTGACAATGTGTTAAACATAAATATGACTTTTATTAGTTGCTCGTAAATATTTAAGTTTAAATATATATATATGTCACTATCTATTTTGGCCCTTAATGAACTTTAAAAAAATAAAAAAACATTTTGACAAAGAAATTGTGAAGATGCTCCTAGCCAACTACGCTTTGGCTAGGTCATGCATGACGTGTTTGGTCAGCAAGAAGTGGACTTCGTTTTGATATTAAGTACTAGACGAGTGATACTGGATCTCTACTAATCTTTACTCTTTCATTGATTTTTATAGTTTATTTATTTTATTTTATAGAATAATATAGATTAATAGTATCATTAATATATAATATTATTGTTAATAGTTACTTAAAAATAAGATACGAACCATATTATCGATATATTGAAAAATACTATTTGACTTGAATCGCATATTAAATCGTTCTTTTTAAAACGTTTTCCAGTTCTGTTTAAATTTATACAAACAAACAAGTTTTGTCGTACTCATGATAAAACAACTCATACTTTTTTTCTATATCGAAGTTTTACTACACTGATAAAGTCTGAAATGCTACATCTTTAAAGTATTTATATTACTCAAAAAATTGAAAAAAATAATTAATTTTTTTTTCTTAGGTTTACTGTAAAGAGCAGTTTCTTAATTGTGTAAAAGATGAGAGCTATTACTCTCTTTGTATAACTGAAAAAAGAATAAATGTGTGTGTAACGTTCACACAATAATAACAAAAATGTTCACACAATAATAAAACGAAATGGTCAAAAAATAATAGTCAGGTTTTAGGTGACTCAATTTGGATAAAAACAAAATTTTTGACTGTTGGAAAAATAATTTTAATAATGATTTTTTTTTCAAAAATTAAAGTGTCATCTCACCTCACACACACACATACACATTCATACTCGGCTTGACTCGGCTGGTCGGTTGGACGGATGACAACACGTGTGTGGTTTCACAATTGTCTAGGTCATATCTCATTCTACAAAAATGGATGCCCCTTGGGGTCCAATACTAATTGTAAATCCTTCTCTATATCAACATCTCCTAAGAGATGGAAAAAACAACGTGGGATAGTTTTTTAAGAGAAATTTTTTTTCATTTTTTCCTTATCTTTTTTTTATATAAATTCACATTATTTTCAATAATCTCTCACTTGAATTTTATATAAAAATAGTTTTTATCGAACAACCGGTCAATTAAAAGTATATGATTGTGCATCAACAAAATGTGTTTATCGACTTGAACCTTTGCATAGTATTAATGATTTAGAATATACTAGAGTAACTCATAATTTTAAATTTTATCTTTAACAATATTACACACACAACCTTTCCATGGTGTAGTTTAAAAGCACGTACTTTACGTCTATGCACATGTATCATAGTATAGTGAATGCTCTAGTAAATTTTGCCCAAATATTCCATAAGAAGCTACCACAATTCCACATTCACATAGGTGAGTTTATCAAGAGTACTCATGTAGTTATGTACTCCATTCCACATAGAATATAGAACTCGTTACGAGTTAATAATCAACTCATCATTTCTGTCACTTTAGGACTTCATACTTCTAATAATATAGAATGAGACTTCATAATAGCATAATTCATCTCATATCACTTTATGACTTGTTATTACCCTTTGAAAACCTTCTCTCTTGCTAATCCTTTCATCAAAAGATCAACCAAAATTTCATCAAGACTTCATGCTTTTAACAATGCAAAGAGAAATTCTCTAACAATACTATGCTTACGATGTATTTGTCGTATCTTTCTGTTGTAATAAAAGTTTTGAATCATTACAATAGCCACGGTACTATTGTAAGGGATCAGAACAGTTGGTATCAGTCTTTCCTATAAAGGGATCTCAGCTAACATACTTCTTAACCAGCCTGCTTCTTCACTAGCAGTAGCAAGTACTATCATTTCAGACTCTATCGTAGATTGAGCCAAAATTGTCTATTTCTTAGACTTCTAAGAAACAGCTTCATCAGCAATGCTAAGTATATAACCGCTTGTTGCTTTGGAGTTTTCTGATAGGGTGTTCCAATCATCATCGTTATAACCTTTTATAACAATAAGAAACTTCTTTTAATTTAATCAAAGGTTCATAGTTCTCTTAAGGTATCTCATGACCCTTTTAATTGCATTCCAATGCTCTATACTAGGTTTACTCGTAAACCTACATAGTAGTCCTACAATATTAGCTATGTCTGGCTTAATGCAGTCAGTAGCATAACGTAAGCTACCAATGATGTTCGCATACTCATTTTGTCTAAAACTGTCTCCAAGGTTCTTGAACAACTTTACATTAGGATCATAAGAAGTACATGTAGGTTTACGGTTAAAGTAATTATATTTCTACAAAATCTTCTCAATGTAATGAGATTGATTTAGAGAAAGTACATTTTTAAACCTATGAATCTTTATACCAAGGATTACACTCGCTTCTCTAAGATTTTTCATATCAAAGTTAGCACACAACAAAAAATTCACATTATTCATAACATGAATATTTGACCCAAAAATAAGTATGTCATCCACATATAAACATATAATGGTGAAAAATGTCATTTTTTGATTTGTAATAAATGCATTTGTCACTGTCATTCATTTTGAATCCATGTGAAATAACTAGATTATCAAAATTTTCATACAATTGCTTAGGTACTTGTTTTTTTACCATAAAGGAATTTATCTAGTTTACAAACTTTATTATTTTGACTTGGGACAATAAAGCCCTCAGGTTGATCCATATAAATATTTTCTTCTAATTCACCATTTAAGAAGGCAGTTTTAACATCCATTTAGTGCACTATTAAATCATGGATAGCAGCAAGAAATAAAAGCACACGTATGTAAGTTATTCATAAGACTGGTGAAAAGTTATCAAAGAAAATCTACATTTTCTCTTTGCCTATACCTTTTGGCCACAAGACTAGGTTTGTATTTTTCAATAGTACCAACTAGTTTTAATTTTTTCTTTAGTACCCATTTACATCATATGGTAAGAGAGAAAAGCACACGTATGGAAGTTATTTGTATGACTGATAAAAAGGTATCAAAGAAATCTATATTTCTCTTTATCTATACTTTTTGGCTACATGACGAGCTTTGTGAGAGTGTATTAAGTCTAAAGGTTCAGATTCTCTAACTATTAATTTATGTGAAGTTTTAGTTATTTCAACTTGACTGCAAAATTCACATTTTTCAAAATCATTTAAAGATAATTTAAGAATTAGTTCTAAGGTATTTATCTTCTTGATTATGAGTTTATTAAAATGACAAAGTATAGCACGCCAAATATTAAAAGAACATAAGATATAAGCATAAGAAGAAGCTTTATTATTTTCAACATTCAATTTAAACATGCCCTCAGTGGCGTACCCTTTCCCAACAAAAAACATTATTCTTAGTTATGGTATACACATCAGTACCTATAGTTTGAGTAAACCCAACTTTGTTAAGAAGATAACATGAAACTAAGTTCTTTCTCATCTCTAGGGTATCCTAGACATCCTTCAAGTTAACAATTTTTAATGGAATAGGAGTCGCTTAGTAGCACTTTCTTATCCTCAGACACAGAATAGGACTTGATCAT
Source organism: Hippophae rhamnoides (assembly GCA_033030585.1). Classification (NCBI taxonomy): domain Eukaryota; kingdom Viridiplantae; phylum Streptophyta; class Magnoliopsida; order Rosales; family Elaeagnaceae; genus Hippophae; species Hippophae rhamnoides. The sequence goes on along the minus strand of CM065438.1, from coordinate 18,909,025 downwards.
GTCATGATCATAGCAAACATGGTGAGAAGTACCCGTGTCTACCTACCACCCCTCAGATCCACCAACAAAGTTGATTTCAAATATCATAGCAATAACCCGATCTTCGGTAAGGTTCGCCTACGGTGTAAGACGATTCCTGTTCCGACAGTTCCTAGCCAAGTGGCCAAGCCTATTACAACTATAACACACGAATGTGTTATTTCTTGAGAGGGGATGAAGTCCATTCCGTGGAGGATTTTTGTTTCTATTTTGGTTGTTACGGTTCTGGTTATTATTGCAATTCTGAGTTTTGATATTTCTTCCTTTAGGTTTCAGAATTATAAAGGAGGATTTCTGATTGGCACTGTTGTTTAAGACAACGAATACTTCATATTTTTGATATTGTTTTTGGACTTTTTCTTCTATTCGTAAACGGGTTATAAGACTTTCTAAAGAAAATTCCTTAGTTTTTTTGTTTAAATGCATTCTTAAAATCTTTTCATGTAAGGGATAATTTATCTATAATAACAGCAGCTTGAAATTGTTCATCTAAAGTCATACTTTCAAAAGGTATTTCATGTGCTATCTTTTGCAATTTATGTGATTGAGCTTCCACATATTTTTCATCAATCATTTGGTACTTTATGTATCTGCTAACAACACACTCCTTTGTTCTAGCTTACTTAGTGTCATATTTTTTTAAATGTATCCCAAATTTCCTTAGTTGATTTATTAGAATTATAATAGTCATAAAAATCATCAGCTAAACCATTAGGAATAAAGTTTTTACATAAAAAATCATTTTCTATCCAAGTGTCTAAGTCATTAGTTGTAGCTTCAGTAGGAGGATTAGACAGTGTTGATTTTTCAACAATAAAAATAGAAGCGAAATTTTTCATGGTTAAGAAAAATAACATCTTTTGTCTCACATGCACTTGGCTCGGCCAGACAACAACGGCGGGCGTGTGGTTTAACAATTTCCTTAGTTTTCTTCTCTTTCACAAAAGTGGGTGTCCCTTGGGGTCTAATTCCAATTATAAATCATTCTCTGTATCAACACCTTTTAAGATATATAAAAAAGTAACATCGAACAAAGTTTTTTAAGAGATATATAATTCCTTAGTTTTTTAAGATATATAAAGGAAAAGATTTATAGTCCAATAAAAAAATCAGCAAAGACAATTTTCTCTCAACTTGATGATGGTTGTTTTAATGTATTCAATTTCTCATTCAACATAATAATGTTTTTTATTTTGAGTATATAAATATATTATTTCAAATCTTTAATAGAAAATAGTGATATATGGTATATATATATATATAGATAATTTATCCATTTTCAAAGGCTTCTTTTGTATGGAGTTTTAATTAGTTAATGAACCAGTACTTATCAGAAAGAGGATAGGTGGTGAATCTACTGCTAAGTTAAGCATTTGGTTTTTGGAGCTGTTTTGGAGAAGCATTGAACAATTTGATGCTTGATGAGTTAGCATTGGAGCTAGGCACTGTTGCTAAGAAAGCTTGTATAGATGTTGAAAGTTTTCGTGTTATCCTTATTAAGGGTGTCTACCGGTCCGGTTTTGGAAAAAAAAAATTAACCAGATCGGACCGTTTATATTACTCGGACCGGACCGGACTGGATTGTTTGAAACGATTTTAATTAATACAAACCAAACCAGACCGTTTGATTTATAAAATCGTTCGGTCCGATCCAGTCCGGTTCGATTTTTGATTTGGTTCAATTTTTGGACATCTTTAATGAGAAATAATGTGAAAATTTTAATATATTTATTTTTGATCTGATTTTACGATTTAGTCCGATCCGGACCTGTTTATGAACACCCCTAATCCTGACTAATACCTCTTAGAGCATCTAAAAAGATGTTCAATTTTTTTACTAAAACTTGCACAAATAGGGTTTTAAATTTTTTGCATTTAAGTAATGTGATGGATAGGAACGCGATATATTCGATACCATATTATTTATTGTGATAACTTTTTAAATATTAATAAAAGATAAAAAAATAAAAAAAATATTATTTTAATTTATATTTTACACTAATTCGATTATAATTTTTTTTAATATGTTCTTTTTATTATTTAATAATATTTTTAATTTTTAATATATATAATAAATTAAAATTAAATATATAATACAAAAATACTATATTTTAAGAATTTCTTGTTATACATGTGTAAATCAAAAATAAATAAACTAGTATTGTAACTCAAAATGCATTAATTGATCATTGGTAAGATTAACATATTAATTTAAAGAATTAATAATCATTCATATAAAGTTTTAAATGTTTGTGTATTTTTAATTAAAAATAATGTCTATTTTTCAACAATATAATGTTTAATTTATCTAATAAATATAATATTTTAATTAATCAATTTTGATTAGATATTAACTTAATACTTAACATAATAAGTTGGTATGTAGTATGATTGGACCCAATTCGGTAACAAATAATCACGTATATATTTGTATGAAACATAAGTATGATCTATAATGTAATAACATATTTAATATATATGAGATAAAAGAGTTAGTATATACGAGATAATGACTCCATGCATTTCTCATTTATTACATTTTTTTGCTTGATTTTCTTAACAAGCAATTAATGTTTATCGTGTGATTAGGATTTTCAATCTAGTACTCTTTCACTTACCTAGATACATGAGTTCTAGGATGCCAAGTCATTTCATAGTAAATGCCTTAGCGTATTAATATTGCACCAAACATGATGATTAACAAAGGACCAATCATTTAAATAAAGGGAGATATTAAGCACAATAAAATAATGCCTATAAGTTGTAATAAGTCGAGCTAATATAGCATTGTGCCACGAACCTAGACTTCAACTAGCAATCGTGTGGTACTTAACACGGTTCGTTACACTAAGCCTGCCTTCCAACTCAAACAAAACACTCCAAAGAGACTAGAAAAAGATTCAGAGATTTAGATGATTCAAGAGTAAAGCAAGAGAGTTTGTGAAGTATGCTTTTTATTGCTCTAGAGAGGTTATCTTACAATTTCCAAAGGATTCACAAGGATGGATACAAATGAAGACCAAAAGTCCTATTTATAGTATGGCACCAAACCTAAGGTTATGCCACAAGTTTCTAGATCCTATCATGTCTAGAATGTACAAGAGTATCTACATTGTTCTAATTTTATCTACAACATACCACAAGGTTTTAGGACCTTCTAGTCAAGTCTAACCAACTCTAGAGTCTTCTAGCATTGTCTAGTTCCTTTATGCAAGTTCTAGGATGTTCCAAAAACTTCTAGAGACTTTTACATACTTCTAGAGACTTTTACATCCTTCATGAACCATCCAACATGTTCTAGAATATTCCAACACATTCTAGCACCTTCAAGCACATGCTAGTGTACTCTGGAACATTTTAGAGTTTTCTAAGTTTGAGTTGAGTCCATCCAACTCTAACTCCCTCTATACATCACTAGGCTATTCTAGAACTTTCCCATGTAAATTTGTAGAGAAGTTTAGATCCCTTATGTAAGCACCATTTGTTTGAATTTTGAGGGACAATTTGAACGGGACGTAAGAATTGTCTCACCTAAAGGGACAAGACAAGTGGGAGAAATGAGTGAAGGAAAGCTTGTTGCATGATAAGAAGTCCTTTATTAGGTCAAGGGAATTACTCCGAGTGGATATTATTCATTGTTTGGAACTAACGGAGGTAAATAATAATAAAGTTGGAATGCAAAGCAATTGAAAATGTATTTATTTTGAAATATTTTCACTTGAATGATTTGTTTTCATCTAGTAGTAATTCTTCAAACCTAAAAGTGAATATTTATAAGTGGTTCCTAAACATTGTTGCAAACAACTAATTTATAAAATGAAAATGGAGTAACAAAGTAGGCTGATCACCCCAGTTTGTACTATGAGAATTGAAACTTCATTAGTAGTTTTTCGGCTCAAACTTCATGAATGTCCTTGCTTTAAGAGAAAGAGACAATTTTATCTCAATTCCTTCAAGTATGAAGCGGCCTAATGAGATAGCATTTCGATGATCCAAATCAAAGAGAAGACACTGATTTCACATCCTTTTTATTTATTTATTGTATTTTCTTAACTTGATTATCATAACGAACACATATGTAATTTTTTTCTTAAAATATAATTTTTAATTTATTATTAATTGATAATAATAATAATATATAATTAATTGATTGATTGAATGAATATAATAATTATTAAAAAAATAATTAATAAAAAATAAAAGGATACTATATTTTTGTAAAAAAATATAATTTTTTAGATTGATATTTAATATAATGGATTGGAGATGAAAAAAAAATATATTAACATTTTCACCAAATAAAAGGAATATTTTTTGAAGTTAGACATTTATAACCCAATTCGAAAACGACCTTAATACAAAATGACTATATATGATATTAACATGACAATTGGATGGCTAAATATGACTCCTTTGTCAAACGAATTGATATGATATTAATCATTTTTATTATGGACGTTAATTATTATTAAATGAAGGGAAGTATCATGTTTAAGAAAATTTGAACCCTAGCTATGAAAAGTTTGAATATGGAAAAAAATAGAAAGAAAAAAAAGTCACACTTGCATAGAAAGAGAAAATATACAAAAAAATAAAAAATAAAAATCTAACAATACAGAAATACTAGAAGCATTTGAATATATCTTTCTCATAGAATGTACTCATCTTTCTCTTGCATAGAACTTTTTTTTCTTCTAAGGGATGAAACGATTCAACAACAAAAACTACTCAAAAAAATTTCCCTTATGTAATATTTAAGTCTATGTATTCTAAAGTCATATCCAAGAAGTAAATTTAGCCACACTATGTATGATTTGCCTTGATTCAAATTAGTTAAAAAATCGATTAAGTTCAAAAAAATTTGATTATCATTTTACTTAAATAATTTTAAGAACCGCCTTAAAGCCGCAAGTTCGTTCCGAATAGATATAAAGTATAAATTAAATTTAAATTTTATAAAATATATATTATTTTAAATATTATATATTATTATTTTATAATTTATAATATTATTAAATTAAATGAATTGAAATTTTTAAAAAATTAAAACGTAAACCAACTTAAATATTTTAACACAAAACTTTAAACTTTCGTTTAATTTGTCAAAAAATCCTATTGACCCATTAAATATATATATATATATTATTTTTTAAAATTAACAATAGCTAAAAAATGTTAAAAAGTTAAAAAATTATTAATTTTTAAAAGTTTGCTTTTTGTTTGTATTTCTACTATTCCTATTAAAAATTTAATGAATGTTATATAATCTTTATAAAAAGAAAACATTATCCAAAAATTTAACATTTTTGTGAATTTTTAATTTATATCTCTCAATTATTTATAAAAAATATTTTCATCATGTCAACTAAATTATTAAAATGTTGTGATTTTTAGAACTTATTTATAGTTTTTTTCTCATCAGCGTGAAGGTCATAATTTTTGTTTTTTGTTTTTACAACTTTTAGTACGAAGTATCGAACACAATCTCAAGAAATAAATTATTTTTTATCTCTAATTAATATCTAAAAATAGAAAAAGAAAAGAAAAATCATTCATTAAAAGTGTCGAAGAATATTTTAAACAAAAAAAATTGATTATTATTAAAAAAAAGAAGATAAAAAATTATATCAATATTTAAACTAAGATTCTAAAACAAAGTATTTTAATAATATAAAATATAAATAAAATATAAAAGATAATTAAAATACCTTTAAGTACCCATCCAAATACGAGGTTAGCACACAAATTTGAAAAATATTTTTTTATTTAAGTAATTACTCAATATTACTTAATTATCAAGATTTTATAAAATTTATTTAATTATTATCTTAATTCATTTTATATCTTTACAATATATCTATATAGATATATTTATAGTATATTTAAGTGTTGATTCACGGGTTGTGTTATATAACATTACCCCCAAATTTATATATCAATTAGGGATGATAATTCTTAGAAATTAAACCAATTCGAGTTAAATTAATTAATTCAGTTTAAATTGATTTAACTTTATCTTAATTTAAATTTAATTTGAGTTAATAAAAATAAGTTTAAACATAAATCAAACACAAATAACTTGGTCTAAACTTACACAAACTATCATGAATTATTAATAGCATGTTTTTTTGTTAATTTAAATTTTTGTATAAATAAAAATATGTTTAATGATTAAAGCTCGTTAATTCAAACAACATTATATGAAACACTAAAAATGAAAAAAAAAATATAACAACAACTAGTCTTTTTAAACAAATAATAAATTAATATTGAATGAATAACTTATATAATACAATTACTCACGTAATTGAGTAATTATTATATTATAATAATTAATTAATTATAAAAAAATACTAATAAATATAAGAATTTATATATATATATAACAAAATCTTAAAAAAATTATATCCCAATATATAATAAGAATTTATATATATATAATAAGGATTTATATATATATAATAAGGATTTATAGGCTATAAGAATTTAAATTTATATTCAAACATTTTTAATTAACATCATGATCTTTAAATATAATTATCTCATTAAATTTTTTCTCGATCCGGAAAAAAGATCGAAAAGAAATATATTTCTTTAATTTTAAGTTTTTAATTAGATTATAACATTTAATCAATTTTTATATATTATATGGGATTAATGGATTATCTCAATTTTTTTAAATTATTTGAGATGGTTTAAATTAAAATTTAAACTCAATTTAATTAGATTTTTATTTAATATAAGTGATACTATTGCCGTTGAATTCAAGCTAACATAAATCTATCACGCCGAACAAAAGAAAAATCGCGTTTTTGCAGCCAATAAGAGGCGCAACGAAGAGGCACTGACCAATAAAAAACACCCACGTAAGATAAATCCACGTAACATGACGCACTAAGATACTTGGCAGTTGAAAACAAATAAACAAAGAAAGGAAGAGCACCGCAAAACAAACAAAATTACCTCCATTTCGTTGCACTCTCCCAATCTCCCGAGTCCTGAGCTCCGATAATCCAATTTCGGTTTTATTTATTCCAACAGCTCTCTCTCTTCCTTTGCTTCACCATTATAAAAATTCTGTTTGTTTTTTTTTTCTTTATTATTTTTTAATTATCTAATCCCTGGACTAAGAAAATTAGTTTGAATAGTAGTAAAAATTCACAGAGTATTAGTAGAATATAGATATTTTCTTGAACAAAAAAATAAAAAATAGAATAGAGATATTGAGAAGGCCGGATCTCCAAATCCGGCGACGTTTTGGTGGAAAAAATGGAAATTCATGGCTCAGGATTAAGCCGAGTATTACTGTTGGCCTTCTGCGTCGCCGGGATTTGGTCTGCTTATATTTACCAAGGTGTTCTTCAAGAAACTCTGTAAGTTTCTTTTTTTTTATTTTCCTTTTTAGGAATTTTGTAATTTACGTCTATGCGCCGATTAGATTGCGTTTATTGATTTGTAAATCTCTGAAGCTACTGGCATTTTGGGAGATTTTGCAGATCGATGCTTTGTTTTCTTGTACTAGTTATTTTCTTCAATTTGTGTCATTCAGAATTACTCGTTTAGAGTTGCAAAACAATTGAGTTTTTTTTTTGTGACGTTTGTGTAGATCCACAAAGCGATTTGGTCCGGACAATAAGAGATTTGAGCACCTGTCGTTCCTAAACTTGGCCCAGAGTGTAGTATGTTTAATCTGGTCTTTTATGAGTGAGTTCATTTTTGGTTTTTGATTTGTTAGCTATTATTGTATTTGGTTGTATGTCGTTGTTATTTTCTTGCAATGTGCGTGATTGAAGCTGAAATTTCTTCATCGTTTGGGATTTTCTAAATAGTGATAAAGCTTTGGTCGAGCAGTGGCGGAGGTGGTGCGCCATGGAGGTCATACTGGAGTGCTGGTATCACCAATACCATTGGACCCGCCATGGGTATCGAAGCTCTCAAGTATATCAGTTACCCGGCTCAGGTACATTGAGTTTTTCGCTCTTAATTTTATCACTTTCTTTGCTGTTTTAACATTTTGGTCGCTTGTCTTGCAATTTTGGTTGCTGATTATTGGGAATTAGTTGGGGAATATGGCTTAAGATTTTGATTGGATTAAATCAATCTATTTTGCTTCTTCATCTTTGTTTCATTAGGATATGAGTTGTTTAAGGAAGGATATGAGTAACAGAGGTTTGCTGAAGATTATGGCTTTTGATACATTGCAATGTTTGCTGATGGTCCATTTATCTGGAGTGGAAAGGATTTATTAGTGTTTTTTTACTAGCCTTGGTATAATGGGCTGTTTCACTGTTAACGTTCAGGTTACGAATCCCTAGTTAGTCTGATTTCTTTAGCCTCTTGTGTGAAAGTATTCTAAAGACACGTTCATCTATTTTGTAATCTTAGAATATGATAACATTTTTTTTCTTTTCGATTTGTGTAATCTTTTAAGTTATATCATTAAGTCGAATGATTTTTATAAGGTCAATGTTTTTCTTGCCTATTGCAGGTCTTGGCAAAGTCCTCAAAAATGATTCCAGGTAGATATATTCTCGAGTCTCTCTTTTATCGAATGTACTTAAATTGGAAATGATTGTGCTACCTATCTGCATGGAATAGAAGCTCTTAATATTCTTTGGTGCAACTGGTGAATTGTAATTGATTATATCTGGGTTCATTGGCAGGAAGAACACATAAAAGTATGTGGTGGTGAACTGTTAATATAAAGCATGGGTTTGCATGAAATTCAACCTTGTGATCATCTATTTTATTTACTCATTTGATTTGAAAACAATGAGTACTTCGTGTCTCTTAGTTTCAAAATTGATATAATGCCATCTATTATTATTCGACTTTGATTATTACGTTTCCAATTAAATGGAAAAAGAAAGGATTAGTCAGTGATCTTTTTAACCTTGCAGTGATGCTAATGGGGACTCTAGTCTATGGTATAAGATACAGCATTCCTGAGTATCTATGTACTTTCCTTGTTGCTGGAGGGGTGTCCATGTTTGCTCTCCTAAAGGTTAGGATAATTTCTTGGTCTGATTATTTGAAACAGCTATATGTCTGTTTACTTTTGTTTGCTTGATGATGCTTCAATTATTCAACAAATAAATATGGCTATCATACCATTTTCAACAGCTTTGTCTTTTCACACTTCGATTATTCAACAAATAAACATGGCCATCAATCCATTTTCACTCTTCATCTTTGCTTTTGTTATTTTCAGCCTAGCTCAAAGATTATTAGCAAGCTGGCTCATCCAAATGCTCCCCTTGGATATGGACTATGTTTCTTGAACCTAGCATTTGATGGCTTTACAAACGCTACTCAGGATTCAATAAGTGTAAGGTGTGATAAGAAAAATCCTCCTTTTTCGAGTCAAGGTTTAGCTATATCTAGTTATTTATTAATTGATTGTTTATGATATTATTGTCACTATAACTAAAAAAGTATATAGGACACTAAGTGACCGTCTTATAATCAACTGTCTTAAAAGATTCAAACATATAAGATGGTTAAAGACCGTCCTATAAGAAATATAAGACGGTTACTACCGTCCCATACGTATATATAATATATACATTTTTGAATATTAATGGCATAGAGCTGCCCTAGATATTTTTTTATAGTTTTAAATATTGTACATTTCTTGCATTATTAATACCTGTATAAGCAAGAAAAAAAAGGGAGTAGAGTTTGATTGATTGCCTTTCATTCCACCCAACTAATTACACGAGGCAAAGGAGTGTAAAACTTTCAATTCACTACAGAAAAATCATTATTTGTACAAAAGACAATATCAAAAGAAGAAACAAAACAAACACATGAACATGTTAACTACAGTTATACATATTGATTACCATAGTAGAAAAATCACTCACAGATTCTTGGGTTAGATACATATGTCATGAAAGAAGAGAAAGAGGCAGTGGAGATGGAGGGACTGGTATATTCATTGTCCCTTCCAACATTAAAATTGCATTTTTCATTGGAGGACGCAAATCTGGATTATCTTGAATATACCAAGGTCCCACTTTTACCGATCTTTCTATCGTTGTCAAATCCACATTTTCATTTGTCACAAGTTTATTTAATTCTTCTTCCATAAAGCACATATGAACCCGAGTAGAAAAGAGTTATCTCCTTGTGTGTTGAAACATTTAGTAGAAAAAGTTATATGAACACAATCCAAATACACCATAACCGGATTTTGTTTCAATGGAATCAAAAGTACTATTGCGAAACCATTGTACCTACCTTTGAAGGATCATTTGCAGTTCTTTGAAGCTTATTAGAAAGACCGAAGGTGCTCGAATGACCGAAAAAGGAAACAACTGCTGTTCTGATCCTACCAGATGTTACAGAAAACGTAGCAGGTGAAGTGATCTTCTGAGTTACAACAGAAAACGAAAGAATCACAGCAGCTACCACAGTGCAAACCAGTTGCCCCTAAAACTCTTAACTCCCCATCCTCTTGAAATACCTTGAAGTGCTCTCTAATCTTTTCGCTACCTACAACATGTAACAAATTTCCTTCATTTAAACATCAATCATTAAATCTGCAACTCAATTCCATGATATTAGAGTGCTTTTCCACCTAAAGCATTACTCAAAACCCAACTGTTTGAGCAAGGAAAGCACAATTGTTTGCTCTCATTGCAAAAATATATAGATGTCTTTGTGACAATAACAAAATTATATCTCTAAAAATTGAGCTCAGTTCAATGGAGGTCCGTACATCAATTGAAAATTGACAAACTTTCTTTCCTATCAATGAATTTTCTCATAAATCAAATAGTAAAATTAGTAGCTGAAAGACGAAATAGTATAATGTAAGTGAGCTTGACCTTTTTGGACTCATCATTTGGAGTAGTACAAGTAGGCAAAAATTGAGTTGATGATGAAGAAGAAGCCCTAATAGAAGTGAAAATGAGTTTATTTCCTGTTTTATTCGGAGAATGCGGGGTTTGGAAGGATAATTGAGAATTTGAAGGAGAGTGTTGGGCTCAATGGTCGTAAAGCAAAGCAGTGAAGATTGGGAGCTGAAGTTCCATACGTCCAAGCAAGCGGAATCGCCGCGTAACAGAAACAGGAGCCCTAAATGTTTATAAAAATTTTACAGGATGGCTACTAACCGTCCTAAATGTTAACAAATAAGACAGTCAATAGCTGTCCTAAGAAAAAGGTTTTTGAGACGGTTAGTAGCGGTTTTATAAAGTTCCTTGAATTATTTTACGTAATAGCCGTTCTATATAATATATAAGACATTTATTTGTAGTTGTCCTATTTGTTTCTTACTAGAACCCTTTTATGTTAATTTTATTCTTGTAGTTTGTATTACCTTTTCCCTTTATTTCTTTGCATTATTTATGAAGATATAAATGGAAAACGTGGCTATTCCTCCTTTGTAGCTTCGTGCAGTGCGTGAGAATGGATTATTTAGTTGTTGACATAGTATCACGTTGTCTTATAAACTTCTTATTGATAGAATAATGGTAGTGGAATAGATTTGAGGATAATTTCAACTGGCTGACCTCTAAATTTTGCATGTCTACTCTGAAGATGCAGATTTGATTATTTTATGTTGTCTTTGAACCATATTATCTCATCAAGCACTCTGAAAAAAATAAAAATAAAAGCCAATGTTTTACAGTGATTGAAGTGTTCTTATATGCTGATCCGTCTATGGTCAGGTACCCTAAGACAAGTGCTTGGGACATTATGTTGGGAATGAATCTATGGGGTACTATTTACAACATGATCTACATGTTTGGCTGGCCTAATGGTATTGGATATCAGGCGATCCAATTCAGCAAGCAGCATCCGGAAGTAGCATGGGATATCTTCTACTATTGTCTCTGTGGTGCAATAGGCCAGAATTTCATTTTTCTAACCATAAGCCGATTTGGGTCTCTTGCTAACACCACCATCACAACTACTCGCAAATTTGTCAGCATTGTGGTGTCTTCCCTACTGAGTGGCAATCCCTTGTCGTCGAAACAATGGGGATGCGTTTCAATGGTCTTTTCGGGGTTATCATATCAGATATATCTGAAGTGGAGGAAGTTGCAGAGACTGCAGCAAAAGAAGAAAAAGACCATATGAAGAGAAGACAGTTTTGATAACACATAATTTGTTTCTTCTTCCTTCCCAACTTTCCCTATTTTGTTATATCATATTATTGTAGACGTAAGGTTAAGTGGCTCGTGAGTCATGGCTCCTTAATTACATGATACGGAGAATATTAGTGAATGTAATCGAACAGGCCCTTTAATACTAATAAGTATTTTGGTACACGATTTGATATTCCTTTGCGATCTGTAAAATTGTTTGTTAATGAAGTGTAAGGACGGAGATTCAATTAGAAATGTTTTACATGGATGCAGTTGACCACATGCGTATGACCTGGCTCATAAATTTATTTTTTTTCAATAATAGATATTGATATCCACGTTTTAGAGGAAGGCAAAAATGTTTATTTATTTATTTTTATTTTTACAAGTGAATTTTATTATTCAGTTTCTTATTCAACCAGTGTTATCTGTCCTTACAGAAGAGAGATACGAAGAGGATTTAAATCAATCGATACCACTTACTAATAATTAGTGGGATTTACTCAAACTCATACCTAAGAGTTCGTAACATCTCCAACTCTTAATACTATTTTGTAATAAAAAATTTACCATTTTATATCAAAATTTTGTATTATAATTTTAATCATTTCTAACCTATTATATTAAAAAATATATTACTTAACCTTATATTATATTTAATAATTTTTTTTATTAATTGTATTATTTTTTATACAAAATTTGATAGTAAGTTGGAATAATTTTGAAATAAATTTGATGGGATGGCATGTATACCCATTTTCCAACATAATATTGCCAAGGAGATCTGCCTTTTTTGTATTTATATTCTATCTAGGCAACAACTTTTAATTAAAAGATACCCATTTTTAACTGTTATTTTTTTTTAAATAATTACACAGTATTTATAATTGTCCAATCGCATTTTTTAGATTATAAATGGGTTTTATGCCGTTGAGGGTTGCTAACTTTTTTAATTTTTTTTATTAAATTTTAAAAATTGTTAACTGATAATATAATTTTCGGGAAAAAAAATTAGTTTTACTTTTACCAAATACATGTTTCATAAACTTATAACATTGGAAACTCTTACCATTATTTAAATACACATGCTCTGTAGTATATGATTGGAACTTCATATGAAGTGCTCTTCTCATGCCAAATCAAATTAAAATCTATCTCAAATTATATTAAATAGAGTTACCTTTTTTTTTTATCAATGATTAGTGCTTAATTTAGTAACTAGCACAATCTCACACGCACAAAAATTACCTCTATTATGCAACGTAACAAAATCATGATAAAAATGTAGATCCATCATGTGGATAAGTCACGTGTTGTACTAGCTCCTAATTTATATTTTTTAACAACCATACTCTACTTAAAACTGAATCACATATTTTTCATTTCCTATATAAAATATTAGAAAACTTTTGTATCATTAAATTTGTAATGAATTTAAATGATATGTTTAATTATAATTAGTTTATTAAATATTTAATATTAATTGATATTAAAATCATGTAAATTACTCATCGAATTAAATCTTATCACATTATTTAAAAGGTGAATTATTTAAATAATCACTTTATTTTGATCAAATATGTTGTTTAGTTTATTTATTTAAAAAATTATTTTTAAGTCCATTTGTTTATTAATATTATATCATTGAAATCTCTTTGTTTGTCAAAAATGTATAAATTAATTTTTTATCTAATTTTCGTTAAATATAATGAAATATTACATATATATATATGTTTACATTTTTCTATAGGTATATATATAAAAAAATAATATTTAATTAAAAAAAATTACTTAATCTTTTTAAGAAAAAAATATTTTTTTAAATAAAACAAATTTTTTATTATCTAATATCTAAAATTAGACAATAAAAATTTTAATTTAAAATTGAACGATAGATTCATTAAAAAAAATTTGACTAATGTTTTAATTAAATATATATCTATATAAAAATAAAAACATGTATGTGTTATTTCTTTATATTTAATGAAAAATTTAATAAAAATTATTATCTAATACATTTTTCACAGATAAATAAACTTAAAAACGTATATTCTAAAAACCATAAAACTTAATAAAATGGATCTTCGTTACCTTTTTTTCTATTTAAAATTATCTAACATTGTGATACATAAAGGTATTAAAACTATTTTTTTTATACCTAAAGCACACTGTCACCATCATCAAGCCAACAATAGTACAAACACGCTACAACATAGGAAAGGGGTCTTCTAAGTCATTTTTGTGTGTTAATTTATGCATTATATTATTATTGTTAGTGGTTGATATTTTATACCAAAAGTTCCCAACTTTTTACTTATTTTTTATATCTTTATTGCATATTAAAGAGACATGCAATATAAATCTAGCAAACAATATTCCCTTTCGATATATTCACGATTTTTTTTTAAAATATATATATATATAAGCTAGTCCCTTTTTTATTTTATTTATTTATGAGGGGTAGTAATTATAGTGATTGCTTCAAAGTCGTAGTGAAGGGATAATATGGACATGGAGCCCCATATTGTATACCCTTATATAGAGGCGGCCTAATGACCAAAAACCCTATTCAGCTAATAAATTATGTCGAAGAAGATTACAGAATATAACAGATCCTCATCCTCATCCTCATCCTCATCACAATGGAAATTATATAAATGTAGCTATAAAGAGCAAATCATATAATGGAAATAATATTAATATTACATAAGTAAACTCCTTATAACGGCTGCTTGTGCGCTGTCAATGTCTGATGTAGACAAAAGCTCAGCTAAACGATCACTTAGGTCATCGACTTCTCTGTGCAAGTTTCTTATATAGTTGCAAGTCTCTTGCAACACCTTAGAAGCTGATACCTGAAATTCCCATTCAATATATTATTAATCATATATTTGTAATTAGCTAGCTCTAATAATATTTTTTTTTTCTTTCTTAACGTGTTTAAAAAAATATTAGTTAAGTTGGTGATATACGTGTAAAAGTAATTTCAATCATCATCTCATATGATTTTGAGATTTTGAGATAATTAGTAATCAACCAACTTCTAATATAGTATTAAAATTGAAGATTCAATGAAAAAAAAAATACCAATAATCTTAATTATGCATAGATTCAATACTCGCTTGATTATATTTAGTAACATGCATAATATCAAATATAGGAGATCTATGTTCAATTTTCCCAACACTTCTATCGGTGGGGGGACTAGAGAATAAATGGGGCCGTGTGAGAATAACTTATGTACCAGCCAACGAAGACCACACAAATAAGAAATTAACAAAATTCTTAAAGAAATTCAAAGAGAGAGAGAAAGAGAGATATAAAACGTAGACCTAAAGATATATGTAAATAAAATAAAATAGTAGTAATTAGTAGTACCCTGTCAGAACCCTGGTTACGAATCTCAGGAATAAGGCGTTGAAGTTTGGTAACAAGATCAGAGATCTGTTCATCAGAAATATGCCTAGAGACACCAGAGGGTCTTGAACGAGAACTTCTGCTTGACATTGTCGTTAGGCTAGTTTTGCAGCCAATCCAAACAATTAAGTAGTACTAGTACTTGAATATAATTAAAAGGTATATATAATATAAAGAACAAGAGATATTGAGATATAGAGAGAGGCAAATATACCCTGAAAAAGTTTAAAGACAAATGAGAGAGTAAGTGGTGTTTTTGTCAGAGAAGTAATGGTGTGGGAGA
This sequence comes from Hippophae rhamnoides, assembly GCA_033030585.1. Lineage (NCBI taxonomy): Eukaryota > Viridiplantae > Streptophyta > Magnoliopsida > Rosales > Elaeagnaceae > Hippophae > Hippophae rhamnoides. Next base: position 18,893,188 of record CM065438.1, on the reverse strand, counting down.
TATATATATATATATATATATATAGAGAGAGAGAGAGAGAGAGAGAGAGAGAGAGAGAGAAATATATATAAAGGGATGTGTAGTAGATAATGATAAGATAGTCAGATTACAAAAGAAGAATAGAGAATGAGTTATTCAGAGAGACAAGTTATGGACAGAGAGAGATGAAATTAAGGGAAGTCAAAAATATATTAAGAGAATGAGAGAGAGAGAAGCTAGACAAGTGCATGGGAGTAAGCAGTGGGCTAAGGCCTTTCATATTAAATAGGGGGTTTAAAATATAGAGAGAGATATGCCATACTGTCTTTTGTGAAGGTGTCTCCAACAAATATAATTCATTGTTACTACAATATTATACTATATTATTGAGCCAGTATTCTATATTAATTACATTATTTATTTGGCTTCATTATTAAATTTTTCCCTTAGTTTTAGTAAGTTGTATATTTTAGTAAATTAATTTTTAAATAGTAATTTAAAAGTATACAAAATTTTCAAAGTAGTACATAAATATTTTTGATATTTTTTAAGATCTAAAATCTATCGGGGTTTTAAGATATTTTTTCTATTTATTTTTTTTAATTAAACATTAGATATTTATGTTTTTTAACAAAAAAAAAATTGTATTAATTTCAAATTGTATTTATTTAAAATGTTATATCATCATTTATTTATTTTAAGAATAATAAATAATTTCATGTACTCACTTTGAAATTAACCGGGTGAGAAAGTATGTTAAGAAAAAAATGTGCTTATTTATCAACTTAATTGTATGTAAATTTAAATATATAAAATGTGGTAGTAATTATATATAAAATTATTAATAGAAGAGTAATTATATTATATTATCTAAATTGATTTTACACCCGGGACCTATCTGTTTCAGTCTTTAGCACGCAAGCCCATGTTATCTTCTAAGTTAGCTAGCTTGTCATTTTTTTCTTAATATATTTTATTTCTCTTTTACTCAATGCTACTTAGTTTTATTTTTTTATCTCCTACTTAGGTTTCTAAATGGGTTCGAGAGCTGCATTTCTTTAGTTTTTAAGTAGTATTGTCAATGGGATGAGATATAAGGGAGTTGGGGTTAGAATGCGGTTGACACTCCCGTCTCATACTAAATGTTTGTTGGGGGTGTTTTCAATGGAAATTTTTAAGAATTTGTGGGTATCGATTATTCCTACAAATAAAAAATATACTTTTAATTTTAATTTATATTATATGTTTAAATTAACAAAATTTAAATAAAAAATAAATAAAAATATTTTATAATCATGTTTAATATATATTAAAATTAGTTAAATTTTTTATGGTTGTTAAATAATCAAAATTTTATTTTATTTTATTTTATATATAATATTATTTTATTTTATTGAAGTAATTTATTTAGTGATACTATAAAAAAATATATAACTGTGAAAGAAAAATTAAAATAATCAATATTAATAACTTATAAAGCTAACTATGCTCAACATTCACAACCTAACAAATCTTATGCTAATCCTAAACAATATGCACCTTTCATCATCCTAATGTTTATGTGACTTCATATACTTCTAATAACAATATAAATTATGCTAATAAAAACAAGAATGTCATATTTGAGAATATAAAATATCAAATCTATAAAATAATGAGACATATGACAATTAGGTGTTATTTCAAGTACTCACAATAAAAAAATAGTGGAATTCCTTCTTCATAAAAGCCTTGAGGACCACTACCCCATGCTTCTCTATCTAAAACACAAGCTATGTTAGATGAATTAGATCTAAATATTTTTCTTCATCATGATCCACAATCCTTTGTAGACATTACTTGCTTCTACAACAACCACACCTTCTAATTTGAAGTGCATTTTATGGACACTATAGAAACACATCATTTGACCTCTGATTCATTAGTTCTTCAAGGAAATATGCCTTACATATGTGATTCTTCAGTTATGTTTGATAATAGATCCACCATTTCCATCACTCATTCTGGTAATGCATCACAGTCTCTTACATTGATACCTCAATTGGAGATGAATCTCATTTATGTTGAACAACTATGTCATGGAAATAGTGTTTATGTTGAATTCTTGTTTGATAATTTCTTTATAAAGGACCTAACTTTCAGGAATACTCTTTTAGCATAGGACACTAAAAATAGACTATATATAGTGTATATAGTTGAAAACAACATCAATAAGATGAAGATCTAGTTGTGTTATGAAAGAAGGATGAGATCTCTTGTGCATTGTGACATGATTAACTTGGTCATGCTCAGAACTTAGTTGCTCAAAATATTATTCACAATACGAATAAAACTCTTACATCTAGTAGTATGTTAGATCTTTGTAATGTTTGCCAGCTTGAATCACATAGACAGCTCTTATTAAATGTTCATCATAGATCTTCTAATGCATTTGATATTATTATTCATGTTGACTTATGGCAACCTTCTCCAATTATGTTTCAGTGAATATATGAAATAATTATTCTTATTTATCGATGATTGCACAAGGTTTTAGTAGGTTTATGTTTTTAATAATAAAACTTAAGTTGTTCAACTTTTCTTTCACTTTTAATCTGTGGTAGAAAGATAGTGTAATATCAAGATTAAATGTCTTCAAGGAGATGATGGTACTGAGATGAAATCTCTTGAAACTTATCTTTTTCAAGGTGACTATACTCGAAGTATTTTCTGTCCATATACTCCTATTAAAAATGGGGTTGTGGAACATAAGAATAGACATATTGTGAAAGTTGGTCTGGCCATGTTAATGAGATATGGTGTACCTATGATCTATTAGAAATACTCTTTTAAAACGACTACTCATTTAATTAGTAGTTTGCCTTCTAAACACTTGGTTTAATTAGTCTTTATAAGTTGCTATTTCATGTGAAGTCTGACTACTCTTATTTAAAAGTGTTTGACACTTTATATTTCCCTTTTCTCAGGCCTTATAATCACCATAAAATAGAGGCTCGTTCCTTACCTTGTATATCCTTGGGATATGCTACCACTTATAAGAGGTTATGATGTTTAGAGTCCTAAAGTAAAAAAAGGTGTATATATCTACACATCTAAGGTTTAATGAAGGAAATTTTCCTTTTCTTTGTTCTCCTGCAACTAGCACCACTTCACAATCTCATCCTGTAGTTCAGCTCAGCCCTATGTTTGTCTTATTACATATACTACTACAAAAAGGGTATTTAAATTGATATGTAAAGTCAATTCGGTGTAGAACCAATGCTATCCACGTAAGACGTAGCATCGATTGACGTGTCGAATCGATGCTAGACATGGACGTAGCGTCGATTTCAAGTGTCAATCGACGCTATGCTATGTGGATAGTATGTTGGTTGACATGTCAAACCGACACTACACGTGGACGTAGAGTCGGTTGACATGGTGAACCGACGCTATCCACGTAGCGTAGCGTCGATTGACACATGGAACTGACGTTACTTTCTACGTGGATAGCGTCGATTGACACATATAATCGACGCTACACAAGTGGATAAATTATTTTCTCTTCTTTCTTCCCCAAATAGAAACTATTCCAAGCGTTACATATGATATGAACCAAGGGGATAGGATCTAGCTAATTTCAGATTATATAGCAAAGGGTTTCTCCACAAATCAATGGATATTACTCACCATTTTTCTGAGGAGAAAAGACGCCACGAGGAGCTGCTATTTCCTTGATAAGTCTAGCATAAATGACACCCTAACAAGTATGGATATTACTCACCACAAATGCTTGGATGCTAAACAACGCCACAAAGGTTGCCAATCTCTTGATAAGTTGCTTGAAGAGGAACAAAGAGCTAGAATGAGCTCTCAAATGATCTGAATATTCAAACTTCATTCAAAATTGTATTTTACAAACCAACCCTAAGCTCTACTACATCATAACCCTTGATCTCATCCAAGGGTTCAAAATAAACACAGCCAAAAAGCAGAAAAGCTAGCAGAAAACATTGACCAAAACATAGAAAAAATAGGGCAGTTGACCACAAAGGAATCCTATAAAATATTACATCTTAACCCTTGATTTCATCCAAGGGTAGAAAAGAAAGATGTCCAAAAAGAGTCTAAATGGCACATGGAAATTGGAGCAAAATATGGAGCAATTGAGAACAAAAGAAACCCTATAAAATATTACATCTTAACCATTGTTTCCATCTAAGGGCTGAAAATGAAGCTGTCCAAAAAAGTCCAAATGGCACAACAATGTGCCTAGTTTTATTTTGCAATTTTGCCCTGATTTCCATCCTAGGATTGTCCCAATCCTTGCACTCCCAATTTAGGTCCCCTTGATTATGCATGACCTCTTGAATAAGCCCATTTAAAGCCTTTTCGAGTTGTGCCTTCCTAGACCTTGTGATTGGTCCACTTGGAATTTGTAGAGCTCGATGATTCTCATCAACATAACTCTCAAAAACCCAAAACCTCATCTACTTCTCCTCTACTCTTTCTCATTTTTTGGCCACCTACGACCACCAATTTCAACGCCGGTTAGTGGGTTTTCTTCCTCTCTAACTAATATTTTAGATCCCCTATTTGTTTTGAGCAAAATACTTAAAAATTTATACTCATTTCTCACTTGTAAAATACCATTTTTTCTTCATTTTTTCATTTTTTCATTTCATTTACTCTTGTAAGAATTTCTATTAATCCTATGCACTTATTATTCATATATTTTTTCAATTATTATGTGTTATTATTTATGTGTATAAATTTTTGCATTATATATGTAGGTTTGTATTATAATATCAGGAGAAAAATATGATGATTTTGAATAACATAGAACAATACCATGGTAATTTTTCTACTATTAATTAATATGTTATTTTTTAATTTTTTGTATTATTTAAATTATTTGTTAAACATATTTTTTCCTGCTATTATATAGTGATCGAATACAGATTTTAATTTGAGTATAATAGAAAATGAGTAAATTTTGTAAAAAAAAATTAAAAATTTAGAGTCGATTCACGCGTTGAACTAACTTTAAATTTTAAGTTATTTTATTTAAAGTCGGTTCAGCCAACCGACTTTAATACCCCTTTTTGTAGTAGTGTCATTGAGTCTAGTGTTGTACCTACTCGTGATACTTTACTTGTGTAAAAGCCTTTTATCATATTTCGATACTTCTAATGTTTCCTTTCCGTGCATGTTCCCTCTGTGCCATCATCTGTATCATCTGTCACTCCTTTCGCTTTTTTTAAACCAACTTCTATTTAACTACCATTTTCTCTAATTGACTTACCTTTCTTTGTTGTTGATTTATTTTCTTCTTGTCCTACCTCTACCTCTTAGAATAACATTTTCTTATGCTCAACCCAGATGGAATTAATATTTCTATTGAACTTTATCTCCTTGATCCTAGTCATTTTCCTAAACTTGGTTATAGTATTTACAAACTACCTAATGTTTATAATACATATCATATACTTACACAAGTTAAACATGGTCTTTACTAGCCAAAAAACCCTTTTGTTTTGAATTTTGCCCGAACCTACTTATGCTAGAAAGGTACTTAAAATCCCAGAATGGAAGAATATTATGTAGGATGATATAATTCCTTAATGAAGAATGAAACATGGGAGTTGATTCCTCTTTCAAAAGGAATCAAAGGCATTGGTAATAAATGGGTTTTTAAGGACTAAACTCAAGGTAGATTACTCACTTGAAAAATATAAATCAAAGGTGGCTTCTTAGAGGTTTCAACAATTTGAAAGAGTTGATTATACATATACTTTTAGCCTAATTGTTAAACCAATAACAATATGAGTTGTTCTCATTTTATCCCTCTCTCAACAATGGAAAATAAGGCAATCAGATGTCAATACAACTTTCTTGAATGGTGATATTCAAGAAGAGGTTTATATGACCCAACTTCTTGGTTTTGAGGATCCCCTAGTTTCCAGACTATATCTGTAAGCCTAAGAAGACCATTTATGGTCTCAAACAAGTTTCACGAGCTTAGTATTTGAAGTTGAGTAGCTATCTTATTGATTTGGGTTTTCATGGCTCCAATGCAGATGCTTCCATGATGGTTTATGATCAATATGGTGTTTTTTGTCATTCTCATCTATATAGGATGATATATTACTCGCAGGTAACAATGAAAAGTTTGTGATTCGTTTGATTGAAAAGCAAAACTCCAAGTTTTTCCTTAAAGATCTTGGCCTTTTAAATTTCTATTTGGGTGGTAGGTCACACATACTAGTGATGATTTACACCTCAATCAAACTAAGTACATCTAGAACTTACTTGATCATGTTCAATTACATGAAACTAAAGTTGTCTCAACTCCTATGGTTGTTAGACAACAACTTTCTAAGTCAGTTGATAATCATTTACCTTATACCAACCTTTATAGAACATTGGTAGGTACATTATAATATTGCACCTTAACACGACCTAAAATCAATTTCTTTATGAATAAATTGTACCAATTATTACAATAATCTACCATGCATCAATGGGTAATAGCTAAATGCCTTCTTAGATATCAAAAAGTCACATTTACCTATGGTCTTATGCCTTTTAGTCTACCAGTTTGAGTCTAACAACATATACAAATATTGATTAGGCTTCCAATAGTAACGATAGAAGATCAACTAGTGGATATTGCATTTACCTTGGACACTATTTAATGTTTTGGCATTCAAGGAAGTAATAGGTTTATCTCTTTTTTCAACAGATGTTGAGTTTCATGCCATGGCTAACATTGTACATGAGGTTTTATGAATATAAAAAATGTTAGTTGAATTGAAAGTTCACTTGATTGAATCACCCGTTGTATATTATGATAATATGAGTACAAGATACTTAATAAAGCATCATGTTTTCCATGCAAAAACGAAGCATATTGAGATTGTTTTTCATTTCATTCGTGAGAATATTTTGTTTGGAATTTTACATGTCAAATTCACACTATACATACCACACAATACATCAATATAAATATGGATTTTACAATATATTTTAACTATCATTTCTTCTTCCTTTTCCCCTCAATTCTCTTCTCTCCGTATCTTGTTTTTTCTAAGTATTTTAATATATATATATATATCTTTGAACTCCATGTTTTTTTATATGCATAAACTTTCTCCATAAGTATAGTAAGGTTTATCGTTACTTAATTCGATTATTCTAAAACTCTTATAAAATTTACATTTTTTTTGCAAGTAATTTACAATGTTTATATATATACATATATGTTCAAAATTAATATTGTAATAAAAAATTATAATACATCTAAGGATTCAAATATACAATTATATCACATTATAATATTAGAAAGATATTCTTATTTTAAGTTGAAATATGTATCGTTATAACGTAATTAACTTTACTAATATGTTAATTAATGTATATAATACTACTTTATGTTACTAAATTAAATGTAAGTTTCTTATTTTTTTTTTAAGGTCGACTATTCTCCATGAAATACCATGGCTCGAATCCTATTTTGAAAAAGGTTTTCACATATTTCGTAAGTACTCACATTCTCGATAAAACTTGATTATTAATATATGTGAATGATAATAAAACCTGACTTTTTTTTTGTTTATTATGAACGCATAAAATCATCTTCTTTTAATAAAATAAAATATTATATAATTAATATTTAAATTTAAATGCATAAACATGAGTAAAAAATTATACCAATTGTATCAAAAATTAACCTCGATAAAATCTTTGACTTTACAAGCATAAAATAGACATTTAACTTTCTTATATATTATAATAACATTATATACTTAAGCCAAAAAAAAAATAGAAAAAAATCATCTATTTTAAAATAATTTACACTTTTTGATATTTCTTACCCTTTCGTACCATACAAATTAAAATATTTAATATATAACGTTATGTACCTCACCCATAAACTTATGATATCTACCTATTCTTATTATGATTATATTTATCTTAATTTAAATTCTTCTTTTGTTTTAATTTTTTAATAAAAGTTAAATTTGATAATCACAAGTATTTAGTGAAATTTGATCCTAGAACTTTTAATATCAATTTAATTACAATCTTCTTTTAATTTAGTTTATTATTTATACAATATTGCTGATCACTAGCTAGATAATGAGTAATGACTAACGAGTACATCTATGTGAGTCTGCCCATTAATATTAATAAAAGAAGAAGTAGGATTGATGGGTGAGATGCGGATCTATGTCTTAATTAAGATATAAGTATACATGTTAATTAAGATTTATTATTTATAATAAATAATAAATAATATAATATAATATTATTAATAAATATATTTAATAAAAATTAATTTATTAATTATAATTATGATATTTAAATTACATCTGCAACTTATATGGGTTGTGGTCTCTGACCTGTCGTGTATGAAAATTTTGACCAGTCAGAGTATAATCAATCCCCTCGAGAGAGTAAAGATCTCATCACATCATCACATGCTTTGGCTTACGACATGTCACGTGTGCTCTCGCAAATTATGCGTCTAACTCTAAACCCATTCCTGCTCTACGTATACGTATTGTTTAATAGGTTATAGAAATGTGATCCACACATCAAATTTATCTATTTTTGGATCCGGATTATTTTAATTTTATCATATATTATTATTATTATTATTATTATTATTATTATTAAAAAAATTAAATTATTTTTTAAAATAATTTTAATATATAATAAGTATAAATATATATAAAATTAATTAATATTAATATTTTTTTTATTTAATAATATAAAAAACAAAGAAAAATTAGTTTCTACCCACAAAAATAATATGTTTAGAATTCAACTAGTATATTTTTATAAAAACAAATTCCAGTCATTAAATAATTTTTTATTAGACAGTGTATCAATTTAATCATTATAATTTAATATTTTATTTTATTTAATTTAATCTCGTTTAATATTATTTAAATATTATTTATCGTTATAAATTTTAAAATTTTATTTTAATGCTGTATATTTTAAGTTTGAGCCTAATTTCAAGTAAATTTCAATTTTTTTAAGAAGATATGATATAAAATAAATTAAGGATTATTTATGAAAATAAAATTATGTATGGTTAAATAATCAATTCAGACAAAAAAAAAACTAAGGATAATCAGCTTTATCAAAATTAAATTTTAAAACATCAAAACCCAAATGTTATTTCAAGTGACTTTTTTTATTTTTTATAAATTATCAAATTATTAATCGATTTTACTTTTAATCTAGTGATAAAAAATATATTTTCATTTAAAAATAAAACCCATATAAGAAGGTATTATGTTATTTAATTATATATTTTTTTATTTTAAAAAAATATTATATCTGTCAGTTTTTTTCAATAAAAATATTCATGTAGTAATATAATGGATGCAATACCAAATTCCTTGAATATATATATTAGTATTTTAATTTATAAATTAAATATTATCAATGTTATTATTATTAAAATAAATATTTATAATCTCATAATTATTAAAATAAATACTTTTAATTTATCAAAAATATTAAAATTGAACACTTATGATTTCACAAAAATAATTAATTTTTATACTATAATAATTTAACTTTTATAAATAATACAATTAAAAATATCTAATTTAAAAATTATAAAACTTAAAATACTTCTTGTTAAATTACTTTGAATTTTTTTCAATTTCTTTTTTCCTTCGTAATATAATTGATTGAGACATGTATAAAAGGAGTTACATATTAATTGGCACGTGACAAGAGATATTGTTGGGACTTGTTGTCCGGCGAGATTCCTGGTATAGAAGTTAGTTTGTCTACGTAACTGCGAGTGAGGTTAAACTGAGATTTGTTTTAGTAACTACTTTATTCTAATTAAAACTCCAATTTTAATTTTTAAGTATTTTATAAATAAATTTAATTTTATAAATATAATAAATTTATAATAACTTATTTAAATATTAATAAATTTTTATACATTTTAATTATAATTAATATATCATTATAATTTTTTTTTTATTTGTTACAACATTTCATAGGCTTAGGTTGAAATTAGAAAAAGAAAAAATTGTTGCAAGCTAAAAAACAATAATAGTAAAAGCTTTTGTTAATTGAAAATATATTTTAAAAAAACTTTAAAGTATAAAATAAATTATTTTATATATAAATAGAATTTTCATTTTATAAAGATATAATTAGATGTAATATGTTATATTTTTATTAGATGATAAAATTTTGCATTCTAAAAGTAAAGATAGATATAACATATCATATAAAAATGTAAAATCAAATTTATAAATTTCAAAATGGAATTGAATAATTAAATTTATAGAAATAAATGTAACATATTACATATTAATATACACGTAGATGTAACATATTATAAAAATTTAGATAAATATAATAAGTACATATAAAAATAACGAAAAATATAATATGTTATATTTAATGGGTCAACAAGAAAGATTAACCTAACTCTTACGAGTCATTGAAATTTAAAATTATAATAGATCATCAAAAACACGGAATATGTTACATTTAATGTGTAGATAAGAAAGATTTAACTTAACTATTATGAGTCATTGAAATTGGAAATTCTAGTAGATCATCAAAACTCTGATATAATTATTAAGGATTTTATACAATGTAATCTTATTTTTATTTTATTTATTTTATGTAATAATGATATTTTAATATTTATAACCATGGATATAAATTTTTGTTAATATTAAAAAAAATGTTATTATAATAAATGTTAATACTAAAAAAAAAACTATATTCTCCGTACTTCTCTCCTCCTAGTTTACCTATTTCTCTACTCCTATTAGTTTCGATTCTAAGTAACCTTTATTCTTCTATTATTTCTCGTCTAAGTTCTACATCACAGATTTACTAGTATTTATTTTCATTTCTCCCAAGTAATCTAGTAATAAAGATAGTTTTAACTTTTGACTTTCACGTCTGTCTTGGGAGCACTTATTTCAACCAGTGTGACTTAAGAAATCCTTTCCTTATCTTATTTTAAAGAAAAGTGTCAAATAATTTCTTTTATTTAAGTATAATTAAGTTATATTTAGTTAATAATAATAATAATATTAATATAGCTCAAGATTCTTTGAAATTAATTTTAATTAATTGCAATATATATGAATTTATATGTGATATAAATATATATAAAATAATAGACATTTAAATATCTATTTAAACATGTTATAAAATGATTAAATTAAGTATTATTTATTGAGTTCAATATGTATTAGGAGAAATGATGTCTTTAATGTGTAGAATGAGTATTAATAAATTTATGATTTAGTGATGATCTAAATTATATAAAGTTTAAAAATAATACAATTATACTCTTAGTATATGGAGAATACAATTAAATATGACAAATTTATGTAAATAAGGAAATATTCAAATATAAGCAAGTTTTGAATTCAAAATTTGAATATGCTAAGGATCCAATAAGAAAATACTCATATAGTTAAGTTCTGAATTCAAAATTTGAATCCGCTTAAGACCCAATAAGGAAATATTAAATAAAGAAATACCCATATAGACAAGTTTTAAATTTAAAATTTGAATCCATTTAGGATCTAATAAGGAAATAGACTACATATCACATCTTGAAATTTAGAGGCGTCTTTTACTTTACTAGTGTCTTTTTGTCTCTCTCTCATAATATAGTTCGACTCTTTCTCTATATATTAAAATATACAAAAAAAATAGAAAAATTAGAGAAAGGGTCTTACGGTTGAGAACTTACAATTTTGGGTATCTTTCTTTGTATAGAACAGAAAGTTGTCGTTGTCGCCTCTCTTGCTCTCTCCATCGGACTTGAGAAAGATTACTTGAAGATTTAAAAGCTTATAGTTATCATTGGTGATTGTGTTTATATGGAAGATCATGACTTTGAACCAAGTTAATTTAGAATTAAAGATTAAAAGTTCACTAGAGAATCATGATAAATCTAAGATTTAAGAATTGCAATATGATTGTACAAGACACATATTTTTATCATTATATTTATCTACCAATCTAAGATTTAAGAATTGTAATATGATTGTACAAGACACATATTTTTATCATTATATTTATCTACCTTTTCATCTTTCGTATGCGAAAGGAGGTAGGAGTGCAAACCACTAATCCACACCCAATTTCATGTCCATGTATTATTTATTTTTAATATATTCGTTGACATATACAATAACTTAAAAAACTGTAAATGAATTGGACTCTATAGTTTTAACTAATCTAACTCTGTCCAATTTCTTCTACTTGAATGATTTGATCCAGTTAACCGAATCAAGCTATGAACATTGTAGAACATCTTATTAGTAGAATTGAGCTACGAATATATGGTAAATTAAATACAAGAGATTCGGTATATATGAAAAAAATAATATAATATATTATAAATTTAAGTGCATAATTTTATTTTCAATCCTATCATAGGTGTTATATATATATATATCTTATTTTATTAAGAATAAATATTTACAGCATATTTATCATATATTTATCTATACATATTAAACATACTTTCAATTTAATAAAATATGTTAATGCAAGATCAAACAATAATTTCATATAAATATTTTTTAATTTATATATAATAAAAATCATATTATAAATATGTATTAGAACATACTCTCCTTTGTGTATAACTCTTACAAAATATATTATTATTAATCAATGTAAAATATTATCTCTAAATTTTTTTTACAATAATAAAAATTATCTTTTATAAAATTCATTATTCTATATATTTTAATCTATTTAACTATATTGGAAGTGGTCAATGACGCCCAAAAACATAGGTAACATTTATACCAAGCCTCGTTAAATTTATAATATTTTTATTTTTCTGCTTTAATATCTACTTTAATTTATTTTAGTATTATAGGGAAAATATCTACTTTAATTTCTTGTTGAGCTAATTCGATATCTATTCGTTTAAATCATAGTATTTATGAATAGTAATTACTTAGAATAGGAAAAATATACTTGATTTTCCCAACAATTGGTATCAGAGCTAAAGGTTTTTACCTAGGTATTTGTTTGTATTTTGTTTGTTTGCTATTGTAATATAGTTGCTAGTTGTTTTAATTTGAAGAAATGACGGAAGAAAAGTCATCCTTAAACAAAGGTCAGCCATCTACGTCAAGCAGAACAATTATGATGAATGCAAGGTTTGAGGTGGAGAAGTTTGTTGGAACTGGTCATTTCGTCATATGGCAAGGTGAAGTTCTAGATGCTCTATTTCAATAAGGTTTAGACATCATCATTGAAGAAGAGAAACCAAATGGAATATATGAAGTTGAGTGGAAAAATATCAACCGATTAGCATGTGGTATAATCCATTTGTGTCTTTCAAGAGAACAAAAGTACGCGCTCATGAAGGAGATATCTGCAAGTAAGTTATGGAAGTCATTGGAGAACAAGTTCATGAAGAAGAACAGGAAAAAATAGCTTTATTTGAAGAAGAAGTTGTTTCATTTTGATTACCTTCCAGGAACTACAATAAATGACTACATTATTGCTTTTAATAATTTAGTAATAGATTTGTTAAATATGGATGAAACTTTTAAAGATAAAGATTTAGCATTGTTGTTGTTATCCTTCCCTCCTGATGAGTTTAATCATGTTATTACGAGCTTACTCATTGGGAAGGATAAAATATCTTTTGAGAAAGTTTGTATTACTTTGTATAGTTATGAAATTAGAAACAAAGATAAAAAAGAAAGAAATAATGAAACAACAGAGGCATTGTTTGTAAGAAGGTATCCTCAAACACAATAGAAAGGAATAAAAGGTAGATCTCTTTCTAAAGGAAGGCTTAGTAAAAAAAATGAATGTGCTTTTTGTCAAGAAAAAGGAATTTGGAAGAAAAACTGTCTAAAATTGCATAAGAAAGGAAAAACTGTGATGCCTGATGCATATGTAGCTAAAAATAGCTCAGATTCATATTTTGAAATGGTTGTTCGTCAACAATATCCTATCTTGGTGATTGTATTTTTGATTCCTTATGTACCTTCCATTTGTCTCCTAATAAATAGTGGTTGTTTAATTTTGAAGAACTAGATTGTGGAGTTTTTTTCATGGGTAATGATTATCCATGCAAAAATTTGGGGATCGGTACAATTCGTTTAAAGAATCAAGATGGTTCAACCAAAGTCTTGATGGATGTTCATTATTTTCTAGATATAAAAAAGAAATCTCATTGATATGGGAGTCTTAGAATCAAAATGATTCACTATGATCATACAAAATGGGGCATTGATGGTTACTTCTAAAGCCCTTGTGACGATGAAAGATGTTCGGAAGAATAACTTATACGACTACCTTGGTAATATGATTACTGGGACAACATCAATGACAATCTCGGAGGAAGGAAAAGATTCATAAACTACTAAGCTATGGCATAAGCATTTGAGACATGCTAGTAAAAAACCTTTATAGATTCTTGTAAAGCAAGGCCTATTTAAAGGCATAAGAACCAACAAGTTGGAATTCTGTGAGAATTATGTATTGGGGAAGTAGAAAAGAGTAAGTTTACGCACTACACTTCATAATACAAAAGGCATATTGGATTACATTCATATGAATGTGTGGGGGCCAACAATAACTCCATCCATGTCACTTTCGTCGATGACTTCTTGAGAAGAGTTTGGGTGTATCTAATAAAGAAAAATGATGAAGTGTTGGGAATTTTTCTCAAGTGGAAGAAGATAATTGAGACTCAGATTGGTAAAAGATCAAACATTTGAGGTTTGATAATGGCATTGAGTTCACAAATGATCCTTTTATGAAAGTTTGTGAAGAAGAAGGGATAATACAATACTTCACTATTCAAAAAACATCACAATATAACAGAGTTATAGAACGTATGAATCAAACTTTGCTATAGGATGTTTGGTGTATGTTTCCAAATACTGTGTTAGGCAAGCAGTATTGGGTTGAAGTTGTGACGTATGCATGTTATCTTGTCAACTATCTACCATCGTCTGCTCTTGAAGGAAAAATTCCTATGAGGTATGGTTTGAAAAACCTACTAGAGATTATGATTTCTTACATGTGTTAGGTTCTATTGGATACTACCATGTTATAGAATTGAAGTTGGATCTAAGAGCCAAGGAAACATTTTTTTTATCCCCTCTAATTCTAAGGGATATCGTCTATGGTTCCTTAAAATGAAAAAATAATCTTCAGTAGAGATGTTAACTTTGATAAATTTTCTTTGCTGAGAAATGTAACTGAGAAGATCGATGACACTTTGCAAGAGGTGGAGAAAACTTTGAATAAGGTAGAGCAAACTTTGAAGCAGGTGGAGTTTGAAAGTAGAATCGTTGACCCAGTTCGTGGAAATAAGATAAAAGCTTATCCTTCATTGGTAGAAGATGAATCAGATGAAGAAGAGGTTTTAACCCAAGAACCTCCACCGTAACAAGGAGAAACTGTAGTTGATAGGCAATGATAAAAAAATTTCAAGGTGCCTACATGATACAAGGGTATGGAAGATCTTCCTGCTCAATTTAAGAATACTATAGTTTGTGCACTTTTAGTTATGCATGATGATGTTCCTTCCACATATAAAGATGCAATAAAAAATCCTAAAGTTGAAAGAAGAAGGAAGCGATGGATAAAGAACTACCGTCCCTTCAAAAGAATAAGATATGGAAGTTGATGCAACTGCCTAAGAGTAAGAGGAAATTAGTTGCAAATGGGTATATGTAAAAAAAGAAGGATTTCCTAACAAAGATGATGTTTGGTACAAGGCAAAATTTATGGCTAAAGACTACACTCAGAAGGAGAGAATAGATTATAATGAACTATTTTCCTCAGTTGTAAAGCATTCCTAAATTAGAATTTTGTTGACCTTAGTAGCACATTTGGATTTGGAACTAGTTCAACTTTATGTGAAAATCGTGTTTTTATACGGTGATTTGGAAGAAGAAATCTATATGTCTCAACTAGAAGGGTTTAATGTTTGTGGTAAAAAGAATTGGGTTTATAAGCTGAACAAATCATTATCTGGATTGAATAAATCTCTGAGGTAGTGGTACAAATAATTTGATTAGTTTATGTTGCATCAGAAGTACATTAGAAGAACACATGATCATTGTGTGTATTTTCACAAGCTACAAGATGAGTCTTTCATCTATCTTCTATTGTATGTCAATGATATGTTGATTGCATCAACGAACTAAGAAGAAATTGAGAGGTTGAAGGCTCAACTAAGTCAGAAGTTCAAGATGAAAGATCTTGGAGAAGCCAAGAAGATTATCGGTATGAACATAAGGAGAGACAAGAAAAAAGGAAAGCTTTGTTTTACCCAAAGTCAATATTTGAAGAAAGTGCTACAACATTTTGGTATTAATGAACAGAAAAAACTTGTAAGTACTTCGCTTGTTTCACAAGCTACGAGAATACATGGCAAAGATACCGTATGCTAATATGGTTGGTAGCTTGATATTTGTAATGGTGTGTATGAGACATGACATTTCATATGCGGTTAGATCTGTAAGCAGGTATATGCATGATCCTAGTAAAGGACATTGGTTGGCTATGAAATGTATATTCTAAATACTATAGATGTTGGTTTAGTATTTAAGCAAGGTAATACTGTTGGTTAATGTGCAGTTAGATATTGTGATTCTGACTATATTGGAGATTTAGATAAGTATCGGTTAACTATTAGTTATGTGTTTACTTTACTAGAGCACCAGTTAGTTGGAATTCTACCTTGAAGTCCACAGTTGCTTTTGTTTGTTACAGAGGCAGAGTATATGGCATATACATAGGCTGTGAAGGAAGCTATTTAGTTACGAGGATTTCTTGAAAACTTGAGAGTTGATCATAAGCATATTAAGGTGTTTAGTGACAGTTAGAGTGCTATTCATTTAGCAAAGAACCAAGTCTACCATGTACGTACAAATCACATTGATGTTTGATCATTTCATGCGATATATTATTAAAGAAAGTGGAGTATTAATTTAGAAGATTAATACTACAGAGAATCCCACATATATGATAACCAAGGTGGTGACAACAATCAAGTTCAAACATTGTTTTGACTTGATTAACATCCTTTAAATTTGAGTTGGCACTGATGTCGTTGATTTAGATATTGAAGAAATCATTTGAGAATCACTAAGTCGCTAAGGTGGAGATTTATTGTATAGTTCTTTAGTGAGCAATTTGAAAAAGTCTCACATGGATTAGGAATCATAGTGAGTGTTGTATTTTGGGATATAAATAAAGCTCTTTCCTCCACTTTGAAAGCATTCAAAATTTGTATATCTTCCGTAAGGGTAATTGATTTGCTCAATTTTGTCCAATTAGTTTTAATTTTGAAGTTTTTCCAATTGAGAAAATATTGAAAGTGATCAACAACGTCCGATGATATAGATAATATTTATATTGAATCTCGTTAAATTTTGAGTGTTTTTATTTTTCTGCTTTAATATTTACTTTAGTTTCTTTTAGTATTATATTTCCAATAATATTATTTTTTCGAGATAGTTTGACTTATATTAATTTAAATTATAGTATTTATGAATAATAATTACTTAGAATAGAAAAAATATATCCGATTTTTTTTAACAAACACTATGAAAGAATCTTAAAGGTAATATCTTATATTAATTAAATATAATATTACGTTATAACTTAGATATATTTACTCATTAAATTAAATTTTTAGGATCAGAATAAATATAATTATTATTAAACTTGAAATTTTATTTGTCATATCTATCAAAATGTTTGTTGTATATTTCAATCAATTAAGAAATATTTATAGTGGTTCTTGGTACTTAACAAATTTATAAGTAAATCACACTAACGTGGGATGTGTTGCGTATCGAAGAATTTCTACCAAAACAAAAAAAATAAAAAAACATGTATTACTTAGCAACAATTTAATATATATATATATATATATATATATATATATATATATATATATATATATATATATATATATATATATATATATATATATATATATATATATATATATATATATATATATATTTTAAGAAGAATCTTTATAGTCATGTGATTGGATTTCCAATTCCCATGCTACCTACGTAGGATTAGATAAATACCATTTCAACTCTCAAGCTGTTTTGAAAAACAATAATAATTATAATAAATTTTTTGATAAAATAATTTTTTTATTAAATATCAAATGTTACTACGTAATTAAAAAAAATAATCAAACTAATTACATCAATAATCAAAATTGTTGAATCAAAAATTAATACTTTTTTAAACACAAAGAGAAAAATTTGAGTTTTTATCTTTCTTTCTATTATAAGGTTTTTTAATCGACTATTTAACTGCTTCAATTAATATATTGATTGTTTTTTTAAAAAATTGATATTATATTATGATTTATTTCATGATATTCAACACTATGGATCTAGATTGATAATAAAACATAAAGTTTATAGATATAAACATGAAATAAATCATTCTAGAGTAAAATGTAGGTAAAGAAATAGTACAAATATGTGTTTTTATTTAAAATAATTATTAAAAAGAAACAAAATATAAGTAAAATAAGTCTATCAAAAATTAGCTTTAATTTGGATGATAGTATAATTTTAACCCAAAAAATAAGTTAACTCCTTCGATACTAAAGAGTAAAAAAGAATAAAAATAATTAGGTTTGTTTGCCATGATTATAATAAATTATACAGGAAGAGATCTGGTGTATAAATAAGAATATATATATATATATATGGATAGATAGATAAAGCATTAAAATTAAAGAAAAATATAATATATGTTAGTATATATTCGTGGACTCGTAGCTTTTATATAGTGGGGGTTCTTAAACTCTTCCTCCAAACTAAACTACGTCGAGTTTCTTTCGCCTTCCCCAAGCCTCGAACTTGTCTTAGTTGGTACCAACCTCTAAGACCCTGAGGTACTTAAGGGCTAGATCTAAGGTTCAAGGCTTGGGGAAGGCGAAAAAAACTCGACGTAACTCAGTTTGGAGGAGGAGTCTAAGGACCCCCACAGTATAAAAGCTACGGGTCCACGAGTATATCCTAACATTAAAAGGGCGTCTTTTTATAAAGGCTATCTGCGTGAGCTCATAGTTTTTATACAGTGGGGAGTCCTTAGACTCCTCCTCCAAATTGAGCTACGACGCTTTTCTTTCGCCATTTCCCAACTTCGAACCTGTGACTTGATCCTTTAGTCTACAAATTCATCTTAGTTAGTACCAACCTCTAAGAACCTAAGGTACTTAAAGACTAGGTCCTTGGTTCGAGACTTAAGAAAATCGAAAGGAACTCGACGTAGCTCAGTTTAGAGGAGGAATCTAAGAACCCTCAACTGTATAAAAGTTACGGTTCCACGACCACGAGTATATCCTAACAATATCTATTTTAAAAATAACTTTTATTTGGTAAATATTTTTAAAACAATTTGATACCATTAATATAATATCTCTATACTTTACCGGTAGTATATAATTTCTTGAAGCTAAGTTCCAAAATAAGGAATGAACAATTGTTTTCATTTAAGATTTCTTTTACAATATGCTTAAATATGTTTTATTTAACTTTTTTTTCTAGTGGATTTTAACGTCGACACATTCAAGTCTAGAAAAGACTTTCACTTATATTACAATGATATATGTAATTTGGTTATAAAATTATTGACATGTGTTTTATTTACCTAATATATTAATGAACCAGTAATAAAATATTTCAATGTTTAATTTATTGTAAATATCCTCTTAATGTTTATTTTCTATAATATTTTTGTTATTTAATTATTTTTGTTAATAGATTTAATTTTTTAATATTACGTGTAATAATGGTTAGTTTTCTAAGGGAAATAATTAAAGGAACGCAAATACTAGGGAAAACGTTTGGGACATTTATAGAGCAAATTAAATGCTACCGATCCAAAATATTATTAATATAAAATATATTTAATTCTTTATGACAGTGCTACACGTTTGCTATTTAGTTAGTAATCTTGGATTAAAATTAAATAATTATTGTAGAGATATTGTGAGAAAAATTTTGATGTCTAAGCAAAATATATATATATATATAGATCAAATTTTATTAATATTTTTGGAAATTTTTATTTGACACATCTAAATCCTTATGACAAATTAAAAACAAAATCATAAAAATTATAACAATAAAAATAATAACCACCCAATAACGTTGATTACGATCTAATTAGATGAAACTTAACAAAAAATAAGTCTAAATAATTATAATTTAACTTTAACGACGAACATTTAAATGATGTTTGATATAATTTGATGAGTTAGATTTTTTTTAATATTAAAAATATATGAACTAAAAATAAAGAATTTTATTTTTATTATTATAAATTTAAGAAAAAAAAAAGTTTCCCAACCTTCTTTGACAATGCTCTTCCCTAAAAATTCATACGGGCATGAAAAGTATAATTATATAACGTGTTGTGTTTTTATACTAAAATTTCGTTATTAAATACATGTATATATATATATATATATGTTGTATAAACTTAATGTATTAATAATATATATATTTGATTTTGATTTTATTCATTTAGCCTTTCCTAACATATAGTTAAACGCAAATAATATTTTATTAGTCTAAATAATAAAATGTATAAATATTTTTTTAAAAATATCATTGTAATAATTAAATTTATTTAAAATAATTTTAAAATAAAAATATATGTTAAAGAACCATTATCTTAAATGAATCCCCTTCTAAACTAAAAGGTTAATGGGGGTGGATATTTTCTACTGGGCCGGGGTTCAAAAATTTGTGGGATTACTATGCAAAATAAATGAGTTTGGAATTAGTTTATAAATATGAAAGTTATAATTCAAATAATATATGTAGTATATTGATTATTTTGTTGGTAGTAAATTATATAATAATTAAAATAAAATATATTTTTATTTATAATATTATATTTACTTCATTGTTAATTTCTTTTAAGTAAATATTTATAATTTAAAATAATTAAATTATAGAAAATATTTATAAAAATTGTAAAAAGAAGGAGATTTATATTTATATATATGGGACGGAAAAGATGGTACCTAACCCACCTAATAAAAATATTTCTCATTGTATTATTTTTATTGGTGAAATAATTCAGTATTTTTAATTTATTGGTTATCTATTATTACAATACGAAAAATCGATAAGGTTAGAAAAAAGTTTATTAATATTAATTTTTTATCTTAATATTTATTTATATATTTTTTATTTTTATAAAATTAAAGATAAAAATTACA
Source organism: Hippophae rhamnoides (assembly GCA_033030585.1). Lineage (NCBI taxonomy): Eukaryota > Viridiplantae > Streptophyta > Magnoliopsida > Rosales > Elaeagnaceae > Hippophae > Hippophae rhamnoides. The sequence continues at coordinate 18,871,950 of CM065438.1, read as the reverse complement.
TCATTCTATCACGTGTTTTGGTTAAATATATAAGAATCTATTCGAGGGTTGACATGATGAGGCAACATCTATTATAGGCCGATTCTGAGCACGTGGTACCTCTCGTTCCATGTACATGATGAGTAGGTTCAAGTTTGTTCGAAATCCAATATCTGTGATTTGTTATATTTTCTTTAACTTAATTTTTCTAAATTTATTATAATTATATCTCCAAAATAAGTTATTTGCTGATCAAAAAACATTAAATAGATTTGTTTTTAATTAAGATTATAAAGTGGGGCCGACCTTAGATTAATTATTATTTTTCAATTAAAAACAAATTGATGAAATAAACCGTGACTGCAAATGGGCTGGGCCATGAGAAAGACAATGTACAACAGCCAATCACATGATAATGCCTAGACATTGTTAATGCAGACAAGATTCATAATCTTGCCACTTGGATCCCAGTGGCTGATCACAGGTCATTCATTGATCATGTTCTCTCATACAGCCGATCGATTTAAGATTTGTGTCCTTTTCTTTTGCTGTAACAATCATCGTAAAGTTGTTCTCTCTCTCTCTCTCTCTCTCTCTCTCTCTCTCTCTCTCTCCAAGTGCTATCGACTTAGTTTTATCATTTATGGAAAACTATTTTCATCAATGACATTTTCGAGTTAAGATAGTCAAAGATTTGAGATTACAGAAGTGTAAAACACTTTTCGATAAGTGTTTATATATACTTTGTAGTTTGACAATAAAAATTGTAGAAATCGCAATCAGTTGTTCTTAAAATAGTTTGGTGAAAATAAAGAAAGAATTCTTCCTTCTTAATTCTCATATAGAGTTATTCAGTACGGGCTTAAATAACTTGTCAACTCTTTAAAGTACTTTTTGACACATTTAATATGTAGGTATTGTAACTTTTATTTTTAACCTACGTATGTTTTAAACCAAATATCACATAAGTCCTAAATAGTTGGTATTATTATTATTATTATTATTATTATTATTTTGAGAATTCCTAAAGAGATATTAAAGAAGCTAAATGATTCCTGAAAAGGGAGAAAATTAAAATCTAAAATTATTATCAAGATCATTAGCAAATCCTTATTTATTTGTTTATTTTAATATTATCATATCTATTTATTATAATAAAAGAGTGTTTTGTCATATGTAGTTTAAAAAGAAAAAAGAAAAAGAAATTATGTTGTTAAACTTAAGTGTTCAGTTGAAAAAAAAAGACACGTAGGATCACCCATCCTTCCAAGGTATATAACATAAATATTAAATGCATTAATTATGCAATGTTATTTTAGTAATTACAATGATAAAAATAATTTTAATGATTTCTTACGAAATGATAAATGTTTTTTTATAGGATCTCTAACATTAAATTCATCACTCATTTTTTTCAAGTTATAGGTTTTAGTTATACCTAGTACTATTTACTAAAAAAAATTAAAAGGGTTTTATATATATATATATATATATATATATATATATATATATATATATATATATATATATATATGATATTAATTCTCCTTAAAACCGATTTTAACTAAAAAAGATCTTATGAAGCCACTTCTATTTATCACTTTCATTTGTAGTGCATTGAAACAGAATGTTAATCTCCTTAGAACACCCCCCACAAAAAAAAAAAAAGAAAAAGAAAAAAAAAGAAAAAAAAACTGTTAATCTAATTTAAATTTCAAATAAAAAAATCTTTATTTAGTTGCATTTTCAATTTTCGGTTCCCTACCTTTAGGATGTTACCATTTTTGTTCAATTGCCTTAATTTAATAAAATTGATTAAAAATCGTCAAATTGATATAGTATTTGTACTGCGAATTTTAAGTTAAACCCTAAAAAAAATTTGGTTTCAAACCCTATCTAATGTAAATGAGTGTGAGGTAGTGTAAATACTAAAAATTTCTAATTGTGAATAGCAATATTATTTGACCATTCAATTATGTAATTTTGACCCTTTCAATTGTGTCAATAGAGAAACACTAGAATGATATGAACCAATTTCCACTTGCTTGTTTATTAGTCTCCAAGTAATTATGTTAATAATTAGACTTACAAATTGAAGAATTTTAGATAAGTTTTCTTTTTGAAATAAAATCTTTAGATAAAGTTCACTATAATGAAAATTAAGTATTACCTCACAATTAAAATACCAGATTGACCCTTCACTCTTTTTAATTAATAAGATAAAAACTGTGGTATTAATTTTGTTCAAGTAATTCTCAAAATTGTCTCCACACTTTTAGCCAAGGTCCCAAGTATATATATTATTTATAATTCTCTACGATCCTAAATTTGCTCAAAGGTTTTCATCTTGATAAAAAATATCTTAATATAGTACCCAGTTTGAAATTAAATACTTTAAAAATGATAAATATATAAAAATATAAATTTTATTATTATTTATATATATTTACATATATGTCTTTTTTTGGCAAATTTATTTTGTAAATATTTTTAAAGATCAAACTGAGTTAACTATGTATTGATCGTACTCATTTGACTTTTTAACAAGGACGTGTACTAATCAAATGGGGCCATGCATATAAGGTAAATTTTTCATCGAACACAAAACTTCTAGAATAGAGGGCTATGTGGTCTAGTTGATCAAGTAGGTATAACTGTGAAATGGAATATGATCTTATGATGTCTTAATTGTTATGTGCAGTTGGTATCCCGATTTACTTTGTTCCATGTTGATCTTAGGTTCATAAGCTTCCTGACTATTATTTTCATGTCTCAAATAGAGTCTTGATTAGGAAGTTATGATCGATCAAAGTTTGAGGGAAAAAGTTTATGTAGGTTGCAAATTTGACTTTCCAAATCTAATATTTTCTTAGTTTAATTCCACAAGATCTTCTTTCTCTCAGGACCCTTGGATTGCTAGTTGAATGTGAGGTTGAACTTGAGCTTGAAACCTTATATGTAGGCTTGTCACTCTCAACTTCATCTATCTCATTCTTTACAATCAAATGTCAGAGCTTTGGAGTGGAGAAACTTGATAGTAGAATTTTGCACAACCATGTCTTGGTAATTGGATTAAATCCATTGTTTTTTATTTTATTCTTCAAATAGGCTTGAATATTTCCACGAACACCAAGAACATAATGAACACTTGCATCTTGTTTATTTTTAGGGTCTGGAGATGCCATGTCTCATTGTAATGGATTTGATAAATCTATCCCTAGGATCCCCATGTATAGCAGTAGGAACCATACACAAGACCCTAGGTTCCATAATGAAACTCTAGGAAGACTAGGGGTGGATGATTGGAGTATAGAGAGTTCCAGGCACAGAAACGAGACCTAATTGAGGATGGTTGATGAGCAAAAACCGGCATCGCCGATTCTTGCCAATACTTTGGTTTTATATTTATAAAACTCTCGCAAGTGCACGAATCATTTCGTTGAAAATGATAAGTATACTCCAAAGGTCGATCTAAGGAAAGAATGTATGTGGTTTTTAATTTATTATTCAAACTTTTAAAAACGAAATTAAATCCTAAACATCCTGTCACGATATTTTGGGGTTTTTGTGTTTTAATCTACTTACAGAAAATTAAACATAGATTCAATAAACATTTATGCAAATTTTATCTTTTATAATGGTGGAGTAATTATGGATATAATAACTAAGTTAATTATGCTTGCTCATATTATCTAGGTTATTAAAGATATGAATTGATATTTATTGATTCTCCTTTTTTTGTATGAATACCACCTTTGGTGTGGTTAGATATTCTTTGTTAACTAAACAAATCAATTAACACCTATGGGTGGGGTTGATAACTAATTTGGTTAATTAAATTAATTCCTTTTTCTAAGAGATTGAAAATGAACCATTTAAATGCCACCTTTGGTGGGGTTAGACAGTTTAAACTTTATTCAAGGTGTCCAAATTAAACCTAAGAATTTAATTATCCGAGTACTAACTTTCAAGTTTTAAAACTACTACTAAAAACATGTGAAAACATTTTCAGACACTAATTCTTTGAAAAACTTTTGAAATAGAGCTTCACACTAACTTCTGCGATTGTATCAACAAATAAAAGAGCACTACTCTAAATTAGACAGATAACTAAACCTTAAAATCTAATTTTGATTTAAGTTTGTAATGAAAAATAATATATTTCTCTAACATTCTTAATATAAAATCTTGAATAAAAATAAAATCAATTCATTTTAAAGATTTTTACCTATTTAATATTTCACAAGCATAACAACGTTATTATTATATCATTTTTACAAACAACTAGCACAGTTAAATTTAATCACAGACAAATTAAATATAACATGTAAGAATAAAGCATAAAAAATAACTACAAAGAAAATAAAATCCTTACAGTACTTCGATGCCATTCCCGTTGCTAGAAAACCTCCAAATGGAATTTGCACTCCCATTTATTGAATCAAAAAGCTAATAAATTACAAAAACATAACTAGTTCTTCCCAAAAGGAGAAGAACTCTAAAACTAAGAGAAACTAGTTAAAAAATAAGAAAAACTAAAAAAAATTAAAAAAATAAGAAATTGAGAGAAAGAAAGAAGAGAGAAGTGTGGTTTGAGGTGTGTTTTCAAGTGAAGAGAATGAGGGTATTTATAGGTGAAGATGGAGAGAAATATAGGGTGAAAAACTGTTAAAAAATGGTGAAAATGCGTAGTGCAATTATGGAGGTCATTGATGACGTCAGCATGACATCATGGGGGCGGCTGCACGTGAAAAATGGGGTGAAATGGCATCGGCGAACGCGGAGGCGGTGGGCGTGCACGGCGCGCGAAAGCAGGCAGCGCGCGTGCGTGCGTGCGTGCGTGCTTGAACAGTGACAGCGCGCTGTGGCGCGAGTATCTACGCGCGGACGTGGGCCATGCTGCGCACGCGGCTAGGCACTGGCGCGCGCGGGGTGCGCTGCTCCGGGCGCGATTTTCTCCTTTTTGACATTTTTGACCTTTTCGACCCATTTTGTCCAACTTTTCCATATTTGTTGACCTTTCCCCATTTATTTATTAATATATTTGTGATGTATTGCTTCCAGTATTCCTTTTTGAGTCTTTAAGTGACGTTTTTAAGCGAAAATACCTGAAAAACAATAAAAATACTCGTGATTCCGAAAAAGACAAATTTATATAAATATATATATTTTTAATCAATTAATGTGCATAAAATCATGGTAATTTTAGTGCTTTTTGAGCACTCATCAATAGTTCATCAAATGGAGGATGGGATAAGAGGGACCCATTGGGTCGTCGGGGTAAGCTGAACTAACTAGCCAATTGGAGTCGAGCAATCATTTAATAGTAACGATTTCATAAGTATACAGTCATTCGAGTAATAGATTGTCTTAAGCATAAGTATCATCCAATAGAGAATGATTACTTTTTATAATTAAGTATCAATACCTAGCAATCACAATATTGTTTGGGCAAGTAATATAAAAAAATTATCTAAATTATGAATTAAACCTAAAATTGATTCAAAATAACAAACAATGATTGAGTAAATAATGTTTAAGGAATTTGGTTCCATAAATCTCCTAAACACTCCATATGTATTATTAAATATCGATGAACGATTTCTCTACCTAATTGATTGGTAACATATAAATCTTTGTGAAGCATTCTTTTGGTTATATACATACAATTATATTGTCATGATTTTTCATCCACACGTCAATTATGATCACATATAACATGTCACATACTCATAAATCATTATGTCCTACTATTTTAAGTCATGTAATAATAATTACATGACTAAGTCAAAAACTTATTTTATTGAACTAGGACATGAATCTCAAACCATATAATTATTTATCAAACAATCAAAAAACTAAGATCAAAATTATTATATTAATTAATAACAGAGAAATTCATTCAACTAAATAAAATTAATCAAATGATTTGTGGCTAGGTTCATTAAAAATCTCAAATAAGAACCTTATCACTCATAATTCTAAAAATAAAAAATAGAATATATAAATGTATAAAAGTTATAAGAATGATGAATAAATGAATTAAATTCAACTTTAACGAAGAATCTAACTTCTTCTTTGATCTCCCTTGCAAACTATTCAATTATCTCCTTAACTTTGTTCTACTTGATATCTCTTTATTCTTGTAAATTCTTTATGTTAACTAATAACTTGTATAATTTAACATATTTTATCACTTTTTAAATTTAATTTTAGTCTAATTTTATTTAATTTTTATTGATTTTATACTTCATTATTATATAATTGTGAAAGGAAGAAAAATAATAAATATATATATATATATATATATATATATATATATATATATATATATATATCAAAAGGGAGAACAAAAGATAAGAAATATAGAGGACGGGCTGCCAGAGGAAAAAAAAAAAGGAACAGAAGGTGTAGAGATGAAAAGGCAGAAGGCATAGTGAAAAAAAGAAACAAATGAAAGAGAATACGTGAAATCAGATTTTTTTTTTCAATTTTTTTCAAAAATTATGGTGAATTCGTTTATGTTAAATTTAAATTTTAGGATAGATATGAAATATTTTGGCATAGGTAAATGTAGAGATTAAAAGACTTTTATGAACTCGTGTAGTTTTAAAAATCATTGGTCTTAATGCTTTCTTGCTTTATTAAATTACATATTCTTGTGTAAATTGACTATAGAAAGATGCTTTTGGATATTTTTTTAGAGATTACTAATAAATAGAGAAAATTAAATTAAATTAGCTAAATGAGTAAAACATAATGAGAGATTAGGTAAAATTGATTTCCTAGAAGTTTTCTTCCTGTTAATTTGATCTTTGAACAATATCTTTATTTTCTTTTCTATGTTTTCTTTAAATTTTTTATTTTAAATTTCAATTACAACAACCTTAGTGATTTTTCTAAATAAAATTGAGATTAGTATAATTTTGGTATTTGTCAAAAATAAGTTACCAATCCCTAAGAATTATACTATTCTTATCACTTTATTATAAAATTACGATACTGTGCACTTATAGTTTTGTACTGATAATTAACTCTCTTGTTTATAGCATCTTAATGGTGTATAAATTGGTTGTAATAAGTTATAGTCAGTTTAGAAATTGTATTAGCTTAGATGCAACGGTTGAGATCGAAAGTTGGACTTCAAATCAAGGGTAGTGTGTCAAAATATGCTATATTTGATTAATCAAAACCCTTCTTGATCGATCTAACTATGTCATCATTTAACCCGAGAACACTCGATTAAAGCTCAATCAATCTATCTATGCTTGATTAATCGATATCCTTCTCAATCAATCTAACTCTCTTTGTTGTTCTTGGGCATAATGCCATGTTTCCTCGATAGATCTTCGATCATTCGAGTCTTTTCTTGATTTATCTACAAGTGGCTCGATCTATCTTACCTTATTGATCATTAATTGTTTTGATTTTCATATTTTCTTCTATGTTTGATGTATTTTCACCTACACAACCATAGTTATACATAAGATAGACCATTTTAATAATATTTATCTCAAAACAAGACATATAGCTAGCTTGAAGTAGCCAAATAACTCTAATTTCATTGGGTTATCAACACCTCTAAATTTATCTCATAGATTATCCTCAAGTAATGACAAAGCTAAACTCTAACACACTAAATACTTAATATTAACACAACATAACATTCTATGCTTTTTTTCCTAGCATGAATGAGATTGGATCATCATGTGGTTGTTCTGGTAGCTTAGGGGAGAAGTCTTAGAGATTCAAAGTAGCAAAAGAATAATTCTTCAATAAGGCATTGGCTTGTCTTCAACACTTGGAGGATACCACCTTGAAAGCCCTATTAGAAAGAGATCAGGCCATAAAATTGTTGAATTGGGCCCTTGACTAGATATAGTGTATTGAAAATGGCCTAAAGAATACTAGATTTGCTCAAGAGACCACTGAGAGGGAGAGATGTAAGAAAAATTACCAACTTGACCCTTAGCCCAAGTATTATATTTGGTTATTTACTAAAATCCCCCTTTGGAGAAGAAGGGTGGATTGTTAATGTGGATGATTTAGAAGATATAATTGGAGGGCATGTATGGTTAGGTTCCATTTGTATACTTGGTGAAATCTGGCATATCTTAACCAAATCCTTTGCGTGGGCTCGCCGTGCACTTGTATGGTTTGGAGAGGCCTACTTGTCTTATAGTTTAGCCGATTTATCTTTTTTTTGGCTTTATTGCTTATTGTTTTGTCTGGTTCAATAATACCGCTTATCCTAGTGATTTTTATGGGCCCATTGGACTAGAAGCTTCTTAAGCTCAAGCATTTACTTTTCTAGTTAGAGATTAACTTCAATAAGAGATGAGTCAGAAGGATTTAGAATGTGATGGTTTTAGGATTGAGAACTAGAGGCTATCTGCCCAACTTGAAGAAGTAGCTAAAAATGTTGTGAATGAGTACCTAGACTTAGATGAATTTTTATTGGATATGGGTGTTACTTAAGCCTATGATTTTAAGTCATCTAACATGAGGGTCAAGAAAGTGTACCCTAAGTTAGATCTCTCTTTCTCTATTACCTTCCAAACTTTTCAAAGACTATAATTGATCATCATAGTTATGATGACAAATCAAGTGTTAAGGAGAGTAAGGCCCCATTTGAAGTAGTGTTTAGGAGAAGATTAACTAGTGCTAGGAATGCCGCTGAGCCACCAGTAACTAGTGATGTTCAGGAGGTAGTATGAGCAATATCCATCTTGATTGTTTTATTTAAAGATGATAGTGAGGTTGACTCCCATAAGACTAAGTTTTTCTTTCTTTCTATTTTCCATTCATATGGTAGTTACTTTATTGGCCAAAGTGTAATCACTTGGTTCTTATTTTTGAAGCTTTAGAAGCATTATGACTTTTAGTGAATAATAAGAACTTGACAATCTTCTTTTAGATATTGTGCTGAGAACTTACATGACTATTTTTAATGTAAGGAACTCATTTTCTTGTTATTGTAGGACGCTTTTTTTTTTGTTAATACAAGATATACACAACTTTTTTCTTTATTAACATAGCACTACATTAAGATAGCACTTAGCCTTACACATTGTTGTGGTTTTGGTCATAAGTGTTCACTTAGCACTTAGTGACCTTAGGACTCTACTTAGATATTTTTACAAAATTTTGTAGGAGTTGGATTGCAAACTTGGAGAAGTCATCCCCAGTTACCAAGATGGCCATGACGTCACCCCACGATGCGAATTCATGAAAGTTTTGGAAGGCACTAAGTGCGATGAGCGATAGAGAATGTTAGAGCTAGCACGGGTGAAGTAAAATGGCAGATTGACACAACAGATAGATGAATAACTAGCTAGCCACTGGTCAATGATGAATCAACTGCTGATTGACTAGTCGATTATATGGTGTATGTAGACCATTTATAATAGTGATGGATGATCAATTATCGATCAATCAATAGGTCGATCGAACTATCGATAATAATAGTGAGGAGCGATGGTCTGTCGATCATGGTTCTTCATGATAGGGTCCAATAACATGAAATTTCGCTCTATCAATGCAGTGATGTTTTCCTAGAAAGACTTTATTTGGACTTTGATACTTATTTCTCTTATAATGATTTCAAGTTTTTCTATTGAATCCTTTTTCTTGAGTGCCTTGGTGTGTTCCCAAGTCTTGAAGTAGTTTTTTAAAATATGGTATTCTTAAAAATTTCCTAAGTGTTAGGCAGTCTAATAATGAGGTTATACCTTACTATGTAAAGTCCACTATCTCCTAGCTCTTTTTTTGGAAATATTTTTTAATATGGTAAGCAAAGAGTATTTTCTAAATGCCAATCGGTATCTTCCATATTTTTTTGTCAAGGGAATTGTGTGATTAAGTGTTCTAATTGCAAGCCCCACATCTCTATAAGTGTACCATGACCTTTAGCCATCTCAAGTGAGTTCTTGATATTTGGTGGGTTAGTCCCTTGGTATGAAGGAAATAGTAACTCACTTTTTGCCCATGGTAAGCTTATCCAAGTGCCATAAATGAGGAATACCATCTTGTTGTTTTAGGGAAAATGTTTCCTTCCTATGCCAGTACGTGGTTGGCTAACAATGTGTACTAAACCCATATAGAGTAGTGATCACTGCATGTTTTTTAGAGAAGGTGTGACCTTCTTGATCTAGTGTAGGATCAAAGGACATTGTGTGTCAAGCATGTGTAAGGTGGTATCACTATATGGTTTTTAGAGAAGGTGTGCCCTTCATGATCCATTGTAGGATCGAGTGATGTTGTGTGTCGAGATCATGTGAGGTGGTGATTGTTACATGATTTTTGGAGAAGATTTAACCTTCTTGATCTAGTGGATGACTAAGTGACTCTATGTGCCTAGCTTGCGTAAGGTAATGGTCACTGTATAGACCTGAGGGAGGGTGTGTCATTCCTTATCCAATGCAGACCAAAAACTATGGTTGATCCTGGTTGCGAATTCTATGAACCTAAACTCTAGGTAGTAATGCTTTTATTAATTCTTATTCCGAGTGAAGCAAATTTTGTTTTTTAATTGATATTGGCTACTTTGGATAGAGATAAGTAGGCTTAGAGGTGAACAGTAGAGTAAGTGCATAAGGGCTAAGTTGGTTACTTTATTTTATTCATTATTATTTTCTCTTTTTTGTTGAATGGTGTTGACATGGCCACACATAATCTCACCTAACACTTTCTTAAAAAGTAAAAGAATTTATGCAATTTTATGTTTATTGAAATATGGTGTGTTCTAAGCATTTAGGGTTTTTGTCACGCTCAAGTATTTTCTAAGGTTGAATGTCCTATTGTAGTACTTGATAACATGTTATTGACAGGTGGCTAGTAGTAAACTATTTTGTTCCCTTTTTTGGTCGAAGATGTTTAGGTTAAGGGTAGGGCTTTCTTTATCGTTACCAAATTGGCAAGTCAATCTGGGTAATACACTTCAATGATGTATCTAACTTTGAAAATCTTATCCACTTCCTACTTTATACCCTCGTATTTATCTTGGTTATATTACCTTATATTTTTTTCTAACGAGTTTGATGCCCAGGTTTACATTTAGATGATGGACCATTATTTTTGGATCTATGTCTGGCATGAGTTCTTGTGTCACTAAGAGAACATGTCAATGTCTTATAACATAAATTCATCGAGGGTGATTTGAACTTCCTTTGGTTGGGAGATGTCAACCTTAACAATCTTGTGTAGTTCTCGTACTAACAAGATAAGAAGCTTGGTTTTCTCAGTTGGCCTCGATGATCGGAGCATGGCTCAACCTAAGATTGAGTTCCTACTCAAGTTCTTCAAGAGGTTTCTCATTAGATATTGAAGTCGATTTTTACATTCAGTACATTTTTAACACGTCAACCCTAAAAGTCAATAGGAAACACACAAGAAGAAACAACAATGTAAGATATTGTATCCATTTCGATGCAAAATTTACGTGTAATTCAAAAATCTTAATATAAATAACTTGTTTTTGAATATAACAAGATAGATTGTATATTCATAGTATTCATTTAAATTTTAAAAAAAAAGATTTTAACCCATAAAATAATATCACATATATCAGATGATTTTTACATCCAAATATATATATATATATATATAATAATTAACCACCTTTCATTTCATTTTTATTTTTTTCGACTTTGTCAGAACCAACTAAGTAATAACAAATGTGTAGGTTAGGTTGAGCTTCGGTATGTTTGGCGATTAACACTTATTTTTTTCTGTGCTAAGTCTCATCCATCTGTGTGGGTCGTATTCAAAGGTGTAAAAATGCATTTGGATTGACTAGAAAACACCAGAATATGGAATACAAAACCATTTCGTTTGCATGTGATGGTTGGAATCAATCCCAGAGAGAGCACAAACAAGACATGTAGGGAGATGATGTGCAAACAAAACTATATACGGGAGGCTAGAGTTAAAATTATTAATTTAGACCCCACACTGTATTCTGTAAAATCAAGTGCAGTTGTATTTTGGCTATTTAGCCATGTGAGTTTGTTCTACTTTCCCTTATTCGAACACAATAAGCTTTTCAAATGAAAGAATCCTAAAATTGTAACATCCAAAAAGTCAAGTCTAAGGGACTACATTTTAATGGGACTAACAAATCTTTGAAATATTGAGAACCCAAATTGTAAGACATAGCTTCAAGCTAGTACACTGATAATTGATTGATGTGCTCCTTCGTCCTTGACATTTTTGGTGGACATTATTAAACGTTTACAGTTTGAAATTTATTTCAAACCAGAGATTGCAATTAATCTTTAGCTAAAAGCCTCTACTGGAAGGGACAGAGCTAGGTGAACTAGGGCTGGCTAAGGTCCCATACCTAATTCGATAATATATAATTTTTAATATTTTTTTAAGATAAAATAAAACATTTTTGATATCATATATAATTTTTTATACCACCAAATAATTGATAACATAAAGTAAGTTTATTGGTCCCGCTCTTCTTATAAAATAAATTCCTTGCCCTCTTCACAGGTATCACATGTTAAGTTATTTTATATTTTATATTTATTTATTTGGATGAAACTTGAGTCCCCAAACACATGCAAAGATTGCGTTAGATAGATTTTGTGGAATATGAATAGGAATTGGTTACCATCTTTTCATCCAAAAAATTTTTGCTTAGTTTAACTATGTTTATGAATATAAATGTACCTGATAACAATTTCTATGTTGTCTATTTTCTTATCACAAATAGTTTTAACGAAATATTTTAATTTTTAATTTTTTTATTATTTTAAATCATAAAATATTTATTGTTTAAAAATTATTTTTTATGTATTTATTTTTTATTATATTTTATAAATTTTTTATTTTATAAAATATTAAGTTTATCTCTAAAAATTTAACCTAAATCTATCCTAAACGTTTTAGTAATTATTTTAAAACTTACCAACACACCTAATACCTGGTGGACTTTCGTTAGAGTTACAATAACAGTGATGTCTTTATCCTATTATACACACCTCATACTTTTACCATAAGGCCGTCAGTGCGGGTGAGGGTCATCTATGTGAAGAAAATGAGGACTAGGCACTGTCAGGAATCAGGATTATTGATCGACATTTTATACTAACGTAATTGAAATAGTAATTATTTATAAAATTTTAATAATTTTTTTCAAAAATAATTAATAAGGTATGAGAACTTTTAATGTACAAATGTACAAATTTTAATAAGGTATGATAACAAAATTATAGTTTATAACTTTTTAATTAAATAGTTGATTAAATAATAGAATTTATTTATTCATTTAATATCAATGTAAAGTAAAATTATTTAAAAATAAATAATTCTAAACCGAAAGTCAACGTAAATAAATTGTTCAAATATTTTCTAACATACATTGTATAAGTTGGTTTCATTTTTTGATTTAATAAATCAATATATATATATATATGTATATATATATCGATTACGTTAATATTTTAAATCAAAATCGAGCAAAATCAAACAGTATCTTCTAACTTAAAGAATTTATCAAATTTGTGATTTTTCCTTATTTTATAATTATAAAATTTTAATTAATATTTTTTAAAAAATTAAAATATAAATAATGTAATTAGATTAAGGAATCATTAATCGGTATATTTGTAGATTCTATACATAAATGATTCATTTATTTAATATGTTTTCATTTTTTCAATAAAGACTGAAATGTCTTTATATTTAAATGCAATGGATATATTTTTGTGTAACTTGGGGACTAAAATTTTCATTTTACCAAAGATCATGCATCTAAATGATACGCACCCAAACTTTTATATAGGGATGTACAATTTTGTGGGATAGACTAGTCCAAACATAGAACTTTGGGTTTGGGCCAGGATTTATGGGCACGCATTTTCAAATCAAGATGACAAAATATTTCAAATAAAATGACTTCTCAGAATATAACCTTAAAATCAATCAAATTAATATAATATTTTATCTTTTTATTCAAACTAATATAATATTTATTCTAGATTACATTGGAGAATAATAGGAATAAAAACTTTAAATAAATTTTGTATGGGTAAAAATTTCACTTCTATTAAAAAATTAAATAAATAGTATTTTTTTTATTATAACAACAATTAAAACATTAAATTAATAGTATAATTTATCATTTTTTTTTACACTTTTTACAAAATATAAGAAAATAAATAGACTAATTGATGTAAATCTCCTAATGTAAGGGGTTCAACATTTACGACACTACATCCTTAATATCATAAGTTGTCCTATGTGTTCATAATTTGATTCTAATTGCAATCTAAAAATAATTTGGATAATGTCAAGCCAAAACTTTTTTTAGCCTAATCAAACTTAGAATTATTTTTAATTAAATCATATTATTAGTGTTTTTGGTTTTCGATGAAAAACTTGGAATCAGTTCTAATATAATGTTATATTTGAGTTTAATTTTATCTCAAAATTCAAATTGTTAGATAAATAATTACTTAAAATTATATATATAATAAAAGTCTAATACTTAATCGACGTGTGACTTAACATCGACAAAGGACTTTTTACATTTGGGCTATAGGCATCAACTTCACCCGCTAGTTTCAATCATCCTATCACAATTTCAAGGTGGACTCGCAGAGAGTTACGCTTATGCTTTTCAGATTTCAAAATGTAGCAAATCGAGTACATTAAGGACTAAACAGTTTCCCAATTTCCTACGGACTTAATTAAATTTTGGTATCCAAAAATATTTCGTTACAGAAAAATACTTTTACTTTAATCCCATTTACACAAATACTTTTTAGGATTAATGTTTACCACGCAAGTAATTTACTAGCAATGACTTTGCGTAAGTTTCACTTTCTAATGGTTACTGGTGTTGGTTAAAGCCCGTGTTAAATAGAAAGTGAAACTTATGCGAGGTCATTAGAGGTAAATAGCTTACGTGATAAATATTAATTTTTTTAAAATGTATTTATGTATAAACGAGATTAAAATATAAGTATTTTATATAAAATGTAACAAAATTTGTTTATTAATTAGCTTAATTTAAGCTTCACCCAAAAGAATGGAAAATACTTTTTTATTATTTTAAATTTACATGATCTCAAATCACATGAAACAACTAATATACAATATAATTGCTCTTGCATTTATTTATTTTATTTTACATTGTTCCTGATTATAGACTATAATTGAATTATAAATTATCTATTTGGATTATAGGTTAGCTTATTCCACTCAAATAGCTAGCATTTAGTGACTCGTATCTTTACTTTACGCATCGATTTGGATTTTTCTTCTTTTCCTCTCTATGCTAAAGTGTAGCGTTCTCAAAGAATTTGATTCTAGTTTTGTGGTACTTTGGTAAGTGTTTCACACAATAATGTCTTTCAGACTCTCGAAATATATTTTCTCAGTCTAGGGTGAGTGTTTTTTAGTTTTTAAAAAAATGCATTTTAATAATTGACATGTTAAGTTCAATTTGTACCAAACTTGAAAAAATTGACATTTTTAGCATGCCTTTAGTTTAAATTTTAATGTTATGTGTGTTATAACTAGGGTTGAAATTTTAATATATGTATTATTTATTTCACAATTTGATGATTGTATATATTAGAAATTCAAGTCTAACTCAATTCAATAAGATCTCGTTAAGTTAAAGTTTACTCAAACTTATAAGCAGCATTGCTATCAAACTTCTGGTCGATGTGAGACTGAAGGAAACTTAACAGTCCTCCTCCACACGGACAGAGGTGGTCTCACAAAGCCACGGTGAGCCTGTTAAGGATAAAACTAAGGTTACCAATCAAGACAGTTCTAACTCTGATACCATTATAGAAACTCAGGCCTATCTCTACCCAATAAGATCTCATTGAGCTAAAAGTTATCTAAGCTTATAAGCAGTACTGCTGCCAAACTCCTGACTAATGTGAGACTGAAGGAAACTTAATAATATAAAATTTTGTGAGGACGTCACCTATTTTTAATTTATGTATTTTTTCAAGAATTACTACACTCTTTTAGTGCACCTTTAAAAAAAATTGAAACCTAATTAAGACTTGTTATTAACGTAGAAAAGCATAATGATCGATTTTGTTAAGATTGGACTTAATCAAAATCCAGTCATTTGGGTTAAAGGATCGTTTGCTTAGTTTTCCTCGGGATGTCTCCTAAACTTTAATTAGTTATAGAAATTTGTTTTCTAACATTGAATTTAAATATTCGAGTTCCCTTACCTATGTAAAACAAAGTCTTTATTATAAATAAATGCTTTAACATTTATGCTAATATCATCAATAGTTTTATAGGTGTAAATTGTTCTTGAAAATGATATTAGCTAAACACGTGATTATGGTTTGGATTAATATATATATGTAACCCACCTAGGGTTTTTTTTATTTAAGACCTTTATTAGTGGTGAAACTTATTAATTGACAAGCAAGGATTTATTTGACAAAGGTACATTTTTTAAAGAATCTATGATAACATAAATAGTTTAGTCATATCAAGAGAAGTAATTTAGTTTCTTAATTAATGTTTTTAACCATTTAGTCCTTTTTTATATTTTCTTAACTGTTATTGAAATATTATTTTTATAGATTATCTGTAATAATAGATAACAATGCTTATAAAATTGATTAAAAATAAAATAAAATTAAAATTTGATCATTTGTTATTATGATGTCATTTTTTCATAACAAATGGGATAAACTACCAAAAATATAGCATATAAAAAAAATTGCTTAACCTTAGGAGTATTTATCTATTGTTTAAAAATGATAATTTATGTTCTCCAAAATAATTAGACTAAATTATTCCAAAAAATAACTGTTAGATTAAAGTACTCTATTTGAATATGAAAAAGAAAAAGAGAAAGGAAGAGTACGTTAGGATAGAAACTAGGGTCTAATCTTTTTTGTAAAGCCTATTCTTTGTTTGATAAGTTTGATGAATCAAATAGCCCTTTTTATTTCTTTGATTTCAATCTACATTTAGAGTTCTACTATCTTTTTAAGCTTATACCTATTCGTTCGTTCATTCTATTTTTGTGCCTTCTAGATTTTCATTTTTAGGGTTTTCTTTCTCCACTCCTCTATCAAATATTCCTCATTTTGATTATAATTATTACCTTTTCACTAATTAATCCACTTTGCTTGTTATTTTTTTTCTCTTAAATGAAAAATATAGTTAATAATTATCCCTAATAATATATTTCAAGCTTCAAGGTGTTTAGTTGTCATGTTTTGAGAGGTAGGCATTTGGAATTCTCGAAACTCAAGTGATTAGTGTTTAAATTTTTGCTTCCCTCGATATAGCATGCTAAGACTTTTCATTTTGGTGGCTTGATTCTTCCTTTCTAGTTGCATTCGTGGGTGTTTTAATCGTTCGTTTGATATTCTAATGATTCGGTCTATGAGTAGTATAAATATACCAAGTTTTTTTTATTTCTTTTCCTCATCTCTTTAAACTAAATATTTGTACTTATTCACTTACTAAAATGGAAAATAAAACAAAGTTAGTTATTGATACTGAGGTTAGTGATTTAATTGAAAAAACCCAACATTTGAATTGTAACATTCTTGAAATTGATCTTGATGATGATCTTTATGAAGCAGTTATGATAACTTCTATAAAATTAGTTGGAAAAGTTTTAACTCATCAAGAAGTCTCAAATGGAAAATGTGGTGAAAATACTTAGGATCTCAATGGGAACTTTGTAGTTTCTAATATGGATATTACCAAAAACATCTTTGCATTTTACTTTTCTTATCTCATTGACAGAGATTACATTTGAAAAAAACGTATCTAGTAAATGAACCGATCTCTTTTAATCCTTAGAGAATGAGATAGTAATCTTGCCATCTACGAACTAAATTTTAATCATGATACATTTTGGATTCAAGCTCCTAGTATTCATTTTGCTGGTTTTAAAACTTCCAATGCCCATACATTGGCCTCCTTGATAGGAAAATTTATTGAAATTGATGAAGTTAAGGAAGGCCTTTTCTTAGCCAAAGATTTCATTTTATTTCGAATAAAATTTAATGTTCATAAACCTCTTATTTCTAGCTGTAAAGTCTCTTGTCATCATTTTAACCAATCAAACTTTGAGCAGTCTTTCATTTGGGTCAAATTTCACACGAATTGTCACTTACATAGTCCTTAAATATCAAATTTTTAAAAATCTATTTGTTCCCATGTTTGTTGATTGGTTAAAAGCTGGTTCTAATTTTATCACTACTATGTCAAACTTTTGGTTTATCACTTTCTCTTAAAGTTAGTCGTTCGTTTACCCTGTCAAAAAATAAAATAAAATCTTCACTTTGTAAAGGCAAAATACAAAATAACCTATAGTTTCCAATCCATTTATGTTAATAAGAATAAGACTTTTTCAAGTAAAGCTAATAGAATTCACCAAGAAATACAAGAGGTATTTTAAATGATTCATATTACTGATTTAATAACTTTTGCTAGTTTCTTTGTTAACTGGTTCTTCAAACAAAGTCACACATTTCTAGACATAAAATTATTATTTAAGATGTTTGCTCTAGCTCTTGCAATTCCAATTGAGTTTAATATGAAAAATAAACTTTGCTTATTTTCAACTACATACATTTTTAATATAGTGGAAAAGATGTTGTATGGTGTTTTCTTCCAACCTGAAGATAACTATTCCACTATCACCATGGAATTATTTAAGTTCAATGTATACCTTGCTCGATTCACATGTGACAATGCTAAATATCATTCTCATAAGGTAACTATATTCCAACTAAACCCTAATCTCCTATTAATGCTATTATGGCACTTAGATGCTAAGGCTTCAAGAATGTGCATGAAGATAATCATTATTCTTTTAATGCTTAAAAAGAAAATTGTTAATTATTTAGATAGTGCTTGAAAAAAAGGTGCTCCATATGCTCTTAACAATTATGATTATATTATTTGTTTAAATGATACAATCAATACTGATAGAGTGTCTATTGATATAATTCCTAACATTGTTCCAGTTATGATTATTGAACAAGTTATGGACGAGGAGGCAATCCTTATCAATCCCCAAAGGCACCATGAAACCCTTATATTGGTCAGGCCTTGTGTTAAATGTGATTTGAGATATCTTTGTAGAAAAAATTTACCTTACCTAATTTGGTTAATAGAAACCAAGTATGCTTTTGAAGCCACTCAACAGTTTCAAAAAAACCTTCCATTTGACAATAGCATAATAGTTCCTATAGTAGGCTTAAGTGTTTATTTTAGTTTATTTTGGTCCTCTTATCTAAATCTTTCTATTTTTTTGTTGGTTATTCATTTGTAGTGATTCAAATACCTATTCCAAACAATCATAATGACAAGAAACTACTTGTTTATATGTATATACCTCCATACTTTAGAAAAAAATGTCAAGGTGGGTGGAATTTAAATCTTTCATCCTAAACACATCTTTACCTTGGTGCATTATAAGAGATCTTAATGATATAAAGTTGAACTTTGAAAATTAAGGTGGCAATCACCATTATTTTAACAATCACAATCAACTAATTAATGTTGTGAATGAATCTAATTGTGTGGACTTAAGTAGTAATCATCTTTTTTTTCACTTGGTGTAACAATAAACAAGGTGAAAATCTTATTTACAAAAGACTTGATAGGGCCATTGCCAATTCAAACATGATTTCTACTTATCTTAAGGTACCTATTTTGACTTTATCTAAATACTTTTCTAATCATCACCACGTTGATATTACATTTTCTTGGCCTCTTGGAAACTTTTCTTTAATAACCTTTTCATTTTCTTACTACTTGACTTAGGGATGAAAATTGTGACAAAGTTATTTATTCAGGTTGGACTAAGAAAGTTCAAACTATTTCAATCATGTCTAAACTCATGGAGTTATCAAAATAACTCTAGCTCTGGAATAAAAATCACTTTGGGTTCATTCAAGAACAAATTCAAAAACTAGTGGATCAACTTCAGAGAATTCAAATAAATACAATTCAACATGATACTGTTAATATTGAAAAGATCATGGTTGAATCCTTGAATAAACAATATACCATACCAAACTCTCTTTGGAAACAAAAATCAAGAGAAATTTGCCTTAAAAAGTGTGATAGAAACACAAAGTTTTTACATGCATCCATCTTTTTACAAAAAATGGGGCATTAAAGTTCCCTTTTTTATTAAATAAATAGAAATTACATAGGTGGGATTTGAATTGGGTCTGATGGGTGCGAGATGAGAGTCATAACACTTGAACAACAAGCTAATTATATCAAGAAAGTCAATTATATCTCTTCTCTCATATTTCCTGAAGGCACTGTATCTTAGAACATAATGGAAATTGACAATACGTTCATTTCACATTTTTGATCTATTTTCATTTCAATTAGTCCTAATATTCCTTCCAACATTTCTAACCTTTTTCTCCTGAGATAATTTCAAATACCCAAATTATTTAGCTCTCAAGTATCTTATACCCTTGTGAAAGTAAATAAGCCCTTTGGGATATGAATTCATTGAAAGCTCCCGAACTTGATGGTTATCCATCTCATTTTCATAAACATCTTTGGCTCACTATTAGTTCGGGTCTTATTAGAGAGATTCAATCTTTTTTCATTAATGAGATCATGAATAAATTTTGGAATAAGACATTCATATCCTTCTTACAAAAAGCCTTAAATTCAATTACCGTCAATGATTTTAGACCTAATAGTTTGTGCAATGTCATATACCTAGTAATAGCTTGCATCTTAGACAAAAGACTACAATCTACCTTACAACAACACATTTATTCTCTACAATCAATTTTCCTTCCTGATTGATGGATTGCAAAAATACTATTTTAGCCCTAAAAATCACAAGTATTATATTCAATAAATTAAGAGGTAAAGATGGTTTAATGGGAATAAAACTTGATATGACAAAAACATATGATCTAATGGAATGGAATTTTTTTATTAGTCACTATGAAATCTACGAGGTTTTCTCATAAACTTTACAACATTATCCATCAATGCATCTCCACAATATCATATTCAATATTACTCGATGGTTCTTTTTTTTTGGTAACTTTCAAGCTTAAAGAGGTCTAAAACAAGTTGATCATCTTTCACCTTTTCCTTTTCTATTTATTTTTGAATGTCTTTCTCGTCTAATTCACAAAGCTGACATTGAAAATAAACTTCATGATTTCAAGATTTCAAGACACTCTAATGCTTTCATTCATCTATAATATGTTGATGATATAGTTTTATTTAATAGAGCCAATGAAGAGGAAGCTCAATTTTTCAAATAAATTCCTGATAAATATTACAACTGGTCTGGTCAATGCATAAATCTTTTTAAATCCTTGGTCTTCTTCTTCAAATATTTGAGTTGCTCTTTCAAGAACAAAATTTTCTTATACTATACATTACCTTGGATACTCCCTTCTAATTGGCAAAAGTAAAAAGCTTGAATTTCGCAAGGTTAGAAAAAGTCATAACCAAATTACAAGGTTGGAAAGAAAAATTTCCCTCTTAAGCTGATCGTACCACTCTTGTAAATATTGTTTTTACAAAATATACTATCTATATGCTAATGAGAAGATTTTGGTGGTTGACAAATCTCACTACTTAACTCTAGTGAATTGGAACAAACTATGTTTGACTAAAGACTAGAGATGTTTGGGATTTTAAGAGTGTTCTGATTTTAATTAAGCTATATTAGCCAAAGATTTTTAGGATTATTTTTATTTTATCAAAATAAACTCTAGGTTCAAGCTTTCAAAAGCAAATATCTTCGACATGACTCCTTTATTTGGAAAGGACTCATCTAAGCAAGAAAAGCTTCGTCTAAAGGTTTATGTACGAAAATAGGAATTGTATACAATTCAACATATGGAAAGAACCTTGGATACTTGGTTTAACTGAACATAGAATCCCTATTGATTCTACTGAAATTATTTAAAATGATCATTATCAAAAAGTTAGGGATCTTTGTTATTGGAACAATGGTTGACAATGGAACAAAAATCTTCTTCTTAACTTGTTTGGAACTAATATTTCTAGATATATTATAGCTCTAAAACCTCATGTTTATGATCAAGATGACCAATTAATATGATTAGGTTTTGGGCAAAAAAGATTTTTTGTTAAAGATGTGTACTCAACTCTTGTTAAGAAAGGAGCACTCGTTGATTGGAGTTTCTTTTGGAGAAAGCTTTGGAAACTCAAACTACATGAAATACATAAACTCTTTCTATGAAAAATGAGTAACAATATTTTATGTACTCAAAAAAATTTGAGTAGATTATTTCCTTTGGAAGACATTCTATGTCTTTTGTGTCATAAAGAAGTAGAAGATATTCTACACTTTTCTGTAGATGTGGTTTCATACAATCTTGGTGGTTCACTTGGCATGGTGGTTTTAACTAAGTTTTTCTGGCAAAACTTGATTTGCTAAGCTTCATAGGTACTATAATCGATCCTCTTTCAAAGTTATTACCTAAAGGTATGAAACCACATTTTTTTCATTCTAACTACAATTATTGTTTTTGTGTAAATATGGAAACTCAAAAATGAAATGATTTTTGAATGCATTCAAGTTGATGCTCAAAAATTCATAAGATAAATTCAAGCTGTATTAAAGAATTTCAACAAGTGATTATTATGAAAGAAAATAAACAAGAAGCATTCCAAGATATCTTGGAAAGTGTTTATATCAAATATTTTTGACAATATCCCCCTCATTTAAGCTTTTAGAATAAATTTTAATGCCTTTTGAAAAAATAATTTTAGCATTGCAAGTATTGTGGTAATTAACCATTACAGTGAGTTTGTTTTTGATTATGTTGAACCTTGTTTTTCCTTGGGTTGAACATTATTTTTCCTTGTCAATTGAAGAATTAGAACTAATTGCTTTTAACACATCTTACAACTATGCTCTAGAAAATCCAAATTTAAATAGGTACATAGATGGCAATGCAAAGTTTCTAATTGATGCTTTTTATTTAATCATTGTCAAAACATATCAAATGATTCTTGGATTCTGATTGAACAAATGTAAGAAAAACTTCATTTTTCTTTATGATTTTTTTCTCATTTGATTCCACTATGTTCTTATATGTTTTAATTTGTAGATCAAATAGATCATATTAATTATTGATATGTAGATCAATGTATATCTATAACCCAATCTAAATAGTTTTATTATTATTTTCATTTTTTTATAAAGTTAAAACATTATTTGATGTGTGTCATTATATATTTTAGATTGATAAATTAAAAAATAAAAAAACATTATATAATGTAGAAAAATAATTTCTTGCCTTTCTTTTAAAAACTTTATTACTTATTTTAAACAAATTTGGATTGATCCAATTATCGATTCGATCTTACACAAATCGCGCATCAATCTATCTTAATCTTTTATGATTCGATTCGATCCGATCTGTTAATCTTGTATATGAATTATAATCATATCCAATTCAAAATAATACATTTTTATTTTATCTAAAGTAGATCACATAAAATAAATATCTATAAAACTTAAATATAGTAAATCTTTTTACCATTCCTAATATTGACTTCTTGCCCTTTTAAATTGTAAGACTAACTGCAGCAAGTATAAGCAACTATCAACTATCTACTACCCCAGCTTATCGTAAAAACAATTAATTTAGCAATTAACAAGTGACAATCCAAATAAAGTAAATTTAATTGTCCATTCTATAATGTGGTTGCTTAGTTTTGTTGTCTTTGGGTTCAAATTTTACTCTTTGTTTGGATACATATTATTATAACTATTAAAAAATTGTATTGTTTTTTAGAACTTGGCATTATGCAAAGTCAAGATGCTATGATTAAATTCTATAAAGTCAAAAATCTTTTTTTTTACATTACCCTTAATCCCTTACTATATTGAATTTCATTTTTTATATGTCTTATTTAACAAATTGTTTTTTATGTTTAAGCTATATTATTTTATTTGTTTTTTTTATACGTATATTCTCATCATTTTCATTCTATCTTGTCAAATTTTCTCCCTCTTCTTTTTATTTATCTTCGTATATTTGCAGCAATGTTGTATATATATATATATATACAAATATATAAAATATAGTTTCATACATATAAACATTATTGCACGAACAAATATAGGGTCGGAAGTGAAACCTCATAAAAAAAAAGTTCAAGAAAATAAATCCAACAGTTTTCTTCATTGGGCTCAAATGGGCTGAAACAAATGTAAGATCATGCAAATAATCTAGTCCAACCCATAAGCCTACAATTTTTTTCTTCTTTTTTTTCATCCAGATTTTTGATATATTAACCCTCCTCCTTCCCTTGGACTCATACAAAAACGCAATTAATTTTCATCCAATTAATGCATTTCTTATTTAAAATATATATATATCATCAAATGCATGACAGCACAAGCTTTCCTAGAATGATAAGAGCAAAAACACGTACTTATCCTATTAATGTTCCAAGTAGCCTACCATAATTTCTAGAAGGGAGAAAGTTATAAAAGCACAAACAAAGCTTCTCAACTCTTACAGCAAATCCAATATGGATAGTTAGGCACATAAAAGAAGAATCAAAGTTTTCGCTGTTTGTTTCAACTTTGAAAACTTGTATTGTCGTCGGTCCAAATGAAAATAAAAAATAAACGTGTTTATTATTAATTAACTATAATATTGGTCCGTATCAAAATTGTTTATTATTTTTTTCAATCTAAATTCGATCTGATTTGAACGAATTTGAAGATTTTCAATCCGAATACGTTCCTATGATATAATCAATTCGAACCAACTTGAATCAGATTAAATATGATTTTGTTTTTATCGGATAAGAGCATATTGATATTAAAATTTATTTATAAATTATTGTCATATGTAAAACACGACATATATAAATTTAAATTTTTATAATAAATATTATTATTTATAATCACATCTAAAAAATATTGAAAGAATAAAAAATATGTATGTAAAATTATTATAAATATTTATATATATATATATATTTTTTAAGTTAAAATAATAATATAATATAATTATTTATTTATAAATTAATAATAATTAAGTTATGATAAAAAAAAATTCAATTTAAATATATTTATCAAATTATTTGATTACTCCTATTATACCCTTACTCTTCTCCAATCATTTCGTAACCAATGCCCTCAAAAATCATATACCAAAACTTATATTTGCGGCTGAGAAGTTCTTACCTTTACGTGTTTAATTAAAATTAAAATTAAAATTACTTAAAAAGAAAATAAAAATAAAAATAGTAGGTTTCTATTCTAGCTAGCTGCCTCTTTTATCTATTGATGTATTTTGTTGACTATTTTTTTTTTTTTTTTGACTCCAAGATCCAACCATTAATAACAGCTCATTATTCGTTGAATTGTTCAAATCATGCGCTAAAAGCAAGTTTAAATGCTTAATTTTCTTATCTTCCTTTTTTTGCACGGCCTCTTTTGAAAGTCACTAATCATCCCAACGCAAATTACCCAAGCCACCGGTGCTACTTTATGCTTCACAAATAATTGTAAAATATATAAAAACAATAACATTTTTTTTATCTAAATGGTATGATTTTTTAATTTATTATTTTTCATATAAATTAAAAATTTATTCCTATAATTTTTTCTTATTTAATAAAAAAATAAACTTTAATACACTATGAAAATAATAATAATAAATAAAATGAAATAAGGGCCAACACAAGCATTGGCTCCTCAGGCGAGGTTCATTTCAAGTACTTTTTTCATTAAATTTTTAATTTTAAATATATTATATTTATTAATTTAAATTAAAAAAATACATTAAGTATGAAAAATACAAACTATTAATTTTTTTATATATATTATTGAAAAAAATATTTTAAAAATAAATAATATTTTATGATTTTTATCACAAAATATTTCTTATTAAATTAGTTAATTGTAGAAATTAATAAATTTAAGAATTTATTTTATGAACATTATAAAATCATTTTTCTCATTATGTACATAGCTAATAAAATTAAAGATAAAATTTTCAAATTATTTTTCAAAATTTAAACTCATTTATTTTAGAAAAAGAATGAGTTTAATGTCTATTAATTATATATTTTTTAAACTTTAATTACATTTATAAGATTTAATAATTTAAGTTTTTAAAATCATACTATCAATTTTTTATTTATTTCTAAAGCTTTACTTTATATGAAATGGTACACATGCATATTACTTAAAAATGTTAATATATTTTTTCCTTGTTAAATTATATTAGACTTGATATAGTATTTTCATATCCGTGTCATGTCTCCAATTTAGGTTCTTCCTTATATATTACTTGAAATAATTATAAATTGAAATTATTTTTCAAATAAATTATTTATAAATTTAAAATTTATAAAATAATTAACAACAAATTATAATAGAATCGTACTTAATTTATATAATATTCATATTTGTCGGTATTGATACGTAGAATGAAGCACCCCTACACTGTAACGAAATGACAAAAGAATAAAATAAAATTTATTTTTATCATATTTTAAAAATACAAAAAAATACAGTTGATTAGGCCTTCCTTTAGCTTGGCCTTAGGCGGCCCCCTACACTATCTTAGCTTTGTGTGCCCTGAAAACAATATTATATACACTTTTTATATAATTTAGATTCTTATTTTCAATAGTATAAATAAAATATCATACTCTAAAAATTAAGAGAATAATTAAGATTAAGGATATACATAGATAATTTTTTTTTAATATAACTGTTCACTAATCGAATTATAAAATCTATATCTAGAATCGTCCAAGAACCGTTATAGTTTGATGACATTTTTTTACCCATAAATAACATTTATTAAAAAAATACCAAAAAAACCATTTGTTTTATTTTTTAAAATTTTATTTAATAAATCATAATTATTAATTAATATATAATTTTATTTAATAAATATAATTAATTTTAAGTATAAATATATAATATTATCAATATAATCATACTTAAATTATATTCGTTATTTTATGTTTAATTTTTATTTAAAATTATACAAATTTTTAAAATTTATTGAATAAAAATAGATGTACAAATAAGAGTTAATAATCAAACCCTTAATTTTTTTTTAACCGTTCACTAATTGAGATTTTACCGATATATTACGTCGTATATTCCGTATTTTGGGTTCGACACCGTTGACCCTTGTTTTTTTTAATCTGTGCGTAATTAAAGTTCAGGAACTCAAACTGAAAAATTACAATATGGAAATTTTATATCATTTTATTGTATAATACTATTTTTAGATCCGAGTAAATAAACAGATAGTGTATTTAAAGTAAATAAATATAAAATAATATTAATCGATAATTATTAATAATAATAAAAATAAAAGGAAAAAAGTCTGTAAATATATTTTTCTTTAAGTTACTTTATTTTGACAATTTGGAAAATTAATTTAAATTTTTTATATATAAATTTTAAAAAATAGTCTTAAAATAAACAATTAATTAATTTTTTAATTTAGTAAAGAATAAATATATTACAATAATTATTTTTTTAATAAATAAATAATTAATTTATTACTTTAATAAAAAATAATATACATAATAATATCTTTTATTTATTTATATACATACTAGCCACTTAAGTTTACTTCTTTTTATTTGGTACCAAGTTAATATCTTTTATTTACACGTTTAGTCATTTAACAGACACCGACATAACCCTAATACTTTGTATTTAGACCATGGATTGCACGATATGTGAGTATTGTTGCCAGCAATAAATGGTAGGATCGAGGCGCCTTCACGATTATTCATTATTAAATTTCTTTATCTCAAGCAAGTTTAACTTTAATTTTTTTTTATTTTTCTAAATATTAATTGATAACTATAAATATTAAAGATATAATTTACTATATATATCTCATCACAAAATACCTTTTATATAATAATATCTATATATATTTTTTTACTTTTTTACACGCATTTATTATATATTATTTACTTTTGTATCACCAGTTTTATTTTTATTAAATTAAAAATAAAAACTGCTAAATCCCAATATAAATGTCCCATATGGTGACGATGATTTATCATCCGAACTAATGCCATAATTGGTTTGTAGGAATAATAATAAAAATTAAATATATTCTATGCTTTTTATGTTTGGTTGTGTTGTATAATAATAGAAAGAATAACAATTCTATTACCCCTTATAATCTTTATTCTATTCTTATATTTATTTTTTATTCTAATTTTATCTTTAATTTTGAAAACATGTAAATTATATAGAAGAAAATAATTAACAATTATATCTATTTTAATAATATATTTTATTTTAATAATAATTTAGAAAATTAAATAATAACTATTTAGAAATATAATAATTTTAATAATATATTTTATTTTAATAATAATTTAAAAAAATAAATCATGTTAAATAATATTAAATATTATTTTTAAGTAATAATTATTCAAAAAATAATAATTGTAATAACATATTTTATTTCAATAATAATTTAGAAAAATAAATAATTTTAAATAACATTAAATAATAATTATTTAAAAAATAACAATTTTAATAATAATTTTAATGATAATTTAGAAAAATAAGTTATATTAAATAATATTTTTAAATAACAATTATTTAGAAAAATAATATTTTTAAATTTTAAATAATATTTTTAAGTGATAATTATTTTGAAAAAATATAATTTTATAAATATATTTTATTTTGATAATAATTTTAAAAAATATAATAATTATAATAATATATTTTTCATTCCATTACAATTGTAAACTAAATATTATAATATTAATTTCTATTTCTATTCTAATAGTTAAATCAAATAATGTCATAATAATATTATTTCATTTTAATTCAATTATATTTTCATTCTCGTTCTCATTCTCATTCTCATTTATTTTATATTATTTGAACTAAACATTCTCATTCTCATTCTCATTTATTTTATATTATTTGAACTAAACGTCATCTAAGATGTCCAAAACACATAACCATAAAGATCCAATTTTAATAAGCAATGTCCCAAGCATATTTGCTTTAATCCTTAACCCAATTAATCATTAATATAATCAATGTTGCTTGGATTTGATTGTACCTCAAATTAAGTGGTATTATTTACCCAAAATAAATTAAAAAAGAGAGGGAAACATCATTTTTTTTTATCTAAATAGGAAAAGGATAAAGTTTTAATTTTTATAAAAATATCATTTTATCCTTTAGTAGATTTTAAGTAAAAAAAATAAGAAAAATAAAATAAAATCAAGAAATAATAAGAAATCAAGGTATATTAAAAATAAAAATAGAAAATATCTCAAAATACTTATCATAAAAAATGATAATTAGTAAAAACAAATTTGAATAACTTTTAAAAAAAGGTTAAATCTTAAATAAGAAGATGGATTTAAAAATTCATCATTTTTAAAACTAAGTAAAATGTTTTAAGAAAATATATAATTTATTAAGAAATAAGTAATAAATAAATAATTATCAATATCACAAATGCGAAAGTAATGTATAATATGCTATTAATTGATAAAAAAACCACAATAAATAAAATATCAAAACTTCACAAAAAGGATAAAAAAATTAGATATATTCATTTAAGAAGAATCCAAATATTAATAAAAGCTTATTTCAAAAAAAGAATTAATACACAAATAAAACTACTATTATTAGATAATAAAATAATAAACAGAAAAGATACTTTATTGAGAATAATTCATGATAACTTAGGATATCAAAAACTAAAATTTACAGCATATACTAGATTTACTATTAATATTTATGATAAAAAATAAAACCAAGTGTTAAATTTAGCCAATAAATTTGAAAAAAAAAGATTTAATAAGAAGAATTCAAATATTAATAAAAGCTCATTTCAAAAAAAGAATTAATACACAAATAAAACTAGTATTGTTAGATAATAAAATAATAAACAGAAAATATACTTTATTGGGAATAATTCACGATAACTTAGGATATCAAAAACTAAAAAAAATACTTTATTGGGAATAAGTCATGTTAACTTAGGATATCAAAAACTAAAATTTACAAGATATACTAGATTTACTATTAATATTTATGATAAAAACTCAAACTAAGTGTTAAATTTAACCTGTAAATTTGAAAAAGAGATTTAATAAAAAAAGGAAATTTCATTTTCAATACACTACATAGTAGAGTATTAATTAACAAATAATCAAAACAGTTCAATATATTGACAAAATACATTTATATAAATAGATAAAACCTTCTAGGAACATAGACAAAAATACTAAAAAACTTTGAAATGTCAAAGAAATGTCACTTAGATGTTAAAGAAAAACCTCTGCTACTAAGAAGAAAAAGTAATGTAGTCAAAAATAACAATATATCAAGGTTTAACTTTATAGATAATGAAGGAAAAACTCTTAATAAAAAAAAAGTTTAGAACTAAAAGAAGAAGTCCATGTAATAAAAGCATTAGTACATAATGCAATACTAGGAAAAAAATAATAACAATATGTTTAAAAATAAATTACAAGATATAGACTTAGAATTTAATGGAAGCCTGGCAGGTATCTCATAAAATCAAATAACAATAATGAAAGCCTCGGTTCTTTTAGCATGATAAATGGATATAGCATAAGAATCAAAAATTAAGTCTTTATAAGACATAGATAAAAGCCAAGGAACTCATAAATAAGATAAGAAAAATTAATAAAAAATTACAACAAGATATACACGAGAGATTTACTAAATTAAGAATAGATATAAATAACATACCTAGAAACAATCAAATTATAAATCACAATCTTGATCCATTCGAAGGATTAAAAGAATAATCATCTAGAAGATTAGATGTATTAATAGCTAGAAATGAAAAATGAAAAAAATGAAAAAAAAATCTAAAGATAAAAAAAGAAGATATAATCATAGTTTAATGGAATATAGATAAGAATTAAAAGAACAATCTATGAACATTGAAAATTGGGATATAGAAAAATAATTAGTTTGTTAATATATTAACTAATGAAAAAATAGTAAAAAATTATGATAAAAAGCATTGTACAAACAAAGAGGAAGATGATATGACAATAATAAGCGATTCTAAACTAAAAATCATAACCCCAAAAGGTCATATAAAACTTATTTCACTACAAATTCCTTACCAAGAAGAAAAATATGACCCACATAGGAAAGAAGAGAATAGATAAAGATCATAAGAACCTGATATTCCTTATAGAAAGAAACAATAACCCAAAATGAAAGAAGTATTACATTGGAAAACTATAGGTAGTATCCCATCAGACATCAAACTCTATGAAATTGTAGGCTTGATATTTTAGATTTAGATTGTATAAGAGGTAAAGAAAAAGTCTTACATGAATGATCAAGTGGTATGAGTATAATCATACAAAATTCTCAAACTATACAATCAAATCCTTTAACTTGTAGAGTCTTTGTAGCTCAAAAAATGAAATGAAATGTTAAAGTTTGGTTTATAAATTTAATATAATAACAACATTTATTAATGTAGGGGAACACCCCAACATGTAAAGAATACTTAGAAATTATAGTAAATTAAATATACAAAGAATTTATCGGAGAAGATAAAGGAAGACACATCACTGAATCCAGTGAAAATGAAATTGAGGAAGCCAAATGGTATCTAGCAAATATGAAAACCTCCAAAAAAATGTTGTATAAACCTCCAAAAAATGGTATCTAGCCAAATGGTTTCTATTAGCATAAAAATGTATAAACCTCCAAAAAATAAAATACATGTGTTGGATCTGCAATGATGTAGGAAATTATGCCAATAAATGTCCTAATAGGTTTCAACATAATAAATAATTTAAAAATGATGTTTGACAAAAAGAAAAAATCTTAGAAGAAGATTTTTAGATTGAACTATAACCAATTGACGAATTAGATATAGATGATACTTATAATATTTATCTATTAGAGGAAACAGAAAGGGAAATAACCGACTCAAAATATGAACACTTAGAATATGGGTACTCTTTATCAAAAGATAAATGATTTGTATAATATCACAAATCCAAATAGTACATATATTAAGGTATGATTGAAATTTAAAGACTATACTAGTTATCATTTACATGCATATATAGAACACTGAAAATAGACACTAAAATATATTGATTATAAGAATTGTTAATAATATTAAATCTTAGTAAGATTTTAAAAGATACAGATATAATGATGGGAGGAGAAAATTTTAATATCCCTACTATATATCAACAAGAAATATGAGTTGATTTAATAATAGAAACTTTTTACATCATATTTAGACAAAATATTTCTAATAGCACTAGATAGTGAAAACCATTTATGTATAAAAAATAATGAAAGTTTTGACTATATTCAACCCAAGTTTTATGCAACAACACAAAAAAAAACGCGACGAGATACACATAAAACAACAATAAAAATTTTATTTAGAAAATATTTTATTAGATATAGAAGAAAAACAAAACTATTTTCTTAATAAAATACATGAAGTTAAAGTCCTAGTAGGTATCAAAAAATTATTAAAAATAGTAAGCTTAGAAATTCCATTAAATCCTAAAATTAATAAATCTAAAATGATTGCAACCATAAAATTAGAAATCCTAACAAATTCAATAACTTTTGGAACTAAAAGTCATAATACCAATTAATTCACTTCACTCTAGTCTGACATTTTTGGTTGAAATAGAAGAGACAAAAAAAGATTGGTAATAAACTTCAAAGTATTGAATAAAGAAGCAATTGATCATAAATACTCTATTCCAAAGGAAGAAGAACTATTATTATTTATAAAAGGAAAGAAATACTTCTAAAGTTTTGATTGCAAAAGTAGAGTTTGGCAAATAAGACTAGATGAAAAATCTCAAGAATTAACAGCATTTAGTTGCCCCTAGGGATATTTTAATGGACCTTTGTACCATTTGGATTAAAACAAGCTCTATGTATCTTTTAAAGATATATAGATAACATCTTTAAGAAAGTACAAAATATTTAATGTGTTTACATAAATGATATTTTGATTTCCAGTAATGATTTAAATAGATATTATGTATTATTAATATTTTACAAGAATGTAGGAAGGAAGGCATTGTACTTTCAAAGAAAAAAGCGATAATTACTCAATAAAATATTAAATATTTTAGGGATGAAATATAAGAAGAAAAACATAATCTACAACCTCATATATTAAGAAATATTCAAGGATTTCCTAATGAATTAAAGGACAATAGCCAATTACAAAGATTTTTAGGATGTTTGACATATGCGGAAACATTTATTAAGAAACTTGTAGAAATGTGAAAACCCTTACAAGAAAAATTGAGAAAAGATCATGCATGAAAATGGACAGAACAAGATGCTCTATATGGATAAATTAAAAACACTGGTAAAAAATTTACTAACTCTTCACATGAATATTGAGAGTATTTTTGAAAGCAAAGGTAGATGACAGAGATGAGTATCTTTATAGATATGCATCAAGGTATTTCCATGATCCAGAATTAAATTATCATAGTAACGAAAAAGAATATTTAGTTGTTAAATAGGCTATTAAGAAATTTACAATATATGTCATAAGTTCTAGATTTATTGTTAGAAGTGATAACAAGAATTTTGGTAATTTTTTAAAGATTAATATTGCAGGTGATTATAAATAAGGGATAATAGTCGGATGTTAACAATGGTTTGACCATTATAACTATGATGTTGAACATCTTTCAAAAAACAAGAACAATTTAATAGATGCTCTTACCAAAGAATTAGCACCTTTAACTATTTTAGTTCTTGGAGAAATGGAACATCTTAAATCAAGATCAATATAAAGGGAAAAGGAGAAAAAAATCCTTCAGAAACAACTCAAGCTTTTATATCTTAAGAAGTCTCTTTTAGATACAAGAAATAAATAGGAAGAACTTAATTGTTCAAAATAGCTCTTAGAGTCCACAAAATATAAAAAATATTTTTTATCAAAAATTCAATCTAAAGGAGGTAAAAATTCTAAAGAAAAAAATCAACATAAGATGGAAGAACCTAACAGTTCAAAAGATGAAAAACTTCCTAAAATAAAAAGGAAAGGCTTAGTTGGGCTGATAAAGCAGAAAAAAAGATTAGGAAAAACTTATGTAGTCTACAATGGCCCAAAACTAAGAATCTACAACAATTGGGGAGAAGCAAATAAATACATTTATGAGTTTAGTGGAGTAACTCATAGAGCCTTCACAAATAAGATAGAAACTGAATGGAGTTATGTCAATTACAAAACACCAAAATTAAGAAATAATTGTAAAAAATTACTCTACAATACTCCAACAATATCCAACATCATTAAGTAGGTTAAAAACTCTAGGAAAGATAATACGACCACTAATACTATTCAAAGAGGCACCCATCATAGAAGACACAAGAGTAGTAAGACCACCAATACTATTTAGGAAAAAACCCTCCAGAAATACATCAATCATTGAATAAGAAAAGAATCCATACATGAATTCGTCTAAACCACAATGGTTGAGCCTTTATAATTTAGTTAGGATATCTACTCAGGAACATAATGAAGATATGAAATTCTATACCATAGAAAAAGAATTTCTATAGGAAGTAAATTTAATATTCTTGAATGAGCTTATATTATCATAAATGATCTATTATCCTTTGGTTTAGATAAGATGTTTTGACAGTTTGAGATGTGTGGATGAAATTTTACATCCATTATTCTTTTATACTTATTGTTTGAATTAAATATTTAGAATTATACTCCATGCTTTAAATTGTTTTTCTTCAATTATTGTTAACTACCATTTTGATATGGTTTAAATAAATTTTCTCTTTTATGTCATCCATTTATGCTCGCAATCTAAAATGTTAAATATTTAGACCATTTATAAATTTTTGCATAATGATAAACTATGGATTTGATCATCATTAGAAACAGTATTAATTCTATCAAGCTAAGACTATGGAAAATTATCTTATTAGTAATTCCTCACTCAATATCTTCAGTATACCATATATCATGATTAAGAAGTATAATTAATTTAGAAAATCCATCAATAAGATTAATTGATTAACTACTTGTTTGAAATATTTCTTTAATTTTGGGTTCACAATCTTCAATTTTATTTTTGATATTTTAAAATATCTCATTATATCCAGACTCTAATAAAGTTATTGCCTTTTCAAATAAATAGATTATTTTTTAAAAATAAATTGGATCAGTAAATTTATTTTTGACTATATTAGATAATTGGAAACAAAATTGTTATTTTCACAAAATTAAAATCATCACCTCAATTCATCTATTTGATTATTTAAAAACAAAGTTCTTTAAAATTTGATAGTATTGTTATTTCTGTAGTTATTTTTTCTACTAATTGAGTCATATGTTGTATGAACTATTTTTTGCTTGATTCACCTAGAATATGATTTTTTTTCATACTCCACTAAGTTCTTTCAAAATTTTGTTTGAAATACTAGGAGTATAGAAACTTTTGATGTCTTGTTTAAACATAAGATGAGTAAAATTAGACTTTATTTGAAATGCTTCAAAACCTTGTTTAGGTTTTTCAAGGGATTCGTATACTTGATAGTAAGCATTTTTTGCTTTACTAACTTGATAATGACATGCACTACAAGAAGTAAAGATTCATTGATGATGACCTTTCAAAACAACATAGTACATTCGTTTTGAAGCATTTGTTTGCTGTAACGTTTTTACCTTCTTAGCAATGGTAATCCACTCTTATATGAGGGTTTTCATCTACAAGACTAAATTCATATTTAGCTAATGATCTTCGTAAACGTTTCTATATAAATAATCTATTATAAAATTATTAGTTCATTTTTGTTGTTCTACTTTAAAACTATATTTGACAATTTGATTAAACCATGTTAATATTCTTTCTTCAAGATTACTTATTTTGCTACTTAAGAAATCTTTAGTTATTTTGTTATCAGTTTTAATAATAATATTTTTTGGAGATAAATTAATATGAAAACAATTAATAGCAAGTTTCATTACTAATAATTCATTTTCCAATTTAATATAATTAATTTTCTTTGGTTTAAACTTACCGGAATTGCATTCATAAATTAATTCTTCTTTTTGAAGTTTTTAGGTGTATGAGTTTATTTAGCTCTAATAAAATTTACCAAACTTGGCAAATCTTTAGCACACAGTCCTAACAAAAATATGAAATATCTATTTTTAAGATTAATATGTCATCTGATTTAAGAAAATAAGCTTTTGAAAGTTTTTTTATTTCATCTTTTATTTCTTTTAGGACTTGTTTGTCCAGTTCATCTCATGTCAATTTTTAATCTTAAATTATTAATAAGAGAAATCAGTTTTTCAAATAATTTTTTTATAAAATTTCTTCCATAATTAAGAATTCTTAATGATCCTTGCAATTGTTTTTTTTTTTGTTATGGATCTTTTTTGAAAATTCTTTCACTTTTGATATAATATGTTTTTGAAATTTTATTTATGATCGATTTAAAATCATTCTTAAGAATTCAGTAAATGTTTTTTATATTTCTATTTCTATTTTCTTTAGAGATAAATTTTTTCCATGTTTTTGGAATCTTTCACATAATATTTTTAAGTGTTTTTTTGTGTTATTCTAGAGTTTTATAGAAACTTATTTAAGATCTTTAAGGATATTATCAATCCATCTCCAATATAATTATGAGGTCATATTTAATCCAAAAGCTTTATATTTCATTGATAAAGTCTTCTTGGTGAACTAAAGTATCAATGGCTTTGACTCTTGTTAATTTGATTTGACAAAACCAAATTTATTATCAAATTTATTAAAAAGTTTAGCTTATTTAGTTTGATTAGCTAATACATCTTTTATAAAGATAAAATACATATCAAACTCTATATGTTTATTTAATTTTTTATAACAAATGACCATTCAAGATTTTTTCTTTTTATTTAATTATGATTAATTACTATCAAAGTTGAACTAGAATGTTAATTTCTAATTTCTTCAATTAATTTATTATTTAATAATTTATTTATTTATTAAATTCATCTATATCTTGTCTAATATAAATTATTGGTTTAACTCAAATAATAATACTTGGATCATAATTTTAAAGTATAGTATCAAGGATTTTTAGACCATAGTTTTAAGTAGATCTTTACTAAAATTTCCTTCTAAAATCTTATATAATCAATGATTTTCTTCTAATCGGATGATATATGGTATATAGTCACTATACTTTACTTGGTAGTAATTCTTTATCGCACTTATATTGTTGCAAAATAATTTTTTTTATAAATTCTTTATCTAAAGTAAAAGATATAGAACTATGACTTATTTTCATTGGATAATAACTTGTCATAAAATTATTTTCTATGACGAAATCTTCATGCATATTAGGAAACATAATATTTTGAAAATAATGAAATTTTTGCCATTAAATTAAATAACTATCTTTTTGGATTTATATTGAAAGATGGTTTCTTTTTCATCTATTCCTTTAACTAAAATAGTATTTTTTATATGTATCTATTTTTTTAAAGGAATTGCATTTGGTTTATAAGAACATATAGTTGCTCCTTACCAATCAAAGTACATAAGCTATATGATTTATAGTTTGCAAAAATAAAATATCCTAACATATGGTTATAACATTTTTAACTATTCTTGGTGAAAAGAAAATTTTTTCTTTACCTACTTGGATATGATAAAATTGCACTTGAAGGATTTATTCCTTTTGGTTAGTTTTGAGCCAGCTTGAACATTTTTTACGGCAATAATTTTGTTAGGATTAACTTCAGGTTTAAAAGATGATTTACTAATTCTTACTTTTTGTTTAAAGTTTTTCCAATCTTGTTCAAGATATGAAGTTCACTGATCTTTATTAACAAATGTTTTTTTTAAAATATACTTGAATTCATGATACTTGTATTT
Organism: Hippophae rhamnoides; assembly: GCA_033030585.1. Lineage (NCBI taxonomy): Eukaryota > Viridiplantae > Streptophyta > Magnoliopsida > Rosales > Elaeagnaceae > Hippophae > Hippophae rhamnoides. The sequence goes on along the minus strand of CM065438.1, from coordinate 18,834,048 downwards.
TAGTGTTAAAGGTTTTTATGTTTAAGATTATCTATGAGATTTGTAGATAGAAATTATTTTAGTATTTTTAAATTTCTCTAATTAATAAGTTAATGTTGAATTTATGTTTCATAAGGTCTTAGTTTGAATAATTCTATAAAAGAATTATCAACTTCTTTTGTTGAAGTTTCAAGAAATTTCTTTTATTCATGAATGGTTTTTCATTGAATAAATAGACTTTGAAATTTATGATCCATACAATTTTTAATGAAGTATTTATATTGTGATCTTTATAGATATAAAAAAATTTAATCTTATATTAAACCAAATAATTTTATTTACTGAGTTTGACTGAACAACACCTATTACTAATTGTAATGAATCTTTTATTCTTCCATCTAAAATTACTCAATGTAATTACGTATCTATTCATTGTATAAATATTCCTATATTTGAGATCTTATTAGATCTATGTGCAAATATTTAATTTCTAAATATTTTTTCTTCCATCTTTCTACTTTCTTTTTACCAAAATAGTTGTATTCGAGTTGTTCCATATTTTGTACATTCACCATTAGAGTTTTTAATAAATTGGTTCAAAATTCTTGTTGAAATTTTTTTAAATTTATACATCTTATATATATATTCTCTTTTAACCTTTTATTTGGTTCGTTCTATTTCTTAGGTGCATAATGTCCATCTTTATTATAACATCTACATTTTTTCTTTGAAATAGTTTTTTATTTAAGTTATTTTTCGTATATATATATTTTTTTGAAAAAGTTTATTCTTTTCTTTCAGGTTTTCACTTAAATTTTATTTTTTTATACGATTTTCTATTTCCTAGTGTAGGACATCCTATTTTTTTTAATATTTTATCACAACATTGTTGATCGTATTTTATATTACTAATTTGATTTTTAACTTGTTTTTATGTTTTAACTGAAAAGCATTGTTTAGTTATAAGTCTAAGGGGGTAATTTTTCCTAAATCCTATACTTTGCTTTGTTTAGCTATTTTTTTATCAAACTAGACATCTTTGAATAGCTAATTCATCCAAAGGATTTGGTAATCTACAAAAAAATTGATTTAATCAGTATATGTTTTGGGGAGGTTGCATAAGAAAATAATATTTTTTAAATAACTTTACATAATCTTCAAATTAACGAATTTAGATAATTCTAGTTTTGATAGAACAAAGTTAGCATTTTCTTGAACTGTTGGTTCTCCGGATTCTCCTATTAAATTTTCTATAAATATTTTAATAAATTCTATTAGTAAGTATTATGTTGAGCTATTGGTTGTCTACTAAATTCATCTATCATAGTAAAAGAAGGACTTGGTTATTCTTTTTGTTTTTCTCCGATAGATGAAGTTTTATTTGTATTAATAAAGTTTTCATCTTGAGTTCTCTTTCAATATTCTTCAAATTCTTCTTAGTTTAAAAATTATTTTAATGGTTCTTCAGGTTTCCTTTTGTTGTAGATATCTAAATATTTTTCAAATTTAGTTAATTGATCATTCACCACGTTAATTGTGTATGTATTGTCATAATTTTACTCAGATTTAGATGTAGATTCATCAGCAGAGGATAATAATTTTATTTCATAATTAAAATGTGATAATAAGGATTCATATTCAAGATAAGTTTCTTGAATTTGTTTTAATAATCATTGTCTTTATTCTCTTCGTAACATTGGATCTTTACAAAGATGTATTCAATAATCAAGGATTTCGACAATGCCATTATATTCTCTTTTATTATATTTATGAGGTTGAAAGTGTTAATATCTTCATTTGCATAAAATAATCTTAGAGGTGTATTACTTCCAAGACTATTCGTATTGTGTTAATAATCTATATTCTCATATGTTTGTCTAATAAAGATTCAATCTTATCTTTAGTTTTTAATTTGAGATCAAGATTTTCAATTCTACTAATTATGAACCTAATGTATTGCTAGAGACTCTTATTTATATAGTTTAAAGTGTTGGATTTCAATGGGTTTCAAATCCATCCAAATTCTCTGAGCATTTTGTCAGAAGAAATCATTTAGATGTGTCATATAAGATGTCACTCTTTGTAGAAGATATGGAATCTTTTTGGACAAACAACCAAGCAATGTATCTACAGCCCTTTATCCCATCATCGACTAGTTAGCTATCCAATTTCAAGAGGTACAACAAAGACTGAATAGGGGGTAGACTCCTAGACTGGACTATTTCTAATGAGTCCCCATTCATACCAGAAGTCATAGCCATCCCACTTTCAGATAGTTTCAAGATATCTAACGTGAGTTCCTACGATAGTAGTAAGGACTCATTAGAGTGCCTTGAGAACTTTTGAAGGTTGGATGGACCTTCATGCTTATAGTGATGTAGTCAGGCATCAAGCCTTCCAATTCACCTTGACTAAAAAATCCTGGCTTTATACCATACCCTGAAACCAAGCATACTTGGTACATTCATAGAGTTTGGAAAAAAATTCCTTTCCCATTTTTTTGCAAAAAGAAAAAGATCAAAAACAATAGCACACTTGATGACTCTAGGAAAGATGAAACCTAGAAGGATTTCATCGATAGGTTCAATACCGAAAAATTCCAAGAGACAAACTGCTCTAATTTTGTGGTTGGGAATGCTCTACCCCAAGCTCTTTGCCAAGGACCTCTTTGGAGAGATATGGAAAATATTTTTTGACCACATACACGAGGCCACTCAACTGGTAAATACAAATATTAACGTTGAAAAAATAACCAACAATAGAAGTGTCAATGATTTCCCTACTAATGAAGGTACCAAGCCACCACTGAAGGTTTGGGATGATTCCAAACCCTTAAGGAATAAAAGGCCTTATTGGAATGTAGAGATGAGAAGGAAACAGGATAGGACTTAGGCTAATTGGTCCAAATTTACAGACTATCTAACACAACAAATTGGGTTGATATGAGCCCACTGAATGACACATCGATAGACATGAAACATATGGCCCAACATGGCACACATAAGTGGATATGGCACCTGTAATTAGATAAGGGAAGTATGGCTGGACATGGCACATATGATCAGATGCCACACATATGGTCAGACATAAAAGTTATGTCACACTTGCATGGACCCTCAACTATTCGGATCACTCTAGACATGCTCCCCTAACAAATACACACCATTATGTAACTATGCAGTGGATCACAGATCCTAACAAGGGACATGTTCAAGGAGCACCCCTAATCTAAAAAAAACAAGATCACTAATGGACCTTGCTAAAAAGTCTACTTAAATATAAAGTAAAGTGCATAACTCAAAAGTACAAACATAATGAAGCAACAAACCATATGTATATATGTATATGTATTCAAAAGGTCCATACAAAAGCTACTTCTATTGCTAGAAATTAAAGCCACAAGTACATGAACTTTGATGGGAACTAAAATCAAAAGAACACAAAAATGTGGTTTGCTAATCTTCACGTCTGATCTTGCTCAAAGAAGAATCATCTTATGTCTTAGCTTCCTCTTGAATCACCTTAGCTTCCTCTTTGATGGCCATCATCTTCCCAATCAAAGGTGATCACACCATGGTAAGGGGCCTTCTCTTCTGAATCTAGAAAGATGGTAGTAAAAAATGGTTATGCTAGGATAAACCTTCTAGAACCATCGTTTTATGGTTTCAAAATCGTGAGTACACATGTCCAATATGTCTTGAGTATAATCATTAGAATATTTATACTTTGCAATTGCAATTGCTTGAAGTGTCCCAATCTTAATATTGAATCTATGTACTTGTCCTCGAGAAAAATGAAGGCTCACAAATAGCTCTTAATTTAGAAAATTTTCTTGAGCCAAAGTGGTATCTCGAGTCCCTAAAGAAGCCTCTAATGTCACCAAAGATGTCGTCTGAACCATTTTAATTACATGAGCTACATCCTAAAATTTTCCTAACTCCATTTCCACCTCATGCAGTAACCTATGATGCTTATCCTCTATGTCGTAGTGATGTCTTGAACCTCAATTGCCCTATGATGTTCATTCTCTATGGCAGCTAAGTGACCCTCCAAATCAACCTAAACCTTAATGGCATGGTCCAAATATGAAGAAAGTATCTAGGTCGTAGTAGCTATGTTATGAAAATCTAAAGCCCTAACTTCGATAGATTCTAGAACACCCAAAACATTATGGGGTGTAGGTGAAGTTGCAGAAGGAACATCCAAGTCAATAGGTTATGAACTTGTACCATTCTAATCATCATCTACTAAACATTGATAGGTGTTAATGAGGACCATATCCTTCCAAAAGGTGTTCCAACGATAGTCACTCAAAAAGTGAAGGCTCTCTTTCTTTTTGGACCCCCGAGCTGTGAACCACTTTGGTCTATATAGAAACCTCCCTTTAATTGAACTTCTCGAGAAACCTAAAAACTATCATACTCTTATTTTTCCTACCAACTAGAAGATCAGAAGTCATAATTGCAAAAAAGGACATAATTACCAACTAAGTGTTCAAAATAAAATACTGAAAACAAAGAGAAAAGGCCAATACTCACAATCAAGATCTAAAGGATCATCACTCTCTTACTCAACTACTATAAGGTCCAAGCCCTAAGCAATTTTCTCCAAAAGTATAAGTCTATCATTATGTCGGTCCTCCAAATGTGTTCCATAGAGATAAATGATAAATTCAAGTTTCCTTTTGAAAGGACGGCCCTACAACCAATGAGTTGCAAATAAAAAATAAAACATGTTAAAAACAAATAAAGCATACCACAATGAGGTTAAGTGTCCTACCATTTCTATCATATTAGGTAGGCATGGGATAGACCCCTAGAAGATTTTAGTCAAAATCTCCTTCCACTATGAAAAGTGAGTACTACCATCCTATATTGGTGTCAAAATGCTTCTCAATCAAAACACGGTTGGCATAGGGTCTAAGATAAAACCAACCACGATTACCTCCTTGAAGCTGCAAGAAGTAGCAATAAGTGAACTCTTCTATAGTCAGCTCACATCCATATTCCTTCTAGAGTATCCAACAAGATAATAGTATTTAATAATAGATAGGGGAAATTGGGATGGAATGACACAAATATATGATAAAAACTTACGCATTATAGGTGAAAAATGCTATCTCAACCTAATAAAGAAATGATCTGTAAATAAACGGACCCTACCTGGAATGGGATTACTCTAAATTATGTCTGAAACTTGAGGTATCATCCTTATTGATTCCAATATATTAAAAATATCCCTAAGCCTATCCATGAAATATTCTCCCATTTGAGAACCGACCATGTTCAAAGAAAAAAAGTGCAAGTTTCTTTGTCAGGACCTAATGGGTACTTATAAATACCCACTATGATAAATTCTAAGTCTTCATCAATGGAAGTGTTAGTCCATGGTGAACAAGCACCCAAATGACCTTGTGGATAGAACTATATTATCAAGATGATATATAGCCATTGCCCAACTCAATACGTACTCGACCACTAACGAGGGGACACGAACCACCCAAATCATGGTTAGAAATCCCATGAGAGGCCAAAACATAATCAGACACTCCATGAGTGATTAGACCATGGTTGGATACAACATAGGTCGTCGGACCATGGTCAGATACACCATGGAGGGGCAGACTATGGATGAAAGCTCCAACAATAGCCTACTTTTGGCCGAATATACCATAGATGACTAGACCATGGCCAAACATCCCTTGGATGGACATACCTTAACTAGTCAGACATGGATTCCTACTCTTCTATCAATTCTTCACTCGACAGTCAACTCACACGACCCATCCTGATCCGTGCTTACTCATTTTGAGAACAGCCAAGTCTAACCTCATCTATCAATCATCCAGTCCTTCATTATTACCTATATAGAAAAGGATGAGTGTAAGTGACGCATGGTATGAGGTGTTTGGATAGTAAGAAAATAAAAATCCTACGCTTTTTCATAATGTTAGGAAAATAAATAAGTGAAAAGGTTGGAAAAAAAGACTTACCAGATCTTGATGTTAAGCTCTTCCACTCTTCTAGATCTCTTTTAAAAGTGAGCTTTGAAAGGTAGAATGAAAAAGTGAGGGGGAGCTCTTTTTGTATAAAGGATGGGAAAAGATCTCATCTATTCATTAAGGAGCCATAGGGTTCTAAGCTCTTAGGTATCTTATGGGATCACAAGCCCATATATTTGGATCCATGTCCCCCTTCCAAAAATGGAAGAATGAACCCATTATAGCACACATTTTGAATGCTTGGGACAAATAAGAAATTTTTCATACAGACAAGTAATGGCCATATAAGTGCGGACTCAACATCACCAATGAGATTCAAAAAGACATGAACCCAAGTGATTACAGAATGGAAAAATAGATATCCTACCCCGTGTATCCAAGCCTATCAAGTCTAGGGCACTAATGTTGGGTGTAAAATAGTTCATATCTTGTGGCACAATATAAAAGATCGCGATCAACAAATGATTTATAGGCCAATCTAGTTAGTATTGAGTTAGTAATTAAGCATCAAATCAGATAAATAACAAACAGAATAAACTAGTGGCATGTAATCTCTTAATTATCTAATAATGATATGATTAAGTAAATAAAGTTTTGTTATTAAGATAAGTATATCACTATATGTAAGAGTCATCAATAGGTATATTTTATCTTATATATATTCATCATTGCACACCATTAAACATACATTCATAACTGGAAATAACTTTATATACTAAGATCTATACTTTCTCTACATCTCTTTGCATTATAAAGAGAGACATTAGTCTCCTCCATTTTCTCACTACCTTAACTTATTTAAGTATTAGAAGACCAAAGGTTGTCACATCCAATGGTAGTCCAAGGTCCTAACATTGTGTTTTTTGTTCTCATGTCCACTAGAATCATAAGTGTCTCCAATCATTAGTGTTAATAAAAATCAATATCAACATATCATATTATCGTTTACTTTATATTAAAATAAATAATAAAAGAAAGTTAAAACAAATTAATATCAAATAAATAGATGAAACAAACTTCTCTTTCCTTTTTTTATATAGATAATAGATACTACTAAGTAAAAAACATTAAAAAGAAAATAACTCACTTTTAAAAATATAAAATTATCAAACAAATAAAATATCAAATAAATTTATAATCACCAACTCTCTTTCTCTATCAGGGTCATTTATTATTGTGTTATCATTTAAAAAAAATAAAAGAATTAAATTACTGTAAAAAAAATAAAAAAAAAATTAATAAATAACAAAATACTTGTATTATCATACACCCTTAAAGAAAATCTTATAATAAATTTTTTTTGGATAAATTATAAAATATAAAATTAAAAAAGAAGTAACTCACTTTTAAAAAGTACAAAAATTATCAAACAAATAAAATACCAAATAAATATACCGTCCCTAATTCTTATTTATATACACTAATGGATATTTACCCACTCAAATAAAAATAGTGTATATTGATTGTGCAATTCAAATCTCAATGGGCACGTGTTTTGTATGAAACGTATAGAAGCAACCTCATGTTAGCTTATGATTTATAATTTTTATAATTTTTGATGTTTGAGGATATATTATTAATACCTAATGTGGCAATGATCTTCTTTCTTGATGAGATTTTTTTAAAAAAAATAAAAAGTAATGTATAATAGAAGTGACTGCATCATGGTGCGTCTTCCAATTCCACTTTATCAAATGTTGTTGGATTTAGCAGCGTTGTTGTATCATAGTTAATATTTTGACATATATTAAGTTTAATGTTATTAAAGAAAATGTTAACTTAATATCTATATTCAACAATTTGTATGCATATAGTACAAAATAAATTCTTTTTACTGTTATTTTTTAATAACAGTAATGTTTACATATTTATAATCATGATGCAAAATTTATACATTCTATCTACATGCTTTAACATTTTAATAACTATAATATTCAGATATTTATAATTATGAAACAAACTTCTTGCATTTTATCTACGTGCTTTAATGTGTTTTATGCTATTGAATCAAGCTCAATAATAATTTTAATTTAAAATTTTGATATACCTATGATATAAAATAAAGTGTAATTTAGTTTTTATTTTAAAGTTATTTTATTTCCTTTCTTCTCCGTCACTTTACACATTCTCACTAAATAAAACTCGTTTTATTTAAAAAAAAATTAATGAACAATTGCAATTGACAGGCTTCAGTAGGTACATGGAGACATCTTGACTAAGTTGATACCATTTTAACACTCTTCACATCTAGCTCTTCAACTCTTAATATTATTAAATAAATAGTTAGAAAAAAAAGAGATACAGAAAAAGTCTCAACAACACTTATTATAATTATGTTTATTATTAACATCCAAATAAAACAAAAACCTAACAAATGAAAAGCATTTCACCACCAAATCGCTATGCAAATATTAGGGGCTCAAGGAGTTATTCTACAAGCTACAATATTATCCTCTTTATAAATATGATAACAATAGAACTTTATTTGAGCAATTTTTTCTAAATTGTCGGTCTAAATATAGTACCACCTTCTCGATATTGACAATGTTGTAGTCCAAAAATAGATAACAACGTAAGTTGAGCTCGACTCCAGCCAAAGTTATCAACATATATCACTACTTGAATGATCTTTGCAAGTTCTTCCTTAAAAGCATCTGAGATCATAAGTAGGATGTAAAAACACTCCTTAACAAGTGATCTTGAGGTCCGAAAAACATCAACAAACCTAGCTAAGCTTGGTGATAAAAAAAACAATATCATTGTTATTGACCTTTATCTATCTCGAAGGTAACATCCCAAACAAACTTTTTATTCTGTGAAGCCCATCGTGGGGAACCTTGTAACCACAAACGCCTAAACATTTGAAGTTCATCCACTATATTTCACATAGATATATACTGTCATATGCACTCTTCACGAATAAATTGTCAAATTATGATAAATGAAAAACTCAAATTCATCTATATATTCTCAAATTCTACTTGATCATATTATCTAGATGATAATAAAAAATCTCTGGCTTTCATAAATTGCCAAACTAAGACCCAAAGTTTACTGCTATCGAGGGTATCTATAGGTTAAGGATGGAAGAGTTAGTACATGGCCACCTCCAAAGAATAAGCATAAAAGGTCTCAGAGTGCACCTGAAAAATGATAGCTCAAAAAAAGGTAAGATATATTTTTCTTTGCTAAGTCGCACAAGGAGATCTAAAAGGGAAGGACTATCCCCTGTTCATTAACAAGCAATCCATGGGGATTTTTTTTTAATAGCACGCTAAAATAAAATATAACGTGAGAGCAGTATGAAAGGGGATTAAATCACCATACCTAACTCTTTAGTTCTCTGAAAAAACATATGGAATTATAAAGTCTCGTTGGTCTTAACTTCTCCCATAATAGGGCGTATCCAAACTCTGGTATTCATATTAGCTCGAAAAATATCAATCGAATCTCTGAATTAGTATCCTTATAGGCTTATTGAAAAGACTCTATAGATATCATTCATCTACTAGTAAATAATCCCTCAATAATAGATGGATTGATCAATCTATTTAGATATGTTCATTATTTTAGTTAGAAAAATATCCATCTAATTTTCAATCCAAAATTATATTCTAGATTTTTTTCAACTAATCATCTAGATTCATTCAAAAGAATTAAGTAATAAGATCATAATAAATCAAAAGAAGCTTACTTCTTCCTTCTTATACAAGTAACATCAGTCTAAGTAAAGTAGCATGATAGAATTTTCTGTACTAATCTATTATGTAATTGTTTTAACATAATCTCATTTATAAGATAAAAATCTTACTATCTAAGATCTACTTTATCCATGAATCGATAATAATTTTTTTAAATAAATTTAAATTTATCAATTTTTTTTCAACTACTGATTGTAGTTATTAGACCATTTAATATTGATTTTTAAAAATTTATATATCTAAAAAGATAGAAGAAACATACCCTATATGATATAGAAGAAATCAAGTACCTATGCACTCAATAAAAAAATGTGAGAGAGCATTAATATTTTTTATGAATTTTAACGATAATTTCTTAAAAATCAATACTTTTTTCTATCTATTCGTTATAATAATTTTATAAATGAATTTCCTTACATCTTCATATTGATGATTGAATATTTTAATTTAAAAAAAAAATGATCCAACCGTAGAATTCACTTTTCAATCGACTATAAATAGATGTCTATATAGAGCACACACTTTGAATTTGATGTAAAACAATTTGGAATAAATAAATAAAATATGTCGACAAATCTCTCGGTCTTTTACTCGTCCATTTGTCTTATTATTAGATTTTAGAGGTGATGAGACTAACATGCATATATTCTATATATGTATATTAAATAAAACACGTTAGAAAATATCTATACCATTCTAACTATAGAACAAAATCCAAAGAGAGCATCGAAAACCCCAAAGGGTGAGCTGTCCACTTATTAGTTATTACCTATTACCTATATATATATATATATATATATATATATATATATATATATATATATATATATATATATATATGAGAACAGAAAACCATGATTAAGAGAGGTGTGTGATTTGAAGCTTCAAGATGTTGAAAAAAACTTGGGAATAATTAACTAACTTGTTTTTGAGAGGTCATTGTAATTTTGACATGGTAATGTTCTATTTAGACATGACATAAATAGGAAATAAAAAGCATTATCCTAATTCCTATATATCCAATCCATTCAGCCTTCTCTAAGAAGCTAAAAGGCTATAAGAGATGCTTTTTACATTTAGATTTTGATGGTGTATTTTTTTTTTCTTTTTAATTCTTAAGATTTTATCCTTTTATTTTATTTCTTTAAATCTTTAAAAAATGATTTAAAATAGGATTTCTCATTCAATATTCTAAAATAATATCTTGATACAACCACATATCAATACTTCAATCACTTTATCATTGTGTTAGTGTTAAAAATATATATATATTGATAATTAAAAATAATTCAAAAGTATAAATTATTTAACGAATTAAATTTTTAAATTTTTTTAAAAGAATTGTTAAATCTAATTATATTGTATTCAAATTCTAATAATTTTGATAAATTTTTTAAGTATTAGATATATATATATATATGATAATATAACTCACTTTATTAATATATATATATATATATAATTATTATTAATAGTATTTTAAATAGTTTAATTTTTTTTAAAAATTTATAACTTAAGAGAATTGTTGACTCATTTTTAAGATAGTATTAGATTTTAAAAAAAAGTTTAAATTTCATTAATTTTAAGTGTTGAAATTTATATATATATATACATGTTAGATAGAATTCAAACTTATAAAAAAGTAAAAATATTATTTATTTTTAAAATTTTTAAAAAGTGATCACCAACCCACTATGTTTATTAGAAAAAGGAATTATGATATAAGCCGATTGGTTTTAGGTTGACTAAAGTCATGGAATATTTATTGTTCTAATCTTATACTTGTATGTACCATGGAGACGATGTAGCTAGAGACGAAGAGCTGTCATATCTGGCAGATAATAGTTGGCATATCATAGTGTTTCTCTTTTATTATAATTTTCAAAACTAATAAAATAACAATAATAATAATATTAATAAAGTCACTATTAAAAAAAATACTAATATTATAATAATTTAAAATTTAAAATTTAAAATTTTAATATTTTAAAAATAAAATATTATTATAATATCAATAAAAATTAATCTAATAATAAAGCTAAAAAATTATTATTTAAAATAAATATCAACAAGGTTATATACTTATAATAAAAAATTACATTTAATTTTTATATTTATTTTTTTAATAATTTAATCTAACTGTTATTATAAAGTTACCAAACAAGAATATAATAAATCTTTTTTATTTTATTTTTTAATATTTTTAGATGTATTAAATATAGATTATTTTAACTTAAATAAACTATTACATTTATATTTATAAAAAAATATATAAAAATGATTAATTACTTTTATGCAGTCATTTTTTTTATAAATATATAAAAGGAAATTATTACAAAAATTAAGTATAAATAAGATTTAATTATTATTTTTAAAATAAATATAAAACTAATACAATCATCCCTTATAATTTAATGTATAAAATACTAATATCATATTAATTTATTATTTTAATCTTTTTATATTAAAAATATTAATATATCATAAGGAAAAACAAAAATTAAAAATATAAGAGAATTACCCTAAAACTAACCTAATAATAATAAAAAAATAATAGTCTTTTCATACAATTCTAATCCACTAGCTAGCGTTACCATTTTCATTATATATTTTTCTTCTTAAAATCAAACAAGACATATATTTATTATATCATTCTCACCATCATCCAAGTATAAGTTAAAATAATAGAGAAAATTTCTATTCATTTTAAATTTATAAAAAATACAAATAATATACTAAATTATTAACAAAGTCAATTGTGTTAAGTAAAAAGGTTTTATCATGTTTTAAAAAATTAGGTCATATTATTTAGAGAATATAACAATTTTCTAGAATAAACTCTTAAAAAAAGTTTAAAATAAAATTATGTTAAAGATTGTAGTATTGGTGATATAATTTTTAACTCTTACCATCATAAATTAAAATTAAAATCTAACTTATATAAATTTTTTTTTTTGAATATTTATCTTCCACTCATTATGTTTTGGAATAGACTAATAACTAAACTATACAAACGTATCCCGTACGTATATAGGGTATGATAATTGATAAATTAATAAGATGTCTTATAGTCAATATCATCCACTAATCAGTAATTACTTTAGACAAAAATAAACAAAAAACATAAATAAAGAAAAAAGCCCAAAAAAAATCATAAAAATCATCATTAGTGAAGAAAATTGAAGGTTACTTTTTCTACTATATTAGTGCGAAAACCTTGACAATGAGTGTGAGCTAGGATTAATCACCCAATCCCATCAATTCATCAGAGCAATTTACCAACACATGTTTCTTCAAAAAAAATATATATATATATATATATATATATATATATATATATATATATATATATATATATATATATATATATATATATATATTTACCAACACGTGTACCAAAACCCATTTGAGGAAGGAAAATATTTTTATCTGAGTCGAGATAAAATCTTAATCATTATCATATTTTAATCGATCTTAAATTATACATAATCCCTATTTTATTGCAAATAGAACCTACAATATAACATATCAATTAATTATAAAATATTAAGATAAATTAAATTATAAATTCTGATACATAAAATTATTCTTTTGAAAAAGGATAATATAAATTTATGCTTAAATTAATTATAGTTTAAGATATACATGACAAAATTACTTTTTTACGTGATATTATAATGTATATAAGAGATAAATTCATTTAGGATTTTTTAATTATCTTATTTAAAGCAATTTGATTTGTTTATTCTATTTTGTAACAATTTAGTTTTTTTTTGTTACGAAAAAAGTTGACTTATAAAAACAAATAATCAATTTTTTTAATTTTTATTTTAATTTAATTTTTATCAATTTTTTAGTTATTGTTGTCTATTGGTAAAAACAATCTATAAAAATGATATCTCAATAAAAATTAATAAAATAAAAATAAAAAATTGATTATTTATCCTTATGTTGTTACCTTTTTAAAATAAAATGATTAAAATGTTATAAAAGAACTAAAATACTCTTTGGAGATGTTATATAGGTTGTCTCATCTTATCCTATGTTTTATTTAATATCTCTAATAAGTTCATAAATTGAAATTAACTAACCCCATTTAAATCTAATCGGATCACATCTCATCTATCTCATTTAAAGTTGTCTATGACGAACTCATAGTTATTATAGATAATCATGCTTTTTTCATTTGTTTTTGTAATTGTATTTGTTCCATTTAGACTCATTTGGATTAAATGAGATATCTAATTGTGTACCATTCAATTACAATCTCAACCCTTAAAAAACTCTATGAGAACTTTTACGAGTCTTTCTAGAACTTTCCTCCAATTTATGTGCTAGTTTGTGATTTCTTAAGAATCTTACCTTGATTTATCTTGTATTCTTGCTCCAAGTTTGTGATTGCATAATCTCTTGTTCTTTCCCTCTATCCTAGTTTCTTTCGTAATCTTGTCATAATTTCTCTAGCTTCATTACTCAAATTTGTTGAATGGAAGGGGTTAAAAACCATTTGGAGGAAGTGGATTTGTTGTTGGAAATTGAGGACTTGATAATGCATGACTAGAGTTCACTTGAGTTGGCATTGGTCGCTTGGATTGTGTATGGGAAGTCTATGAGTTCTAAAGCCTTACTTCATGTGTTTAGGCATAGTTAGACAAATAATGGGGATCCGTATCTTAGGGTTCTTGATTGATTTACATTCATGTTCTACTTTGAGAAGGTGGAAGAGTAAAAAACTATTTTGAAAAGTTCTACATGCAATTTTGATAACAATTTACTAGTTGTGAGTTCTGTCTTACCAAGTATTTCTCCATCTGATCTTGCTTTTGATGTGTTATTGTTGAAGTTTTAGTTCGGGATATGCCTATGGATTAGAGGCAGGGTTTAATTATTTCGAGAATAACAAGGTTGGTTTGGTTGTGGAGATTGATAATTACTCACTGATGAGTGGAACTATGAAGGTGATAAGAATGCGATTATTATGTCAATTTTGCAATTGTTGATCCCGAGGTTATGGATTCCTTTCAAGGCTAGTCTTGTATCGATTGAAAACAAATATAAGCATTTGCCTCATTTTTGCTATGGATGTGGTAAAATTACTCATGAGTCTAAGTTTTGTGACTTTACTAATGAGCTTTGTATAGGTTTTACAGGAAATAATGCTTCATTTGGTGAGTAGATAAAAGATGAGATAAACATGAGAATGCTTGTTCATGTCAATGAAAGGGGAAGAAGAGATTTGAGGCTAACCAAGCCTCTGCCATTGGTTTTACTTCTTTGTTTAATTTTGGTGTTGAAAGAAACTCTATGAAATTCTTTGCTACCTTAGGGGATGCTAATGTGAAGGCTATTGAGACAGTTGGAAGTTTGAGTGAATTGGCCAGGGATAAGTTTTATGCTTCAGGAAGGAAAAGGCATGGTGCTAAAATGATTTGTGAGAATAAGGTTGTGGTTGGGACAAGGAGTGTGCAAGTGAAGAGGCTGAGAAGGGAGCTATAGAACATAATTTTGTAACCAATTTGGTTGGAAATTTAGAGAATGTGAGGGTCAAAGAAAGGGATTACATGGTTTGGAACCTCAAGGATATGGTTCTATTGTAAAGGTTTCTTGTACTGGGACTGTAAATATGAAGTAATATGCATGTTAGGATGACCCAATTTTTAGAGAATTGAAAGTGAATGGTATGCATCTCATATGAGGTCTACCACAATCCATTTGAAGAAATAATCTATGGTAATCAGTAAGAACCTATTTTGGCCTACTACTAGTAGTAGGGGTTCTACTATATCCAATCCTCATTTGTAGAAGGGCCACATGTTAATTATCCCCGTCATTACGATTGGTGTCATATGTGATAATGCGAAAAATCTCTAACATTTACTACACATCTAGGTGTACCTTGTGTAATTTATTAACATCAATGGCCAATATTAACCCCATCTCATAATCCATATGGAAACCTTTCTTCCTCTTGAATAGGAGCTGCACTCTTCTTTATAAGCTTCAAACATAATTTTTTCAGACCACTCTCTAGCTATGCACAAGAGCCCTGGTCCAAGGGCTATTTTTCTATACAACTTATTATTTTGCACGATGTACTAAACTACCTTAGTCTTGATTTATTTTCCTATCTTTCGGTCTTCAGGTAAGTCCTATTTTAGGAAGTTAAGGATAGGAACAAACCATGGGTTGATGGCCTGACAAATGCTTCCAACTATTTTTTTTTTGCTTCTTTCAAATTTCCCTATATAAGGATTGTTATAGAAATCACTCGACTATAGCTGGCCTCGCGTATAGTAGCTACCATGGCCAAAGCGTTGACATTTCCATTCTCATTTATGGATATTTGCTTAATCTCAAAGCTAGCAAATTTCTAGTATTCCTTTCTTAGTTTCTCTACATATCTCCTCATCTTGAAGTCAAAGCCTCAAACGTGCCCAAGTATAGATTAACCACCAGTCATGAATCAGTGTGCAAGATAATGCTATTGGCTTTGAGTTTTTTTTTTGAATTTATAGCACCAAATATAGCCGCTTTTTTTTCTATAATGTTATTGGTCACTTAGAAGTCCATCTTGATAGTGTATTTGAAGCATTTTTCATCATGGCCTATTATGATAACCCCTAGCCCGATACTTTTAATGTTATAAGTTCCATCGACAAATACTTGCCAAGTTGATATTTCTTTTTGTTCCATGCCACATACTTTGCCTTTTACTTCATCATTTGTAACTTCCCGTGACTCACTAAACTCAGCAACAAACTCTGCCAACTCTTGAACTTTGATGAAAGTCTTGTACATATACTTAATATCATATTTTCCCAACTTTATCGTAATATGTGCTAATCTCCGTACTACTTATGACCTTGTCAACGTGCTCTTAAGTAGTTGTGAGGTAAGCACTACCACTATATGTAGTCAAAGTAATGTCTAAGTTTTGTGCCATCACTTTTAAAGTGAAGGCCAACTTATCAATTGTTGGATATTTATTATGAGCATTTGTTAGGACCTGATTAATGTAGTAAACGGGGTGTTGAACCTTGTTTCTTTCAACAAGAAGTACGATACTACAAGTCTAAAGAGTAATAACCAAATATAAATATAGCTTTTCACCTAGTGTAAGGCTGATCAGAATTGAAGGCTTGCTGAGGAACTATTTGATTCCTTGGAAAGCTCTATCACAATCTTCATTCTAGAAAACCAACATGCTCTTTCTCAACATTTTGAAGAATGGTAAGCATTTTTCTGTGCATTTAGAAATGAATATATTAAATGCCACTATTCTTTTGTTCAATTGTTTAATTCCTTTTAGATTAGTAGGAGGTTTCATGTTGAACAAGGCATGTATCTTATCTGGATTGGCCTAAATTCTTCATGCAGATACAAGATATCCAAGGAATTTTCTTGAAGTAACACCAAAAACACATTTTTTTAGGATTTAATCTCATACCATACCTGGAAATTACATGACATATTTCTTTTAGGTCTTTAACATGGTTCATAGGTTGTGCTAAATTTATCACCATGTCATCAATGTATACTTCTAGATTCCTCTTCAACTGGTCAGCAAACATCTTATTGATGAGGCGTTGAATATGTAGCTCCTACATTCTTTAAACCAAAGGGAATTCTAGTGTAATAAAAGGTCCCTTCCTTAGTAATAAAAGATGTTTTCTCCTCATCTTCTGGGTGTATTCTTATTTGATGATAACTAGAATACATATCAAGGAAACTCATCAAACCAAACCCGAAGGTATCATCAACCAGAGTATTAATACTTAGTATGGGAAAATAGTCCTTTAGGTATACATTATTCCAGTTTGTAAAGGCTACACATATACGAGGTGATCCACAAGCATTTTTTAGCAACACAATAGTTGACAACCATATCGGGTAGTCTACCTCTATAATAATCTTTGTCTCTTTAAGTATGGTGACCTGAACTTTAATCACCTCGTTCTTTTCTCTTGGGAACTTTCTTTTCCTTTGTTTGATAGGTCTAGCTATTGGATCAACATTCAACCTATGGGTTATAATCTTTGTGTCAATCATAGGCATATCGGTAGGCTTCCATGCAAATAAATTAGAGTTGGTTCTTAGAAATTATGATAGTTGCTCCCTCACTTCAGTTGTTAAGTCAGTACTCAATTTTAGAGAATAGTCTTCCACTTTGTCTTCAACTTGTAAGTCTTAAACTTCATTTGAATCAAATGATTCTACTAGGAATCTTCCTCATGTTCTTTTTTTATGAGGTGTATACTCTAATTGCTACTTTGGAACCACTTCCTTCATTGTAGCATTATAAAAACTCCTAGTATTTTATTGGTTCCCCTTATCTATTTTATGCATTCCTCAGTTGGGTATTTGATGACTTGGTGGAAAATAGATCAAACTACTTTCATCTTATGTATCCTTGGCCTACCTAAAAGGGAATTGTAGTGGATTGGGACATCAATCACCACAAAGTTGGTCATAATCACCATGACTGGCAACATCACTGTTCCAACTACATAGGTAGTGCTACTATTGAATCCCACTAGAAGCAATTCCATCTTCAAGATATTGTATTCCTTTATACCTAGTGCAATTATTATTGATAGGAAAAGAAGGTCAATGAAGCTGGCATTATCAATCATGATTCGATAGAAATCATAGGATCCTATCCATAGGGTGATTACCAAAAGGGTCTTCATGGGGAGACGAGGCATCATCCTTGCTGGAGAAAGTGATTGCAACAAAATACATCCCTCTATTCAAATTATGAACATACAGTGGTTTGCGCAAGTCTCTAGTGTAGCTTTTAGGTTTATTATTAGAGGTCCTATTGTGCCCAGGTCCTCCATGTATAGTATGGATGGTCCTTACATTATCTTTATTGTGTGGCTCTATCCTATAAGTTGGTGGAACAGGTAGCCTCAAAGTTTCATGTTAGTGCTATCGATCAATTCCACTACTATTGCTTCCCATGAGGTTACCTAAATACTCTCTTGATAATAAATCTTCTTTTTCTTTCTTTAGATGTCTGCAATCTTGCATTTTGTGGCCTATATCTTTGTAAAAGGAACACCACTTAGATGTGTACCTAAGAGGTGCCTTCATTTTCGGTGACCACCTAAAGTATTGCTCATTCTCCACCCTCAATATAGCTTGAGCTAGACTTACTCTCAAATATGGACCTCTGAAGGGGGATAATGACCTATCCAAAGGCCCTTATTTTTAGGCCATTGTCAGCCACCTTGTGGTTTGGAATAGAGCGTTTATTTCTATTAATCATTTTGTCTTGGTTCGATCTATTTGGGCTTTTGTTTCCTTTTTTTCTTTTATGGGGTAGATTTTACGGTGGCCTTGCTCTTTTTTTCCAATTCCAATTCCCTTTCCAAATTAACAAACTTTATGGCCTCTTCATAAGCTTTATCATCGTTTATTGAATTTTTTTGGTTAATTCAAAAAATAAATCAAAACATCTTAATCGACCTCATTTGAAAGCTTCTATTGCAATAGAGTTAGGGTAGCCCAATATTTCTAGCTTTTCTTCTCTAAACTTTCTCATGTATTTCTCAATAAACTCTCTATTTCCTTGGGTGATCAAGTAGAGTTGATGAAATTCTTTCCTTATGGGCTTATTGGTGGCATAGTTGGTTATGAACAACTTGGAAAATTGAGAGAATGAGGTTATGGTATGAGACACCAAGTTATTAAACCACTTTTGAGCACCATCGTATGTAGTGGCAGCAAAGAGTTTACGCATCATGACATATCTCTTTTCTCTTGTGAGGCTTACAAGGGTAATAGGCATCTTGAAATATTTAACATGATTTACCAAATCCTTCATTCCTTGGTAATCTGGACATTTAAGAGCACTAAATTTGGTTTGGGGCTAATTGCTCTTTATTTCATGAGGGAAATGAGAGACACACAATTGCTCATAATTCTTATTGACATCATAGTGTGACTTGCCTTTTGTTAGTTTCTTTGAGGGCATCCTCTTGCTTTTGTTTCCTAGGGGCTCATTGTTCTATATTTTATCAGAGATATGAGAGACACACAATTTCTCACAATCCTTAACGACATCATAATCTGACTTGCCTTTTGTTAGTTTTTTTAGGGTCTTGTCTTGTTTTTTATTTGTTTCCTCTAATGCCTAGAAGCGTGTCTTCCAGATCTTTCACTCTTAAAACAATTGTTCATTGTTGAGCCTAACTACATTAGGAAGAAGGACACTATTTGTTCGTTCTCAACCTAGGCAGGCTCATTTATTATTAGAGCCTACCCAAACTTATCAACTAGGGTGGAAACTCGACCTGATAGAACATCTATGTTTGATTATGAGCATAGTGCTTTATTTTCTCATTGGGCCTTATTGAGCTCTCTTTTTAGTTTAAGAAGTTGGCATGCCAACTCTTGATAACGGTTGATCTCAACTCATACCTCGACTCGAGCCTCTTCATAGATTGGCAAGGTATGATCCTATGATAGAGATACTATTTCGTTTGTTAGTCTCAATCTTTTCTCATCTCATGTTCCCAACATAATAGATGTGAGGATCTTGCTTACGAGGTCTCTTTCTTAAAACTCAGGATGAATCCTTGAAAATACAGGGTCAAAAGCTAAGGTTTAACCTTTGAATCCTAAGCCCCATGATGAGCGCCAAAAATGTTTGAGATGGTCTGATTTTTAGAGAGAGAAACTAGATAAAATTTAGAGAATTGAGAGTGAATGGTATGGATCTCATATGAGGTCTATATATATGGGGTATTACATGTATATGTGACGATCATATAGAGGGTACATGTTGTTGTGTGTCAAAAGGGTACATATGTAAAAATATTTTCTAACTTAAGGTAAACCACTTTTATGGTTCAAATTGATGGTTTGTCTTCCAATACCAAAAGTTACTCAACATGGGCAAAGACACCTTATGATTATCATTGTAGACGCAAACACACATTGAGCCTTCTAGAGCAATACATCTGATGGCTCGGACTTCAGTTCGAGCCATATGTTGAAACAATGAAGACAAGGAAAATGAGATGCTTCTAAATGGTCGCTTTCCCTAGGTCATCTATTTGGAATTTACTAGTTTGCTTTTAAGTCTTTTTGTTTATTTTGTGTCTATGTTTAATTGTAATGTGTGCTCTGGTTATATTTCTTATTTATTACTTCTTTTTTGTCTTCATGTCCTGTGGTGTATGTTCTTACTTGAGAAACTATCATCTTTGTTCTTAACACTCGTGTAGAAGTGATAAGTTCTCTTTGTGTTTGCTTTTCGTAATAGCTTATTGCTATTGAAGTTGCAAGGGTTTACTTCCTTAGGTTGCATTTTTGCAATTATGGTTGAAACTATTAGTTTGGGTTTGATTATCAGTATTTTATGTTTTTGTTGCTTGTCTTGGTGTGATGAGTTTGTAAAAATGTATTTCTATTTCAATAAATTTCCTTCTTATTGTCTAGGAAAACAAATTACTATTGTTCTAGTCCATTAAATTTTTTTTAATAAAATAAGTGAGATAAAATGATATAAATTTATAGATTGCATTATAAATTAATAGGACATTTCATCTTAATTCTTGACATAACTAATACAATTATTGTATCATTTTTCTTTAATAAAAATCAAGTACTCACCATTTATTAACTCATTTTTGTTTTCATGGAAGCCCCGTCAAATTGATTTTCCTATACCTCAATAATGCACTGCTATACACCACTTATTTTCCATAAAATATAATAATATAATTTTAATTTATATTTCGTAATAATATTATGATATATTATTTAAAATTCATATATATATATGTACCATATAAATAAAATTGAAAATCCTTTTATGTAACTGGAAATGTTTTTTCTAGAGTCATTCCAAAAGCCAAGATTATATTTTATATTAATTTTTCGTTACTGTTATTAAATAGTGGCATAAACATTAATGAGTGCAATTAGGCCGTATATTTATTTTTACATTTTAATTTTTCAACAGCATAAGACAAAGTTTGTTTTAATTAGAATAATTGCGTTGAAGAATAAATAATAAAAATAAAAAAATAAGAATAAAAACATAATAATAAGTAGTTGTTCTTTGCTATCAATATTTAAAAATGATATGATTTTAGGTGAAAATTCTAGGATGGATACATATGTTTCTTAGTTATGTTAAGAAAAACAATTTAGTTATTTTATTATTTTTAATAGAAATTTAATTTTTTTTTGTAATGAAAAAGTGGTAAAATAAAGACAAATAATCAAAAAAATTATTTTATTTTTATCCTCTCATATTTTTTAAATGATATTAAAATATCAATTTTATATATTTTCTCTTATAATAAACAATAATAACTATAAAATTAATAAAATATTTAAAATTTGATAATTTATCTATTTATTATATCATCTTTTTGACAAAATGAATAAATTGTTATAAATAATAAAAATATAATACATTGTTGTAATTAGTATCACTAAACGAGATACGTACATAAAAATATATATATTATAAATTTATTTTGACAACAATGTGTACGGTCACGGTCTTTCTTGCTATTGCTAATTTGAATTTTAAGAAATGCTAGATACACTTCTTATATATATATAAATTATAATGTAACAAATGAGAATATTTTCTTGAAAAATTAAAACTTTTTATTTTTAAATTTATTTAATCATGTATCATATCATAATTTGTATAATTTATTATTTTTATTTGTACTTTTTGATCTGTTATAAACTGAAAAAGGTTATAACTTAACCATATCAAAATGGTTTTGTAATTATTTAAATATAAAATAAGATATTTGATTTCAGAGTGTTTGTTATATAATATTATTTTAAAAAATAATTTATATAAATTAACATCTATTTTTAATAATTGGTTATACTATTTAATACAAGTTTTCATTTAACAAAATAGTAAAAGTGTAACATTTTATCAATAACTTCTCTGAGTTGATTATAACCTTTAATATCTTTTAGTATTAAAAATCATTGTTAAGTATACTATAAAAAGAAAACCCTTTAATTATTGTGTTTTATTTAGCAATTTGTTTTTAAAATTTTTTTTATCTATTTAAATTTTATATTTTATACTTTATTTACACACTATATTTTATAAAAATGTTAAAGAAAGTAATAAAACTATTAAAAAAATCAATTTAATAAAACTATGAAAAATTAAATTGCAAAAGTGTACAATAGCATAAAAAAATAGATAGTGACAATAATAATAAAACAAAAAATATAAATACAAATACAAATACAAATACAAATACAAATACAGATACATGATAAAAATTATTTATATTTTAATTTTGACATCAATATCAAAGAAATAAAAATAAATTTCAAATAAATACAACGAAAAAAAGTTATTGCCTACTAACCATTTGTTTTGCAAAAATAATTTTAATAAACATTAAATAAATCAAAAATAATTTTAGTAAACATTAATTATCACTTAAAATAGTGAGAGAACAATGTAAATATTACTTTTAAAAATTTGTAATCATAAAAATAGTATAACTTTTATCAACCTCATATATTTTCACAATTAAAAAATATGTTACAATATTTCACATTTAACGTCGTTCAAATTAAATTAAAATTATTTAGACCCATTTAATATTAAACACTATTCAATTGAACCTCACTTAATATTATTGAGTTATTATTTTTATTATTATAAATTTTAGGGATTTTATTTTTTGTAATTTCTATAAAAGTTCTATGTTTGCGTAATAATTGTGTTCACAAGTGGTAAAATTATTCTTTATTAGTAACTAAACATTTTGAAGTGTTTTTTTTCCATCAAAAGAAAACCTCTCTTGAAATATTGATATTAAATAAATATGTAAATTGAGTTGTATTATATTGATTAATGTTCCATTTAATGTCTTTAAAAAGCTCGTTTGATTGACACAAATTGTTTGTTATTAATATATAAGTATATGTATTGCAATAAGTAATATAATAATAAGAAAATATCGTTCATATAAAGATTATGTTAGTAGAAACTAAGTTTTAAAACCAAAAAGTAATGATTTTTATTTTATTTTAAGAAATCAAATTTAAAAGAATTAAAAATAAATTGTAATAATTAATTAATTCAGAATTAACAACTAAGAATATATATGAGAAAATATTTATAAACACTTAATCTCTCAATTTTTTAAACATGTGAATCACTAAAATCTTCCAATATAATTATCAATCAATTAGGTATTCTCTTCTCAAGTAAACTACACACCATATAGTAATTAAACTAATCGCATTCTCTTGCCAATTAAATTGCATACTACTCATTAAGTTCGTCAATTATGGATCACACATACAAAAATCATACATCTTTATCTAGAAATTATTCATGTTATTTAATCAAGACAAACAATTAAATAATTCTCTCAAATTTATACAATTATTTCTATAGATTATTTGTTAGTCAAATAATTAATAGCATAAAAATCAAATAAAATCAAATAATATAATTAAATTATAATTATAATTAGAGTAAAATATTATATTATCATATATAGAAAATTAAATTCATAAGACTCCCTAGATTAATCATACCATATCACTAATATAACATGTTGAAATGTAAAAATAAATTTAAAAAATAATACTTTTTAAAAATTAAAAAATCATACAAATAATACCATTATAAACATTTCATATATATTTTTTATTAAAAATGTTTAATTTATTATTTTATATTAAATATTATATAAATTTAATATCTAATTATTTATAATTATTTAATATTTAATTAAATCATATTCAATATAAACAATTATTGTTATCATTTTTATGAATATTTATTATAAATAATAATATTATTACAATAATTTTTATTATTTTTATAATATAGATGTATAAAATATTTATTTTATTTTTAATATTAATAATTCAATTATATTATTATTATTATTAAATAAAATTATTATTTTTATGATAGTAATAATTTTTATTGTGAGTACCCATAAAAAAAATTTCCAACAAACTTTATATCCAAAAACTATGCTACGAGTAATGTCTATACATCAGTTTTATTAGGTACAAATGTGTAGAGTTAAAAATATTCTTTAATATTTTAAATTAAATATGTATAATTTTTTACTAATTAACCCAATTATTTATAAAAATATATTTTTAAAAATATTAATAAATATTTTTTTGATAATGTTTTTAAAAGAAATGATATTAAGAATATTATTGAACATTGAAATAACAAGAGATACCCACGATGATTTTTTATAAAATATTTTAAAATAATTAAATATTTTTTTAATATTTTTTAACTCAAACAACTAAATCATATTTTTTATATAAATAAAAAAAAAGTTACCTTTCATCCATTTTATTATTATCGAAGAGTACAAATGAAACTTTTCAAAGTTCAGGGATAACGGCACCTTTTGGCGATAATGTGGCTCCGCCAGCGCATGAAAGGTGCCATGAAGAAAATATATACTTAATTAGCTGATACACTGTACACACTTCTTTTCATGATAAGAGAATCGAATTCCATCAGTTTTATCTATTCTTAAATAATTAAATAATATATATAATTTAATTCATAATATAATATAATTTATTTTTAATTCTATAAGATTTTTATATAATATAAAAAAATATTTTTTTATATTTAAAAGTAATGTACAAATATATATTTTTAAGTATATGTTATTTAAATGAATTAACATAAATAATATAAATCATTAAATCATATAAATTTTAAAAGATATATATATATAATCACTTTATTTATATTGTTCACGTGATATTTTTTTAAAAAAATTAATAATTTCTTAACTTTAGAAGTTATTTTATAATTTCATATACCAAAACTACTCTGAGTAAAAACTTAATTGTCCTAACCATTCCTTCTACTATATTTGAGCATTTCATAATTATAAATAAAATGTTTTATTTTTTATTAAATAAAAAATTAGATTCATAATTATAACAAATATATATTTTTATTAACATAATTTATAATAATTTATATTAGAATAAAATTAACTAAAAATTATTAAAATTTAATACATTGATAATGTTGAATTATTATATAATTACATTGATATTTGATTTTTGGTTGATTTTGAAATTTTATGATTATGTTGAATTATTTTATAAGTTTATAACATAATATAAATTTATAAGTAATTAATTTTTATTCTATGTTTAAGAGACAACATAAATAAATTTATTAAATATAAAAATTTTAATCAACAAAAATAATATATCAAAGTAAATAAAGAAAGATACAAAATCATTCTTAATAAATAAATCTTATGTTATTCCTAAAAAATAAATAGAAATAAGAAATAACGTTTGAAAATAAAAATTAAAGAAATACATATTAAAAAATACATATAGAGATGAAAATGCATTAAATGCAATCTGATTCGATGAAGATCCAATCCGATGTTCAAAAGATCTGTAGATAATGAATATCCATGATCCAATCAAAATTATTTCATTTTGTTTCATTTTTTCTAAAGCTAAAACATTATTTGATGTGATATATTATATGTTTTAGATTGATAAATAAAAATATTATATATTGTTGGAAAATAATTTTTTAAAGAAAAATTCTTATTTTTTTTAAAAAATATGATAAATTAAAAAATAATATTATTTATAATAAATATAAGAAGAAAATATAGTTATAAATATGATGAAATTTAAATTTAGGTTTAATAAATTTTAAATAATAATAGATAGATTTATAAAAATTTTAAGAGAGAGAAAATTAGATTTACAAAAATGTAAGAAAAATAAATTTTAAAAATGATTATTCATAATGTAAAATTTTCAAATAAATAATAATAAAATTGAAGGAAGTATATTGGGAATGTGTGATTCTATTTCTAAAATTATAGTTTAAAAAAAACAATAATTTTAGATCGATTCGATTTGATCCGATCGATCTATTATTCTGTTTTAATTTATTATGGTCCGATTTAATCTATTTATCTTATATATGAATTATGATATAATTTAATCTGAAAATGATTTAGTTTGATTCGATCTACAATGGATCAAATAGAAGAGATATTTATAGAGTTTGGATTCTATTGATATTTTTTTCATCCCAAAACACATGTATCGTATAATAAGTGAATAAGTAATTTATCAAGGATAGGGATAAAAGTAAAGAAATGATAGAAAAGAAAGAGAATGAGTAAATTGAGAAATGAAAGGAATAAATGAAGAGAAAAAGATAGAAAACAAGGAAGAGAAAGCCCAAAAAAAAAAAAGAAGTTTATTAAAGTTTTTTTTTTTTTAAGAAAAAGGATAAAACTGGAATATCTTATTTATATATTTAAAAAAAAAACGACGACTTATTTACAATGACCTATTAACATAAATAGTGGGATAGTCCCTATTTAAGAATTGTAAGAGTAAAGTGATATATATATATTCTATACTATCTAGTTTTTAGTATAATATGGGGGGTTGGATGGTATTCGGTATTGGGGGTTAACTGATTATTATAATTTAAATTGGTAACATTCTCTTACATGTTGTTAAAATAAGAGAGAACTCTCCCACCAAAGATTACACTTCCGAAGCCAATTACCCAAAAACAAAATCAAATCAAATCAAAGCTAAGCTCTGATTTGAATAGAGAATCCAAAGGGACAAGTAGAGCGCAACGTAGAAAGAAAGAGTAAAGCTAATACGCTTGTTAACCTAAGAAACAGCACCCAGAAAGAAAAGGGAGATATCTGTAGAGATCGTTATATTTTTTGAAAATTCCAATCAAGTCCCCTTTTCTTCTTATCCAATCCGTAAGTCCCTCCCATTTCTTTTGTCTTTCTTATTTTTATATTATTCTTAATTATGTTAGATGGTGATTCTGTTCTATGAGAAAATGAGTGGATAAGAAACTGTTTTTACAATATCGAATACGAACAGATCTAATTTTTGCTTTTTTGTATAATTAAGTTTTGGTTTCGTCGTTGTTCACTTTCAATTTTTGTTTTAGCAAGTTTGGGATCAATTTCACAGAAGCGACGGATTTTTTTATGTTTTCTTGTTGAAAAGCGTAGATCTTTAATCAAAAACAATTTTTTTACTTTGATTAGTATTTTGCATTCAAGTCCAGTTTTCTAATATTTGCAGCTGTGAGTTTCTGGGCTCTTGTTCTATAAGTTTTGCTAAGAGACGAGCAATCTGACTTGCACTAACGAAATCAATCAAAGTTCTTCTTCTTCTTCTTCTTCTTCTTCTTTCTGGATCGTTGATTTTTTGGATTCAGATCGGTGGGAGTTTTGAGATTCGTTATAAAAAATTTAAAGGACGAAAACTTTTTATCAATTTTGTTTTAAGCACTTTATAGTTTCGTGCATTAACGATGAGGAATCAAACTTCTTTATTTTGAAAGCGATAGACAAATTTTGTTGAATAAAACTTGTTTTCATTTACTCTGAATGTTAGGCTCTGAATTTCAACGGATTTTCTGAGGGTTTGGATTTGAGAGTTAAAGATGCTTGGGGATTGAATTGTGGGTGTTTTGCAACCCTCGTTCCTTTTTATTGATTCGGTTTTCAAAGATATGTTGGAGGGTCGGTCCTGTGTGATTTCTAGTCTGTTTTCAGGCTGTTGCCAGCCAGAAAGCAATTGGTCTTGCATGACTTGCCGTCGGCTTGAAGTCGATGTTGGAACCAGCAAGCGTTCTTTACAAATCGATGGTGAAGTAGGAGCTCCTCAGAGGAAGTCGTGTAAGCTGTTGGATTCTCGCAAGAGGGTTGAAGCCACACAGACTTCGCCTGAACATACCAGTGACCAGCAGCAAAGTGGGAATTCTTCGGATTCAGATTCCCTTATTAATGGTATTGGTAGGGACAATTCAATCAATTGTTTAGTTCGCTGTTCAAGGTCCGATTATGGTTCTATTGCATCATTGAATAAGAGTTTTCAATCATTAGTTCGAAGTGGTGACCTCTACAAGGAAAGGAAGAAAAGTGGAATTGTTGAACACTGGGTTTACTTCTCTTACCAGCTTCTTGAATGGGAAGCATTTGATCCACTTCGTCATATGTGGATGCATCTGCCAAGAATGCCTTCCAATGAATGTTTTATGTGTTCTGACAAAGAGTCTTTGGCCGTGGGAACTGAGCTTCTTGTATTTGGTAAGGAAGTGATGTCCCATGTTATCTATAGATATAGCATTTTGACTAACTCATGGTCGACTGGGATGCAAATGAATGCTCCAAGATGCCTGTTTAGCTCTGCAAGCCTTGGGGAGATAGCAATTTTGGCAGGTGGAAGTGATTCAGATGGGAATATACTCAGCTCGGCAGAGCTATATAATTCAGAGACTCAAACTTGGGTGGAAATACCTAGCATGAATAAACCCCGGAAAATGTGTTCTGGAGTCTTCATGGATGGAAAGTTTTATGTGATTGGTGGGATTGGGGGGAAAGATTCCAAGCTTCTTACTTGCGGTGAGGAGTATGATCTGAAGACCAAAACCTGGAGAGAAATACCTAACCTGTCTCCGGGACGAAGTACTGCAGCTAGACTTAATGAGATTCCTGCTTCTACTGAGGCACCTCCTCTAGTTGCAGTTGTAAGTAATGAATTATATGCAGCTTATCATGCTGATATGGAGGTAAAAAAGTATGATAAAAAGAGAGAACAGTGGTTTACTGTTGGCAGGTTGCCCGAACGAGTAAGCTCAATGAATGGCTGGGGTATTGCCTTCAGGGCTTGTGGTGATCGGCTTATAGTGATAGGTGGGCAAAGGGCTGGTGGTGAAAGCTTCATAGAACTCAATTCATGGGTTCCAAGTGAAGGTCCTCCGCAGTGGAACTTACTTGCTAGGAAGCTCTCTGGTAATTTTGTTTATAATTGTGCTGTAATGGGATGTTGAAGACTGGTTTTGATGGAAGCTTTTATACCTTTATGGTGCCTCACTCACTAGACATATGAGATAGGTCTATGCATCACCTCACCAGTCTTGCTAATTGGTATTTTCTCCCTTCTTGTCAGTTCTATTTACTTCTTTAGCGGGGGAAGGATGGGAAGAAGTTTCAGATTTCACTCAAGATTTGATTGAATATTTTCATGGATTGAAGTCTTGGGTAAAAAAAAAAATTTTTGTTCTTTTCAAAATTCTATTTGTGTTTTCAGCCCTGAATGTCTTCCCCAATTTTAGTGACATAAGTAACTTTAAAGGTTGCCATCATGTAGCAAAAGAATAGGGTCAATAACTTGGAGTATCAACAAAACACTTAAGAACACATTAGTCATTTGGATTTCATTTTCATCGGTTTTCTCGTTTTGTATTCACAAAATAACATAAGTTATGGGAGATTGCTATCTTGGACACTGGCATATTTACTGATTACATCAATTGATGAATAGATAGGGCTTTATTCTTCGTCACCTCTGTGTTATTTTATTTGATGTTTCTTTTATCTTACTTTGCTTCCTGTGTACTCTGTTTACATAATCTCAATTCTCAATTCTCAATTCTCAATCAATTAAAAACTTCTCATTTTATTTTCCTGTTTAATTTGATTAATTATGTTTGAGACTTTGTGCTTCAAGACATGAAAACCTGTTAGTTGGGTTGCTAACAATAATCAAAGAATTTTATATTGTATATCGTCCTGAAAACACAACCCAGTGTGTAGTAAATAGACTATCACTAGTCAAAACTCATCTAGTGAGACGGACATGCTGAAGATTGAGGGTTGGCCTTCTTTTTCAGGAGGCAAGAACTTGATTGGGTCACTATTGCATGAAGTATTCATAAGCACTAATTTTGGAGGGAGTTCGAAGACTTAATAATAGGTTAAAACTTGACCTTCCCATATGTCTTGTATGCCAACAATGACATTGTGTAGCATAAAGACTCTATGCAACATACCCTGTAAGAGCTATATAAAATGGAAGGCTGCTTGTCTGAAATTTTTAGATGCATTAGCCTTATTTAGAGGTTTCTCATAGGAAAACAAAAATATTAGAGAAATGATAATGGAAAGAATTATTAATATTTATGTGTTTGGTTTAATTATTAATATCGAATGAAATAGAAGTAGAAAAATTTATTCATTCTACATTTTTCAGTAATACATTGAAATTTTGTATTTTCTTTGCCTATTTGTGTTTTCTTTTTCTTTTTTTAATTTTTGTCCTTATTTTTTCTCGTATAGAAGTCACAAAGAGTTAATCTTTAATTTTTTTTATTTATAATTTTATAAATTTTATTTTTATTTATATTTTGATTTTAGTGTTTAATCATATATAATAATAACATAACAATAATATTATTTTTAATAAACTAAATTTATATTATCATTACTATTTCCGATGCAAATAAAAAACGAAATCAATGTTTTGGAGGGTTCAACTTCAAGCATTCGTTGATGGGATGGGGAAAATGTATCATAAATTTCTGTTTCATTACTTGAATGACCTTGTGTTATTATAATTATTATTATTTTGATACATCTGCATATAGTGACGTCTTCTTCAATCATTCGTTCATCTTCCATGTTTTTTTAAAATAGGCGTCTTTGTTTTGAGACACACGTTTGGATTTAATGGAGTGGTGACTTTACCATCTACCACACAAATAATGAGGGAAATGGAAATTTAGTTTTTGCAGCAAAACCTAAATATTATATCCTGTTGTACATTAATGATAAAATTATTCAACTAATATCATTTTTAATCTTTTAATTAAAAAAATGTATACTATAAGAAAAGTAAAGATAGATATTGCATATTTCGTTATAACGATTATAATTTATCAAAAAAAAAAAAATTAAGATGAAGAAAATTTTCTTACCTAAAATTACATCAACAGTTCATCTGAACTCGTTAAGCGAGTCAATTTGGTTCAACCTGAACCATCCTTTTCCATATCTACTTTACAGAACTAATTTTAGATAACAAACACTGGTTGACAGGTTAGGTAACAAAACCCAAATCTAGGATCAAATAGGTTTTGACGTATGGGGTTTTTCATTTTCATCTCGTCAATTCATTGCACTATTTTTATTTGTTGAATTAATATTATTCTACTTTTTGTCATTTCTATGGAGTAAGGATTATGAGGTTGGATCTTCAGACATCAGAGTTGCATTAGTGGAAGTATTATTTTTATAATTGATTACAACGTTAGTCCGATCTTCTTCTTCTTTTTATTTTTTATTAGAGTATGAAATTTGTAAATCAACCCTTATTAGTGAGATAAATTACAAATAATGCCTTAAGAGTTCAAATCAAATTAGAGTTCACGACATTATGGTTAGGAATTAGGATAGTTGTTTTTATATATATATATATTTTTTAAAATGATAATATAAAAATAAATAAATAAAATTAAAATATAAAATATAAAATATGATTGTGAATTTGTGATAAAATGAAATATTTTGGCTGTCCTTATTTCTTTTTTTGTTGTACTTGTGCATTAAAACAGTGGAACTTAATATATTTTTTAGTTTTTTTTGGTCGAGTAGAATTTTTTTTTTGGTCATAAGTGGAACTTAATTTGTGATTATTGAATGAGTGAGCTGATATGCGCATGCTGTTAATGATTATAAATATTTATTAATTAAAATAATATGATTTAATTTTTTTAATTTATATTTAATTATCACACGGTTATACTATAATTTATTATAATAAATAGATATTTTTTTCATCTCATAATGATTTAAGAAGAAAGTTTCAATATTTTTTTAAAATCGATTTATTATAAATTATGATATTATTAATAATTATTTATTAGTATCATAATTTACGATATAATTTACTTGCTCATATTTTCTTTCACCTGTAAACTCAAGTGCACTCGGACCACCTTTGGCTTTTTAAGTAATGCCTAACTGATTGACGCGATAGCTAATCACACGATAGCTGTCTTTGCTTTTGTCTTTATCTAATCTTTGATTACTAATATTAGAATGATATAGTTATGATCGACTGATGTAACTAACTTGCTTTTTTTTTTTAAAACTTTAAGTAAGATAACATTTTAAGTAATATGTTTAGATTTATCAATTAATTAAATAATTACATTTTATTTTAAATTTTTCAAAATAATAAAACTTTTCTAATTTTAACAATGCTATAATTAAACATATAAATTGGTAAAAAGATGATCATGTATGAAAGAAAAAATAGAGTTTTTTATTAAAAAAAATGATATCATAGAAATAT
This sequence comes from Hippophae rhamnoides, assembly GCA_033030585.1. NCBI lineage: Eukaryota > Viridiplantae > Streptophyta > Magnoliopsida > Rosales > Elaeagnaceae > Hippophae > Hippophae rhamnoides. Next base: position 18,801,192 of record CM065438.1, on the reverse strand, counting down.
GTGAGAGTCCAAATTTTGCAAACTAATTTTTTTTTTGTTTAAATTATGAAAGACTAAGAACTATTGGTCTTTTTTTCCCTTAAAATGATTTTAACTTAACTATATCTACAAGCGGTACGAATGACAAGATGAAACTTACTCTGTTTTTATTTTTATTTTTATTTTTTGCGAAAAGACTATGATCATTTCACGTTATAATTTAACAAAACCAAAATTGATTTGATTTAATAACCATTGTTTTACTTTTACATATGCCATTTTAGCATAGCTTAATACAATTTTTTTTTTAGTAAATTGAAACTAATTAAACATCAAGTATTAATCGACTAAAATAAAGAAGTAAATTGTAATACTATGATAGGAGCAGCCTGAGTAGCTTCTGCATAATGTTAGGCTAAGGAGACGTACGACGTGAGGGATCACTAGACGATTATGAGTGTCAGAGTTAATTAGTCAATTTTTTTTGCTATTTCTTTGTTTGTGTAAGGCTATATAAAGCATTTATGAATTCAATAATGGGATATCAAAATATTATTCAAATCAATCCTCTTTCTCGTTGTTTCTTTTTCTTTCCCAATATCTCTGTGATTAACCATAAAAATGGTATTAAAGTCGGTTTCAGCTATGGACAATTGCAAAAATTTCGACACCGAGTTCCTCAACGAGGTATCTAACACCTTAGCATGACATGAGTCCATATTTGAACGAGTGGGCGTTGCCTTACAAGCAATCCCGTTAACAATTAGAGAAACCCTAGTGCCGTTAACATCAATAATGGTTGTTGTTGCGCCATTTCTCATCACTATTCAGTCTTTTGAAGGTGACATGGCTACTAACAATGCCCAAAGCATTACTTTGCCTTATGTCATGAAGGCATCGATTCGACTTGACATGGTCAACTTCGTTCACTCCAAGAACAAATGGCAACCATACAATATCAGTAAGAAAGTTGGTCACCAAACCTCCGTTGAGTCATGGGGTACCCAACGTGCTATTTCTTGTATCCCTTGTGTTCCTGGTGGTGGTACTCATAGGGTTGGTCAAGGTGCTTTTGTAAACATATGTCGTGGTGGTCACAAGTATACTCCCAAGGTCGATCTAAGGAAGGAATGTATGTGGTTTTTAATTTATTATTCAAACTTTTAAAAACGAAATTAAATCCTAAACATCCTGTCACGATATTTTGGGTTTTGTGTTTTTAATCTACTTACATAAAAATAAACATAGATTCAATAAATATTTATGCAAATTTTATCTTTTATAATGGTGGAGTATTTATGGATATAATAACTAAATTAATTATGCTTGCTCATATTATTTAGGTTATTAAAGATATGAATTGATATTTATTGATTCTCCCTTTTTTGTATGAATACCACCTTTGGTGAGTTAGATATTCTTTGTTAACTAAACAAATCAATTAACACCTATGGGTGGGGTTGATAACTAATTTGGTTAATTAAATTAATTCCTTTTTCTAAGAGATTGAAAATGAACCATTTAAATGCCACGCTTTGGTGAGTTAAACGATTTAAACTTTATTCAAGGTGTCCAAATTAAACCTAAGAATTTAGTTATCAAGTACTAACTTTCAAGTTTTAAAACTACTACCGAAAACATGTTGTCAATACATTTTCAAATAATAATTCTTATAAAAACTTTTGAAATAGAGCTTCAATTTCTAACTACTGAGGCGATTGTACTAACAAATAAAAGAGCCTTACTCTAAATCGACAGGATAACTAAACCTTAAAATCTAATTTTGATTTAAGTTTGTAATGAAAAATAATATATTTCTCTCTAACATTCTTAATATAAAATCTTGAATAAAAATAAAATCAATTCATTTTAGAGATTTTTACCTATTTAATATTTGCAAGCATAACAACGTTATTATTATATCATTTTTACAACAAAGACAGTTAAATTTAATCACGACAAATTAAATATAACATGTAAGAAATAAGCATAAAAAATAAATGCAAAGAAAATAAAATCCTTACAAGATTGATGCTATTCCATGCATTTGGAAAACCTCTAAACGGAATTTGCACTCCCATTTATTGAATCAAAAAGCTAATAAATTACAAAAACATAACTAGTTCTTCCCAAAAAGGGAAGAACTCTAAAATTAAGAGAAACTAGCTAAAACATAAGAAAAACTAAAAACTAAGAAATGGAGAGAAAGAAAGAAGAGAGAAGTGTGTTTTGAGGTGTGTTAGAAGTGAAGAGAATGGGGTATTTATAGGTGAGGATGGAGAGAAAAAGGAGAGAAAAAAATGTTAAAAAAATGTAAAAACGTGGATTAGTGATTGCTGACGTCATTTGATGGCGACGATGAAGCGGTGACGTGAAAAATGAGGCGAGCGTGGCGTATGTAGCGGCGCGTAGCGGATAAACGATACCAGTAGCTTTCCATGGATAAACGATCGCGTAGCAGATTTGCACGGATGAATAGTACCAGTAGCGCAGGCCGATGATGAACGATAGCGCACGTCTGGTAATATTGGGCCAGCGGCAAGGCGCGATCTTCTCCTTTTTGACATTTTTGACCTTTTTGACCCATCTTGTCCAATTTTTCCATATTTGTTGACCTTTCCTCATTTATTTATTAATATATTTGTGATGTATTGCTTCCAGTATTCCTATTTGAGTCTTTAAGTGACACTTTTAAGCAAAAATACCTGAAAAACAATAAAAATACCCGTGATTCCGAAAAAGACAAATTTATATAAATATATGATAAAACATATAAATATATATATTTTTAATCAATTAATGTGCATAAAATCATGGTAATTTTAGTGCTTTTTGAGCACTCATCAGTGGCACCGTAAGACTAATGTTAACCAGAAGCGATACGCTCGCGTATTAGCTATACCTCCATAGTTGTTCTTCTCTGCTTCTTTCGCATTACGAAAGCTAAGTTTAAATGGGTTTTTGTGTGCTCATAAACAAATGGTGGATAAATATCATCAACCAACTATTGTTCAAAATTTTACTAGACAACTCCATCTAACTTTTGACATTTTACCTGTTCAAAACCGCTATGGGGGTTTTCGGGGACCTATTATGCAGTAGAGGCAAGATGCTTACGAAAAATACTCCAATGTTGCATTGTGGAATCAATCTTTTCCAACATATAGAGCTTTTACTGACCCATCTAGGGTTCAATCAGCATCATCCCTTATTTTTGTTCTTGTGCTTGTCCAAAAAGGAAACTTTCTTGTTGATTTCCTTATGGGTGAAGTTTCTACTACTATGTCCAAGATAATTGCTGCCTCAATCGAACGTGCTAAATTTTTGATTCAAAATCAAGATGAGATGATAAAGTCTGGTAGGCTTTCTAAATCTTACAAAGGCATCAGTGATTGCTTCCAGAGAACAATCAAGGGTCACTGCAAGAGGCTAGTTAATTTTAAGAAAGACAAGGATGGTTACTGGAAATAGGTTGTTGAAAACTTGGGTTCTGGTGGTACTGCTGGTGCTTCTTCCCTTTCTTTGTCTATTCCTTGGACTATGTTAGAACCCGCTTAGCTAATTATTCAAAGGCTGCAAGGAAATGAGGATAAAGACAATTCAGTGGTTTAGTTTACGTCTATAGAAAAACTCTAAAAACTGATGGTATCGTTGGCCTTTACCGTGGATTCAACAATTCTTATGTTGGAATCATTGTGTACCATGGTTTGTACTTTGGAATATATGATTCTCTTAAGCCTATACTTCTTACCAAAAAAATGAAGGGGCTTGGTGCTGAGATTGCAAGGAACCTAATTCTTCTTGGCGTTAAGTCTATGACACTACATGATGAGGGCATAGTGGAGCTCTGGGAATTGTCAAGTAACTTTGTTTTTACTAAGAATGATGTTGGTAAGAACATATCGCTTACTTTTGTTCAAAAGATGCAAGAACTCAACAATGTTGTTGTGATATAGATCATGACGAAAAAATTGACCAAGAAACAACTTTCTGATTTCAAGGTTGTTGTATCCACTGACATCAGTTTTGAAAAAGCCATTGAATACAATGAATATTGTCATAACCATAAACCTCTTATTGCCTTCATTAAAACTAAAGTTAGAGGCCATTTTGGATCCATGTTCTGTGATTTTGGACCCAAGTTCATAGTTGTTGATGTTGATAAAGATAACGCTCAAAAGCTTATATCTATTACTAGTAACATCAATGAAAGTCTAGGAGATGGAAGGCTAGATGATGATGTGATAGAGAAGAGTAACCTTAGCATACAAATCTTATTTCGTGATTGGGACATTGGGTAGGCCAAATCAACGGTTACTGCTTCAGTTGTTGCATCAATTAATCCTCATTTCAATATTGGAGCCTTGCAAAATTGAGATTGGCCAAAGACTGAGCATGTCTTTGACGATGCTTTCTGGGAGAATATGAGTGTCACTATCAATGCACTCGATAGTGTTAATGCTAGGCTATATATTGATTAGAGATGTATATGTTTTCAGAAACCACTTTTGGAGTTAGGAACTCTGGGTGCCAATCATAACACTCAGATGGTCATTCTCCACCTTACAGAAAACTATGGAGCCTCTAGAGATCCACCTAAAAACCAAGAACTTATGTGCACTGTACATTCCTTTCCACACAATATTGACCATTGTTTGGCATGGACTTGGTCTAAATTTGAAGGTTTCCTTGAGAAGACTCATGTTGAAGTGAAGGCATACCCATCTAATCCAGTTGAAAATACTAGTGGAATGAGAAATTCTGGTGATGCATAAGCAAGAGATAATTTGGAGCATGTGCTCGAGTGCCTTGAAAAAGAAAAAGGTGGAACATTTCAAGATTACATTACCTGGGCCCGCCTAAGTTTTGAAGATTATTTTACTAACCATGTGAAGCAATTGCTCTATACTCTTCCTGAAGATGTTACAACTAGTACTAGGGTACCATTCTGATATACTCCTAAACGATTACCTAACCTCCATAGTCCTCAGTTGCTAATCCTGATCACCTCCACTTTGTAATGGCTGTAATAATACTTCTAGCAAAGACATTTGGAATTCCAATTCCTGATTAGGTTATAAACCCAAAGAAATCAGTTGAAGTTGTGGACAAAGTAATGATCCCATAATTCCAGCCCAAGAAAGATATCAAAATTGTGACAAATGAAAAGGCTACTAATCTAATGACTGCATCTATTGATGATGCAAAGATAATTGAGAAGCTGATCATAAAGTTAGAGCTTTGTCGGAAAAAGTTCCCACCTAATTTCAGGATGAATCCAATCCAGTTTGAGAAGGATGATGACACCAACTACCATCTGGATATGATTGTTGGTCTTGTCAACATGAAGGCTAGGAAATACAACATACTTGAGGTTGAAAAGCCTATGATTATAGTTAACTACAAAGGTGAATAGAAGCAATTGGATGCGAAAGATATCTCTTCTATGGTTCTCATTAAGATGTGTGAGATTGCAGAGGCTTACCTTGGTGTTAACAATGATGTTGTTAGTGTTCATGCATATTTCAATGATTCTCAACATCAGACCACCAAGGATGTTGGTGTAATTGTTGGTCTTAACGTCAAATGTATCATTAATGAACCAACTCATGTTTCCATTGCTTGTAGTTTGGACAAGAAAGCTACTAGTGTTAGGGAAAAGAATGTTTTGAAATTTGATCTTAAAGGTTAAGATTTGACAACAGAATGGTGAATCATTTTACCTAGGAGTGCAAGAGGAAGCCACATGGGAAAATAAAATGCGCTTTACTCGATCCTACCTTTAGTTCATCCTTGCGGACAAAAATTCTCAAAGGAGGGAGTAATGATATGAGCAGCCCAAGTAACTTCTGCGCGGTGTTGGGTTGATGGGAGTTCAGAAGGCAATGCGCACGACGTGAGGGACCATTAGACGGTTAGAAAATTTGCTTGCTATATATTTTTTTTGTTTGTGTAAGGTTATATAAAACCTCTATGAATTCAATAAAAAGATATTAAAATATTATACAAATCTCTCTTTTATGGTGTTTCTTTTTCTTCTAATATGTCTCTCTGATTAACCCTAACATACTAAAAAAAGATTAATTAAAAGTGAAAATATATAGTGAAAAATTGGCATAAAAGAATTACGTTGAACCAAATTAAAAGTATAGTATTAAATGGAAAGGAGAAAAAAAGAGTGAAAATTTGTTTTCTTGTTTTCTTACCAATCCTTGAACCTGTAAACTGTGAAAAATTGTGAAAATATCAGTACTAAATTCTAAGTTTGTCATGTAAAAATATTAATCTACTGTTTTTTACACGAAATCTTGATACATACAAGAAATCTAATTCTCGTGAAAATGAAAAGAGATACTTACAACAAAAATGGGACCTTTATACTTGCTCCCACTTGGTATAATTCTAAGCACAAGTGTCGGATTTTTACTTCAAAAAGTACAAAACAATTAAGCACATAAATTTGAACAGGTACAAAATATTTATAAGCATTAATTTGTGATTGGCATTCATCTTAAATTAGTATGATTAAAGTTTTTCACAAAAATAGAATGAACGAAAATTACTCCACCTTTTTAGCCTTCAAATGCATTTAAAAAGTTTATTTATTATAAATTTATAATAAATTACTAGTGATGTGTGTTGTTATTGATAAATATGATCCATATAAATATATATAATGAGTTACAATTATTTCAATTATAATTGTGATAAATAAAAATATTTTTATTATAATGTAATATCCTTTTATTATTTGAATGATAAAACGAAAATAAATAAAAACTATTGCTTGAGCACATTTTATGTCATGGGATGGCAAAAAAAACTTAATTTAATTTAAGTTTTTTAAGCCAAGTCCCCGAGGGAGTAAAAACCCATTGTTTGGGTCAATAATAAATCTTGGTTATTAAGATTATCACACTGAAAGTAAAAGTTAGTCTTAAAACATTATCAAATTGGTTCTAATAATTTTAAATAATATTTAGGGATAATTTAAGAGCTGAAGGAAAAAAAATGTTTGAGTGAGCCATAAAAAACATTAGAAAGATATGGCCAATAAGATCCAAATATTAAGAGACAAGTACTCTTAGTCTTATACTATGATCTATGATCATCCGACCATTTTTATTAACACAAACTGGCCACCCGTAGGCTATTCTCAATATAGCCACCCGACCATTCTCATTAACACAAAATGGTCTCCATTAATTAGGGCCATTATTTTCAATATAAATGGTCATATCTTAAGGAAAAAACTTTATATGAATCAAGTTGATATAATACTTCATTTATTATTTTACATAAATACATTTCTTTATACATAGATAATTCGTATTAATATAAATACCAATTATATATTCTTAAAATTAATAAAATACATTACATGAAATTTATCATCGTATATCAAATGGTTACCTTTTGTGCCATTACCAAGTAGCCACATATCAAATGACCACATTTCATACCATTCTCGCGGTGGGGCAACCACCCATTTGGATTTAGGTTATCATCACGGCCTCGTCCCATTTAGTTTAGCCTATTTTCATTGATACCCATTATATTTCCTTCATGTTTGTGGTGGCAACCACTCATATTTATTGGAAATTTATCAAGGAAATCAAATGGATATTGCTACGTGCACACATTAATAGTACTAAAGTCGTGCCACGATCTTAGTAGAAGACCCAAGATTCAATTTTCAATCGACACTCACCCCACTCAAAATTAAAGACTAGGTTTTGGAGGTGTACCATGCACATGCTCCACCTTTAAAATTAATTTTTATTTTTAAAATAATTTTTACATAGTATAATTTTTTTTATAATTGTTAGAAATATTTAATGATTGTATTATATTTTGTGTATTAAAAAATATACATGGTGCCTTTATATATGAGTTATAAGTAAATTAGATATGTCTAAAGTAAACTAGATATACATCAGTAGTTATGATATACATTAACAGATATACATTAACCTGTTAATAGGTATACATTAACAACCCTCTCAAGGTGGATGTGAGATCAGCTTGAGGTTGTTAACCAAACTACGGGTGTGTCCCTTAGGAAGTTCCTTAGTGAAGATATCTGAAAGTTGATCATTGGAGGAGACAAGAAAAATTTTGAGAGCACCATGGACAAGATGAGAACGAATAAAGTGACAATCAATCTCAATGTGTTTAGTTCGTTCATGCAAGACATCATTGTGAGCATTATGAATGACACTCTGATTGTCATAATAAAAAAGAGTAGTAGAGGATGTGGACATACCCAAATCTGTAAGAAGCCATCATAGCCAAATGAGCTCAGACATGGTATCAGCAAGAGCACGATATTCTACTTCAGTACTGGAGTGGTCTATGAAAGTTTGTTTCTTACTTCGCCAATAAATCAAAGAAGAACCAAGGAGAAAGAAATAACCCGTAGTGGACCTACGATCAGTGTGATCTCCTGCCCAATTAGCATCAGAGAATACACTAAGTACAAGAGGAGACTGAGCTTAGTAGAAAAGTTCATGTAAGAGAGTGCCCTTCAAGCATCGTAGAATGCGCAGAACAACAGCATAATGAGTCGATCGTGGAGCAGACAGATACTGGCTCACTTGATGAACAACATAAGAAATTTTTGGACGAGTAACTGTAAAATAAACCAGGCTGCCAACCAATCGTATGTAAAGAAAGGGATTAGACAATGGTCTTCCCCCCAAGGGTGTCAGATGCATATTAAGGTCAATTGGAGTGTCAACAATCTTGTTGTTAGTGAGTCCAGCTTGAGATAAAAGGTCAGATTCATACTTGGCTTGAGTAATATAAAGACCATCTATGGAACGAGTGATCTCCAGAGCTAAGAAATAACTTAGATGTCCAAGGTCTTACATCTCAAACTACTAACTAAGAAAATCCTTAAGTTCTTGAATGCAACTGAGATCATCACCAGTTATGATCATATCATCCACATATAGGAGAAGCAAAATGGTGCATTTATCATTGCGACAAATAAATAAGGAAAAAACATAAGGACTAGTAGTGTAACCTAAGCGAAGGATGGTGGAGCTAAACTTGGCAAACCACACTCGTGGAGCTTGTTTAAGGCTATAAAGTGCACATCGAAGACGACAAACCTTGTTTGTTTCAACAGAAAGACCAGGAGGAGGTTACATATAGAATTCTTCATGCAAATCCCCATTAAGGAATGCATTTTTTAACATCCATCTAAAAAATGTCTCATTTACTAGCAGCGGCAACAACTAAGAAGGTACAAATAGAGGAGATACGGGTATTTGGAGCAAAAGTATCTTCATAATCAATCCCATACTCTTGTGTAAAAACTTTTGCAACAAGACGAGCCTTATAGCACTCGATGGGCTCATCAGAGCGAGTCTTGATCTTATAGATCCACTTACAACTAACCACAAACTGACCATGAGGGAGAGTAACCAGATCCCAAGTATGGTTTTTGGTCAATACATCAATTTCTTCTTTCATTGCAATATACCATAAAGGGTTAGTAGATGCCTCATGATAGGTGTGAGGCTCATGGAGTGTAGCAAGGCCAATGTAACAATGATAGTCAAGTAAATGTGCAAGAATAGATCTTACCTGGGTTAGTGGTGAGGTGGAATGTCTTGTAGAGGATCTTCAGGAGAAGCAAGAGTAGGGGACCTATGATTAAGGTGGGGTAGCTCGTCATCAACTTGTTCTTCTACAACCTGTCTAGGATAATCATTAAAAATATCTGAAGATTGAATAAAGAATTCCAAAGGAGAATCAAGAGTATCTGTAGAAGGAACAAGAGACTCATTTGGAAATATTTCTAAAACATTTGAATTAGTTAGGGAAGAACGAAAGTGAGAAAGTTCAACAAATAAGTGATGTTCCCAAAAGACAACATTACGGGAAACACAAAGATGATGCGATACACGATCATAGCATCGATACCCTTTTGAGTTTCACCATAAATAAGAAAACAAAAAAGTCTAGATCGAAGCTCAAGTTTGTTGTGTTCATGAGGCTGAAGAAGAACAAAATAGACATATCTAAATGAGCGAAGGTAATAATAGTGAGGGGATGACCCAAAAAGATGCTCATATGGAGTCTGATTATGAATGACAGTGCTAGGAATGCGATTAATGGCATGAATAGCATAAAGAATGGCTTCACCCCAAAATGGGGTAGGAACTTTGGCAGAAAGAAGAAGAGCATGAATAGTGTCAAGAATATGACAAAGTTTTCTTTCGGCTTGACCATTTTTTGAGAGATGCCTGGACAAGTTAAGTGATGTACAATGCCATAGGAATGTAACAGAGCTTGAAAAGCATGTTGAGTATATTCAAGAGCATTATCAAATCGAAATTTTTTGATATGTTTGGAGAATTGTGTTTCAACCTTTTTTGAAAAGTTACTGTATATTAGTAAGATTTCAGAACGATATTTCATAGGAAAGATCCAACTATAACGAGAGTAATCATCGATAAAACCAACAAAATAATGAGATCTACCAATACTAGTAATAAGAGAAGGTCCCCAAATATCAGAATGAATTAACTCAAAAATATTATTAGAGATAGACTCACTATTATTGAAAGGTAAAGCTACCTGTTTTTCTAACTAGTATGAAGTGCAATCAAAATTGTCTTTGGACATAGAACCCAATAGACCTTTAGAAGCTAACTATTGCACCTGAGTGGATGAGGCATAACCAAGATGATAATGCCAATGTGAGAGAGAAGGTAAGGAAGAAATTACAACAACAATAGAGATAGGAGCAACAGGTGGAAGATGAAGATTGTTTATGGGAAACATATGCCCAACCCTAGGACCGGTCCCAAGCTCTTACCTCATCCTCAAATCATGCACAATACACCCAGAATAGTAAAAAATAAGGTTATATCCTAGTTAAGCTAATTATCCCACAGAGCATAAATTATTGGATAGATCAGGTACATGGAAGACCCTAGGAACAGAGAGGTTAGAGGTCGAAACAAAACCTAGACTATTCCCATGCATGGTGGAACCATAAGCTATATGAATATTAAGAGGATGCGATGTAAGGTCAAGTTTGGAGAATAAAGATGAGTGAGGTGTCATGTGATTACAACAAGCAAAATCAAAAGGCCAAGTTTGAGACTTATAGGGCAGAACTCAGAGAGTAGTGGAAAGAGATGCATTACCAGCCATATGAACAGTCTGAGTTATAATCTTTTGTAGTTCAGTGAGGGAGAGGTTGATAGTGGATCCATAAGACTAGGACTCAATTCAAATGGAAGGCATCAGTGGAGTAGGCTCAGTATTAGAAACAAAAGTAGTATATTTGTTGCGATGGTAACAGGTCTCAATGATGTGCCCATAACGCTTGTAATAATTACAAAACTTCTTGTTGGTCTACCTGCGATGATCGCTAGAGTAAGAGGAATCACCTTACTGTTGAGGTTGCTTAATGGCAAGAGTAGAAGTATAAGGAGTAATAGCTAAAACATTTAATTTATTTTGGGCTTGTAGGGTTGCAAGACGAGTTTCTTCTCTAACTAACTCGTTTACAACAATATCAAGAGAGGGAGAAGGACTGTGATTGAGAAGCTGACCCCAGATGAGCTCAAAGTCTTTATGAAGTGACATCAGGAACTCATAGAGATGAAACTCATCTCTAACTACAGCATATTGCTGAGCATCCTTTGAGCATGCCCAAATTGGATCACAATGGTCAATTTGGTTCCAAAGAAAGTGAAGCTGGTCATAGTAGTCATTGATGGATTGTCCTGGTTCTTGTTAAAGTTGATGCAATTCAACTACTAATTGATATTTCATAGATCCGTGAGTAGTGGAGTACCTTTTAACTAACATATCCCATGCTGATTTTGCATCATCAAAACTCCAGAATAGATTGGAAATGGAGGGAATAGAAGTATTCTAAATCCATGTGAGGAACATGTGGTTATGACTATCCCATTCAATCATGTGACCAAGGTAGGCAGCATCTTCTTCACTTGCTCCTTTGATAGGAATGGTAATTGAACTAGTACAATAATTCCAAAGCATGCGACCCTTTAGAAAACTGTGCATAGCTTGAGATTAGAATAAGTAATTCTTAGTCCCCTCCACGATTGTGTAGATCAGGTGAGACAATCACTGTAGTACCTGTAGAAGATGCACGATGGAAACTGTGATTGCAGTGATCTGTATGGTGCAGGACTCCTCAACAACAATGACTGTATGCTAGGAACCTAAGGACAATGGTTGAAAGACGTCAGATGTTCAACGGTGAGTGGCTATAGTGGTTGTTATGACAACATAAGCTATAAGGGTGAAGTAATACCGGAAGAGACAAGACTGCTAAGAGAATTATTACCCTAAATTATAATTTTACAAAAAATAAAAAAGGAATAAAAATTAGCCACAATTATTTAATTATGTGTATATCTATTTTTTATTTAAATAATATATTTTTTAAATTAATTTAATGTTTAAAAGTTAATATTTTATACCGTAATCATTATAAATAACGAATTCTTTTAACTTTAAATAACGAATTCTTTTAACTTAACATTTTTTATGTGTTTAACGAAATTTTAATATTATCATTATATATATATATATATTTGTTACAAAGATCTATATTTATAAATTATAGAGAAAATAAATAAATAAAGTTTTAACAAGACGTTGATATAAGTAATAGATTTGATATAAATATAAATTATATTACAACTTCACTTTTAATATAACTAATAGATTATATATATATATATATATATATATTTGTTACAAAGAGCTATATTTATAAATTATAAAGAAAATAAATAAATAAAGTTTTACCAAGACGTTGATATAAATAATAGATTTAATATAAATATAAATTATATTACAACTTCACTTTTAATATAACTAATAGATTTGGTGTTTATAAATTAAATGCTTTTACAATACAACCAAACTTTTCAACTTATAATAATAATCAAAAATTAGAAATACCCCGAGGTTAAAGAAATCTTTAAAAATATATCAAGGTTTTAGAAAATTAAAAAATACCCCTGAGGTTCAAAAATAATAAATAAAAAAACATTATCATTCTTAAAATGGAAGAAGAAAAAATAAATCAAGAAATAATAGATATAGAAACAGAAGATATTTCATGATGTTTTTCACAAAAAATAGTAATAAATAAAAAGAAATTTGAAAAAATTCAAAAACTAAAGTTAAATCTTAAAGGAGGAGATGAATTTAAAGACCCATCATTTTTATTAAGAAAATTATTCCCTAAAAAAATATAATATATTATGGCATATGTAATAAAGAAATGAGTATTAAGATAACAGATGCAAAAATGAGATATAATATATCACTAATTGATAAAGAAACTATATTAAATAAGCTATCAAAAATTCCTCGTAAAGATAAAGAAAAAAATTGGATACATCCATTTAGGAGAAATTCAAATATTAATAAAAGCTTATTTTAGAGTAGGAATAGATACACCAATAAAAATAACATTATTAGATAACAGAATAATAAATAGACAGTATGTCTTATTAGGAATGATCCATGGTAATTTAGGATATTAAAAGCTAAAATTTATAGTATATCCTAGATTTGCTATAAATATACATGATAAGTTCAATATATGGACAAAATGAATTTATAGAAATAGATAAAAAATTTAAGGAACTTAGACAAATAATAAAACCAAAAATACTAGCAAACATCAAAATACCAAAAGAATGAAAATTAGATATTAAAGAAAAACCCTTAATAATAGGAAGAAATAGTAATATTGTTAAAACTAATAGCATACCAAGACTTATTTTTATAAACCATGAAGGAGAACCTGCTAACCAAAAAGAAGTTAAAAAAACTAGAAAATAAAGTTAAAATAATGAAGGAATTAGTTCATGATTGTATATTAGGTAAAAATATTGTTTAAAGATAAAATAAAAAATATGCATCTAGAAGTATATAAATATTCAACACATATGATTTATCAAAATAATACTATATGAACATCGAATCATTAATACATAAATTAGAATTATTAGATTTAACAAAAGAAATAGTAATTTTTAATTTTAAAAGACAATTAATAGATTCAGGATTAAAATTAAACAACCAACATAATGAAGAATATAATATACTATGAAATTATAATGAATATAGAAGAGAATTAGACTTATACAGTAAAATAAATAAGTTTTTTAGACAAATTATTACCTTCAATAAATAGACAAAGACCATCAATTAGGTCAACATTAACTCCCGATTAAAAATTGTATCGATCCACAGAAATTGTTATTAAAGCCTAAGAATAGTAATCTAAATAGTAATTGATGAAAAATTAACACCATTAAAATATAAGAACATTTTTTATATTTTATAAACCTCAAGGGAATAATTGAAAATATGTCAAACCTTAGAAGCATTTAAGATAGTGTTCTGAACATAACAAAGTATTGTTCCAACAATTTTATAAATATCTTTAATTATAATGTTTTTTCCTTTCTCATTTTTGTTTGTTTATTTTAATATCATGATTTGTCTTGTTGTCTAGTGATAAGTTTCACCTAGTAATGGGTACAGGTAAGAACGATGAAAATTGTTGATATAATTGTTCCCGAATTGAATTATAAAATCTGTATTCGAAATCGCTTGCAAATCGTTACGGTTTGTGGACGATTTTTTACTCGCGAGTCACGGTCTCAAGAAGTTAGTAAAAAGTATTCGGGAAAAAATCATTTTTTCAAAAAATTTAAAATATTTCTTAATAAACCCTAAATATTAATTAATAGATAGTTTAATTTAATAAATATATAAATTATATAAATATAATTAATTTCGAGTATGAACGGGTAAGGTTATCAGTATAATCGTACCCAAACTATACCCGTTATTTCATATTTGATTTTTACTCAAAATCGCCTCCATCTTCAAAATTTATTATATAAAAATCGAACTGACGATGCGGATAATCGAACTTATAGTTTTTTGCCCATTATTAGATTCATTTTTTTTCTCGTTTTAAATTATATATTCGAATCATAAAATAATATCATTAGGTAAAAAAACATTATTTAAATATTAATTTTACCCATTTTCTTTTAAATTCAACCAAAATTTTCCCAATATAGGCATAATTTTTTTTATATTTTAATAACTTCTCGTAACATTAAATTTTTTTCCCTTACCTAAAAATATATTAACATTAGATACTATATTATCAATTATTTTTAACTTTCTATGTTCATTTCGTTAAAAAGTTTATATCCATTAAAATATTATATTTTCTCATCTTAATTTATTTCAACTATCTAAATTATCAAAGTACAATTGTGTTAGTCACACGAAATATCTTCCAATCTTAGAGTTTTACGAAAAATTTGTATAGATAATGTATGGGCATACATCTATAGTTAAAGTTTTTGTTGTATGTGTTCATAAAATGGAAAAAAAAATCATCATCTACAATTTTGGAACAACTTCGGATTTATTATACAGTTGCACACGTAATTCAAGTTTTATTTTTATTTGTACGCAGTAAGTTTATTAAATTATTTTTTTTATTTTTTTAGGTAGACTTTAAATTATTAATAAAATATAAACAAGGTGACAAATATAAATAACATATAATTTATATTTATATTAATTATATTATAACACATGTTAAAATAACTTTAAAAATTATGTAATTATTAATTGTTAAAAAAACTTTAATTAATAATTTAGGAAACTTTTAACTATCTCAGATAACATAATATTAATATTATGATAGTATAATTTACCAATAACATAATATAATATTATGGTAAATGCATTCAAATCTAAGTAATTATGTTTAATAAATATTGATATATCATACGTGATTACGATATAATTATAATATATAAAAATTATTTTTAATTTTTGTTATTATACATGTATATATATTTATCATTTTTTTAAATAATATTTTATTTTAAAATAAATAATTATTTGTAATATTATATGTTAAGGGCTTCACGACAAGTTCTTACAACCCATTAAAGCCTTAGGCCAAACCTGAATCAATCCACCGTATAGTGAGCATTCTCCAAACCTGAATCAATCCACCGTATAGTGAGCATTCTCTCTGCTCTATTCGTCTATTCCTTTCTTCCTAGTCTTTATCCTTCCGAGATAGGAATGAGAGAAAAATGTGTAGTTTCGGTTATCCGTATTTATTTAAACTGTTAGTTTGGTTTTTATCCAATTAATATTAAAAATTGATACAATTTTGGGTATAAATTGAACATAAAGCAACGTATACAATTTGGTTACAATTATATTGAAAATCATATCCATCTATATCTAAAATTAATTATATTTATTTATTTATATATTTAATAAATTAAATTATATATTTTTTAAATATTTTTTAATAATTATTCTAAAACGTTATTTATGGGTAAAAAACAGTTCTTGAATCGTAACAATTTTTAGACAATTTCGAATACATATTTTATAATTTAGTTTCGATACGATTATATCAAAAATCGTCCCCGTTTATATCGGAGAAAATTCAATTTTAATATGGATGAAAAATAATCTTGTAGGGGTTATTTTTAGTTTTTTTTATAAAAAATTTAAAATTTATTAATGTAATTATATAATAAATTAAAATTTTATGTTAGATTTTGATTATTTAATATATAATTGATATTAAAAAATTTATTAATAGGAAATTTGATGAAAATAACCTTTCGCTCCTGCTCTCGCCTTGTCGATTTCCACTCTCATGTATTTCGTATCTTTCTTCGACTAAGCCTTCTTCGTTTGTCAAAGATAGTTGACGTTTTCAATTCAATTCTCTTTATTTTTCCTGAAAATTTTAATATCGCTCCATCCCTCTTCGTATCTTGCAATCTCAATCATAATTTTTGAAATTCACGTCTAAATTTTATCTATTTTCGTGAAACATTTTAGCTGGGCCATGATTCCGCAAAATCCCTATTTATCGAACATGCTTAGTCTTCGTAAATCTATTTGTTTGTTTATATTGTATAGCTACTCAAGAAACATGTCGAGTGTTGTATCTTGTTATATAAATATAGTTCATCTGCAGCTTTGAAAACAACGTTAATTTGTAAATATTTTTCTATTCAACGAGAGTAATTGATTAGTTAAATTTTATCTAATTAATGACGTTAAAAAACACATGTAATATTTATATTGAAACTTGTTAAATTTTTTATGTTTTTATTTATTTATTTTAATATCAGTTTTAATTTCTTTTAGTATTATATTTTTAATAACATTATTTTGTTAGAATAATTTAAATTCTATTTATTTAAATCATAATATTTGTGAATAATAAATACGTATAATAATAAAAATATATCATATTTTCCTTACCGTTATTATCATAATGGAAATTTTCTACCTATTTATAAATAGTTTGAATTCTATTTATTTAAATAATAGTATTTATAAATAGTAAGCATATATAATAGGAAAAATATATCTTATTTTTACTATTATTATTATCATTAGAAAAGATTTTTACATCTTAATATTGGAATATAGTTACTGATTCTTATAATTTAAAGAAATAAAATATACAGTATTAATACAATTAAATCACACATACTATGCATTTCTTGTAACATTCTTTGAGCAGTAACCAAGCAATTGGTAGCACATTTATGTTATATGTGGATTGAGAGTCAAAGGAATAGGTTTGATTCATATTCTGGCAATATTAATAAAACAAGTATCTTATTTTTGTGATCTAAAACAAAGATTTTGGGATCGGATGACCCAAGAAATTCAATGTCAGAACTAAGCACAAACCAGCACATGAAAAACACGGTGACTACTCGGTAGTATTACATTAACAACCGAAGGGTAGTTTAAGATTAAATTGATTTCTTATTTTCTTTAGAATAATTTTCTTACAGAAGCTGCAGTTGGTAATATAAATGCATATATAATTGCTTCTATTGCTCAAAGGCCCTCTAAGTTTCTCCAACTAACCTCTTTGCCTCTGTGTTTTCCATGACCACCACTTGCGCAGTATTGCTCGTGGAAAAATCCAGTAAGCAATGTCTTCCACACGCTCAAAATACCATTTCCTCCATCTATTACAAAGCACAAGTGGCCCATTGATGACTCCAAACCCAAAAATGAACCCAATTACAGCAGCAATGACATCCCAATCAATGTAAAGCCCTTGGTGCATCATCAAGTGATTCATCAGAATTGCTACAGTTCATCGTCAAAGGTGGCCCGCACAATCTTTTGTTACTAAAAAAAGAATCTTCCGTAAATAATTGAAGTTGATTACCAGTCGGGTGTAAATCAAAGTGGTGCAACGTTAGTGAACCGTGGTGACGGTTCGGTTCGTCAGATAAATGCGTCGGTTAGAAACGAAACGAGGTTCTTGATGGAAGAACGCTTAATAAAGTATCGGGTCATACCAGCTATTAAGCTATGATTGGTCTGCAATCAATGTGAGAGAATAAGTGTGAGAAACCCGGTGAAAGCGTCGAGAGAAATCGTTGGAATTCAGTGTAAGTCTTTGAAATTTGATCAATGACGGGAGGTATGTTTTCAATCAATTTTGTTTCGCTGCATTTAAATTATGAGTTCATATGGTTTTATGAATGTTTACGGATTGAATTGAGTATCTAACATTTGGTATCGAGCGATTTGAAAACTACTCTGTTTTTATACATTTCCACGAGCCGAAATTTTGGATTTTTATTTTGATTGTTTTTGATGCATATGGAAATTATAAAGTGTTTTGATATTGATTTTTGAGTGATTACGTAAGAATTAAACTTGAAAAATAATGAAGAAAATAAATAAATCCAATTTGTGGGTATTTATTTTCTTCATTAATTAACTTTTTGTTTAAAATGAAGTTTTTACTTAAAATTAAGATCATGAATCACTAAGAAATTGAATTAGAAATTTTGATAAAAAGAAGCAATGGATTAAAATGTGGAATAGAAAGATACGGTAGGAGTATCGTTAGTGTCTGGCGAATTCGTATTATTGAAACGGTGAAGGTGGAAGATGAAGTTTTACAAAAAAAAAAAAAAAAAAAAAAAAAACCTCACTGTGTGGGGGACTCGAAACCGAGTCTTACATGAAGCTTTAACAGCCTCGTCCAGTGGACTACAACAGGTGTTACGTGTATTTTTGTATAAGACTTACATTTATAAAGATTCAGTGTTTGATTAAAAAATAAAAAAAAAGGTATTTGCTTTGTGTGGGAATTGAACCCAGTTTCCACAGACGAATTTTGTAATGGTTTGTCCACTTGACCACTGAGACTATTATGTTAACATATGTAAGAGCATAAATTTTATATAGTTTCAGATTTTAGTTTTTATTAAAATAAATAAATAAATAAATAAATAAATAAATAAATATAAATATATAAAATAATTTTGAATATAATTTTAATTTATCATATGTATAATATTTATTATACATGTTATATTTATTTAAATAATTTTTTTGGACACATTAAAATTTTATTTAAATACATTATGCTTAAATTATTTGTTTTGTGTATTTATATGTATAAATTTTGCAATTGATTATACATATAAAATTTAGTTAAATAATTTATGTATAATTAAATTAATTTTTTTTTAAATGACTTATTGATTTAATTAATGCTTATATTATTTAATTTTGCTTGTATAATTTATTGTCATTTATGCAATTTAAGATAAATAATATTTGTACATTTAATATTAAATTAATATTGTTTATGATTTTATGCAATAATTGTTCATTAATATTTAAGTGATTCATATAGTTTGATTAATTAGGGAGTAATACGGCATCTTTAATTAATTAAAACTATAATAAAGTTTATTTAGGATGACATTTAGAAAATAAATATTAATTGTAATTAATCATATGTGATATAATAAATCTTATCCCACAGGAATTTTTATTATATTTTTGTGTGATTAATTAGGATATAATATCAAATTATATTTCTAATTTACGCACAGGGATTAGGAAAATGAAACGTAATTTGATAGTTTTATCGTAAAAGTTAGGATGAATTTAATTGAATTAAAACTTTAGCTTGAAATGAGTTTTATGTCACTAGATTCATATTATTCATGATTTACATTGGTAAAGAATGATTATAGTTTATCTTATCCAAATTTTAATAAGCATATAATCTTTAATTGACTTCTCGACTGTAAATTTCTCGATATCATTGTGATATTCCCGATCTGAAAGGGGATAACTATAAAATATGGAAGGAAAGAATTCTCGCTTCAATTAGGGTGGATGGATATTGATTATGCTATTAGGAAAAAGCGAACCACCTAAAATTACTCAAACTAGTACTCGAGAGAATATCATGCTTTATGAACAATGGGAGCGATCTAATCGCCTTAGTATGATGTTCATTAAGACTAAAATCTCTGTTTGGTATTCGTGGTTAGTTGATCAACGTACCAATGTTCAAGAACTTCTTGAAGGCCGTTGATGATCAATTCGTCACTTCGAGGATAAGGCTTTAGCGAAGCACCCTTATTATGAAGTTCTCTTCTTTAAGACTTCGCGGTGTGAAAGGTGTGCGCGAAGCACATTATGCAAATGAGGGACATTGCTGACTCGACATAAGCATCTCGAGGTTGAGATGTCGGAATCCTTCCTGGTGCCTATATCATTAACACTCTCCCACATCCAGGTATGGGCCATTCAAAATCTCGTACAATACACGTAAAGATAAATGGTCAATAAATGAATTAATGACCATGTGTGTTCAAGAGAAAGGGAGGCTTGTTATGGAATTTGGTGAAAGTGCAATGTTAGCTACAACGTACGAGAAAAGGAAAATCTCGATACAAGTATAAAGGAAAGGGAATAATTCCACCTCGGTGATATTAAGAAAGAATCCAAGTGTTTCTTTTGTAAAAGAAGGGACACGTGAAGAAGGATTGTATCAGATTCGAGAAATGGCTTGAGAATAAAGGTAATCCAACCTCGTTTGTTTGTTATGAATCTAATATGGTTAATGTTAATATTAACACCTGGTGGATTGATTAGGATCTCTGATCCATGTTGCAAATTCCTTACGAGGGTATGCAAAATCTAAGGAAGCAGTGGGAAGTGAGCAATACATCTTATCTGGTAACAAGATGGGCTCGCGTGTAGGCTGTAGGAGACGTAGTTTGATTTTAAGTAGTGGTTTTATTTTAAAATTAGAAAAAGACCTTTTATGTTCCAAGTTTCTACAGAAACTTGATTTCAATTCAAGACTTGTACCTTATGGTTATTCCTTTCACTTTTAGAAACATCTTTCAATTTATTTAATAAATACGATTGTGTTGGGAATGGTATTTTGTCGATGGTCTTTCTTGCATTAATTTACAAAATAATGCCACTTTCATGTAACGCTATGCGTATGGTTCAGTGGCACTTAAAAGGTGTATTATTGGCGATGACTCTTCTACGTTATGGCATAGGAGATTAGGACATATCTCTATAGAAAGAATTAAAAGATTAGTGAAAGATGGGGTACTTAGTACTCTAGATTTTCTTGATTTTGAACATGTGTGGGCTGCGTTAAGGAAAGCCGGACTATGAAGTCGAAAGGTGCGAATAGAAGTTCAAACATATTAGAAATCATACATACGGATATATGTTGTCCAGGCATGGACATTCAAGGTCAAAAATATTTTATCACCTTTATTGATGATTTTTCTCGATATATGTATCTCTATATGCTTCATAATAAGAAGCCGAAGCATTGGATGCCTTAAAAGCTTTAAGGTTGAAGTAGAGAAACAATGTGGAAAGCAAATAAAGATCGTGAGATCGGATAGAGGTGGTGAATATTATGGTAGATACGCGAGAATGAATGACGCACGAGTCCGTTTGCTAAATTTCTTGAGAACATGGGATAGTTGCCCCATTACACATGCTGGTTCACTGAGACGAGAATGGTGTAGCGAGGAAAGAAGAAGCAGAACACTTTTGGACATGGTGCGGAGTATGCTTAGCAAGCTCGATCTTCCTAAATCCTTGTGGATTGAAGCTTTAAAGGCAGTGTGTATATATTAAACCGAGGTTCTGACCAAAATTTTGTCACCGAAGACACCATTTGAATTATGGAAAGGTTGGAAGCAGGAGTTTGCAACATATGCGCGTTTGGGGATGCACATGCGAGTGAGGATATATAATCCCTGAGAGAAAAAGCTAGACCCGAGGACCGTTAGTGGGTATTTCATTGGATATGCCCGAGACAGTCTAAAGGTTATAGATTTTATTGTCCATCTGACACTAGATTTGTGGAATCAAGAAATGCAAAATTTCTTGAGAATTACTTGATTAGTGGGAGCGATTGATCCCGAGGCATTGGTTCGAGAAGATCATTCGGATGCTCGATGTACCCACTTGAGTAATGGGTGATCATTATTGTTAACAACGCCTCGAGTACAAACACGTGTTGAAGAACCGGTCTTGGAAGTACCCTGGCTGTTGATCACGATCTAGTAGATGTTGAAGTTGACGGATGCCTACAAGGTTGTTGAACAACTAGTTGAACAACATGATCCTCTCCTCGGGAGAATGTTGATGCAACATTAAGAAGATCTACTAGAGTAAGGAAATCGGCGATACCTAATGATTATGTTGTGTATCTGAGAATGTGACTATAATGTTGGAGAAAATGATCTGAGGCGTTTTCCGCAGGCCGTGAGTTCGAGGTTTCGAGCTTATGGTATGATGCCATGAAAGAAGAGATGGATTCTATGGCGTGGCAACCGAGTACGCAGGATCTCGTCGAGTTGCACGATGGTGTGAAAGCCATTGGATGTAAATGGGTCTTGAGAAACAAAGAAAGACTCGAGAAGGCAACATTGAGAGACATAAGGCAAGACTTCGTTGCCAAAGGATTCACTCGAAAGGGAAGGAATCGACTACGGAGACATTTTCTCCTGTATCTGAAAGATTCACTTCGTGTGGTCATGGCATTGGTTGCCCGTTTGATTTGGATTTGCAACAAATGGATGTGAAAGCGGCTTTCCTTAATGGTAACCTAGAGGAAGAGGTTTATATGAAACAACCTGAAGGATTTTTCTCTAGGTGATGGTGGCATTGGTTTGTAAGCTTAATAAATCCATATATGG
This sequence comes from Hippophae rhamnoides, assembly GCA_033030585.1. NCBI lineage: Eukaryota > Viridiplantae > Streptophyta > Magnoliopsida > Rosales > Elaeagnaceae > Hippophae > Hippophae rhamnoides. Next base: position 18,778,105 of record CM065438.1, on the reverse strand, counting down.
ATTAAAGCGAAGCCTAAAAGTCAATGGTATTTGAAATTCCATAACGTCATCACTTCGTTTGGTTTTGAAGAGAATGTCGTGGATCAATGTATATACCGAGAAAGTTAGTGGGAGTAAGATTTGTTTCTTGGTGCTATATGTGGATGATATTTTGCTTACTGACGATGATAGGGTTTTGCTACGTGAGGTAAAACAATTCCTCTGCAAGAATTTTGATATGAAGGATATGGGTGAAGCATCTTATGTCATTGGCATTAAGATCCGTAGAGATAGACTTCGAGGTGTCTTGGGTTTGTCTCGGAAACCTATATCAATAAAGTTTTAGAGAGATTTCGGATGAAGGATTGTTCGCAAGTGTTGCTCCCGTTGTGAAGGGTGATAAGTTCAATTTGGACCAATGCCCGAAGAATGATTTTGAAGAAACAGATGAAAACCATTCCATATGCTTGGTTGTTGGAAGCTGATGTATGCTCGGTCTGTACCCGGACGACATTGCATTGTTGTTGGGATGCTAGGGAGATATCGAGTAATCCAGGTGTTGACCATTGGAAAGGCCAAAGAAAGTGATGAGGAATTTTCTGAGGAACCAAGGATTATATGCTTTCGTGTATAGGCGAGCAGATGAAGCCCGGAAGTAATTGGCTCTTTCAGATCGGGACTTTTCTTGTTGTATTGATTCCACGAAAATCAACATCTGCCAGTTTACATTTTCATGCTAGCCGTTAGGTGTTGTGTGTCTTGGAGGAGTCATGAAGCAGTCATTGGTACGCTACTTCCACTTATGGAAGTAGAGTTCGTATCATGTTTTGAGACCCAATCGCATGGTGTATGGTTAAAGAGTTTCATTCACGGGCTTAGAGTAGTTGACTCTATTTCTAGGCCATTAAGATTATCTTGTGATAACAATTTCTTGTATTTATGGCTAAGAACGACAAAAAAGTGGTAGTCGTAGTAACCGCATCGACATTAAGTACTTGGCGTAAGAGAGCGTGTTAAGGAAAAGAAAGTGGTCATTAGTACGTAAACCTTCGAGTTGATGATTCTTGATCCTTTGACTAAAAGGCATGCAATGAAATTGAGGATCATGTAGAGAAAATGGGAATTGGTTCAACTTTGTAAATGTATATATACAATTAATTAATGAAACTCTTATATATTGTGATATTTTCTCATATTAAGTATGTGCACCTTAATTTATTTGAGAATATATATATATATATTATTGGACCAAGAATAAATATAGGATTTATTCATTAAGTTTAGTTACCACGTAAAGTATAATACTTGAGAAACTAAATACATTGTAATACATGGAAGATAATACTCATTTCTTAGAGGACCTGTCAGTATGATTCATGTGTTTTGTTACTCGAAGAATTTCGCTTAACGTTTGCACCAAGTGGGAGAATGTAAATCAAAGTGGTGCAACGTTAGTGAAAACAGTAGTGACGGTTCGGTTCGTCGAATCATGCGTCGGTTCAGAAGCAGAGCGAGGTTAACTTGATGGAAGAACCTTAATAAAGTATCGGGTCCTACTTAAATGGCGCATATGATTGATTACACCATCAATGTCGAGAGAATAAGTGTGAGAAACCCGATGAAAGCATCGAAACGAGAAAATCCATTGGAATTCCGTGTAAGTCTTGAAATTTGATCGATAATGGGAGGTATGTTTTGATCGATTTTGTTTTAAACTGCATTTAAATTATGAGTTCATATGGTTTTATGAATGTTTCTGGATTGAATTGAGTATCTAACATCGGGATCATTCCCTCTAATTGATTGTGTGACAGGTTCAAAACTGAAAGAAAATTAAGGTTTGCAAGTGATGCTGGAATTGTTTCACTCAGTTGGTTCATGGAAACGTCAAAGGACTCCAATTGTTTCAACTTACCCACAGATGCGGGGATTGGTCCTACAAAAGAGTTACGTGACAAGTTGAGAAAATGTAATAATTGAAGTTCCCCAAGTTCCTCTGGTAATAATCCCAGTAAATTGTTGCATGAAAGGTCAATGGAAGTGTAAATAGTAAGAATCTTCACCAACTCATACTCTTGACCTTTGTGGATTACCTCCACTGCATCTTGATAATATAGACCCCCGCTCAACGGAACCGAAATTATTTGAGCATTATTAGCACCAACCATCATTGCTTGCCAATTTTTGAAGAATTGTCCTAGTAATTCACTGCTGAAATTGTTGTGAGCTAGGTCGACAATTTGGAGCATGGCCCAATCTCTATCAGTTTCTTGACATCCAATCCCTCCATACAAATAGTTGGATCGCAAAACAAGGACTCTCAAGGTGGATATTTTATTTAAGAAACATGGAAAGGAATCAACCAACTTATTGTTGCCGAGATCTAAAACTTCCAATTCCGAACAAGTGGTAAGAGAAGATGGAATAGGCCCTTCCATTGAATTTCCATTGACATATAAACTCTTCAATGCACAACCATCTGAAAATGAATCTGGAATTTGACCACTGAACTTGTTTCGTTGTAAATCTAGTACCTCAAGGTGCGTCATTTCAATTATACATGGAGGTATTTGGCCACTAAGATTGTTGTCAGACAAGTCAAGTAGTCGCATTCCTCTACCAATATTGCATATGGATTCAGGGATGACACCTGTTAGTTCATTGTTTGATAGAGAGAAGAAAAAAGTTGCAGAGAGAAGACTACCAATGCCCTTAGGAATGGAAGAAGTAAAATTATTGATAGACAAATCAATAAATTGCCCTATTGGAGGTAGGGTAGGGATCTTCCCTCTGAGGTGGTTTTTGTGTAGGTCAAGGGAAGAGACATTGGCAAGGGAATATGGTTCTTGGAAGAACTCCAGTTTATTAAATGAAAGATTTAAGGACAGAAAAGGTCCATTTTCCCAAATCCAATTGGTTATCTCCCCATAGATTTCATTGTTTGAGAGGTCTAAATGTTTAATATTTGATCGATTCATCAGGGGAGGAAATTCTTGCAATTTGCAAGAAGCAAGTCCTAACCATGTAATATTGGTAAAGGAATCACTAGCTAACTTGATCGACAGATTGTTGTATGAAAGGTCCAAATAATTAAGATTGTCTAGTCCTTGAGTCATATTTTTCTCTATAGTGCCGCTAAATTTATTCGAAGATAAAAAGATGACACGTAGTTGTCTCATGAGTTTTAAAGTGGAAATGGGAATTTGACCAACCAATTTGTTGCCACTCAGATCCAAGCTTGTGCAACATTGAGGATGATGCATTTGGAAACTCATAAAGTTGGCCACTCAACTGGTTTCCATGAAGCAAAACCTTTTGCAACGAAGGATGTGAAAAGAGAGATGATGGGATACTCCTAGAGAAAAAAATTATAAGAGAGATCAAGTTTGATCAAAAACTTGCAATTGTTATTATTGATTAAAAATAATATTAGGTTTGTTAGTCAAAATAGGAGGTTCCTAATTTAGAAGAAAATTCATGGAAGGTGGCTTACCATATTTTCAAAGATGGAGGTGCTTAACATTGTTTGAATAAAGAATAGGAAAATTAGGTAGCCTAATTTTGTTAAATAAAGAAATGTTTGGCATATGAAATGAGAACTTGAAGGCTATAAATATCGCTTCATTTCTTCATTGATAATCATCCCAAAAATAGAGAAAAGCTTGTATGAGAAGTTCTTAAGTGAGAGAATTTTGTGGGAAAATTCTCTTGGGCTTGTAATTGCTCTTGTCTTTTGGGTGTGTGAGAAAATTACTGAGAGTGTGGTTGTAACAATTTTCCACATAGTGAATTTTTCTCTGGTTGTCTTTTGACAACGAAAGTGGTTTTTCTCTAATTTGAAGTTTTCACTATAATTCTTGTGTTGTGTATTATATATTTCTCTGTTATTTGATATTCTGCTAAGGAAGATCTTGGGAGGGAGAATTTGTGATTATACCATTTTATCCAAATTTCCTAACAACTGGTATCAGAGCCAATTTCAAATAAAGAAGGAGAAATGTCAGGAGTCAAGATTGACATTGAGAAATTTGATGGGAGAATCAATTTTGGCTTGTGGCAAGTACAAGTCAAAGATTTGTTGATCCAATATGGGTTACACAAGGCATTAAAGGGGAAACCAGCCCTTGTTACTGGTATTGAGTCCAGTAAAACCAATATAAGTGATGAAGATTAGGAAGATCTTGATCTAAGAGCTGTAAGTGCAATTCGTCTTTGTTTGGCCAAAAATATTCTTGCAAATGTGCATGGAATATCTATGGCCAAACAACTCTGGGAAAAGCTTGAAGAATTGTATCAGGCAAAAGGCGTTTCAAATCGGGTGTATTTGAAAGAGCAGTTTCATACTTTGCGTATGAATGAAGGAACTATTATGTCTGACCATCTAAGTGTTCTCAATGGTATTGTCTCTGAACTAGAAACCATTGGAGTTAAACTTGATGATGACAATATAGCTTTAAGGCTTATCTAGTCTCTTCCATCTTCTTATGATCACATGAAACCTATCTTGATTCATGGAAAGGAGAAAATATTTTTTTCAGAAGTTACTAGCAAGTTGTTTTCTGAAGAAAAAAGGTTGAGTGGTGAAATAAATGTTTCGCCTAAAAACTTAGCATTGGTAGCTGACAACCGAAAGAAAAAGAATTTCATGAAAAAGAAGATAGTGTGCTGGGGGTGTGGACAATCTGGGCACCTCAAAAGAAATTGTCCAAAGGGTGGAGCTGATCCTGCAAGAAGCTCAAATACCGACGGTGACGCTAATAGTATGTCTGTTTTCAAAGACTATAGTGATGTTCTTTGAAAAGAGCGTGTACATCCTCATGGCATGCCGCTAGTCTCTAAATATTGCCATGAAAGAGGGTGTGTTACTGGTAGCGGGTCCACAAGTTTGTACACGGGCATTGGCTTGGTATAGATGCAAGGTATGTGGTGGAAAAGATGTCGATGGCTGATGAACTCTCGGGAAAACCAAGTGTGAGAGTTGCACCATAAATTTCAGCAAGTTTTTTTTTCGACATGAGCCGATGTGAAATTCTTAGAATTGGTGATTAATTCTAAGTGGGTGTACTCTTTATGGTGGAGTATGATAATTCTCGGTGTAGAGAATTATGACTGTTGGAATAGACAGTGTTGTAGTGGTAACCATGTTTATTTTTTAATCAAGGTGGAGATTGTTATTATTGATTAAAAATAATATTAGGTTTGTTAGTCAAAATAGGAGGTGCCTAATTTAGAAGAAAATTCATGGAAGGTGGCTTACCATATTGTCAAAGATGGAGGTGCCTAACCTTGTTTGAATAAAGAATAGGATATGGCTTCATTTCTTCGTTGATAATCATCCCAAAAATAGAGAAAAGCTTGTATGAGAAGTTCTTAAGTGAGAGAATTTTGTGGGAAAATTCTCTTGGGCTTGTAATTGCTCTTGTCTTTTGGGTGTGTGAGAAAATTACTGAGAATGTGGTTGTAACAATTTTCCACATAGTGAATTTTTCTCTGGTTGTCTTTTGACAACGAAAGTGGTTTTTCTCTAATTTGGAGTTTTCACTATAATTCTTGTGTTGTGTATTATCTATTTTCTGTTATTTGATATTCTGCTAAGAAAGATCTTGGGAGGGAGAATTTGTGATTATACCATTTTATCCAAATTTCCTAACAGCATGTGTGAAAAGAAGGGATTGAACCTGTCAAATTAGTGAATGATAAATCCAGATATTCCAAGTTCTTAAGATTACAAATACATGATAAGATTTTATGGTAGTTAATATGGTTCCTATACAAGTCGAGGCGCTTGAGATATTGTAGATTGAAGAGGCTACTCAAACAACTCAACTCACTGGAGAATATATTGCCACCGAGGTCAAGACCAGTGACAAGTCCCTCCTCACATGTGACACCTGTCCATGTGCAACAATCAGCAGAAGTTTGATTCCATCCCTGTAACAAGAATCTGGGTTCGAATATGAGGCTCTTCTTCAATTGCAGCAACATATAGTGCTGCTCACTTGAGCATTGGCCAGCCACAAGATATACTTACACAAAAAGCGTTAAAACAAAAGAGTCAAATACTGGTATGTTTTTCATCGTGCTTTTGGTATCTTTTCTTTTTAGATCAACCTGATGTTGTTGGAACTATTAGAGTCTCAATTCAATTCAGAAACATTCATAAAACCATATGAACTCATAATTTAAATGCAACGGAAACAAAATTGGATTGAAAACATACCTCCTGCCATTGATCAAATTTCACGATAGGTCCTCTAAAAGCGAGTATTATCTTCCATGTATTACAATGTATTTAGTTTCTCAAGTACTATACTTTATGTGGTAACTAAACTTAATGAATAAATCCAATATAAATTTTCTCAAATAAATTAAGGTGTACATGAATATGAGAAAATATCACAATATATAAGAGTTTCATTAATTAATTGTATATATACATTTACAAAGTGGAACCAATTCCCATTTTCTCTACATGATCCTTGAATTTCATTGGTGGCATGCCTTTAGTCAAAGGATCAGCAATCATCAACTCAGTGCTTACGTGCTCAATGACCACTTTCTTTTCCTTAACACGTTCTCTTATGGCCAAGTACTTAATGTCGATGTGCTTACTACGACTACCACTTTTGTTGTTCTTAGCCATAAATACAGCAGCTGAGTTATCACAGTATAATCTTAATGGCCTAGAAATAGAGTCAACTACTCTAAGCCCGGAAATGAAACTCTTTAACCATACACCATGCGATGTGGCCTCAAAACATGATATGAACTCGGCCTCCATAGTGGAAGTAGCAGTCAAGGACTGTTTCACACTCCTCCAAGACACAGCTCCACCGTCAAGCATGAAAATATAACCAGATGTTGATTTTCGTGAATCAATACAGCCGCAAAGTCCGCATCGGAGTAGCCAATTACTTTCAGTTCATCGGTTCGTCTATACATGAGCATATAATCCTTGGTTCCTTGTAGGTACCTCGTCACTTTCTTTGCCACTTTCCAATGGTCAACACCTGGATTACTCTGATATCTCCCTAGCATCCCAACAAAAAATGCAATGTCAAGTCTGGTGCAGACTTGAGCATACATCAGGCTTCCAACAACTGAATCATATGGAATGGTTTTCATCTGTTCTCTTTCAAAATCATTCTTTGGGCATTGGTCTAAATTGAACTTATCACCCTTCATAATGGGAGCAACACTTGGTGAAAAATCCTTCATCCAAAATCTCTCTAAAACTTTATTGATATAGGTTTCCTGTGACAAACCTAAGACACCTCGAAGTCTATCTCTATGGATCTTAATGCCAATGACATAAGATACCTCACCCATATCCTTCATATCAAAATTTTTAGAGAGAAATTGTTTTACCTCATGTAGCAAACCCCTATCATTGGCTGCAAGCAAAATATCATCCACATATAGCACCAAGTAACAAATCTTACTCCCACTAACTTTCTGGTATATACATTGATCCATGACGTTCTCTTCAAAGCCAAATGAAGCGATGACGTTATGGAATTTCAAATACCATTGATGGGAAGCTTGCTTTAATCCATATATGGATTTATTAAGCTTACAAATCAAATGCTCACCATCACTAGAGAAGAATCCTTCAGGTTGTTTCATATAAACCTCTTCCTCTAGGTTACCATTAAGGAAAGCCGTTTTCACATCCATTTGTTGCAAATCCAAATCAAAATGGGCAACCAATGCCATGACCACACAAAGTGAATCTTTCTTAGATACAGGAGAAAATGTCTTCGTGTAGTCGATTCCTTCGTTTTAAGTGAATCCTTTGGCAACGAGTCTTGCCTTATGTCTCTCAATGTTGCCTTGTGAGTTTTTCTTTGTTTTGAAGACCCATTTACATCCAATGGCTTTCACACCATCAGGAAACTTGACGAGATCCCAGACTCGATTAGACACCATAGAATCCATCTCTTCTTTCATGGCATTGTACCATAAGTTCAAAACCTCATAACTCATGGCCTGTGAAAACGTCTCAGGATCATGTTGTTCAACTGGTTGTTCAACAATTGTAGGCATCTGTTGAACTTCAACATCTACTGGATCAGGATCAACAGCTTGTGGTACTTCCAAGACTGGTTCTTCAACATGCATTTGTACTCGAGGCATGTTGTTAACAATAACGATCAGTCCATTACTTGAAGTGGCATATTGAGCATCTGAATGATCTTTCTCATAACCAATGCCCTGGGATCGATCGCTCCCACTAATCAAGTAATTCTCAAGAAATTTTGCATTTCTTGATTCCACAAACCTAGTGTTGTGAGATGGACAGTAAAATCTATAACCTTTAGACCGTTCGGCATATCCAATGAAATACCCACTAATGGTCCTTGGATCCAGCTTTTTCTCTTGTGGATTATATATCCTTACTTCAGACGTGCATCCCCAAACGCGCATATGTTGCAAACTCGGTTTTCAACCTTTCCATAATTCAAATGGTGTCTTTCAGACAGCCTTGGTTGGAACTCGGTTTAATATATACACAGCCGTCTTTAAAGCTTCAATCCACAAGGATTTAGGAAGATTGGAGTTGCTAGGCATACTCCGCACCATATCCAATATTGTTTGGTTTCTTCTTTCTGCTACACCATTCTGGTCTGGTGAACCAAGCATAGTGTATTGGGGAACTATCCCATGTTCTTGAAGAAACTTAGCAAACGGACCAGGCGCTTGTCCATTCTCAATGTATCTACCATAATATTCACCACCTCTATCTGATCTCACGATCTTTATTTGCTTTCCACATTGTTTCTCTACTTCAACCTTAAAGCTTTTGAAGGCATCCAATGCTTCGCTCTTATTATGAAGCATATAGAGATACATATATCGAGAAAAATCATCAATAAAGGTGATAAAATATTTTTGACCATGAATGTCCATGTGTGGATAACATATATCTGTATGTATGATTTCTAATATGTTTGAACTTCTATTGGCACCTTTATTTGACTTGTTAGTCTACTTTCCCTTAATGCAGTCCACACATGTCTCAAAATCAGTAAAATCTAGAGTACTAAGTACCCCATCTTTCACTAATCTTTTAATTCTTTTTATGGAGATATGTCCTAATCTCCTATGCCATAACGTAGAAGAGTCATTGTCAATAATACACCTTTTAGTGCCAGCTTGAACATGCATAGCGTTATGAGTGGAATTATTTCATAAATTAATGCAATAAAGACCATCAGACAAAATACCATTCCCAACACAATCAGATTTATTAAATAAACTAAAAGATGTTTTTGAAAAGTGAAAAGAATAACCATAAGGTACAAGTCTTGAAATTGAAATCAAGTTTCTAGAGAAACTTGGAACATAAAAGGTCTTTTCTAATTTTAAAATAAAACCACTACTTAAAATTAAACTGCATGTCCCTACAGCCTCCACATGTGAGCCCATCCTTTTACCGGATAAGATGTATTGCTCACTTCCTATTGGCTTCCTTAGATTTTTCATACCCTGTAAGGAGTTTGCAACATGGATTGTAGATCCAGAATCAATCCACCAAGTGTTAATATTAACATTAACCATATTATATTCATAACAAACAAACGTGGTTGGATTACCTTTATTCTCAAGCCATTTCTGGAATATGATACAATCCTTCTTCATGTGTCCCTTCTTTTTACAAAAGAAACACTTGGATTCTTTCTTAATATCAGTTTGAGGTGAAATTATCCCATTTCCTTTATGCTTGTATTGAGATTTTCCTTTTTGGTACGTTGTAGCCAACATTGCACTTTCACCAAATTCTATAACAAGCCTCTCTTCCCCTTGAACACACATGGTCATTAGTTCATTGATTGACCATTTATCTTTATGTGTATTGTACGAGATTTTGAATGGCCCGTACTGATGTGGGAGAGTGTTAAGGATATAGTGCACCAGGAAGGATTCCGACATCTCAACCTCGAGATGCTTAAGTTGAGCCGCAATGTCCCTCATTTGCATAATATGCTCACGCACACCTTTCATACTGGTGATTCTTTAAGAAGAGAACTTCATAATAAGGGTGCTTGCAAAATCCTTATCTGAAGTGATGAATTGATCATCAATGGCCTTTAGCAAGTCTTGAACATTGGTATGCTGATCAACGGAACCACAAATACTAGCAGAGATTTTAGTCTTAATGAACATCATACTAAGGCGATTAGATCGTTCCCATTGTTCATAAAGCATGATATTCTCTGGAGTACTACTTGAGTAATTTTAGGGGGTTCGTTTTTTCTAATAGCATAATCAATATCCATCCACCCTAATCGAAGGAGAATTCTTTCCTTCCATATTTTATAATTATTCCCTTTCAAATCGGGAATATCACAACAGATATTAGAGAAATTTATAAGTTGAGAAGTCGCAATTAAAGATCATATGCTTATGAAAATTTGAGGCCTAAACTATAGTAATTCTTTACCAATGTAAATCATGAATAATATGAATCTAGTGACATAAAACTTGCTTGTGGGCTAAAATTTTAATTCAATTAAATTCATCCTAACTTTACGATAAAACTATCAAATTATGTTCCTTTTCCTAATCCCTGTGGATAAATTAGAAAATATAATTTGATATTATATCCTAATTAATCACACAAAAATATAATAAAAATTCCTGTGGGATAAGATCTATTATATCACATATGATTAATTACAATTAATATTTACTTTCTAAATGTGATTCTAAATAAACTTTATTATAGTTTTAATTAATTAAAGATGTTCTGGCTATTCGCTAGTTAATTAAACTATATGAATCACTTAAATATTAATTAAATCCTTATGTTCTATTATTGTATAAAACCATAAACAATATTAATTTAATTTCAAATGTATAAATATTATTTATCTTAAATTGCATATATGACAATAAATTATACAAGTAAAAATTAAATAATATAAGCACTAATAAGAGCCATTAAAAATTAATTTCGTTATGCATAAATTATTTAACTCAATTTTATATGTATAATTAATTACAAAATTTATACATATAAATACCCAAAACAATTAATTTAAGCATAATGTATTTAAATAAAATTTTAATGTGCCCAAAAATTATTTAAATAAATATAAAATGTATAATAAATATTATACATATGATAAAAATAAATTAAAATTATATTCAGAATTATTATATATATATATATATATATATATATTTATTTATTTATTTATTTTGTTTTAATAAAATTTAATATCTATATAAAAATATGTTGTTACATACAACAACATAATTGACTCAAGAAGCAATTTTTTTTGGTTTAAAAAATCAAACGTTTAATTTATATAAATGTAAGTCTGATACAACAATAGATGTAACAATCGTTGCAGCCCATTGGACGAGGCTGTTAAATCCTCACGCAAGACTCGGGCTCGAGGCCCCCTACACCGAATTATGTTTTTTTTTTAAACTTCATCTTCAACCTCCAGTCGGGTCAACCCGACCCGGTTTTACACTAACGGATACACAGCCGTATATATCTATTTTGGCGATGAAATCCGTTGTTCTTTTTATCAAAATTCTCATAATTCGATTTCCGAGTGATTCATGATCTTAATTTTAAGTAAAAACAATATTTTAAATAAAAAGTTAATTAATGAAGCAAATAAATACCCACGACAAATTGGATTTATTTTCTTCATTGTTTTTCAAGTTTAATTTTACAGAGTCACTCATAATCAATATTGAAATACTTTATAATTTCTATATGCATCAAAAACAATCAAAATAAAAAACCCAAAATTTCAATTCTTCGTGTTCACAGAGCAAAACAGGGTTGTTTTCAAATTGCTTTGATACCAAATGTTAGAGTCTCAATTCAATCCAGAAACATTCATAAAACCATATCAACTCATAATTTAAATGCAGTGGAAAAAAAATTGGATTGAAAACATACCTCTTGCCATTGATCAAATTTCAACACTTACACAGGAATTATAATGGATTTTCTGTTCGATGCTTTCACTAGTTTTTCACACTTATTCTCTGCGTATTGATAGTGTATCTGAATTGTTATGCAGTTAATAGTGAGAGAACCCGATACTTTATTAAGGTTCTTCCATCAAGAACCTCGTTCGATTTCAGAACCGACATATGGTTCCGACGAAACCGAACCGTCACCACGGTTCACTATCGTTGCACCACTATGATTTACATGAACTTCTTGTATGTTTTAGATCAAATAGCACTTTGGGTGCTTGAAGTGAACCACTTCTGCTGCTATTTCCAACACACAAACCAGGACCAAGTTTGGGTAGAAACCTTCGCGTAAGAACTTCCTTATTATATATTTCATTTTTTCATTCTTTTTGACGTTAAACTTAACCTTTTTTTTCGCTATTATTATATCCGACTCCTTTCAATACGTTAGAACATCAGTACTTCACTTTCCATATTGTTTTATATTCATGTGTGTCATTGTCGTTTGCAACACGATATAATATAAGGAAATTAGAAGAAATACAACACGATATAATCTTAAGGAAATTAGAAGAAATAATAGTAAATCTCTAAAATATTGTCGATTTGGATGATCCTAAACTTTTGAAGGAAAATTAACATTCTGATCCGTTTTTAAGGTAAGACTAATATTATATATATTAAGTTATATCTATTAAAGTATTAGATGATATATTAAATTAATAATTTAATATATTATAAGATAATGGGAGTTGTTATGAAAATAATCATTTTTCTATAAGTAAATTGTATGTTTTTTCCTGGATTGTTAGTCATTTTCACATTGATTAGTGACGAAGTAAAATCTAATCTTTTGACTTTCGGTTTACTTTTGACTTTTCTCTTAACATGTTCAATTGATTAATGGATAATAGTGCAGCTGGTGATGTATTTCTTTCTTCCCTTTTCTTTTCTTTACTGTGAAGCGTATCAATGGTTGTGATGAGATAAGAAAATTCTGGTGCACCAAGATTTGTTAAAGTCCCACATTGACTAGGGATCGCGTCCACGTTGCGCATATAAACAAGGACAATCCTCCATCTCACAACCTGGGTTTTGAGATGGAGTTAGGCCCAAATTTAACATGGTATCAGAGCAGGTTACTCGGTCGGTGCAGTTGTTTCGCCACTGGTAAGTGATGCATTCCACCACTTGGGCTCCATAAGCTCAACATCCCCGTCGGTCTCAAGGGGACAGACCCTTGCCGATGTGAGGGGGAGTGTTAAAGTCCCACATCGACTAGGGATCGCGCCCACGTTGCGCATATAAACAAGGGCAATCCTCCATCTCACAACCTGGGTTTTGAGATGGAGTTAGGCCCAAATTTAACATGGTATCAGAGCAGGTTACCCGGTCGGTGCAGTTGTTTCGCCACTGGTGAGTGATGCATTCCGCCACTTGGGCTCCATAAGCTCAACATCCCCGTCGGTCTCAAGGGGACAGACCCTTGCCGATGTGAGGGGGAGTGTTAAAGTCCCACATCGACTAGGGATCGCATCCACGCTGCGCATATAAATAAGGGCAATCCTCCATCTCACAATCTGGGTTTTGAGATGGAGTTAGGCCCAAATTTAACAAGATTAAATTGCATCTTGAAGGAGTACATGCATCTTTAGCTTATCTACGTATTTGGATGTACATCATTGTTTCGAGATCATTATATTTTTATGAGGAAGAACCAATGAAAGTGATCAAATATTTTAATCATTAAATTGTCCTATAATAGCCTATTAGTTACGGGTGGGCGATGTTTCTTAAATTGGTTTTTGAGGAATTTTATAATAGGAATTTATTTTAATGCTTTTAGAAAACTCAAAATCTTAAACACCCAAAGAATCAACTTTCAAGTCAACTTATAAATTCAATCTAAGGAAAATTATTGTGATAGTTTTAGAACTATAATCATAATATGATATAAAAGTGTTAAATTATAGCCCAAAAAACCCTTAGACATAAAGCCTATTTATTATATTAAACCCTTGCCTTTCCTCTCGTAATATATATATCATTTTTCCTTCTCAATCGAGAACTAAAAACAGAGGAGTCGTAAGAGTTGTTGAAGTTGAAAATAGAAAAGAATAAACGCAGAGTGGTTCACGTATTCAAGGGTTTGAACTTCCTACATTCTCCTTCTCAATCCTTTGTTCAGTTTTTCATTTCTTTGTTACTTACCAATGTTTTCATTGGAAGAAAGGAACCCTTGCAGATGATCAAGCTGTTGAAACAGAAGAGAGCACAGCCTCCAAAGAACAAAACAGAGAGCAAAAACAAAAAGAAATACAAGTTGTCCATTTCTGCTGCCATTGATGAAGTTTTTCTCATTTGTACGGTAATATTTGATTTAATAGTAAATTTGTTAATTTATCTTGCTATATATATTCCTGTAATTAGAGGGAGTTATTTTGTGGGTGTATTTGAGTTTTCTTGGTATACTTTGTAAAGCTTTCTAAATATTGGTATTTGTATCTCTATTTGATTATTAATAGATTTTTTCTCGGTGTGCCATCGTTAGTAGAGTAGAATTTTCACATTAAAAAATTAAACTACTTAAATCATTGTATTTTATTTATTTTCTCATTACTTATTATTTTGCTATTACCCATTATTATGTATTTGTGCAACCAAAATTAGACTCGATCTTCGCTTCCGCAAGCGCTAATTTATAACAAATTGGTGTCAGAACATTGAGTTATTCTACTATTTATCGGAACTGATTAAGTTTTCTCTTTTGGATTTATTTTGAGCTTCTAGTTATCTAATTGGTTTCATTTTTTTTTGGTTGTGTTTCTGTTTATTTAATATTGGGTTTTTATCATAGTATCAAAATACGAAATTGAGAAATTCAATGGTAGGAATGATTTCAATCTTTGACGAATGAAGATGCGGGCCGTATTAGTTAAAGAATGGTTCGTTAAGACATTTAAAGGTAAGAATAAATTGTCAGAAAAATTGACTTATGAAGGAAAAAATGCATTGATGGAAAATGCTCTCAATTCAATTCAATTATCCTTGTTTGATGAAGTACTATACGAGGTTGGTGATGAGGTATCTCTCACTGGGTTATGGCTTAAATTAGAGAATTTGTATATGACAAGTAGGTTATATTTGAAGCAATGTTTATATACATTCAGAATGACAGAAGGTACACCTTTACACAATCACCTTGTTGAATTTACTAAAATTATTCATAATCTAAAAAAAGGTGGTGTTAAAATTGATGATGAGGATCAGGCCTTAGTTCTATAATGCTTTTTACCTCATTCATTTCAATATTTTATTGATACCATGCTATATGGGCGAGACACCATTTCTTTGGAAGATGTCAAAGCAACTTTGAATTCCAGAGAATTGAAGAAAAATGTGTCTACTAGCAACAATGATAATAGTAATGGTTTATTTATTAGAGGTAGAAATCAAGTAAAAGGCACAAGCAATAATAGAGGCAAGTCTAAATCCAAATCTAGAAATAGAAAAGATAAATGCAACTATTGCCGTCAAGAAGGGCATTGGAAAGTAAATTGTCTGAAACTCAAAGGTAAAAGAAAATCTACCATAACGTCTTCTGGTACTAATGATGTTGCTGATAGTTCTAGTTCCGATGGTGAAAATGTTCTATCAATATCAATTAGTTCTCCTGGAGATGTTTGGATTCTTGATTCGAATTGCACTTACCATATGTGCTCCAGTAAAGACTAGTTTGCTTCTTATCAGTCTATTGATGGAGGTGTTGTCTTGATGGAAAACAATATGTCCTACAAGGTTGTTGGTATTGGTACTGTTCGAATTAAGATGCATGATGGTATTGTTAGGACTTTGAAAGATGTTCGTCATGTTCCAGATTTGAAAAAGAACTTGATATCTTTGGGTACTCTTGATTCACAAGGCTACAAGTATGTAGCTGAAGGTGGAGTTTTAAGAGTTAGTAAGGGTGCTCTCGTTGTTATTAAAGGGCAATTGTCGCATGGCCTTTACATGCTTTAGGGTAGCATTATTATTGGTAGTGTTTGAGTTTTGTCCTCGTCAGATCAAGATTCAGATACCACTCGATTATGGCATATGCCTCTAGGGCATATGAGTGAGGCAAGGATGTCTATTTTGAGTAAGCGGAATTTGCTTGGTTGTTAGAAAACTGGGAAGCTTGATTTCTTTGAGCATTGTGTCTATGGAAAGCATCGCAAGGTCAAATGTAGTACAACCATCCATAAAATGAAAGGTGCTATTAATTATATTCATTTAGACCTTTGGGGTCCTTCTCGTGTTGTATCTAAGGGTAGTGCCCGGTATATGTTGACTTTTATTGATGATTTCTCCTGTTATATTTGGGTGTATTTTTTAAAGAACAAGAATGATGTGTTCTCAAAATTTCGAAAATTCAAGACTTGTATAGAAAATCAAACAGGCAAGAAAATCAAGAATTTGAGAACTGACAATGGTTTGGAATTTTGTGAAATTCATTTTAATGAGTTATGTGAAAGAAATGACATAGTGAGACACCGTACTATGTGTCATGCACCACAGCAAAATGGAGTAACAAAATATATGAATAGGACTCTTTTAGAAAGAGCTCGTTATGTGCCCTTTCAAGTTGACTTGGATAAATCCTTTTGGACTAAAGCTTGTAACCATGCCTTCTATTTAGTGAATCGATCTTCATCAACTGCAATTGAGTTGAAGACTCTGTTTGAGGTATTCTTTGGTACTCCTACTAATTATTCTTATTTGAAAGTTTGGGTTGTCTTGCTTATGCTCATGTTAATGATGGTAAACTTGAGCCTAAGGCATTGAAATGCATATTTTTGGGGTATCCTTCTGGGGTGAAGAGTTATAGATTATGGTGTGTTGAACCCAAGTCACCTAAATTTTTGATTAGTAGAGATGTTAAGTTTGATGAGTTTTCCTTATTGGAAAAGAAAAAGGAGTCTATTATTATAAGTAAAGACCATGGTGTTAGTGAGTAGGTGAAGCTTAAGAGTGGAGCTCCTAGTCAAGTGCAAAATGGCACTTCAGATCAGCCATCTGTGGATAAGATAGATGATTCTGCTCATGATGTAGCACAAGAGCAATATGAGCAATCATATAGTATCGTTAAGGGTAATTGAATGAGAGAGATTCGACACCCTCAAAGGTACGTAGATGTAGACTTAGTTTCTTTTGCATTGTTTGTGGTAGAGTCTATTGAGGTGCATGAACCTTCTAGTTATCATGAAGTTGTCACTTGTGATGAGTTTGTTCAGTGGCTGGTTTCTATGAATAAAGAGATTGAATCACTACATAAGAATCATACTTGGGAATTGGTGAAACCCCCTAAGGGCTAGAAGATAGTTGGAAACAAATGGGTCTTCAAGAAAAAGGAAGGTATACATGAGGTTGAAGCAGCTAGGTTCAAGGCACGTGTTGTTGCAAAGGGATATTGTTAGAATAAGGGTATTGACTTCAATGAAGTATTTTCACCTGTTGTGAAACATAGCTCTATTCGTGTGTTGCTTGTTATGGTTGTATTGTTTGACATGGAATTAGAACAACTTGATGTCAAGACAATATTTTTGCATGGTGAGCTTGAGGAACAAATATATATGCCTTAACCAGAGAGGTTTTTTGTTTCAGGTAAGGAAGATCATGTTTTTTATTAAAAACGTCTTTATATGGGTTGAAGCAATCTCTTAGACAGTGGTATAAATGGTTTTATTCTTTTATAATTGATCGTGGTTACTCTATAAGTGATTATGATACTTGTGTTTATCATAAAAGATTTTATAATGGTTCACCTATCTATTTGTTGTTTTATGTTGATGACATGCTTATTGCTTCTAAGAATGAGTCTGAGATTCAAAAATTAAAATCTCAACTTAATGGTGAGTTTGAGATGAAAGATTTAGGTGCAACGAAGAAACTTTTAGGCATGAAAATTTACAAGGATATACAAACAGGCAAGCTTTATTTGACTCAGAAAAGTTATATTGAAAAAGTAGTTATTGAACGTTTTGGTATGAAAGAGTCTAAACTTGTGAGTACGCCATTAGCTGCGCATTTCACGCTTTCTTTGGATTTTTCACCACAGTTAGAAGAAGAAGAGCAGTACATGTCTCAGGTTCCATATGCTAGTGCCATTGGTAGTTTGATGTACGCTATGGTTTGTACTCGTCCGAAGATTTCACATGCAGTTAGTGTTGTCAGTAGATATATGGATAATCTTGGCAAGGGTCATAAGCAAGCAGTGAAATGGATACTTCGGTATTTTAGAGGCACATCTAATTTTGGTTTGGTATATGATGAAAGTTCTAATACCAGTTGCAGTGTTATTAGTTATGTGGACTCCGATTATACTGGTGATTTAGATAGAAGATCTCTAACAGGTTATGTCTTCACTTTTGTCATTGTACCATTAGTTAGAAGGCTAATTTACAGTCTACAATTGCGTTGTTTATGACAAAGGTAGAATATATTGTAGCAGTAGAAGCAGTGAAAGAAGTCATTTGGCTTCGAGGTTTGGTTTGTGATTTTGGTTTACAACAGGATACTTCTGTTGTATTTTGCGATAGTCAAAGTACGATATACTTGACTGAGAATACTATATATCATAAAAGAATCAAACATATTGATGTCAGATATCACTTCGTTCGTGACATTGTCTCTCAGGATGCTATTGTTGTCAATAAGATAGTCACTACAGAGAATTAAGCTAATATGTTAACTAAACCAGTTCCATTTAATAAGTTCAAGCATTACTTGGACTTGAAATGTATTTGTAGAAGATGATCACCCTTCGAGGCTTTGGATAACCGTTATTTGGTAATCCGAGAAATTTTATATTTGAAGAACTTGTTTATGTTTTTTGAGCTAAGGTGGAGGTTTGTTAAATTATGGCACAAAAAGTCCTTAGGCCCAGAACCCATTTATTACATTATATCAATAAACCATTTCCTATCGTAATATATATATATCATTTTTCCTTTTTAGTTGAGAACTGAGAACAAAGGAGCCATCAGAGCTACTGAAGTTGAAAAAAGAGAAGAATAAACGCATAGTTGTTCCCGTACTTAGGGGTTTGGACTTCCCATATTCTCCCTATTTGCCTGCTTACCTAGCATTGCTTGGTCCTTTGTTTAGTTTTTCATTTCTTCGTTACTTAACAATGTTTTAATTGGAAGAAGGGAACACCCTTTGTAGATGATCAAGCTGATGAAACAAAAGAGAGCACAACCGCCAAAGAACAAAACAAAGAGTAGAAACAAAAAGAAATACAAGTTGTCCATTTTTGTTGTCATTAGTGAAATATTTTTCATTTGTATGAAAATATTTGATTTAATAGCAAAATTTATTAATCTATCTTGCTATATATATTACCAATAATTATGAGAAGTTATTTTATGGGTGTATTTGAATTTTCTTGGTATATTTTGTGAAACTATCTAAATATTGATGTTTGTATCTTTATTTGATTATAAGTGAATTTTTATTCGGTGTGTCGTCATAAGTAGAGTAGATTTTTCACATTAAAAAATCGAATCACTTAAATCATTATGTTCCATTTATTTTCTCATTACTTATTATTTTACTGTTCATATTATTATATATATTTGTATAACCAAAATTTGACACGATATTCGCTTACAAAAATGTTAATTTATAACAAAAAAACCTTATCTTATCTGATTGAATAAAAAAAAGAGACTATATTATTGAACTCGAAAGTTATTAACATCACGTATTTTATTTAATTAATCTCTTATTATTAAAAAAATATAAGATGGTTCTGATAAATATTACGTAAATATAAAATTATAATTGTTTTTAAAATTAATTATTAAAAACTTTATACAGATTAATTATAGAAAAAGAAATGAAAATATACTTAATAATTTATTATATAAATTATAAATCGAGGTGAAATCTCATAATTCTAAATCCAAGTGAAAAGCTCATATTATCCATTATATATCATAATATGTGAGAGAATTTATTAATTTAAAGATTTTATATTAATTTAAAAATGATTTGAGTGAAGTATGAAATTGAGTAACAAGAGTGACTATAACGGAGAGTTCTTATTGATTATTATTATATTTTTTTAATTTTAAATAAATTATAAATTATAAATTATAATTATAATATGTAGAGTATATTTAAAAAAATAAATATATATTAATATTATAGATTTGATTTGAGGATTTCCGATAGATTTAAATCTATTTTGTACTAGTCAACTTGAAATATTATTGATTATGTTCTCGAGACTCAAATTTGTCGATTAGTTTTTGGAAAGAAAAATATATATACACCCCATTTCTGTATGAAGCACCTATTCGTGTGAACAAACAATCCCTTCATTTAATTTTTTTAGGTTCGGCCCATTATACTTCATATAGATATCTCATTTTTTTTTTTACTTTGTTACTCCAAAGCACTACAATTTTTTAACTGTGATATTCAGCTATCAATATTTAATTTACCGGTATTATTTGCGCCAATTTAAATAGTGTGGTTTGATTGATAAATTTTGACATAGGTGACACATGACCCATTTTTGAAAGGGTACTTTTGTCTCTATTAACACCCTTAAAGGTTTAATAAGTTTCTTTTTCAAAAAAAAAAACATTTGATTATTGAATATGATTTCTTAATTGGTTCAAAAGTAATTTGGAATCACAAAATTTTTATATTTTTTATTTTTACCTTATAAACAGAGAGAAAAAAAAGTATGGTTGGGGACCTACTTATCCTTCAAATAAACAATAAGTACACACTGCCATTCAAATTTGACCAAACAGCCCATTTAGTTGATCACTTGGGCAAATTTCTAAGGGTAACCACGCATGTGAGGAGCATGCCAACTTAAACACCGAAAAATGAGATTTTTTTTTTTGATAAATTATAAAAAATAACATACTTAAATAAAAATAATATTAAAGGATATCTAACATTGAACATTTTTTTTAAATATTGAAAATATACACAAAATGTATTATTTTTGTAATTATAGGTTTAAAAAAAGTTATTTTTGTTATTTTTTTTTTTAAAAAAAAAGGTCCCATTCGAACTCACATAGCTAGGATTAAGAATTTGAGGATGAGACTTGCTCAACAACAAACTGTTATACCTTTCCCGGTATATTAATTACCAAGCTATTCTAGCTGGTCCTATTTGGATACCTTATCATCATCATGTTTCAATCTGTTCTAGCAGTTCCACGCCAGAAAAAGTCAAATAAAAAGAGATTACCAAGCATCCAAATATAGCATTCAGCCAACGACTACCCAACAAGTACAAGTCAACTCCTTGTCCTTCATACATCAAAATATATATTAAAGACAGATTCAGAAGAAAACACATAACCATCATCAATCATAATAGGCTGCTAATTAATACATGTAATCATCATCAAAGATCATATAATTGTTGCTCTTCCTTGTTCTTGCTTCTTTGTCAGCCTATAAATCAAAATCCCACAGTTAAAAGAATGAAGTTTCAATGCTGTAATACTACTTCCAGTTTACAAACGTTAATGTTAGATTTGTTGGTTAAAATCTTAAGATGATGTGTCAGTGATCAACACTATCGAACATGGTATCAAGAGCATGAAATCTCTGTAACAGTAAATTTCAAGTGATGAGCTTAAAAGTGTACATAGCTCACACATGGTGTTAGACAATATAAAATGAAAATGACAATATAAAATGAAAATGACAATGTATGATGTATATTAAGGCATACCCTGGTTATAAGCCTTTCAAATTCTTCAGTTCCATGTTGCTCAATATATTTTTCCGCAGCAGTTAAGATGTCGTCTGGTTTAGTGAAGATGTTCTTCTTCTTTGGGACATACCAGATTTGAGAAGTAGCAGAATGTGGATTCATATAGACGGGTCTAATAAAGCGTCTGTAAACATATGCTGCGCCATTAAACTGTGGCAGGACCAACCAGCATGTGACTATTAGCTTTGCATAAGGCCAAATGGGAAACCTGAAATTGCAGTAACAATCACAAACCTGTCACTGCGAAAATGGTTAAGGACTACAGTCCAAGACTCCGAAGGATTAAACAACATAAAATAATTTTTTTAAAAAAATCATCCTTCAATTAACTCAGGCCTCAGTGTAACATCATCATCATTATTATTATTATTATTATTATTATTATTATTATTATTATTATTATTATTATTATTATTATTATTATTATTATTATTTTGGCAGTCTTGAGTATAACATTATTGTTCATTAATTAAGTATAATTGCCCTTGCATCCGAGCTTCCATGTGTGTTTGACAATCAAGAAGGCTGAAGGGATGGACCCTTACAACTTCATAATTTGAAAACTTCTCTCTTTTCTCTTAAAATGACTAGTAATTTTAAGTTTGGAGGATCATTGAATAATTATTATTATTTTTAAAACGATGTCATGTTTTTCTTTAAATTAAAATGTGCGTGTCACATTATTTATTTTTTGGAATATTTTTGAATTATTATTCTGATAGAAAATATAATATGCATATATTTATTTAATAAAAAAAATTAAAAATTATTATTTAATGACCCAAACTTAAAAATATTAAAACTAAATAAACCTAAGCTTCAATAATTGAATTATAATTATTCATAAGGATATGAATAAGCATCACCTAATAGAAAATAAATAAATTGAGTGTACCCTACAACATTTAATGCAAGAAACATTGAAATCCATATCTTGTAGTCTTCTGCTTATACTTATAATATTATAATGTTAATTTGAACGCATTTTCTTCTACCAGACTCGTAAAATAAAATAATAATTTATGGGATTAATTTCATATTATATCCTTTTTCTCTATGAACCTTTTTTCTAGTGTGCCATCATATATTCATATTCCTGCCTACTGAACTTTGTACAAATAAAATTGGTAACAACACTCTTGATTTCTACAACTATTCCCATTTCACAGTTAAAAAAAAAAAAAAACTCAAGTTAGAACTGCAACAAAACATAACCCACTTTACCATTCCAAGAGTTTTACAAATGTAAGCTCGAAAAGGGTGATTAAAGAATAGAGAACCCAATAAGTAAGCCATTGTTGATCATCAGTGCGAGATTTGGTCTCTATGGCTCTAATTGAAGCATAGCTGTGGAAACAAATAATAGGTAACAAAAACCCATTAATTAAAAAATGTGGTTGTGAATAGTGTAGGTAGCAAAATCCTGTATATACTTACAGAGGGTAAACAAGGGTTACTAAAGGCCTGCAAATGAGGAAAAAAGAAACCGACAGCTGATAAATATAAAGAAATTAAAAAAAAAACAGCTTAAAATGGAAGAAACTACTAAAGATATAGAAAATGAGAAATGAGGAAGAAGCTTACAGAGCAAGAACGTCGAAGTTCTTGGCAACAACTTGAAGAAAATTTCCGGAACCCATTAATTGTTTGGTTTGGATGTGGTGGTAGCTAGCAATTGTCGTTTATGATTTTGATTCTGGATGTGTAATTTTTAAAGAGTTTTGGACATTATTTTCTAGTGTTAAAGCAAGAAGCTTGTCATGTGAAAAGGTAACTAGACAAAACACTGTAGAAGAAATTTGGGAAAGTCGACAAAATGGGGTCGTTAATGATTTTCCAGATAAATCTAAAATGGTACACGAGAAAAGAGGCACCGATTTTTTTAACTTTTATTCGCTATCGCTGGTATAGCGACATTAATTAGATTTAATTACATATTATGAGTTTGAAGTTTCATTTTTAATGTTTTTCATGCATTATACATATCCTTTTATAATATAAAAATTGATTTTGTAAAATATATATTTTAAAAAAAAAATTTAAAGTAAAATTATGCAAAAATTGTAATGAATGGAAATGATTATTACCTTGCAATATGTTTTTACCCGAGCGTGCGTGCTTATTAAATAGAAATAGAAATAAGAATAATTCACTTTGGATTCCATATGTTTATTTCATATTTTGATTTAAGTTTCTTTTGAAATTAAGTCAAATTAATTTCGTTATATAGTAATATTATAATTTTATTTTAAATATTATTTTTTATTATTTTATCTTATTGATACTTATTTTTAATAAAAAATATTAATTTAATATAATTTTTTATATATGTGTAGAAAAAATATTTGTGATATTTTTACTATTTTTTCAATTTAAATATTAATATTATTTTATCAGCCATCTGTGAATCCTCAAATATATTTTTTATATTTCTTTTCACTTATTTTATACTCTTTTTTTTCATATATCACTTACAATTTAAACAACTTCACTTATAATTAATTAGTTTAAATTTTGAAAGTTTAATTTTAAGATTAATTTTCTAATTTAATTGTATCAGTGATACATTAAACAAATTTTGTAGAAACTTATTTTTGGATGGGTTTAATTAAAAGTTGCCATCACTTAAGTTTTTAACCGAATGTACTTAGTTGTTGATAACTTACTATCATGTGGTGTAGAGCTTTAGTGACGATGTATGTCTATTTAGATTAGGTATTGTGTTTGCGATTTATTTACATTTGAGTGGAGTGTTCGAATTGATAGAGATATTATACTACTACTCAGAGATAAACTTAGAAGTATTATTCATTTTGAGTACATAATTATCTAATGTAAAATTCATTTATTTATTTATTTAATAAATTTAAAGGAATAATTATATCATTTTATCACAAAATAGATTTGATCAAGCAATATAATTTAAAATTATAGAATTTATCAAAAGAAAAAAAAATTAAAAATAATGAACCTTCTAAAGATAGCCTAATCATCAATAGTTCTTTCTCCATTGTTCATGTTTTTTTTTTCATCACCTAAAAAAAGTTAAAGTCCACGTAGGTGAGCTTACGTTCAATAAGTAAATCCAAATGTAATATGCATCATTATGAATATACATGACAATCATGCATTAGTTTATCTCATGCAATATACATCCACGTGAATGAGCTAACGTTTAGTAATAGTAAATCCACAACTATAATGAATATACATGACAATCATGTATTAGTTTATCTCATGCAATATACACAATGATAAATGTAGGTAACAATCATGCCTTAGTTTATCTCATGCAGTATGCATCAAATAAATGTACATGACGATCAAGCATTAATTTATCTTATATCATCATATAATGCCCTCTTTTGTGTGGTATTTATTCATTCTTTGTGTTT
Source organism: Hippophae rhamnoides (assembly GCA_033030585.1). Lineage (NCBI taxonomy): Eukaryota > Viridiplantae > Streptophyta > Magnoliopsida > Rosales > Elaeagnaceae > Hippophae > Hippophae rhamnoides. Next base: position 18,752,990 of record CM065438.1, on the reverse strand, counting down.
TATTGTTAGTTTTTATTTGGAATTATTTCCTGGTAGGATCCTTGTATGATATTTATGATATCGTTAACTAGTAGTCCATAATTTTTGAAACTTATTTCTGTTGTGGGTGGAAGTAATAAATAGCGATATATGAATATATCAAAGCGATAAAATGAACACACAGAATTTACGTGGTTTGGCAATTCGCCTAGGTCCACGGGAGGCAACAGATATTATTTGAACTGAGTAGGAAATATACAGAATACAGATACAGATTTCCTCACTAATAATATCTCTCAAGTGTTTCCCCAAACTCACAAGTATTTTCTCTCTTTGAGTTTACTTATACTCTCTCTGATTTTTTTCTAATTTTTGCCTTGTTCTTCAATGCATGAAATCTTCCCTATTTATAGATGAAGAAAGGCTCCCTTTCCCTAAATTGTGCCATAATTTAAGCCTTAAATTAGGCCACCAATTTCCTTAAATTATGCTACTAATTTCCTTAAATCATGCCACAAATTATGCCACAAATTAGGCCACTAATTTCCCTAAATTATGCCACTAATTTATTACTTTTAGAGCCAATATTCAACAATTTCAACTATCGGATCCTTAATAGTATTATACTTGGAGTATAATGTAATTTTGGACTAATAAAATCACTACACACATATCGATCATCCAAAAGAGCATATGGTTTCATGTGATCACATGAAAAACCTCTCAAGATACGATCATTCATTTATTTAATATTAATGGATCCATCGATCTTTTGCGTTTTTTGCCTACCCAACACTCAAGACTTATGTACACATAAATTTTAAATATTTGTATTCCACACATTCATGATAATTTATCTTTATTTTATTACATATCTCTTATTTTGTATTATTAAGATTATTTAACATTTCAATGGTAGTGCATGGCATGGATATTTTATAATAAACATGCATGATTATAACACAAAATTATTTCATAAATTCATATAATCACATCATATATTTATAATCTATATTTAATGCAAGAAGATTATGATTTACTTACTTGTATTGTACATACATAAAGAATACAAATAAAAAATTTAATCCCTAATTAGTATATATAAAAATGTACAGGTACTTAGAAAATAATATTTTGAAAAAGATAGAGATGAATTTTGGAACGGAGTGAAGAAAATGTTTTTCATTAATGCCCATTTTATAATTTTTTTAGAATTTATAACCCCTTCGTTAGGGCCTCATTAATTAGGGGTGGGTGACGAGCCTCTTTTTTACTCTTTTTTTTTTTCTTTTGTTAAGAAAATGCATTTCCTTTTTAAAGATTTATGCAATCTTATCTTTTAATTAAAGTTAAATGATAAAAATACATTTGAAAAAAAAGTCAAAAAAATGTAAGGATCTTACGTATATATTTGTTTTATATTTATAGATGGTGACATATTGTTTTATTATTTAGTTAATTAATTTAGGTCGATAATTGTCATGCAATTTCGTATAGATATTGGATCCTATGTAAATTTATTACCTTATATTAATATATTTGTATGAATAGCATCTTAAGTTACTTCAATCAATTTACTACTTAATATGTTTACACTAAGAGTTATTGAATTGATTGATCTTATGTATACATGTTATTCTATGATTTTCTTTACCTATCTGCTTTTTTATCTGCATGCATTTGTTGTGTGCTAGTTGTTACTCGTTTCAACTATAGCGAGAATTTTTAAATGATGATCTATTCATCCTCTTTTGGATTATTGTATACCTAATGCAAACTTTCACTAAACATCCCCTGTTAAAAATTTAGTATATATTGATAATATATATATTTTTTAAGTTATATTAAACAAAACATATTAATATTATATTAAATGGGTTAAAATTGAAACCTATTTATAAATTAAGTTATATTATGTAATAAAATCAAGAAAATTAAAATGCTTAAATTTATAATACAAAAAATTAAAATTTTATTGAAATGTCCATTAAAAAAAAGCTAATTTTTTATATACTTTTTGATTTTATTGTTAAGATCATTTTCGTATTTTTAATAATTAATCTTATAACTAATTAATAGGGATAATATCTTTCTAAATACTATCAAAAATTCAAATAACATTTTCTTAAGTTATTTATCCTACAATGCATATCCATCATATTTGCTGCAGATATTGATATGATGAAGGGCGTAACTAAACAAAATTGGAGTCTTAATTAGTTTTTAAGAAAAATGAAAATTTATATTAATTCATTGCAATAGTAAGAAATTAAAGAATCGAATTAATTGACATAAATAAATAAAAATTTACAAACATGTTAGCACCAACATTATTCTTCATCGTTAAAGGGATAGTGTTAACGATAATAATTTTTTTCATGAACTTTCATTTGTTTACTTAGATTACATAATCTAATTATACATTTTTGTTTGATATATCTCTATGAATTAGTGGTATCACAATCACTATGCATGTAAGACAATGTATATGCTATTCCTTTAACAATAACAAACCTCTTAATTATGTTTTTATATCTTCAATTAATATACTTGTGTTTATATCTTTAGTATCTAACAAATCTAATTTTAAGTATGGATTGAAAAACATATAGAAACATAATCAAAAAATGACCAAAATATCATTAGAAAAAATAAAATCAACTTAAATTAAGATTTAATCATAAATATGACATAAATTATCGTGAATTTAATAAACCTAACAAAAAATAAATAAAAAAAAAATACCCAAAAAGGGAACACAGTACATTCCTATTGGAGAAGAGCTCTAACTCATGGATTGAAAGAAAGAAAGAAAGAAGAAAAGATAGAGTGGGAGAAGAAAAAAAAAGTAGATAAAGAAGATAATGGCTAGATTTTCCCTTAAACACTCTTGACTACTTATAATTTATTTTCATTATTTTAAACTATTTTTTGTTAAAATATTAATAAGAATCCAGTATATAGTAAATAATAAAAAAAGAGAATTGTAAATAATGTCTCATTATTCTTGGTCATTATTAAGAAGATGTTTCCCATTAATTTGACATATTTTATCATTAATATTTATTTCTTTGCTAATGATATGATATTGAATTTGAATACAAAATTTGAGAATTAATGTTACAACTTTGTGATATTTAACGGATGTCTCACTTTGATAATCAAAGAATATTACGATTCAAATGATTTTGAAGATGTTTCATTTTTCCTACCGTTTTATTCTTTTCCATTTCTTCCTTAATTACATCAAGATATCTACGTAGCTACAAACTGCTAATTATCATCTTCTATAAATATACAGTCTTAAATATTTAGTATTAATAGGCATTTTTCTAATAAAAGAAAATCATATATCTTATTTCATATGTGTGTTTTTTATGTTTTGTAAACAAAAAATTCATTATTATTTTTTTTATATATTAATGGTATAAATAACGACATCTCAAAAACAACACGCAAAAATTAGGCTATTTTCTAATAATTATATACACTCTGCTGATTATGTGTACGTTATTTTGCAGGATCAAAAGAACACGGAAAGATCTTACTAATATCATAATTAAGATCGCAAGTTCGCAACTAACAGGTGAAGATAGAGGCTTAATTAATTACAAGTATATATATATATATATATATTGGTATTTGCCACCTGCAAACAAGCAACAACCAAATTTCATAAATTTACTTTCATAAAGTATATTAACCAATCATTCATTGCATTCGCCAAATAAACAGATATACAAAAGCTGTCTCATAATCTTAAATAACCAAAATACCCCCCCACCCACATTTTGTATTTAAATATAATAAGAGTTAAATTTTCACGTGTTATTTTAGATATGTCACTATATATACCATTAATATATAGCAAATATGGACAAAATCGATTAAAAATGTGTGTTTTTGTTGCATAAAATATAAACTTTTTTTTTCTATGTATTTACCAACAATAAAATGACACATCAAAACATATGATATGTACGTTAAAAGGAGATATTATTTATTATTTTCAATATACTCTATACAAATTAGTTACTTTATTTTTCTACATTTTATTGAATGTTTATCTTTTTTTAAAAAAAAAATTATATTAATTTTGAATTTTATTAACCTAAAGTATCATATTATCGTATATATTCGAATAACTTTAAATAATTTATGGTTAACGCATGTTGTTGTACAAATATTATTTTAAAAAATCACAGTTTTAATAACCACTATAGCAACCAATGTATGGACGGTCGAGAGTAACTGTAAAAAAATATTAAAAAATAAAAAATAAACAGATAGAAAGAGGATAGTTAGATGTACTCATGTACATGAGGACTCATTAACTCACTCGCCATTTCTACATGGGATGGCTGTGAATATTGTACATATGGTAAGAAATGTAACCTTATTTCAAGAAAGAGGAAGAAAATGTAGTGGTCACTAATCAGCTACCGACTGTACGCTGAGGCTTTTAAGAATGCTCGGCACTCATCAGAATCCAATTTTTTTTTTTTTTGTAAGAGTGAGATTCATCGATGTATTAATTGTATTTTGATAATTAAAAAGTATTATTATATTGTATTTATATTAAAATAAGATTATTTATATGCAACTAAATATTTATTTAAAATAAAGAAAGGAAAGAGGTTGTTCACCCATCTATAAACTAGTCTAATATAAATTTCTCTCAATAGCCTTGAGTTTCGTCTATGAATAATCAAATAATTCGATGAATCGTTTTAAATTGAGAATTTAAAATTATTACTCGAATTTGAATTGAATCATATTGATAAATTTTAAAATCGGATCGTATTTAGATTTAAAAGTATATAATCCGTTCAAATTTGAATAGATAGATTTTACGATCTGTTTTATCCGATTCAGACTGAATTATTATTAAATTATAAATAAATACATATTTTATTTTATAATATGTTATATTTAAATATTATATATAACATAATTATATTAAATTATTACTTTAACTTAAAAATAAGTATAAACATTTATAATAATTTAACAATTGTACATATATACTTTTTATTCTTCTTATTTTTTTAATTGTAACTATAAATAATAAAATTTACTACAAATACAACAATTTAAAATTCAAATATTGTGTATGTTATATTTTATATGTGATAATAATTCATAAATAAATTTCAATATCAATCTAATCTTATCTAAATCCAAAAAAATTGATTTGTTCGAATTAATTACATCACTATATTAGATTTGGATTAAAAATCTTCAAATTCACTTTGAATCAAATCATATTCAAATTTATCATAAATGAACAATTTCAATCTACCATTCACCCCTAAATGATCCTTAGTTAGAGCATGGCTCTCTTACTAAATATTATTACTTAAAAAAATATCTATTAACTTATTTATCTAAAAATATCAGTTTAACACTATGTAACTGGTAGTATATACACAATATATGAATTGATTCACATTATGTTACATTATTTCTTAAAAACCATTTCTAGAAACTAAAAAATGAAATTAATTATTTAATTTCTGCAAGATCACTAGATGATTCACATTATTGGTATTATCCAGGTCACTTTACTACAGTTTATTTATTTAATTGTATTTAATTAATTTATTGATAAAAATTTATTAAAATAACATAATTTATTTTAATTAAAACAATAATGCGACATTATTTTTAATTACAAAACCTAACCACAGTAAACTTATCTAGATTATCTATGTAACACTTTTGTCATTATTTTAATTATAATATATACTGAATTAATCACTATACACGAATAAAACAAATAGCCAAAATATTACGATCGATGAGGTAATTTTTATGAAAGTACTGCCACACTATATATATATATATATATATATATATATATGCATTTAACAACACTTATGAGCTATTATATGTTACCTCAATCTCGCTCCCACCAGTAGTCAGTGAAGAGACCTTACAAGTTATTAATGCTTATCAACATGCTACACAACAAAATGGGACAAAAAAAAAAAAGAAAAAGAAATTAGAGAGATCAAATGTTACTTTTACTCAAACCTAATCAAATCTCATAAGTTAAAGTAAAGTACTAGCTAATTAAATTTAAGAACGAAAGAAATCTTCTTTAATTTCAACTAATGATACATTAAAAATGAAATATTTGCTTCCACTCAATATGGAATAGGGTATCGATAGTAGTATATATATATATATAAAATAAAAACCAAAAACAGTAGTCAAAATCAACACTCAATTTGTAGTTCTGTACCCGTACCAAAAAGCATATCAAGATGATCAGATCATCAACAGATCAATAGTAACTAAACCAACCAACACTAATTGATCATGTTGAAAAGAAAAAAAAAATTTAAAGTCATACAATACTTGCAAATTGTTCAACTATGAACGGTGACTAGTAGTGCTTGTATCATGTCCATCGTCATCGTCTTGACGAGGGTGATGTGATCCACCACTGGCCGGAGACTCGGCGCCGAAGACCGGCCTATAAGCATTCATAGAAGCAAGCATACCCAATTGAGTATCAGTAACAGTACCAGTACCACAAACAGATATACCAGAACTTAACTGTTGGGCTGAAGGCAATATAGCCATAGGTGGAGCAAAATTCATGAAATGTAGTCCACTAGACATAGACCCACCTCTATACATATTAGTAGTACTATTACCAATATTAGGAAATGTCCACATGGGGTCATTTGTCCCACTTATTCCTCCTTGATTATTACTTCGATTCGCCACCGTCCAAAACGCCGCCGGTACCGTACTATGGCTTGCCGGAATCGAACCTGTATTTGTTTGCAACAAATAGCTATTACCCATGTGATGATGATGTTCATGATCTTGTTCGACATGTAGTCTTTGTTTTGATCTTCTCAAGTTTTGATCTTCAGTATCTTGATTTTGATTATCAAACCCATGAATTTCTCTAATCTCTTGTTTAGCTTGTAACATGGAATTTACATTACTAGAATTGAAATTAAGTAACATAGAATTAGGAGAAGAATTGAACTGATCCGATGACATTAATCCAACACCAGGAAATAAAACTCTGCTACGTTGAGTAGAAGAATTAACTGACTCGTCCAACAAACTTTTATCCCACTCGGAACGAGTTGATCTGATGAGTTGTGAGGAAGCAAAATTGGGATTGAAATAATTAGAGTTTCTGAAATGAGAAGAAGCTGAAATGGTAGAACCAGAACTTCTGAGAGATATATTGAGAGAAGTGAAATTAGCTGGAATAGTACCAGTTCCAGTAGCAGCTATAACAGCAGGTTCAGCTTGTTGAAGTAACCACTCGATGGTTTCTCCGTCAGATTTGTGGCCGAGTTCTCTCGTTAGTTGAAAAACCCTAGCTGCACATAAAGCTGGCATACGGATCCGTCGACCTCGCCCTTCGACTTTGGTGTGACGATCTTTTGTTGAGGTTCTTTTGGGAGCTGCCTTTTTGGGTTGTTCTTGAATTTGAAGATTCGAATTGGGTCGGTTTTGGATTTCGTTTTGGTTTTGGTTTTGGTTTTGATTTTGGTTGGAAGTGGATGGGTCATGACCTCCATGATTGTTTATGGCGATGGAGGTGTAGATGGAGCTAGTGCAAGTTTCTTCATCTTTTTTCTCTAACAATTGTAATGGGAAATTAAGCCTTCGGATCCCACTTTCATCTTCCATGTTAGCTGATGATCAACTACTGTTCTCTTTTTCTCTCTCTTTATGTTTTGTGAGAAAGATAGAGGATAAGAGGAAGAGGGCAAGCTTTAAGCAATAAAAATAATAATGAGTAAAAATTACATACATAAAAAAAATGTTAAACGCATGTATATTTACAATTTGATGTAGCTAGTATTTATGTTCAAAACAACTTACGGGTATATTTAATAGTAAAATTATTTAAATAATTATAATAAAATTTATAAATTTATAAATTGAGTTATTATAAAATAATATTAAAAAAATCATATTTCATTATCCAAAAATTTAAAATTTTATTATTTTTAAATTTTATATAAGTTAAATATATATATTTTTATCTAATTAAAATAAAAATTTAAAATTATATGAATTAAATTATTAATAAATATTTATATAATTATATATGTTTTAAAACAGAATAGTTAAATTTCATGCTAGATAAAATATATTATTTTAAAAAAAATGTTAAAAGAATTTAACTAATAAAATTATATCTTTAAAATTTATAATCATAAAAATAATACTCTTTATATACATTTGATATATTTTTACTAATAAATGTTTTTAACATATTATTTACATTGTTTAAATTAAAATTCATCTATTTTAATTCTTTTAATATGTAATTATATTTAATTGAATCTATCGAATATTAAGTATTAAGTGTTGTTTCATTCTCTACGATTTATTAGTTAATTTTTTTAATAAAATTATTTTATTATATATTATATTATAATTAATATAATTTATGGAGATTCGAGTGAACATATGGGATGTGTATGGAGAAGTAATGTTTAAAATTTTCAACTAATTCAATCTTTGGGAAGAGAGAAAGAAAGAAATATAAGAATTAAAAAAAAAAATTTGCTATGAATAAGAATTTAATTTTTAATTGAACAGACCTCTTATAAAAGGATTGGTTTGCAATTTTGTGATTTATTTTTTGTGAGCATGAAAATTAAGTGGAGGGTAGTACCCTTTCACTGTGGTTGGACAGGTCCTTGATTCAGACTCCACGTGCGGTGCTTTTTTTTTATCAGAATTAAAAAAAAAATTTGTTTTTTTCTTAATTAAGCTGATGTACTATTTAAATTGGAGAGAGAATAATTAAATGTATGAAAAATAAAATGAATTGACTAAATAAACAATTTGTTTTTATCAACTTCTTATCCTATTTTATCATTACGTTAATTTAATACACAATTAACTAATAATTTCTCAAATTAAAAGAGTGATTGTCTTCTATACAAGAAATCAAAGATTTGAATTTTGAGTGCTTTTATCCTCCCTATTAAAATGATTAGTAACTACATTACTAATATTTAATTAATAATAAGATAATTATCATCTTATCTAATCTAATCTTGCTAGATTTTTCATTTAACAAAAAAAAAAGCTAATAATTCCTTGAAAGACAGTAGTAGCTGAATGATTGGAACCAAATTTCTCAAGGAAAAAAATAAAATAAATAAGGGACTGATTTGTAAAGTAAAAGATGATCAAGTGGCTCCCAATGCTTCATGTAATCATTGTGTCTTGCCTTTCCACCTTTGCCCTTTATCTTTCATGGGCTTCATATTCCTTATAATTTTTAAATAAGATAAAATAAAAAAATTATATAAATATACGGAAAAAAAATAAAATAAAAATTATAGTCTTCTCGTAGATATAGGATGTATTAAGATACTTTATATTCTATTAAAAATGAACTAAATTACTTCCCACCTAAGGACCAAATAAGAAAATGGAAAAGTTTTTTTTTTCCTTTTTATTGGAAAGTTGGATATATTATTACAAGTGTCTTCTTTTTCTTTTTCTTTTTCTTTTTCTTTTTTGATAGGCGGACACTTGGATTAGAATCTTAATGATTATCAAAGTTACAAGTAGGATTTATTATACTTTTGTAACTACTTTTTCTTATAAAAATTTTTGAAACTACTTTTAAGATTATACAATAACTTTTAAAATTAATGAATATATATATATATATATATATATATATATATATATATATATAATCTCTTTAATTTCTTTTATGTAAGGGATTTTTTTTTATTTTTTTTTTTGGGATAACTTTCTTTTTCTTTCTAGATAAATGGAAAAAGGGTACAAAATTGTGTGTAATTTTATTTATAATTAATTATCGAGTCTTTATCCTAAAAAACGTGGGAATTTTTTATTGATGGATATACTGCTAGCGAATTAGATAAATCTAACATAAATTAATGAATTTTTTAAATATATCGCTGATAATAAAATAAAATCTATACTTTGTTATATATGCACTTATTAACATGCTAAAAATGGCACATGATAATTAGACGGACTAATTTAATTTAGGATGACATAAAAAACCATTTAGATAATATTTTCCTAACAAAAATATTTACTGAATTATAACACAAGATGTAAGGTCATGTCAAAAAAAAAAAAAAAAAAAAGAGCAGTGACACAGAGTTAATGTTGAGAAAATTTATAAATCTTATGGTAGATTTGTATGGCATGAAGACCCTACATATTTGGGGGTACTATATCTTAGGCATGTGAGCCACACTGAGAGTGAGAGAAACATGTGTGGTCCTGAAGGTTGTCGACAATGAAAGTTCAAAACTCTCAAATTTGCCTTTTCCACAAAACAATGAAAGCTTCACAACACGTAGGTAATAGTCTAACTTGCTTCATTACCAATTCGGAAGGTCAGAATTAATGTCACACTATATTTCACTTAAAATCACATCACTTTTATTAGATTTTTTTTTTATACTTCTCAGTAAGTACTCCCTGGCTTAGAAAAAGATAGAAAGAAGATAAAAAATATATATATAGAGTGGATGAGTTCGATAATATATAATTAGATTTAAGATTATAGTTCTATATATCTATAAGGAATACAAACTTTTCATTACTTTGAAAGTATTGAATTTTTTCCCATTTTTTCCCATCTTTATTATGAATCAATTTAATTATTTAATTACAACTAAAACCATCCTATACTAATTTCTCCATTTTTATTTAATTATGAGATAGAGTAGATACTAGATAGAAATTGTCTATTTTTAACTAATTTGAATCATATCTTATTCTAATTAGATTTAAAGATTCTTAATTCGAATCTGATTTAATAACGTAATCAATTCAAAACAATCTAAAAAAGAAAAAATTGTGTTTTTTTGGGATTTGATAAAGTTAAATTAATATTATAATTTATTTATAAATTATTTTCATATATAAAACATAATATACACAACATTTAAATTTTAAATTGGTGTATTTGTAGTAAAATTTATTATTTATGGTTACAACAAAGTAAATAAAAAATAATAAGAAGTATGTTTGTATAAATATTAAATTATTATAAATATTTATATTTATTTTTTAAGTTAAAATAATAATCTAATTTAATTATTGTATGTATAATATTAAATATAATACATTATAAAATAAAATATGAATTTATTTATAATTTAATAGTAATTCGATCTGGATCGAATATAACGGGGTTATAAAATTTGTAAATCTAAGTCCGAAAAAATTATATACTTTTCGATCCGAATCTGATTCTATTATAAATTTCTTAATTTAATTTGATCTGAACACGATAGATCGAATCAAATTTTTCAATTTAAGTAGATTAATCAAATTATTGTGCTCACCCCTAGTTTAATATATACACATTTTACACTTATTTAATTTTAATAAAGTAAATTTGTCAAATAATATGCATTAAGTTTATATAATAAAAAAACTCCGTCTAAACATTTTACATTTAGTGGCGAATAATTCAATGTTTACATTGAACTCTAATTAATTAGATCTATTTGATGTTAAAAAATTTGGCTAGTTAAATATTAATAAGTGTTTTTTTGTTTTTATAAATATTAAGTGTTGTTTAAGGTAATTTAAAAAATAAAGTTTAATGGTATAGGATAACCCTATTTTATAAATAAAGTTATTTTTAATACCGTGCAAATATATTATTTTTCGTGTAATGTAAAAATAATTTTTTTTATGTCCAAAAATAAGGTGCATATATTTTTTTAAAAAATTAAAAATAAAATTATGTGAATAACTTAAATCATATAAAATAATAATTCCAATCGAGCAAGAAGATTGATGATTAATACTTCTACTAAATGATAACGAGACAAGAGGTGGATCTACGTAGAGATAAGAGGGTCACACATTCTACCTCAACTTTCGAGAAATAAAATTTTAAGTGTAATATTTATGAAATTAATTACATGAATAAAATAAAATTATAGAAGCTTTTAATGCTCAATATCTCTAAATAATTTAATAATTTGAATATATTTTACTAAAATAAGATACATTTAATAACATCATTCTATTATTTTCAATTAAAAACATGTGATAAATGAAAAATAAATAATACTATTTTTTACTTATATCTAATGATCCTTTTGGATATAAATCCAAAATCCGTTCACGAAGGAGACTAATTATTTTATCTAAATCTTATTACTTCAATTTATGATATAAAAAGTTTTTTTTTTCATAAAAATAATACTTTAAAACTTATAATCATAAATAGTATCTTATTATATCAATTTCATGTATTTTTAATATTATAAAAAATATAATATATTATTTTATTTTAAACGTGCACTATCCAATTAAAATTCATTTAATGTTATTGGAGTACTATTTTTATTATTATAAATTTTAAGAGTATTATTTTTTAAAATATATTTTTTTTTCTTCTTCTTTTTTCATTTGTAAACAGAAGGGCTTATCTATTTTATGTGTTCTCAAATTTTGATCAATTTTAAATTTTATAATTTAATCTTCAATTTTTTTAATTTATAAATAGTTCGTAATTTAACAATCAAGGCACAAAATTGTGATTTTTATTTTACATATAATCAACCAATTTAATGAATAATTATCCACATAATAGTATCACATGCATCACATGGATGTTAAAAGAACTCATTATTAGGGCGCTCAGTGTATATTTAAAAAAAATCAAATTAACCCAAAAAAACCTCATAAATTTATTGTTTGTTGAATTAATTAGATTTATTTATGAATTTTTAAAAGTTTAACAACTAAATTATTTAATTTAAAATTTTAATATTCTATACGTGAAGTTGATCAAAGATTTGGAATAATGAAAAACTTTGTTTTATAAATATAATAGAAAGAGATGAAAATAAGGCTTGATCCAGAAATCATACCAAAGCAAAGTAGTATTCCCATATAGAGATGAGTGAATGAATGGCACGTGTGGACCATGTGACAAACAGCATTGAAATGTAACCAAAGAGGGAACAGAAAGAAGAAAATAAGTGGAAAAAGAAATGCATTAATTAAAATGAATTTGGTATAAATATTTCAACTACTAACAACCAAAATAAGATGATGAATTAAATTTGAATAATACAGTACTAATCATCATATCATGTTAATGGCATCATTTTTTAGTTCAAAATAATGAGAAATTAAATTGGCTAATAGAGAATTGTCTTCTTCTTTTTTTTATTTGTATTATTAAATATAAACTTGATATCTTTTAGATAGACACCTAGGAGTCAATTCCATTTCCTACACTATTACCAATCTAATCTAAATTAAATATGCACTTTTCATCTTACAAAGAAAAACCACTAGCTACCATATGTTTTATTTTGGATACATTTCACACTTATAGCTAACTTACTTTGTTTTAATATTATTCTCTTTTATTAATTCAAATATTATTATCCTAATTAAAGTATATATATATATATATATATATATATATATATATATATATATATATATAACAATTAATTATGTGAAATTAACTTGTCACCATAGCACACGACATATTCACGTTCCTTTAGCCAGAGTCCTAAAGTGAATGACAATATAACACTAACTATGTTCTAGAAAACATCATGAGCTAGATAGCATTTTGGCTGATTTTATGATGTCTTTTTCTATCTCTCTCTCTCACCTATTTTTTTCAACAAAATATAAATAAATATATATATTTCTTTTTTAAATTAAATGGTGGGAGTTGTTACTGCATGCTATTAAGTTCTAACTATATGTACGATATATACGACAGAATCCATAAATAAGTGCATTAATTGGTAATTTATGATATTCATAAAATTTAATAACTTTGTTTTTAGGAATAAAATGTAATAACTTGATTAGTTTACTATTTTTTATTTTCTATAATTTTATTTTTGATATTATAAATATTAAGAGTCTAGTCATGTAATAGACAATTATTCGGATGTGAGTCACAATGACGATGCATGAAAGCTACGTTGTGTAAAAAAATGTAATGGACAGTGGTTGAGTTTCAAAAAAAAAAAAAAAACATAAAGTTGAGAGTTAATCTCCTTTAAACCTAATTAACAATCGTGTGTGAGATTCATAAATAAAGTCTGATTCAATCTACCATCGAATTCAACTAAACTCAACTATCTAAATGAAGTTAGTGGAAACAACAAAAATGGAGATTAATTATATAACTCTTTTTTTTTTACAAATTATACTATCATTTTTACGTAATGATATATTTAAAATTTATATCTAATAAGAACACGTATATAAAGTAAAAAATAATATTAATTGAATTTGGAAAAGAAAAATTCACAATTTCTTAATAGATTTCTTGGTTTTACCATCTATGATCATGTATATATACCGTCGCACACTCAAGTAATCCTTAGTTCTTAGATTGAATATAGTATACACTTTGTGAATTGTTTGACAATTCAGTACGATGGTTGTCATTTTAATTAATGGAAAAAGTGTGGATGAAACGCAACAATATAATATATCAAAATGAATTGAATCCAAAATTTCTATAATTTGTGATAAAATAATATAAATTTTATGTTAATAAACATAATATTACTATCAATTTTATAATCATCACGAGACTCTATACTAACTTATTAAGTCTATATGATACAAACTAACATGATATACCAATCATATAAGTGGGAATGTAGTTAAATTTGTACAAGATATTTTGTCACTTCTTAGTGACCTAATTATAAGACTTAGAGTTAAAAGTTTCAAAGAAATACTAAATAGACTAATATAAGATAATTGGGTTGATTATAAAATGACTAACATGTTGGCATGTGATGAAAAAGCAAGGTGTAGAAAAATAGCACACAACATCCATGTTTAGTGGAACACAAAACATGTCATACAAGATTAATGTTTAGTGGAGCATTTGTTATGTTTCTTAGTATATATATATATATGTATCTTTGTACATGGAATAGATATGAAAAATAGAGATGAAGTGATATTGATTAAAATAACAAATACCACATTTTATCGTGGTATCAGAGCAATGGTTATTGCTGACTTAACAAAATAAATAGTTACCTGATACTCAACGCTAGTACTCCGGTGTCTCCTCGGTAGGGGGCTTCTGATATGATTTGTTGTCTATATGCTTATGAGTTGATTACTTCGGTTTTTGGCTGGATGGTGCTTGCTGCATAGTCATTGGAGCCGTAGCAATTTATTTTCTCGAAGAAATATGAATCGCAAAGATGAACAGCCCTGTGCTATAGAAACGATTCTGGAAAAATTTAGAATGAACATCTTTTAGGTAGGTATCACCATGCATCTTGTTTGTATATATGGCTGAAAAAAAACGATTAGTTACAATATTGAAAAAAAAACACCAGTGCTGCGACCATCAGGTCGCTTCAGAGTCGCCATTTCTACTCAGCGTCAGTTCTGTCGTCATGACCTCAACAGAACCCTTCAGGGAGCCGTTGTAGCCTCTCTGCGTTTCACTCCATTTCTGCTTGTTGGGGCCATTGCTGTCTTTCTACGTATCAGGTGGTGCTTCCGTCGTGGGCAGCCGTGGAGAAAACTTGGAAGGCAACGCAGTAGAAGAAGAACGCAATAGAAGAAGAACGAAGTTGAAGAACAGCGCCGCTCGAGGAGGGCTGCACGAATGGAAATTTTTTAGGGTTACGGTTTAAGTTTTTTTTATTTATATATTGGTTTTAAAAAAAGGAAAAAAGGAAGAAAAAAATTTAGATTACATGGTAGAATCTAGAGATTTAACCACCAATTTCATATTGGAAGATCTGATGACAAAAATGACGGAAGTTCTAACTAGAGCTCAGACCGTCTCACAACCTCCGCTAACTGAAGCGTCGACTGCCCCTATTAGTATCAAGTTGGGAGGATCCAACTATGCCTTGTGGTCCCAGGTGGTGGAGATGTATATCTCTGGCAAAGACAAACTGGGATATATTAATGGGGATTTTCCTCAACCTGCTGAAACCGACCCCTCATTCAGGAGATGGCGCACTGAAAATGCCATTGTTAAAGGATGGTTGATCAATTCGATGGACCCCTCCTTGATTGCAAATTTTATTCGATTCCCAACTACGAAACAAGTTTGTGATTCTGCTGCTACCACCTACTATGATGGGACAGACACATCTCAACTGTATGATCTTCG
This sequence comes from Hippophae rhamnoides, assembly GCA_033030585.1. Lineage (NCBI taxonomy): Eukaryota > Viridiplantae > Streptophyta > Magnoliopsida > Rosales > Elaeagnaceae > Hippophae > Hippophae rhamnoides. The sequence continues at coordinate 18,736,861 of CM065438.1, read as the reverse complement.
CCGTCGAGTTACTTGTATGAAGCAGGTGGGTGGATCCATTGAAAAATACTACAATGACCTTCCAGGGTTGTGGCGACAAATTGATTTTCGTCGTCCTAATCCAATGGAGTGTGCAACTGACATACAAAAATACAACTCCATCGTACAGGAAGATCGAGTGTATACCTTTCTTGATGGACTTGATGACGGACTCGACAAAACTCAAAGTGATATGCTTCAAATCAAACCATTCCCTACGGTGGAACAAGCCTATGGATTCATACGTAAGGAAGAGATCCGGAAGACTATGATGATCACGAGTATAGATACGACACCCGGAGTAGTTATGGCTTTTAAAAGGGTCGAGGGACACCATAATCCTATGCTACCAAAAACAGGAACCTCTTTAGGTAGCAAGAAATCCATGGGAAATCCATCATCTCTTGACATGAAATGTGGAAATTGCGGAAAATCTAAACACACCCGTGAAAACTGCTTCAAACTACATGGGTATCCAGAATGGTGGAATGATCTTCAAGCATGGAAGAAAAGGGACACCACTGGGTGAGCCACTGTGGCTACTAATAATGCCTCACTATCCCTTACTCCTCAGGCCGAATCTTTCCAGGATTTGGGTATTTCAAGTAAAGCATTTCACATCTCTACTCATAGTGATAATGAGGATTGGATTCTGGATTCTAGAGCTATAGATCACATGCGTTTGACCCAAAAGATCTCTCCAATACAACCCAGCCAAGACGGAGTCGTGTTGCCAATGCCAATGGAGTCACTTATCTAGTTACAGGAGCTGGAACAGTGACCTTATCTCCTTCATTATCATTATCTAATACTTTACTTGTACCCTCTCTTTCAAACTGACTAATGTCTGTAAGTCAGGTCACTTCAGATCTTAACTGTGTAGTATTGATGTATTCTACTTTTTACCTTCTACAGGATATTCTCACCAAGGAGATCATTGGGCGTGGTACTAAGATAGGAGGGTTATATTATATAAATGACCTCAGTTCAGGAAGAGCCAATCACATGCAACACACTGTTGGTAACAAGGAACGAAAGATTTGGCTATGTCATCGTAGATTTGGGCATCCATCATTCGGGTATTTAAAGCACCTACTCCCTAGTTTACTTTCAAATATCACACATTCAGATTTCAAATGTGATACTTGTATCCTAGCAAAAAGTCATAGGGCGTCTTATCCTATAAGTATGAATAAAAGTATGATTCCTTTTGCTTTGGTACATTATGATGTTTGGGGACCTTCCCTGGTCACTACGTCATCGGGTCATTGTTGGTTTGTTATTTTGTTGATGATTTTACACGAATGACATGCCTTTACCTTCTCAAACATAAAGATGAATTATTTTCTACGTTTCACTTGTTTCACACCATGGTTCAAACACAATTTTCTGAAAAAATTAAGATACTTAGGTCTGATAATGGAGGGGAGTATGTTAATCAACAATTTCGGACATACTTGGACAACCATGGTATTCTCCATGAAACCTCGTGTTCACAAACCCCACAACAGAATGGGACTACGGAGAGGAAGAATAGGCATATTTTAGAAACTGCTCGTGCCTTACTAATCGGTGCACATATGCCTAGTAGATACTGGAGTGATGTTGTTACTACGGCTGTGTATCTACTGAAACGTATGCCCATAAAAACCTTATAATTTCATACTCCATTAAAGGTGCTATCTAATCATGTTCCCTTGCCTACTATTTTGATGCTTCCGCCCTGAATTTTTGGATGTGTTGCCTTTGTCCACCTCAATAAAAATCAACAAACTAAGTTGGATCCATGTGCTATCCGATGTGTATTCTTGGGGTATGACGTACAAAAAAAGGGATACCGATGTTACGATCCTATTACTAAAAGAACCTACATTACCATGGATGTCACTTTCCTAGAATCTGAATGTTTCTTCCCATCATCAGAATCAAATTCCCCTATTCAAGGGGAGAGTTATGGTGAAGAACGAAATTGGCTTGATGTTGAAGTATTAGACATTAGTAACAATCCGACATACTCAGATAATGCCAATAATATGGATGAGCCAGTACCTAGACCCAAACTTGAACTTCTAAGAACTGAATCTGAACTAGTAACTAAATCTACAGAAGATGTAGTGGCTGATGCACCCCTCCACTCTTTAGTACCCAATGATCCTTCTGCTGAGAATACTCCTGAGGTAAGTTCTCCTATCACACCTTTACAAACTAATGCTATAGATACATCTGTTGGTTATGTTCTACCTTTTAGACACAATCGAGGCAAACCTCTAAATCGATACTCTCCAGACAAAGAGGAACGACAATCCAAGTATCCAATATCCAATTATGTATCTACTCAAGGGTTACCAGAACCTATCAGGGCTTTTGCACAAACACTCTCCTCATTTCAAATTCCAAGCAGCGTTGAAGAAGCCTTATCTGATCCAAATTGGGTTCAAGCTATAAAAGAAGAATAACACATGGGTGTTAAGCAAGCTGCCTAAAGGGGGTAAGATGGTAGGATGCAAGTGGATTTTCTCCATTAAGTATAAAGCAGATGGGTCAGTTGATCGATACAAGGTGAGGCTAGTAGCAAAATGGTATACACAGAAACATGGTATAGATTATCAAGAAACCTTCTCACATGTAGCTAAACTAAAAACTGTGAGGGTTTTGTTATCTCTTGCAGCAAATTTAATTTGGCCACTGCACCAACTTGACGTGAAGAATGCCTTTCTTCATGGTGACATAGAAGAAGAGATTTACATGGATATTCCACTAGGATATATGGTTACATCAGGAAAAGAAACTGCATGTAGATTACAACGAGCATTTTATGGACTAAAACAATCACCTCGAGCATGGTTTGGTAGATTGAGTTCAGCAATGAGAAAATATGGGTTTCAACAAAGCAACTCTGACCACACTCTTTTCCTAAAACATCGATTCAAAAAAATAACAGCCCTTATAGTCTATGTAGACAACATGATCATTACAGGGGATGATAAAGAAGAAATCTCTAGGTTTCAAGAACAACTGTCAAATGAATTTGAAATGAAGGACTTGGGAGGGCTCAAATACTTCTTAGGCATTGAGGTAACAAGATCAAAATAAGGTATATGTCTTTCCCAAAGGAAATATACTCTAGACCTACTGGTAGAGGTAGGATTACTAGATTGTAAACCTGTTGATATTCCGATGGTCCAAAATCATAAACCTGGAGAATATGTGGACCAAGTACCAGTAGATAAACAGAGATATCAACGGTTAGTAGGTAAACTCATATACTTATCTCATACTCGACCTGATATTGCTTATGGTGTGAGTGTCGTAAGTCAATTTATGCACTGCCCAAGTGAAGACCATATGGATGCCATCATGCGAATACTCTGTTATTTAAAATCCTCCCCTGGGAAAAGGACTTATGTTTTCAAAGAATTGTCAATTGGAAGTCCTTGGATATACCGATTTAGACTGGGCAGGGAATATGAAGGGTAGGAAATTTACTGCTGGGTACTTTACTTTTGTGGGGGGCAATCTTGTAACATGGAGGAGCAAGAAGCAAAATGTAGTTGTCTTATCTAGTGCTGAAGCTGAATTTTGAGGAATGGTTAAGGGAATATGTGAGCTTCTTTGGTTGAAAAAACTCCTAACTAAGATTGGTGTTGCTCCTAACTCTAAAATGAACTTATTTTGTGATAACAAAGCATCCATTCCCATCTCCCACAATCCGGTCCAACATGATCGCACAAAGCATGTTGAAGTGGATCGAAACTTCATAAAACGGAATCTTGAAGAAAAAATTATTCAACTTCCATTTGTTAAATCAGAAGATCAATTGGCTGATATACTCACAAAATCCGTGTCTGCAAGGAACTTCTACAACTCACTCGACAAGTTGGGCATAAGAGATATATATGCACCAACGTGAGGGGGAGTGTTGGCGTGTGATGAAAAAGCAATGTGTAGAAGAATAGTAGACAACATCCATGTTTAGTGGAGCACAAAACATGGCAGACAAGATTAATGTTTAGTGGAGCATTTATTATGTTTCTTAGTATATATATATGTATGTATGTATCTTTGTACATGGAATAGATATGAAAAATAGAGATGAAGTGATATTGATTAAAATAACAAATACCACATTTTATCATAAGATGGGCTCAAATAATAATCAAGGCTTATTCTATGTCATCAAAACAATTGAAAATGGTTAATTAGTATGTAAATTCATAACCATCATTGTTTTACCTTTAAATGGTGTAAATTTGAAGAGTTTCAAGGATATTAAATAAGAGAATAATTTAATCTTAGCTAAACATGTTAAAATACATTGAATCTAATCATTTAGTTATTTATTGGATGTTTTAAGAAGTCCAAAATAACTATTTATTAACTATCTTTAAAAGTTAATAAATAATTATTTATTATATTCTTGTGAGGTCTTGTGTTCCTCTTAGTTTTTAAAAGAACTCTTGAACTTATCAAGTTAATTGTGTAGGGTTCAAACAATCAAATTTATCACCTTGAATTTTTAACAAAATCTTAGATTTTCTTGGTGTGGTATTTCAATCCTGATGTAGTCTTGATCGTCATCTTGTTAGAAGACAAGTTAAGATTCAAAAAATCTTGTCTTCACAATCATGGGGTTTCGATCCATCATTGTTATCGGGTTTCATCACAATTATTGGTGGGATTTGTATCACTACCCATTTCCAGTAAACCAGAATATCATGACATGACATTTTAAAGTCCATAGGCTAATAACAGAGACAAAATACACTGCTTATACAAGCCACTGATCAATACATTATATTAACTAACATTCCATGAGCAATTACGACATGCCAATTAATGGGTTGTGCCATATGAAGCCTAACCGGCCATTTAGATGCCCTTAGTATCACAACTTCAAACAATAACTTAGTGTTATAAAGCTCCTTAATTTAAGGAGCAAACATGGAGCAAAACAAGGAGCAAAACATGGAGCAATTCATGGAGCAAAACAAGGAGCAATTCATGGAGCAAAACAAGGAGCTTAATTCAAGGAGCAATTTAAGGAACCATTAATTTAAGGAGTAATTCAAGGAGTGAATTTTCCTATAAATAGATGTGTAATTGTAATGAATTAATCATCCAAATTTTTCATTCCAATTGAGAGAAAAGCTTAGAGAGCAAAGCTTTTGTGAGAGAAAATTGAGAGTAACTTTCTTGAGTATAATTGGGTTGTGGGTTGTGAGCGTTGTAAACACCTTGTGTAATTTCTACTCTTTCAGTAAAAGATCTGCTTGGTCAGGAGACGTAAGCAAGATTGGCCGAACTCCGTTATCAAATTTGTGTGTTATTTTATATTCTTGCTTTCTCGTAAGTTTGGCTTATCGGGAATTTGCGTTATTTCAACCAATATTTGGTATCGGAAGCTATTGGTAGTGATTTACTGTCAATTTTACTGCAAGAAATAATCGAAAACGATCAGGAGGAAATCGGATTTTAGTGGGAGCGATGGCATGAGATGAAGGAAGGGTGAAACTCGAGAAATTTGATGGCACTGATTTCGGGTTTTGGAAAAATGCGAGATAGAGGATTATACGTATCAAAGAAATCTATATCAACCTCTGCTCGGGGAAGAAGCCGGAGGTATGAAGGAAAGAAGATTGGAATCTTACAGACATACGAAGCCACTCGGAGTTATTCGATTGACGTTATCCGTAATGTTGCTTTCAACGCTAGCAAAGGAAAAAGACCACGGCGGGTGCTTATGGCGGCTCTCTCAGTATGTATGAGAAGCCGTGACCTCGAACAAAGTGCACTTGATGAGGCGCTTGTTCAATTTGCGGATGACGGAAGGCAACGTTCGGTAGCTCGACATCTCGATGAACTCAACACGGTTACAGCCGGTTGAGTTCGGTGGAAATTGAATTCGATGAAGAAGTACGAGTATTGATACTTTTGTCTTACTGCCTGCGAGAAAGGCTGGAGATACTCTTGTCACGCATTTGTGTGAGTATCTCGTCGGGAAGCAATAAGTTGAAATTTGACGATGTTCGTGATTTGGTTCTCGATGAAGAGATCCGACGTAGAGGCAATTGAATCGTCGACCTCTTCGGTTTGCATACGAGTCGAGAGGAGAAATTCAACAAAGGAAATGGACGTGGTAGAGCCCGGCCCTACGAGGTAGATCAAAGACGGGAGGTCGAATCCGGGAATCCTAATAATTCCCGTAGCTCGAAGATGTCGAGTGTTGGAATTGTGGAAGAACCGGGCCTTTACCAAAAATCGGTGCAAGAATGCAGAAGGATGTGAGAACAAGTGAAGGCGAGGAGGCAAATGTTACTTCCCTTGCTCGGGGAGGAGATGATGCATTGATATGCTCGTTGGAAGCGAGGAAGAATCTTGGGTGTTAGACTGCGGAGCATCGTTCCGTTGCTACTTCACAAAAAGAATTCTTCGAGAAATATGTCCCAGGAAACCTTGGAAAGGTATATCTTGGTGATGATCGACCATGTGCTATTGTTGCGAAGGTGTAGTGAAGATTAAGTTGAGCAGTTTGTTTGGGAGCTGAAGGATGTCGGGCGTATTCCCGATCTCGGGAGAAGGAACTTAATCTCGGTGGGGCGATTGGCCGGTGAAGGCTTACGATCTTCCGTGGTGATGATTGGAATATTTCAAAGGGTGCAATGATAGTTGCTCGAGGCGAGAAAGTGGCCTTCTTTACATGACGGCGGAGAGCACGTTGTTCAATTCGGTTGTTGTAGCAGCTGATAGAAACACGAAATACATGGCACGAGAGACTAGGCCATATGAGTGAGAAGGGGATGAAGATTATGCAGCTCAAAGGGAAAACTTCCGGGTCTACGGTCTGCGGAGATAGACATGTGCGAAAGATTGCGTACTTGGAGAGAAGCAAAGAGAGTTAGCTTTCGGACAAGTTGCGAGAATCCCCGAAAGAAGGAAAGGCTAGAGCTTATTCAACTCGATGTTTGGGGACCCGGCAGCGAGTCTCATCTATTGGTGGGAAACATTGCTTCCATTGACTTTCATCGATGATCACTCTCGGAAGGTATGGGTTTACTTTCTAAAGCATAAGTCTGAAGTATTTGAGGCTTTCGAGAAGATGGAAAGCTATGGTGGAAAATGGGAGACGGGTTTAAAGATCAAAAAGCTCGGAACCGATAATGGTGGTGAATATGAAGACACGGATTCAAAAATTTACGCTATGAGCACGGGATTAGAATGGAAAGAGCTGTGCCCGAGCACGCCTCGGCCTATGATGGTGTAGGCGGCGTATGAGCCAGAACGTTGACGAAAGAGCCGAGGAAGCATTCGTGTATACGGTCGGGTCTAGGAAACGATTACGGGCGAAGCGATCAACCAACGGCCGAACACTTGATCAGCGGGGCCATCTGTTCCATTGGAGCGTAGAATACCGGAAGGATGTATGGAGTAGAAAAGAGGTGAAACTATCACATCTAAAAGTTTTCGGTTGTGTAGCATTTGTGCATATCGGTGATCGGCGGGGAATAAGCTTGATCCGAATCCGAAGAATGCCACGTTCATTGGCTATGGTGAGGATGAGTTTGGCTACGCGTTTTGGGATGACGAAAAGAGAAAGAAAGTTATCCGTAGCGAGAGATGTGATTTTCAACGAAAGGGTGATGTATAAGGACGTATCGTAAAATAGGCGCCCGATGACTCGAGGAGAGCGAGAATGAGTCGGTATTTGCGGATGCGAGATGATGTCCAGGATACTTCCCATTGAGAACCAATTGTAACAAGTCCTCGACGGAGGAACTTGTTGGACAAACGATACACGTCATTCGGAGCACACCTGACCTCTTTACTCCGACTCAACGTATTGAGAAGGTCTTACTCGACCTCGTGTGCCTAACGGGAGATACATGAACTATATGTTCTTCGGTGATGGAGGGGAGCTTGAATGCTATGATGAAGCTTGTCGGACTCGAGATTCCAACAAGTGGGAGCTTCTATGAAAGAAGAAATGAAATCTCTCATCTCGACCGGACATGGGAACTAGGTGAGTTACTGTGGGAAAGAAGGCAACTTCCTGACGAAATGGGTGTCTTAGGGTGAAAGAGGGCGTGATGGTTCCCGAGAGATACAAAGCCCGCCTAGTTGTCAAGGGTTTCAACGGAAGGAAGGAGTTGACTCTGACGACATTTTGCTCCGTTGTGAAGCTCGATACTATCGGAATCGGTATTGAGTATTGTAGCCATTAAAGATCTTCATCTTGAACGGTTGGATGTGAAAGGCGCATTACTTGTGGAGATTTAGATGAAGAGATTTACATGTATACCGACGGAAGGTTTCTCGAGAAAGGGGAAGAAGAGCATGGGTGTGCGAGACTTAAGAAGAGTTTGTATGGCACGAAATAAGCCACGAGACAATGGTACAAAAAATTTGTGACTTCGTAAATGCCTGAGGAAGGTTTCCGAAGTGCAATGCGATCATTGTTGCTACTTGAGAGATATAGGTCAGTTATATCATTTTACTACTTTATGTTGATGATATGTTAGTAGCGAGGTTCGGATATGGATGATATTAAAAGATTAGGCGACGATTGTCAAAGGAATTTGACATGAAAGACTTAGGTCGGCAAAGAAGATTCTTGGAATGCAAATCACAAGAAATAAGAAGAAAGGATCCTTGCAGTTATCTCGGGCGAGAGTACATCAATCGTGTTTTGCAAAGATTGACATGGGCGATGCGAAGCAGGATGCGCACACTTGGCCGGTCATTTCGCCTATCGAGGATCGGTCCCCTCGACGGAAGAAGAGAGAATTCATGGCTAAGGTTCCTTATGCCTCGGCCATTGGAAGTTTAATGTACGCGATGGTACGTACGAGACCATGAGACATTGGCCATGCGATTAGGAGTTGTTAGCGGTTATGTCGATCCGGGAAAAACTCGTTGGGAAGCGATCGAGTGGATTTTGAGGGTATGCCGAGGCAGCGAGAAAAGTGCTTGTACTTTAGTAAGGAGAGTTAAAAGTACAAGGGTACGTGAGACGCGGACTTTGGAGGTGAAGTTGATCGCAGAAGAAGCACCGATTATATATTTCTTGTTGGAACTAAATTTGTTAGTTGGATGTCACAAATACGAGAAAATTGTCACTCACATCCCTTCTGGTGAGTATGTAGCAGTAATTGAAGCTAGTAAAGAGATGATATGGCTTGAGGTTTGTTAATTATTTGGGATTCAAAGCAAAGAGAAGAATGTTACTGCGTAGTGATAGTCGAAGTCTGTCTGAATACACTTGTGAAGAATTCATCATTTCATTCTAGAACAAAGCATATTGGACTTCGTTATCAACCGTCGAGTCTACATTGGAAGATGATGTGTTATCTTGGAGAAGATTCGAGGAAGCAAAAATCAGGCGGATATGTTAACAAATGTGGTGACTATTAATGGCGAAGTTGTGCTCGACTTCGGTTAGTCTCTAAGTAACAAAGACTAGAAAGGCTGCTGCGTTGATCGAGGTGTGAAGGCAGTTGAAATCGGTCTTGAGTGGGAGATTGTTATAAAGCTCCTTAATTTAAGGAGCAAACGTGGAGCAAAACATGGAGCAATTCATGGAGCAAAACAAGGAGCTTAATTCGGGAGCAATTTAAGGAACCATTAATTTAAGGAGTAATTCGAGGAGTAGATTTTCCTATAAATAGATGTGTAATTGTAATGAATTAATCATCAAAGTTTTCATTCAATTGAGAGAAAAGCTTAGAGAGCAAAGTTTTGTGAGAGAAAATTGAGAGTAACTTTCTTGAGTATAATTGGGTTGTGGGTTGTGAGCGTTGTAAACAGCGCTTGTGTAATTTCTCTTCTTTCGGTAAAAGATCTGTGGTCAGGAGGCAATGTAAGCAGATTAGTAGAAGCTGGATTATCAAATTTGTGTGTTATTTTATATTCTTGCTTTCTCATAAGTTTGGGTTATCGGAAATTTGCGTTATTTCCCAACACTTAGGCCAAAAACATGCGTGCTTTAAATTAATCAATTGTAATTAGATTTTTCATGATCTCGTAATAAAATTATATATAAATTGTAATTCTTAAATCAATTACTTCTATAAAAATTTAATAATCAATATAATATTTTTTTACTAAATGACATAGTGTAAAAAGAATAAGGGTATTTTTTTTACATAAATGACATAGTGTAAAAAGATTAAGTGTAGGATATATATATATAATATTTTTTGAGATAAGCTATTTTAATATTAATGTGTATTATTTTTTGTAATAAGCCAAGGAAAAAAAAACAAAACAAAACAAAGTATTTATACCCTTTCCGGTGTACAAGCTGAGAAGATTAATAGTTTAACACTCCGAAATGCTTTTAAAGAAATACCTCTACACAATTCCGTAAGACCTCACTCAAATCATACAAACAAATTTGTCGGAATGTTTGTGGTTATAAACCTCATTTCCCACATGCATCCTATTTATAGAGATTTTTGCTTTTTTTTTCTCCTTTAATTGTCACAAATTGAATCGTTAATGTTTCATATATCCTAATCAAACAATATTTCATCCATACTTTAATTAATTTGGATCCTTCGTATTTTCAATAATCATAAAATATTTTTATAAAAAATATATAATTACATATTTACACAAACTCATATATTTGAAATCAACCCAATTAAATGGTTTAAAAAATCCAATGTAGTAAATATTAGTTATCTAAGCCGTTTTGTATACTCAGTTAATACATAACTCGAAGGAGAATTAGAGGTAGAACATAATATCGAAGGATAATAGAGGAAAATAAATAATAAAAATGATAGAATGAAAGGAATTAAAAAAATTAACATGAAAGAAATATAAAAAAGGTACATACACAGGTTGTTTAGCAAGAATATCATGATGGTGAATATATATATATATATATATATATATATATATATATAATGTTTTTTATTTGATTTTTGTTCTAATTTTTAAGATTAATTTTAAATTTTGATAACATGTATCCTATTAATTTAAATTATTTATGATTAAAATAATTAATTAAATTTATTAGTCAATAACATTTATTTTCAAAATATGTCTCATTTATTTATAATAATATATATGAAATAAGAAAATTTTTTATAGAAGTAAACGAAGCAAGTTTTTTATTTTAAATAATTATATTATTTATATATTTTTAATTAGAATTAGAATTTTAAATTTTAAATAATTATATTATTTATGTTTGTGATTAGGACTCAAACTAATTACATTTTATATATTTAAATAGATTATGTGTGGTTAACGTAAACTCTTTTTACAAATATATGAAGAAAGTTAAGCCAACGAAAATAACATGTCTTCTTAGAGAGAAAAAAAAATTCAATTAATTTTTTTTATTTTAATTTGCTCTGTTTAATAACTGTACACTTTCCTCCAAAAATGGTAATGCATTTATATAAGAGTGAATCATAGCTTGCTGTTTAGTGACTCATGACATTACCTTCTTTTTTTTCCCTTCTAGAAAGTAGAAACTGTCAGTGTCCGATCTCTGTCCTTTCTAATTCATACTAATATTGCCTTTCTCATTATTATTATTATTATTATTATTATTATTATTATTATTATTATTATTATTATTATTATTATTATTATTTTTGAAAGTCAATTGAGACTTTTTTTTTTATTAAATAATAAAAATATTACTTAATTCGAATTTAAATTCATATTCATCATAAACCCAATCTCAAAATAAATTAGAATTCACTTTTTTATATTATATTTGGATAAATTACTGCTGTGTTACCGTTTGGTAATATAGATATGAGTATGAATCGTTAAAATATAAATGAAGTGCGCATAAAAACAACTCAAATTACTTATGTATTAAAATTTAAATGAGTTAACATAGATTATCTGGATCTTATGGTTAACCTTGAGGATTTAAATGAACATGAGAATGGAGTGATCGTTGCGCAATTTTTGTCTCATAAGTCGGCAAATTTGGATGCATTTCTATATGTGCATAGTATAAATTAGATTAAGAATGACGATCTCGATCTAAAAATGGTGAATCATAACATGGTTATCTTATATTTTGAAAAGAAACAAAAATTTACATCAGTTCTCCGAATGACTATATGAAGCTTTGATGGTGGTTTACGGGCTGTGAAGAGGCATCTTCCAAGTGCTAGTGATGATGCTATGGATACGGAGGCCTTTGATACGAACCAAATCAGCTCTACCATTGCGAGTTGCTACAGCCAACGAACGGGGTGCGTCAACCAGCCATTGATGGACATAGATCGATGCAGTTCGGGCACGAGAGACAATCGCTCCATTCTGTTAGAATGTCAGAAAATTTGTTAGCACACTAGTGCACGAGATTCACACAACTTCTTTGTGATTTCTCTCTAAAATGTTAGGCTATATATAAAACCGTAAGAAATGAAATAAGGATAGAAAAGATTATACCCGATTTTTCCCTTCCTTCTTGTTGTTTTCTTCTCTTCGCGTCTCTTCTCTGCCCTAATTCGTATCAGTGGTATCAAAGCTGGTTGCGTGAATGGATACTCGAGGCAAATCCAATCTGGAATTTCGCAATGACGTAATAGACACCCTTGCACGTCATGATAACACATTACAAGCTGTGCTCACAGAGTTACAAGCAATACGAGCAACTCGTAACTTACCTGAGGATAACCCATTTGCAAGAGACGAAACCAACCAATCACACCCCCACACTTCGCGATCAGTTACAGAGAGCAATCATCCTTAATTGAGGCTGTCCTTTCCAAGGTTTTCAGGAGAGGATACTACTGGTTGGAATTATAAGGCCGAGCAGTACTTCGAGTTCACTAATATAGCGGCTGACCAGCAAGTACAATTGGCTTCCTTCCACTTGGAAGGCATCGCTTTACAGTGGCACCGATGACTTACAAAATTTCATAAACCTCTCACCTGGGAGGAGTTTTCCAAAGCCGCACAACTAAGGTTTGGACCCACAGACTTCGAAGATCCCTGAGAAGCACTATCTCGCCTAAGACACACTACGAGTGTGGTAGCATACCAGGAATCCTTCGAGAAACTTTCTCATTGTGTGGATGGGTTACCTGAAGAGTTTCTAATTGGATGCTTCATCGCAGGACTAAGGGATGAGATTCGAATTGATGTTAAAATCAAGCAACCCAGAACTCTAGCTGATGCCATTGGTGTGGCACAATTAATTGAAGAAAGGAATTGCTTACAGAAGAAATCTACAGCCATGTCTCATTTTCAACCACCTGTCAATAATACTAAACCAGTAACTAACTCCAGTGCAGGACTGTTAGCACTTGCTCCTATCCAACACAGTGGCTCCAATTCTCCCATAACCTTTCAGAAGTTGACCAATCAGGAGGCACGTGAGCGGCTAGAGAAGGAATTATGTTACTACTGTGATGATAAATTTGTTGCGGGTCACCAATGTGCAGATCCCTAACTCTTTATGATGGAAGAATTGAACCAGAATGAGACAGAAGAATGTGAGGAACCCCCATCACTACTAGACCCCCAGGTAATACTACTGAAATCTCTTTCCATGATATAGTAGGAACTTAACATCCTCAAACCTTACGTATTATGGGAAAATTGAAAAATAAGAAGGTGCTGATACTGATAGATGGGGGCAGCACCCATAACTTCATCGATCAGGCCTTAGCTAACCAATTTGGCTTACCAATAGCCAAGGGAAGGAAATTGGAAGTAATGGTGGCTAACCGTGAGAAATTGGAGTGTGTTGGACAATGCTACAACCTCACTCTTATCATTTAAGAGTCTCCTGTAGAAGCTGATTTCTATGTGTTATCGGTAGCAGCATGTCAACTGGTTCTAGGGGTTCAGTGGCTAGAAACCCTTTGACCTATTCAGATGGATTACAAGAAGCTTACCCTAAGTTTCAATTCAGAAGGAAGTACACACACCTTCCAAGGATTGGGAAGAGCCAGCATGACAACCTTAAACCATAAGGAATGCCAGAATTTACAAGGTGTAGGGTTACTCCTGCAAATAAGACCAACAACCAATCATCAGAAATCTTCCCAGATATACTCTCCTGAGATAAGTAAGCTACTGTCTAAGTTTCCTAAAATTTTTGAACCAGTTGTTAGCTTACCTCTTGCATAGGTACATGATCACCGAATTATCCTACAAACTAACTCTGAACCAGTGAATGTTAGACCCTATCGTTACCCACACTATCAAAAAACTAAGATTGAAAGGATAGTGCAGGAACTCTTGCAATCTCAATTGATCAAACCGAGCAATAGCCCATTTTCCTCACTAGTGCTGCTTGTCAAGAAAACAGATGGCACCTGGAGATTTTGTGTGGACTATCGAGCTCTAAATACCCTTACTATCAAAGACAAATACCCTATACCTGTCATTGACGAGCTGTTAGATGAACTATATGGATCTAGAGTTTATTCCAAGTTCGATTTACGTTTGGGATGCCACCAAATAAGAGTTCGAGAGAAGGATACACATAAAACTACCTTAGAACACATGAGAGTCACTATGATCTCCTAGTGATGCCGCTTGGGCTCACTAATGCACCAACTACTTTCCAGGGTCTTATGAATGATATCTTTCGACCCTTTCTTAGGAAATTTATCTTAGTTTTCTTTGATGACGTACTGGTATATTCCAAATCTTGGGAGGAGCATCAGTGGCAGCTACAATCTGTCCTTCAGTTGCTGACCGATAACCAATTAATTGTAAAGGAATCCAAGTGCCCATTTGGCGTGTTGCAGGTGGATTACTTAGGCCATTTTATCTTTGAGCAAGGAGTCTCAATGGATCCTATAAAAATCCATGTAGTCAAGGAGTGGCCCATGCCAACCACAGCTAAGGGTGTTCGGGGATTCCATGGATTAGTAGGCTACTATAGAAAGTTCATTCAATACTTTGGAGGATTAGTTGTATCGTTGACTCAATTATTGGGAAAAGAAGGCATCCACTGGGGTGAGGAAACTGAGATGTCCTTCTAACAGCTTAAAAAGGCTCTCATATCTCCTCCTGTCCTGCGCCTACCTGATTTTTCACAACTTTTTGTGGTTGAATGTGATGCTAGTGGCATCGGCCTTGGGGAAATCCTCAGCCAAGAAAATAGGCCAGTAGCCTACTTTAGTGCAGCCCTCAAGGGATCAGTGCTAGCCTTGTCAACCTATGAGAAATAAATGTTTGCTATGGTCAAGGTTATTATAGTATGACGACCCTACTTGCTAGGCAAACCCCTTCACTGTACGGACCGATCAAAGAAGCCTTAAACATCTGCTGGAATAGAGAATAACCACCCCTACTCAAGCACGTTGGTTGCCTAAACTTATAGGTTATGACTATATGATTGAATATAAAAAGGGATTTGAGAACCGTGGACCTGACTCATTGTCCAGAGTAGTAGAATTTCAATAACTATCTGTCTCGCAACCTCTAGCAGCTTGGTGGACAACACTCCAATAAGAAGTTCAACAAGACCCTTTTTATGTTAAGTTGGGAATTATAATAGTAACCATAGGTAATTCACACATCCACTATTATAATGGGGTTTGGTTCAAAAGAAATAGGGTTTATCTAAGCTCCAAATCAACCGTGATACCTAAAATCTTGATGGAATGTCATTCCTTACCTATTGGAGGACATTTTGGGTTTTAGAAAACACTGTCTAGGTTAAAGCGGAATTTTTGTTGGCCAAACATGCAACAGAAAGTAAAGGAATTCCTTCGAGAATGTGACACATGTCAGCGGTTCAAAAGTGATTGTATGACACCTACATGATTGTTACAACCCTTGCCAATTCCCACAAAGATATGGTATGATATCTCAATGGATTTCATTAAAAGACTTCCTCTTTCTAAAAGCAATACTATGATTATGGTGGTAGTAGACCGATTGACAAAATATGCACACTTTATTGCTATGAAGCATCCTTTTACTACCCTAGGTGTTTCCAAAATATTTGTGTCTAATGTAGTCCGACTGCATGGTATTCTCACTTCCATAGTAAGTGATTGAGATAAGGTCTTCATAAGCTCTTTTTGGAGGGACTTATTTCAGTTGCAGGGTACACAACTATGTATGAATTCCAGCTATCATCCACAAACTGATGGACAGACTGAGGTGGTCAATAGAGTCTTAGAGAAATACCTACACTGCTTTGCTGGTGATCAACCAAAACTATGGGTAGAATGGATATCATGGGCAGAATTCAGCTACAACACCTCAATACACTCATCCACCAAAACTACTCCATTTGAAGTTGTTTATGGAATCCTTCCTCCCCATTTGGTGGCTTACATCCCTGGTACCTCAAACATCCAAAATGTAGATGAATGATTGCGTGATCGAGACACCATTCTTAGAGAACTTCATCACAACCTTACACAAGCTCAAAATTGGATGAAGTGTTGAGCCGATCAACATAGATGGGAAATCACCTTCCTTGAAGGGGACTATGTTTATCTCAAGCTACAACCATACAGACAAACTTCAGTTGCATTCCGCTCAAACATGAAGCTCGCCCCACGATTCTTTGGACCATACCAGATCAAGGAAAGTATTGGCTCTATAGCCTACCGATTGGCACTACCCCCAGAGTCTCAGATACATGATGTGTTTCACATCAGTCTACTAAGGAAGCATATTGGAACCTTATTACCTATCAACCATCAACTACCACTCACAACTGATAACTCAATAATTATGCCACAGCCTGAAACTGTCTTGGATCATCGAGTGATTCAGAAAGGAAGGTACCGATCAAAGACAGAGATTTTAATCAAATAGGTGGGGACTTCAAGCACTGAAGCTAGCTGGGAAAATGAAAGACAATTCTCTAAAGCTTACCCATAGTTCATCCTTGTGGACAAGGTTTCTAAAAGAGAGGGAGGAATGATACGAACCAAATCAGCTCCACCACTGCGAGTCGCTACAGCCAGCGAACGGGGTCCGTCAACCAACCATTGATGGACGTAGATCGACACAGCTCGGGCACAAGAGACAACCGCCCCATTCTATTAGAATGTCAGAAAATCTGTTAGCACACTAGTGCACGGGATTCACGCAACTTCTTTGTGATTTCTCTCTGAAATGTTAGGATATATATACAGCCGTAAGAAATTAAATAAGGATAGAAAAGATTATACCTGATTTTTCCCTTCCTTCTTGCTGTTTTCTTCTCTTCGCGTCTCTTCTCTACCCTAATTCGTATTAGCCTTTGAAGCATGCCATGTCCAGAATATAGAGACCTTTGAAACACATTTTCTCTCAATTTTGTCACATTTTAACCACATGTAGTGATTATATATAAAGCATGTAATATATGATAACATAATATTATATCATTCATCACACATATACTTAAAATTCTCACTAATTCAATATAAAAATGGGTTTTGAAAAACAAACACAAGTTAAAAACATATTCTTGAAACAACATCGAGTTAAACTATAGTATATTAAGGTTTTTTAAAATATTGTAGCAACTCATAATTCTCGAATAATTCTACAATTATTTTTCAACAATTTTCCTTATCATATGCTAATATAATTATGTCTTCATTATTGGTATTATTAAATCCAACTATATTCACGATTTTGGTTCACTAATACGTTTATAATATGTTTCATAACATTTTAACATTGTAATACTAATCTAGTTTATCATAGAACACTTATCTAAGTCCATATATGATATTGTTATAAAAATTTCTCCCAATTGGATAACGTAAACAAACTAAATTATACAAATGTCAAATGTGAGCAAGCATTCAAACTAACTATAATTTAGTCCAAAAACATTGGCATTAAACATTTTGTCACAATGATATGGTTTTTGAAAAAAACTAATCTAATGTTTAAAGGTAAAGCTAGATATGAATTCAACAAATATTCATGCAATTTAATACATTGATAAATAGTGGAGAATAATAGATATATTAATTCAGTAATATGGTTGCTCATATTATTTAAGTTATTAAAGATATAAATTGATATTTATTGATTTTATCTTTTTGGTATGAAAGTTTTCTTAGACGAGACTCAAATTTTTTTGTTTAATATTAATTAACTAATATCTTTAAGCGAGATCTATTAATTAATTAAGTATTAAATTTTAGATTTATTCTTAAGAAAATAGTAAATCATCTAATCACAACTTTAGGCAGAGTTAATTGATTATACTTTATTTATGGTGTTCAAATTAAACTTAAGAATTTAACTATCTGAAAAATAACTTTCAGGTTTTAAAACTATTTAAAAAAAATATGTTACCAATACTTTTTAAAATAATAATTCTTTGTAAAAAAAACTTTTGAAATAAAATTTCGCTTTAAATATCCAAATAATTAAATCTAAAATAAAAAATATTACTCAAAATTAAATTAAGATAATTAAATCTTAATTTTAACTGTCATATGAAGTTTGTTATTAAGAATAATATAGTCCTTCAAATAATATTTTTATAAAATTGTTTTACCTATTCATTATTTTGCAAGCATAATAACATTATTATTATATAATAGTCACTATAATCCACATATGCCTAAATCATCAACTCCCTTATGTTTGCCTAAAATTAGAAAGTTTTTTTCTCTTTTCAAACCCTCTGAAATTGGGTTTTAAATGTCTTAGAATATAATGTCATGTCATAGCCAATCATGATTACTTAACACAGTATATGAAAAAACAAATGACCATTACGTGCACAATAACATGGTCAAAAAATACAAATCATTGAGCTCCCACTCGCTTAGTACATAAATAGGTATCATTGTTCACTTTAAATGCGTACTCTAATTAAATATATGTGCCAACTTGGATTGAGTATATTCATTTATAAATGATATCATTAACATGTTTCTCTTAAACAAACATGCGCATAAATACAAACAACTCTTTATGTCATGGTAGAAGCATTTGATTGCAGAATTATTACCAATAAACTTTTTAGCAATCACATATTATGATCATCAAATTCTTTGCTCTAAAAAATTAGATTATGCATCTATTTGGTCATTGTAGCCTCAAAACATAATATATATCTCTACTTTTATTATTTAAAGAAATTTTAAATGTATAATCATATTTTGTAACAAAAAATTCATTTTATATCATACTATTATTTGATTGCATAACATATTTAGCATCACAGTATAATTAATTAATAAAATTTAAAATTACCCATAATTACCTTGATTTACCTAAAAACAAATGGTACAAGTTCAGATCAAATAACAATAATTACTTCACATTTATTTAATGATTAATGAAAAATATATTTTTTCAAGACCAAGTAAAAAATAAATATTTAAGTCATTGTATAAGTGTTTAAAAAAATCAAACATTAAACATTTTCTTTAATTAGTACATATAAATTAGTTGGTTGCAATGATCGAGTACTTTAACATTATTGAAAATACATTCATTTTTAAAATTCTTAATCAAAAATTGTTAATCAAACTGATCATAAGAAAAAATCATTAATAGAAAAAATAACGAAGATTAAATATAAAATATATTATCTTTATTCACTCAAAATTTCTAGATTTATTAAAAGTGATATTTACGTGAAAATAAATATATGCAACCAACTAAACATATCAAGTAACAATTTAAAACATGTCTATTTGATCAAAATAAGACTATATTATTATCAAATTTTTTATGTATATGTTTATTTAATAAAATATTTATATATTCATTTACTAATTAGTCAAATATGACTCTTACCATAGATAAATTTATAGTTGGTCAAACACAAAAAATCACAGTGAGAAAAAAAATAAAAATTTGTTCTACTTTAACTCATAAAATATGAGTTTTGACAAAAAAAAATTAAATTATTTTTTTAATAAAAATGGTTTAAAACTATGGTGTTATAAATAAGAGATTCAATTGAACTTACTCTATATTGAAATATCATTTTAATTTCTTGTTTATTTCAACTCACCGACACCATTAAAAAAGTATTTTATACAAAAAAAAATATTTTAAATAATATATTTATACCTAACTTCAAATCAATGTAGTTCAATTTCTGGTTTATTTGAACTCATCCAATACCACTAAGAAGGTATTATATACAAAAAAAAGTTAAAATTATGTATTTATGTTTAGTTTCAAGCTAAAAAATACATAAATATGTTATTCAATTTATAAAATATTTTTTCTTTAGCTTCAAAAAACATTATTAAGCCAAAATATATTATAAAAATGTCAAATTAATTAATCATTTAATTGCAATTATTATTAGCAATATAAACCCTAAAAACGCATCCATTTGTTTTGACAAACACTTTATCAAAGGTGAATACAAAAGCATCATCTATAACAAAACTTCATACTTGTTAGACTATAATTTATTTTTCGTAATATTTTAATCAAAAAGAGTGTTTGAAACCGCCATAGATAATAATTTGGTGATAAATGATTTTTTTGTAATGATATTTAAGAAAATGAAAAACAAATCACCATAAAATATTTAAGAATATCATTATAAATTTATTTTGTTGTCTTTTACACATTTATATCATTTTTCACCAAACAAGTCTTAATAGATTATGATTGCTACGGTTGGGCCAACAAAATACCATATTAAGGTATGTCCCTAAAGAGTATTTTAATATAGTTCATTATATTTTATATGCTTTAATAATATGATATACTTATGGAGTATCCATATATGTAATTTAATTATTTTTGGACCATTCAAAATATCATAGTCGGGTAATTATCCTTACGTAAAATTTTATTACTCTACTTTTCATAATGTTATTCTCATGATACACACTCATAGAGTTTATCACATTCATCTATTCATAACATTGATGACTCGTAGATAACTGAGACATCTCATAACATCTCAATTGAAGAATTTATTTTAACTATCTATATGCACGTAATAAACTAAGATCATTCTTTTAATAAATTATTTTTATTTTATTTATGACGGAGTCATTCATACCAATGAAAAAAACCATTAGATATGCATATAAAATTAAGATTATGCTTTTTTTTATTTCTTTAATTTTATGCTAAAATTTTGTATATTAATTGATTCTTTTGCACTATAAAGTAAAACAATTAAATATCACAACCAAATGTATTAATTTATATTATATTATTAGAGTTTCATAAGTAGGCATAAGTAAAAACAATTATAAAAAGGTCAATTATTTTTCGACCTAAATAGGCATTTGGGACCTAGATGAGTGGTGAAAACGCCAACTTATTGAATCCTTTTGTGACTCTATTTCAAGTCAACCATACAGGCCTCACAATAGGAATTGAGTAGATAGCACTATGGAAGTATAATATATTATACTTAATCCAACATACTACAAAAAAATCAGTAGATAATAAAGAACAATCTATGGTAAACACACTAGTGATAGTGTATCTCACAAGCTCCTATTCAAACTAATAACATGCATATACATGAAAAATATCACATAGAATATGAATCAAGAATAAATATTTGTAAGTCTCGTTGCACTTATGTCTTTGTGTTTGCTTTCTGTATGCAAAACATGATGTCTATTTTATTCTTACTTAGTGTATTTATTCTCCTCTGTGTAACGTTGTTGTTGTGGATCAGTAATACATACATTATGAGGTGGTAGTAAGGGTGGTGGCGAGTTCGGCC
Source organism: Hippophae rhamnoides (assembly GCA_033030585.1). Taxonomy (NCBI): domain Eukaryota; kingdom Viridiplantae; phylum Streptophyta; class Magnoliopsida; order Rosales; family Elaeagnaceae; genus Hippophae; species Hippophae rhamnoides. The sequence continues at coordinate 18,715,215 of CM065438.1, read as the reverse complement.
TTGGCTTTGGAAATTTATACAAAGAATTCTTTATTTCTTCATGTTTGGTATCCAGAAGGAGGTAGCGAAGTTCTATCAAATTGACATCTAATATTTCTATTTTTGGATCACTAATACCATTTTGTATTGTTCGGTATTGGTGATTTGTGACTGTGTAAGAAAAATAATGTTTGTTAGTAGTGAGTACTCAATGCAGTGTTTATGAATGGTTTGTATGTAAGTTGTGTGTCAATTCTCGTGCAAATTTTTCTTATGTATGAAGCCTATGTGGTTGTAAGTCATGTATCAGCTGATGGTTGCATTTGTGCAATATTTTCTTATTCAAATTAAACATTATTGGTCTTTGGTTTTTTATCACACCACTTTGTGTGATATGGGCTCTGAATGGAGCCCGGCTCATGTGTCAAACCAAGTTGTTATTGATCCAATAAGCGAGAGAAACAATATGTAATTAGAGTAGGTGTCTCGACTGATAGAGGTATTTAGGTTTATACTTTTCGATCAAGTTGTATATATTTATTGTTTTTAATGAATTGTTTTCTATTAAGTTACCTTAAGTAACTCGAGGATGTTACCACATAGATAGGTAGGGTTTCTATGTGATTTTATCTCTTTATATATGTAGTTATGCAAACTCGAATGTATGGCTAGTGCAATGAGAGTTTAAATTATGTATGTCTTTACATATTGAAGTTTATATTATGATTAGAAAGCTTTTATTGTTTATTGCATGCTTTTTGTTTACTGATTATATGTACTACTACTATAATTGTAATTTATGTGTTTCTCTGTTCGATGTAATGCATGATCTGATTATATGTTAGTCAAATCTAACGTCTATCTTGTATAAACGAACATATTAGTTGTAGACTCTAATGAGAAAGTATATTATTTATATGTTGTCGCATGCTTTTTTTCTTTCTACGTAGCATGCATATATCTTTCTAATCATTTCTTATGTTGTAGCAAATTAATCTACCTACTCTCTTATTAGTTTATATTACTTGTTTCTGCTATATGCATGTAAGTTTGATGTGAGTCTATAAGGATTTTGTATCTCCTTACCCCGATTGTACCCCAAATGTTGGACTCTTAAATTGATTTGCAATGTTTAGATTGATCGCATGTTGTGAGACTATAATCATTATTTACCAAATATATTCTCACATATAAAGTCTTGAAGTGATTGAAAATCCTTTATTTTTTAGCATGCATTCTTATCCCACTTGTTATTAGTTATTTGCCATGCATATGTTAGTTGCTAGTCTAGACAAGAGCCTATGAGGCACACTATCACTAATATGTTTATCACATTTATTTATTTCTTACTACTAATTTTGTTTACTATATGTTGAATTGAACATGTTATTTTATGCTTTTATTGTGTTAATTGATTAATTCATATTATGAGGCCTGCTTGGCCAAATTGATATAGAGCTCATGAAAAGATTATATAGATTGGAGTTTTCACCCCTCATCTAGGTCCTGGTTACCTATTTGAGTAAAAAAAACAATTAGCCTTCATACAATTGTTCATACACGTGGGATTCTTCAATATTAAAAAGCTATAAAGAATTTCTAATCACTTCAAGACCTTATATATGATAATATATTTGATAAATGATGATTGTACTCTCACAACTTGTAATCATACATAACATAACATGTAACAAGGTAAATCTACATAGAATCTCTGCCTATGTAATAACATCATTGAGTTTCTTATGGCAACCACTCAACTGAAACCAATCCACTAAAACAAAATAAACAACTACAACTCAATAGACAAGTATAAACACAAATACCTTTATTAGTGAGGACCCCTACCTAACTACCTATATTTTCCTCGATTATTACCTGTATAGGACCTGATCCAAGTAGATCTAAGCTCGTTTCCGGAGCTCCATTACCACGTGATGTGATCAACTGCTAATGGCTCTATCACCTAACATGTAAACACGTTGCGACCTCACAACATTGAGTTGACACATAGCTCACTACCATATAGGTTCCTCACCTATGGTAGTTATTGCATCCTCGTAACTACCAACCGATATACTATTCACCAACTATCATTAGTGTACGAAATAAGATGCCTACATCAACAACAAACCCATTAACAAAGATTGTATTGAGAACTCACAGATATAACTAAGCCCAACCCAAGAACATAGTTTTGCTCACACAAACATGATTCACAAATATAGGAAAAACACTCAAGGTAATTGTGAAACCAAATGAGGTACCCATCTCAATATTGAGAGTAACTCTTCAAATTGATACGACTCTCTATTAGCCAACCATACATTTTATCTCTCATCAAAATCTCACTCAATCTCACGTTTTTTACACTCAACCTGATTTTTGAGAAATATGATAGAGACTTCTCTCTAATGTCCTACATCACACATATGTTACATTATTTCTCGAACACGACACTCATAAGGAAAATAGACTATGCTTGGAGCCAAACGTGTAGAACTTCTCCCTTTATTCTGACCAAGAAAACAAGAAGGGAAAGAGAAAATTTTATAGAAAAATCTAACCTCTTAAGCCATAGTTAATCCCTTACCTACCCAAGTTCGACGAGAAAAACTAGTCGTTAAACTATCTGTTATATATTCACCGACCCCTTCTCAATGAGGGGGCAACGAGCACCTCGATAAAGCAATGAAAATTAACAATGACAACAAATAACATTTTTGATAAGAAAAAATACAACCCAATACAAATAAAGTTCTCAATAGGACACTAGAACAACAAACACCTAACAATACAAATTATATGAAATTAAGAAATTGAGTGTGTAACAAACAAATACGAAAATTATCTTAAATGATACTGAACCACTAGTAACGAACATTACAAAGGACATATAAAAACATCAAATAACATACAAACACACGTGTTTTACACACATAAATGCTAATACCTAATCGTACAAATTATATGATTCATAATTTTAATTATTTTCATTATCAACTTAAAAATTCTTGCTAATTAATAAAATACCAAGAGGATAGTTAACTATATGTAAAAACCTTAATAATTTTCTTTTTTTATTCTATTTCATTTTTTTTATTGCATATAACAAGTATTCTTTTAAAAATCACAAAACAATATACAATTTGAAATACTTAGACCCACGTGACGAAAATACATAATCAATTTTACTTTTACTTATATATATATATAAACACTTAAAAATTATTTCGTATCTTATTTCTCATCAACTTAACAGTGCATATTAAAAAATATATGAATAAAAAAGAAAATAAGCTTTTTATTGCATTTATTTATTTATTATAACCATATACATCAATTAATATAAAATATCACAAATGTATTATGCAACATGATATTTATAAACTAATGAAAAACAAACACTTGTTGTTATTACATTAATTATATTTAATAATAACTTCCAAAAATTTAAATAAAATCAAAACTTATGTGTATTCTTTTACTTTTAAAATAAATATTCATATAATTACTTTATTATTTATATATATTGTTAAAATTTTATTTGGGTTATAAAAAGAATATCCCAAGAAAATTTGGACATAAAAAAGTGAAATAGAGATTTAAAAAATATATTTTAAATATTTTTTATTTTTGGTAACGAACGTAGAAAAAGACAAGATAAAGAACAAAAGTGAGGTCATTGTACACTAAACAGTAACCGTACCAGTTCTCTTTCTTTTTTTGGAACTTTTTCTTCCACGCGCTTTATCTCCTTCAACTTCCAGACGGGCGCGATTTACAGAAAATGGGTATATAATCTTACCCGATTGATTTTTCATCATCCAGTCACCGAAAAACAACTTATTATATAACAAAACGATCGAAAAAATACAAATAAGAGATCTACAATATTTGTTTGTGCTGAAAATGATTTTTGAAAACACTCAAAATTTTGGGCATATTTCTTAAAAATTATTTTCAAATCATTACCAAAAACTAAATTTTTACCATTTAAAAAAACCAAATTAATTGTTTGAACATTGTTTTAAAAAACTTTTCTAAAAAACATAAAAACATATTTTTCAATGTGTTTAGTAAAATTGTTATTAAAAATTATTTTAAGTTTAAAATATTTTTATTTAAATCTTACATTTATACCATAATTTTTAGTATTTATAAATGAATTAAATAAATTAAATAATATTTCAAATTAATAATTCTCAAAGTTATACAAATTAATATAACATATAATTATATATATTTATTTTTCTTTTCTTTTTTTACAAATTTTTTAGTGTAGTAATTTCTTTATTTTATTTTAAAACTCATATGTTTTCTTATTATGCATTTTAATTTCTTCATTAATTTAATTTTTTATGTATAAATCTTACATTAATGATATTATATTTAAAATAGAATTAAATTGTATCCGTTGTTTCAAAATGTTTAAAAAGATCCCACTGCTTATAAATGCACTCTTTATAGTTTAATTTTGCGATGATTATATTAAAAACCGCCACCGCCCATATACGAACCCATTACTAATCTACGCTTTTAAAAAAATACATTATTTTTAGTGTTTTCAATAATTGTAAAAATATTTATTACATGTTTTTTTATTTTTAAGTTTACATAATTTTTAAATTATAATTTAAAAATTATGAGCAATTTTTTTTAATTATTTTCAAAATTAATTTTTTATATTTAAATACAAAAAATAATTTTTTATATTATTTGATCAAACAACCTAAAATTTGCGACCAAAACAACCATAAATATATCATAACAATCATATAAATACAAATAACATATTTATGGATTTAATATAGATTGAATGAATAATTTTTTATACACCCAAAATTTTACGCAATATTTGATCTTCCAAAAATAATCAGTTGCATCAAATAAACCCATATAAACAGTTCATAGCAAAGATTCAGCCAAAAAAACATAATTTTTCTATTCAACCAAAAAACGAATCATACACCAAACAGAACAATACAAAATTTGACACTTTAGTAAGCAATATTAGAATCCATTCATTGTTAATCAGGGTCGGCTTTGTAATGTTATGAATTAATATCGAATTTGATCTGAAAAATAAATCCGATTATTTCACAACCATGTTATGAAATAAGTGTCTCTAGTACCGATCATTGAAATATTAAAATATAATTAACAAAATAATACCTTATTTTAATAATATAACATATAATTAAATATAATATAGATACTTATCTATAGAATCAATTGATTCCTATTAATATTGGTGCTATGAAAAAAATAAGTAATTGATCTAATTGTTTAACTATAACTCTCTAAATTTCTATTTATATTCCTGTAACACAGTTCTTGGCCTCAATTAACCATTGGGTGTACAGACAAGTTTCATATTAAAAAAAACCATGAAGAGAATTAGATATATATATATAATTGATATGTGCTACTACCTATTAACATTTTCCCCACGTTTGGTTGGAGGGAATGGAATGGAATCAGAATCGATTCCTTCCATTTTGTGTGTTTGGTTGGACGGAATGAAGTATGGAATGGAATCGGATTACTAAAAGAGAAGGAATCACAATTCCTTCTCCCCACCTTGGTAATCATAATTCCATTCCCACCTAAACTTTTTTTTTCCAATTTTACCCTCACTTAAAATATAAACTTAAAGTCGAATCGCAAATTCTCAAACCGAGAATTCCAAAACCCTAAATCCAAAATTTGAAAACCCTAAATCCAAAATTTCAAAAGCCTAAACACTAAATCCCTAAACCCCAAAATCCTTAAACCACTAAACCTTAAAACATAAATCCCAAAACCCAAAACCCTAAAACATAAATCCCAAAACCCTAAACCACTAAACCCCAAATTTCAAATCATAAAGCCCTAAACCCTAAATCCCTAAACCCTAAAACCCTAAATCCCAAATCCCCAAATCCCTAAACCCAAAATTCTTAAACCCTAAACCTTAAAACATAAATCCCAAAACCCTAAACCCTAAACCCCAAATTCCAAATCCTAAAACCATAAACCCCAAATCCCTAAATCCCTAAACCCTAAACCTTAAAACATAAATCCCAAAACCCAAAACCCTAAACCCCAAATTCCAAATCCTAAAACCCTAAACCCCAAATCCAAAATTCTAAAACCACTAAACCATTTTTAGGAAAATAATAATTTTAACCCTAAACCTTAACCTACAAATATAACCCCAAATCCTAAATCCCTAAACCCTAACAAATCCCATATCCCAAACCTCAAAACCCTAAACCCTATTTAAAAAATAATAATTTTAATAATATATTTATTTTTAATTAAGTAATAATTATTTAGAAAAATAATGATTTCAATAATGTATTTTGTTTGACGAAAAAATAGTAATTAAATGACATTATTTGAACTTTACAGCATGTAGGGGTATTAAGGTCATTTACAGCTTTTTTCATTCCATTCCAGTGGCAAACCAAACACTGTAATCCTAATTCCGAGCTTGATTCCAGTTGTCGAACCAAACAAAATTGTTTCCTTTCCATTCCATTCCATTCCCATTCCCATTTCGATTCCGATTCCATTCCACGAACCAAACGCCACCTTTGGGTTTTACAAAAGCTGTATGTTACCACAAAAACCTGTAATATATTAATTTCAAATTAAAGGGTACATGGATATCAGATAAATAAGGAAAAAAAATGGAAAATCACATACTAGATTTATACCAACCATAGAAAATCAACTCTGTGCAGGATCAATAGTATCAACCAAAACAGTTTTGAACAAATAAACCAACTAACTTTTATAGTTCCAACAAATATTTTTGTACCAATTAACTTATAAAATTTGAGTCCTAATTCAAGTATGTATAGAAAGTAGAAGCACAAATCTACAATTTTATCAATGACTTTGATTTGTAACGGTAACTATTGGATATTAGTTCTTAATTCAAAGAATAAAACAAGTACCTTAATTCAAGGAATAAAACAAGGATCTTAATTCAAGGAGTAAAACAATGAGCTTAATTCAAGGAGCAAAACAAGTAGCTTAATAATTCAAGGAGTAAATCAAGGGATGATTAATTCAAAGAGTAATTGAAAGAGTAAAATTACCTTATAAATAGCTATACAATTGTAATGAAAATATAAAGAAAATAATAAGAGCTCTTTTGTGTAGAGTTATTTCTTGTTTTTTAAACATGGTATCAGAGTAGGAAAATTAACTTGCTTCTGCTTTATTATTATCTTAGCATCTTCAATCTTTGAAATGACGGAAGACAAGCCGCTAGGATCAGAAGCTAAAAGTTCATCGGTGCTTTCCTTCATGAATATGCATGAGGTGAATGTCAACCCAAATCAAAGATTAAACTCAGTCTTGTTGAATGAGTTTAATTACTTGCCTTGGTCAATAGCAGTGTCTCTGGCTCTAGGTGGAAGGTCCAAGTTGGGGTTCATAAATGGAAGCATCGAAGTACCTGATGTTTCCTTACCAACCTATGAATCATGGCTTAGTAAGGATCAGCTGGTTATGTCATGGCTCCTAAATTCCATGGAACGCAAATTAGCTGAAATATTCAGTTACTCTGAATCTGCATACCAACTATGAGAGACGGTCAAGGAAATGTATGACAGTCAAAACAATGCTGCACGAGTTTTTCAATTAAAGAAGGACATCAAAAATCTGCAACAAGATGGTAAGCCTTTTGTACAACTCTTAGGAAGCATGAAAATCATGTGGAATGAGTTAGAAATATATTGTTCTCATACAACCGATGTAGCTCTGCTACGAAAAAGAGCGGAAGAAGATAAGATATTTCAACTTCTGTCCAGTCTCGATTCAACATATGAAGATATACGATGCCACATACTCATGAATACTGAACTTCCTTCCTTCACCAATGTATGTGCGACAATTCAACGTGAAGAAGTAAGGAGGAAAGTCATGAACAAGGATACAATGGCTAGTGCACCTGAGGCAAGAGCCTATCTAACCAACGAGAGAAAGTACAAAGGGAAGCATCCAAACTTGAAGTGTCAACACTGCAACTATACGGGCCATATTAAGGACACATGTTGGATTCTACATCCAGAATTAAAACCTGATTTTATAAAGGATAAGGGTTTATAGAAAGTGAATCGTACTGCACACCGTGCAAATCATGCTTCTGCCTCTACCTCTAATGGGTCTAATCCATTCAAAAACTTTACAGTGAATCCAGCTGAACTTATGAATGAGTTTATGTTGTATCTTCAAAGCAAGACAGGAGGAGCTAGAATTGACTGCGTGGATAGCATAGAAGAAGGAAACTCAACAGCATTGCTAGGCAAGTTTGCAGGTTTCTTGGCAGATACAAAACTCATACCATAAGAGGACATGTAAGGTATCATAAAAGCCTTTAAAACTGCTCTTAAAATAAATATGTTGCATGATTTTTGGGTTGTAGAATTAGGTGCCACAGATCATATGACAAACCATGTGTCAAAGTCTCATAAGTTTGAAAAATTAACAAATCCTTCTCAAGTTTCAATTGCAAATGGTGAGAATGTAAAGGTTTTAGGAAAGGAAAAAATAAAATTAATGTCAGATGAAATCGAGTCGGCGGTTTTATATGTACTTTCCTTTCCCTTCCAACTTCTGTCTGTAGGAAAAAATCACAAATATCTTGAATTGATTAGCCATTTTTTCTCCTCACAATGTCATTTTTCAGGATTGTACCACCAAAAAGACGATTGGTGAATGGTTTTACTTAGATGGTCTCTATTACATATCCAAGACCAATCCCAGAGGGTTTCAAGTCAAGTTTAACCCTATCCAAGATAATCAATTGTGGCATCAACGTTTAGCTCACCCTTCTCCACCAATTTTGTCAACTTTATTTCCAAACTTAGGAAATGATGCAATTGCATGTGAAACTTGCCACTTGTCTAAAGCCACTAGATTTCCTTTTAATTCTTCCTTGTCTAGGGCTAGTAAATGTTTTGAACTAGTTCATTCAGATGTATGGGGACCAACTAATGAATCTTTTGATGGTTATAAGTATTTTGTGATTTTTGTTGATGATTTTTCTCGAGTCATATGGTTATATCTTTTAAAGTCTAAGAATGAAGTTATGGAAGTATTTAAGGACTTTCATAACCTTGTTAAAAATCATTTCTCCTCTAAAATTCAAACCTTAAGGTCTGACAATGGCACCGAATACATGTCCCATATCATGAAACAATATTTGAGCATTCATGGCATTATGCATCAAACAAGTTGTGTTGGCACACCTCAACAAAATGGTGTAGCTGAACGCAAAAACCGGGACTTGAAAAAACTAGAGCATTAATGCTACAAATGAATGTACCAAAGAGATTCTGGTCCCAAGGGGTTATGATAGCTGCTTACATCATCAATAGATTACCCAGCCGAGTCTTGGATTTCAAGTCTCCCCTAGAGGTCATGAAAGGAAGGAAAATTATTCTCTCACACCTTAGAGTCTTTGGTTGTATCTGTTTTATACATATTTAATCTCATCATCGAGATAAATTGGATCCTAGAGTTATTAAATGTATTTTTCTTGGTTATTCATCTACACAAAAGGGATATATATGTGTTATGATCCCCAACTTAGGAGATTAATTGTGTCTAAAGATGTTCGATTTTATGAAACTAACCATTTTTTCAGTAAGTCACATGAAATCATAAGTCAAGGGGATGACATCTTGGATGTGTTTCCATTACCAAGAATCGAACTTGAGGTTCTATAACAACAAGATCCCAGCCATGTCAACATTGATACATCTCTCACTGAAAGTAACAATGAAGGGTCTCTTCTTAATGATACACTGCATGAAGATGGTGATAATCAAGATGATCCTCACAATATGGTACAAGATGTGAACGAGTGTGAGATAACTCATCATGCTCCACGATGTAATCCAATGCGTGTTAGGCAACCTCCCACAAGACTTCAAGACTTTGTCACCTACAAACCCACACATCCCATCTCAAATTATGTGTCATATAAGAGAGTGACAACAACCCATGCCGCATTTCTCAACACTATATCGAGTTACAGTGAGCCTCAAAACTTTCATGAGGCCAATAGCCAAGAAGTGTGGAAGGAAGCCATGCAAGAAGAACTTAAACCCTAGATCAACACAACACATGGAGCATCACCAAACTTCCAAAAGGCAAGAAAGTTATGGGTTGCAAATGGATTTATAAGCTCAAATTCAAGTCAGATGGATCAATTGAGAGGTATAAAGCAAGATTGGTGGCTCGGGGATTCACTCAAACATTAGAGGTGGATTACAAAGAAACATTTGCACCTGTTGCAAAAATGAACACAGTAAGAGTGCTATTGTCTATGGCTATAAACAAGGGGTGGTCCATGTACCAAATGGATGTGAATAATGCATTCTTGCATAGTGATCTCCAAGAAGAAGTCTATATGAAATTGCCACCCGGGCATCCTCAAAGCAATGAACTGGATTTAGTGTGCAAATTGCACAAATCAATTTATGGTTTGAAACAGTCCCCACGAGCTTGGTATGCCAATCTAAGCTCAGTTCTCACTAGTGTTGGTTTCAAAAGCAGCAATGCAGATTCTTCACAATTGTTCGCACATGAACTATGGGAAAATTGGTTGTGCTGATTTATGTAGATGATATGATAATTACAGGTGATAATGCTGACGAGATTTTCAACCTCAAACAATCCCTCAGAAAAAGGTTTGCAATTAAAGACCTTGGGATATTGAAGTACTTTCTTGGTATAGAAATGGCAACCTCGCACAAGGGACTCTTTCATAACCAAAGGAAATATGTCCTAGATTTGCTCAAGGAAGCTAACATGAGTGATACTAAACCAACCATTACCTCTCTTGACAGCAAGCTCAAACCTAGCTTGAAGGGCACGCCACTCACGGATATAAGTTATTAACAGCGACTGGTTGGTAAGTTGATCTACCTAACAATCACCAAACCTGACATCACATATTCTGTAAGTATTGTGAGCCAATTCATGCACTCCTCGACACTTGAGCATTTGACCCTTATTAAAAGGATCTTACGCTATTTAAAAGGATCAGTAGTTCGTGGTATCATCATGAAGAAGAATGACAACACACAAATCATAGGGTATTGTGATGCTGATTGGGCAGGGAATGCAATCGATCGCAAGTCCACCACTGGCTACTGTACATTTGTCGGTGGAAACTTGGTCACATGGAAGAGTAAGAAGCAAACTGTCATCGCTAGATCAAGTGCTGAAGCTGAGTATCGTGCAATGGCTTCAACTGCGTGTGAGTTGATATGGCTTAAAGGTCTTCTATGTGATTTAGGTGTTCCTACAACTCTTCCTATGTCCTTATTTTGTGACAATCAGGCAGCCATGCATATAGCATCAAACCCAGTGTTTCACGAGAGGACGAAACACATTGAAGTTGATTGTCATTACATTCGTGAACAAGTTCAATCACAAGTGATTCAGACACATTATACAAGAAGCTTCGACCAACTGGCTGACATCTTCACCAAGCCCTTGGCTTCTCATCAGTTTCAACGACTTTTGTCCAAGCTTGGATCCATAAACCTTTTAGATCTATGGATCCAAGCTTGAGGGGGAGTATTGGATATTAGTTCTTAATTCAAGAATTAAAACAAGGACCTTAATTCAAGGAGTAAAACAAGAAATCGTTAATTCAAGGAGTAAAACAAGGAATCCTTAATTCAAGGAGTAAAACAAGGAATCCTTAATTCAAGGAGTAAAACAAGGAATCCTTATAAATAGCTATACAATAGCTATACAATTGTAATGAAAATATAAAGAAAATAATAAGAGCTCTTTTGTGTAGAGTTATTTCTTATTTTTTCAACAGACACATACTCACATTCTATTGTATACAGTCTTTCATTGTTTTGATTGCTTACATGTGCAAAGTGTTTAGCTGGCCGGGATACGAATACGATGCAAACATAAATAAAAACTCAACAATGAACACAATCTCATGCTGTTGATCAATATTTCATATGGACATCAGTTGGAAATCAACATGTTTTCTCTCCTTAGATAGAGATTCAAACGACTTGCATCATATAATTTAGGTAATTTATTTTCTTATTTTATTTATCATGTCTCGTAAAGAAAAGGAGGTGGTTCACTCTCTTCTCAAAGAAGCACCTAAAAATATTCCTTTAATGGGGAATCCTTTTAAAGAAAAGAAGTAGGATTCAGGCCGTTTAGTGACTATATAGTCACGAGCCAAATGAACTTATGAGATCCCTAAGAGATGTGAAAAGAGGCCCATTTCAAGGGCTCCAGTTAAGAAGAGCATCATTGCTCTTCTTGCATCATTGGGATCTAGTGTGATTTATTCATCGTCTTCGTGGGATCTTGTACCTGTTATTAGAATCCCTCTATCAACAACTAATGAATGCTTAAAAAACACTAAAATTATCATGATTTAATGTACTTTAATTAATTAAATAGATGTATATTTATAAGATTTTATCATATTTTTATATAAATTTATCTTTTCGAAATCATGGGTATTTTTATTATTTTTTAGATATTTTTGTTCAAAAATAACTTAAAGACTCGAAGAAAAATATTGTAGGCAATACATCACAAATATGTTGAGAAAACAAATGAGAACAAGTCAAAATGATGAAAATATTAGACAAAATGGGTTAAAACGGTCAAAAATGTCAAAAAGGCCGAAATCCTGGGCGCAACTGCCCACTCACGCCGAGTCCTACACGCACCAGCACATGCTTGCACATGGTCGATACACGCCCAGTAAAAACCCATCTATCATAAACTTTGCTCCCCATACCCATGCCAGCTTGTCCAAACGAGTCCAAAATCAAATTTTAAAATATTTTTCCACCTTTTTTGGCCTTTTCCTCACCTATAAAAGGATCATTTTCTCCCATTGTAAAACACACAATTTCTCAACTCTTTCTCTCTCTATATTTATATCTCTAGAAAGTTTTTTTTTTAGTTTTAGAGTTCTTCTCTTTTTGAGAAAAACTATATATGTTTTTATAGATTTTTAGCTTTTGATTCAATAAACAGAAATGCAAATCTATTTGAAAGTTTTTCAAAAATAGAATTAGTATCAAAGTTTTGTAAGGATTCTTTTGAGGTATAATTTTAAAATGAATTCTTTACAATTATATTTAATGTTTTCTTCTTATATATTATGTTTAATTTATCTGTGATTAAATTTAACATGGTTGGATGTTTGTAAATATGATCTAATAATAACGTTGTTATGCTTGCAAAATATTAAATAGGTAAAATATCTTTATAAAATAAATTGATTTTGTTTTTATTCAAGATTTTATACTAAAAATGTTAGAGAGAAATATATTATTTTTCATTACAAAATTAAATCTGAAAATTAGATTTTAAGATTTAATTATCCATTCTGATTTAAAGTAGTGCTCTTTTATTTGTTGGTACAATCGTCCAGTAGTTAAAGTAAAGTTCTATTTCAAAAGTTTTTTACAATAACTATTATTCGAAAATGTATTGATAACATATTTTCAATAATAATTTTAAAACTTGAAAGTTAATACTCGAATAATTAAATTCTTAGGTTTAATTTGGACACCTTGAATAAAGTTTAAAATGTCTAACCCCGACAAAATTGGCATTTAAATGATTCATTCTCAATCTCTTAAAAAAAGAATTAATCTAATTAACAAAATTAATTATCGACCTCACCTATAGGTTTTAATTGAATGATTTAAATTAAAAAGAATATCTAATCCCACCAAAGGTGGTATTCATATAAAAAAGAGAGAATCAATAAATATCAATTTCTATCTTTATTAATCTAAATAATATGAACAAGAAAAATTAGCTTAATTATTATATCCATAAATAATCCACTGTTATAAATGATATTTGTTTTGCATAAATATTTATTGAATCCATATCTATGTTTATTTTTATGTTATTAGATTAGGACACACAAAAACCAAAATATCGTGACAGAGTGTTTATGATTTAATTTCATTTTTAAGATTTTTAATAATAAATTAAAAACCATATATATTCATTTCTTAGATCGACCTTGGGAGTATACTTATCATTTTCTATAAAATGATTCGTGTACTTGCGAAAGTTTTACAAATATAAAACTAAAGTATTTGTAAGATCGGCATCAACAACTACCAAAGTACCTCATCCCAAGAAAAAGCACTAGAGTCGAGATGAACTCACTCATAGGACTAAAGATAAACATCAAATTGGAAAGATGCCTAGCATTCTAGTAGTGAACGACCTAGTTGAAATAAGGCACAAATATGACATTCCTCATCGTATAGGTTTAATGCTAGTACCCCTCATCTATGTGATGTTGATGATCCCCCAACAAGGTGGTGAGTGATACATTTAACGGCCTTTAAAATTGGACTTTGATGTCCCTTCCCTAGGGTGATAGCTTATGCCCTTTACACTTTCGATATCAATCCCGCCCAAGTAAATCTTAATGGGTGGAAAAATCTCCTATGTCTCTCCGTTATTGTTGGTGAATACGGAGTAGACCTTATAGGTGACGAGCTTATGAGTCTATATTATTTAAAGAAGAATGGCCTAGACAAAGGCGGAGCATATATATCCTATGTCGTTGGGCATGAGCTTCATTTCAAACTCTCTGATAGTAGTTCAAGCTGGAAGGATAACTATTTTATATTACCAAGGATATTTGGGGTAGTAGGGTAGACCTACCTATCCGTCACACTTGAAATCATCATTTTAGCACTTCCTAACCTCGTGCAAGCGAGCTAATGAGCAAACTAGATCCAAGTGGCAAGGAAAAAATTAGAAGGATCAAGCTACAAAACACTTCATCTGAAAGCTATAAAAAAATATTGATTATAGCTTGCCTAAAAAAATTCAGGGTGAGGAGAGAATATACATACGAGTATTCAAGTCGTCATTTTGTTTACGAGGTAACTACTTTAGTTCATGGTTCATATTATTTTATTTACTTTTTAATCTTATCTTGTACATGTATGGATTATTCACATATTGATATGAAATATTTGATAGACACTTTTGGTATCAACAACCAGGTTCTCACTTACCTTTGTTTGGAACCCATGTCATCTTCACCATCTAGGGACCAAATTCCTCTTATTGAATCAATGGAGGTCGTTCCTACAATAGAGGTCACGCTCACTATAGAGGTCGTATCCCCTATGATGTTTGGTCAACCAAGTTATCCCCCACCATCTAGACATGAAGCCATCAAGAAGAGGAAAGTTGGGGAAGAGTACACCCTAGGCATGAAAGCCATGGATCTGGATGACTTCGAGTTTGATGAAGTCATCTTGAAGAAAGTTGATGAGTGCTTAAAAAGTACTAAAATTATCATGATTTAATATACTTTAATTGATTGCATAGATTTATATTTATATGGTTTTATCATATTTTTATATAAATTTGTCTTTTTGGAATCACATGTATTTTTATTGTTTTCAAGTATTTTCATTTAAAAATAACTTAGAGACACAAAGAAAAATACTAGAGCCAATACATTACAAATATATTGAGAAAAGAAATGAGAAAAAGTCTGACAATAAACTTCAAGTCATTGACTAGTTGATGTGGTACATTGATGTGCCTTTAGCATTTGTCACATCATTTAACATGAGCGATGCAATTTTTGAGAAGGGTAGGCCAATAATAACCCTGTCAGATGATTTCTCCAATAAAAAGGTTCTTTCTCCAGAATGGGCTATTGTTTAGAGATAATTTTGTGTGTTAATAATTCTAGTGATTTTTAGTGAGAATTATAAAATATTGATAAAATAAATAGATCATATATTCTTCTCATTAAAGAAGTATATATAATAATTAGTTAACATGTGTATGAGTTACATAAGTTGGAGCTCTTTTACATATAGTTAAATACATACAGTATAGTTTACATGAAATAAGGTCGCTACTAACATTACATGAACCAGGTCGCTATACATAGACTACTCGAAGCCCCTAAATTGATCACCCAAGTCGTTTGAATGTTGTATATGTCGAGGTCGTTATATGGTATGGATATTCAGACTCATCGAGTTTTGGTCTTGAACAAGCCTTGACCTCTATTCTCATCAACTCTCTATATGGTAACGAGTTATCTCATATTACTAGATCGTGTACTTGTTACATGTATAATATCATACAACCTTAATATTATTTATTAACATTTTTTTGAACCGAAATAAATTCAAGTTTAATTTCTTATGAAGTAAATATATTGAATCTTTATAGAATGAAAGTAATTACTATGAAATTATCCTTCAGTATGATTTTTAAAAAAATTAAAATAAGTAAAAGTATTAAAAGTATGATTATTTAATAAAATAAAATTATAATAAAATTAATATTGTTATTATTATTATTATTGTAAACTTATAATATGAATTCTTTAGAAAAAAAATGATCATACTCCTGTAAACTTTGCTTATTTTATTTTAGGTAATTTTTTTAATTTTTTAATTTTATGGCCAGTAATTTGATACTCATGTGAAAACAAAAATAATAAATTAAAGTAATTATTTTTTTAACTCAAAAAATTAAATTAAATAAATAATCTCAATCAAAATAACCTCATTCGCATTCCTAGTCGGTAAACAAGCGCTAATAGATACGTCGCTCCTTCCTGCCGCTGGTCACGCACGTAACTATCTCTTGTGGTCGTCCTTTCTCTCTAGTCTTTCAAATGACTCTAAAGTCGCCTCTTGTCCACACCTTATTGGATGATCACCAATGGGTCAGCACTAGTAAAGCCCACTGTCAAAGTTGGAATTTTGTAAGAGATGCTGTATCCTCCATTAATCATTTAATTGGAATTATATAAGTTTATGGTACGAAATTGTTAGGATTATTCATTAAATATTATTAAATATTAATGTGATAATTTTTTATATTAAATAATACGTTTAAATTTGTAAATTAATATCAATAAATTTTGTTATTACAACTAGAAAACTTCTATACCGTGATATTCCTACGACATGTTGTAAAAAGATGAAATTTATTAAAAAAAATTTAGTAAAACCTTTTCTTACTTTATTTTTTTATAATATTTAAAAGATGTATGAATACTGAATAGTTGTATCGGACTTCAAGGGTATCTATTTTTGTAAAAAGGGAGAGGATCTAGTCAAATGTCATACCACACACGCGCGTCGCCACTGCCGATCGACCGTGTCAAGTCGAGTCCGTGTGAGGTGGTATTTTATTTTTTAAAAAAATATTTTTTTTTAAGGAAAACTTTTCCACTTAGAAAAATGGTTGTTATATATATATTTTTTTCGAAAAAACAACCGTTATTTTCTTTTATCAGAATATGATCGTTAAATGACTATTTTCTCTTCTTTATTCAGAAAAATAGCCGTTGTTCGTATTTACTCACAAAAATGTCTATTATTCGTCTTTATTCTAAAAATGACCGTTATTCTTTATTACTCAGAATGACTGTTACGCTCTTAATTTCCAAACATTACCTTTATTATCATAATTGCTACACAGTTTCTAAAACCTATAAAAGGAGGGTCTCAGCTCTCAGTTCAAATAGAACTATCTCTGCAAACTCATCTCACTAGAAATAATTCTCTCTGCAATTCTAAGTTATTTTTCAATTTTCTGAGCAATAAATTTTTTAGGTGTAGCATTTCAGTCTTCATCAGTGTAGTGAAGTTAGAGAACGTAGAAAAAAGATTAAATTTGTTTTATCGCAGGACGACGATGACAGGTGTTTGCATAAATTTAAAGCAGTCGCAAAACGTCTTAAAAAGAGTGAAATAGTCCGCGACTCAACCCAATCAATTCTTTTTCAAATTAGTGGTAATATTATTCGTATAATGTTATTTCAAACTTGTATCAACACAATAGATAGCCTTTCCTTCCTTTTCGTTAAAATCAATAAAATTGTTAGATAAATCTGAAGAAAATCAAGGGCTCGTACCAGCCGACGAAAGAAATGGCAATGCAAAAATCTTGGAGTAAATATTTATGCACGATAAAATTGAGTAATTTTAATAAAAAAATATTAAAAATAAAAATATGATTAACTATTGATATTAATAAAGATATATAATATGAGTTTTTAATAATATTATTTTATTTTTGAATGATATCTTTATATTTGATCGTATAATAAAATCCATTTTAACTTAGATGAAAATCATATATTTACTTAATAAATTATATAACTTATAATCCACTTCAATTATCTGTTCGAAAGTGTTAAAAATTTAATGACTTAAGTTGAAAGTTTTCCACCTACCTACGGAATATCAATTCAAGCCGCCCATGTTTAATGAAAAAATACTCACTCTTTTCCCTAATTGTCTGATCCTTACCCATGTCCACTTTAAGCAATAACCAAAATTCCTATATTATTTCAATTTCTCGTTGATTTTTCTTGTGGATAATTATGAAATGTTTTGGATTTAATCTTTCTTCAATATTTTTTTATTAAAAAATAATTAAACGTTATCATTTAAATTTCACAATATATAAAGATTAAGACAACCCTTCATTCTTATTTTATTACTATCCATTCAATTCAATTTTAAATTAAAACTAAATATTGTAATATTAATTCATCTTTTTATTTTAATGTTAAAATCAAATACAATATTATTAATGTTTCCTTTAATTTTTATGCCCGTTCTTATTTTTAATCACGCTAACTTTCTATTTTATTCACCAAACATTATTTAAGTTTTTTTTTTTTTTACTTATTCAAAGGCATAAAGAGAAGATCTTTCTAACTTATGCAAAATAATAACTACCAAAGTAAAGTATTAGAGGAGGAAATAAACGTGGATGTGCAAAACTTGTGATCTTTTTTATTTTTGAAGTTTTAATACCTTTAGTTTAATTAATTAATAAAAATAAATCTTTTTAATCTTTTAATTATATCAACATAGAAATGGATTTATTGATGATGAATAAACGAATGTTTACAACCTATTTATACAAAAGAAAAATAAAATTATAATAATTAAAAATAAACACAATTATGGAGAGATATGTTCATGGATAGCTTTATCGCTTACATGACTATTGATGGTACAACTAATTTGGTGTGTTGGTTGTCCTAATGGTGGATCTCGTATTCTTTAACATTCCCCGAGTTAGAATATATGTTAATTATTCTACTTGTTAAGTATCTTGAAGCTGTGGAAAACTGAGGATTTGGTTAATATATCTGGCTTGGTTCTTCCCAATGTAGAGATATGATAAGTTTTGATCATTCGAAGCAGATCTTTTCTCTATACTAGATGTGATCGATCTATGTGTTTGGTTCGTTCATGAAACATTTGGATTTGATGCAATGATGAAGAGGCTGTGATTGTCCTGATATAACTTGATTGGTTGAGAGTGTTTGATACCCAAATCATCAAAAATATATCGTAACAGTTACTTACGTAATATGCAGTACTGCCGTAGAAGCGGTATTACTGCAGTGATCGTGAGGCGTATTTTGTTTCTTAGTCTTCGAAAATTAGCGAGTTTCGAAAGCATCTGATATCCTGTGGTTGATCGTCGTGTATAAATGTGCATTTTGCCGATCTGCATCCGCAAAAAGCATTTAGTTGTAATGAACTAGTTGCTTGAGAAAAAGAGACCTTACCTTTGGTGTGTTCTTGACATATCGTAGCACTTTCGTTATTCTTCCCGAAATGTGGTTGTATCGTGGTTTATCCATATATTGGTGAGAATGCGCGCTTAAGTCAGACCTTGTGATGGTCAGTATATTAATCTCCCATAGTCTTCGATAGGATGTGGGATGCTTGGTGAATTCTCCTTGACCTTCTTGAGGGATAAATTTTGTTCCATAGGTGAATTGGCGGTTGGCACCAAGATAACCCGTATCTCGATATTTCAAGTGCGTACTTGCGTTGTGAAACAATTCCCTTCTTGGAGCACGTGAAACCCATGCCCCGAAAAAAATACTTTAATTCACGAGATCTTTAAGCTTGAATTGTCTGTGAGATGATTCTTAGTTTCTTCAATGTCTTGTATATTGTTTCCTGTTATGATTATATCATCTACGTAGACAAAGAAGAGTTGAGAATGAATTACCACGGGTTGGATGAGCAGTGGTGATCATACTTGGATTGGTTAAAACCGGCTAGCTTAAGTGTTGTTGATAGCTTGATGAACATTTGTCGTGAGGCTTGTTTAAGTCCGTACAAAGATTTATGTAGCTTACGTACTCGTGTTTCCGCACCCAGGTCAGAATTAAATTGGAAGGGACATGTGAACATCTTTATGAAGATCGCGTAGAAAAAGCATTGTTGACATCGAGTTGTCGAAGATGCCAATTTTGAATAGCGGCCATGACGAATGGAGAAGCTGAAACGGTGACAAGTTTGGCTCTTGGTGCAAAAGTTTCTTGGTAATCAAAACCCCAATTTGTATCCTTTGGCATGTCGAGCCTTGTATCGTTCCTGAGGCAGTAGGGATTATACTTGATTTTGTAGACCATTTCTGACCAAGCTGGTTTCTTGTTTGGAGGAAAGGCTGTTGAAGCGTCCAAGTGCCAATTAGTTTCAAGGGCATCCGGTTCTTGTTTCATGGCAAGCGTGTTTTTGGATCGTGAAAGTAAAAGTGGTTGGTTCACGAGAATGGAAATAGAAGTAGCAAAGGCACGATGTCACCAGGTGATAATTGATGCGTAGGTAAGTACGTGAGATAAAGAATGAGAAGTACCTTTGTCTTTGGAGCGATCTTGAGTGAGACAAAGGGAAGGGCCAGAGAAGGTAAGGAAGCTTACGCTGATATTTTTGTAGGTAGCTAGGAACATTGGTGGATCGCCGAAGCCTATGTGTGATTGGTGTTGGAGAAGTTTTGTGTGGTGGAGAAGTTGATGATGATGTTTCTGAAGATGAATCTTGAAGATGAAGAGTGTACGAGTTGATTGTTGGAAGGGCGAGTTGATGTATGATCAGTGATATATTTGGATTGGTTGATTGACGAATGTTGGGTATGTCATCATAGATAGTATCTTCGATGGAGGAAATAGGGTTAGAGTGTTAATGTGACGGAAGTGAAATAAGAGGAAATACATGTTCGCGAAAGATAACATCACGAGACAGAAAGTCTTGCTTGTTTCCAGTTGTAAACACGATAACCTTTGATCCCAGATGGATGCAATGAATATGCATTTATGTGATCTAGCATCGAACTTGGTGAGTCGATCATGATGTGTAGACCTGAAAACAAAGGGAACCAAAAACACGAAGATGTTCGTACACAGGAGTTTTGTGAAAAAGGACTTCAAATGGTGTTTTACCTCGAGAACAAGTGTTGGAGTACGATTTATGAGGTATGTGGCTGTAAGAATGGCATCTCTTACGTAATTGTTTAGGAAGATTGGCTTGGAAGAGCAATGAGCAGCGACGATTGAGAAGATGACGATGTTTGCGTTCAACATGACACCATTTTGTTGAGGGGTAGAACCTGACTAGTTTGATGAAGGATTCCCTTGGTAGAAAACAAGCTGGGTCATAGAAAATTACGGTCCGTTGTCAACTACGAATGATTTTAACTCTGGATGAAAATTGTGTTTCCAATATTGATGAAGGTGGTAAGAAATGTCGTGTATTAGATTTAGCGTGTAAGAGATATACCCGTGTGCATCTTGAGTAGTCATCACAATGATAGTGAGAAAATAGCGTGCTCAATTAAGTCTTTGGAATGTGATAACCACCAAATATCGACATGAATCATTTCAAATGGTGCTTTTTGTATTGATGGAACTTAAAGGAAATGGATTACGTGTTTGTTTAGCTAATGGACAAATAGAACAATCGCTTTAATGGAGCAAGGTGTGTTGATGGAAAGAGAAATTACATATTTGTTATTAGATAAATGACAAAGTCGTTGATGCCGTAGATGAGAGTTAGTGGAGCGGTGTTTGAAAGCAGAGAAACATCCGACCTTTTCGAGAAATAGTCGGGTAGTAGAGTCCTGCTTTCTGGGTTCCACGTTCAATCGTCTTCACGAGCATTTGTCTGAACAAAGCACATCTTGTTAGTGAAGGTGACATGAAATAATGAGGTTTGAGTTAGTTTGGCTCTGAAACTAAGTTTAATTTGAAGGAGGAACACCTGAAGACATTATGGAGTATGAAATTATTTGAGAAATGTCTGATGCCAATATGTGTGACAGGGCGAGAGAATGATCAGGTAAATGTACATGTCGATTAGTAGTGGAGATCTTTGGAGCTCATGGAGTTTTGGGAGCATACCATGTGATCGGTTGCCACTGTATCAAAAATCCAACGGGTTTACGAATGGAAAGCGATTTACGTAATGTGTTACCTGAAGAAAGTAGTCACTTGACTTGCCATGCTACGATTTGGATTGATTGAGAAGTGTAAGAAGCTTGATATTGGGCGGATGTAAGGTTGTGGAATGGTGTCTTTGTGTCGGGCCGATGACTTTCTTGAAAGTTAGTATGATGAGCTTTGGAAGGGAAGCCGTAACTTGTATTTCTCTTATCTTGAATTGCTCCTTTCTTGACATATGTTGATATCATGTCCATTCAAACCCACAAAAAATTACATTTGAGGCAGCTTTCGGCGAGTTTTCAAAATTGTGTCCGTTGAGACCTGAAAATCACATTTGAGGTGAAACGGCAATTCTCGGAATTATGGCTATATTATTGCATCGATTGCTTGAGATGTGGATTCCTTAATTGGGTAATTTTTGTGAGGATATTGTGGGCGACTATCTCTAGTAACGAAGTCGCGGCGTGACTTTCGGCATCCTTCCATTACTTTAGCGTGGAGCGGCCTCTTTGCTTTTCATCTTGAACAATAAGTGAATATACCTTATTCTGTAGGTAATGGTTCATGTGAGCAAGATTTGTCCACGTCTTTGATGTGTAAACATTGTTAAGCCCTTGAGAAATTTTATGATTATTTGCTTTTGTTGATATTCTTGTAGTTCCCTTAGGCATTTCCTCCTGATGTGGAAGAGGACGTAGTCGACTATCCTAAGCTTTTCAATTTTGTATAGTATTCTCGATGCTTACCCTTGCTTGTATGCAATCGTGGATCTCTTGCTCGAATGTGGAATAGGTGCTGCTTGTTGGTGTCGCGGCGTTCGCTTTAATTCTTCCATAACTTCGTATGTAGGTATCCTTGTACATGACACTTTACGCAATTTTGGGTGATATAGTGTTGAGGATCCATCCTTTGACAAGAATGTTGCAGAGAGTCCATTGTTTGATTTCTGTTTCAAAGGTTTGTTGATGGCGCGCAGTTTTGATTGTAGTCGATGATCGCTTCTTTGTTTTTGGTTATTAGGGCCGTAAGGCATTGCATGACTCCCAGATGTGATAGTTTTCTTGGTTTAAGGATTGAAGTACGAGAACCGTACCTGGTTAGTCTGAGTGGTGTAAATATAATGAATGGCTAAGTCGTCATTACCATTTTGGTAAAGTAGGGTTGGTATTGGTAGTCAAAGACATTATTTGTTGAATAAATTCGAAAGTACGGGATAGGTTTAAGTGTGTTTTAGACAATAATGACTATTTATGAAATAAATAATGGTGAAATATGCTTTATCTTATAGAAAATGAGTTAAGGATTACATAGCAGGAAATTCGGTAGAAGAAGCCGGTCGGAAAGTGGAGTGAGCCGTAAAGCGACGGTGGAACCACTGAGCAGGATGAAGCCAAACCGGCCGGACCGGCTGGATGAAGGACCGGCCGGGTGAGCACGACGCGTCGTTCTTGCGGCGCACGTGAGCGGCGTGTCGTTGGAGTCGTCTTCCTCGGCGGTAGCACGTGTTGGCTGGCGTGTCGGTGAAGCGCGTGGAAATGCGATGAGTTTAAACAAAGGCGTGTGAGCGTGAAGAAGGCTATTTTGGCTTGATTTTAATTGAAGATTGCTCGGATGAATCGAGATAATATGATGGGATGAAATTGAAATTATTTTGTGGATCAAGTGGTTTTGAAAAAAAAAGCAGTTGAAGAAAAATGGGAAAAAAATTTCTATGGTGAATTTTAACGGGAATTGTTTCCTAAGCTCTAATACCATGTAAGAAATGGATTTATTGATGATGAATAAGCGAATGTTTACACCTATTTATCTGAAAAGAAAAGCAAAATTGTAATAATTAAAAATAAACACAATTATGGAATCGTGTTAAGACATTATCACTATCGCTTCATATTGCAGCTTGATTTCTTCAATTTAGTGTGTTAGTTGTCACCGAAATTTGGATCTCATGTTCTTTAACATAAGTATTTATAATATCTCAATTATCAAAACATGAGCCGTAGAAATGTTAACCAAATGAAACAAGATTAGATAATGTTTTATCCAAAAATAAAAACCAAAATATGATTACATCTAAAACCAAAACCAATACTACCGGGAATGAGTACGGAGAATCACCATTCTATAACGATTATTTGTTTGGTATTTAATTTTAATATACTTTTTGTTTAAAATTATTTAAAAACATAAAATATTTACAAATTAAAAATAATATGTTATGCATACTTAATATATTTTATTCTACTTTATTTTTGATAAATATTAAACTATAATGTGTCGTTTGATTTACGGAATAGAACGAGAATGAGAATGAGAATGAGAATGAAACTATTTTGTTTGGTTTGATCACTAAAATCAAATAATAAATCAATATTATAGTATTTGGTTTACAATTAGAATAGAATGAGAAATATTGTATATTACTTTAATACCCTTATATTTGTAAAGTTTAAATATATCATTTAATTATTATTTTTTCGTCAAACAAAATATATTATTGAAATCATTATTTTTTTAATAATTATTACTTAAAAATAAAATATATTATTAAAATTATTATTTTTCTAAATAAGGTTTAGGGTTTTGAGATTTATGATTTGATATTTAGGGTTTTGGGATTTAGGATCTCAGTTTAGAGTTTAAGGTTAACATTATTATTTTTTAAATAAGGTTTAGGGTTTTGAGATTTAAGATTTGAGGTTAAAATTATTATTTTCTAAATAGGGTTTTGGGTTTTGAGATTTGAAATTTGGGTTTAGGATTAAAATTATTATTTTTAAAAGGGTTTAAGGTTTTGTATTTTAGGATTTTGGGTTTAGGGTTTATGATTATATTTGTGGGCTAAGATTTATGGTTAAAATTATTATTTTTTAAAATAGGGATTTGGGATTTGGGATTTGAGATTTAAAGCTATATTTATGGGTCAAGATTTAGGGTTAATTTTTTTTAAATAGGGTTTAGAGTTTTGGGATTTAGGATTTAGGGTTTAAGGTTATATTTGAGGTTGGGATAAAATTGAAAAAAAATTGAGATACAAATGAAATTATGATTTCTTAAGGGGAGAAGGAATTCTTATTAATTCTTTTTTAATAACCGATTTTATTTCATTTTCATTTTTCATTTCAATTAAACATAAAGTTGGAAATAATCAATTCTGATTATATTCTATTTTAATAGATAAAACATGGAATAAATGTTTTTATCTTGCATGAAAAATATAATATTTAATAAAATATAAATTTATAATTTTAAATATCGAGATCTCATTATACAACCTCTTTAAACTGAAAATAAATCAAAAATTTTAAATAAAAGAATAAACAAACTTGAAAATCAAACTAAAATTTACCAAAAAATCATAATTATCCAAATCTGTAGTAGAATTTTGACATCCCTTATAATTATAATTTGTATTTTTAATAATAATAATATTAAAAATAGTCAATTCAATAATATCACCACCAAATTGTATTTTTAAATAAAATTATAAGTTTAATTTTACACTTAAAAAGAGTTGTAATATCAAATTCATCTACTAATTTAAATAAGTTGTATATTAATCCATTAATTTTCTTATAATATCTTAAAAATCTATTAAGTTTAATTTTATCTATTTTGCTTTAAACCTAATAGGTCTATATTGTACCACAAAAAGTGTATCATATATTAATTTAATTTGAAAAATAATATATTAGAGTCTTTGATAAATGTCAAATAAATCACTTAAATTAAATCATTTGTATTGTTTAATATATTAAATGAGAAATAATATCATTTAATTTTTTAATTTTATAAAAAATGATTAATTAAGAATAAAATATATTATTATAATAATTGTTTATTAAAATATTATTATATTTTTTATCACGTGATTAAACGTTAATAAAATAGGAATATTTAATAATAATAAAATTATTATTAATATAAAAATTTATAAAATATTAGTTTTTATTATTTTATTTTAATATTTTATTAATTATTAATTTTTATTATTATTTATTTTTTAAATTATTTCATATTACATTTTAATTTTATTTTATTAAAAATTTGTATTTTAATGGTGTATTAATTATTTGATAAAAAATAATAACATTTTAAATAAAAATTATTAAAATAATATAATTTATTTTTAAATTTTTATTATTATAAAATTAAAAAATCAAATAATTATATCACCT
This sequence comes from Hippophae rhamnoides, assembly GCA_033030585.1. Lineage (NCBI taxonomy): Eukaryota > Viridiplantae > Streptophyta > Magnoliopsida > Rosales > Elaeagnaceae > Hippophae > Hippophae rhamnoides. Next base: position 18,688,776 of record CM065438.1, on the reverse strand, counting down.
TACCTTTTAGAATATTTAAATGTTAATTTGCCTTGTGTAGTAGATTTGTAGGATATTTTTTCAAAAAAGAAATTCATAGCTTTGTTTTTTGTCGAATAGATATAGAAGAAGACGCCGATCACCATCTTCGACAGAAGGTATTCCAAATCCAAACCACCCAAACAGCCCAAAAGCTTTGCTTTCTTTGCACCCATACTCTCCAACAATTTCTTATATCTAAAATCCCAAAACTGATTTCTTTCAAATTCTCTCCAGGCTCCCATACTTCGTCCCCTTCTTCATTTACATTCTCCGCTTCACAATTTTATTTTATTTTTTGTCATTTTTTCTCGATAGACTTCCTGGCTATCAAAAATCAACGATCTTTCTGATTTCGATTTTCTTCTTTTTAAAATTCGTTCCTTCTTGCTCGTTTTGATTTAGATTTAGGAATCGGAAAATATCATGAATAACCAGAAGAAAAGGAATTTCCAGATAGAAGCCTTTAAACATAGGGTTGTTGTTGATCCAAAATACGCCGAGAAGACCTGGAAGATTCTTGAGCATGCAATCATGGAGATTTACAATCACAACTCTAGTGGCCTTAGCTTTGAAGAGCTTTACAGGTTCGCTCTCTATCTTATTTTTTATATTTTTTTATCGCAATAATAATTTCATGCGATTGGTTGATTATCTAGCCTGAATAACCAGCAGATTTTGTTGCAAGCTAATCTATGTATATTGATTCGCATAATTTCTACTTTTTTTTTTAAGTTTCGTTTGTTTGTATTCCTGTGCTTTGGTAATATAAAGGTCTAGCTAGCTATTTCTTCAGTTTGGACTTTGGAGGCATAGTTCGGTAGTTCCTAGATAGTTGTAGTTTAAATGTTTAAAGATTGCTTCTGTCTTTGTTTTGTTAGAATTTTTAAGTAAGTTGGGTGATTATATGAAATTTTTGTTTCTTATTGTTGTATATTCATGGTATATATATGGCTCTCTGCTTGATTTTAGACAATAATTTTCTTTAAGGGTATGTCTGGATGTCAAATTTTGTAAGGAAACAAATTGACAAGGAAAAATGAAGTAAAAATTTAGTAGGTAAAAGAGCTGAATTTTTTTATTGTATTTGGTTTCTTGAGGAGAGTAATCGAGTAAAAGAATCTATACCAAAAAGAAATTCTTTTGTTTAGGTCGCCAGGAAACTTTCGAAGGAAAAGTTCAAATAATTTCTATTTATTCAAAAATTGCAGTTAATGGCAATTTTAACATTCTAAGTAACTATTTAAGTAAAAAATCATACATAAATAATATAGTTATTATGATCTTGAATTAACATGGAGCAATGCCTTTGAAACATAATCTTGCATATTCATCCTTCTCTACTTTCCTAAAAAACATTAAAAAAGAAAAAAAGAAGCAAAAACTGTAAAATGTATAAGAATCACAATGGACAAGTGACTCATAAATATTTTAATACGGAAAGGTCTCAAATAACTAAAGATAATGAAAATTGTGAATAAAGATGAACCACAGTTATCCTACATAAAGGATGGAAGATACAAGATAGATTGAATAATAACTAAGAAATATATACAAAAACCCACAAATACATCATACTAGTTTGGAGAAAAACTTAGAAAGAATTCCCTTTAGGCACCCTCTGCCTTGAAACTCCATGGTTAGTTGCCTATTGCAGTCAGAGCTTGATAAGCTTTGTCAAAGATTAGGGGAAGAGAGAGATGGAGTGATGGTCTGACCCTTGAGAGGGAGAGATGGAGTGTTGGTCTTGACTCTTGAGATGGGGAGATGGATAGAGACGTGTTGACATGAGAGATTGAGGAGAGCGAGAGAGAGAAAGAGATGGAAGTTGGGAGTGGATAGAGGGCTAGAGGCGAGCTTTAAGCCAAATAAAGTTTTCATTTTAGAAAAATTGATTTTCTGTTCATTCCTTAGAAAATATGATAGATTTTTTTTTAATGTTTTCCCCCCATTTTTCTCAACATATTTTTTTTACCCTTTATTCCAAATTATTAGAAAACCACCCCGGCCCCCCAAACAAAAAAAAAAAATCTCCTCTCTTATTTATCCACAAAATCCGTGGTCGAAATGTCCCTTAAGAGTATCAGAAGACCAAACCTTTTTAGAATCGAGGGCTTGATAAGGATGTTCCTACTACTGAAAAAATAAAGGCTGAATTCTGAGACTTTTTATGGGTATGCACCTTCAAAGTGAAAACAATTTGTCAGTATTATAGTAATACTTGCTATGTTAATAAGTTATACCTTATGTGTCTGTTGAATTTGAGTGCAGTCTATATCTTGCAATTGCAAATTTCCTGCTCCTCCTCCCTTCATTCACTCTCATGCATACATACACACCAGTGTAGAAAGAATTTTATAAGTTGTATTTAATTTTTTCATGTGAGATAAGCAAATAGTATTTCTGATTCCACTATTCTTTCATGGATCCAGAAATGCTTACAATATGGTGCTGCACAAGTTTGGCGATAAGCTGTATTCAGGGCTGGTTATTACCATGACCAGTCATCTCAAAGGAATGGCAAAATCCATAGAAGCTGCTCAGGGAGGTTTGTTTCTTGAAGAACTGAATAAGAAATGGAACGATCATAACAAGGCTCTGCAAATGATTCGTGATATACTGATGTACATGGACAGGACTTACATCCCAAGCTCACAGAAAACACCTGTTCATGAACTTGGGCTGAACCTTTGGAGGGACAATATTGTGCACTACAATACAATTCAGGCAAGGCTTATTGCTACGCTCCTTCAACTAATACTTATGGAAAGAACTGGAGAAGTTATTAATAGGGGATTGATGAGAAATATAGTTAAGATGCTGCTGGATTTAGGCCCTTCTGTTTATCAAGAAGACTTCGAGAAACCTTTTTTGGAGGTTTCAGCTGAGTTTTACAGGGGCGAATCTCAAGGGTTTATTGAGTGTTGTGATTGTGGGGACTATCTAAAGAAGGCTGAGAGACGTTTAAACGAGGAACTGGATAGGGTGGCACATTACTTGGATGTAAAGAGTGAAGCCAAGATAACTAATGTGGTAGAGAGAGAGATGATTACAAATCACATGCTGAGATTAGTACACATGGAGAATTCAGGTCTGGTGAATATGCTTCTTGATGATAAGTATGAAGATCTTGGAAGAATGTACTGCTTGTTCCGCCGAGTGCCTAATGGTCTTTCAACCGTACGTGAAGTAATGACTTCTCACATCAGGGAAACAGGTAAACAGCTTGTTAGTGATCCTGAAAGGTCCAAGGATCCAGTGGAGTTTGTCCAGAGACTCTTGGATGAGAAAGATAAGTATGATAAAATCATTAGTACCTCATTCAACAATGACAAAACATTTCAGAACGCTTTAAATTCCTCTTTCGAGTATTTCATTAATTTGAACCCACGTTCACCCGAGTTCATCTCTTTGTTTGTTGATGATAAACTCCGGAAAGGTCTGAAGGAGGTTAGTGAGGATGATGTAGAAATTATTCTTGACAAGGTGATGATGCTGTTCCGCTTCTTGCAAGAGAAAGATGTCTTCGAAAAATATTACAAGCAACATCTTGCAAAGAGGCTTTTGTCTGGTAAAACTGTCTCTGATGATGCAGAGAGAAGCTTGATAGTTAAGCTAAAGACAGAATGTGGATACCAATTTACTTCAAAATTGGAGGGCATGTTTACTGACATGAAAACCTCTCAGGATACCATGCAAGGGTTTTACTCAAGTCACCCTGAGCTGGCTGGTGGCCCTGCCTTAACTGTACAAGTTCTTACTACAGGATCTTGGCCAACTCAGTCTAGTGTTACATGCAACCTTCCAGCAGAAATGTCTGCACTTTGTGAGAAGTTCAGATCATATTACCTTGGGACCCATACCGGTCGGAGATTGTCCTGGCAAACAAACATGGGCACAGCAGATATAAAGGCCACTTTTGGGAAGGGCCAGAAACATGAATTGAATGTTTCTACTTACCAAATGTGTGTCTTAATGCTATTTAACAACGATGATCGCCTTAGCTACAAGGAGATTGAGCAGGCAACAGAAATTCCAACCTCAGATTTGAAAAGGTGTCTACAATCTTTGGCGTGTGTAAAGGGAAAGAACATTCTCCGTAAAGAGCCTATGAGTAAAGACATTGACGAGGATGATGGATTTTTTGTTAATGATAAGTTTGCAAGCAAATTCTATAAGGTGAAGATAGGAACTGTGGTTGCGCAAAAAGAATCAGAACCTGAAAAGCATGAAACCCGTCAAAGAGTGGAGGAAGACAGGAAGCCTCAGATTGAAGCTGCGATAGTTAGGATCATGAAAGCAAGGAAGACTCTAGACCATAACAATGTAATAGCTGAGGTCACAAAGCAGTTGCAATCGCGTTTCCTAGCCAATCCGATAGAGATTAAGAAACGCATCGAGTCTCTTATTGAGAGGGAATTTTTGGAGAGAGACTTTACAGACAGAAAATTGTATCGGTACCTTGCTTGAAGATAATTGGTTTTGCTATATTTGGCATGACATATTGTACCTTATTTAGGTGATGGAATATTGTTTTGATGCCTCCAAGCGTCATTCATTTGTTGCTGATTTCACTGTTGTCTTTGACCTCAACTGGAAGCCAATTTATATACATTTCTTCCGATTCACCAAACCGTAACGATAGTGAGGCTTTAACAGGTAAAGCATTGGAAAGGTAATGAAGTGACGAATTTAAGATTTACTTACTGGAAGGGGCAACAACATATATTGAGTAAAAAATATTACTAGTCATTTTTAAGATAGTATTTATTTTTAAATATAATTTTAGTAAAATTATGTTTAAATTATTAAGTGTGAATGATATGATTGTTAAAAGTTTAAAATTTGAGTTTTTAAAATTTAAAACTCAGGTGAGATATTTATACTTTATAAATTAATTTTTCTATAATTTTATAAATATTATATAAAAAAAAATTATTTATTGAAAGTTGAGATCGGAGGTGTCCCTCCAGAACAGTAGATACATCCACCCCTGCATGTGACTGTAGCGAGCAGCTTGACAATCTTTTGAGCCATATAGAGGCAGGTTTTGTCTTTCTTATATTAATCACAGCTGCCTTGAAAACTGATCTAGAACGTTGCTATTCTGTAAAACAAGTTTTGTTTTTTAAAAAATAAACAGTACATCATTAGTAAAGCTTTAAATCCAGGTTTGCAATATGAACTGCAAATCAGACATCGCCTTGAAGGTTTTTTTTCTTTCTTCATTTTTTGTTTTCATTTGTAATATCAAGTAATGCATACTACGCGTTGGAGTGAGAAAGACACAAAGATGAATTCAAGTAAGAATGACAAAATAAAAAATAAAACATTGACCATGTGTATTTTTATCTGTATATCTTGTATCCACCCTCCTCTTATACTATAATAGTATAGAATACAATTTTCGTTGATTAGATAGGACAGAGCTTTGTAATTTTTATTCTCCAATCACTGGTTGAAGATTAATACTATAATCTCAACGAGATGTAGACGTTAACAAATGTTGGTGTTAAACAATTTATTGATAATAATGTTGACCAAGTGAAACGTCGACTACTATAATTTGTTAATAGAAGGTCAATAACATGTAAATATGTGAATTGATGTATGCTAAAAGGTTAGAGAAAAATATTTCTATTATTTAAATAATATTTGTGTGATTTTAACTGACAACTTGAAGTTAAACTAGGGATGTCTTAAGTATTAATAACTATTGTTAAAGATATAATGCAATGTGGTAATGCTCAAGACTCATCAATGTAACAAACTAATGCTCAAGACTCCATTCAAGCCAACGTGCCCATCATAACAGAAAGGCAGTTAGCATTTTCAAGCAAGCACATGGGACTACTCTTCTAACCAAAAGTTACAATCACATGTCACCTTTTACATTTTTAACTTGTATTTCGAATTCTCAGTATGCTAAAGTAATAGTACAATACGTAGTACATTATTAGTACATTGCAATAACAAGCTTGCTTTGCTTTGCTACTAAGTAATTGCAATAGTATAAATAGATGTACAAGTTATAAGTTGGACTATAATGAACAATTAATGAAATAGTATTATTCATTATCTTCTTTCTCTTGCCATTGCTATTTTCATTTTCTTCCCTAATGCTTTCTCTTCCTCTCTTGGTGCTCTTGTTTTGTTTCCTTATCAAACAATTCAGTTTTTATGTATTCTTCTCGTGGTATCATAACTTAGACTCTCTAAAATAAACAAGATTTAATCAATGGAAGATTTTAGTCAAACGAGAGATCATTCTTTTAATCAAATCAGTTCATTTGATCTAGTTGATAGATATGTAGTTATTTTTAACAATCAAATATCTACAATGAAGTTAGATCATGCTAATTACATGATTTGAAATAAACAAATAATTAGATTTTGAAGAGTTATGAACTTGAAGGTTTTGTTTTAGGAAGAAAGAAATGTCCTCCGATAATTCTTGACAATGGAGTTGTTAATAAAAATTATATGTTTTGGTATCATCAAGATCAAATGATAGCATTCTTGTTGATTGTTTCTATGAATGATGATCTAATCAAAGAGGTTTCTAATTATGTTGCATCAACAAAAAATTGGTGTGCTTTGAAGAACTCTTTCACTATTGATTTTCGAGCTCGAATTTTTCAGATCAAATTTAAATCGAACAATATCAAGAAAAAAATTATAAATATTTTAGAGTATGTTGCCAAAATCAAAGAGATTGTATGGTTGTTAGCCAAAGCTGGTTATTCTATACATGGAGAAGATCAGGTACATGCGATCCTTAATGGATTGAACTATGACTATGATATGGTCTTAGCAACATTTCAAAGTAAAATTTAGTCCATCATAATTAGATAACTCAAACTTTGCTTATCAATAGAGAAAAAAGAATTGAAAATAATGAAGTTTTTGCAAACAATTCAATGTTGCCTTCAATTGATTTTGTTAATAAAACTGGTCAAAACAAAAGCAATGCACTTTTTGGCAATTCAATTCAAATAAGTTTTTTAGTGCTAATGCAAATGTTGTTAAATCCAAACCTAAAACTCCAATTAACTTTTCTAATAATGAGAGAGCATGAGTGAATGCACCTTATTGAGGTAAAGGATGTAGAAGAGGTTACAACAATAATGTACATCATGTTTGTCAATTGTGTGGAAAGATAGGCCATCTGGTTTCACGTTGTTGGTATAGGTTTGATTATAATTATCAACCATTAACATATAACCAGAATTCTATAGCTTCTTCTAATGAAGGATAAACACAAGCTCAATAAAATTCCTCTACTTTACCTTTGACAAGCCTTTGTTATTTCTCAATATATAGTTTTAGATTCTTCGTGATACATGGATTCAGGAGAAACTTACCATGTCACAATTAATCCAAGTTTTATTACTATAAAGATAAACTACAAAGGAAATGTAGCAGTTGCATATTGGAAATGGTGTTGGTATGCTCATAACTCACACCTGGTTGGGCTTTGCTAGTTAAGTTGTAAGGTCTTGCATGTTCTGGTACCTTAACACAAAGTACATCCAAGGTTCTCTAGTCGAAATTTGATCCATTGTTTTCCTATGCCATGTTACCATAGATGAGGTACTAAAGTACTACATTTTACTGTATGAGTGGGGTGTCTTAGGTCACTAGAGTTATTTGCTTGCTAATTGTAAGATACTAAAGATATGTCATGTAATATCTACTTGACAAAATAATCATGGTTTATTGGACAATAGATATCAAAAAAAGGTAGCTAAAGTTTATTAATTATGATCAAATTATCAAAATGTATAAAAGTTTACTAGTATTTGGATTGTGCATTATAAGTCTAAGAACTATTAAAACATTAATTATAAATCTAAAATTTTTAAAAAATGTCATAAATGAAGCACGTGAACATATATGTAAATATTTTTTTTAGTTGCAATGTATTTCTTAAATAAATTATAACTCAAAAATATGAATTTAGATATATTTGAATACATAAAAACTAAAAAAATACAGATGTGTATTCATATGCTCCATTTATAACATCTTTTTAAAATTTTAGAATTCTAATATACTTTTTAATAATTAATTAACTTGTAATATTTTATCCAAAATTAATAAATTTTTATATATTTTGATTAAAACTAATAGAATATTCATATCTTTGTACATAAACTTTCATATTTACAAAATAATAACTAATGGAGTGAATCTTTAGAATAATAAAACCAACATATATCTTTTAAAAAACAAATGAACCAACATGTTCAATAATAGGCTTAAGGTGGTTCGGACTCAATAAATCCTAAGCAACACAAGGGACACTTTATTAATATTTTATTGTCATTATATAATATTAGTTATGGCAATGTGTTTGCAAGTGAAACTAACATTTATAATTGTAATTACTTTAAATTAGAGATTAATTCAAGCTAATTATTAGTTATTTGGAATATATAAAATAATTATGGAATGTAAACTGAAACAAAATATATGTTTTTTTTTTAATTTAGAATGTCATTTTGGATAAAAATACCGTCATTTAATTTTTTTAATTATTATTTTCCTGATTGGGATTGGACTTCTGATTCGAGTTAGGTTACACAAGCTAAAGCTCAACGACTTCGTGTTCAAAAGAGTACAGCGTATTTGTGGTAGTTCGGCGCAGTCACTCCACGTAGTACGAGCGAAACAAACAATGGCGACCGAACTGGAAGAGCTTGTGGGCTTTCTGTCCTCTCCATCTCCTCAGGTTTGTACTTTCCGTTTTCTTACCCGCGCCGTATGTTAAAAATTCGGAAGTTCTTCGACTGAACAATTACTCGAAATTTCTAGTAGATTTTGATGCTTGAATATAATTTCAATTCCTTTGGCATTGTTTTTTATATCTAGTAGCTGAAGACAACAAAACTGTTAGTTAACATCTCACAAGCGTGAAAATTTAGGATGGAAACGTCAAATTTGGTGTTTGATGAACATTTCAATTTCCTATATCTAAATTCTGAAATTGGGTATTTTGATAACTCATTTCCGGTTTCTATTAATTCAGTTTTGAAATTGAGACAAATTTTGAAAATTTAAAAAGTTAATTTTAGAATAGAAATTCTGTTTTTATTCCTCTAATTTTTACATAACCAAGTTTCTCTCTTAACTCTCTAAAGCATATTATTTTTGTGTTATAAAAGAAAATATATGCACTGCCATTTTTAACACACAAAATACATGTTGTTGGGAGACAATCCGATTTAGAGAGATGTTAGGGAATGAGAATCCCTTCGACTTGGTTAGGTACTAGGTTCATATATATATAAGACATTATATGTACATGTGTCAATTACATAAGGATATACGTTGCAGCGTATTAGAGATACATGAATAAGCATATATTAACTAAGGCTTAACCATGTTGAGGGATCGAATATATGGTTGGTTCTTGAACGTTCCAAAATGTTCTAAACTTATGAGGATGCCTGTAGAGCAATCTTCAAGGATAGGATACCTCAAGGCTTAAGTACTATGTCTTAAGACTAGGGCGTATCAAAGCTTGGGTAGATATCTCAAGGCTAGGGCACATCAAGACTCGAACAAATGTCTCAAGGCTAGGGCATCTTAAGGATTAGGCACAATGTCTCAAGGCTAGGGCACATCAAGGCTCAGACAAATGTCTCAAGGCTAGGATTCTACAAAGATCGGACAGTAGATCATTCCTTATGCTCAAATATCAAGTTCTACTCTTTTAACGCAATTCTTGAACTGGGATGGAAGAGTAAAAGGCTCGACACATTGAATAGAAAAAGGAGCCTATTCATTACAAGAATAGGATTGACATGCTCACACATGACGTTGAGCTCTTTCTCAATAGTCATATATGAGAGGTGCTGGACATAATAGTCCACGCGGTATGGAGCCATATCCTTGTACAGAGCCACACTCTCAATTTCATCTTGGGTTAAGTCTTAATGAGCCTTTTCCCCAAATCTTGAGCAATTGAAGGAGTTGTCTATTGGCTCGACGAGAATGGGCTCTTCAATAACAATACTCAAGTTTCTTTTCTTTTTAGCTTGAGTTGGAGGATCATGATTGTCTTTGCCCAAGCTTGCTCCTCTTTTTTTATCTTCCTGTAGTGATCGTGCATAGAGATATAGTAAGTAGATCAATAGTTAGGGTAGTCCTTTACTTGGTTCTTTATCAAGGTAATCAGTTCGTGCTTTAATGCGAGCATTTTACTTGGTATGTGACCGAGGTGATAAGCTCATGTTTTAATGTGAGCACTTTATTTGATTCTTTACTAAGGTGATTAACTCGTACTTTAATGCAAGCGCTCTATCTAGTTCTTTACTAAGGTGATCAGCTTGCGTTAAAATGCGAGCGCTCTACTTGATATGTGATCGAGGTGATCAACTCATGCGTTAACATGAGCCCTCTACTTGGTTTTTTTACCGAAGTGATTAACTTATGCTTTAACACGAGCGCTCTACCTGGTGTTAGATCGAGGTGATTAACTTATGCTTTAATGCGAGTGCTTTATCTGGTTCTTTACCAAAGTGATGAGCTCGTGCTTTAGAGAAAAAAAAATTAAAATGGGAAATTAGAATTTGGTTATCAAACTTGCAACATCCAAGTTCTGATTTCTAATTTTGAAAATTGAAATTTTGTTCAAACAACTTTCTATTTTTCTCGAAAAAATTAGAATTTGGAAATCTAGTTACAGAATTAAGGAATTAGAAATTGATAGTTAATATTAGTTTAATATTATTTTCTCTATATATTCTTAAATTGGAACTTGGTTTTAATTTAATCTGATTGTATTTGACTTTATGGAATGTAAAGATCTTTATTTCTCTCTCTGGGTTGATACCCCTCTTTTTAGTTTGGGAGAGAGAAGGGGTGGTGGTTGTGGAGTGGGGATTTGTATTCGGTTTAAGGGGGGCTTAATGTAATTTACTCAGTTATTGTCGGGCTTCTGTTATATAGGTCACAAAGGTGGCTGTTGATATTGTTCGTGGACTAACAGGATCTGATGATGGCGTACAGTCCCTTTCTAAGTATTCCAAGATTGTGCTGCCTTCACTATCTCAACTCCTTAGTTGGAGCAAGGTACGTACTTTAAGTCTTTAACCAGGAGTAGTTAGAGCAATGTTTTTTGATCATGTTGAGGCAATTATTTGATTATTTCTTTCTGAAGTCTGTTATGTTGGTCATGGACAACATTATGGGATCAATATTTAGGAGGTTTCAGAACCCTCTGCAGAAGCTCTCGTAAACCTTTCACAAAATTCAGAATCAGCAGCTAAGATGGTTGAAATGGGAATAATTAAAATGGCCATGGACATTTTATACAAGCCGGAATCTAGCATCAGCAAATTGATGGTAATGCTTCTTGTGAATCTCACACGGTTGGAAGCCGGTACCAGTTCATTGCTTCAGGTGTGCTTTGCTCTGTTATGCTTTGGCCATTAGTTTCTTCCGAATCTGCTTCCATTTGAAAAAGGAATTCAATCTTATGTGCTACATTATTTGGGACGATTAATTACTTATCTTGGAAAGTGTTTGTGGTTTTAGATCGGAGATGAGAAGATGCAAGGGTTCTATGTTATGAAGCTTGTGAGATCGTTTTGCAGATCTTCCAATGAAACTGGAGGTGCTGTTTTGCTTCTTAACTTGAATCTACTTTACCATTCATGTTTCTTATTTTTCGGGTTCACCATTACTTTTATTGGTATTTTTCTTCTATACATTACTCTGATGATGACCTGCAATATTTATCGGCATGAAACACTTATCAGAAGACCCATTTGAACATGTTGGTTCTATACTAGTAAACATCTCCAAACAAGAAGCAGGGAGGAGGCTTTTGCTAGACCCTAAGCGAGGACTTTTCAAACAGATCATTAGACAGTTCGATTCAACTAGGTCACTGAGAAGGAAAGGGGTAAGTACAAATGTACAATACATTTCTCAGGAGGACTAGTTTCTTCTATCTTGATTGCCCTGTTTATGCATGGAAGTGTATGCAATTCACCTTTTGATAAGTAACAGCTATTAAAGCAGTGAAGTAGGGACTATGAATGAGCCAAGTTTAGTAAGATGATTGTTTTCAACAGGTTTCCGGAACTATTCACAATTGTTGTTTTGAAGCTGAGACTCAGCTGCAGAATTTGCTTTTGACTTCAGAGTTTCTTTGGCCAGCCTTACTTCTGCCAGTTGCTGGCAAGAAGGTTATGTTTTTGCCTTATATTACCTTCAAATCATTGGTTTTTTTGGTTAATTTGTCAAGTTCTTATTCATGCTATTATTGGTCAAATATGTTATGTCCATGATAATTGTGCATGTATCTATCTATTCCGTGCTATTTTTTCCAAATTAGCAAAGAAGTGATATCAGATCTTTTGTATAAAATATCTCATCTTCTTGAGACATTTGAAGTCTTTTGGTTGTTCAATTTGGAATCAAAGGTAGCTTTGTCCCACGTAATATGTCGTGTGTAATGCTAGTATATTCATTGTTGATGAGGTCATCTATCAACATGATTCTCTATGATATTGGATGAAATTTCATGAATAGTATAAATAAATTTCATAAATTATTTTTTCTTTTAGTCGATAAAATTTCATGAACTTGAATCCATAGATGGAAATATCAAGACTTCAATTTTATAAATATATCGAGAATATTATTGATATTAATGGATATTTGAACAAATTTACTATAAATTTTTAATAAATATTAAAATAACAATAATACACTAATTTAGCTAATTTTTTCGTTTAAATGACATATTTATAACATATATAACACACATAATGTACATATTTAATAGCGAGATATAAGTAGAATCTTTATTTAACAAATTTAAATATAAGTTATATAATACAGCTCTAAATGCATTAAGTTACTTGCTATACAAATATAATAAATATTTAATTAAAAATTTTCTTGATTGGTTTGATTGGCTTATATCTTAGAGCTATGGAAACATGACATTAAGTAATGTCATTACCTATCTCTCCCAAATGTCTTTGTATAAAGGAAATTTTGGATTAAATCAATTCCTATAATACCAATGATGTTACTTTTGTTAAAAGTCATCATGTATAATTTTACTTAAGTGGTTCCTGCATAAATTGTGCATTTTGATTATAACTATTAGTAGAAATTCTGGTAATAAGATTCTTAATAAAAATAAATATTCTAATTACAAATAGACAAAAAAAGAATCCTGCTATTTTACATAGGCTGCTAGTTTACAAAGCAAAAATACCAAAATCGATATTCCGATATTTTTGTCGATATTTCAGATATTTTTCTACCCCATATCGATATCCATGTAAATTTACCAATATTTCAAGCAATATTGCGATTTTTTTCATCCATGCTTGAATCTATGATTTAGATGATTTTGGTTTTTGTGCAGCAGTTGGAATTTTTGTGGTGACATAGTTTTGCAATTTTACACACACACACACATATATATATATTTTGATTGTATTTCTTAATTGTTTCCTTCCTCTGATATTGCTGGCTTTACAGGTTTACAGTGAACAAGACACATCAAAGATGCCAGCAGAACTTAGCAGTGTGCTATCTATTGAGCGGGAACCAATTGATGATCCTGAAATTCGAATTCAAGCATTGGAGGCAATATATTTGATCGTCCTGCAGGTCAAATAAATAGTTTTTGTTAACTGTTAAGTGGCTATTTCTTTTATCCTGAACAGTAACGAGAAAATTCGAGATGCTTTTTGAAGATAAAACGGAATATCTTATTCATGTACAAATTAGCTATCTAGTTTAACTTTATGAGTTGACCTCTGTGTTATTATGTTGCACACAGATTATACTATAATGAGAGGTTGAGTCTGAAAGAGGCATAAAAAAATAAAGGCAAAGGTGAGTGGGTGCAGGATTATTGTTGAGAGTAAATACCACTAGACTTTAGGAAATTCTGTACTAATTTATGAATGGAATTCATCCATTATTTATCTCCTAGAATTATTCCGGTAAGTGTGCTTTAGTATGGAAGAGAGAACATACTTCATTGCCGGAGCTTTGTTTTGCCTTTTTTTATTTTCCTATGTCAGTTCTAGTCTTTGTGCGTTGTCACCTTTTGTTGACAAGTATATCAACGTTGGCTTCTATCATTTCACAGGAAGCTGGCCGAAGAGCCTTTTGGGCTGTTAATGGACCAAGGATCATACAATTGGGTTATGAAGATGAGGAAGATCCTAAAGTAATGGAGGCATATGAACGACTTGGTTCCTTGGTATAAAATCATCTTCCTCTTGCAATTATTTATTTGTGATTTTTACCATGAGTATTGATGTTATTGCTTTACTGTTTATCAGTTGGTTACTAGTAATGGTGACCATGAACCTTACATTGGAACAACGGAGTAGCAGCCTCCAATGTATTCATGCACCTGACTTTGTTGTCGTTCCATGTCTTATTGGAGATGAAGATTGTTAACAACTCGTAAGGAGAAAACTGAGAAATTTTTACTGTTACCACAGTTGTAGTAAGAATTCGTTTGTGGAGAAATGCTTTATATTGTAATATCGATCAGGTCCATTTCTTTACAAAATTTTGTGCAACTTTTGTATAATTTTTAGCTCATATAGCTGGAATTGGCATTGACTTGATATAGCATCAATCCTGCTATGAGGTACATGGATTTCTCTTGGGATGGGGATCTGTGTACTTCGTTTTAGTGGGAGTAAATGTAAATACATGTCTGTTTGTTTCTGTTTTTGAGACTTTATAAAAGCACTTCCAAAAGTAAAATAGCGCTTCGTGAACAAAAGAAATAACTTATTAAAAGCACTTTAAGGGCTTATTGTCAACACGCTTTTAATGTAAGTAAAAAAAAAAGGACTCGTACATATGATTTGATTTTTGAAATAACCTACGCGCATGAAATAACAATTTTTTGCTTGCGACTACTCTACTAGGCCCCATGTATTTTTGTTGAAATTATTTTAAATAGTATGTTTTGGGTTTATTAGTAGAACGGAATGTGTTTTCGAGTCTTGAAGTGCTTGCAAATATTGTTTTATTGTCAACTAGTCTCAGGGAAAAAAAAAACTCCATTGTGAAGGCCTCAACGGGATACCGAATATTACAAAGAGAGTCATATAAAATAAGTGTATGGATGATATGAATAATCTTTTCAATTAAAATTTAACTTCTCTATATATAAGAAGTTATTTTAAATAAAACGAATATAATATTATATTAAAAATGACAAAATATACTATTTAAGCATGCACGTGATACATATAAAAAAATTTCTTCCAATTGACCATGTTATATTTAAAAATTTAAATAGTTATTAAACTAAGAATTAATATTCCTTAATAAGGATACCGAATTGTAAGCAAAATAAAAGATAAATAATAATTTTTTTTTTAATTTTTTATGATTTAAATTTTTGACTTAAAATGAAGAAATAAATCTTACCCTTGAAATAATAAATAAATCACATAACATATCAATAAAAGTTTTTGTTGAAAAAACAAGAAATAACTCTACACAAAAGAGTTCTTATTATTTTCTTCATGTTTTCATTACAATTGTATAGCTATTTATAAGGAAATTTTACTCCTTCAATTACACTTTTGAATTAAGCATCCCTTGATTTACTCATTGAATTAAGGATTCTTTGTTTTACTCCTTGAATTAAGGATTCCTTGTTTTACTCATTGAATTAAGGATTCCTTGTTTTACTCCTTGAATTAAGCTCTATGTTTTGCTCCTTAAATTAAGGTCCTTGTTTTATTCCTTGAATTAAGAACTAATATCCAATACTCTCCCTCAAGCTGGATCCAAAAGGTTTATGGATCCAAGCTTTGACAAAATTCGTTGAAACTGATAAGAAGCTAAGGGCTTGGTGAAGAAGTCACCCAGTTGATCGAAGCTTCTTGTATAATGTGTCTGAATCACTTGTGATTGAACGTGTTCACGAATGTAATGACAATCAACTTCAATGTGTTTCGTCTTCTCGTGAAACACTGGGTTTGATGCTATATGCATGGCGGCCTGATTGTCACAAAATAAGGACATAGGAAGAGTTGTAGGAACACCTAAATCACATAGAATACTTTTAAGCAATATCAACTCACACGCAGTTGAAGCCATTGCACGATACTCAGCTTCGGCACTTGATCTGGCGATGATAGTTTGCTTCTTACTCTTCCATGTGACCAAGTTTCCACCGACAAATGTACAATAGCCAGTGGTGGACTTGCGATCGATTACATTCCCTGCCAAATCAGCATCACAATACCCCATTATTTGGGTGTTGTCATTCTTATTCATGATGATACCACGACCCACTGATCCTTTTAAGTAGCGTAAGATCCTTTTAACAAGGGTCAAATGCTCAAGTGTCGGGGAGTGCATGAATTGGCTCACAATACTTACAAAATATGTGATGTCAGGTCTGGTGATCGTTAGGTAGATCAACTTACCAACCAGTCGTTGGTAATAACTTATATACGTGAGTGGCGTGCCCTTCAAGCTAGGTTTGAGCTTGCTGTCAAGAGGGGTAATGGCTGGTTTAGCATCACTCATGTTAGCTTCCTTGAGCAAATCTATGACATATTTCCTTTGGTTAAGAAAGAGTCCCTTATGCAATGACATATTTCCTTTGGTTAAGAAAGAGTCCCTCATGCAAGGTTGCCATTTCTATATATCCCAAGGTCTTTAATTGCAAACCTTTGTTTGAGGGACTGTTTGAGGTTGAAAATCTCGTCAACATTATCACCTGTAATTATCAGATCATCTACATAAACCAGCACAACCAATTTTCCCATAGTTCCTGTGCGAACAAATAGTGAAGAATCGGCATTACTGCTTTTAAAACTAACACTAGTGAGAACTAAGCTTAATTTGGCATACCAAGCTCGTGGGGACTGTTTCAAACCATAAATGGATTTGTGCAATTTGCACACTAAATCCAGTTCATTGCTTTGAAGATGCCCGGGTGGAAATTTCATATAGACTTCTTCTTTGAGATCACCATGTGAGAATGCATTCTTCACATCCATTTGGTACATGGACCACCCCTTGTTTACAGCCACAGACAGTAGCACACTTACTGTGTTCATTTTTGCAACAGGTACAAATGTTTCTTTATAATCCACCTTGAATGTTTGAGTGAATCCCCGAGCCATAAATCTTGCTTTATACCTCTCAATTGATCCATTTGACTTGAATTTGAGCTTATAAATCCATTTTCAACCCACGACTTTCTTGCCTTTTGGAAGTTTGGTGATTCTCCATGTGTTGTGTTGATCTAGGGCTTTAAGTTCTTCTTGCATGGCTTCCTTCCACACCTCTTGGCTATTGGCCTCATGAAAGTTTTGAGGCTTATTGTAACTCGATATAGTGCTGAGGAATGCGGCATGGGTTGATGTCACTCTCTTATATGACACATAATTTGAGATGGGATGTGTGAGTTTATAGGTGACAAAGTCTTGAAGTCTTGTGGGAGGTTGCCTAACACGCATTGGATTACGTCGTGGAGCAGGAGGAGTTATCTCACACTCGCTCACATCTTGTACCATATTGTGAGGATCATCTTGATTATCACCATCTTCATGCAGTGTACCATTAAGAAGAGACCCTTCATTGTTAATTTCAATGAGAGATGTATCAATGTTGACATGGCTGGGATCTTGTTGTTGTAGAGCCTCAAGTTCGATTCTTGGTAATGGAAACACATCCAAGATGTCATCCCCTTGACTTGTGATTTCATGTGACTTGTTGAAAAAAGGGTTAGTTTCATAAAATCGAACATCTTTAGACACAATTAATCTCCTAAGTTGGGGATCATAACACTTATATCCATTTTGTGTAGATGAATAACCAAGAAAAATACATTTAACAGCTCTAGGATCCAATTTATCTCGATGATGATATTGAATATGTACGAAACAGATACAGCCAAAGACTCTAAGGTGTGAGAGGTTAATTTTCCTTCCTTTCATGACCTTTAGGGGAGACTTGAAATCCAAGGCTCGACTGGGTAATCTATTGATGATGTAAGCAGCTGTCATAACCCCTTGAGACCAGAATCTCTTTGGTACATTCATTTGTAGCATTAATGCTCTAGTTTTTTCAAGTAAGTCCCGGTTTTTGCGTTCAGCTACACCATTTTGTTGAGGTGTGCCAACACAACTTGTTTGATGCATAATGCAATGAATGCTCAAATATTGTTTCATGATATGGGACATATATTTGGTGCCATTGTCAGACTTTAAGGTTTGAATTTTAGAGGAGAAATGATTTTTAACAAGGTTATGAAAGTCCTTAAATACTTCCATAACTTCATTCTTAGACTTTAAAAGATATAACCATGTGACTCGAGAAAAATCATCAACAAAAATCACAAAATACTTATAACCATCAAAAGATTCATTAGTTGGTCCCCATACATCTGAATGAACTAGTTCAAAACACTTACTAGCCGTAGACAAGGAAGAATTAAAAGGCAATCTAGTGGCCTTAGACAAGTGGCAAGTTTCACATGCAATTGCATCATTTCCTAAGTTTGGAAATAAAGTTGACAAAATTGGTGGAGAAGGGTGAGCTAAACGTTGATGCCACAATTGATTATCTTGGATAGGATTAAACTTGGCTTGAAACCTTCTAGGATTGCTCTTGGATATGTAATAGAGACCATCTAAGTAAAACCCTTCACCAATCGTCTTTTTGGTGGCACAATCCTGAAAAATGACATTATGTGGAGAAAAAATGGCTAAGCAATTCAAGGTATTTGTGATTTTTCCTACAGACAAAAGTTGGAAAGGAAAGGAAGGTACATATAAAACCGCCGACTCGATTTCATCTGACATTAATTTTATTTTTTCCTTTCCTAAAACCTTTACATTCTCACCATTTGCAATTGAAACTTGAGAAGGATTTGCTAATTTTTCAAACTTATGAGACTTTGACACATGGTTTGTCATATGATCTGTGGCACCTGAATCTACAACCTAAAAATCATGCAACATTTTTAAAGGCTTTTATGATACCTTGCATGTCCTCTTGTGGTATGAGTTTTGTATCTACCAAGAAACCTGCAAACTTGCCTAGCAATGCTGTTGAGTTTCCTTCTTCTATGCTATCCACGTAGTCAATTCTAGCTCCTCCTGTCTTGCTTTGAAGATACAACATAAACTCATTCATAAGTTCAACTGGATTCGCTGTGAAGTTTTTGAATGGATCAGACCCATTAGAGGTAGAGGCAGAAGCATGATTTGCACGGTGTGTAGTACGAGTCACTTTCTGTAAACCCTTATCCTTTATAAAATCAGGTTTTAATTCTGGATGTAGAATCCAACGTGTGTCCTTAATATGGCTCATATAGTTGCAGTGTTGACACTTCAAGTTTGGATGCTTTCCTTTGTACTTTCTCTCGTTGGTTAGATAGGCTCTTGCCTCAGGTGCACTAGCCATTGTATCCTTGTTCATGACTTTCCTCCTTACTTCTTCACGTTGAATTGTCGCACATACATTGGTGAATGAAGGAAGTTCAGTATTCATGAGTATGTGGCATCGTATATCTTCATATGTTGAATCGAGACTGGACAAAAGTTGAAATATCTTATCTTCTTCCGCTCTTTTTCATAGCAGAGCTACATCGGTTGTATGAGGACGATATATTTCTAACTCATTCCACATGCTTTTCATACTTCCTAAAAGTTGTATAAAAGGCTTACCATCTTGTTGCAGATTTGAGATGTCCTTCTTTAATTGAAAAACTTGTACAACATTGTTTTGACTGCCATACATTTCCTTGACCGTCTCCCATAGTTGGTATGCAGATTCAGAGTAACTGAATATTTCAGCTAATTTACGTTCCATGGAATTTAGGAGCCATGACATAACCAGCTGGTGAGGAAACATCAGGTACTTCGATGTTTCCATTTATGAACCCCAACTTGGACCTTCCACCTAAAGCCAGAGACACTACTCTTGACCAAGGCAAGTAATTAAACTCATTAAATAAGACTGAGCTTAATCTTTGATTTGGGTTGACATCCACCTCATGCATATTCATAAAGGAAAGCACCGATGAACTTTTAGCTTCTGATCCTAGCGGCTTGTCTTCCGTCATTTCAAAGATTGAAGATGCTAAGATGATAATAAAGCAGAAGCAAGTTAATTTTCCTGCTCTGATATCATGTTGAAAAAACAAGAAATAACTCTACACAAAAGAGCTCTTATTATTTTCTTCATGTTTTCATTACAATTGTATAACTATTTATAAGGAAATTTTACTCCTTCAATTACTCTTTTGAATTAATCATCCCTTGATTTATTCCTTGAATTAAGTATTCCTTGTTTTACTCCTTAAAATAAGGATTCCTTATTTTACTCTTTGAATTAAGCTCTTTGTTTTACTCCTTGAATTAAGGTCCTTGTTTGATTCCTTGAATTAAGAATTAATATCCAATAATTTTAACTATAGATATATAATTAAAAGTTGATTAATAATACCAAATAACTTTTAAATTTTAAACCTTAGAATACTAAATACTAAATTATAATAGCATATTTAACTCATTACATTATTTTTGTGTACTCATTATATCATATTTTTTCTCCATTCAACTTACAATTTCAAATATTATAATGAAATATATATTTCTTTATAAATAAAATATTCCTTTATTTTTGTTTTTTAATTAATTCTTTAACAATTATTATATTTAATAAATTAATTAATTATATAATACTATTAGTTAATAAATAATAATAAATTTAAGAATTATATTATTAAGAAAAAAAATGAAAATATAATGACTAAAATATTATATTTATTATATAAACTAAACATTACGTTTAATTGAAAAATATATGAATTAATATATTTATCTCATAAATATTCAATTAATGCATTTCAAAATATAATTTATTACAATTATATTTTTAACTTTATATTGTATTTAATAATTTTATATCATATATTCAATTTTAATTTATTATATGTAATAAAAAATTAAAAAATGTTATTAAATAATAAGAAAATATAATTGTAACAATTGTTTTTAGATGATATATAATTAGAATGAAATATAAATTAAAATAATATTTTTAAATTTTTATTAAAAATGTAACATGTAAATAGTATCGTTATTAAATCATCAATATGGTTTTAAATTTGATTTTAAATTATTTATCCTATTATATTTGATAACTTTTTGAAGTAACTTTCGTGCAATAATTGCATCATTTTGATGAAGTGGAGCCTCCATGAAGATGTCCTAATTCCAAAAATACTATAAACTTAAACTTCGTATTCTAATCTATTATTTTTAACACTGTTATCTGTTATTTTTTTAATATTTTTATATACAATTTTTCATATTAAATATGTATATATGACAAGAAAAATATTTATTTATCTTTAAATAGTAGTGAATATATATATATATATATATATATTTAACAAAATAAGTTAAAATATATGTTAATTTAATTATTTTGAAGATGTATTTTTCAAAATATATATTGGTTTTAAAATAAATTGCTTTAAAAATGTGTCATTCACTCAATTATTTAAAAAATGGAAGGAAAGTAATATCATGTTCCTCGTCATCGTGCAAAGAATTGGGCTGTAAATGTTTTTAGTCAAAAGAGAAAGAAAAAAAAATATATTACCGAAATAAAAAAAAACTCTAAATTTCAGCTCCCGCCATTTCAACCCGCTTTATTCGTCAACCAAATTGTTTTTTTTTAATAGAAATCCAAATGCGAAGCCCAAACCTCTGTCACACCCAAAAGCAGAGAGAGTGTAAGTAGGTAACAAAACCTCAGAAATAATCGATTATCTGGAAAATGGATCTCTCAGAGATAGCTAAGAGGCTTGGGCTCTCGGATTCCAAGAATCTCATTCGAAAAGCTGCGGAGCTTCGCCGTCTCTGCGATGTTCAGTTCGATTCCTCCGTAATCGGAGTCGTAAGTTATTGCTTAATCTCTCGTTTGACATCAACAAGTTGAATGACCATTTTGATTTATATGTACGTGGTTTAATTTTAAAAAAATTGTTCATAAAATGCAGGGTGAGGTTTGTAAGGCCGTAATCTGTATGGAAATCGCTGCTTCGAGGTAAAGAACTTAGTTGTAAATTGTCATTTTCTAGTGTAGGTTTTTTCAATAATAATGAGTGGATTTAATGGTTTGAAGATTGGGGATTTTACTTGATCGATCGAGTGCTATTAAGTTGAGTGGATTGTCAGAGAAGGCTTATACCAGATCGTATAACTCTTTGCAGAATGGTCTTGGGGTCAAGTGAGTTACATTTTTATTTATTATTTTAACTGGACGTTTTTGGCTTTTGTTGTAATTTTATGGGTGCTAATGTTGAATTTGTTGGTGTAGGAATAAGCTGGATGTTAGAGAATTGGCAATTCAGTTTGGATGTGTGAGGATTATTCCTTTTGTGCAGAAGGGTTTGTCTCTGTAAGATCCATTTCCTTTCATTTTTTTGCAAATGTTTTGAAAGCTTATAACTAATAGCTGCATGCCTGCATCTTTATTGTGCATATATTTTTGTTATTTCTTTTTATTTATGGGTTACACTAGCATTGATATTATTTAGTTTGTTGAAATATTTTTTGTCGAATAAATAGAGATTTATGAACAAGTTTCTTTTCTAAAATGGTATATACTTATGTAAACAATTTGGTGATAAGTATGCTGCTGAATATCAGATTCAAAGATCGGTTTCTTGCATCATTGCCAGCTTCTCGAAGGGCAACTGCAGACTTCACCCGACCAGTATTCACTGCTGTGGCATTCTACTTGTCTGCAAAAAAGCAAAAGGTAGTAAATGAGTGATTATCTCTCATTATTTTGCAGAGTTAGGGTTAAAAATTGGCCTCCTATATCATTTCACCAACAATGATGCCATGTCTTGGTTGTTTTACAGCTAAAAGTGGATAAACTTAGGTTGATTGAGCTTTGCGGTGCCTCAGAATCTGAGTTCTCTTCAGTAAGAAATAGAATTTACTACTGGGATCAATGCATTCCTCTTGCCAACTGTGGTTTCCCTCTGACTTTCCTATCCTATAATTATGAACTTGCAGGTTTCCACTTCCATGAAAGACTTGTGTTTTGATGCTTATGGGATCTCAAAGGAGAAAAAAGATCCTAGGGATATCAAGGGGAACCGAGGTATGTGTCTTTTCAATTTTGTATTGCAACTTTCCATAATTCCATTGATGGTGTTACTTTTGCTTATGTACAGGTTACTGTTAGCTGTACTATTTTATAAGTTAGCTATATTCTTTTGTGAACAGAACTGCTAGATGTATTGCCAGAAAAGAGGAAAGCTGAGGATGGTGGTTATCTATCTGATGAAGAACAAGAGGTATTAAAGTCTCATTCTCTGACACTTGATTTCAGTTAAAGCCACAAACTATCTTTACTATTGAATTACTTGGATGTATTAATACATGCATGTTGACAACAATTGTGCCACTATCTTTGCCTACGCTAAGATTTTTTTTTCCCTCGTTTCTTAGCCATCTGGAGATATCAATCTTCTGAACTCCATACAGTTTGAAATATAGACCTACTTTCATGTAACAGCATGTTATGACTTATGCTTCTATATTGTCTTAATTGATCCTAGGAGTCTTTTCTGTGGAATTCAAAATTTCAGTGTAGAATGAAAGTATACTCTATGACTTGAAAATAGTTTCATTCATTAATTCTGTTGATGTGTTTAACAAAATTTTAAACCAGAAAGTTTTCAAATTGAACAGAATACGATAGCTTCTGCCATTATGAAAGTAGCATTTTGGTTCTACAAATTTCATCTTGCAATTGCATGAGCATATATTGTTTTTTGGTCAATGTGAAGAAGTGCAAGTACAACCATTGCAGCAACTCAACCCAGCCCTCACCGATTTTCCTCACATACTTCGTTGTAGTTTTCTATCCATTTATGTGTTCTAGAATGAGAACTTTGTGCTATTTTCTCTACTTGTTCTACCCCATTCTTCAAACGTATGTCCATTAATTAATATTCTAATCTGTCAATTGTTTACTTGTTGATGCCATTACAGGCTTCATGCTACAAGAAGCGGAAGAAAATGGAAAAACATTCTTATGAGGACTGGCGAGACTCTGTGGTTGAATCTATAAGCAAAGAAAAAGGTCTTCAAGGCATTACCTTTGCAGTTATTTTTATGATTCATTAAAGTAACCCATCCTGATTAAATTTACTTGCTTTTAACAGCTGCTTGCAAGCGGACCAGGCAAACTAGCCTCAACTTTTTGAGAAAAGTACCAGACTCCAAGGAGCTGGAGGCTGCATAAGAGATGCATACAACTTTTATAAGAGGCTTTTCCAGTTGATTTTTGTTGGAAACTGAAATGAGGTTTGAAGTGAACATTACTCTTTACACTTTGGTTAATGTTATTGCCCTAAAATGTTGTGGGTTGATTTATTTTGTGTAATGGTATCCTTCTATCCTTAATCAAATAGCTACCTGCACTATTGTCTCGTCACTCACCATTAAAGGATATTATGCCCTGCATTAAAACTGAAATTAGAAAGAATTGCAATCATTATCTTGTAAATTGAAAAATTTACAAATATTTTGTAATGTATATTTTCTTTTTCTATTTGTCGAAAACATAATTTTAGTTACAACCTACAAATGTGATTGCTTTAGAGCTGATGCGATTGCGATAAGTCAAAAAGTTGCTTTCACAGCCAATATGAAGTTACATAATATTAATTCTTTTTTGTCATGTTATCATAAATTTGTAGGAGAAATCACGATTGCTTCCAATTTCCATTCGGAACTCTTCATTTCCATAACTAGTCAATGTCATTATTTGTGGTTAACTTTGTGATATGTAGAGCAATTAATTTTTTTTCCCCCACTTCGAATTATATGTTTGAGTCAAACCAAGATATTTTCATGATCCGATGTCATGAAGGTTTTAGGGCACTTGATTATATAAATATGTGGGAGAAAATTCTGTAAGGTAGATTGCTATGTTATCTGGAGCAACATGTGTGAGATCATGATAACAAAAGAACTAAATACTACTGGGTTAGTATGTGGAAATGAAGAAAAAATCTTGGGCATGATTGAAAAAAGATAACTTTCAGTAACTTTTGTTCCAGATTGTTTATCCACTTCGGACTTCCCAAAAACTTTCAGTGCAAATTTGTTTAGTGTAATGCAAACTATAAATAAGTTTATAATGTGTCAGAAGTGGGATTTGAACCCACGCCCTCGATAGAGGACCAGAACTTGAGTCTGGCGCCTTAGACCACTCGGCCATCCTGACAACTGATCTTGTATTTGAATATTAATTATTTGATAGATCTATAACTAAAATGTTAAACGTTGACATTAGTTCTTTTCATTCTTTGGGAGGTCTTTTTCATCTGTATTTAGGTATAGGGGTGTAAAAAATATATTATAATCTTTTTGTTAATTATATTTACTATTTTAAGTTAATTAATTCATTGCCCAACGCGAAAGAGATGTGTTAAACGCAATACATTAATCACCTCTTTATTAAAGTTGGTAAATATTTATGTGTCTCCTCAACGAAATTATAATTAAGAAGCACGCAAACGTTAATATTTATGTTGTCTTCACTCTAAATATTATTATCCGTATATGTATATTTTATTATAAAATTCAGTTACTAAATATTACATTATACACCATTAATCAATGGGATTGCAATACAAAAAATACAATACAATATTGCACAAATGATTTTATATATAAATATATTTGATTGCTATCTTTTTTTTTTCTTTGTTATTATAAATAAATTATAACTTAAAATTTGACAATCATATAATATGTAAATTTGTCAATAATAACACAACCACAAATAAAACACCACAAAATAATTGACACACCTAGATTGAAGCTAATTATGAGTGAGTAGTTTGTGATCATATGCAGTTATAAGAATTGGATTATTACATTTTTAATGACTATAGTTATGCACTCAAATTTAACTAGTTAAGCCTTTTATTATATAATGATATATTTTTAATTTTGATGCATTTATTAGATTTATTTATGAACATAACATTAAAACCATTTTTTTTATGGTTTTAAAAGGGTAGTTTTATATTTTGGAGGAAAAACACTTGGGTATTCATAATTCTTAATTTTTATTAAGGTTTTTAATTTTTTGTCAAAATCACACGTGTATATATTAATATATGTAACAACATTGCCATATAGTTGTACCACTAACATTGATTTAAAGAATCTTAAGTTCGAGAACATGTTTGTAACTCCCTGATTTAAGGATAAAAATTGCTTTTACCATAATATTTATTATTAAGTTATGGATTACTTTACATGACAAATAGTATTTTTGATGTAATTATAATAAAATATTCATTACTTGTTGAATCTATTGCTTCAAATATATGAACGACGTGTTTTGTCCCATCAAAATTCACCATGTAAATCGTTGTACAATGATCCATATAATTGAGCAGTGATAAATGATAGAAATGTTTAACTGTAATGATTATGTTAATAATTATATATATATATTGTGTGTATGGCGTTTATCAGTATTTAAATATAATTCTTATTTTTTAATATACGCTAAAAAAAATTAAAAATGCAACATAATGCTCAGATTTTCAAAGTTAATATTTGTTTCTAAGTATTTACAGCTATTTTTATTCTTTTAAATTCAATGTAGTAGTTTTTTAATAAAAAAATATATTATTATTATTATATAACTATCATATATACATATTAAAAGAAGGACAATTATATTATAAAAGATATTTTTATTATCTTAAAATATGATATGTATAAATGTATTACTACAATTAATTAACTTTTAGTATGATATTGTTATATAAATTTATCAAAAATAAATCATTTACATAATAATAATAATAAATTAGGTTAGGATAATATCATCATCGAAAAAAATTTCAAATTTTAACTAATATGTAATAAACATTATTTTTATGGTGCATAATAAACTTCTCATTCATCGTATTATTTAAGATAATCGTAATTGATTAGTTAATTTTTGAGTCATTTTATAAGGAAAATTTATCTTGACAATTTTAAAAAACTTAAAACCTTAATCGACCTTTTATTTTTAAAAAACTAACTTTGAAGCAAACTCATAAGATCAGTTTGAAAGAAGTTGATTTAACGATTTTAGATTTATAATTATAACATAAAATTTAATTGAACATGACTCCAATGTAATGATTAACGATGAAATCTGACTTATCTTATCAAAGTTAATAATATATTTACTAAGTGAATAACAAATATAAGGTAAAAACTTAGTTTTAATGAAAGTTACTTTTTGATGCTTTATCATTCCATACGCATTCTTACTCAAAAATTAAGTAATTAAAAAATACTCTATTAAAAGAACAATCCATGTTAAAATAAAATATGAGAATCATCAAAATTCAATAAAAAAGTATTGAAAATTTTCTATAAACTTAATCAAAAGAGTACCTTGAAAGAATGATATGATTCTAGATATAAATTAATACTTAAGAAATCATAAAAAAATTAAAAATCAAATAAACATGCAATAGTCAAGGGAGGAAAGCGTTGGAGGAAAGGAAAGCATTGGAAGAGAAGACATTATTGGAGGAAAAGCCAGTGGTGTAGGTATAATTAATGCCTCGACGACAATATTATTGGCTAAAGAAGAAGACGATGACGAGATTGCTCGTTATAGGTGCAATCAACGGTAAGATAACTAGTTGGAGAGAAGCTACAAGTATTAATATTGTCATTGACGTTGATGTATCGACTATAAGACATAAATGAGAGATAAAGAGTGAGATCTAAGTTTAATAAAAAATTTACATTTTATATATAAAAATAATTAAAATATATATTTAAAAAATTAATATATATTAAAAATAAAATCAGTTCAATTTTATAAGGTTTTTTTTAATGTTTGTACCTCCAACCGAATAAAATTGGTTTTGATATTTCTTAAACTTATTTGAACTAATCAGCTTTCAAAATAATTATATATAATTTTGATTTTAATTTAAATTAAATCAATTGGTCGGTTTTTTGAAAAAAATATCTCTTATTATCTAATGTATCAAAGTTTCAAGTATAAATAAAAATATAAATGTATATCTTAATTTCAAGACTTAATTTATAAAAATGTTGAGAATATTATTATTTTTTATGAAACTTTTTGAAAAATTTACTAAAAATTATAAAAAAGATTTAATAAACCTTAAAAAAATCATTTATGTATAGTTATAAAATGCATGTATTGTTATTTTGAAAAAAGTTAAATTAGTAATATAAAATATAAAAAAGTGATTATGTATAAGAAATTTTATTGATAAAATAAAAATCTACAGCTAAACGTAAAAAAGTTGATTTAATATTAAAGAAATGATATAAAAATATTTAATAATAAATTACCTTTTAGAAATAGTTATAAATGATTATAAACAATATTTTATTAATATTTTGATAATATTATATCAAATTTTTAATATTAAAATTTTGAATATCTATCAATATCGAAACGTAAAAAACATGATATTGTGGAAAATAGGAAGACATCGTGTTAAGTCGGTCAAAGCCGGTATCGTCTGCTTTTCCAGGCCATCCACAGAAAGAAGACACACAGCACACCAGTATAATTGTAAATACAAGTGGACCAACAACGAAACGAAAGACAGGATATTATTTTTAAATAGATGTAGCACAGCCCTTCTCTAAGCCGTATAAGATCAAAGATAGACTCTGTGTTTCTAATAAAGCCTCAAAGTCAACGATTCCAATTTCGAGAACATAATATAATTTAATATGAAATATTTATTTGATAAATCAAAAGTTACATAAATATTTTAATTATGAATAATTAAAATTAAAATATTATCTTTTTAAAATAATTATAATGGTTAAGATATGAGGTAAAGAAAAGTTTTTATTATTAAAATTAAAATTAATTAAAATTAATTAAAATTAAATATATATTAATATTATTTTTTATATATATAGTTACGTACAAATATAATTTTAACTATAAAATATACATAATATTTTAAATAGTTAAATTCAAATTTTATTTATTATTATTTTATTTAAATAGTTAAAAAATAAAAATTAATATTAATATTTTAAATAATGTATTAAAATAAAAATTATATTAATATTTAATTTTTTAAATTAAATATATTTTTAAATAAATATTAAAAAATAAAAATAATAATTAAATAGTTATGAAACTGTTACACATTAATAGTCAAATATAAAAATATTATCATGATATAATACTTTTCTCTGTATATTTATTATTTAAAAAAAAATCCACTCCTTTTATTTATAATTACGCAGGCATTACTATAATTTTCCAACTTCAATTCCAATGACTCTCCTAATCTTCCTTTCCTGAATCTTCAAAGCAATCCACCTTTTTCAATATTAGAACAGGTGGTTTCGTTCCCAACTTTCTGATAAATTTAGGGTTAGAGCATATTTAGTTCCCTCTTTCCTTTTTGGTTTTGGTCAATCTACGATTTAGGTATTTCAAAATTTGTAAATTTCATGCGGTTTCTGTTTCTTGTTGTCAATCTTTGATTGTCTGCATCTTTTGGGCAAATGGGTTTTACGGTTTCTGATGAATTGTTGGGAACTTTTGCTCCCATTTTGGTATATTGGGCGTATTCTGGAATTTATGGTCTTCTAGGTTATTTTGAAAACTATAGGTTACATTCTAAGAGAGATGAAGATGAGAAGAATTTGGTATCTAAAGGAACTGTGGTGAAAGGTGTTATTCTTCAGCAAACCATTCAAGCTATCGTGGCAATTCTCTTGTTTACGGTATGATTTTGAATGACTTCTATCGAATTAACTTTTACTTCTTTGTATGGAATTTGTCGATTGAGTCCCTCAGGCACAGGTAACGATTTGCTTAATAAATTAGCAACATGGTAGTCGCCTATGTTTGCATAATTTGTATTTGTGTCCCTCTCTTAGGCACAGCTATTGATGGGTTTAACATAAGCTGTCCGACTCTGTTTCTAATACACAAGTAGTTGTATTCTGGAATAGTTTAGTAGCTAGGCTGCTTTGCAAGAGCATCTGCTATTTAGAGATGTTCACACCAAGGTTTGATATATCGATTTTGGTAAATATGTTAAAATATAATTTTTATAAATATGTCCATGATATTGTTTACGAAAATTTTGGAAAAAATCACAGAATCTATGGAAATTCTATCAAAAGTATAATTGTTTTTAATAAAACATTAAAACAATCAATTATTTATATTTTAAACTAATTTTTTGTTTAATACATGTATTTTTAAATACATAAAATATTTATATTAATTAATAAATTGATTAATTAATTAAAATATTGTGTAATAAAATATATACTTTTTTTCCTAAATATTGTAGAATAAGTAATTAAAAGGTTTACAATAATTAAATATACCATCTAGTTATAACTATTATAAATAGATAAATTTCAATGGTATGAAAATAATTTATCTATTATAAAAGTGAGAAAAAATTGAATTGAAATGATTACTCATAAAAAAGAAAAAATAAATCAAGAATTATTATTTTTGATATTTTTTTTTTGACATTTTAGCTACAATATCTACAATATCCAGCATATTTTAGTGGAAAAAAGACATTTTAGCATAAAAAAAAGACATCTTAGCGAAGGTTTTATCAATATTTTAGTGATATTATCAATATTTTTTTGGGCCAAAAGATATGTACCTCACGTTTCAATATTTGGATCTGTAAAAAAGCCAAATTTTGTCACCGCCAATGTTGACATTTTCATCCCTGGTTCACAAAGCTTGATGATATATAGAAATTCAACAATGTATGGTGTAGATATTGTTTAACTAGTTCTTTTCTTTGGTGTGAGTCAAATAATGTATGGTGATCTAAAACTTAGAACTATGCTCCTATGTGATAATCCGATGAACGGAATTGGCCTCCTTTGACCAAGAAAGAATTAATTTCTTCCCCAATGATATCTCATATCTCTGTGGTTAATAATAGTTTGACTTGTGACTTGTGAACATGGGCATCCAAATGTGTTTACTTTGTATATGCCGACTTTTGGGATATTTATATTAGCTAATTTTTGAATTCTGGTGATGGAAGAGATCTTTCAAGTTTTCTAGGGTTGAATCTATGGCATGAGATTGACTTAGCCTCATTAAAGATGATAATTTCCATGCTATATTACTGCCAAACTAAACGCAGAATTTCTTGATCAAGTCTTTGCTTGCATACTCTTTTAGTTTTCAATTCCCTGTCTACTGCAAGTCAAAACCATTGATCAAGTTGTTGGAACAGTTGAGTGTAATTGTGGCTGAGTGAGAAATCAGGTGTGACGGAACTCAGTGTGTTTATCTCACTTGATTTATACGAAGCTCAGAAGTTGAATGAACAGTAATGATGCCAGCGTTGCAGTTTAACATCCCTTCTTCTGTCTTTGTAATGATTGTATGAATGAAAAGATGAGTGAAGCAATTGTGATTTTAAGCACGGACTGATGATTGGACTAAAACCTTGTGTAATTCATTTCAATGTCTACGTTGGTATATTTGTTCAATCAATTATGTGAGAACTCTCATATCCTATTAATAATGCATGAATTATTTCCATTACTGTCTGATCCATAAAAGCTGTTAGCTATTGTTCTCTCTCCAGCACCTGACATGTCTCACCTTGTTTTATTATCCACGATTGACAGATCAAAATTGCTAATCTTTTATGGAATTTTTTTAATGTTCTGTAGGTGACAGGAGATGATGGAGCTGCTATAGCTCCAAAACTCTCATTATTTGGTCTGGCGAAGCAGTTTGTTACTGCAATGTTGGTTCTGGATACTTGGCAATATTTTATGCACAGATACATGCATCAAAATAAGTTCCTATACAAACACATACATTCTCAACATCACCGTCTTGTTGTACCCTATGCATATGGAGCTCTATATAATCATCCTCTTGAGGGGCTTCTCCTCGACACCATTGGTGGTGCTTTATCCTTTCTTGTATCTGGTATGTCTCCTCGATCCTCCATCTTTTTCTTCACCTTTGCGACCATCAAAACTGTAGATGATCACTGTGGGTTATGGCTACCCGGAAACCTCTTTCACTTAGTTTTTAGAAATAATACTGCCTATCATGATGTTCACCATCAACTATATGGAAACAAGTACAACTTTTCCCAACCATTCTTTGTGATGTGGGATAGAATACTTGGGACCTACATGCCTTACTCATTAGAGAAACGATCAGATGGAGGCTTAGAAGCACGGCCGTTAAAAGATTGCAAGGATGATTGATATTTATAGGTAACGAGAGTGAACATATACTGATTGTATCAGTAATTTTTTTTTCCCTTCCCTTTTGTGAGCAAACTAGACTACTTCATTTGTATATACATATGTATTATTTTACCCTTTGTCATTTTATATTATGAGATTGAGTAACAATGTATCCTAATGACCTTGAGCTTGATCTAGTTGTATTGGCCATGATCTGTTTTGATAATATAAAACGCCTTTGGTTTTAGGGGAATGATTGGCACTGGATGGCAATCTTGAAGTTACTTGTTGGCTTGATATTCTTCTCTTTATTTTTATTTTTTTAGTATTAAATAAAACTGTTTCCATGTTTCAACTCGTCATTGTCTGCTAGGCTGCCGTGAATGACAATTGACAACTAATAAAAATATTAAATTAGATAATAATTTGAATATAGTGATAAGCCTTGTGTTTTTTGGCCTGATTATTTCGCGCCTTGTCAGAAGCACCTTCTCTACTTACCTTTCAACTTTGTACAACTTTATAATTATTTGTATAATATGAAATATATATCTTGTATAACTTGGTAAAAGGTAGGGGTATGCATACATATAAAAATGACTTTTTTTTCTTTTTAATAATCAATTTTTTTTATTTCATATTTATTTTTCTCACATATGTCAACTGACAATCAATTATATAGATTGTATTTAGCATAAAAATTAATGACTACAATATTAATAAAAATATTTTTTAAGAAAATTGATTATTTGTTTTTATGTTGTTATTTTAGTTATAGCTAAACAGCTACAAAATTATAAATGATTATATTCTAATTATATCTAAATTATATTTATTATTATTTTTCACAATGTGGCAATGTGTTCCTTTGGAAAAAAAAATCACATCCTATCAAATGGGTCTCTGAAAATGATAATACACCAAATTTTACGAAGTTAAAATTATGCAATTAAGAATATTGACTCTAGAAATCTAGTGTTTAATAGATATTTGAAATTTTGTATGGTGTATATATAAATTCACTAGATTACAAGACTGGGTATTGGTAGTAAATGTCTACTAGATGAGATTGAGATAGTTGTTTGAGAAAATTGGACCACTGCATTTATTTGGTAACTATAAATTTTGATTGGAGATACTTTTTTCTTATCCTTATAAGCTTTGATATTAAATCAAATATATAGAGTGCGTCGTTTTAAAGGACATTCCTTTGTAACAAAATTGAAAGTTCGTTATCAAGCCTTGATGGAGAACCCTAAACCTCAATTTAATTGCTTGGTTCTGAATTTTGTATTGCAAATTGTGAAATCTTTCTTATCTTTGAGGTTAAAATCCTATTAAATGATCCTGAAAAAATGTTAAGTCGAAAATTAAAGTAGTTTCAATAACAGATATAGAATAAAACTAACTTAGATTTTCATATATATCACTTTAAGTACGTAACGGTTTGTAACAAAATTGAAAGTTCGTCATCAATGGCTTGATGGAGAACCCTAAACCTCAATTTAATTACTTGGTTCTGAATTTTGTACTGCAACTTGTGGAACCTTGCTTATCTTTGAGGTTAAAATTCTATTAAATGATTCTGAAAAAATGTTAAGTCGAAAATTAAAGTAGTTTCAATAACAGATATAGAATAAAACTAACTTAGATTTTCATATATATCACTTTAAGCACGTAATGGTTTGTAACAAAATTGAAAGTTCGTCATCAATGGCTTGATGAAGAACCCTAAACCTCAATTTAATTACTTGGTTCTGAATTTTGTACTGCAACTTGTGGAACCTTGCTTACCTTTGAGGTTAAAATTCTATTAAATGATCTTGAAAAAATGTTAAGTCGAAAATTAAAGTAGTTTCAATAACATATATAGAATAAAATTAACTTAGATTTTCATATATATCACTTTAATCACGTAACGGCATAAAAATAATTTTTCATTTTTGTTTCTTTTAATGATTATTCAAACTTTAACTTTAGAAGATGGTTGTTCTCTTTCAGAGAGTTCAATTAATAGTACGACGAAAAATTTATTATTTTATTATTTTAAATTATAAGTTGAAATCGTATAAAATATTATTGATCTTTTTCACTTTGAGCTTTGATAAATTAATGGAACGAGATATCGAAGAATTGAGTGTTGTTTGTAATTTTTTATATTAAGGTGGTTTTAGGATAATTTTAAATGAAAAAAACTATTTATTACAAATTATGGTTTTTCTCAAATAATTACTTTGAACATGTGTGGACAAAAGTTGGAAAACTCAAAGTTTTTGAAAGATTTTAGATCACTAGCATTTCTAAACTATGAAAATATAAGCTATTTTGGTCCCATGCTTTTAATTTTGTAAGAATTGAGAAGGAAAAAAAGTTGTTTTTGTTATTTTCTTAATAATGTTTGGGAAGAGGAAGCATGACAAATTGGGGACATATGTTAACTAGGTGAAATGAAATACGAAATCAAAATATGATATTATATTTAAAATTGAAGTAAAAATAGGTGCATATAAATATAAAAAGTTATTATCAAATAAAGGTTACATGTTTAGGTATTCAAAAATCAAATTTCGTTTAAAAATATAAAATTTTAATAAAAATAATATTTATAAATTAAAAATAATAATATCTGATGTACAATTTCTGATATTGGAGTGGGTTTATTTCACTTAAAACTAAAATTTTAAATAAAAAATAATTAAATTTAAAAATTTAACTAAAATTTTCCATCAAAAATCAAATCCATTAGACTATTACCCTATTGCAAATGCTTTTATTTATGTTTGAACAAGAAGAAATCTGACATAAGCCAAACAGATGCATCATAACACCCACTTTCTCTGAGTGTCATTTCCTAAATTGCAATGACAATAATGACATCCACTAAAAACAAGTACAAATTCAAACAAAAAGACGTGGAGAGAGGGTAAAAAAATAAAAGCCTAAACAAAAACGTTTTATATCCCACTGAATTTTAGTTTTTTCTAATTAATTTAATACTTTATATATTTAATTTTATATTAATAAAGTATTTTAGTTTACATTCAAACTTAAATTTCATTATAATGAGATTATCATAAGAAATCAATATTTCTCTTAGATACGGATCAAAATACGTGATTGATATAAAACTAACATAAGATAATAAATTATTTTAGTTTGTTGTGTTAACAAACAATTATAAGTTGAAAGGAGTGTTTAACTGTATAGTCCATTAATAACATACATCAGCTGTATGAACTTGATGTAAATTTAACTGCTCAGGGCAGGGAAAAAAAAAGAAGAAGAAGTCTCAATGATTGGAAAGCTAAACATCTAGATTAATAGCAGCTAAATCCTAATGAAAAAAATCTTTTATTACAAAAGCTGAATATCTTCATAAGTGCTAACTTGTTAAGAAATTAACAATACATATAGATTTGAAACATAATAAAAAATTACAAAAGATTAACATCTAGATTATTAAGTTTAAAAGCATGTTGTTTATTCTCAATCTGAAACCTTGTCAAAGGCACAAAAGAATCAGATCTTTTATGCATAAACTAATCATAATTTGACCTCTCATTTGTTCTATAAACATTCCCTTCAACTTTTACAGCTTCATGACTCTTACAACCCAACAAATTACTACAACGCCTCCTCTGTATCTCTTTGTTCATTTTGTTCTTGGAATATGTTGTAGTTGAATTCATTTTCTTTGGACTTGACATGTAAACTGTAGATCTTTGGTCTTCACAATCTGACATAACTGAGAAATCTACAGCACTTGCAGTAACTACACTCCATTCAATACTAACTTCACTTGGTGCATAACAAGTAGAAGGACTTGCACAACCAGATATATCATCTGATTGTTTTCTTCTAACGAAAGAATTGGGTTTGTTTGTTATGGTCTCTATTTCAAACAAGTCTGAACTTTCATCACTTTCTGAATCATTATTACCATTGAATTCAATTTCATCAGCTCTTTCATTACCACTAACATCCCATGACATCATTGTTAGTCTCTTGTCAAGGTTTAGTGATCTGTTTCTTTTTTCTACAATTTAGGACCCAAGTACCTCTCCTGACTTGCTTTCTCTGATCAACCCGGTTCCTATAATGTTATTATTGTTGATCTGTTTCTTGACTCCAGAATCAAAGGGTAGTTTGATAATTTCATCTGTATCTACGAGCTCAAGACCAGTTTTGATAGGAGGTATTGTTCTTGGTCTGTGATGATTTACTCCATTACTAGAATTAGTAATATTCCTGTTGAAATTGATTTCGCCAAGATCATCTTCTTTAACATCAACAGCATTTCTATCTGAACAAACACAATTGCAACCAAGGTTGGATAAAAAGTTCTTTCCATTTGATTTTTTTCTACTCTTAGAGTTTGAATGGTTTCTTAAAGCACTTTGTATTAACGCACTTTGGCTATTCCAACTTGATTCAGAACGAACACTTGGAGTTCGAGGCTGAATTTTTGCTCTCAAATGGTTTATGTTGATTCCTTCATCACATCTCTTGTAATGGTGATCATTTCTTGATCCTGTGGAGGAAATCGTAGAGGTCTTCTCATCTATTATACCTTTGAAGTACTCTTCTGCTCCAAATACTCCAATTTCATCATCTTCTTCATCCTTTTGTCCCAAGTGATCATGCTTATCTGTGTTAATAAAGATCATGGGACTTAATTTTCGACTTGAATCAACTAGGCTAGTATTGGAAGAAGTTGATGTTATGGTAACCATAAAACTCATGGTTATTGGAAATTTGAGAAAATTATCCAAATAAAGAGTTTGTTTTTTGGAGACCTAAGAAAAACAACAAAAAAGACAATCGATTAAAAAGACTAAACAGTAGGAGCTTTAGAATTTAAGAAATATTTTGATACAGATTTCGAAAGTTTATAATACTGAGATATGATGAGAAGCTTGAGAGGTCCTTCCTAGCTAAAGGTGCCAAATTGAAGGAGGACATAACATGAAGGAGCTTTTTTTTTTATACCATGACAGAAATATAATGAATGTAGAACAATTGGGTATAGCATAGAATCAATAAGAGGCTCAAGGCTGCTTGGCTAAAAGATGGCTAGTTGCTTTAACTAGACTTGTTGGGTAGAGAAGATGTTAATTAATAGTGTAGGTCCTTGGGCCATATGTTTGTAGCCTAATTATTGACACTCTTTTTTTTTCGTTGATTAATAGTGTAGGGACTACTCGTTGTAGGATTAATCTGAGATTTCAAATCAAATGTAAAAATATTCAACGTGATTAGATTATGAGGTAACATAATACAAATGTTTTCATACGAGACATCAATTCATAAACTCTTCTGTTTCACTACCATTTCAAAGCAATCACAATCTTTCACGCTCATGGGGTCTTTCTGTCTTAAAAATTAGTTTTAATTTATATCTTATTAACAAGATCATTTAAAAATACCACCCAATTTTCTTTAAACTCAACAAAGGGTAATATTTTAATTGCCATGTCATGATCCTATTAATAAAACAGAGATTAAGACATGCTTTAAAGATAGAGGATCTGAAATCGCTTTCACGTTACTGTAATAGTGGAATCCCAGATAGAATCAATCATTTACACGACAGTAGACTATACCAGGGAAAAAAGGTTTTAAAAAAAATAAAGAATAAGCAACCCTTACAAGCAATGCTCTTCGATGTTTAATATACATTACTAATACGAAATGAGAGCATCATAGTTAAGCATAATTTTACTGCTCTCCTCCCTTAATTCTTATACTAGTGCAGCAAAAATGGTTGATGAGGACTCTGTGACCGTGCTTCAACAGAGAGCATTGCCAGTTTCGACTTTCAAACCATGTCAAGGCTTAAACCTCAAAGTTATCTAGTTCCGCATTCACTGTGTTGAGGTGGAGTTTCCATCAACAACCCAGTACTGCTTGACAGCAACCAATATCTTCTCGGGAATAAGAGGTCCATCCTCGTGGTCCACCATTTTAGTATCCCATCTCATTCCTCCAATAATCTTTTTCACCTTAATTAGTTCATCAACCTCATCACGGAATATGACTGCTCCTTCTGGTCGCAAAATCCTATCCATCTCCAGAAGAATGTCTTCCACATTGCATCTGCGTTAATTCCATACAAGTTATAGAGCCAAAGGAAACATTTGACACATCTGCAACAAGATGCAGAACGTTTGGAGAGAAGAAAAATGGTTGATTCTATCAATGAAAACTACTTTTCAGAGGCATGCAAGTAAGAAATGAGAAGATAGTTGTAAAGTGAAGAAGATGACCGAGCATCAATGCAGTTATCTTCTCTCATAATCTAATTTATAGCGTTAGTATCAGCCATAACACAATTATAGAAGTTTATTAATCTAGCAACTAAGCTGGTTCAACATACAAGTATAGATTTTAACTTAACGCATTTTTTTTTCTTTTTTTTTGAACCAGGTATTCAGCCTTTACACTCTCCTAGAGAAGTAAAACACAGAATTTAGATCCTCCAACCAAGGAAAGTTAGGAGTTAGGACACTTAAGAGAGCCCAAAATCCAAATAAAATTAACACTAATTAAGTAGATACTTACTTTTCCTTGTATAGACTGAAAACACCATGAGCATGAATGAAGTCATATGTCCGTGGATATGTTGAGAATGCTTCACACCTAAATTCTCGCAGCAACAAGAAAGAGAAAGAACTAAGATACATAGATAAAAAGGCAAAGGCAAAGCAAAACATCATGATTCTGCAATGATAATTAATCCAAAGTGGAAAGAAATCTTAATTGAGCATTTCAAAATCAACTGACCGTAATAATAAAACTGTTAAACCAAATTAAAGGCACGAATAAAAGATATGGTGAAAAGGAAGAGGGAAGCTGTACCAGTCATGATAGATGCCAATCAATCCTCTCTCATATATGACCCCCAGTGTATTTTTCTCAGCTATCGTGGGCACCACATTCATAACCCATAATTTTGGAGATTGAAGTGCTGCAGCAAAACTTCCAAGACCGGCATTCATATCCATTATATTGCGATACCTTCCTGAGACAATTAGTCTATTAATTTTCTTATAAGCATTTACATGCTTCTTCCATTTTTTGTTGTCGTCCTCAAATGTCTCAACAGAAACTCCAGGAACAGCACCACTGGCAATTTTAGGAGGCACCGCATTAAGCCTTCGAGGGAATGACTCCAGTTTCCCAACAGGAACATCAGGGTATGGAGTTATACATGACTCCATTTTCTTATACCTAAAATGACCACGATGAAGCCAGCTTTAGAAAGTAGAATATCATAACTACTTATGGATGGTAAATCTTTGTATTTCAAAGAAGGCCCTGTCCGTGTCCCATATAGAATTATAATAACATTTTCACCGAAGTGAAAAAGAAAACGTTCATTAAAATGCTAATGTGTGAGGCAATGATTAAAAAAAATAGTAGAAAACAAACTAATATACCTCCACAACAAAACCGGATACAAGTATTAAACTTAGAGTTCCCTACAGTAATTCCAAAGATTCATAAGGATTAACATCGAAATGCAGTAAAGGACCATCTTTCAATAATTACGTTCTTGGACCATAGCCTCACAGTTCATTGCAAGAAAAAGGAAAAATAAAGGCAGAAACATAGTATGAAATGACAGGAAAGGACCATACCAGACATCATCTACATCAGCAGATTCACAAAATCTGGTTCCGGTATCTTGTCTGCTCTTGCATGAATCAGCATTTACTCTCTTTTTCCAGATAGCCATTTCACCGTTCTCATACTTTTTCTCCCAGCAAAGAAGTTTAGCAATTTCTTCAATCTTTCTCTGCTCCTCTTCAAGTTCCTCCTTGGGACGCTTCCATGCCTCATAATTAGTCTTCCAATTGATAGGAGGACCAGAAAGAATCCAATAACCTCCAGGTCTAAGTACTCGGTCAACTTCCATAAGATAAGTTCCACCTGTAAACAGATCGATCAATTTCAATTGCATAATTAAAGTGCTTGAATAAGAACAGTTTCTTTCATCCTTTTCAATTTAGCACATACAGCCCCCTTACCATTTGCACCCCATGGAATCAAGCAGCGAGAACAGTGAGCCATGTCAAAAGCTCTAGATGGATATGGCATCTTTATTGTGCCTAAAACACCAATGACAGCAGGCACACCCCTTTCAAGAGCAAACTGGACCTGTGCTTCATGTGAGTCTCTTGGTGCAAACGACATGGCAATAACATTTCTACTCCAAAGGTATGCACCCCAACTTGCAACCTGAACAAAAAATAAGTAATCTTCATGTTAACGATTATAAAACTGAAAGCCCCCCCCCCCGGTCTTAGAGCAAAAGAAATTTTTAAAATTTGAGATGCAAAGAAAATTATGAGAGATTTAAGGGTCTCATACCCCACAACCAGTGTCCAAAACGGTCCTAATTGTTCCATTATCAATTGGAATCACAGAGGCAATCTGATCAATATATTTATTGGCTCCTTGAGGAAACTGTGTGCCACCACCAGGAAACCGGAAAACATTTCCTTCATACTGAATCCAGTTCTGAATAGCCTTTTCCACTGTCAAGCTCTTATATGGTGCATTGGCATAGGGAACGTAATCACGGCTCTTTGGCCAAGGGAATGGAGTTACATATCCCTTGGGGGCAGGGACTAGGCAATGTAACTTTTTCTCCTCAGGAGGGCAATGTCTCTCTCTATAGATCATATTGTCCCTAGGGAAGGTCATTGCACGTTTTTGATCTTGGCAGGGCGTGTAGTCAGTATATCGAGGATGGCATGGTTTTCTAACTTTTGTTTTCTCTTCACCTTCATCAATACTCCCAGTATCGCCAGTATGATGGGAATCAAAACTCAAACTTGGGACAATATTGCAGTCAGCCCCATTCTTAGTGATCTCTAAAGCTATACTATCACCTTTCCCAAATCCACTTCTCTGCCACGCACCCAATATATAGAAGAAACAGCATAAACCAGCTACAATAAATATTTGTACAGAGCTCCTGGCTCTACCATCATTCGAGTTCGTCTTCATTGCCATATGGCACCTAAATATTTGCAAACTGAAACGGTCAGACCCCCTTCACGGCAGATATGTAAACCTCGGATAGAACTATATAGGCATAGAAATAGTGATATGAACACAAAATGGAAAGAAGTCCTAAATGGTACAATCAACTAATCAAGGCCAATTGAGCGAACCTGGAAGATTTTGCACAAAAATGATTCCAAATTAATAATCTAAAATATCAGTCACTAACAAAACGCATCTTTATCAATTATCGCTTGTATATAAAGTCGAAGATGAACACCAACAATGCATACTTCGAAAATTGATTAATGCCTACTTAATATATATATATATATATATAGAAAGCGGGAGAATATTTTAGCAAAATTGATGCTCAATTAATTAAAGGATCTAAGTTGTCACATCAGCAAAGGACAAACTAAATTAACAAACTTCATACATAAAATAATTATTACATAGCTCGTAATCACTAAATAAACAGAGGATCCGGCACTAATTACTAAAAAAACAAGAAAAAGAAAAGAAACATGAATTTAGACGGCTTACCAATCCGTAATAAAAGCTTAACACTACCTCTAGACCTCACTGTCGTGGACCTATCGGATCAAAGGCGAAATATGAAAATCATGGAGAGAGAAAGAAAGAGAACTTCTTCCAAAGTATAATCTATTAACACGTTATATGGGGGAGAGAAAAGCAACAGCGAAAGAGAAAATGATAGAATAAGAAGGTGGGTTACTTCAACTTTGGGGGTTCCAATACACAAATGAACTGAAACGTGTCGATTAACTTCTGAAAACCCTAACTATCACTCCGATCTTGAACCAAGAAGAAATGTACGAATTTCGCAAGTAATTGATTGACTAAGCCTACGAAAATGATGATCGATCGTGAATTTGAATATCTGGTATATATATTATAAGGTATATTCACTAAATTTAGGAATAATTTGATAGTTTTCAAATCCTAAAAAATCTAACTTTTAAACACTTTAACATATATTTGATTAATTTTTAAAAATTATATATAAAAATATGTATTTAATTAAAATTTATAAAGATTTAATAGATTTTAAATTCTAAAAAATCTATAAATTTTACTAGATTTTTAAATATTTTAACATATAATTTTTAAAAAATATGATATCTATCTCTTTTTTTAAATAAAAATATTATTTAGTTTTTTTTTTAATTTTAAAAAAGAATTCATTAATTTTTTATTAAACTTTTAATAATATATATAAATTTAAATAGACTTTAATATGATATTTTTCATAAAATTTTATAATAGATGTTTTTATAAATTTTTAGATATTTTAAATTTTTTAATTAATATTTTATGATTATCAAAAATATTCAATATATTATTATATATTTTATTTAAAAAATTAAAAAAATTATATCCTAATGCTTAATAATTATTAAAAATATTATATTAAAAAAATCATTAATATGTTAAGATTATTAAAAAAAATATTTAATTATAAATTAATTTATATTTTATGAATAATGAATTTCTTGATAATCGATATAATGCTATTAAAAAAAACCTTAAATTGGTGGTTGAATTCATCAAATATAAAATAAAAAAAAATAAAGATAGAGCAAAAGTAAGAGAGGAAAGAGCAGGAGATAAAACAAATGGGAAAAAAAGTATCATCGGAAAATATATTACTTGTGGTAGATTTTTTTATACATAAAAAAAATGCTTAAAATTTTCAAAAAAATTTCTTTAAGTAAAATTTTTAAAATTTATTTTTATTTTAAATACTCTAATACTTTTCTACTTTTAAAAATTAGTAATTGAATACAATTAAATTTGTATAGAATTTTATAACTTTTTAAAAAGTGTTAAAAAATTTAATTGAATATAATTAAATTCTTATAAATTATTAAAAAATCTTAAATAAATATAGTGTATCCTTTCACCTCTTTATTTCTTTCTCTCTGCTCTTTATTTTTCTACCTTTTTTATTTTATTATTTTATTAATAATAAATAAAAAATGGAATTAAGAGTGAGAATAAACTATATAAATAGAGAGATAATGGACCAAGAGGGAGAAAGAAGGAAAAAAAAAGAGTAAAATAATATAGAGAAAAAAGAGAAGGATTAACATCCGAGAAGGGGTTTTTTTTTAATTTTTTATTAATAAAATATATAATTTTTATTTCATTTTTTAAAATATTTTAATTTTTAAAAATTTTAATTTAATTAATCATATTTTTAAATTAAAAATATTTAAATTAATTTATAAAATTTATAAAATTAAAATATAAAAAAACACTTAATTTATATCAATATCCACAAATGACAATATCATGACATTCTTGTTAAGTGACACTGTTCACGTTCTTGGATAGATATTTATTGATTTAAAGAAAGCCAAACGTAAGAGTCAGAGATCTGGATCCTGGGCTGTCTTCCAGTCTTTGCTTTCGGCTTCAATTGGAAAAGGGCAACTAATTAATTATTTATATATTTTTTTTAATTCTTAAAAATAAATTAACATACTACAGATGACCTTCGGCTCAATTTAATTGGCGTTTAGGTCTAACTAAATCTTTTAAATTGAATCGAGCAATTTTAAATTTACTTCAAAGCTCATCTATCAAAATTTTCATAATTTGTCAAATTTCAGTTTTGTTCTCTCCCCCTTCCCCCTCCCCATTCTCTCCTTTTCCTTCCTAAGTTTCATATTTTTTTTTAAAATAAAATAGAGAAATTATATCTATAATTTACTTTCCTTCGTTTATAACACAAGATTACAAGTAAATTATACATCTAATTAAACTATTATATATAATTTATATATAACTAATTTATAAGTAAAAATAATATATTTACAAGTAAATATGAATGATTAAAAATAAAATTT
The DNA here is from genome assembly GCA_033030585.1 of Hippophae rhamnoides. Taxonomy (NCBI): domain Eukaryota; kingdom Viridiplantae; phylum Streptophyta; class Magnoliopsida; order Rosales; family Elaeagnaceae; genus Hippophae; species Hippophae rhamnoides. The sequence continues at coordinate 18,644,558 of CM065438.1, read as the reverse complement.
CATTTATGAAAAAAAAGTTATATCATATAATTAAACTATTATATATGATACAATAACATGTTTAGTATAGTTGCAATGACATCCTCAAGTAAAGACTTTTTCTTTCTTTTCTTTCAATTTTCTTCCTATATATATTTTTTGAAATAGGGATAGTCCAAGTTTGTTACCTTTAATAAAAATATATTTTAGTTTTTTTTACCTATTAGGTAGAGTAATACAAGTCGATTACTTTTATAAAAAGAATCATAAAAGTCTATTTTGTAAAGGTAATAATATATTTATACTTTCTCACTATCATAAAAAAGTAAGATAACACAAATTTATTATAAAATTAATCGATTTGTACTACTTTACTTAATAGGTACGGATTTAAAGTATATTTTCATTAAAAATAGTAGACTTAGATGACCCTTTATCCTTTTTTTCCTCTCCAAACATTCATTTCACCTAAAGGCTTGAGTTCTTATTATTGAGATTCAACAACTCAATCCATTAGATCTGGATGGTAAAAAACTAAGAGTTGTAACATAAGCATAAGGTTTTTGTCTTTTCCACATTTCTTCATCAATTCCATTAATTTCCTTGCCAATATTGCCAATTCTCTTATCTTTTTGTTAAGTTTCTTCATTCTTTTTGCTATTTCTTGCTAGTTTTCCACTGGTTTATTAAATTAGTCCTTGTTTTGGATTCTATAATCTTTGATTCTTTTCTGATCATTAATTACATTGTTGATTGATTTTGTTATTCTTGATGTGAACTGGTACCTAATTAGTTTCGTGTGATGTTGTTGTTCGTTCAATTTTCCAAGGAATTATGGTTGTGTTATGGATCTAACCTCTGATTGTCTCTTGTTAAGTGTGGCCTAACTAAAAGGTTAGAATTTACTCGTTGACCTTGTCAATTAGATATTTCTAACTAGGAGATTGTATTCCTTGGATATCGTTTTACCAGCTTTGGTGTTTTTGGCATTGTTTCTTCTCCATCACGATTAGTCGAAGTCTTTAAGCAAATTGTGGTTAATGGTTCATAGTTGTTTCTATATAAATATATGTTGTGGTAAATTGCCAAGTATTGTGTATTTTTTTATGTGATTTATGCTCACATTTTTGTTCATGTTGCAACATGATTATTCTTGGTTTGAATACAAGGTATTGGTTAAGTTCATACTATGAATGCAATATTTGATGCTAAGCAATTGCATTATTTTGATGTTGTGTTTTGCTTGCTAGCTATGCAATTAACACAAGGAGCTCATTTTATTAAATAACCTACTAAACAAGGTGTTTGAAGAGGAGAATATTTAATCATTGGCACAGGAAAAAAAAGCTCTTATTATGCTTCGAAAAACATAATTGAAGCATATTATGACCTATTGTGATAGGTTTAAATAAGACAGTCATAGGTTCAAAGACGTCAATTAGATGAACAACTAGAGCTCTACCTATGGATACTATTATTTTGGATGCATTGATTTAAGTTTTTAGAGTAAAATAAGTCTTATTGGATATGCCGAAGAATTTAGCTTGGTATGTGATTATAAGGTTTTCTATCATCTCCATTTTCAAAAGTGTATATATATTGGATAGTAAAAACTAATTACATTCTTGTTTGATGGATGCTAAAATAAATCTTAGGGATGTAGATTACTACTCATTTTTCTTTACCCTACTTGTTATGCAGTAGACCAAAAAAATAATCATTTAGATTATCCAAATTAATTGGGTTATTAGTCTATATATGTTTATCGATATATTTTTCTTATAATTCATGTGGATGTAGATAGTAGACAAGCTTTTGATCTTATACATTGAATATTAAATAATGAAATTTCTCATTGCACCATAAAAAGTATATGTTTAGTAGATGTTGTTATCAATTTTTGTCAATACTATGTAAGACTGTTATCCATAAAATCTAGGAGATGAACAAACTATTAAAAATTTGAACCACCTTGTAGGGGTGATCTTCAGCCCGACGATCCTTAAGTTAGTAACTGTAAGATAAAGAGTAGAAGAGATCTCAGTCTCACTTTAGTAATTATATGGAAAGAAAGTGATTAGCTGTCATTCTATATTATAAGATGTAATAATTGTAATATGACATATGATATAAGATAATATATTTTATGTTATGCATATGTGACTCTATATAGGGGAATAAATAAATTTAATAGTTCCCCCTATCTAATTAGGATTGAGTTGTTGTAGCTTTGTAGACACTTATTTATTATATATAATTATCTTTTGTAGACATCAATGGTTTGTAGAAATCTATCCTTAATTAGTTACCCAATTATCCCTTAAGATAATAAAAAAATAATCTTTGAACCTTTATCTCTTTAAGATTATTGGGCCTTTATCCTCTTAACATCGCACTTATTGTGCTTAACCTATAAATCTCTTTGATGATTGGGACCACTCTTTGACTACCATATGGGATGTACGAAATTAACACCAATATCATCCCTTAGACCTTTTAGCCCTTGGGTTAGAAGGTTCGACTGTAATTTTTTTCAATACTTATGTTAAATATTTCTTCCAATTATGGTGATGATACTAAGCTTACCCTTGATTATTTTTTACCTGCCCAAGTGAGAAACTTTCCAACATGTTTGGCCATTCGAAATATGCATGGTGGCGTTTTGCTGCCATCGATGTCTTCTGATTTTCAATCGTACTTTTGGTTAAAAAGTTACATTAAAGTCAATATTTTTATCAAGGAAGTCAAACCTTCTCTTATTTTTGTGGGAGACTCAAAATTCAAATCTTAAGCCTAATCCCTCTAGAATTATGATATTTTGGCCATATGTTTTTCTTTATGTAGTGTAGAATAATAATTTTTTGTCATCCAAACACTTTGCACCCCACGATATTCATACTGGACTTTCTTATACAAAAAGTGATGGATGCTAGATTCGTGGATGTACATGATCAAGTATGGCTATCGTTAGTGTGTGTCAACGTGGACAAGGATTAATGTGGAACATGGGCATTGCTAGATGAACGGAGTTCAAATGAAGGTGTGGCTAGCAAAGCCCTAACCATTGGTTCTTTAGCCAACTACCTTCTGGTTGATTTCCCCATGGGTAGTGATCTTCTTGTTGGCAACCTTTGGATGGAAAAGTCTTGGCAAACAAAGTTTTGACCAACTAAGTCTTGGCAAATGAAGTTGTGGCTAACTAAGTCTTAGTAAACAAAGTTATGGCCAACAAATTCTTGGAAAATGAAGTTGGGGCCAAAAAAGTCTTGGAAAATGACATTGTGGCCAACAAAGCCTTAGCATACAAAGTTATGGCCAATAGTCTTGGAAAATAAAATTGTGGCCAACAAAGTTCTAACAAATAAAGTAGTAGCCAACAATGTTATAGTCAACGAAGTTGTGGGAAACGACATCCTAGCTAGCAAAGTTCTAGCAAATCAATTCTTGGCTAACAAAGTTATGGACAACAAAGTCATAGCCAACAAAGTTCTGACTAACCAAGTCTTAGAAAACAAAATTCTAGCCAATGAAGTCCTAACCAATAAAGTTTTGGCTAACCAAGTCCTAGCCAACAAAGTTCTGGCCAATGAAGTCCTAGTTGGTGATGTCCTGGCCGGTAACATCTTGGTTGGTGACATCCTAGATTGTTACATTCTGGCTAGCGCATTCCTGGTATGCATTCCTCTAACTGGGGATGTTTCAATCAGGAGGTCCAGATTAATTGATTAGTTTTTCCTTCTAATCAATGCAATCTTTTTTGCTATATTTGTGAAGACAGTTTTAGGATCATGGTAGAATTTTTTGATGAGATGACTTCCTTTTTCTAGAAGAATTTACATAATTATGAAGAACTAGGATATTGTTCTTGTTGGTACCTCTACTGTCTAACACTTGGATGTTCCTTTGTAACACTTTTCTTAACCTTTGTTCTATCATTTCTCATTGGAATGAAGTGACATGTAGATCTAGAAGGCCAAACAATTTTAAGAAGATCCAGAGTTAGGGATCATATCTTGATCACCTCAAGTTCTAAAAGGACATATATCATGGTATACTTTAATAAATTATACCCTTGGTTTGTGCTTGGACTTTGTCCAGAAAGTAGATAGGTAGTTAAGCCCTTAACAATGTACTTGATGAAGAAGAATGCACTGAGATGCATCCCAATGGGTGTATATTTGTGGCACAACCTAGACAGGCAATAGCTAGGGCTTCGTGGCCCATTCGATGGCCTTAGCCTTATTTTACTATAAATATATTCCTGGCTAGTACTTCTTAGCTAGCTGACCATATCCCTAATCTGCCACTTCTTGGAATGTTGGCCATGTTTCTCGCCAGCCACTACTCTAGTGCAATAGAAATCTTGATAGGCCATTGTTAGTGTTAGCTGTGACTTGGACCATATGGCTAAAATATTGCTCTTGTGTAAACAATTTGGTAGCCTGGTCCTAAAAGCACAAAGCTCATTTGTCGGGATACCTCTTATTCATTACCTTGGTAGGGGTGTATGCCATGGCTAGATATTGATGCTTTTATTTACTCAATTTCATTGTTGGTGGTTTAGACATTAGGGCACATGACTCATAGGATGGGATGCTTAGTTTTATCTTAAACCATATAATCTATGATTAGGGTATATCCTAGTTTTAACTTAATGTGTTTAGCTTGTATTGATCTTCTAGCGGTCTAGGCCTTAAGGCACAATACTAATCTATAGTGTACTAAGGGCTCTAGAATTTTAAAGTCTAAGTAGTTCAGGCCCACTCGTAGGGTTATTTACTATTCACTTCCTTTCGTAAGGCTACATTCCGAATGAAATATCGAGGGTTGCTCAATACCAAGGCATCAGAGTTCTTAAGCCATGACCCACTTTCAAGGTCTAAGGTTAATCAAGAAGTGATCAGACCAAGTTAAGTTGTTCTCTACGTAAGATTTATCCTAGATAGCATAACCTATGATTAGGTTCGGCCTTATGGTCACTTAGCATGCCCAAATTCTATAGTTCATTTGGTGGTCTGAACCCTAAGGCACATCATTCACTTATAAGATTACTTACTATTCATTGCCTTGATAGGGGTGCATTCCTTCGTTGGGTGTAGGGCACTAAGGGAATCCATACTTTTTCAAGCGTAAGAAACTCAGACTTGCTCTTCGTTTGATAGTAGACTTTCTTTCAAATTGAATCTTCTAAGTGTGGATCTTTCATTTATAGAAAGATGTATGTATCATAAGTATTCCCTTTATTGATAATAATAAATTCGAATCACAAAATAATTGAAATTATCATAGGAACATAAACATTAGGTAAAAAAAAATTAATGGGGTGAGCACTTTTTGATTCTAGCATAACAGGAATTTTACTAATTCGATTTCCTGTGACGTAGCATTCTTTGTTTAATTACTCATGTTTCCATATTTGTTCTCTAAGTACTACTCATGTTCCCATATTTGTTTAAAACTTTAGGACAAAGTGGTAGGTTGATGATACAACATTGGTTGTATTTAAGAAAGACATGTCTGTGATATAATTATAAGAGAATGGGTAGTCTAGAATAAGGAAGTCCAACATAATTGTTCTTGTATTGGTGGCTTGTATTTTTCTGGGATAAGAGTCCAAAGATTCCTACCCATGTAGTTGTTATTGACTTGATATGATCAAAAAGCTTCATTTATTTCTATGTCTCATAGAATAGGACGTCAGGTGAGCTTCTGATATTTATTAATATTCTATGTAAATTTATGTTGGTCACTTGGAATGTGACTACTAAAGCATCCACAAGAGGGTGGATCAACCTAAGGGCTTCTCTCTTTGAAAATATTATTTTTGCCCCAGTAAGTTTAGGATATTTCCCTAGGCCGCGTGAAGCAACAACCTTTAGAATTTTTAGGCCAGAGATAGCCTCATGGATGAGTGCTTTACGGGCATTGTTAGAACTACTCCTAATAGGACCTCCCATAATAACTTTAATCTCACAGATTTTATGTCCTTAAGGCTCATTTCTTTCTATGCGTGGGGAGGTCGGCCATAGTGATTGTGGTTGTTATGGCCACGATTGTTGTTGCCACTACTATTGTGACTGTGGCTACTGTGGCCTTGGATTGTTAATGAATTCATCCAAGTACCATTACCTAACTAGATGTTCAATTTCATCTTTAAGTTCCTAACAACTTTTAGTTGAGTAGTCGATGTCTTTGTAGAACCTATAATACTGAGACTTGTCCTAACTATGATTTTTCAATTTCTTAAGCTACTTTATGAATAACTAGCATTTGACTTACATTAGAATGGCCTCTCTCGTTTCCCTAAGAGGGATGTAACTTTGGAAACTCCATCCAGGATAGACAGGATTTCCATCCATTGCCTATCATTTCTTTGATCCAACTTGGAGTTTTTATTGTCAGAGTGTGGGGGTTCATCTTCCATATACGCTTATGTTCTGATATTTCTTTCTTAGGGGGCTCTTGATTCTTGTTATTGGAAATCATTTTATCTATATTAATATAAGTGTTAATCAATTAAGTATCCACATAATATTTTGTTGGAAAGTCTTTAGCCAAACTACTCCATAGGGCTCATTTTCATAGAGCCAGATGTAAAGTTGCAATGGCAATAGAGTCTAGGCAATTTGCCACTTGTATTTTCTTTATATTAAATTTATCAAAAAATTCTTTCTATGACTCTTGCTTCCCCTATTGTAAGGTCAATAGGTGTGTCAATATCTTTAGCCATCTTCTCTTGGATGAGAAGTGAGATAAGAACTGTTTTTAAAATTCCATGAAGGATCTAATAGTGTTAGGTTTCAAAGTTTGATATCAAGCTCTAGTCTTACGTGTCAAAGTAAGTTGGAAAGTCTAACACTTCATGATATAGTTATAGGCAGGCAAGTCCAGATACAACACTCATATTTCTAGTAGGTTGTAGTAAAGTAAGAAGGATGTCCTACTGGTTAGTAAGTTAGACCTCCTGACTAGTATTTGGGGTTTGAGAGGTAGATCTAGTTGTCTAATCCATGAATCTTTTTATGAGTCCCACAAACGACGTCATTTGTTGATGCCAATTTTGGTTAACACTATATAGGACTATTATGCATGGAATCTATAAGATGAACAAACTGTTTAGACCTTGAACCACCTTGGGGTGTCTTGGGCCCTACGATCCTCAAGTCAATAATTGTAAGATGAAAGATAAAGGAGATCTCAGTCTCGCTCTAGTAATTATATGAAAAGAGAGTGCTTAGTTATGATTCTTTGTTATGAGATCTAGTAATTTCAATATGCTATATTTTACGTTATGCATATGCGACTATATACAATAGAAAGAATAAACTTAATAGTTATTCCAATCTGATTAGGATTGAGTTGTTATAGTTTTATAGACATTTATCTATTATAGATAGTTAACTTTTGTAGACATCTATCCTAAATTATCTACTCAATTATCTTTTAAAATAATTAAAGAATAATCTGATGATCTTTTATTACTTTAAGATAATTAAAGAATAATTATTAATCATTCATTCTCTTAGAATAATTATATTATGTTTGCATTTGTATAATGATCAGTCACTTGTTAAACTTGACTAGTAAGACTCTTGAATGACTTGGGGTTCTTTTACTATTCAGGTGAAAAGCACAAAATTACTCACAATGTGATGGATCTAGTATGGAGTTAAATTACTACGTTTCCATCCATTTATCCTAAGTGAGGGTCTCACGATATTCACATGATTGTACATTTAAGTTTCATTAATATGAACAAGATATTTAAAAAAAATTCCTCCTATTCAATCTCTTAGCATGGGTTAGACTTTGAATTATTTTAAAAAAAAATGTTGTAAGCCTTTTGCAATATAATCAATAGCCTTGAATAGGGGAGAAAATAATCAACAGTACTATTATCCATTTCAAATTTACATGCTAAATCAATTTATAAGATTTAAGACTTATATTCATAAAAAAAAAAGCATTATATACACAATAATAAATATAATATTAGTTTGTTATAATTGAAGAAAAAAAATATATATATATTAAATGTATATCATATGAAATTACTCTCGTAACATGAAAAAATAATATTAGTTATTTTAACCACCTCCTGTTATATATACCACGTGCAAAGCAACACTTGTAACATGATCCTCCGTCTTTTAATTATTAAATTCTTTACATGTAAAATTTGAGGCACATATGATAGTTTGAAACAAAGCATTTCTTATAGTCGACGTTTTTCTCAATCTGAACTAATCGAGTGCAGAAAGCCTCTGCCCAATCTCTGCAATAAATTTCTTTTCGTTGTTGTCTCCTTTTTTCTTTAAAAACTTTACCAAATTTTGATATATATCGAAACCAATTCGAAATAATTAGCTTCCTTTCCGATCTTCTATATTTATAAGTCATATGATTCACACCCTTATCACCTGCAACTTCAGCAATGGAAAATTCTGGCGATTTATGGTCATTTTTCTTGTTGTTTACAATAATTATATCTAAAATTGATAATATTATTGTTATGATTGCCATGATCATTACAATAATTTTTCTCATTTAATGTAATAATTATCTCTCTTCAGTTCTCTTCTCTATGTTTAAGTTATTCATGTATGACTAATGACTATGAATTGTTATGGGTTTTATAAGCTTTCAAAATATATTAGTCAAATTAATTAATTGTTTATTTACCCTAAATATATTTAATCATAAAAACCTTTCATCAAATGGAATGGACGTTTTATTACTTCTTTTTTTTTTTAAATTAATGGTGATTTTTTTTTACGCAATGTAGTTGTCATAATGTGCCTTTGACGTTATGTATTTGTAAGATAAGATATCTTATAATATTTATCGTAATGTATGTTTATTATGGTTTGTCATAAAATGAAAAAAATAAATAAATAAAAAAAATACAAAATTAATTTGTGATTTATAACCGTACATGTTTATATATATTTCAAATTATATTACAACTTCAAAGTCATTAACAAATATATATAAAAAAAATGTATAAATAAAGAGTATTGTTGATTAGAACGACGTATCATACGAAAATATTTTAGATTATGTTATTTGTGTCGTTTAATATCTTAGATTTTTAAATATCATTTAGTCTCTAATCTTTGTAAAAATAACTAATTACGAAAAAATATAATATTTTAATAATTTTTTTATTAAAATATTTATTATTTTATATTAAGTGATTAAAATACAATTAAAATATGAGTATTTAATAAAGATAAAAGTAAAATTTAATATAAAATTATTTAAGAAAAAATTAACAATAATAAAATTCAAATAAAAAGTTAATTAAATATATTTTTTAATTTTTAATAAAAATTAAAAATTAATAAAACATTAAAATAAAATAGTAACTATTAATAAATATCAAAAATAAATACCATGTGAATTTTTCATATTAATTGTGACTTTACCATTATTAAAGACTCGTATTTTAATTGTGTTTAACTATTTGTCAGAAAAATAATAATATTTTAATACAAAAATCATTAAAATAATATAATTTATATTTTTTTTTATAAAACTAAACATAATTTCTAATATAATAGATTAAACAATATAAATTATCTGATTAGATATATTTTTATATTTTACACAAAAAAAAATCACAGAATTTCTAGTTAATTAGGATAACGTCTTTAAAGTATCATGGCCTACCGAGAAATCTCTAACAAATACATGTAGCCGGGAGATTGAAAATAATGAGAATAACAAGATATAAGATTTAACACATGGACTCAACATGCTGGATACGAGCAAGTTATTCGGAGATTTAACTTATAAAATTTTAAAGTGTAAAGACACGAAAATACAAATATTATATAAATCATAGTTAATTTTTCTTATAGTAGTATTGACTCAATGTTGAGTGTCGGATATGAGTAACTATTTGGATGTTGGACTCAACTTTTAAAATTTTAGACATTCAGATATAGATAATAAGTGTCCATTATATATATAGGTAAAACAAGTTGTTACCATAAATCATGTTTAATATGATAAATATGTATAAATATCTATGTTTTCAATATCATTTGAAATTTAGATTATTATGAAACATAATTGTTAGATTATTGCTTTAATTTTTCTATGATATATTTGTTTCTAGTAAAATTTACTTATAGTTTAAATATATTTAAAAACAAATGTCACATTGAATAATCTAGATATTGAATAATAAAAGATTGCTATTAATTTTTTAGTTAAAATTGAAAAAATATTTTGTAACACTGCCTTTAGAATCATATTTTATGTCATGATTATATCATTACCTTTAATTTACGTATTTATGTTTTTTACTTTTTATTTTCTCCATATAATTTGAGTGAATATAATAGAGTATTTATATGCAACATGACGCTTTTGTTTTTTTGAACAAGTATAGAACAATAGTCTAAAGAGTTAAAATTAGTATTGTGCCCGTATCCAGCCCAAGTTAGAATTTGTAAGGTACACAAAGAACAAATCCCAATATGCAGTATGTCACCCAAAAAAAAAAAAAGTTAACGTGACTCAAAATATACATCGAGGACCTAACCTAAGGGTAGTAAAATAAAAAGATTGGGTTAACTACAATATATGTGATGAATTGTAAAAGTATTCACGACGTTTACTGTAATTATGTACATAAAATTATATAATAATAAAATTATGTTCGATTGATAATTGCTATTTAATTTTTTTAACAAAATTATATCGATTGTATTTTCTTAAAATATTATAATACAATCATGTGTTTAAGTGCTTGTAAACATTCCCATACATTTGTAATTGATTACAAAAATGTCCAATTTTAATATATGTAGAATACAAGTTATATCATTATGTTGAAAAATTAAACAGTAGTTATCAATTAAACTTATTTTTATTATTACATAAAAGAATTAAGTATTACAATATTTTAATCACTTTATTTTTATAACGAAAATTTACTTCACACTCTTAATAAAAATAAGATACTTTATTCAATTTACGAACAATAAATTATTATTTTATTAATAAAAACTTCTTACATAATAATAAAATAAATTTAATGAGTTAAAATTATAATTTTATTTTAAAAATTTAAAACTAAATTTAAACTTACAATATTTTTTAATTTTTTATAAATTTTATATTTTATAGAATTTTTATTTTTTAAAACTTTTATGTATCTTGTTTTCTACATGTATTATATTTAAATCGAAACTACATATTATGTAATATCAAAAAATGAGGTTACATAATTAAAAATTTACAAGATCAATGATGTTGGAACCACAAGATAAACTCTCTCATGTCCACTATCTTCAAAAACTAATACCATAAGTTTAACGACACATATTCCCTTTGTTTCTTGAAAATGAGCCAAGAGTTATACAATTTATTTACTCTTCGATGATGGTGGATCGGAGATAACTCATCACTATTGTTTTAAAGTTATTGATATTGTAATTTTTGACTTGTGTAGTTTTTATTTTTAATATTGTAAAATCTATAATTTCATTTCAAAAAAAAAAAAAATACTTAAACAAACGCGATACAAAAAAACTCAATAAAATATAAAATTAACATATTGTACTGTTCAAATTTAATTTTAAGCTATTAAGATAAAATGATAATTTTACCCTATTAAATTTACTTTATTATTGTATCATAATTTTTTATTAGTAAAATAATTTTTTTTAAAACATCTCAATCGTTGAAATTTTATAAAAAAAGTGACTAAAATATCTACTATATACACAAAATGACATTTATAACCTCATCTAAAATAAAAACGATTCAACATTGACAATTTCTCATCATTTATTTCACCACTATGGTGGTTCTATTCACGTTCAATATAACACTAGTCGTTCAAATATGCATCCATATTGATGTCGGCTTGTGTCATGTGCACACCAATATACTAGCACAAAGTGCCTAGTCATTGTCACATGGATGATGAGAACACTTATTTTTCTTTTTCTTGTTCTCTTTTTTGAACATGACACAATTTAAGTGTTTTTAATTCTCTTAGTGTCGTTTGGTGCTGAGAATGAAATCAGAATGAAAATAAGAATGAGAATAAGAATGGAATAAAAAGGAAACAATGTTTTTTTGTTTTACCATTAGAATCAAAGAAAAAATCAGTATTATAATATTTGGTTTTCCACTTGAATAAAATTAAAAAAAACTATAAATTATCATAATATCATTATATTCATTAAAATTTAAATAATACCATTTAATTATTATTTTTTCGTCGGACAAAATACATTATTAAAATTATTATTTTTCTAAATAATTATTACTTAAAAAATATATATTATTAAAATTATTATTTTTCTAAATAGGATTTAAGGTTTTGAGGTTTGAAATTTAGTGTTTTGAGATTTAGGATTTAAGATTTAAGAATTTAAGGTTTAAGGTTATATTTATAGATTAAGGTTTAGGGTTAAAATTATTATTTTTCTAAATAAGGTTTAGGGTTTTAAGAATTGAGATTTTGAATTTAAGGTTTTAGGATTTAAAATTTAAGTTTTTAGAATTTAAGATTTAGGATTTAAGGTTTAGAGTTTTAAGAATTAAGTTTTAAGGTTTACGATTTACAGTTTTAAGGTTTAGGGTTTAAGTTTTGAAAATTTAGGATTTAATTTTTGAGATTTAAGGTTTTGAGTATTGAAACTTGAGTTTAAGAAAGGAGTAAAATTAAAAAACATTAAGAAAAAAATAAAATCAGGATTACTAAAAGGCAAAAGAATTTGTAATTTATTTGAATGGATTTCTTTCTTGACTCTTTTTAATCCAACTAAAAACACAAATAAAAAGAACCAAACACAACATTATTTTCCAAAAGTTCACATTTAGTTTACCTCAAAAATACCAGTAGTGCCCTCAACAATATAACCAATAGTGCAATTTTTGAGTAGTATTTCCATAAACAATCCAAAATTACCACAAAGTCTTCACCAAGAGAAAATTAGATTTGTCGACAAAATCAACTAAGATATCATAGTTCTTTTAAATGAACAGAACAGGATCAAAATCCAAATTGAACAAAACTAGTCTCAATATTTAGCTTCTTGCAGCTTGTTTTTCCTTTGCTTTTTGAATCTTCAAGACCTTTTTCACAATCTTTTGCTCTTCCACCAAAAAGGCTCGAATGATCCTGCACAAATTATAAAAGTACATCAAACACATAAATCAATCCAGCGATCATTATTTGACTAAAAAAGGGTAAAACAAAAGAAAAATGTTATTCGATAACAGACCTTTCTCTGACAGCACCAGCAGATAGCACTCCACCGTAAGCACGGTTAACAGTCCTTCTGTTCCTAGGTAACCTAGACCTCTTATACTGGGCGGGCCTCAAGTGAGGAATCTGCCAGAGAATTTCAAACTTCAGTTCCCACCTCACATAAAATGGTTTACCCAGATAAACAAGTCAAAGTACATATTGGACATCTAACAATGTAAGAAATTTAATATACAATAGAAAACGTTCAGGTCATCTAACAAAAGATTAAAATAGTCCATTGTAATGATTTATCAGATGCATAATGGCAACAGTATCAATCTACAAGACCACAACAGTAATATCGATTTAATATACAAAAAAACCTAAAATACCTACTAGCACTCTACACTTAAACACATCAATAAACCCTAAAATAAAAAAATGGTTTGTTTAAGATACCAGTCAAGCGGACATCGTCAGACCCTATACTCCATTGAAATTATGTGACTTGCAGATGATTATAAATCAGTCAATTTAATGATTTATCTTGTTAAAAATAAACATTTAGCTAGCAACAATTTACAAAGAAAAAAATCAGTGTAACGAGGAAAAAAAACCAGAATCATGCCATTAAAAGCTAATTATAAAAAAACATGTTACCAGATAATGCTCAACCATAAAACTAACCTAAAATATAACAAGCTTCAGGTACACCGAACACTTCACAAGCACCCTCAACTTTCACATAGAATCTCACATAGTTAAGAAGTTGATTCATACAAATACACATCAATGATAAGCATGACCCATCAACCAGAACATCATTCCCCGTCAAAAAACCAGATTCTAATTAACAAAATAGCAAGTGGTAAAAATAGTAACAATTTCACATTACTGTTCAGTTACAATTATAGACCAATTGGATTTTGGTACTACGATACTTGACCTGTTAATTACCTCACATACTACATTTAGTTTTTTTTACTTGTGAAACAAGAAACTCAACATCTTAATCCATGAGACATACAAACTCACACTTCATACGCAATAACATTGCTCAGAAAAATAGTAAATAGTTAATAAGAGGGAGTGGTTAACAAATAAATCATACACATTACACATTTACTAAGCATACACTTAAAATTCAATATGAACCAGTAACAACATTCAGCTAAATACTACTGAAAATGAAAGGAAAAAAAGGCATACCCCTTGAATTCTCTTTCCAGTAACAGGGCACTTAGGTCCACTTGCCCTCTTCTTGGTGCTCTGATACACGAGCTTACCTCCTGAAAAACCCAAAGAAACAACGAAAAAATCAATCTCAAACCGAGTTTTAATGAACAAAAGAAGAAGATATAAAAAAAAAAGATCACGCCATAAGTAACAACATTTCAGATTAGATGCGTTCGAAATTTAAAATAAACAAATAGAAGAAAATCAAAAGTAAATGTGAATTACCAGGGGTTTTGACTACCCTTTGCTTGTTGGATTTGGTGGCATAGCTATGCCTCGTTCTATAAGTAAGACGCTGCACCATTTTCGCTTGTGCTTCGGCGGCTCAAATTCTGACAATATCCCTAGGGTTTTAACGGAAGACTTTATTAGCAAGAAGATTCATTTATATATCACTGTCTACGGACGAATTGGGAAAGGCTTCAAAAACGCTATTTGGACCAATTTTGTTTGGGCCGCAACCCATATTTTCTTTTATGTTAATACAATTAAATTACATGGGCCAGGCACTGTATTTTTTTTTAATTAACAAACACCCATATGTAATATCATCCCTAACCTCATCATAATATCATATAAGTTTTCATTTTTACTTTTGTTAAAACCTTATATTTCAATAGTACAATTTTTTTTATCGGAATTACAAAAATATAAACTATTCTTAATTATCCTTTTTTTGTGATGTAATTAGATAACACAATTAATGGCTTTTTATAGTATATATATATATATATAAGCAAAATAGATCAATTATAAAAATATAAAAAAGATATTATCTCAAATGGTTTCGGGGAGTCCATCAAATATGAATTAACTAAATTAACTACATGTTTAAAGACTTTCAAGATCTCAATATCAAAGTGAAAATTTATTTAAAAAATATTGCATAACCTTAAATCAAACAATAATTATTATATTAATAATATTTCCTACGTATATTAATAATATTTTCTTTATTTCTAAAAATAATAATTAGTATAATTTAAATATTTGAATAAAAATAGTACAAATTTTATTAGTCGATCACTTTGTAAACCATAACATATCAAATGGTTATGGTTTATAGTATTTCTAAATAATCAATATTTATAAAAAAAATGTGTAAATAAATAATATAAGAGTAAAAAAAAAAACTAGCAAAGAATATTAAAATTTTGAAAATTACCTTGCAATAATCTTAAAGTTTTCATCAATAATGGGGAAAGAAAGTAAAAAAAATTATTTTGTTGACATCCCAAAAAAGGACACACCCACAAACCAGTAAAACCCCAAAAATAAGACTTTATTTTTCTTGTATGGTAACTTCTTAGGACATCTCCGATGTGACTTTAACATAATAGAAATAATATAATTTTTTACACTAAAAATTGCTTCAAAGATGATTTTTAATTCTACTCTAAATTAATGCGATGAGCAATATCACTCTATATTGATGCAATACTGTTTTAACTAAGAATGCCTGAAGGCTTTATACTGTTCAATCCTAAAATCTGAAACATGGGCAGAATGCCTATAATCAACTGCTCATGAGTCTTTTTTCTCATAATCAAAGAATCTTTAGCAAAAGCATAAATTATAGGTTTACTCGATCAACCCAGTGTAGTGGTTCAAACCTATGAGAGATGAATAATGAGTTGTTTAAACTTACAAATTTTCTTTTGTACTTTTCACCCTTTCAATCTTCAATATTGTTATTTGTTGTAATGGTTTTTGAACTTATGACCGTCTCACGAGCACAATTAAAGAACTTAATGATAATTTCATTAATACTAATAGGATATTTATAGAAATATGCTAATTGAAAAAATATATTAATAATATTAAATAAATAAATATTTTTAAAAGAATTTTAAGAATAAATATATATTTTTAACTCTCTTTTTCAAATTAGAGTATAGATATCACATATGAAACTTTATATCTATGCTCTAACTTGGATAATTATGTATAGAATTAATTCCATTTAATGATATAAATCATAATGTTAGTTAATTGATCAATATTATTAATATAAGAGACTTTAGTAAAGCCATCATCCGAATTATCTTTGATAATGTTTTTGCCAAGTTCAATGTACTTAGTTTAGTCATGTTCCATTAGATTATTCGTAATCTCAATTGGTGTAATATTATCATAGAATAAAGTCTTAAACTCCTTAAGACCAAAACCAAGCTTACTAAACGAAATTTTTAACCAAGAAGTCTCCATGATACTATGGTGAAAGATGCAATACTCGACCTTTGTACTAGACAACAATGTCACGTTTTGTTTCTTACTTTTCTAAGTTATCAAATTTCTTCCAATAAATACAAGGTACCTTAAAATAGACTTTCTATCCACCTTGGAACCTGTAAAGTCAAAATTGGTGTAACATGTAATGTCTAAATATCCATGTTTCGAGAACAAAATATCTTTGCCTGGAGAAAATTTCAAATAGGCCAAAATTTGGTTTACAATTTCCATGTATTGATTACTCTGATTATACATGAATTGACTTAACATACTAATATAAGATAAATCAGGTATAGTATGAGTCAAGTAGATCAATTTTCCTACTAATCTTGATATCTCTCATTATTAGTTGGAATCTGATCAGAATAGATAATTAAACTATGATTTACCTCAATAGATGTGTCTAGAAGAATACAAGCTAAATTACAAGTTTTAGTCAAGAGATATAATACATATTTTTGTTGAGAGAGAAAGATTCTTTGCTTAGATCTATAAACTTCAATACCTAAGGAAAATTTCAAATTATCTAGATCTTTCATTTTAAATTCTTTTGCTAAGTAATTGTGTAATCATTCTATCTCACAAACATTACTACCCTTAACGATCATATCATTAGCATAAATTAGAAGTAATGTAATATCATCACCATTTATTTTATAAAAAAGAGTGTGATCTTCTTGGGCTTGTATAAAACCATATTCTTTTATTGATCGACTCAACCTACCAAACCATGCCTTGGGTGATTGTTTCAACCCATACAGAGCTTTCTTTAATCTGCATACCTTCTCATCTTTAGTTGGGAACTAGGGAAGAGAATCCATATACATCTTTTCTATCATTTCTCCATGGAGAACTGCATTCTTCACAAGGAATTTAAGTACTGGTTAGTCTAGATTTACAACAATTTCAAGTATAACTTGAACAATACTCATCTTGACTACATGAGCAAATGTTTCTAAATAATCAATGACATAGGTAAAAGCATATTATTTAACCCCTACTTTGACCTTATTCCTATACCATGTTTAATTGGAATGAAACTTGACAGTGAATTACCAATTACAACCCATAGTCTTCTTCCCTTTTAATAATTTGACCAACTACCAAGTACATTTTTATAGAGCACATTCATTTCTTCTAACATAGTAGCTTTCCACTTGGTATCTTCAAGAGCCTCATGAAAATGACTAGGGATGGGTACATAAGAAACATGAAGTGCAAAAGTTAAGTGAGTTTTAGACAAATAGTGATAAGAAACAACGCCCGATATAGGGTAAGCAATGTTAGAATAGGGCTTAGATGAGGCCAACTTATCAAGTTGTTTACGAGTTCTAAGAGGATACCTCATTCCTTGATCATTAACTAGTGGATCTAAGATAGTAGGAATTGACATTTAAAGGTCAAAAGGTATGTCAAAAATAAAGAAATCATTAGTATAAGATAAATGATGAACATATACCTCATTGTCCATCTCGAAAGATTCATTTGAAAGCATTGTAGTATCAGGTTTGGGTTCTCTTAAAGGAAAAGAGTCACCTTCATTACCAAAAATTCACAACTTTTTTTCCTCTAACTATAATTTCTCCTCTTCCTTACTCTTAATCTTCCCTTGAAGTGGAGTCATAAAGGCATCATAAAATAAATAAGACTTATATTCATAGAACTGAACATACATAGACAAAAAATATTTATGGGTAGATGGGTGAAAACACTTATACCCTTTTTTTCTTGTTAGCGTATCAAAAAAACACTTAAAAACACGAGGACTGAATTTGTCTCAATAAAGTGAATGTATATGAACATAATAGACACAACTAAATACCTTAAGATGTATATTAAGTGCAAAGGATGAAGTGCAAGAAGAGATAATCTCCTCAAATGAGTTTGATAGTAAAAATTACGAGCAAGTGTTCATTTTATAAGAAAAGTAGCAATCATGATAGTCTTAAGCCAAAAACATTTAAGAACGTAGATAGTGACGGTTTGTTGTGCTCTATTATGTCATTCTTTTGGGGTGTATAAGTACATGATGTCTAATGGAGGATGCCAAAATTAATAAAATAGTAAGAAACATACTCATAATCTTAGAACCATTATCAGAATGAAAAATCATGAAACTATGTGACATCATTTTATAAAATTGAGGAATAAGATGAGTAACATCACCCTTAGATTTCAATAAATAGATCCAAGTGACTCGAGTGTAATTGTCAATAAAAGAAAGAAATTTTTTTATGATCAGATGTGGTAGGAATAGAGAAAGCACCCTACATATAAATATAGAGACATGCTAATGGAACATAACTTTTATTAGAAATACTAATTTTGAGGAGTAAGAAATGTGTAGATAGCTCTTTCTCACTACATCCCACACCTTTTTTTCAGTTTCACACTAAAAAAAGTGAGACATCAATTTGTCTGTCATGGAGTTGATGAACCATGATTTTACTAAGGATCTTCAGCTTCCTGCTTATCATAAGTTAGATCATTGTTATTTGGGGTTACTTTTTCTACGGTGATATAACCTTTTTTCTCCCTACCAGTAATATGAATTCCCAAAGTCTTGGACCAATTACCATCCAATTGAATGTTAATAGAGGATGAATTATCGTGAATGGTATTAGAAATAATTTTACTTTTGAACAGAGCCTGAGTATTCAATAGTCGATTTATTTGATCATTAGACATAATTGTGACAATCGTGTAGTATTGTTAAACTACTCTCTTTTTTAATTAATGATAGCAGCTAAATATATATATATGTAATAAAAAAGAATTTGTAACAAGCAAAGGAATAACCCGTAGGAAAAAAGGATTGTAGATAGTGTAGACAACATTGAGAGAGGAACAGACCCACTGATAGTGGTTAAGAATCACGATAGTGATGTCGATTGAGGTTAAGTAAGGCTTGACTTGAGTTGGGTAAATGTCTACAATAGTAGAGAGAAAACTCAACTGGAACTTCAAACATTGATGATAGCACAAAAAGGTAACTACCCGACGAAAATAGGTGCATGGAGGATGGTAACCTCTTTTCAAGGAATATGAACAACAACATCTCTTGGTAGGTTTTTTTTTCCTCTTTAGATAGTAGGGTTTTCTTTTCTTTTTCTTGCTCTAATACCAAATTAGCTTTGGAATAAGGAAAAATGCTTGATAATTTCATTTACCCTAATATGGTATTTATACAAATATACTAATCCTATATAAGGATAATAAATACAAATATTTACATAATAATAATAATAATAATAATAATAATAATAATAATAATAATAATAATAATAAATAAGTATCCTTAGAATAATTCTATGAATAAAATGTGAATTTCATTAGATATACTTAGTACTTACCTAGGACCTTATTATGGATCATTTGCGAGAGGGTTCTTTTACAACCCATGCTCCTTTATTTGATGGGTCTAATTACCCATATTATAAGGCCTTTATGAGATCTTTTTTACGTTCTCTAGATTAAAGTGTATGAAATTCTATTATTTATGATTGGGAACCACCTATGGTTACCAAAGATAATATTATCACACTTAAACCTATGAACGAATGGCCAATTGAAGATAAAACTAATAGTAATTGAAATAAAAAGAGAATTAATGCTATCTTTTAGCACTATGTTTGCAGATGAGTTTCATTGCATTTTTGATATTGATACTACTTAGCATACTTGGAATATTAGAGGTTTCTTATGAGGGCACCACTAAAGTTAAATGAACCAAACTTCATATGCTTAGCATTGGGTTTGAAAACTTTAGGATAGAAGAAAATGAGATATTTTTTGAATTTTATGTTAAACTGTATGATATTACTAATACCTCTTCAAATATTGGAAAGAAAATTGATGAATTCATGTTAGGTCAAAATATTATTTACTCATTACTAGATTGCTTCCATGCAAATGTCGCTGCCATTGATGAAAGTAATGATGTAGACACCATCAAAATTGAGGAACTCGTTGGTTCATTTAAAACCTTTGAGTTGAGCTTTCAAACATCCCACAAAGAACAAAGGAGTTGATTTCAAAACCACCATGATTGATAATGGTAATAATGAGAATGATGAAGATGATGATGATGATGATGATGATGATGATGATGATGAATTGGAACTCTTGTACAAAAGACTAAAGAAAATCTCCAACTAGAACAACTCATAGAGTAACTGGCAACCAAGTCGTACAATGGATCATAATCGAAAGAACTCAAACCAAAATGTTTTGAATGTAATGAGATTATTCATTTTATAGCTAAGTGTGCCAACAAAAAGAAGAGAATTGAAAGGGCTTTCAATGCTACATTTAGTGACTCAAAAGGTGACAACAATAATCCTAATGACATAGAAAATTGTGGCCCTAACTACCTAATATTTATTGCAACTATTAATGGATACTTTAGTAAGTCTAACATTGGTTCAAATAATGAGGAAAGTGACTCTAAATGTTTTCTTGCTAAATTTAATACTAATAACCTTAATGAATTATTTATAGACTTAGTGTGTTGCAAGAGACAAAATGATAGGTTACTAGTGGAAATAACCATATTAAATGATAAGATCAAATCCTATGAAATTAATTCCTCTATCTTAGAAAAAGAAAAAAATTGAACTGTCTAAACTTGTTGATATTTTGAATTCAAGTTTTGTAGAGCTTAAACAGGAAAACAAGAATCTTGTGCAAAAACTTGGACAATCAAAGGAATTTGTAAAGAGGTTGACCCTTAGAGTTGAAAGGTTAAACAAAGTACTTGATCATGGAAAACCTTTTAGAGATAAGAGAGCTAGGCTATGTAAATTAGCACTCTACGCCATCATACTAAAAAACAACTCAGTTAGTAAAACCCTCTAGCCCTTCTTCTTCACATGATACACATACACCTTCAATATCAAAGGCCACATTTGTAAGGCCTTTTAACTCTACGATGAGTGCTCAAAAAGCACTAAAATTACTATGATTTTATGCACATTAATTGATTAAAAATATATATATTTATATGATTTTATTATATATTTATATAAATTTGTCTTTTTAGAATTATGAGTATTTTTATTGTTTTTCAGGTATTTTCGGCTAAAAACACAACTTAAAAACTCAAAAAGGAATACTTGAGACAATATATCACAAATATATTTATAAATAAATGAGGAAAAAACAACAAATATGGAAAAAGTGGACAAAATGGGTTTAAAAGGAAGAAATCGTGCACACAACCGCCCATCACCGTCGGCCAACTCATGTAGCCCTGCACCTTTTTGCGCGCGCCCCTCCTCCAGTCTGCGCGCGCCGCTGCCCCATCCACGCGTACCCACTCGCCCCACATCACCATGACATCATCATTCACTACTCCGCGTTTTCTCAATTTTTAATCATTTTTTCACCCACTTTTCCTTCCTCTCCTCACCTATAAATACCCTCATTATCTTCACTTCAAATCATACCTCAAAACACATCTTCTCTTCTCTTTCTTTCTCTCATTTCTTAGTTTTTTTTAGTTTTCTAGTTTTTCTTAGTTTTAGAGTTCTTCTCTTTTTGAGAAGAATTAGTTATGTTTTTGTAATTTATTTGCTTTTTGATTCAATAAATGGAAGTGAAAATTCCATTTGTAGGTTTTCCAGTAAAAAGAATAGCATCAAAGTATTGTAAGGATTTTATTTTCTTTGTAGTTATTTTTTATGTTTTATTCTTACATGTTATATTTAATTTGTCTGTGATTAAATTTAACTTTATTGACTGTTTGTAAACATGATATAATAATAACGTTGTTATGCTTGCGAAATATTAAATAGGTAAAAATTTTTAAAATGAATTGATTTTATTTTTATTCAAGATTTTATATTAAGAATGTTAGAGAGAAATATATTATTTTTCATTACAAACTTAAATCTGAAAATTAGATTTTAAGTTTTAGTTATCCGGTCTGATTTAGAGTAGTGTTCTTTTATTTGTTGGTGCAATCGCCCGATAGTTAGAGTGAAGCTCTATTTCAAAAGTTTATATAAGAATTATTATCTGAAAATGTATTGACAACATGTTTTCAGTATTAATTTTAAAACTTGAAATTTAGTACTCGGATAATTAAATTCTTAGGTTTAATTTGGACATATTGAATAAAGTTTAAACTGTCTAACCCCACCAAAGGTGGCATTTAAATGGTTCATTTTCAATCTTTTAGAAAAAGGAATTAATTTAATTAACCAAATTAGTTATTAACCCCACCCATAGGTGTTAATTGATTTGTTTAGTTAACAAAGAATATCTAACCTCACCAAAGGTGGTATTCATACAAAAAAGGGAGAATCAATAAATATCAATTTATATATTTAATAACCTAAATAATATGAGTAAACATAATTAACTTAGTTATTATATTCATAAATACTTCACTATTATAAATGATAAAATTTGCATAAATGTTTATTGAATCCATATCTATGTTTATTTTTATGTTCATAGATTAGAAACCCAAAAACCCAAATATCGTGACATGATGTTTAGGATTTAATTTTGTTTTTAAAAGTTTAAATAATAAATTAAAAACCACATATATTCCTTCCTTAGATCGACCTTGGGAGTATACTTATCATTTTCTACTAAATGATTCGTACACTTGCGAGAGTTTTATAAATATAAAACCAAAGTATTGGCAGGATCGACGATGTCGGTTATGCTCATCACTTTACTCATGCAATACTAATTATATACAAAAAACCATTTCACCTATAATAGAAAAATGTTAAGTTTGGGCCTATCTATTATCATTATGGTAGAAAAGGTCATATTAGGCCCAAATGTATATTTCTATTGACTACTACCCATGTTAATAATTCTTTCCAAGATTCTAGTTATAGGACTAATCATTATCATTCATCTATGCATATTATATCCAATAATTCTACTAGAAAGCATGCAGTTGTTAGTTCAAAGAGCAAGTGAAATTCAATACATTTAATTTTAGGACTAATTATCATCATTCTATCATGTATATTGCATCTTCATTTAGGATAAATGTGAAATTAAAAGTCAAGTCCAAGAACATGTTAATGGCAACTCAAATAGTTGATTTTCAACCTAAAGATATAAATAAACCAAAGTTAAAGAAAATTTGGGTTAAAAATATTATCTTTTTTCGATCACCTGACTATCCTTTAATGTTTACTTAAGTACCTTTGTTTGAGTGCTTAATAAACTCTAGGTGAGTGTTTTAGTAGGATTGTTTGTTTCTTATTTTTATTGTTGTACATGTGTATATATATATATAAATTGTTTATAAAAAATAAGAAAAACAAGTGGAGTAAATATGTTTTAACATTGAAATAAATTTCAAATATTACTTTCACCTATAAAGTTATTTTTGTATCTTGATTTGTTTTGATTGACTCTTCATTGTATGAATGTATATTTTGACTAGTACATTTACGAATTTTTTCACATGTGGAGATCAATATTGACAAGAACTTATTCACACATTCACCGAACACATATATATTTCATCTTGAAGTTTATGATTACTCTAGTAAGATTCTAAGGTTTGAGTTAACTTTGACTGTAAAATTATTTTTGAGCTCTATCTTTTACCTTTTAAATTTTTACTATAAAGAGACACTTAGTTTTGAGAGAACTATCAACTATAATGTACGAAGCTATCACAATGAACAAAGATGGCTATCTCAAAACTAATGTAAAGTCATCATTCTAGGTTTCTCGCTTGTCCATGTTTCTTTAATAAAAAAAAGCAATTGTATGCACAAAAAAGAAAGAGCTAAAAGTAGTTATATAAAAAAGAAAATAAATAAATAACCAATTTCTCATATATAAAAATGGGAAGAGATACAAATTTTAAGTTCTCTCTTAGTAGTTTTGATTTTGTGAACTTAAGAATTCAATTGTAATTTTTACATGATAAGTAATACTTCTTCTTTAGATCCTTTATAACTAATCATAAATGAATTAATTGATATATTTTTGAAGTTCAAACATGTATTTTATTTTGAGTGATTATCAATGTCACTTTATGTATTATTTATGTATTAGTATATTTGTGTGTCTTGTCCATATACTTATGCTTTTAATAAATAAACAAAATTTGAAAAAGATTGATTTATGAATAGAGTGTTTTGTTTTAATCATATTTAAATAAGTTGACTATCCTCTTGTTTAAATAAGTGATTAAACGCGATTAAAATATGAATCTTTAACAAATATAAAAGTGAAATTTAATATGAAATTATTTAAGAAAAAACAATAATAATAATATTCAAACAAAAAGTTATTTAAATATTTTTTAATTTTCAATAAACATTAAAAATTAACAAATATTAAAATGAATACATTGTGAGTTATTTTTCACATTAATTGTTACTTTATTATTATTAATTACTCTTATTTTATTCATATTTAAGTACTTGAAAGAAAAATAACAAAATTTTAAAAGAAAAATTATTAAAATAATATTAGTTGTCCTTAATTTATCAATTTTTTCATAACTAAAAAACTAAATGACATAATTTCTAATATAAGTGACTAAACGATATAAATGATCTAATTTAGGATATTTGGAGAGTATTTTTCTATACAAATACATTAGTAGATAAAGAAATTGTAAAAAATGACTTTATTGTTATATTTTTTGTTTTATACATATTTTTTATCAAGTGACAATTTATATAAATGATAAGTTTGGTTATTTTATGATAAAAAATAAACATTTTAACACTTTACTAGCATGTGATTGGTGTTATTTTTAGTGTTAAAGAATTTAAAATGTAAACATTTAAAAATATTATTTTTCTTTACAAGAAATAAATGAAAATAAAAATTCACAATTTTATTTATAAAACTAATATATCATATGTTTGGAAAATAAATAATTTTTAGATGGACACATATCAAATTATACACTATAAAAAATACTAAAATATACAAATATTATAAACAAATGACACATTTTTAAAAATTAAGAGGTGCACGTGACTTTCTTGGGATGCACGTACCACCGTTCCTGGTTGAGATTGATCGTTTTGCTCCCAGTAGGCATTGGGAAAGCTATCCCTGGTGACTCTGGCTAAGTTTGGAGATTGTTTTGCATCTTGTTTGGAAGCTTTTATCAATCTAACGATAGTAGTTGGTCTTTAATTAGAAGTTGTTTTGCTTTGTCTTCCTTATGAATATTTTGTTAAGACTGTTGGTTTTATTTATTTTTTGCTGGTACACTAACGTAAAATTATGGCTTTAAAGAATGTAATCTACATTATTAATGTGCAAAGTATTTTATTTTATTTTATTTTTTTGTGTTACAAGAATAAAAGAACATGAAAATTCATTAAGCAAGCCACCAATACAGAAGTAGACACATAAAAACTACAAAAAAGAACAAGACTTCACACTAAATAGTCTCTTCCACAAAAAACTAGTTGCAGCTAGTAGCAGGAATCAGACCCAACACTATTCTAATGACCAAATCTAAACTTAGAAATACAGATCTAATTTTGAACCCAAAAACTTGATTATAAGTTAGAGGTTTGCTAAGACTTATAAGTAGCATTGTTACTTTACTTTTAATAAATGTGAAACTTAACATCCCTTTCACATTGATTAAAGTCTGAATATACGTCACGGTCTGAATTTACGACAAGAGGATCGATGGAAGTACGAAAAAACCAAGAGTTTAATTTTGATACTAACTTAGAAATACAGACATAACTCTGAATCTAAAAACTAACTTGTAAATTAGAAGATTACATAGACTTATAAACAAGATGTATTATTCTTAACTAATACGTGAATTAACATCTAGAATTAGAAAACTCTGAATAATCCATATAGGACAAATTCAGTATTCAGTGTTATCCAACTAAGCAAGTGAATCGAAATAGCTTCCTAACAGAAAATACAATACACCGAATATGAACACTTAAGCATTAATTGAGAGAGAAATGGGTTCGAATGTATCACGTACATCGTAAACTGTGTTATTTCTTGAAGGGCATAACTGCAATACAAATAATAGGTTTGTGAATAATTTTTTAATAATAACAAATTTTGGGATAAATTTACAATTCAAGACAAAGTTCAATGACAAAAAGGAAATTTGAATCCTTTCATTAAACTCCTAGTTAAGTTTAGTAGTAAAAAAAAACAATATTTTTACTAGATCGTAACATAACCAATATTATATCAACCTTAAACAAGTTTATACTGTTGATAAAAAATTAATGCTAAAATTAACGATCTAATTAATTATTCAAAAAAGTAGCTAGGTACCATGAATATTTAAGCTTCAGTAAAATACTTGTCAGGGTGACTCATATATTAGCTAGAATTTAGATGTTAAGATCAAATCCATCTTCTTCCATAAAGAAACATAAATAGAAGGACATAAACTGTTCTATCTATATAATAATACTAATAATAATAATAATAAAAAAATTAAAATGTACTATTACATTTTTAAATGCCTAAATTAAATCAAACCAAACCCTATTATTTCTTGGTTTTTGAATTTAATTCCTTATTGAATTTAAGATTCAAACCAACTTGCACTAAATACCATTAAAATTATAGGTGTTATGGTTTAGGAAGGAAGAAAAAAAAAGAAGAAGCAGGTTTCACACACACTAGTGTGGTGAAGTCAAATTTAGATTAATCTTTCGGCTTCGCCTCTACAATACGTAATTAGTGAGAAAATATTTATGTTATATCAAGTAGTAGCTTATTAAATAGTTTTTTTTTTCATGTATATATCCCATACATCCGTATAAAACGTTTGTCTATGTTTAGTACTTTATTAAAAATAAAAATAAAAAATCACTAGATCACAAAATATATACCTTATTAATTTTTCAGAAATTATATAATAAAAATTTGAGATTACAACAATTTAAAAATATAGCTTGATTTTATCCTCAATGTGAAATTTATAACCCAATTACAAAGTAATTTTTTGATTAATAGAATAAAACATCTAATATAGTAATTATTTATATCTAATAATAAAAATAATATTTTAGTTATTAAAAATTACAATTTAAATAAATAAAAATATACATATTAAAAAGATTAAAATAATCTTAAATCTAATATTTATCTAAATCATCATCAAAACTCCAAATACCAAATACCAATTATTATTAATAAATCAATATTTTTTTTATTTTATTTTAAAAAAATATATTTTAATTATTAATATTTTATTTTTAATTATCAATAATAGTTAACTGTTAACTGAAAAATAAATATTATTAATAAATTAATATTTTTAATTTTATTTAAAGTATATATTTTAATTATTAATACTTTTATTTTTATTTATTTTATTATTAACTAACAATAATACTTATATTAATATAATCCCCAAGTTCAACAACAGACGCAAAACACTTGGACAAGACTCATCTATTTCTCTGCTCATACTACCCTAAATATTTTTAATATAAAATATTATGTATGCATATTGCTTAAAAAAAAAATAGTTATGAGTGTAGATAAATATATTATATACACATAATAAATATAAAAATAAAAGTGTACCAACAAAACCATTATATCTATTAATTTTATATCGAGGGGAAGTAATAATTTGGGATTTAATATTCGTTCTACTCAGTCATGCAAGCTTATCTCATCTTTAAGAGTCAGAGAATTCATGATTTAATAATTTAATTTCTTCATTGGATTCGGTGAAAATGAACTGTTATTTTAACTATCTCCGTACGTAAATTGATTTTACTTTTAATTTTTAATAAAAAAATATATATGTTTATTTTTTTATAAAATTAAAAAAATTATATATGTTCATTTATTTCATAAAAATAAAATAAAATTATTTTATATAATAGTATATATTTAATTTACAATGCCGTGTTTGATGCGCCACTCTTAATTTATATTGTATGTATGTAATGACCATAATGACTGACCATCAGAAGATATAGATGAAAAAAAGAAAATTAGGGAGCGGCAATTAGTACATACACATGACCGTATGATATCACAACCCCTAGTTAATTATGATTCTTGTCTATATATCAGATTTTATTGCAATAATATCTCAGGCTGTGACATAAACATTAATAAAAAGAAACAGAATTTAATGGTTTACTATTACTGCTCTGAGACCTATCCATTGATATATATATATATATATTCAAAGCGACTGTGCTGTCTACAATTATGTACGAACCTTCCATTCTCTCGAATCTATTCTTGCTTCAAACCATTTATTAATTAAGAAAACCCATAATTTTAGATTTTAATGTTAAATTTAGACTTACTTTTATCTCAAAATCTAAGTTTTGAGACGGAATATTGTCCTTATTTATATGCGCAGTGTGGGCGCGATCTGTAGTTGATATGAGACTTTAATACTCCCCCTCACATCGACAATGGTCTGTCTCTTTGATACCGACGGGGATGTTGAGCTTATGGAACCCAAGTGGCGAAATACATCATTCACCAGTGACGAAACAACTGCACCGATCGAATAACCCGCTTTAATATCATGTTAAATTTGGGCCTAACTACATCTCAAAACCTAGGTTGTGAGATAGAGGATTACCTTTATTTATATGCGCAGAGTAAACGCGATCCTTAGTCGATGTGAGACTTTAACACTTAACCAAAAAACTCACTTTTTAACCTAAAAAATCACTTCATTTTATAAATTCTATAAAATTTACATTAATTCACAATTTTAAGTGTAAGTTGATACTAATATAAGTCACTTATTTACCCCTTTTTAAGGGAATATAAGCATGTAATGTAACAATTATTAAGAAAAAAACTACTTAATCATTTGTGTTTAATTTCATGTTATAAGACTAAAAATTTTCACTTTTTTTTAAATTATAAATTGGAATTATATTAAAAAAATTATTTCATTTAAAAAAATTAAAAACACCCTTTTTTATGTTTTTAATTAAATATGCTTACCAACTTAAATAATAATAATAATAATAAAAACAATTAACATGACAAAGTGTAGTTTTCAAATGTACAGCCACACGTCTCTTTGAACCCTAACGGCTAAACCTCAATAAAATAGAATAGTACGGAGGATGATATTATAAACATTAAAGTAGAATAACATATTAGGAAAACGAACACGGTCGGTTTAATTCAATTTTTTTTTTCCCAAATATTTCATGAATTAGATCAAACTGTTTTTCTTCAAATTAGTCCGGTCTAAGCCGGTTAAACCGAATAGTTTACAATTTTAAACCATTTTGTATAAAAATTATTTTTTAAATATTCTAAATGGATTAAAAAATAAGTCAATTTATTTTAAATTTGTTATGAGATTTAATTGATTAATTTTAATTAAAATTTAAAACACTGAAACAATGTGATGGAGAGTTAAACTTTACACCTTAAATGCATAAAAGATTAAGTTAACCATTAGACTACGTTGATTTTAATTGATATGTATGTTAAAATTGGTTTTCAATTTTTACAAAATGGATCGAAGCAAAGTAAGCTATAAATTAGATCGAATTATACGATACAATCCGATTTTTTTAATATTATTCAATTTAAATTTTTTTTTATCCACCCTGACTAATATTAAAAATTAAACACTAAAATATTTAAAATAAATCATTAAAAACATAATTAACAATTTAAATTACCCATTATTTTGATATTTTGGTACTCACCTTATTTGTTCACTTTTATCATTTTCAAAAATAATTAACAAAAATAACTATTTTAAATTAATGACTTTCTATTAACCATATATCTAATTTTATTTTATTTTATTTTTGATCCTTCTTTTTTAAGATTCTTATGATATATACATGTTAAATAAGAACATTTTTTTAATAAAAAACTAAAGATTTGATAATTCCTAAAAGTCTATTGATAAATTGAATATATATATATATATATATATATATATATATATGCTATGAAAATGATAACATCAAACCTTTTACAACTCATGTTACATAATAAGTAAAATATATTTTGGTTAGTTATTTCTAAGTGGACCCCTTTGCGAGATTAAGTAAATTGAATCTTTTACTTATTTTTATTTTTATTTGTCAAATATTTACTATGTATTTTTAATTTAAAAATTAAAATATTATTTTTTATTAATAACTTAAAATTATTATATATATTAAATATAAAATAAATAATTAAAATTTAAAAACAATTATAATCTAGAGAAAAACAAACATACGATACTAATACATTTAAGACAGCTTCCAGCAGGCAACGGTACGGGAAAAGGGCAGTTACATTTTTCAGTCCCCCCAGTTACTTTTTTTTTTCACCAGAATCCACAAGTTACCTGTCCTTTTATTACTATTTCATTCCAGTTACTGCTCCTTTTAACTCATATGAGTGACCTAGAGCTATAACTTTGTACCCAAATTTAAAATAATATTAATAAATAAACGTGATAAATTTTAAAAGGATAATTTTTTACAAGTAATAATATTGTTATGATTATAATAAAATTACATATAATATTAATTTCATTCTTAATATTGATTATACCTTAGTTCTATTATAATTGATTAAAATTATAGTTAATAAATTATTATTATAACAATATTAATTTATATTGTAGTAGTATTTAAGGGTGAGTAACAAGACAAAATTATCTGATTTTGTTCTATTCGAATCTAATTCGATCTAAAATAAATTTAAATTTTTTTTAATTTGAATCTAATTCGAGAATGTAATTAATCTAAATACGAATATATCGGATTTTTTTCGATCAGATAAGATTAGATTGATATTAAAATTTATTTATAAATCATTATCATATATAAAACACAACATAAACAATATTTAAATTTTAAATTTATATATTTATAGTTACAACTAAGAAAATTAAAAAAATAGGAAATATATATGTACAATTATTAAATTATTACAAAACAATTTATTTATTTTAAAGCTAAAATAATAATCTAATTTAATTATGATATGTATACTATTTAAATATGATACATTATAAAATAAAATATGAATTTATTTATAATTTAATAGTAATTTGGTTCGAATCAGATACATTATATTATAAAATCTTTTAATTTAAATTCGATCTGAATCTGAATGAATTGTATAATTTTCAATCTGAATTTGATTCGACTCTAAAATTTGTCAATCTAATACAATCCAAATTTGACGAATCAGATCAAATTTCTCAATTCAAGAAAATTAATTGGATTATTTGCTCAACCTTAATAATATTGTTACACTTTTTTTATTTTTCATATGTCATATAATTAATGATTTTAACATAAATTGTTTCATTTTTCCTATGGCAAAATTGTATGTTTAAAATTATTTTAACCGATATACAAGTCATCATAATTGAGGTAGTCATATCATGTCACTACTACAAAAAAGAATATTTAAGTCGAGATTTAAAGTTGATTTTTAGGAAAAACAACTTAAAAAATTTTAAAAATTGCATCGATTGATATGTAGGACCGATGCTATCTATGCTTTTTTTCTTTTCTCTTCTTTCTCCCCCATTTTCAAACAAAACGTGCATATCTTAGCTACTATTACCCAAAATATCGACTACCTCATCTACTTTTTCTTATTTTTGGACCACCTCTGACCACTAATTTTGGCGTCGTTTAGTGGTTTTTTTCCTCCTCAATTTTTCTTTTAGATCATCTATATTTCTTAGCATAATATTTAAATTTTTTATACCCATGTTCTTTCACTTTCTCACTTACAAAACACTATTTTTCTTCATTTTCTTCGTCTTGTCAATTCGTTTACTCTTTGTAAGTATTTCTATGAATTATTTTACACTTATTATTCATATTTCTTTGTTTTTTGTATTTTATGTGTTATTATTTATGTGTATAATTTTGTATTATGTAGGTTTTGTATTTTTATTCAAGTTTAAAAAAGAAGAAGGTATTTTTATTCATTTATTTATTTTAATAATTTTATGTATTTAAGTGTTTGATATATATTAATTTATTTTAAACTTAATTTTTTAAAAAATTATTTACATGTACATGATATGTATATATATTATATTGTATATTGTTAATATTATATATTTGTTAATGTTATTATGAGTTTATTATTAATTATTTAGTTTTTATGTATTTATTTTTATACGATAGTTTGATAGATATTCTAATAATTAAAAAAATTATGTATAATAATATATGAAATATATTGGTTAGATATATATTTAATATACTTAATATCGTTAATAGAAAATAGATAAATCTTAGATATCAAAATATATAATTGAGCAAGATTATATTTTTTAAAATTAATTTTTTTTAAATAATAATAATAAAATTAATATGATTCGATTCTTAGGTATCAAATATAAAAATGAAAAGTTTGATCATATTTACGGATTTTTGCATAGTGTGTAAATGACTAATTTTTGTGTAGTTTATTTGAATAACTAAACGACTTAATTTGTAATGAACTAATGCCCCTTTAATTAATTTATGATTATTACACTTCAATAATAATCTGCATCCTAACTGACATTAAATTACCAAGTACTACAACTGCTTCTAATTAATTAATTTAATTTAGAAAGAAAAAAAAAACACTGGCTAGCTAGACCTAGATTATCGCTGGTCAGCTTAATAATTAATTAATAAGTCTCAAAACACTGGCGAACCAGACGCGGAAGCGTTAACTAAATTGAGAATGCTATTCCAGTAGATCTTATTATTTTCTTCAAAGTTGCCACTTATTATTCCGCAGCTAATTCCATTTCCATGATCTTCATCACCTTGATCATCCGTACTACCAATATCTACTAACATGGACGAATTGTTTTGTTGATCTTGATTAGAGTTGTAAACCAAGACATGATCATGACGATCACGATGATGATCTGTAAAACCACCTAACTCCATATTCTCGTTCCCTGCTTCTGAGAACCATGCAGCACTATTCTCATTACAACAAGTACCATATGTTATATCTTGCAATGTCTCATGATCCATTGTTGTAGTACTAGAATTACCATTATACCCATTAATGTTTTCAATACAACAACCATATGGAATATTACTAGTAAGTTTCGCAAACTCAAGTGCTCCAGCTACTTCACTTTCACTGAACCCACTTAAAGTAGCAGTACTAGTTGTTTGTATACTACTGGGATATAACAGTGGGTTGTTATTCTTATTGTTGTTGTTGTTGTTATCTTGGAAGTTCAATGTTGATGTTGGTGATTCAAGGTCATCCATAGCTACCAAGCTTGAAAGAGTTATGTTGTTGTTGTGATCTCTTGTAATTGTCTTTGTCGAAGACCATGTTCCTAATTGCCATGCTTTGAGAACGTCTAAGCATGGCGGTGGATTTGTGGCGTTTCTCGTTATCAGTGGAGCTTGATTATTATTAATGTTCGAAACCATCATTACCTGCTTCGATTCTCTAACCAGTCTAGCTTCAGCTTCAAGACGAGCACTCTCCCACTGAGCCATGTGGCTCAAATTAGCCGCATCTTTTGGGTTCCCACTGCCTCCACCACAAAGAGTGTCTGTTTTCGGTTTGTGGGTTACTGGATCGATCCCCATTTTTGTTAGCCTTTTCTTCAAATGGGTGTTCCAATAATTCTTTATTTCATTATCAGTTCTCTTCGGTAAGTGATTTGCTATGGCTGACCATCTGTGTAAAATTAATTATTTTTAGTTACAAATATTATATAAGTATATTATTAATATTATCTATTTTTGTAGCTTTAATAAAATAAAAGAACCAAAGTATCTTGTCTCACTTTCTTCTGTATCTCATCTTTGTCACTAATTAAGTAGTGACATGTTAATAATATAGAAAATTAGCGATAGAAAACAAATTAAAAGAATTTATTATAATTATCTAAATACATTTACATAACACCGTACGAAAAGTGGGATAAATAAATTTTTTATGTAATAAAAATGGGTGGGAAGACATAGTGATTGTCTTAAGTATTTGTAGCAATATTGGTGTAATTGATGAACATATATATATATAAAATTAGCCCATTAGGATTGGGACGGCTACAAACATAATAATTCCGGCCAACCATGGATTTTCAAAAGATTTTTTTTGGACAAAAGCCACGTGTTATATTCCCATCAGGGGGACTACTGTTAAAGTACATAATTATAAATATTACTGTAAAGTATCATTTGTCACTTATCAACAAAATATATACATTAAAAAAAACTTGTGCGTATTTCTTTGTTCGGTTTGAAATATAAATGATTATTATGAGTTATTATTTCAAGCCTGTTGCTCTCTTTACTTTTCATAGAGCTGAGAAACTGTGTGAAACAGAGTCATTTAACACATGAGAGATAAAGCGAGAGAACATAAAAAACATTGCTGAGAACTTGAGGAAGCTAATGATTATATATATATATATATGTAGAAATAAAATAAAAAAATTAAAAAGAAAAAGATATACCTGTTTCCAAGAAGAGCATGAAGCTGAATGATGGTCTGTTCTTCTTGTAAACTGAACTTTCCTCTTTTGATATCTGGTCTAAGGTAGTTTGTCCATCTCAATCTGCAACTTTTTCCACATCTTTGTAACCCTTTAATTAATTCAGAAACAATCCATCAATATAAAAATAATCAATACATGTACAATCAAATATTAAAAAAGATTAATACTTTAAGATCTCGGTAGTACTAATTATTAAGAGTTCCTATATATATATATATACACACACATATAAACATGTACATACCTGCTTTCGAAGGTAAGGCACGCCAACTTCCGTGGCCATGTTCTTCAATGTATTCCCTGAGTTTTTCGTCCTCTTCAGATGTCCAAGGTCCTTTTTTCAACCCTACCTTTTCACAACAAGGAGACCTTCCCATTTCCAACTTCTGACCCAAAGTATATGGCTCAAGTAGTTTACTGCTGAGAGAGAGAGAGAGAGAGAGAGAGAGAGAGAGAGAGAGAGAGAGAGAGAGAGAATACTTTTATAACGGAAACCTTAAGAAAAGCGCCCAGTTGAGATTGGAGGAAAATGGAAAGAGTTAGTATCTATATATATAGGAGATAATAAATAAATAAAACATGAAAATATGGCTATCAAAATTACGTAATTTCCAATTATACCCTTGTCTTACATTAAGGCAGCAAGTTGGAAGAACCATAAAACCAGTTTAGCTATTTTCTATGTAGGGCAATACTGTATTGGGTTATGTTTGTTTTGTACACGTATGGGACACACGTGCTGTATCTCGGCTCGATTTATTATTGCATTTCATGAAGTTAGGTAGAATTTTATGAAAATATTTATAATATTGGTTTAATATTAATGAATCATTATCTCTATATTTTCACTGTTTTATTTATATATTCAAGGATCATTATCGTTTTTACTCACATGCATGCGTGGTAAAAAATCATCCATAGAAAATTCCAAATTAACATATACTTCGCAAAAAGATGGGTAAGTTGTGTTTATCGAAAAAAAATATTAAGTATACATAAATTTTTACTACTTTGATATTTATATTCTTTATATTATGAGATATTTTACAAGAAGGATGAAAAATAAACTATCATAAAAACTTATAGCATCAAAACATTCATAAAGATATCATTTTTTCAAAATATTAATTCTATGTAGAGATATCTAACGAACTATTTAATCTAACTTAATTCATCTAAAGTTATCACATTAATCTCATAAGTTAAAAAAAAAACTCATTTTGCTAGTAAATTTAAATGAGCAACTCATTAGAATTTATGAGTAGTTCACTAACTAATGTGATAAAAACAAGTTAAATTAAAAAGTTAACAAATAAGAGAGAAAATAAAAGATGTTACCAAAATATAATTATTAATTATTACTATAAAGTTAACAAAAATATTAACATTAGTTAAATTAATAAATAAAAAAATTAAAACTAAATTTTTGAAAATAAAATAAAATTTATATTAGAATATTTTAACAAATACAAAATTTCAAGACAAATGGTAATTAAAAAAAATATACAATATAATTAAAGTTAAAGAAATAATTATTGACTCAATTTCAAAATTTAAATTGTATTAATTTACAATAATTTATAATTAAATTCATATATCATTGAAAATATCAAATAGTCTATTATATAGGAAATGTTACATTTTAAATTTTTGAGCTTTTTAAAGAAGTTATGCTCATTTTATTGAATATTGTTCAAATTCTTTTAAATATTTTTAAAATAAAAATTATATTAATTCGCAAAATAATATGATTCTTTCATATATCCCTAGAAATCTCTAGAAGTCTAGATTTTAAAAAAATTATGGTTTGTGATTTTGAAATTTTTATATAAAGTTATACACATTTTATTAATAATTGTTTAGATTTAAAAGAACATTTTTACTATTTTTAAAACATAATCTGTAATAATTCACAAATTTTTATGAATAATTTCATATAGTATTAGAAGTTTTTAGAATTCTAGTTTTTAATAAATTTTACGGTTTATGTTTTCAAATTTTATATAGAAAGTTATGCATATTTTATTAATAATTGTTCAGATTTTAAAGAATATTTTTTTTACTTATTTTTAAAATAAAAATGTACTAAATTACAAAATTTTATAAATAATTTAATATATTGATAACTCTATAAAAGTAGAGTTATCAGTATATTTTTTGACTTAATATTTGTTTGTTTTATTCAATAAGTAATACTTTTGGAGTTAAAATATTAATTTTATAGTGAAAAGAATTTAAAATATATTTTGGAGAGCACCACATGTATAATCGACAAGTCATTGCCATATGGATGATATGCAAGTGAAGAGAAGCCCATCAGAGCACACTATGTGTGCCACTAATGTAGGCGTTGCCACATGTCATCATGATGTTCAATACAAGTTTTATTGAGCAATCAATGAGCATACCACACATCACAAGATTTGCCCATTCTTTCCATTGAGATGCCATACCATCTGGATCAACAAATCAACATGCACCATATGTTGTTGACTCAGTCCACGTTGACTAGCACTAGTCTACCCGTGCCACGATCCCATGTTTTTCACTTTCCATATGTCATGATCCCATTGGCCAATGCCATTTAGCTTTTCTATATTCATCTCAACCTTTGATCTTAAGCTAATCTAATGGTCCTAATTCCATCTAAGTTTAATTTAACTCGTTAATTGCACCAAAAATCCTACATGGTCTAATTTTATCAAATTTTATTACCAAAAAGAGAGAGAATATTTCAATATGAATATAATTTTGGTGGAAATTCAACAGGAGATCAGTGCTACAAATGAAAAATTGATTGTATTTACTTTTATTCTCCTTTAATTTGCATGTATTTTTTATTGAAAAATATGAGATTTATAAATAAAATCATGTTTGGCTAATTTATCAATCTAGGGGTCTTATAACCTAATTTTATACATATGATGATATAATACTTTATCTCAATTATGATTTCAATTTAATTGTATTATTTAATCTAATTTTTATAATATTAATTGTTTAGACACAATTGATATATAGAGGCAATTAGATATATTTGAGAAAAATATTTAATTATTTATTTTGATTAAATAACATTTATAGTTTGTAGTCAGAGATGTATGATTCTAATGTATATGATCCATAATTGATGTACTTAATGAGTAATATGTAATTTAATTGATATGAGAGTGTGATTAATGTGTAGTTTACTTGATTATGTAATTGATTGGTAAAGATTTTAGTGATTTACATATTTAACAAATTGAGAGATTAAGTATTCATAAATATTTTCTTAGCTACTAATTTTGAGTTAATCAATTATTGATATTTATTTTTTACTTTATTTTAAATTTTATATGTTCATATGCTGTTTATTTATTTTTGTTATTTGTTTTTAATTTATGTATTTTAATTTATGCTTGTGGAAATCATATCTGAAAACTCTCACGACGTAAACTCGCCCACTAGGACAATCTATGAGCTATTAAGGCTTGTTGCATATGTTAAATGCAACCATGTCAATTTACGAAAATAATTTATGATAGTTTATTTTTTTTATTTTTCAATACTATTGCTAAGATCGAGAGTAGAAAAAAATGGGCTGGGGTTGTGATGAGTGCTAAAAAGCACTCAATATATCATGATTTTATACATGTTTAATTATTAAAAAAGATTAGTATTTACTTAATTTTTCTATTACTTTATACAAATTTGTCTTTTTAGAATAAATGGTATATTTTGTTATTTTTATGATATTTTAGTTTTAAAAGATAAAATTGATCCATATTTGAAGAAATACATTTGAGATACTCCATTACAAATGCTCCCACCAAAAAAATGATATAAGAAAATAAGGGAACAAAGTCATGCAAAACATAGTGGTGTAAAAAGCACTCAATATATCATGATTTTATACATGTTTAATTATTAAAAAAGATTAGTATTTACTTAATTTTTCTATTACTTTATACAAATTTGTCTTTTTGGAATAAATGGTATATGTTGTTATTTTTATGATATTTAGTTTTAAAAGATAAAATTGATTAATATTTGAATAAATACATTTGAGATACTCCATTACAAATGCTCCCAACCAAAAAAAATTATATAAGAAAATAAGGGAACAAAGTTATACAAAACACAATGGTATAACCGAGGAGGAATTTAGGCTTAGATTGTTCCCTTACTCTTTGTTTGATCATGCTTGAGCTTGGCTAAACTCATTGTCACATGATTCCATTATAACTTAGAATGATTTGATAGAGAAATTCTTGATGAAATATTTCCGACCAACAAAAAATGCCAAGCTTAGGAATGATATTATCTCCTACCAACAAATTGAAGGGGAATGTCCTTACCATGGTATCCCTCTTTGGATCCAAATGAAATTTTTTTCAACAATGGTCTCATTGCTCAAGAAAGAACCATTATTGATGCATCTACCAATAGAGCTCTTTTAGCCAAATCTTACAATCAAGCTTATGATTTACTTAAGAAAATGGCTAGTAATAATTATCAATAGCCAATGATAGAATGATAGCCACAAGAAGAGTAGTCGGAGTGTATAAGGTAAATGATATCATGAAACTTACAACTTAAGTGTCATCTTTGGTGAATCTTTTAACAATTCAAAACTCGCCAACGAGTATAATCCAGGTCCAAGATTTAGGGTTATCCTATGCCTATTATGGTAAAGCTCACTTGTTTGATAATTGTCCAAATAATTCTAAATCAACATGCCATGTGGATAATGTGAACTGAAATAATAATCCATACATGAACACATATAACCAAAAACGGAGACAATATCTAAATTTCTCGTGAAGTAATAACAACAATTAAAGTAGTAATCAATTTAATCGTCAAACATTTATACCTCTGGTTTTTAATAACCATAACAATCATAAATCTAAAAAAAGAAGCCACTTATTAAGGACAATACAAATGCTTTAATGGGGATGATCAAATACTTCATCCAATCAGTAAATACAAAAGTGTCCACTCAAGAGACTTCAATTTAGAAGCCCAAGCCATAAGTCAAAGTCCTTAAGTTAACCTTTCAAGTAACACAATTATAAATCTAAGAAGAGAATATAAGGAGCATTGCAATGGTATAACCTTGAGGAGTGATAAACTTTAGAGAAGAAATATGAGACTCAAAAGGATGGGGAGGAACAAGAAGCTAAAAATGATGAAAAGGAACAAGTAGATAAATAGAGCACTAGACAGGAAATAATTCAACCAAAAAAGAACAATATCTACAAACACATTATTCATTTTCCTTAAAGACTGCAAAAGTAAAAGTTAGACACATAATTTTCTAAATTTCTAGATGTAATTCCATCCTTACTAGAAAACTATCCAAAACTTGAAAGATTTGGGTAGCTTCAAAAGATTGGGGGTTGATAAAGTCAAACCCACTTAGTAATATTACAAATGACAAATAAATCAATTAAGCGACCCTGTGGTATGATAGATGATGTGCTAGAAAAAGTATACAAGTTTATATTTATGATGGATTTCATTGTACTAAACATGGAAAAGTACTGTAATATTCCTATTATATTTTGTCGTTCATTCCTGACAGTCGGAAGAACACTCATTGATATACAAAAATGTGAGCTTACTATAAGAGTGCAAGATTAACAAGTAATATTTAAAGTTTTTAAATCATATGAACCCTTTGATATTAATAATGCTAATAAATACTTTAGGATATATGTTTATTGATTATGATGATAACATAAAAAAAATCTGTTGAGTCGTCCACACTTAAGACTACTACGCATGTTGTTATGGACAATGAAGTAAACTTACCAAGAAACAACTCAATCTATTTTAATTTTAAAAGTATGAAATTTATGATTGATATTGTTGATTGGGTGAACTATTTGGAGGCTACACCTCTCATATGTATACCAAATATTGTTATGGAGAGTTTTAATACATGATCTAAACTCAAACCATCCATTAAAGAGCCACCAAGATTAGACCTCACATCTTTACCCTACCATACTCAATCAAGTAGTCAAGTAAAATAGTTCAATAGAGAGATGAAAAAGATGCTACAAATACATAAATTGGATGAGCTATGGTGGAGTTCTTATAAGAATGCAAAAAAGAATAAAAAGAAAACAAAAATATGGAATTGACCACATGTTTTTAAACCAGAGCATAAAGTATCATTGAACAATTCAAGACTTAAATTGTTTATGGACAAAATCAATAGTAAATGAACACAAAGGGATGTACCTTAAGAGTTGATATAATCGTCTAGTCAAGGACGTTAAATGTGACCCTCGTTAGGAGGAAATCCAATGTTATTTTATTGATATTTTTTGTGGGTGAATAAATACTGAGAGTAATAACGCAACAAGATTGAACATTTCAACGAAAAGTGTAGTGTGCTAAGACTAAGGGATTTTTCTTTCCTTTTACTTTATTATATTTATATGTGCACATTGGGGGATAATGTGCAATTTAAGTTTGGAGTAGGAAGCTTCATTCTCTACTTTAGCATCTAGTATGCATTTTCAATTTAATCATAATTTGGGTAGAAATTTATAAATATATGAAAAACAAATACATGCATGCTTGATATGAAATGTATGAACACAATGATAAAAATTGCTTATTATGACTAAGATAAGGAATATGACATACCCATTAAGATACTTACATTAATCATGTGAGATACTTGCTACTTTTGATTGAATTGATTCAAATTTGTATGCACATGTTTATGAGTGATATTGGTACTCTTATTGAGAGAAAAATTGTAATGAGTTATATAAGTTTATGAGATCTATCATATTTTAGAATCTATTTGATCATCCATTGAGGCGAAATCCTAAGTAGTATTTAACATGTGAAATTATTTAAACCTTATTTGGATTGATTGAGCCTTTTAAGCTAACCATTGTTAAAACCTTTAGTCACCCATTTGAGCCCAATCAATAACCTTTCATATTTTTAAGCCACTTTTATGTCTAACCAATAAACATTACCTTTACTCTTATATCTTTAGCTTATATGAAAAGAAAAAATGCAATCATGTGTTATGCTATAGAGTATACTAAGGTGAAATTTAATGACTCTCTAAAAAAAGAAAAAACTCATAACACAGTGACCATTTTCTAAAAAAATAAATAAATAAGTTTCGGGGTATTGTGAAGTTACAAAAAAAGATATCAAATAAAAGAATATGAAAAAAATGAAAAGATATGGTGCACTAAAATATCAAATAAAAGCTTAATTGTAGTAAAAAATATATGATGAATAAAAAGAAATATAAGATGTGGAATGAACCTAAATGTATTCATTATCGACCCCCACTTAAACCTGAATTTATAAGAATATAAAGCCTTTATTGATCTTTAGCTAAGTGCATATTTATATTAGTAAAGAGAGATGTGAAAAATAGACTTATAAGACTTGCTCTAAGATTGAATTGATTATCATGCTCATATAGGTGTATTTCATGAGTGCATTGGAGGAATTCATGTGCAAACCACGCACACACAAATCAATTTGTCAAAAACCTTGGATATCATTTCATTGATGGAATGTTGATTGATGAATACGTAAACCTCTTTGTCATAGAATTTTAAGACTTTTGAGAGGAATAATTTTAACTAAATATACATGTATTAATATATATATATATATATATTACCTATGTCATTTTATCTAGTTAGATTTGGCTTTACTTGAGGCGAAACAAAAAGTTAAGTTTAGAGGTGCGATAACTCTATAAAAATGGAGTCATCAATTCATTTTTTAACTTAATATTTATTATTTTTATTCAATAATTAATACTTTTTGGGGTTAAAAATATTAAAATATGAATATTCTAGTGAAAAAAGGTTGAAAATATATTTTTGAAATATTTTTAAATTTTTTATGGAGTTTTTATGAATTTTTTAATACATAATCAACCAAAACAGGGCATGTGGATGCCACACAAGCAATGGAATCCAATTGTATCATACCGCATGTACAACTAGTTAGACATTGCCACATGGATGCCATGTAATCAAAGAGGAGCTAATCTGAGCACGTCGTGTGTGTCATTAATGCAAACGTTGCCATATGTCATCATGACATTCAATTCAATTTTTTTTGAGCAATCAACAAGAATGCCTTACGTTGTCACGAGATGTGCCCATTCTTTCCACCGAGGTGCCACACAATTCGTATC
Organism: Hippophae rhamnoides; assembly: GCA_033030585.1. NCBI lineage: Eukaryota > Viridiplantae > Streptophyta > Magnoliopsida > Rosales > Elaeagnaceae > Hippophae > Hippophae rhamnoides. Next base: position 18,601,262 of record CM065438.1, on the reverse strand, counting down.
AGTAAATCACCATGCACCACCTGTCACTAACTTTGCCCGCGTTCATAAGCACCAGTCTTCCCCTACCATAAGTCTCATGTTGATTCATTATGTGTCTTTCACTTGATACATGTCATAATCTCATTGGTCAATGCTATTTAATTTTTCTTTTTTCATCTCATCCTTTTATCCAAAGCTTATCTAATGGTTCAGATTCCATCTGTACCTAATTTAACCCTCTGGTTATACCAAAAACTCTATATAGTCTAATTTTATAAAAAAATTATCAATATTTGGTGCCAAAAAGAAAGATAAGTTTAAGAGAAGATACAATTTTGGTGGATATTTAAGAGGATATTGGTGCTAAAATTTAAAATATTGATTGTATTTATTCTTCTTCTCCTTTGTTTATTAATTTGTATGTCTTTCTTATTGAAAAATATAAGATTTGTGAATAAAATATTGTCTAGTTAATTTATTAATTTAGGGGTCTTATGAATCTATTTTTTTACATGTATGTGATCTTATGTATGTAATCCCTGATTGATAAATTTAATGAGTAATATGCAATTGAATAGACATAAGAGTGCAATTAAGTTAATTACTATATAATGTATAGTTTACTTGAGAGAATAATACATGCTAGGTTAGATTCAATTGATTAATAATTATATTGGGATGATTTTAGTGATTCACATGTTTAGAAAATTAAGAGATTAAGTATTCTTAGATATTTTCTTAGCTGCTAATTTTAATTTAATTAATTATAATATTTTATTTTTAAATCTTTTAATTTTGTTGTCGTAAAACACAAAAAAAATCTGATATTTAATTTTTAGTTTTAAAAATTAGTTTTTAATAACACAATATTCATAGAAATGATCTTTTCTTATCATTATATTACTTGTTTGCGATATATATACTTGTGTATCCATTGTATACATTTCTTATCAATCATATATCCTTAGAAAATTCTAGAAGTTTAGTTTCTAATAATTGTGATTTCAAGTTTTTTATAGAAAGTTATACTCATTTTACTAATGATTGATAAGATTCAGTAAAATATTTTTGGCTTATTTTTGAAATTTAAATTGTAATACCTCACAAAATATTATGAATTATTTCATATACCATTAGAAACTTCTAAAAATCTAGTTTTAAAAAAAATATATGGTTTGTGACTTAGAGTTTTCTATAGAAAGTTATGCTCAATATCGTTCAGCTCAACTTAAAAGATTAAAAATTAAAAATTATTATTCAAAAAAATAATATTCAAATTTTAATTTATATTTTTTAAATTTAAACTAAAATTTGGTTATCAAATAACTTTTATTTTTTAAAAAATATTTCAAAATTAAAAATTTAATTATAAAACTAAAGAATTAGAAATTAGAAATTGAAATGATAATAAATAATGGCCCAAAAGTTTTAAAATAATTAAATGAATTCAATGAAAAAATTTAAATGAGTTACGCATAAACTATCCAACTCAACTCAGTTTATTTAAAAATTAAAATAGTTGAATTGAGCTATAATTTACTTAAAATGAACTAAGCTTGAACGATATAAACAAACCCAACTCATTTAACATCTATAATTCAACACATGATGTGAGCCAAATTTAATAATTGAAATTATTGGGGTTTAAGCACATAACCTACAACTCTAATGTCATGTTAGGAGTTATCGGAAAACTAATTCTTTTAAAAGTTTAAGCTATAGGGAGAAGGGTCAACAATAATTTTATACACTTAATTATCACATGTATCAATATTATCTACAAAAATTCATTATTTTTTTAATTTTCAAAATAATTTTGATACATAACACGTTATAAGAAGTGTAGGTACAAAAATAGATATAAATTTATGTAATATTAACGTTTCTTATGTTTATAAAATCAAAGAGGTTCATGATATATTTTTATTTTTGTATGTAGAAGACGTTTTAAAGTATAATGACATAACAATGATATTTTTATTCTCCCCCAAAACATAGATATCTCTCTTCCTCTTTTCTTAGAAAAAACTTGACGCTTATTGTTTTTGTTTCTTATCGAACGAAGAGTTTCTTATTATAGGGGCTCTGTCTCCATTAGATCTTCAATTACATTTAGTTTATTTCAATAAATACATATTATAATTTGCACATTACACTTAGATTTTGATCTAGTGTCATTTTTTATCTAGATTTTGATCTAATAGTGATTTTAGGAATGTTTAATTATGTTTTGATTCATTCTATTTCTAGATTTAGATATAAATCTTTTTGTTTACGTATTTTGTAATTCAAAACATGAATATCTTAATATATGAATAGTCAATTTAGATTGAATTTTTTTTCATTTTATCAATAGGAAGAGTCGTACATGTTTAAAAAATTGAAATAATCATAGAAAAAACTCGAATCGTACTACAAATGATTTTTATCGATTTTTATGATAATTTAATATATTTGTATTTTATTAATTTAATTATTATTGTATTTTTGGTTTAAATGAATAAAATTTAATTCTTTTTTAAAAAATAAAGAATTTATTAAGGTTCGAACAATTTTTATTTTATTAATGATAGACTCTCACCATGTATTAACATTTAACATCGATCAACACTTAATATTAAAATAATATTAAAAAATACATTAATTTTATAATAAAAATAAAATATTTTTAATTATAAATAAAATATAATTTAAGAAAAAGTAACATGGAAATAATAAAAGAAAAAAATATTAATATTAATATTTTGATAAAAGATTAGAATTTTTTACTTTCTATCTAGACGAAAGCTTTTTAATTTTATTCTTCTTATTTATTATTTATTTTATATAAAAAGGTAAGATTATATATTTTTTTTCATGCTCAAGTCACAATTTATTTACATAATAAAGTGAGTTTAATGGTAATATTTCAAAATTTAGGATTTTTTTGATATTTAGTTTGGATAAATTTTGTGGATGTTGTTGATATTTATTCTTTAAATTTGTATTAAATTTCCCAATTAAAATCATACTAATTTTCTTAAGAAAATTTAATTTATTACTTTAACACATTTTTGAATTAACCTTTAAAACAAATGTATTTAGAACTGAAAGTCAAACTAATTAAAAGTGTTAGGTGCTAATGATTTAGTTAAAATATTAGTTTTATAAATCATAATTATAATTAATATATATATATAATAATTCACTAATATTAAATTTGTATACTTTTCCTACTGAAATATTGTACAGTGTGTGAAATTATACTTAATAAAAGCTAGCTAGTATAGCTTGGGTAATAAATAGGAATAATTCCTAAGCCTGTTAACCCAACCACAATCGATCGTACGATATGAACAAATTAACATCATCTTCAATACTACTCGGTCGACGGACATGATCGGCCCTACTCTTTCATTAACATTTATGTCTAGGACGGAGAAGAATCCCTCTGATCAATCACTTGCTCTCGATCTCCTTTTATTTTCCTTCTTGCCTTTATAATTGAATCATATATATATATATATATATATATATAGAAATTATGACCTATTTTATTTTATGATGAACACTCATATATACAAATTAACCTTGATATCGTTGTATATCGCAGTTTCTTTTTTCGAGACTACTTATTCGTAATAAAATCAGGCCTAGTCTCTGAGAAAGCAGATAAGTTGATTTTGATGCCAATTTTCGAGTCTACTTATTATCGAAGGAGGTGTCTTTCTTTGGGAAAGACAATATTGGAAAATAATTGGGAAATCAATGTTGGTGTATTTCTAAAGAAAATAATTAATTGGAACATTTTTTTTTTGTATTCTCATTATTTTAACCTTGACACCGTTGTATATTGCCGTACTATTGTGCATGGGATCGATTTTACCATGTTATTGTGCATGCTTTTTTATTCTCATTATTTTATTGTCTTTCATGTTGATTGCTAATTAGTGTTTATATACTAGTGTTTGATTTGTTATAATTATATTTTGATAGTATATTGAAAATCCAAAATTTTGTCCATGTATCAATCTATAGAATCAAATGAAATTGCTTTTTAAATGGCAAGTGAAGATCACCAAGTTCAAATACTTGCAAGGAAAATGAAAGATTTGTCCATGTTCAAATAGTTAATTTGATTTTGTAACCCAATGAAAGATTTATCAAGTGTACTTATTTTAAATTATAGGTCAAAATTTTGAATGATAAGCAAGTTATGTTGGAAGTTTTAGGTCAATGTTATACTTGTATGCATGTGATGGGTGGTACACCTACTTAGATTATCTCTAGATCAAAACCACATATTCATTTGGTTACATTTTGTGTATCTTTGAAGGAGAACTATGCTATTTATTAACTATATCTTTTTATATTTATAAACACATTATAGATATATATTGTGATTAATAATATGAAAATTATAACATCGATATCATGAACTTATGTTATATTTAATTTTAAATTTTATATTATATTAATAAAAAATAATTTTAACTAGTGAAATTTGATGGCAAATCTTATCAACAAAATATTTTAACTCTTATAAAGACATTTAATGGTAAACTTTACCATTTTAATAACAAAATATTTTGTCTACTATGTAGACATTTAGTAGCAAACTTTTATCATTAGTAGCAAAATACTTTGCCTCTTATATAGATAGTTAGTAGTAAGCGTTTACTTTTTTTAGTTGCAAAATATTTGCCTCCTAAGTGGATATTTAATTAATGGCAAAGACAAACAAACAACATGGATAAACAATGAAAAAATATAAATATTTGTAGTAAAATTATTTTATCATTCGTTAATGATATTTGGTAACAAATTCAAATTCGTCTTCAATTTCACATTTGGGAAATTTGTCACCAATTTCACAATTTGCAAAGATGTTATAGTGGTGAACTAGTAGCGGAAATATTTCACCTCTAAAGACAATTGGTAGTTAAATTTAGTTTTTTTGTGGCAAAATATTTTCCCCATAAAGACCCAATTTCTTGTAGTGCCAATTAAATAAATATTAATAATTTAAATAATGACAATCATTACTCTCATCAATTCTCCCATCGGAAAAGAACTTGACTTTGACGAGTGGAAGGAAAGAAACTTAAGATACAACACAATCATTTAATCATTTTCTTCTTCGTCACCACATAAAACATCAACATCATACCCATGAATATTAATATTATCTCCATTAACCTTAACTTTAATAGGGTATTGTTCAAGTGGAGATTCAGATTCTTATGCAATAGCCAAAGTGTTCTTAAGATATCGAGAAGCTATGTGACCTTAGCTTGGTGATTGTAACACTAAATTTGTGTCCCATAAGAAGAAAAAGTAGACTCTGTTAGATTGAGGAACCCAATTCTACATAAGTTAAATCACTTAGGTGGTGTTTGGTTCACAAAATAGAATCGAAATCGAAATAGGAATGAGAATGGAATGGAATGGAAAGGAAACAATGTTGTTTGATTTAACCATTGGAATCAAAAAAAGAATCAGTATTAAAGTGTTTGGTTTGTCACTGAAATGGAATGGAAAAAACTGTAAATTACCTTAATATCCTTATACTCAGTAAAGTTTAAATAATATAATTTAATTATTATTTTTTCATCACATAAAATACATTATTGAAATCATTATTTTTCTAAATAATTATTACTTAAAAAGAAAATATATTATTAAAATTATTATTTTTCTAAATAGGGTTTAGGATTTTGAGGTTTCGAATTTGAGGTTTAGGGTTATATTTGTGGGTTAAAGTTTAGGGTTAGAATTATTATTTTTTTAAATAGAGTTTAGGGTTTTTGGATTTTGGATTTTGGATTTAGGGTTTTGGGATTTGGGGTTTAAGGTTTAGGGATTTTGGATTTGGAATTTGGGGTTTAAGTTTTAAGGTTTAGTGTTTTGGGATTTTGGGTTTTGGGTTTTGGGTTTTGGGATTTTGGGTTTTGAGATTTGAGTTTAGTGTTATATTTAGGGTGGGAGTAAAATTGAAAAAACAAATTCAGATGGGAATGGAATCATGATTCCTAAAGGGGGAATGAAATCGATTTCATTCTTGATTTTTTTTTCAACCCAACCAAACACACATATGAAAAGAATCAATTCTGATTCTTTTTTATTCCCTTCAACCAAACACATCATTAATTTCATCAATATCGGGGTCATGGGAAAGAGGAAACCACATTTGGGAAGCCAAAAGTGTCACACCTTTTAATACTTTATAGTAGGTTTCTTGTATAGATGATGATATATGCATAACAATAACTTTCTCATTCTTTTGGTTTTAGATCATTAAAAGACCTAACGATAGTGATTCATAAATATCTCAAAGGTCACATCAAAGAGTTAGTTTTTCAAAGTAAGACATGTATTCCTTACCATTAGAGATAACTTGTCTCAAGTTTAGCCATGGATCTATTAGTCTAATCTTATGGAAGACTAGAGCACATTTTTCTTTTAACTTATGCTTTATCTCAATCTAAAGTGTAATTGAAGGAAGACTCTCGAATGTTAGACTTGGACAGAATGACAATAAAGTTTAACACGAATTATTTAATTATAGTTACGGGTTGTTCATTATATGAATCTAATATGCTTAAGATTTAGTGAGAAATACAATGAACATACATTTTAAAGCTTTTCTTAAAGGCATATATGAGTGGAAGGTTGACATAATTGTACAAATAATTTTTTTAATTTAATGGTAAAAATATGATGAAAATTAATTTAATAATATAAATTATATAAATATAATAATTTAATAATATATTTATAAATTTAACCTTTAAATAATGATATCTATTTTCATTACATCCACAATTTTCTTGTATTTGTAATATATGTCTTTTACATAATGCTAACTTTGATAGTTAAAATTATTAGGAAGAAATAAAAATAAAGTAAAGTGCTTAACCAAAAAATAATTATTATAACTAAGGAGAAAAGTGAATTATTTGCGATTATTATTATTTTCAATGTTTAATGTGACAAAATTTAAGAATCATCGAGTAAATTTCACTTCAATTGTCTTTTCACCTTTAATTTATATCTTGTTAGTTTTTCATCCTTTTTGAAAGTCCGTGAAAGGTTTTGTTTGTGGTAGAGGTGTTTATTCATAAAATTTTAATTAATTTGTATTTTGATTTTAGTGATTATAAATTATTATAATCTGTCAAACACATTATTATTATTATTATTATTATTTAAATTAGTCTGATTTATTGTACATATAAATTAATTTAAATTAACCTGTATAATTTATTAAATAATACTTTTATAACCATATAAATAGATTTTGATAAATAATTATACAAATTAAAAATCCAAACAATTTAAAATAAAATACAATATTTGTCAAATAAAAATGTTAATTCATTATAAAATAATAAATAACTTTAACAAAGAATAAATTAAAATGAAAAAAATGTGATTTTTGAATAATTTCATTAAGGGATTAAAAAGAAAAAAATTGAAAGTAAAAGACTCATTTAATTATTGTGTAGTAAGTTGTAAGTCTTGATTGAATGTGATAAATCAATTTTAACATTATTAAAATAACGCACAAAATCTATAAATAGATGTAAAAAAAATTATATTTTAATTTATGATAATCGGATCAGATTTACGTAGATTTAAAAAATATAAATTTATTATCCGATCTATGTCTTATCGATTTTGAAAATTTTCATTATATCTATTACAATTATCGAATAAAAATTATTAACAATTCTTTGATTGCGAATGAATTTTGAGAATCGATCAAATAACATAAATTTTGTAATCTCGTAGTTTGTAAAAAAAAATAATGTAAATCTCATATTAATTAAATATGATATTATAAATTTTTTTATAAAACTTATAAATTTCTCTGTTTAAACTTTTAAGAAGATAAAAATAAATAAAGTTTTAAATATAAATAAATTATTATTAGATAAAAACTTGTTTGCCTTTCTTAATATAAAATAAACTTTATATAAAATAAAATGCAAGTAACTCTATATAATATAATACAAATTAAATAGGTTAAAAATATATTTTTAAAAAATGTTAAAAATATTAAATAATAAATTTTAAAGGAGAAAGACATGCATTTTAAAAAATAAAATGTTGATGATAATAAATACCTAACATTAATTAAACAAAAATATTGATAGTTTGAAGGAAAAAAAAAAGGAAGAATGTTTTAACTTTTGGATTTTGTAATTTGCAAATACGTTGTTCTTGAGATATTAATATTTTTGGTACGAAATAAAATATTGATATAAAAAAATAAGGATATAAAAATAAAAATAAAATATTTTTAAAATATAATATATTAATAATTTATTTCAAGTTTTCGCACTTGTTTATTTTTTATTTGTGCATCAATTTAATTTAATTTTGACATTAGCGATTTCAAGGAGATTTAGTAAAACTGATCTAACAAAAAGCTAACTCGAGTTGTTTAGTCACACGGCTCAGTACTGCAGTAGAGACAATGCCATGACTAATTTATTGGTCTGTCGAGTTAACCGGGTTCATGTCTTGCATGGCCTTTTCGATCGTACTAACAAGTAAAATCGGTCATGGACCTGCTTGTCCACCGAATTCAATTTTAAAAAATATGTGAAAATTTACTTTTTAATAATAATAAAAATACCTTTAGAGAGACAAAAAAAAATATTAATTTATATTAACGGTGGTTTTTATAATAAAAAATTATATTAAATGTCACTTTAAATACTTTAATTATGTAGTTTTTTTACAAAATATTTAGTACATTATAAATTTTAAATTGTGACATTTTAATCATATAACTTCATATTTATGTGATTAAAATATCTATTTTTTATACGTATGGAACAAAGTGTCAATTTTTTACGATAAAAGATGTCATTTATTCACATGATTATGAATTTATTTGATTAAAATATTTTAATTTAAAATTTTTAGTGACATATATATTACATGTAAAAACACGTTATCAAAGTATCCTATTAATATAAAGTAAATGACCTTAATAATTGATAATTATTTTTAATATTGTAAACTTTTATGTATGTTAGATTTATTATTTTTTTAGAAGTTTTTTTAAAGTAGTCTATAAATTGTGATATTATTATAACTGATATCGTAATTAATTATAGACTTAAAAAAATAAATTCTTCTATTTTAATAAATAATTATCTATTATATCAATATAAACGTACATAATAGAACTTAAAAATATAAAAAGTCTTTTATATATACATTATTTGTATTATCATATTTTTGTCGTGTATTTTATCTTTCAAGTTAAATAAATGTGTATATTTTTATAACGTATTTGAAAAAAAATTACAATGAAATTTTTTATACGATTCCATCATTTTCACACAATTTTTATACCATGCCATGCCTGTTTTTATAAGAATCAAGAATTTTTACTAATAAATAAGTTAACATAATGTCATTTGAATTTTAGATAAGTTAAATACACATAACATTTTAAGTATATTTATTTGTTAAAAAATTAAATCCGATAACTTTAAATTTAAAAGTATAAATTATAATTATAGTTAATTTTTTTATTTTATCAGTTTAATAATTATTATCTCATGTATTATAATATTAATTTTTATCAAAATTTATTTAATTTAATTTTAAAGTTTTATAAATATATATATATAGTGTTTTAAAATAAATTATAAGAGAATATTAATTAAAAAATAATAACGATGGTGATGAGAATAATTTTGAATCCCATCTTATTTTTGATAGGGATATTTTTGCTATAATTAAAATAAAAAAATAAAAAAAATTTAGGAATTTCTATTCTTAAAACACAAATTTACATCACTAAGTAAAGGTTAAATCCACATTTTTGAAAAATTTAGTCATCCTTTTCCTTACTAAGTAAATGTGTACCGTCGTTTATCAAAAAAAAAAAAAAAATGTACCGTCTATAAGCAACACACTTTCTAATGACCACTTCAAACAAAAGTCTCTAACCTCACTGAATATTCTGTGTCTATTTTGAGGTGTTTTGACAAATAATAATGACATATAGAAAAAAGAAAGAATTCAACAAATAACAATGACATACAAGAACTGGCATCCAAATTCTGGTAAGCTTTTCTTCCATTTGTGGTATCACTTTGTATTTGTTTTGTTAAGTTATATTTGATATTGTAATTTACTTCACTTGTACTACACTTGTATTATTTCACTTGTATACTTCCACTATTTCACTTGTACTACACATTTTATTTCACTGTACTACGTTTGTCACTACACTTCCACTTATTTCACTTGTACTACACTACTACACTTGTTACAATCCTATAAATATGGTTCTACGTACATTCTAAACACACCAATACAACATTAAATCATTATTTCTTCTTATCTCTATACTCTTCCACGTGGTATCGAGCTTCTCATATATCTCTAAAATTTCTATCAAAATGCGCCTCTTTCTTCCAAACCTCCCAACCCGACCTCGCTTAACCCGACTTTCATTCAAACCCGGCCTCACTCCCCGGCTCACTCAATCGGCTCGAACCTCGGCCACCTCAAATCAGCTCACTCAACCCAGGCCACCTCCACTGACTCATCGCCGACTCTCTCAACTCTCCTCGGCCTCAACCTCACCTCAACCCGGTTCCAGGCTTGTTTTCAACTCCTTTTTCATTTTAAGGATATCTCCTTTATCTGTCCTCTATATATTTGCTTTATATCTCCTCCATTATTTCGTTAAAATGGACCGAAATGATATCCTAAACCAATCTCTACCACCTCGATGATACTAACTACCTAGCCTCGGCACAAGCAATGAAAAGTTTCTTGAAAGGACGCAAGCTATGGCGTTTCATAACCGCATATCTCATACCCATCCAAGAAACCACCGAAAACAACTCCTTATTTTTTGATCGCCAAGACGAGTAAACATCATCAAATTATTACATGGTTCTCGTAACACCCACTTTACCCTCCATTCATGGTGAATTTGGGCGTTTTGACAACGCGAAAAAGTTTGGGAATTTCGAGGCTCGCTTTACTACAATAGATTTAGCTTGACCAATATCAACTTTTAACAACTCTTCATACCAAACGCCAAAGGGTGCATCAAAACCATTAACCAATTTCTCCGAAATGCATACTATTTGGGATCAACTCGGCTCTTTCTCGAACCAACTTGGACGAACAAGATTGATGCAGATGTTTGCAACTTACCGTAATCACCATGACGTCTTGTTATTTTTCTCATGGCTCTCCATGATCGATTTGAACCTCGTTCGGGCTTCCTTACTCCGAGTCCTTTTCCATCCTTAGATATCACGTGGCATCGAGCTTTGCTCGAAGAAACTCGGATGGGGGTTTTCAAAGTTCATCATACATTCTGCATTTCTTGCCACCCCTTTTATCGCCCTAAAGGATGTTCTAAAGGGACTTCAAACATCAAGGCTGCACCTCTTGTCACAACCCCAATCACAGCTTCTACATGTCCCATTCGGGTATGTATACATTGTCACAAGAAGGTCCAGGGACACTTTGTAGAGATTGCTTTCGGAATCCCTCTCCATTCCTCACGGAATTCCTCTCAACATTCCTCTAATCCCTCTCAACGTGCTTGGTAAAAATAGTAACTCATCTATCACCATTCTACTTGAGGATAATCGCTGACAAATTTACTTTCTCTACTCAAGAACTTGAAGGTCTTCTTAAACATGTTCTCTCACAATCTAGTAATGCTTCTCCCTACGCGCTTGTCTCATATTAGGTAAATCTTTGTGGTATTTTGATTCTCATTGTTGTAACCATATGACTCATGATACTCACATCTTCTCTCCCACACAATCTTCCATCTCCAAACCTTTAATTCAGCCAATGGTTCACATATGCATGTTAATCTTGTAGGACAAGTTTCCACATCTTCTATATCACTTTTTGACACCTTTCATATTCTCAACCTTACTCTAAATCTTATCTCTGTTTGGTCAATTATGTGAACTCGTCTTACTATTACTTTTTCCTCTTACGGTCGACGTGTGCGGGGATCCACGCAGACAGATCCTCGGGATAGGCCGTAAGGTTGGACGATTATTTGAACTTATCAACCTTCATCTACCCAATTCTCCTCACACTTCCGTTCTGCTTCTACCACTCCTATCAACCTATGGCATGCTTCGTTCAGGCCATACGTCATAGGACATCTTCGTCCCTTAGCATCTTACGGTAAATTAGGATCCGTTTCTATTTCGATAATGTAAATTGTTTGCCTTGTCAATTGGGAAAACAACCTCGCTTTATGTTTTAATAAAAGTGATTCTACTTGTCTCCCCTTTTGACTTAATTCATTCTGATGTTTGGGGTCCATCCCCACATCCTACTATGGGGGGATGTGTTTATTTTGTCATTTTTATTAATGATTATTCGAGATTCACATGGATTTTTCTCATGAAACATAGATATGAATTACCCAAAATTTATTATGATTTTGCCCAAATGGTTAAAACCCAATTTTCTCAAAATATCAAAGTGCTTAGAAGTCGATAATGCTATGGAATATAAAGAAACAAATTTTTTTAAATTTTTTTTCGACAAATGGGACTTTTTCTCAATATTCTTGTCTAGCACATCTCAACAAAATGGAAGAAGGCGAAAACACGTATATTCTTAATGCGTTCGTACTCTCCTCATTTCTAGTTCTTGTCTGAACGCTTTTGGGGTGAAGCGACTCTTTAGTTTATACCATCAATCGTGTTCCCATGCCTATTATTCACAATCAATCTCTTTGAGCGTCTACATAGTACTTTTCCATCTTATGAACTACTCGAAAGTGTTTGGTTATGCACTGTTTTTGTTCTTCTTCACCCTCATGAACACAATAAATTAGAACCTCGTTCTCGTCTTTGTTGTTTCTTAGGGTATGGAATAGAAACACAGTGCTATCGTTGTTGTGGACCCTATCTACAAACGATTGCGCATCTCTCGTCATGTCATCTTTTGGGAACATAAAATGTTTTCCTCTATTTCTTCATTTCATGTCTCATCTCCTACCTAACTCTCATTTTTTAATGACCCAACTATTGATTTATTTCCTCCCGACATTGCTCCATTACCCTCACATCGTCTACTACGGCCTGCGATGTGTACGCTCCTTCGCCGATCCTACCATAACAACATCTTCCTCGCACCAGACTAAGCCGATTGTCGGAGTCGTCAACCGTCGTTCTACTCGTGTAAGTAGTCTTCCTTTTCATCTTCGTGATTACCAATGTTTCTCTACTATTTTGTCTCATCATGAACCCCAAAACTATAGAGAAGCTAGTTCTAACCCTTATTGGCAAGAAGCCTTGTGACGGATGAATTACGGTGCATTAACAAAAAGCACATACACTGGGATCTTGTTGATCTTCCATCTAATAAATCTTTGATTGGTTGTAAGTGGATCTTCAAAATCAAAACTCATTCAGGATGGGTTTGTGGAACGATATAAAGCTCATCCGGTTGCAAAGGGTTTTACACGGGAATATGGAATCGACTATGAAGAAACTTTTTGCACACAATAGCTAGACTTCGCTCCTCATTCGAAGTATCATTCTTTCGCTTGCCCGAAATTGGAACATGTTTCAAATGGATGTCAAAAATGCTTTTCTCAATAGAGACATAACCGAGGAAGTTTATATGAAACCTCCTCCTGGATACACTCATTCACCTGCATCAAGTATGCGCAGACTTCGTCGTGCTCTCTGTGGCCTCAAACAAGCTCCTCGAGCTTGGTTTGCCATAAGTCGACTACACCTTATCGACTTTGGCTTCACTTCCGATTCTTATGACTCCGGTCTCTTTATTCGGAAGACTCCCACCTGGTGTAACACTTCTACTCCTTTATGTAGATGATATGATCATAACCTGACTCTAGGATGACTCAATGGAATTATTGATCTCAGCCGGTTTCGAGTCATCAATTTGAAATGAAAGACCTTGGTCGTCTCCACTACTTCTTGGGCCTAGAAATCTCATCGATTCTCAAGGATATTATCTCTCTCAAGCAAAGTACTCTTCCGATATTCTTAATCGGTGGCCCTTACCGATTGTAAACCGCATCAACACAGAAACCAATGTCAAACTTACTCCCATTAGATGGTACTATTCTCTCGGATGCCACATTATACGTACAAGAACTAGTAGGCGGCCTTGTTTATCTCCACATGTCGCTCGTCCGACATTGCCTACTGTCTTTGTTCATCCGGTTAGTCAATTCATGTCTCGCCTCCACGATCTACCCATTATACTGCGGTTCTTGCCGCATTCTTCGCTACATCAAAGGCACTATGTTTCACGGTCTCCATTTCTCCAACAAGTATAATCTTCTTCTTTCCGCCTACTCGATTCGATTGGGCGGGGTGACCCAATTGATCGTCGCTCACTCTGGATATTGTTTCTTTCTTGGAAACTCTCTTATATCTTAGCGAAGCAAGAAACAATCTCTCACTTCTCGATCCAAAGACCGAAGCCGAATATAGTGCTCTTGCCGACACCACTCAAGAACTTCTTTGGCTCCGTTGGTTACTTGGCCGATATGGGTGTTCTCCAATCAATCGCAACTATCCTATATTGTGACAATCAGAGTGCTATTCAGATTGCTCACAATAATGTATTTCATGAACGAACAAAACATATCGAGATTGATTGTCATTTTGTTCGTCAACATGTTCTTCAAGACACCGTTTGTCTCAAATCAATATCCTCCACAGATCAAACAGCTGACATCTTCACCAAATCTCATCTACCAGGTAGATTTCAAGAATTAGTTTCCAAACTTAAGTTGATTGTTTCTCTTCCTTCTTGAGTTTGAGGGGCGATGTTAAGTTATATTTGATATTGTAATTTACTTCACTTGTACTACACTTGTATTATTTCACTTGTACTACACTTCCACTATTTCACTTGTACTACACTTCCACTATTTCACTTGTACTACATTTGTATTACACTTCCACTATTTCAATTGTACTACACTTGTTACAATCCTATAAATATGGTTCTCTATGTATATTCTAAACACACCAATACAACATTAAATCATTCTTTCTTCTTATCTCTCTATACTCTTCACATGTGTATTGAGTAATATTGTACACATAAATTTATATTTGTATTAATAATTATATATTATAAAGTAATATAACTAAAAGAATAAAAAAAATTTATAACAAATATTAACATATCTTATACCATAATTAAAATATGTATAAATATAATATAAATTTAAGTATGTTTAATATTTTTATAATCTATTATATCTAGGGTCATTTGTAATGAGATTTTGACAATTGGGCAAGTTTTGTTTACGTAAATGTTTCAAGTTTTGACAAAAGACCATTATTTTGCTTCAAATCTCTAAAAGGTATTTTGGGAAGTTTGGATGGGGTTAGTGCCTACAAATAATATTTTAATCGATAGATACTTAATTTTATTCATGTTTTGAAAGGATATTAATTTAATATCATACATCATAAAATAATTTTAATTTAATATTTTAGTCTATAAAATAATTTCCAAATATATTTTGATTTTTTTGTTTAAAATTATTGTTGATACAAGTTTATAAAAACAGTGTAGGAACAATATTACCGATAACTTGAAATTAATTGCTTGGGTTGAGTCGCGGACTACGTCTTTCTCTTTAAGACGTTTGTGACTCTAATTTGTGCAACAAACACGGCCTCGTCGTCCCCAGGATAAAACAGCCCAGAATCTTAATCTCTGTCTCAGAACTTCACTGTACTGATGAAGACTGGAATGCTACACCTGAAAATTTGTTGCTCGGAAAACTAAAAAAAACTTAGAAATTGTAGAGAGAATTTTTTTTTTATCTTAGGGAGATGATTGTTGATTGTTGTGTATCAAATGAGAGCTGAAGCTCTCCTTTTATAGATTTTAGAAACCGTGTGGCAATTATGAATAAAACGGTAATGTTTAGGAATTAAGAGCGTAACGACCATTCTGAGTAATGAAGAGTAACATATAACGGATATATTTTTTATGAGTAATGAAGAGTAACGGATAACGGATATATTTTTTATGAGTAATGAAGAGTAACGGATATATATTTTATAAATAAATACGAGCAACAGCTCTTTTTCTGAATAAAGAAGACAAACAACCATATTCTTAATAAAAGAAAATAACGGCCGTTTTTTTCTAAAAAAAAAAAATATATATATATATATAACAACCATTTTGTAAGTGGAAAAATTTTCCTTAAAAGAATATTTTACCAAAAAAAGAAAATACCACCTCACCTCACACACACGTACACGCACACGCACACGCACTCGGACTCGGACTCGGACTCGGCTCGGCTCGGCTCGGCACGGCACGACTGGTCGGTCGGACGGACGGCGGAAGTGGCGGCGCGTGCGTGCACGCGTGTGGTATCACATTTGCCTAGGTCCTCTCCCCTTCCACAAAAGTGGGTGCCCTTTGGCCCAACCGATAGCCTTGACTCTTCACTATTTATACCTCTTTAAAATAATGTAAAAAACGATGTGGGACAAGGCACATTTCCAAACAAATTTTTTAATTAAATTTCATCTTTTCAACAATCTCCCACTTGAATTTTATATAAAAATAATTTTCATCGAAGCAATCCAGATCGATTAAAATTATAAGATTGTGCGTAAGTGAAAAGGTGTACTATCGACTTGAACGCTGCGTAGTGTTGATGCTTTAGAATATACTAGAGTAACTCGTAGTTTTGAAGTCTATCTCTAACAATCATCACACACACAACCTTCCCAAGGTGTAGTTCGAAAAAGCCCGTGCTTTACGTACACGTGTATCTAGTATAGTGAACGCCTAGTAAATTTTGCCCAAAAATTTTTCATAGAAGCGACCACGCTTCCACGTTCACATAGGTGAGTCTATCAAGAGTACTCCCGTAGCTACGTGCTCCAACTCCACATGAGTATAGAACTCATTAAGAGTTTAACAAATAACTCATCCTTTTCTATTGCTTCGGGACTTCACATGCTTCTAACAATATAGAATGAGATTTGATTAATAGCATGATACATCTCGTATCACTTCATGATTTGTTATTACCACTTTGAACTTATTTCTTGGGGATCTCCGGTCTACATAAGTTGGGTTACCATCATAAGTGACTCTTCATTCTAAGCGGCATTAATCCCATTCCTTTTGAGGTTTTAAAACCTTCTCTCTTGGTAATCCTTTCGTCAAAGGATACGCCAAATTTTCATCGAACGCATACGATCCACTTCTTCTTGCTCCCGTTGAGAGAAATTCTCTAACAAGTACTATGCTTACGACGTATCTATCGTCTCTTGCCGTTGTTGTAACGGTTCTGAATCTTTGCAATAGTTGCGGTACTTATCATTTGTGGATCAAGGCAGTTGGTATCGGTCTTTCCCATAAAGGGATCTCAATCTAACAAGCCGCTAGCCAACTGCTTCTTCATAGCGTGGCTAGTGCTTATCATTTTAGACTCCATTGTAGATTGAGCCAATATTGTTTGTTTTTTAGACTTCCAGGAAATAGCTCCACCAACTATGTTAAAAATATATGCCAATTGCTTTGGAGTCTTCGATAAAGTGTTCCAATCTGCGTATTGTATCGACTTCAAAATGGTGGAAACTTTTTATAATGTACTCCATGATTTATAGTTCTCTTAAGGTATCTCATAACCCTTTCAATAGAATTCCAATGCTCTATACTAGGTCTACTGGTAAACCTACATAGTAGTCCCACAATATAAGCTATGTCTGGTCTAGTGCAATCAGTAGCGTAACGTAAGCTACCAATGATGCTCGCGTACTCGATTTATTGTCTAACACCGTCTCCGGTGTTCTTGAACAACTTTACACTAGGATCATAAGATGCACATGCAGGTTCTGGTTAAAGTAATTATATTTCTTTAAGATCTTCAATGTAGTGAGATTGATCTAGAGAAATTCCACTTTTCGAACATAGTTATTTTTATACCAAGGATTACGCACTTTCTCAAGATCTTTCAT
The DNA here is from genome assembly GCA_033030585.1 of Hippophae rhamnoides. NCBI lineage: Eukaryota > Viridiplantae > Streptophyta > Magnoliopsida > Rosales > Elaeagnaceae > Hippophae > Hippophae rhamnoides. The sequence continues at coordinate 18,583,293 of CM065438.1, read as the reverse complement.
ATCAAAATTAGCTCTTAACAACATTTTGACATTATTCACAACATAAATATTTGATCCAAAAATAAGTATGTCATCTACATATAAACATATAATAGTGCAAATATTATCTTCTAATTTATAATAAATGCATTTGTCGCTTTCATTTATTTTGAATCCATGTGAGATAACTAGATTATCAAATTTTTCATGACATTGCTTAGGTGCTTGTTTTTAGACCGTAAAAGAGATTTATCTAATTTACAAACTTTATTTTCTTGACACTGGGATAACAAAACCTTCGGGTTGATCCATATAAATTTCTTCTTCTAAATCACCATTTAAGAAAGAAGTTTTAACATACATTTAATGTACTCTACTAAATCATGTGGATATGAGAGAGAAAGTACACGTATGTAAGTTATTCGTGTAACCTTGGTGAAAAGGTATCAAATAAATCTACATTTTCCACTTTGCCTATATCCTTTAACTACAAGGCAGGCTTTATATTTTTTCAATAGTACCATCGGAGTTTCAATTTCTTTTTAGTATCCATTTACATCCAATGGTTTCTGCAACCAGAGGTAAGTCAACTAAATGCCAAGTCTTATTATACTCAAGAGTGAGTCCATTTCATTATTTAAGGCTTCTTTCCATAAGTTGGCATCTAAAGAAGATAATGCTTCTTTAATAGTTTGAGATCTTCCTCTAGGTATAAGCATAAAAATGACCCAAAATCCTTAAGGGTTCGAGCTCGTTTACTTCTTCTAATTTCGGTGTTTAATTCATCAATTTGTTCACTAGTTCTAGTTATAGGTAAACTCTTGAAGACGAGCCCCCACATTTATTCTTAAATTTAAAGGGAAACCTATATTCATAGAAGTCGACATCATTTGATTCTATAACTACTTGATCTTTTAAGTCATAGAATTTATAAGCTTTTACTATTCACAGGTGTATCCTATGAATACGTTCGTCATACGCTCTATTAGCAAGTTTATTCTTTTAGGATAGGGGATTCTAACATAGGCTAAACAACCCCAAGTTTTAAAATAAGTTAAACTAGGTTTCTTATTTTTCAAAATTTCATAGGGTGAAATTTTATTTGTAGAATTTAGTTTATTTACGGCATGCATTGTCTGATTTAATAAAATTTCTCCACCAACGATGGAGCGGCGAGTTTAATAAAATTACAACCGATTCAAAAAGTTCTATTTTTTCTTTCGGCTTGCCATTCATTTAGGGAGAATAAGGTGCAGTTTTTTCATGAATGATTCCATGAGTTTTATAAAAATCATTGAAGATATTGGAGATTAAATATTCGGTGCCTCTATCAGCTTTGAAACCTTTTATTTTTCTGTTAAGTTGATTTTCAATCTCAGTCATAAATATTTTAAACATATCAAATTCTTCACTTTTATTTTTCATTAGATATACATAAGTGTAATCTAAACAGTCATATATAAAAGTTATAAAATAGCGTTTTCCATTTCTTGTTAAATTTTCATCAAGTTCACATATATCAGAATGAATTAATTCTAAAGGTTGATTCTCTAACTGATTTATGTGAAGTTTTGGTTATTTTAGCTTGACTACAAAATTCACATTTTTCAAAATCATTTAAAGATAGTTTAGGAATTATTTCTAAGCTACTCATGTTCTTTATTATGCGTTTATTAACATGACAAAGTCTAGCATGCCAAATATTAAAAGAACTCAACATATAAGCAGAATAAGAGGTTTTATTAATTTCAACATTTAATTTGAACATGCCATCAATGGCGTACACTTTCCCAACAAATATATTATTTTTAGTTATAGTAAATAAATCAGCCCCTATAGTTTGAGTAAACCCAGCTTTGTTAAGAAGATAGCCTGAAACTAAATTCTTTCTCATCTCTGGAGTATGCATGACATCCTTCAAGATGATAGTCTTTCCAGAGGTAAACTTCAAAACCACCTCGCGATAAAGAACTTTGGTGGAGTGGGAGTCACACCAACTTTCTTATCCTCGAATCGAGAATAGGATTTGAACATGTCTCGATCATAAAACATGGCGAGAAGTACCGGTCTATCCATCCACGCCCTCGGATCCACTTAACAAAATTGACTTGAGATATCATAGCACTAAGTTGATCTTCGGTAAGGTTCGCACTGTAGAGCGGGGCGATTCTGTTCTAGCCCTGTAGCCAAGGCCAGTGTATTACAAGCTATAACACATGAATGTGTTATTCGGCCAAGGGGTTTGGTCCGTTCGGGAGGTGTAGTTTCTATTTCTATTTTGGTGGTTGCGGTTTGATTATTACTACGATTATGAGTTTTCATATTTCTACCTTTAGGTTTTCGAATTGTAGATGAGGGTTTCTTATTGGTACTATTATTTGAGACTACAAGTACTTCATCTCTTCGGTGCTTGTTTTCGAGCTTCTTCTTCATATTCTTAAACGGGTTATAAGACTTTCTAAAGAAAATTCCTTAGTTTTATGCCTAAGTGTATTCTTAAAATCTTTCAGCGGGGGTAATTTATCTATTATAAGCCTACTTGAAATTGTTCATCTAAAGTCATACCTTCGAAGTTATTTCGTGTGCTATCTTTTGCGGTTCATGTGATTGAGCTTCCACGATTTGCCATCAAATCATTTGAAACTTCATGTATCTACTAACAAAGATACTTCTTAGTACCAGCTTTCCTCGAATGTCATATTTCTTTGAAGTGCTTCCCAAATTTCCTTAGCGGACTTATCACGATTATAATAATCATACAAGTCATCGGAGTAAACCATTAAGAATATAGTTTTTGCATAGAAAATCATTTTCAATCCGAGCGTCTAAATCTTTAGTTTCGGCTTCGGAAGGAGGATTGGAGCATCGGTTTTTAGTAGCGAAACGACTTTTTTCATGGTTAAGAAAAACAACATTTTTTGTCTCCATCTTTTAAAGTGTAATCCCTCAAAACGGAATGGTTTGTTTAGATCTGAGTTAGCATTTCGGTAAAGACATACGGCGGATTGAATACGTCTTAAAATTGTTGATGCAAGTTTATAAAAACGGTGTAGGAACAATATTACGATAACTGAAATGCTTGCTTGGGTTGAATCGCGGACCAGGTGGCTCTCTTTAAGACGTTTCGCTACTCTGCCCAATTTGTGCAAGCAAACCTGACTCGTCGTCCCAGGATAAAACGGCCCCGGAGAATCTTAATCTACTGTCCTCGGAACTTCTGGCGATGAAGGCGGAATCTACAATTTGTTGCTAGGAAAACTAAAAAAAACTTAGAAATTGTAGAGAGAATTTTTTTTCTTAGGGAGATGATTGTTGATTGTTGTGTATCAAATGAGAGCTGAAGCTCTCCTTTTATAGATTTTAGAAACCGTGTGGCAATTATGAATAAAACGGTAATGTCTGGAAATTAAGAGCATAACGGCCATTCTGAGTAATGAAGAGTAACGGATAACGGATAACGGATATATTTTTTATGAGTAATGAAGAGTAATGGATAACGGATATATATTTTATAAGTAAATACGAGCAACGGCTCTTTTTCTGAATAAAGAAGACAAACGGCCATATTCTTAATAAAAGAAAATAACGGTCGTTTTTTTTCTGAAAAAAAAAAATTTATATATATATATAACAACCATTTTGTAAGTGGAAAAATTTTTCTTAAAAGAATATTTTACCAAAAAAAGAAAATACCACCTCACGAACTCAGTTCATTTCGACTCGCGTGACCCAAGTGGCTGACGGTGTAGCAGCGATGCGCGTTTGTGATATCACATTTGCCTAGGTCCTGTCCCTTCCACAAAAGTGGGTGTCTCTTGCGGCCTAATCACAATAGCCAACTCTTCACTATTTATACCTCTTTAAAATAATATTAAAAAACAATGTGGGACAAGACACATTTTACAACAAATTTTTTTAATTAAATTTCATCTTTTTCAACCATTATTAATATTGAAATGAATTGATAGAGTATCAATCATTTAAAATGGGTGAAACTGAGTATCAATAATTTAAAACGGGTATTATTAAAGTACTGAGATCAGTTTAAATACTATTTTTTTTTTTTTATAATTTGCTTCGTTTCAACATCATGCTCATTAGGCGTTTGGGGAGTAATTACAAATAAGAACGGGTTTAAGACACGTATAAAATTATCTATATTTATAAATATATTGATAATTTAGTTTTATAGAATATTGAAAAACAATATCAAAAATACTTTTCATGATGATATATTTTATAAAATTTATAATATATTAAATTTTTTGAAGAAAATTTCTTATATTAATACTTTTATAAAAGCAGTATAAATATCGCGAACAATTTGATGATACCATAAATATTTTAATGAATCGTTTAAACATGGCTCGGTATCTAAGAAAAAAAAAGAGTGTTATTTTACCGTAACAAACTATGTATATGTTAAAAAAGATAAATTAGACTTCTAGTATAATTTTTTTTAAATAAAGATTATAGGAGACATATAGTGGATCTATTAAGACATTTCAATTATTTTCATCCTTCTATAATACCCTCTTCATGAATTCTATTACTTACTAATATTATTAAATATATAAAAATATATAAAAATAAGAATATAATATAAATAATTCAACAAAATAATGAAACATACCACCGTTAAGTCAGAATATAAATACTAAGAATCTTAAATACTATAATATCAACTATAGAATCACTCTTCTTAAAAATGTGTAAACAATGAGTAATTTTTTACAAACAATCAATCCAGTTAAAAGAAAAAGTGTAACCACGTGGGTTAAATTTGATTCCAGTCAAAGTTTTCTCCAACCAAGCAATGAATAGTCGCTTATACAAGTAATCTTTTACAAACAATCTATCCAATTAAGTAACATCTCCAAAGTATCATAGAAAGAGAGTTGGTTCGAAAAAGTGTAACCACATGTGTCGAATTTAATTCCAACCAAAGCTTTCTCCAACCACACAAGCCTACATAGCTCAATGCATGAATAGTCACTACAAGTTTAATCTCAAAAACATGTACAATAGCAAGCAAAAATAGACTCGCATAAAAGATTGAAAAGTAAAAACTCTTGCACATCTTGTTTTACTTGGGGCTCCAAAAGTTTCACCATTAGTATTAGCCTTTAGTGAATGAAAGAGTGGTTGCCAAACAATCTTTAAAATTCAAGATGCACAAGGCGAAATATTTGAATTCGAAGTATATTGAGAATTTAAAGATCAACCATTTTATTCTTTATTGCATCATTCTACACCATACCTACTTTCCTAATAAATTGCCAAAATATAGCAAAAAAAGTTTCAAATGGGATGACATTATTATGAAAACAATGTTGATTTCGAGTTGAACAAATAACCAAAATAATAGTGTTAATATCTACTTTCCAAAGATTTCTAGTATAATTTTAATGACAAATTATAACAAAAATGATTAGTTGATATTATTTTATAATGATATTATAACAATTATTTTTGTTATTATTTGGTATAGATTAGGGATACCTTACTTAGTGAACGACTCATTGGTTAGAACCAGCCATCCACCAAACTTCACTAGCACAAATGCCAAACCATGTCACCCAAGCCTTGAACTCCATTGACCCAAACTCCAGACCACATTAACCCAAATGTTAGACCTCACTGGCTCAAGTGCCAGACTTCTTCAACATGGACATTATCCCACACCAACCGGATTTTAGGATATATTTTCCCTAACATTGCCTACCCATTATGCTTCGAACTAAACAAATGGCTTGATATTAACTTTAATCTTTGTACATTTTTATTATAACGCATCCACGTGTACTATTTATCTTGTATAAATAGGAAAACAATAGACATTGGAAGGATTCTTTGGACCCTCACTAGTTGTAATTTTCTTTGTAAAACTCTTTCAAACAGTTATTGTCACAAAAAAATATGTACCAAACGTCCATTTTATTCATGTTATTAATTATATTTTATTGTTAATATTATTGAATGAAATAATAATTAATAAATTATTATAATAATAATGATAATAATTTAAATAGTGTTAATATTACCACCCTATTTTTCTAAATAAAAGATAGTATTATAACATGATCCAAAAACTAGTAAGCTATCTAAGTAGAGTGTAACATTTGTTACAAATGTAAAGATCATGGTTAACTTTGATAATATAAATAGGTTTTTTATTTTAGTAATAATTTATTTTTAGTTTTGGTATTTTTTTATCCTTATTATTAATTGGTATCTTAATAATAACAATATTTTAAAAAAAATTAATTTTGTGCAATTTTATCGTGTGACCAACACATACAATTTTAATGAAAAGTAGTTTTAACATTTTCATCTCTTTCCGTCCCTACAACGGAAACAATTTTCTATTATTTTTGAGTCCTTAAATATACATTTTAATATTTTTTTAACTCATTTAATCTCATCTTCAATCTCTTATATTGTTTGAAAGATTGTCCGAATAACCTGTTACCTATTTACTTTAAAGAAATTAAATTCCCAAAATTGTAAGTTTTTTTTATAATAATTGATATAATTTAACATGTAAAGTTAATAAATATTATACAATGTTCAAATATCAAAATTAAATAAACGAGTTACAATTAATATAAAAACATTTTGTAAGAAAGATAAAGTATTTTATTTTTATATAGTTTTAATATTAAAGTAGAGAGATAAGAGATAATTAATACAAAGTCAAAAGAATAGAAAGAAATAATGGAAGATAGGAGGTTTGAGAGAGAAAAAAATATTAAAAAATAAAAATGTACTTTAAAAATATAACATGTTTTATATATCTTAAATTTTTCAGTTTTAATTTCAATTTTGTACTATATTAATGCATTTTTTTTTCATATATGTATAAATTGGTATCAATTAATAATAAAAATAAAATTATAATACTATTAAAATAAAAAACTCATAAAAATTGTGTGTTTTCCTTTTCTGCTTAAAAAAATCACAGCACCATCCATAATGAGGAAGTGGAAGCAGGATGAACAAGTCAAGGATTAAGTTAGTTAATAGCATGCTGAAACAAATTACAATTAAATGCAAAAGAAAATTAAACGCAAAATAATATTAAAAGCGTCAATTTTAATGGCGACGCGTTCGGATTCGTTGTGGGAAGAATGGGAGGCTAACTAAAAGCAGCAATGAACAGTATTATTAAATATTAATACTTTTAATTATACTTTTATTTTTATTTATATAATTCTTTAAATGATATGTATAAATTTTATTTTTTTATATATTAATTTTTTGAAAAAATATGAAAAAATGTATACTAATAAAATAAAATTTATATGTATTATTTAAAAAAATAATACAAATAAAAATAAAATTATAATTAATAATATTGTTATCACAATCACAATTTAAAAAAAAAACTAATGTTGATGACTTGAAGTTTAATGTCAATATTTAATAAATAATTAAAAGAAAAAAATGGTATTTACTAAAATGTTTTTATCACAACTTATATTCATAATAATTTATATATTTAATTTATTTAATCTCAGAATTATTTTATCAATATATATTTTAATTTTATTTTTAACCATTGATATACACATTATTATATATATATAAACTACTAGTAAAATAGTGATTATACTAACACTTATATAATAAATAATAATTTGATATATATTATTAAATTTTTTCTATGATTTACACTATAACACATATTAGTCAACTAAAATTTCATATATCAATAGTGATGTTTGTGATGGTGATACATAATATAACAAGGTGTTTTTTTTTCCTTTCTAAATTCAGATTTTTATTTACAACAAATTATAATATTATTTTAATCTATAATTATTATTATATTGTATCATTATTAAATAAAGAATTATTATTTTTAAATAACTATAAATGTTAATTTTAATCGTTATAGTATAGGAAATTTTCAAAACTCCTAAGAGGTTGGCTATTGATGAGAATTATTTATGATCATATACTAGAACATTGAGTTGAAAGGTTCAAATCTAATTGTATGAGGATGCTATCTTATAGGATCAAATGAGTGAATTAATATACTATTATAAAGCTTTAATTTCTATCTACTTTTTTATAGTACTGTCGTAGTGTGCATATTAGGAATGTGCACGGGACGGGCGGGGACGGTTTTTGATATAACCGTCCCCGAACCGAATTTTAAAACCTATAACCGAAACCGCCTAAAATCGTTATGCCGAGAGGCTTTTTACCGCAGTAACGGTTCGATTATGAAAAAAAACCTCGAAATAAAACCGAAATACATATATAATTTAATTTATTAAATATATATAATTAATTTTTTATTTATAATTTAATATATAATTTAATTAATTAAATCTAATTAATTTCGGGTACGGGCGGGTACGGTTTTTAGTATAATCAGAATCAACCTCAGAATCCGTTGTTTCATATTCGGTTTTTCCCCGAAACCGTCCCCGTCCTCGAAATTTACCGGTTAAAAACCGAACCGTCGGTTCGGATAACCGCGGATAACCGAATCCGCGGTTTTTTTGCCCATCCTTAGTGCATAGTACTTATTACAAAGGTTTAATTATACATATGTTTCACCTTTTGGGACCTTTAAGACTTATGTTTTTCACAAGTTTTGTGATATTCGTGCAGAAAATGAAAAACAGGCACGCAGTGAAAAAAAGAAGAAAAAGAAATAAATGAAAGAAAGAATTTCAAGATTACAATGCATTACAAGACTGTACAAAAATCATCATTTTAAAAGTAACATGCCAATTGTTATGCTAGTTTGCATAACTGCTAACAATGTTACAAACTCTTGGAACTAATCCTCTACACATAATTCCTGCTTAAGGATCTACACTACCACCACAAGCAACCTTCACACTATAATAATACATTCTATGTAAGCCTTAGGATGAATGAGATCACCTTTGGAATCCTTACAAGAAGAATTGTCAATACTTGTGTCAAAGCTTCTATCACGTGAAACATGCCTTATAACTCCTTTTACCCTCCCTAAAATTTATGGAAATTCAATGGACATTGAGTTTTATATAATGCTGCATAAAGGGAGTGATGGACAAAGATTTTGTTAAAATATTAACTGGTTGCTTAGTGGAAGGCATATGCTACATAACCAACTGATGATCTTAGATCTTTTCTCGAATGAAATTCATATCCAAATCAAGATGTTTTGCATGAGCATAAAGACTTGGATTGACTACAAGGGAAACTGCACTTAAATTGGCACACCAAAGGATGGAAATGTTAGGAAAGAGCAACTTGAGCTTAGATAATAAGGCTTGAAGCCAAAGAACCTTAGTAGCATCACTTGCAAGAGCACCATACTTAGCCTATGTGCTAGATCGAGCAACCACCTCTTGTTTCTTGGAATACCATATCACAGGATTAGCCACTAATAAAGACACACCCTTAAGGTTGATTTGCGATAATTAAGCAGGAATCCCAATTTGTATCAAAGAAACTTGTAACTTTCAGTTTAGAAGGCTTTAAAATCATGCCATAGTAGAAAGTATGCTTTAGATACCTGAAAATGCACTTGACAGCCAACGAATGATTCTCATGAGGAACAAACATGAAATGGTATGTTTTATTCCCTATATAAGAGATGTCATGACATGTAAGATTTATGTATTGGAGAGCACCAACAATATTCCTATAGAAAATTAGATTATCATACAAAGCTTCATCTAAATGAGCATCCAAGCTAGGTTAAGGAAGCATGGGCGAATGAATGGGTTTACACTGATCCAATTTGGCTTTGATCACCAAGTCTTGAATGTATTTGGAAAATGACAAAGCTAAGTCACCATTTCATAATTATGTAACCTCAATTCCAAAAAAAAGTAATGCAAAAAAATCCATGTATTTGACTAGAAATTTGTCATTCAACAAAGAAATGAACTCCCTGATTTTTGCATCATCACTACCAATGATGATAATATTATCGACATATACAAGGAGAAAGATAATGTTAATTAATGTAAATCTCATAAATAAATAGGAACCAGCACGAGAGTCAACAAAACCCACCCTAATAAGAGTTAATATAAATGTATCAAACCAAGCTCAAGGGCTTGTTTGAGACCATATGTAGCTTTCTTCAACTTACAAACATAATCAGGATGTGTAAATTCTTCAAAGCCCTTGCATCATATAAACCTCCTTTTGCAAGTAACCATTGAGAAAAACATTATTTATATTGAATTGATAAAGTTTACATCCTTTAGATAAAGCAACAGTGATCACAACTCTTATAGTAACAAGTTTGACAAAAGGGCTAAAGGTCTCTTGAAAATCAAAACCTAGCATTTGATCAAAACCTTGAATAACTATACATGACTTAAGCATGTCTATGCTATGATCCTTCAAGTTATTAACTCCATATATCCATTTAGAGCCAATGACTTTCCTATATGGAGATCGAGACATCGGAACCCAAGTATCATTTCAAGCCAAAGCATTAAAATTCTCTTGTATAGATTGTTTCCAATAAGAATGAGCCAATGCCTCTTTGACATTTCAAGGTTCAGTTACACATGTTGTTATAGTGAAAAAATTTGGCTTGACAATGCCCATTTTAGACCATGTGTTCATATCATATGTATTAGTAATAAAAGAAAAATAATAATTAAAAGTACGAAAAGAAATAGGAACTAATATAGATTAGGAGTTAGAAAAAGGAAAAGAAACAAGCTTAAACTAAGAGGTAGAGGTAGACATAGAACCACTAAAACACATTTATTGCCCAAAGGATAAACGTAAGGACCTAGAAGATAAAGAAGATTTAGAAGATGGAATATATATATTGGGAGTAGAATGTCTAGATGGAGCTATAATAAGAACCTGATCAATAGACTCATAAGTAACATGAGATGACATAGGTATAGACATAACAGAAGTCACATGAGTATGCATACCAATAGACATATAAGTATGCAAAATGGATGACATAGGATAAGGTAAAGTAATATAAGGCTTTTGCATAGTAGGAAGAACAATTCTCGGAAGAACATTTTGAGAAGAAGGAATAATAGACTTTTGAATAGCAAAAGGAAAAGTGACAACAAATTCAACATGTCGAGAGATATATAACTTTCCATTATCATCTAAAAATTTATAATCCTTGTGATGAGGACTATAGCTAACAAAGGTACAATATGTTAAACGCAACTATAGTTTATGATCATTAAAAGGTTTGGCATAGGGATGACACCTACATTCAAAAACTTTAAGAGTAATGTAATCAAGTTTGACATGAAAAATCCTTTCCAAGGGTGATCGATAGGAAATTAAAGGATTATGAAACCTATTTATGACAAAAACAATTACATAGAAATTTTCATCCCAAAAGTGCAAGGGCATAGAAGCATGAGCTAACAAAGAGAAATCTTGATCAACTATATACTTGTGTTTCTACTTGTCCATTCTGTTCATGAACATATGGAATTCTCCTTCCTAATCAAATTGAATTTTTTTAATTTCAGCATTACGCAACAATTTTATAGCAACCTTAAACTGTGTGAATGCACTAACCATTCCACTCTTGTTTTTGAGAAAATAAATCCAAGTGAATCGAAGTCATTCATCAGTGAAATACACATAGTATTTGTAACCATTATGTGACACCATAGGAGAAACCCATACATCAGATTATATGATTCCTAAAGGTTATGTGTCAAAATTACTTGAGTTTGCAAAAGGCAATTTATGATATTTCCAATTGATAGGCAGAGCAAGGTGTATGAACTACCTTATTATCAAAAAAAGGAAATAGTACAAAAGGATAATGCTTTCATTACAATAGGAAGAAAAACATGAGAAAATCGTTGATGCCAAAGGTTAAATTTTCAACGTACATTGTAAAGAAACTAGAACCAATTATGGTATTTACAAAAGGTGTACATAAAGAAAACGATAAGACAAATGCTTGTCCTTGATTTCAATGTCAAACACATAAAGCCCCTTATATAGCTTGCTTTGGAATAACTCCTTGTGTGTCTCGTTTTCCTTTATAGAACAAGAAAGAGCATGAAATTTAAAGAACACATTATTATATTTTTCAAAATTGAGCTATACTTAGAAGATTTTTATCTAGAGTAGTAACATGAATAATATTTTTAAGAATTAAAGAGCAATGAGAATTATGATGTGCTAAAAAGAAAGAAGAGCCATAATTAGAGATATGAATATGGTTATCGTTGCCTACAATTAGATTATCATAACTAGTGTAAGGTTGAGCAATAACTAGATTATCTTATCAGAACCAGCATAAATTACATGATGAAAGGCTCTAAAATTAGGGTACTAAAAAGGTTTAACCGCTACTTCTGAAGCTTCAAGAACATAAAGAAAAAACATTGAATTCATGTTAGAACTATAAGAATACCAGGAAATAGTTGATACATAGAAAGAATTCATGGGAAACTGTGCTTAAAGAAACTATTGTTGTGAGGACTATTTGTAGAAAGAACATTAGGAGATTGAGATTGACTAACATTAGAGGTAGGACTAACAAAATTTTGTGAAGGAGACAAAGTTAGATTAGAGAGGGCTTGACACTGAATATGTTGTGTTGATGACAAAAAATTATTTGAGGAAGTATTAGGTGCTTGAGTAGATGACTAGTAGTTAGGATTAAAACAATACCAACACCTAATTATGAGATGGCCTATCTTCCCACACAACTGACATAAATGTCGATTTCCAGTAGGTGAGGATCATCTACCTTCATTACCATGACCTCTACCTCTATTAAGTCTATTGAAGAAGTAATGATGAGGATCATCTACCTTCATTACCATGACCTCTACCTCTATTAAGTCTATTGAAGAAGTAATGATATGGCATCCAGCACAAAATTCATTAAAGATTGACTAGGTTGATTGTTATTTCCAACATTAAACACTTTCGATGCATTTTGATCATCAATTGGATGATAAATTTTAGATTGTTGTACCATATTTGCAGAAGGCAATGATGCATCTATGATTTCATTATGAGATTTAAGTCAACTTTCATGGCCAAGTTGCAAGGTTGAAGCATCAACAAGTGACATAGTTTCTGTTTGCAATCTTCCAAAATTTATTCCTATAGGTCCTTCATAATCTCAATCAAAACTAGCCACTAAGTATAGCACTTTATCTTCTTCATAAAGTGCATAACCAACATATTGTAATTGATCACCAAGTTCTTTCAATTTCACTACGCAAACATTCACATTCAAACCTCATTTTTTCATCTTAATAAGTTCTTGTCTAAGATGTATTATTATTGATTTAGAAGTAAAAATATATTGATTTAAACCACACCAAGCTTCTTTAATAGTTTTAGAGCCATAAATGATTCACAACACTTCTTGATTAATACAATTCATAAATCAACCTCCAATCATTAAATCTTACTTGTACTAAAATTTTATATCTAGATTTACAATACTTATATCAAGTAAATTAGGAGGTAAATACTTAGTAAGGTAATCTTGAAGATCAAGACTACACATAATCTTTAGAACTTTCCAAACAATAAAATTGGATCGATCAAGCTTCATGGTCATGACTTGGTTCTTGATATTTTGTTCGACATTTTAACGATATTGTAATAATATTATCTACAATATTTAAAATATTTTAGCAAAAAAGACATTTAAAATATATTTCAATGATATTCTTGATAATTTTGCTACAATTTGATTAAAATATATAAATATCATATTTTGATATCGAAATGTATGAAAAAAAAAATATTATTACGATAATACCAATGATGTTATCCAGTGTCCACATTTTTCAAATATGCTAGTTGTGTATATATTCTATTAAACTTGTGTTTGAGTTTGAAATAGTTAACGAGTAAATATATATAAAAAACAACAACAACAATAAAAAAAACTACAATACATAAAAGGTATTAAATCACGTTTTAGGTAAAAATAATAAATAATTAAATAATAAATATTAATTTTTAAAAAATATTCTAAATTGAGATGATAAATAATTAAATGATTAAATATTAATTTTTAAAAAATATTCTAAATTCAAATTATGAGATGATTGTATTTTAAAGAATAATTATAAAATTAAAAGTTAACAATGTATAATTAAATAATTAATTATCAATTTTTAAAAAATATTCCAAATTCAAATGATGAGATGGTTGTATTTTAAACAGTAATTATAAAATTAAAAGTTAACAATGTATAATTAAATAATTAAATATCAATTTTTAAAAAATATTTCAAATTCAAATTATGAGATGGTTGTATTTTAAACAGTAATTATAAAATTAAAAGTTAACAATATATTGATCTAAAGTCTGAATCATCAAAACTCAAAATGGCTCTGCTTTGGAATTTAGCAACCCAAAATGCAAATCTATTTTTTATGAGATTCTATATATCACGATGAGAAATTTTTTGAGAATTGTTTTCTTTTTTTAATAAGATAATATGATATTCTAGATTAATAGAATATAAGATTAATGTATTAATTTTTTAAAAAAAGATAATATTTAATAATTGATTATAAAAATAAATAATTTGATAAGTGATAGAACATACGTTAAGTGTAATGAAAAATTTCGCATATCACTAGTTGGACCATTAACACCACATATGAATACATATCTAACCATTAATTAAATTTCATTAAAGTATACAAAATCGTTAGATATACATACCTAATTTCAATTAGTTCAACAAATCAAGGTCTTATGTTTCTTAATATGGGAATAAAAAGGTTTTGTATTTTCGTAGTATCATTTTTAACCAAAAAGTACATATCGACTTATATTCTCAAAGTAATATAATAAGAATCTCTCGATTTTAAATTGTGGATTTCATCATAAGCATGAAATATGTAATATAAGTGAAGAGTAATTGTAATATTTAAAGGGTTTGATACTTTAATAAAACTTACGTATATACACCCATATTTTTATAGTAATATACTAATAATCCATACATTTTAAATTTTAGGTACATAAGTAATCTAAAATTAATATTTAATTAAAAATTTCAATACATGTCACACATATGGCAAAACATTAAGGGTAAACTCATCTTTAAAGTTGCTTCCTTATATAAACTACCTCTCAATCTTTAACCTGATATTTCCTATGTAACTTCATGTGTATCACGTTATATGATTTCATCTCATCCGATTTATTCGGTTGTTCTCTCTGTTACCTAGTATGCCTTGTGTTGATTCTCAGTTTGAATTCTGCACTTTATTGTTCATATTTTGCATATACTTTTATTTTTTTTACTTAAGATGTCTTTCTTAGAAAACTGATATGTGTTTTTTAAGCTTATGTACTTAAATGTAATCTTATTTTTCCTCTATATTTGATTCTTTTTTATGGTTTCCCATGTGTATTTCTATGTTATAGAAATTATTTATCTATCTTTAAGACTTTTTACACATATATTATTATGATTAAACTTGTATCTTTAGTTGGTATTCTTGTAGGTTTGGATTGTTCAAAATTTCTAAGCATGTCTCTTATTTAGAATGTTGGAACTTAGTTTTCTGCATCTACTTAGATGTTTTATTATCAAATAAAAGCCCTAAGTGTTTATTACAAAGTCATTTATTCCCTCTCTAGTTTTTTGATGACATTATGAAAATAGAATCATTAGTGCACTTTTCTACTTAATATTTGTTCATTTTATTCAATAAGTAGTATTTTTGGAGTTACAATATTAAAATATGAACTATCTAGTGAAAAGAGATAGAAATATATTTTTTGAATTTTTTTTTTGAATTTTTTTTTGGATTTTTTAATGCATGACTAATCAAAAAAGACCAATTGAACGCTATGCAAACACGAGAGTTGACCATTCATCGCTATATGGATGCCACACAAGCAAAGAAGGTCAATTGGAGCTCACTGTGTGTACCAGGTGATGTAGGCCTTGTCACGTGTCGACATAGCGTTCATTCCGAGTTTTGTCGAGCTATCAACGGTTGTGCTATGAATCATCATAGGATTAGTCCATTCTTTGCATCGGAGTACCACACAATTTGAATCCACAAATCACAGGGTATCACATGGCATTGAATCATCACACGTTGACCACTACCAGTCCGTCACCTATCGTGCATTGATTCATCCAATGATTTTTTCATGCCACATGTCATAATCCTATTAAGCAGTGCTATTAATTTTCCTTTTTTTTCATCTCAACCCTTGATTTGAAGCTTATCTGATGGTCCATATTTCATTTGAACCTAATTTTATCCCCTAATTGCCTCAAAATCCTAATGAGTCAAAAAATTAACCTTTTTTATCATTTTTTTAGTGCCAAAAAGAGAGAAAAGTACTGAAAAATTCAAAAGGAGATAATTTTAGTGGATATTCAAGAAGAGATTAGTGTTACAATTCAATAAATTGATTGTATTTATTCTTTTTCTCCTTTATTAATTTTTATATCTTTCTTTATGAAAAATTGAAGCTTTATGAACAAAATCATATCTAAATAATTTATTAATATAGGAATCTTATGAACCTAATTTTTTACATGTGATGATCTAATATTTTTATCTTAATTACGATTTCAATTTAATTATATTATTTAATTTATTTTTTAGGTTATTAATTATTTGGTTAATAATTGATTTATAGAGACAATTAAATAAATTTGAGAAAATAATTTAATTATTTTTTCTTGATTAAATAACCTACATAGTTTCTAGACATAGATGTATAATTCTTATATATGTGATCCATAATTTATGAACTTATTAAGTAGTATGCAATTTAATTAACATGAAAGTGTTGTTAGGTTAATTACTATATGATGTGTAGTTTACTTGATGAATATATGTTAGGTTAAATTCAATCAATCATGTAATTGATTTATAATTATATTAGAAGTATATTAGTGATTTGCATGTTTAATATTTAAAAAATTGAGGGATTAAGTATTCCTAGATATTTTTCATATATCTTATTTGCTATCAATTTTGAATTAATTAATAAAAGCTATTTATTTTTAGTTCTTTTAATTTTGCTTTCTAAAAACAAAAAATAATAATTTTTATTTTTTAGTTTTAAAAATTAGTTTCTAATAACATAATATCTATGGGAATTATATTTTTTTATTATTATATTACTTATTGCGATATATATATTTATGTATACTTGCGTATTCATTGCATACAATCCGTGTTGATCAAGTTTTTGCTTAAAAAACCATCATTTTTAACATAATTTGATTTATTTAGGATTTTTCAATACTCTTTCAACTTTTCTTGATTTCATTTGATTTTGGGGTTAAACTAAAAAAAACTTAATAATGTTTAATGAAATTTTTTTATTTTGATTATTTTAAAGACAAGTTTTTCCTTGATGTTTTGTCAATATATATGGTAAATGTTAAAATTTATAATTAAATCCTAATTTGGGACTACTAGTCTATTTAAAATTAAATGTATAGACTATTAGTGTATTGTTATAAAAATAAAGATTTACATGTGTATTTTTTATTTAATAGGAGTACTATTAATGTGTCAAATCTTCTAAATAATACACTTACCATTCATTTATATCACATGTGTCAAGCATGTGATGCAATTCATAATTTAAAACATTAAATTGAATCATTTGTGTAACTTAAAGCAATTGAGGATTACTATTGTATTATTTTGAGAATATAAATTCATATAGATATCTTTCTATTAAAAGGGATACCAATAAAATACCATACCCAAAATAAGACATCAAATTCACAGACTTCCATGTCATTTTTGAAATTTTATTAGATATATCATTACTTCTTATAAATATATAATAATAATGTCCTTCACATTCATTTTTTTGCAACTTGAAGTAGATACAGCTCTACTTCAACGTCCAAATTCAAGCCATATCCACTTTTGTATCATTTAATTTAACATAAACCCTAAAACCCATAAAATTTCAAACCATAAAATTTTAAATTTTAAGTAATATTTATGTAATTTATTTGATTGAAGATGGATGAGGTAATCATGCAACTAATAGATGAAGAAGATTGTACAATTTCAACATTTAGATTGATTTTAGATCCTTAATTTTTTTATTATCTAAAATCACAATAGATTTAGAATATTAGAGTTTGATAAGAGCTTATCAAACCTCTTCAATTAGCAACCAAGTAGAGGAACAAGGTAATGAGTAGCACCAGTGGTCAAGTAGAGCAATGACAACAACAACGGGGTTAGGGCTTGGTAGGTTGTGATTTTTGGGTTCTAAAAATTAAGGTTGATTTTTGTGATGTGAAAGCTCTTGAAATTATTGATTTTTATTTATATTCATTTACTAATATTGTTATGTGAAGGTAGGAGGCAATTTGGTCATTATGCATTAAATATAATATTAAAATCAAAATGAATGCACAAGATTACGGAGATGGATGTTTTTAAACAGCTTATGTTTCCCATCATCATCACAAGATTTAATGAATCTACTATGCTAAATGTTGATCAAAATATTCACCATAAGGATCAAAGTCCTGCAATCAATCTGAACTTCTCATATGAGACCCATAAAACGAAATGCCAAGGACGAAATCAGCCCTGTGTAGAAAAGAAACCTTTCCACGACGCTCTTGATCCTTCAATTTTGAGTCTTAACCAGACATTCATAAGAACTCTTACATATAACCATCTCATCTTTGATATTTCTTCCCTATCTGTTAATCATTCTTATTTTTACTACATCAGCAGGACGGCACAGACAGCTCAAAACAGCAGCTGAAAGACTTCACATTATAAAGGCTAAATAATGAAGATATAGGAATGCCCTTTGGACATCAAAAATAAATCAAACTCCTTTAAGAGCCAAGTAAGCCTTCCTTTTGAACAATCTTGTTTAAAGCATCAAAGGACCCTGAGTGTCTAGGTTGAAGGCCTTGGCTCGCCTTTGCATTATCACCTCAGGAAGATCGGCAGATTGCTACTACCTGTACTGCTAGCAGAAAAACGAAAATAAGTGCTACTTCTGATAGACAAAAATGTAAAACCACCAAATTAAAGAAAGTTCAAAGAAACATATGATAAAATAAACCATTCTTAGAAACTATATGTTTCATATTTAAGAGGTTTCAGAAGATAGTAGTATTCCATTGGAAAGAAAGAGAGAAATGTGGGATTTGTTGAGGAGACAATAGCACCATTATCGGCCAAATCTGCAAGCCTAAAGATGATATGCAATCGAAATGAAAAATAATATTCTTGTTGGGCACAACGGGTAAAGATAAAATGAATTCAACAGAGTAGAATAATGACATTGGAAATTTAACGTGGTTCACCCTTTAATTTGGGCTAAGTCCACGGGACAAACTCCGAAAATATTTCTTCCACTAATAAGATTAATGGGTACAAAGTGAGAGAAAATACAACAAATTGAGATAAACCCAAAATAGTGTCACAAGTGTTTCCCAAACTCACTATTTTGTCACTCCCCTTTTAGAAAAATATCCCAATATTTTTCTAAGATATTCTCTCCCACTTTCTCACACAACACTATTTTTCTTCAAAGGAAATTGTTCCTTTGGCTTTGTAGCTTCTCTTCTTGTTTGTTGTGTTATGTTTCTTTAAGACAAAGATATTGCCTATTTATAGGCAAAATTACATATCAATGTTAGATACCTGCCATTGTGGTTGTACCTACCATTTGTAGGTTGCACTACCATTGGTGGTTGCACCTACCATTGGTGGTTACACACCACTTGTGTTTTCTTCCTCTTAAATGTAGGAGGGACTCCTGAAATCTCCCTCGACTACGTAGAGGCTCGGCAATCCGGCCGGACTAAGCGACGGTATTCAAAATTTTGTCTCGGGAGAATTTTTGTTAACATGTCTGATCCATTTTCTTACGTATGGATCTTAAGTTGTAATAGCTTAACTTCTCCATTTACATCCCTACAATCTAGTGATATCTCGCATCAATATGTTTTGATCTCGAATGAAAGGAGGCATTCTTTCCAAGATGGATATGCTACGACTATCACAAAATAGCCGATAAGCTGTCTTGTTGTAACTTGAAGTTCTTTCAAGAACTTTTTCATCATAACAACTCTTTACATGCCTTAGTTGCTATGAATTCCGCCTTCGGTAGTGGACAATGATACAAGACATTTTTGTAACTTTGATTGCACATGACCTGACTCCCGCAAATGTAATCAAGTAACTGAAGTGGATTTTACGGAATCCATATCCTGACCATATACTGCATCGTGTATCCAACTAACACGGGTTTATCATTTCCAAAACATAGACATATTTTGGAAGAACCTCGAAGATACACGAAAAATCCATTTCCGGCTTTGCTGACTGATGTTCCTTTCCGGGATTTGAAAGGAATCTCTCAATTCCAAGCATGGTGAGTATCTGCGGTGTACAAACCATGGCATACATTAGACTTCAGCTTCAGAAGCATATGGAACCTCTCTTCCATCTCTTCTATAACATACGTAGAAGGGCTCTGCTTAGAACTTAGCAAAGTGATTAGCAAGAGGAAAACTAATAAACTTTAGCCTTATTCATATGAAATCTCTGAAGTACTTTCTCAATGTACTTCTCCGTGACAACCGTAATTTCTTGGCGCTCCGTCTCTCTAATAATAGTCATGCCAAGAATGCATTTTCTTTGATCCCTAAGTCTTTCATGAAAAAGACTTACTCATGCGTTTTCAAGTTGTTGATTGCAGGAAATATTTCGACCAGCAATCAACGTATCATCCACATAGAGCAAAAGAATAATAAAATCATCATTAGAGAATTTACGCACAAAAACACAATGGTGCAAGTAGTCTTTTTGTAGCCTTGCTCCCCATATGACTCGAACTTCTTGTACCATTGTCTTGGTGCTGTTTTAAGCCGTAGAGACTTTTCTTCAATTTGCGAGACATAATCTTCTTTTCCCTTTGATGAAAACCTCCGTGCTCCATGTATATCTCTTCTTCCAAGTCGCCGTAGGAAAGCGGGTTTGACATCCATTTGCTCAACCTCAAGTCGAGACTTTACGCTAACCTAGCACTTATGACACGGATGGATGTCATTTTTACAATGGAGAGAAAATCTCGTCAAAGTCAATACCTTTTCTTTGGTGAATCCTTTTACAACCAATCGCTTCATGTCAGCGGCTGGAACTATGTCCTTATGCTTCTGAACACCCATTTATTTTTCAAGGCCTTCTTCCTTTGGGGCAACATCAACTCAAAGGTTTTGTTCTCGTACGGGGACTTCATCTCATCTTGCATGGCTTGATCCATTTTTGTTTGGATTCGTCATCCATGTAGCCTCTTCGTAACCTTTCTCGGGTTCTCCCCATTGGGTGAAAGTTACATACTCGTCAGGAGGATGAGATAGAGGGTCGTCTCACTCTATCATAGCTGGATTGGAACGGAGAAGCCACGGTGTTGGTCTTGGATAATGAACATCATTATTTCCCTCATCTTGAGAACCAACTTACATGGGGGCATCATCTTACGTCGGTGGATAAACCTGGTCTTCATCTCTCAAACTTGTCTTGGCAGCGATGTTGGAGAATTAATTCCAAATACGATGAGTCACCATTGGAATTAGAGAACATCTTTCTTCATTTTGATAATATCTTCAATGGTCTCATCTTCAACAAATATAGCATCACGGCTCGACAAGTCTCTTTCTGTTGGATCGTAAAAATCTATAGCCAAATTGATCTTGACCATAGCCAATAAAAATACCTTGTCTTGTTTTGGCATCAAGTTTGGATCTCTCATCGCCAGGGATATGAACAAAAAGCTTTGCACCAAACACTCGCAGATGATCATAGGAAACATCCTTTTCTGACGCACCTTATTTGGAACATCCGTCTTGAGAGAGGAGTACAAGGTGAAAAGATTCAACACATGTGCAAGCGTGAGTATGGTTTCACCCCGAAAAGTTTTAGGCAACTTTGCATGTGAGAGTAGACATCTAACTCTCTCATCAAAGTTCTATTCATCCTGCCGACCTAAGCCATTCAGCTGCGGTGTCTTTGGAGGTGTCATCTGATCTAGAATACCATGCTTTTGTCGGCATGGAAAGGTCGATGTATTCTCTACCATTGTGCAATGGGATGCTGCTGGCTTAACCGATCTGTCTCTCAATGAGGCATGAAATTCTTTGAAGACATCTAGCACCCGATCCTTTGTCTTTAGAAGATATACCCACGTCTTCCTTGAATGATCATCGATAGAAAGTCACAAAGTATTGAGCACGCAAGTGACTTTGGCATTGGTCCACATGCATCTGAATGAATCGGGATCTAAAATATTATTCATTCACGGAAGGGAGGGAAGCTCTTGAAAGCAACCCTATTTTTGCTTTCCTGAAAGCGATGAACACATTTCTCCAAATGTACTTCATCATTCGACAATATCTTCTTATGGCTAGACTTGTCAAACCTTTTTCACCCGTGTGTTGAGTCTCTTATGCCTGCCAATTTGCCTTATCTTTCTACATGGCATTTCTTGTGTCGGTAGAAGAGTTTCGCTTGCATTATATACAAAGTTGTATGCTTCTCACTCAGCCCTTTACTAAGGAGCCTTTTGTAAGTTTCCATTTGTCATAAATGGAAAGGAGCTACAATATCCTTCATTTACTGATCGGCGCAGAGAGATCAAATTCGGTAGCATATCGGAATATGCACGACATCGCTGAAATGTCTGGTTACGTTCTCTGTTTCCAAAGCAAACGTCTCGTTTACCTACCACCTTTGTGGCCAGCCTTCATTTCCCGTTCTAACAACACCAAAACTTCCAGGGTGTGTATGATGAGAAAAATTCTCTACGCGATGTAGCGTGAGCATGCTAATTATCAATCACCCATTGGTCTCGTGTGATGCAAGATTGACAAAATCTTCATCATAAACGATATTGAACTCGTCTATGGTATTTGTTTGCTCATCATTCTTGTCATCTTTTTTTGTTACTTTACTGTGTTCGTTTCTTGTTCCTTCTTGAACACGACAAAATTTCTTAATGTGACCTTCTTCTTGCAATGATGGCATTCAACATTGGCAAATTTTTTTGATTTTCCTACTGCTCTTACTTCTCGGTTTTGTTCTTTATGCACGGTCTCCTTCCTGCAGACTACTGTGATAAGGGCTTGTGCTTGAATCTCTTTCCTTGTTTTGTTTCTCATATGAGAACAAGGCTTCAACAACTTCAAAACTCCATCTTGTCTTTTGCATAAGTCGAGTTGTTGTGATATGATTATATGATGAGAGTAGTGATGCGATAACATCACATCTTTCTCTTCATCGCCAAAAACTCATATTAAATCTTGCTAAGTGAGAAAGCTTCTTGTTGAAATTGCTAACATGTTGTATCATGCTGCATTATCTTCCTTCCTCATCGATATAGCTCCTTCACACAAATAAAATTTATTGGCAAGGTTCTTTGACATGTACACGTTTTCTAGAGTCTCATTGTTTCTTTATGATCCTTGCAATTTTTTGATTCAATGTTTTGCAAGACAACTGTCTGAGAGATTTAGGCAATTGTACTAGCTGCAATCTCATCTATTTCCTCCCATTGTTCCTCGGTGACGGTTGCTACCTTCTTTTCTTTTCGACAACGCCTTATGGACCTTGTTGAATGAGAATATCTTTCATCCTCGCTGCCATAAAGAGAAATTATTATGTGCCATTAAATTTCTCAATATCTACCTTTGGCTTGACATTTTTGTTGTGTTTCTTTTACGTAGAATAAATACGCCACGGACCTAATAAAATCTTTTCGATGTGGAAGATCGGTCTACATCTGCAACCACGAGCATATTAAAATTTTACTAGACCGGCTACGATACCGAGTTGTTGAGCACAGTGGGTAAAGATAAAATGAATTCAACGAGTAGAATAATGACACCGGAAATTTAACGTGGTTCACCGCTTTAATTTGGAGCTAAGTCCACGGGACAAACTCCGAAAATATTTCTTCCACTAATAAGATTAATGGGTGCAAAGTGAGAGGCAATACAACAAATTGAGATAAATCCAAAATAGTGTCAGTGTTTCCCAAACTCACTTATTTTGTCACTCCCTTTATGCCAGAAAAATATCCCAATATTTTTCTAAGATATTCTCTCCCACTTTCTCACACAACACTATTTTTCTTCAAAGGAAATTGTTCCTTTGGCTTTGCTTAGCTTCTCTTCTTGTTTGTTGTGTTGATGTTTCTCTAAGACAAAGACATTGCCTATTTATAGGCAAAATTGCATATCAATGTTAGATACACCTACCATTGTGGTTGTACCTACCATTTGTAGTTGCACCTACCATTGGTGGTTGCACCTACCATTGGTGGTTGCACCTATCACTTGTGTTTTCTTCCTCTTAAATGTAGGAGGGACTCACAATTCTCTGTTTTAGTTTTCCCCTGCATGTTCCTGAATGAAGAATCATTTTCAACCTCCTTGCATGTCAAAGAAGATGAGAATTGTAGCAAAACCAAACGACAATTGATTTTCATAGGTATCCTTATGCAAGCTGTCAAAAATTCCTACTTTCTAAGATGTTTTGAGAAAAAGTGTACAGGGCCTCATACGCTATGAATGAATTGTTAACCCACCTCCCACGAGCTTAAATTTTTAGGATAATTAGTGTCTAACATTTTTACATTATATTAGAACAATAAAGTTATGGGATCAAATCCTCGAGATAATCCCTGATGTCAATTAAAATTTTCAAGTTTAATAAACCTTAAAAATTAATTATAAGAAACTCACTTTCAAAGAAAGTTCAAGTAATGAAACTTTGTAAAAATAAAATAACTCCCTTAAAGGAGAATGTTAAATAGTATAAATGAATTTTTAAACTTAACTCTCACAATGTTATGCTTTTGAAAAAATTGATATTTGACACTTCTACAAAGTATCCTTAAACATAAAAAACTTTCCAAAAAAAACACCAAAGTAATTTATAATCTTGAAATTAAGCCTGTGATTGTTGATGAAAACCCCTTAAAATCCAGTGTCCATCAGCAGCCCCTCAAAAACTGGTTTGCTAAAGGATATAGGTCAACTACTTTCATTCAATTGCATCACTCCAGTTCGACAGGCAATAAGAGAGTCACCCACATTTCATTTCACATCACTAAGTAAATACACAGCCTTTTCAATTTCTATAAATAAATAATAAAAAAAATCAATTAGGCCCATTTTCCGGATAATTTTCATGACTGTTACCATTACTTTGACAAATCTATGATCCTTAAGAAGGTATAAAATTGGAATATACCATAATGCGATTAGATGTCCCTCGAATTCTTCTTAATGGTAAAGGGACAATAATTGTTAATCACCATGCATGGTGAAAATGCCAAAAATAGAACAATCCTTACAATTAGTAGATTATCATACAGATTTTTACCTAAGCTGCAAGGAATGCTACAATTTAAGATGTTTTATTAATGGTGAAAATGTTCCCTAACAAACCATAAAATGCTTGATTATCGTGAAATTAAACAATAGTGGTTGGTGATGAATAATGCTACAGAACTCAAAAGTCCATGGCCATGAGCTACCTACTCTCATTCCCTCACTTGCAGCATCTCAATTCCTAAGTCAAGTTAGCTTTACAAGTAAAACACGTTATTTTCTCAAAGTCCACGAATTAATAAATTACTCTTACATCCAGGTCAATTTCATTACAGAGTTGTTGGAAAAGATGAAATTTAATTAAAAAAAAATTGTTGGGAAATGTGCCTTGTCTCACGTTGCTTTTTTACATTATTTTAAAGAGGTATAAATAGTGAAGAGTTGGTTATTGGGATTGAGCCCCAAGGGACACCCACTTTTGTGGAAGGGGAGAGGACCTAGGCAAATGTGATACCATACACGCGCGCCGCCACCATCGTCCGACCGACCAACCGTGCCGTTCTTTTAAGGAAATGGACTCACTTGAGTATAATAAGAATTTAGTTGACTTACCTCCTGGTTGCAAAACCATTCTTGTAGTTAAAGGATATAGGCAAAAGGAAAATGTAGATTTCTTTGATACATTTTCACCAGTTACACGAATAACTTCCATACGTGTACTTTTCTCTCTCGTTGCTATCTATGATTTAGTAGTACATCAAATGGATGTTAAAACTGCTTTCTTAAATGGTGATTTAGAAGAAGAAATTTATATGGATCAACCTAAAGGTTTTGTTATCCCAGGTAAAGAAAATAAAGTTTGTAAATTAGATAAATCTCTTTATGATCAAAAACAAGCACCTAAGCAATGTCATGAAAAATTTGATAATCTAGTTATCTCATATGGATTCAAAATAAATGAAAGTGACAAATGCATTTATTATAAATTAGAAGATAATATTTGCACTATTATATGTTTATATGTGGATGACATGCTTATTTTTGGATCAAATATTTATGTTGTGAATAATGTCAAAATGTTGTTAAGAGCTAATTTTGATATGAAAGATCTTGGAGAAGCGAATGTAATCCTTGGTATAAAAATAACTAGGTCTGAAAAGGGAATTTCTCTAGATCAATCTCACTACATTGAGAAGATCTTAAAGAAATATAATTACTTTAACTGTAAACCTGCATGTACTCCTTATGATCCTAGTGTAAAGTTGTTCAAGAACACCGGAGACGGTGTTAGACAAACTGAGTATGCGAGCATCATTGGTAGCTTACGTTATGCTACTGATTGCACTAGACCAGACATAGCTTATGTTGTGGGACTACTATGTAGGTTTACCAGTAGACCTAGTATAGAGCATTGGAATGCTATTGAAAGGGTTATGAGATACCTTAAGAGAACTATAAACCTTGGAGTACATTATAAAATGTTTCCCACCATTTTAGAAGGATACAGCGATGCAGATTGGAACACTTTATCAGAAGACTCCAAAGCAACTAGTGGCTATATTTTTAACATAGTTGGTGGAGCTATTTCCTGGAAGTCTAAAAAACAAACAATATTGGCTCAATCTACAATGGAGTCTAAAATGATAGCACTAGCCACTGCTAGTGAAGAAGCAGGCTGGCTAAGCAGTTTGTTAGTTGAGATCCCTTTATGGGAAAGACCGATACCAACTGTCTTGATCCACAGCGATAGTACCGCAACTATTGCAAAGATTCAGAACCGTTACTACAACGGCAAGAGACGATAGATACGTCGTAAGCATAGTACTGTTAGAGAATTTCTCTCAACGGGAGCAGTAAGAGTGGATCATGTACGTTCTGATGAAAATTTGGCAGATCCTTTGACGAAAGGATTACCAAGAGAGAAGGTTTTCAAAACCTCAAAAGGAATGGGATTAATGCCCTTAGAATGAAGAGTCACTTATGATGGTAACCCAACTTATAGACTGGAGATCCCAAGAAATAAGTTCAAAGGGTAATAACAAGTCATGAAGTGATATGAGATGTATCATGCTATTAATCAAATCTCATTCTATATTGTTAGAAGCATGAAGTCCTGAAGCGATAGAAAAGGATGAGTTATTTGTTAAACTCTTAATGAGTTCTATACTCTATGTGGAGTGGAGTACATAGCTACAGGAGTACTCTTGATAGACTCACCTATGTGAATGTGGAAGTGTGGCCGCTTCCTATGAAAATTTTTTGGGCAAAATTTACTAGAGCGTTCACTATACTGGGATACACGTGTATGGCCGTAAAGCACGGGCTTTTTCGAACTACACCTTGGGAAGGTTGTGTGTGTGATGATTGTTAGAGATAGAGTTCAAAACTACGAGTTACTCTAGTATATTCTAAAGCATCAACACTATGCAAAGGTTCAAGTCGATAGACACCTTTTTGCTTATGCACAATCTTATAATTTTAATTGATCGGTTGCTCGATGAAAATTATTTTTATATAAAATTCAAGTGGGGGATTGTTGGAAAAGATGAAATTTAATTAAAAAAATTTGTTGGGAAATGTGCCTTGTCCCACATTGCTTTTTTACATTATTTTAAAGAGGTATAAATAGTGAAGAGTTGGATATTGAGATTGGGCCCCAAGGGGCACCCACTTTTGTGGAAGGGGAGAGGACCTAGGCAAATGTGATACCACACACGCGCACGCACGCGCCAACGCCGCCGCCGTCCGTCTGACCGACCGGCCGTGCCGTGTCGTGCTGAGCCGAGTCTGATTCCGAGTTTGAGTGCGTGTGCGTGTGCGTGTGTGAGGTGGTATTTTATTTTTTGGTAAAATATTATTTTAAGGAAAAAATTTCCACTTACAAAATGATTGTTATATATATTTTTTTTTTCAGGAAAAAAATGACCGTTATTTTCTTTTATTAAGAATATGATCGTTTTTTCTTCTTTATTCAGAAAAAGAGTCGTTACTCGTATTTACTCATAAAAAAATATATCTGTTATCCGTTAATCTTCATTACTCAGAATAGCCGTTACTCTCTTAATTCCCAGACATTACCGTTTTATTCATAATTGCCACACGGTTTCTAAAATCTATAAAAGGAGGGCTTCAGCTCTCATTTGAAAAAAAAACAATCAACAATCATCTCCCTACGGAAAAAAAATTCTCTCTACAATTTCTAAGTTCTTTTTTAGTTTTTCAAGCAACAAATTTTCAGGTGTAGCATTCCAGTCTTCATCAGTGCAGTGAAGTTCTGAGACAGAGATTAAGATTATGGGCTGTTTTATCCTGGGGACGACGAGGCTGTGTTTGCTTGCACAAATTGAGTAGAGCCGCGAAACGTCTTAAAGAGAACGACCTAGTCCGCGACTCAACCCAAGTAGTTACTTTCAAGTTATCGGTAATATTGTTCCTACACTGTTTTTATAAACTTGCATCAACAAGAGTTGCTTCTATTAACTAACGAACAAATATATGAGAATTGCTACAATTAACTAATGAACAAATCTCTTTGAATTGCTACAATTAACTAATGAACAAATCTCTTTGAATTGCTACTATGCTCGTAGAAGCAATTCTACTTGGCGTGAAGAATATATAACAAACCCTTGTAAAGCCCAAGAAGGCTTTGCTCTAGAACGAGTCTCTTAGAATAAAATGGCTTGATTCCTTCGTTCATTTCCATGTAAAGCACACATCCTTGCAATTTAGCAAATTGTATTTTAATCTTACATTTTTTTTATACAACACAACTCACACAATCATCACTTAGTATTGAACCCTTGTACTTTTAACGTATTCAAATAAATTTCACGTGGTTAAACCACGATTCAATTAGTTTAACATTAAATTGAGATTAATAATAGAGGTATCAAATTAGCCATGTTAATTCCGTTTATCTTAAAAAAAAGTTATAATTCAACTTTAATTTATTTAATTTTTAAATAAATTGAGTTGAGTTGTAGAACTTATTTAAATTATTTTAATTAATTATTAAAAAATTAAATAAATAAAAAAATATCACATAAAATTAAAACTTCATTTAATCCAAATATCAACCCTATTGAAGCCATTATTACTGCTGCTATCAATGTTAGTCCACAACATTAACCCCTAAAACATCATCATTTTAATTTTTTTATTATTTCTAAACACACACATATATATACCAAATTAATAAAAAAAATCTTCATCGTAATGGGTACACTTCCTTCGTATTCATTTCATAAGGATGATAGAGACTAATAATAAGATAAAATTATATGATGTAAGAACTCGTTATATAATTTTACCTTGCATTAAAAAAATATATAATAATTTATTTTTATTATTTAAAAAACATAATTAGCAATAATTTGGTTCATTTTCATGGAAATCAATGCTATCAATGTATATGAGACAAAAATTGAACTTAAAATACCGTAAAAAAAGTTCAATTAAAAAAATGTTTAACTAAAAAAATATATTGAGTCAAAAAAATTATCAAATAAGCTAATGAGTTGTTCATGAGTTCAAATGAAATACTTATTTAAGCTCTAAGTTAAATGAGTTAGATTTTTTTTTAACTAGTGAACTTATTAAGATAACTTTAAATGATTGACTTGAACTTAATAGCTCATTTAACGTATCAAATCAATAACAAGTTTGGACATGTAACATTGTTTGCTCAAATTTTATTAGTGAATATAGGAAAATGCTAAACATTCTAAAGATACTCGCAAATGGCCAAATTTTATTATCCTTGATTTTTCATTATTTATAACTCTAAATTTGAATCCTATACAATCAATTATATTTTGGACACATATGATATATATATAGCATTATTTGTGAATGTAATGACACTTAATTTTACAAAAATGTTATTAGAAATATCACTATCAATGTTGAGAAATTATTTATTGTTTACGGAATATGTGATAACGTAGTATCTCATTCTAATTAAATTTAAGATTAGTATAAATAAAAAAACAAATAATTAATAAAAAATCGAGAGAAAACACAATATAATTGATCGAGGATATAATCTAATAAGAATGAATAATATAAGTATCAATATCATTTCTTATGCTATCGAGAAGGCAATTAGGAGAGGGGGTAAATAAAGAGAGAGTCAACCAAGTCCTACGGTTTTTGCCCATGCCTCTTCCTCTTCCCCTTGCCATTTTTCCCTCCATAAATCACCAAATCCTATGTAAGTTCCGTGATATCCCACCTCCACTTTAACCCATCTTTTTCATATCCACAAATTTCATAGTTTTAGAGCTTGTTAGATTTAGTAATTTGCACAATAAAGAGAAGCAGTATCGTTAAATTGTGGCTTGTTATGTAGCGATAATTTTTCATCTGATCTTCATGAAGGTGTGAGAGTTTTCCACTCATCCTTCTCATGCTTCTTTATTGATTCTTCATCTTCCTGCATCATGTTAGCTTGTCTAGGTTTTGTTTTAGTTTATAATAAAGAATTGCAGTGCTAACGATTTCGGGCTTTAGATTTAGTGGTGGTCTTCATCCTATCAACTTCGATCTACATTAGCTCCTCCCCATATGATCATCTGCACACCACTGAAATGCTATAGCTTTTGATTTCGGTATTGCTAACTCATTTTCATTCCTTGCTTATTTTTGTTTTTTGTTTCAAGCTTCTCCGAGGGATTGCACCTTTTTGGAATCGATTTCCTCTCTAGACTTGATCTAGTAGAGCCTTGTTTTGAAGTATAAACTATTGGAGACTGGTATGTTTTGTTTTGGGGTGACGGTGTTATGGTTGGTATCGTTGCTGGTATGAAGTTGTTTCATGTTTTTTCAAGCCTGGTTGTTGTTTTCTCTACTCAGATGGTGTCTTTTGTAAGTTCAACGAATACATATTTAAATGTAATTTAATTTATAAGTATATCTTTAAATAATACGTAAAAGACACAAAAATATGTAATTTTTTAAACGATATTTTAACTACATTATCGATAATTTAACCATAAGATATAGATAGAAACAAATGTAATATGTCATACTGAGATACATGTAATGTGTTACATGTAAAATTAGAGATAAATAAAAAAGATTACATACAAAAATACAAGTATGTGTAACAAGTTATTACATAAATATATATAAATATAATATATCATTATAAGTATAATGATTACAACATATTATGTACAAAAATATCAATAAACATAATAGATTACATCTATACTTTGTTTACATAACAACTAACATTATTTATGATACGAGTCAAATTTATTTTATAATAGTTTTTTTTTTCGGTGGAAGTGTATATTTATAACCTCAATCTAAGAAAACCATGTACTCACGCTGTCATCTACTTGGTCTTTTCCTCAGGAGAATGAGAATATGGGATATGATTGATTATCTTTCAATATTTTTGCTTCACCTTTTATTTTAGGGAATATGAGCCTTTCCAAAACACTATCGTGATGATTCTCAAAATCAACCCAATTGATTCCACCCTGAAGTTGTGGGATTGGTTCCATTTATCGCTCTTTAATTTATTAATTTTTTTAATGTTAATACTATCAAACTATTCTTTAAAGTCTCAAATGTTTTTAAATTTTATTTTTAAAATAATGATACCGATAACTCATTTTGTAACGGTGAACATTCTCCGTATAAATGGTTTATAAAAATGATTTTATCAAATAGTATCGAATTTTAAATAAACACAATCGTATATATATTTATAGATTTAATTAAATATTTTCTTGATATTATAATCATTTATTAATTTAAATTTCTATATATACTAACATATATACCTTTAAATGTTATTACAACTTATCAATATTATTTGTCTAAATTATATGTCATTAAATAGACTCGTATTTTAATTATACATTTATTAGTTAATATATTATATAGCTCTATTATTTTGTCTAATGAAATATTTATATTCAAAAATAATTTTATAAAGTTATCATTTTATTTTCTTTGCATATAACATGAATTCATTATGTCATTTTCTTAGTGGTGGTGGCAAGATTTATCCATGTATTGTCCGTCTTAAATCACAAATTTATATCATACTAAAGTATATTAAAAATTTTAAACTTTAATTCTAAATACTTGATTTTAAATAAATTTTAAAACTTTAAATTCTAAAAAATATTTTCATAAAAAAATATTTTTTTTATTTTGAAATATCTTTTTCATTCCAAGGTTATTTTTTTATAGTAAAAATTAATTTATTACATTTTATAGTAAAGTAAGATTACTTTTCTTTATTAAAGCAAAAATATTTTAGCATGTGATGGTAGGCCCATATGTTAGATGAATTTTCCCTAATGATTCTTTTGAATAAAGTGGAGTCGAGTATTCCAAAGATGAGTCTTTGTCTCTTTATGCTTTTTAGTAGCTTCATTTTGATACAGTCATCTGTATATCTCCAATAGATGGCTCTAAATCTACTTGTTTCTTTTTATTGGAGATGGATTCAATAAATTTCTCTAATTTTTTAGAGATGTAGATCCTTCTCCTGTTTTTTAATTTTTCGATAATAATATCCAATTGTGCTTTACCTTTTTCAATTACGGAATAGTTTTTAAAGTTTAAAATAATTCATTAATGTGAAAATTATCGAATTCATCTAGGAGAGTTTTATTCCACCATCGAAAATAACTACGCTTCATTAGCCAAGGGAATGTATCATTGAATGTTATTAAGTAGTCTCATTTCATGACCGAAGGAAGTTTGTATAAAGACATAAAAAAACATTAGTCCGTGATCATTGTCCTGGATATGTTGAAATTTTTTTTCTTCAAACATATTATAGGCCTTTAAGACCTTTGTAGGAAAGATGTTATGAGTTGGTCTGAAGGATGAGAACCAATTAGGAAAATTATGATAGACATAATGATCCCCTGTTTTAAATTGTATATACCATATATGAGATTTTAAAATATTTTGATAACATAAGGTGTGATCCCAAGCTTGCATGTAATCAAACCACATATACGTTGCATATGTCGATCTTTAAATCGTTCTTTGGAATACACATTATTGTTTAAGTCTACCTTGATTAAATCTCTCTTAAGTTTTAAGGATGAAAAGGCAATTTATCGACCATTTCTCATATTATGATTTATATCGACAAAATCAATTTCTTTTAGAATTAACTCGTAAAAATCTCTTATTTTAGGAATAGCAAAGAAAGATAAATTATTTTTTAAATATATAAAAGCTACCTGGTCTAGTGTTTTGTTGATGTCGTCTTGCTTGATGGTTATTAACCTTCAAGTTGCTGTTTGAACAAACTCATCTTTTTTAGTGAGTTTTCTTGCTCCTTTAGAGTTATCTCGTGTCTTGGTTGGTTGGCTCATTGATTTCTTCATGGCCTTGTAGGTATTACTATGCCAGGAAATCTAATAGTGAATTAGACTCTTTTTTGATAAATTTGATGTCAAAATCAAAGATGAAGAGCAATGTTTACCATATAGCAATTATCTGTTTGAAGGTTAGGTTTTTAACGTCCTTTTCAAGAACATATTTGACTGATTTACAATTTATTCTTAATAAGAAATTCTGGTTTAGAAAATATTTTTGGAACTTAGAAATGTTAAGAACTATGGCTAGAATTTCTTTTTTTATGATGGAATAGTTCTTTTGAGCAAGTTTCCAAGTGCTTGAAACAAAATGAACTAGATTTTCTTTTATAGTCATTCGTTGCTTGAGGATTCCTCCAAACCATATCTCTCATACATCAGTCTTAACTATTTTGAATGCATCAAGATGAGATAAGGATAAGCACGAGAGTTCTTTAACTCTTAGATTTATTAATTGTTCTACTTTAGTACATGATGGGCCCCATTCAGATGGATTTTCTTTAATTGCTTATAGAGGGGTTTGACATATAGTGCAGACAAATAGTTTAAGGTTGCCTAAGAACCTTTGTAATTGTTTTTTATTCTTGATTTCATCAAGGAATTTTTCAATAAAAATAATATATCAATCTATTGGAATAATTAACCCTTGACCAATGTTATGACTTAAAAATCGAACATTTAATTAAAAAAAATTATTTTCTTAGCCAAGATTATAAGGCGTGCTTCTTGGATGATTTTAAAGAATTTTTTTTAGTGTTTCCAGTGTTAGTTAATGGAATTCGAAAATACCAACACATCATCAATATAAACGATAGTAAAATCCATATAATGATTAAATATCTCGTTCATTATTTTTTGAAACTTTGATGGAGCATTTTTAAGCTAAAATGGAATTATGTTCCATTCATAGTGACCGAATAGAACTATGAAGGTAGTTTTATGCATATTCTCTTGGACAATTTGAATTTTCTAATAACCACTTTTAAGATCAATTTTTGAGAAGACTAACGCCTTATAAAGTTGATTTAATAAGTTCTTCTTATTAGGTATGAGATACCTAATCCATCTTAACATCCGATTTAAGGGTTATAATTGATAACTAGCCTTAGGACACCTCGTTCCAACTCTAATGCTTTTTCCACATAGAAGGTTGGGCAAGACCAAGGAGATTTGCATTTTGAATTAATTTATTTTCCAAAAGATTGTCAATATCTTTTATGCAAATTGCCCGATGTCATCGGTTCATTTCGATAGGTCATCTTGGTATTAGATCCATCAAGGTTAAATTGAAGTTCGAAGTATAAACATCTTGTTGTTCTTTCTTTAGAAAAAAAATTAATAGTAAATAAAGTCAATTGAGGTGATGTCTGCAGTAAGACCCAAGAAAGACAGCCTTTGATGTATAGTAATTCTAATCACAATAACTCTTAATTACAAAGCATATGCTCAAATGGAGAGATTATCAAGATCTTTGTTCCCCATACATTCAACTTCGTCTAGCAAAGGTAATTATTCTAACTCAACTAAGGTAAAAAATAAAGAAGTAATTAAAATAGAATACGTTGAAAGGTGCCTTTAAAACTGGAGTATTCTTAAATACAGAACATTATTAGTATATAACAAAGGTAGTTTTGTATTTAAATGATATTATATTATTAAAACTATAGAAAAAAACACTTCCAATTAAGGGGAAACTATTGACATTAGTTTATTAACCCAAAGTCTAATAGACTCATATAAAAAATACAATTATTTACATATTGATTTAGTCGAAATGTACGAGATAAATGACATAAGAAGTTTTCTAATTGCTTACTAGGAGTTGTAGAAACCTCCTTATGTTCTGGTCCAATTTATTTTAACCTTTTTCCAAACTTTTCAGTTCATATCAAAGACACTAATGTTCAAAGGACCTCAAAGGTCGACATTAAAATGCATGGTTTCAATATAAAAGAAGAAACCAATAATATAGCTCCTATTTATAAAGTTTATTTTAAAGTGATGAACACCATTTGTCCTAATATTAATTTGAAGTCTTTTATAAAATATAGGAGAGTTGAAACAACCATTTTTCAAACCAACTTAGTAAAATTCAGACTAGAAGTACTTCAAATAGTGCCTTGGAACCAAATAACTCTTCTAGAATCATGGTCTTTAACATAGGATACAACCCACTATTGTACCAAAAAATATAGAGCTAAATAAAATTATTAAGCACTTAGATAGATTAGTAGAAATTAGTTTTGATCCCTCAAAAAAGATCAAACTAAACTTTAAACCTTCTTCAGTCACTCACACGTCTAGAATTTCTACACTTGTTTCATCCTTATCATCTGAACCAATATCGTTAGTCTTAAACAAATCAAAACTTGAGTTTAAAAGGATCACTAATCTCCCTTCTGGAGTTAGTAAACCAATTTACTATAGAAAAGACAAACTTGCCTCTAATGAATTTATTTTATAGATGTTTGAAGACCCTATAAATGAACAGAAAAGGCAAATCTTTTACTCTCTTAAAAGAGATGAACATAAAAATTTCTACGACAAATATAAAACATTCTTAAAGCTTGTAGATAAGAAGAACAAAGAAATTAATCTAGACTTCTTTGATTTTATTAAAACTTGTGCTCCTAAAACGAATATAACAATTCCAAGAATAAAGAACCTTGAGAAGGTTCATAAACAGTTTACTACACTCTCTGGTCAAAAGATTATGGTTATCCATCCACCAGAAGAACCTATTAAAATTACAAACACCACAGTAGTTGTTCCATACAAACATGGTTCATCTAACCCTAATCATGCAGTAGAAAATGAAGCAGTTAACTAAGTCCTTGAACAGGTTAATTATACCAACCCTAATCACCCGTTACACCAATAAGTAAAGAATCATCACCCTCATCTTCTAAATTCCACCTAAAAGGTATTGTATAACCTACCTTCTTTAAGCCAATCTCAGATTTATCAAGCTTAAGAAAACCTGATGATGATAAGGAATTCTTAAAAGAATTATTTGAAAGACTTTAAAATCTAGAGTCAAAAGAAATTTTCATCCATTAAAATGATGGAAGAACAAGACATTAACACCATGTCTGTTGTCGAAGTCAAAGAAGTACTAAATCAAGTGAATGGTGATTACAATTTAGATGTTAATAAACTGGTTAATCCAATTCTAGTATATCAAAACTTTATTACCCCAATTGGTCTCTAATAGATTTACAAATTGAAGAGACACTACAACCTAGTCTACACTACAGCGGCAATCAAATACAAGAATAGAATATTGATGGAATTTTGGACTATCAAGCCATTAGAGTAATTAAAAACATGGTGATTTATGTTGTAGTAGTAAAGTTTAATAAGTCCTTTGATAAAATGGTTGTTATAGCAATTGTTTCAGGCTTTGTTGGACAATTACAAGCCTAGTGGGACAACTATCTCCAACAACCTCAAAAGGATGAAATTTTAAATGATGTTAAAGAATAACTTGGTGAAAATGATGAACCTTATTGGGTGGAGAATGTGGTTAATACAATAGTTCTAACAATTTGTTTTTCATTTTATTGGTTCAAGCAAAATACAGATGGATCAAAGTCATGAACAATTAATAAACTTATGATGTCCCACATTGTCACATTTCAAATGGTATAAGGATACATTTATGTCCAAAGTCTTAACAAGAGACAACTGTAATAATGATTTCTGGAAAGAAAATTTTATTTCAAGACTTCCATTATTATTTGCAGATAAAATTTATTCATATTTTCATGCCAAGCATGGAGGTATTATTCTATATAATCTATAAACATATGGAGAGCTTACAACGGAGGTAATCAACCAAGGTTTACAACATTGTAATGATCTCAAACTTCAACAGCAACTGGACAAAGAGAGACTCCAGAATAAACAAGCCTTAGGAGATTTTTGTCACTAGTATGGTTACACTAATATGCTAAAAGATTCTTCTCACAAGAAGACAAGTAAAAGAGATATGCCTTTAAAGAAATCCACTAATAGGTGGAAAGCACCCAGAAGAAAGTGGTCTAACAGGCCTACTCACTCGAATAAAGCCAGAAGAGTGGTACCAACTAAAAGCAAAAAGATTCTAATTTGCTACACATGCGGACAAAAGGGCCACTATAACAATAGTTGTAGAAAGCAACAAAAGGTTAATGAGGTGGAGATAGACGACAAGCTCAAAAATCAAATAGTAGAGATTCTCTTAAATGATGAATTTGACGAATACCAAGATTACATTTATAAGTCATCATCCACTTCTGAGCAAGAAGCTGACAAACCAAGTGATGAGGATTGTGAATGTGATTATTACAAACCATCATCAAAATGAATGGCCTAGACTTAAACGTCTTAACTAAAGAAGAAGATTTTATTTTATAAATCATCGATAAAATCGATGACTAAGAGAAAAAAAACAGCCTTAACTAAATACATAGCTATAGCTAAATAAATATCTACGTCTTTTGAAAGAAAAGAAACACCAGGAATACAAAGACAACTGCAACAACATAATCAAAGATATCCTTTAATGAAATCCTAAAAAGGATTAAAATTCTTCCTAAAAATAAGAAACCAACCATAAAAGAGCTCCGAGCAGAGCTTAATCAAACTAAGAAAGATCTTAAAACTAGAGTTCTAATTCTCGAACTCTAAGGACAACACTCTCTTACCCCTACAAAAGTAGAAGAAGAATAGGAAGAATTTACAAATCTTCTTGGTAAACTTCCACCAAAAACTGGTATACCAAAAGAAAACCCTGATGCTTTTACAGAAATTACTAACATGCAGTTTATTAATTCTATTGATAACATGCAGTAGTTGATTTAAACTATACCAACGAAGGCATAATACCTACTAGATATCTCTCCAAAACTAAGTGTTAAACATTCCAAATTGAGGAAGAATCTTATCAAATATAAACTATCTAATACGACAATATGTAATAAAAAAATATGCCTAGAGATTACATTGTTATTAAGTAAGGACTTATCATGAATGGTCATCTTAGTCACGCCATTTTGAGCATGCTATATCAGTTTAAAGTGACGAAAAATGGTATATGTCCAATATCAAAGGGTATAACATATGTTTTGCATTCTCTAAGGTACCTAATTGTTTGGAAATCAATGACCTTAAATCCAAAATTTGATCTTTTTATTTTTTTAAAAGAAATTTTCAATCACAAAATAATAAAGGAAAAAATTATGGCCATTAGTATGTAAAAACAAATCTCATCTCTTAAAAAGAAATTTGAAAAATATGTTTGCTCACATATTCCCACTGTTTATTGGGAAAGAAAAAGACATGTAGTAACACTACCCTATGAACCTGGTTTTAACTAATCAAAAATTACAATTAATTAATTCCATTTATCACTCTTTAATTTATTAATTTTCTTTTAATGTTAATATGATCAAATTACCCTTTAAATTCTCAAATGTTTTTAAATTTTATTTTTAAAATAATGATACCATTAACACATATTTTAATAGTAAACATTCACACTACAGATAATTTAAATAAATAATTTTATTAAATGATATCGATTTTTAAATAAACACAATCGTATATATTTATAGTTTTAATTAAATATTTTTCTTGATAATATAATCACTCAATAATTTAAGTTTCTATATATATTAACATATATACATTTATTACTACAATTTATCAATATTATTTATCTAAATCATTTATTATTAAATAAATTTGTATTTTAATTATACATTTATTAATTAATATATTATATAGTTTTATTATCTTGTCTAATGAAATATTTATATTCAAAAATAATTTGATAAAGTAATTGTTTTACTTTCTTATTTACTTCGCATATAAGAAGAATTCATTTTGTGAATTTGGTTAGTAGTGGTGAGAAGACTTATCCCTATAACATCTTAAATTACAAATTTAAATTTTAAATACTTGATTTTAAATAAATTTTAAAATCTTAAAAGTCTAAAAATTATTTTCATAAAAAATATTTTGAAATATTTTTTTAATTCTAAGGTTATTATTTTATAGTAAAAATTAATTTGTTACATTTTATTCTTGTTGGCACCTCTCCAATTTTAAGAGCTCTAAAAACGTTCTAGTTCACAAAAAATGGATTAACTGATGCACTTTCCATAACTTAGGATTCTAATTATTCTATTTCCAACCTCTTTTACTTTTCCTCTTTTTCTTTTTAAATTTCCTTTTTTTTCCTCCCCAAAGTTTTTTTTTTTCCTCTCATTTCCTTTTTCCCCCGAAATATTTGTCTCGTTATCCTGTAAAAATTAAAATAAATATATAACCGCCCCGAAATAGCCGTTGCCGTTCCTAGAGAAATTTGACCGTTACGATCCCTTAAGAATTTTAAATCCAAACAGAGACTATCTAGCAAGATAAGGAACACAACCCCGAATGAACCATTCTCTATCAATATCACCAGATATGACAGAAGTTGAAGAAGAACAGTTGCAAGGACAAGAAGAAATGGCAGATGAATATAAAATCCAACAGCTCAGATCTAAAGGCACAGAGCTCCTGCTCCGAGAAGAATGGAACGATGCTGTTATTGCCTATTCTCAATTCATCAATCTCTGTGAAAACCAACTCTCTATGAGTCATGATCATCCTCAACACACAGATCACGTTTCCAAACTCAAAAAATCCCTCTGTTTAGCTCTTTCGAACAGAGCAGAAGCCTATTCAAAACTAAGAGAATTTACGGAAGCTCTGGAAGATTGTGATCAAGCATTAAAAATTGAAACTACCCATTTCAAAACTCTTCTCTGTAAAGGTAAGATTTTTTTGAATTTGAGTAGATACTCAATGGCCTTGGACTGTTTCAAAAAAGCCCAACTTGATCCTCAGGCTAGTGGGAACTGTGAAAGCCTTAATGGGTACTTAAAGAAATGCAAGAAACTCGAATCTTTATCAAAATCTGGAGCTTTCGATCTCTCAGATTGGGTCATCAAAGGGTTTAAAGGAAAACCTCCAGAACTTGCAGAGTACATCGGTCCAGTTCAGGTAAGAAAGTCTACCACTAGTGGGAGAGGACTATTTGCAACAAAGAATATTGATGTTGGCACTATTTTGTTTATAACAAAGGCAATTTCTATTGAGAGGGCTATTTTGCTAGGCCAAGATCAAGGGGAAAAAGTTCAATTAGTCATGTGGAAGAATTTTATTGACTCCGTTATGGATTCTGTTACTAAATGCTCTAAAACCCATAACTTGGTTAGCATATTGTCATCTGGGGAAGATCAAGGTTATGAACTTCAGGTTCCTGACATGGGTATTTTTGGCCAAGAGGCAAACAATAGCACCAGATTCTCAAAACTTGATGGGAACAGAGTTTTAAGCATCTTAGATGTGAACTCTCTAGTTGAAGATTCAATTTCAGCCAAAGTTTTAGGAAAAAACAGTGACTATTATGGAATTGGATTGTGGGTACTAGCTTCATTCCTCAATCACTCATGTATTCCCAACACTAGGCGATTACATGTTGGAGATTATGTCATAGTTCATGCTTCTAGAGATGTCAAGGCTGGTGAGGAACTCACAATTGCGTATTTCGATGTACTTTCGCCGCTAGACAAGCGCAAGGATATGATGTTGAAGTCATGGGGTTTTGATTGTATTTGTAAGAGATGCAAGTATGAGGAAGAAATTTCTTCAATGTTTGATATGAAGGAGATTGAGATAGGTATTGAAAGAGGGATGGATGTTGGTGTTATAGCTTATAAGTTAGAGGAAGGTATGAGAAGATGGACAGTTAGAGGCAGAGAAAAGGGGTACTTAAGGGCATCATTTTGGGCTGCATTGTGTGAGGCTTATGGTTCTGAAAAATTGGTGAAAAGATGGGGAAGAAGACTACCTCCAATTGACTCAGTGGTGGATAGTATCTCAGAAGTAGTGGGTAGTGATGAAAGAGTGCTGAAGATTTTGTTGGAAAATTTGAAAAGAGGTAGAGGAGGAATAATGGAGATGGAGAGAGCATTAAACTTGGGAAGAGGGATTTATGGGAAGGTTGTTAAAAAGCAAACTCTAAGGTCTCTCCTAGATATTAGTCTTCCTGAACCAAGCTATTAGTGTTTTTTTTTTCCTTTTTTTCTCTCATTTTTTTCTTAGATGATAAATTTCTACATTGAAGTTTAAAAGAAGAACCAAGCTATTAACTAATAGCTGTAAGCTCCTTTGTTATTTATTTGTATTTTTTTTTAACTTATTGCAGTAAACCTATTATATTATACATTGTTAGGTTGTATAACATTTATGACGTAGAATAAAGGAAAACGATAGCCTAAATATAAAAAAAACGAAATAAAATCTCAGAATAAAGGATTTTAATTGAACACATATATTGTTTTCATAAAATTAACAACAATATCTTATTTTAAAAATTGATAAAATTTTGTCAAAATTCTATCATTTGATAAAATTGTTATTCTGTAAACTCTCTTAACAAATTTGATTTTATTATTAACAAACGGCATGAAATTACCTAATTTCTGGGTTAATATAGTTCTAAT
This sequence comes from Hippophae rhamnoides, assembly GCA_033030585.1. Lineage (NCBI taxonomy): Eukaryota > Viridiplantae > Streptophyta > Magnoliopsida > Rosales > Elaeagnaceae > Hippophae > Hippophae rhamnoides. The sequence continues at coordinate 18,541,096 of CM065438.1, read as the reverse complement.
AGAATTTTAATGTTAACTTATAAAAGGAACAAAACTTCATATGTTTTATAAACTTGATCACATGATCCAACATAATCTGAACAAAAAAAATTAATGTTAATTTGTAAAAGCAACGATACCTATATATATTCCATTTAAAAGCTAAGATACTTGTGGCTCCATCATATAAGCTACAAGACCCTAATGCGACTTTACTCTTTGAGTAATTGTATGATCTCTTACTGAAAGCCAAAAGGAAATTACAAATAAAAGTAAAATAATGTTAAATTAAAAAGAAAATGACATTGAAGTAATTAAGAAACTAATTACTAATACTGAAATCAATTATAATGTCATACATATCATTATGATCCACACAAAAAATTCATTCTTCTTTTACCCAGAATTTGGGGAATCCAACCACTATTCCCTGAAAAAAGTCAGACTTTTTACCACGACAGTTGGCATAGCTTTTACCGTAAATTAATGACGAATGATTTTTATTAAGAATATAGAGCGTTCTAAACTCACACTCACCTCTAACACAACATTGAAGCTCACAGCCCAATCCTGGATAGTGAGAGGCATGAACATGAATCTTATCTATCGTAGCTTCATATCAAAACTCATGGTATACTGCATAATACCTGGTCAGGTATTCTAATAAAACAAGATATGGTTAGATATTGCGAATCCAACCCATGAAATGGCTCTTTGACATTTGTTGATTGTGCTCTAAATTTATTACGGTTATTTTTGGTCAAGAGCCTGTAACTTCAATAATGTAAGGCCTAGTCTCCCTTCCTAGTCGCAAGTGTTATTATTATCCTTTATTTTGGATGGGCAACAAAATGGAGGGAAAAAAAGATTGTTCACACATTTAAGGTTTAAATTTATCAGCAAATTTTTATACTGTTGAATGTTGTCTCACACATAATATATTGCAGAGGAATGCTAAGTGCACAGAACACAATTTACAATCAATCAAATATAGATGCACATCACATGCTCCTGTGAATTATAACTAATATACTTTTCTAACTAATATTATCACATGACATACACCAATTAGTTTGAATGCAAAATTGTATCCTTGGCATTTCTCTATATTGTAAACTACCTGCTGTCGGAAGCAAGTCCCACATAAATATAAGGTGTATTTTTTCCGACAAATAAAATGCCAGATCCTACTCGTGCAAAGTAGAAACTACAATGTCCTTTATTTCGTCACTAGATAGATGATAAGTTGCAAAGTAAACCAAGTTCTGACAATTCAAAACAGCAATAAGAAAAAGAAAAGAGAGCAGACGCAAATGTCAAGGCAGCTAGTTCCTACTCAAGAGGTTCTCAAATGTCAGTCATCTTCACCAATTTAAGGTAAAGAATGCGGTCATCTCTTCCAGTGTTGCTCTCTAATAAGGCGCTCTGCACGAGATCCTGATACAAAAAACAAAAGGAAATACCATTACAAGGGAAATTGCATATTAAAAAGATAAGCAACATCTCCAAAACATATTACTACCTTGACATCTCTGTGTGATAGATATTTCCCCAAGTTGTGGATGATCAACCTCATATCTTCAACCTGGAAAAGTAACTAGGCCTCCTTAATGTCCTCAAAAAAGACAACAAAAAACTACACAGAAACAATAGTTGTTGATTATTACCCTAATGTAGCCAACTCGATTCCGGTCAAAAAAGCGAAAAGCCTGTATCAGACAGAAATGATGGCGTTAGTAAAGTGATGCAAAGAGACAGCACCGAAGAGGGTGATTAGACAGACATACCTGCAATAGTTCTTTGTCATTTATAGCTTCCTTTGCCGATTCTTTTTTTATTGTATCCATTTTCACCTCTTTATTTACTTGTGTATTCACATCATGATTCGTTTCTGCTTCTAAAGCTTTAGTCTCAGATTGCTCTATAGCGGATTCATCATTTTGCTGAGGACTTGCATCCTCCATTTCTTCATATTCTTCTGGATCTTCTTCTGAACCTTCCTCATCATCTGTTCCATGCTCCATCTCCTCATCAACATTTTCCATCAAGTTTTGATCCTCGGCTGCAGTGATCTTTTCCTCTTTATTCTCATCATCCGGTTGTGTTGCATTCAACGATTCAGATGATTGGCTTGACTGGTTTTTTACAGGGAGTTCTTTAGTCTTAAGGCGCTTACTTGGCAATCCTTTTACTTTTTCAGCCTCTTTGTGTTCTTCATGTTGCCTCTTACGTTGAGATCTTTTTCTCACAAAGCTTATACGCAGTTTCTAGGCAAAAGAAAGGCACAATGTCAATGGCGGCACCAATACATCATTCAATGCATATACAAACACAAGTTATTAGACAAACCTGTAAAAATGTTAGAATACGATAACCCATCTGATACTGAAGCATTTCATACAGTGTTTCAGCAAACAGAGAAAGCTACAGAAATGGTGCAACCAAGTTAGCAAAAAGATTTGACCACTCTTTAAGTATTTGAAAACCCGTTATTTCTGGAAAGTATTTGAGAACCAGAATAAAGCCTATATCACAAGCATAATGACGAGAGAGCAAGTGAGAATTGGTGAAATCAAACTGACCTCAAATGTTGACTCATCAATATCCTTGTCAGAGTAATCCAAGAGTGAATCCAGTGAAAGTGATGATGAACGCAGCTATTGCAGGTGACCACAAATTATTAAAAAAAATAGATTACATGCTAGAATTATTGAAATTGGTAAAGTACAGTATGTCTAACTAATGTTAAACGCATGATGCTAACCCATGCTATAGAAGCTAAAAGTAGCTTACTTTACAGCCCTTGCTCCATTTGGTTTGTATAATTAATCCAGGGTGTCGAGGAGGCTCTTCTGGCTTCTTTTCTTTATCTTTACTTGATTGGTTTCTAGACTCATCCTTGCTATCTTTGCCTTTTCTCTCTTGCTCATATTTTGCTTTTTCATCATCTTTCATTTTTCCATGATTATCCTTTTGATGTGCTTTCTGCTTCCCAGGGTCAACGTTCTCTCTAGTAACAGAACCACTTCTATCAGCAATAGACTTTGTATCTTTCTTCTCAACAATTTCATCCTTCACTTCAGTTTTAATAACTTCCTTCTTAGCTGCTTGTGTTTTTAATGATTTCTTCTGAGAGATCATTTTCTTATCTGTCTTTTGAATATCATTCATTGGGTTCTCTGCATCTGCTTCTTGCTTCCAAGTATTTTCTGTTCCATCTTCCCGAACACTATTGCTATTGTCTCCAACTTTCTTATTGTTAGAAGGCTTGTTTTTGAACTCTGTACCTGTAGCCTTCTTTTTTGGTATCCTCTTAATAATCTTCTTCTTTATAGTTGTTTTAACACTACTATCTTGAGCAGCACCACCAACACTTGGATCTGAATTATCCTTGGGTTTATCTTCAGGGCAATCAGTCTTCTCAGCATCTGTCTCAAGTTGTGCATCTTTGTTATTGTTCTCACTTGCTGTCCCAACCTTTTTTGCAACTTTTTTCCTCGTCAAAGTTTTGACCCCAGAAGGATCACCTTGCTGAGCAGATGGGTCTGATTCTGCATTCTTTTCTCCATTGTCCTTTTCATTTGGTAGCTCACACTTCTTCCCATTGTCCTTTTCATTTAGTAGTTTGCCAATAGTATCACCAGTAGTCTTACCAACAGCCTTCTGTTTGACAATCTTCCTTATAATTTTCTTTTTCCCAGACTTTACGCTTCCAGGTGTCGGAACACCGACTGTTTTTTCCAGCTCTTTCTTCTCATTCTTAGCTTCCTTATCAGCTTCATTCCCATCCTTTTCCTCTGTTTTTGCCTCATGTGTTACATCTTTTCCATCAACATTTCCCTTCAAACCTTTGTCATCTTTCTCCCTTTCAACATCTTTTCCTTTTCCAGTGGGTGTGGGCTCTTTCTTTTTCCCTTCTTTGTGTACCCTTTTGCCATCTTTTGAGGAGTCCTCCTTATCTAAAAAAGCTAACAATTTAATCCAGAATGATATTTAAGTAACACGCAACAAGAAAATTAGTGCAACATGTAACTTTCGTACCTTTCAGAGCCTCCTCCCTTGGTCTCTGCAAAGCAGGCACAGTACATTATTAGTACAAAAGGAAACAAATATTTGCTTAAATTTGTACACAAACACTAAATGGCTTACACAATTGATGAGAAAATTTAAAAAAAGAGAGGTAAATGCATTTCCAAACAGCATAAAGAAAATACCTCCTTTTTCGAAAGTTCGTCTCTTTCAGCAACAGCTTTTTTGTAAGCAAGCCATTGGTCTCTCCATACATTCAATGAAGGCAGACATTCCGACAAATCAGGAACAAACACTACAGTAATCTCTTTATGGCTAAAGAGTCCATCCTTGCCAAACCTATCATAGTGTATCTGTAATTCCAAAAAGAATATTGAGAATTTTCCAATATAAGAAAGAAAAAAATCAATCAACGGCTTATAACAAAAGATCCATAATAGAAACTGTAAGTGTGTGAACATACCTCCAGAAAACTGTTCCAGCTCTGGCAGTTCTGAAGATCAAGTTTAACAACATCCTTTGCATATCTATAAATTTGGTCAAGTTAATTTTCTATATTATATTTTTATCTAAAATAATGAGAGATTGGGTACCTTTGAGCTGTTTGAATTAAAGAGGAATTATCAATTGATGGGTCTGGCCCATCAACAGGATTCCACGGACCACCAATTGCCATGTAAGAATGATCCCTTTTCAGAAGAGCAAATCTAAGGATGTTACAGATATGGGGTATGCGATCATTAACACGTTTTTCAGATGAAAGCTCCTCCAAGGCATTCTTGCTAATTCCACTCATCAAAATAATCTGCAAAATGGATAAAAATACAAGCAATCTAGTAACTGGTTAAAACTTGAAAGCTTATTAGTTTTTCCAAATGCCAACTTGAACAGAAGGGACAAAAAAATGTAGTCCAATCACAAACATTTGAAATAAGATAGAATCATAGAATGGCAAAAAAATTGATACTATTATTGCCTATCTAAATCAACAAAAATCAAATTTTGTCATCGATAGCTAATTACGAAAGCATGGAGAATAGCATGAACCATGTTAAATGATCGCTCAAAGCAAGTGCAATTTTGTGTCGCATTCAAACCAAGGTAGAATAGCTTCAAGTTCAACTTCCACCAAGTAAACTGTACATGACTGACCTTCACATTCCACACTGTATTTTCATGTTTTACTTTTGCACTTTCTTCGGATAAAAGCTCAGTGGATGGCCTTTTCAGCTCAGATGCATCATCCTCTTCAATAAAGTCGTGCTCAAAACTGTTTCACTCAATAAATGAAATTAAGTTTCCTTTATTAAATATAACATAAGAATACTGACGTCTGAACATTTTAGCTTTGAGGACACTGAGGATTGGAAAGACACATTGATAATTGAACAAAATGATTTTGAAGGATGAGAAACCAGCACTCCCTTATTTTTCCTAACAAATCAAACTCCAATGCAATAAATGATGGGAAATAATGCATAAACAAAGTGTAAATGCCATATTTCCAGTCCAGGGAAAACATGAGATATTTGTGGTATATGTATTGCAAAATAAGAAACTCCAACCTTATTGGGGCGACACAACTTGAACAGGAAAGTTTACCTGACAGGAGTGTGTATAGAAAGCTTAAGGTTCTCCTTTGGCCAATTCACAAAAACCTAAAAATAATTAAAGGACCATGTCAAAACTTATTTCACTAATGATAAAATTAAAATTTAAAACAAACCTTGGAGAACTCGGGGGATATGAAGAGTCTTGGATATCGCTTATCTATGGAAAGATAACCCCTCTCTACATCTACTACACTGGACGTATAAACCTGGAAGTAGACAACAATAATTACCAAAATGACTAAATCAGAATGAATTTTACTAATAGAAAAATAGTAATGAGCACAGGTAAACAGCTCATCCTGAAAAAAAAAGCATCAACTTCTTTACATGTTGCTACCAATTTTCTTTAATATAATGTAAATTTTAATATCAATATTCAAGGATGATAAACATCCACCATCAGCTCAGAACTAATATATGGAATTTCAAACATCGAGAGAGACAGAGATATACAGGATTATACCAACAAAGTAAAGAAAAGAACAGAAGGGAGAAAGATAACCTTCATGAGGAAGACAAAGAAGGAAGCAAGATGGAGATAATGGTTAAGGAGAGCAGACAAGTAAACTCTGAATGTCGAAGTGAACATTGAACTCAAAGAAACAAGAGGAAAACAGGAACAAAGAAGAAACCTCGGAATGTGAAAAGGCCATTGAACTTATAATGAAAAGACAAATTAGGAAGCACAAGAGTACATGGTTGAACAGGATACAGGGTTCAGCAAACAAAATTATTCAGAACGAGAGAAACAAAATAAACTCAAGTCCTGACCACAGTGGGGGAAAAAGGAATGTTCTTGAAGAACAAGACGAATATATTCTAATTATCATCCAAACGATTTTGCTCTGATATTAGTTTTTCTTTTACCTTGCAGACATATTCTCTTCTTTTTTCTTTAACAGGTGAGCGACGCCTTCAGCATGACAGAAGAGCATGTTAGTCATAAAAGGCTGCATAATACGCAAGCAGTTGTATACAAAACAAGAGGACCCAAAATGAACATTGGAATCCACCTATGCAAAGATTCACGACGCGGGGAATCTCGTCTCAAGGGTCTTCCCCCTTCCTTTGCCAATGACGAACCACGGCGATCCCTCGAAACCCTTGGTGGGGTACGTTCGCGCCTAATCTCCAAAGGACGTTTGCGATCCCTCTCTCTCTCCTTCTCCCGTCGATCCAACATGCGCTCCCTATCACGCTCTCTATCACGTTCACGTTCACGTTCTCGTTCTTTCTCCCTTTCTCTGTCTCTGTCTCTCTCACGCAATCGTTCATGTCGACGCTCCTCCTCCCTTTGCTCATAATCACGTAGGTAACTAGCCCTGTCATCTTTGTGCTCATCAATCCTAGAATGATCAGCACGAGTTAGCATGCTACCTTGATAATCTGAATCATGTGATGGATCATGAAGACCTTTTCCTGTAGCATAGTCCCTGCCAGGAGGGAGGCTCACTCCATAACCAGGATTCGAAGAGCTTTGTGCATACATGAGGTCATCCACATTTCTCCGTGGAGCTGCTCCTAATATTGATGGAGCATGTTGTCCACCATATAAAGAAGCACTAAGCATTGATAAACCACGAGTATCAGCATCTGCTCTTCCTCCTAAAGAAATCAGTTCTTGGGTAGAATGACGACTAGCAGCACCTCTTGCTGCAAGATAATCAGCTTGTCTGCCAGAAATTTGTTGCTTCTCAGTACAATTAGAAAAAATTTACTACCATCTAACACAGATGTCCACAAACTATCACCAGTAGGATTAGGCCAATTTTCTAATAAAAGGGCATGACTGACCTTGGTTGTTCAATAACAAGAAAGGAACATGAGTGATTGAAAGTTACCACAAAGCACGTATCAAGTTGCAACTAATATATTAAGCAAAAAATATATCATAAAGAGTACCTGGCACTGGCATCAAGCGAAGCCGATTGCAAAGATTGTGCTTTCAGCAACTGATCTTGTCGAAGCAAAACTGCCTGATCAATGCGGTCATATATATCAGACTGTTAAAGAAAATAGATCATAGTTCATTATAAACTGAAACAGACAGAAACCTGCAAGTGTAAACTATGCACTAATCTACATTTTGAGGAAAAAAATTCAAATTACTTCTAATTTTCTGACAAGATTTTACATGAAACAGTATAAAAATAACACCTGATGTTGAGAAACAAAACCAACAGAGTCAGTGTATCGTCCAGTTGGTTCAGAATGCAAATCCCTTCCCACATATGCACTCGGATGTTCACCATATTGCCTTCTGTCAATCACAGGGTAATCAGGAACCTTCTCTGCATATAACTGATCCGTTTTGTGACTATAACCATGACTTGAAGAGGATACATAATCACCAGAAGAGAACTTTGGTGAATTTGTTATAACTGAGGTGTAGCCAGTACGACCTTCCAAAGTAGACAGCCCAGCTTTGGCAGTTATAGCAGGAACCTGCTCAAATAAGATATTAGATCATATGTGCATTAACTATTCAGGTTAATCTAAATTTTCCTGTTAACCCTGACTCAATAGAGTCTGCATATAGAAGCTACATCAAAGTGGCAAGTGCTTATTTCTTTAAACTGTGAATTAGACATGAAAACTAAATAAATTCTCCTCAATGAATTATGGATAAGATTTAAACCTGAGAAGCAGAGGCATAAACAGAACTATATTGGCCCCCATAATGAGTTCTATACCCACCACCACAGGTTTCTTGAGAACCCCCGATAACAGATGAATGCCGAGAAGCAATTGAAAGCTGAGAACCCCCATCGGGTCCTCCAACTGAACTTCCAGTATATCCAGATCCAAGCTACATGCATCACAACAAGAAATGCAAGATGAGAATGAAGTTCATGAGCATGACTTTAATTAACTTATTCGTTCACATGCTTAGTTAAAAGCTACAATCCAGGAAACTAAAAAATATTAAATAATAATAGTCGAAAACTAAAAAAATTGAATACCAAATATATCGATTCCGCTCAGTTGTCAAAAACAAAAAAGAACCGCATTTTTTCTGCAAAAAAGGTAGATAAAACTTTTCATTCCTTAGTTCTATTTTTGAAACCTATGTTACTTGGCCCCTTCATATTTCATGAAGTACCTAGCAGACATGGTATGGGTACTAGACTCTAATGTTTTTGTAAATTTACTGAAAATTTAGAAAAATGAGTGGGTTTGACACCTATATACATATCCAAAAATTTACTCGGTGTGGTCCGTGTCCTAAAAAGAGCAAGGTTGAAACAAGTAAAATATAAACCTTTAGCTTTTAACCTAGCACCTGATAAGGTCAATGGGATACATTGTAGATGTTAGCAGAACTGATGAACGCACATGTATTTCCCAGAATACCAAAGGTCACATTAAAATAAAAAAGAAACAAAAATAGAAAGATTACTTAGCATGCATGAGCAGCATAAACGAAATTTCGTAAACCAAATTTATGAAAATATTCATACAAAGAAGGAAAAAAAAACTTACATTTTGGCCATATGCTGATTGCCCAGCATATGATTGCTGGGAATACGCATTATTCTCTCTGGATGAATACATATTTTTTCAACGTAAACGCCAAATAAAATGAGATTATCCTGCCAATATATTAGTCATAGCATCTAATATATATTAGATTACAAATCAAAATTCATTCCAGAATTGGCTTCGTATGGTATAGAGAATTCGGATAAAAGGAATTTTTAAAAAAATATATTTAGTTTGCATAAAACAAAGGTTCTTAATTTTTCAAAGTTTGAATGTATTTAAAAAAAAATTGATCGAAGTTCTCTTGTCATCCGAATTTTTAAATTGGAAACGCAAAATGAAGCCAAAGAATATATGAACTCAATCCATAGTAAACATAACAATAGAAAACCATAAATTGGCAACAATAGAAAACCACACCTCCTAAGCGAGAGTATAGATATCTTTAATCTGCGAACAAAAGAACCCTAAGCCACAGATAGGTCAACCTTTGACTCGAAAATAGGGTTCTTGATATCCGTCGTATATTTAACATTTCTTTTGTAGGCCAAAAAAGAAATCCGTCGGTTAGTTGCTCGCGCTTGGTTGGACTCAACATGGGCTGGCCCTTATTAGATTACTGGGAAGTTTCCGACCACAACTAATTGGGCTGAATAATCCGACAAATGGTTCGGCCCAATTTAGTGTCCCGTGGGTTCAAGATTCATTGAATTAATCGGAGACAAGGAAACAATATATAGAGCATGTTTATTTCTATACTACACTCCATATAGGTATTTGTAAGTAAGTTGAGCTGAAGGGCTCAATCCATATAGGTATTTATATTAGTTTCTTTTTTTTTATTTTAATAAAGATTTAAGTATACAATATAACTTATTTTATAAATAGAGTTTTATTTATGACATGTTTCTAAGCTTTGGGGCATTTTTTTTTTTTTAAATAACCTTCCCCATCCGGTCTATGCAGGCCTTTTTTATTTATTTATTTTGAAATCTCCCATAATTCTATTTTTAACTTCTTTTTAACCTTTTGTTTGTACGAAAAGTTGAACTTAAGGGCTCCATGCCTATAAGCATTTTATATTCTTAAAAAAAGATGCGAAAGTACATAGTATAATTCAATTCATGAATATAGTTTTATTTATGACATGTTCCTATGCACATCATAGTTTTTTTTTCTTTCTTTTTTGACTCTCATGATACATTTCTTTCTAATTTTGACCCAATAGTTAATTTGTCCTATAAAATTATATATATGTTCAATAGAATAATAAGAATGTTAAAAATGAAATCAACCTTTCAAAGGAATTATCTTATGCAATTTTTTCATTTTTTATTTTATTTTTCATAAATATGCTAAATATATGTATATTTATTTTTTATAACATGGTGAAGAATTATTTTTTTTTAAAATATGTTATAAATGAAATCAATTAAATAAATAAATAATATAAAAAGGAAAGGAAAAGTAAAATTCTTGTATTGAAGATAGAAAAATATAAAATAAGTTAGTTATAGAAGAACAGGTGACATATTAGAAGGTAAGGATGATGACTTACTTTCTTCGTACCAAATAGTTAAGTCACCGTATATTCAAATAGATAAAAGCTAGAAAATTGTAAAAATAATTCTATTTTTGTGAGAAATTTGAAGTATGGGATTTTATCTAGATAAGATTCCTAGAAGGTGATAATTTCATTCTAAGATTCAAATTATTTTTTTTTTTAATTTTAAACAAATTATCAATTATTAATCAGTCTCAACTAATTTTTAATCACAACGTGTACTTGAACAAATTATGTAAAAACAAAAAAATAAGTAGTAACTTAAAAAGATTGGTACGATTTAATTCAACATTTTGTTCATTTGAATTTGATTATATCGTATTTCTATAAATTAAATTAATTTTTTTTTTTTTTTGATGAATTATATTGTTGATATTGATTCAAGAAAAAATAGTTAAATTGAGAACAATTATGTTTTAATCTTAAAATCAAAATGATATCCTTCTAAGAATCTAAAAACTAGTGAATGATTTGTTTTCTCTGAGTAGTACAATTGAGACTCCTTTCAAAGCAATCAAAGTTGCAGAGAACAACTTGCATGTACAATGCCAAACTAAACTATTAATATTTAATACTATTGATTTGGTGATTGAGTATACTAAAAATAAATATTTAATGAACTTTTTTAAATTAGGGGTTAGATATGATAAACTTATTTTATATATGCAAAAAAATTATAAAACTTTAAGTTTTAAATTATTTCCTCAAAAATAATTATTATTATAACATTAACAACATATTTTAGTAAAATAATTATTTTTTCCAATTCCAAAATAATATAAATATTCTAAGTCCCCTTCTCTTTTGTTCTTTTTTTTTCAATTCATTTCAAATTTTATTATACATCACTAAACATGCCACTTAAGTGATAAAAGCCTCAAACATGTTCTAAAATTTGTAATAGTAGGACGAAACACAACATCTACAACTTTTCCTTTAACTATATACATGTTAATGACACATCCCTTTTTGTTCAGAACTCAAAACCTTCGAATAGGTTGGAGCAAATGAATAAAATGTTTCATTGCTCCTACGTGATATAGAGGATCTTGAATCCTTGAATAAGAGAATTCTTAAACTCTGAGTCAACAGAACGCCTACATTATTTGCATACTAATATCTGAAAGTAAATTAAGAATGCGAATAATTACTATTCATATGAGCTAAATCAATTCTGACATTTTTACAATTAGGTACCGTTGGAAAATAACGTAAATTCCCGATAAGCCAAACTTATGAGAAAGCAAGAATATAAAATAACACACAAATTTGATAATGGAGTTTCCAATTTGCTTACGTCCTGGACTCATAGCAGATTTTTCTTGAAAGAGTAGAATTACCGCAAGGTGTTTACAACGCTCACAACCCACAACCCAATTACACTCAAGAAAATTACTCTCAATTTTTTCTCACAAAAGCTTTGCTCTCTAAGCTTTTCTCTCAATTGGAATGAAAACTTTGGATGGTTAATTCATTACAATTACACATCTATTTATAGGAAAATTCACTCCTTGAATTACTCCTTAAATTAATGGTTCCTTGAATTGCTCCTAGAATTAAGCTCCATGTTTTACTCCGTGTTTTACTCCGTGTTTTACTCCTTGTTTTGTTCCATGTTTTGCTCCATGTTTTACTCCTTGTTTTGTTCCTTAATTTGCTCCTTAAATTAAGGAGCCTTATAACAATAATCTCTAACAATCTCCCACTTGAAGACTGATTTCAATCTGTCTTCACACCTCGATCAATGCAGCAGCTTTTCTAATCTTTGTACTTCCAGTAATTCCGAAGTTGTCGGTTGAGCACAACTTCGTTTGTCAATAATCACCACCTTTGTTAACATATCTATTTGGATTTTTGCTTCCTTGAATCTTCTCCAAAGATAACACATCATCTTCTAATGTCAGAGATCGATGAAGTGATAACGAAGTCCAATATGTTTGGTTCTAGAATGAAATGTCAATTCTTCGCCAAGTGTATTACTTGACTATCACTTATCAGAACATTTTTCTCTTGTTTGAATCCCAACTCGGTTAACAAACTCAAGCCATATCATCTCTTTACTAGTTTCGATTCTTGCTACATACCACCTCTGTAGTGGATGAGTGACAATTTTCTCGTATTTGTGACATCCAACTAACAACCTGTGTAGTTCCAACAACGGTAATATATAATCAGTGGCTTCTTCTAGCGGTGATCAACTTCACCTCCAAAGTCGCATCTACGTATCCTTGTACTTTTAACTCTCCTTTACTAAAGTACAAACACTTTTGTGGTTGCTTACCTGAGATACCTCAAAATCCACTCGACTACTTCCCAATGAGTTTTCCTGGATTTGACATAAATCTGCTAACAACTCCCACATTGCGTACGGCCAATGTGCCGTCTTGTACATTGTACCATTGCGTACATCAAACTTCCAATGGGCCGAGGCATAAGGAACCTTAGCCATGAATTCTCTCTCTTCCTCTCGTCTCAGGGATGATCCGGATAGGCGAAAAATGACCGGGGTGCGCTTAACCGGCAGCGTCGCCGTGTTGAATCTTTGCAAAACACGATTGATGTACTACGCCTCGAGATAATTGCAAGGATCCTTTTCTTCTTATTTCTTGTGATTTGCATTCCAAGAATCTTCTTTCTTTGGACCCAAGTCTTTCATGTCAAATTCCTTTGACAATTGCTGCTTCAACCTTTTAATATCATCCATATCTCGAACCTCGCTACTAACATATCATCAACATAAAGTAGTAAAATGATATAAGCGGACCTATATCTCTCAAGTAGCAACAATGATCGCCAATGCACTTCCTGAAACCTTCCTTGTGCATGAAGTGTCAAATTTTTGTACCATTGTCTCGGGGCTTGTTTCGGGCCATACAAGCTGGCTTCTTAAGTCTAGCACACCGTGTTCTTCTTCCCCCTTTCTCGAGAAACCTTCGCCCGGTACATGTATATTTCTTCATCTAAATCTCCACGAAGGAATGCGATCTTCACATCCAACTATTCAAGATGAAGATCTTCGATGGCTACAATGCTCAATACCGACTGATAGTATTGAGCTTCACAACTGAGCAAAATGTCGGTGTAGTCAACTCGGCCTTCCATTTGAAACCCTTTGACAACTAGGCGGGCTTTGTATCTCTTGGAACCATCATGCTCCTCTTTCACCCGTACACCCATTTGTCAGGAAGTGCCTTCTTTCCATAGTAACTCATTGTAGTTCAGTATGCAGTTGGAGATGAGATTTCATTTCTTCTTTTCAGCAAGCTCCCACTTGTTGGAATCTCGAGTCCGACAAGCTTCATCATTCTGTGCTCCCTCCATCGATCGAGACATATAGTTCATGTATCTCTGTTAGGCACATTGAGGTCGAAGACCTTCTCAATACAGGAGGCTGGAGTAAGAGGCGTGGTGTGTCGAATGATGTACGTTTGTCAACAAGTTCCTACAGGCGAGGACTTGTTACAATTGGTTCTTGGCTGGGAAGTATCCGGGACATCATCCGCATCTACAATACCGACTCATTCTCTACGAGTCATTGGCGTCTATTTTATGCATGTCCCTTATACATCACCCTTTCGTTGAAAATCACATCTCTACGCTACGGATAACTTTCTTCTTTTCGTCATCCCAATGCGGTAGCCAAACTAAATCCTCACTATAGCTTGATGAATGTGCATTTCTTGGATTTGGGATCAAGTTTATTCCTCGCTTGATCAATCGATATGCACAAATGCTACACAACAGAAAAACTTTTAGACGTGATAGTTTCACCTCTTTTCCGCTCCATACCTCCTGTGGTATTCTACATGCTCGATGGTAGATGGGCCTCGGTTGATCAAGTAAATTGCCGTGTTGACTACTTACGCCTGCACTGAATTGCTAGACTCCGACCGTATACGAATGCTTCGGCTCTTTCGTCGGCGTTCGGTTCATACGCTCAACTACACCGTTGTGTTGAGGCGTGCCTAGCACAGCTTCTTTCCATTCTAATCCCGTGCTCATAGCGTAAATTTTTGAATCGGTGTCTTCATATTCACCACCATTATCGGTTCCGAGCTTTTTGATCTTAAACCCGAGTCTCATTTTCCACCATAGCTTTCCCATCTTCGAAAGCCTCAAATACTTCAGAGACTTACGCTTTAGAAAGTAAACCCATACCTTCCGAGTGATCATCGATGAAAGTCACGAAGTAGTGTTTCCTACCAATAGATGAGCATTCGTTGGTCCCCAAAATCGTAGTGAATAAGCTCTAGCCTTTCCTTCTTTGGGATTCGCAACTTGTCCGAAAGTCGACTCTCTTTTGCTTTCCAAGTATGCAATCTTCGCACACGTGTCATCTCCGTACTATAGACCTGGGAAGTTTTCCCTTTGGTGCATAATCTTCATCCCCTTCTCACTCATATGGCCTAGTCTCGGTGCCACAGATTTGGTGTTTCATTGCTTCTTTGCAAGCGTAATTGAACAACGTGCCTCCGCCATTTGTCGTGTAAAGAAGGCCACTTTTCTTGCCTCGAGCAATCCGCTATCGTTCCCTTTGAAATCTTCCAATCATCACCACGGAAGATCGTAGTGTAGCCTTCACAGCCAAGCGCGAGATTAAGTTCCTTCCGAGATAGCGGAATATGCCCGACATCCTTCGGTTCCCAAACAAATCCGTTCAACTTAATCTTCACTACACCTTTGATAATAGACATGGTTGATCATCACCAAGATATACCTTTCCAAGGTTTCCTGGGACATATTTCTCGAAGAATTCTTTTTGTGAAGTAGCAATGGAACGATGCTCAGGAAGTCTAACACCCAAGATTCTTCCTCGCTCTCCAAAGAGCATATCAATGCATCATCTCCTCCCGAGGTGGAAGTAACATTTGCCTCTCCTTCACTTGTTTGTCCCTGCGTGCGCACCGATTTTCAGTGCCAGTTCTTCCACAATTCCAACACTCGATAGTCTTGAGCTATGGGAATTATTAGGATTCCTAGATTTGGACCTCTGTCTTTTGATCTACCTCGGTAGTCGGTTCACCACATCCATTTCCTTTGGTTTGAATTTCTTCCTCTTGACTCGTATGCAAACCGAAGAGGTTGACGATTCACCGTCTCTACGTCGGATCTCTTCACCGAGAACCAAATCACGAACATCGTCAAATTTCAACTTATTGCATTTCCCGATGAGCTACTCACAAACCGTGAGCATTCCGAAATTTACGGTAGAAGACAAAAGTATCAATGCTCGTACTTCTTCATCGAATTCAATTTCCCACCGAACTCAACCGGGTTGTAAGCGTGTTGAGTTCATCGAGATGTTGAGCTACCGATCGCCTTCCGTCATCCGCATAAATTGAACAAGCGCCCATCAAGTGCACTTTGTTTGAGGCGTGGCTTCTCATATTGGAGAGAGCCATAAGACCCGCCGCGGTCTTTTCCTTTGCTATGTTGAAAGCAACATTACGGGATAACGTCCAATCGAATAACTCCGAGCTTGCATGCAGAAGATTCCAATCTTCTTCCTTCATGCCTCCTGGCTTCTTCCCGAGAGGTTGATATAGATTTCTTTGATACGGATAATCCTCTATCTCAGATTTTCCAAAACCCGAAATCTGTGCCATCAAATTTCTCGAGTTTCACCCTTCCTTCATCTCAGGCCATTGCTTCCACTAAAATCTGACTTCCTACGGATCGTTTCGATTATTTCTTGCGAGAAATTGAGAAATCACTACCAATAGCTCGATACCGGTTGTTGGGAAATAACGCAAATTCCCCGATAAGCCAAACTTATGAGAAAGCAAGAATATAAAATAACACACAAATTTGATAACGGAGTTCGGCCAATCTTGCTTACATCTCCTGGACTGTTCATAGGATCTTTTTACCGAAAGAGTAGAAATTACACAAGGTGTTTACAACGCCACATGACCACAACCCAATTACACTGAAAATTACTCTCAATTTTCTCTCACAAAAGCTTTGCTCTCTAAGCTTTTCTCTCAATTGGAATGAAAACTTTGGATGGTTAATTCATTACAATTACACATCTATTTATAGGAAAATTCACTCCTTAAATTACTCCTTAAATTAATGGTTCCTTGAATTGCTCCTAGAATTAAGTTCCATGTTTTACTCCTTGTTTTGTTCCATGTTTTGCTCCATGTTTTACTCCTTGTTTTGTTCCATGTTTTGCTCCTTAATTTGCTCCTTAAATTAAGGAGCTTTATAACAATAATCTCTAACAGGTACTGTTACTTTAGAATAATAAAACAGGAAGAAAGTTATTAAAAAAATGTTTAGATTTAGTTGAGGATTAAGTCGTTTTTTTATAAAATGTTTCATGATTCTAACCTAGATTTGCAAGTAATCTATCAACCCATCGTTATTAAAATAAAATAATCTAAAAAATTCATTGTCTCAAAACTCTACTATATTATAAAAGGTCGAAATAAAACACCTTTACTAAAAATATGTTCTCTAAAACGAAATAGAAAAGAATAGAAGCTAAGAATTTGTAGAGAGAGACTTGTGTTAACAATTTGAGTATTATTCGACTCGTTTAAAAATATTTAATTTAAATTAAAAAATAATTGAATAAATTATATTTAAAAAATAAAGTATATATCACTTCATTACACTTTTTCGATCGAACAATAACAATAATAGTAACTGATAGACGTGTGAAAGTTAGATCAATAATTATTTATCTTTTCTTCCCTCCACAAAAATAGTTAACATTTTGTAACCAATATTATTTACTATCTTAACAACTTATAAAATACCTTTAAAGAGATATCCTTGGAGCCAACTATATTGGAGAGTATAAACTCACAATATACTTTTCTTCCCTTTTTTCAAAAATCATTTAATATTTAGAATATTTGCAACAGATCTTTAATTATTTTGCGATTGAAGGATCCCAAGTAGTGTTGTGGCCTAGCAGGGGCGGGTATGATGTTAGCATGGGGTGGAGATTGCATATTGGAGTTTTGGAGAAGTTGTAGGGATAAAGTATTCCCTGATAAAGAATAATTTATGTTAATTATATTCATTATGATATAAACTAACAAAATTTTTGTTACAAAAAAAATAAATTTAAAATTATGTTTAATAAATATAAAATGTAGCCTATAATTATAGTTATAATTAGATCGGTTGTTTTGATAATTATTTTATAATGAAAATAAAATATATTTTTAATTATAATATTATATTTTCGTAAGTAAATATATAAGAAAATCATATAAAATTGTAAATAATTAAGGTTTGTAGATTCGATGGGAGAAACGTTATCTCCTAACTCATCATTTTTTCCATTGGGTTATTCCCCTAAATGAAAAATTCGGATTTTATATTCAGTTACCCACCTGGCAGAAGAAATTATCAATAACCCAAAGGGCATCTTAGAGGACAAGAATGTGTTACCGGATAGAATGAAAGTGAAAGTAGCAGGAATGGTGACTTATGTTCCGTACTCGATTGTTAGAATGGACTACAACTGGGGTCCTGATGCAGCTTCGTTGAAGCCTGAGAGATGGCTCAAGCCTAAAGGAGGACTCTTTACAAAATGCATTCTCAAAGAAGTTAACAGCCTTTTCAGTTTTGTTTAAAAGACAGTGTACGTATGTAAAAGGATGATCTGTTATAACATATATATGAATGTCATCGGTGTACCGTACATAGTGCATGTACCTCCGAAGGTTGACACTAGGATCAGAGGTTCTTAGTTTCCTGTAAAGATCAAAAATTGTTCTTGATGAAAATTCTTTTTATGTCCTGCTGTCTGTATCAAAACATTATAACAGATGCATGAGCAGATTCGTCTTCTAGTAGGCCAAACATGTCGATTTAGCTTAAAACGTACACCATGGAACAAAAGAGTGTTATGAGTAATAGATGTTATGTCCCATCTGATAAGAGCTGCAGATAACATTCCTTGTAGAACTCGCATCAAAAGAATGAGCAAATTGGAGTTTCTTAAAGCTAAGCTCTGTCAAACTATTTCCTGCAAAGTCAATATGCATATGCAATTTTCTGAAATCTGTTAGATACATCTAGTTGAAGTTTCTCAACGATAATTTTTATATTACACAACAGAATGTAGAAATGAAGATTCAAATCTATAATGCTTCTTTTTCTTTTTTTCCCAGTAACAAGTGAAAGTTGTTACGAAATAAAAGCACAGACAGAGATCACAAAATCAATCTTTCTTCTTTCCGCGCCATTCACTGATTTCAGTATCAATTCTCGCCTGCACTGTTTTATGGAATCCTGGGTATGGTTCATAACCAAAGCAGCTTTGCAAAGCCTGGAGCATTTGAAAATATAAAGTTGAGAGCAAGTACATGTTATGGAACATTCATATAGAGGAAATTCATAAAGAGATTTACCTCAAACAACACAAAGAAGGGAGCCATTATAAATGCCTGTGCAAGATTGTCCAACAATGCTGGTGCCCTTTTCTGCAATTAAAATATTTTGATTTTTAAGAAGTCAAGATACAAGTAGGCTATAGAAAGTTGGATATAGGTAGGGCATATAATAGAATTAGTTACCTCAAATACCCCGTGGCCAATGAATTGTCCAGTCCAACACACTAGCTGAGCCACCAAAACAACCTACAAACAAACGAGGTTGAAATTTTGAAGTTAGAAGAAGTAGGTCCTATTATATATTACTTGGACTCTTCGTAAGGCTTATGAATGTTTGTTATATTCGTGAACTAAATATCCAAATGTGATTTTAGTTTATAGGTATGTCTTTTAAAAATATTTTCAAATCAAAGAAAATAACAAGATCCAACGAACACATCAAGTATATCTCTATTCTTATGCACTTTAGATTTCATATTAGACAAATAGGAACATTTTGAATTTAGGCTATTCGATCTATCGAGATATGTCCAAATTGATCGAGGTGAATAGATCGATCGAGAATCGATCTATTCAGATTAAAAAGTTCAAGAATTAATTTTTCATTTGAGTAGATCGATCGAGTTATTAATGGTCGATCGATCGAGTACTAGATCGATTGAAAAATGACTATATTGATCTACTTATCTCGGGATTTATTTATTTAATATTCTAGATTGAGCACAACTTAGACCAATTAAGAGGCTAAGATTTTAACTTTAATCTCGTTTTTACTTGGATTAAATATTTAAATTACTATTTTATCCCTATTATTTACTATTTTATGAATTGTTTAAAAGACATCATTATAATTGGACCTTAACCTAATATTATAGCTCCAATCTTCCCTATATAAAGAACCTAATGTTTCATATTTTGATTAACCACACTTGAATTAACTTTTACACTCTAAGCTTTATCTCTAAATCCATTTTGTAAAAACTATTCTAGTAGGTTTTTTTATTAGCTAATTTATCAAATATTTTGTGTTAATGTTTAATTGATTAACAAACTTACAATATTTATGATATTGTGTTTCAACATCTGTTATAGTGTTGTTAGTGATTTTGATTTAACTAATATTTTATTAAATCATCTAATTAGGGTTTTTCATTATTGAAGCTGCTCTAGGACACATATTACACTTGTGTTATTGTGTTAACTTCTCAAGTGTGCCCAGCTAAATAGGTTCAATAACTTGTGTGACTCGAGTTTATCAGAACGTTGGTCCTAATCCAAACACCTTGTTTGTGGAGATTGTGAAAGAAAGCAGAGGCTCGTAAGTAAGTTATTTGAGGGTTGGTGGGTAGTTTGAGTCATAACCTTATAATCAAACATATTTTATAGCGAATTGTTAGATGATTTGGTAAATCAGTGGTTTTCCTCTTATGTTATTGTTGTGACCTAGGTTGTTTCTATCGTGTGTTATTTTATTTTTTCGCATTATTTTATTTACACATGATTACATGTCTGATCGTTTGCAAAAAAATTAATTTATTATATTTTTACTAATTATCTATTGATACCCTCTAGTTAATAAGATCCATAACTAAATAAACTTTCACTCTTCATTTTTCGCAAAATACCCGTATCCAAGCAATATGATATAAATATGAGTATGGATAATCAGACACTCTGATTTGGTGTAAAGTTACATAAATTTTAAAAAAATCGACGTGTGTGACATATCCAAAAAATTTATGAACTCTCAGTGACATAAAGAATCCATCCGTGTAATACAGGTGCTAATGCATTGGCTGCATCGTGTAAAAGATATTTGAACGGACAATCAAAAATAAATTTCTCTAGCTATTTAGCGATAACTGGTGTCTGGTGATGAGTTGTGAGTTGATCACATAGGAAAAAGATAAAAAGTATTTATAAGCGCTTCTAAGACAAGTCAGGAGCACAATACATAGGTAGCATTCAGAAACAGGAATAGCTTAGAAGCCTGCTGCTCTTATAATTCCTAAACCATAATCCAATATTATTCAGAGACTATTATTTGATGCACAAATTGATAAATTCTCCTATATTGAAAGAGATGAAGAATATTTCTTTAAATACAACTATTTAATTTCTCTTTTCAGATTTAGACCTTCATCAAGTGACAGGTTCAATAGTTCATTTGTCAATAGGTTAAGTATTGCTTTTCAGCAATCAAATTCCAACCTATGACTTGAATTGTGGAAGAGTCTTATCCACCATATAACCATACCACAAGAAGAACCCACAAGCTATTAAAGAAATTTGATCAAACAGAACATAAGGAGTAGGCTCCCCATAAAATATTTATAATAATAATAATAAAAAGAAGAAGAGAAAAACGGAAGGGGAAAAAAAAGAGAAGAAGCAGCAGCATTTGTTTGAATCCGAACGAACAGATAAACCCTCTCTAATTAAAGGGAGGGATGGGAGAGGATTATAAGAAAAAGAAGAAAACAAAAGACCCATGTCAAATTTATTGAAGAAATTAAAGATAATTTCAATAGTTAATTACCTTCCAAGCGAGAGAAAACCCAAGGAGGCTGGCAAGAAAACTGCTAGTAACCCAAAAAATTAAGCAAAGCAGTGCAGCCAAGGAGCCAGCTTTGAAATCCAAACAGATGTAAAACACCGAATAGACCACAGCCAGCACAAAACCCAGATTCAAAAGCAAAGCAAAGTGGTGCCCAAATAAGTGAAACTCGATTTGGGGAAGATTGAACAGCGAGGGCGTGAAGTAGAGAAAAGTAAGAGCTGTGAAGAAGATTGGCCAAACGAATATCATGTGTATGACTATGTTGATAGGATTGCTGTGATAAGCTCCATAGAAAGTAAAGTGCTTCTCCAGATCAAAAAAGCCACTCTTACCCATTGAATAGAATAAAGCTTTTTTCGGTTTCTTTTGGCAAATTGACTTGGATGCGAACAAGACTGTGTGAGAGGAAGAAACAAAACAATCCTCGAGTAATCTCAAAAAGAGAGAGATTGTAATCTTTTAAAGAGCGAATTAAGTTTCAATACATTACTTTAAAATCACTTGTCTTATAAATGTAGCTGTTATTCATATTTTAATAAAATTTAATCGGTAAAACAAATATTTATTTAAGATCTAATTAATGCTCATAAAATTAATTTTTAAAGATGAAAAAGCTTTATTTTATATGTAATTTAATTATTTAATTTAATTTATTTTTAATTCTTTAAAAAATTATATATACATTGCATTATTAAAAAACATATATTAATAGATTTAAAAAATACATTGAATATATATTCATTAATTTAAAAGAACATATATTTAATAATGATAAAATGTAAAAAAAATAAATTTGAGTATTATTTTATAAATATAATATAAAATGTTAAAAATAAATGTGTGAATAATTTTATAATCCTCGAAGTTAGAGTAATTTTAAAGAAGGAGAGATCATAACCATTTAAAGAGAAAACTAATTATAATATATTATTTAATATATTTTATGCTATTAATCCAAGTATAATTTATATATAATTTAACTATCCAATAAATTTCATTATCACTTTAAAAAAATCATATTCAATATTAAAAAATATATGTAACGTATTTATAAAATTATGTTAAGCATATGTTTATTCATTTTTAAAAAATATATATTTAGAGATTATAAAATATATTTTTTAAAAAATAAAATGTTAAAAAATCAATTTTGTATAATTTTTGTAATATAAAAATGTTAAAAATAAATCTATGTATAATTTTATAAGCATTAAAATTAAAGTAATCTCAAAGCGAGAGAGATAGAGTAGCCTTTGAAATAGATATTTAAGTAACAATACACTATTCAAAACTATTAATGTTATACTAACAGTTATTCATATTTTAAAAAAATTTAATGGATAAACAATATATATTCACTTAAATGAAGTAAAGATTAATTTTTAAAGAGGTTGCTTTCTTTTACTATATAAAGAAAAAGTTCCATTCTATAATTTAATTGTTTCAAATATTTATATTGTTAACTTTTTTAAAAATATATATGTGCATTATATTATTAAAAAAAATATTAATGTATTAGATAGATGTATTATATATATGTTAATTAATTTTAAAAAAAAATTTGATTACAAAATATTTTTTGAAAAATATAAAATCTTTAGCAATAAATATGTTTATAATTTTATAAATATAATATAAAATGTTAAAAACGAGTCCGTATATAATTTAATAAGACTTCAAGTTAGAGAATCTCAAAGAAAAAGAGATATGGTTGCCTTTTAAAGAGAGAACTAAGTATCAATGTACTACTCAAAATATTTATATTATATATCTAATATTTATTTATATTTAATAAAATTCAATCAATAAGAAAAATAAAAATATCAAATTAAATGTTTTTAATATTATATAGAATTAATTTTTAAAGAGGTTGCTTGCTTTTACAATCTAAAGAAAAAATTACGTTTTATATATAATTTTATTTTATTTTAAATTCTTAAAAAATTATAACCTTACTAAAAAAACATAAATTAGTATATTTATAAAGATATATTAAACTCTTGTTTATTTTTTTATTTTTAACAAACCCACATGTTCATTATTTAAAGAAAAACATATATTAAGTGATTATAAATTTATTCTATTACGTGTTTGAGAATTGAGATTTAATTTTGGTCAATAATGTGAAAAGTAAATGGGAATGCCGTAGCAGCTTCGAATCTTCGATTTGGATCGCCTTGATTTGAATATTTGATGCTATTGTGCTCTCCGTGTTAACTGTTCACAACGCATAAAATATTTTTTTAATACACAAAACATTTATACGAAAGGAAATTATCTTTTTATTATAATTTTATGATTAATATTATTGATAAATATAATTATATATAATAAAAATTAATATATAAGAATATTTGAATATCTAATTTTATTATTATAATAATAATAATAATGATAAAACCATTTTAATATGTCGACCGAATAATCCGCATGAAAGCCCACACACAGAATACTTATCTTCGTTGTATTTTTTTTTATTAGAAAGAGAAATTCATGTAAGTAAAAATATAACACATTTAAGTATCAAAATATATATTTAAAGATTAAATAAATCTAAAACTCAACGAACGAAATATAATTATCTTAAAAATATCATTAAATCATAGTAAACTTTCTCATTTAGCTCATTTTCGAATATTTTTTCCTACACTTATTATTGATTTAAGAAATATATTAATAAAATTTTATCTTATAAATAAAATATTTACATTTTGTTACAACTTTATAGATATAAAATTATTATAGGTCAAAGATGCAAAACATTTTAGATCTGAATTCAAAGAATTAAGATAGAATATAATAATATCTCATAGGAATGCGTCAAAGATATGCATGCAGTGTACAAGAATAAAATTTTACATCAAAGATATGCATGGATGACATGACGAAATATTTTATCAAAAATTTGACTTATTTTTTGAGAGGAACTCGCCTTAATTAATAAAAAAAAACGATGTTATGAAAATACCGATATATATTATTTATATATTCATTTTGTGGTATTGACGAAAATCAATATAACATAAATAGATTATAAAAATTTAGCTTCCTTAAGATGAAAAAAAAAACTTTTACAACCATTTTTTAGAAAGTACATATATTTAGTTTAAAAATGTGTAATTATTATATGGTAGTAATATTATCTTAATTATAATTATTATTATCATAATAATTTTTCATTATTGAAAATTTTATTCAATAACAATGGTATGAAAGTGTGAATAATAATAAAAATATTATAGATATTTTATATATTTTTATTATGATAATAATAAAAATTATCACTAAAATATCTTGTTATATTAACATTGTAACCTTTATATAATTTAATCTTGAAATTTAGCAAAAAATTGCAACTAGTAGGGGAGTATGATATATTATTATTATGTTTGATGTATATGTTAAATCAATATTTTATTTATTTTTATATTTTTATTATATTTTAAAAATAATAAAAATTATTTTTAACGTGATATTGAATTATATGTTAAGAAATATAATTTTATAATTAAAAATTTAGAATGATTAAGTTAAGTGTATAATATGATTTAAACTGACAACTTCTAATCTTTTAATTTTTTCACATAATCATACTATTTTTATACCATATAATACATTTCACAACTAAATGTGTGACTATATAAAAATTATACAATTATAATATTTAATATTGTGTAATAAAACATGCTATATAAGCTATGGTTTTAAAATTAAAAACAACATTAATATGAAAAGAGAAAATCACACTATTTTTGGCTCATTGACATTCATAGTCAACAATAAAATCGAGGTGATAGACAGACACATCGAGAGAGAGAAAGGTAGAAAAATGAATGTACATAATAATTAATAAATTAATCAACTTCTTTGGGATGAATCAAACCAAATTTTTTCATTGTTTTATAGATCCAAACAAGTTGGTTTAGATTTTAAAAAGGTAAAAACTTATGTCTAGTTAGATAAAGTTTTCAAATTTTCAAATAGATATTTAACCAAATCGATATATATATATATATATATTACTAATTCACATATTTATTTTATAATTTTTATACATTTATACATATCATATATGTTTATAATTATATAGTTTTGGTTAAACTTCTATATCAATTGAATATGTGAAACAACTTATATTATTCTTTTGTAATGTTTATTTTTATAAATATTTGCTATAACCAATAAAATATATAAATTATTTTTTGTTATCAAATTCTCAATAATTTACTTATTTTTAAGAGTTGTTATTTACTTAAAAATAGTGCTTTCTAATTTAAATAATATCATATAATTTTTTTGAATTAAGTTATTAATTAAATATTAAATCTTATTTATTAATTTAATATTAACATAAAATTAAATATAATTTAAATTCACCTTGAAACAAGTAATAAACTTATAAAACCAATATAAATAGATTAGTATAACATTCCTTGAACAAAATTTTATAAGCTAGTGTCGTTTCTTGATTTATATATATATTGATTTAATTAGCATTTTAATTTAAAAAAAACCCCAAAAATTCAACTTTCCCACCCCTATAAAATAAGATGATGAGATAGTACTATGATAGGAAGAATGATCTAATATAAAGTTAAGCAATTAAATTGAACAATTTATTTAAATCGATAAATTTGATATGATTTATCGAATTAAATTTAAATTAAAAAATATACAATATGTAAATATTCGAATTGATTGATTTTACAATCCGATATAATCTAGTCCGGACTGAATTAATATTAAAATTATAAATAAATATATATTTTATTTTATAATGTGTTATATAATATATTATACATAACACAATTATATTTAATTACTATTTTAATTTAACTATATTAAATCTCTATAATAATTTAATAATTATTTTTTATTTTCTTAAGTGTGACTAGGGAGAATAATTTTTTAAAAATAAATCAGTTTAAAATTTAAATATCATGTATACAATATATTATATATAATAATAATTTATAAATAAATTTAAAAATCATTCAAATATTATCTGATCTAGAAAAAATCCATCAACCTCAATTCATATGGGTATAAATTGATTAAATTATTAGATTGAAAATCTTTTACGTTAATTCATTAAATTGAATTTAAATTAATAAAAAATATGTCATTTTAATAGGTCATCACCCCTAATTGAGAAGGAGAAAATATTTCATATACTGGTGGTATAGTCACCTGGCGTATCCAATGTATCATATCCATTGATTTTAAAAAGAAAGAAATTAATAAAATAATTAAAATAAATTGTGCATAATAAGAAGGATATTATTCCGTTGTACGCAAGATTTTACCAATCGAGAAGATACCCAAACACAATAGCGACAAATATCCCAAAGTCTCAAAAACGAGGTCGAGAAGTCACAGACAAGAAAGGAAAGGATTAAAAAAAATTGTATAAAAATTTGGTAAAAATGCTATTGGGCCTCAAAAAGGGAATTGCAAAGCCCATATATTTCAATAGTGGGTTCAACACATAAGCCCAAACATCTAGGGAAAAAACCTCTTTTATTCAAACTTCGCAAGCTTAGTCCCACACCAAAAATGCTTATTGCGTACAGCGTATTCTCTAGGCTGCTTCATTCTGATATCATCTTCTTTTTACAGTCGGACTCCTCATTTTTTATTCGCCTTTCAAGTCCGTTATCGATTCAGGTACTAACTTCCTTTCGTTTTTCTTTATTATCTGTCTGCGTAGATAAACATGCTGGCTATCAATCAATTACATGTTGATTTTCCTTGAATAATCCCAGCAATCAATTATTGGTTTTTGTACTGCTATTTGTACTGCTATTTGTTGTTGGTTTCAGAAGTAGTGATCTTATTGTACGGTAATTCTTGCCGATCACCGTTAATGGAGCTTCAAGTTTTCGATTGAAACATAACTTTTTTTCATACTTTGTATCAATAGAAATGAACTGGGCAATAATTTAAATAGATGAATATTATTAGAGTTCCATAGTTGTTTTAGTTTTTCTTTATTTTCTTCTCAATTAATAAACAGATTCATATCTTTTCGAATAAAAACATATGATCATGTGTGCTTTGGATTCATACAACTTAAAACTAGTGCTTAGGCACAAGTACACAACATGACATCTGAGCTGAAACTATGAGTTGAAATCTTAATTCTCTTATAGCTGACACGAATGGTGTGTATATATATATAACCTACTTTTTATATAATTTTTTACACTCTCTTATCTCAACAATTAAATTTATTAGGAAGTGGAGAGAGAAAATTATTCATTTAAATTGTTGGGATATGATAGTGTAATATTTTGTAGCATCTGATCTATGTACATATATACATATGCATATGCATATACGTATATATTGCAATTTGTACGAGGATACTTTTATAAAACGCTACTCTTTTTTAGTCATAATTATATGTTTTTCATGATGTCTTTATAACTAATTTTACAAGCATTTGAATCAATATTTGTTGTCTAAACTAACGAGAGTGTAAAAAAAGCACATGATCAATTTCATATGAAATGCAATCATGGTAGGCTTCTTAAAACAAATAAAACTCTGAAATCTGTTTGGTAATTGTGTGGAAATGACTAGTTTTTGCATTCATTTTTTATTAAGCCTTTTTTTTTCAAGCCACAGTTATCATCTGCACTACTAGCAAACAATGTCAAGCACAAACATTGAGGAGTTGAAGGAGAAAGAGCTTGCCGATGGTGCTGTTAAAAATGAAGTTGACATTGAAAATGTTGAGGAAGACCTAAAAGCTTCAGATAAAAACGATGATAATCCCATGCCTTCTCCTCAGCAGGAGGTATAGTGCTGCTTTTGTATTTAATACTCTGATTGGTCTGCTTGAAAGAAACCAAGAGCTATAGTAGATCAACATGTTGTATCTAGTAAAATTTGAACTATTTAGCAAGCCCAAAAAAAAAGAAAAAAAAGAAGGTAAAATTTGAACTACTTGGTATAGCCCTTCTGTTTTGTTAATTCAAACTGTTATACTTGATATATTCTTTGCCTCTAATTATAATGTTATGTCCTTTGCAGGAGGAAGTTGTCAAGAAGAAGTATGGGGGCATGTTACCAAAGAAGCCTCCACTTATATCCAAGGTAGATGACAGCTCTCTTCTCTCTATGAAGATATTAATCTAGCTTAATCTTTCCAGTGATGATCACCCATAAACGGAAACTACTTGCTGCAGGACCATGAACGTGCTTTTTTTGATTCTGCAGATTGGGCACTAGGAAAGGTTGCACTTTTTCTAATATCGATGACTTGATTGTACAATTTGAAATTTATAAGCCTAGCTTCCTAAATGAACTTTTTGCATAATGTTCAACAGCAAGGAGCACAAAAGCCAAAAGGGCCACTAGAAGCACTCCGCCCAAAGTTACAGGTATTCAATGTTTTTCATGCCCTCCTAACTATTTCTCTTGAGTTGTGGATGTTTAGCACCCTTCATTGCTGGATAGGAGCATATATAACACTAAACGATCACAATTCAAAGCAAAATTATGTAGATCTAACCAAAATGTCACTGTCTTATTGCAATATTCCTTCTGATTTGCAAACAGTAATTAACATTTGAATTCACAGAATCACGGTGACTATACCTTTATAGATTCACTCATTATAAGTCATATCACTGTGAAGTCTTGCTATTTATGATTAAAGGTTGAATCCATGAAGATTTAATTCTTACACTATTTTCACAAAGATTTTAGTTTTAGGATTTTTGTTTTTGTTGGTCAAATGTAGTTTTGTGGTTGCTATTTTTCCTTTTTCCTTTTCCATCAGCCGACTCCACATCAGCAGGTGCGATCAAGGCGGTCATCTTATGCTTCTGTAGATGACGTTGAAGGTATATACTTAACTACTTTTTTGGTAATGCCATTGATTCTCTCCTGTGTTTGTGGAATTAAACACTTCATCTGTTTTTTCCCTTCTCTCATTAGATACTAGCAATGACAATACTCATTCTGAGGGTCAAAGCAACGAGTTAGATGGTGGCAGTGATGATCATACAGCTGTTGAGACTTGAGAACGAAAATTGCCGTGAGTAGGCATGGACTGACCCCTTGTATTTGGACTTTTTTTTTACATATGATGAAATGTCTATTCTCCACAAAATCGAAGCTGAGATTCTGACGACCTCTATAATGCTTAGGCAAATAAGCAAATCATGACAAATTTTGCACTTTGTTGTGACATGAATCATATTACAGCTAATAAAGATATCGAACATTCATATTCTTGAATTACCTTTGTCTAATAGTTGATGATTTTGCATATTTACGAAAAATGACCCATTAGACCATTTTGTAATGATGGTTTGTAACGATCATGCGGCAAGTATAAAATTTGTTGATCAGGATGTAATTGGGTGCTCAAAGTCAAAGATGATATAGGACGAATACGAAGAGCTGAAAGATTTCTTTTTTTTTTTTATGTTGGTATTTGTCTGCTGTGTTTGCAATGTGATTTGATGATATGATAATGTTATGGAATAATATAGTGTTGAAATATTTGAATTAAATTGATTTAAAATAAAAAACGTTTGTCTTAATTGAGAACCAAAAAATTTAATTAAGTTTTTCGTTCTGCTTCAATTCGAAAATTTTCTGTTTCTGAATTGAAGTTTTGCTTCTCTCTTTCTCTTTTCTGTTTTTGAATTGATTCTTCTAGCTCGGTTTCTGTTTCTCATGGGTATATATATACCCATTCATTTAGGAAAAGAGAGGAAGAAATAGAGGAGCTGAAGAAGAGAAAGAAAGAGAAAAGGAAAAAAGAAAAGAAAGAGAAAAGAAAAAGAGAAATAGCGGTTAAGACGGAAAGAGGAAAATGAATTTTATGCAATTGCAAGTGTAACAATAAATTTGTAATTTTATTATTGTTTAATCTATGTATTTTGAGAAATAAGTTTTTGTCTTTTTTTAACACGGTTAGTAAAAAGATTATTTTAAGAATAAAGTTTGATTTTTTAATTTATTTAAATTTTATATTTATAATATATATTTATATTTATGTATTTTTAATTTTAATAAAATAATTTTATTATTTAACTTGTTTTTCTATGTATTATTTGCTCTTAATATAAATTTTTTTATTTGCCTTTTTTTCAAGACAAACTAGGACTATTTTATATCTATTTTTTGGAACGGTTTTGTATACCGACAGTTACTATCATTTTTCTATAATTTTAATATAGTACTCTTTCTAATAAATTTCGAATCTAACCTGTCACTTATTGTTGATTATTATATCTATTTTAAAACTTTTACTTTCTTTTAGTTGGACTTTGCGTCTCCTGCTTTTGAATATCCTATACAATCAATATTGTTTCCTTCTTGTTCATTTTATTTATAACTGTAAAGCTTCATTATTTTACAGTATTGTTATAGCTTCTTTATTTTACAATACCTAATTAGTATTGATATTTTTTAATTTTATTGATTTTGGTAATATTTTCCGATTTATATGCCTTTATTAGCTTTGCTTTTATCTATTCCATTTTTTTATATGATTAATATATAATATAATTTTTTTTCTTACTATTTTATTGTCTTTTAATACGTTGTTTACAGTTTTGTTTTAGTTTTTCTTTAAGAGCTTATGCCTTTTACCTTTAATTGCTTTAGGATTTGGGGATTACAATTTCAATCTTTTTTTTCAATTATAATTTTTTTCTTGCTTATTTGATTTTAATACTGTTTCTAATTTGTTTTAATTATATCAATTTTTCGTATAATTTTATTCTATAAACTAAAATTTTGTTTGGTGTTTTTAAAATTTTGTTCTTATTTGTATATTTAATAGAAAATGAAAAGAAAAGATTATGAAATCTGAAATGATAACTCCAATGTTTCGAATTGAAAATCTAACTATGGATGTTATTAATCATATTGTGGGTGGTTTTACGGTAAACCAAATGATGAGATATTCTGTGGTTTATGGGGTAATCCCAATGTTATTAGTTTATGTTCCTATGAACCATATTATGGCAGCGAAATTAGATAAATTTAATTGTTTGAACTCTCACAATCTTGAATTTGGTAAGATTTTTGATTAAAAAAGCTCACAATCAACCTGAGGGTGAATAAGATTTTCAGTTTTCTAATTCTATTGAAGCATGAAAGTATTATGATTATCTATGTCGCAACTATGTTTTGAATAGTCTAACTGATTCCTTGTACAATGAGTACAATAAAGAAAAGACAACTAAAGACTTATGAGAATCATTGGAGAGGGTTCAAGGCCTATTGATGAGACAAGATCGATATGCAATGTCGATCTTGTAAATAATTTTGTTTTATATTTATAAAACTCGCAAGTACGTGAATTATTTTATAGAAAATTACGAGTATACTTCCAAGGTCGATCTAAGAAAGAAATATATGTGGTTTTTAATGTATTATTCAAAATCTTAAAAACGAAATTAAATCCTAAACATTCTGTCACGATATTTTGGTTTGTTTATTTCCTAATCTAATAACATACAAAATAAATATAGATACACATTAAATAAACAATTATGCAAATTTTTATAATTCATAATAGTAAAATATTTAAAGATATAATAATTAAGTTAATTATATTTGCTCAGATTATTTAGGTTATAAAAGATATAAATTAATATTTATTGATTCTTCTTTTTTTATATAAATACTACTTTGATAGGGTTAAATATTATTTGTTAATTAAACAAATCAATTAACATATACAAATTGGGTAGATAATTAATTTGTTTAATTAAATTAATTCTTTTTTCTAAAAGATTAAAAATGACCCATTTAAATGTCACATTTGGTGGGTTAGACATTTTAAACTGTATTCAAGTTGTCCAAATTAAACCTAAGAATTTAATTATCCGAATACTAACTTTCAAGTTTTAAAATAATGATTGAAAACATGTTATCAATATATTTTCGAATAATAATTCTTATAAAAAAACTTTTAAAATAAAATTTCACTCTAACTATCGGGTGATTTTGCCAACAAATAAAAGAGTATTATTTTAAATCAGACTAGATAATTAAACCTTAAAATCTAATTTTTAGATTTAAGTTTGTAATGAAAAATAACATATTTCTCTTTAACATCCACAATATAAAATCTTGAATAAAAACAAAATCAATTTATTTTATAGAGGTGTTTCACCTATTTAATATTTCGCAAACATAACAACGTTATTATTATATCATATTTACAAACAATAAACATGTTAAATTTAATCATAGATAAATTAAACATAACATATAAAAATAAAACATAGAAAATAACTGTAAAGAATTCATTTTAAAATTATACCTCAAAAAATCCTTACAAAACTTTGAATGGGTGGCTACGTGTAGGATTTTTCCATTTTTGATCCATTTTGTCTAATTTTTTCATCTTTTTAACTTTTTCTCATTTTTTGCTCAACATATTTGTGATATATTGCTTCCATTGTTTTTCTTTGAGTCTTTAAATTTTTTTTCAATGAAAATACATAAAAAATAATAAAAATATCAACGATTTCGAAAAGGCAAATTTATATAAAAATATGATTAAATCATACAAATATAAATATATTTAATCAATTAAATTACATTAAATCATGATAATTTTAGTGTTTTTAAGCACTCATTATGTACCTTAAGCACGAACGAAAAAAAATTGTCTTTGAAAGACTTGCTGATAAGATTGAAAGTGAAAAAAAACAAGACTTCTTCTAAAAAAAGGTATATCGCATCAATACGAAAGACTAATGTGATAGAACATGGTCAAAGTTCCAAACACAATAAGAATAAGGGTAAGGACAAGTTGGGTAAAGAGTCTAATTTGAGACCTAGAGAAGCAGCTTTTAAGAAGTCAAGCTTCAGAGAGATTTACTTTAATTATCAGAAGACAGGGCATAAAGCCCTAGGTTGTAAGTTTCCAAAAATAAATAGAAACCGTGAGGCAAACATGGTTGATGACATCACTCATGATATCTCGATATTGACTCGTGTGCGATCATTTTAAGGTGAACTTGGTGGAATCAAACCCAAAGGAGTGGTGGATTGATACTGGTGCAACAAGGCACGTATGCACAGATAAGGAGTTATTCACTTCTTTTGAAGTAGTGAAAGATGGAGAGAAGCTTTTCATGGGAAGTTCTACCATATCAGCCATTTAAGGGCAATGTCAGGTTAAACTGAAGATGATCTTTGTGAAGAAGCTTACATTAAAAAATGTACTCTATATGCTAAACATCAGTAAGAATTTTGTTTCTAGGTCATTGCTAAACGAGCATGGATTTTAGATGGTGTTTTAATCTGATAAAGTTGTTGTGACAAAAAATAGTATGTTTGTGTGAAAGTGATATGTATCTGATGGGTTATTTAAACTTAATATAATGACTGTAAAAGTTAAGAATATTAATAAAATTAACTCTTCTGCTTATTTGTTTGAGTCTTTCAACTTGTGGCATGGTAGACTAGGTCATGCTAATTACGATATATTGTGTAGACTAATTAATATGGAATTCATACCTACATTCGTAATAAATTCAAAGCATAAGTGTGAGATTTGTGTTAAGTTACTTAGACATAGCAATAGGGATAGGACAGAAATGTCCTATAGTCTAGATTTTTTGACCTACTTTATAGAAAATGAAGCTCAAATAAAACCTATGAATAGATTGTGTCCTCAATTGCAAGAAACCATTAATGGTAAAATTGAATCTATTTTACAAAATCACAGCTGGGAATTAGTTGATTTACCTCCAAGTAGTAAAACACTAGCATATAAGTGGATTTTCACAAAAAAACATAGATTAGATGGATTAATCGATAAGTACAAGGCCATACAAATGGAAACATGACCTTGATTACTTTGATACTTATTCTCCCGTGATGAGAATAACATCCATAAGGATGATAATTGCTATCGTCATTCTGCAAAATCTTGAAACACATCAAATGGATGGAAATACAATCTTTCTGAATGAAGAGTTAGATGAAGAAATCTATATAGACCAACCCAAGGGTTTTTCATGCCTAGGGCAAGAAGAAAAGGTCTATAAATTGGTAAAGTCTTTATATGCCTTCAAATAAGCATAACAAAAGTGGCATGACAAGTTTGATAACGACATGAGGAAAAATGACTTTAAAATTAATGAATGTGACAAATATTTATATGTCAAAGATAAAGAAGATTATTATGTTATCTTGTGTTTTACGTTGATGACATGTTAATTGTGGGTAGTAATAATCAAATGATCAAATTTACTAAGACTATGTTGAATTCAAGGTTTGATATGAAAGACACGAGACCTGTTGATATAATTCTAAAAATTAAGATATCAAGTGGTCTCATTTTAAGTCAATATCATTATGTTGACAAAATACTTGAGAAATTCAACGAAGGTGATTCTAGAATTGTGAGAACATTAGTAGATGTAAATCTACACCTATTTAAGAATAAAAGTCAAAGTGTTTCTCAACTAGAATATTTTAGAATAATAGGAAGTCTTATGTACTTGATGAGTTGTACGAGACCAACCATAACTTATGCTGTAATCAAACTAAGTAGGTATACTAGTAATCCAGGATCTCATCACTCAAAATGTATTACAAAACAACATAGATACTTAAGATATACACGTAGTTATAGACTACACTACACAAGATATCCAACTGTATTAGAAGGATATAATAATGTAAATTGGATATCTGACATGAAAGACTCAAAGTCTACTAGTGGATATGTGTTCATACTAGATGGTGCAACTATTTTATAGAAGTTCTTTAAACAGACGTGCATTGTTAGGTCCACGATGGAATCTAAATTCATCGCTTTGGATAAATGTGGTGAAAAAGCCACATGGTTACATAATTTTTTTGAGGATATTCCTAAAGAGGTGAGGCCTGTACCTACAATATGCATTCATTTTGATAATCAATATGCTATTGGCAGGGCATAGAGTAATATATATAATGGTAAATCTCGATATATACATCGTAAACATGATATCATTAAACAAATACTCCCAACTGGGGTTATCTCTATTGCCTATGTGAGGTCAAAGGATAGCATAGTGGATCCCTTAACTAAAGGGTTAAATCAAGAATTAGTTGACAAGTCATCGAAAGGAATGAGACTGAAGCTTATGAATGAATAAGGATTTGCAAAGGAAACCCAACTTATTTGACTGCAAATCCCAAAATCTAGGTTTAAAAGGACAACTTAATTGTAAAGACTTAGCGAGATCACTGTGGAAGATTTATCCTCAAGTACATTCCTATGATGAATATAATGATACCCGTAAGATATAAGGTAAGTTAAAGTTTTTAATGATTCTTATGAAAAGAATACCGAGTGGAGTATATCATACACAAATTATTCATTATTTATTAAATATAAATTATTAGTGTTATATATATATTAAAAAATATTAACAATATGATTAGTAGAATTAGGAGTTAATTATTTGTATAACAATCAATAATTTCTTATATGTCATAAATTAAAGGCAAGTTATAACTCTAAACTTCCAAGTACTTACGATCCAAATAATAATGAACATTCATTTTGATGCAATAACATACCTAATTAATTAAGGATATACAATGACAACAAGTTTAAGAATCGATTATGTAAAAAAAAGTCTCCTAATTATAGGTATGAACCTTGTGAGGACGAAGAGGAGGTTGGACACGATCCAAAGGAACACAAGGAAATTTAGAACGCTTATTGTGGTGTCTAGAGGTCATTCAACTTTATATGGATCTAATTGTGTACGAATAGAGTCCCGGGATGGATCTTAGGGTGTTCTTATTCTTAGAGGAATGCTTTTGTTATGACTTGAAAGATGTCAAAAGGGGAATGTTTTTTCCTTTATTAGTGAAAGACATTAAAAAAAAAGAGGATGAGAAATTACTTAGAAAATGTCTTGAAAAGATCTATATGTCGAAGGAAGAACGACATGAAAATGTGGGACGGGCTGATATGAAAAATAAATCACAACAAAACCAAATTGATTTTTTAGCAAAGTCTTACTACAAAAGTCTAGACAAAAGTGATAAATAATACAAAGTTTTTACTAATTATAAGAACTTGTACGTAAGGAAAATGTGAACAATAGTGAAAAGTCTAATAGTTACTTCTTAAATATTTTGTTAACTTCTCAAAATTTAGAAAATAAAGAAGTTAATATTTGATATTATATAAATAACATATACACGACATAACAACTTAGTCACCTTTCTCATATGGTGAATAAAATTTTATCATTTAATAGTTTATACATATTGATTTAATACTTAGAAACAATCGATTCATTTCTGATTAAAAAACCTTAAGTAAATTATATGGCATAAGACTCGATGAACATGACCTAAGATATAGTTATCCAATCTTTCTTCAACGACTTAAAATAGCGATTTAATTACCCTTTATAAAATTATCATGTATACGTTAATTTTAATACTTAGAATAGAATAATTATCATTATAATATAACACTTACTGTTATATTTATATATACTTTATTAATTAAATAAATAAATGATTTGAATTGATATTCTTTCTAATATTTCTTTAAAATCACTAATATAAAAAAATTATTTTAACAATAATTAATAGCAAAATTAACAAAAATAAAAAATTAATATTAAAAATTACATTTAAAAAATAAGAATATTAACTTAAACTTAAATATTTTATTCAAATATAAGTATCACAAACGTACCGACCACTTTCATCATAAAAAGTATATATTTTTTTATTTTGATTAATCATCATAAAAATAAGTTCATCTTGTTGAATCCGAAGTAGTCAATCCTGATGATTTCTTTTTGTATTATTTTGATCAATATCCCTGAAATCTTAGCTGCTAATAAAATCTAACTGCTCATATATTTAAGGGTTCGCAGAATTCACGGACAAACAATCGGGCATGCCGGAGCAGTCTTACCAACGGTGTCGTTTCTTTCTAGTTCTTCTTCAATCTCCATAAGGTATGCACTCCAGGAGTCCCTCCGACCCTCCTATTCTTTTGTTAGGGTTTCTATGGAATTCAATAAATTGGAACTAAACACTATCTTCGCTACTGCTATTAGGTTTTATCACTTTATGCTCTTAAATAACAAAAAATGGGTCTTTCTTTGTTGAACAAAATGCAGTATAGCACTTGGTTCACTTGTATTTTGCTTTTAAAAAACTTATAAACTGAGGATTCACTTATTTCAGATGGCTGGTAGACATTACTAGTTTATTTTTAGCTTGAACTTCTTTATATTGGTGGGAGCTAATGTTAATGCTATGGGGTAGCATTTCACTGAGTTGTTTTTCCTCTTTATGATTTTTGTTGTGAGTGAAATGTTTTCCTGAAGGCCTTTGGCTATTGTTTTTGGGTATACTATCTTTCTAGTTTTTCTTTTTTCTTTTATTTTATTTTAGGGTTGTAATGGTGACCGTTGTTCAGTTTTTGATGAATGCGTAATATTCAAAAGATGCCCGAAGTTCCAGTGCAGAATCTTGACCGTGCATCTGATAGAATCATGGTTGTTGTACAAAGAGTTGCTGGTGACTTATTTGAATTATGGATTCTTTTGTTCAAAAGCCTCCAAAAGTTTTGAAGCTTAGATCTTCAACTCATATTTGCACTTGTTTTCTTTGATTTTGTAGAGAAAGTAGCATACTTCTCTAGTGTATGCATCATACTTCAGAATTGTCTTTTCCCCTGTGTGTAGTGTGCTCAAGTTGGGTTGGTTATCAGTTAGTTTGGTAGAGTTTGAGAGCAAGAGGAACTGCTATTGGTGTGTTCTATAAAATAATAGCTAAAATGGGGTCACTTTGTTGTGTGGCTGCAAGGCCACATGGATCACATGCAACCAGTACAGACTGGTCAATGGTTCCTCACGAGCCCTATTGGCGAACAAATTCAAGCTTTTCACCATTGCCCTCAAGATGGGATTTCAATTTTCAACCAGAAGAGCTACAGTATGGTTCCCATGATGGAATTCAATTATCCTCCACATTATCAAACAGAAAAGAATGTAGGCTCTGGGTGATGGGCAACCTACATTGCAGTCAGCACTACTCTGATGGTGCTAGGATGTTGTTGAGTTATTCATCTGACATCTGTGAAGGTCCTCAGTGGACACCTCCACCAATACAGGAAATCAATGCTGATGATCTTGAGTTATCAAAAGGGAAAGGTAATCTGGTCTGAAGTTATTTTTATATTATTTGTGTTCAAGCTCATTACAAAATTTAAGAAGTTGTATGTATTATGAAGGATTTGGTACTTTAATGGCATTCTTATTAAACAAAAGGTACACATTTGAACCCATATTATCAAATTAGTACATTAGTAGTCCCCCCATTTAATAAAAAGTATAGTAATGATCCAATTGTTTTTTAAAAAATCTACTTTATAGAAGGGGCAATTTTGTTTTGATGAAAATATTTACTGTTTTATGTCTTCTCTCATTTTTTTTGTCCATTTCACAAAAAAAAATTCTAGTCACCCTAAGAATCATGTCCACCTCCACCATCCTCTTTGTTCTACTGTCAGCTCATTCCCTAAAATCTTTTTGACTCCTTTATCATTTTTTGGCCACCTTGCATTCGATCAAAGCCACTTTCGTTTTAAGTTTGATCGAATATAAGGTGGTCAGAAAAGATGAAGAATCAGTGAGATCAGAGGGAATTGATTGGTGGTAGTAGCGGTCGGAGGTAGAGATGGATACTTCAAATAAGTTGATGGTAACTAACTACAATTTCACTAAAAAAAATACAGTTTTAGATTATTTTACAGCAAATAGTGAAAATTAGTTAACAACAAATGAATAAAGCGATATTAGGGATAGGATGGAGATAATGGTGGAGGAAGATGTTTGCTAGGGTGGATAAGGTTGTTTTCGTAATGAAATGCACGAAAACACATGGGATGAGACATAAAATAGTAAATATTTTTATAGACAAAATTGTCCTTCTATAAATTATTTTTTTTCCCTATCTTTTTTCTTCATCAAAATTAGACCATTGGTGTACCTTTTGTTAAATGTGGGAACTATTAGTGTACTAGTTTGATAATATGAGTCCAAATGTGTAACTTTTGTTTAATAAAAGTACCACTAAAGTACGAAACCCTATTCTGAATTTACTGAATTCAATTTCTATTTATAAGCTCCTAACCTTTAATCTAGAATAGACTGAATAGTAGAGTGAAGAGTAGAAAATATCAAAATATTAACTTTTTTGTAATAGATATGTGAATTTGTGTGTTTGTTTTCTTCTCTCTTTCCGGTTCTCTCATTGGGAAGTTCAATTTGGTTCCGGCAAAGAGTGTCCTCTGATTAGTTTTATTGCTTTGTTCAGTTCTGTATTTATACAAAATATATTTGATTGTATTATACGTGCACAAAATGACATTTCGTAGCAAACGTGGCAATTTTCTGCCTTCTTTGTGCAGCTGTTTGTTCTGAGTAGATATTGTCCCCCTCCCCCCTCCCCTCTGCCCTCTCCTCTATCCCCTCTCCCCTCTCCCCCATCCTCTTAATATCCAGGATTCTTGTCTGGTAGGCATAGGTAGTCTAAATGAGCAAAAGGCAAAAGTATGCGTATCATATCTTTGTTAAGCCTCAAAAGCTTGTAACTCGTAACCTGAAGTTTCTATATGTATCTTCTAGTATTGTACTCGATTATCAGCTAAGATACTAAAGTTTCTCTTCCATATGAATTATTCACTTAATAAACTGTCTGGGGTTATTATTATTTTTTGGGT
Source organism: Hippophae rhamnoides (assembly GCA_033030585.1). Classification (NCBI taxonomy): domain Eukaryota; kingdom Viridiplantae; phylum Streptophyta; class Magnoliopsida; order Rosales; family Elaeagnaceae; genus Hippophae; species Hippophae rhamnoides. The sequence continues at coordinate 18,500,766 of CM065438.1, read as the reverse complement.
GAAACAGCTTAATGTGGAGCTGCAGGGTATGAATATTTAGCCCTATAATTCCTGCAGGTTTTCTGTGGGATGCCGGATCATTGAGATCTAACACTGAATAGTTGATGGTATCATAGTACAGGATTCTGTTCAGGGTCTTGGTTGAATTTATTCAAGTTCAATACATCTGTCATTGGAAATCCTGCCGGCAGTATTCCTTCCTCCAAATGCTATGACATTTTTCTTTTCTTTTCTGGTGATAAGATTTTCTTTGCTTGAACTGATTTTTTCTATTCTTATATCTGTTAATGGTGTCCGTGTCACTGCCCTGTAGTGTGTACATTTGGCATTCGTTGTTATCAGCTGTGACTAATTGATGGGCCCCCTTGTTTTACATGTTCTTGATTTGTGATCCATTTCTCTCTCTTCCGCATACCATATCTTGAGGTGCATAGTATTTCTTCATATTTATCTGTGCTTTGGTATGGATCAATACTTGATTGTTGATTCAATTTTTCCCTATGTATTACAAAACAGGCTCACTCCATTATGTTTCTGTACATTATAAAAACTAAAGGGGCAATTTTGTTTTCTGGTTAAATAAACTGTTGGATTGTAGATGAACTTTGGAGTTTCAGTATGTTACTATGTTCTTCTGTAATCTGATTAAGCAATCAGGACTTTAGTTGATTTTCACTGTAGAGATTTTATAGACATAATCATCTAGAGCTTCTCGTACTTTACAATTCCTAGGAGAAGATAAATTTTCATGCTTGTGGCAATTAAAATACTGTCTTCTCTCAAGTCTCCTCTTGTTTATACTGGTATCACGTCTTTTGTTTTTAAAGTGCCACTGCTACTGTCCTTGATCATATGCCTGGTGTCTCATAACAGTGAAAAGAATATCTTTACTTCTTATCGCCATGTTTATTGTCACTGTTTATGCTTCAAATATTAATATGTTATCTTTGACTGAATAGTTTCAGTGCCTTTTTTGCGTACTAGGTCTAGCTTTGGGGCCATCATCATCATCTAAACCTACCGTGGAGGTTTGTATCAGAGAAGTTCTCTGGATTTTCAAATCAACCAAATTGTTCTCATTGGTATGTTCTTACATTGATGAATTTTTGCAGGGTGCCCTAGAAAACCCAGATAGTTGGGGTTCAACTTCATCCCTTTCAGAGAGTAGTGAGTCTGAATCCACTGTCAAATTACACCCATCCTTAAATCTTACCTTTGCAAGTTGGCGTTCTTTTGTAGCTAAACCTATTCATCCCACCACTTATCCCACACAGTCTTCCCCCAGAGAGGTTTCTAATTTTGATGTTGTTGGGATGCCTGAGTTTGATGCTGCAACTCAAAGGGAGTCCCATTGCTGGAGTAGCGCTAACAGTAGCATTGATTTAGCAGATGTTCCTGAGTCAGTTGAGTCCAAATTATTTAGTCGATCTGCCAATCCATCAAATGGCATCAGATGTGGTTTGTGCGAAAGATTACTTTCAAAGAGATCACCCTGGGGTTCTCGTTGTATTGCAAGAAGTGGAGACATGCCAGTAACTGGTGTACTTTCCTGCTGTCATGCTTTCCATGCAGAATGCTTGGAGCAAACAACACCTAAGATGCATAGGTGTGACCCTCCATGCCCCCTCTGTGTTAAACGAGAGGAGGAAAACTTCTTTGAGCAGCGAGGTTTTTCAAGATTAAGATCTAGTTTTCCAAGGAGTAAAACATCATGTGATGATAGGTCGCACTGATCATGGGGCTTTGCACAAGTGGGGGATTGTGTTGAAGGTGCTTTGTATGCACCACCCCGTAATACTATGATGTTACTTAACAGGAATCACATTAAGAAGAATCTTACTTTGAAGGGCAATTCAATCAATTATTTTCCTTGTAAAGTAGGAAAATCTGTTGATCGAGATCAGTTGGGTGCTCAAAGTCAAAACTGATAGCAGGACTAGTACACAGAGCTGAATGATCATTTAGATATATTGAAAAAGGAAATTTTCACAATGAATTTTTCTTACGTTCGTGTCCTCCTAGTGGGTTTGTGTTTAGATTTAGCTAGCTAGTTGATTTTGCAATGTGATTGAATGACATCGTGTTCTAAGCTGAATCATGTGGTACATAGTTCTGTTATTCGTTTATTTTTTTCGGAGGTCAGATTCAATGCCCCTTTTCCTTTTCTTGTTGGGTTGGAAATTAATCTTGGTGCTGTGATTTAGTACACATATTGGTGCTTCTGAATGGGCAGAGTTGTGGTTACGGTTATGGTTCACCTACTGGTAGACTTATTCTTCCCGTTTTAAGTGGCGGGTTCGGATTGCCTAAGTCATCATTGGGTTTTGCCATCCCGATTTCTTGGTCTCTGCAGTTCTTTTATGGCCTGCATACTATTAAAATGAACGGGGCTCCACTATAGTGCTGTATTTTGGGCTTCTGATATTGTAAAGGCCTCTAGTCCAAGCTATAAGATTTTTTTTTAGATAATATATTCCAAGCTATAAGTTGAACTCGATGGATTTAGGGTTTGAGAAAATATACTTTGGTGCAGCAATAGTACATATTACAATGATGGAGATGGTTTTGTCTTTCAGTAGTTGTAAATAATATAAAGCTAAAATCCAAATATGGTTAATTATTTCACACACTAAATTTAATCAGAAAAAAGACAAGAAAATAAGATAGCAATGAGATAATAAGTCCATACATATTAGTGGTAATTTTCTTTATAAAAAGCTATACTATTTCAACGTCAAGATTAGTATTGATAAGAACTTAGGATATGGGCGGCAGGAAGTATACACATCGATGGTTCACGAAGTTATTATCAAAGCTTATAAAATTAATGGAAACGAGCTTGTGATTAAACTGTATAAAATTCATTTAGAGTTCGAATTCTAGTTAAGTGAGTTGTGTTATATTTAAAAAAAATATTAAAAAATTAATGGGCCACCATCTAAATGAGGAAACTTCGTAGCCCAATTTTCATATTAGGATAACAAGGATTTAAAAAAAAAAAACTAAGGAAATCAGTACTCATTAATTACATAATCGTGTAAATTAAGGCGAGATATACAATTAATATATAATAAAATTCATTAATTTTAAGAATTCATTACATCTTGTCACATTTAACTTTTAATGTGATGACACTAATTGAGATATAATGTTTTTTTCCAAATGAACTCAAATGGAAAGTAAAAAATGTTAAATACAAAACATAATTATTTATGACTGTGAAGTTTTAAGAAAAAAATAATAATGGAATATTATGTTTAAAATAAATCATACTAAGATTTAAATCTAAATAAGATAATATCACATTTAAATTTAAATAATAGGTGATAACTTTAAACTATGAACCAAATAAAAATATTAAATAATAGATATGATAAGATTATATAACTCATTTTACGTCTCTGTCCTCACCTATGCCTGGGATTTTCAAAAGTAACCAAAGATCTTTGTTCTTCCCCACAATAATGTGATCTGTTTGTATTGCTCCAGACAAGCGCACATTGTTTTCCCTAATCAGACTGTGACTACTTCATTGAATTGGCCCTGTTAGTTAGAAGATGACTAGGGTCTCTTAATTTCTCAATCCAATACCCATGTTCGCTAGTCATTTTCTGTTTATATCAACTTGCCACACTGAGATAGCAGCCCTTTTCCAAAAAAGATACGAATATCTTCAAATACTATTGTGATTGTGACACTTAGTTAATGTGCAACAGCTAAGGTTTTGGTTTTTCTTCCCCCTTTTTTTTTATTTATTTTTTATAAGTAGATAATAATGAAGATGATTTTTGGCTCATACATTAATGGGTTGTCAACGGCTAAGATCTTTAATTTTGAAATTATAATCTCCATCGAAGTTGTGTGGAGGGATTTTGGCTACTTGGAAAAATGTTGGCTGCAGGCAAATAGCGGATTAGACAAAACAATATTGAGTTTCGTCGATCTCAAGTTAATATGTTATGCAAAGTGTGATATGCTTTTGTCAAATGTTAATGAAGTTTAGGTTCAAAAGGTAGAGCTATCTTCCAATTTAGGCCATTAAATAAATTTGGTTGTTAGCCTTTTATAACTAGACCAATTTAGATATAGTATTTTAATTGATTCAATTTGTTATCATTCTTTTCAAATTCGATCTATTTAGTACTTAAATATTCAATTAGACAAAGTTCCTTTCTAATTGGACAACTTTACACATCATTTTTTTATAATAAATAACTCACTTAAAGGAAGCAAGAAAGGAGAGAAAGGGTAAGCAACTTTTTTTTAATTAGGTGATTTACTTATTATAATTTGATCTAAATATATGCATAGATCTTAAACTTATGTAAGATTATCAAGATTACGCATAACAATAAAGAACATACCCAAATCTATGATAAATGATTGAAGAACGAATTAAGTGTTTGTAGTCTTTCACACACTAATCTTATCTCTCTTATGGTTTCTCACTCAATAGATGAGAAGAGAGGAGGAAAGATGATTGTGATTAGCCTTGGGGACTAAACCATACAGTGTTTTTTATATAGTAAATTAATGAGAGTCACATTAACTCTAATTAGGTTTACTATTAGGTATTACACATTGTGAAACCCATACAGTATAAGATGTTTAATTGAGTTTTCCAAATTAGATAACTTAATTAGCCCAATTAGAATAATAGTAGCTCAAAATATAATTCTCTTAATTTGTTAGCTCAATCATTGGGTTATTAAAAATAACCAACAAAATCCCATTTGAGCTACAAATTAATTCCAATAACAATATATTATATTTGATAACCTTAGGTGCGCACAAATTTGTTAATGATTCTATAAACATCTTCTTTAATCAATTTGGTCGGTATCCTATACCAATATGAGACCAAAGCGATCTTTGTTACATTTATCATAACTCGATCCATCAATGATCATCATGCCAAATATATTTAACGATATGGATCAAGTATGGATGTATAACTGGAAATTACATGTAATGTGATCTTAATCATGCCTATTTCTAATTTGTCATTTATTTCTTAGTGAGATCAAACCTCAATCTTTCAAACTTTATATCAAACCACAATTGAAAGATAACACATTTAGAGTAATAAAGATAATAAAACCATCAACTTTATTCTGCAGAAAACTAAACATACATAAAGTATTAAAATATTGTCGAACAAAATAACCAAATACAAAACACAAACACCCAATAAAAATGCATATCATCAAATAAGATAACACATATTTGAGCAATATGCTCATGAAGGGCCTTGGGTGTCAAGCCTTTAGTCAGTGGATCCGCTAGCATAAAGTTTGTTCCTATATGCTTAATAGATACTAATTTACTCTGAACTCTCTTTTTAACAACTAGAAACTTAATGTCTATGTGTTTAGATTTCGACGAGCTTTTATTGTTATTCGAATACAGGATTGCTGAAATATTGTCACAATAAATATTTAGTGGTCTTCCAATTCCATTCACAATTAGTAACCCAGTGACAAAATTACGCAACTATATCGCATGATTGGTGGAAGGAGCTATGAGTGATTTCTTAGCACCTTTCCATGATATAGCTCCTCTAGAAAACATATAGACATAGCCAGAAGTGGATGTCTTTGTATCATGGCAACCCGTAAGATTGGAGTCAAAATACCTAATTATCTCCAAATTATCTGATTTTTGATAGGTGAGTATGTAATCTTTTATTCTCTATAAGTACCTCATAACCCATTTGGGTGCTTTCCAATGATCCATGCCGGGGTCACTTAAGTATCTGCCCAACATATCCATTATGTATACCAAATCTAGACGCGTACATACTTGAGCAAACATGAGACTACCAACTGCCGAAGCATAAGGAATCTTTTGCATCTCTGTTCTTTCAATATCATTCTTGGGGCATTGATTGAGAATAAACTTGCCTCCTTTGGCAATAGAAGTATCTCCACATGTACAATCTTTCATTCCAAATTTAGCAAGTACCTTCTCGATATAACTCTTTTTGTGATAACCCAAGGATACCTGATAACGATCTCGGTGTATCTTAATTCCTAATACAAAAAAGGCATCACCAAGATTTTTCATTTCAAAATGCTTCATCAGAAATCTCTTGGTTTCGTGAAACAAGCCTATATCACTACTAGCTAATAGTATGCCACCAATATAGAGCACCAGGAAGATAAATTCACTTCCATTGAACTTGTGATATACACAATCATCAACTATAGTGACCTTAAAACAATAAGAGATAATATTTGATGAAACTTATGATATCATTGACGGGAAGCTTGCTTGAGACCATATATGGATCTTTTTAATTTACAAACCATGGACCTTGGATCACCTGATACAAAGTTTTTTGATTGCATCATGTATATGGTTTCCTCAATGTCACCATTGAGAAAATCTATCTTAACATCCATCTAGTGCATCTCTAAGTCAAAATGAGCTACAAGTGTCATTATTGTCCTAAAAGAATCTTTCGATGATACTAGAGAGAAAATTTCCTTGAAGTCAATACCTTCTTTTGAGTAAAACCCTTGGCAACTAGACATGCTTTATACCTCTCAATGTTGCCCTTAGGATCCTTTTTGGTTTTAAATATCCATTTACAACCAATTGGTTTTTCACCTTCAGGCAACTTGATGAGATCCCAAATGTCATTGTCTTTCATGGATTTCATCTCATCATTCATGTGATCAATCCACTTTTGACAATTAGTACTTTGTTTGACTTGTTGGAAATTGATTGGATCATCTTACATTATCCCTATGTCAAGCTCATGCTCTTGAAGAAATACAATGTAATCATTTGAAATTGCACTTCTTTTCTCTCTAGTGGATCTCCTAAGTGGCACTTTCTCTTGAGGTTGTTGAGTTTGCTCTTTTGGAGTAACCTCTTGAGTTTTAGGTAAATCCTCATTGTTGTCATGAATTGTATCTTGAACAATGTCAATAGATTGATCCTTGTCAATAACAAAATTTGGTAGAGGAATGGATTCCTTTTCAAAGACAATATTCCTAACTCTACCTTCTCTTTCAAACACAATATCCTCAAAAAATCTCGCATTTCCTATCTCAAAAAAGAACTTAGTTGAGGGATTATAAAACTTAAAACCCCTCGATCATTCAGGATACCCAAAAAAATAGCAACTAATAGTTCTTAAGTCCAGTTTGTTTTCATGTGGCTTATAAGGCCTTGTCTCAACTGGACAACCCCAAATGTGTAAGCTCTTAATACAAGGTTTTTTTCCTATCCATAGTTCATAAGGGGTATTAGTTACTGCTTTGCTAGGTATTCTATTCAGTATGTAGGCTGCAGTCTTAAGTGCCTTTCCCTAGAGTGATTCTGTCAAAGAAGAATGACTAATCATACTTCTTACCATGTCCTTAAGTGTTCTATTACGTCTCTCAGCAACACTATTCATGCGAGGTTTCCCTTGCACTGTGTATTGTAGGGAGATTCAACATTCCTCTAAGAATTTGGAAAATGGTCCTGGATGTTGTTCACTTGATCCGTCATATCTACCTTAGTATTCATCACCACGGTCTGATTTGATAGTTTTAATCTTCTCACTTAGTTGATTTTCAACTTCGACTTTAAATGCCTTAAAAACATCCAAGGATTGTGACTTTTCATGGATCAAGTATAAGTACCCATAACAAGAATAGTCATCTCTAAAAGTAATAAAATATTGTTGGCCATTCCAAGAAGTTGTAGGGAATAGACCACATATATTAGTATGTATCAATTGTAAGATGCCAGAACTCCTATTAGTACTCAACTTTCTAATGTTTGTTTGTTTCCCTTTGATACACTTAACACACATATCAAGGTTCGTGTAATTAAGGGGTTCAAGTATTTTGTCTGACACAAGTCTCTCTATTCTCCTTTTGGAGATGTGTCCTAAGAGTTTATGCCATAGAAACACTTGTGTGAGTAGTAGCATCAGAATCCACACATCAAGTATTACTAGGTACATAAGTCAAATTAACTTTAGAACAAACACAGGTGAAATTCTACCTTTCTTTATACTTCATGTGACGAATTTGGAACATTCCTTTTTCATATGCCCAGGTTTCTTGCAAAAGAAGCAGGCATCCTAAGTCTTTTATTATTTGGGTTGGATGTTCCCACTGCAGTTTCCTTATCATTAGTCCTTTCTCATTTTTTTTCTCTTTAAGGTAGTTGCAAGATTAGCCCTTTCAGTCTTTTCTCGCTTCAGCCTATCCTTTTCTTGCACACAGTGTGAAATGAGCTCATTAAGAGCCCATTTCTCCCTTTGAGTGTTATAACTAACTATAAACTAACCATAGTGTGTAGGAAGGGATATGAGCACAAAATGCACAAGTAATTCATCAGAAAGATCAAGCTTTAGTGCCTTAAATTTGGAAGCAATGTTAGACATCTCCATAACATACTCCATAATGTTTCCCTTTCCTTTATACCTCATTTGGACAAGGTTAGCTAAAAGCTTACTTGTCTCAATCTTTTCGTTCTTTGCAAAACGCTTTTCAATTTCTTCAGGGAAACCCTAAACAATTACCTCATCAGACATATCGCCCCTGAATGCTTTTGGAGCACTACGTTTTAGTATCATTAGATTTAAGCGATTAAAATTTTTGCACTTCTCAAAGTTCATTTTTTTTATCAGTGGAACTTTTCTCCATAAGATAAGGGTTTTTTTCTTAATGCATAGTTTAAATCCATGCAGCTGAGAACTAACAAAATGTTCTCTTTCTAGCTCTTAAAGTTTGTGCCTTTAAGCACAAGAATTGAGTTCATGTTGGCAGTGATATTAACAATAGAATCAGTAACTAAAAAAAATAGAATAAAAAAATGCATAAGCTCACATAATAGAAATTCATGTCATAACATGTAAAATAATAAAATAAAATAAAATAATCATATAAGACATTAATTTCAATCAATTGTAGTGATAAACCCATTTAAACAAGATACATAGCACAAAATTTGTGTTTAGTCTTTAGACAGAAACATCAACTTGTAAGTGGTACTCTTCATGTAGAAATCAAATGTTGATAATAAATCTTGTCAAACAACAACCTTCTTTTGGGCTGGTATATTGTTCAAATGGAAACTAGATAATTATCACCCATTTATTCTCGTAGGTGCATTTGTTGTTTGTCCAATCAATGACCTTCCTTTGCGTTGATTATTGATCGCATAAATAAGAAATACACACGTCCTATTATTCAAAAATAAAGAAATTTACACAAAAGAGGTTGCTTTGGTAACATTTTGTTTCAATTAATTTATTTCAAAATAGAGGACACAAAAATTAAGTAAATACCCCAAAATTCAAAGTTTAATGCGAAAATATCATAAATAAATAAATAATGAAGTTTGATATTTTTACCATAAATAAATATATTCATGATAAAATCATAATTATATTTCCACGATAATATCCATATAAATTTTATGAATTTAATAACAATATAAATTCATATGGTGTTAATTCAAGCACATAAAATATATATGTAATACATATTTTATATTCTAAAAGGGAAAAGAAACAGAATACATATATGTGATTCATATTTACCAAATGCAATTAAATATGATTCACTTTTACCAAATCAATTTAAATGATATTACCAAATATTAGAAATACAAATATTACTAAATTTGAATGAAGCATAATCAAATTAAATATTAACAAATTTGAATGAAGTAAAATAAAATTAAATATTACCAAATTTGAATGAAGCATAATCAAATCAAATATTATCAAATTTGAATGAAATAGAATCAAATCAAATATTTCCAAATTTGAATGAAGCAAAATTAAATTAAATATTATCAAATTTGAATGAAGTAGAATCAAATCAAATATTGTAATCTTTATCATTTCTACAACAATCATATAATCGTGATTAATAAAAATACACATAATATGAATCAAATCCCTAAAATCATATGGATTTATAAAACAAACTAAAATCATATATATTTACATAGAATTTCAATAATCACAACCAATATGCCTAATAATCTAACATAAAGCAAGACTCTGATACCATTTGTTATAACTTGATTTAAATACATGCATAGATCTTAGACTCATGTGAGATTATCAAGATTATGCAAAATAATGAAGAACATATCTGAATCCATGATGAAGGATTGAAGAACAGATTAAGGATTTATAGTCTTACACATACTAATCTTTTCTTTCTTATGGGTTTTCACTTAATAAATGGGAAGAAAGGATGAAAGTTGATTGTGATTAGCCTTGGGGACCAAAACCTATAGTGTTTATTATATAGTAAACTAATGAGAGCCATATTAACCCTAATTAGGTTTACTATTGGATATTACACATTGCAAAGTCCATAATATATAAGATGTTTAATTGAGCTTTGTTAATTAGATCACTTAATTAACCCAATTAAAATAATAGTAGTTCAAAATCTAATTCTCCTAATTTGTTAGCCCACTCATTGGGTTATTAAAAATAACCCAATATTATGTATTAGCCTCGTTAAAAAATAATGAAAAAGAAAGCACATCATCTTATATGTTTTATTTATTTTAAATTTAAAAAGTTCAAAATTATAGATAAGTTAAATTATAGGTACAAGATAGGTTGAGAAAATTCAAATTTTTGTCGATGGAATAATCCGATGGAGAAAATGCTTTCGTGTGATGGGTCAAGAGATTACTCTCCCAAACCCATCAAATCACTAAAATCTAAATTTGTTAAGATTTTATATAATTTTTTTTATTTATAAAAATACATTATAATAATACTAGATTTTATTTTAATTATTTAATAATATTTCACACCAAGATTGAATTTTATCTATCATTTTATACATTACATTTAATATCTATTAAACATAATTTTAAATTTATTTTATTTTAAACCTGAATTTTGTTAATTTAAAATAGTAAATGTATAATTATTTGTTAGTAGAGAATATGTGATCCACATAAATTCTTCAAAATTTCAAATGCAAAATCCCATCCCATCTTAGCCAATATTTATCGTGAGGATGGAGATGTCAAACCCGCTCTGTCACAACACATTAGCGACATTAAGTAGATGTATCATATGAGATGGGACGTCACAACTCGTTCAAGTTTAGCTTACCTTAGATGAGTTAAATTTAGTTAATAAATTAATTCATTTATATTTCTAAAAAGTAAAACAAAAATATAAAAAAAATTATTTTTTTTAAAATATTAATATATTTGATTATATTTTTAAATATAAGCTTCCAACTATTTATGAGCTAGATGATTTATCTTATTTAAATTTGTAATTTAATGAGATGAGTAAATAATCAAAGAAAGTACATATCGTACATTACATTAACATTTTAATTATCGTAGTTCTTCATTTGCTGCTTGTTAATGTCCTAAGAGAATTAATTTTATAACTCATTTGTTGGTTAAGTTTAACCTATTGTGTTTTCAATTTACCATTTGAATTGAAATTGAGCCTAGTTAACTTTGTTAGATCCTTGATAATGATGATTACGTTGTTTCTTGAATTTAACAAAATATCTCCCCTTCATTCTAAAAAAAATCGGCTTAATCGAAACAAGTTAATAACTAAATCAATTTAATAAGAAAATATTGGGAATTAAATGGGCTAAACAAATTTAGTTGAAATGATTAAGGAACGTATATAAATGCACATAGACATTTGACTTTTTTACTTAAATTATTTACTTACACTTATTGATGTAAATTTTTATCAACATTAATGATTTATATATTTTTCATTTTTTATGTACTTGAGAATAGAAAACACACCTTTAAGACCTTGGACACCATGAGATGTGGTGACTTTTGATTTTTCGATGCTTAAGTAAGTCTAGATAATGAGGAGAAGAATTACATTAGTCTCTCTCTTTGTAATGTAGAAAAATATAGAGAGAGATATTTAATGAGAGCATATATTTCAGTGTCTATAATTGAGAAGAAGTTATGATATTATCTTAGAATAAGTTATTATCTTATGATGAATAGTGGTTACTATTTATAGGAAAGAATATACATACTAATGACCCTTACTCATATTGATTGACTTATCTTTAAATATCGGAGTGTCATTCACCTAATTATCTCAGTGTCATATAATTAAGAATTTGAAAGTACGTTATTTATCATGTTAGACAGATCACTTGATCTTAAGGCTTATCTCATGACTCAATAGTGACTAAGATAACTTGTGAGTCATATTTCTGATTATGACCTATCATATTATGATATATGGCATGGATTATTTACACTTAACATCAGCCCCTAGACCTGCTAGACCTGCTAGTCCTGGATACATGAGAGATTTTATCACTATTTGGGTTAACTATTTTCTAAACCTTACTAATGATATCAAGGCAATTCTTGTGTGGTCATTACTCGCTTGTATGATGGATTTTTTTTATCTTTCTTAGGCACTCACAGTGTGGTCGACGATGTTTCGTTGTCCGTGGTTTTTAATAATTCTTAATCAGACTCTTAGTTTAAGGAGTTATATTGACGTCAAAATCACTACTCAATAGGTTCACTTTTCTATTGTCGAAGAAATGATGTAGACCAAAGTGTGTGGACTTGTGATCCCATGGGCTACCCAAGAGCAATGATGAAGAACATAGTGACTAATGAAAGGGATCAAACTCTATCATTATGGGATCGAGCATGCACATAATGAAATGAGTTGCATAAGGTGATCGTCGAGTGCATGTATAGTGGATGAATGGATGAACCAGATTCGATCAGCCAAGTTTTGACCACTCATGGAGTATCTGGCTATGGTCTAGTCATATATGGAGTGTCCGATGATGGTTTGGCCATTCATTGTCGGTCATGGTCTGGCCATTCATTGTCGGTCATGGTCTGGCCATTCATAGAGTGTTTGATTATGGTCTACTCGGGGTGGGTCTGACCATGGTTCAGCCACTCATGTAGTTTCCAACATGGTGTAGGTGACTTAGATGCATGCATTGAGTTGAGTGAAGGACTATCCCGATGATGTAGTTCTAAAATCCTAAAAGGATATCTCGATATCGTGACCACCATTTTTTGGGAAAATTGCGTAAATGTGGGGGTTCTGATACTACTCTTATAGATATCCTCATTCTTCAACACTTAGGCTTTTCTGTATTGGAATTATTTTTCTAATTTTTCCACTTCTATCCCTTGTCGGAGTGAAGTGTCATTGGTGCACAAAGGCCTGGAATATTTGGAGGGGTCCAGGTAGTAGAGGATCTTGTCCAGATTGGCTCAAGTTTTGGTAGGTCTAATATTCTGGTCTACTTAATAAATTTTGTGCTTGACTCGTTCCTGAACTTTGTCTGAAATGTAGACATATGGTTGGACACTTTAAGAATGTACTCGATAAGAGAGGACATGTAGAAGTGCACCATTGGAGGTGTACATTCTATAGAAGGACACATGATGTGGCACAACCTAAGAAGGCAATCGACATAACATTATGACCTATAGATACAAATTTGTGTGAGGTGGAAGTCTATACTTCACAACCTTTAATTTATCTTAGAGACCAAAGATGGCTTGATACTTCATGTGCTTCAGACTTTATACTTTTTGAGTGATTTACTTACTAAGGTTTTCACCTTCATCGGGGTCATCCCCTGTTTCATATTTTCAAATTTCATAGAGCTTGTGAACTATGGCATGCCTAGTAAGGATTCTAGGGCCCAATGGTCTACCAAATGCTCAAATCATTTTGTTAGAGTTCAATTCTTTGAATGGACCTTTTGGAGATATGCATATGCCATGTTGCTATGATATTTCTATACTTTTGAATCATGTACTAGTTATTATGTACTTCTGTGATAAGAAAAATCATCAACTTCGATCTTGTGGATACTTTGGTTTTATTATTTGTAAAACTCTCGCAAGTATATAAATCATTTTATAGCAAATGATAAGTATACCCCTAAGGTCGATCTAAGGAAGGAATGCATGTGATTTTTAATTTATTATTCAAACTTTTAAAAACAAAATTCAATCCTAAACATCCCATCACAATATTTTGGTTTTGTGTGTTTCGTAATCTAAAAACATAAAAAATAAACATAGACATGAATTTAATAAACAATCATGCATATTTTTATCATTCATAACAGTTGATTATTTAAGAATATAATAATTAAGTTAATTGTGCTTGCTCATATTATTTATGTTATTAAAGATAAAAATTAATATTTATTGCTTCTCTTTTTTTATATGAATATCACCTTTGGTGGGTTTAGATATTCTTTGTTAATTAAACAAATATTAATTAAACAAATCAATTAACACCTATGAGTGAGGTCGATAATTAATTAGGTTAATCAAATTAATTGCTTTTTTTTCTAAGAGATTGGAAATGAACCATTTAAATGACACATTTGGTGAGGTTAGATATTTTAAACTTTATTCAAAGTATCCAAATTAAACCTAATAATTTAATTATCCGAGTACTAACTTTCAAGTTTTAAAATTATTACTGAAAATATGTTGTTAATACATTTTCGAACAATAGTTATTATAAAAACTTTTGAAATAGAGTTTCACTTTAATTACTAGGAGATTGTACCAATAAATAAAAGAGCACTACTCTAAATTAGATCGGATAATTAAACCTTAAAATCTAATTTTCAGATTTAAGTTTATAATGAAAAATAATATATTTCTCTCTAACATCCTTAATATAAAATCTTGAATAAAAATAAAATCAATTTATTTTATAGAAATATTTTACCTATTTAATATTTCTCAAGCATAACAACATTGTTATTATATCATTTTTACAAACAGACAACCATGTTAAATTCAATCACACACAAATTAAATATAACATATAAGAATAAAACATAAAAAAGTAACCGTAAAGAATCCATTAAAATTATACCTTAAAAAAATCCTTACAAAAATTTGATACTAATTTTGTTGTTGGAAAACCTACAAACTGATTTGTATTTCTGTTTATTGAATCAAAAACTAAAAATCTATAAAAACATAGTCAATTCTTTCCCAAAAGAGAAGAACTCTAAAACTAAAAAAAGAAAACTTTATAGAGAGAGAAAGAGCTCAGAAAATTGTGTTTTACAATGAGAGAAGCGGGTCCTTTTATAGGTGAGAAAAAAGCCAAAAAAGGTGGGAAAATATTTCAAAAATGGATTTTGAACGTGTTTGGACAGGTTGGCACGCGTGTGGGGTGCGAAATAGGTAGTAGATGTGTTTTACAATGAGGGAATATGGTCCTTTTATAGGTGAGAAAATGGCCAAAAAAATGTGGGAAAATATTTCAAAAATTGATTTTGGACGTGTTTAGACAGTTTGGCACGCGTGTGAGGTGCAAATTAGGTAGTAGATGGGCATTTGGTGGGCACAAACGCTCGTGGGATAAGGCGCAGGCATAGGCTGGCGCCCGTGGGACACAACGTGAGTGTATACCAACTATCTATGGGCATGTGCTGGGCGTGCATATGGTACTCATCGTGGATGGGCAGCTACGGGTGAAAGTTTGGCCTTTTTGACATTTTTTGACCGTTTTGACCCATTTTGTCCAATTTTTTTATATTTTTTTGACTTTTCCTCATTTATTTTCTCAATATATTTGTGATGTATAGCCTCAAGTATTTTTTTCTTCGAGTCTTTAAGTTATTTTTGAACAAAAATACCTAAAGAACAATAAAAATACCCATGATTTCGAAAAGAAAGATTTATATAAAAATATGATAAAATAATACAAATATGAATATATTTAATCAATTAAATTACATTAAATCATGGTAATTTTAATATTTTTTAAGAAGTCATTGTTGTGTTGCATCTTTATCCTTATTTTAATTTTTAGGGAGGCCATCTGTGTGATCTAGTCTGTTTCGAGATGATGGGTGCTCTTTGAGCAAGTCCCTTGTGGGACCTATGTCGCTGGTACACTAAAGTGTTTACTTATTGCTAGTACACTATGATGTGTAGCTATTGTTGGTACAATATAGTATATACCTATTGCTAGTAGACTATGGTGTGTACCTATTAGGGAGCAGGTCCAAAGTGATTTATGATATATTACATTCGTACATTATTATGTGTACTTTATTTGGGCACATACATCGTGTCCTACTATATATGTTGAGTACGATTATGCTCCTCTTGTTTTTCCAAGTATGTCATGTTTGACGATATGTATCATGTACAACCACCCCTGCTTGGTGTGCTTGAATACATCAAATCATCCAAGCATTAAGTCTTGATACTTAGAAAAATTTTGTGGTCCTTAATGGATTATTCCATCTTATCACGAGATTTGTTACACTTTGATCATACACGATGGTTTTTATTAAATATCAGAGTTGAAAAATGAAAGTCTCTAACTTAAAAAAATCTATGCTTGCATGGATGAGGTGTGGGAGTTGTAGAAACTTCTGGACTTAGGGGCATGTTTTCTATTTGTTAGAGGTTCAACACGGCCTATATAGGTGGGGTGCAAAAGTTGTAGCAAATTTTGGACCTAGGGAAAAGTTGCTATCTATTCGAAGGTCCAGCGTGGCCCGTAGAGGTAGGGTAAAGAAGTTGTAGCAACATCTAAACTCGGAACGTAGTCAATGCTTATTCTAAGGTCTAGCATTTTTCATAGAGATAAGGTAGAAAAGTTGTAGCAACTTCTGATCCTGAGGGTACTGTCGTGTGACCTTTCATAGTCGACACCTTTCAATCCCTTTACATTTTTGGGCTTTTCATCTTTGCCAAATTTCATGAGTGTAGATGAGCTTGACCCAAATACCTACAAACACAATTTTTATCAAAATAAAAGTGTACCTAAATCCCTGCTTTTTTATCATAGTAAGATATTATTTCTATCATATATTTTTCCCTATGAGTGGAATCTTGTGCCATATTCTACTATTTCAAGATAATTATTATCTCTAGAG
Organism: Hippophae rhamnoides; assembly: GCA_033030585.1. Lineage (NCBI taxonomy): Eukaryota > Viridiplantae > Streptophyta > Magnoliopsida > Rosales > Elaeagnaceae > Hippophae > Hippophae rhamnoides. The sequence continues at coordinate 18,483,865 of CM065438.1, read as the reverse complement.
ATTTTGGTGGAGATTATATATAGGAATAGAAGTCAATGGCCTTATGTAGGAACAACCTTTTTTTTGTAATTCTATTATGGAGCCTTTTTAGCCAATGCTCACCTTTTGGGTGTGTGCCTCTCCGACATCGTGTGAACTTATGTAATCTATAGGAGTTGGAACATTTTCCTTGACCTTCAATATATGAGTAGACATATATTTTTTTCCTTAGTCAGACATAATGTGTCATTTCATTGAGTCTGTATTCAAACTAGGTTGATTGTGTTGGTCTCACTAGGTGCTTTATTATGAAAGTTGTGCGAATTTTTGAATTGCAATCTTGGAACAATCTCACAAAACTCCTTTTTAAATAATTCATGGAGAGGTGAACACCCTTGGACGATATGTTGTGTTTGTGCACCTCAAACTTAATTTGTTAGTGGGGTGAAATTTTAGGTTGTACACTTTATTTCGTTGCATGAATGATCGGTATATATAATCTAAATCCTTTGCTTTGATCCATGTACTTCTTTATTGGTAGGTTTATTTTTGAACCTATCCATGGTCTCATCCATTCGTGAGATTATGGGCCTTTGAAGTGTCAATGTGGACCGTGTGACCTGAGAGGTGACAGTCTAGACTATGCATCCTGTGAGTAGGAACTATGGCCCTCTCGGCATTAGAAGATGCCAGAGGGAGTCCTTTTTGACAAAAAATAATTACATATTCTATGGACTATGGAGGCACTCCAAAATAGTCTCGAGGGTATTCTTTACGATGTCAAGGTGGAAACATGGTCCCATCCTTTGAAGTTTTTCATATACACCAATGGTTTTTAATACCATCATGGGTGATAATTTCTAGGGTGGAGATTAGCCACTAAGGCCAAATTTTTAACATATCTATCCTAGACAAAGTTTCCTTACATATGGGCCTCAAGTGGATCTTGATAGATAGAAGCTGATCGAGGTGGTCCCAACTGGGTATCCATAGATGGATGACTTTTCAAGTTGTGAGTGAACTCTATTTGATGAGCTATAAGGTATGGTTCCCATTATGATAGGTCACATCATCAATCAAACTCCATATAGGTACATGTAAAATCTTATTCATTATGGGCATTATAAGATGCCATACAGATATTCTCTATGATGAGAAGTGAACTAGTGATTTGTGGCCCTAGAAGGCATTCCCATGATGGCCTGGGATGTTATCCTCATCATTTTGAGTGCTATAAATAGCTCTTTATTTCATTCTTTTTTGAAGAATGATTGGTCACTCTTTGAGAACACTATAATGATGATGATTGAAGGAGCAAATAATATTTCTCCAAATATTATTTGGATGCATTGGATGAAACGAACAGTGGGTGATCATTTTCTCATAATCTTGACTGAATTGGATGGATGAACGGTCTCTCTATACACACATTTTTGCAAATTTTTTTACACGTATATAAAAAAATGTCAAATGTACAATCATTGGAATATTTTCGTTGAGAGGATTCTAAAACCAATTTTATTTTTCAAAAAACTGGTTAGAAAATGGGTGAATCAACCTTGAACTGGTTTCTGGATCTTTTCAACGAATTGAACCAATTTTGACTAGTTTTTGGCATAATTGACATGTCCGATACCCACTCATATTGGTGGCATGTTGGGGAATGTGAGACCACCTATATGTTTACTCAACATGAAATTTTGAGAGATGGCTACTGGAAAGTAATCTTTTTGATGGTGGTCTCAAATTTTTCATACGATGCATGGATTTTGAGATCTAGATAGTGGAAACTTAGTTGAAAAGAAAAAAATAGAAGGTAGGTCCCTTTCTAGTTATGCCACTATGTTTGGCCAATTAGGCTTTCATGTTCGGTAGCCTAAGATGTTTCATTCTCTAGAGGTGTCAAAATTTGAGTAATCTTTTGATGGCAATGGCTTTGCTACACGCGTGTTAGTTCATGGAAAGTATAGATTGATCATGTATATCCGAGCTGTGGGCTTAAACCTTGTGTACCCATCACACTTTGTCCAGTCACTCTTTGGATGGTGGTAGATATACCATGTCTAGCCATATTCCTATCGATACCAAATGTACCTGTCAAGTGACCCTATTAGTGGGACCAAAAGAAGTGTACATAATTTTTCTCTATCTTTTGTTAGGGACAAATTTTTGGTTCTAATAGCTTATACAAGTGTTTGCACAACTTGTTGGACATGAAGTGCAACCTCATTGTCCTTTGCAGTAAACTCGATTGTCCAGGTTTAGAGATTGGTTCATCTTAAAAGGATAGAAAGGTGTAGCCTTTGGAGACCATGTAAAAAAAACTTCTTTTGGAGCAATCTTCTAATGAACTTTTAGGATCCTTTTTTCAAGGACTACCTAGTTCAGAATGTTGGAGGACATTGCAAATATTTTCCTCTCTAGTTTTGATTCATCTAGTAGAGCACACTCGTTCTTATAGACTATACTAGATGTTGATGTCAATTTTTGTTAACATTGATAATTGGTGCATCGCTCGTTTTCTATGTACGTGAGAACATAGAATATAGTGTTAGGACCTTGGACCACTACAAGGTGTGGTGGCATTTACCCCTTCTATGGTTAAGTAAGTCTAGGTAATAAGGAGAAGGAAGTGACTAATGTATCTTTTTATGATGTAAAGAGATGTAGAGAGAGATATTTAATGAGAGAGTATAGATCTCAATATGTGTGATTGAGATGAAGTTATGATGCTATCTCAGAAGAAGTTATTCTGTTATGATAAATAGTGGTGACTATTTATAGGAAAGAATATAACTGTTGATGATCCTTATCCATAGTGATAGACTTATCTTTAAATATCGAAGTATTATCCACTTAATTAGCTCCCTGTCAAATATTAAGGATTTGAATTTCAAGATTTTATTATATTAGATATTTACCTAATATCGAGGCTTATGTGATTACTTAGCACTAACTTGGCTAGTTTGTGAGTCATATTGTAAATTAAGACCTCTCATACTATGCCACATGGCGTGAATTATTTTATACCCAACAATACTCGATTGGTGACCCCTCCAAAAGGTAGCTACATGATTTAACTTATCTCATACAATTTTTCTTACAAATTAAATCAAGATAAATGTTATGAAAATTACCTCACTACCTGTCGGAAAAAATGGGTTTTTAATTTATGGTGGTATGTTAATTTGAGGTATTATTTTGGGTGGATCCATTTGATATTTATATCATCTTGATTGATTTAGATTATGTTCCATGAGCATTTCAAAATCATATATTTACATACTCAAAATGACATTGGAGTGAATGAGAAATTAAGTCTCAAACTTCACTTATAAAGAAAGAAAAATATGGTTGCTTTGTGTTTTTCCAATGTGAAAAAATTGCTTTGTGTTTTTCCAATGTGAAAAAAATAACAACATACTAAAGGCATTATGTAACACTTTCTTTCCTAAAATTGGTAAGTTAGTATTGTAAGAAGGTTCTCTCTACGTACGCACATATGAGGGAGTGAATCCTCAGATGTTAGACCTAAAAATATCAAACTTTAATTAGATGCTCATATGTCCTGCAGATACGAATGTTATCCAATTTTGATGGGCCTTGTGTGGTCCAATTTTTGCTTCCAATGGCTACATTTGAATATATATAATTGACTTTGTAGACTATAACTGAGGGAAAACATAGAAATTATAGCAACCATTTTTCCTATATCAAATTATTTTCATTCCAAAATTTCTAATTTAAATCTAAGTTTATTTCGATGGAGCTTAAATTATGTGTCAAGTTTATTTCGTTAGAGCAATTTTTAGTGTTCAAATTATGTTTTTTTTATGGTTTTTATCTTGTGAGGTATTTTTTTCTTTAATCTCAAGCACACTTATGAGAGAATAATTATATTTTAAGGAGATCGTATAACACATGCCTTAATCATCCTTTATTTTCATATCTTTATTTTATTGTAACTTTATAGTTTATTTTTTATTGTAATTTTAATTCATTTCAATTTACATTTAAAGTAAAATCTTGTTTTTCACCACAATATATCCTAAACTACCCAAACAATGGAGTTTCTATGTAAATTAATTGTTTAATGATCAAACAATGAGACAAGTAAGACCCAATAAAACTTAATTCAATAAAACAATTTATAAAACAAATAGTTAAAGCAAGCATATGAAAGTAAATAAAGATGACACCAAGTTTAACATGGTTCAACTCCAATGAAGAGTTTACACCCACACTCGAGCAACCAAGCAATGAATTTTACTATGAATAAAGAATATACAACTTATTCTTCTAAATAAGCACATTAATATGCTATCTCTCACCACCCACCTTGAAAGCTTTAAATAACATCCAAAGCCATCATACTATACCTATGGAGATATATTTTAATTCACTAGCTCTCAATCTGCTATAATAGAGTGTTATTACCTTAAAGTAACTCAATACAAAGAGTGGTCCAAGAATACTAGACTTCTCATTGTTCCTCTAATTGAGAAATACTAAGCTTCTCTGGTTTCAATTGAGAAATACTTATATATTATCTCTTGCATCTCTAATAATCTCACTCCTCTTAGCTCGAATAAACTCAATACAACCCATTAAGATTCGAGCATATAAGTGAAAGTTAAATGTTTTTTTTTCATTTCTTAGAATAGGCGCCTTATTGCCTAAATGGGTGCTCGAGTAATGAGCGCCATTCTACAATAGTCTTGATCGATTATCGATTAATGTTCACTTAATCGTTTACCTCTATACCTGGACGATGCAAGACCAATTTTTAGGTCTCTAGAATTGTAAATAATACTCATATCCTTCTCCCTCAATACTCGATCGATTCAATTTTTGATGCATGATTACCTTATAGGTCGTTCGGACACTCACCACAAATTCATATCACAAATTCTCATACAAATCAATGCCTTAACCCCTTTCTCATGGTACTCAATCTTCAAATTTTGTTGTGTCTTTTGTTATGTATTTACCCTATGAAGGTTTATAGCTAGTTATAGTATAAGCATATAAATTTCTAGTATATTGGTATTTGAATTGAAAACAAGTTTATACTTAGAGATGACAATTTGAACCAATATGTCAAGTACTCGTGACTACTTGCCTTGTTCAGGTCAAAATGGGATGGGACAAATCGAGGCATAAACGAGTTGGAGTATTATCCATTTCATTATAAATAGTTAGTGATACAAGTAATTAGGTTAAAAATAGATTGGTTTGGGTCATCGTTCGAGTACCCTTTTTTTACTACTACTTTCTTTTAGATTAGTAATTTAATTAATTATAACATTTAATAATTTGCTCCCTTTTGTTGTTAAAGGTACTTCACAATTCGTGCTAGCATTTGTTTTTTAAATTATTTATCATGTTGTCTATTTATGAATCATTTAATGGATATTCTTGATTTTTAATTTTTTTTTGATAAAATAGTAATTGATATAGTTCAAATTTATAATATATATTATTGATTATAAATATTATTGAAATAATTTTTTATTAAGATTCTTTATATTTATTGATTTTATCATTAAAATTCTTAGATCATGATGTGTTATTTTTATCCCACGTGAGTTGTCTAAAATTTTACCCAAAATATTATAAAAAAATAATATTATAAGTAAAAATATCAATGAGTTACTTTGTATGTATTATTGTTATTTTTATAACAATATATCTACTTAACTAATTCAAATTTTGTTAACTATCATTATTTCAAATAATTATACAATTAGTTTTTTTTTAATTATATGTAGTTTATATAATAAATTTGTGTTAATACTCATATCTTATCCATTTAAATCATTTTTATTTACTTAAAAATATATAATTATATTTTTAATTTTAAAAAGTAAAAGAAAATATTTTAAAAAAATTGTAAGTTGATTGATTATTTTTATTCACATGCATTATCCGAACTGAAATAAATTCAAATAATATTAAATTATTCAATTCAAATTTTCCCACAAATTAGATCGATTTAATTGGAATCTGAACCGATTCAAACCATTTCGATCTCTATTTCAACCGAAAGATATTGAAGCTGATAACTATATACGGATTTAAAGGTGGGAAATAAAAAGAAGAGTACCCAGTAACGCAGTGACATATGCTTTTGCATCAAGAAATGACATTCCTTAAATTACTCTCTAAAAATCAAACTTACTCTAGTCATTAATCAGTGCTGACTTTGCCATCTTTTCTTGAAGTATAATTTTTATATAATTATATAATTAAATTAAATTATACATTATAAAAATTATATATTTATATAAAAATTTAGTATTAAAAATAAACATAGTTTTAAATCATATCGAATAATTTAATTAATTTATATAAAATTTTAATTTTAAAATTATATGTTTAAAACTTTTTTTTTACCTCAAATTAAAAATATTTTTAAAATATAAAAATAAATTAAATATTGATTTAAATATATTTTTATATTAAAATTATTTTGATAGATAAAAAATATATATTAAATATAAATAATTTATTATCAATTTTATTCGATTATATTATACATGTTGTTAACAAACATTATATAAAATAATTATAATATAATATAATTTAATATAATTATATTTAATTTATCCAATATATTACACCATAACTTACAAGTATGTCTATTAAGCATTTACTAATATGTGCTGGTAACTTGAAGCCAATGCTATTATGCTGGCTGCTATAGAGCTCCATGCGAGGAAGGGTCCAAATTCTTTAAGCAATTGCTTTTTGCTAGTAGATGAAGTCATAATCAAAGGTATTGAGATCAAACACGATAGCTCCTAAATAAAGTACTATTTGCACTTAGAAAGAAAGTTACGGTAGTTCTTGTAGAAACCACCTAACTATCTAATAAGCATTATAGACTATACAAAATTATACAAGTGTTTAGAATTTTTATACATATGAGTCTAGTACATACTTGTAAAGATTATAAGTGTGTATGTAACTTGTATAATAATATGTATTAATTATATTAAAATAAATATAACTCAAACTAAATTTTAAATATTATTATTATTAAAAATTATTAGAAAACAAACTTACAATAACATAGACTAACGGGAGAATAGTTAACGTTACTTTTATATATTTATCACTCTTCTAAAAATATTAATTTTATATACAATGTGAATTAAACACTTGTAATTTAATAATTAGATTATTGGATTTTGAATATCATATTAAAAATTATTAAAAAATCTTCTTAAAAAATTATCTTTGAATACAAGAATTCAATATCTAGTGCTACATGCTTGACATCGTGTCTTATCTTTAAAAAAAATATATAAATAAAAAAATCAATAACTTGAAGTCACATACATAGTGGACTACATGTTTCATGTTCTCATGCGATGCTGGATTCGCTTTCAGTCGTTTGGATTAACTCTTAAGTTACGTCTCTCTCTCTTTTTCATATATTCTTATCAACATGTGACATGTACTCGTGATATTTTAAGAAATATATAGCTTTTAGTAGTAATTCAAAATACCATATTTAGCAATGCAGCAAATTATAAATCACTTATTTATAGCATTTTTGTTTTTTATTTTCTTCTTTATTAATTCTCACAAAACAGCTTAGAAGATGTAAAAAGATTTTTACAATAATTTTTCTACTTTTAAATTTTATTGTATATGATTATTTTTTCTGCACCATATATAAAAAGTCATTTTTTAGTGCACCAAAAATTTGAATTTCTTTTAGTGTGGTTACATGAAGTCTTAGAATTGATCAATGTTTACCTTGGACAATAATTTTGAAAATCAAATACTTATCCAATTTAAATGATAAGTATTAATTTCTTTTAATGAACAGATAAGTGTTAAAATGTTAAAAGATATAAAGAATACAAGAAGGCTAGGTAACACTATATAAAAATTTATTATTTTGGGACAATTTTTTAAGGATGCAGGTATAATCAAGTCATTAAAATTATGTTTTTTAATTAGATATTTAATTTTTAAATTTTTAATTAGTTCGATTACTACTTAAAAAAAATACATTTTAATTTATAAATTTTAAAAATTTAAGTATCATATCATCAATTTTTTTTGTAAATTAATATTCTAAACTTTTAAAATATAAAGATTAAAGTGCATAAAAACATGTTTTTAATTTTTTTAAAAAACTTGGCATCTTATCGCAACAATGTGATTCATAGAAGAAGAAAAAAAACAAATAATAGTTAGACATTTATCCCCTTTTCCACTTACTAATTTTTTTTTTAAATATATAATCTGAGTTGTTAATTTCCAATTTAAAATGTCTAGCATAAAATATATATAGATTTTTTTTTTATTTGTTGTTTTTCTTGGCTAGTAGACACTAGAGGCGAAAAAGATCACATCAGATTCAGTTGGCTATTTTTGAATGACCCATTTGCATAAAGGCACATGAATCCAAAAGCTTAAAAAGAAATCACACACGCACATGAGTGTGTTCTTTTTTCAAAGTTTAAATTGATATCATAATTTTCTTAATGCATGAATTTTATTTTTAATTAAAAAAAAAACATTATCTATCATATATTTTTCTTTCATAATATAAACAACTTATCATATTTTAGGTAGATTGAAAGTAAAAATATGTAGATAAATACGTTATAAATTAGCAAGTAATGTTACTTGAAAATTAGGTGTCTATCGTATTAGAATATTATCAGCTTCGTTGGTTCAAAATTTTATATTTAAATAATAAAATTTAGCTTTTCATGCTCTAAAAATTTTACCTTGAGATAAAAGAGCGTAAATACTTTTTTTTTATGAAAAATTGCTCATTAATTTAAAAAGTCATTAAATTAATGATTGTTCATGATTATAAGTAAGACGAAAGGTATAAACCTAACCGATGTAAGATTTAGATTTCTTAATGGTCATTCTTCACGTCAATGAAGATGCGAGGGTTTGGACGATAGTTAAAAAATTCAAATCGCATTTAAATCAATTAAATTTATGTTTTTCATATTGTTTACAATGTTTTATAAATTTTAACTCAATGAAACTTTATTAAATTGAGTTAAATTTAAACAAATTAACGTAAAAAAATTCTATCACGTCACCTGTTACACATGAATATATATATATATCAATTTATGTTATTTTAGTAATTTTTTCGACCAAATTGGGCTTCGTTGAAAACGATTTAGAGGCAGAGTTAGGCAACTTGTGCGAGGAAGCACTCATATTTATACAGTTGTTTGGTTGTTAAGAAGATGCTACGAAAAAGCCAAACCCCCTTAACTAATCTACGTAGCTAGCCAAGTAGTTTAAGTTGGTTTTAATTGAAACTTTGACTTTATAATTTTATAAATTGTATATATATACGACATTGTTACGTGTGTAGTAAGAGAGAAATAGAAACATAAGTGATAATATTTACTATGGCAGATATAAAATTGAAGATATTATGTGTATAAAGAATTAACTAAAATGATATAACTTGACTATTAAAAAAGATATTTATAAATAAAATTTAATATTTAATCAAGATGAAATGTTGCCTAATAATTTTAATAAAAGAAAATTTTAGTTTAAATATTTTATATTGAAAGTGTATTAGTTGAATTTAGTTGAAATTAAAGTCTGATAAGTTAAATTTATTTAATATTTAACAATGTTAGTTAAATCATATTCAAAAAAATTATTTTTTTATTATAAATTTTAAAGATATTATTTAAAATAATTAAATAAAAATAAACTTAATAGGGTGAACTACAAAATGATCTCAATATTTCTATATATTCTAAACCTTAGTCCATCGCTTTTTTCAGGATTTGGTTTATTTACTTTTAATTTTGACACTCTGATGTCTTTATTTTTTTCTTATAATTTAGTTACTTTATTTCTTAATTTTAATACTTTGTTATCTTATTTTTTCATAGGTTAAATATCATTAACATCTTTAAAGTTTGTACAAATATCAAAGAAATACTAAATTTGTAATAAAATGATAAAACCCCACTATGTACAAAATCTGATTGTAGCATGAGAAAAATATAATCTTACCTTTTTATTTAAAAAATTACAAAAAATAAAAGAATAAATGTAAAATAAACTAAATAATCATTGAAAAGTAATTTCGTCTAATAAAATAAACATAGAAAACAAAAGAAATTTTAATCTTTTACAAAAGATATTAGTATTTTTATTTTTAATCTTTAATATCTTTGTGTTACTTTATTCATTTTATTTTTAAATTGTATTTTATTTATATTTAAAATAAAATTTTTTATTATAAAAATAATGAATATTTTATATAATTTTATTATTTCGTGTATTTATTGTTTTAAGTATAAAGTTATTTAATATTAATACAATACTAAATTATTGGAACCTCCTTGCTATTTGAGTAATCTTAGAGATGTTATTCTCTTTTTTTATACTTTTGAAATTTAAATTCAAGATAAAAAATTTTGGATTAAATAAGTGGAAATTAAAAAATAATAGATCAAATTATAATGAAAAAATAAAAATAAGAGAACTAAAGTCAAAAATAAAAGAATCAAATCAAAAGAAAAAATGATAAGCAAACAAAATTGTAGAATAAAAAAAAATATAATTACTATTAGTTATCTAAACCTAAATCATATTTCTGGCTATTGAAGTGCATGCAACAAATAAACGTGGTATAGTGTTTGTGACAAGTAGAGGCTGTAAGGACCTTTCGAGCACAATAAATTGATATGTTTAGAATCATAGGTAGAAATAAATATTTATCCCCACTACTGTTTGTTGAATCAAGTTTATAAAAACAACAGAGAATAATATTACCAATAACTCGAAAGAATCGCTTCGGGTTAAGGTTGATCAGCCGTCGCCTTTCTCTTTAAGACGCTTTCGGTCATTCAATTTCAGGTAAAGAAACACAAATTACTCGTCGTGGATAAAATGCCCGCATCTTAATCTTGCCTCAACTTCATCAGACCGACGTAAGACCGAATGCTACACCTGAAAAATTTGTTACTCGGAAAACTAAAAAAAACTTAGAAATTGTAGAGAGAATTTTTTTCGTATGGAGATGATTGTTGATTGTTGTGTGACAAATGAGAGCTCAAGCCCTCCTTTTATAGATTTTAGAAACCGTGTAGCAATTATGAATAAAACGGTAATGTTTGGGATTTAAGAGCGTAACGGCAATTCTGAGTAATGAAGAGTAACGGATAACAGATATATTTTTATGAATAAATACGAGCAACGGCTCTTTTTCTGAATAAATAAAACAAACGGCCATATTCTTAATAAAAGAAAATAACGGTAATTTTTTTTCTGAAAATATATATATATATATATATATATAACAACCATTTTGTAAGTGAAAAAAAAAATTTCCTTAAAAAAATATTATACCAAAAAAGAAAATACCACCTCACACACACGACTCGATTCGAACTCTAAACGCATGGCTTGGCTTGGTCGATTGGACGACGGCGCAATGACCGTGTGGCATAATTATCACATTTGTTTCGTGCCTCTTCCCCTTCCACAAAAGTGGTGCCCTCGGGCCCCATCCCAATAGCCAACTCTTCCCTATTTAAACCTCTTTAAAATAATGTAAAAAAGCAATGTGGGACAAGTCACATTTCCCAACAAAATTTTTTTATTTAAATTTCATCTTTTCCAACAATCCCCCACTTGAATTTTATATAAAAATAATTTTTTCATCGAGCAACCGATCAATTAAAATTATAAGATCGCGTATGCGAAAAGGTGTCTATCGACTTGAACCTTTGCATAGTGTCGATGCTTTAGAATATACTAGAGTAACTCGTAGTTTTGAACTCTATCTTTAACAATCATCACACACACAACCTTCCCCAAGGTGTAGTTCGAAAAAGCCCGTGCTTTACTGACCATACACGTGTATCCCAAGATAAGGAACGCTCTAGTAAATTTTGCCCAAAAAATTTTCATGGAAGCGGTCACACTTCCACATTCACATAGTGAAGTCTATCAAGAGTACTCCCGTAGCTACGCACTCCACTCCACATGTAGTATAGAACTGGACAAGAGTTTAACAAATAACTCATCCTCTTCTATCGTCAGACTTCATGCCTTTCTAACAATATAGAATGAGATTTGATTAATAGCATGATACATCTCATATCACTTCACGACTTGTTATTACCCTTTGAACTTATTTCTCGGGATCTCCGCCTATAAGTCAAGTTACCATCATAAGTGACTTTCTTCATTCTAAGTGGCATTAATCCCATTCCTTTTGAGGTTTTGAAAACCTTCTCTCGGTAATCCTTTCACAAAGGATCCGCCAAATTTTCATCGAACCATACGATCCACTCTTACCGCTCCCGCTTGAGAGAAATTCTCTAACAAGTACTACGCTACGACGTATTCTCCGTCTCTACCGTGTAGTAATTCACGAATCTTGCAATAGCCGCGGTACTATCGTTGTGGATCAAGACACCGGTATCGGTCTTTCCCATAAAGGGATCTCGACTAACAAACTTCTTAGCCAAAGTTACTTCTTCACTAGCAGCGGCTAGTGCTATCATTCTCGTACTCCATCAGATTGAGCCAATATTGTTTGTTTCTTAGACTTCCAGGAAAACAACACCACCTATGTTAAAAATATAGCCACTAGTTGCTTTGGAGTCTTCTCGATAAAGTGTTCCAACTGCATCGTATTGTATCCTTCTAAAACACTGGGAAACTTTTTATAATGTAATCCAAGGTTCATGGCTTCTCTTAAGGTATCTCATAACCCTTTCAATAGCATTCCAATGCTCTATACTAGTCTCTGGTAAACCTACATAAGTAGTCCCACAACATAAGCTACGTCTGGTCTAGTTGCAATCAAGTAGCATAACGTAAGCTACCAATGATGCTCGCATACTCACTTTGTCTAACACCGTCTCCTGTTCTTGAACAACTTTACACTAGGATCATAAGGAGTACATTGTGTTTACAGCTTAAAGTAATTATATTTCTTTAAGATCTTCTCAATGTAAATGTGAGATTGATCTAGAGAAATTCCATTTTCGTGACCTAGTTATTTTTATACCAAGGATTACACTCGCTTCTCCAAGATCTTTCATATCAAAATTAGCTCTTAACAACATTTTGACATTATTCACAACATAAATATTTGATCCAAAAATAAGCATGTCGTCCACATATAAACATATAATAGTGAAAATATTATCTTCTAATTTATAATAAATGCATTTGTCACTTTCATTTATTTTGAATCCATGTGAGATAACTAGATTATCAAATTTTTCATGCCATTGCTTAGGTGTTGCTTTTAATTACAAAGAGATTTATCTAATTTACAAACTTTATTTTCGACCTGGGATAACAAAACCTTCGGTTGATCCATATAAATTTCTTCTTCTAAATCACCATTTAAGAAAGCGCTTTAACATCCATTTGATGTACTACTAAATCATGGATAGCAATGTAGAGAGAAAAGTACACGATGGAAGTTATTCGTAGAATCGTAGTGAAAAGGTATCAAAGAAATCTACATTTTTCCTTTGCCTTATATCCTTTAACTACAAGACGAGCTTTATATTTTTCAATAGCATTCATCGTTTCAATTTCTTTTTTAGTATCCATTTACATCCAATGGTTTTACAACCAGTGAGGTAAGTCAACTAAATGCCAAGTCTTATTATACTCAAGTGAGTCCATTTCATCATTAATGGCTTCTTCCCATAAGTTGGCATCTAAAGAAGATAATGCTTCTTAATAGTTCTGGGGATCTTCCTCTAAGGTATAAGCATAAAATCGGACCCAAAAATCCTTAAGGGTTCGAGCTCGTTTACTTCTTCTTCTAATTTCGTTGTTTAATTCTTAGGTTTGTTCACTAGTTCTAGTTATAGTAAACTACTAAGACGAGCCCACTATTCTTAAATTTAAAGGAAACCTATATTCATGGGTCAAGATCATTTGATTCTATAACTACTGATCTTTTAAGTCATAGAATTTATAAGCTTTACTATTCACAAATCGTGATCCTATGAATACACATTCATACGCTTCTACTAGCAAGTTTATTTCTTTTAGGATCTGGATTCTAACATAGGCTAAACAACCCCAAGTTTTAAAATAAGTTAAATTAGGTTTCTTATTTTTCAAAAATTTCATAGGGTGAAATTTTATTTGTAGATTTAGGCACTCTATTTAGCACATGTGAAAAGCTAATAAAATTTCTCCCCACCAACTATGCAAGAAGACCGTAGTTTAATAAAATTGCAACAACTGATTCAAGAAAAGTTCTATTTTTTTCTTTCACTTTGCCATTCATTTCGGGAGAATAGGGTGCAGTTTTTTCATGAATGATTCCATGAGTTTTATAAAAGTCATCAAGATATTGGAATCATATTCGGTGCCTCTATCACTTGAAACCTTTTTATTTTTCTCGTTAAGTTGATTTTCAATCTCGATCCATAAATATTTTAAACATATCAAATGCTTCACTTTATTTTTCATTAGATATACATAAGTGTAATCCGAATACTCATCTATAAAAGTTATAAAATAACGTTTTCCATTTCTTGTTAAATTTCCATCAAGTTCACATATATCGAATGAATTAATTCTAAAGGTTGATTCTCTAACTGCGATTTATGTGAAGTTTTGGTTATTTTAGCTTGACTACAAAATTCACATTTTTCAAAATCATTTAAAGATAGTTTAGGAATTAGTTCTAAGCTACTCACGTTCTTTATTACGTCTGCTTATTAACATGACAAAGTCTAGCATGCCAAATATTAAAGGAACTCAATATATAGCGTAAGAAGAGGTTTTATTAATTTCAACATTTAATTTGAACATGCCATCGCTATGCACTTTCCCAACAAATATATTATTTTTAGTTATAAGATATAAATCACTCTATAGTTTGAGTAAACCCACTTTGTTAAGAAGATATCCCGAAACTAAATTCTTTCTCTTCTCTGCAGTATAGACATCCTTCAAGATGACGGTTTTCCAGAGGTAAATTTCAAAACCACCTCACCAAGAGTAAGAACTTTAGTGGAGTGAGTCACCCAAGAACACTTTCTTATCCTCGAATCGAATAGGATTTGAACATGTCTCGATCATAAAGAAACACGGGCGAAGACCAGTGTCTATCCACCACCCCTGGATCCACCAACAAAATTGACTTCGATATCATAGCAATAAGTTGATCTTCTAGAAGTTCCCGCGCAAGTGTGACGATTCTGTTTCCTAAGAAGCTCCTAGCCAATGCTGTGTCTATTACAACTATAACACATGAATGTGTTATTCCCAAGGGGGGGTCGAGGTCCATTCTGGGAGGATAGTTTCTATTTCTATTTTGGGTCATGCGGTTTTGATTATTACTACGATTAGGAGTTTTCATATTTCTACCTTTAGGTTTCAGTGTGTAGATGAGGTTTCTTATCGGTACTATTATTCGAGACTACGAGTACTTCATCTCTTCGTCTTGTTTTCGAGCTTCTTCTTATATTCTTAAACGGGTTATAAGACTTTCTAAAGAAAATTCCTTAGTTTTATGCCGTTGTATTCTTAAAATCTTTCCAAGCAAGTGGGTAATTTATCTATTATAACAGCCTACTTGAAATTGTTCATCTAAAGTGCCATACCTTCGTAAGTTATTTAGGTGTGCTATCTTCTCAGCTTCACGTGTGATTGAAGCTTCCATGATTTTCCATCAATCATTTGAAACTTCACGTATCTACTAACAAAGATACTTCTTAGTACCATTTTTCTCCTTGTCGCATTTCTTTTCGTTGCTTCCCAAATTTCAGGCAGGACTTTATCACAATTATAATAATCATACAAGTCATCACTAAACCATTAAGAATATAGTTTTTGCATAGAAAATCATTTTCAATCCAGCGCCTAAATCTTTTAGTTTCACCTTCGGTGAGGATTGACCGTATTGGTTTTTCAAAGAAAGAGCGTAAAAACGACTTTTTTCTGGTTAAGAAAAACAACATTTTTTGTCTCCCTCTTTTAAAGTGTAATCCCTCAAAACTAAATGGTTTGTTTAGATCGAAGTATCATTTCAAGAGACATGGCTGATTGAATTGCCTTAAAATTATTGAATCAAGTTTATAAAAACAGCGATTAGGAACAATATTACCAATAACTTGAAAGTAATCGCTTAGGTTGAAGTCGCGATAACTGGCCGCTCTTTAAGACGTTTATTGGCCGCTCTCACAATTTGTGTAAGCAAACACAAATTGCTCGTCGTCCTGTGGATAAAAATGCCTTAGAATCTTAATTCTGCCTCGTAACTCTCACCGTGACCGATGAAGACCGGAATGCTACACCCGAAAAATTTGTTGCTGGAAAACTAAAAAAACTTAGAAATTGTAGAGAATTTTTTTCGTAGGAGATGATTGTTGATTGTTGTGTCAAAATGAGAGCCAAGCCCTCCTTTTATAGATTTTAGAAATCGTGTAGCAATTATGAATAAACTAATGTCCGGGATTTAAGAGCGTGAACCAATTCTCGAGTAATGAAGAGTAACCGGATAACTGGATATATTTTTATGAATAAATACGTTAAATCATTTTTCCAATAAATAAAACAAATGGCCATATTCTTAATAAAAGGAAATAACGGTCATTTTTTTCTGAAAAATATATATATATATATAACCATTTTGTAAGTGAAAAAAAAATTTCCTTAAAAAAATATTATACCAAAAAAGAAAATACCACCTCACCTCACACACGCACTCGGGACTCGGACTCTGGACTCGGCACGGCTCGGTCGAGCCGGTCGTACGGCGGCATGGCGCGCGCGATGCGCGCGTGTGTGGTATCACATTTGGTCTCTCCTTCCATTAAAAAGCTGGTGCAACCCCAGGGCCTAATCTGTCAGCCAACTCTTCACTATTTAAACCTCTTTAAAATAATGTAAAAAAGCAATGTGGAACAAGGCACATTTCCCAACAAAATTTTTTTATTTAAATTTCATCTTTTCCAACACGGTTCGAGAAATTTCAAACTCTACAAACATTATCATATATTGATCAAAGCTATATTCTTATAAATTTTAAATTTTTGAGTTTTTTAAATGATTTTTTAATCTAATAATGATTTCTAATTTTGATTTTTTTTTGTTTAAGGAATTACTATCACCCTATACGGTGATCAATGAATATTTAAAAATATAATTTTTGAATTAAATTTTTTATTTTGAATTTTTTTTCACCGAATATTTATAAAGAACAAATCAAGTTTTATAACTTTTGTATTTATAAGTATTTGAAAAAATGTTTAAAAACATAAAATTTGTAAATAATTACCAAACAAATTGTAAGTAATTTTTTAATATTTTTTTAAAAATCTCTAAGTACAAATTGTTATCAAATATATTGACGATTATTTTTACAAAAAATCATAAATCACAAAATTAATTATTTAATCATAAATCGAAATCGTTATCAAACAAGAACTAAGTTACTAGCAACACGAGAACTCTATATTTCACTTGTTCTAATTACAAAGTCATATGGTCAAGTAATTAAAGTTGGGGGAGTGTTTTCACTCCTTTTATAATCTTTTTTTTTTACATCTAGTAAATTCATATGCAAAATTAAGGTTTAGATATTTTTTATTTGAATATATATTCAATGGTATTGTTTATGATTCAAAACTTTTTCTGAGAGACATGGCATGATTTGTCAATATTATTGTGGCCATTTGTTTTCATTTGCTGGAACTTTAACAATATTTTGTACTTTTAAACACATGTATAAAGAAAAAACTTAGGTTAGTTAGTAATTCAGTGATTTAATAGTATCCTTATCTTTCTCAAGCTTTAATGATAATTGTATTTTTTAACGCATGTAATACTTTTTTATGAACTTGTGATAAAAAATAGCATCATAGACGAAAATGTTTATTTAGAGGCTTAACAAGGTCCACATAGTCCAATTTTGATTGGTCTAGCTTTTTTGTCTAATCTCTAAAAGATTTGTAATTTTAAACGCTTACACCTAATAATTTAATTATACATGAGTTAAAAAGTAGCATTATAGTCCAAACATTTGTCCAGAAGCTTAACAAGGTCCATATGTAGTACAATTTTCTCTTTTGTGGGAGTTCTAGTGACATTGATACTTTGTACGTGTTGATGTCGATTATTGTCAATACCATGTAGGAATGTTTTTTATAGATCTATGAGACATAACAACTCATTAGGACGTCTAACTATAGTGACGGTGATGACATTTGACCTTCCTATGCTTAAGTTAATATTAAGATTTGATGAAC
Source organism: Hippophae rhamnoides (assembly GCA_033030585.1). Classification (NCBI taxonomy): domain Eukaryota; kingdom Viridiplantae; phylum Streptophyta; class Magnoliopsida; order Rosales; family Elaeagnaceae; genus Hippophae; species Hippophae rhamnoides. Next base: position 18,465,626 of record CM065438.1, on the reverse strand, counting down.
GTATAGGATATATAAGGCTCATTCTATGATGAATAAGAAAGAGAGTGTTTAGTTGTCATTCTCTATTATATGAGAGATGTTGAGTTGTGATTTAAGATATGTCTTATGTGTGAATGTATACATTAATGAATATATATATGGAATAGAAGTAACCTAATATGTATCATTTATCCATTGATATAAACTTATTGTAGCATCATGGTTATTTTTTCATAATTATATCTTTTAGATAATTAGTGGATAATTAATGATCGTTTATCTCTTTATTAAGATTGTTCTATGGTTATGCTTATTTAATAACTCAACGCTTACTAGGTTGATCCATTCAGGCTTTTTGCTGACTATGGTCACTCTTTATTCTCCACGTGAGCTATATTAAATTACACCTAACATCACTCTTGGACTTTTCAAGCCTAGATCAAGTAGGCGAGAAGGTATGATTGTAGTTTTGTGTATGTTTGGGTTCGTGACCCTTCTATTTACATTAGTAATCCTGAACTTATTCTTGTGCGATGTTTTACCTATCTAGGTAAGGGAATATGTGTCTTTTTTGGCTATTCAAAATGTACGCAAAGGCTTCATATCATTGGAGGTGTTTTCAAATTTTTAATCAAACTTTCTGTTAGAAAGTTATGTCAAATCAATAATAGGGCTTGTGAAGTCAACCTTCCCTATATTTTGGAGGAAAATTCAAATTTTGAATTCTAAGATTTGAGCCGTTAGACTTGCCTAAGAAATTGTAGCCCTTTTATGCAACTTTGGTTGGATATATGAGATTACTTCCCCTTATATAAATAAAATCTCATTCTATCCCTTCATTCTTTACATTTGTTATTCACTTTTGGAAGCTTACACTTGAGAAAGAAAATGAGAACATCTTATAAGGTATTTTCTCCCAACCTTCTTATTTTACTTATTTTTTCTTCACTATGTTACATAGATTGTAGAATAATTATTTTCACACTATTTAAACATTTTTCATCCCATAAAATTCATACCATTTTTTCTTGTGCAGAAAGTGATGGTTATCAGATTGACATATGTTAAGGGCTAGATCTTTTTAGGATATGGTTCTGAGAAATTTGGGTACACACTTTGAGATCCTATCAAAAGAAAGATTGTTAGAAGTGGAGATTTTTTCTTCTTTAAAGATCATAATATTGAAATTATTTAAAGAGGTAAAAAGTTTACTCGCTCTAAAGAATATCCAGTGAACTTTGATTCAGTTTCTTTTCCCATGGGCAAGATAATGAGGGAAATTCAATAGAATATGTTAGAGATGTAGTAAATGGTCTTCCGATAAGTGATGATTAGAGTTATAATGCAACTAAAGATTCTTAAAGTGATGGTACTATTATGAATAAGCCAATAATGAAAAGTAAGAAACACCAGCTTTATAAGAACAATTTGTTATACCTTAACTAAAAAGATCAACTAGAGTACCCAAAATTCAAAATAAAAACTCTCTAAATGAGTTTGTTTTACTTACTAACATGGGAAAACCAGAGTGTTATGAATAAGTTATGACATTTTAGCATATAGATGAGTGATTAAAATCTATGAAAAAGGAACTAAAATCCTTACATGAGAAACACACAAATGATTATGTGGTATTATCTAATGGTAGAAAGGAACTTAAGAAAAAATAGGTGTAAAATTTGAACATTGAAGAAAAAAACTCATGACTCAAATACAAGGCAAGGCTACTCGTTAAATGATTTAGTTAGAAAAAAAAAGAATTTATTTTGAATAATTTTTCTGACATATGATGAAGATGTCATCAATTTGGATATTACTTAGATTTGTTGCAAGTTTAAATCTATAGGTTGAATAATCATATGTGAAGACTACTTTCCATCACTATGATTTAGAAGAATAGGTCCATATAGAATAGCTAGAAGCGCTCAAAGTTAAAGAAAAGGAAGATTTGATATGTCGATTGAAAATAAATTTTTATAAACTTAAGTAGGAACCACAACAATGTTAAAAGAAGTTTAATTATTTCATGATTGAGCATGTATATTGAAGGATAATTTTTTATCATTGTATGTATGTGAAAATATTCAATGATGATGAATTTATCATACTTCTTTATGTTTATGATATGTTAATTGTAAGTCACAATATTGACAAGATTGGTCAGTTGAAGAAAGAACACAATAAGTTTTTTGCCAAGAAAGACTTGTGATTCACAAAGCGAATTCTCAACATGTTAATATCATGTGATTAGAATAAAGGAAAGTTATAGTTATCATAAGAAAAGTATATCAAGAATGTATTAGCATGATTCAACATGGAAAAATTCAATTCAATTTTTATTCCACTTTCTAATCACTCTATATTGAGCTCAAATTATGAGAAGAAAAAGAAGAAATGGTGCCATATTCCTCATCCATTGGTAATCAATGTATGCTATAATGTGTACTAAACTTGACATAACACTTATAATTGGTATTGTTAGCATATACTTGTCAAATTCAAGCAAAGAGAATTCTAATGCAATGAAATGGATTTGGAGATAACTTAGGAGAATTTCCAAAATGGGTTTATGTTTTGAAAATAAAAAACCTATATTAATTAACTATGTAAATGCATATATGACAAGAGATATTGATTTCAAAAAGTCTATTTTGGATACCTAACCTTTGTAATGAAAGTTGTCTCGTAACAATTAAAACTATAAAAATTTATCGTTTTGTCAGCTAAAAAAGTAGAGTTCATTGCAACTACCGAAGATAGTAAATAAATGCTCTAAATAAAAATATTCTTACAAGAATTAGGACATTAATAACAAAAGTATATATTGCATTGTGATAATCAAAATGCAATCCATTTAAGCAAGAATTAGAGTTTTCACTTAGATCAAAGTACATTAAAGTGTGATATCATTGGATATGTGATATGTTGAAACCCAAGAAAATATAACTTAAATTGATCCATACCGAAGACAATTGCGCAAATATGATGATCAAGTCCTTACCTAAGGACAAATTTAAAATATGCAAAAATATAGCAAGCATGATAAAGCCTTCAACATAAGTTAGGAATGTGAGATTTAAAAAGTCATACATTCTATCGTGGAAGAGATAAAGGAAATGAAAAAAAATTAAATAACTTATAGGAGGAAAAATGAGAAGAAAAACAAGGAAAAATTTTGTACTCTCAATCCATACTTTGCATTCATAATATTATTAAAACTAATATTATAAAAGGTGTTCATTCTTTACATAAGCATCAATATTTAAGAGATATTAATATTAAAAAGGAGACAAGCTAAGCTTTAGAGCGCGAGAGAGAAAGGAAAATCATTCTCATTATATATGAGAAATATATTTTCTAGAGATAAAAATTCAAGAGAATATTAAGCCATAGTTTTGTTACATTATTTTGTACTTTCATTTATTAGTTGATATATAATGGAAAACTTATATTTTGTAACCTATTTTTAATTATACAAGAATGAAAAGAGTTAAATCTAATTACCACTGTAATTTTTATTTTTTCTCTATTTTATTGTTATTTTTTTTACTTTTAATATGTGGTACACTTAGATTTAGATGTCCGAGGGCCTCTTGATAAGAGTCTAATTCTCATGTTACATTCTCATGTTATAATTATATATATCATCAAGATATGATAAATACCTACATAAAAATAACTAAAAAAGTATGTCATTGTTGTATAAAAATGATCATTGTGCTAATATGTTTTACAATTAAAAGTGACACATAAAATAACATAACAAAACTACTACATTTGATTCATGTGATTTGCATCCAACTAATAATTAAATATATGGATTGAGATTAACATAAATGAAAACAATAAGTATATTTATAGGAAGTAAAAAAAGTGACTATTGTCTTAAATGATTTGGTTTTATTCAGTGATAAAATATAAAAGATAATATCTTACTTCATTAATATTTTTGAATTATTTATAGATATATGCTTAACCAAATCTCTTTTTATAGAAAAAGTTCCTCATATTTGATTTTTTTTTGTTGTTGATAAAATCTTCATTGTTGAAGCTGAATTAGTGTATGAGTGTATAAGCATTAATAATAATAATAATAATAATAATAATAATAATAATAATAAAAGTGAGTTTAGCGGACTAAGCACAAAGAATCATCGATGTCGACAAATTATTTAAAAAGAAAAAGAAATCCAATGACAAAACCTTCACATTACTTTACAAGGATTATTCAAAATGTAAAATCAAATATATAACCTAACCCGTTAAAATAAGGGTGAAGGGGAGGTTAGGATCCTGATATATATAATAAAGGAAATATAAGTCTCAAATATCCTGTTATTTTAAAAGAAATATCATAAATATCATGAAATGTGACCATGAGTCACGCACATGACCACAAAAGCAAGGGCATTTTCGGGTTTTCATAAAAATTAACTACTCTTTCCCTGAAACCCTCCGACAACCGCGATTCTAGTAAGCCAGCCACAAACACCCTTTTCAAAACACCAAATGAATCAAAACCCAAATTAATCATTCAAAAATTAAATATTATTATCATTTTTTTAGATTTAACAAAATTCATGTAAGATCCAAAAGGGGTTCCTAATATAAAATTTTAATAACAATCAAACTTAATGACTTCTAGCAGCGAAAAAAACATAACAATAATCCAAATAATCATGATGCCTACATATACAATTGACACTAAATGTTAGTCAATAAATAAGATTCTAGAACAAATAAAACCGGAATAGGTAACCTTGATTCAATTTCCATGCTCTTCGACAGCAGCTACCATCACTTCATCAAAGTTTACCGTCTTCTCTTCTCTTGTAATATCTCAATCTTTGCCTTCTAGACCGATTGCCCTCTTAAATCATCTTTAATATTTGTGTTTGTTTCACAAATTTAGACAGATTCGTGAAACGTCTTAAAAAAAATCTAATTACCACTCAATTCAAATAATATATTTCAATATATCGGTAATATTATTATTATATTGTTTTCATATACTTGTTACAATAATTTTAAAATGATTTTTTTATCTGTCATGTCTATTGAAATGGTAGTTGTTGTCGACAAATGCAGAAAGATAAAATGAATTCAATGAGTAGAATAACGACAAATTTAACGTGGTTCGTGACCACCCTTTAATTTCAAGTGTCCACTGGAACTCCAAGAAAAGTATTTCTTCCACTAATAAGATTAATGGCAAGTCAGAAAGCAATACAATAAATCGAGATAAACCCAAAATAAATACACAAGAGCTTTCCCAAACTCACTATTTTCAACTCTTCTTAGAAAAATATCCCAATATTTTTCTAAGATATTCTCTCCCACTTTCTTACACACAACACTATATTTCTTCAAAGGAAATTGTTCTTTGGCTTTGCTTTCTTCACTTCTAGTTTGGTGTATTGATATTTCTGGCAAGAAAGACATTGCTTCATTTATAGTAAAATTGCATATCAATGTTAGATGCATCTACCATTGTAGCTTGCACCTACCATTGTAGTAAGACCTACCATCAAGGTCGCACCTACCATCGGGTGGTTGCACCTACCAGGTGGTCGCACGCACCATTTGTAGTTGCACCTACCATCGCAGGGTCGCAGACCTACCATTGGTGGTCGCACCACCACTTGTGTTTTCTTCCTCTTAAAATGTGGAGTGGACTCACAAATCTCCCCTCCCGAATACATGTAGGCTCCACCAATCCGGCTGACCTAAACGACAGATTCAAAATTTTGTCTCAGGAGAATTTTTGTTAACATGTCCGATCCATTTTCTTCGTACGGATCCTTCTCAAGTTGTAATAACCTTCTCTCCATTACATCCCTAATCCAGGTGATATCTCACATCAATATGTTTTGATCTCGAATGAAAGCGAGGCATTCTTTCCAAGATGGATAAGACTTCGACTATCACTGAAAATAACCGATAACTGTCTTGTTGTCAGACAAGCTCTTTCAAGAACTTTTTCATCCATAACAACTCTTTACATGCTTCCGTTGCTGCTATGAATTCCCGGTAGTGGACAATGCAACACATTTTTGTAACTTTGATTGCCAGTGACACGCCTCCTCGCAAATGTAATCAAGAACCTGAAGTGGATTTTCTCGGAATCCACATCACCAGCCATATCTCGTACGTGTATCCAACTAACACAAAGTTTATCATTTCCAAAACATAGACATATTTTGGAAGAATCCCTCAAGATACCCGAAAATCCATTTCATGCAGCCTCAATGTTCCTTTCCGTGATTTGAAAGGAATCTACTCACAAATTCCAACTGCGTACGAGTGATATCTGGCCGTGTACAAACCATGGCATACATTAGACTTCCAACCGCCGAAGCATATGGAACCTCTTCCATCTCTTCCTTCTCTTTGTCTCAGGCGGTCTCGCTAGAGCAGCTTAAAGTGATTAGCAAGAGGGACAACTAATCGCTTTAGCCTTATTCATATGAAATCAAGTACTTTCTCAATGTACTTCTCCGTGACAACTATAATTTCTTGGCTACATGCTCTAATAATAGTTGCTAAGAATCTGTTTTACCGGGTCCTAAGTCTTTCATGGAAAAGACTTACTCAATCAAGGCTTTCAAGTTGTTGATTCCGAAATATTTTGGCCAACAATCAACATATCATCCACATAGAGCAAAAGAATAATAAAATCATCATTAGAGAATCTCGCACAAAAACACAACGGTCTCAAGTAGTCTTTTGTAGCCTTGCTCCCACATACCGACTCAACTTCTTGTACCATTGTCTCGTGCACAGCCGTAGAGACTTTTCTTCAATTTGCGAGACATAATCTTCTTTTCCCTTTTGATGAAAACCCCTCACGTCTGCTCCATGTATATCTCTTCCTCCAAGTCACCATGTAGGAAGGCAGTTTTGACATCCATTTGCTCAACCTCCAAGTTAAGACACGATGCTAACCCTAGCACGACGAACGGATGTCATTTTCACAACTGGAGAGAAAATCTCATCAAAGTCAACACCTTTTCTTTGGCTGAATCCTTTGACAACCAACTGCTTTGTATCGTGACTGGAACTATGTCCTTCATGCTTCACCTGAACACCCATTTATTTTCAAGGCCTTCTTCCCTTTGGGGCGCTTCATCACCAAAGGTTTTGTTCCTACGCAAGTGACTTCATCTCATCTTGTACGGCTTCAATCCATTTTTGTTTGGATTCGCCATCCATAGCCTCTTCATAATTCTCGTGTTCTCCCCACTGCTGAAAGTTACATACTCATCCTGAGGATACGAGATGTAGGATTAGTCTTCACTCTATCACTTCTTCTGGAACAAGGAGAAAGCAGCGGTTGCACTTGGATAATGAACATCATTATTTCCATCATCTTCTAACCAACTTCTACGGGGCATCATCTTCATTAGGTGGATAAACCTGGTCTTCATCTCCAACTTGTCTTGGCACCGATGTGTTAGGAATTAATTCCAAATCATGAGTCACCATTGGAATTAGGAACATCTTTCTTCATTTTGATAATATCTTCAATGGTCTCATCTTCAACAAATATAGCATCACGGCTTCCCGACAAGTCTCTTTGCAATCGGATCGTAAAATCTATAGCCAAATTGATCTTGACTATAGCCAATAAAAATACACCGCCTTGTTTTGGCATCAAGTTTCGATCTCATCCCTTGGGGATATGAACAAATGCTTGCAGCCAAACACTCAGAGATGATCATAGAAACATCCTTTTCCCGACCACACTTTATTTGGAACATCCATCTTGAGAGTACAAGGTGAAAGATTCAACACATGTGCAACTGTGAGTATGGTTTCACCCCAAAAGTTTTAGGCAACTTTGCATGCGAGAGTAGACATCTAACTCTCTCCATCAAAGTTCTATTCATCCTCTCGCCTAAGCCATTCAACTGCGGTGTCTTTGGAGGTGTCATCGATACCGAATACCATGCTTTTGCAATAAGCATGGAAAGGTCCAGTGTATTCTCCACCATTGTCCGTCCGGATGCACTTTAGCTTCTTTCCAACATTGTCTCTCAACTAAGGCATGAAATTCTTTGAAGACATCTAAGACTCGATCCTTTGTCTTTAGAAGATATACCCACGTCTTCCCTTGAATGATCATCAAATGAAAGTCACAAAGTATTGAGCACCACCAAGTGACTTTGGCATTGGTCCACATAAATCTCGAATGAATCGGATCTAAAATATTATTCATTCCGGAAGGAGGAAGCTTTGAAAGCAACCCTATTTTTGCTTTCCTGTGAAAAGAATGAACACATTTCTCCAAATGTACTTCATCCATTCAGTGCAATATCTTAACTTTTGTCTAGACTTGTCAAACCTTTTTCACCCATGCGTGATCTAGTCTCTTATGCCAGCTCAGTGCACTATCTTTCTATGGCATTCTTGTGTGGTGTAGAGAGTTTCGCTTGCATTATATACAAAGTTGTACGCTTCTCACCTCCGCCACTACTAGCGAGCCTTTTGTAAGTTTCCATTTGTCATAAATGAAGGAGCTACAATATCCTTCATTTGCAACGGCGCCACAGAGATCAAATTCAGCGCATATCCGGAATATGTCTCGACATCCTTCGAAATAGTCCGGTTCCGTTCTCTGTTTCCAAGCAAACGCCTCCTTTACCTACTACCTTTGGAGACCTTCATTTCCCATTCTAACAACACCAAAACTTCCAGTGTGTATGACGAGAAAAATTCTCTACGCGATGTAGCGTGAATCAGAAGACACACTATCAATCACCCAACTTTGGTCTCGTGTGATGCAAGATTGACAAAATCTTCATCATAAACGATATTGAACTCGTCTATATGGTATTTGTTTTGCTCATCATCATTTCATTTGCCATCCTTTTTGTTACTTTGCACGTGTTCGTTTCTTGTTCCTTCTTCAACACCCGACAAAATTTCTTAATGTGACCCTTCTTCACAATGATGGCATTCAACATTGGCAAATTTGTTTGATTTGCCTACCGCCTCTTTACTTCTGGGGTTTTGTTCTTTGTACGCCTCCTTCCTCTGCACTGTGATAAGGGCTTGTGCTTCAATCTCTTTCCTTGTTTTGTTTCTCATATGAGAACAAGGCTTCTACAACAACTTCAAACTCCATCTTGTCTTTTGCATAAGTCGAGTTGTTGTGATATGGTTATACGATGAGGTAATGCCAACACCATCCCAGCTTTCTCTTCATCGCCAAAACTCACATTAAATCTTGCTAAGTGAGAAAGCTTGTTGTTGAAATTGCTAACATGCTGCATCATGCTCACATTATCTTCCTTCCTCATCTGATATAGCTCCTTCCACAAATAAAATTTATTGGCAAGGTTCTTTGACAGGTAAACGTTTTTCTAGAGTCTCCCATGTTTCTTTAGCGCCTTGCAATTTTTTTGATTCAATATTTTGCAAGACATCGAGAGATTTAGACGGATTGTACTAGTGCAATCTCATCTATTTCCTCCCATTGTTCCTCGGTGACGGTTGCTATCTTCTTTTCTTTTCAAGAACGCATATGCATGGACCTTGTTGAATGAGAATATCTTTCATCCTCCTTTTTGCCGTAAGAGAAATTATTATTGCCATTAAATTTCTCAATATCTACCTTTGGCTTGACATTTTTTTTTCTCTGTTTTCTTTTTCGTAAATAAATATGCCCTGGACCTAATAAAATCTTTTCGATGTGGAAGATCACTATGCTGCAACCATTGTGAGCATATTAAGAATTTTACTAGACTAAATTTTGATACAGTTGTTGGGCACGGAGTAAAGATAAAATGAATTCAACAGAGTAGAATAATGACACCGGAAATTTAACGTGGTTCACCCTTTAATTTGGGCTAAGTCCACGGGGCAAACTCCGAAAAGTATTTCTTCCACTAATAAGATTAATGGGTACAAAGTGAGAGGCAATACAATAAATTGAGATAAACCCAAAATAGTGTCACACAAGTGTTTCCCAAACTCACTATTTTGTCACTCCCCTTTTAGAAAAATATCCCAATATTTTTCTAAGATATTCTCTCCCACTTTCTTACACACAACACTATATTTCTTCAAAGGAAATTGTTCCTTTGGCTTTGCTTTGCTTCACTTCTAGTTTGGTGTGTTGATATTTCTCTAAGGCAAAGACATTGCCTATTTATAGGCAAAATTGCATATCAATGTTAGATGCACCTACCATTGTAGTTGCACCTACCATTGTAGTTGCACCTACCATTGGTGGTTGCACCTACCATTGGTAGTTGCACCTACCATTTGTAGTTGCACCTACCATTGGTGGTTGCACCTACCATTGGTGGTTGCACCTACCATTGGTGGTTGCACCTACCACTTGTGTTTTCTTCCTCTTAAATGTAGGAGGGACTCACAGTTGTTAATCTCAATAAACCGTTTTATTTCGAGGGGTACACTTTAAAAGATAGAAACAAAAGATGTTATTTTTCTTAACCATGAAAAATGTCACTTTTGCTCTTAGTACTAAAAAACTAACATTGTCTAATCCTCCTACTGAAGCTACAACTAATAACTTAAACACCTGGATAGAAAATGATTTTTTTATATAAAAATTTTATTCTTAATGATTTAACTGATGATTTGTATGACTATTATAATTCTGATAAGTTAGCTAAAGAATTTTGGGTTGCATTTTAAAAGAAGTATGACACTGAGGAAGTTGGAACAAAGAAGTATGTTGTCAGCAGATACGTGAAGTACCAAATGACTGATGAAAAATCTGTAAAAACTCAATCATATGAACTATAGAAGATTGCACATGAAATAACTTCTAAATGTATGACTCTAGATGAACAATTTCAAGTTGTTGTTATTATAGATAAATTACCCCCTACATGGAAAGATTTTAAAAATGCACTTAGATATAAAATTAAGGAATTTTTTCTAAAAAGTCTCATAACTTGTCTACGAATAGAAGAAGAAACCTAAAAAACAAGATAAAAAAGATGAAGTACTTGTTGTGTTAAACAATAGTGCCAATACGAAGTCCTCCTCTATAATTCTAAAACTTAAAGGAAGAAACATGAAAACTCAGAATCGCAATAATAATCAGAACTGTAATAACCAAAATAGAAACAAAAATAATCCTCCACGAAATAGACCTCAACCCCCTTAAGAAATAACACATTCATGTATTATAGTTGTAACAAGCCTAACCATTTGGCTAGGAACTACCGGAATAGGAATCATCTTGCCCCGCAGGTGAACCTTACCGAAGATTAGCTTATTGCTATGATATCTGAAATCAACTTTGTTGGTGGATCTGAGAGGTGGTGGATGGACATTGATGGTTCTCGTCATATTTTCTATTATCGTGATATGTTTAAGTCCTATTCTTTTTCTAAGGATAAGAAAGTGTTATTGGTAGACTCCTACTCCACTAAAGTTGATGGTACTGGTGAGGTGGAATTAGAGTTTACCTATAGAAAGAATGTCATCTTAAAGGATTTCCTGCATACTCTAGAGATGATAAAGAACTTAATTTTGGCTTATCTTCTTAACAAAGTTGGGTTTACTCAAATTATAGAGGCTGATTTGTATACAATAACTAAAAAAAATATTTTTGTTAGGAAAGGGTATGCCATTGATGGCATGTTTAAATTGAATATTGAGTTCTTTTAATATTTGGCATGCTAGACTTTGTCATGTTAATAAATGCATAATCAAGAACATGAGTACCTTAGAAATAATTCCTAAAAAGATTTCGAAGTGATAGAGGCATTGAATATGATTCTAATATTTTTAATATTTTTTTATAAAACTCATGGAATAATACATGAAAAAACTGCACCTTATTCTCCTTAAATGAATGGCAAAGTTGAAAGAAAAAACAGAATTTTTACTGAATCAGTTGTTACAATTTTATTAAACTCGAGTGTTGCTTCCCATTAGTGAGGAAAATTTTTATTAACAGTTTGTTATGTGTTAAATAAAGTGGCTAAATCTACTAGTAAAATTTCATCATATGAAATTTTGAAAAATAAGAAACATAACTTCACTTATTTTAAAACATGGCTTGTTTAGCCTATGTTAGGATCCCTGATCCTAAAAGAAATAAACTTTCTAGTAAAGCATATGAATATGTATTCGTAGGATATGTTATAAATAGTAAAACTTATAAATTCTATTATTTAAATGATAACGTAGTTATAGAATCAAATGAAATTGACTTCTATGAACATAAGTTTTCCTTTAAATTGAAGAATAGTGGGGGCTCATATTTTAATAGTTTACTTATAACTAGAACTAGTGAACAAAATGAGGAATTAGACATTGAAATTAGAAAAAGTAAACTAGCTAGAACATCTAAGGATTTTGGGTCTAATTTTTATGCTTATACCTTAGAGGAAAATCCTCAAACTCTTCAAGAAGCCTTATCTTCTTTAGATGTCAATTTATAGGAAGAAGCCATAAATGATGAAATTGACTCTCTTGAGTATAATGGAACTTGTCATTTAGTTGACTTATCGTCTGGTGGCAAAACCATATGATATAAATGGATAATAAAAAATAAATCAAAACTCGATGTTATTAGTGAAAAATATAAAGCTCGTCTTGTAGTTAATGGGTATAGGACAAGAGAAAATGTCGATTTCTTTGATACCTTTTCACCAATCACACGAATAACTTACATATGTGTGCTTTTCTCTTTTACTGTTATCTATGATTTAGTAGTATACCAAATGAATGTCAAAACTGTCTTCTTAAATGGTGACTTAGAAGAGATTTATATGGACCAACTTGAGAGTTTTTGTTGTCTCAAGTTAAAAAAATAAAGTTTGTAAACTAGAGAAATCCCTTTATGGTCTAAAACAACCTAAGCAATAACATGAAAAATTTGATAATCTAGTTATCTTACATGGATTCAAAATGAATGAAAGTAATAAATGCATTTATTATAAATTAGAAAATGACATTTGCATTATTATATGTTTATATGTGAATGACATACTTATTTTTGGGTCAAATATTCATGTTGTGAATAATGTGAAAATTTTGTTATGTGCTAATTTTAATATGAAAGACCTCGTAGAAATGAGTATAATCCTTGGAATATAGATTACTAGGTCTGGAAAAGGACTTTCTCTATATCAATCTCATTACATTGAGAAGATCTTAAAGATATATAATTACTTCAACTATAAACCTGCATGTACTCCTTATGATCCTAGTGTAAAGTTGTTTATGAACATTAGAGACAGTGTTAGACAGCCTGAGTATGCGAGCATCATTGGTAGCTTACATTATGTTACTGACTACACTAGGCTAGAGCATTAGAATGCAATTGAAAGTGTCATGAGATACCTTAAGAGAACTATGAACCTTGGATTACATTATAAGAAGTTTCTCGTTGTTCTAGAAGGTTACAACGATGCTGATTGGAACACCCTAGAAGAATCTAAAGTAACTAGTGGTTGTATATTTAGCATTGTTAGTGGAGCTAATTTTTGGAAGTCTAAGAAACAAAAAATATTGGCTCAATCTATGATGGAGTCTGAAATGATAACACTAGCTACTGTTAATGAAAAGGTAAGTTGGTTAATAAGTCTGTTAGTTGAGATCCCTTTATGGGAAAGATCGATACCAACTATCCTAATCCATTGTGATAGTACATCGGCTATTGCAAAGATTCTCTCTACAGGAGCTATAAGAGTGGATCATGTACGTACTGTTGAAAATTTGGCTGATCCTTTGACGAAAGGATTAACAAGAGAGAAGGTTTTCAAAACCTTGAAAGGAATGATACTGATGTCCTTAGAATGAATAGACACTAATGATGGTAACCCAACTTATAGACTGGAGATTCCAAGAAATAAGTTCAATGAGTAATAACATGTCATGAAGTGATATGAGATGAATATTGTTATTATGAAGTCACATTCTATATTGTTTGAAGCAAAAGTACTAAAACGACAGAAAGAATAAGTTAATTATTAACTATTAATGAAATCTATACTCTATGTGGAGTGGAGTAAATAGCTGTAAGAGTACTCTTGATAGACTTACTTATGTGAACGTGAAAGTGTGGTCACTTCTTATGAAAAGTTTAGGCAAAATTTACTAGAGCATTCACTATACTAAGATAAACGTGTATGGTCGTAAAGCACGAGATTGTTGAACTATGCCTCGGAAAGGTTGTGTGTGTAATGTTGTTAGAGATAGAGTTAAAAACTACGAATTATTCTAATATAATCTAAAACATCAACACTATAAAGGTTCAAGTCGATAGACACTTTTTACCGATGCATATAGTCTTATACTTTTAATTGATCGGTTGCTAAATGAACACTCTTTTTATATAAAATTCAACTGAGAGATTTTTTAAAATATTGTGAATTTAAATAAAAAAATTGATAAAAAAAATGCTAAATTATTTAACCGTTATATTATGATCATTATTTTCATAATTACGATCGTTATTATGTTATTTTTATTTTCATAATTGTATTTGTTTGCCTAAATTTAAATAAAATTAAAAAAACGGTTTAAAGAAAATGAACTAATTTACGACTTAATACAAATAATATATTTTAAACGATAATATTCTTTTTATATTATTTTTAATCACTTATTACAACAAAAATCATTAATACCCTTTGCATGCCCATATATGAAATATCTGAAATAAGAAAAATAAAAACATGGATTTAAAATTAAAAATAGGAAAATTACCAACTGTACGAAGCAGCTTATGTTCGACAATCCATTCCCTCATAGACACAAATTTTCTCTTAGATTCTAACATAATTAGATGCACAATTCACAAAGACAAGGAATGAGATTGATGAGGTCTTTCGGTGCTGTCTAACCCCATACCTATTTCACTTAACACTCACCTAATCAATTTCTTCTCTATTTGATGGCCAGCTTTTGGTCTACTTTTATTGTTCCAGCTATATCGACCATTTATGAATGGGCTATGCTTTTCTGTTGCAGAAGAGGACCAATATTGATTATGTTGTGGCTCTGAGTGGCAGCATCGATAGCAGGGAGAGGGATGTTCGTTGTCGGGGGTTTCAGGAAGATAGTAGTTAAGTTAATCTTTATGAAAAACCAAAAATGCCCTTGATTTGGTGATCTTGTGATTGACATATGGTCACATGTCATTTCAGGCAGGATTTTTGTGTTAATTTTTTGAAAATAATAGTACATTTATTCTCTATTTAATAACTACAAAACTTATATATGTTTTTAGGAAGAGTTATAAGACTTTGACAATCATTTTCCCTTAAAATAAATATAAACTCTTCATGAAATTAATAGATATCATAAAATGTAAAACACTGTCGGCAACAATACTCATTGAGTCATTTCTATTTCAGTGTATGTATGAATCATGATGACCCGAATAAAAAAAAATGGTCCTTATAGTAATAAAAAAAACAAAAGAATTAGCAATAACTATGTATTGTTGTAGCTTTATACCTTTCCTATATCAAGTTAAATGACTCATTTACAGATTACTATCTTTTGGAAGAATCACTAAATGCTTAAACCAAAAGACAAAACCTAAGTTTCTAGGTTCAATTTATAGCCCATCACTTTTTTGCTAAGAGTAAATATATATTTTATCATTAAATTTTGAAAATTATTACAAACATATCATTAAATTTTTATTTTTTTATTTTCATATCATTAAAATTCACAATAAATACTATTAAACTATTGTTCATTACTTGCGTATTATTAAACTATATAAATGTAACAAAAATATCATTGATATACATATAATTTATATTTTTAAAATATTTTACAAAATTTAATGTCATGAAAGTAATAAAAAAAATTTTGATAATATTTTTATAACAATTACAAATTTTAATAATATGAAAATAAAAAATCAAATTTTAATAATATTTTATAATAAATGTCAGAGTTCAATGTTATAAAAATTAATTTAATTTTTTTTTGCTAATTATATAAGAATATTTTTATCGAGTAATGATATTATCACATTTATTTTTTGTTATCTTCAAAAAAACATGATATATAAGAATATGTTTTATCATATTATTAGTTACATTTTAGTATCATTATTATTAAATAAAATGATTATTAATATATTATTATTTTAATAATAATAATTTAATTTATGTTAATATAACCCCCTTTTTTTAATTTTTAAAAGCATTATAATAAATTGTTTGATAAATTTTTTAACTCTTCTGGTGGTAACAATTCCCAATTTTAAGTGCTCATCGAATCTTAGCAAATGATGAAGTATTATCAATTAATCATGGAGTAGGTAAGTTCTTACTCACAGCAAATCAAATTATTTGTTTTTCAATTTACTAAATATTTGTGTTTTATTTTTCTTTTCAAAAAAGTAAATACAACAATCTTGTATTTTAAAGGCATGCGTGAAGTAACACATCGTTGCTTATTCACCTGAAACTCTTAATATCAAAAATAGTATTTTTCTTTTTGAATAAAGAAGTATATAAATTAATATTAAAGAATATTATTTTTATTATTATAAATTTTAAAAATATTAATTTTATGATTTTTTTTCTATTTTTTTAAATAACAAAATACATATATATATATTCAAGGGAATATAATACTCTACTTATACTTATTTTTACTTTTCAAATTTAAACAATGTATTTTTAATTTAAATGTTAAAATATTATTATTATTATTATTATTATTATTATTATTAATCAACCTATATATTAGATATAAATACTTACAAAAAAAATCAAATATTATTTTACTACAACAAGAATTAATTATCGCATACGGTTGTTGAAGTGATTTTAGAACATTAGTTTTGATTATTCAATTATGGTGGGAAAGAAAGCAATGCAACACAGAGGTAGTTTGGGGTTAGCATACCTAACTTATTAAATTTTTCTTAAAGAAATAAAATCGTAGAGACAATAAAGCTGAAATCTATGCTAAAGATACAGCTTCCCTCCCTTTATTATATCATAACTCCCTCGATCACGGGTATTTTCTTTTTCTTTTTTCTTTCTGTATATCACTTGTTTATTCAAAAAAAAAAACAAATTACATATCTAAAATTTAATATAAATCTCAAAGAATGTGTCAAATTATTTTAAAAAATATAAGATCAATTAATCTAATAAAATAGTTCAAGAATGAGGGTAAGAGACTTAAATGTTATATTATACATATAATTAATGTTTTTAGTTCATATAAATATATTTAATGAAATTATTAAGTTAATTACAATTATAATATATGTGATATGTATTAATCCTCTATTTTATTAGATTTAACAATGATAAACAATACTAAGATACTCTAAATTTAATAATTTTAAACTTTAATTTCTTAAATTGATTGAGTAAGATTTTTTACTTCATTTATTAAATTTAGTTCAAATATGTTATAATTGAAAAGTTAATGGGATAAGTTATAAGTAAAACAAATTTACACATTTACTTTTAATGTTATAATATAAGTTCAATTTAATTTTTAAATTTAAATTAAATTTATTAAATTTTAAAAAAATAATACGAATAAAAAATATAGGTAATCAAAATATAAACCTAGTAAAATTAAAGTACCTTGGTGTTTTCCAAGCTTATTTTGCATAAAATTGTGCAACTAAATTAGATTTTTTTTTATTTTCTCATGCTAACTAATACTCCTAAACTACTTGTTATATGATGATATGATATTTCAATCTTTCAATTTAATGAAATTTAAGATTAATAAAATTAAAAAAAACAAATATTTAATAAAAAGTGTAGATAGAAAGTAATTTAATCGGTAAATAATATACTCTAAAAATAACGAATAACAACTACATAACTTATATAGAGGAATAATATGAATCTAAAAATTAGGTATAAATCTAGAACAAGCCAATGATATTTATTTATTTTTGATTGGAGTTTTACAAAAAAAATTAAATTTCTTTTAATGATCTTTCTTGCTTACGAAATTTTTATATATCACAAGTTAATTAAATATTTAAGTCTCAATTATTATGACATAATTTTATCATAAATAATTTTGTGAATGAATTATAATATTCAATGACAAATTATTAGTTAATGTGATTTTATTTATTTACATGAATAAATAAAGATATAATAATTATTTAAATTAAGGTTTATTTAGATCATTATTATTAGTCCTTAGGATACTATTTAATTATCTTTAAATTCTATATCTATGAATTAGATTATCATATAGTTTTTACAATTATCTAATTTGTTATTTTAATTATATATATATAAATATGATTTATTATTGTATTTATTTCATATAGAAGATAAATTGAATTATAATATTACTTTCTTTCTCCAATTATTTGTTAATTATCTCATTTTTTATTTGTCTAAATTTTTAGCCATAATTTGTGTGATTGTTCTTTCATTTCCTCTGTATCTCCTCTTTCTCTCACCAACTTTACATCAATTTGATATCAAAGTAATAAGATTTTGTTTCTAATTTTGTTACTAGCGTGTAAATATAATAGTTTGAACAAAAAAATTATTGCCTTTAAATCAAAAATAAAAATATGACCACACTTTTCATTCAATCTATTGAGAATTTTAAACATGATATGAACTTTCAAATAGATTTAACGAGGAAGATAAAGTCCATCACATCTTCTATTTTACAATAAATATTATATTTGCAAAACTAAAAAGAGAACGGAGGTATTGTTCAAAGATTATGATTCTGACACAAAAACAAAAGATAATGATGATACCTGTCGGAGATTATATTCCTAGTAAAACCCTTTGAGTAAATACACTTACATACAATGGTATTTATATTTAGAGAAAATTGGCATAGCCATAATCACTTTAAGAAATATTTGTCCAAATGTAATTGAGTTTCTAGCCTTTGATTTGTATTCATTCTTGAACAATACTAAGGGTGACCTAACATTATATTTTAAGTTTTGATTATTAATCAATGGTTCTAAAACTCATCAAGAGTTTAGTTTTTATCACTTGAGAAAAATAGTGTAAATAAAGATTTAATAATGAATTAAATTAAGGTTTATCTATATCAAGATTATTGTTCCTTATAATATTATTTAATTATCTTTAAATTTTATATTTATGATTTAGATTATCATTTGATTTTTACAAGTATCTAGTTAGTTATTTCAATCCTATAAATAAGATCAAGTATTGTATTTATTTCATAAAGAATGCAGCTTAAATTACAATATCAATTTTTTCTCTGAAGGAAAGTGATGCCCAAAAAGATCAAAGATGAAGAGAGTTTGAGAGAGAATTAAATAATTCATTTCTTTATCCTTTTGTGAAGTGTATAATGCTCTTTATATACAATTGGGCACATAGAAACCAGTTACAACTAACTGCATTTCCCATTGCATATATCATACCATTACAAACAACACACCTACACTCACACACAATCACTGTTTATCATCCTCTCATAAGTTCATGTTCTCTTAGGAATTGTGAGTTTAACTTTTAAGTTTTAAAACTACCAAGAATGAAGGGATTTTTTCATTATGTTAGCGATTTGTTATTCACTAGAAACGTGCTCAACCACTAGCTCATCAACTTGCATTTTTTCTCTCACAAAGTGAAAATGAATTTTCATATGCTTGGTTCTCAAATGAAGGACATAATTTCTAACAACGTAGCCAGCACTAATGTTGTCATATAAGAGAACTAGAAAGCTGTGCAAACTGACACGAATTTATTTTAGTAGTTTTACCAACCATGCTACATGTGCCAAATATAAAAATTCAACCTCAGTGGAGGATCTAGACACCACATGTTACTCGTCAGATAGCCATGACACCAGGGAAAGACCCAAAAATACATAGAAGCCATGAGTGCTCCTTCTATCATTTAAGCAAGAAACCCAATCTATATTATTGTAGGTATTAAGTTGCAGAAGGTTACTCTTTTATAAAAATAAGTCATGATTGGAGGTGCCATTGAGGTATCGAACAACCTTTTCTGGAAGATCAATGTACATTAGTAGGACATTGTAAAAATTAACATAATTTGTTTACTGAATAGGCTATATCTGGGCATATGATAGTGTCCTATTGAAGTGCACCAATGATAAAACTATAGAAGGAGAATCCTCTAATGGATGATCATCGATTTTTGATATTGTTTTACCATCAAGAAGAGGTGCATTCATTGCTTTTACTTTAGATAATTGAGCTTTCTCAATAATTGACGAATATATCTTTCTTGAGACAAGTAAAACCCTTCACAATTTCTCACAACTTCAATGCCTAGAAAAAATTTAAGCACCACAAATCCTTCAAGCAAATGTCATGTGCAACTTATCAATCATAGCTTGCATTAGCTTTTGGTTTTTTTAGTGATGAAAATGCCATTGATATACACTAGAAAAGTAATCAGATTAGATTGTTTAACATACACTAGCATAGATGTGTCAGATTGAAAGCTAAGAAATCCCCATATTAGCAAGCACGTACTAAGTTTTGTGAACTAAGCCCATGGAGCTTGCTTGAGTCTATACAGTGCCTTACTTAGTTTGCAAAAAAAGAAGGTATAAATTGATCAACAAAACCAACAGGTTGAGTTATATACATATCATCCTCCAAAGCTCTATTCAAAAATGCATTGTTGACATCAAGTTACATCACCACCCAATTTTATGACAAGACAAGAGTGAGGATTACTCTAATTGTTGTTGATTTTACTACATCACTGAAAGTCTCTATGTAATCAATGTCATGTGCTTAATCATGGCCCTTTACAACCATTATACTTTTGTATCTTTCTAAGCTTTTATCAAACTTTATCCTAAATATTCACTTGTTACCAATGATCTTAGCACCTTTAGGTGGACAAACTAATTGTCAAGTGTTGTTAGTAACCAGGGTCAAATAATCCTTCTTCATAGATTCATACTACTCAGGGCATTGTAAAGCCTCAGAGATAGTTTTTGGTTCAGGTAAAATAAGTTGTATAGCTAGGAACTTAGACCTGAAAATGCCATACTTGGCTCTTGTGGTCATGAGATGCACATTTGTACGTGGATTTAAGATAGATAATGAAAATTTCTAACTAAGAGAGGGAAGTTGGACAAATAATTTAATGCCATCATGATTAAAAACTTGAAAACTAGAATTTAGGGATATAGGTTGGGATGAAAAGAAACCATTTTGTAATAAAATATGGTTTAAAGAATAAGTTATAGAAAGAGAATAAGACATTAAATGAGGCTGTGAAGTGAAAAATGAAGATGATAAAGATAAGGGTGTGTGACCCGAGGAAGATATTGGTAGATGTGTCTCATAGTCAACAAGAACAGTAGGTATACCTATAGAAAACATTTTAGGTAAGTTCAAAAGAAGGTAGAGTGACAAAGTGAATAGGTGTAGGATTGACAATGTCAGAATTGGACTAAGATGAGGAAGGTCAAGAACTAATGGTCAACAAAGGGAAAGAAGTTTCATGAAATACTACATAAGTGTTAATGTATATATATTTAGTCATAATATCCATGCACTAGTGTCCTATATATTGATAAGGGTAACCTAGAAAGACACATAGTGGAGACTTAGGTTGGAGTTTCGTAGAGTTGTAAGGCCTGGGATATAGGTAACACAAGTAGCCAAAAGTCCTACGATGATCATATTTATGAGGCTTATTGTATAATAGCTTAAAAGATGACTATAAATTTAAAATTTTTGAGGGAATTTTATTTATCAATTGAAAAGCACACTTGAAGGCATACTCTAAATAACATAATGTGAAACCATCTCTAGTAAGGAAAGATAGGCCAGTCTCTGTGAATTGCTTATTTTTATGTTCCATCACACCATTTTGAGAAGGAATGTAATGGCATGAAATTCTTCTCTCATAACCTCCTTGAAATAAAAAAAAATTCATAGGCTTTAAACTCTACACCATCATCACTTTGTAATTATTTTACAAATTTTCAAAACCGTCTCTCTACCAATGCATCAAAGTGCTTAAAAATTACAGGGCTTGACTTTTTCAAGACATGACATATATCCAAAAAAAAACATAAAAAATCATCTACAAATAATAAATAGTATTTGACACCACCAACTTAATCTACTGAGGCAGGACCAAATACATCTACATTTACTATATCAAAGGAATTTTTAGACCTCTGATGAACATTTGTTATGGATAGTTTGTGAGACTTGCTCAATTAACATACAACACATAAATAAGACAATGAACCAGGCTTTGTGCTTAATTTGTTAACTCTCTACATGGTTTTAATAACCTCCTTATGAAGGTGTCCTAATTTATTATGCCAAAGTTTTCCATCGATTACTTACTTGTGAATTCAATATGTGATACATAGTGGTGGTGTTCATTGTATGTTAAGTAACATAAGAGGGAATATTATAAATTGACATACCAGATACAAGTGATGATATAGAAGCTATGCCAGGTAGTTTGTATAAACCCTAATCAGTACCACCAACCAATAAGAATTTTTCATACAATAGTTCTTTGCAAAATAAGTCATGAAAGAACTCAACCACAACGTTCTTGTCCATACACAACCTCTTTACAAAGATCATGTTCTTGGCTAGTTAGGGTGCCAAAAACATAATACACAACTTCAAATAATTTATCACCAGTTTTTAAAGTACCACTTCCAATTGAAGTCATGGTAATAGTATTGTCATTGCATAACATAACAACTTCAAAGCCAGTGTAGTTATTGGCATCAATAAGAGCATTTTTGTTACTTTTTAAGTGATTTCTTGCTTCTATATCAAGATAGCAAGAAGGATCAAGATTCCCACAGCATTATAAAAAAAAGGAATGAAAAATATAGCTGGTGGAAAATCATTAGCAAATGAAAAATTGTCAAACTACAATTGTGACTCTTATTGAGAATCTTAATAATTGAATTAAATACTAGATTCATCATTGGAATTAGGGTTTTGAATTTGTGAACGATTCATTTATAGGGCTCTATAATTGCTTGAATTGGTATTCAAAGTATTAGTAGACTCAAAATACCTAAAAAAACATTTGACTATGCTATGTCAATGCTTTTTACAAATTTGATAGGTACCTTTGTACTTAGAAGAGGATTTACCACCATTACCACAATTTGAATTTTGAGTATGTTGTTGATTTTGATTTTGATGTTGACTCTAGTTTGGTAAGGGTTGGTGAGGTTGATACGTGTTGTTGTTAGAATCATTAAAAGAAGGCTGAGTCCTTTGATTAAATTATTGGAAATTGGATCCCTAATGTGACTAAGTGAATCTAGCAACATAAGCTTGTTTCAATTGAGAGTTGGCATTTTTCATGCATTCGAGTTTTTCCTCATGAATTCTCACGGAAGTGAAAGCTTCATCAAGTGATGAAACTCTTTTCTTTTGTGTAATATTTGTGATAATGGAGTTGTACTCACTGCTTAGTCCACCAATAACATAAAGAACTTGTTCTCTATCAAAAATATCATCACTAGCAGCTATTATATGATTGATTGGGTTCTTTACATAACTAATATAATTCTTCATTGCCATGGATTCATTCTACAAAGTTTGCAACTATCATCAAAGTTACATAATATGTGTAGAAGATGTGTTTAAGAATACCTTTTTCAAGGCTTTCTAGTAAGCAATAGTTGAACATTTTCCTTTGCCAATCGGATATTTTAGATAATTAGGAGTGATCGAGCCATAAATCCAACTCATCACGATTTTCTCTCGTATCCCAATTATCATAATCAAGGTTTATTTCAAGAATTTCTTAAATTTGATATGTTTTACCATAAGAGAATTGTACTATTTTCTTAATAAATTTTTGAGGTGCAACCATTGATCCATTGATGAAGTCTCGCAAGCCATATACACGAATAACATGCTTAAGTTGCTCACGCCAAATCAAGAAGTTAGTTCCATCGAGTTTAATCGAGAAATTGGGAGGAATGTAGCATGGATGTAATCGGTTTCATGCTACTACAACCAACACACCTATACTCACAAAAGTAATTTTTTATTATTTCTCATTTATCTTTTATTATTTCATTTTTTATTTGTTTAAATTTTTAATCCTAATTTATCTTATTATTTTCCTCTTTATTCTATATATTTCTTATTTCTCCCTATATCAATTATATTTTTTTTTATTTGACAAATTGTTATTTTTAAATTTTTTCTTAAAATACAAGGTCAAAGAAAAATGTACGTGTGGGGGTCAAGGTATGAATATTCTGAAGCATTAACTTATCTGTTCTCTATCTACCAAAGAATTTTATAGAATTTTATTCTGTATATGAAAATTCAATTAGTGAAAAAGAGACAAGAATTGAAGATTACACACCCAAGTCAATCTTCTTTTTCGTTATTTCTTTACTTTGAATTTTTTGGCATTTTATTTGAGGATTTTTTTTTTTTTTGGTCAAAGTTTAAGCCTCCAAAATGAGGAGATTTTTATGTAAATTTAATTAGTTATTTTTAATTTTTTTAGTCGAGTCCACCCATGGAAGCAAATTAAGGTGTGATAGCTGCCTTAAAGTCTTAACAAGATATGAGTAAGCATATGATGACTACTTTGAAACCACAACACATGCACATGGACACTACCTTAAAGCGAGGGGACATCGTGTCCCAAATCTTTCTTCTCACGGGTGTTGGGTAATTTTTTTTTATTTCATTTATTATGTCTATTGTTGGGATAAAAATATAATATTAATATTAAATTTTAATTACAATTAATTCATGTTAATTTCCCTTGATCAAGTAATGAATGGCTTGTTTATATATATATTTTTTTTTGTATTGGTTCTAAATCTTGATAGATAACACTAGTTTAATATTTCGTGTATATTTTTATTATTGACATCGTAACTCTTGAAAAAAGAAAAATATTTTACAATCTTTTATTTAATTTGAAAGATTCAAATTTGATTTTTGTTATATATAAAAAAAAACCTTAAACAAAAGGCAATTCCAGTTTAGGAAAACAAAGTTATTCAACTATTTTTTTTTATAGATTAAATTATTTTTTAAAAAACATTATATTAATTTATAATATTAGATTCTCACATACTTTAAAATAATTAATTAATATTATCTTTTAAAATTATTACTTAAAAACTCTTAGAAAAGTAAGAATAGAATAGTTGGTCAAAATGGGAGGAAAGTGATGTGACGAAATGGAGAGAATCAAATTCTGATGTGGGGACAGAGCAGCGGATCCTCATGTGTCGTAAGTAAAGAAAAATCTAGTCTGGCATTTGTCAGATTTCCATCAGCCGACAGAAAAGGCGGGAAAACTAACGGTTCAGATTGCTCCTCCCACGTGACAACAACTGAATCAGTTCAGTCGGAAGTTGGGTTCGTTTATACGTATCCTAAATTCTCAACTACCAGTTGGTTATAGGCCGTTAATGTTTTTTTTTATCAAGTTGGTTTTTAAATACAAATATTTATAAAAAATAAATTATTTTCTCTCATTTTTGAAATAAGTTTTGTTTGATGAGAATTCTTTGTATAAAATATTTTAGTGAATTTAGAGAAAAATTAGAAATTTAATATTTAAATTAGATCATGTATTCTATTCATTAAAGAGATACATATATATATATATATAATATTTTAATCATGTATGGTGGTTATATATACAGTTAACTGGATATATGATAACTACATATGATCTAACAAACAGAAAATAAGTTACCATATACGTTTACATAGGTAGGTTTCTATATTCAAATTGTTCAAGGTTCCCAAATAGATTTCTCAAGTCGTCAATATAAGGTAAGAACTAAAGTCACGTAAGATCTTATAATACCACTAGGTCTTGATCTCTAAGATTTTGTAGTGAAATAATGAGGTGCTCCAATTGACTACGTTGTATGCTTTATCAAGCTTATCAGGTTTGGGTCATCGTTAAGCCATCATTCCTATAATCTTGTTATAACGTAGCAAGGTAGCAATATTGATTAGGCTATATACATGTTACACATTTAATACCAAATATTAACTCTCATATTCTCTTGATTTTGAGAAGTCATGAGAATAATGCTTGATCGTCGATTTTAATCACATTAAATGATTCAATGTATTTAAATATATTACGACCTCTCAAATGATACAATTCTCCCAGTTGCAAGGTTATTAATTACAAATAATATTCACTTAATTTAAGTTATTTATTTGTTAACCCTTTCACTTTATAAATAGTGAATAAATTTACTTTTATCTTACCTGTTTTAACTTAGTAAATTTATTTTCAAAAAGTTTTAATCCACTAATTATTTTAACATCTTGTTATTTTCGATTAAATCATTAAAAAATTACTTAACTATAATTTTAGTTTGTTCATCCAATGACGTCAATTGGAAGTCAAGCCTTTGTTATATTGTTAACTCACGATTCAAACGATCTTCACATTATTTAGGTACTTTCTTTATCTTTTATCTTATTTTCTATGTCTCATAAGGAAAAAAAAAGTGGTTTCTCCTCTTCGTGAGGAAGTACCTGTCAATGATAAGTCTTTGAAAGCAGACCCATCCAAAGAAATATTCCCTCAATCAAGTTGTTTGCCCGTAGGTTCGTTTGAGAACTGTTAAGGAGAGTATTCTTGCTCTCCTCCACTTCTTCGAGATCCAAGGCCGTTATCAGGATCCTTATGTCGGAATCTATCAAAGTACCACGCCTTAAAAAGAAAAGGGAAGATATGGGTGATCCTACCCATGAAACCAAGGACGAGAAATGATGTCGAGTATAAGAAAATATAAATTTTCGAGACCAAAAATTACTATTTTAATAATGAATAGATATAATATAATTGAATACTTTTATCCCTATTATATCAATTATCAAGGATGAGCAATGATGTCGAGTATAAGAAAAAAATAATGTATTTAAAATGTGTAATTATAAAAATAATATATTTTATATTTATCTCATATATTTTTATTATTTAAAAATAAATATAATACATCTTTTTACTTTTAATATCGTTTAAATTAAACTACAATATTTACAATAATTTAGATTCATTCAAAATAATTAGACCATCTTCGACCCTTACCACTATTTTACACTAAAATTTGCATTATTTTGCATATCAAAATTTTACATATCTTCACTCCAAAATATCAAATCGTACATTAAAAAGTATATTTTTTTATAAAGTATAATATTTCTTTAAATTTGTAACAAATATTATATCAAAAATTATATTTAATAATTTTTTATTAATTTTGTATCATATACATCATTTTAATTTATTATTATAATTAAAAAATACATAATTTTTTCATAAAAAATTGGTACACGGATAATGTTAGTGTTATAAACCTTGTAAATGCAAATTTGACAATATTGTTTATCCTATCAAATTTAGTATTTTGTTGATTGGTTAGAGATGTACTTAGAATGTTATTTTTATTATTATAAATTTTAATGATTTTATTTTTTATAATTTTAAAAAATGACTTCTCTAAACAACATTTACTTTCTATAAAAACTGATTTAGTTAAATTTTAATTTGAATTGATAGAGAGAGTATTATTATATGAATCATAAAATAAACCCATTCTAATGTGGATGGAGATATGAATGCAACTGACAAATTTGACTTATAAAGTAATTCTAGATGATGTTATAACTTTGAATTACATAATAAATAAAATAGTTTACCTTTTAGTCAAATAAACTACAATATATATTAGGAAAAAAAAGAGAGTAGACTAGACATAAATTTGAAGATATATTTTAAAACCACGTCAAAATAACAATAATGTTTTTTTTATAAAAAAAACCATAATGACCAATTCCTTATGGTATAAGCTCTTTTGCTCGAACTATATTTATTTTTCAATTGTGTAAAGTATCAAAATGATATTTTTATTTAAGTTAAAGTTGTTATTTAGTATTCTAATTTTTTTGAACTATGAATAAAAAAGTTTTAATGCACAAAAAGAAAACATATATTTAAAGTTTTTTTTTTTACTATTATAACTTATAAAATATGTTTTTAAGTTTATTTATTTGTGAAAAAAATATCATTTAAATATATTTGTTTGTGAAAATTATGTTAGGTAGGGAATTTTTTTTATTTTTTATCTAATTTTTTATTAAATATAAATAATAATATATGTATTACATGTATGTTTATATTTTTCAATAGGTATATATATATATATTAAAAAAATTACTATTTTATTAAAAATATTATCAAAATATAACATAATTTTAATAAAGTTTAAACAAAATTTTGATAGTGTAATATATAAAGTAACACATTAAACAATGAAATTTTTAAATAAATTTAATCAAAATGTTTTTTTAAAAAAATTGATTTATTTTTTAAATACAAATTATTATATTAATTATATGTTTATCAAAATTATAAATATGCATGTGTTATATGTTATTATATTATAAATAACGAAAAATTAGATTAAATGTTAACTTTATACATATTTTTTACAAAAAGATTTAAAAATACTTATTCTAAACAAAAATACTATGCATTTTGAGATCTAAATAAACATATTTACATTATACTTTTACTTTTTAAGCTTATATGTAATTTATTTGTATGTTTCTTGTAAACGGTAAAACTAATATTTAACCCCAAAAACTCTCTTTAGAGAAATGTTAAAAGAAACAAATTTACACATATAATAATTACGTTACGTTATATATTAAAATAAATTTAAAATATTAGAGAAATAATATATTTTTAAATAATTTTAATATATTATGTACAAAATTATGGGTAGTCGTTTTTTTCCAACATAGATTTAAGCATTTCATTAGCATGAGAATAGGTATAAAGAATACCAAAAGATATGGTGTAGCATTCCATATTGTCCTTTCTGATCTTTTGATGTTTTAGAATATCTTTTTTTTTTTAGCCCTTTTTAAAGTATAATTGAAAGGGACATGTGAATTGGTTTGAATTCTATTGTCATCTTCAGAAATGATAATATATATATATATATATATTTACTTAAATTTATTCTCTTGCAAGTTATTAATAAACACATCAGAAAAAACTACATCATAGGATATGTATTTATTTTGATGTTTAAGTAAATTTCTGTACAAGTGAATTTAGATAAGAGAGAATTTTAACTTTCAATTTCACCTATATTTTTGAGTTACAAAGAACCTATTTATAAACTTTGCATAATGATAGTCTTTTAAATAAATTATACTTATTTATTTATATTTAAATTATTTAATATATTAATAATTTTTATAAATATAAATTTGAGTTATTAATATATATTTTATATTAAATTTATCATAAACATTTTGCTATAAATTTAAATTGAATTTTCTCATCATATTTATTTAATTTTTTTATTAGTGACGTGAAATAATTAAATGAAAGCATAGGTAACCCATGATTTTTTTCATCCAATACATCATGAATCATGTGAGAATTATTTAAAAAAATAAAAAAACTTATTCAATTTTTTAGATAATTCTAATACATATAAATATGTAAATTATTTTGGAAAATTAATTTACATGAACATATTCTTCTTCGCTCAATATCTTCTGGATACGGTCTCTATATACTGTTTGGAAGCATCTGACACGGAATAAGAAAGCCAAATGGGTTTTTGAACAAAGAGAATGAAGCCAAACAATGGCATGTGCTGCCGCTACTTTATCGCCGTTAAGGACTTTTCTTATCGTAAATATCATTCTTGCTTATCATAATTAATATAATAATTTTTTATTTAATATAATTATATAAAATCTATTATATTTATTAATAATATTATATCAGTTGTAATAAATAAAATTTTTTATATTTTAAATAAGCAATTTGATCATTTTGTTTGAGTGTGTGGTGAATTAATTACTCCAATTAATCATAAAAATTACCCTTTTAATCCAGTATTTTGGGTTGTATTGAATTATTCCCATGACTTTTAAAAAATAATTTAATAAATTCAAATTTTAATTTACAGTTTAAATTAAGTAGAGAAGTAGAGAAGTAAGTCTGACATTCTTCTTCAATGATATTAGATAAATTTTATTTATTTTGGATTAAACGAATTTGCAATTAACGCTTAGTTTCAATTGAATATATCAATTTAATTATTTTATTTTGTTATGTAGCAAAAGTAAGAAATAATTATTTTTTGTTAATTACGTGACATAATCATTACAATTGAATAATTACAGAAATAGAATATACATGATTAATCTTACCATTTCCCCTTTTTTCTACACTATTTTCTACACCTGCACGGCCTTATAGTTTCTGTCCGAATATTCCAACTTTGTCATCGCTAAGAAAATCTTATCTCAAATATAACAATAAATATCTTATCTTTTATTTATATAATTAACAAAAATAAAATATTTTTATAATTTAAAAGTTTCATTTTCTCAAAATTATTAAAAAAAAAGAGAAAAGATTATCGAATCCTTTCTTCCAAACTTAATATGTTTAGTAGTTATTAACTAATATTATGGATTAATATTTATTAATTATAACTAGGGTTATTATCATTAATATTAATTTTAATTAAATGTTAGGTTTGAGTTTGAGTTTCTATTAATATTTTAGAAAAAACTTAAACTTTTGATCCATTTATAAATAATATTTATTTATTTATTTTTAATATAATTTAAAATTAATTCGTTAAAAAAATTATACTTGAGTTTAATTTAGTTTCATAAATTAAATACATTCCTAACTTTACTTTAAATTAATACATTTTAATAATATTACTTTTATATTTATTAATACTTTAACCATTTTATGAAATTTGTGATGATTTTAATTTATTTTATTTTTCATTTGTTTAAAAGTTTTTGAGGTATTTTATCTTCAAGCAGGACCTCTACCAATAAGAATTATTTAAATTCAAATTAATTTTTTACAATAAAAAAACAAATTGGCAAGAAATAATTAGGGTCCAAACTATAACAATAACGTAGTTAAAATGTACAATTTTAAAAAATGTGATTAATATATTAAATTTATGAATATAAAATATCAAAATATTATATTACCTATTCATCATGTATGAAATAATCATAACTTATTTTTTTTTGTAATATTTGAGAATTAGGAAGTGATTAATTACTTTTACAATAAAACTAATATTTAATATAAAATAATTTTACGTATTTTTATTTTATTAATTTAATTATTCTTATATTTTTATATTTGAATGAATTAAATATAATTTTTTTAACTTTAATATCTTCAAATGATATCTATGCTGTTACTTCTAATTTATAATTTTTATATTGAATATAGATTTTTTTATTATAATTTAATTCGATTTAAATTTATTTTGTGGCTATTCACTGAGTAGCTTGACCTGATTTTGATTTACTATTATACGAATTGACAAGGTTTGATAACTATTGAATGTCTAGTGTTGAAAATTCATTTCAAGTGTTTTCAAGTGTGTTCAAATGAAAACTTCATTTTCATCTATATGAGTCTAGATTGTTAAGAAATTTGGATAAAATGGTATAATCACAAATTCTACCTCCCAAGATCTTTCTTAACAGAATATCAAATAATAGAGAAATAGATAATACATAACACAAGAATTATAGTGGAAACTCTAAATTAGAGAAAAACCACTTTCGTTGTCAAAAGAAGATCAGAGAAAAATTCACTATGTGAAAAATTGTTACAACCACACTCTCACATTTTCTCACACACCCTAAAGACAAGAAAGAATTACAGTTCTCAAGAGAATTTTCCCACAAAATTCTCTCACTTAAGAACTTCTCATACAAGCTTTTTTCTATTTTTGGGATGATTATAAATGAAGAAATGAAGCCATATTTATAGCCTTCAAGTTCTCATTTCATATGCCAAACATTTATTCATTCAATAAAATTAGGCTACCTAATTTTCTTTTTCTTTATTCAAACAAGGTTAGGCACCTCCATTTTTGATAATATGTTAAGCCACCTTCCATAAATTTTCTTCTAAATTAATCACCTCTTATTTTGACTAACAAATCTAATATTATTTTTAATCAATCATAACATAGATGAAATAAACTTTATATAATTAAATATAAATAAAATTAATTTTATTTATTCATCATTCTGAGTTTAGATGAAGTAATTAATCTTTGTATAATTGAGAATATATATAAATTATGGAAACAATTAATAACATCTCTAAAAAAAATTCTTAATTACCTATACCACATCATGTGCAAAATATTTTTGAGGTGAAAAATAGGAATAAGAAGGGGATGTTTTGTTTTTGTCATTGTACTCAACGTACGCACATGCATTTTAATGGGATGGGTATGATAGAGTTAATTTAGTTAATATATTTTTTATTTTTTATGTTTTATATTATTAAAAAAATATTTTAAATATTTTAAATTCAATTATTAGTATCATTTTTAATTATTTTAAATAATACTTTATTGTTTTTAGTGTCAAAGAGTAAATTGAAAAATGGTATTTATGAAAATTTAAGAAAAAAAAATTATGATTATATTTTACACGAGATAAAAAATTAAATTATCATCTTTTGTTATTAATTTATTTTTTTTATAAATTTTTACAAATATTTTCATTCAATTTGACAAAAAAAAAATATATTAATTATTTAAATTAGATTATGAAAATGTAACGTAGAAAATTTGGATGCATTAACTTTTATACATGTAAACTACCAAACCATTCAAAAATGGGTAGTTAAGAATGTCATCAACCACTTGCTTTTGGACCTATACTTTCTCTTAGCTACAATTCAATTTGATAGAGATAGATTATAGTTATACATATGAACTCTGTAATAACGCTAGAAGTACAGCTGACTGCGATTCGTTGAAACCAGACAGATATGCAATTTAATAGACGAAATTCTGTTTTTGTGATAGTCGTTAAAAATTATTAATTGTTTATACTTGCCACGTGTTATATTTTTATTGGTCAACTTAATTAAATTTTTTTTATCTAAACCTCGTTTAATTCCATAATTGTCCAAAAATTTAAAAGAATGAAAATTTAATATATTTTTTTTTATCAATTTTTGTAACTAAAAGGATAAAATAATACAAAAAAAATTTAAAAATAAATATAATTTTAATTTATATTAAAAAAAATTAATACTATAATTCAAAAGATTGATTATATATATTCTTTATTCGACTAAATCATGTTACACTTTTCTAGCGCTTGCATTTTGTTTGAAATAAATCATGTCTTGTTTGAATTGAATAAGATATTATTTAATTTAATTTTAACTTACTACATCATAATTTTAATAATTTTAATTAGAATAATAGTATATAATATAACTCTAAAATCATGCTCTCTAACGTTAATAAAAAAAAATATTCTTAACTGAACATAAAATATTAGAAAACTAAGCATTGTAATTAGAGTAGAAAAACTAAGTCACTGTAGAATTAATAAATATAAAATATATGTAACCACTATTTAGAAATTGAATATCAGTATTAAATATATAACATTTTAATTAATGATGACAGTAACATTGGTGTCCTACGAGTCTACGTACAATTACTCTTAATAAATAATTCATTGATAGTTTGTCAATAAGCGGGAAAAAAATAATGTTAGTACTTTTTTTTTAATATATAAATAACATAATACACATTAATACTCATCTATATGGGACGAAATTTGATCATATACTCTCCACTTAAATATATACTTAATTGTATTACGATTCAATTAAAAAAAATACGTTAATACTAATTGGTTACATTATCAACAATATTTAACTACTTTCATAAACCTGTAAAATGCACATCAGAGACTAATATCTTGTGACATTTGAAAATTCTAGAATACAATTTCAACTTAATTTTGATTGCAATGATCGGTAAAGACTTGACATTTCTATTGGCAATATCCCAATTCAAATCTCTCATACTCAAATTGGTGATTATCAAAAGATCTTTGCTCCTTCTTCTCTTAATTATGTAAATCATAATATTTTATTTTATTTTTATTTATAGCAATTTAATATTATAATTAAAAAGTCACGATTACAAACTATTGTTTTTTATTTTATCATATTTGTGATTGTTTATGACATATAGTATGCAATTATGGTTGAAAAACGGGTTAAAAAATAAAAATTAAATGAAATGATAATTTATCTTTTTTATCTATTAAAAAAAAAACTCAAACATATAGCATATGGAGTATGATTGTCAATGATTTCCTAATTTTCTATCAAGGTTATATGCATGGTATTCATAGAATTAAAAAAGTAGTCCTTATTTACGAGAAGGCTTCTAAATAGGAGGTAAACTTCTTTAAATTGAGTGTTTTTTTAGTGCTAATATGGATACAGAGACAAAAAAAGCCTTATAACTTGAATTAAGGTTTTGTCATGATTTAAGGTTTTTAAGATATCTTGTTTGCTTGCTTGGAGAGATAAATAGAGCCAATTGGGCCTTATCCTAGATGGAGTCTATGATATGTTACAATCTTGGTTAGGTCCATTCTTTTCTCTTTAGAAAGTATGTCCTCTTTTAAGGTTGTGGCTTGTGCTATGCATAATTATGTGATGTAGTGTCACTTTCTACCGACAGGTTTATGTCCGGATAATGAGAGAGTTATGCATCCTTTCTAGCAGGGGATTACAAAGAATATAGAAAAGATTCATTGGTTCTCTTGAAAAAAGTTGTGTAGTTGACGGCTTCACGGAGGGTTAGGGTTTAAAGATTTTCAAGCCTTCAATTTGGCTATGCTTGCTAAATAATGTTAGAGATTGATTAATTTTCTAAACTCTTTATTTGTGTAAGTATTAAAAAAAGTATTTTTGTCTTGGCTCCTTTTTTTACGCTAAGGCTAAAGCGTCTCCTTCCTAGGCTTGGTAGGGGTTCTTAGAAGCTCGAGCTATATTGTTGGTAGATGCATATTAGGAGATTAGATCTAGTATTAGTCTATGTATTTAGGATGATTCTTGGATCCTTTTCCATTGAACTTTTGTGTTACTAGTCTTAGAAATGATTATGCCTTATTTGTTTAAGACTTTATCGAATTTGATACTATGACTTAGAAAGTGGACCCAGTATATGATATGTTTAATCCTATAATGGTTGCTATTAACTTATATATGCCAAATAAGTCGCATTGCATGGATTATTTGTATTAACATTATACATCTCATGGAACTATTTTGTTAAGTCGATTATCAAGTTACCCTTAGGTTGGGTACTAAGTGTCTATGGCAACTCAATTTGGCCTCACTCAATATATTTGGAAACTTAGTTCAGTTGAAGGTTAAACATTTAATTTTGTGTTGTGTGCATGACATCTTGCCAATCTGAGATGCCTTAGTTCAAAGACATTGCATGATACCTATTCATTGTCCACTACATAGCTTTTAATAAGAAACTGTTAGCTATTTTTATTAAGATGTCTATATATCAGATCGATTTAGATTAATATTATACCTACTGTTAACATTCTTATTTTCGCTACAAATTCTTTTACTTTGAACTTGTATCCGTTTTTGACTAGACGGGAACTCAAACTAAAGGAGAAAAGTCTCCTAATTGTAGTGGCTAATTGTCTTTGAAAAATTTGAAAAGCTCGTAATACTTAAGTATTTTATAATGTACTTTTTGATTGTTTTACTCAGCTTGCTAAACTTGTTGTTCAAAAATTTGTCATATTTATGGCTAAAGATAGACGTTTTCTTACTAGCTCATTTTGTTAGTAACATGATTTCTTTTTTATTTAGAGACAAATTATGTGCAGTTCGTTAGTTAATACAATTAGAATACTTATGTTTATTGGTTTTTTATGATAATTTAGTTCATTAGTTTTAAAAAAAATGACAATTTAGTCCAATAATTTAAAAAAGTGATAGTTCATTACAAATGGCTAGATTTTTGGCTTTTTATTTTTTTAAAGAAAGTTTTAATAAGAATATTTGTTAAAGTACTTTTTAAAATAAAAAAAAATTTAAAAAGAAAAAAAGAAAAAAAATATAAAATTGATAATTTTGATTTATGTTGTCACTATTTTAAATTGAGTGAATTAAATTATTATTAAAAAAACTACTAAACCTAATTGATCAAATCTAAATAACTAATGGACTTAACTGTTAACCTACATTTTTATTTTTATTGGTTATATTTGTCTTTGGTCACTTATAATCGAATGCGATTCAAGTTTTTTTTGCCTTTATTTCTATATTTATTTTTGATACATGATTATTTTTCTAACCATTATAATTAGCTTACAAAATTATAATTTAATTTAATTAAAAATAATATACTCCCTCTAACTTTATTAGGCATGTTTTAAAATTTTAACTTCAAAACCACGGACTTGTATATGTAACAACTATTAAAGTATTAATTGGGCATCCCTCATATTAGGGGTGTCAACGGTCCAATCCGGTCCAATTTTGAGTAATTTTTTTTAATCAAATTGGACAATTTATATTGCTCAAATCGGATCGTTCATATTACTTAAACATGACCGGATCAGACCGTTTGGTTATTAAAAATATTTTAACAGAATAATTTGATCTTGTTTGGTTAACGGTTTTTAATGATTTGATTCGATTAATAATATATAAATATGATACAGTTTAATAGAATACAATCTAATAAAGAAATTATGAATCTAATGAGTAATTAAGTATGAAAATAACAAGCAAATTAAAGTAGTTCATTTGCTCAAATACACAAAGCAAAAGTTTAAAGTCACTCAAGAAAACTTAATAAGTCTAAGTATCCCCAACAAAAAAAAAACAATTACAAAGTAAATGACATCAAGAAACCAGTTAAAATAAATGTTAGATATCTAAGCAATACTACAATCACCAATACGATGAATAAAAGACGATATTAAAAAATGAAAAACAATGATAGAAAACAAAGCCAAGAAGTTGCTAGAGCAAGATATAGCAAGGGAAGAGAAGCAATCACAAATCATAGAAATAACAAAAAGAAAGCATCCCTAGTTAGCATTGTGCATGAGATTTTGATATTGTTAGAAGTTTTTCTTACTTTTAACATATTTTAATCCTTTACACTATCAAGTCAGGTTTTAATAGCTAACCCTTGACCTAACTTAAAAGAAAAATAAATTATTTGAGGCTAGCATCTCAAGGCTTTCATGATTCAAGATACACGCTTGAGGAAAGGCATAAGTCTTCTTTTTCCATCATAAGTTATAGCCTCAAAACCACCTTTTACAACACTGTCAATAACTCCCTTCACAAGTCACATAGACCAAACCTATAAACATGCTCATAAATATAGATCTAGCAAATTTAGACCATGATTTGAGAAGATATGCTCAATTTGAATCGCATAATGCCCTATTGAAAATATCTAATACAACAACAATAGATGAACCAAGGTGATTCAACTAGCTCTTGTTAGTTACACAAATAAAATATAACTATATCAAACCTTGCATTTGATTATGTAATTTTGTTAATAACTAATATCAATTTAACTAAAAAACAATCATACTTTGTATTCTGTAATTTCCCCATAACTAGCATGCTCCTTGGCAACAGTTATAAGTGTTGAGCTAATGTGTGACTTGAGCCCAAGAAGTATTGCCATGATATGTTTTACTAAAATCTAAAATGAGGAAAAAACATCGATTCATAAGAAATTTACAATTGTAATAATTCACATTTGAAAGTGTTAGACAGTTAATGATACTAGGAATCTAATAATCAAGATTGTTGATTCAACACTAAGGTCGAGCCTTCTTTCTTTGAATTTTTTACTATTTTAATTCATTTGACATTGCTTTAGGAGTTAGCATATATTATATATATTCCAAGCCAACATTAACCTAAGTAGTAATTCTTGTCTTCTTGATAATTGACAAACAAAACAAAGAGATCATCAAAAGTGTCCGAGAGATCTCAAGAATTAATATGTTAAGTGCATGAACAATAATGATCAAGAATTCTAAGTGTGAATTATAGGGCATGAGAAGAGCTAAATAATGATGGGTGCATAAATAATAAGCTAAGATCTAATACTGAAGATTGAGAACTAGGAAAGGCAAGGATGAAGATAGAGCGAGAGAGATCCACGTACCTATTTTGTCCATGTATGATAAGACTAGAGGCAAGGCGAGACGAGGATGGTTGGCTACTGTTGGGGGTGACGCGAGGATGGCTAGATGTGTTGTAGGCGACGACGATAATGCATATAGGGTATTAGAATTCGAAGTCGCGAACGAGAGAGAGTGAGGTTGGCTACATTTTACCTTTTGTTATATATATAACAATTTAATTATAATTATTAATATATTATTAAAATTGATATAATTCAATTGGATCGGTTTAAAAATTAATATAATCGAATCAGATCGTTTAAATTATAAAACTGTTTGAACTGATCTAATTATTCTATTTAATTTAATTCAGTTTGATTTTCAGACACTCTTACCTCCCACCTATTTATTTTTACATCCTATTTACTTTTTTAGTTATCTTAATATTATTATTTATTTTATTTTTGATATTATTTTTTATCTAAATTTTAAAAGGTATATTTGAGTAATATTTTTATATAAAAATGTATCAATTTAATAAAAATTATTATTTAAATGAATATTTTTCAAATATATATTAATATAAATATAATATCTAAAAGATATTTTTAGATAAATAATTAATTGATTATTTTAAATTATCCTCTAAATATTAATTAATTAATTATTATTCAAAATGTTATTTAAATATTACAATTATATTATTTTATGTGTAAATTTTTTTTAATTAAATAATAAATTGTATTAAATTAATATATATTTTTAAATAATATAATCTCTAAAATCTAAATAAAAAATATCAAAAATATAATAATGATATCAATAAAATAACAAACCCGACTAGCTTTTATATTTAAAATGTTGAATCTTTCTATACGATCGTTTCATCAATGGAAAATTTATTTAGTAACAAATTATCTGATATGTATTAATAAATTAAAAAAAAATGAATTTGATTGTCTAAACTATAAATAATTATTATATTAATTATTTATCTTAAATAGAAATATTTTCGAGTAAATTCGGAATGACATTTTCTGAAATTGACCAAAGAGAGAATGATATTTGCGGCAAATAGGGGATGCCTGCATGTGGGTTTAGCCCTATTGGACGTTTGTTTACTATAAGCGACAAAAGTTCTTGCTTTTATTTTTTCATAGCAAAAAAAAAAAATAAAATAAAAACCTAAAAGACCATTATACCCCATTAGGGCTTGAGAAATGCCGAAAAAAGCCACCAAAATCAATTTGAAGTGTTAGTTTGTGTTGAATTTGTAAATTACTTTTAATAAAGATTCGTTAGTTTTAAGACGAGACACCAAAGGTTTGTTCGGCTTGAAAATTGGACATGAGGTCTGGTACGAATTTTTAGTGTAATATTTTATCAATTTAATTATTGATAAATTATTAATTAAAAAATATATATTTAATTAATTATCCAATTTTCTTAAAAAATCTTTAAATTATTTTTTCGAAAATAAAAAATCTATTTATATTATTAGTGTAAATAATTACTTAATATTATATAGGTTAATAAAACATAAATTAATATAATTATTTAAAAAAATATAAATTATAATTAATTCAAAAAAGCATGCAATATTACTGCTAGTAAATATTAGCTCACATGATACCAATTTTTTCATTATAAATCGCCCGTACCAGTAGTTGATGGATCCAAATTCCTAACAATAAAGAATAGTGCTGGTAAAGCTATTTCTTACCTCTTTTCATTTTCTTGTTTTAGACACACCCTAGAAGCAGAGCTAAAGGTGTACTCTTTTTTTTTTCTTTCTCTCCTTTATTTGGTGAGAGTAAAAAAAAATATTTATTAATTAATTATAGATTAAAAAAATAAATATTATTATTTTAATTAATAATTATATATCATATTAAATAAATAAATAAAATTCTAGAAAAGAGGTAGTTCTGAATAGTGCTCATTGTCCACTTACCAAGTTACCATTACCACTCCTGCCCTCATCAAAGTTATATAAATAGACCCTAAAACCCCTCCATTTTCTATTCACTCATCTGCCTCACATTTTCTCTTTCACTCATCTGCCTCACATTTTCCTTCCTCTTCTCTGTCTCTGACGAACACTTTCATTCAATATCATGTAATAAACTTGTACCTTACCACATTTTCTTTCTTAAGTTCATTTAAAGAAAAAAATGAAGAAGAAGAAGAAGAGAAGTTGCTAAAATTGTTAAAAAAAACAAGTTTAATCCTCTTGTCATTAATAAAGATTGAAACTTTCAAGCAAAATGCTAAATAATTTGATTTCCTTTTGCAGGAAAATGGCTCTAGCTGGTTTTTACTTGTTGGGTTTTCTGGCAATGGTCTCCTCTGCCTTTGGTTATGGTGGTGGTGGTGGTTGGATTAATGCTCATGCCACCTTCTATGGAGGGAGTGATGCTTCTGGAACAATGGGTATGCACAAATGAGCCAACTTTGTTTGAAAGTTCAGAGCTCCTTTTTTTCATATTATTAATTTTTTTAAAACTTTCTAGGTGGTGCTTGTGGGTATGGGAATCTATACAGCCAAGGGTATGGAACAAACACAGCAGCTCTGAGTACTGCTCTGTTTAACAATGGTTTAAGTTGTGGTTCTTGCTATGAGATCAAGTGTATGAATGATGGAAAATGGTGCCTCCCTGGCTCCATTTTGGTAACTGCTACTAATTTCTGCCCACCAAATAATGCTCTTCCTAACAATAATGGAGGGTGGTGCAACCCTCCTCTTCATCACTTTGATCTTGCTCAGCCTGTTTTCCAGCGCATTGCTCAATACAAAGCTGGAATTGTCCCTGTTTCTTACAGAAGGTTAGCTAACTTTTCCGTTTTAGGTTAAATCCCCTGATTTGCTTCATAGCATTAGCCATTTACACCTTCTTCATCAATTATACTATCCAAGCAAAATCCCATTTCATATAGTTATTATTTTTTCAATTTATGGGATCTTTTTGTTATTTTAAAAAAAACTTGGAGAAGTAGTTGTAATTAACCTTTATAATATTTAGAATGTTCCTTCTATTTTTACCCTGGTCAGCTAAATGTAATTATTAACCCCTTGACCATCTTTCTTAGTTTTTAGCTACAAGTCACCCCTTTTGAGGTTTCATGTCCCCCTCAAGACTTAAATCTTTATTTTGTTAAATATTTCGAAAAATGGGTTTTTACTAATTTTTTATTTTTATTTTTGGAAGGGTGCCCTGCAGAAGAAGGGGAGGTATTAGATTCACAATCAACGGCCACTCCTACTTCAACTTGGTTCTCATCACAAACGTAGGAGGAGCTGGTGATGTTCACTCTGTTGCCGTGAAAGGGTCCAAAACTGGGTGGCAAGCAATGTCAAGGAACTGGGGGCAAAACTGGCAAAGCAACAATTATCTCAATGGTCAAAGCCTTTCATTCAAGATCACCGCCAGTGATGGACGCAGTGTCGTTTCTTATAATGTTGCTCCTGCTCGTTGGTCCTTTGGTCAGACTTACACTGGTGCCCAATTCCGCTAAAATTCATTGTCGTTTTGGGCGTATTATTATCTCTATAAGTAGTTCATATATATATATATATATATATACACAAAGACACTTAAGTAATAGTGTTAAGAAGTTAAAGACTAGTACGACATGGTAGTATACTAGGGTATTAGATTTAGTATATGACAAGAAGGGGGTCGATTTTGGGCGTCCGTCTAGGGTTAAAATGAGAAGACCTAATTTTACAATGGATCTTCAAACATTTTAATTGTGATGGGTTATTTTAGGTAAAGAAGTTGGCAGAGGTGGACTGTTCTTACCACCCGCCTAGTACTATTTTGAATTTTGAAAGTGTCTTTTGATTTTTAACCATGTCAAAGCAATTTTCGTTTTAAGGTCAATTGTAAGTTGTATTAATTCAGCTTTATGTTGAGTATGTGTATTCTTGATTGTTATGAAGTTTAAATTTCCTATTTCCACTAGTGAATGATGTTTCACGTTTTAGGGTTGTTAAAAAATTTTGCTTTAGAATTTTGGTAATATTACTATTGTGTTTAATGAGTTTCCATGAAATTTTCATTTTAGATAGATTTTGAATTTTTTTTAAAATCTATTCAACCCTGACGTCACCCAACATGAAAATTAGAATTTTCCTGAAATTATTCAAAAAACACCACGAGTTTCCATAGAAGCATAAAAGCATAAACTAAAAACCCTTATAAAATCTTTGTGTCTTTTATTACTTCATGACGGTATTATCATTACCACGTTACGTTTGGTTCTACTATAAATATCATGGAATTATATTTTATTATAAAATGATAGTTAATTTTTATATTTATTAATAATGATAAAATAATTTTTTTTATTTTTTAAATAAAGATTGTTTTAAATTGAATAAATGGAAAGGATATAAGAAAAATAAAAATAAATAATAAATAAATAAGAACGTAAAAGATAAATCACTTGTATTGATTAAATTTTACTTAATAATATGATAAAAATGTTTAAAAAATAACTATATTATTTATTTTTAAAATAATTATAAAAAAGTCACCTACTTTAGTCATTTTGTAGACTCGTGAAACAAACCTACTTAGGACTCCTAATTTTTTTTATCTGTGGATTAAAGATTTTGAGTATATACAAGATGTGTGTAGAGGATACAAATTGGCCGCTTTGTGCCACCGAGGTTGAAACGAATTTCCATCCACTGTTTAGGTATCAAATGATCAGCTCTATCCTAAATACCGTATGCTCCTTATTCAATTTCTCCTCATGATAGTGTTTTTCTTTTGGAATTCTATCAATCTTTTCAAACCTGGGTACGTTCAAGAGTGGATATTAGCTATAATGTGCACATGTTTTTGGAGAGTGTGGTCTGACATGAATGCACAGATGTTCCAAGCAAAAAGTGTTTGATGCAATTAATGTTGTTCTGTCAGTTTGCTATGATCGGGTCCATTTTAACTCAAACTTTGGCTAATCTTTGTTGGTTTCCAGCTCATTGGCATTAGTGACTTGAATGAAACATTGCATGGTTGGATCGTTTATTTGAGCTTTATGCTCCTTATACTGTTCATTGCTCAATATCGTTTGAGTGATTTTATTAAATACATGCAGCACTTTACCGTCTGAAAAAAAAGCATATAGAACAACTAGCCAATAATATACTAATGTCATTTCAATAATAATAATAAAGTAGAAAAGGAGTACAAAAAAGTTAATTTGACTACATAACCAAATAGGGTATCTGAGAAATAAACTGATTAATATTTTGCATCAGCGTGTCTAGAATAAATGAAATACATGTAATTTTGAATTTTACTATATTGCTATATATGTTCTTTTTATTTACAGCTCAGGTTCGAAGGGTAATTAGTATTGTTGGCTACCCTTAGCAACCTTGTCATTCAAAGATGAGTAAGAAGCAAAAGACTGGACTGTACTAGACCTATTACTACTACAGATAACACACAGAACGTATATACTATCCCAGACAGCTGCCTCATCCAATGGAGTCA
The DNA here is from genome assembly GCA_033030585.1 of Hippophae rhamnoides. NCBI lineage: Eukaryota > Viridiplantae > Streptophyta > Magnoliopsida > Rosales > Elaeagnaceae > Hippophae > Hippophae rhamnoides. The sequence goes on along the minus strand of CM065438.1, from coordinate 18,422,162 downwards.
CAACCTTGACATTCAAAGATGAGTCAGAAGCAAAAGACTGGACTGTAATGGATCTATTACCACTACAGATAACACACAGAACATATGTATATAAATATCCCAGACAGCTGCCTCATCCAATGGAGTCACAACCTTTCCTACTTCACCTGTGATCCATATTGGGGCAACTACACAGTTTACTTGTACTGTATACGATTTGCAGATTGCCTTCATCTCAACATGACAAAGACAACTGTTATTTTAAATATCTCAAGGAAAATGATGAATTCTATTGACTTTTCGCAATTCCATCTGTCCATGAGCACGACCTCATTTGAGAGTGTTAGTTGAGTGACTGTAACAAAGAATAGAGACGTAAATAAGATTCAGATAGGAGTTGTGATCAAAATAATAGGTAAAAGGGACTAATAAGAGAGAAAAAAATGCCAGGCATGAAAGGAAGCATTATGCAGGTGAACTTGCATGTGGTATAAACCATGTATACAAGTACAGATTTAATAACTATGAAAATGAAGTCAATTGATTGTGCTTCTTTGTTAGAAGCAATGCTATATTACAGCATTCGTGATTGGTATTTCATAGAAGATAGTTCTTTGTACATGTGTTTCCGAAACTCGTACTATCATCATAAAAGAGTATATCATAATAGTCTGAACTTTATAATTCATTCTTCAACAGCTGAAACCTGTAATTCTCAAACATATGAAAGAGGGGAAATTGGCTTTAAGAGTGGCACAACGAAAATCCTGAATTATGATAATGGATTCCATAATAATATTGGGAAAGGAAAAAAATTAATTGAACAAAAAGATTCAGATTCACAAAGTCCCAAATGTTCTTGTCACAATATAAGGTTCGATCTAATGCCCAATTCCATGAAAATTTCAGAATCCTGGCATTGCCCCAACTTAATAAAGTTGAAGCAACTGTTGCAAACGGAGCAAATCTACATGTACACACACATGCATAGCACATCTTAATGTATTATACTTTCAGCAGCTTCCACTCAACAAAAATTCTGATGATCAGTTTACAGGTGATCCGTGACAAGCTTATTCTAAAAATGATACTTAAATCCTCTACTGATTTTGTTTGACACAGTTTTATTATTATTAAAAAGTCACAAATGACTATTTCTTTTCTAATGTTTTTATTAACTTATTTCTATTTTATTTAAGTTTTTTTTAATTTTTTTCAGTTTCAACTTATTTAAATTAAAACAATCTTTATCTAATGTAGTTGAAAAAATAAAAAAATGAAATAAAAAAAATTAACTTTATCTATGTTCAGTCACTTTTTAATAATAATAGGACTAAACTTTCACAAAAAAATAAATACAAAACCTAAGTTTCACTTTTACAATAAGTAAAGGATACTGGTAGCATTTTTCTCTTAAATAAATAGGAAATTACAACTGTGAAACTGACCTGGGTATATAGATGCTTATCAAACATAGAGACAACACAAGGACCAGTTGGGGATGCCCAGCTATGCTGGTTGGTGTCATCTCCAGGCCTGGGAAATTCAAAATTTCCATTGATGTGATAATCCAATGGATTTTCTGCAGCACTCAATTCTACTGGAGGTTGAAATTTAGCATCAGTTAGTACATTGAGATTGTATGGGAGATAGGGGAATTGACCACCCAATTGCAGTCTCATAGGAACAGTTTTGCTCAGCTCATTAAGAATTCCATTTTCCTGCACAGAGTTGGACATATCTGAATTTTTACCCGTGCTAAAGTAACCAGAATAGCTTCCAAATGAAGAACTGCCAGAGCACTCCACCTCCCTAGAAAGAAAAAAAAAAGACATCATTCTTGAGTTTGCTACCAAATAAAAGGAAGCATCAAGTGCACAACATATAAGAGCTTAAATTTCATAAGATATTTAAGAATCATTATGTTTTCATCCTACATAACTAGGTCAAATTTGGATAAGATTGCAGAAAATTTTGACGAGAGTTATCTAAAGAACCACTCACTGTTGAGAAAGCAAGCTTAGATCCTTTGGTAAAACCATAAGTTGACTGTCATTGTTCGATATCCATGGAAGCTGCTGTACATGTTGCTCAGTGCCCATTCTGTAGGGCATGTGAATTCCATTGTGGAACTGAAATATGAGATTTACACAAGTCGGGTCTTTAAAATTAATCACATCAAAGAAAAACCATAGAGTAATACTCTGAAATCAACAATTTTACCTGATCAGTACATTCTAAGGACATAAGGTGCTGCTTCTGTGCATTTTCCTGCCAAACGTAGTAAATGATATTAATACATCAGGAACTATAGTTCTCTATAAGAAGAATAAAAGCAAGAGAAAATAACCGAAATGGTACGCTAACTCGTGGAAAAGTCTGACTTAGTAACCTAATGATTCACACAAGCAAGATTAATGCACTAATTATAATAAAGCTCAAAACTGGTGCAAAATTGCATTATTTGACCATATGCTTCACATGTGTTGAATTTTCGGCAGGGCAATGTTAGTATTTCGAAAAATCGAAATAGATCCCACACCCATTGAAACACTCATCTCAAATATATTTTGTCCCATTTTAGAACTTCTATGAAGTTGTTGTCCTTGTGTTGCTTAACCAAAAAATTACAATACTAAATTGTGATTTTCTTAAAGTTACAGTACCAGTTTAACTTCAAACTCGTAAAAGCAACTAACTTGTTTTCTATAGTTATGTATTTAGAATACTTCAAGCAAATCTTTATTTAGCATCAATTGGCTCCATAATCGTGCACTCTTTAGCCCCAATTATTGACAACATATCTCATATACTTAATCAAGAATTACATAAAGGTGGCATAAAACCTTCCTTCATATCTCATTTTATGAGAGGATAAACCAAAGTTCACTTTTACAAGTGGAAGAGGTTATTAGTGGCAAAGTCTCACATTAATTAAAAACAATACTATGATAGAGTTTATACGAATTACAAGTATCTTCACCCATTGGGTTAACCTTTAGGGCTTAGAAGGCCCATGATTCTTATAAATTTTAACGTAGTATCAGAACTTCAGTCGATGAATGAGCTAAGGAAAAAAAACTAATGGGATTCCTCACAAATAAAATTTTGGGCCGAAAAAGACAAGTAACCCAAATACAAATCGAATATAATAAGGTAGGTTAAAAATACAAATGTTTAGCTAAATAACCCACACTTTAAAGGAGATGTTAGAAAAAATGAAAATCTCACGTTAATAAAAGACAATACTATGGTAGATTTTATAAGAAATATAGGTGTCTCCATCTATTAGGTTTAACCTTTTGGGATAATAAAATTTGGAGATCACCCTTGGCAACAAATTCCACTTGTATGTTCTTAAAACTTTTTAGACAACAACAATTTGACATAATGATTTGTGCATCTGGAATTTTGGAAGTAAACATTGAAGAAGAAAAGATCCCCAAATTAAAAACATTTGAATTAGAAGGAAAAAATTACCCACAGCCAACCAAAGCATTTGAGAAGATATCTATAGTAACCGAATAAACTTCCCTAAATAAGATCCATAGCAGTCAACAGAAAGATGCAAACCTTCTGTCTTTGAATTTCATTAAGGGATTCCCTCAATGAATTTTCCATTTGCTCCAAATGTTCTACACTGTTGATCTTCTCAGAGTTAGTCCAGTAGCTGCATAAATACAATCAATTATATGCAAAGAAAACCAAAGGAATAAAAAAGTCATAGACAAATCTTTTGAGCTACTGACCTCAGTCTTTTGTGTATTTCAGTGAGTTGTGTGTGCAACAACCTAGCTTGATTAGACATTTCCTGCCAAAAAATCATAAAATGAATATAACTCATCCAAGAAACTCTAATGGTAATGGAAAACATTCCAAAAATTGGTCATGGACATACCTCAATAGTCTGAGGACTGAAACAAAAGGGGAAAAAAGAGGGCAAAAGGGAAAGGAAAAATAAAGAGCATTAGTTTTATTTACATATGCCGAACAAAACACAAGTTAATGAATTTTACAGAGTTCAAATGGTGCAAGCCACAAATACCTTGTTCCCAAAAATTCTTGAATATTTACATCATGGTCCAACTTCTTAAAAGTTTTCTTCAAAGCCTAAACTCTCATAGAGAAAGCATTCGTCAGGGGTTAAGCAACAGACAGGTTAGTGGAAAATCAGGAAAAATAACTTAAAACATCACTGTCAAAGAATGGTTTGTAAGAAACGGACTTACTTCAAGACTTTCCAACTTCCTGTTCCAAACAAATCAGAGAAATTAAATGTCAGACGTGCTTCAGGTACATTCAACTTTATTATATGATTAAAGTTGCATGTTTTTTTAATGCAAGATGAACTCCTACCTTTTTGCCCTTTCCTGTGGAGCGAGTTGAGAAAACTTTGCAATGACTTCTTCAATGCTACTAATCATCGGGCATAAACAAAAGTCAAAACATGAAGTAACGTAACAACATATGTATGCCATTAGCTATTATTCTAATCCTTATACCTCCACTTTCATTTCATGGCTCACCAAAAATTGTCATGTAAAAACCATTTCAAGAGAATTGCAGAGTTTCTAACAATCTGATGGGTTAAAGTCATTACAAGATTGAGTGTGGATAATAGCACTATCTACTAAGGAAGTTAACAAAAAGGTCCTTCATACGATGCTTTGATTTGATGGTTGAGGATAATTGATCAGCTATTATAATTTGAATTGAAACCATTCTGAAATATATCATCAATAAACAGATAAGAGAATGAATGAGCAACCTGCGTTTTCCGCTGCATAAAGAAGGCTTTCCGGTCGGTGAAAACATGAGAAGGATGATGTCTATATCACAGAGTATAGATAACTCGCTAGCCTTTTTCATGATGCCATGCTTTCTTTTGGCATAGGTTGCTTGCCGCCCATTTGTGTTCTCTAACCTCTTTATCTTTAGCTTTACCCTACCCATGTTGCACCCTATACAGCAACTTCACTCTTGAATCTTCTATATCAGGTTACAAGATTCAGAGCCTATCAAACATTAATTTAATTTACATCAAGTTCAATACATTATATTATCAATTTCAATTCACATGGTTTAGAAGCAATCTTCTTTCTTTCTGTTTCTCCTAAATAAACAAACGATTTCGAAACATCAATATGCAGAAGAAATAAGATATGTTAGCGAAAATTGTTATTCAAATGACAAAAGAAAACACAATAAAAAAGGAAACATCTTTTCTTTTACCCAATTCCAAAACACGTTTTTCTCTGGCTAAGATAATTGGTGGTTTACTAAAAATCGTACAACCCACAAAACAAGGACAAAAATTAATAAAAACCATGAAAGAAATACCTCTAATTGAAGAAACAGTACACAAATTGAAGCAAATACCCAGAAATAAATTAGACCCTAAAGAGTATTTGAGCAAAAATAACAAAAAGAAGAAAGAAATATGATAATACCAGAAGAGAGAAATGAGAAATAAGTTGAAACTTGAAAGTGGATAATCCAAAACGCCCGAGATGTTAGAAGAAACATAAATGTACAGCCAATAGACAAAAGGGAGAGTGAAAAGGGGAGAGAGAGAGAGAGAGAGAGAGAGGTGTGTAGATATGTGTTGGTGTGAGCTTACATGTAGTTTTGCATTACACGACTGGGTGTCCGCTAAATTCGATCATCGAAACAAACGGGACAATCGGGAGCGTCAGAAATTCCAAAACCGACCAAACCAACTCTTCTCAGTTGTCCACTACCGACCACCCCCTACCGCCATTCTTTGAATGCCGTTCAGAAATTTAAAAAAGCAAAGGAAAAACTAAATAACAAGAAGAAACAAATATCACTTAACATTAACCAGAGATTTTAAAGTATATCAATCTACTTGTGATTATAGATATGTATTGTCTGGGTTACTATAAAAATTGATGATTTTGATAATAGTAAAAATTTATGATTTTTTTTTCTGTGAAATATTGTAAAATAATGATAAAGTTAATTAACTTTATCAAATGTATCTTTGTATCTAGAAGTTAAAAAATATTTGCATGTATATCCGATTTAATTTACTCATATTAAATTATAATAAAATTAAATAACATAATTTTAAATATACATAAAACCTTATAAAAAATTAAATCTAAGAAATAAAAAAATAAATACAAATCATATTATATAATATAAATAATAAAAAATAGTTATATAATTGTATAAGTTGTGATAACATAATTTTAGATATATATAAAATCTTATAAAAAATTAAATTTAAGTCTGAGAAAGAAAAAAATAAATACAAATAATATTATATAATATAAATAATAATAAATAGTTATATAATTGTATAAGTTTTCAAAAAAATATAAAGGAGATAATCATAAACTTTTAAAGATTAAAAATTTATAAAATTTATAAAAAGATATTAAATATTTATCATTTTATTAAAATATAATTAATAAAAATTATATAATATTATATAATATTATAATAAAAGTTAAAAATATATAAAAAAATATTAAATTAGTATGTAGTGACAAAAAGAAATTTAAATAATAAAATTAAGAGATAATATTATTATGCATTTTTATGAAATAAAAGAAGTATATTTGTAAATATAACACATCAAAAAATTTATCAATAAATTGATGGTGTAAGAATTACAATTTAAAATTTTATTATTAAAAAAATAATTATTAATAATAACAACGTTTATATATAATTAATAATAAATATAAAAATAATAATAAAATAATTATTAAATATACCCGTTTTCTATTTTTTTTCCAATATTACTTAGAAGGGCATAGTGCAAGGGGTTCAAAGACTTATAGCTGATGATAAAATTAAGGTATTAAATATTTTTATATTAAAATAATATAATTAAAATATATTTTTTATTTTTAAGAACATTATAATATATATGATAAAATATATTTCTATTTAAACACTTAATGAATTTATATATTTAATACATAAAATTAAATAAATACAAAAACATAAAAATTTGTAACCTTATATAAAAGTTGATATTATATTATTTAAGACAAAATATAAAATATAAAAATAAAATTGTATAAAATTAATATTTTTGTCAAATATCAATGACAAATTAAAAAAATTAAACATTGAAAAAGTAAAAATATTTAATAGAATTTTATTAATTAGAAAGTAATATAATGAATAAATTATGTAAAATAAATTTAAAATTTTCTTTTAAATTGTATTATAAAGAAGATATTATTTTTGGCTAAAAAAATCTTATTAAATATGGGAAGCTACAAACGCGCCACTAATTTATTAGTTAGAAGAAATATATTCATTTTAAGTTATTAGAGAAGGTGTCATTTGCCAATTATACTACCTATCATAAAATAATATTTGACAGAATATAATAATTATTTTTTTTATAGAACTTTGAAGTAAATCGAAAATTTTAAAATTATATGCATATTTATTTTTAAATAAAATAAATATATATAAGATAAAATTTAATAATAAAAATAAATACTTTAATAATAAATACAAAATTTTATTTTTACATTCTCAATTAATTAAAAAATAAAATAATATCAAAAAAATAATTAAAGAGAAATATAATTTGATGAAATATATTGCTTAATCTTATTTATTTCACGCATAGTTTTTTTTTCTTAAATAATGAAATTAAAAGCAAAATAACATATAATATTTATTTTTAAATAATTAATAATATATGTATAATAATATTAAATTAAATAAATAATTTTTTAATTTTAATATTTTTTATATTTTTTTTAAAAATATATTAAAAATATTTATAAAATTTTGAGATCCCCATCTGGACCTAAGGCTACCACGTCATTTGTCTAAAAGAGGAATCATACCTGATTACTCATCTTTATTCTCTTTTATTATTAATCTGAATTCAGCTTAATCGAAACTAAAAGTAATAAATAATTTTTGGGTAGCTTATATATATATATGTTTGTGAAAAGACACAAAATAAGATCGAAGTAGATTCAATGGTTAAATATTTATAAGTTAATTTAAATTATTTATATTTTATAATATATCTCAGTATAATTATTTTTTAAAAATTATTTTAAATAAAATTATAAATTTAAAACAATAAAAATAATTAAGATATTATTTTTATTACGATAATTTTGAATTATTATTTTTATTTTTAATTGCAATGCTAAGCAGTGAGCACAAGAACGACGCGATTATTTGGCGCTTTGTTTCAACTGTCCTTTGAACGGCGTGTCGTTTATGTTTGTATGATCCAGATAAACTACACCGCTTCCTATGATAACTTTTCTCCTGCATAGCACACTGTCCACAAAATATGATAATCCGACACCAAGATTTGTTCTTCCCTCAAACCTCTCTAACTCCATCTCTTCCCTCCAAAAATCGTCACCCTAACCCTAAAATTCCCTCCTTCTCAATCATACCGACCCGAAAATCCCTCCCCCAACTTTCTCACTTTCCAAACACCAGCGACTCCGGCCACCTTTTCAGGGAAAAGGTCCTCTACCTGGAGAATCACCTCAACGTCAATCCCCGCAAAGCTCTCGAACTAAACCCCCATTTTCGATCCGCTCCCATATCATCCCTCAAGTCCATCGAACAATGTCTGTCTTCTATGGGTATCGAGCGCTCGGCTCAGGGTCGCATCCTCGACATGCACCCCAAGCTCCTCACCTCAGACCCCAATCGCGACCTCTATCCAGTCTTCGATTTCCTTCTCAATGAGATAGGAATTCCTTACCCAAATATTCGGAAGTGCATTATTCGGTGCCCAAGACTATTGGTTTGTAAAGTAAATGATCAGTTACGACCCACATTTTGCTTTTTAACGAATTTGGGGTTTGTAGGTCGCAATGCAATCAGATGGCACACGGCTTTGCTTTTGGTTTCGAGTGTGGAAGGTACCCTTTTGCCCAAATTGAAGTATTTGCAGAGTTTGGGGCTGTCTTATCAAGAGGTTGTCAGTATGGTGTTAAGGTCACCTGGGTTGTTGACGTTTAGTATCAAGAACAACTTTGTGCCCAAGGTTGAGTATTTCTTAGAGAGTATGAATGGGGATATTGCGGAGCTGAAGAGATTTCCTCAGTATTTTTCATTTAGTTTGGAGGGTAAAATTAAGCTAAGGCATAGGCTTTTGCTTGAGCATGGATTATCACTCCCTTTATCGGAAATGTTGAAGGTTAGCGATGGAGAGTTTAGTGCTCGTTTGGTTGAAATGAGATTGCGATCGGTTGAGGGCAGGTAGTAAGAGTAAGTCGATTTTTTTTTAATTGATTGTATATTGAATTTATAGTAAAATGATATTCTACTTCGGTTGCGAAAGTATATGTTGCAGCTGTATCTAATGAACATGCTTAAGTAGGTTTGTTTTCCTTCCCCCTCCCTCCCTTTTTTAAATAGCAAAATAAGCTTGTTAAGATCCAAATATAACATATAACTCGAAAAATGCCAAATGCACACAAATTTACATATAAGAAGATGAAAAATGCTAAACCAAATACTTCTACTAGAGGGGTGGTGGTAGACTTCCAGGTTAGTCCTTAGCAATAACATTATGATATGTGATTCTGAATGATGTTCTTGAAACAAATTTAGCATTGTCGTTAGTATCATGACTGAAGAACACCTTCATCCCCTGCCCTTCCCTCCATTGATGATAATATGATTCAGTCCATTTCACATGATGCAATATTTGATTAATCAAGCAATAGATAGATACACACCCTGTTAAACGTAGTCCACTTAATGGCATTCTAATTTCATCTTAAAACCAAACTAAATATTGTACACCAAACTATAATTCCTTTAGGTGCATTGAGACTACTTATTTCTATACACTCTGGCAATTTTTTAATATTTTGCTAATGCTCTTTTAAGATTTTGATTTTGATTTTCCTCTCATTTTTCCACTTGGTGTTTTCTGTGGATGATGTTTATTATGCAGTAAAAGTTTCACGCTTGTGTAAATTTTAAAAGGCAAAATCCCCTCTTATAGTTTGGTTTAAACATTCCAAATGTAAGCATAGAATTCTAGAGCCTGGGATATCCATTTTCTGTAGTGTATGCTAAAATTTGATATGGACTCCTCTTTCTTTGATTGTATTTTAAGGCCCTTGTTTATGGTAATAGAAATTGAATGGAAGCAATTTGACTGAATTCCATGGAGATGGAAGTCTGAAATTAGTTTATGACTTGTGAGTATCTCTGTCTCTTTCTCTCTTTATCTTTCTTAAGACTAAGAGCTTATGCTTTTTATTTTTTTATAAGGTTCGTTTATGCGTTTTCCCTAAAACTATTTTCCGTTTAAAAACTCTGATTGATTTGTCAAACAAACGGCAGGCATTACCATATCCTTAATCAATTTATTCCCTTCTTTTTATTTTTTTTTGGGTATTTTGGGAAATTGAATGTTATTAATTGCCTACTGATAATTATGAGCTATATAAATGAAAATACTTTACAACATTGCTATACTCTTTAATATCATTTACCTACTTGTCACAGATTCAATGGTTGTTTTAATTTTAATGAAATCCAAAGTTAAAGGGTAAATAAATAATCTGATAAATCTACTTAAATTGAGAAATGTAATCCTATTTGAATCCGACGGATCAAATTGGATCGATAAATTTTATAGTCGGATCTAATTCAGATTGAAAATTATATAATCTTTTCGAATTTGTATTGGATTCAGATCGACAGATTTTATAATTCGTTTTATCTATTTCGAATCAAATTATTATTAAATTATAAATAAATGTGTATTTTATATGTTTTATTTAAATATTATGTATTATTATTTTAGTTTAAAAATAAATATAAATATTTATAAAAATTTAATAATTGTATAGACATATTTTTTATTTTTTAGTTGGGGTTATAAATAATAATATTTGTTACAAAAATGTCAATTTTAAATTTAAATTTATGTACGTCGTTTTTTATATATGATAATAATTTATAAATAAATTTTAATATCAATTTGATCTAATTCGATTAAAAAAATCCAATTTACTCGTATTCGGATCTATTCAAATTAATTATATTATCATATCTAATTCAGATTAAAAATTTTTAAATCTCTTTGTATTCAAATTAACAAAAAATAGACCGTTTCTATCCTATGTTCAACATTAATGCTATATTGAATTATATTACTACACTCCAGGGCTTATTATTATTAAACGCAAAACTATATACGCGAACTATATATTTAACTTAATGTTACGAGTCAATAATAAAAAAATTCTAAATAAAAAAGTTCTTGGATTTCTTAAAGGAACTTTGAATGGTTTTAGTAATAAATACCGAAAGTAATCAATAGTTGGTAATAAGCATTACAAATAAATTCCAACTTTCCCTTTTATTTGAAAGATTCCTCCTTGAAAAAAAGTTGATAATTAGCAAAAACAATTACTAAAGGAATGAAAGTTTAATTAGTGAAGGCAAAATAAAGCGTATGCCAGTTATTATTTGTCCAGTATACATTACATATGTTTAAATAAATTATTGAAACTCAAAATAAATAAATTTATTTAAAATTATTTTAATGATTTCAATATGAAAAATATCTAGGGCCTTAATTTTATGCATGCCCATGTGGGATGCTGGTTTTTGTAGCTCTAATTTGCCATCGTAATTTGATGCAGATTTACTTGGCTTTTATGTTTCAGTTTTTTCGCAATCAACCAAACATGAATTCATTCTGCATAGAGTGGCTTCATGTTCTGAAATATCTTATCTTATAACTTATAACGAGAAACCAAGAAGGAGATAAGTTCTTGAAAGAACCTCCGAGAAATATCTTGATTGAATTAATTTATGTTTACACTTAACTTAGTATTGTATTATATATATAGAGAATACAAACTACAGTTTGTTATATATTGTCACACGGGGCAACCAATGACTAGTACACTATTAACAAATACACTAACTAATAAGAACTGAATATCTATTTCACCATCCTCTCTAACACAGGTATGTGAAGAACTTGTAGTTTGTCTCTGAGTACTAGATATTTGTTAGTAGGCAAGAGCTTAGTTAAAGTTTCTGCTACTTGATCTGCTGAGGAAACATGTCTAACATCTAGTTCTTGTTGTGTTACTTGCTCTTTACAAAATTGAAGTCTATCTTAATGTGTTTTGTTCTAGCGTGCATTAGTGGATTCTTGGTAAGACATAATAATGATATTGTCACAAAAGATTATAGGCTACTGATGACACTTGAAACCTAATTATAATATAACATAGTTAAGCCACCGTATTTCTACTATAATACGTTGATTCTTTACTAGAGTGCAAGACGTACAAAAAGACTAGGAACGAGACTGTTGCAAAAGAACACACATTATGCTCTTGTATTATGCCTATCATATGATGAAGATGCCTAGTAACTATTAGTGAAATCCACCAAATCATTTTCAACAGTCTTCTGTTGCAAAACACCCTTCAAGTATCGTAAAACCCTTTTAGTTGCTAACCAAAAATTGACACATAATGTTAACAATATAAATAATATCAGGCCTGGTTACCGTACAGTATTACAACCTTCTTAAAACACTCATATAAAGAGCATGGTTTATTAATACATTGCCATCATAATTAATAGAATCTTTCCTGATGCAACTGGAGTTACTACGGGCTTTGAGTCACTCAAACCAGCTTTTGTAAGGAGATCATGAACATACTTGGCTCGACACAATTATAGAGACTATATTGTTCGAAGCATCTCTATTCTCAAAATGAAGGACAAGTTTCTCAAATCCAAATTCCTTACCAAGCAAATCAATATACCCTCAAAGCTTCTCATTATCGTCGTGATAATGATATTGTTATTTATTATTGGCCCAAAAACAGTTTTTCTAACCCAAAGCCAAAAATCCAATATGATATTAAACCCTCGGCTCTCTTCTATATATATGTTTGTTACTGCGTGAGAAGGAAGCCGCCAGAGAGAGAAGAAAAACTGAATTGCAGCAGAGAGCAGTAAGCCGCCCCTTTTTCCCAGTTTGCTTCTTCAATTCTCTGCATCAATTCCCATTAAATCTGAGAAGTTGTAAAAGATGAAAACAGATTGAAGAAGCTGCAGATGGTGGTGTTTGTTTTAATATTTGATTTAATAACAAATTTGTTAATTTATCTTGTTATATATTACCAGTAAATTAGAGGGAGATATTTTTTGGATGTATTTTGGATTTTGGTATAATTTGTGAAGCTCTCTGAAAATTGGTGATTGTATCTTCATTTGATTATTAATAGATTTTTCTCGGTGTGCCGTCGTTAGTGGAGTAGACTTTTCACATTAAAAAGTTGAACCACTTAAATCATTGTGTGCCATTTATTTCCTTATTGCTTATTATTTTGCTGTTACTCATTATTATATATTTGTGCAACCAAATTGGACCCGATCTTCGCTTCCGCAAGTGCTAATTTATAACAAATTAGTATTAGAGTATTAGGTTATTCTTTTATTTATTGGAATTAATCAAGTTTTCTCTTTTGGATTTATTTTGAGCTTCTGGTTATTTGATTGGTTTCATATTTTTTGGGTTGTACTTCTGTTTATTTAATATTGAGTTTTCTGTCATGGCATCAAAATATGAAATTGAGAAATTCAATGGTAGAAATGATTTCAGTCTTTGGCATATGAAGATGCAGGATGTATTAGTTAAAGAAGGGCTCGTTAAAACACTTGAAGGCAAGGATAAATTTCCAGAAAAATTGACTGATGAAGAAAAAGATGCATTGATAGAAAATGCTCTCAGTTCAATTCAGTTATCTTTGTCTGATGAGGTATTACGCGAGGTTGGTGATGAGAAATCTCCTGCTAGGTTATGGCTTAAATTGGAGAATTTGTATATGACCAAGTCTTTGACAAGTCGATTATATTTGAAGTAGCGCTTGTATACATTTAGAATGTCAGAAGTACACCTTTACACGATCACCTTGATGAATTTACTAAAATTATTCATGATCTAAAAAATGGTGGTGTTAAGATTGATGATGAGGATCAGGCCTTAGTTCTATTATGTTCTTTACCTTATTCATTTGAACATTTTGTTGATACCATATTATATGGGCGAGACACTATTTCTTTGGAAGATGTCAGAGCAACTTTGAAATCCAGAGAGTTGAAGAAAAAAGTGTCTACAAGCAACAGTGATAATAACAACGATTTATTTGTCAGAAGTAGAAATCAAGAAAAATGCACAAGTAATAATAGAGGCAAGTCTAGATCCAAATCTAGAAAAAGGAAAGATAAATGTAACTATTGTCGTCAAGAAGGGCACTAGAAAGTAAATTGTCCAAAACTCAAAGGTAAAGGAAAATTTGCCACAACGTATTTTGGTACTAATGATGTTGCTGGTGTTGCAGATAGTTCTGGTTTCGATGGTGAAAATGTTCTATCAGTATCTATTGGTTCTCCTGAAGATGTTTGAATTCTTGATTCAGGTTGCACTTGCCATATGTGCCCTAGTAGAGATTAGTTTGCTTCTTATCAGTCTATTGATGAGGGTGTTGTCTTGATGGGAAATAATATGTCCTGCAAGATTGTTGGTACTATTCGAATTAAGATGCATGATGGTATTGTTAGGACTTTGAAAGATGTTCGCCATGTTCTAGATTTGAAAAAGAATTTGATATCTTTGGGTACTCTTGATTCACAAGGCTACAAGTATGTAGCTGAAGGTGGAGTTTTAAAAGTTAGTAAGGGTGCTCTCGTTGTTATTAAAGGGCAATTGTCACGTGGCCTCTATATGCTTCAGGGTAGTACTGTTATTGGCAGTGTATCAGTTTCGTCCTCGTCAGATCAAGATTCAGACACTACTCGATTATGGCATATGCGACTTGGGCATATGAGTGAAGCATGGATGTCTATTTTGAGCAAACGAGATTTTCTTTGTGGTCAGAAAACTGGGAAGCTTGATTTATGTGAGCATTGTGTTTATGGAAAGCATCATAGGGTCAAGTTTAGTACAACCATCCATAAAACGAAAGGTATTTTTGATTATATTCATTCAGATCTTTAGGGTCCTTCTCGTGTTGTGTCTAAGGGTAGTACCCGGTATATGTTGACTTTTATTGATGACTTCTCTCGTCATGTTTGGGTGTATTTTCTGAAGAACAAGAATGATGCGTTCTCAAAATTTGTGAAATTAAAGGCTTGTATAGAAAATCAAACAGGCAAGAAAATCAAGCATTTGAGAACTGACAATGGTTTTGGAATTTTGTGACAGTCAGTTTAATGAGTTCTGTGAAAGAAATGGCATAGTGAGACACCGCACTGTGCGTCATACACCACAGCAAAATGGAGTAGCAGAGACACCGCACTGTGCGTCTATCCCTGAAGTTTGTAACCAGGCTTGCTATTTGGTGAATCGGTCTCCATCAACTGCAATTGAGTTGAAGACTCTATTTGAGGTATTCTTTGGTACTCCTACTAATTATTCTGATTTGAAAGTTTTTGGTTGTCCTGCTTATGCTCATGTTAATGATGGTAAACTTGAGCCTAAGGCATTGAAATGCATATTTTTGAGGTATCCTTCTAGGGTGAAGGGTTATAGATTATGGTGTGTTGAACCCAAGTCACCTAAATTTTTTATTAGCAGAGATGTTAAGTTTGATGAGTTTTCCATGTTGGAAAAGAAAAAAGAGTCTATTGTTGCAGATAAAGACCACGGTGTTAGTGAGCAGGTGGAGCTTGAGAGTAAAGCTCCTAGTCAAGTGCAAGAAGGCACTTCAGATTAGCCATCTGTGGATGAGATAGATGATTCTGCTCATGATTTATCAGAAGAACAACATGAGTAACCATGTAGTATTGCTAAGGGTAAAGGAATAAGAGAGATTCGACTCTCTCAAAGGTACGCAGATGTAGACTTAGTTTCTTTTGTATTGTTTGTGGCAGAGTCTATTGAGGTGTATGAACCTTCTAATTATCATGAAGCTGTCACTTGTGATGAGTCTGTTCATTGGTTGATTGCTATGAATAAAGAGATTGAATCACTTCATAAGAATCATACTTGGGAATTAGTGAAACCGCCTAAGGGCCAGAAGATCGTTGGAAACAAATGGGTCTTCAAGAAAAAGGAAGCTATACTTGAGGTTGAAACAGCTAGGTTCAAGGCACGTGTTATTGCAAAGGGCTATTGTCAGAAGAAAGGTATTGACTTCAATGAAGTATTTTCTCCTGTTTTGAAACATAGCTCTATTCGTGTGTTGCTTGCTATGGTTGCATTGTTTGACATGGAATTAGAACAGCTTGATGTCAAGACAACCTTTTTACATGGTGAGCTTGAGGAACAAATATATATGCATAAACTAGAGGGGTTTGTTGTTCTAGGTAAGGAAGATCATGTTTGTTTATTGAAAAAGTCTTTATATGGGTTGAAGCAATCTCCTAGGCACTGGTATAAGTAGTTTGATTTTTTATGATTGATCATGGTTACTCTAGGAGTGATTATGATAGTTGTGTATATTATAAAAGATTCCATGATGGTTCATCTGTTTATTTGTTACTTTATGTTGATGACATGCTTATTGCTTCTAAGAATAAGTTTGAGATTCAGAAATTAAAGTCTCAACTTAGTGGTGAGTTTGAGATGAAAGATTTGGGTGCAGCGAAGAAAATTTTGGGCATGGAAATTTACAGGGATAGATAAGTGAGCAAGCTTTATTTGACTCAGAAAAGTTATATTGAAAAAGTTCTTGAATGCTTTGGTATGAAAGAGTCTAAACTTGTGAGTACGCCATTAGCTGTGTATTTCAGGCTTTCTTTGGATTTGTCACCACAGTCAGAAGAAGAAGAACGATACATGTCTCAGGTTCCATATGTTAGTGCCGTTGGTAGTTTGATATACGCTATGGTTTGTACTCGTCCAGACATTTCACATGCAGTTAGTGTTATCAGCAGATATATGGGTAATCCTGGTAAGGGTCATTGGCAAGCAGTGAAATAGATACTTTGGTATTTGAGAGGTAAATCTAATTTTGGTTTGGTATATGATGGGAGTTCTAATACTGGTTGCAGTGTTATTGGTTATGTGGACTCCGATTATGCTGGTGATCTGGATAGAAGAAGATCTCTGAAAGGTTATGTCTTCACTCTTTCTCATTGTACCATTAGTTGGAAGGTTACTTTACAGTCTATGGTTGCTTTGTCTACGACAGAGGCAGAATATATGGCAATAGTAGAAGCAGTGAGAGAAGTCATTTGGTTTAGAGGTTTGGTTTGTGATTTGGGTTTACAGCAAGATACTTCTGCTGTATTTTTTGATAGTCAGAGTGCAATACAGTTGACTAAGAATACTATGTATCATGAAAAAACCAAACACATTGATGTCAGATATCACTTCGTTCGTGACATTGTCTCTCAGGGTGCTATTGTTGTCAATAAAATAGTCACTACAGAAAATCCAGCTGATATGTTAACCAAACCAGTTCCATTTAATAAGTTCAAGCATTGCTTGGACTTAATTGGTGTTTGTAGAAGATAATCACCCTTTAGGGCTTTGGTCGATGGTTATTTGATAATCCGAGGAATTTCATTTTAAAGAACTTGTTTTCTGTTTTGAACCAAGGTGGTGATTTGTTATTTATTATTGGCCCAAAAACAGTTTTTGCAACCCAAAGCCCAAAATCCAATATGCTCTTAAACCCTCAGCTCTCTTCTATATATATATATGTTTGTTATTGCGTGAGAAGGAAGCCGCCAGAGAGAAGAAAAACTGAATTGCAGCAGAGAGCAGAGAGTAGTAAGCCGCCCCTTTTTCCCAGTTTGCTCTTCAATTCTCTGCATCAATTCCCATTAAATCTGAGAAGCTGTAAAAGATGAAAACAAATTGAAGAAGTTGTCGTTGGTGGTGTTTGTGGTAATATTTGATTTAATAACAAATTTGTTAATTTATCTTATTATATATTACCAGTAAATTAGAGGGGGATATTTTTTAGATGTATTTTGGATTTTGGTATAATTTATGAAGCTCTCTGAAAATTGGTGTTTGTATCTCCATTTGATTATTAGTGGATTTTTCTCTGTGTGTCGTCGCCAGTGGAGTAGACTTTTCACATTGAAAAGTTGTACCACTTAAATCATTGTGTGCCATTTAATTTCTTACTGCTTATTATTTTGCTGTTACCCATTATTATATATTTGTGCAACCAAATTGGACCCAATATTCGCTTCCGCAAGTGCTAATTTATAACAGATATCATTTACTTGTACTAATATTTTTGCCAATAGTCACCACTCCCTTGATAAAATAAATAAGCATAAGATTTGGAATTTTGAAAACCCAAAACTAAGAGGCACTTGCTCAACCTTTGAAACTAACTCTAAAGTGCTTGTTTTAGGCTATATAATGCCTTTTTAAGTTTTCAAACAAGTAGAACATCTTATTGCAATTCAAATCTTCGGAGTTATGTCATGTAAACCACTCCCTTCAAATCCCCACTGAGAAATGCATTGTTGACATTTAACAACTTTATGACCCAATTTTTAGAAAGTTCCAAACTTAACATCAACCTCATTGTGGTTTGTTTGATGACAAGACTAAAAGTCTCAAAAAATCAATGTTTTTTTCTTAGTGATAACCTTTAGCGACTACCCATGAATTGTATCTCTCTACATATCTTATATACCCATTTTATTTCTTGTGACTTTCATTTCAGGCTCCAAAAGGAACAAGTTCCTACATGTTATTACTAAGAAATGCCTCATATTCTATTTTCACAAAAGTCAACCATTCTTTATACTGTTTTGTCTGAGCAAAGTTTAAAGATTCAGTGATGTAAGAGTGATAATGAGAATAGAAGTGTTACAATCCATAGTAAGAGAACAATTAGGCTTAAATATACCATGCTTAAATTTAGCGAGCATTAAGGCTATGATTAATAACATCATGATTAATGACACCAAGAGGTGGAGCAGTTGAAACCAAACTGGGTTCACAAGTGGACACAACCAGATCATAATATGATACTGAATTAGATTAGGGAAAACTCATAAGAAGAGTTGGTACTATTATTAATGTTTGCTCATAAACACTCATAGTAAGTGAAACATCTGAACACCTTTGGTGGGAAGAAACATATAAAGAATCCGTATTACGAGGACTTGTAGATCTGATGAGTAGAGGACTTGTAGAAATGATGATTAGACAACTTATGTTAGATTCATTAAAATAACCAGAAGTAGTAGTTAGAGAAGGGATAAGAATAAATAAAGGAGAAGAAAAGGTAAAATGAGAAGGTGACTAGAACTACACAAGATCCAAGGTGAGAGAATTAACAAGATTTTGGGGAATAGGCAGCAAGTGAAAGAGTTGTTCCTTTTTTTCCTGCAATTAAGGAGTACTTTCATAAAAAAAAAAGAAAAATAATCCTCATGAAACTCAAATGCATGCTTATGATGACTTTTCCAGAAGACAATTCTAAGCAGAGATAGCCTTTATGAGGTGGGGCATAACCAAGGAAGTCACAATAAGTAGAACGAGACTCCAACTTGTGTTTGACATATGCTTTCAAATAAGGAAAAACTAGACAACCAAAGCTCATAAGGTGATAAGTGTTGTAAAATTAGAGTAGGTAATTCATTTTGAAGATACATAATAACACAACGAACACAAGACTAGTACTTAGTGGGAACTACAGATTGAAGTAATAGATTTAAAGCTCCCTCAACAACCCTCTTTAACCTACTCTTCACGAAGCCATTTTGCTCTAAGATATGTGGATAGGTCTTACGATGCTAAATACCCAAATGAATCCACTCACTATCAACAAATGCAAACTCTCATCCATAATCTGTTTAAAACACCTTCAATTGACACTCAAAATTTCTTTCAATCATAGCCTTAAACAATTCATAAGCTAATTTGGTCTAACTTTTAGTAGGAAGGAAATAATGTCAATTAAAATTTCTTTCAATCATAGTCTTAAAATGTTATACATATAGTGCTATGCTTAGGAATAAGCTTATTCAACACAAAATTAGATGGATGTCTTAGTCTATAATGCCAATTAACATCCTTATTAGCATGACTAGAGAACAAAGCATGAGAATCTGAACTCAAACTTGCATCTTGAGTTTGCGACAAACCATAGCTTGAAAAGGACTCAAAGGTAGAGGCTAAGACATGATGAATCTTATAAAGGCCTCCACTACACTTGCCTTGGAATAGAGTTTCCTTGATCTTGTGATCCTTGATACAAAAATAACCAAGATGGAACTCAACAAAGACCTTATTTTAACACACTAACTTATGAACATATAATTAGTTTGATGAAATATGATGATTATTCATAGTAAAAGAACTAGTACCTATTTAATGAATACAGAGATGTGAAACCTATAGCGACACCATCATTGCATCAAGCAAGTTATCGTCATTACTTGTTAGGTAATACGTTGCTCCATAATCCAAGAGTCACCTTTGAGAAGAGTTTGACTATAAGTGAAAATCAACCACCATTCAAGCCTTATGTGAAATTCTACCTAACAACATATCTTTTAATTGAAAGCACTATGTTACAATATGTTTAATCTTGGAACAAATATGATAAATTGACCTATCCCTAAATTTAGTTTGTTTACCATTTAACTTCTTAAAAGAATTATCACTAGAAAAAGAACTAGTGACAAAAGCATTAGAATGTCTAGAGGGCTAAAGAAAATCATGAATATTTTAAGGTTGTCGTGATTGTCCACCAATTGAACCATCAAGTTGAGATTTCTGCTTCATTGTATAAGATTGATATTTGGCTACATTTGTGTATAAGATTTTTTGTTCTTCATAAAAAGATTGCTCAAAATTTATTTGTTCTTCAATAAAAAGAAGACTTTGTAACTCAAATAATGAAGGATATATGATTCTTGTTGTGTATTTAATGACTTGATGAAAGGTTGATGAGACAGTCTTCATCTTATGTACCTATAGTTACCCTAAAATTGCATTGTAATGAGTTGGAACATCAATTACCACTAAGTCGATCATGATAATTGACCCAGTTACCATGATTAGCAACATCATAATTCCAACAACATATGTGGTAATGCTATTGAATCCCACTAAAGGTAACTCCTTCTTGGTGATATCTTTATTTTTTAACCCTAGTGCTCTCATTGTAGTGAGAAAAATAAAATCCATTGAACTCCCGATATCAACTAAGGTTCTGTAAATGTTGCATGATCCCATCTGAAGAGTAACTACTAGAGGATCTTCATAAGAGGCTAATGTCTCGTCATTGTTAGTGAAAGTGATTGTGGCAAAAGGTAATCCTCTATGCAAATTATAAACATGAAGAGCTCCATGAATTTATTGAGCATATCTTTTACACATATTATTGGAGGCTCTATTTAGCCAAAGTCTTCCATGTATGGTATGAATGGTCCTCACATTATCAACATTACCTGGTTCTACCCTATTAATAGGTGGAGCAAGAAATCTCAAAGTTTATTGTTAGGGTTTATGGTTGGTTCTTCTGTTATCATTTCCTACAAGGTCATTCAAATATCCATTGGACAATAGATCTTATATTTCTTTCTTTAAATGCATGAAATCTTGTGTTTTGTGTCCTATGTCCTTGTGAAATGCACACTATTTAGATGTATCTCTTAAAGGTGCCCTCATTTTCGGTGTCCATCTGACATTTTCTTCATTCTTCATCCTTAAGACAACTTGAGCTATGCTTACCCTTAAATGTGTACCTATAAAAAGTGACAATGATGTACCCTAAGGTTTAGGATTTCTTGACCGTTGACCTTTCCTTTGTGATTGGGGGAAAAACACTTGTATTTGTTGGTAATCACTTTATCTTGAGTCATATTGTTTGGCTTATCCTTCTCTTTTCTTTTTGTGGTGTAGCTTTTATAACCACTTTATTCTTTCTATCAAGTTTCAGCTCTCTCTCAAGATTAACAAACTTTTTGGCTTCTCCATAAGCCGCTTCCATGGTATATAGCATGGTATTGATCAATTTAGTAAACAAATCTGAATTTCTCAATAGGTCTTGCGTGAATGCTTCTATTGCTATAGAACTGGGACAATCCATAATCTCCAACTTTTCTTCTCTTAACCTTTTCATATATTCTTCTATTGACTCATCATTCTCTTAGGTGATTGAGAAAAAAATGATAAGATTCCTTCCTTATAGGTTTGTTACCAACATAGTTGATGATAAATAACATGGTGAATTGAGAGAAGGAACTTATAGTACAAGGTGCTAAGTTATTAAATCATTTCTATGCACCATTACATAAGGTAATTGCGAAGAATTTGCACATTATAGCATCTCTTTTGTCTTAAGTGAGACTTATAGGAGCCATGACTATTTTGAAATGCTGGACATGAGTTGCGGTGCCCTTCATTCCTTAATAGTTAGGACATTTAGGAGCATTGAATTTGATGAGTGGCTTACTATTTTCTATCTCATTAAAGAAAGGAAAAACACACAATTACATACAATCTTTATCAACATCATAGTGTGTTTTACCCTTGTCTTGTCTCCTGTTTGTTTCCATGAAAGCCTAGTCTTAATTTCTATTTGTTTCTTCGAGAGCTTGGAAGCATACTTCCCACAACCTTTTTTCCTCAAGTAATTGCTCATTATTGTACGGAGCTACATCTTGCCTCAATTGAACTGGTTGTACTTTAGCCCAACATTATGTTTCCGGATATCTTCCATTACATTTTTAGCTCTTGTAGATTCATTTCTCCTTGGAATTAGGTCAACCTCCTCAAGCAAGTCATCAGCTTAACCTAGTTGCGGATCTACATTTGCTCAAGCATGTAATGCTCTATTTTCTCATCTCATTTCCATGAGTTCTCTTTTGAGCTTGAGAAGCTTTTGTACCAATTCTTGTTAAGGGTCGACCTCATTTGGGAAATCGGCTCCTGTTTCAATTCGAGGTTCTTCACTTGCAAGCACAATGTTATCCTATAGAACTATTTAATTAGCTAGTATCAATCTTTTCTCAGCTTGAGTTTCAACCATAGTATATGTAGTTGGTAAGAACATGGAGCGAAGTGTTAGTTTTCGAGGTTTCTCTCTTAAGACTTGGGGTGAATCTTGAAAAATGCAAAGTCAGAAACAAAAAATTCGACTTTTAAATCCTAAGCTCCATTGTAGGCACCAAAATGTTGGGATGATCTTATTTTAGAGAAATTCTAGAAAGAAGTTAGAGAATGAGAGTGAATTGTGTTGATGTGACATTAGGTTCATATATACGGGACATTACATGTACATGTATTGATTACATAGAGGTATACATCTGATACATAATGGTTAATCTGTTCGCTTAAATTAGGATATGACCCACTCTATGTGGCACGAGATTATCTACTTTGGTTCATAACTACAAGTTCAACAGACCCATGGTAAATGGACCTTATGGTTTTGCTTCTAGGGAGAAACCCCAAAATGCGTCATGCGATTTAGAGAGTGCTTATCTTTTATAAGCACATCACAACTTAGCTTCTTAAGCAATGTGGGACATGTTTAGGCACACTGCATCATGCACTCCCAATTAGGGAGTCTTACATCCTCGTAAGAACACAAGCCCACATGCCCCAAAAGAGTCTTGGCTCTAATACCAACTGATACAAAACAGTTAATCTGTCTACTTACAGCGGGACAAGACTTATTTCATGTGATACAAGATTGTTCGATTTGGTCTATAATTGTAAGTTCAGTGGACCCATGATCATGACTTGATAGTTCAGTAAGATATCACAGCTTTTCTTCTTAGGAAAAACTCCAAAACGCGTCATGTCATTTAGAGAGTTCTCACCTATATAATCACATCACCACTTAAATTTCTAAGCAATGTGGGATATGTATAGACACACTGCATCAACATCACAGTGTATTAAAAAGTACAATAGTAAATGCATAAATTGACTTAGGTTCGACCACGTTGAAAAATTGAGAAGATGGTTGGTCCTTCAATGCTTCAGAATATTCTAAACCAGTGAGGATACTTGTAAGATTAATACTCTTGGTGAGAATACGATTTAAAGTCTTGAGCAAGGTACATTATGGATTAAGCACTTCAAAATTTATGCTCAACAATTCTTATAGTTATAGAAGTTACAAAAGTTTTGAAATCAAGACCATGATCTCGCAAAAGATAAATGATAGCTTCCCTCTCATGAATGATCTCAATAATGGCCCTCAGACGATCCACCACAATCTTGACTTTCACGTAGTAATCTTGAATAGATAGCGTGTCTTTTTCACACTTGTTATAACTGAGACTTTAGTTCCATAATACGCACACGAGAAGTAATTTTGAAAGAATTTTCAAGATTTTTCCACATATGGGTAGCCGAAGTGCACCATTCACTTGATATAACATTTCAGTTGTTGTCGAGTTAGCACTTAGCTTTGGGATGTAGTAAAGTGGATTATGAGATATCTTCGAGGTACTTCCAAGTTAACGCTTATTGGGAGTAGAAAACGAGTGTTAGTTGGATACACTGATTCAGATTTGGCAAGAGATGAAGATTCTCGTAAGCCTACTTCAGATTATCTAATTACTTTCTTTGGTGGAGCAGTTTCTTGGTAGTCAAGATTGCAAAAGTGTGTTGCACTTTCTACAGCGAAAACAAAGTTTATTGCAACAACGGAAGCTTGTTGTGGATGAAACAGTTCTTAAGAGAACTTGGTTTCAAGCATTATAAATATGTGTTGATCTACGATAATCAGAGTTCTATTCACCTAGCAAAGAACTCAGCGTTTTACTCAAGATCAAAGCATATTGATGTAAAGTATCATTGGATAAGGGATACTCTAAACCATAAGTTGCTTGAACTTGAGAAAATCCATACTAATGAGAATGGATCTGACATGTTGACAAAAGCATTGTCAAGGAAAAAATTTGAAGTTTGTTGTTCAATTGTTGGGATGGTGGATCCCTCCATCTAATCAAGAAATGGGGAGATTTGTTGGGTTTTTCCTCTTGTTTGGAGGAGCCCAAAAAAGCCCATGTGGTTTCATGGCACATGGATAAAGAAGGGGTAATTTTGTCCATTTGATTGCTTCATTAATCAATCAATTTAGCGATTGTTGTGAGGGAATTCATTCGGCAACAGCAAGTAGAAAAACAAAAAGAAAAACAGAGAGCAATTTTTCAGTTTTTCTTCTCCAGTAACCTTCATCAAGTGCTCTGATGGAAGGTTTTTTGTGGTTCGATTGAGTTAAATTTTTTCAAGAAGATTCACGACTCAAGACTCTTCAATCGGAACGGTGGGATTTGGATTTGGTTCATCGGTTTGGGAAATCAAGGTCATGAATAGTGATTAAGAAATTGGGTTAGATATATCCATTTTCTTGAAATAATTGTTAGTTTTCAAGAAGTTGTATTCTTGATGATGTTATTGATTGTTTGACTCTAGTTTTATTTAGAGAGAACTTTTGTATAATTGTTTCTTGATAGTGGAAGTTTTGGAGATTGAGTACCTTGATTTTTCCTTTTTACACCGGGAATGTTTTTTCACGTAAATTAGTTGTGTTGATTTTGTATATGTTTTAATATTGAGCTCTATTTATTTATTTCCTAAATGATTAACACAAAGAAAGAGAATATGTTTTATTCCGCTATTTAGAACTTAATTAAGTTCGCATTGATATTATGATTCTCCTAACGTTTATTAAGTTGATTCTAAGATGAATTCAATAAATTCAGAATCATTCGACCAAGATCAATAGGATCCATCATGAATTGAACTTGAATAGGAAAAGAAGCATTCAAACCTGACTCAAGACCATACGCCATAATAGTACTAAGAAATTGCTCGGACCAAATGATGAAATTTGTTCGTTCCAATTTCACAGAAAGAATGGGGCTAATAGGAAGAGACGAGACAGAAGAACCAACTATTTCCATACATTATGTTCACGATGCCATTGAAGGTTGAATTGTACCAATTGGAGTTGACAACAAAGGAACTAGCAAAGTATCTAATTGATCAAAAACAAATGTAATGGAAGAAGAAAGTTTTGCCATGAATTGAAGGAAAATATTTGAATTTGAAACTCTTATACCAAAACAAGAAATCAAGGAGTAGATAAGTTGTAGATAAGATCTCGAAGGAAGAACCTTTGAGAAATATCTTGGTTAAATTAATTTATAATTACACTTAATATTATATTATATACATAATATGAACTAGAGTTTGTTATACATTATTACACTTGTAACAAATTACTTGTACACTATTAACAAATACTCTAACTAATTAATAAGCACTAATTTTTTAGGGAATTAATTATGATACAATTGATAGAATTTGTAAATTTAGTAGTATTAAGATTTTATTTTTTTATTTAAATTTTTTAGATGATATTTTTGAGGTATCTTTATTTAAAAAAATCTACTAATTTGATATAATTTATCTTTTAATTGAATTTTTTTCATATATATACAATAATATATATGCGATATTTAAAGAACATTTTCAAATAATAAATTAATTAAATGATTTTTAAAAGATATTTTAATATAATTAATTAATTATTTAAAAATGTTACAAATATGAGTTTAATCCTTTAATCCAGCCCAATCGATAGGTTTTTTATAATAAGAAAATAAACGAATAAAATCTGGAAATGTTAATTATCTTTCAATTTATATTAAAGCATTTAATTTAGGGTTTTTTATAATAAGAAAATAAACGAATAAAATCTGGAAATTTTAATTATCTTTCAATTTATATTAAAGCATTTAATTTAGGGTTTTTTATAATAAGAAAATAAACGAATAAAATCTGGAAATGTTAATTATCTTTCGATTTATATTAAAGCATTTAATTTAGGGGTGACGTGTTGATACGATTTTTTTTTAGTCACATTTTTAATTATAAGTATACTTTTTAATCATAAAAAATACATTTAGTTTAGATGAGCTGAAAAATTTCCCACATTTTTTTCTTTTATTGCATGAATTAAAGTAGTAATCCCAATGACTTATTTATTTATTCATTTTATTGTTTTTCGAGCATTACGAGTACTGCTTAGTCTGCTCAAAATCCAAATAATTATACGTGACAAAACCCAATTTGAAGCTTCAAATAAGTCTGGCTCGATCCAATTTCAATTAATTTACGACAGAATAAGAGTTAAGTATTTATATTATAATTTCGGTTGAAATTTGAAGTTTAAATTTTATAATATATATAAATATATATATTATTAAAAATCGAACGCGGATTTAATTCGTTTTTAAATTAAAAAAAAAATCAAGTTGGAACTTTTATGATCAAAATTTAACTTAAAAAAAACCTAATCTCAGGCCCGACCCAAAGTCTAGGCAGTATAAGTAGTTACCTAAGGCCCAGTCCATGAGAGTGCCCATAAGTTTTGTTTCTTTTTCTTTTCCTTTACCTTTCTTCTTCTTCTTCAAATCTATTTTATTTAAAGTATTAACTCATTTTTATACTTTATAATGCCTGCCGAGTTGCCAAGGCCTAATAAATATTATACATTTACTTGCATTAATTGTGATTATTTTTAATTAAAAAAAATTTTGGTTTATAATTGGAATGAAATGAAAAATATTATATATTATCTTAATATCTTTATATTCATGAAAATTTAAATAATATCATTGAAATCATAATTTTTTATAATAATTATTACTTAAAAATAAAATATATTATTAAAATTATTATTTTTCTAACTAGGGTTTAAGATATGAGATTTGGGATTTGGAATTTAAGAATTTAGGAATTAGGGTTTAAGGTTTAGGTTTAAAGTTTTGGGATTTAGGGTTAAGATTTAGGATTTAGGTTTTTAGGTTTTGAAATTTAGGATATAGTGTATAGAGTATAGGGTATAATGTTTAGGATTTAAGGTTATATTTGTGGGTTAAGATTTAAGGTTAGAATTATTTTTTTAAATAGAGTTTAGGGTATAAGGTATAGGATATAAAGTTTATGGCTTAGGTTTTAGGCTATAGAATATAGGGTTTGGGATTTTAAGGTTTGAAATTTGGGATTTAGGGTTTAAAATATAGGATTTATGACTTAGAATTTTGAGTTATATTTAAAGTTGGGGTAAAATTAAAACAAAAAATTAAGATGAAAATGTAATTATGATTTCTTAAGGGAAGAAAGAATTCTAATTCTTTTTCTTTTAGAAATCGATTACATTTTATTTCTATTTTTCAACTTAATTAAACATAAAATTAGAATAAATTAATTTTGATTTCATTTTTTTCAATCAATCAAACACCACCGAATTTATTTTCTTCATTTTTTAAAGTCTATTGTTTATAATAAATTTAATATAGTTATTCCATAATCACATTTAACAATTTAATTTCTTAATTAACGAGAAGGCTTACAATTATCTCCATCATTCTACCATAATTATCTTACGTACTTATTTAATTGTACTTCAATTACTTGGTACAACTAATAAATATTAATATTTTTACTTGTATATTTACAATAGATATATCTTTTTTTACAAAACATAAATTATTAATTTAAAAATATTTAATAGTGTTTTATATTAAATAAAAACATTTTCCCTATTTTCTTAGACTTAAAGTAAATATTTGATTTTTTCAATAATAGAAAGATTTTAATTTAAAATTTTTTCCTTTAGCCAAAAAATTTGAATCTTTAGAAATATGTATGCCACGTAGTGAATTAAAAATTAAATTTTATTTATGAACTAGCTTATATTATGCAGTTAATTTAAATACTATTTTGTTCATTACAATAAAAACAAATTACATATAAAGTTTAAAAGTTCTCTTTGCATTATTTATTGAAATGTACATCTATATTTTAAATTTTTATTATGATAATAAAGGAAATTTTTTTGTCATCTAAAGCTTTATAAAAACTTTGAATCCATTTTATATTGATTTGTAATTATTTTATTGATACATTGTTATTATTTATTTATTTTATATGTACACTTTTAATTATTAATAAATATAATTTTTTTTATTTAAAAGTGAAAATTATAATTTATATTACGGGCCCAATCACAAGGTTCTTCTAGAGTCCTTACAAGGGGCGGTCCTTACTAATCCAATCCAGCATCCGGCATGAAAATATAAATTTATAGGATATGATTGTTGTATTATATTAAATATATCAAATATATTATATTAAATAATATTATAATAAATATGTATAATGTATGGTAACAAGTTATATAATATAATCGAAAAAAATTAATTAAAATAATTTTAATAAAATAATTTATATTTTATAAAATTTATTTAAATTGATATTTTATTTATTTTTATATTTTTATATTTTTATTATATTTTAAAATAAAAATATTATTTTAAGTTAGAGATAAAATAAAAAATTAAGACACGTAATTTTATATTTTAAGATTCAAACATATTAAATTAAATATTAAGTAATCTTTAGGTTAAGATTTTTTGATCATATTAAATATTTACATAATTTTATTATTTTTATACTATATATTATATTATATGATATGATAATATAAAAATTATAAAATCATAATTAATAATAATGTATAACAAAATTGATCATAATATCTTATTGAAATCCAAAACTTGAAGTATCAAGTTTTAATTTTCATTTTATTTTTATTTCAAATGATTATATATAATTTGTAATGCTATAATAATATATTAATTTATATATAATTAAATTTGTCTTTAAATAATGTGTTAACATATTTATAAATATATATATATATATTTTATAAACTATGAATACTATATATATTATATATAATTAAAATACTATTTTATGATCTATATGTAATTTCCGGAATCTGGTTAAATAGTACGAAACTACGAAGGTATCGAGTGTTTCTTCGTATATTCTTTTAAAAAAGTTGCAATTAAATGAATATATATATATATATACGAAGGTATCGAGTGTTTCTTCGTATATTCTTTTAAAAAAGTTGCAATTAAATGAATATATATATATATATATATACGAAGGTATCGAGTGTTTCTTCGTATATTCTTTTAAAAAAGTTACAATTAAATGAATATATATATATATATTTTGCCTTCACCATTTCACAGTCTATGACATTGACACCCACTACGAGAGTATATTTTCAAAACAAAATAAAAAAAAAGTGTAGAGTATAATTTTCAAAAGTTTCTGTTTATGATATTGAACAGCTTATCTAGTCTAAAAACCAGTGGGTCTAACGGATTTCCCTTGCTCATACATGGATGATGATGAAATTATATCAAGTTATTCTACATCCAACAGCCAAGTCAAAAACCCCTTAGGGTTTCCTCATACAATGTATCATTTATAGCCTGAGGATCTGACACTCTGCAACACTGGCGCAATGCTTATGCAAATTATCTGACAAAACTAAAATATGGGTTATTCTTTGAAATGACCAATCTTGATAGGGGTTTCGAGTGAATTTAATACCTGTTGAGCCAAGGGATGATGACATTAACCACCTTATTCCCAAATGAAATGGGTTTTAGCTTCAATCAATTTTCTATATTATAATTTTATCTACTAATAAAAATATTAAATTATATCAATATAATTAAAATAATTTATCATGTAATAAATAAACGTACCCTTTAACTTCTCTAATGTTATCATTTCAATGACGTTTACCTCAATCCGAACAAGATTGTTTTACCAGGAAATAAAAGGTTATTTAAGTTGATAAGATCGATATTTTAAAAAAATTAATTTATAATGAATTTAAAGTCAATTTGGTGTATAATCGACGCTATGCACGTAACACGTAACGTCGATTGATGTGGTGAATAACACTGTAGATTAAAATTAAAAGTACAATATTTTTGTTAAGGTTAATTATTATTTTATTTGATTCTTTAAAATTTAAGTTGATATATATATATATATATATATAGTCTTTGTTTTTAAGACAATTGGTTTTTAAAATAATATAATTTTGTGTATTTGTTTGGATATTTAATTTTATGTACGTACGCACATGTACATCTTTATTTAATTTTGTGTATTTCTTTAGATATTATTTTAAAATTATTTTAAAGAGTTCAAATAAAATAATAATTCACCTAAATTTTTTTTTCAATTTTAAACTGCGTGGATAGCGTCGATTGACGTGTGTAATGTCAGTTTGTCATGTCAACCGACGCTATCCACACATATTAATCTGTTTCTCTTCTCTCTTCTTCACTAGAGTTCTTTTTTCAATTTGTGTAGCAACACTTCAAAACCGAGCTCACCCTCCATTCTTTCTCATTTTTCGGCCACCTCTGACCACCATTTCCAACGTCATTTTATGAGTTATATTCTTCTTCTTATTATCTTTTAGATCCCCTCTTTTTTTAAGCGAAATACTCAAATTTTTTATACCCATTTTCTCACTTATTCTCACTTACAAAACACTCATTTTTTTCATTTCCTTCATTTACTCTTGTAAGTATTTATATTAATCATACGCACTTATTATTCAGTTTGCTTTATTTTTTGTATAAATTTTTTATTTATGTATGTTTTGTATTATGCTTGTTATTATATGTTTGACTTATTTTCTACGGAAATAATATCTAGATATTGTGGGTTTGAGAGACAATAATACTTATCGTACGTGGATAAATTTATTTACATATAAATAATTATATTCTATTAAGTAAAAGTAATACAATTGTAAAATGATTAAAATGATAAATGTTTGTTTTATGTATGTTAATTTTGATATATATTCTAATAATTAGAGAATTTATATATAATAATACTTGAAATATATTGATTGGATACATAATTAATAAGCTGAATTAATGTCATTAATAGAAAATTGACAAATCTTGGATGTCAAAGTGTATAATTGAGTAGGACTATATTTCTAGAGTTGAAAGTTTCATGGAATTTACTTGTAGAAATAGTAAGAATGGAATTAGTATGATTTGATGCCCATGTGTTAAATGTAAAAATGTGATTTCTTGAATTTGACGAGGTTAAGTATCACCTTATCTGTAATGGTATTCTTTTGAGCTATAAATGTTGGTATTCTCATGGAGAAAATATTGATAATACTCATGGGGAAGAAATAAATAAGAATGTGAGTGAATTACATACATCTTATCATAATGTACAAACATAAAATATGTTTCATAGTGTTGAAGATGAACTACATGAGGATGATCCCGAAACCTTTAAAAAACTTTTAGAAGATGCCGAAAAACCGTTGTATCTAAAATGTAAGAAATACACTAAAATGTCAGGATTAGTTCATTTGTACAATGTGAAGGCAAAACATGGTTTTCTGACAATGGATTCATAGAATTACTAAATCTACTAATCGATATGTTTTCTGAAGGTATTGAATTGCCATCTTCAATGTATGAAGTAAAGAAATCTCTTAGTCAATTTGGCAGGGAATATCATAAGATTCATGCTTGTCCAAATGATTGCATTCTTTATAGAAAAAAATATGAGACATTAGATGATTGCCCGATGTGTAAAGAATCGAGATGAGAGCATAGTACAAACGAGACAACACATATGAAAGGTGTAACTGCAAAGATTCTTTGGTACTTTCCTCCGATTATGTGCTTTCAAAGGTTGTACAAAAGTAAAGAGACATCAAAGATGTTGACTTGGCATTCAAATAATCGATCTGATGATGGGATGCTACGTCATCCTTGTAATTCTCCAACTTGGAAAGTAGTAGATAATTTATATCCTCAATTTTCATCTTATCCATGCAGTCTTCATCTTTCCATTACTACTGATGGAATTAATCCACATAGTTCCCTTAGTAGTAGATATAGTTGTTGACCAGTAATTATGGTAACATACAACCTTCCTCCCTAGGTGTGTTTGAAAAGAAAATTCATAATGTTAACATTATTGATCTCAGGATCGAAACAACCCAATGTTGATATTGATGTATATTTACAGCCTCTGATAAATGATTTAAAGACGTTGTGGAATGAGGATGTAAATGTTTACGATGCACATAAAGAAGAACACTTTAACTTAAGGAGGGTCCTTTTATGGACAATTAATGATTTTCCTACCTATAGAAACTTATCAGGACATGCAACAAAATGTTACAAGGGATGCCCTATATGTAGTGATGGAACTTCTACAACTTATCTTGTTCACGAATGAGAGATGTCTTATAAAAGATATAGAAGATTTTTTCCATCTGGACACAAGTTTAGATACCAAAAGAAACTGTTTGATGCACATAAAGAAGATCATGATCATGCACCCTTACCTTTGCGAGGTGTTGAGATATTAAGGCAATTGAATAGTATGACATTCAAATGATATGGAAAGATGAAAAAAAGAAAACTCACTAAGGTAGGGAAACGAGGATAACTAATGAAATGAGTGAAAATGAAAAAGAGTTTGAATCAGTATACCATGATTGTTGGAATAAAAAATCAATATTTTGGGAATTACCTTATTGAAAATACCTACACATTCGTCACATCTTAGATTTCATGCACATTGAGAAAAATGTATGTGAGAGCTTGATTGGTACTTTACTTAACTTACCTGGAAAAACAAAGGATGGAATTAAAGCAAGACTGGATTTAAAGAAATTAGGCATACGACCTGAATTGGCACCAAGGGTGGAAAATGATAAGAATCAAACATACTTGCCACCAGCATCATATACAATGTCAACAAAAGAGAAGAATGTGTTTTGTAAATGTTTGGAGGGTGTGCAAGTTCCTGATGGTTACTCATCCAACTTAAGAAATTTTGTGTCTATCATCGATATAAACTTTATGGATTGAAATCACATGACTGTCATATCTTAATGCAATAGTTATTACCAGTTGCTATTAGATCAATTCTTCCAAAACATGTTCAATTATCAATAATTCGTCTTTGTTCGTTCTTTAATACAATATGCAAGAAATCTATATCAATTGGCGAGCTAAACTCTTTACAGAAAGATGTTGTAGAGACTTTATGTCTAATTGAAAAATATTTTCCTCCTTCTTTCTTCGATATAATGATTCACTTGTGTGTTCATTTATTTCGAGAGGTTCAATTGTGTGATCCTACTTACTTAAGATAGATGTATCATTTTGAGAGATATATGAAAGTCCTTAAAGGATATGTAAATAATAGAAATCGACCTGAAGGATGCATGGTGGAACGCTACATTGTTGAAAAGGCCATTGAGTTTTGTTCTGAATACTTTAGTGGTTGCACTGAAATTAGGAATCCTACTCATAAGTTCTTCTAAGAACATCACATGATCCAAGTAGGTAAACTTATGCTTGGTGGAAGTAAGAAATTGTATATTGATCGCACTCGATGAGAAAAAGCACACCGAATCATTTTGGTAAATAATAATGAGGCACAACCATGCATAGAGTAAGTGATGTTTAACTTTTATATTTATGCAAAAATTATTTTTTATTTAACTATTAATGATGAAAACTAATTCATATATCTTTAATAATATTACAAGATGCATTTAAACTTATTGAAGATCGATTCTCGTTATAAAAAAAGGAGGATAAAAATGGTTGTATGATGAACATAAGCGAGACCTTATTAATTGGTTTTGCAACCATTTAAGGCCTCAATGTTAAGTGAGATTTTCACTATAAAAGAATATCAATCATAACATATGTTAAGCATGACATCATTCTACAATCAGGGCATGTTATATTGGCCAAGCATGCAACCCTCCATGCCAGGCATGCCACCCACGCAATCTCATGACTCTCAAACTATATCCAATATGAGATATAGTCATCCTATTAGTCCTCCCTATATGCCAAGAATACATATGAAATCAAGTAGTGGTTCATTTTATCCAATATAATTTGTGCATTCTTACCATTAATCACATCACGATGAACGTTTTGGTGAGAATGTACATCTAATAGCTACCCCACATGAGAGTCCTCCTCTATTTGATGAATCATATGTGGTAAGATTTTAATTTCTGGTGTAGATAATCTATTATTTTTATTTCTTATTATATGTTTTATTTATTATATATAACACTTAAATTTTTTACAGAATATGAAATGTTTGTTGAAACATCCTTCATCAATGGACTTTGTTGCTATTGAAACGGTACAACAATTGAGCGATGATTGGATGATTCATAATCAATATTTGCCTAATCATTGGTAAAGGTAAATAGTAATTGATCAATCATTGCTCCATAATTGTCCACTACCTGTGCCTTCTGATGCTATCACAGTCCAAAAAGCGGTTGGACAGTATGCGGCTTGGTCGTCGATTCAAGTTATTCTAAATTTTGACGTGGTACTATTTTTTAACTTAAAAGATAACACTTGCTTACTACTATTATTTTATAATATCTTTTATTGTTACTAACATACATAATATTTTTTCTTTAGTCTATTATACCAAAAATCTTAAATACTGCACATTTAAGAGATATAAAGCAAGTATCTCGTGCTAAATCTATGTCTAGTGGGAAATTATGGCGCACTAAGTCATTCAAGAAGAAGCCTTGAAAAAAGTATAGTTATAATTATGCTTTAAACTTCAGCAAAAATCTTGATACTTCGATGACTATTGTTGCGAGGGCATCTAGCATAAATGATGGATAGACTATGCCACTTCCTATAGAAATTTTTGGTATAGACCTCGACCAAACTTATATATTGATCGAGTGCATATTGCAACTATTTGAATATCAAATGATCAATTTAAGCAGAATTAAAGTGTGGACAAGGTGAGTCCTAAATCTTTTCATTTTCTTTCATTTATGTAGATATAATTATATTTATATTATCTAATTACTTATATATATTTCTTTTATATATGGCGTGTTATTATCGACTCAACATAATCAGTCATCACATTTAACAATGTTCTATGATTCTTCATTTGTCAATCAATATCAAGAGAAGGATGTTAGCATCAAAGCTAAACAATTATGTGATAAGGCATTAACACTTAACAGAAATCAAAAGTTGATAATCCCTTGACCACTAAGGTTTGAAGAAGGCCAAGATCATTGGATGTTGGTAATCCTTAATATGTTCAATAATCATGCTTGGTATTGTGACTCAGTTTCCATAGAATTGAGTAAAGACACAAAAAAAGTTGTTGAAATGTAAGAGTTATAGCTAGCTATTGGTTTCTTCTATTATTTTTGTAATATTTAATAAAAAACTAACCGTTTTAAACCTTGATAGGGCATAAAAGTTGTGGAACAAGTTTAGGGGCATTGCCCTTAAAAAATCTCATAAGCTTATATGGAAAAAAGTTATGTTATGTAGAAGCAAATATTAATAGTTTTATTAATTTTACTATTGAATAATAAAGATTTTCGAATAATAAAGATTTTCGAATATGGAAAATCATGTACACTTGTTTTTTGTAGGTTCCACAACAAAATAATGGAGTCATGTGTGGTTATTATGTCATGAAGTTTATGAGCGAAATCATCACAAATATCAAAATTCCAATTGATGATGTGGTAATATCTTTTACCCATATACATACATTTTTTAACATATTTGAGTTATTTTTTGTAAATACATGAAATTACATTCTTATTTTGATTTTAAATACATGTAGTTCTTTGGTTGGAACAAGACGGGCTATGACCAACAAATTTTTGATGATTTACGAGAGGAATGGGAAGAACACATGGTTCAAATTATATCATCACAAGAAGAATCAGGATAAGATTATGATGATCTTGAATAGCATATGACAACATAACAATAATTTTTTTAATGATTTAATTTCTCTATTCTTGTGTTTGAAGTCCCTTGTTTGATGGATGGATATGTGCTCATGTATTTAGGGGAATGTATTGTTTTATGGACCTATTTTTGCCCAAACTTCATCTCATCTCTCTTGCCTACTTTCCTTATGAAAACATCATGGTAGCATTTTATTAATCACTTGTCTATAAATATGAAGTTATCTGGAATCTCTACTGGTATTTTTAATGTTATAATGAGCTCTAAATACGAAGTCAAGTGTAACTCCTATTTTGTTACTTGGCTTGTATGAGTTTTGGTGCCCATAAACATATTACAAAATTGTTACATACATTTAAGGGCACCAAAAATCATACAAGCTAAACAACAAATCAGAGTTACGCTTAATTTTATATTTAGAGCTCATTATAACATTAAAAATACCAATTTGATTCAAAATAGCTTCATATTTATAGACAAAAGATTAATTTCTCCATTTCTATGTCTTTGAAGTTTAGACTGCTTATTTGATGGATGTTTACGTGCTCATGTATGTAGGAGAATGAATTGATCAACTATTTTTTGTCGAGTTTCCTTGTCACAATGTTGGTGATTCTAAGCCAACCAAGCTTGCTCAGACAATCTAATTACACTTTGATGACATTATTTTATTTGTAATTTAAGTTAACTATATATATATTATTTGTTTTTGTAATAAATTTAATTATCAAGTAATTAATTATATTTAAATTTTTAATTATTTTTATTTTGATTTTTTTATGCTATATTAAATACATGTTATTACTGTGAAAAATGGGAATAAAAAAAATCAATACAAGTATGGAGATGCATTTACACAATAAAAGACATTTCTCCCATAGAATAGTAGCAAAAATAGTAATACCCTTTTGGTGAATTTCATAAGTGAAGATATTCCTTATCTAAAATTATCACATATATTTTTAAATTTCACATTTTATCACATATATCACAAATATTTTTAAAATATACAGTAAAACCATTATATTTTACGTTATATCTAAAAATAAAATTATAATTAGATCTTTAAGTTTTAAAAATTGTCAATAAAACTAGGGGCATCAAACGAGCCAACACGACTCAGCACATCAAATGATGAAGAAGTTCAACTCTCCAAAGTATGAATTTTTGGATTAAATGGCCATTTGTTGTACCGAGCTGTTAAGCACGAGCCAAGTAGGGCACTATAAAACCCACAATCCAAGAATTTTGATACGGTCCGACCTGTGTATTGGTCATAGATTGACATGATACATTAATCAATGAGTTGGGTCGAGTTGAAGTGTGCTAAGTCGTTTGCCCACTTTGACCTCCCTAATTGGGATCCTTTGGTTTGTTTATATTCTATGAAATCATCTCTTTAAACACAAAACCCATCTTTTCTCCTAACATAAAACCGACTATTACATGTTTTTTTTTACTAACAATTGAAACACAATTCTATAAGTACAAAAAATATCAAAACGACAAAAACTAATGTGTTATCTCTACATTCTTGTTAAGAATGCAAAAAATGTAACGTGAGGACAATAAGATAATATTACCATAAACACATACATTAACAACTGTCTCTTAAGGTAATGTTGTCTCAGATCTATATATCGACAAAATGATGAAATTTGATAAAATGATAATTCTTATTTGAGATTTTGTTTTTGGGTTTGAATATTCTAATTAATGAATAAACTTCTATATTAATTCATACTAAATTCTTAATCTTAACCGGTTAATATAGTTTTATTTAAGGTATTATATTAACTCTATAATAAAAATCCTTAAATAGAAGAGTTTCTTTTTTCCTTCATTTTGCACATGCCCAATCTAACAATATTTTCTTTCAAATTATATCAGCAACTTGAAGTGATGATTTCTTCTTTTTTTTTTTTTTGCCGGAGAGAAGATACATTAATCTTTTATGCTAGAATATAAAGCTATAATATTTTTGGTATAGAATTGAACTAAACTAGCTAACTTAACTTAAAATATTGAGAAATTAAAGTTAAATATTAACATTCTTAATAATTTAAGAGTATTAGTGACAATATATAAGATATTGAGTATATGTAATAAAACACAAAAATTCGTGGATATTTATGATAATTTAGTACATGAAAAATTGAGAAATAAATAATAAATATTAATATCATTAATAATTTAAGAGTATTAGTGAAAATATATAAAATATTGTATATATTTGTAAATAAGTTATAAATATTGATGATATATATATATGATAAAATATGAAAATTAAGAAATTTTGTGATAATTTTTCATGTATTTTACTAGTTTACTCGGTCTCTAGCTAATTTTTTTTTATTTGCTAATCGGGGTTGGTTCGTAATAACATTATGAATACGATTATGCTGAATTTGTTTTTTTTTTCTTAATGATCGATCAATGTTGATGTAGGGTGTGCATATACAGAATCTTTCATTAAAAAAAAAAAAAAAACAAACTAAAATTTTAACTAATAGTAAAAATTATTTTTCCTATTTTACTGTTTTATCGATACTTTGACTATTTAAATTAACTTTTTATTATTTTGACATAAATTTTATTATTTTAATTAATAATTATTTATCATATTAATTATTATTATAACAATAATTATATATATTTAATTGTATTAATTAGTATTATTATTTACGAATAACTATACTATTAAAAAAAAACTAGGAAAGGAAATAAGAGAGGTCTGGTTCATTGTGGTAGAGACAAGTATCCTTGTCAATGTGTATAAAAATGGCAGGCTTTTATGATACGGTATTCAAAAGGACCATGAACCGTTGGGTCTGATCTGTTTCTCAGGAACAGCACATTGGGGTCTACGCACGTGGACTGCTACACTCACTTTTCACATGATAAGTGCTTGTTGACTGTATAATAATAATAGAGGATAGAGATAAAAACTATCGTTCACATGAAAAAAAAAAAAAAAAGATTTATAAAACTGTTGTTTTTCCTCCAATTTAATCAAAAATAATCAACAGTCATTCTCTTTTTCTTGTTCTTGTGTCATCTATTGAACAGTTAACTTCTTACTGTAGCTCATGTCCTTGCTTTGCCTTACTGTAGCTCTGATATTTTTTATGGAGTCTCTTGGAGTAAGTCTTTAATTTTAAAAAAAATATACACTGTAATTCCCTTATTTTTAAGATTTATTTATATGTCTAAATGATAGTTAAATTAAAATTAAAATTTTAAACTAAAATATACCTCCAAACTCCAAAACCAATTTCCCATATTTTTATCTGGTGATTGGTTTACTGCTACATTGTACTATTTTTATCATATTCAAAGATAGCTATTCTGAATACATAAAAAGTACAATGTCTGTCACGTAATGTCATGTTAATAAAAACTTTAATTTAAAGGTAATTATCATGTCAATAAAATTCCTGAATTCAAAACTCATATTTCTCACTCTGATCTA
Source organism: Hippophae rhamnoides (assembly GCA_033030585.1). Taxonomy (NCBI): domain Eukaryota; kingdom Viridiplantae; phylum Streptophyta; class Magnoliopsida; order Rosales; family Elaeagnaceae; genus Hippophae; species Hippophae rhamnoides. The sequence continues at coordinate 18,382,072 of CM065438.1, read as the reverse complement.
TCCTCATGATTTCAAATATCTTGTTAATTTTGACGTGTTCAGGTCATTTTCAAAAAACTTGTGTATCTATACGTGCCACATATTAATATATAAAAAAGTATCATAGGAGATCTGAGCTCCTATTTATTGCTATGTAAATCATGTGAAACGTGAACAGAGATAGAAACCAACCTTTCGTTTACATATGAGGTATTGAATTTAAAACGAGGTCATCTTTGAGTGGGTTTTGTTTTTAACTTAAAACCATTTTCATTGAGTTAATACAATGGGAATAGAAATAAGGATAAAATAATATTATTTGTTTTGATTATTGAAATAAAAAAAATTAGTATTATAGTATTTGGTTTGCTATTAGAATAGAATGAAAAAAATTATAAATTACCTTAATATTCATATATTTAATAAAATTTAAATAATATTATTTAATTATTATTTTTTCGTCAAATAAAATATATTATTGAAATCATTATTTTTTTAAATAATTATTACTTAAAAATAAAATATATTATTAAAATTATTATTTTTCTAAATAAAGTTTAGTGTTTTGAGGTTTGAGATTTGAAATTTAGGATTTAGTGATTTAGGGTTTATGTTTTAGAGTTATATTCGTGGATTAAGGTTTAGGGTTAAAATTATTATTTTTCTAAATAGGATTTAGGATTTTAAGATTTGTGATTTGGGATTTAAGGTTTATGGCTTAGGGTTTAAGGTGTAGAGATTTGGGATTTGGGATTTTGGGATTTGGGTTTAGGATTTTGGGGTTTTGGGTTTTATGATTTAAGGTTTCTGGTTTTAAAATTTGAGATTTGGGATTAGGGTTATATTTGGGGTGAAGATAAAATTGAAAAAAAAATTGAGATGAGAATGAAATCATGATTCTTAAAGAGGAGAAAAAATTATGATTCTTTATTTTTTAAGAACCGATTACATTTCTGACTCATTTTTCATCCCAAATAAATACACAAATAGAAGAAATCAATTCTAATTTTTTTCTATTTCATCCGACTAAACATGTATTATAATAATCTAACTCTTCCTGCTTTAATTTGTTATGTAAATATGAAAAAATCAAGTACATATTTATGTAATACGTTTTGATAATCATATTATTAATATCTACTTATATTAATATCTACTTAAAATAAGATTCATTGAGTTATTAATCATATAAGAATTTGTGTCACATTAAGGTTTTGATTTTGTCTTGTTATGGATAATTTATGGAAGTCACATTTAGACTTACTATATATTCAATTTCTTTAATCTCTGTCACTCTTCCGGATAATCAAACATGTACAATTATTTGGAAATCCTATCGCTTTCAACTCTGCATTACTAAATAGCATCACTGTTTCGGTCATCAAGGACATGCTATATTTTCAGGATTCTGTTGGTACAATTAGACCAATGGTTCATTCACAATAACACCGTAAAATATCAAACATAAATTTATCATTTTATTTATAATATTAGAAATTTAAATTTTGTAATATGTAGCATTACACTGTAACACCACATGCATGCATGACTACCATACACTCTTAAAATCCTAACTGGGTAATTAATCTCTGCGGCCTTCAAAAATATATATTCATTTACACAGAATTGATTTAGGATTAAGATAGTATGATTTTTCAACTTATTAATATAGTTTTAATTTATAATATTTTTTTTTATTAAATAAAATAAATTTAAGTTCCCTCTTATATATATATATATTGTTTTAAAACTAAAATTTGATCCATAAATATTTATAATTATTTTCAATTCATAAAAAAAACCTGTATAATTAATATCAATTCCTTAAAAAAAAAATGTATACTTTATGTCACAAGGCTTAGACGTATTAAAACATTAATGAATGAATCACTTCTCATTTACTACAAGATCGCTATGGCACTACATTGGTTTCTTTTCAAGTACACTACTACAATGTATAATTTTTGCATGAATTTGTGATTTTTTTTTAGTACACTAGTACAGTATATAAATTTTGCTTGAAATTTTTGAGTGAATTAATAATAAAATTCAAAAAAAAAAAAAATTTATATGACAATATCGTAGAACTTACATAAAATTTAAAAAACTTAATTTTATATGGATTATTATTAAAAACCTACGCAAAAACATTTGCATCGATTATCTCTATACAAATTCACGCAAAACATTTTGCATGAGTTTTTATTAATAATCTACACAAAATATCACTAATATTACTCTCTTTTTCACTATACCTTAACATTACTCCAACAAAGAACTACAAGCTCTTTGAGAACAAATGAAGAAAAATCATCCGTCTGTCAACTTGTAGTCGTTAGCTAGCTGTTATTTGCATACTTACATTACGTTGTCGAGGAGCCTTCACCGTTGTCTATCTTGACGCAAATCAATACGTGAGTGTTTGTTTGTTTTTTTTTTTTTAAAAGATATTATTATTAGATATGTGGGTATTTTTTTTTAGTTTCATTATGCTTATTTAATAGATTTGTGATATAAATAGTTATAATTATGATTATTTAGTTCTTTTTATCTCTATGTGTTTATTTAGTAGTAGATTTGTGCTATAATTATTTAAATTTGTGATTTTTTTCTTATTACGTTTATTTAGTAGTAAATTTGTAGTATAAATAATTATATTTGTTTTTATTTATTTTTTTTTGTCTTAACATTTTTATTTAAGTATAAATGTGTGTTATAATTATTTATTTTTTTTATCTTATTATAATTATTTAATTATAAATTTGTGGTATAAATAATTATGGTTGTGTCTGTTTACTTTTTATTGTGCTCATTTAGTAGATTTGATCATATATAAGTTTAAAATAAAACTTAGAAATGTTTAAAGAAAAAAAGAAGAGAATAAAAAAAATTGAAATTTTAAAATAATAATAAGAATAATATATTATTAAAAAAATAAAATCTATATTTTCAAATCATATTTATATACCTTATTTTTAAATAATATTATAATTGAATACAGATACTCTAATTAGAGAATTTTTTGAATTGATATCAAATAGATTTATATTATATTTGACTTTATTTTTAAAAATATTACTATAATAGTAAGATAACTTTTAATACATGTAATTTTATGAATCTAATTATAAAACAAATAAAATTTAAGGATTAGTATGTTAAAATTTTCTATAAATTAACATAATTATTTAATTAAATTATTCTTATATAAATAATACATATGTGTCTACACTTTAAAAATGTACAAGTCTTAGATGCGATATTTAGATGGATTAGTGAAAGTTTTTATGAAATTCATACGTGAAAATACAAATGGTAAAAATGTGATTAGATGTCCTCATATTAAGTGCTTGTATATTAAAGTTTTTTCTACAAAGGATACAAGAGATAATTTAATTTGCAAGAGGATTTTAAAAAGTTACTATAATTAATATTTTTATAAAGATGAGATGTGTATGGTGGTTGTAGAGAATGAAACATCTTATTGATCTAAGGGTCAAAGAATACATGTTGATGTTGACATGCATGAAGAAAATATTAAAATGATTCATGCAATAGAAAATGATTTTGATGATAATCCTAAATTTTTTAAGACTTTCTTAGAGGATCCAGAGAAACCATTATATCTAAAGTGTAAAAAATACACTTAAGTTGTATGCAACGATAAAGTTATATAAGGTCAAAGTAAGAAATGAGATTATTGATATATGATTCATTGAGATATTGTAGGCATTTATGGATATGCTACCCGATCAAAATGAATTGCTTTCATTTATGTATAAAATTAAGAAATTTTTAAGTCAATTTGACGTATAATATGAAAATATTAATGCATGTTCAAATAATTTCACTTTTTATAGAAAAGAAAAAATGTGAATGTCAAAATTCATAAAGTGTGTGGGGATTCAAGGTAGAAGAAAACTTTTAAAGGGGCAACAGTGAAGTAAGGAGTGTCGGCCAAGGTTCTATGATATTTTTTTCTCTTATTTTTCGTTTTTAAAGGATATATCAACACAAGGAGATATCAAAGATGTGGACATAGAATGCGGATAATAAGTCTAAAAATGTTTTTTTATTTCCTTCTTATAATTCTCTTACTTGAAAAGTAGTTGATGATTTATGCACTAAGTTTACAAATAAATAAAGAAACCTTTGATTTGACAATGAAATCAATTCTCAAATTCTTTAAACAGTAGATATAGTTGTTGGTATGTTATCATGGTCACTTTTAATCTTTATCCTTAGATTTGCATGAAAAAAAGTTGATGATGTTAACGTTATTGATATAGGGCTCATCATTTCTGGTGTTTGAAAGCAATTGTTTCATTATTACCTGTCAATTGAAAGTAGATATTAGTGAGTATATAATTATTTAATACACTATCTATAATTAAATTGTAATTCACGATTACTAACATGATTTATATACTACCAAAACAAAAATTATACGTGGATTTTATGTGATATTATTCTCGGAAGAAACCACAAAAAAATTATCGGTTTCCTCCTTAGATTTGAAAAGTTTTACGTATTTAATTTCATAAGTTACTTTAATTAAATAGAATTATAATTAATTATTTCATTATGTTTTAAATAGTACACTAGGAAATTAAACTATAAATATTTTGATAAAGATTTTAATGAACTAAGAGAAAGATGGTTGAAATATATGATATAATTCATAACTAACGATGAAGATGATGAAGATGATGAAGATATGTGATTAAATTATGCGTTTATTGAGATATTTTTGTATATATTGTACAATGCTTCAAGAAGCTTACTTTTGGAATCATTTTTTTTGAAATTTCTTTGCAAAAATTAAAGTATCATATAAGAAACATATGTGTTGTAATTAGATGTACATTATTTTGAATTATAGGTTAGATGTATATGTATAATATTCTGCATATTTTGTGTTTTTTTATAAATGCTTAATAAGAATTAAGGAAATGATATTGCATTGATGATTACTTCATACTTACCACAGAATTATTATTATTATTAAAATTAATTTGATAATTTTTTATTAAATTTATTACATATTTATTATACAATATTAAAGATTTTGATTATATAATTTTTATATAATCATGTATTTGAACGTGAAATCCGATAATATCGTATAATATAAAAATAATACAATTATGTAAAAATTTAACACGATTACAAGATATGGGTCTAAACCGTATTGAACACTTTTTAAGTATAAAATTATATATCTTGATTTTTTTAACATTCAATTTAAAAATAATATATTTTTATTTTAAATATTAAAATAAATTAAATATTAATTTAAATAAATTTATAATAAAAATTATTTTATTATAATATTTATAATTAATTTTATTCGATTATATTATAAATTTCGTGACTAAACACGAAAACAACAATGTAAAAACTAAATATAATATAATTTAATATAATTTCATTTAATTTAATTATACTTTTAACGTATATGAGTTGCTTGTATCGTACTTAGTTATATAGAATCCATATATTTATTAATAATATTATAAAATATCATTTAAAATTTATATTAAATTTGTTGAGATTTATAGACACATTTGTTACTCATTGAGTGGGTTAGTGAAGCATTTATGTTTTGCAAGTACCTGTCTTTCGATATTAAGACTGGTACTGTCTTCTTTTACGTACATATTTAAAGCTATGGTAGACTGATAGCTGAAAATGGAGCAGTACTGTTTAATGGCCAAGACCTCACTGAGCACTAATGTTCTGTTTAATTCCTGAGCTCAAGAGATAATCTTTTATTTATTCCGAGGTAAAATTAAGTTATACTTAAGCTGTAATCTTTATTATATAAATTGGATTTCCATAAAGATGTTGTGATTTGTATAATAATACCTTTAATTTGGGACATATTTTAAGATGCATTAAATGTTAATTTGGCTTAATTGGGACAAGAAAAAGATTAAGAAGAAGAAGAAGAAGAAGAATAAAACCAATAGTAAAGGCCCTACATAAACTGTTAATAGGTTACTATGACACGGGTAAAGTTAGTCATGTAGTATTTGTGTGACCTAAGACAAAGCTAACTGACTTTCATGGTTGAGAACAATCGTATTCATATATAGAGGAAATCAAATAAAAGCCAATGCTTTTGATGTTTTGTTGTTTTGTTTGTACCCACTACATATATATGCTTGTTAGCTAGCTCTTTACATGATTAAAGAAAATAACTTGTTCATGCTTTTCATATTGCAAATACCAAATTTATTGAATAGATTTGTCATGTTATTGGGAGATGGGGTTGGAGGGGCATAGCCTATGTGTAGACAGAGTCACTTTCATTGCTTTCCTTTTTCCATGTAGTTCCAATGGAACAGTCTCAACAGAATCTTATATATATATATATAACAGTCCTATATGATTTATCGTACGTGGGCCATCCATGTCAAATCTTTTATGACCTCTTCCCCTTCATGCATTCCAGGCTACCCTAAAATTCATTAACCTATCCGTCTGATGATATCCTAGCTCTCACAAGGGAGATATCAATCATTCATAAAGTATGTGCTTCTTACTTTTTGTACCAAATCATGTATGCACGGTGTGATTCTATTAAATCTTATTAAAATAAAATTTACTTCCTTTCTTTTTTAATCGAAAAAAGTTACACCTTTTTTTAACGTGTAATTCGATCATGCGATTTCAAAACTAATTAATTAAGTAGTATTCATAATTCATGACTATTTAACTCTTAATTTTTGCACACAATAAAACTAAAACACAATATTTGCCTTCTTTTCTCCAACTTCATTAATTTAAATAGTCATTTTCCTTAATTGCTCCTTGTTTTGTTATTGTTAAGTTTATTTCAGTCCAACATCGGTTAGAAGCTCGACAATAGTGTTGTTTATAAGTTTGGATAGCCTTTAACTCAATAAGATCTTATTGGATTGAATTAAGTCTAAGTTTTTAACGTTATATCAGAACTGGACTTGTAATTATCGGTGATTTGTGTTTTGTTCTTAATAGTTTTACTGTGACTTTATGAGACCACTCCTATCCGTGTGGATAAACTCTTAAGTTTTTTTCAGTCCCACGTCGATCAGGAACTCGATAACAGTGCTGTTTATAAGTTTTGATTAAGTTTGAATAACACTTAACTTAATGAGATCTTATTAGATTGAATTATGTCTGAGTTTCTAACAGTTATTTATCAACTCTTTGATCGTATTAGGTTCAAAATTATGAAAAATATCATTTCTAATTGTTATAGATAAAATTTGAGTTCTTTTGGGGTTTAATTTTTGAATAATGGTTTACTTGCCACGTGAAAACAGTCTAGTTTGTAAGAATCTGTTGTCAATGGCAAAATGTTTAAACTTCAAATGCCAACCTCTCGTACACGTCAAAATGAGTGTTTATAGTTTAAGTAAAAAATAAATAAAAATAAAAAACTTTTACTTGTAAGCAGCAGCATATTACTTTCACACTTAATGTTCACATATAACCAATCAAGAGCTATGCAACTACATGTGTTGTCTGCGATAGCCGATATTCATGTATGTTTCTGTTGACAGATAGATGTTATGAGTCCTACAATGAGATGATATTGATTTGTGGTTTAAATAATATGAATTTAAATTATTATTATAAATCTAAGTAATTCAAATTTAATAAGTAATTTTTTTTAATGTTAAGAGATGTGTATTGTTGAAAAATAACGCAAATTTTCGATAAGCCAAATTTATGAGAAAGCAAGAATAGAAAAATAACACATAAAATTTGATAACGGAGTTCGGCCAATCTTGCTTACGTCTCCGGACATGCTGCAGATCTTTTTACTAAAAGGGGAGAAATTACATAAGGTGTTTACAACACTCACAACTCACAACCCAATTACACCCAAGAAAATTACTCTCAATTTTCTCTCAGAAAAGGTTTTTCTCTAAGCTTTTCTCTCAATTGGAATGAACACTTTGGATGATTAATTCATTACAATTACATATCTATTTATAGGAAAATTCACTCCTTGAATTACTCCTTAAATTAATGGTTCCTTAAATTGCTCCTTGAATTAAGCTCCTTGTTTTGCTCCATGTTTTGCTACTTATTTTGCTCCATGTTTTACTCCATGTTTTGCTCCTTAATTTGCTCCTTAAATTAAGGAGCTTTATAACAATATTCAACAATCTCTCACTTGAAGACTGATTTCAATCTGTTTTCACACCTTGATCAATGGAGCGAACTTTAGTCTTTGTTACTTCTGGAGACCAACCGAAGTTGAGCACTGACTTCGGTTTGTCAATAGTCACCACCTTTGTTAACATATCTGCCGGATTTTTGCTTCCGAATCTTCTCCAAGATTAACACATCATCTTCCCAATAGAGATCGATGAAGTGATAACGAAGTCGATATGCTTTGTTCTAGAATGAAATCTGAATTCTTCGCCAAGTGTATTGCAACTTTGACACTATCAATATGCAGAATATTCTTCTCTTGTTTGAATCCCGGATCGATTAATAAACCTCAAGCCATATCATCTCTTTACTAAACTTCGATTCGCTACATACTCAGCCTGTAGTGGATAGAGTGACAATTTTCTGTATTTGTGACATCTGACTAACTAGCTATAGTTCAACCGATAAATATATAACCTTGGTGCTTCTTCGGTGATCAACTTCACCTCTAAAGTCTGCGTCCTACGTACCCTTGTACTTTTAACTCTCCTTTACTAAAGTACAAGCACTTTTCTGTGGTTCCTCGCAGATAACTCAAAATCCACTCGAGTATCCCAATGAGTTTTCCCGGATTTGACATAAATGCTGCTAACAACTCCCACCGTACGGCCAATGTCCGGTCTCGTCAGACCATTGCATACATCAAACTTCCAATGGCCGAGGCATAGGAACCTTAGCCATGAATTTTCTCTCTTCCGTCCGAGGGGATTGATCCTTGGATAGGCGAAAATGACTCGGCCAGGATGTCTTAACCGGCTTGGCATCACCCATGTACGTATTGAATCTTTGCAAAACACGATTGATGTACTGCCTCGAGATAACCTGCAAAGGATCCTTCTTCTTATTTCTTGTGATTTTCATTCCAAGAATCTTCTTTCTTTGGACCCAAGTCTTTCATGTCAAATTCCTTTGACAATTCTTTGCTTCAACCTATTAATATCATCCATATCTCGAACCTCGTCGCTAAGATATCATCAATATAAAGTAGTAAAATGATATAAGCCGGACCTATATCTATTGAAGTAGCAACAATGATCAACGATTGCACTTCGGAAACCTTCCAATCGTAATGACGCTATCAAACTTTCTCGTACACCATTGTCTCGGCTTGTTTCAGGCCATACAAACTTTTCTTAAGTATGACACCATGTTCTTCCTTTCCGAGAAACCTTACGGTGGGTACATGTATATCTCTTCATCTAAATCTCTATGAAGGAATGCGATCTCACATCCAACTGTTCAAGATGAAGATCTTCAATGGTTACAATACTCAATATTGATCTAATAGTATTGAGCTTCACAACGGGAGCGAAAATGTCAGTGTAGTCAACTCCTTCCTTCTGTTGAAACCCTTTGACAACTAGGCGGGCTTTGTATCTCTTGGAACCATCATGCTCCCATAGGTAACTCAGCTAGTTCCCATATCTGGTTGGAGATGAGAGATTTCATTTCTTCTTTCATAGCAAGCTCCCACTTGTTGGAATCTCGAGTCTGACAAGCTTCATCAAAGATTCGGGCTCTCCATCACACCAACATATAGTTCATGTATCTCCGTTAGGCACGTGAGGTCGAGAAGACCTTCTAAATCTTGGAGCCGGAGTAAAAGGTTGTGTGATGTGTCGGAATGATGTGTCACGTTTCGTCCAACAAGTTCCTCTGGTGAGGACTTGTTACAATTGGTTCGTTCAAGGAACTATCACCGGGACATCATCGTACCGCAAATACCGACTCATTCTGCTCGAGTCATTGGCGTCTATTTTATGCATGTCCTTATACATCACCATTTCGTTGAAAAATTACATCCTACTACGGATAACTTTCTTCTTTCGTCATCCCAAAATGCGGTAGCCAAACTCATCCTCACCATAGCTTGATGAATGTGCATTTCTTAGATTTGGGATCAAGCTTATTCCCGCCTTGATCACCGGTACGCACAAATGCTACACAACCGAAAAACTTTTAGATGTGATAGTTTCACCTCTTTTCCGCTTCCATACCTCTCCGGTATACATGCTCGATGGAGCGGATGGGCCTCGGTTGATCAAGTAGGCCGTGTAACACCGCTCTCGTAACTACTTTGGTAGACCTGATCGTATACGAATGATTCTCGGCTCTTCGTCAACGTTTGGTTCAAATACGCTCGCCACACCATTGTGTTGAGGCGTGCCTGGCGTAGTTCTTTCCATTTTGATCCCGTGCTCATAGTAGAAATTTTTGAATACGGGTGTCTTCATATTCACCGCATTATCGATTCTGAAACTTTTTGATCTTTAAACCCGTCTCATTTTCCACCATAGCTTTCCATCTTCGAAAGCCTCAAATACTTTAGACTTATGCTTTAGAAAGTAAACCCATACCTAAAGTGATCATCGATGAAAGTCACGAAGTAGTGTTTCCCACCAATAGATGAGACGGTCGTTGGTCCCAAAACATCAGAGTGAATAAGCTCTAGCCTTTCCTTCTTTGGGATTCTGCAACTTGTCTGAAAGCTCACTCTCTTTTGCTTTCCAAGTATGCAATCTTTGCACATGTCTATCTCCGTAGACTGTAGACCTTGAAGTTTTCCCTTTGAGTGCATAATCTTCATTCCATTCTCACTCATATGGCCTAGTCTCTGGTGCCACAGATTTGGTGTTTCATTGCCTGCTGCAATTGTAATTGAACAACGTGCCTCTACTGTCATGTAAAAGTGCCACTTTTCTTGCCTCGAGCAACTGTCATTGCACCCTTTGAAATCTTCCAATCATCACCATGGAAGATCGTAGTGTAGCCTTCACTGGCCAACTGGCCCACTGAGATTAAGTTCCTTCTTAGATCGGGAATATGCCTCACATTCTTCAACTCCCAAACAGATTCGTTCAACTTAATCTTCACTACACCTTTGCCAATAATAGCACATGGTTGATCATTACCAAGATATACCTTTCCAAGGTTTCCGGGGACATATTTCTCGAAGAATTTTTTTTATGAAGTAGCATAGAACGATGCTCCAGGATTCTAACACCCAAGATTCTTTGCTCTCTAAGGAGCATATCAATACATCGTCTCCTCACCGAGGTGGAAGTAACATTTGCCTCTGCCTTCACTTGTTTTTCCTTCGCACTCTTGCACCATTTTTGTAGTGCGGTTCTTACACAATTCCAACACTCGATAGTCTTCGAGCTATGGGAATTATTAGATTCTCGGATTTGGACATCCCGTCCTTTGATCTACCTCGGTAGCGTTACGCCACACGTCCCATTCCCTTTGGTTGAATTTCTTCCTCTTGACTCGTATGCAAAGCCGAAGAAGTTGGCGATTCGCCCGACTCTTTACGTCCGGATCTCTTCACCGAGAACCGGATCACGAACATCGTCGTCAACTTATCAAGCTCACGCAGCTACTCATCGTGACAAGAGTAGCATTCCAACTTTACGGTAAAGAAGATAAAAGTATTAATGCTCGTACTTCTTCCGAATTCAATTTCCACCGAACTCAACTAGGTTGTGACCGTGTTGAGTTCATTGAGATGTTGAGCACCGATCTTGCGCCTTCATTCATCCGCAAATTGAACAAACGCCTCATCAAGTGCACTTTGTTTGAGGTTGATGGCTTCTCATACATATTGGAGAGAGCCGCCATAAGACCCGCCGTGGTCTTTTCCTTTGCTATGTTGAAGGCAACATTACGGGATAAGCGTCAATCGAATAACTCGATGGTGCATGTCTAAGATTCCAATCTTCTTCCTTCATAGCTTGGTTTCTTCCCCTGAGAGAGGTTGATATAGATTTCTTTGATACGATAATCCTACATCTGCATTTTCCAAAACCCAAAACTGTACCCATCAAATTTCTCGAGTTTCACCCTTCCTTCATCTCAAGGGCGATCGCCCCACTAAAATACGAATTCCTCTGGATCGTTTCTAAATATTTCTTGCAGAAAATTGACAGAAATCACCACCAATAGCTCTGATACCAATTGTTGGGAAATAACGCAAATTCTCGATAAGCCAAATTTATGAGAAAGCAAGAATAGAAAAATAACACACAAATTTTGATAACAGAGTTCGGCCAATCTTGCTTACGTTTCCGGACCTGCTGCAGATCTTTTTACTGAAAGGGGAGAAATTACACAAGGTGTTTACAACCCTCACAACTCACAACCCAATTACACCCAAGAAAATTACTCTCAATTTTCTCTCACAAAAGCTTTTTCTCTAAGCTTTTCTCTCAATTGGAATGAACACTTTGGATGATTAATCCATTACAATTACACATCTATTTATAGGAAAATTCACTACTTGAATTACTCATTAAATTAATGGTTTCTTAAATTGCTCCTTGAATTAAGCTCATTGTTTTGCTCCATGAATTGTTCCATGTTTTGTTCCATGTTTTGCTCCTTATTTTGCTCTATGTTTTGTTCCATGTTTTGCTCCTTAATTTGCTCCTTAAATTAAGGAGTTTTATAACAATCTACATCAGTGAATTGCAAATTATCAGTTAAATTAATAAAAATCCGAACTGATACCAATTAGTCTATCTAGAAAATGCTTATCTTAAAAATTAAAAGAATCTGTGTTGAACAAAAAGGAAAAAGTAAATAAATGTTAGTTGAGGAGAGTAGTACTACATAAGATCTTATAAGTCTAGAAATAACATTTCTGTCATGTTTTAGTACATGAGTGATACCCTTTCCAGAGAAGCAAATTCAAAGTAAAGAATAATTTATAATTATGTTATTTTTCCATTGATATTATTTTATTACATCTTAATCCATTAAATTAATGTTATATATCCGAACACTACTATAGTCTACAGGGAAAAAAAATTATATGAATCACCTCCATAACTACCTACCGTGATGCAATTTGTTAATTTTAATAACATGTTTTTGATTTTTACATTAAACTCATTGTATAAAAATAAATGTATATATGTCAAGTAATGAATGAAAATGTTCTACATCTTATTTATAAATAAGATGCATATAAAAGTTTTTTGGTCTACACATATCACAAATTTGTAATGATTTGTTAAATGTAATTGTTAATGATTTTGTGCTAAATGACAAATTTATTTGAAAAATCCATATGAATAATTTTATAATTATGTGAAAATAAGCATTATAATCGATGATTTTTAAGTATGCAATTATAATCTTATATTTATCAAAAATAAGTAACTTTCATCCCATTAATTATAATTATAAAACCACGACACTAAAGTTTTTTAAAAAGTAACACTTAAGCCTTCTTTTTCATAAATATGAGGCCCAAGCACTAAAAATACACATTTTTAATATTTAAAGAATTAATTCATTTATACTAGTTAAATATACCTGAGTTGTACATGAATTATTATATTTTTTTTATAATTTTTTATCTTTATTTCATTCTGGAACATGTTTGAAATTCATGTGATATAATAATTAATAAATAGATTTAAATTAATAAATTTAACATAAATTTTTGAGTTAATTAAAATATGAATATGAAAAATTGATGTGATAAACATTATGGATTAAACTCTTTAATATTATAAAAATGTTTTTATTTGAAGTGTTTAACTTAATTTTTTCCATGATTTAAAATAAATATACAAGATATAATGACATCATTGTTTTAAAAGATAAAAATATTTTTGTTTGAAATTATTTTAAAAATAATTAAAATTTTATATATATTTGATATATATATTTGGCCGTAAGTACTATAAATTAGTGGTAAATACTCTTTTTTCTAGCCCAACTTCTAAGGTGGCGTTTGGTTCGTAGAATGGAATCAGAATCTGAATGTAATGGAATGGAAAGAAAACAATGCTGTTTGGTTTGACCACTGAAATCAAGCTCGGAATCAGAATTAAAGTGTTTGATTTGCCACTGGAATAAAATGAAAAAAATTGTAAATGACCTATGCTGTAAAGGTCAAATAATGTCATTTAATTACTATTTTTTCGTCAAACAAAATACATTATTAAAATCATTATTTTTTAAATAATTACTACTTAATTAAAAAGAAATATATTATTAAAATTATTTTTTTTAAATAGGGTTTAGGGTTTTGAGGTTTGGGATGTGGGATTTAGGATTTAGGGTTATATTTGTGGGTTAAGGTTTAGGGTTAAAATTATTATTTTTCTAAAAAGGGTTTAAGGTTTTAGAATTTTAAATTTAGGGTTATATTTGTGGGTTAAGGTTTATGGTTAAAATTATTATTTTTCTAAAAAGGGTTTAGGGTGTTAGAATTTTGAATTTAGGGTTTAGGGTTTTAGGATTTGAAATTTGGGGTTTAAGGTTTAGGGTTTTGGGATTTATGTTTTAGGGTTTTAAGATTTAGGGTTTAGGGATTTGGGATTTGGGATTAAGGTTTAGGGATTTGGGGTCTAGGTTCTAGGGTTTTAGAATTTGAATTTAGGTTTTTAGGATTTGGATTTAAGGTTTAAGGTTTTGGAATTTTGGATTTAGGGTTTAGGGTTTAGGATTTAGAATTTGGGGTTTAGGGTTTTGGGATTTATGTTTTAGGGTTTAGGGATTTGGGGTTTAAGGTTTAGGGTTTAGGGATTTGGAGTTTAGAGTTTTAGGATTTTAGGATTTATATTTAGGGTTTAGGTTTGGAATTTTGGGTTTAGGGTTTAAGGTTTTGAAATTTTAGGTTTAGGGTTTAGGGTTTTGGGTTTTGGAATTTTGGTTATAGGATTTAGGGTTTAGGGTTTAGGGTTTTGAAATTTTGGATTTAGGGTTTTGTAATTTTAGGCTTGAGAATTTGGGATTTGAATTGAAGGATATATTTTAAGTGAGGGTAAAATTGAAAAAAAAAAGTATAAATGAGAATGGAATTTTGATTATCAAAGGGAGAAAGAATTGTGATATTTTCTCTTTTAATAATTAATTTCATTTCAACAAACAAACATATAAAATAGAAGGAATTAATTATGATTATATTCCATTAACTACAACCCATCGTGGGATAATATTACATCATGGAATTACATGGATTTTGTTTAAATTAATGAAATACTGATACTTCTTTTGAAATCATAAAAAAATTTGTTGCTGGGAAGATTATGCAATTTTTGTTGGGAAATAACGCAAATTCCCGATAAGCCAAACTTATGAGAAAGCAAGAATATAAAATAACACACAAATTTGATAACGGAGTTCGGCCAATCTACTCGCCTCCTGCAGATCTTTTTACTGAAAGGGGAGAAATTACACAAGGTGTTTACAACACTCACAACTCACAACTCAAAACCCAATTACACTCAAGAAAATTACTCTCAATTTTCTCTCACAAAAGTTTTTCTCTCTAAGCTTTTCTCTCAATTGGAATGAACACTTTGGATGGTTAATACATTACAATTACACATCTATTTATAGGAAAATTCACTCCTTGAATTACTCCTTAAATTAATGGTTTCTTAAATTGCTCCTTGAATTAAGCTCCTTGTTTTGCTCCATGAATTGCTCCATGTTTTGCTCCTTGTTTTGCTCCATGTTTTACTCCATGTTTTACTCCATGTTTTACTCCACTCCTTAAATTAAGCGAGCTTTATAACTCCCACTTCAAGACCGATTTCAACTGCCTTCACACTGATCAACGCAGCCTTTTCTAGTCTTTGTTACTCTATAGACTAACCCAAGTTGAGCACAACTTCGCTTTGTCAATAGTCACCACCTTTGTTAACATATCCGCCGGATTTTTTGCTTCCTTGAATCTTCTCCAAGATAACACATCATCTTCCAATGTAGACCACGATGAGTGATAACGAAGTCCAATATGCTTTGTTCTAGAATGAAATGTCAATTCTTCGCCAAGTTGTATCAGACTTTGACTATCACTACGCAGTAACATTCTTCTCTTGTTTGAATCCCACTAATTAACAAACCTCAAGCCATATCATCTCTTTACTAGCTTCAAGCATTGCTACATACTCGGCCTCCTCAGAAGTGGATAGAGTGACAATTTTCCGTATTTGTGACATCCAACTAACAAATGTAGTTCCAACAAGTAAATATATAAGGGTGGTGCTTCTTCGGTGATCAACTTCACCTCCAAAGTCCGTCTTCACGCACCTTTGTACTTTTAACTCTCCTTTACTAAAGTACAAGCACTTTCTGTGGTGCCTCGCAGATACCTCAAAAATCCACTTGACCGGCTTCCCAATGAGTTTTCCCTGGATTTGACATAAATCGCTAACAACTCCCACCGTACGGCCAATGTCCGGTCTCGCATGCACTATCAGCGTACATCAAACTTCCAATGGCCGAGGCAAGGAACCTTAGCCGTCGAATTCTCTCTCTTCTTATACGTCTCGAGGGGACCGATCCTCGGGATAGGCGAAAATGACCGGCTGCGGTGCGCGAACCGCTTGGCATCGCCCCATGTCGTCAATCTTTGCAAAACACGATTGACGTACTCGCTGAGATAATCAAGGATCCTTTCTTCTTATTTCTTGTGATTTGCATTCCAAGAATCTTCTTTGTCGGACCCAAGTCTTTCATGTCAAATTCCTTTGACAATCGCCGGCTTCAACCTTTTAATATCATCCATATCCGAACCTGCTACTAACATATCATCAACATAAAGTAGTAAAATGATATAACCGGACCTATATCTCTCAAGTAGCAACAATGATCAGCATTGCAGACTCGGAAACCTTCCTCGTGCGTACTAAGTCGTCAAATTTTTTGTACCATTGTCTCGGGCTTGTTTCGTGCCATACAAACTCTTCTTAAGTCTCGCACACCATGCTCTTCTTCCTTTCTCGAGAGAACCTTCTCCTGGGTACATGTATATCTCTTCATCTAAATCTCCACGAAGGAATGGTCTTCACATCCAACTGTTCAAGATGAAGATCTTCGATGCTACAATGCTCAATACCGATCCGATAGTATTAAGCTTCACAACTGAGCAAAAATGTCGTGTAGTCCACTCCTTCCTTCGTTGAAACCCTTTGACAACTAGGCGGGCTTTGTATCTCTTGGAACCATCACGCCCTCTTTCACCCTAAGACACCCATTTGTTTGTGAAAGGTCGCTTCTTTCCCATGTAACTCAAATGGTTCCCATGCCTACGGTTGGAGATGAGAGATTTCATTTCTTCTTTCATACAGCTCCCACTGTTGGAATCTCGAGTCCGACAAGCTTCATCATAGCATTCGTGCTCCCCTCCATCGACAAGAATATAGTTCATGTATCTCCCGTTAGGGCACGTGAGGTCGGTAAGACCTTCTCAATACGGAGCCGAGTAAGTTAGGTCATGTGGTGTGTCGAAATAATGTGTACCGCTTTGTCCAACAAGTTCCTCCTCGGCCGGGGACTTGTTACAATTGGTTCATTGCGGAAGTATCCGGGACATCATCTCAGACCGCAAATACCGACTCATTCCTCGCTGCGAGTCATCGGGCGTCTATTTTACGCATGTCCTTATACATCATCCTTTCGTTGAAAATCACATCTCTCAAGCTACGGATAACTTTCTTTCTTTTCGTCATCCCAAATGCAGAGCAAACTCATCCTCACCATAGCCAATGAACGTGCATTTCTTGGATTTGGGATCAAGCTTATTCTGCCTTGATCACCGATATGCACAAATGCTACACAACCGAAAACTTTTAGATGTGATAGTTTCACCTCTTTTCCGCTCCATACCTCCTCTCGGTATTCTACATGCTCCAATGGAACGAGTACGGGCCTCGGTTGATCAAGTAGGCTGGCCGTGTTGATCGTTTCGCCCGTAATTGCTTCGGTAGACCACCGTATCACGAATGCTTCCCGGCTCTTCGTCAACGTTCGGTTCATACGCCGCCTACACCATTGTGTTGAGGCGTAGGCGTGCCCGGCATTCTTTCCATTCTAATCCCGTGCTCATAGCGAGAAATTTTTGAATCTCGTGTCTTCATATTCACCACCATTATCTCCGAGCTTTGATCTTTAAACCCGTCTCATTTTCCACCATAGCTTTCCATCTTTTGAAAGCCTCAAATACTTCGTACTTATGCTTTAGAAAGTAAACCCATACCTTCCGAGAGTGATCATCGATGAAAGTCACGAAGTAGTGTTTCCCACCAATAGATGAGACGGCCGTGGTCCTCAAACATCGAGTTGAATAAGCTCTAGCCTTTCCTTCTTCGGGATTCCGCAACTTGTCCGAAAAGCCGACTCTCTTTTGCTTTCCAAGTATGCAATCTTCGCACATGTCTATCATCTCCGTAGACCGCGGAAGTTTTCCCTTCGAGCATAATCTTCATCCCCTTCTCACTCATACGGCCTAGTCTCCCGGTGCCGTAGATTCGTGTTTCATTGTCATTTGCAATGGTGAACAACGTGCCTCGTTGTCATGTAAAGAAGTGCCACTTTTCTTGCCTCGAGCAACCGTCTACTGCACCCTTTGAAATCTTCCAATCATCACCACGAAGATCGTAGATAGTAGCCTTCACTAGCCAACTGCCCCACTGAGATTAAGTTCCTTCTGAGATCGGGAATATCCCTGACATCCTTCAGCTCCCAAACAGATCCGCTCAACTTAATCTTCACTACACCTTTGCCAATAATAGCACATGGTTGATCATCACCAAGATATACCTTTCCAAGGTTTCCGCGACATATTTCTCGAAGAATTCTTTTTGGTGGAAGTAGCAGAACGAATCCACGCTCCGCAGTCTAACACCCAAGATTCTTCCTCGCTTCTCTCCAAAGAAGCATATCAATGCATCGTCTCCCGAGGTGGGAAGTAACATTTGCCTCCTCGCCTTCACTTGTTTGTCCTTCTGCATTCTTGCACCGATTTTTGTAAGTCTTGCTTCTTCCACAATTCCAACACTCGATAGTCTTCGAGCTATGGGAATTATTAGGATTCCCGGATTGGACCTCCCGTCTTTTGATCTACCTCGTAGTCGGTTCTACCACGTCCATTTCCTTTGGTTGAATTTCTTCCTCGACTCGTATGCAAAATCGAAGAGGTTGACGATTCACGTCTCTCTACGTCGGACTCTTCACCGAGAACCAAATCACGAACATCGTCAAATTTCAACTTATCGCTTCACGAGCTCTACCATAGTGACGCAGTAGCATTCCAGCCTTTCTCGTGTAGAGAAGACAAAAGTATCAATGCCGTACTTCTTCATCGACCATTTTCCACCGAACTCAACCGGGTTGTAACCGTGTTGAGTCATTGAGATGTCGAGCTACCGATGCACCTTCACCATCCGCAATTGAACAAGCGCCTCATCAAGTGCACTTTGTTCGAGGTCACGGCTTCATACATATTGAGTAGAGTCCGCCATAAGACCCGCGTGTGGTCTTTTTCCTTTGCTATGTTAAAAGCAACATTACGGATAACGCCAATCGAATAACTCCGAGGAGCATTCTGCTAGAAGATTCCAATCTTCTTCCTTCATGCCTCCGCTTCTTCCCGAGAGAGGTTGATATAGATTTCTTCGATACGTATAATCCTCTATCTCGCATTTTCCAAAACCCGAAATCTGTGCCATCAAATTTCTCGAGTTTCACCCTTCCTTCATCTGCGGCCATCGCTCCCACTAAAATCCGACTTCCTCAGATCGTTTCGATTATTTCTTGCGTAAAATTGACGTAAATCACTACCAATGTTCTCGATACAGGTTGTTTGGGAAATAACGTAAATTCCCGATGTCTAAACTTTATGAGAAAGCAAGAATATAAAATAACACACAAATTTGATAAACGGAGTTCTACCAATCTAGCTTACGTCTCCTGGACCAATGCAGATCTTTTTTGAAAGTGGGAGAAATTACACAAGCGTGTTTACAACACTCACAACTCACAACTCAAAACCCACTACACTCAAGAAAATTACTCTCAATTTTCTCTCACAAAAGTTTTTCTCTCTAAGCTTTTCTCTCAATCGATTGGAATGAACACTTTGGATGGTTAATTCATTACAATTACACATCTATTTATAGGAAAATCTCCGAATTACTTCCTTAAATTAATTCGCTTCTTAAATCGCTCCTGAATTGCTCTCCTTGCTTTCAGCTACGACCGTCCACGTTTCCTATTGCCCTTGTTGCCCACGTTTTACCCACGTGTTTTACTCCATGTTTTACTCCACTCCTTAAATTAAGTAGCTTTATAACAATTTTATGTACATGTTTTATCAAGTTAAGTAGCATAGTGTTTAACTAGACAGTTTGTGAAACTAGGGAATTTAATTTTTTTTTTCTAAAATAGGTACTAATTTTATTATATGTCTTAAGAACACACTGTATATTAAGCCAAATTAATAAAATCCCTATCTGATTTGGTGTCTTAAATTCAAATAATACAAAGATTAACCCCTGCACCTTGAGAGGGTGGGTGAATCAATTATGGTCTAAATTGGGTTCTTTGGCTTATACTTGTACCTGGAAAAACAAAAATACTGAAAGGGAAACGGGGGTAACAGAGGCATCCTAAGTTCTGATTTTATACAGCATCAGTCCCCAATAATTCTGCAAATATGGGTCCTCTTACAATGGCTTCACACGTGCAAACATTTCCACACGTGGGATGGGATGGCAGACTGCAGAATGGCAGAGCAAGAAAACAAAAGCACTGGTTTTTGGTGTAAGCACGAAAGACAGATCTGGATGATGAGAACATTTTAGTTACTATGAAGCTAATATTTAATGGAGAATGCTATCCTCAACCATCCTAATTTACTGCCACATAAATTGAAAATTATGTTCTTGTTTCTCTCTCTCTCTCTCTCTCTCTCTCTTTATTTAAAAAAAAAACTAATTTATGCTCTACTTTAGGTGACTAAATTCTCTATCATGGGATTATGGGAATAAAATAGGATTTTATTATACATGTATAATAACATTTATGAAACTTGATTAATATTAAATGACGTGAAGTAGTTTTATTGATATATACGGATAATTACCTAGTTAGAAAAAAAATTAAATAAAACTAAATAGTATATATTTTAATATATTAAATATTAATTTTATAAATTAAAGAAAATAAGATATAACTCAATTGATTTTAACATATCGAATTCGTAGAATTCAAGTTTTTATTTATAATTGTAGATTTTTTTTAATTTATATTTTATTTATTTAAATAAAGATTATAAGAATAATTAAATTAATAAAATAAAAATATATTAAATTATTATATATTAAAAAATTAATTTTTTTGTAAAAAGAGAATAATCATTTCTTAATCCTCAAAAATTACAAAAAATAAGTTGTAATTGTTTTTCATATTATAAATGAGTAACATGAAACTTTAATGGTTTTAATTTCATAAATTTAATATATTAGTTACATTTTTTAAAATTAATATACTTTAGTTATATTATTGTTATATTTTGAATATTTTACTTATTTTCAACCATATTTTAGGATTTTTTCCTTACAAAAAATTAAGTAAAATTAAAATATATTTTATTAATAGGGGTCATGCAAATAGATGTTTGAAAATAAAAATACGTGGATTTTTTTTATAAAATTGAAAAATAAAGTAAACTAAAATAACTAAACTATTACGTAAATGTATAAATAATATGATTAAATTGCATCAAATTAAATTAAAAGTATTGATGCATTGATTTAAGTATAATTTTTTTAATGAATTAATTTTAAATTTTATAAAAAATAAAGGAAATAAAATGGTGTGTGAATTAAAAACTAATAAATTTTTAACAAAATATTAGCTAAGATTGAAGTATTGTATAATCTCCCAAGTATCCACTCTTATATTTAATAAAAATATATTAAATAAATTATAATTATAATATAATTATATTTCACTCCTTAATGGAAAAAAAATTGTGGCTTTCTACCCTCACTTTTATAGGAACAAACTTTATTTTAAATTGGACAAGCAAAGGTTTTTAAAAACTTTACTAACAAGCCCTTATTTAAAAAGGTGAATACCAAGGAGTCCATAAGTTTTGCCAAAATAAGCTGTAGTCTTAATTTTTTTTTCTTTTAATAAAATGAATAATTAATTAAAAAATATATATTTTAATACGATGTAGACTTGTATATAAAATGTATACAAGTCTAGCAAAAGAACTGCGCATCGCTTGTGTAAGTTATGAGAATTAATTGCAATTTTGGTTCACATCGATTTTATGTAATTAAATATTTAAGATTTTTTTTAATATTATAATTTTTAATTATTTTATTGGTTCAGTTGTTTTTGTATTTCTAAAAATTTATGCCCCAATTAAACTTAAATCAAGAAATAGGATGTTCTACTGAACAACACTCCTCTAAGGGTTATTTTCAAAACTGTACCGTCCCATTAGTTTTGGTGTAGATTTGTTTCAATGTATCACTAAGTTTTATACTAAAAATGATGGGGTTAACAATGATATGTGAAATTTGACATGTAATTGTTTTCACACATCATTTTTTTTATAAAAAAGATTAAATTTTTTTATTATATATAATAAATTAAAATTAATTATATAATATAATATTAGTAAAAAAGTTAATAAGTATAAAATAGAGCTAAGAATATAATTAATTGGTCGAATATAATAATAGTTAAAAAATTAATTAAAAAAATAAAAAAAATATTCTATTTTATAAAAAAATATATATATTTTTAGGTCGAATAGTTTTGTGTTTCAGATAAAAATAAATAAATTGATATACCGCTAATTAAATGACATTTTTTTTCACTAATTATAACATCAAAATGTGTTTTTCTTTCTTTATTTCTTTCTGCTGCTGCTATTGACCACTAAACGACACTGTGCATAAGCTTTTCATGAGCTGAAATAACAGTGAAAGAGAACACAGAAAAGAGGTTGGGAGGTGGGGTTGAGAGTGACTTTAAGGTAAATAGCTTCTTTGGACTGTTATAATTAATTGTGAAACAGTAACGGACATATTGAAGAAAAATTTACGGTATCTACTAACTAGCAAAAACAGGTGTTAAATATATTTCATAATTCTGTTTAAATTTATACAAGTAAAAATAATTTATATTTTTTTTGTCTCGAAGTTTCAGCACATTGATAAAGTCTAAAATATTACATCTTTAATGTATTTATGTTGTTTGAAAAATTTAAAAAAATAATTTTTTATATTCTTTTCTTTGGTTAACTAATAAGAATAATTTATAACTAATATATTGAAAACGAGAATTATGATACTCTATTTATATTTTTAAAAAAAGATATATAAAGTTTATAAAATTATGAAACTAACGGTAACAAAATAATAATCACATCTGTTAAAAGAATAGTTTTAATAATAATTTTTTTCAAAAAATATAAAGTGTCACTTAACGTACATAGGTCTAATTTAACCGATCGGATGATAAGTGTTGCGTGTGCGTGTGAAATCATAATTATCTACATCCTATCTCCTTTCACAAAAAAAAGGGTGTAGATGTACACAATACAAATGGTAAAATCTTCTCTATTTAAACAATGTTGGGAGATGTAAACTGTTGTAAGATATAAACTATTAATATGAGATAAAATTTATCGATTATTCTAATGTTTTTTTATTTAAATTCATTTACAACAGTTTATTACATATTTCTTTTGACTAAATTAAGAAGAAGGAATATAAATCGGTAATGACAAAATTTTTAAGAGATTAAAATTTAGTAATTATTCTTATATATTTTTTTTAAATTCATTTTCAACGGTTTCATACACATTTCTTTTGACTAAATTAAGAGTAATTTTCATTTAAAAAAATTGCAGAAAACCAAGGTAACACACATCACATAAATAAAGGGATCACATTAATAAGTGTCTTTCTTGTCAATTTAGAGGGCGACAGCGTAAGACTTTCAAGTTCAGCCTCTTAAAATTAGAGATCATGGGGTTTTCTCTAACTTTCACAAGTGAGAGTGACGTAGGATGAGAATACCAATTGTATTATTAATTAGATAATTTTTTTTTTAATAATATATCAATCACAATGTAATTTTCATAATTACTTTACAATATTGTATCCAAACTTTATTGATACGTAAATTTATGAATATATATGAGACTAATATTAATAAGATTTCCTTTAAATTAAAAAGGTCAGCTTCATTCAGGGTTGTTAACTACGACTCTATCTTTCTCTCAGCTTTCGAACAAGTCAGTGTGTGAGGTTAGGTTGTGAAGGTTTCTGAGCATACACATCATACAGTTGTGGTTTTACTGTTTCAAGTTATCTCTTCTTATGCACTGCAAAGCTTACATCTCCTTCAACTTCACTATTTGTCCAATTTTGCTTCCTTTTATGTACTTTCTCCAAATCTTTATTCATTTCCCTTCTTCTTTTATAGTCATGAATACGACTTTGTAACAGTTGTATATCATCAGCATCTGTCAGAAGAAATGAAGGCATGTTCAACAATTGTGCTATATATTCAACAGAGAACCAAAACGGACTTACCTATTACTCTTCTGCTTCCTCCTCCTCCTCCTCTTCTTCTTCTTCTTCTTTAATATTGGGGATGGTTTACGCTGACATGGGTTCTCTCTCCCTTAGTTCTAATTATGGAATAGGATCATCTGTTTCTTCTCAAGATAGCTGTATCTCTAGATTTTCTGATCAATTGGAAAATGGGAGAGCTTTTTTGGGTTTTCCTTTTAGTGGGAATTACTTAGAAAAAAGTTTTGAAGAGCAGCATAAATTGAATGGGACTGTGGATGAGGAGGAAGAAGGCAAGGGATGTGATAACTTTAGTGATGGGTTTGGCGAAAATAATGAGGTCATGATTCTTAAATCAAACAACCTTAACGATGAGAATGTGGGTAGTCATGGGAAGGAGACAGAGAGTGGACATGAGTCAAAACTCTGTGCCAGAGGACATTGGAGACCTGCCGAAGATTCCAAGCTTAAGGAGCTTGTAGCTTTTTATGGTCCTCAGAACTGGAACCTCATTGCAGAGAAGTTGGAAGGAAGATCAGGTAATGTGAATGAATGGTTTCCCCCCCTTCAGTTTTAGCTATATTTCCAAGTCTCCCACACTCTAATTTGGTGTAAATTTGCAGAAAATTTAAAAAAGTTGGTATATCCAACACCCGAGTACAATACTTTATCCTAAAAGAGCCATTGTGACATAAAACTTGAGAAAGATGAATATTTTACTTTATTAACTTTTTTATTTTATTTCTGTTTTGAGTGGATTGAAGGTAAAAGCTGTAGACTGAGGTGGTTTAACCAGTTGGATCCAAGGATAAATAGAAGAGCATTTACTGATGAAGAAGAGGAAAGACTAATGCAAGCACATCGGATATATGGAAACAAATGGGCCATGATAGCTAGGCTGTTTCCTGGTAGAACTGATAATGCAGTTAAGAATCATTGGCATGTTATAATGGCAAGGAAGTATAGAGAACAATCCACTGCATATAGGAGGAGAAAATTGAACCGATCATATTACAACTCTACTGAAGAAGAAAATTCAAGCTTAATTGGCTCCAGTACTATTGAGACAACCAACTCATCACAACACTACTGTGGAAGCTTTGTGAACAATTCATCTATCCCATTTGGACCCTTTTGTGCTGCTTCTGATGGAATTTCTCATGCCCTAAATTGTTCCCCTCACAATTTAAACAACAAGGCCCTTTCTAACACTGCATTATGTGCCCTTCAGACTCCTTACAAAGTTTTCCCAAGTTTGTACCTTTTATTTATCTAGCTTATTTAACTTATTTGTAAACTGTTGTTCTGTTCTGGCTTACAAGTGGCTCAAAATGATTGAGTGTTGCAGATTCCAAGAACAATGAAATGATGGGCATGTTTGAGAAGAGAAGATGTTGGGAAAGGTCAGAAGATGTTGAACAAAGTGATCATCTTGTAGCTGGAGATTCTATACATCTTCACCATTCAACGTTCATGAAGGAAATACAACAATCAGACTATGCAACATCCTCAGTAGCTCAAGTCTCAGCCAAAGAGCCTACAACATCAAATAGAGGAATAATAGCAAAAGCCGACCATAGAGAGACTCGGACAATTCAACCCAAATTCATTGACTTTCTTGGAGTAGGCGCCACATGAGTTAGAGTTAGAAGCCAATTGGAAATAAGAAGAGGTAAAAAAAAAAGTTATAACGTAATCATCAGAAAGGCCTTAATGTGGGTGTGGTCCAAGAAAAATATGAAACCATTTAGAGGTAAAAGGGAAAGGAATTGTTGTTTTAGTTGCATTTGCATATGACTCTGTGAAAACAACTGCTTCAATCTACTACTGAACTGAGATATCTGATATTATACTCTCATATCATTTTCTTGTATCAATGTCACCATTTTCCAAAGTTGAAAAATGGTAAATTTAATTTAATGTTATACTAGTAATTATCATATTATTTATCCTTAATGTAAATAATTATCATTTTAGTAATAAAATTAGGGTCCCAAACTCCCAATTGGATTTTGACCAAAAAAAAAAAAAACTCCAAATTGGATTTTAGTTTGTCGACTTGGGTTTAATTTTCGATTTAGGTGGAAGAGATATTAAGTGAGAAAAGGTGTAATTGTAGGGTTTATGTTTGAGGATAAAATAATATCAAAATACGACCAAATATTAACTTGGTACATTACCTTATGAAAATTAGCAACTTTTATTTTTAATAAAAAAAATCACCTGAGTGGAGATTCGAAGCATGTTCAAGAAATAAAACTCGTGGTTTACTATTAGAGATGTTCCCATGTAAATATGCATTCGGTTATTAATATAACTATTTTTGAATTGATTTATGAAATATGTATTCTAAATATTTCAAAAATTATTATAGTTTGGAGATAATTTTTAAAAAATATCTTAAAAAAATTCGTTTTCTCAAAATTTTAAATATTTCTGTATACTTGACAAAAAAATCAATACATCTTAATTATTAATTAATATATAATTTAATTTAATAAATATATAAATTAATTAATTAAATATAATTAATTTTAGATACATATTGATACATTTATCGGTATAATTATACTATTTATTTTTACTTTAAAATTTAAAGAATAAAAATTGAAATAATGATATGGATAACAGTGGATAATTCAGTACACAATTTTTTTGTCCATTTCTATTTACATTTGAAATAGATATTATTTTTTAATTTAAATCAATTATTAAATGTTATATAATTGAAAAAATATTGAGTTTCTTTATTATTATAAATAATAATAAATGTATTAAAAATAATTTATTTTTTATAATATAAAATATGTGAATTTTAGATAAGAAAAAACGAACAAAAACATATACAATCACCTGCAAACATTTACGGGGAGATTAATATTCTCAAATTTATAACTAATTTAATTTTAAATTGTCAAATTGGTATTGTTATAGTAACAAACCGCCCTTGAATTTTTTTAAATAAAATTTCCACTATATGTAAAAAACGTTTGACTCACTAGTCTCACTTAATTTGGATTTCTTAATACAATTAACTAAAATTAATATATTATATAAAAAGAAAACTCGAATTAATATATAGAAGAGAGAAAATACCAAAAAATTATAACAACAAATCTTTCTATCAAACAAAAATAAAAATGATTTCAATATAAGTCATCCCATGTCACCTAAAATTATAAGTTTTGTTAAGAAATTTAAATCAAATAATATAATCACAAATTCTTCCTCTTAAGATTGTCCTTGACAGAATATTAAAGAACAATGAAATAGAAAATATACAAAATAAGAATTATAATGAAAACTCTAAATTAGAGAAAAAACAACTTTTGTTGTAAAAAGA
The DNA here is from genome assembly GCA_033030585.1 of Hippophae rhamnoides. Classification (NCBI taxonomy): domain Eukaryota; kingdom Viridiplantae; phylum Streptophyta; class Magnoliopsida; order Rosales; family Elaeagnaceae; genus Hippophae; species Hippophae rhamnoides. Next base: position 18,354,196 of record CM065438.1, on the reverse strand, counting down.
CAATTAGATAAAAAATTCACTATGTGAAAAATTGTTATAACCACACTTTCAATAATTTTCTCACACACCTAAAAGACAAAAAAAATTACAAATCCAAGAGATTTTTCTCACTCAAAAACTTCTCATACAAGTTTTTCTCTATTTTTTGGGTTGATTAATAATGAAGAAATAAATCAATATTTATAGCGTTCAAGTTCTCATTTCATATGCCAAAAATTTCTTCATTCATCAAAATTAGGCTACTTAATTTTCTCATTCTTCATTCAAACGAGGTTAGGCACTTTCATCTTTGATAATATGAGAAGTCACCTTCCATGAATTTTCTTATAAATTAGGCACCTCTTATTTTTGACTAACAAACTCAATATTATTTTTAATCAATCACAATAATCTCTACCTTGATTAAAAATAAACATAGTTACCGCTACATCACTATCTACTCTAACAGTTATAATTCTCTGCACCAAGAATTATCATACTCCACCATAAAGAGTACAATCATTTAGAATTAATCACCAATTCTAATAATTTCACATTGGCTCATGTCAAAAAACTTGCTAAAATTTATGGTGTAACTCTCACACTTGGTTTTCTTGAGAGTTCTTCAACCATCGACATCCTTTCCACCACACACCTTGTATCTATACCAAGCCAATGCTTGTGTGCAAACTTGTGGACTTGCTAGTAGTAACACACCCTATTTCATGGCAATATTTGGAGACTAGCGACATGCCATAAGGTTGTACATGCTCTTTTCAAAGAGCATCACCATAGTCTTCGAAAATAGACATACTATTAGCGTCATCGTCGGTATTTGAGCTTCTTTCCGAATCAGTTCCTCCCTTCGGACAATTTATTTTGAAGTGCCCAGATTATCCACACCCCAACACGCTACCTTCTTTTTCATTAAATTCTTTTTCTTTTGGCTATCAGCTACCAATGTTAAGTTTTCAAGTGAAACATTATTTCCACCAGTTAGCTTTTTTTCTTCAGAAAATAGCTTGTTGGTAACTTCTGAAAAAATTATTTTCTCCTTTCCATGAATTAAGACAGGTTTCATGTGTTCATAAGAAGATGGAGGAGACCAAATGAGCCTTAAAGCTATATCTTCATCATTAAGTTTAACTCCAATGGTTTTCAGTTCAGAGATAATATCATTAAGAACACTGAAATAGTTAGACGAAATAGTCAGACATAATAGTTCCTTCATTCATAGGCAAAGTATGAAACTGTTCCTTTAGATACACACGATTTGAGACGCCTTTTGCTTGATATAATTCTTCAAGCTTTTACTAGAGTTCTTTAGCCATAGATATTCCATGCACATTTGCAAGAATATTTTTGGCCAAACAAAGTCGAATTGCACTTACAACTCTTAGATCAAGATCTTTCCAATCTCTATCACTTATATGGATTTTACTAAACTTAGTACATGTAACAGGGTTGGTTTCTCCTTTAAAACCCTGTGTAACTTGTATTGGATTAATAAATCTTTGACTTGTACTTGCCATAAGCCAAAATTGATTCTCCCATCAAATTTTTCAATATCAATATTGACTCTTGACATTTTTGCTTCTTTATTTGAAATTGGCTATGATACTAGTTAGGAAATTTGGATCAAATGGTATAATTACAAATTCTCCCTTCCAAGATCCACTTAGTAGAATATCAAAGAACAGAGAAATAGAAAATATACAATACAAGAATTATAATGGAAACTTCAAATTGGAGAAAAAACCAATTTTGTTGGTAAAAGACAACCAGAGAAAAAATTAACTATATTGAAAATTGTTACAATCACACTCTGAGTAATTTTCTTATACACCAAAAAAACAGAAACAATTACAAGCTCAAGAGAATTTTCCCACAAAATTCTCTCACTCAAAAACTTCTCATACACATTTTTCTCTATTTTTTTGATGATTAACAATGAAAAAATGAAACCATATTTATAGCTTTCAAGTTCCAATTTCATATGTCAAACATTTCTTCATTCAAACAAGGTTAGATACCTCCATCTTTGACAATATGGGAAGCTACATTCCATGAATTTTTTTTAAATTAGACACCTCTTATTTTGACTAACGAACTCAATATTATTTTTAATCAATCAAGTTTGAAATATAAATTTTTATTGTTTTGATTATTTTGATTATTTTTATAATAAAAAAGTATAAATAAATTTTTTACTAGATTATTATGAAAATATCATTAAATTTTAACTTATTACTTTTATACTATTTAAATTATAAAAATACGATCGAATTTTTATTTATTAATTTCATAACATTAAATTATATAAAAGTTAAAAAAGTATCATCCATATATTAATAACTTTCTCTAACTTATATTGATTGATTGACTTCGATAGTATTTTTGTAAAATTTTATAAAATTTAATGTTATAAAAGTAACAAAAAAAAATCAAATTTTTTGTATTAATTATAAATTTTAATAGTGTAAAAATAAAATATCAAATTTTAATTATATTTTATAATAATGTTTAAAGTTCGATAATAAAAATATTTATTTAATTTAATAAAAATGTATAAATATCTATTTTATTATTAGTATATAATACTAATAATAATAAATAAAGTTGGTTTTAGTGAATTATTTTTATAAAAATTACAATTCAAATTTTGAAAATATCTTCACGTTTTTGAAAAACGAGATTCGTATTATCTATAACATACTTTTCTCATGACCTGCGAAACACAGGCACAATTTTCTGCAATAGACTATATACCATCACCACTTATTCGTACGCATAATGCATTCATGTTAATAACTGTTGAGACGTAGTTACCCTATCCGCAGAATCTTACTCACAAGTCATGCAATACTCATGATGGATGAGTTATAAAAAAAAAAAAAATTTAAGGTTTGGACTTTGAAATATAAATTTAAAATAACAATAACTATATATTATAATTAATATTTTATTGATTATAGTTAGTTATATGTGTTAAATTTTAATTATTAATAATATTATATTATACTGTTTAAAATTAATTTTAAATTTAAGATATATAAATTTTTATTTTAAAATTAAATATTATTATATATAAAAATTATAACTAACATTTAATACCTTTCAATTTATGTTTGAATAAATAGTTATTAGCAAATAAAAAATAAAGTTTGAATAAATAGTAAATCTGGAATAAGTCCAAAAGTTACTAAAAAGAAAAAAAAAAGAGCAGCTTTATCTGATGGGACAAGTAACATGTCACTTTGGTGACATGAACCCCATGCACGCTTCTCTTTGTTCAGAAGCCATGAAGGCTTTTTTTAACTTTTCATTGCAGTGCATAGCTTTTATTACATGTATATATATAAGTGGTTTGCTGTTATTGCTTTGCCCAGTTCACGACACTATATTCACTTGCCAAAAATAGTAAACTTAAATAGTTTAACTGTTCATTGACTCTTTGATTTTACCTTACAAAATCCAAAGTATAAACCTCTCTCTGGTTCACAAGTGAATGCATGTTTCAACAGTATTTGTTTCTTAATTTTTTTTGTTTTGTTTTTATTATTTGGAAATTTATTGTAGTTTAGATTTCTCAATAATTGCATTGTTATGTTTTTTCCCCTAATTAATCCAAATTTTTTACAATCAAACTAATTATGTTATTTAAATTATATCATATTAAAAACAGCTTATACATATATCATGTGACACATTTTTTGCTTGAACAACGTCTAGAAAAAAATGTGTCGCCTGATACAACTCAATGAAAATAAAAATTGAGTTAAGAACTTAAAACATTATATTTTTCAAAAATTTTATCTATATGATACAACATTTTATACAACTCAATGAAAATAGAAATTGAGTTGAGAACTTAAAATATTCTATTTTTCAAAAGTTCTATACATATGATACAACATTTTCGAACCGAAACAAATGTATTAAGTTGTATAAGTAGAAAAAAAATCGATAATAAATATAATTAATATTATCCAAAATAATATATACATGTGTTATAGTTAATTATATACTTAGATAATTTTTCTTGTATCTTCAATTTTAATGATTAAAATTTCTTATTTTTCTGAAAAAAAAAATCTTCATTTCATTCATCCCTAAAAAAATATTTTTCATTTCATTTACCCCTCAATCCAACAGTACAAAAAACCAAAACTATACCATAAAAGTTGAGACGGTAGGACTAACTAATTTAATTTTTATTATTAAATTTATTTAAATTATTTTTATACCTGATAATTATTTTAATTTTTAATTTATATTTCTTGAATTTTAGAATTAAATTTTCAATTTTAAAATATTATCAAAAAATAAAAGTTATTTGATAATCAATTTTTAGTTTAAATTTTAAAAATTAAAAATTAAAAATTAGATTATATTTGTTTGATAACTAATTCTATGGGTAACAATTTGTGGGAGTTGAGCCAATTCGAAGTGGTTGAAACTCACTAAATTCAAATTGATTTAACCTTAAATTAATTTAAATTATTTCGAGCCAATAAAATTAAACCAAACTCAAACACAAACTAAAAATAAACACAAACGAATTTGTTCAAATTATTTTGAATTATTAATTGTATATTTTTTTAATTAATTGAATTTTTTTATAAATTAAAAAATATTTTAATGATTAAAGCTTATTAGTTCAAACAATATTATATTAAACATCAAAAATAAGAAAAATAATATTATAATAACTAGTCATTTGAATAAATGATAAATTAATACTGATAAATATTTTTAATATTATTATTGTAATGATACAAAATAATACTCATATTGTTGAATATATGTGTTATAGTTAATTATGTAATTAGATAATTCTTCGTGTATCTTCGATTTTAAATAATAAAATTTCTCATTTTTCTAAAATAAATTTTTCATATAGTCCACCCCTTAAACCAACAATGCATAAAACCAAAAATATACCATAAAAGTTATGATTCTCAATTTTAACAGCCTCTTAAATAACTTAATTAATCAATTTACTATACCTAGCAATTTTTGAGTGCAAACAGAATAGGTTTAACCACATTTATTGTAGATGAAGTTACAAAAAATTCCTTATTCCTCACCAAACTTACAGGAGCTTAACGACCAATGTTGCTTGGGATCTCATCAAAACCTCATAACCAAACGTCGGTGACCTTATCAGAACTCTGTTAGTTAACATTAACGACGTCATTATATCCCTAACAACCATCGATGAGGTATATATAAACCTTACATTTCGTTTAAAATTATCTATAAGGTATTATATATTTTTGAAAGTATATTTAAGAAATTACCTGATTTAAAAAAAAAATCTGTATGGCACTTTATTAATTATATAAACTGTTAGTCTATTGCAAAATTGGTTCTTTAATCATTTAGTAAGCTTTATAGAATTTTCAAAAATTTGTATAGCACATTATACGATGAATACTAGAAGTATAGAATGAGTTTACTTATTTAGTTCATATTGACTTAATTATAGTTTAATTTAATTTATTTAATTTTTTAAATTGTATTAAACTCATTTATATGCGAGTTTAGATGATAGTTTATGGATATCTCATTTAATTTCTTTTATCGAACCAATTTAAATTATGTAATGTTTGATAACTATTTTAGATTATGTTTAATAATCATTTTAATTTTAAATTTTTAAGTTTTATAATTAAATTTTTAATTTCAAAATATAATGAAAAATAAAATTTATTTGATAAGTAATTTATATATAGTTTCAATTTTGAAAAGTAGAAATTGAAAATTGGATATTGATTGTTTGATAATTAATTCTTAATTTTTAATTTTTAACATTTTAAGTTTAGACGAGTATAATTTTCTATAAAATACTTGAAATTACACACCGTAAATTTTTGTAGAAACTAAACTTCTAATTTTTTTTAACGATATATGAAATGATTCGTAATATTTCGTGAGGTAATACAATTTATATTTTAAAAATGATTCAAAAATGTTCTACCAATTCTAAATAATTATTAGTAAAATGAGTATAATTTTATAAAAAAAAACTCGAAACCACAAACCATAAAATTTATTAGAAACTAAACTTTTAAAACTTTTTAATGGTATATGAAATGATTCATAAAATTTTATGAATTGGTGTAATTTCTATTTTAAAAATATTAAAAAATATTCTTTTAAATCTTGATAATCATTAGTAAAATATTAATAATTTTTTATAGAAAACTCGAATTAACAAATAATTTTTTTAATAGAAATTGGACTTAATTTCTAACCTTATATGAAATGAATGATAATTTTTTTTGAATCAATATAGTTTATATTTTTAAAATGAGTAAAAAAATATTCTTTAAAATCTGAACAATTATTAGCAAAATGTGCATAACTTTGTATAAAAAACTTGAAATCATAAAACATAAACTTTTTTATCAACTAAACTTCTAGATATTTATAATGATAATGAATCATAATATTTTATAAATTAGTACAATTAATATTTCAAAAATATTTAATAGAATATGAACAATATTCAATAAAATTAGTATAACTACTCTAAAAATATTTAAAAATTTAAAATATAATTGAAATTGTATAAATTATGGACCTAATTAACCTATAGGGGTGAATAAGTAATTTTTAATTTTTATTAATTTATAATTTAATAATATGAACAAAACGGTCAGACATGCAATCGTGTGTAAAAATAAAATACGAAAATAAAAGAATAACACATGATATTTTTAGGTGGAAACAACCTAGGCCATAACCACGACCTAAGAGGGAAACCATAGGTCCACCAGACCACCTAACTTTCTACTTTGAAAAAAAATGTTCAAGTACAAAGTCGGTCTTATGCTACCCTCTTTAGGATATTGCCCTAATGTACTTTACTTATGTGCCTCTACTCTGTTTTCACAGTTTTTAATATTTGCGTGAGTGGTTTTCATACCAACATGTCAATAAACTTCTCGCCAATCAGATACGTTCCTAAATTAACTGCAAAATGGTAAGTATAAAAACATAAGTGCCGGTGTGTGTTCTAAAATGAATTTAGTAATGAATAATCCTAACTAGATGATTCAAAACATATGTCACTTAAATAAAATCAACTAGCAAATGCTAGAGCAAAAAGATCAAGCACAAGTTCAATAAAAATAACTTCTTTAAAGATTAATAATCAAATCAAATAATTATGATATGATAAACATAATTATTTTATCTAACAATTCAAGAACAAAAATAAAGAATAAACTATAAGAACATATGATCAAAATATCATAAACTAATTAGGCGTATTAATCAATCAAATGTAACCACCAATATTTGATAGATTAACTACATAAAGAAGCTTAAAGAATTATGATCTTATATTTGTAAAACAAGATAGAGAAATTAAGAAGAATAGAATAATGTTCTTGTCTGGTTAATTGAAATAATAAGCAATGAGTTTTATTTATAGGAAAAATTAAAACCTTTAATCATATATAATTGATAAATATATTTTCTATTACAAATAGGATTAATAATACTTACTAATTAAGAAGATTCCTATGTAATTGATAAATATATTTTCTATTACAGATATGATTAATAATACTCATTAACTAAGATGATTCCTATTTAAATAAGAGTTATTTTAAAATAGACGCATTAATCATCAAGACTCGTATTTTAAAAAGAGTCCTTTTAAAGTATATTTTATGCTATCTGTTAGGCTTAGATTTAAGCTATAATTTAGAGTATATGTTATTTAATATTTTAGCATATATCTTATTCTATATTTTAACATAAATATTTTAGCAACAAAAATAATTCTAGATTTATAAATATGTGCTATTAAATGCGTGAGTGTAATCCTATGTATTATAATTATAACAGATATACCTCAAGTACGACTATCTAAAATTTTAGAATTTCTTCAACTTTGTTCAATAGATTTGATAGCTTGCTTTAAAATAAGTTTATAAGTAAATATTTTGTCAACGAAAATAGCCAATACTTATAATCCTTACAAACTCTCCCTTTGGAATTTTCGTGTGACAAAACCTCTCTCTCACTATATGACACTTATAAAAATAAGATAATAATACAATGATGTCCTAGACTCTTTAGTGAAATTATCCTATGGTCTGGTGAATTCATCTTCACTGTAACTTGACAAGCTTGTAAGTAACTGAAATGATATTAACAAGACATACGACAATTTGGCTTGAAAGCCTCATTATACATTAGTTCAAATTACATAGAAATAAGCAAAATGTAAAGATTAATCATATAGTGCATGCATTCATACTAATCAAGCTTAACATAAATATCAAAATTAGTTAAGTCATTAAAAATAAGGTTATATGTCTGTAAGTGTTGAATAAGTCCAATACCTTTTTGGCCAGATAAGGATTTTACTTTTATATTTTTTAAGTTAACTAATAAATAAAGTAAAAACAATAAATATTTCTCACCTAGGATCATTTAAGCACTCTAACAAATACTTAGATGAACGAATAAAAGACGGTCAGGTAATCAGGAAAAAACAATCTTTCCTTACCCAAATTTTCTTATATCTTGGTTTCTCTGTATCATTGAGTTAGGAATTAACTACCTTAGGTTTCATAGATGTGTTCTTGAACTTAGCTGTACTTTTCTTATTCATCCCAAATGAAGATGCAGTATGCATAGTAGGATGATGATAATGAGCCATAGCATTAAAAGTACTGAATTTTGCTTGCTTCTTTGAACCTAAGACTTCATGCTTCCTAGTAGAATTGTTGAACAAGTTATTATAATTTCCATTCATCCTTGAATATTATGCAGCATGCATAGATGAATGATGTTTATGGGTCTTACTATGTAAAGCATGGAAATAATCGTTAAGTTCATGAACATTCATCAAAAATCTACATTTTGGTCTTATATGACATTTCTTACCATAATGATGACAAACATGCACAAACTTAATAACTTTTCTACCATATGTGCAATAGTTCTTTGTGCATAAGTAGTAACAATAGGAGTAGAGTTTAGGGGCCTTACAAATGTGGTATTTGTTGTTTAATGTGTGGAACTTTCATCCTTATAACCAAAGTCATGTGTATCACTATGTGACTTACCAATGCTCAAGATTTTATCTAAGTGTTGAGCTCCAATGGTAAGTCTCTCCATTACTTCACATGATTCCTTGAGCTATTGCACTTGTTTTTTATTATCTTCAGCAAGCTTATTATTTTCTTCTTTCAAACCTACAAGACTAAAATTCAAAGCATTATTTTGTTCTTGCAAATTATTATTGGCTTCTTTTAATTTATTAGAAAAGTTTTCATGTGCCTCAAGTTGTTTATTTAATTTTTCAATTTTTTTTATTTAAACTATTATTCTCTTCTATGGCTCTAAGACATTTAGAAAATAATTCTTTATAAATTTTAGCATTATATTTAGAGAGAAAAAAATATTCAAGTTCCTCATCATCTGAGCTATAACCATCAACAAAATGATCCATAATAAAAATCCATAGGACTAACACTAAGTGTATCTAGTGTTGGCTTTAATAGCAATTGAAAGTTTATAAATTACGGACCTAATTAACCTAGAGATGGATGGATAAGTTATTTTTAATTTTTATCAATTTATAATTTAATAACCTAAACCAAGCGACCAGACATGCAATCGTGTGTAAGAATAAAGTGCAGAAATAAAATAATAACACATGATATTTTAAGGTGAAAACAACCTAGGACATAAACACGTCTAAGAGGAAACCATCGGTGCACTGGAACACCTAACTTTCCACTATGAAAAGAAAATGTTCAAGTACAAACTTGATCTTATGCTATCCTCCCAAGGATATTGCCCTAATGTACCTTACTTATGAGCCCTTACTCTGTTTTCACAGTTTCCAATATTAGCGTGAGTGATTTCCAGACTAACATTCCAATAAGCTTCTCGCTAATCAGATACGTTCCAGAATTAACTATAAAATGGTTAGCACAAAAAAACAAGTGCCCATGTATGTTTTAGAATGGATTTAATAATGAATAATCCTAACTAGATGATTCAAAACATATTTCACTTAAATAAAATAAATTAGCAAATCTTAGAGCAAAAAGATCAAGCATAAGTTCAATAAAAAATAGATTCTTTAAAGAGTAATAATTAAATAAAATAATTATGATATGAAAAACATAATTATTTGATCTAATAATTCAAGGAAAAAAATAAAGAATAAGCTATAAGAATATATAATCAAAATATCATAAACTAATTAGGCTTATTAATCAATCAAACGTAACCACCTATATTTGATAGATTAACTAAAGATATAACAATGTAAAAGAAGAGTAATGTAGAAATGAAATGTGCTTTAAACTCTCCCTAAGTTCTATGACTCTTTAACTTATAAACCAATTAAAAAGGTAGTATAGAAAAAGAAGATGTAAATGAAAAAAATCGATTTTTTTTTGAAAATTTCATAAATAGCCACATAAGGTATTAAACTCATTTAATCACAAATGAGTACACAACCAATGGATAACTTATTTTTTTAACTCAATTTTTGATTTTCTATTGTATAAATTAGCAAGTAGAGTAAAAGAGTCACACTTCACACATATAATGACATATCGACATTTATTTAAAAGTAGTATATTTGTTTAAACTCTACAAATATATCAATTAATTTATTTATGATCAATTAAAAAAGACTCAAAGAAAAGAATATCACCTATTATGTAAAACTATAATCGAGTCTTAAATCTCACAAAATAAATATACCTACTAAAAGAGGACTTAAATTTTTATTCTTTATTTTATATATGAGGTAAATGATATTATTTTTTTTTTATTTTTTTCATTTTTTTATAATTGTGCATTCAAAGTACATGATTTATAAGTAGTCATTTTTTGCAAGTTCCATCAAACTTAAATTTATTAATTAAATTTGGGAGTTGCTACATGGATTCAATCCAAAAACCTTACTTCTATGATATTATGTAGAAGTTATTAGGAAACTAACTATCCTAAAAGCTTAAACTTATTGGAAGTGGGTCTAAAAATTTATTTATCCTCTTTAACAACTTTAACTTAGAGAAATTATCGGGAGGTTCACCCATTAGAGTTGTTTCTCGCAAGAGCTAACACTATGCCAAAATCATGCTTTAAAATCGGTTAGGTAAACCGAATTTAAATGATTATACTTAAAATTTAAACTCGGTTCACACGTTGAACCGACTTTAAATTTTGTATTTATTTGTTTTACATATTTTACTCATTTTCTACTAAATTCAGAATTTGTATTTGATCACATAATAGTATAAAAAACCAAAATATGTTTAACAAAGTTTAAATAATACAAATAATTAAAAAAATTACTTGAGAATTAAATTTATTACAAAAAATAATTTATATAATATATATATATATATATATATAACTTAAATTACAAATAAAATGATGTTGTCTCTTTTGTCATGGACTTTGTGATATTCCCATTTTATTTCAAGTAGAGAAAGCTTGGTTTGCTTAGAATCACCAATATAGTGATCATGAAACTAGGTAAGAGAGATGAGATGGAGTTTGGGTAAAAAACAACTGGTCTATTTAACAATCCATTCCTCTAAATACATGAGCACATAAATATCCATCAAACAAGCAGCCAAAACTTCAAAGACACATGAATAGAGAAATTAAATCATTATAAAAATTACCATGATATTGTTCTATATTATTCAAGATCATCAGATTCTTCTCCTGATTTTTTTTGTGATGTTATAATTTGAATCATGTATTCTGTCCATTTTTCTCGTAAATCATTAAAAATTTGCATATTATAGCCTGACTTGTTTCAACCAAAGAACTATATGTAATTAAGTTCAAAATAAGAATTTAATATCATGAATTCACAAAAAATAACTTATATACATTAAAAGATCAGTAAAAAAGATTATCACATTGACACCAGAGTGATATAATAATAACCTCATCTCTTTATAATCATATTAATACTGTATTAATCTTTTGTCTATAAATATGAAGCTATTTGGAATCAAGATGATATTTTTAATGCTATAATAAGCTTTACATATGAAGTCAAGTGTAACTCCGATTTTTTACTTGGATTGGTTAAGTTTTGGTACCCATAAACAAATACTTTTGTATTTATTTGGGGTGAAAAAACAATTACTCTTGAAGATATGATGATTATTGGTGGTTTTCCTATACTTGGATGGCCAGTGACTACTATAATGTTGTCATACCGGGGAACTAAGCAAGAGAGATGAGATAAAGTTTGGGCAAAAAACATGTCCATATAGCATTTCATTCCTTTAAATACATGTACATATAAACATCCATCAAACAAAACATCCCTCAAACAAGCTGCCTAAATTTCAGACATAGGAATAGAGAAATTAAAGCATTATAAAAATTACCATGATGTGGTCATATGCTATTCAAGATCATTAGAATCTTCTCCTGATTCTTCTTGTGATGATATAACTTGAACCATATGTTCTGCCCATTTCTCTCGTAAATCATCAAAAATTTGTGGGTCATAGTCTGACTTGTTCTAACCAAATAACTACATATATTTAAATTCAAAATAAGAATATAATATCATTAATTCACAAAAAATAACTTATATATGTTAAAAAGGTATATTGGTAAAAGAGATTACCACATCTTTAATTGGAATTTTGATATTTGTGTTGATTTTGCTCATAAACTTCATGGCATAATAACCACACATGAATCCATCATTTTGTTGTGGAACCTAAAAAAACAAGTGTATATGATTTTTATATTCGAACATCTTTATTATTAAATAGTAAAATTAATTAAGTTATTAATATTTGCTTGTACATACCATAACTTTGTCTCATATAAACTCATGAGAGTTTTTAAGGGCAATGCTCCTACTCTTGTTCCACAGCTTCCATGCCCTATCAAAGTTCAAAATAATTAGTTTTTTTATTAAATATTACAAAGAACAATAGAAGAAAAATAACTAGCTATAACTCTTACATTTTAATAACCGCTTTTGTATCTTTACTTAATTCTATGGAAGCTGAATCACAATATCAAACATAATTGCCATATAGATCAAGGATTATCAATATCATCTAATGATCTTAGTCTTGTTCAAACTTTATTGGCCAAGAGATTATCAACTTCTGATTTATGTTAAGTGTTAATACTATATCACATAATTGTTTAGCTTTGATTATAACATCTTTCTCTTGATATTGATTAACAAAAGAAAAATCATAAAATATTGCTAAATGTGATGAGTGATTAGCTTGAAGTTGATAATAACATACCCTATATAAAAAAATTATACATAAATAATTAGATGGTATAAATATAATTATATATGTTCTACATAAATAAAAGTTATTTACCGATTGATGACTCACATTATCCACACTTGAATTATGCTTAAATTGATCATTTGATAGTTAAACAGTTGTAATATGCACTCGATCGATATATATATTTGGCCAATGTCTACACCAGAAATTTCTATAGGAAGTGGTATAGTCCATCCATCATTTATGCTAGTCTTGCTCGCAACAATAGTCATCAAAGAACCAAGATTTCTACTGAAGTTTATAGCATAATCATAACTAAACTTTTTCCATGGCTTCTTCCTGAATGACTTAGTGCGTGATGATTGCCCACTAGACAGATTTACCATGAGATACTTGCTTTGTATCTCTTAATTATGCTGCATTTACTAATTCTGGTATAATAGAATAGAGAAGAGGTATTATATATGTTAGTGATAATAAAATAATAATAATATAATAGAAGTAGTAAAAAAATGTTATCTTAAGTAAAAAAATAGTACCATGTCAAAATTTATCACAACTTGACTCGACACCCAAGCCACATATTGTCCAATCGCTTCTTGGACTATGGTAGCATCATAAGGCACATGTAGTGGACAATTATGGAGTAATGATTGATTAATTACAATTTGTCAATAATTTGGCAAGTATTGATTATGAATCATTCGATCATCGCTCAATTGTTGTATTGTTGCAATACTAACAAAGTTCGTTGATGATGGATATTTCAAAAAAAATTTATATTCTGTAAAATATTTAAGTGTTATATAAAATAATTAAAATATATAAAAATAAATAAAAATAATAGACTATCTACGTAAACTTTAAATCTTACCATAAATGATTCATCAAATAGAGGAGGACTCCCACGTGGGGTAGCTATTGGAAAGACATTCTCATCAAAAAATTCATCATGATGTGATGGATGGTAAGAATACACAGATTGTATTGGAGATATTGAACCACTACCAAATTGTATCTACATTTCTGGCATAAAGAGAGGACTAATAGGATGATTATATCCTATACATGATATAGTTTGGGTGTTGTGAGATTGCATGGGTGGAATGTCTAGCATGGATGGTGACATGAATGTCATAGATGGTTGCATGCCTGGCTAATAGGGCATGCCTTGATGGTAATCTCACTTAACACTAAGGCCGTAAAAGAGGTGAATTCTTCTTCAATTTTACAGTACTTCTCCTTATTAATCATCTGAGGCTTTTGTTTTAGAATGTTAAAAAATTTCATATACCCATCATTTTGGCTTCCTCTTCTAACATGATCAGGATGCTCGCATTTGAATGCATAAAATAATTCAAAAACGATATAATATATGTAATTAGTTATAAAATAAAAGAGACTTACACAAATGGTTTTCCATATTTTGAACTTTTCAACATCATCAACTTTAGTCTCGTCATTTATATTGATTGGTATACTTGACTTCACAAGTCTACCAATAGAAGATTTCAATTGTTGGCCATTTTCCCCTAATGGATTACCAGTAGCATCAAATAGAACGGGTACTCTATCATCTAGGTTAAGTAGAGCATCAAAAATATTCGCCCAATCCTTTCTTTTCAAATGCCCCAATGGACCATTTGGATCTACAAGCCTTGGTACCCTAAGATTCATGAAATATCTACAAACAATGATGAAATAAAATTAAATGACAATTTTAAGTCTAAACATATAAACATGCAAGAGTTAATAGAATAATATAGAACATACATTATGTTTAATTAAGTTTTTGATCGTATATATATATATATATATATATTCCTTCACAATCACTTCGAGTTAATGACGATGATTCTTCGTCAACTAGATCATCACATACATTAGGTTTTTCGGCATGTTCTAAAAGTTTTTTAAAGGTTTTAGTATCATCCTCATGTAGTTCATCTTAAACACCATGAAACATATTTCCTGTTTGTACATTATGATAAGATGTATATAATCCATTAACATTCTTATTTATCTCTTCCATGAGTAGTATCAATATTTTCTCTATGATAATATCAACATTTATAACTCAAAAGAATACCACTACGAATAAGGTGATACTTAACCTCGTCAACATCATGAAATCTCTCATTTTTACATTTAGCACATGAGCATCAAATCATACTAATTTTATCGAGCAAATTCCAAGAAACTTTCAACTCCACAAATGTAGTCATGCTTAATTCTACACTTTTGACATCTAAGATTTGTCTATTTTCTATTAATGACATTAAGCATATTAAATATGTATCCAACCAATATATTTAAGATATTATTATATTTGAATTCTCTAATTATTAGAATATCTATCAAAACATCATATAAAAATAAATACATAAAAACCAAACAAAACAAGTATATACACATAAATATAATTATATGAGATTGGTTGTAATTACTAATAATAATAATATGTTACATTATTTGACTTGATTTCAAATTTAAGATATATAAAGCAAAATTTATATAACAATTTTGTGATGATTAATATTTTTTTAAATAACTACACTACTTAAGACCTAAATTTTTAATGGATATCATATCGTTGAATTATGTCTTTCCCATTTCATATTAATAAAAATAAATAAATTAATAACCAATCTTAAGTCATAGTCATTCTCAACAAAATTATATAAAACATGTTAAACGTATAAATATATAAATTTATTGCGAATATATTATATAATTATTTAATTTATTATGAAAATTTATACAAAATATACATAATAAAAATAATAAATTTTATAATATAAAACTTACATAATATAAAATATTATACATATAATATATAAAAAATAAAGAAATATGAATAATAAGTGCGTACAATTCATAGAAATACTTACAAGAGTAAATGAAACGAAGAAATTAAGGAAATAAAGAAAAAAAATATTTTGTAAGTGAGAATATGGGTATAAAAATTTGAGTATTTCGCTTAAAAAAATAGGAGATCTAAAAGAGAAATTAGAGAGGTAAAAAACATACTAAATGACGTTGGAGACCTAACCTTATCAATTTCTTTATCTAATGATTAATTTCCTTTTTGTGTTAAATTCAATAAAATTAAAGAATTAATGTTTTTTATCAAGTATATTTTTAATATCGATTTGGATTCATATACATAAAGGATTATTAAAAAAATTGCATGAATAATGAGTTTCATTCATGTTATATGAATTCACTAGATAACTTAAACCATAACAATCATTTATATAATTTCATAAATATGTTTGTAATTGAATGGTGATATCTAACTAAAAAAGCTACAAGAATTATGCATGTAAAAAATACAAAGATTATTACAATATGTTAATAATAAAGGACTCCAGAGGTCTTATATTTTTCAATAAAAGTGTTTGGATTAATCCAATTTATAGAGAGAGAAACTAGAGAGAAGTTAGAGCGATTGGTTGAATGTGTGGATTCGTTGAAAGTACCATCTATTTATAGAACATTATACATACATGTGTCGATTACATAGTGTGTATACATACATGGATGTCAAAAGGATACAAATGGTAAATAGTACTACATTTTATGGCTTTAGGTCGACCCTAGCTCGAGTCGGTGGTCGACCTTATAGGAAGCATAGTTCCCTCGGATCGATCTCATTCTTGCTGGTGTGTTGTGAACACATCGTCGAGTAAGTCATTTAGGATGTCTCGTCTTACGACTCCGAATGACGATTAGGATCGAGCAGTTGAATGGATCGAGCACCAGGTTGGTTCATATGTCCAAACAAAAAGTGTACAAAAATATTATAGTTAATAAATGATGTACAAATGTCATATAACTTTAAAAAAATGTGTACATGGATCCTAAATTGATAATTCATCATTTTTGTTTTCTTAAAGTATTCATTTGACAAGCACGTGATCACATTTTAAGATGTATTTTAGAAATTAAAAATTAATAAAAAATTCAATTAATTCTTAGTTTCAATAAAATTTAAAGGTTAATAGTTAACTTATTATCGATGTGCATATTTTTTTGAAAAATAGATAATAATATCTATTCTATTATTATTTTATTACAATATCTTCCTCTCAATTTCATAATTTTTATTGATTTTATTGTAAATAACTCTTTTAAAAAAATAAAGAAATAATAACAATAAGGGTATAGTGTTATTGTTGAAACATATGGGTTTTTTTACTATTTCAAATTTTTTTCAGAGGAAGGTATTTATAATTTATGCTAATGTAATATACACATCATATTGTTAATTTAATGTTGTAGTTAAGAAGATAAATTAAAGCAGTTAATTATTTATAATTGTAAAGTTGAATAACTTTCCAAAGTCTGATTAGTGTGCTTTTTTAAACCTACCCATGATTAACTTATTTGATGATTTATTCTGTTATTGGCTCCTTTTTGTTATGGTTCACCAAACTATACGAAAAATCTTGTAGGCAAGGTGTCTACCACATACCTATGCTTTTAACCTAATTTAAGAATCGGTAATATTATTATTAATAGAATAATATGATTTTTTTTTAACATGCAATATGTATATATTTTGGAACTTATCGGTTGTCTTTTCGCACTTGCAAAAGTAACTTTTAAAAATATCATAATTAAAGTGCTCAAATGTTGAGCATATGATCCTTTTTACCTTTGGTTTTCTTCCTGTATTCCTCTTACTTCTTTATATGAAACAATCCTTTCAAAAACTCTAAATATGTTTATTACACATTTGTTTCTAAATTCATATCATTTAAAAATAAATCAAGGTATTATTTCATAACAATACTTATTCATGGTTAAATAATTAATTTTATAATTTATAATTTTATTATAAAAATAATCATCAATTTTTTGTAATAATTTTTTACTTAGTGATTTTTAAGAAAAAAATCACAAATAATTTACAATGTATTTGGTAATAATTTTTTTTTGAAAACTTAAAAAATAAATTTTGTGTTATTATTTATAAATTTTATGTTTTTAATCATTTTTTTCGAATAATTGTAAATAGAAAAGACTTAAAAATTGATTTAATTTTTTAAAAAATGTTTGATAAAAATGAAAAAAAAAATTTAAATAAAAAATCTAAAGCAAAAATTCAATTTTTAAAGATATACAAATCATCTCAAATTTTGTTAGTTATTCTTTAAAAAGTAAAAATCAAAATCAGATCAATAATAAATATATTTTATTGAAAATCATTTAAAAAAAATAAAAAATTCAAAATAAAACTCGTTATCAAATAAATAATAAATATTTCTTTACGAAACAAATTTTTTATTTATTTTTAGATAAATATCCTATTTATTAATTGAGATTTAAAATCCAAACATCACTAACTTTTATAACTCTTCAATTAATAAACAAACAGCTTGATTGCACGTATCAAAGAGTAATTGATTTCTTCATCAGTCTTTTGTGACTTAATGTCAATGGTCACTTTTAATCAATTTGGTCAAAATCAATTCTACAAGTTCCGCATAATACCAACGTCGAAAAAGAAAGAAAGAAATAAACTCAAAATATATTCATCAAAAGCTAAATTTAAAAGTAATACGAAGAGGAGCACCAAGGTATTTTAATAAAAAAATGCTTATTTGTTATTTGGATAAGATAATAATTTTGATTATAATGCTATATATAAGTTTATGAAAAGTAAATATAAGTAAATAATTCGATTAATTTAATTAAATTTAAAAATTTGATTCGATCTATTAGATTGAATTGAATCGATAAATTTTATAGGTAGATCGATTTTGAATTGACAGATTTTATAATCTATTATAATCTGATCCGGATTGAATTATTATTAAATTATAAAAAAATACATATTTTATTTTATAATACGTTATATTTAAATATCATAATCATATTAAATTACTATTTTAACTTAAAAATAAATATAGATGTATATCACTACTTAACAACTGAAGCAACACAATAATGAACACTCAAGGATGACTCAACTACCTACTTACTCGATAAATCATAATATTTCAATGTGATTGGATGAAACAAATTATTTGATGTGGCAGAAACAACTAAAACAAGTAATTGCATTTTATTGCTTACAATCTTTGGTTGATGATTCTATATCTACACTTATAAGATTTGTCAAGAAATTGGTTATAACAATAGAAACTGATGGAACATTTATCACTTAAGAAATCTTTGAGGAAAATATGTCATATTATTTATGGTTTAGGTAAGATAATATTATCAAGAATTGGATATACTCCTTTGTATTTATAGGCTTCTTGAAATACTTGATTGGAAAATTGACTACCCTTGAATATTGGAAGGCTTTTGCCAAAGCCTGCAACAATGACTTACAATCAAGATTAATGGATCTTCAATAAAGGTTACAAACTCTTTGTAAAGGCATAATATCTATGGAGAAATACATCAGTAACTCAAAAGATCTAATTGGCCATCTTTTTGCATCAGGTAATGCTTTGAGTGATAAGAAGCATATGCTTTATGTACTTGGTGGCTTAGATACTAACTATACATCTCTTGTTACTTATATCACTAACAAGAAAATAATTCTTACTCTTAATGAGCTATAAACTATAATGAGGATGAATGAAAGGCAACAAGAGAGGATGAGTATGCCTAATCCTAGTATTTTTCAAGCAAACTATACAAATTCTCACAATAGCAACAACAAGAAGCCACAAAATTCATATAAGGTTGTTCTTACTACACCTCATCAATTTGGAAACACCAATTCTTACTTTGCACAACACTTAGGGAAAGATAGGAACAAAGATTTCAAATTTAACAATGGGCAATGTCAAATATGTAAGAAGATGGGCCACACAGTAGCAAGGTGCTATTTCAGGTATTCTTAGTAAACAATAGTTGATCTACTGGTTCACAAAAACCTCGAGGACCATCTCCTTAATCAAACTTGTTATAAACTCAATAAGGCAATAAGAATGATGATGTAATATTTTTTCCTTAAGATTTAGGTCATGTACCTTACGCTTTACTTGCCTCAATTGTTGCTCCTATTTCTACCATTGATGTCCAACAATATTGGTTCATAGACATTGGTGCCACACATCATCTCACATTAGATGCCTCAATATTATAAGATGAAAAGCCATACATTGGTGACTTGTTTGTTTAGCAATTCTTATCTAGTTAGTGCTACAAAATTACTTAAACTGAGGAATCTATTATATGTACTACATTTGGGAAAAAATTGATTTATGCAAAAAACTCTGTGAAGATAATAATGTTTGTGTTGAGTTCCTTCCTAATGGTTTTTGTATAAAAGATCTTGCCACCAGGACTATCATTTTGATAAGGGACATTAAGGATGGTCTGTACAGAGTTTCATTGGCTGGTGGATCTACTATTGAAGGTGAAATTTAGTCAGTTTTATGTATTAAGGTTGAGGTAAATGGTGGTTTGTGGCATGACTGACTTGGTAATCCATATTCTTATTTTGTACATAATGTGATTTCTATTATGAATAAGACTTTAGAATCCAATAGTATGCCTAACTTGTGTAGTGCATGTGAGCTAGGTAAATCACATAGGTTGCCTATGTCTCATGTACATATTAGTTCTACTAATTCTTTTGATATTATCCATGTTGAACTTTGGGGACTATTTCCTGTGATTTTTGTGAATAATATGAGATAATTCTTGTTATTTATGGATGGTTGTACAAGATACCAATGGATTTACGTCTTATATGATAAAACTCAAACTGCTCGAGTCTTTTTGTCATTTTGAATCAATGATAGAAAAATAGTTCAATAACAATATGAACAAGGTGAAATAATTACATAGTGATTGTGGAATTAAGTTACAAGCTCTTAAGAGTCATTTATTTCATAATGGCTATCTCAATCATTTCTCTTGTCCATATACACAATCTCAAAATTGTGTTTTTGAGTGAAAAAACAAGCATGTAGTTGAAAATGGGCTCTTTTTACTAATGAGATCTAGTGTTGATGTGAAGTACTGGGAATATATTTCAAAACTCCACTTTATTTAATTAATAGGTTTCTTTCAACAATTATTAACTCATAAATAGCCCCTTTGGATTGCCTTTTAAATCCAAACCATATTACACTCATCTTAGAACATTTGGTTGTCTATGCTTCCCTTTTCTCAAACCATATAAACATACTAAGCTTAAGCCTTGATCTCTTCCCTTTGTGTTTCCTGGATATGCAACTCAGCATAAAGATTTCTTGTGCCTTGATCCAGTTACCAATAAAATTTACATCTTTCCTCAAGTGAGGTTCAATGAAACCATGTTTCTTTATTTGACCTTAGCAAGTTTTGAACCTATAAATTTTATTCCCAATACCACCCTTTCTTTTTTCCCAAATGTATGTATTGATAACAACTATTCATACTACTCAACAAACAACTATTTCACCTGTTGAAACTATTCAGGCATCTAACACACCTCTTTCTTTTCACTCTTCTAGAAATAGCACTTTATCTATTTTTAGTGAACAATCCCCTTCTTCTGGAAACTTTGAGAACTCCCATTAACTATCTTTTCTTTGCCTTTACCTTTCCATACCATTCATTCTAATAAGTCTTTGTCACCTATTTCTATGTTTGATCCTATCTTAACTCCTGATTCTACTACTAGTGACACTAGTGTGTCTAGTGTTTCTACCTCTGTTCCATCAATTTCTTGCTTTAATCTAGATGATATTCAACTCAATGTTGATTTACATGGCACATCTATTTATTTTCACTATCCATTCTTTCTCATAACACACATCTAATGCTCACACGAGCTAAACAAGGTATCCATAAACCTAAGGCATTTCTAGCTGTTAAAATTCTACTAGAACTTTCCTGTGTTTGAGAAGCTTTGAAATTTTTGAATGAAAGTATGCTATGTAGTGTGGATATGATTCTTTGATTAAGAATGAAATTTGGGAGCTTGTTCCACCTCTTAAGGGCAACAAAATAATTGAAAACAAATGAGTGTTTCGTATCAAATAGAAGGCTAAAATATCTCTTGATAAATACAAGTCCAAGGTTGTAACTAAGGGCTTTCAACAAACTGAGAGAGTTGATTACATTGAAAAATTCAATCTAGTGGTCAAACTTGTTATAATTAGGCTTTTTTTGAGCTTGATATTGTCACAAAGTTGGAGAACAAGGCAACAAGATGTTAATACAGCTTTCTTGAATAGTGATATCACTAAAGACGTTGATAACTGTATTTTATATAGTTATTTTCATCAAAATTAGTAATGATAAATGCTATGTTCGTTTAATATTTATTAATTTTTGTTAAATAAATTAATATTTTCCTTTTATTTGCTAAAAATACATTTTTAATAAAATTAAATAATTTGTATCGAAAATGTACTTAATTTCATAATTTTTTGTTCACAAATATAATTTCAAATAGTATAGTTCTTTATTACAATTTATAAAAATTGAAAATATAATTTAAATTAAATTTGGGCTTAATTATAATTATTAAAAGTTTAAAATTTTAATTTAAAATTAGTAAAGGGCTAAACTGTAATTTAAGAAAGTTTAAAACGTAATTTGAAATATATTTGTGGGTGAAAATATAATTAATGAAAGTTTAATTTTCGCGCAGGAGAGAAGAAGGCCACGTGCAATATTACACTCGCCAAACGTGGACCGTCCGATCGAAGGATGAACGCGGCTCGGGTCGCGCGTGCTCAAGCTTGGAGCCCGAGGAGAGTGGGTGGAGATATCTTCTTCGCGCGGCTCGGCGTGCCTGGGTGGGTCCCCGCGCGTGTCGCGCGCGAGGCCGGCGTCGAGTGGGCCCAGCGTACTGCATTTCGCGGATTCCCCGAGCGATCGGCGGCGGGTTGGATCGAGTTGACGGTCCCGGATTGACGCGTCGTCATTTGTCGCCTTGCGGCCGTTCGTGTAAAATCCTGTGTGACGCGGGTTATGGTAGCGAGTGCATCCTCGGTGTTACGGAGAATAAGAATGCGCCACGTGTCCCGCGAATATTTTAGCTAATCAAAGTCCGACACGTGGCTATTTACAATGCGACGCGACCGTCTTTGGATCACGCCCGTTCCGGCCGTTGCCTACGCTTTTTCGGCGCCCGATCACGTGCGCCCGCTTACTACTGACAACAGGTTGTGCGACGATGATGTCTTTGCCACGTGTATAGGGAATCTTTCGGTGAATCGAAAGCGACACGTGGTAGCGTGGAAGAGAATTAAAACGGCTTGGCGTCCTCGATCCCATTTTCGATACAATTTCTGTCCCCCACGCGTTTAATTTATTATTTTCGCCACACCTTTTTGTCCCACGCGTAGATTTAAATTTAATATTTTATTGATGTATTTTTTTGCTATAAATAGGAGATAGTTTTTAGTTGTAAGGGAGTTTTTGGTTTTTTTTGGAGAAGAGTTTTTTTTGGTTTAGAATTTTTGTTGTGCTCGGTTTGATGAGAACCTGTGAAGCCATTTTTTGGCTTCGTTGTATTCTAGTATGCTAAATTTTTTCGTTCGTGATGTTTTTAATTTTCCTTCTTGTTCTTCTAATTTTTCGAATCTGTTGTAATTTTAATTTTTCATTAATGAAGTAATTTAATTTTTCTAGGGTTGCATTTGATCTAAATTTATGAAGCTTAGATTTTAACTATTTTTGAAAGATTTATAAGACGTTCGATTTGTTCGTTCTATTTTGTGCTTAATGCTTTTTGATTATTTACGAATTTTATCAAAACGATTTGTGGCATAAAAATAAACTTGAGAAAGGCATTTTTGTGTATATTGCTCATAAATAGAATGACATGTATGATGAAGGATATGAATATACCCTAATTGTATGTGTGGCCATTTGAGAACTTAGAACTTAATGAATCTTATTAAATTTAATTCTCATAGAGATATAATGAATTAATTTAACGAGGTGTGTTTGTACGGAGCTCGGAAGAGATGTATGAATAAAAAAAAAAAAAGTTTTCGGTTGACAAATTAAATGTACCAAAAAAATATAAATCAAGAGAAAATAATATGATGGGAGTGGAATAATTTGGTGAAAAATTGCAATCCTAGAGTTCTCTTATTTTCTTTTTACCTTTTTCCATATCAACGATTGTTTTGGATAAAATCAGAGAGATACAATTTTAGTACTTAACAAACTATAGTAACAAATCTCCGTGGGATCGATACTCTACTTATAAATCTTTATTACTTGTGACCGTGTATACTTGCACGAGCTAAACAAGGTATCCATAAACCTAAGGCATTTCTAGCTGTTAAAATTCTACTAGAACTTTCCTGTGTTTGAGAAGCTTTGAAATTTTTGAATGAAAGTATGCTATGTAGTGTGGATATGATTCTTTGATTAAGAATGAAATTTGGGAGCTTGTTCCACCTCTTAAGGGCAACAAAATAATTGAAAACAAATGAGTGTTTCGTATCAAATAGAAGGCTAAAATATCTCTTGATAAATACAAGTCCAAGGTTGTAACTAAGGGCTTTCAACAAACTGAGAGAGTTGATTACATTGAAAAATTCAATCTAGTGGTCAAACTTGTTATAATTAGGCTTTTTTTGAGCTTGATATTGTCACAAAGTTGGAGAACAAGGCAACAAGATGTTAATACAGCTTTCTTGAATAGTGATATCACTAAAGACGTCTATATGTATGAGCCTATTGGCTTTGCAGATCCATAATTTCTTCATCATGTTTATTGGCTCAAGAAGGCCATTTATGGTCTTAAGCAGGCACCACATGTTTGGTACCTACAACTTATGGTTACCTGACTCAGTGGGGTTTTCATGGCTTTAATACTGATATATCAATGATTATTTATAATCTAGTATAATCTTTGTTGTATTACTGATATATGTTGATGATATCCTTCTCAATGGGATAAATGTTAGCTTTGTTAATGATCTAGTGGTTAAAATCAACTCATTTTTCGATTTGAGTGACTTGCGTTACTGCTTAAAAGTTGAAGTCACACCTTCCTCTAATGGTTTACACCTTGGCTAAATAAAATATATTAATGACCTTCTAGACAAGGTCCATCTTAAAATGACTAAAGTACACCTATGGTTGCTCATTAATAGCTCTCAAAATATTCTAGTGAACTACTCCCAAATGATTCCTTTTATAAAGTTGTGGTAGACACCTTACAATATTACACACTCTTCATGCCTAAAATAAGCTTTTCTGTCAATTTCTTCAATGACTAACCATGACTCATTAGGTAGTAGTAAAAAGGATTTTGAGATATCTTAAAGGATCTACTAACCATGGATTAATGTTGTATAAATAATCTAGTTTGCTAATTCCTACATACATTAATGCATAATGCATACTGGGAATTCAGTAGTGATGACAGATGATCCATTGGAGGATATTGCTTTCACCTTTGCCATTCCTTGGTCTCTTGGCACTCAGGTAAGCAAAAGATTGTTTCACGATCTTCTATTGAAGTTAAGTGGATGAAAAAAGTCTTTGTTGGATTGAAGATAGTGTGAAATT
Source organism: Hippophae rhamnoides (assembly GCA_033030585.1). NCBI lineage: Eukaryota > Viridiplantae > Streptophyta > Magnoliopsida > Rosales > Elaeagnaceae > Hippophae > Hippophae rhamnoides. Next base: position 18,328,436 of record CM065438.1, on the reverse strand, counting down.
TCTGTAATATACTATGATAATGTTGAAGTTGGGTACAATGTTAAACATTTTGTATTTCATGCTAGAACTAAGTATATAAATATTGATTTTTTACTTCATAAGTGAGAAGATTATAGTAGGCTTAGTATATGTTGAATTCACTCCATCACAAGAGCAAAATAATGATGCAATGACTAATTCTTTAGCATCCACTCAATTCATTATACTTAGAACAAAACTGACAATCCTTCCAAGACCTTGAGTCTGTGGGAAAATGTTAAACTAATTTAGTTAGTGCTTGTGCTTAGTTAGCACATTTGATTTTTGCTTCAATGAGTTAGTTAGGCTGGTATTGTATCAGTGTAAGGTTGTTAACTTTGATTACTACTACAATATGTAGCTATGGCCTCGGTTATTAACTGTGACTATAGATCATGGCCACAGTTATAAGAACCGAGACCTAAGTGAGAGAGACCATAGGTAACGACCTATGGCCTCGGTTTTTTAATAACCGAGACCATAGGTAACAACCTATGGCCATAGTTTTGATAAAAACCAAGGCCATAGGTCATTATCTATAGCCTTGGTTTTCTAATAACCGAGGCCATAGGGGTAACTATGGCCTTGGTTTTGATGAAAACCGAGGCAATAAGTTGTTACCTATGACCTCGGTTATTAGCCGAGGCAATAAGTTTTTACATATGGCCTCGATTTTCTAATAACAGAGGTCATAGGGGGTAACTATAGCGACGATTGTTTAATAACCGTGGCCATAGGTACACCTTATGGCCACAATTTTTTAATAACTGAGGCCATATGCTTGAAATCAAAATTATATATATTATTTCAATTACATTTAAACCGTGATTATATAAATCTCAATTAAGTTAAATTTAAAATATAAATTAAAAAAATTAAGATTAATTATATTAAATTTAAAAGAGATATTACATTAAGAGTTTAATAGTTCGATACAATAAAACACATATAATAAACACTAGTTAATTAAAGTGTTCCAAAAATATAAAAATATACATGAAAAAACTTTAATGCTACTAACTAATCAAATTGTCTACGATGTAAATCAATCTAAAAATATTTTGTCCCATTGTAATGTTGTTCTTCAAAATCTTTGTCCTTGACAGAATGCATTAATTTCCTCATAAAAAATATCATCTAGTATGATCGAGCATACCAACATCTAGATTCCATTAATATAATCCTACATATACAACATCCATAACACAAGAGTCCTCTAGAGTTATTTATTATTAATATATAGGTTACACCATGATTATAGTGTCATAAAAATATCTATAATAAATAACACTGTGTGATAGTACCTATGAATATAAGCATTTACTATATATGAACATACCAATTAACATCCAGATTACATGAATATAAGTAATGCCTCATATTTTCACAATAAGTTCTTCAATCTGCATATATCTGTTACTGCATAAACAACAAATGGTCCATAATTCAATGAAATCAGTACTACCCATATCAATAATAACAACAACATTATTATTTAGTACTACGCATATCAATAACAAAAATATTATTATTTAGTACTACCCATATCAATAACAACAACATTATTATTTAGTACTATTTATATCAATTACAGTAGTAGTATTATTAATTCATAATACACATATTCATTACGCACAACAGAGTGATAGAGAAAAATTCCTTGACAGCATTGGACAATACCTGTGAATATAAGCATCTACTATATATGAGCATACCAACATCCAGATTATATGAATATAATCATGCATATACAACATTCAAAACAAATAAGAGTCTTCTTTACTTATTCTAAAAATGAAACAGGAATTCCAAATTTTCGTTTAAAAAACCAATCATGAACATCCCACATCATTCACCTTAGCGTTTTATTTGACTATATGGTGAGTTATAACTATAAGAATCGATTTGTGAATTATGCCCACTCATTCCGCATCTCATCAACTTTAGTATCAGTGTAAGTTCCTTCATGATTAAGTTGTAATGTACATACATTTTAACATATTGTTAGCTAATTCACCACCTATTTTGATTAATTCAAAATTGAAATCATGAATAAAATAAGAAATAAAAATGCACAAAATTACTTAAATTATTACCAAGTTAATAATAGAAACAAGTGGATTGACAATAATTATCCTCATAAACATAAGGACATAATACCCACACGTTACCAAATCATCTTGCTTAGGACACTGTACATTAGAACGAAAATTGAGTTGTAAGCTTAATATATATTATCTAATTAAAAAGATATTACTTTACTAAACCATGCATTTATAACTAATTCTCATTCTCTACCATATTAGTAAACCTTGAGACCTTCGATTTTGATGACTATTCAACATAATATGAATTCTATATAAAGAAGGAAAAATAAATAGGAGTTACTTGTGAAGATACATTGAACTTACTCCTTACAAGAACATCAAATTCTTTTTAAATATAACTTACTCATTCCTACATCCTTCTAAAATTTTTTATTATGTGCCTGCTTAATTTGTGTTTTTTCCGATACAGCCTATTTTGGAAGCGAAGGCAACAATTGTTTGGCATGATAAAAACTATCGTCCTGTTCGTATTCCACGAGAGGTTAGGTCTAAACTTGTTCAATTTCTTCGTCTTGAGGAGGAAAATTGATTAGGAACCCATTTTGTGTATCTTTCTTGGTGACCCATATGGTACGAAACAATGAAGTAACAGATAAAATATTTCAATTCTACATTACATTGAAATTGGTGTTGTTACTGATATTTACAATAGTTTATTGTAATTGTTTGATCCTTTATGTTTACAGATATCTTTATTTTACATTTATGGGAGATAATTGAGAGATCAAGAGTTGAGTTAATACAAAACCTGGCTCACTTGGTTATTTTGAAGTATATTTTTCAGTTTATAGTAGGCTTGTTAATACAAAAGCTTTCTTTGTTACCCCTTAACAACAATATTTCTTTCTTGGTTTCTGACTGAAGGACTACCCAATAGTGTTGCTAATAGCTTACTGATTAGCTTTCTTTTCATCATTTATTTTTAAAATCAAACAATATTGGTTGAAACTTTCGACATGAAATTGAAAGTGTTATTTTTTTGTTTTTAATATCAATTGACAACCACTATTTTGATGAGGTGGAGATAAGATTGGAGATATTCAATCAAGGTCCCTTTATTTTGAGTGATGCAAACTCAACCAATTAAGCTACCAAGTTACTAGGTGATTCATTGAGTAATGTCTATTGGATAAAAAAAGATGGAAACTGATTTATTAAAATAGATTTTAATACAAGCTGACTAGAAGACTATTCAATTTTTAAAAACAATCATGTGATAATGGTATTCATCATTCTGAAGGGGAAAATATGATAGTAACCTGGAAATTTTTATAATACATCTTATGTGTGTGTGTGTGTGTATATATATATATATATATATTATTTTAAAATCAATTATGTAGGTGAGATTGCTTTAAAAAATCTAATGGTTGATAAGTGTTAGATGTATATTATAGGAGGTGTATGATGGAATCTATTAAACTAATTCTAATATTGGTCTTCTGGTACCCGCCTGTTTCATAACTTTTTTCTTCCTCCAATTTTTTTTTTGGTTTCGTTTCCTCTCTCCAAGAAACACGAAAGTAGAGAAAGCATATATCAAGTAGCTCAAACCTAAACAAAGATTTTCTTTTAAAAAAAAAGGAAAAAAACCTAAAAAAAAGTGAAAAAAACCTAAAAAAAAGTTTTAAAAAGCTCAACATAAAATTGAAAAAGAAATAGAATATGTAGATTGTCATAGCATAATGCAGTAGAGAAACGGTTAAGTAATTAAGGACTCAGGATATTATCATAAATCTCTAAGTTTTATCTTTCGTAAGATATATTATCAACATTTATAACTTAACAAGAAAACTCTTAAATTTTATACATCGTAACTAATATCCTTAAATTATAAACTTTGTTAATATTTATATTTAAATTATCAGAAATACTTTTGAGTTTTAATTTTGTTACATATATCCTCAACATTTATAACTTGATCAAATATATGAATTGATATAGTAAAAAAAGAAGGTATTACACTTACCCGGATCTGAGTCGCGAGCAACGACAGTAGAAACGGTTGGCCGTCGAGTTGCGAAGAGGGGAATACGAACAGAAACAAAACAGAGAGAAAAGAAGAAGAGAGGTTAGGGAAAAGAGTTCCTGTAATTATGGAGCGAGGTGTTGGAAATGAGGAGCTATTGGAGGAGATCGTCGATAATATCTTGAGGCATGACGCAGCGCGGCGCTTCTCAGTGAGAAATCGATTGACGCGAGCTCCTAGATTTGATGGACGCCTGATTTAAGAAACTAATTTTGTGACATTGGGGCTGGGGTAATTGAGTGGGTAACTAATATATATATATATATATATAATATTGCCCTACTTAAGTAATATATATATTACTTAAGTGGTGTTGGAGAAAGTTGTTAAAATTATATATATATATATAAATATATATATATATATATATATATATATATATATATATATATATATATATATATATATATATATATATTACTTAATTAGTGCGCGAGATGAGTGTCAGACGAAATTAATTAGAAAATTAGGAAAAAGAGTAAAAAAAAAAGATAGGAAAAAAAAAGAGTATAAAAAGAGTGAAAAAAATTTTGATGTAAAAATTTGATATATATATATATATATATATATATATATTATAAAAGAAAAAAAAGATTAATAATAGAGAAAAATAAAAAAAAATGTAAAATAATTTTTGTATTTTTTTTAAATAAATAACATATAGTATTTTAATATTGAAAACTCTATTATTTTAATTATAATCATAGTTATTTAATAATTGTTGCTATATAATTGTTTTATATATATATTCAAATAGTTTTTGTAATTTAACTTATAACCACGGTTATTGATAAAATCGAGACTATATGTATACACTATAACTTCGGTTTTTATCAAACCGTGACCAAAACCCCATGACCTCGGTTTTTAAAATAACCGAGGCTAAAATCCTTAGACCAAAAACATATATTGTAGTAGTGGATCCATGTGCCAACTCCCTTATGCCAACTTGCATTCTCATGTATAGCTAGCATTACATATAGACTTGCATGGAATTGATATCATTCATTAAGAAATTTTTAAGATGGAATTCATTTTTTGTTATGTTCTCTTTCCTTCTTAATCTCTTTCCTTTTCTTTTATTCTTTAAGCTTTCAGAACCTAAATTTATCAATAAAAATTCAGTAAAAACAAGAAAGATTTCATTGACTACTTTCTATCAAATCTGATACAATCAAAGAAAATAACTAAACAAAGCTTCAAAAATTCCAATTTGTAGTCTTCTTCGTGAGTTTGAATTTAATTTGGAAAATTGTTGCTCAACATGTTGATGCAATTTGCGTTTTGAGTAACTAACTAATTTTCTACATTTTCCTTCGCATACATCAAGCAACTAAGATTTATAAAAGAAAATTACGAATGACAACTAATTTTTAAACATAACTAGTTTTTAAACTATCAATCTCTTGTGCTATTTATGCTAGTATTGTCTCATATATTTTAAGTGAATTTTTTTCTTTTCATCTACTAATATTTATCGATAATGTTTACTTGTCATCTTAAAAAGGAAGAAACAAGTATTTGGTAAAAACTATTACATATTTACTCATGTTAAACTTTTTCACACATTTTTTTAATCTTTAGAATTATTAGTTAAGTTCATATATATTAGGGAAAAATAATGTGATGGTATTTGTGTTTTTGTAAAAGATAGTGTTTAGTTTTCAGGGTTATAAAATATGTCATTTAATCATTTTTCTTATGAAAAATGTCGTATAGTCATTTTTATTATTAAAAAAAAAGCTATGAAAATGCATTTGATAAGAAATTTTAATAATAAAACAACATTAGAAAAATATCAAATGTCTTTTCTTAACTCATTTTTGATAAGAAAAATTATTAAAAATCATATTTTCTAGCTTAGAGAATTAAATAACACTTTTTACTTAAGTAAAGTGAGAGGTTTGACTCTTCTCCTTATACATACACTAGTAGGTGTCATATCAATTTCGATTCTTAAGTTAGTTTTCTAAAGAAAAAAAATAAGATTAAATTTAGGTAAATAATATAATCGTAAATAATTAATATGGATTAATTATTATTAAAATTTATAATATTTAAATATTAAATTAGTTAATGGTTAATTATTTAGAACATTAATTACCTTTCATAAATGTAAATTTTGTTATTAATATTCAATTTGAATTTAAATAATAAAAAATATATTTAACTATGTGATGATTGTATCCATTTGACTCTTTAAATTTGATTTCTTCAATCAAATAAGACCACACATATATAGTAATTTTCCTATCCAACATATTATATAGAAATAATTGTATGGGATATCCTTTAGATTTTTATTTCAATTCAAACTCCTCTTATATCACAAGAAAATCTTACATATAATATGTTGTATATCATATGTTAATATCATTTGTTAATCTCGTCCCTCATTTTTATATATTTTTTATTTTTATAAAAATGATAGATAAAGATGATTGTATTATACTACACATATGTGCCCGATTGTGTGTTAAGATTCTCTCATCTACCCTAATCCCACCTTATTTTTTTCATATTTATTTAATAAGTAGATTCAATTTTATAACTAGAATCAAAACATAAAATTGAGAGAGAAAAAAAATAGTATCTTGCCGTTTGAGAAAGAAATAGTAAATAAGTTAAATTGAGACAATTATATAATAATGACACAAATTGAAAAACGAATAGGTGTAGAAAACATATATATCTTAAATTAGCCCATTTACATTAGTGAATGTATTTGGTGAAGCACTATAATATATTATTCTCAAGATTAAAAAATAAAAAATTCACCCTAGTACTTTTCTTTAAAAAAAATTAAAATTATCAATATATTTTAAAATTTTCAAAATTTGTTTCAACGATGAAAATACCTAATCACTCATATCACACTATTTAAGCAATTATTTTATAATTAACTAATACATTTTACTTCACAAAATTTATTTTACAAAAATTGCAGCATTTATTATTTCACAAATTTAGAAATTTTAAATGTAATTTTTTTAAAATAAATCAGACATGCATGTAATATTGACTTGCTAGTCTATATAAAAAGTGATCCAATTACATATAATTACATGAATTGGATTGAAAAACAAAAAGAAGAGAGAATTGGTCGGTTCCATAGTTAATATTTTGAAGAAACTGCGACTTCCAGTCTTCTGGAGTCCATCGTCCACGCCACAAACAATTGTATCCGAAAACAAATTTTTTTTTATTATAAATGATGCATCTTAATATTATTGATTAAATCAATACATGTTTACGTTGGAAATGATGAAATTTAAATAAAAATATTTGTTGGAAAATGTGCCTTATCTCACATTGCTTTATTACATTATTTTAAAGATGCTTAAATACCAAGAAAGTTTATCGGATGTGACAGCTCAGTGCACCCACTTTGAAGGGATAGACCTAGTCAAATGTGATACCACACACGCCAAGACGCTGATAGTCGCCGCCACGTCGTGCCGCAGCGTGAGGTGGTATTTTCCTTTTTTCTCAGAAAAAAAAATGACTGTTATTTTCTTTTATTAAGAATATGGCCGTTTGTTTTATTTATTCAGAAAAAGAACCGTTGCTCGTATTTATTCATAAAAAAAAATATATCCGTTATCCGTTACTCTTCATTACTCGAATTGCTTTACGCTCTTAATTCCCGTACATTACCGTTTTATTCATAATTGCTACACGGTTTCTAAAATCTATAAAAAGGAGGGTTTTCACTCATTTGAAACACAACAATCAACAATCATCTCCTGTACGAAAAAATTCTCTACAATTTCTAAGTTTTTTTAGTTTTTCGAGCAACAAATTTTTCGTGTAAGCATTCCGCCTTCATCAAGGCAAGAAGTTCGAGATAGAGATTAGGATTCCGGGTCGTTTTATCCCGGGAACCACGAGGCCGTGTTTGCTTGCACACAAATCAGGGGCGAGTCACAAACGTCTTAAAGAGAGCGACCTAGTCCGCGACTCAACCCAAACAAGCATTTCTTTCAAGTTATCGGTAATATTGTTCCTACACCGTTTTTATAAACTTGCTTCAACAATTTTAAGACGTATTCAATCCGCCATGTCTACCGAAATGATAACCGCCGATCTAAACAAACCATTTCGCTGAGGGATTACACTTTAAAAGATGGAGACAAAAATGTTGTTTTTCTTAACCATGAAAAAGTCGTTTCGCTTTTACTACCGAAAAACCAATACCCAATCCTCCTACCGAAGTCGAAACTAAAGATTTAGACGCCCTGGATTGAAAATGATTTTCTATGCAAAACTATATTCTTAATGGTTTAAATTGATGACTTGTATGATTATTATAATCGTGATAAGTCCGCTAAGGAAATTTGGGGAAGCACTTTAAAAATAAATACGACAAGGAAGCCGGTACTAAGAAGTACGATGTTAGTAGATATACATGAATTTTCAAATGATTGATGGCAAATCTGGAAGCTCAATCACATGAACTACGTAAGATAGACACCTAAATAACTTCTGGTACGGGCTTTAGATGAACAATTTAAAGTAGTTTTATAATAGATAAATTACCCCGCTTGGAAAGATTTTAAGAATACACTTAGGCATAAAACTAAGGAATTTTCTTTAGAAAGTCTTATAACCCGCTTAAGAATAGAAGAAGCTCGAAAACAAGACCAAAGAGACGAGGTACTGTAGTCTCAAATAATAGTACCAATAAGAAACCCTCATCTACAATTCTCAAACCTAAAGGTAGAAATATGAAAACTCCTAATCGTAGTAATAATCAAACCGCAACCACAAAAATAGAAATAGAAACTATCCTCCCGAACGGGACCTCAACCCCTTAAGGAATAACACATTCATGTGTTATAGTTGTAATAGACTGCCACTGCTAGGAACTTCTCGAACAGGAATCGCCCTGCCCACAGTGCGAACCTTACCGAAGATCAACTTATTGCTATGATATCTCAAGTCAATTTTGTTGGTGGATCCGAGGGGCGTGGATAGACACCGCGCTTCTCGGCCATGTTTGCATGCGATCGAGACATGTTCAAATCCTATTATGATTCTCAGGATAAGAAAGTGTTTGGCGACTCCCACTCCACTAAAGTCACGGTATCGGTGAGGTGGTTTTGAAGTTTACCTCTCGAAAGACCTGGCCATCTTGAAGGATGTCCCAGATACTCCAGATGAGAAAGAATTTAGTTTCAGATATCTTCTTAACAAAGTCAAGGTTTACTCAAACTATGTGGGTTGATTTATATACTATAACTAAAAATAATATATTTGTTGGGAAAAGGTACGCCACTGATGGTATGTTCAAATTAAATGTTGAAATTAATAAAACCTCTTCTTCTGCTTATATGTCGAGTTCCTTTAATATTTGGCATGCTAGACTTTGTCATGTTAATAAACGCATAATAAAGAACATGAGTAGCTTAGAACTAATTCCTAAACTATCTTTAAATGATTTTGAAAAATGTGAATTTTGTAGTCAAGCTAAAATAACCAAAAACTTCACATAAATCAAGAGTTAGAGAATCTCGAACCTTTAGAATTAATTCATTCTCGATATATGTGAACTTGATGGAAATTTAACAAGAAAATGAAAAATGCTATTTTATAACTTTTATATGACCTGCTCAGATTACACTTATGTATATCTAATGAAAAATAAAAGTGAAGCATTTGATATATTTAAAATATTTATGACCTAGAGATTGAAAATCAACTTAACGTAAAATAAAAAGGTTTCAAGTTGATGTGAGGCACCGAATATGATTCCAATATCTTCAATGACTTTTATAAAACTCATGGAATCATTCATGAAAAAACTGCACCTTATTCTCTCCCGAAATGAATGGCAAAGCCGAAAGAAAAAAATAGAACTTTTACCGAATCAGTTGTTGCAATTTTATTAAACTTGGTGTCAGCCTCCCACGTTGGGAGAAATTTTATTAATCATTACGTGCTAAATAGAAGTTTCAAATCTACAAATAAAATTTCACCCTATATGAAATTTTGAAAAATAAGAAACCTAATTTAACTTATTTTAAAACTTGGGTTGTTTAGCCTATGTTAGAATCCCCGATCCTAAAAGAAATAAACTTGCTAGTAGTATACGAACGTGTATTCATAGGATACGCTCGTGAATAGTAAAGCTTATAAATTCTAGCGACTTAAAAGATCGTAGTTATAGAATCAAATGATGTCGACTTCATGATATAGGTTTCCTTTAAATTTAAGAATAATGGGGCCTGCCTTCTAGTAGTTTACCTATAACTAGAACTAGTGAACAAACTCAAGGATTAAACACCGAAATTAGAAGAAGTAAACGAGCTCGAACCCTTAAGGATTTCTTGGGTCCGATTTTTACGCTTATACCTTAGAGAAGATCCCAAACTATTAAAGAAGCATTATCTTCTTTTAGATGCCAACTTATGGGAAGAAGCCATAAATGATGAAATGGACTCACTCGAGTATAATAAGACTTGGCATTTAGTTGACTTTACCTCCCGGTTGCAAAACCATTGGATGTAAATGGATACTAAAAAAGAAATTGAAACCCGATAGTACTATTGAAAAATATAAAGCTCGTCTTGTAGTTAAAGGATATAGTAAAGGGAAAATGTAGATTTCTTTTGATACCTTTTCACCGCCACGAATAACTTCCATACGTGTACTTTTCTCTCACGCTATCCATGATTTAGTAGTACATCAAATAGATGTTAAACCGCTTTCTTAAATGGTGATTTAGAATAAGAAATTTATATGGATCAACCCGAAGGTTTTGTTATCCTGTGTCAAGAAAATAAAGTTTGTAAATTAGATAAATCTCTTTTGGTCTAAAAACAAGCACCTAAGCAATGGCATGAAAAATTTGATAATCTAGTTATCTCACATGGATTCAAAATAAATGAAAGTGACAAATGCATTTATTATAAATTAGAAGATAATATTTGCACTATTATATGTTTATACGTGGATGACATGCTTATTTTTGGATCAAATATTTATGTTGTGAATAATGTCAAAATGTTGTTAAGAGCTAATTTTGATATGAAAGATCTCTGGAGAGAAGCGAGTGTAATCCTTGGTATAAAAATAACTAGGTTCAAAAGTGGAATTTCTCTAGATCAATCTCACTACATCGGTAAGATCTTAAAGAAATATAATTACTTTAATCAGAACCCGCATGTACTCCATGATCCTAGTGTAAAGTTGTTCAAGAACACCGGATACGGTGTTAGAAAAACCGAGTACGCGAGCATCATTGGTAGCTTACGCTACGCCATCGATCAGCACTAGACCAGACATAGCTTACGTCATGGGACTACCATGAGGGTTTACCAAGAGACCTAGTATGTGAGCATTGGAATGCTATTGAAAGGGTTATGAGATACCTTAAGAGAACTATGAACCTGATTACATTATAAAAAATTTTCCCTTACTGCTTTTAGAAGGATACAAAATGGATGCAGATTGGAACACTTTATCAAAAGACTCCAAAGCAACTAAGGGCTATATTTTTAACATAACATGGGAGTCTGCTTTCTAGAAGTCTAAGAAACAAACAATATTGGCTCAATCTACAATGGAGTCCGAAATGATAGCACTAGCCACCGCTGAAGAATAGGTCAAGCAAGAAGTTTGTTATCGAGATCCCTTTACGGGAAAGACCGATACCACTGCCTTGATCCACAACGATAGTACCGCTGCTATTGCAAAGATTCAGATACATTACAACGGTAAAGAGACGACAGACACGTCAGAGTATAGCATCAAGTTAGAGAATTTCTCTCAACGGAGCAAAGAAGAGTGATCATGTACGTTCGATGAAAATTTTGGCGAGCCTTCAATAAAGGATTACCAAGAGAAAGGTTTTCAAAACCTCAAAAGGAATGGGATTAATGCCCTTAGAATGAAGAGTCACTTATGATGGTAACCCAACTTATGGACCGAGATCCTAAGAAATAAGTTCAAAGTGGTAACAACAAGTCATGAAATGATATGAGATGTATCATGCTTATTAATCAAATCTCATTCTATATTGTTAGAAGCATGAAGTTCCCACGACAAGAGGATGAGTTATTTGTTAAACTCTTAACGAAGTTCTATACTCTATGAGTGGGAGTACATAGCTGCGAGTATTTTGATAGACTCACCTACGTGAAGTGGAAGTGTGGTCGCTTCCTATGAAAATTTTTTTGGGCAAAATTTACTGTGAGCTGTTCACTATATCGATACACGTGTAATGGCCGTAAAACACTGCTTTTTCGAACTACACCTAGGATGTCAGGTGTGTGATGATTGTTAGAGATAGAGTTTAAAACTACCAGTTACTCTAGTATATTCTAAAGCATCAACACTATGCAAAGGTTCAAGTCAATAGACACCTTTTCGCTTACGCACAATCTTATAATTTTAATTGATCGGTTTGCTGATGAAAAAATTATTTTTATATAAAATTCGTGGGGATTGTTGGAAAAGATGAAATTTAAATAAAAAAAATTTGTCGGGAAATGTGCCTTGTCCCATATTGCTTTTTTGTACGTTATTTTAAAGAGGTTTAAATAGTGAAGAGTCAAGTTATCGGGATCAGTCTCCCAAGAGGCACCCACTTTTGTGGAAGGAGAGACCTAGGCAAATGTGATACAATACACACGCACGCGTGCGCCTTGTCGCCGTCCAGGCCGACCGACTGACCGTGCAAGCGTGCCGAGCCGAGTCCGAGTCCGAGGCAAGGTGCGTGAGGTGGTATTTTTTGGTATAATATTTTTTTTAAGGAAAATTTTTCCACTTACAAAATGGTTGTTATATATATATATTTTTTTTTCTCAAAAAAAAAAATGACTCATATTTTCTTTTATTAAGAATACGGATGCCGTTTGTTTTATTTATTCAGAAAAAGAACCGTTGCTCGTATTTATTCATAAAAAAAATATATCCGTTATCCGTGCTACTCTTCATTACTCGAATTGCCGTTACGCTCTTAATTCCCGCACATTACCGTTTTATTCATAATTGCTACACCTGCTTCTAAAATCTATAAAAGGAGGTTTTACTTCATTTGAAACACAACAATCAACAATCATCTCCCCACGAAAAAATTCTCTCTACAATTTCTAAGTTTTTTAGTTTTCGAGCAACAAATTTTTCAGTGTAGCATCTGGGCCTTCATCAAATAAAAGGAAGTTCGAGATAGAGATTAGGATTCTCGTCGTTTTATCCCTGGGAACGACGAGGCCGTGTTTGCTTGCACAAATTGGGCAGCCGCGAAACGTCTTAAAGAGAGCGACCTAGTCCGCGACTCAACCCAAACAAGCATACTTTCAAGTTATCGGTAATATTGTTCCTACACCGTTTTTATAAACTTGCTTCAACAATTTTAAGACGTATTCAATCTGCCATGTCTACCGAAATGATAACTCGATCTAAACAAACCATTTCGTTTTGAGGGATTACACTTTAAAAGATGGAGACAAAAATGTTGTTTTTCTTAACCATGAAAAAGTCGTTTCCGCTTTACTACCGAAAAACCAATACAGTCAATCCTCCCACCAAGCTGAAACTAAAGATTTAGACGCCTGGATTGAAAATGATTTTCTATGCAAAAACTATATTCTTAATGGTTTAGCTGATGACTTGTATGATTATTATAACTGTGATAAGTCTGCTAAGGAAATTTGGGAAGCACTTTAAAATAAATACGACACTGAGGAAGCTGGTACTAAGAAGTATGATGTTAGTAGATACATGAATTTTCAAATGATTGATGGCAAATCAGTGGAAGCTCAATCACATGAACTACAGAAGATAGCACACGAAATAACTTCTGAAGGTATGGCTTTAGATGAACAATTTAAAGTAGTTGTTATAATAGATAAATTACCCCCTGCTTGGAAAGATTTTAAGAATACACTTAGGCATAAAACTAAGGAATTTTCTTTAGAAAGTCTTATAACCCGTTTAAGAATAGAAGAAGAAGCTCGAAAACAAGACCAAAGAGATGAGGTACTCGTAGTCTCAAATAATAGTACCAATAAGAAACCCTCATCTACAATTCTGAAACCTAAAGGTAGAAATATGAAAACTCCTAATCGTAGTAATAATCAAAACTGCAACCACAAAAATAGAAATAGAAACTATCCTCCCGTAACGGACCTCAACCCCCTTAAGGAATAACAACATTCATGTGTTATAGTTGTAATAGACTGCCACTGGTTAGAACTTCCGGGAACAGAGAATCGTCCCGCCCCACAGCGAACCTTTACCGAAGATCAACTTATTGCTATGATATCCGAAGTCAATTTTGTTGGTGGATCCGAAGTGGTGGATGACACCGGCGGCTTCTCGCCATGTTTTGCTATGATCGAGACATGTTCAAATCCTATTATGATTCCGAGGATAAGAAAGTGTCATTGGGTGACTCCACTCCAATTAAAGTTGCTGGGTATCGAGGTGGTTTTGAAGTTTACCTCTCGGAGCATCACATTCAAGGATGTCCCGCATACTCAGAGATGAGAAAGAATTTAATTTTGTGATAACTTCTTAACAAAGTCGGGTTTACTCAAACTATAGGGTTGATTTATATACTATAACTAAAAATAATATATTTGTTTGGAAAGTGGTACGCCACCGATGGCATGTTCAAATTAAATGTTGAAATTAATAAAACCTCTTCTTTCTCGCTTTATATGTTTGAGTTCCTTTAATATTTGGCATGCTAGACTTTGTCATGTTAATAAACGCAAAATAAAGAACATGAGTAGCTTAGAACTAATTCCTAAACTATCTTTAAATGATTTTGAAAAATGTGAATTTTGTAGTCAAGTAAAATAACCAAACTTCACATAAATCAAGAGTTAGAGAATCAACCTTTAGAATTAATTCATTCGATATATGTGAACTTGATGGAAATTTAACAAGAAATGAAAAATGCTATTTTATAACTTTTATGTAGATGCTCGCAGATTACACTTATGTATATATCTAATGAAAAATAAAAGTGAAGCATTTGATATATTTAAAATATTTAAGGATCGAGATTGAAAATCAACTTAATGTAAAAAATAAAAGGTTTCAAGTTGATAGAGGCACCGAATATGATTCCAATATCTTCAATGACTTTTATAAAACTCATGGAATCATTCATGAAAAACTGCACCTTATTCTCCCGAAATGAATGGCAAGCCGAAAGAAAAAAATAGAACTTTTACCGAATCAGGTAATTTTATTAAACTGTGCCTTCCCATCAGCGGGGGAGAAATTTTATTAACTGCCTATTATGTGCTAAATAGTAGGTGCCTACCTACAAATAAAATTTCACCCTATGAAATTTTGAAAAATAAGAAACCTAATTTAACTTATTTTAAAACTGGGGTTGTTTAGCCTATGTTAGAATCCCCCGATCCTAAAAGAAATAAACCTGTTAGCAGTAGCATATGAACGTGTATTCATAGGATACTGTGAATAGTAAAGCTTATAAATTCTATGACTTAAAAGATCGTAGTTATAGAATCAAATGATGCTTTCTACGAATATAGGTTTCCCTTTAAATTTAAGAATAAATGGGGGCTCACTTTCTAAGTAGTTTACCCATAACTAGAACTAGTGAACAAACTCGAAGGATTAAACACCTAAATTAGAAGAAGTAAACGAGCTCTGAACCCTTAAGGATTTTGGGTCTCGATTTTTTACGCTTATACCTTAGAGGAAGATCCCCCAAACTATTAAAGTTACATTATCTTCTTTAGATGCCAACTCCATGGGAAGAAGCCATAAATGATGAAATGGACTCACTCGAGTATAATAAGACTTGGCATTTAGTTGACTTACCTCCACGGTTGCAAAACCATTGGATGTAAATGGATACTAAAAAAGAAATTGAAACTCCGATAGTACTATTGAAAAATATAAAGCTGCCTCTCAGAAGCTAAAGGATATAGGCAAAGGGAAAATGTAGATTTCTTTGATACCTTTTCACCGCCACGAATAACTTCCATACGTGTACTTTTCTCTCACGCTATCCATGATTTAGTAGTACATCAAATAGATGTTAAACTCGCTTTCTTAAATGGTGATTTAGAATAAGAAATTTATAAGGGATCAACCAAGGTTTTGTTATCCCAGGTCAAGAAAATAAAGTTTGTAAATTAGATAAATCTCTTTATGGTCTAAAACAAGCACCTAAGCAATGGCATGAAAAATTTGATAATCTAGTTATCTCACATGGATTCAAAATAAAATGAAAGTGACAAATGCATTTATTATAAATTAGAAGATAATATTTGCACTATTATATGTTTATAATGTGGATGACATGCTTATTTTTGATCAAATATTTATGTTGTGAATAATGTCAAAATGTTGTTAAGAGCTAATTTGATACGAAAGATCTTCGAAGCGTAGTGTAATCCTTGGTATAAAATAAATAACTAGGTCCGAAAAGGGAATTTCTCTAGATCAATCTCACTACATTGGTAAGATCTTAAAGAAATATAATTACTTTAACCGTAAACCTGCATGTACTTTATGATCCTAGTGTAAAGTTGTTCAAGAACACCGAGACGGTGTTAGAAAACTGAGTACGCGAGCATCATTGGTAGCTTACGTTATTACGCCATCGATTGCACTAGACGACATAGCTTATGTTGTGGGACTACTACGTAGGTTTACCAAGAGATCTAGTATGTAGCATTGGAATGCTATTGAAAGTGGTTACGAGATACCTTAAGAGAACTATGAACCTTGATTACATTATAAAAATTTTCTCCATTGCTTTTAGAAGGATACAAATACGCAGATTGAACACTTTATCGAAGACCTCCCAACTAAGGGCTATATTTTTAACATACCGGCGGAGTCGTTTTCCTAGAAGTCTAAGAAACAAACAATATTGGCTCAATCTACAACGAGTCTCGAATGATAGCACTAGCTAACGTTGCAGGAAGCTGTCAAGCTAAGAAGTTTGTTAGCCGAGATCCCTTTACGGGAAAGACCGATACCGCCTGTCTTGATCCACAACGATAGTACCGCTGGCTATTGCAAAGATTCGAGCCGTTACTACAACGGTAAGAGACGACATGTATACGTCGTAAGTATAGTACCGTTAGAGAATCTCTCTCAACGGGAGCAAGAAGAGTGGATCACGTACGTTCGATGAAAATTTTGGCAGAGCCTTTGACGAAAGGATTACCAAGAGAGAAGGTTTTCAAAACCTCAAAAGGAATGGGATTAATGCCCTAGAACGAAGAGTCACTTATGATGGTAACCCAACTTATGGGATCGGAGATCCTAAGAAATAAGTTCAAAGTGGTAACAACAAGTCATGAAATGATAGCGAGATGTATCATGCTATTAATCAAATCTCATTCTATATTGTTAGAAGCATGAAGTTCAAGCGATAGAAGAGGACGAGTTATTTGTTAAACTCTTAATGAAGTTCTATACTCTACGTGGAAAGGGAGACATAGCTACGTGAGTACTCTTGATAGACTCACCTATGTGAACGTGGAAGGTACAAGCCGCTATGAAAATTTTGGGCAAAATTTACTGTAGCGTTCACTATATCCTGGGATACACGTGTACGGGCCGTAAACACGGGCTTTTTCGAACTACACTGGGGATGTCATGCGGTGTGATGATTGTTAGAGATAGAGTTTAAAACTACGAGTTACTCTAGTATATTCTAAAGCATCAACACTACGCAAAGGTTCAAGTCGATAGACACCTTTTCGCTTGCAGACAATCTTATAATTTTAATTGATCGGTCAAGCTCGATGAAAAATTATTTTTATATAAAATTCAAGTGGGATTGTTGGAAAAGATGAAATTTAAAATAAAAAATTTGTCGGGAAATGTGCCTTGTCCCATATTGCTTTTTTACGTTATTTTAAAGAGGTTTAAATAAATGAAGAGTCAATATCGTATCTGGTCAAGAGGCACCCACTTTTGTGGAAGGGAGAGGACTTAGGCAAATGTGATACAATACACACGCACGCGTGCTTATCGCCGTCCGTCCGTCGACCGGATCAATGCCGTTCAGAGACGAGTCCAGTCCGAGCTACAGAAAGGAAAGCAGGTGGTATTTTCTTTTTGGTATAATATTTTTAAGGAAAATTTTTCCACTTACAAAATGGTTGTTATATATATATATATTTTTTTTTCTCAGACAAAAAATGACCGTTATTTTCTTTTATTAAGAATATGGTCGTTTGTTTTATTTATTCGTAAAAAGAATTCAAGCCAGATTTATTCATAAAAAAAATATATCCGTTTATCCTGTTACTCTTCATTACCTTAATTGTCGTTACGCTCTTAATTCCCGGACATTACCGTTTTATTCATAATTGCTACACGGTTTCTAAAATCTATAAAATGGTGGTTTTCAATTTCTCATTTGAAACACAACAATCAACAATCATCTCCTACGAAAAATTCTCTCTACAATTTCTAAGTTTTTTAGTTTTTCGAGCAACAAATTTTTCAGTGTAGATTCCACTTTCATCGTCATAAGAAGTTCCGAGATAGAGATTAGATTCTGGGTCAATGCTTTTATCCTGGGGACGACGAGACTGTGTTTGCTTGCACAAATTGGGCAGAGCCGCGAAACGTCTTAAAGAGAGCGACCTAGTCCGCGACTCAACCCAAACAGTTACTTTCAAGTTATCGGTAATATTGTTCCTACACTGTTTTTATAAACTTATTCAACATTTTATTTTTAAGTTAGTTAACAATTAATATCACAAATCTTGTGATATTTATCACTATTTTATATATAAAGAAATATCTCAATTCATTTTCATAGGATGTAGATGACAATCACATACATTGATCAGATATGTCAAAAAATGCAATAAAACAATTGAAGATATCACTGAGATATGTTTGGCTCATGTCTCTTTATTTAAATCTCTCTAAGCCCTAACTCCTATGTGTGCACCTACATAGAAATCAAAGAATATCCAAACAAATAAAAACAAAGGCATAAAGGAGGAAGTAAAGATAGCTTTTTCAACCCTTTTTTTATTGGCTTTTTTGGATCCTTTTTTCTTCATATATAAAACAAAACAAATAAAGTGATGGGTTCTTTTTGCTAGAAAGACAAAGATGCATGGTTGGCCTAATAATTTAAAGATTCTACTTTATCATCAAACACGATGGAGGCCTAAATTTACCACCTTAAGCGGTTTCTTTCACTAATTACAAGATACATGTAACGTGGTTTTCAAAATAATTTTAAGATTAGGAGTTCTAACCACAATTTAAGGCGATATTTATAATTTTCTTCTAATAGTAGTGGTTTTCATTTTCTTTAGGCTATACCAGAAGTAGTTTGATTGAAAGATGAGAAAAAAAAACAAAAGAAACATCTCATGTTATTTAAAGGTGACTCGTGAGGTTTATTAAGGATTTTTCTACATTATTTTCACCAAAATGGAAATCTAGTTGTTAGTTTATGATTTTTTTAAAAAAAAATAATAAATGCACTACGTACTCAAATAATTATTTGATTCCCTTTTTTTTTCCTTTAAGCAAAAAGAAAAATCCATTTTTCCTTAAATATGTAGATAAATGGGGAATATAAAGTTATTTATTATGCGCTGGTTTTGTATCATATTTTTATGCCCAACACTATTTATTTTCATTATAAATAGTGTTGAGCAAAATGGAATAATAATAAAAAAAATAAAAAATAAGAAATTAAAGTAAGCTTGAAATACACACCCAATATTTTAAATAAATCTACTAATATTAAATTTAGAATGTAAGCCTTAACTAAATACTATATTCAAAGAATAATATTAATAACCTAAAAAAGAACTCAAATCAAAACTCTATTTTATCAAAATCTCACATACACAGACACAAAACAAAAGAACCAAAAATATTTATATCATTCTTTGTATTTTGACTACCCAAAAAACTCTCACAATACAAAAAAATTTCACCTTATTGCATGTTTGCTTGTGCTCTCCCTACCGTGGGTGCTTCACCTAATATAATTACATAAACCTTTTATATATATTAGATGAGTAAGATTTCTGCCGGACTCACTTAGCACTCTAAGCATTCATATTACACACGTTAATTACATCATCATAAATTAATCACATTTTAATGATAACCTTTGGCTGCCCTCACTTTTCTCTTATATATAATATACCAAAAGCAACGTGCTAATAAATATGGCTATTAATACTCCACTGGTAAAACTTTATGTTTTTCATATTTTTAGTCACTTTGAACTAATAATACCTGCAAATCTCAACCTTAATTCAAAAGCTTCTAACACCAAACAGGTTAATACCTATTTATGGGTAGGATATGCTCACTATCATATAACATTTAACCAAATTAAGACAATTTCATTCATGCTTAATTCACCAAAAACCATAATCTCTTCGTTAAACTTATACATTTCTCTTGCCTCATGTTGCCATCTTTAATGCAAGCTTTAAAGTTTAACTTTTCATCCTTAGGTGGCGTTTGTTTCGTGGAATGGAATCGGAATCGGAATCGGAATCGGAATCAAAATGGAATGGAATGGAAAGTAAACAATTTTGTTTGGTTTGACCACTGGAATCAAGCTCAGAATTAGGATTATAGTGTTTGGTTTACCACTGGAATGGAATGAAAAAAGCTGTAAATGACCTTAATACCCCTACATGCTGTAAAGTTCAAATAATGTCATTTAATTACTATTTTTTCGTCAGACAAAATAAATTATTGAAATCATTATTTTTCTAAATAAGTGGTACTTAATTAAAAATAAATATAATTTTAAAATTATTATTTTTCTAAATAGGGTTTAGGGTTTTGAGGTTTGGGATGTGTGATTTAGGGTTTAGGGATTTAGGATTTGGGGTTATATTTGTAGGTTAAGGTTTAGGGTTAAAATTATTATTTTTCTAAAAATAGTTTAGGGTTTTAGAATTTTGGATTTAGGGTTTAGGGTTTTAGGGTTTTAAGGTTTAGGTTTATGGTTTTAGGATTTGAAATTTAGGGTTTAGGGTTTTGGGATTTATGTTTTAGGGTTTTGGGTTTTGGGATTTATGTTTTAAGGTTTAGGGTTTAGAGATTTGAAGATTTGGGGTTTAGGGTTTTAGGGTTTAACATTTAGGGTTTAGGGATTTAGGGATTTAGGGTTTAGGGTTTTAGGATTTGGAATTTGGGGTTTAGGGTTTAGGGTTTTGGGATTTATGTTTTATGGTTTTGGGTTTTGGGATTTATGTTTTAAGGTTTAGGGTTTAGGGATTTGGGGTTTATGGTTTAGGGATTTGGGGTTTAGGATTTAGGGTTTAGGGATTTGGGATTTATGTGTTTAGGGTTTTGGGATTTATGTTTTAAGGTTTAGGGTTTTAGGGTTTAGGGTTTAGGGTTTAGGGTTTAGGGATTTGAGGTTTAGGGTTTTAGGATTTTAGGATTTAGATTTAGGGTTTTGAAATTTTGGGTTTAGGGTTTAGGGTTTTGGAATTTTGGGATTGAGAATTTGGGATTTGAATTTAAGGTTATATTTTAGGTAAGGGTAAAATTGGAAAAAAAATTTTAGATGGGAATGGAATAATGATTAACAAAGGTGGGAGAAGGAATTGTGATTCCTTCTCTTTTAGTAATCAGATTCCATTCCACACTCCATTCCGTCCAACCAAACACACAAAATGAAAGAATCGATTCTGATTCCATTCTATTCCCTCCAACCAAACGTGGGGTTAGTTCACAATATCCTTAATGGTAGCTACAGCCTCAAACATATCCCCAATCAACTTATACAAGTCATTTTTTTTCCTTTTTGTCTTTTATTAATCAAGGAACCTTCGTAGAATTAAGTGTTTGTAAAAATTATTTGAACTAATCCAACCCGATCAATCAGAACCAATACAACCCAATTTTGTTAGTTTTAAAGGGTTATTAATTAAGTTGATTTCAAATTTCAAAAATCAAACAAAATTTAACAAATCCATATATATATATTTATTATATTTAAAGCTAAAGTAGACTATTACTCAAATTTAAATTAAATTCACATATACTTACTCACTCAAACATTTAGAACGTACTATTTAGTCTCAATTTTTAAAACCTCATCCATAAGTTCTTAAAATTTTAAAATTTTACACATAAGTCCTAACTTAGTTATTAAAAAATATAATTATGAATCAAAATTTTAGGATCTATGTGTGAAGTTTTAAAGTTTAGGAACTAAATTGTAGAATTTAAAAATTTAGAGATATGTGTAAAATTTTAAAAATTTGAGAATCAAATCTTACGTTTTAAAAGTTTAAGAATCTATATATAAATTTAGTTAAAGTTTGATAACCAATGATGCATTTTTTCTTTTTTCTATTATTTGTTTTTAGATTGTTCATCTTTTATTTAATTTAAAAATTTAAAGTCGTAACATATAATCATAGTCATATACAATTCTAAGTCTTTTTTCTTTTAATGATACTTATGTTCATAGTATAAATAGAGATATTTAAATTAGTATATATGCATAGATTATTATTTAATGTAAAAATTAACAATTATGATACCATTTGTATAATGCGAATTATAAAGCTTAATTTTTATAGAACGAAATTTATGTTCAATGAACAAAAATTCATAGCCACAATCTTGAGAGAAAAATAAAAATTTCAAAAATTATCCCAAACCAACCCAAATTTTTTGGTTTTGTTGGAATTGGTTTTACACCTTTAATTGGTTTGGTTTCTATTTTTTAAGAACCTATTGAATTGGGTTGATTTTAACTTTAATTCAAAATTGATCTAACCTAACTTTGTATACCCATACATAAAATATTTCATTTAAGAAAAACGATAACCCAAGGTATCCAATCTATCCAATGAGAATATTTTTTCTTAAGTTTGGTATATGTCTTACATCACCTATTGTCCAAACAATTTCATTAAATATCTTCATTTTCACAATACCTATACAAATGACCTTTTCCTTGGATTATCATCATAACATCACCTGCATTACAAGATTTGTACCTATCACATAACTCATTATTTGAACACATGTGAAATGAGTAAATAGAATCTAAAATTCAGCCATTTTGAGAACCATTACTAGTTGGTACACAAATTACATTATTCTTGATATCACAAGTTTCAATCACTGTTACCTATTTAGCACCTTGTCTCTTCTTCTCATCAAGGTCTTTTATGGAAAAAATTACCTAAAATCATGTAATTTTGTGTAATATTTTTTTATTACCAAAATCATTTGATGGTAAGGTTAACCACAACAATGGTAGGCCTTACTTGTGATAGGCCTTACCTCTAAGATATTTTAGAAAAAAATAGAATTTATAGTAAGGCATTGGCTTGATGCGAGAATACATTTGCTCAATGTAGGAAGGCTTATCATTTACATATAATGTACCACGATAAAACAATGTCTTACTATAGTAGTGGTAAACCTTACCTAATAGCGATTTTTGTAAAAAAATGGAATTTATGGTAAGGCATTGGCTTGTTGTGAAAAGATATTGGTTCGGTATGAAAAAGTTTACCATTGACATCTAATATCGTGGTAGGGTTTATCACAATAAGGTAATGTCTTACCACAACATTAGTAATTTTATGAGCGATTTTGATAAATAATAGAATCTAACCTAAATATCCTACTAGTTTGATAAATCACGCATATTTTATGACCTTTAATCTTTTTTGAAATACCTTTTTATGTATTATTTCTTATGATAGTAGAAACACTTAATATCACATTTTTAACGAGGCTTGAACTATTTTTAAACTCTACTTGTATATCTTTTCTTAGATCTACTCCTTTTAGTATTTAAACTTACTTTTGAATCATCATTTGTAACAATGTGTATAACTAGTTAGTTGCTTCTTATTACCAATTTTCAAAAGAGTCATTAATACCTAGCCTATTTTCAATTTTCTTATTCCTTCAACCAATGAAGACAACAATGCACCATATGACTCAAGTAACGAAACCAACAAAATCATTGCCTTATCTTCCTCTTGTATGTTCACATCAAGCTATAGCAATTTAGAAACATATCAGTTGAATTTATTAACATGACATTTAACATCACCATCTTCATCTATATTCAAGATGTAAAATATTGTTTCTTCACTTGTTTGACACAACAAAAATGTAAATAAAATAAAATAAGAAAATAAAACATGATGCAATTAATTTGATTAGAAAAATTACTCCAAATCTACACCTAATACCCAATGTATTAAATAAATCTATTAATATCAAATATGGAATATAAATGTTAACTAATTACCCTATACATTCTATATTCAAAGAATAATATTAATAACCTAAAAAAAACTCAAACCTAAACCCCCAATGTACCTAAAAATCTCACGTACACACCAACAAATAAACCAAAAATACATATATCATTCTTTGTGTTTTGGCTGTCTAAAAAATTCTCACAATGCATATTTGCTTGTGTTCTCCGAGTGCTTCACCTAATGTATCTACATAAACCCACACATTACATCATCATAAATTAATCGCATTTTAATGACAACCGTTGGCTGTCCCCATTTTTCTCTTGTACATAAAATATCATGGTATGAAAAATAAGTATGGCTCTTATACTCACTTTTGAGCTACCAATCCCAAGGTATGAAAAATAAGTATATAAAAAAAATATTTTTTTTTTAAAAATAACTACATTATTTACATATTATAATTGAGATTCAAATCACGTACCTTTTACAACTCAAGTAGATTAGATGCTGTTGAAGCAAAAATAATAATGATAGTAATAATAATAATAAGTTATTTCCACATTCTTGGAGTCATTTATATATCTCTCCCTATTAGCTATATCCCAATAACCACTTACTAGCACTTTTACACTCAGAGCAAAAATACGTAGGGGGGAAGAGAAAAATAAATAAAGGAAAAAATGGACTTTTAAATGACCTTAGGAGAATATTAACTATTTTCGGCTTCAAAGTGACACCAGAAGATACTTTCTTTATCTGTCTATCAAACTCAGCTGTACATATCTCAACCTCTTTGAGCAGTGAGGTAGATTTTTAAATGTTGTCATCAGAAAGAGATTCTAGTGAAACTCATTCTTTCTCTCGTTAAAGTTGACTGATCTAGACAAGGCTGCAGGGTTTGCTTGAAGAAATGGAGATGTTTCAATAGTACGCGTTTTTTCGTTTCCCTTCGATTGGAATGCCTTTACAAAACCTCCTCCTTCTCCTCCATTGGGATAATTAGTTTGGTCATACTTGATTCCAAGTGTAGCCCATATAGAGCTCTTTGCTGCTTCACTAGGATCATTAATCCTCAAAGTTTTTGGAATTAGAGGAATTCTATCTGCATCATTGTTGTCTTTAGTAGGCTCTTCTCTTTGTGAGTTGCATTGACTAAGGATAATGTTTCCATCTCTAGAATGTTTACCTAAAGTGTGAGAATTTGGACAACTTGGGGATGTGTGGTTGATAGTTGAAGATTGAGGAAAACATGTGTTCCAAGAGCCCCAAAATGCTGGTGGAGGGTAGAATGAAATTGGAAAACCAGGTGTCCACTGAACTGGATTCCATGGACATGACCAAGAGGGTCCTGGAAAACATGGTAGTTGAGGTGGTGGAAAGCCTCCATTGTCCTCGGTAATCGATTTTCCTCCCCTGTCTGATGAGCCAATAACTCTTTGTGCTTGTCTATGAAACTCATTGGGAATGTAGTTTTGTTTTGTTTCTGCCAGATTCAATACAGAAGTCTTGGATTCCCAAAGTGGAGAATCTGAGCCAAAATTAAGGACGGCTCTATTGATACCTGAACAAGTGTTGTACACTCCATTCGAACTCGAACCATTAGCTTGTTGATTAAAATTTAGAATGAATAATTCTAAATTTACTAATATTAGATCCAAACAAGTAAACAAACTACTTGTATTATACTCATTATAATACTTTTCAAAGACAACTCACAAATTGAAGAGAAATACAAACACTAAAAGAGAAAGCTCTTAACTTACACTCAAACTAAGAATACAAAGACTTATTTGTTTTTGATGGAATGATTAAACCAAATGCAAGGTAAGCTATTTATAGTCCTCACCATGCAATCTACACCACACAAATATAAAATTAAGAAATAATCTTAGCCATACAAATCTTATTTACACACTTCTCTTTTCTACAACCTTCAACCACTTCATTTATTTCTACAACCTTCAACTACTTCATTTATTTCTACAACCTTCAACTACTTCATTTATTTCTACAACCTTCAACCACTTCATTTATTTCTACAACCTTCAACCACTTCATTTATTTCTACAATCTTCAACCACTTCATTTATTTCTACAACCTTCAACTACTTCATTTATTTCTCTACCTCTTCAATTATTATTTTGGTGTTGCTTTTCAACACTCCCCTTCAACACCAACTCTCACTATTTTTACTGTGTCAAGCTGATGGCGAAACATTTCGAACTTGCCAACGCTTAAGCTTTTTGTGAACAAGTCTGCAACTTGATTATCTGTCTTGATTTGCCTCATTTCAATTTCTTCTTACAGAACCTTTTCTCTGATAAAGTGGTAGTGTATTTCAACATGCTTAGTTCTTACATGAAAGACCGGATTCTCTACCAAACGAATTGCTGATTGATTGTCACAATACAATGGTACTGCATAATCTACTGATTGATGTAGATTATTCATTAGCTGTATCAACCATGTACATTCTTGAGCTGCCATTCTGGCATTGCTGATACTCAGCTTTAGTGGTTGATAATGATACTGTTGGTTGCCTTTTGCTATACCAAGAAATTGTTCCAGAACCCAGCTTAAACACATACCCAGTTGTTGATCTCCTGGTGTCATGATCTCCTGCATAGTCTGCATCGCAGTAACAAACTAACTTGTTGTCTCCACCTTTCTTGTACAAAAGACCATAGTCAATTGTACTCTTCATATATCTCAATATTCGTCGAACTGCTTCCAAATGTGGCTTCTTTAGATTTTGCATGTACCGACTCATTACACTAACTATATAAGAAATGTCAGGCCGAGTTAAGGTTAAGTAGATCAAACTGCCTACCAAATCTTTTCCTTCATGTGCACACATGTTGGCATTTGGCTCCATTGGCGTCGAAATTGGTTTGCATTCAAGCATTCCGAACCGTTTTATCAAATCTTTAGAATATTTTTGCTGACAAAGAAATATTCCTTCTTGTGTGCGATCAACCTCTAAACCAAGGAAGTGCTTGAGTTGGCCAAGTTCTTTCATCTGGAAACGGACTGACAAATTCTCCTTTGTCCGAAGAATTTCTGCCTCATTATCACCAGTTATGATTAAGTCATCCACATATATTAGCACAATAGCTAGCTTTCCTTCATTGGCTTTAACAAACAAGCTGGAATTTGCAGGTGTTACTGAATAACCACTTTGTGTTAGAAATTCAGCAATCTTACCATACCATGCCCTGGGTGCTTGTTTTAATCCGTAGAGTGCCTTCCGCAGCTTACACACATATTCAGGATGATCTTGGCTCTGAAAACCTATTGGTTGGATCATATAGATCTCCCGATCCAACTCTCCATGAAGAAAAGCATTCTTCACATCCATCTGCCACAACTTCCAATCTTTGTTTGTTGCAAGTGCAAGTAGGACTCGAATAGTTGTAAGTTTCGCCACTGGACTAAACGTTTCATCATAGTCTAGTACATACTATTGAGAGAAACCACGAGCTACCAATCGTGCCTTGTATCTCTCGATTGACCCATATGGTCTACGCTTTATCTTGTAAACCCATTTGCAGGATATGGGTTTTACATCTCTTGGCTTTCGCACCAAATTCCAAGTTTGATTTTGCTGAAGTGCATCAATCTCTTCTCTCATAACAGTCATCCACTCAGATATTTGCAATACTTCTTCAAACGTCTCAGGTTCTATTGCTTCTTCAATTATGGCTGCATTGGCATATTTGGGATTTGGCCTTCGTGTTCTTGTTGACCTACGGAGTTGAGATTGTGGAGTTGATTCTTCTATTTCACTAGGCCCACCTTCTTCATTTAGTTGTTGATATATGCCAGTTTGCCAAGGATTCTAAGCTACTCTTTGTTCGGCACCATCATCGTCTGGATCTCTGGATTCATATAAACTTGGTTGGAATTGAATAGTATACTCCTCCATCTTTTGTAGCAGCTTATCTCCAAATTCTCTTGAGTCTGGCAATGCTTTCTTCTCTGAAGACCACCAAGAAGATGCTTCATCGAACACCACATCTCGTGAAGTGTAGCATCTTGCACTCGTTGGATCACAACATTTCCATCCTTTTCTTTGGCTGTCGTATCCCATAAAGATACATCTAACAACTTTCTTGTCAAATTTGCTTTGTAAATGATCAGGAACAAATACATAACATACACAGCCAAATACTCGAAAGAGCTAATTATAGGTTTCATGTTCCATAGTTTCTCAAAGGGTGAAACAAATTCTAACCTTGGTTGAGGAAGTCTATTGATCACAAAGGCTACAGTCCTCATCGCTTCAGCCCAAAACCTCCCAGGTACATTCTTTTCATGTAGCATACTTCGACAAATTTCTGCAAGATGTCGATTCTTTCTCTCTGCTACACCATTTTGTTGTGGCGTGTTGGCACAAGTGTATTGATGACGTATACGACATTCCCTTAGGTATTTAGAGAACTCGCTTGAGCTATATTCTCCGCCATTGTTAGTGCGCAAGCAACAAATCTTCTTTTCAACTTCTCCTTTAGTTGACTCTTTAAACTCTTTAAACTTTGATAATAAGTCAGATTTTTCTTTCATAAAGAAAACCCACACATACCTTGAGAAGTCGTCAATGAATGTCACCATATATCGCATACCGCCAATTGATGGTTGCTTAACAGGATCGAATACATCAGAGTGAACTAACTCCAATGGTTCTTTTGCTTTAAACTTCGATTCCTCATATGGCAATTGGTGAGCTTTACCATATTGGCACCCTACACAGACCGTATTTGTACGCACGTCTAGTTGAGGAAGCCCTTTAAGCATTGACTTCTTCACCATCATATTTAGCTTGGAATAGCTAACGTGACCTAACCGCATATGCCATAGATCTACTGTCTCATTTCTTCTTGTCTTGTCTACATATGCAGATTCTGCTGACATCACGTAGACTGATTCTAATCGTTGCCCCTCCATTGTCGATGTTTATGAGATTTTGAGATCACGATACACCTTCACGTCTCGGGGACCGGACAAGACATAGTGGCCTGATGATGTTAATTGAGCCACAGATAGCAAATTTTTCTTCAATCCTGGGACATGATAAACATCTTGAAGTTATACTTGGTTAGTACTATATCGAGGCGTAACTATCGTCTTACCGATATGGGCTATTGGTAACCTTGAGTTGTCAACTGTCACCACTACACGACCTCCCTTGTACTCAGACATGCTTTCCAACTTATGTTTATCACCTGTCATATGATTTGAGTAGCCCGAATCTATAATCCAGTCATTCTTGTAGTCAATCTGTTTTGATGTTGTCACCGTAAGAACCAATTCTTCTTCCTCTGTAGCAAATAATGCTTCGGCATCCCAACCATCTTCTCTATGCTCCTTAGAATTGGAAGTAGCTGTATTGCTTTCAATAGGCTTTTTCTTACTCCAACAATCTTTTGCCATGTGACCCATCTTTCCGCAGTTGTAACATTCACCGTCAAATTTTCTATTGTTATTACGGTTCTTCCAAGCTACCCCGGACGAAAGCCTCGCTTTCCTTGAGAAATTTTTCCTTTATCGCCATCATTTTTATATCCATTTCCATTGTACCTCTTGAAAGTGCCTTTGCTTTTGCTAGTGTAAAGCGCTTCTTCTTCACCCTTGATTGGACTCATCCCATTTGCTTAGCCATAGCTTCTTGGCCGCTATGATTCTCAAACTCAACAAGAGATGGTTGTGTCGGCCACCCTTGTATAGCGGTAACAAACCCTCGATATTCGGGTCTCAAACCATGAATAATTATTCTCTTTATCCTCGTTTCCCCAATAGGAGCTTTTGGATCTAACTCTGAAATTTCGCGGCATAATAACTTTACCATGTCAAAGTATTGAGAAATCGTCATGTCGCGTTGCGCCATCGATAGTAACTCATTCTCCAGAAGTTGCAATCTTGTATCATTCTTCTTCGAAAAGAGCGTAACAAGAGTGTCCCATGCTTCCTTTGGTGTTTTTGCATCCCGAATATGCTCCAACATTTCTTCTTCAATTGTGGTCTTCAAAGCAAACATCGCTTTGCCTGCTTTAATTTTCCACTTCCATAAGATGCCGTTTGCATCTTCCACTGTTGGTTGTGTAACTTCATCACCGCCAACAACCTCCCACAAGTCTTGACCTTGTAGATAAAACTCCACACATGTTGCCCATGTGTTATAGTTTTTGTTGTTGAGCTTCTTGATTCCTCCAACTACTTGAAGATCACCCATCGTGTCGGCAAGACTTCGACTATACCGAACAAGCTTGACTAATAAACTTGCAGAGTACCAAACTCCTCACGACTCAAGATATCTCCACTAAGAACGATCCCTGACCGTCCCGCTCTGATACCAATTGTTGAGTAAAATTTAGAATGAACAACTCTAAATTTACTAATATTAGATCCAAACAAGTAAACAAACTACTTGTATTATACTCACTATAACACCTTTCAAAGACAACTCACAAATTGAAGAGAAATACAAATACTCAAAGAGAAAGCTCTTAACTTACACTCAAACTAAGAATACAAAGACTTATTTGTTTTTGATGGAATGATTAAACCAAATGCAAGGTAAGCTATTTATAGTCCTCACCATGCAATCTACACCACACAAATATAAAACTAAGAAATAATTCTAGCCATACAAATCTTATCTACACACTTCTCTTTTCTACAACCTTCAACCACTTCATTTATTTCTACAATCTTTAAGTACTTCATTTATTTCTACAACCTTCAACCACTTCATTTATTTCTACAACCTTCAACCACTTCATTTATTTCTACAACCTTTAACTACTTCATTTATTTCTCTACCTCTTCAATTATTATTTTGGTTTTGATTTTCAACATAGCTTGTGCTAATCGAAGAGGATCCGACATTACTAGGTCATGGTAACTCGAAGCAGAAGAGTTCTTGTTCTTGCGTCGACCAGCACCAATAGGTACATTCCTCATGCTTCCTCCTGCAGTCCAGTATCTCTGACAATTCTTGCAGAAATGACGAGGCTGACTGACATTGTAGTTATTGAAATAACAGAACTTGGTGTCCATGCTATGACACCTAGGACATGGGAGTATCTTTTCTGGCTTTTTCAAGGTCTTTTCTTGAGAGATACTAATCTCACTCTGTTCTTCACTCTTGAATGTTTTCAAAGATGAAGTTTCTCTTTCTATTGAAGAAGTTTTAGGGTTCTCACTTATGCCAGATGATATGGTAGGGTCATTTGGTTCTAAGCCATTACTATTATCTGAGGTGAGTTCTTTCTCTGAACTTCCCTGTCATATATATAAAAAACTTCTGTGAGAAAATATAGTAGCTACTTTGCACTAACTTCTTTCTTTTTCACAACAAAATTTCAAGGATAACTACAATAGTCTTCAAAACAGTAGTAGTAAGATAGTGACATACTTGAAATAATTTTTATCATAGAAATGGATTATCATGCCCACAAGTAATGGTTAAGGGTTTCCTTCTAGGAATCAGAATATTGATATGATTTGATTAAATAAATGTTGAAAGCTATTTCAGTTTTAATACAACAAAAACAAGATGATATTGAAAGTATCAGACGAGTTTCTTCATTTCATCAATTGTTCATATACAAATTCATTAGAAAGGGTTTGTTTCATAGATCAAATGGTACTTGGTGTTTGAATTGAATCTGTGATTTGAAATAGGGATGGAGATAAGAATCCACTAGATCACTAGAGGAAAAAGGAATTTGAACTCTGAAAGAATGATCTAATATATGAAGCTAACTATTCATTTTTTTTATATATAGTTTTCTTATAGTTACATAAGATTATAATTTATAAAATATGGTCGAATTTTCTTAAATAATTTAGTGAAATCTGCAGTAGAAGAATTATATAAGTGTCAAGACAACTGATAAGCAGATAAAGAAACCAAAAATCCAGTGTGAAACTATTAAAAAAATTGATGAATAAGTTTTCCACTCTTAATATAATTGAAGAAAGTATCCCAGGTTGTATTTCCCCCTATATATATCATGGATTATGATAATTGTATGAATCTACAATTCTGAGGAGAAAAGGGTAATGATCTTTTACTGTGAAATTTATGAACTAAAATTCAAACCCAACACAAGAAATCCCCATAATTGTTTTAATTAAAGGTTATTGAAATTAGAAAGACTTCTCATTTGAAACAGAGTAAGCCCATTATCAAAGTCAGCAGCTTAAATGTTGATGAGCAATAATAATCAAAGACTCAACGTTCAGCTTTCTAAAGAAAAATCTGTTTTGCTTGTTGACAGTGTCGTCATCTAAGGCTATCAGTAATATCACACACATATTGATTAAAGAAAACATTATGGTAATATTTATACGGATTATGAGTATTTGTAGAATTGAAAAGTATGTAATTATTATGAATTTGGATTAAGGATAAAGATTATAAGAGTTA
Source organism: Hippophae rhamnoides (assembly GCA_033030585.1). Lineage (NCBI taxonomy): Eukaryota > Viridiplantae > Streptophyta > Magnoliopsida > Rosales > Elaeagnaceae > Hippophae > Hippophae rhamnoides. Next base: position 18,295,648 of record CM065438.1, on the reverse strand, counting down.
AAGTTTTAAGATTTGAAATATACTCGAAGGTTTCCTAATTAGAAACCGTAAAAACCTGAACGAATAACCAAATTAAAAAAAAAAAAAAAAACCTGCACAAGTCTCTCAAATACCCAAATAAAATACCTTTTACTAGAGGCTGTTAATTTCACATTGACTGCCAATTTGGGAAAGTAAAATCTATCCAATAAAGATTTGATGTTTTTGAAAAATGGGTTGGTCTCAGAAAACCAAATAAGCTCGACTTCGATTGAGACGTACCTTTTCTCTATCATTTTCATGCTCATTTTCTTCTCTAGCAGAGTTATCTTCAAGGGTAGAAGTAGTTGAAGAATAATGAAGTTTTTGATAATAAGAACAACCTTCAATATAATCAAAAGTAGCATCAGTATCAGAAGCAGATGTTTCATTATTCCCAGAAACCTCCTGTCTCATTGGCAAAGGAATTGTCCTACCGAACAGCTTTATAACCTCTGACATTTCTGAAATTTACAACTCAACAATCTTTTTATGTTTATAGATAGCTTTTAGAAGTTACATATACATAGAAATTCTACAAGTTCTGAATTTTGTGAATTGTACATAGAAATTCTGTGTTTATCTTTTTATGTTTATAGATAGCTTTTAGAAGTTGTAAATTGTAATGTTGAAATAGTAGTAGACTAGTAGTAGTAGTTGTAAATTGTAATATAATCATCATTTATATTACAAAGTGGGAATGCCACATCATCGAGTAAAATTTTGTGAGCCACAAATTGTTTGTGGCCATTTATATCTTTGGCAATATAAATTTGCGATAAAGATAGCGCTGTGTTTGTTCTCTCTCTCTCCCTTCCATCCATGTCAGCATTCCCTCTCACATATTTTATTAGGAAAGTTGATGTAATTTAAATTTTAGATAATATTTAATTATTATATATTATTTTATTAATGTCTATAATTAAATTTATATAATTATATAAAATAAAAGTTATCACATTAAGTTTTTTTTATCAGTCAAGATATAAGATTTCATTAAAAAAATAAAAAGCAATGATAAAATTCAATACAAAGAAATAGTAGAAAACTAAGTATCTAATCATCTTTATACTCCATTGCAAGCACACAACATTGTGAACTAAATATGTAACTAACTAGTTTTTAAAACTAAGTTTATCAAGGACACCAACCTAAGCTAATCGCATTAATAAACTATACATCTTTACAATCAATTTTGGACAATAGGTTCCTTAATTCAAACAAGTCAAGGACCAAAACCTCAAGCCATATCAACGAGTTAAGATTCTCTTTAACACCAAAATCATACGTCTCAAAATCAAACCAAAATGTGAAGGACCAAGAAATATAAACACTTAGAAACTCAGACGTAACTCTGAATTCAAAAGTCAGCTTGTGAGTTAGAGGGTTGCCCTAAACCTATAAGCAACATTACTGCCTTACTCTTGGTCAATGTGGGACTTAACATCCCCCTTCACATCGATTAGAATCCAAATTTACGGCATAATCCAAATGTACGGCATAATCCAAATTTACGACACAAGGACCGATGTGGGTGAAGAAACCAAGAGCCTAGCTCTGATACCAACTTAGAAACCCAGACCTAACTCTGAACCCAAAAATCAACTTATGAGTTAGAGGATTGTCCAAACTTATAAACAGCACTACTGCCTTACTCTTGACCAATGTGGGACTTAACATAAACTATTATAATCACAAATAAAAAATGCTAATCTAAGCAAAGACCATAAAAAAATAAAAATCCTAAAAAGTTCCAGTCCGATCAAGCAATAAAGCTACCTCTAAATGGTCAAAATCAACTTGCATGACCTTCATGATAGAGTCACAGAGAGAACAATAAGAACAAAGAGAGAGGAGAACAATAAGAACAAAATGCCATTTGAGAATTCGCAAGAAGCTTCTTGGATTGGAAATCTTTCTTTGATTTTTATTGAAATTGAAAACAAGAAATAGATCTATAGGTAGCAATCATCATAATATGGAGGAAAAGAGATCAATCTCAATCAACTCTTCTCTTCTTTATTAATTGATAGATGACGAATGATGGATGAGGATAAGGTAGACACTCTTGTGTTAATTATTATCATAGATTGTATACGTGATTTTGTAAAGATTATTAATTATTAACTTAGAAGATTACATAGGTGTATACAATATAAATTTCAAAAGTATAATTTTAAAGAGATAATTAATAATTCTAATATTATATATATACTATATTTTATATGTCAATATATATATAATAAAAATTTAATTTACTATTCTCATACATTATTTTTGATTAAAATAATATATATCTATATAATAGTTGATAATTATTTTACTTTTTATAATATGATCTTGATAATTATGTGATTAAAATAATTACTCAAATATAATAATGTAAAGAAAATGTACAATTTTTTTAACAAATATAATTATTCATAAGAAGTATGATATATTTATTGTCTAACTCCGATACTCCGAACAAATTTTCTAAGATTGTTATAATTCGAATGATATAGACCACGAAAAATATGAAGATTAAACACAATGAGAAACATACTTACCCCACTAACATAATAAATATATACCATTATTTGTTATTCTATCGAGGTGTAAGTGCCTTCATGCGTTGTCTTGAGAATATCTGAAATTTGTCTAGAAGAAGTATAACTCTAAATTCTTCTTTACTCAATACGTGACAAAACTCTAATGATAACATATATCCTTTACTATTCCATTTAGATTCCTTAGATTTTTCCTTAATTAATTCGATCATAGGTTTTGGGACAACAATATTGTTAAGCAGGGTTTCGGTAGGGTAGGTCCAACCATTTTCAATAAAGAACCATATACAGTCTCCTTAGGACCATAATTAGACTTTCATTCGAGATTTCCAATAGGCATAGTAGCCTATTGAAAAGTTGAGGTCTATCTATATTATATCCTTCTATTGACTCTATTAGAGAGAAAGTGTGTGTGTGAAAAAAAAAAGAGTTAACAAGATCAACACTGAAGCGATTGAGCACAAAAGGGTGTACCAATTTTGATATTAATTGAAAGAGTTCGAGACCCGATATAATACCAAGATAAAGAGATACAGACTTTTTAAGGACTCGACATTAACTCGCTCAAATAGAGAAACAAGTACTTAGCAAAATACACAACATAATCACATATATAATAATAAAAAGTATGCATATAAAAGCTTTTAATCAAAGTTTAAACTATTAGTATGTTGTAACATACATATTTTAAACTTGTATTATACTAGCACCACATTAGATCATGCATAACACTTAATATAACGAGGTAAACTCATATAGAGATCGTATTTATATGATAACATTCTTGGATTGCTTAAAGCAATCACTTAGCAAAAATAATTCACTAAACAACAAACAGATTACAACACTAATAGATAGTAAAATCACTATTACCTCTATCAATTAAAACCTCCATTAAAATTGTCTACTATTGCTCTTCACTTGCTGCTTCCACAGCTAATTGGTTCAACGTCGAACCTAATTTTCCTCCATAGCCAGCACCACCCAATATGGTGTGATTGGAAACCACATATCAAGTAGCTAGAAGTGTAACAACTTACACTCTTATGGAAAACATTGTCCAACACTAATATCAAATCGTGTACGAGAGATACACAGTTAAATCATGTAGCACAAAACTTACGATGTGATTACTAAACTCATAAAATAATCAACTCTCAAATGCATGCTTACCAAAATAATTTTCAGTATAGATATAAATCTCAATGTGAATTTTGACAGAATTTTGGTTCTTAAACAAGGGGTAAATGAGAGAAAAATAAATGGGATATTTATAGAGCTCAATTTGTCACCTCATCATCCACCTCGTCGGCCACCTCACCAAGGGTGGTGGTGAACTTGATAGTGAGATATTAAAAAGTTGTATTTTTTTTGTTTCCAAAAATATTGAGTACTATCCATAAATACTTGCACTCAAAACATGCCAAAAATGTTAACTTACTCGCATGCTTGCTCGTCGAAAACTAACACTCTACCTATCATACACATATGAAAAGCCAAATTTGTGATGTGTGTAAACATACTTATATACAAAGTGCACCTAACTATGTATGTGTAAGGATTACTTATCCACGATAACAAACCTTACACAGATAAAAATAAAAACACTAAATAAAATAACACACATCATGTTTTGTACACTGGAAGCTAACACATAGACACATTACAACGAGACTTACAATGGAGTTCATCAAATAATGCTTCATACTTACCACCACTATCACTTCATAAAACCTTTATTTTCTTGTTGAATTGATTCTCAACTTCAACTTTGTAAAGAATAAATTTCTTTATAGTTTCATCTTTGCTTTTATGCAACTATACATAGTAATATTTCATGCTATCATTAACATAAAAAAATGAAATACTTATTATCACCTCTTGTTCAAACAAAATTCAAATCATATAGAATACTATGGATCAAATCAATGGGCTTTTTGTTCCTCTCAATTGATTGAAAAGATAACTAATCATTTTACTTCTACACAAGTCTCGTGCTTAGGTTTAGAACTAATTTATAAAAAAGTATATAATCTATGTTATTTAACCTATGCAGGTGACCTAATCTTCCATTCCATAACTTGAAAGATAAACAAATAAGCAGATGAATTAATAACATAATTATTTTTTGACTTATTTAATACATATATTTCATTCTTGGTTAATATGACCTTATTAGACTTAATATCTATATATAAGCCATGCTTCTCAAGCAACAAATGTCTCAATGTTCTTCTATATCTTTAGCACATACAATACATTATTTAGAATCATCTTTTTTCCAAAAGGTCATATTTAGGATCACTTTGTCCACCCTCAATCATAGTGGTTGTAGAGTTCCTATTTCACAACTTCTTTCAATTCTTAAATGGTTTGAAGAAAGTGAATAACTCATTATCTGAACATATGTACCTAATAGTACCAATGTTGATCCATCATTCTTTCGAATTAGACCCGACAAAATTCATATCAAGGAAACAACAACCAACATGGCGATATTATCCATCATATTTGTTGTCATCTCAAAACATATTAATACTTTAGATGTACCGATATAAAAAAACTAGAATTACATTTCAAAATACGAAAATAATTCTAAGATTTTAATTTAATACAATTAATCTAAAATGAATTAATTCAATTTGAAAATTAATTTTCTCAACATTGAAAATTTAATTTTTTTAGAAACCTAGTTTTGAAACATATTTCAATAATATAAAACCTAATAATCTAGTAGTCATAAATTTAAGCACTTCAAAATCAATTATTAGAAATTTATTCTTTTGTAAATACAAAATTCACTACTTTTGAGACTTCGAGAATCAAATATTTCATAAGTGCAAAATCTAATCATTTCATAAACTACAAAACTAGTAAATATAAATTTTTTTATTTCTCAAATACGAAATATTATCTTTAGTGAAAATAAAAATTCACTAATTTTTCAAAAATATAAAATTTTCTTATTTTAAAACTCAAAATCAAGTAATTTTTTCAAAGGCAAAATTTATTAATTTCACGAATATAAATTTACTTATTCCATAATTGGTGAAATACCAAATTCCTTCGTTTATCAATTCACACTATTTTATTAATTACAAATTTAGAATGTCTCGTAAAGTGTGAAATCATAGGTCCTGAAATAAGAATTCTTTTAGAAAAATAAATTTTTGAATATTTTCGATATCTCTGTACCAAAAATCCTTTAATCAACAATAACTTTTAATATTCCAAAATTCCATCTCCTTGAACTGAAATTAGTCTGATAGTTTAATCGACAAAACTACAATTGAAGACAAGGTAATATCATAAATGAGTTTTATGAGTATGCAATTTTCTATTTTGCAATACCGTTATAACTGAAGAAATTTATAGACTAACTCACTCCAAAAGAGCTCTCAAAGAGGAAGGGTTGTCATAGACTTATAAGTGTAGCGAAAACATAGTACTCAATCGATGTGTGACTTCAACACTCCCCCTTACATAGATTTTTGACCGAAGATATGGAGCGTCTCCCCCTCACACCGACGTAGGGTTCATCCCCTACCACCGGTCGGGTACCGACCGAGTCACTTGGTTTTGATACCATGAAAAAATCTATGGTCTAACTCCCTCCAAAATATCTTTTAAAGAGGAAGGGTTGTTATAGACTTATAAATATAGCGAAAACTTAATCCTCAATCGATGTGAGACTTTAATACTAACATCAATTAATATTCATGTTTTAGTACGGTAAACCAAGCAAAAGATATACTTGCTAGGTAATTAAACAGAACCAGTTGTCATGTTATCAACATGTAATTAAACAAATTAAATATTGATTTTCTCAAATAACCAACGGAAACCCAATCAAATGAGACCAACACAAGACTTTTATTAATAAAGAAATAAATAGCAATTCCATCACAAACGTTTTGCTTATAAAGAAATAAATTGCAATTAAAACCAATATTTGAAAAGAATTAAGCCTTAAACTCAACAACTAAATATCATCAAAAACAAATTAGCTTGCTAATTAACCCCAAAAAAACCAACAATAATAAATGAGAATTAGTCAAATAATCAAACCTATAATCTGCCAAAACATTAGCTCACAATTACAAGTGAGTGAAATAAAATTACAAGTGAGTGAAATAAGGAGTAAAAAAATTACTATAAAAAAAGCCATAGACTTCTAGCTCTGAGTATAAATGAAAACAAAAACTAAACAAAAATGTACAATAATATAATGTTAAGTCACACATTTATTAAAAGTAAGACCACATTGTTGTTCATAAGTACAAGTAATCCTCTAATAAGTTATTTTTTAGTATTTTAAGTTATAGAAAAAGATAATATAATATAGATTAAATATAAAATAATATATTATTACGAAAAAAAGGTTTTTATGAATATGTAACAGCTATAAAGCATTAATAAAGATCATGTTGGGAAATAACGCAAATTCCCGATAAGCCAGATTTAAGAGAAAGCAAGAATAGAAAAATAACACACAAATTTGATAACGGAGTTCGGCCAATCTTGCTTACATCTCCGGACCTGCTGCAGATCTTTTTACTGAAAGGGGAGAAATTACACAAGGTGTTTACAACACTCACAACTCACAACCCAATTACAACCAAGAAAATTACTCTCAATTTTCTCTCACAAAAGCTTTTCTCTCTAAGCTTTTCTCTCTAAGCTTTTCTCTCAATTGGAATGAACACTTTGGATGGTTAATTCATTACAATTACACATCTATTTATAGGAAAATTCACTCCTTGAATTACTCCTTAAATTAATGGTTCCTTGAATTGCTCCTAGAATTAAGCTCCATGTTTTACTCCTTGTTTTGTTCCATGTTTTGCTCCATGTTTTACTCCTTGTTTTGTTCCATGTTTTGCTCCTTAATTTGCTCCTTAAATTAAGGAGCTTTATAACAATAATATCTAACAATCTCCCACTTGAAGACTGATTTCAACTGCCTTTCACACCTCGATCAATGCAAACAGTTTTTCTAGTCTTTGTTATTCTGAGACTCAACCGAAGTTGAGCACAACTTCGCTTGTCAATAATCACCACCTTTGTTAACATATCTCGGATTTTTGCTCCCTTGAATCTTCTCCGGTATTAACACATCATCTTAATAGAGATCCGATGAAGTGATAACGAAGTCCAATATGTTTGGTTCTACAATGAAATGAATTCTTTGCCAAGTGTATTGCACTTTGACTATCACTACGCAGTAACATTCTTTCTCTTGTTTGAATCCCAACTCGAGTTAACAAACCTTCAAGCCATATCATCTCTTTACTAGCTTCGATTCTTGCTACATACTCACTTCATATAGTGGATAGAGTGACAATTTTCTCGTATTTGTGACATCCAACTAATGTACCGTAGTTCCAACAAGATAAATATATAACCGGGGCTTAGCCGGTGATCAACTTCACCTCCAAAGTCTGCATCTACGTATCCTTGTACTTTTAACTCTCCTTTACTAAAGTACAAACACTTTTACGTGGTGCCTCTGGCAGATACCTCAAAATCCACTTGACTGCCTTCCCACGATGAGTTTTCCTCGGATTTGACATAAATGCTAACAACTCCCACCGCAGTGCAATGTCTCGGTCTTGTACGGAACCGTTCACGTACATCAAACTTCCAATGGCCGAGGCATAAGGAACCTTAGCCATGAATTCTCTCTCTTCCTCCGTACGAGGGGACCGATCCTTGGATAGGCGAAAATGACTAGCCAAGGGTGTGCTAGCAGGCATCGCTCATGTTGAATCTATGCAAAACACGATTGATGTACTCTGCTGAGATAACCGCTATGATCCTTTCTTCTTATTTCTTGTGATTTGCATTCCAAGAATCTTTTTCTTTGGACCCAAGTCTTTCATGTCAAACTCCTTTGACAATTGATGCTTCAATCTTCGATATCATCCATATACGAACCTACTACTTAACATATCATCAACATAAAGTAGTAAATGATATAGCGGACCTATATCTCTTGAAGTAGCAACAATGGTCGCATTGCACTGAAACCTTCCTTGTGCATGAAGCTATCAAACTTTACGTACCATTGTCTCGGAGCTTGTTTCGAGGCCATACAAACTCTTCTTAAGTACGCACACCATGTATTCTTCTTCCCTCTTTCTCGAGAAACCTTACAGTCAGTACATGTATATCTCTTCATCTAAATCTCCATGAAGGAATGCGGTCTTCACATCCAACTGCTCAAGATGAAGATCTTCGATGGCTACAATGCTCAATACCGATCCGATAGTATTAAGCTTCACAACGGGAGCAAAAATGTCGTCAGTCAACTCCTTCCTTCCGTTGAAAGCCTTTGACAACTAGGCGGGCTTTGTATCTCTTGGAACCATCGTTCCTCTTTCACCCGGTACACCCTATTTGTTGTGAAGTGCCTTCTTTCCCATAGGTAACTCACCTAGTTCCCATGTCTGCGGTTGGAGATGAGAGATTTCATTTCTTCTTTCATAGCAAGCTCAGCTGTTGGAATCTCGAGTACCGACAAGCTTCATCATAGCATCTCGTGCTCCCTCCATCGCCAAAGAACATATAGTTCATGTATCTCCGTTAGGCATGGCCGAGGTCGAAGACCTTCAATACAGAGCTGGAGTAAAGAGGTTGTGGTGTGTCGGAATGTTGTGTCTTGCTTTGTCAACAAGTTCCTCGGTGAGGACTTATTACAATTGGTTCTGTTGGGGAAGTATCACGGGACATCATCTCGCATTCCGCAAATACCGACTCATTCTCGCCCGAGGCATTGGGCGTCTATTTTATGCATGTCCTTATACATCACCCTTTCGTTGAAAATCACATCTCTGCTACGGATAACTTTCTTCTTTCGTCATCCCAAAGATGCGGTAGCCAAACTCAAATCCTCACCATAGCCGATGAATGTGCATTTCTTGATTTGGGATCAAGCTTATTCCTACCTTGATCACCGATATGCACAAATGCTACCACAGTTAGAAAACTTTTAGATGTGATAGTTTCACCTCTTTTTCGCTCCATACCTCCTCATACGGTATTCTATGCTCCAATGGAACGGATGGGCCTCGGTTGATCAAGCAGTAAGCCGTGTTGGTAGCCACGCCCGTGAACCGGCTTCGGTAGACTGAGTGGCGTATACGAATGCTTCGGCTCTTTACGTCAACGTTCGGTTCATACGCTCGCCTACACCATTGTGTTGAGGCGTGCCTGGCATTCTTTCCATTCGATCCCACGCTCATGTAAAAATTTTTGAATCCGTGTCTTCATATTCACCACCGTTATCGGATCCGAGCTTTGATCTTCAAACCCGTCTCATTTTCCACCATAGCTTTCCATCTTCCGAAAGCCTCAAATACTTCGGACTTATGCTTTAGAAAGTAAACCCATACCTTCCGAGAGTGATCATCGATGAAAGTCACGAAGTAGTGTTTCCCACCAATAGATGAGACGGTCGTTGGTCCCCAAACATCGAGTGAATAAGCTCTAGTCTTTCCTTCTTTGGGATTCTCGCAACTTGTCCGAAAGCCGACTCTCTTTTGCTTTCCAAGTATGCAATCTTCGCACATGTCTATCTCCGTAGACCGTAGACCTGGAAGTTTTCCCCTTTGAGTGCATAATCTTCATCCCCTTCTCACTCATATGGCCTAGTCTCTCGGTGCCGCAGATTTGGTGTTTCATTGCCTACCGCAACCGTAATTGAACAACGTGCCTCTCATTGTCATGTAAAGAGTGCCACTTTTCTTGCCTCGAGCAATTTGTCATTGCACCCTTTGAAATCTTCCAATCATCACCGTGGAAGATCGTAGTGTAGCCTTCACAGGCCAACCGTCCTAATCGAGATTAAATTTCTTCGAGATCGGGAATATGCGACATCCGAGTTCCCAAACAAACTAGTTCAACTTAATCTTCACTACACCTTTGCCAATAGCACATGGTTGATCATCACCAAGATATACCTTTCCAAGGTTTCCGGGACATATTTCTCGAAGAATTCTTTTTGTGAAGTAGCATGGAACGATGCTCCAGTCTAACACCCAAGATTCTTCTTTGCTCTCCAAAGAGCATATCAATGCATCGTCTCCCTCCCGAGGTGGAAGTAACATTTGCCTACTCGCCTTCACTTGTTTGTCCTTCGGTGCACTCTTGCCGCGATTTTTATAGTGCGGTTCTTCCACAATTCCAACACTCGATAGTCTTCGAGCTATGGGAATTATTAGGATTCCCGGATTGGACCTCCGTCTTTGATCTACCTCGATACGTTGCCACGTCCATTCCCTTTGGTTGAATTTCTTCCTCTTGACTCGTATGCAAACTGAAGAAGTTGACGATTCACTCGACTCTCTACGTCGGATTTCTTCACCGAGAACCAGATCACGAACATCGTCCAAATTTTAACTTATTGCTTCGACGAGCTACTCACAGCCGTGACAGTAGCATTCCAACTTTACGGTAAAGAAGACAAAAGTATTAATGCTCGTACTTCTTCATCGAATTCAATTTCCGAACTCAACCGGGTTGTGGACCGTGTGTTGTGTTCATTGAGATGTTGAGCTACCGATGCGCGCTCATTCATCCATGAAATTGAACAAACGCCTCATCAAGTGCACTTTTTTTGGTGATGGGCTTCTCATACATATTAGAGAGAGACGCCATAAGACCCGCCGTGGTCTTTTCTTTTGCTATGTTGAAGGCAACATTACGGATAGCGTCAATCGAATAACTCAGGAGCTTGTCTGCCCAGAAGATTCCAATCTTCTTCCTTCATAGCTTCCACGGTTTCTTCCTTGAGAGAGGTTGATATAGATTTCTTTGATACGGATAATCCTCTATCCGCATTTTCCAAAACCCAAAATCCGTGCCATCAAATCTCGAGTTTCACCGCTTCCTTCATGCGGCCATTGCTCCACTAAAATACGACTTCCTTTGGATCAAGCTTTCGACTATTTCGTAAATCACCGTGTATTAAAACACCTCCGTCAGCGAACAAATATCGTCAACAAAAATTTCACTATTCACGTAATTCACTATTTACGTAAATAGTAATATTCGTAAAAATTGTGAGAAATCACCACCAATAGCTCGATACAGCTTGTTGGGAAATAACGCAAATTCCCGAATAAGCCGATTTAAGAGAAAGCAAGAATAGAAAAATAACACACAAATTTGATAAACGGAGTTCGGCCAATCTTGCTTACATCTCTGGACCTCACTGCAGATCTTTTACCGAAAGGGAGAAATTACACAAGGTGTTTACAACAACTCACAACTGACTCACATGACCCAATTACAACCAAGAAAATTACTCTCAATTTTCTCTCACAAAAGCTTTTCTCTCTAAGCTTTTCTCTCTAAGCTTTTCTCTCAATTGGAATGAACACTTTGGATGGTTAATTCATTACAATTACACATCTATTTATAGGAAAATTCACTCCTTGAATTACTCCTTAAATTAATGGTTCCTTGAATTGCTCCTAGAATTAAGCTCCATGTTTTACTCCTTGTTTTGTTCCATGTTTTGCTCCATGTTTTACTCCTTGTTTTGTTCCATGTTTTGCTCCTTAATTTGCTCCTTAAATTAAGGAGCTTTATAACAATAATATCTAACAGATCAGTAGTATCATTAAGATAACGTAAAAGCAATGCTCTGAAATCGGAGCACATGAAAACGAAAAATACCATAATTAAATTGAAAGTAGTGATAAACTAAAGTTATAAAACCATACTTAAAATGATTTGAGTTGAAATAATATGATTAATGAGCTATAATTTAATTAATATTATTTAAATTTTATATGAATTACATTAATTTTAACTAATTTATAAACGATTTGAGTTAATGGGCTCATTTGCAGTTTATATATAAATAATTAGAAAAGAAGATATGACTAAAGAAACAATACTTTTTATTCATTTTGTTGATAACTTCTCTCGTAATTCTTCTTTATTAATTTTAAAATAATACCAAATAACATTCATCGTCTCTAACTTTTACTGATTTTACAATTTGATTTTCTAACTTATTTTCCTAAGATTTGTTCATTAACTTTTTTAATTTTAATAAAAAAGAACTACATGTGCTAAAATTGTAAAGTAAGGAGTTTTGGGGTCAACAAGTACAGCCAAATAACATGATGTAGTTTAAGAAAAACTTAGTTCGACATTATTGCATATGGAGAAGGAACTTATAAATGTTTGTATGTGCAAAAGAGCTAGCATATATAGGTAGATAGATTAGACTTTGATGTATATATATATCAACCCTAACAAAAGACAATACAGTAGTACCTCATCCCTGCTCATCTTATTGCAAGTATCCTCTAACATAGTAACATGACATGGCACATCGAAGAAATTTAGTAATAAATGATTAATAATTTTTCATTCTTAAATGTTTTGTTATTTTTTACTATAATAAATAAAAAATATGAAAAAAAATTAAGTAAATTTTTGTATATATCAATTAACACATAAACACGATACGATTAAATCCAAAACAGACTACTAATACGATATGATTGTCACCCTTAATCTATTAATACAAATTTTTTACTTTGGTTACTTAGACATTACCAAAAGAGTGATCTTTTTTTCTTTTTTTGACACTTAGGCTCCTAATGTTTGTGGCAAGAGTTGGATCAATTTGGTTTTTTAGCGGTACAGTTGGTTAATTTCTTTTGCTTAAACTTATCATATTGAATAGTTTCTTGTGGAATTGAGAAAGAGGGATATAATGTCCCATAAAAGTTCAGTTTTATGTACATGTACACAACTGTGAAACGTTGATGAGCTTGTCCATAAAAAGATTGGACTAATACCTAAAGGTAATTAAATTTATTGATGAAGACAAATTAACAATCTCAAGTGATCACTTGAGGGAAAATAATAAGGGAAATTACATCAAGTTACAGTCCAAAACTCTTTAAAAAAATAAAAAATAAACCCTACCCTTAAATTTTGAGGGATAAGAGTTATTTTCTTGAATATAGGTGTAAATTGATATTATATATTAATGAGATTTATGAGATAATATATTATTTTTTAAAACTCATATCATCTTATTTTACTTAATTTTTAATGAGATAAAATTATAATTAAACGATAGTAATTTAGATATCTTATTTATTCTTGATAAGTATGAATGAGACAAGTAATAATAATAAAAATAATAAAAAATATGATAAATGATGATTTATAATGAAGTTTAATATAAAAATGATATAGCATATGATTAAAGTTGGACACATTATGATTACAATCAAAATAAGATAAAATAAAATGAGATGTTATTTAAATAAAATTAGATATGAGATGTGATGAAACAATCCACTTTACATCTCTAATTCCGAGTGATATTTTTGTTGTTTATGAGTTTTAAGGGGTTAGATTTATTATTTTTTAAACCAAGGAAAAGAGAGAAAAATATCATAGAAGTTCGTTAAATTAAGTCATTTGTGATATTTGATCCCAATTATGTTATTGAGTTTTTTAGTTTTTGAAAAAAAAGTCAATTAAAAACAAACTAAGTTATTTTAATATTTTTATATTAAAATAATATATTTTACTTTTAATTGATCAATTTTTCTAAAACCATGGATGAAAATGACAACATTTTAATACTAAACAACACCAATGAATTAATATAAAGATATCCATAACCCTACTTTCGAAAAAAAATGACTAATACATAAACCTAGTAGTGTTAGTGTGTTGTATAGCTCCTTAGTGAGAAAAATGAAAAAGTTTCACATTGATTAAGAACGAAGGTGATTGTATTTTGGGCTATAAATAAAATCTCATCCTTCACTTCTAAAATATCCCAAAATTTGTAAATCTTCCTCTCTTTTATAAGGGTAATTGATTAGCTTAATTTTGTCCAATTAGTTGTAATTTTAGAGTTCATCCATTTGGAGAGAGTGGAAATAGTCAACGACGCCCGAGGACATAGCTAACATTTATACTAAACCTCATTAAATTTCTAGTGTTTTTATTTTTATGCTTTATTATTTTGTTTTAATATTTCTACTTTAGTTTCTTTTAGCATTATATTTCCAATAGCATTATTTTGTCGAGTTAGTTTGAGTTCTATTCATTTAAATCATAAGTAAATAGTAACTACTTAGAATAGGAAAAATATACCCAATTTTCCCAACAATTGGTATCAGAACCGAAGGTTTCTACCTAGACATTTGTTTGTATTTCGTTTTTTTGCTATTGGAATATAGTTTCTAGTTGTTGTAATCTGAATGAAGAAATGGTAGAAGAAAAGCCTCCCTCAAATAGAGGCTAACCATCCACATCAGACAGAATAATGGTTATAAATGCAAGATTCAAGGTGGAGAAGTTTGATGGAACCGATCATTTCAGCATGTGGCAAGGAAAAGTTCTAGATGCTTTATTTCAATAAGGTTTAGACATCACAATTGAAGAATAGAAACCAGATGAAGCAGATGAAGTCGAGTGAAAAAATATCAACCGATGAACATGTCGTACAATCTGTTTGTGTCTCTCAAGAGAACAAAAGTATACATTCATGAAGGAGACATCCGCAAGTAAGTTATCGAAGGCGTTGGAAAATAAGTTCATGAAGAAGAGTGAATAGAGTCAGCTCTATTTGAAGAAGTTGTTCCATTTTGAATAACTTCTAAGTACCGCAATAAACGACCATATTACTACTTTTAATCAATTAGTAGCATATTTGTTAAATATGGATGAAAATTTTAAAGATGAATATTTAGCCTTGATGTTGTTAGCTTCCCTTCCTGATGAGTTTGATCACCTTATTATGAGCTTACTCATTGGGAAGGATAAAATGTCTTTTGAGGAAGTTTACACTGTTTTGTATAGTTATGAAATTAGAAAGAACGATAAAAAAGAAAGCAGGAATGAAGTAGTAGAGACACTATCTATAAGAGGGCGTCTGTAAACTCAATAGAAAGGAAGGAGAGGCAGATCTCATTCAAAAGGAAGGCTTGGTAAAGATGCATATGTATTTTGTCATAAAAAAAGGTCATTGGAAGAAACATTGTCTAAAGCTACAGAAGAAAGGAAAAGTTGTGCAATGTGATACATGTGTAGCTAAAAGCAATTTAAATTCAGATTTTGCATTGGTTGGTTTGTTAATAGCATCCCATCCTGGTGATTGGATTTTTAATTCAACGTGTACCTTCCATATGTCTCCTAACAAGGAGTGATTTTTTAACTTTGAATAACTAAATTATGGAATTGTTTTCATGGGTAATGATTATCCATGTTAGGGATCAGTACAATTCATTTGAAGAATCAAAATGGTTCAACCAGAGTTTTGAAAGATGTTCATTATGTCCCAGATATGAAGAAGAATCTCATTGCTGTGGGAGTCTTAGAATCAAAAAGCTTCACTGTGATCATATAAAATGGGGCATTGAAGGTTACTTTTAGAGCACTTGTGGCAATGAAAGGTGTTCGGAAGAATAATTTGTACTACTACCTTGGTAGTATGATTATTGGGACAACATCAGTAATAGTTTCGAGGAAGAAAAAGATTCAGAAACTAACAAGGTATGACGTATGCATTTAGGATATGCTGGTGAAAAAGCTTTATAGATTCTAATAAAGTAAGGCCTGATAAAAGGCGTGAGAACTGGTAAGTTGGAATTTTGTGAGCATTATGTATTGGGGAAGTAGAAAAGAGTAAGCTTTGACATTGTACTCCATAATACAAAATAAATTTTGGATTACATCCATACTGATGTATAGGGGCCAACAAAAACTCCATCCATGAGTGGAAAACATTATTATGTCACTTTCGTTGATGACTTCTCCAGAAGAGTTTGAGTGTATCTCATGACGAAGAAAGATGAAGTGTTGAGAATTTTTCTCAAGTGGAAGAAAATGATCGAGACTCGTACTAGTAGAAAGATCAAGCGTCTGAGGTCTAATAATGGCACTGAGTACACAAATGATCCATTTATGAAAGTTTGTGAAGAAAAAGGGATATTATAACACTTCACTATTCAAAAAACACCACAATAGAACAGAGCTGTAGAACGTATCAATCGAACTTTGTTGGAGAAGGCTCGGTGTATGTTTTCAAATGGTAGGTTAGGCAAGCAGTATTAGATTAAGGCTGTGATGTATGTATGTCATCTTGTCAATCGTTTACCATCGTCTACTCTTAAAGGAAAAAAGCATATGGAGGTATGGTTTGTAAAACCTATTAGAGATTACAATTTCTTACATTTGTTTGGTTCTATTGTATACTACCATGTAATGGAATCAAAGTTGGGTCCAAGAGCTAAAAAAACTATTTTTTTTGGAATCTCCTATGGTTCTAAGGGAAATCGACTATGGTGCCTTGAAAAGAAAAAAAGATAATCTTCAACAGAGTTGTTACCTTTGATTAATCTGTCTTGCTGAGAAAGGTAATTGATAAGATTGATGGCACTTTGTAGTAGGTGGAGTTGGAAAGTAGAATTGTTAATCTAGTTGGTGGAGATAAGACAAAATTTGATCCTCTATTGACAGAAGATGAATCAAATAAAGAAGAGGTTTTAACCGAAGAACCTCCACAGTAATAAGAAAAAACTACAATTGATAGGCCACGATGACAAAATCTCAAGGTGTCTTCTTGATACAAATATTTTGAAGATGTACTTGCTCAGTTTAAGAATACGGTGGCATGTGCACTTTCAGTTGTGCATGATGATGTTCCTTCAATATATAAAGAAGCAATCAGAAGCCTTAAAGTTGAAAGATTGAAGGAAGCCATAGACGAAAAACTTTTGTCCCTTCAGAAGAATAAGATATGAAAGTTGACACAACTACCTAAGGGTAAGAAGGAAATTGATTGCAAATGGGTGTATGTAAAGAAAGATAGATTTTCTAATAAAGATGGTATTGGCTAGAAGGTAAAGTTGGTTGCTAAGGGCTATGGGCAGAAGGAGGGAATCTATTATAACGAGGTATTTTCTCTAGTTGTAAAACATTCCTCCATTAGAATTTTATTGGCCTTGGTAGCACATTTGGATTTGGAACTAGTTCAACTTGATGTGAAAACCACGTTTCTACTTGGTGACTTAGAAGAGGAAATCTATATGTCTTAGACAAATGAGTTTAATGTTGCTGGTAAAGAGAATTAGGTTTGTAAGCTGAACAAATCGTTGTATGGATTGAAGCAATCTCCGAGGTAGTAGTACAAACGATTTGATCAATTTATATTGCAGTAGAAGTATATTAGAAGTACACATGATTATTGTGTGTATTTTTGCAAGTTATGAGATAAGTCTTTCATCTATCTCCTATTGTACGTCAATGATATATTGATTGCATCAAGGAGCCAAGTAGAAATTGAGAAGTTGAAGGCTCAACTAAGTGAGGATTTCGAGATGAAAGATCTAAGAGAAGCCAAGAAGATTCTCGGCATGGAGATAAGTAGAGACATAAAGTAAGGGAAGCTTAGTTTGACCCAGGGTCAATATTTGAAAAAGGTACTACAATATTTTGGTATGAATGAATAGCCAAAACCTATAAGTTCTCTGCTTATTGCTCATTTTATGCTTAGTGCTCAATTATATCCTAAGAATAATACAGACTGAGAATACATAGCAAAGGTATCGTATGCAAATGTGGTGGGTAGCTTGATGTATGCAATGGTGTGTACGAGACCTAAAATTTCACATGCGGTTGGTGATGTAAGAAGGTACATGTATGTTTCTGGTAAAAGAGATTGGTTAGTTGTGAAATGGATTCTACGGTATATTTTAAATATTGTAGATGTTGGTTTAGTATTTCAGTAGGATAATAGTATTAGTCAATGTGTAGTAAGATATTGTGCTTCTGACTATGCAAAAGATTTAGATAATCGTCGGTCAATCACTGATTATGTATTTACTCTTGCTAGAGTACCAGTCAGTTGGAAATCCACCTTGCAGTCCACAGTTGATTTGTCTACTATAGAGGCAAAGTATATGGCAGTTACAGAGGCTATGAAATGAACTATTTAGTTACGAGGTTTACTTGAAGACTTGGGAGTTGATCAAAAATATATTAATGTGTTTTGTGACAATCAAAGTGCTATTCATTTAGCAAAGAACAGAGTCTATCATACACGAAGAAAGCACATTGACGTTTGTTACCATTTCGTGCGAGAAATTAGTGAAAAATGTGGAGTATTAGTTGAGAAGATTAATACTACATAGAATTCCGCAGATATGATGACTAAGGTGGTAATGGAAATCAAGTTCAAATATTATCTGGACTTGATTAATATACTGCAAATTTGATTTGGGAATAGTGTCGTTGATCTAGAGATTAAAAAAATCATTTAAGAATTACTAAGTCGTTAAGGTGGAGATTTGTTGTACAACTCCTTAGTGAGCAAAATGAAAAGGTCCCACATTGATTAGGAATGAAAGTAAGTGTTGTATTTTTGGGCTATAAATAACGCCACATCCTTCACTTCTAAAACAGAAGAAAATTTGTAAATTTTTTTCTTTTTTGTAAAGGTAATTAATTAACTCAATTTTGTCTAATTATTTATAATTTTGGAGTTCATCTATTTGTTCATTTAAACATAGGTAACATTTATACTGAATCTCGTTAAATTTTTGGTGTTTTTATTTTTTCTACTTTATTATTTTGCTTTAATATTTCTACTTTAGTTTTTTTAGCATTATATTTCTAATAATATTATTTTTTCGGATTAATTTGAGTTCTATTAATTTAAATAATAAGTAAATAATAACTACTTATAATAAGAAAAATATACTCAATTTTTGCATCTTAACTACTTGTCACGAATGATAAGTTCGTTGAAAGAAAAAAATATGACACATATTCTTAAGAAATACCTTATAGTGGGCTCGGTACTTTGTTTCCTTCCCTAACAGCGAACATTTCCTGCAGAAGTGATCACCAGATGCAACCCTAGGTCTTCTTTGAGATGGGGAGTCCTTGGCTAAAGGAATGGTATCAATGTGAGCTAACACCATGGAAATTTGCAAGCATATTTGCACTTAAGTGTGATGTGTTACATATCAAAAGAACATTAAAAAGGTCATAAATGAATACAAGTTATTTACATTTAATATAATATAAGTGAATAAAAATACACTAGTCGTTGCTTTAATGATACTGCGAGTACTGTCATTTATCCTCGTTTCAATCATTATTCTGCTACTGAATGTAGATGATACTTTCTCTGCTTTCTCCTTACGGTGAGAATATAAATTTTAATGGCTTGATTTATAAGACCATTCTCTCTTTTTTTTTTTGAACTAAAGGATATTTCATTATAAAATACAACCGTATATGAAGATTTGATGCTCTAACAAAGAGCAAGACTTGAAAGGCTAAGACCAAATAGGGAAAAAAAAACAAAACGTGCAACCTACTATATAACACATTAAGCACACATATCTTAAGAAGATTACACGAAGATAGTGTAAAGTTTACAAGAGATAACTGTTGGAAAATGAATTAAAAAGCAAAATCGTTTCTTTCAATTTGTTTGAAGAGCTTTCAATTTTAAAGAGCAGTTTCTTTACTCATCTTCTTATTTAAATAGATGGGAAAAAGAAATAAAGTAGAGGAAAGATTGTTATGGGTTTTTTGTATTTTAAATCTAGAGTTAAGTTTTTTTTTTTTAAGAATCAAGACACTCAAAAATTTACACAATAACAAGTAGTAGTGTTTATCTACTATTAGTTAATCTTTGTATCTTAAAAATTTATGCAATTTTTATTTATAACGATTTAATATTTATTTTTAATTTATTTGTCTTTGTTATATTTTCTATAATCTTATAATTTCTATTTTCAATTTTGTTGGGTGAACAGTTTTTTGATTCTATCTTCTTTTCTAACTGATAATTTTTATTGAAACCTATTTTTTCATATATTGTTAATTAATTACTATTATTACTACTTTATGATATTTCTCACGAATATAGCATCATTTCCTGTAAACCGTTATTTTATAGCATTCCAATTGGGTCTGTTTGTTTGAGGTCCATTTATATATTTGTTTTTTGGAACTTGATGATGTTTCAATTGCTGCTCTTTTATTACTTTATTCTAATTTTGATAAGTTACTTCTCAGTTTATAAGTTATTTTACTGGTTTAATTACTTCTTATACCTTCTTAATCAGTTTTATTATTTCTTGGTATTTATATTTTATTCATTAATTATCTATCATAGCTAGAGCCATAAATAGTATTGAAATATTAATTTCTCTTAATTGACGTTTGGTTCACGTAATGAAATCAGAATCGGAATCGGAATCGAAATAAGAATCGAATAAAATAGGAAGAGAACAGTATTGTTTGGTTTGACCATTGAATTCAAAAAAGAAATTAGTATTATAGTGTTTTGTTTGTCACTGGAATGAAATAAAAAAAACTATAAATTATCTTAATACCCCTATATTTAATAAAATTTAAATAATATTATTTAATTATTATTTTTTCTTAAAAAAATAATAATTAAATAATATTATTTTTCTAAATAATTATTACTTAAAAAGAAAATATATTATTAAAATTATTATTTTTCTATATAGGGTTTTAGGTTTTGAGATTTGTGATTTAGGGATTTAGGGTTTAGGGTTATATTTGTGGGTTAAGGTTTACGGTTAAAATTATTATTTTTCTAAATAGGTTTTATGGTTTAAAGTTTTAGGATTTAGGATTTAAGATATAAGGTTTAGTGTTTTAGAATTTAGAATTTAGGGTTTAGGATTTTGGTATTTGTGGTTTAGGATTTAGGTATTGGGATTTAAGATTTTAGGTTTTGTGATTTGAAGATTTAGTATTTGAATTTAAGATTATATTTTAGGTTAAGGTAAAATTAGAAAAACAAATTTGAGATGAGAATAGAAGCCTGATTCATAAAAGGAAAAAAGGAATCACAATTCTTCGTCTTTTAAAAATCGATTTTATTCTTGACTTATTTTTTCAATCTAATTAAATAAACAAATGAATCCATCCAACCAAACATGTTGAAAAAAATGAAATTTATTAAAAAATAGATGTTGGGAATTGTGCCTTGTCCCACATTGCTTTTTTATAATATTTTAAAGAGGTATAAATAGTGAAGAGTTTGCTATTGGGATTGGGCCCTAAGGGGCACCCACTTTTGTGTAAGGGGAGAGGACCTAGGCAAATGTGATACCACGCGCGCGCGCTTGCTTCGCCACCGCCGTCCGTCCGACCGACCGGCCGTGCCGTGCCGAGCCGAGTCCGAGTGCGTGTGTGAGGTGAGGTGGTATTTTATTTTTTGGTAAAATATTCTTTTTAAGGAAATTTTTTCCACTTACAAAATGGTTGTTATATATATATATATATATATATATTTTCAGAAAAAAAATAACCGTTATGTTCCTTTATTAAGAATATGGCCGTTGTCTTCTTAATTCAGAAAAAAAAAGCCGTTGCTCGTATTTATTCACAAAAATATCCGTTACTCGTCTTTAATCTGAAAAATGGCCGTTTACTTTTCATTACTGGAGGCAATTGAATTTACATTCTTAATTCCTAGGCATTACCGTTTTATTCATAATTGCTACACGTTTTCTAAAGCCTATAAAAAGAAGGTTTGACTCATTTTAATACATCAATCAAGAATCTCATCTCCTACGAAAACAATTCTCTACAACTTCTACAATTTTAAGTATTCTTTTAGTTTTCCGAGCAACAAAATTTTCTGGTGTAGCATTCGATCTTCATGATGCAGTGAAGTTACGAGGCAGGAATTACGATTAACATTTGGGCTTTTATCCTGGGGACGATTGTGTTTGCTTGCACAAATTGGTGAGCCGCGAAAGCGTCTTAAAGAGAGCGACCTAGTCCGCGACTTCAACCCAACTGATTACTTTGAAGTTATCGGTAATATTGTTCCTACACCGTTTTTTTATAAACTTGTTTCAACAATTTTAAGACGAATTCAATCGCCATGTATCTACTTGAAATGCTAGCTTGATCTAAACAAACCATTCCGTTTTGAAGGATTACACTTTAAAAGATGGAGACAAAAATGTTGTTTTTCTTAACCATGAAAAAAGTTGTTTCGCTCTTTTACTATGAAAAACCAACACATTAATCCTCCCATCTGAAGTCAGAACTAAGGATTTAGACACCGGGTGGAAAATGATTTTCTGCAAAAATTATATTCTTAATGGTTTAGCGATGACTTGTATGATTATTATAACCGTGATAAGTCTGCTAAGGAAATTTGGGAAGCACTTCAAAAGAAATACGGCTACCTTTGAGGTAGTGCCCAAGAAGTATGCTTGTTAGTAGATACATGAAGTTTCAAATGATTGATGGCAAATCGTGGAAGCTCAATCACACGAATCGCAGAAGATAGCACACGAAATAACTTCACGAAGGTATGGCTTTAGATGAACAATTTCAAGTAGTCATTATAATAGATAAATTACCACTGCTTGGAAAGATTTTAAGAATACACTTAGGCATAAAACCAAGGAATTTTCTTTAGAAAGTCTTATAACCCGTTTAAGAATAAGAAGAAGCTAGAAAACAAGACCAAAGAGATGAAGTACTTGTAGTCTCAAATAATAGTACCAATAAGAAACCTTCCTCTATAATTCTGAAACCTAAAGGTAGAAATATGAAAACTCATAATCGTAGTAATAATCAAAACCGCCACCACCAAAATAGAAATAGAAGCTATCCTCCCCAGAATGGACCTCAACCCCCCTTAAGGAATAACACATTCATGTGTTATACTTGTAATAGACACGGCCACTGGCTAGGAAGCTGGAACAGAATCGTCTGCCGCCCGAGGCGAACCTTACCGAAGATCAACTTATTACATGATATCCGAAGTCAATTTTGTAGGTGGATCCAGGGGTGGTGGGTAGACACCGGTGCTTCTCGCCATGTTTGCTATGACGAGACATGTTCAAATCCTATTCGATTCCGAGGATAAGAAAGTGTTCTTTGCGGTGACTCCCACCCACTAAAGTTCGTCAAACGGTGAGGTGGTTTTGAAGTTTACCACTGGAAAGACATCATCTTGAAGGATGTCCTGCATACCCAGGAGATGAGAAAGAATTTAGTTTCAGGATATCTTCTTAACAAAGGCTGGGTTTACTCGAACTATAGTGGGCTGATTTGATATACTATAACTAAAAATAATATATTTGTTGGGAAAGTGGTACATGTGATGGCATGTTTAAATTAAATGTTGAAATCAATAAAACTTCTTCTTCTCGCTTACATGTTGAGTTCTTTTAATATTTGGCATGCTAGACTATGTCATGTTAATAAACGCATAATCAAGAATATGAGTAGTTTAGAACTAATTCCTAAACTATCTTTAAATGATTTCGAAAAAATGTGATTTTTTGTAGTCAAGCTAAAATAACCAAAACTTCACATAAATCAAGGTAGTTAGAGAATCCTAACCTTTAGAATTAATTCATTCGATATATGTGAACTTGATGGAAATTTAACAAGAAATGGAAAACGCTATTTTATAACTTTTATAGATGACTGCTCGTATTACACTTATGTATATCTAATGAAAAATAAAAGTGAAGCATTTGATATGTTTAAAATATTTATATTTGAGATTGAAAATCAACTTAACGAGAAAAAATAAAAAGGTTTCGAAGTGATAGAGGCACCGAATATGATTCCAATATCTTCAATGACTTTTATAAAACTCATGGAATCATTCATGAAAAAAGCACCTTATTCTCACGAAATGAATGGCAAAAGCTGAAAGAAAAAATAGAACTTTTCTTGAATCGGTTGTTGCAATTTTATTAAACTCTGGTCTTTCCCACGTTAATTGGGGAGAAATTTTATTAGCATGCTGCTATGTGCTAAATAGAGTGCCTAAATCTACAAATAAAATTTCACCCTATGAAATTTTGAAAAATAAGAAACCTAATTTAACTTATTTTAAAACTTGGGGTTGTTTAGCCTATGTTAGAATCCCCGATCCTAAAAGAAATAAACTTGCTAGTAGAGCATATGAATGTGTATTCATAGGATACGCTGTGAATAGTAAAGCTTATAAATTCTATGACTTAAAAGATCAGGTAGTTATAGAATCAAATGATGCTGACTTCTATGAATATAGGTTTCCTTTTAAATTTAAAAATAGTGGGGGCTCGTCTTCTAGTAGTTTACCTATAACTAGAACTAGTGAACAAACTGAAGAATTAAACACTGAAATTAGAAGAAGTAAACGAGCTCGAACCCTTAAGGATTTTGGGTCTGATTTTTATGCTTATACCTTAGAGGAAGATCCCCAAACTATTAAAGAAGCATTATCTTCTTTAGATGCCATAAATGATGAAATGGACTCACTTGAGTATAATAAGACTTGGCATTTAGTTGACTTACCTCCTGGTTGCAA
Organism: Hippophae rhamnoides; assembly: GCA_033030585.1. Classification (NCBI taxonomy): domain Eukaryota; kingdom Viridiplantae; phylum Streptophyta; class Magnoliopsida; order Rosales; family Elaeagnaceae; genus Hippophae; species Hippophae rhamnoides. Next base: position 18,270,709 of record CM065438.1, on the reverse strand, counting down.
AACCATTGGATGTAAATGGATACTAAAAAAGAAATTGAAACCTGATGGTACTATTGAAAAATATAAAGCTCGTCTTGTAGTTAAAGGATATAGGCAAAGGGAAAATGTAGATTTCTTTGATACCTTTTCACCAAGTTACGAATAACTTCCATACGTGTACTTTTCTCTCATTGCTATCCATGATTTAGTAGTACATCAAATGGATGTTAAAACCGCGCTTTCTTAAATGGTGATTTAGAAGAAGAAATTTATATGGATCAGCACCGAAGGTTTTGTTATCCCAGTGTCAAGAAAATAAAGTTTGTAAATTAGATAAATCACTTTTGTAATTAAAAAACAAGAAACACCTAAGCAATGGCATGAAAAATTTGATAATCTAGTTATCTCACATGGATTCAAAATAAATGAAAGTGACAAATGCATTTATTATAAATTAGAAGATAATATTTGCACTTTATTATATGTTTATATGTGGATGACATGCTTATTTTTGGATCAAATATTTATGTTGTGAATAATGTCAAAATGTTGTTAAGAGCTAATTTTGATATGAAAGATCTTGGAGAAGCGAGTGTAATCCTTGGTATAAAAATAACTAGGTTCAAAAGTGGAATTTCTCAGATCAATCTCACTACATTGAGAAGATCTTAAAGAAATATAATTACTTTAACCTCGTAAACCCCACGTAATTTTAGTGTAAAGTTGTTCAAGAACACCGGAGATGGTGTTAGACAACCGAGTATGCGAGCATCATTGGTAGCTTACGTTACGCCATCGATTGCACTAGACCCGACATAGCTTATGTTGTGGGACTCATGTAGGTTTGCAGGTAGAAAGTATAGAGCATTGGAATGCTATTGAAAGGGTTATGAGATACCTTAAGAGAGCTATGAACCTTGGATTACATTATAAAAAGTTTCATTTGTTTTGGAAGGATACGGCGATGCGGTATTGGAACACTTTATCGGAAGACTTCCAAAGCAACTAGTGGCTATATTTTTAACATAGGCATGGTGGAAACATTTCTGGAAGTCTAAGAAACAAACAATATTGGCTCGATACAACGGAGTGAAATGATAGCACTAGCCAGCTAGTGAAGAAGCGGTGTGCTAAGAAGTTTGTTAGGCGAGATCCTTTATGGGAAAGACCGATGCAATTTGTCTTGATCCACGGCGATAGTACTGCGCTTTGTGCAAGATTCGAGAATTGCTTACTGACGGCAAAAGATGACGATGCGTCGTAGCATAGTCTTGTTAGAGAATTTCTCTCAACGGGAGCAAGAAAGAGTGGATCGTATGTACGTTCGATGAAAATTTGTGCATCCTTTGTGAAAGGATTACCAAGATAAGAAGGTTTTCAAAACCTCAAAGGAATGGGATTAATGCCCTTAGAATGAAGAGTCACTTATGATGGTAACCCACTTATAGGCGGAGATCCCAAGAAATAAGTTCAAAGCGGTAATAACAAGTCGTGAAGTGATATGAGATGTATCATGCTTATTAATCAAATCTCATTCTATATTGTTACAAGGCATGAAGTCCCGAAGCAATAGAAAAGGATGAGTTATTTGTTAAACTCTTAATGAGTTCTATACTTCTATGTGGAGTGGAGTACATAGCTATGGGAGTACTCTTGATAGACTCACCTATGTGAATGTGGAAGTGTGGCCGCTACATGGAAATTTTTGGGCAAAATTTACTAGAGCGTTCACTATCTTGGGATACACGTGTATGGCCCAAGTAAAGCACGGGGCTTTTTCGAACTACACCTTGGAAAAGGTTGTGTGTGTGATGATTGTTAGAGATAGAGTTCAAAGCTACGAGTTACTCTAGTGTATTCTAAAGCATCAACACTATGCAAAGTTCAAGTCGATAGACACCTTTTTGCTTATACATGATCTTATAATTTTTAATTGATCATTGCTCGATGAAAATTATTTTTTATATAAAATTCAAGTGGGGGATTGTTGAAAAAAATGAAATTTATTAAAAAAATAGATGTGGGAATTGTGCCTTGTCCCACATTGCTTTTTATAATATTTTAAAGAGGTATAAATAGTGAAGAGTTCTTTATGTGGGATCAGTCATGCAAGACCCACTTTTGTGGAAGGGAGAGGACTCAAAATGTGATACCACACACGCGCGCGCTGCCGCCGCGCCCGTGGCTCCGACCGACCGGCCGTGCGTCTTAAGCCGAGCCGAGTCCGAGTGCGTGCGTGCGTGTGTGAGGTGAGGTGGTATTTTATTTTTGGTAAAATATTCTTTTTAAGGAAATTTTTCCACTTACAAAATGGTTGTTATATATATATATATATATATATATTTTTTCGAAAAAATAAGTTATGTTCCTTTATTAAGAATATGGCCGTTGTCTTCTTAATTAAAAAAAAGAGCCGTTGCTCGTATTTATTCACAAAAAATATCCGTTACTCGTCTTTAATCGAAAATGGCGTTACTTTTCATTACTCGAGAATGGTAGTTACATTCTTAATTCCTAGACATTACCGTTTTATTCATAATTGCTACACGTTTTCTAAAGCCTATAAAAGAGAAGGTTTCTCTCATTTTAATACATCAATCGAATCTCATCTCCCTACGAAAACAATTCTCTACTGACTTCTACAATTTTAAGTATTCTTTTTAGTTTTCCAGCAACTAATTTTACGTTAGGTCTTCGTCCACTAAGTTCCGAGACAGAGATTACGATTAAAATTTTGTTTTATCCTGGGACGACGAGGTCAATGTGTTCTTCGCTGACAATTAAATGAGCCGAAACGTCTTAAAGAGAATGGCCTGAAATCACACTCAACCCAAGCAGTTACTTTGAAGTTATCGGTAATATTGTTCCTACACTGTTTTTATAAACTTGTTTCAACAAAACACAATGTTTGGTTTGACGGTGAAAACTTCTTTTTGTGTTCTCTTTTTTTGATTCCTCGTGATCTTCTATATATATATATATATTATTTTTCTTTATATTATGTAAATTTTTATTAAATAACTAAAATCTGGACCGTGGAGTACCAAAATCCAACTATCATGTTGTTTCTATACGATTATTTCATGAATAATAAAGAACGTACGGTACAAAACAGCTTTTACCTTGTGACATGTTAAATCTCTACGAGTTCCTTAAATTTGAAGAATAATAATTGATGAGGAACAGGAAGCATGCATGCATATATGCACCCTTTTTTTAATGTGAATTTTGATTACAAGAGCTTTTCTGATTGATTTAAATATACAAAAAAAGGGGGATTGTTTGGCATCACCTAGAATCTCCTTTAACTGTTTTGGAATATATTAAAGCAAGAAAGTAAAAGGAGCTTCAAGTACGGCAGCAGCTGGTTAAAGAGAAATATATAAGGTGCTTCATTTATTATTATTTTTTCCTTCTTGTTTTTCAAACATTTGGGCCACATGACATCATGAGAGATTCTCAATAATTTTTATTCTCTTCTTTATTTAAGTAACTTCATATTCGATCCTAAAATGTTAATTAGTCCAAAAACAGGTTGTTAGTCACCAAAAAACCCCTCCCAATTACTAAGTTTAACACTGTATATATGAAACTGTTTCTAATCATATTGATTGTTAATTGTTTTGTGTTGTTAAAGGTTTATGATTTATTTGAATTATCTATGTGTTAGTTAATAATTTAACAATTATGATCATGACACAAAGATATTCCAAACACGTCATAATAACATGAGTAGTTAGCTTTGGGTCCATATCATTGATTAATTAGCTTTCATATAAAGATATAAGCAGACAGAATGGTGATGCTGACAATCTCATTATGTAAAATTTTCATACTATGCTCTAAATTGGATTACAGAATTAAAGTAACACTAATTTGGAATATCTTTCTTTATGCAGAGACAATTGTTTGATTGATTTTATAATTTAACTGATACCTATCATTGTGACTTTTTGTTGTTGTTTCTTTTAATGTCTTTTGATTTAATTAAGAGAAAAATAAAGATGGTTATAGAAGGAAAGAGCTTCAGTGATGATTTTGCAATACTTTTTCTCATTACATGAACCACCAAAGAATGCTACTAGATCTTAGTGATTGATTTTGGAGAAAAATTAATTAGATTAAATTATTTGTATTATTTGATGTCTTAAATTATAAATAATGTTATTTAATATTTTAACATTATAAAAATAGATTAATTAAAGAAAAAATATATAACTTTAATATTTTTATACTAAAATAATGCTTTAAAAAATTATTAAAATAATATATTTTTTCTTTAAGTTACTTCATTTTTTAAAGTTAAATAACTAATTGAAATCACTTATAATTAACGAGCCCAGATTATATAAATAATTTATTCTAGCCAAATTTTATAACATTTTTCTCTTATTTAAAAATCTCATAATATATGCTGGTGTCATTTTGGTTAATTTCTACAAAACCAAACTAGTATATTACCGGGTTATTTTTTTTAAAAGGGAAATTGGTTTTAATCTTAAGTCCAATACAATGCTCTGTTTGATTTACTATCTATTCCTCAGATGCTTAAAAAAAATGAAAGGGATTTAGTCCAAAATGTTCATATTTCATATAATAGTTTAAAAAAAAGATTATTTGTATTTTAGTTTAAAAATAAGTAAAATTTAACTTAAAATATGATACTTAATCTTTTAAGAGGTTTTATTCCTTTAATATTTTTAAAGTTATTTAACAACTTAAATAATATAGTTTCGTATCTATATAAACTGATAAAATAATTCAAAAATTAAATAGCATAAATTAATAAACACATAAAAATATCTAAATATAAAAAATAAATTATAATAATATACATAACAATGAGTATTTATATATTTATATATGATATAATAAAGAATAACTAAATTATATAAAAGATAAAAAATACAACTTTTTTAATAAACAATACTTATAGTAAAAAAATTAAACTTATAAAATTTATAAGAATATGTTAAACATTTTATTATTCAATTAGAATACAATTAATAAAAATTTTATAATATTATAGAAAAAGTTAAAAATATATGAGGAATGTTAAATGAAGATGTAATATGACAAATAAATATTTAAATAATAAACTTAAAATGAAATACTATTATATATTTTTATAACATGCATCAATATCGTGTCAAATTACTTATTTTTGACATATGTTTGATCATATTATATTTAATTTATTTATTAATAAAATTATATAAGTTTCTTTAATATCATATCAAATTATTTATATTTGTATTTTAAATCATATTATACTCATAAAATAGTCATCATTGTATATTTTTACTTCATTAAATTAAAATGTTAATTAACTATTTGTTTTAAAAGTTACCCAAAACTATTTTGCAAAATTTTGTAACATTAATTTTTTATCTTGTTATAATAAAAACAACCAAAAATTTTATATTCAAATATTTATCTTTTATTCACCCGTAATATCGGTTTTATTAGAGAATACACAAGTAATATGATATATTTTGGTAAATAAAGAATATAATATTTATTATATCATCATGTAACAATGTTTACAAAAAAGCGACCAATATAAAAAGCAAGAATATCCCGCATATATCTGAAGAACTGACTACAAGTCCTTATGTTATGATCACCCCTTCCACACCTACTGCATGACCTTCTTAATTATCTCCCCACCTGAACGTATGCGTCACTTTCGTGGTTTTCAACACTTCCTCTTAGTGTTAGTTGAAAGTTCAATTAGGTCCATTATCTCTAGTGGAATGACCCACTCACCATTGTCAATTGTCGGGAAAATGGACTCAACATATGCTATTATATAACAATTTACGGTATACTAACTATCAACGAAAGAATGTACTTCAACATCTTGAAACCGGGCAGCTGCGATGGCATGATAACATGGAATCTTGTGAACATTAAACTCTCTAAAACTACAAATTTTATTAAGTAGATCCATAATGTTACTATTGTCAGGGTTCCAAGTGTCATCGTTAGTACATAATATATGTAATAAGAAGTAAAATTATATAGATATTTAACCAAAATATTGCAAATAGATAAACATGATAGTAGGATAACAACTGGTGAACGAATCATTTACCTAGAAAATATGTGCATTAATTATGAAAACCCTATACCTCAACGACTTAAAGTGATTTGCATGCATGATTGATTGAACTTCATCTGTATGGAACCGAGTTCCCCATCTCATTCCAATCTCCCTACGTTCCACAAACTGTTGTATTTTGCTGCAGTAATACTCAACAAGCATAGTTATGGGTAATTCACATGCCGATTTCATTACATTATTAAAAGATTTAGAACCATTGGTGGTTATTCTCCCGTACCTATTTCCTAGGAAATGATATCTTGACCACTTCTCTTTACCTACTTTCAATAAGTACTTCTCTATCAAAAGATCAATCTTTCTTAAATCTTCCATGTACTTGTCAAGTTCACCCTTTGTATCCCGTATAATAGTTTAAAAAGAGATCAATTTATAATTTAGTTTTAAAATAGGCAAATGGTAACACCCTAAGCAAGCTACCGGTATCTCCTATTTTTCTCACCCTATTTTCTTCTCTTTTCTCATTTTCTTTTTCTCTCTCCTTCTCTACGTTCCCATCCCATTTTTTTCTCTATTTTCCCATTTTCTTCCTCTCTCTCCTTATGTACGCTCCCTCTATGAATCATATCCTTTCTTCGACTCCATAAACTAGTTTTGTAGACACAAAACTTACTCAAATCATGAAGTAGACTCAAATAATCTCTGAGATAAACCTCGTCTCTACACTTGTCTTCCTTATTATCATTAATTCATATTTCTCCTCATTATCTCAAGGTACATGACATAGAATTATATTCATCCTCCTTGCGTGTGTAGAAACTGTCAAAAGATCTTCGAACCAATCTATTCAAATTAATTTCAATCAATCTTTATGAACAAATCAAACCCAACTTTGCTAGCTCCAAAGGAATATTGATTTAGTTTGATTTTAAATTTTTAGGAATCAATCATGTATAAGTTAATTTTGTTTTTAAATGTCTGATAAAAAACTTATTAACCTATTATACATTTTATTATATTTAATTTATATCATTTTTCATTATTCATCCTGTATTTTAAAATATTTGAATTCTCAACGTATCGATTTAGTCCCCTACAATCATAAATTGTTTTGTTACTTGTATGCATGATATGAAGAAAACAATATTTGAAGAAACAATTAGAAGAAGAAATAATCATTTTCTTCGATATATTTTTTCTTAATTTGAATCGAGTATGTACATTGTTTATATAGACAAATATTAATTACTATTTCAACAACCACCATGATTGAATTACATGGTTTACAGTTGCTTGGTAGGCGCGTGTATATTGGTAGGTGTTTGGCATCGGTGCAGTATTTGTTGAATTCAACACTCCCTCTCAAGTTGGTGCATAGATGTCTTTCATGTCCAACTTGACTGAAACTTCTGTGAATAATCGATATGAGACTGATTTAGTGAGGATGTCAGCCAATTGATCTTCTGACTTAATTTTTGGTAATTCCAATGAATTTTTTTCTAACTTTTCCTTAATAAAGAATCTATCAACTTCAACATGTTTTGTACGATCATGTTGAACTGGATTATGAGCAATATCATATGCTGCTTTATTGTCACAAAATAACCTAATTGATTATTTAGCAGGATATCCCAAATCTTTTAAGATAGATTGTAACCATAAGGCCTCATAAAGCCCAAGTGTCATGCCTCTATATTCAGACTCTACGTTTGAACGTGCAGCAACATGTTGTTTCTTACTTCTCTATGTTACAAGGTTTCCCCCTACAAAAGTGAAGTAGCCTGATGTAGATCATCTATCATTTATTGATCCAGCCCAATCAGCATCAGTATATACTTCAATTCTAGAAAACTCTGAGTTTTTAGTAAATAATACTCATTTTCTAGGAGCAGACGTTAAATACCTCAAAATATGAATAACTGCATTCATATGTTATTCTCCAGGATTATGCATAACTTGGCTGACAATACTTAAAGCATAGGCAAGAGTTGGTCTTGTGTGTGCCAAATACATCAACCTTCCAACAATCCTTTGGTATCTTTCTTTATTTTTGGAACTTGATTAACCTTGATACATAACTTTAATCCTTCCTCTACTGGTGTATTAGCTGGTTGACATGCCAACATACCAATTTCTTTTAATAAATCTAAGGCATACTTTCTTTGAGATAAGAAGATTCCTTCTATTGATCGAGAAACCTCAATCCCAAGAAAATATTTTAAGGAATCAAGGTCTTTCATTTCAAATTCTTTGGACAAATAAGTTTGTAGCGCTTTCCTTTCTTCAAGATCATTTCCTATTACTATCATATCATCAACATATACAATAAGTGTAGTAATCTTACCATACCCTTTCTTTAGAAATAAAGTATGGTCTGAATTGCTTTGCTTGTAGCCAAATGCCTTAATTGACGTTGTGAACCTGCCAAACCATGCTCTTAGGGATTGTTTCAATCCATACAGTGATTTTTTTTAATTTGCACACCTTTTCATCGTGGATTTTGGGTTTCTTGATTCCTAGTGGTAAATCCATGTAGACTTCTTCAATTAAATCTCCATATAGAAAGACATTTTTTACATCAAACTGATATAATGGCCAATCTAAATTTGCAGCTAGAGATACCAAGACTCAAACAGTGTTAATTTTGGCTACAGGTGCAAATGTTTCTGTATAGTCGATCAAATATGTTTGAGTGTATCATTTTGCCACCAATCTTGCTTTATAGTGTTCAATCATACCATCTACTTGATACTTTATTGAAAAAATCCATCGACATCCTAAAATTTTCTTTGTTGGTAGACGATCGACAAGTTCCCAAGTTATATTTATTTCTAAGGATCTTAGTTCTTCATTCATAGCATCTTTCCATTTTGGGTCAGCTAAAGCTTCCTGCACACTGTTAGGAATAGATACAGCAGATAATTGATTCACAAATGATACGTTTGATTTTGACAAACGATGTTTAGACATATAGTTACTCATGTGATATTTGACTTCACTAGAAATCTTAGGTTCATACATGGCTTTAGGAATACCTCTGTTAGGACATGATGAAAGTATTTTTCTGGCTGGTTCAATAGTTGGAACATCCTCTGCAAACAATTGGTTAGGTATATCAGTAGCTTGTGGAGAAGGAAACTCGTACTCACTTAGTGGTAGTAAGGAACTTGCTTAATGATCTTGAAGTTGATGAGGACTTGATTCCATTTCCCTTGAGTCTTTTCTATATTGAGATTTATTACCATCTGAATTCAAGTTATTTGTATTTTCCTCACATATAATTTGTCTTTCTTTATAAGGAAACAATTTATATATAAGGGTCTGAATTTCAGCATGGTTGTACTCCCCCTGAAATTCAGGTGTAGAAGAGAAATACATTGTATCTTCATGAAAAATAACATCCATGGTGGTAATCATTTGTTTTGTAGGAGGATGATAACAACGATACCCTTTTTGTTGCATGGCATATCCCATAAAAACACAACGTATTGCTCGTGGATCCAACTTGCTACGTTATTGTTTATGTAGGTGTACAAATGCCACACAACCAAAGATATGATGAGGTAAATTGGGAACACTTGGTGCAAAAATTGCTTCAGTGATGGCTTGTAGTGGTGTTTGGAAGTTAATGGGACTGAAAGGTACCCGATTGATCAAATATGCAGCAGAAGTAATTGCTTCTCCCCAATAAGATAATGACATATTAGCTTCGATCAATGAGGCACAGACAACTTCCAACAAGTGTCGATTTTTTCTTTCTGCAACTCCATTTTGTTGAGGTGTATCAACACAAGTAGTTTGATGAATAATCCCTTCTGATTTAAGATATTCTTGAAGCTCAGAACTTTTATATTCTCCTCCATTGTCACTTCTTAGAACTTGAATCTGTGTTTTATATTGAGTACGAACCATTTTATGAAATTTTCTAAATAATACATTTACCTCACTTTTATATTTCATTAAACAGACCCAAGTCATTCTACTAAAATCATCAATAAATGTAACAAACCAACGTGATCCTCCCAAAGTAGAGACTTTGGAAGGACCCTATACGTCAGAATGTATAACCATAAATGGAGATGGACTTTTATTTAAGGTTATAGGAAATGAGGAACGATGACTTTTTGCTAGTTCAGAAACATCACACTTTAAAGTAGAAAGATCTAAGCTCAAAAATAAACTTGGAAATAATTTCTTTAAATATCCAAAAGAAGCATGACCCAATCTCCTATGCCATAGCCATATATCTGATTCATCCTTTTTAGATCCAGTTGCTACCAATGCATGATTTGTTGAATCCAAGTCCAAATAATACAGGTTTCCTTGCCTAACACCACGACCAATCGTTTCCTTTGTGTGAATGTCATTGAACACATAAAAGTCAGGTCAAAAAATAACAAAACAAAATAAAGTAGTGGTTATTTGAGAAATAGATATAAGGTTATACTCTAAAGAGGGAACAACTAGTATTGAGTCTAAATTCAAAGTACTATTGAGAGACAAAGATCTTTCCCCAATGACTAGGGTTGTGTTACCATTTGCAGTGCAAACAGTTTTGTGTGAGGATGGTTTTAAGATTTGTCTAGAATCGAATGTCATATGATCAGTTACACCTGACTCAATTATCCATGTATTATTAAAAATAGGAGAAAAAGCTTTAAGCATCATACCAACATTTACTGAGGAGTTTGCAACATGATCCTTTGTTGTTTCAGCAATGGTGGCTGCAGACATCTGTCGTGGAGTTTTCTTCCGAGAGTCACGGTTGTGATCCCACCAGTCAGGATATCCCACAAGTTCAAAACATCGTTATTTGGTATGACCCTTTTGATGACAATGGGTACATTTAAATGATGATTTATCAGTCACACTTCGTTCTTGCTGATTGGAAAAAGAACGATTTTTAGATATCATGGCGGAAGCGTCAACGTCTCTAGATTTTTCCTTCAATGAGATTCGACGTACTACCTCCCGTCGAATCAAGGAATAACAACCTTCTAAATCTGGGATAGTTTCTTTTAAGGTTATACTCTAAAGAGGGAACAACTAGTATTGAGTCTAAATTCAAAGTACTATTGAGAGACAAAGATCTTTCCCCAATGACTAGGGTTGTGTTACCATTTGCGGCAAAATTTTGTGTGAGGATGGTTTTAAGATTTGTCTAGAATCGAATGTCATATGATCAGTTACACCTGACTCAATTATCCATGTATTATTAAAAATAGGAGAAAAAGCTTTAAGCATCATACCAACATTTACTGAGGAGTTTGCAACATGATCCTTTGTTGTTTCAGCAATGGTGGCAGTAGACATCTGTCGTGGAGTTTTCTTCCGAGAGTCACGGTTGTGATCCCACCAGTCAGGATATCTCATAAGTTCAAAACATCGTTCTTTGGTATGACCCTTTTGATGACAATGGGTACATTTAAATGATGATTTATTAGTCAAACTTCGTTCTTGCTGATTGGAAAAAGAACGATTTTTAGATATCATGGCGGAAGCGTCAACGTCTCTAGATTTTTCCTTCAATGAGATTCGACGTACTACCTCCCGTCGAATCAAGGAATAACAACCTTCTAAATCTGGGATAGTTTCTTTTCGCAAAATTTCTCCACAAACCTGCTCAAATTCATCATCGAATCTAGCAAGAAAAATATGAATCCTTAATCTTTCAACATACTCTTGATATGATATTAGATCATGAGGGTCTTTCATGACCACCTTATCACTATGGTCTAGCTCTTGGAAAATTTTAGTCAACTCTCCATAATACTCTGAAAGTGATTTTCCATTTTGTCTGGAAATAAAAGCTTTTTGGTTTAAGACAAATACATGTAATTTTTCACTTCCATCATAGAATGCTTTTGCCAAAACACCCCAAATTTCAAGAGCAGTAGGTATGCGTAAATATCGTTTCATGATTTCTGGACTCATTGACATAAGTATCCATCTCTTACTTTTTGATTTTCTGCATACCACTTGTTATAATTGTTTGATGTTTTTTCTGGTTGCAAATTTTTGTCATGAATATAAGAGATTTTTTCTCTCTACAATATGCATTTCTATTATTTGAGACCAAACATCATAATTAGTCTCATTAAGAACAATTCCAGCATTAAAAATACCTTTAGAATGAACATATTGTACAATAACCGGAGTTGATTGCTCCATAGGTAATGAAATTGTACCCTCTGTCATGATATTATGATAAACAAACTAGAAAATGGGATAATAATTTCAAAACTGAAAATTAAAAAAAAATTCAAGAACTAAACTGTTTTTTTTAAGAAATGGACTAAACCGGATAAAAAACCACAAAACCGAGTAAAAAATTGGTTTAAAAACTTAAAAAATGGACCAAACAGGGAAAAAAACCGTGTTCAAACCGAACCGAGATGCAGGTCGGCTACGTCCGTGAGCTGAACCGAGATGCGGATCGGATACGTCCGTGAGCCTAACCAAGGTGCGAGCCGGCTACACCCTCGAGCTGAGATGAGTCGAATGACACTTCATCGTCTTCAATCTCTAGATGGCGCATGATGGTGTGTGGAGGCGTGTGAAAATGTTTCTTTCCTTCAGGTGGCGCGTGTTTCACTTTTCTTCTATCCTATTTTTACCAAAATGTTCAGAATTGTGTTTAGAGTAATCTAGTAAAATTAGGTGGGACAAATACCGCTTCAAAAATTATGTTTGTAATTAATATTTGTAAGGGTGTTTGAATAAATTTTTTTTTCACGAGAACAAATATTTTCAAAGAAAGAAATCTCTGTTTTAGAGAACAAGGGTTTCAAATTTGTATAAAGCAACGAATTGGCTCTGATACCATGAGAAAATCAATATTTGAAGAAACAATGAGAAGAAGAAATAAAGGTTTTCTTCGATATATTTTTTCTTAATTTGAATCGGGTATGCACATTATTTATATAAACAAATATTAATTACTATTTCAACAATCACCATGATTGAATTAAATGGTTTATAATTGCTTGATAGGCGCCGTGTATATTGGTAGGCGTTTGGCATCAGTGTAATATTTGTTGAATGATTTGTAGTATTTGTTGAATGATTTGTTATATTTGTTGAATGATTTGCAGTATTTGTTGAATTCAATATAATATATATATTTTCTCCGTTTAATATACATAAATTTCACATATAAACAATATCAATTATAATATCATATAAATAGTAAAATTTATATAACTTAAATTTCATACAATCAAATTTATCTTGAAGGAACAAAATTAATATGCCACAATTTAAAGAAAAAAATTAAAAAATTAATCATCACTAATTAAATCTAGGTATAAATGTCACTACGGTACACCTATCTATCACAATTAAAACTAATTAATCCTTTTTTAATACTAATAGGATAAAGTTTTCTCAAAATTAGCTAGCTGACAGAAATACTCCATATACAAAAGTTGGTAAACTTGTACGACTATCCACCCTTAATTCTTTTATTTTTCAAGAGTCAATTAAATTAAGTTATTTTGAATTTTGAGTTTTAGTTAAAAACTAAACCAATCTCTGTTTGTACCCCTCTAATCATATTAACACTTTTTTATCATAGGAAAACCACTTCCTCGTATGACTTTAGATGTAAAAGAAATACCAAACAAGAACTTTGATTACATTATAGTAGGAGGAGGTACAACAGGTTGTCCCCTAGCTGTAACACTATTCGAGAAGTTTTAAGTGCTTTTGGTTGAAAGTGGTGATATTTTCAATAAAAATCCTTTAGTATATGACAAAAGATACATCCGTTTTGCAATGATCCAAAGTAATAAATATACATAAATAGCTCAAAGCTTTGTCTCGAAAGATGGTGTTCCAAACTGGAGAGGAAGAGTTCTAGGAGGAGCATCTCCTATAAATGATGGGTTTTACAGTAGAGCTAAAGATGATTTTGTGAAAAAATTTGGATGGAATATGAAGCTAGTGAAAGAGGCTTATGAATAGGTTGAATCAAAAATTGTTTTCAAGCCTGAGTTGACTCCATGGCAGACAACTATAATGTTCAGTCTCCTTGAAGCTAGAATTCTACTATTTAATGGTTATAGTTTGGAGCATTTAGAAGAACTAAAGTGCGTGGGAATACTTTTGATCAATTTAGAAGAAGGCGCACCTCTATTGATCTTCTCGAGGCAGCAAACCTAGATAATATTACAGTTCTTTTGAATGCTACTATAAAGAATGTCCTCATCCACAAAAGAAAAGGTAAATCATGAAATATTCAATTTCACTTTAACTAATACTCACAGATCCTACTATATCTTCACATTTCATATTAGCTCAACTGTCATATGCAGGTAGGAAGAATGGTCAAATAGCTCATGGGATAATGTTCATTAAAAGTGGTAGTCATTCCAAACAAACTTATAAAGCTTACATTAACAATTCAAAGGGAGATATCATTCTAGTAGCAGGAGCACTTGGTAGCCCCCAAATTTTATTATTAAGTAAAGTTGGTCCTAAAAATCATCTCAAGGAATTGAATATCCCAATTGTAATTGATTTGGAGGGTGTTGAACAAGGAATGAAAGAAAACCCTAGCATTTCTTTCTTAGTAGATTCTAAACCAAAAAAAGACTACCTGATACACCTAAGTACTAAGCATAGCAAATAAACACAAAATCTTAATTGAATCAACGATTATACCCACAAGCTTAAATGCCACAAGAATATCAATCGCTGAAAACTTGCATTTACTTCATCAAAAAGACAACTTAAAATGAAAAACAAAAACCCCAAACAAAACCTATCGGTTAAATTCAACTATCTATCAAATGAAGAAAATGCAGGATGTGAAAGAATGGTGACATTGCATGAACATGTATCAACTTCTGAATCAGTTTATAAGTTTCTGGATATTGAAACTAAGAACAATTTGTTTTCTCACGAAGATTGACAAATATTATCATTTCTGTTAATTATCAATTATTTCATATATTTCTCTTTCTGTTTCTGTACAAGAGTTTAGGTATATGTATACAAGAAAAATGAAAATTAAACAATAACCCTAATTGTTGTACATCCATGTTTTATGGCTCCACTAATATTATTGTCTGCTCCATGTTTTGCTCCACTAAGCATTGGTGTCTGCCACTGTTGCAGCATGCACCACAACACACACCAACACTCCCCCTCAAGTTGGTGCATATATGTCTCTTATGCCCAACTTGTCAAGTGAGTTGTAGAAGTTCTTTGCAGACATAAATTTTGTGAGTATATCAGCCAATTGGTCTTCTGATTTAATAAATGGAAGCTGAATAATCTTTTCTTTAATATTCTGTTTGATGAAGTTCCGATCCACTTCAACGTGCTTAGTGCGATCATGTTGAACTGGATTGTGAGAGATGGCAATGGTTGCTTTGTTATCACAAAATAAGTTCATTTCAGAGTTAGGAGTAACACCAATCTTAGTTAGAAGTTTTCTCAACCAAAGAAGCTCACATATTCCCTTGACCATTCCTCAAAATTCAGCTTCAACACTAGATAATGCAATTACCTTTTGCTTGTTGCTCCTCTATGTAACAAGATTGCTCCCACAAAAGTAAAGTACCCAGTAGTAGATTTCATATCCTTCATATTCCCTGCCCAGTCTGAATCTATATATCCAAAGACTTCCAATTGACCATTCTTTGAAAACATAAGTCCTTTCCCAAGAGAGGATTTTAAATAACAGAGTATTCGCATGACGGCATCCATATGGTCTTCACTTGGGCAGTGCATAAACTGACTCACGACACTCACAGCATAAGCAATATCAGGTCAAGTATGAGATAAGTATATGAGTTTACCTACTAACTGTTGATATCTCTGTTTATCTACTGGTACTTGGTCCATATATTCTCCAAGTTTATGATTTTGGACCATCAAAATATTGACAGGTTTACAATCTAGTAATCCTACCTCTACTAGTAGGTCTAGAGTATATTTCCTTTGGGAAAGACATATACCTTGTTTTGATCTTGTTACCTCAATGCCTAAGAAGTATTTGAGCCCTTCCAAGTCCTTCATTTCAAACTCATTTGACAGTTGTTCTTGAAGCCTAGAGATTTCTTCTTTATCATCCCCTGTAATGATCATGTCGTCTACATAGACTATAAGGGCTATTATTTTTCCCAATCGATGTTTTAGGAAAAGAGTGTGGTCAGAGTTGCTTTGTTGAAACCCATATTTTCTCATTGCTGAACTCAATCTGCCAAACCATGCTCGAGGTGATTGTTTTAGTCCATACAATGCTCGTTGTAATCTACATGCAGTTTCTTTTCCTGATGTAACAATATATCCTGGTGGGATATCCATGTAAATCTCTTCTTCAAGGTCACCATGAAGGAAGGTATTCTTCACGTCAAGTTTGTGCAATGGCTAATCTAAATTTGCTGCAATATATAACAAAACTCTCACAGTTTTTAGTTTAGCCTCATGTGAGAAGGTTTCTTGATAATCTATACCATGTTTCTGTGTATACCCTTTTGCTACTAGCCTCGCCTTATATCGATCAAATGACCCATATGCTTTATACTTAATGGAGAAAATCCACTTGTATCCTACCATCTCCTCCCTTGAGGCAACTTTCTTAACACCCATGTGTTATTCTTCTGTAGTGCCTCAAATTCTTCTTTTATAGCTTGAGCCCAATTTGGATCAGATAAGGCTTCTTCAACGTTGCTTGGAATTTGACATGAAGAGTGTTTGTGCAAAAGCCCTGATAGGTTCTGATAACCCTTGAGTAGATACATAATTGACTATTGGATACTTGGATTGTCGTTCCTCTCTGTCTGGAGAGTATCGATTCAGAGGTTTTCCTCAATTGTGTCTGAAAGGTAGAACATAACCAATAGATGTATCTATAAGTTTGTAAAGGTATGATAGGAGAACTTACCTCAGAAGTATTCTCAGTAGGAGGATCATTGGGTACTAGAGAGTGGAGGGGTGCATCAACCATTGCATCTTCTCGAGATTCAATCACTAGTTCAGATTCAGTTCTTAAAAGTTCAAGTTCGGGTCTAGGTACTGGATCATCCATATTATTGGTATTGTCTGAGTATGTCGGATTGTTACTAATGTCTAATACTTCAACATCAAGCCAATTCCATTCTTCACCATAACTCTCCCCCTGAAAAGGGTAATTGGATACTGATGATGGAAAAAACCATTCAGATTCTAGGAAAGTGACATCCATGGTAATGTAGGTTCTTTTAGTAATAGGATCGTAGCATTGATATCCTTTTTTTGTAAGCCATACCCCAAGAAAACACATCGGATAACACATGGATCCAACTTAGTTCGTTGATATTTATGGAGGTGGACAAAAGCAACACATCCAAAAATTTGGGGTCAAAGCATCAAAATAGTAGGCAAGGGAACATGATCAGATAGCACCTTTAATAGAGTCTGAAATTGTAAGGTTTTTGAGGGCATACGGTTTAGTAGATACACAGTTGTAGTAACAACATCACTCCAATATCTACTAGGCATATGTGCACCAATTAATAAGGCCCAAGCATTTTCTAAAATATGCCTATTCTTCCTCTCCGCAGTCCCATTCTGTTGTGGGGTTTGTGAACACGAGGTTTCATGGAGAATACCATGGTTGTCCAAGTATGTCCGAAATTGTTGATTAACATACTCCCCTCCATTATCAGACCTAAGAATCTTAATTTTCTCATAAAATTGTGTCTGAACCATGGTGTGAAACAAGTGAAACGTAGAAAATACTACATCTTTATGTTTGAGAAGGTAAAGCCATGTCATTCGTGTACAATCATCAACAAAAATTACAAACCAATGATGACCCAATGACTTAGTGACCGGGGAAGGTCCCCAAACATCATAATGTACTAAAGCAAAAGGAGTCATACTTTTTTGCATGCTCATAGGATAAGACGCCCTATGACTTTTTGCTAAGATACAAGTATCACATTTGAAATCCGAGGGTGTGATATTTGAAAATAAACTAGGGAATAGGTGCTTTAAATACCCAAATAATTGATGCCCAAATCGACGATGACATAGCCAAATCTGTCGTTCCTTGTTACTAATGGTGTGTTGCATGTGATTGGCTCTTCTTGAACTGAGCTCATCCACATAATATAACCCTCCTCTCTTAGTACCACTCCCAATGATATCCTTGGTGAGAATATCATGTAGAAGACAAAAAGTAGAATACATCAATACTACACAGTTAAGATTTGAGGTGATTTGAGGTGACCTGACTTACAGACATTAGTCGGTTTGAAATAGTGGGTACAAGTAAAGTATTAGATAATGATAATGAAGGAGATAAAGTCAATGTTCTAGCCTTTGTAACTGGATAAGTGACCCCATTGGAATTGGCAACACGGCTCCGTCTTGGCTGGGTTGTATTGGAGAGATCTTTTGGGTCAAATTTTACATGATTTGTAGCTCCAGAATCTAGAATCCAATCCTCATTATCACTACGAGTAGAGAAATAATGGATAATGAGGCATTATTGGTAGCCATAGCGGCTTGCCCAGTGGTTTCCCATTTCTTCTGTGCTTGAAGATCATTCCACCATTCAGGATACCCATGTAGTTTGAAGCAGTTTTCATGGATGTGTTTGGAGTTTCCGCAATGGCCACATTTCATGTCAAGAGATGGTGGATTTCCCATGGATTTCTTGCTACCCAAAGAAGTTCTTGTTTTTGGTGGCATCGAAATATGGTGTCCCTTGACCCCTTTAAAAGCCATAACTGCTCCGGGTGTCGTATCTACACCTGTGATCATTATGGTTTTTTGGACCTCTTCCCTACGTATGAATTCATAGGCTTGTTCCACTATAGGGAATGGTTTGATTTGAATCACATCACTTCGAGTTTTGTCTAATCTGTCATCAAGTCCATCGAGGAAGGTATACACTCGATCTTCCTGTACGATGGAGTTGTATTTTTATATGTTAGTCGCACACTCCATTGGATTAGGACGATGGAAATCAATTTCTCGCCACAACCCTTGAAGGTCATTGTAGTATTTTTCAATGGATCCACCCGCCTGCTTCATATGAGTAACTCGACGGCGAAGATCATACATTTGAGACGTGTCTGTCCCATCATAGTAGGTGGTAGCAGCAGAATCCCAAACCTATTTCACAGTTGGGAATCGAATAAAATTTACAATCAAGGAGGGGTCCATCGAATTGATTAACCATGCTTTGACAATGGCATTTTCAATGTGCTATCTCCTGAATGAGAGGTCGGTTTCAGCAAGTTGAAGAAAATCCCCATTAATATATCCTAGTTTGTCTTTGCCAGAGATATACATCTCCGCCACCTGGGACCATAAGGCATAGTTGGATCCTCCCAATTTGATACTAATGAGAGTAGTCGATGCTTCAATTAACGGAGGCGGTCTGAGCTCTAGTTAGAAGTTCCATTATTTTTGTCGTCAAATTTTTCAAGATGGAATTGGTGGTTAAATCTCTAGATTCTGCCATGAAATCTAAAGACACAGAATAGAACCCTAATTTTTTTTCCACTTTTGCAGAGCGGCGCCTTCCTTAACCCTAATTTTTCTCATGTCTCTTTTCTAAACAGCTTCCACCGTCGCAGCTTCCACCTTCAGAAGAGCCGTTGTTCATTTGTGCTTTCCCAGCTTCGCAATGTTCCTCGCATATTCAAGTGGGATTCAGAGAGGGCCACCAAGGAACAACTTCATATATCAAAAAATGCCAAATGAATTACAGTTTATGATTTCTAAACCTGAAAAAAAGAGCTCACAGAAAGCAAAGCAACTTACAGGAACTAATGCGTGCAGATGGTAACACCTTTCATTAGGTTTTTACCTTCTATTCCTCTCATTTTTTCATCGATACTTGGAACCATCCTCATCATCAATCTGATCACTGCAAATTTTTTTTTCTCATTTGCAGAATTGCATGGCTGAAAAACAGTATGCCTGCCCCACAAGAAGATAGAATGGAACATAGGAACTGTGATGGCTCCAACGAGCAGCTTGAACGGATACCCCAAATCCCGGCCAAATAATCAGCCAAATACCCACAGATTAACACAATCTATTGAGCGTGTCACACCAAATCAACCAAAGGAGAACAGAATCAGCGTAGCATGTAACTTATTCTTCAATTAGGACAACCAATAACTCTACTCTGATACCATGACAAATATTATCATTTATGTTAATTATCAATTATTTTATATATTTCTCATTCTGTTTCTGGCTAATTACTGCACATCCATGTTTTATGACTACACTAATATTATTGTCTGCTCCATGTTTTGCTCCACTAAGCATTGGTGTCTGTTACTATTGCACCATGCACTAAGGAAAAGTATTATCTAGATGGGTGAATAGATTTACCTTAAAATAACAACTATTAATTACTATTGTTATTTTTTAATAATAAGAAACAATTCAAAAAAACATTCAGAATTAAATTCAATTAATTAGATGAGTAAAACATAATAAGAGATTAGGTGAAATTAATTTTCTAAAATTTTTCTTCCCATTAATTTAATCTTTGAATAATATCTTTCTTTTCTTTTGTACATTTTACTTAAATTGATTTTATTTTAAATTTCAATTATAACAAATTTAGTGATTTCTATAAATAAAATTAATATTAGCATAATTTTAATATTTTTTAAAATTAAATTAACTGAATTCAATAATTTTCTTATCATTTTATTATAAAATTATGATACTGTATATTTACAATTTTACACCGAAAAAGTTTTTCATCGAAAGAAAATGAATTGCAAAAAATATAGGCTTTCGTATTAATCTGTTTAACTGTTCTGCTTTGCTCTTCCCTGTTTGTTTCCTTCTCTTGCTTTCTTGCTTTCTGCTTCTTTTCTTCTTTTTTTCTTCTTGTTTTTCTCGACACCTCTAGTGTCCATTGTCCATTGGCCACAAACAATTATATAAAAAATAAAAATCTCTATTATAAACGATGTATCGGAATATTATTGGTTAAAACAAGACCTATGTAAACCTTTTTTAATTAGTGAACAATTAATCATGTCACGTCACCTTATTTGTAATATTACAAATCTTGTGATATTTATCACTACTTTATATGAAATATCTCAATCCATTTTCCTTTGCTGTAGATGACAGGCACATTATATGATCGGATATCTTATAAAATGCAATAAAACAATGGAAGATATCACTGAGATATACATGGCTGATGGGTCTTTATTTAAATCTCTCTAAGCCCTAACTCCTATGTGTGTACCTACACAGAAATCAAAGAGTATCCAAACAAATAAAAACAAAGGCATAGAGGAGGAAGATAAAAATAACTTTTTAAACCCTTTTTTATTGCCTTTTTGGATTCTTTTTTCTGTTTATAAAACAAAACAAATAAAGTAGTGATGTATTCTTTTTGTTCGAAAGGGAAAGATGCATGGTTGGCCTATTTAAAGGTTCTACTTTATCAACAAACACGAGGGAGGCCTAATTTTACCACCTTAACCGGTTTCAGGATGAATTCTTTCAATAATTACAAAATGTGATTTTTGATCTGTGCATTTTTTAAAAAAAGAAAAAAAGAAGATCATGAAACACCTTTTTTGATCTGTGCATTGTATCTTGTGTTGGAAAAAAAGGGTATATAATTCATATATACATACATGATGATGTATTATTTTTGGGTATTAATATGAGTGGAGCACACTTAAAATTATTTTAATGGGTGATAAAAATTGGGTCTCAAAAATCATTCATTGATGTAAAAAAATAGTTATATGTTTTAATTCTACACTCAACACATAAATCTTTTGGTTATTCTTATAATAATTATGGTAATTTTTTTATTCATATCTATTTTATGACGAAATGGTTATGACATTTATGTCTAAAATAATTATAGCTATTTATGCATGCATTATGACAAAACAGTTATGATATTTATTTTTATATAATGATAAAAACGATTATAAAAAATCAAAAGTCTAAGCATGAATGATTATAAATTCGCTTCTACGTATTTGCAAAACTAACGGTAAATATTAGAACCTAGATTTTGATAAACGAGAGTTCTTAAAAGTTTTTCTCTATCATAGATTTTTTTCTTATATTTTGTCTAGAATTAGATTTAATGTAATAGAGTTCAGACGTTGGTGTACGTTTGTTACTTGTATACTATTTTTTCCTAAAAATTACACATTCATGATTTTCTAACACACCCACGATGATATGACAAATTTATTGTATAAAAATCCTATGAAATAGAGAACTTGGTATTGTTTCTCAACTTTAAATTAATTTTTTATTCATATTCTTTCTAGTTTATATTTTATTATCTTTCATAATTTTATAATAGATATTTTATTGTTAAAAATTATATTAATATTTTTTATTTATCCTTATATTTTACTAACATTTTGTTTTAGTTATTAGAATTTAGTTTTGCAACTGTGAATAAAAAATAACTGTGAATGAAATAAACATCTCATATTACCCACTAGTGTGACTTGGTTTTCATAATTTTAAGGTAGTGCGTTCGAGCCACACTTTAAATCATTGTTTATAATTTTCTTCCATGGTAGTGGTTTTCTTTCTCTTTAGGTTGTACCAGAAGTAGTTTGATTGAAAGACGAGAAAAAACAAAAAGAAACATCTCATGTTACTTCAGGCCGGTATGTATAAATTTAAAAAAAATATAATTATTAATTACAATATTAACATCAATATAAATTATAATAAATTCATTAATTATAATATTAAAAATTATATTATATTAAAATTAAAAGTATGATTATATTTGAAAATCAACCACTTCCAACATGAATCAAAAATCACAAGAAAAAAAAAACTCCACGAATCATTTATCATATTACACAAGGCTAAAGAAAGATACATCTATATATGAAAGAAACCAAAACTGTCCAAGAATCCCTTCCTATAAAAATACTGTTCAACAGTCCTAAACCAATCTAAGCATCCTCGTCCAACAGTTGAATTCTACTACTGCTTGCATTCTGCAAGCTGCTCACCCTGTTGACCATCTTTACCGGATGCTCTTCCACTCTTCTGCACAAAGTAACAACATTTCATGCAAGGAACAAAAAGTAAAAGACTACTAAAGCTTTCCATGAAAATCAAAGTAAGTGTACCTTAGGCATAGCTGTCGACTGTACGAGCATCAAAACCACAAAGCATAATTAGATCACTCCATAATTCATGTTTAATAGAAATACATAGAAAACTAAATGTTAATACAAAAAAAGTGTTTTAACCCATAGGCCTAGTGCATGTTCCTATTGCACCGTTAACAAGCCACAATCACTTAACACAATTTAAGAAAATGTCCAATTAATTTTGAGTAAAGGAAGCAAAATGATAAGATCAATCGCAGTCTCATGAACAAAAATATTTTCACCTTATAGTAAAACCTAATTTCTACTAGACAAAAGTAATATAAGATAGAGAAGGGCATAAAGGCTTTAATAGCTCTATGTAACATAAAAAAATCAGGTTTCCAAAACAAAATTACTCAGAATCCTTTTTTTTCATAAAAGAATTAAAGAGTGACATATATAATACAAGACACGCAAATGACTACAAATAGTATACCTGAATTTCTCTATGGGAATCCATTCTTACTGCTTGGATATCAGGATCAGTAGTTAACCTATCTTTGCAAGTTACACCACCTTCAATTTTGCTACCTATGTCTAATTAAGAATATGTTAGCTTATGAGTTATGAAGTCTACAACATTAGATTGCTCAGCATGATATGTCTGGTTAAGTATGCTGCATTCCTTTGTCACTCCATCCCAAATGGTCGACCAATAAGAAATAAGAATTTAGGTCCAGCATACCCAGAACCAAAAAGATTGTTGCTAGATAGTTTAGGTGACTGATGGAAAGGAGTTACTTGATCACTATATAAATCCTTATTCTTAATTTCTGAAGATTATCTTCCCTCATTCCAGTCATCTTGGTTTAGTTACCTTTTCCTCTCTCTCAATTATATGTGGTGTATATATATATATATAATTTTTAAAATCAATTATGTAGATGAGATTGCTTTAAAAAATCTAATGGTTGATAAGTGTTAGATGCATATTATAGGAGGTGTATGATGGAATCTATTAAACTAATTATGATATTGGTCTTTTGGTGCCCTGTTTCATAACTTTTTTCTTTTTCCATTTTTTTTTGGTTTCGTTCTTCTTTTCAAGAAACACGAAAACAGAGAAAGCATATATCAAGTAGCTAAAACATATACAAAGATTTTTCATTTAAAAAAAGAAAAAAAAAACTAAAAGAGAACAGTTTTAAAAAGCTCAACATAAAACTGGAAAAGAAACAGATTATGTAGATTATGATAGCATAATGCATTAGAGAAATAGTTAGTTAATCAGGGACTCATTATATTATCACAAATCTCTAAGTTTTATCTTTCATCAAATATATTCCCAAATTTATAACTTAACAAGAAAACTCATTACCATTTTATACATTGTAATTCATATCCTTAAATTATCATAAATACTTTTTAGTTTTAATTTTGTTACATATATCCTCACCATTTATAACTTTATCATATATATATAACAAACAAATTAGTTCAACAAATCTGCTTGTCAGGACCAAATTAAAGCAAAAAATTATATTTGATAACACAATTGAAGAGACCAAACAGAGGAGGCATTGGATTGAAAGTGATTAACAAATTAAAAATAAAGAAAATATAAAAATGTGAATTTAGCAGATGATGAATATTGTTTGTTTGGTTTAGCTAATTTTAATCGTTGTAAGCCATCAAAATCTAGCTATCACTTTCTTCTGAATGCATAGAGACGCTTGTGACTTAATTTCTTAAGGTTTCTTTATAATGCACTTGAAAGTTAGGAGTTAGGATCACAGCTTAATCCATATTAATCGGTGAAAAGGTTCTTTTCAAGCTTCATTAATATATATATATGATTTTATATAGTAAAAAAACAGGGTATTATACTTACTTGAAGCTGAGTCGCCAACAACAACAGGGTCAGGCGTTGAGTTGTGAAGAGTAGAATATGAACAGAAACAACTCAGAGAGAAAAGAAGAAGAGAGGTTAAGGAAAAGAATTCCTTTAATGTCGAGCGAGGTGTTGGAAAGGAAGAGTTGTTAGAGGAGTTCGTCGACAATATCTTGAGACGCGGCGCAGCGCAGCGCGACGTGGTGTTGGTCGGAGAGAAATCA
Organism: Hippophae rhamnoides; assembly: GCA_033030585.1. Classification (NCBI taxonomy): domain Eukaryota; kingdom Viridiplantae; phylum Streptophyta; class Magnoliopsida; order Rosales; family Elaeagnaceae; genus Hippophae; species Hippophae rhamnoides. Next base: position 18,245,476 of record CM065438.1, on the reverse strand, counting down.
AGTTATGCGAGCTGGATCTGAGACGTTGATTTAGAAAAATAATTCTAGGCTTCGGATAATTGGGTAGGTAATTAACTAATATTATATATATATATTAATGCGAGTAATTAATAATATATATATATACTTAATTCCGTAATTCATATTATATATATATTACTTAAATGGGCTGGGAAATTAATGTTATTAATATTATATATATTATTTAATTAGTGTAATATTAAAATTAGAAAAAAAATGTAAAAAGAAAAGATAGAAAAAGAAAGAAAGTAAAAAAATAAAGAGTGAAAAAAATTTTGATGTAAAAATTTGATATAAATATACATATATGATAAAAGAAAAAAAGATTAATAATAGAGAAAAATAAAATAATTTATAAAATAATTTTTGTATTTTTTTAAATGAATTACATAGTATTTTAATATTGAAAACTCTATTATTTTAATTATAATCATAGTTATTTAATAATTTTCTTATATAAATGTTTTTATATATATTTAAATAGTTTTTGTAAATTAACTTATAGTCACGGTTATTGATAAAACCAAGGCTATATGTATACACTATAGCCTCAGTTTTTATCAAACTATAGCTAAAACCTTATGGCCTCGGTTTTTAAAATAACCGAGGCTAAAATTCCGAGACTAAAAGCATATATTGTAGTAGTGAGGAGAGGTTTATTCATGATTTTTCTACATTATTTTCACCAAAATGGAAATCTAGTTGTTAGTTTATGAATTTGTTTTTTGAAATAAACTTATTATTTGGATAATTATTGATACTTGAATCTCAAACATTTTATTTATTTAAATCAATTACATATTGTTGAGCCACAAATTTATAATAAATAAATAAAACCACTTTATAAATTGCTTGATTCCCTTTTTTTTTCCTTTAAGCAAAAAGAAAAATCCCTCTTTCCTTATATATGTATATAAACGGAGCAATATAAAGCTATTTATTATGCGCTGGTTTTGTATCTTATTTTTATGTTAAAATTCAAAAATCAAAATTTTAAATTTATATTATTTGATAAATAGTTTTATTTTTGGTTTTTATTTTCATTAGAAATGAGTTCAATTTTTTTAACACATCTAAAACTTGAAAAAGTATATTTTAAATTTTGTTTTCTGTTTTGAAATTTCAAAACTTCCACTTAACAAATTTCAATCCTTACACTAAGACCACCATTATATGTCTCTTCTGTCCCCTTCTTCATAAAATAAAAAAATCGAGAATATAAAGCCAAAAATAAGTATGCCATTAAAAAAAAACACAATTTTACTAAACAAGTTTTTATGTTTTGTTTTCTTTAATTAAAAACAAAGCAAAACTTGTAAAAAGAAGAAGAGTAATTAGTGTTTCCTGGGTGAGTTCAGAGTTTGGGCTAATAATGCACAAATAATGATCGATATGGTATTAAAAGTGTTGGGAATAACAGAAACGCAAAAAATAAAAATAAATAAATAAACAAGAAAATAATATACAAGAAAATTAAAGTGATTTAGTAAACTAGCTCAATGCACACCCAATATTCTAAATAATTTCCTAATATCAAATTAATTTTGAGTACAAGTGTTAACTCAGTACTCAATACACACTATATCCAAAAAATAATATTAAAAACTAAAAAAAAAACTCAAATCAAAGTTTCATTATATCCAAATCTCACACATACAAATAAAGAACCAAAAATACTTGTATTATTATTTGTATTTTGACTGCCCAAAAAAATATCACTTAATGCATGTTTGTTTGTGCTCTCCCCGCCGTGGGTGCTTCCACTAATATAACTACATAAATCTTGTATATATATATATATATATATATTAGATGAGTAAGATTTCTACAGCACTCACTTAACACTCTAAGCATTCATAGTACACACGTTACATCATCATAAATTAATCACATTTTAATGAAACCTTTGGCTGCATGCATTCATTTTTCTCATATATAATATACCAAAAGCCACGTGCATTAAATATGGCTCTTAATACTCCACTAGTAAAACTTTTTTTTTTCTTTTCAATTTTTAGTTACTTGGAGCTACCAATACCCGTAATCTCTACCTTAGCACGGCCTATTTATGGATAAGAAATCCTCACCACCATGTAATATTTAACAAAAGACAATTTTATTGGGACTTGTTTTACCTTCAAAGCAACCCTTTAATACTATACTACTTGTATCACTAAAAACCATAACCTCTTCGTTAAACTTCACTCATATTGCCATCTTTAGTGCAAGCTTTACTCCAACTCTACTCAAACATGAACCCCAATCAACTTTTACAAATCATTTTCTTCTTTTTTCTCTTTTTATTAACCGATGAATCTTTACTAGCTTTGTAGAATCAAAAGTTTGTAATTAAATCAACTCAATTTAATTTTTTCAAATTTAAAGGGTTATTAAGTTGTTTTGGTTTTAAATTTGAAACAATTGATTAAGTATGGGTTGGTTTGGTTTTAAATTTCAAAAATCAAATAAAATTGAACCAACTAATATTATATTATATTTAAAACCAAAATACATTATTTGTTTTTAAATTTTAATTAAATTCGCATAGAGGTCTCCAATATTTAAAATATACTATTTAGTCACTAAAATTTTAAAACTTCACACATATATCTCTAAATTCTTAAATTTTTACATATAAGTTTTAATATTTTTAAAATTTCACACATAAGTCTTAGATTGATTATTAAAATATATATTTATGAATCAAAATTTTAAGAATTATGTGTAAAGTTTTAAAAATTTATGGACTAAATTGTAGAATTTAAAATTTTAATGACTTATATATAAAGTTTTAAAAATTTGGGGATCAAATTCTACGTTTTAAAAGTTTAAGAATTTATGTATGAATTTAGTTAAAGTTTAGAGATCAACAGTACATTTTAGCCTATATTTAATTTATTATTTATTATTTTTTTATTTTTATATTATTCATCTTTTATTCAATTTAAAAATCTAAAGTATTAACTTATAGTTATAGCCATAATCTTGAGAGAAAAATATAAATTTCAAAAATCAATCCAAATGTTTTTGACTTCATTTGGATTGGTTTTATACCTTTAATTGGTTTGGTTCGGTTTCTATTTTTTAAGAAACGATTATATTGAGTTGATTTTAATTTTAATTCAAAATCAATCAAACCTAACTTTGTCCACCCTTATATAGAATCATTCCTTTTTAGAAAAACTATAGAAGGTAAATCTACCTAATGAATTTTTTTTTTTGAAGTTTGGTACATGTCTTACATGATTACATCATCTATTGTCCATACCATTTCAATAAACATCTTCATTTTCATAATACCTATACCAATAACCTTCTCCTTGGATTAGCCAAGTTTTAATCACCTTGTATATTCTTATTAAGGTCTTTTATGGAAAAATTATCCAAAATTAGATGATTTTGGGTAATTTTTTTATTACCAATAGCATTCAAAAGTAAGGCTTACTACAACAGTGGTAAGCTTTACTTGTGATAGGTCTTACCTCCTAACGATTTTTTAAAAAATAAAATTCATGGTAAAGCATTAACCTGATATGAGAGAACATTTATTTAGTGTGGAAATGTTTATCACTGACATCCAGTGTACCATGACAAGGAAATGCCTTAATACGACAATGATAAGCCTTAACTAAGAACAATTTTGGTAAAAATATGGAATACGTGGTAAAACACTGGCTTATTGTGAGAATGGATTAGTTCGATGTGGAAAGACTTACCATTGACATCCAATATCATATAAGGCTTATTAAGATAAGGTAATACCTTACCACAATAGTGATAACCTTTACTTGAAAAGTAATTTTGATAAAAAAAATAGAAACTAGCCCAAGTATCCTACTAGTTTGATAAATCATGTGTTTTTTATGGCCTTTAATCTTTTTTTGAAATACATTTTATGTATTCTTTCTTATGACCGTAAAACACTTAATATCATATTTTTAACGAGGCTTGAATTATCTTCTTGTAAATCTACTTTTTAAACTTGCTTCTGAATCATCATTTACGATCTACTATGCATAAGTAGCCATTTGCTTCTCATTGCCAATTTTCAAGAGAGATATTAATACCTTTCTTATTTTCAATTTCTTTATTCCTTCAATCAATGAAGACAACAATGCTCCATATGACTCAAGTAACACAAACAATCAAATCATTGCCTGATATTCCTCAAAACATATATGAATTTATTAACATGCATTTAACATCACTATATTTATCCATATTCAAGGTATAAAATATTATTTCTTCAAGTGTAATTTAAAAATCTCATTTTACACCCACTTAACTTTGACGTTTTAACTTTCTTGTTTTCATATATTTTATAAAGAAAAATCTCTCAATTATTAACTCTGATATTATTTATTTGATTGAAAATATAAAAAAATAAATAAGAAAATAAGATAATATATTTAATATGATTTAATAATTTAATCTAATCAACGCTAAACATCCCAAATTTTTTTTATTAATATCAAATCTTGAATACAAATATTAACTCTAATATATCATATATCCAAAGAATAATATTAGTAACTTTAAAAAACACTTAAACCTAAACCACATTATACCTAATAATCTCACGTGTACGTACACAAAACAAAAAACCCAAAATTACATATATTATTCTTTGTGCTTTGGCTGTCTAAAAAATTCTCACGATATAAACAACACAATTTCACCTTAATACATATTTGCTTGTGCTCTCCCGATTGCTTCACCATATATATATATATTATAGATGATAAAGACTTCTGCAGCACTCACTTAGCACTCTAGGCATTAATAATCCAGACATTACATCATCATAAATTAATCATATTTTAATGATAACCTTTGGCTGTCCTCATTTTTCACTTGTACATAAAATATCAAAAACCACGTAATAATAAATATGTCTCTTAATGCTCCACTATCAAAACCTTTGGTTTTTTTTGGTGACTTTTGAGCTACTAATCCAATAACACAAGTACATAAAAAAAAATTATACTACTCACATATTATAATTGGGATTTGAATCAGAGTTTGCATTAACTAAAATATTTTTTAAAAATTTCAGTTCAATCATATTAATTTTTAAATTAATTGGATCGAATCGAACCTGTTTTAATAATATATTAAAAACTTAATTTAATCGGCGTATTATTTATGTATTATTACATTTATGTATCCTATTAAATTTTATCATATTTATGTATTATTAACTAAAACAAATCGTTGGGAACCGTTAACCAAATGAGACCAAACAACTCGGTTACAAATTTTAAATAGTCAAACGGTTTAATCCAATTCAATTTTAGCAAAAAAAAAAACGGTGTGATTTGATTAATTTTTTTTATTCAACATCATATCGAACCAGATCATATACCCCTAACTCAATCATATTATATGCCATTAAGTCACCAACTCATTGTAAAAAATATATAATAATAATAATAAGTTAATTTCACGTTAACTCAATCAGATTATACGCAGCTAATCGTAAAAAAAAAATATAATAAAAATAATAAGTTAAATCCACATTCTTGGAGTCATTTATAAATCTATCCCTATTAGCTCTATCCCACAACACAGTGACCAAATAACCACTTACTAGCACTTTTACACTAAGAGCAAAAATACCTATTCATAAAGCTAAAAACGAAGGGGGAGAAAGAGGGAAAAAAAGGACTTTTAAATGACCTTAGGAGAATCAACTATTTTCGGCTTCAAAGTGACACCAAAAGATACATTCTTTATCTGTCTATCAAACTCAGCTGTACATATCTCAACCTCTTTGAGCAGTGAGGTTGATTTTTAAATGTTGTCATCAGAAAGAGATTCTTGTGAAACTCACTCTTTCCTTTATAACATTGCCCTCATACTAGAAAGTTTATAAACAACTTGAATCCTGCAGTGACTAGGTTCTCTCATGAAAGTTGAGTGATCTAGACAAGGCTGCAGGATTTGCTTGAAGAAATGGAGATGTTTCAATAGTACGCGTTGTTTCGTTTCCCTTCGATTGGAATGCCTTTACAAAACCTCCTCCTTCTCCTCCATTGGGATAATTAGTTTGGCCATACTTGATTCCAAGTGTAGTCCATATAGAGCTCTTTGCTGCTTCACTAGGATCATTAATCCTCAAAGTTTTTGGAATTAGAGGAATTCTATCTGCATCATTGTTGTCCTTAGTAGGCTCTTCGCTTTGTGAGTTGCATTGATTAAGGATAATGTTTCCATCTCTAGAATGTTTACCTAAAGTGTGAGAATTTGGACAACTTGGGGAAGAGTGGTTGATAGTTGAAGATTGAGGAAAACATGTGTTCCAAGAGCCCCAAAATGCTGGTGGAGGGTAGAATGAAATTGGAAAGCCAGAATTGTACATAGCAGGAGGGAGCAAACCAGGTGTCCACTGAACTGGATTCCATGGACATGACCAAGGGGGTCCTGGAAAACATGGTAGTTGAGGTGGTGGAAAGCCTCCATTGTCCTCGGTAATCGATTTTCCTCCTCTGTCTGATGAGCCAACAACTCTTTGTGCTTGTCTATGAAACTCATTGGGAACGTAATTTTGTTTTGTTTCTGCCAGATTCATTACAGAAGTCTTGGATTCCCAAAGTGGAGAATCTGAGCCAAAATTAAGGACGGCTCTATCGATACCTGAACAAGGGTTGTACACTCCATTTGAACCATTAGCTTGTGCCACTCGAAGAGGATCCGACATTACTAGGTCACGGTAACACGAAGCAGAAGAGTTCTTGTTCTTGCGGCGACCAGCACCAATAGGTACATTCCTCATGCTTCCTCCTGCAGTCCAGTATCTCTGACAATTCTTGCAGAAATGACGAGGCTGACTGACATTGTAGTTATTGAAATAACAGAACTTGGTGTCCATGCTATGACACCTAGGACATGGGAGTATCTTTTCTGGCTTTTTCAAGGTCTTTTCTTGAGAGATACTGGTCTCACTCTGTTCTTCACTCTTGAATGTTTTCAAAGATGAAGTTTCTCTTTCTATTGAAGAAGTTTTAGGGTTCTCACTTATGCTAGATGATATGGTAGGGTCATTTGGTTCTAAGCCATTACTATTATCTGAGGTGAGTTCTTTCTCTGAACTTCCCTGTCATATATATAAAAAACTTCTGTCAGAAAATATAGTAGCTGCTTTGCACTAACTTCTTCTTTTTCACAACAAAATTTCAAGGATAACTACAATAGTCTTCAAAACAGTAGTAGCAAGATAGTGAGATACTTGAAACAACTTTTATCATAGAAATGGATTATCATGCCCACAAGTAATGGTTTAGGGTTTCCTTCTAGGAATCAGATTATTGATATGATTTGATTAAAAGAATGTTGAAAGCTATTTCAGTTGTCACTAATACAACAAAAACAAGTTGATATTGAAAGTATCAGACAAGTTTCTTCATTTCATCAATTGTTCATATACAAATTCATTAGAAAGGGTTTGTTTCATAGATCAAATGGTACTTGGTGTTTGAATTGAATCTGTGATTTGAAATAGGGATGGAGATAAGAATCCACTAGATCACTAGAGGAAAAAGGAATTTGAACTCTGAAAGAATGATCTAATATATGAAGCTAACTATTCATTTTTTTTTATATATAGTTTTCTTATAGTTACATAAGATTATAATTTATAATATATGGTACAATTTTCTTAAATAATTTAGTGATATCTGCAGTAGAAGAATTATTTAAGTCTCAAGACAACTGAAAAGCAGATAAAGAAACCAAAAATCCATTGTGAAACTATTAAAAAAAATTGATGAATAAGTTTCCCACTCTTAATAAAATTGAAGAAAGTGTCCCAGGTTGTATTTCCCCCTATATGTATCATGGATTATGATAATTGTATGAATCTACTATTCTGGGGAGAAAAGGGTAATGATCTTTTACTGTGAAATTTATGAAATAAAATTCAAACCCAACACAAGAAATCCCCATAATTGTTTTAATTGAAGGTTATTGAAATTAGAAAGACTTCTCATTTGAAACAGAGGAAGCCCATTATCAAAGTCAGCAGCTTAAATGATGATGAGCAATAATAATCAAAGACTCAACGTTCAGCTTTCCAAAGAAAAATCTGCTTTGGTTGTTGACAGTGTCGTCATCTAAGGCTATCACAATGTTAGAAGTAATATTGCATATTGATTAAAGAAAATCATTATGTTAATATTTATACGTATTATGAGTATTTTCAAGTATTAATTCATTGTGTTAACTTTGTAGAATTGAAAAGTATATAATTATTATGAATTTGGATTAAGGATAAAGATTATAAGAGTTAAAGTTTTAAGATTTGAAATATAAAATTAAATACCTTTTTACTGGAGGCTGTCAATTTCACATTGACAGCCAATTTGGAAAGTAAAATCTATCCAATGAAGATTTGATGTTTTTGAAAAATGGGTTGGTCTCAGAAAACCGAATAAGCTCGACTTCGATTGACACATACCTTTTCTCTTTCATTTTCATGCTCGTTTTCTTCTCTAGCAGAGTTATCTTCAAGGGTAGAAGTAGTTGAAGAATAATGAAGTTTTTGATAATAGGAACAACCTTCGATATAATCAAAAGTAGCATCAGTATCGGAAGCAGATGTTTCATTATTCCCAGAGACCTCCTGTCTCATCGGCAAATGAATTGTCTTACCGAACAGCTTTATGACCTCTGACATTACTGAAACTTAGAAACTCTACAAGTTCTTGTCAACTTTTTTCTTGGTCTTGGGTTGATCTGAATGGAAAGGGAATTTGAGTTGGCTGAAAAGAGAGAGTTGTAAATTGTAATGTTGAAGTAATTTCTTCTTAGTATGAAGGATGTTAAAAAGGTACATAAAAAGGTCGCTTTATCTGACAAAGTGGGAATGCCACATCATCGAGTGAAATTTTGTGAGCCACAAATTGTTTGTGGCCATTTATATCTTTGGGGCTGTGTTTGTTCTCTCTCTCTCCCTCCATCCATGTCAGCATTCCCTCTCACATATTTTATTAGGAAAGTTGATGTAATTTAAATTTTAGATCAATTTTGAATGATGATACTATTTTATTAATATCTATAATTAAATTTATATAATTATATAAAATAAAAATTATCACAGATAGAAGATTTCATTAAAAGAATAAAAAACAATGATAAAATTCAATACAAAGAAATAGTAAAAAACTATATAATCATTTTTATACTCATCTTCAACTGCAAGCACACAACATTGTGAACCAAATATATATGTAACTAACTAGTTTTTAAAACTAACAAATTTATCAAGGATACCAACCAAAAGCTAATTGCATTAATAAGCTATATAGCTCTATAATCAATTTTGGACAATAGGTTCCTTAATTCAAACAAGTCAATGATCAAAACCTCATCTCAATGAGTCATGATCCTATTTAGCACCAAAATCATACATTTCAAATTCAAACCAAGCAATCACAAATAACAAATGCTAATCTAAGCAAAGACTATAAAAAAATAAAAATCCTAAAAAGCTCTTAGCCATAAAGAGAACAATAAGAACAAAGTGTTCTACTAGATCAAGTCTAGAGAGGAAGACACATATAAACATATAACTAATACAATATAGGAGAATCATAGGAGAATCAATGGAGGAAGAGAAGCCTCTTTTAGAGCATTAGCAAACGTCATTTGAGAGATCACAAGTAGCTCCTCGGATAGGAAATCTTTCTTTGATTTTCATTGACATTGAAAACAAGAAATAGATATGTAGATACTACTACAAAAATGGGTATTTAAGTTGATATGTAAAGTCGGTTTAAAAAAAAATTGATTTATAATGAATTTAAAGTCGATTTGGTGTAGAACCGACGCTATCCACGTAGGATGTAACGTCGGTTGACGTGTCGAACCGATGCTATGTGTGGACGTAGCGTCGATTCCAGGTGTCAACCGATGCTACGCTACGTGGATAGCGTCGGTTCACCACATCAACCGACGCTACGTCCACGTGTAGCGTCGATTGACGTGGTGAACTGACGCTATCCACGTCGGTTGACACCTGGAACCGACGCTACACACGTGGATAAATTCTTTTCTCTTCTTTCTTCCCCAAACAGAATTATTCCAAGTGTTGTATAACTCTCAAAAATCCAAAACCTCATCTACTTCTCCTTCACTCTTTCTCATTTTCCGACCATCTATGACTACCAATTCCAGCGCCAGTTAGTGGGTTTTCTTCCTCTCTAACTAATCTTTTAGATCCCCTATTTTTTGAACAAAATACTCAAATTGTTTTGAACAAAATACTCAAATTTTTTTGAACAAAATACTCAAATTTTTTATACCCATTTCTCACTTATAAAACACCATTTTTTCTTCCTTTTTTCCTTCATTTTGTCACTTCATTTACTTTTGTAAGTATTTTTATTAATTTTACGCACTTATTATTCTTTTTTTCTGTTATTATGTGTAATTATTTATGTGTATAAATTTTTGTATTATATATGTAGGTTTGTATTATAACATCAGGAAAAAAATATAATAATCTTGAATAAAATAGAATAAAACCATGATAATTTTTCTGCTATTAATATTTTATTTTTCAAATATTTGTATTATTTGAATTATTTGCTAAACTGATTTTGGTTTTTTTTTCTGCTGGAATACAAATTTTTATTTGAGTATAATAGAAAATGAGTAAAAAAAAAAAAAATTAAATTCGGTTCACGCGTTACACAGACTTTACATTTTAAGTTATTTTATTTAAAATCGATTCAACGAACCGACTTTAAATTAGTTTAAAGTTAGATTTTAATCAGCTTTAATGCCTTTTTTTGTAATAGTGAGGTAGCAATGATCATAATACGGAGGAAAAGAGATCGACCTCGGTCAATTCTTTTCTTCTTTATTAATTGATTGCTGACGAAGGATGAATGAGGATTTAAGGTATAGCATGGATAATGTATATGTTGAGATAGTAAATAAATTTTTAAAGATTGTTAATTATTACTTTATTTTATATTAAAATTGTATTGGTGATAGATTGTATATGTGTATATAAATTATAGATATTTTATAGGTATAATTTTAAGAAGTTAATTGGTAATTTTAATTCTATATATACATTATGTTTCATCAATCAAAATATATACAATAAAAAATTAATTTATCATTCTTATTTTCAGTATAGAGATTGGAAAATCTTTTAAAGATAATGAAAGAATATGAATATTTTATGGAGGAATCCATGGATCGCAATGAGGCAGAGAAAAGGAGGAAGATGAAGAGGAAAAGGAAAAGGAACGTAACAAAGCTCATTATTTACTTGTTCTATTTTATTAATAAATGTTTTTAGGAAAACATCCTAAGTAAACATTAAAACTTATAATTATAAAAAAAGTATATTTATATTCAATTCATATATTTTTATTGTTAAAAAGAATTTAATATATTATTTGACAATAAATGCCATTAAATTATATACACTTTAAATTAAACTACGAATATTTTAACACATTCAATTTTAAACGTTGGTAAATTGAATCCCATTAAATTTTATTGAAATGTTATTTTTTATTATAAATTTTAAAAATACTATTTTTTAGCTTTTTTAACATTTTATCTCTGCATAAAAAATAAATCTAATATTATATATATTATTGAAGATCAAGCCCAGTTTAATATAATGGAAGCTTCTCAAATGTTGAAGAAAATTTTTTTAAAGAGAAAATCTTAGAAGAATGTAGAGAGGGGAAGTGTGTGGAATGTGGTAATAATATGTGATTAGAATTATTTCTTAGTTTTATATTTGTGTGGTGTAGATTGCTTGATGAGGACTATAAATAACCTTCATTGTATGGATTCTTACCTATAAGGTCAAGACTTGTGGAAGGTCGTTAGTGGTGGTGAAGTTACAAAACTAGCAAAAGATGCAAACGGCATCTTATGAAAGTGGAAAATTAAATCAGGCAAAGCGATGTTTGCTTTGAAGACCATAGATGAAGAAGAAATTTTGGAGCATATTCGGGATGCCAAAATACCGAAGGAAGCATGTGACACTTTTGTTACACTCTTTTCAAAAAAGAATGATACAGTGGCGTAACACGACATGAAGATTTCCTAGTACTTTCACAAGGTGAAATCGTTATGCTGTGAAATTTTAGAGTTAGATTCGAAAGCTACTATTTGGGAAACCAGGATAAAGAGAATAATTATCCATAGTTTGAGACTTGAATATCAAGGGTTTATTACAGCAATACAAGGATGGTCGCCACAACCATCTCTTGTTGAGTTTGAGAATTTACTGGTCAATCAAGAAGATATGGTTAAACAAATGGGAGGAGTCTCATTGAAGTGTAAGGAAAAAGCGCTCTACACCAACAAAATAAAAGACACTTTCAAGTGGTACAATGGTAGTGAATCTAAAAAAGATAACAGTAAAGGAAAAATTCCTTAAGAAAAAGGAGGCTTTCGTCTAAGGGAGCTTGAAAGAACCATATTAATAACATAAAATTTGATGGTGAGTGTTACAACTATGGGAAGATGGGTCATATGGCAAAAGATTATTGGAGTAGGAAAAATCCTGTTGAAAGTAATATATCTACTTCCAGTTATAAGGAGAATAGTGAAGATGGTTGGGATGTCGAAGTATTATTAGCTACAAAGGAAGAAGAATTAGCTCTCATAGTAACAATGTTAGAACAGATTGACTACAATAATGTATGAATCATAGATTCAGGCTGCTCAAATCATATGACAGGTGATAAACAGAAGTTTCAAAGTATGTCTATATACAAGGGAAGTCGTGTAGTAGTGACAGTTGGCAACTCAAGGTTATCGATAGCTCACATTGATAAGATGATAGTTACGCCTTAATATAATACTAACCAGGTACCACTTCAAGATGTTCATTATGTCCTAAGAATAAAGAAAAAATTTCTATATGTAGCTCAATTGACATCATCAGGCCATTATGTTTAGTTTGGTCCCCGATACGTGAAGATGTATCGTGATCTCAAAATCTCAGAAATACCAACAATGGAGGGGCGATAATTGAAATCAATTTACGTGATGTGAGCAGAATCTACATATGTAGACATGACAAGAAGAAATGAGACAGTAGAACTATAGAATATACAGTTAGGTCATGTTAGCTATTCCAAACTAAGTGTGATAATGAAGAAGTTGATGCTTAAAAGGATTCCTCAACTAGACATACAAATAGACACGATCTATGAAGGATGCTAGTATGGTAAAGCTCACCAATTTTCATATAAGGAATCGAAGTTTAAAGCTAAAGAACCATTGGAGTTAGTTCATTATGATATATTTGGGCCTGTTAAGCAACCATTAATTGGTGGTATATGGTACATGGTGACATTCATTGATGATTTCTCAAGGTGTGTGTGGATTTTCTTTATGAAAGAAAAATTTGACACATTTTCAAAGTTTAAAGAGTTTAGAAAGTCAATTGAAGGAGAAATAGGAAAGAATATCTATTGCTTGCACATATACAACGACAGAGAATATAGCTCAAGTGAGTTCTCTCAATACCTAAGAGAATGTCAAATACGTCATCAGTACACCTATGCCAACATACCACAACAAAATGGTGTAGTAGAGAGAAAGAATTGACATATTGTAGAAATTTTTCAGAGTATGCTACATGAAAAGAATGTACCTGGAAATTTTTGGGCTGAAATAATGAGAACTGCAGCATTTGTGTTCAACAAACTTTCTCAACCGTGGTTAGGATTTATTTCACCCTTTGAGAAACTATGGAACATGATATAGTTAGCTACTTTCGAGTATTTGGTTGTGTATGTTATGTATTTGTTCCTGGTCATTTACGGAGCAAGTTTGACAAGAAAGCTATTAGATGTATTTTTGTGGGATACGATAGCCAGAGAAAATGATAGAAATGTTGCGATCCAATGAGTGTAAGATGTTATACTTCACGAGATGTGGTGTTCAATGAAACATCTTCTTGGTGGTCCTTACAGAAGGAGGTGTTGCTAGACTCAAGAGAATTTAGAGACAAGCTGCAACAAAAGATAGGGGAGCATACTGTTCAACTCAAACCGAGTTCAAATGAATCTAGAGATCCAAAAAATGATGATGTTGAACGAAGAGTAACTCAGAATCCTTGGCAAACTAGCATATAACAATAACCAAATGAAGAATGTGGGCTTAGTGAAATGGAAGAATCAACCCCACAATCTCAACTCTAAAGGTCAAGAAGAACACCAAGGTTGAATCCCAAACTAATGCATCCATATTTGAAGAAGAAACTATAATAAAACTTGAGACATTGGAAGAAGCATCGGAAAGATTTGAGTGGATGATAGCTATGAAAGAATAGATCGATTCACTTCATAAAAAAAACTTGGGATCTGGTGCAAAAACCATGAAATGTGAAACCCATATCCTGTGAGTGACTTTACAAGATAAAGCATCATCCACATGGTTCAATTGAGAGCTACAAGGCACAATTGGTAGCTCGTGGTTTCTCTCAACAGTATGGACTAGACTATGATAAAATGTTTAGTCTGATTACAAAACTTACAATTGTACGAGTCTTACTTGCACATGCAGTAAACAAAGACTAGAATTTATGGCAGATGGATGTGAAGAATTCTTTTCTTCATGGGGAGCTAGATCAGGAGATCTACATTATCTAACCAATGGGTTTTCAGAGCCAAGATTATCTTGAATATATGTGTAAGTTGCGGAAAGCACTTTACAGATTGAAGTAAACACCTTGGGCATGGTATGGTAATATTGCTGAATTTTTAACACAAAGTGGTTATTCAGTAACACTTACAGATTCCAGCTGTTTGTTAAACCTAATGAAGGAAAGCTAGCTATCGTGCTAGTGTACGTAGATGATTTAATCATAACCAGTGATAATGAGGTAGAAATTCCTTGAATAAAGGAGAATTTATCAGTCAATTTATAGATGAAGGAACTTGGACAGCCCAAGCACTTCCTTGGTCTAGAGATTGATCGCATACAAGAAGGAATATTTCTTTGTCAGCAAAAATATTCCAAAGATTTGTTGAAGAGGTTTGAAAAGCTTGAATCCAAAATGTGTTCACATGAAAGAAAAGATTTGAAAGATACAACAATGTATCATAAATTGATAGGTAGTCTATTCTACTTAACCTTAACTTGATCTGGCATTTATTATACAATTAGTGTAATAAGTAGGTACATGCAAAATCCAAAGAAGCCACATTTGGAAGAAGTTTGATGGATATTGATATATGTGAATAGTACAATTGACTATGATCTTTTGTACAAGAAAGGTGGAAACGCCAGGTTAATTAGTTATTGTGATGCTCACTATGTAGGAGATCATAACACCAGGAGATCAAAAATTAGGTATGTATTTAAGCTTGGTTCTAGAATAATTTCTTGGTGTATTAAGAGACAACTGACAATACCATTATCAACCAATAAAGCTGAGTATCAAGCAATGACAATAGCAGCTCAAGAAAGTATATGGTTGATACAGTTAATGAATAATCTACAACAAGTAGATTATTCAGCTCCGCTATACTGTGACAATCAGTCGGTAATTCATTTAGTTGAGAATCAAGTCTTTCATGCAAAAACTAAGCAAGTTGAAGTGCATTATCATTTTATCAAAGAAAAGGCTCTACAAGAAGAAATTGAGATGAGATAAATCAAGACACATGATCAAGTTACGTACTTATTTACAAAAAACTTAAACATTGGTAAGTTTGAAATGTTTTGCAGTTAGCTTGACACAGTAAAAACAATAAGAGATGATGTTGAGGGATAGTGTTGAAAAGCAAACCCAGCTCAATACAATAAAACTTCTCAAATGTTAAAGAAAGATTTTTTAAAGAGAAAGAAAGATATAGAAAGGAGAAGTGTGTAGAATGTGGTAATAATATATAGTTCTAATTATTTCTTAGTTTTATATTTGTGTGCCGTAGATTATATGGTAAAGATTATAAATAGTCTTACTTGCATTTGGGTTAAGCATCCATTTAAAAACAAATAAATCTTTGTATTCTTAGTTTGAGTGTGAGTTGAGAGCTTTGTTTTTAAATGTTTGTATTTCTCTTAAAATTGTGAGTGGTGTGTGAAAAGTATTATAATGTCTTTTATGGTGAATATAATACAAATAATTTATTTATTTAATATTAATAAATTTAAAATTATGTATTTTAAATTTTATTTAATATATACATAGAAGTAAAAACAAATTATAGACGTTATAGTTGTTACCTTCTTATCAATATTAATGATGTTAAAATTGCAGTGGGATTGTGATTTTTTTTTTTAAATAAAAAAGGAAAGGAGAACATGATATGTGGATGATATTAGGTGGTGAATATTTTTTTTTATCATGAGTTTACGAAATGTTATTTGTATTATCAGAGAAATAAAAGGCAAAAATATTTAAATTTGAAATTTTCTCTTGAAGATTTTTCGAAGGTAATAGTTTTTGATAACCCCATATCACCTCCCCCTTCTTGACCATTCGTTTTTAGATAACTCTGAATGGTGAAACTTAAAAGAAAAATATAATTGTTGGCTTTGATAAGACCAACAAGTAAATTCCTCGATATATAAATCAAAATTTATAATATACAAGAGTAACATTCGAATCTCGATGGAAGTATTGTGATTGTAAATAATATTTTTTTAAAATTATACTACTTCATTTAAATAATAGAAATAAAACATATTTAATTAGTTAATAAATAAAAATAAAAATAATAAAATAATTATAAAGATTTAGATTGTGGTAAATTATTAACTTCATTTATATTACAAAATTTTGCCTACAGATACTAAATAAATTAATTTAAATTATTGTATGATATAATTAATAATATATTTATACTATATTAGAATAATGTTGTATTAATTATTTATGAATCGATGGAAACTACCTTGATTTTTTTAAATGAGTAAGCAGAAACATTATGAAATAATTTTAAGTGAATTTTTTTTAAGTAATTAAAATAATTATTCAAATATAATAATATAAAAAAATATACAATTTTTTATCAAATATAATTATTCATAAGGAGTATGATATATTTATTGTATAACTCTAAAACTCCAAACAAATTTAATTTCATAAGAATATTATAATTCACATCATATAGATCACGAAAAATATGAAGAAAAACCACAATGAGAAACATATTTCTCTGTTAGCGTAGAAAATATACATTAATATTTACTATATTTTTACTCCGACAAAATGTAGAAATGTCCTTATGCATTATCTTAAAAACATCCCAAATCTATTGAGTAGAAGTACAACCTTGAATCCTTCTGTATTCATTAAAGTGACACGGTCTTGATGATAACATATAACATTTTATTATTCCATTCAGATTCTTTGGATTCTTTTTTTGTTGGCTTGATCATAGATTTTGGGATAATAATATTATCAATTTGGTAACATATGAGAACCATTTTCAACAAAGAATCACACATTGTCTCTTAAGGACCATAAATAGGTCTTTATTTGAGATTTTCAATAAGCATAGTTAAGCCTATTGAAAAGTGGCCTACATTACTGGAACGGTTAAACACAAATGGGTACACAAGATATTATACTAATTGAAAGAGTCCAAAACCAGGTATGATATTAAGGTAAAGAGATATAGATTCTTTAAGGACTCAGTAATAATTTTCCCAAATAAAGATACAAACACTTAGCAAAACACACAGCAAAATCACATATATAATAATAAAAATAATAGAAAGCATGTAAGAGTATAAAATCTTTTTAATCGGAATTTAAACTATCATACTAGCACCACATCAGATCATGCATAACACTTAATATAACGAGGTAAACTCATATAGAGATTTTATCTATATAGAAACATCATTGTTTTGCTTAGGGCAACCACTCAACAGTAAATAATTCACTAAACAGTAAACGGATTACAATACTAATAGACAATCAAACTACTATTATCTCTATCAGTTAATATCGCCATTCAAAATGCCTATTGTTACTTCTGTAGCTAATCAATTCAACCTCGAACCCAACTGTCCTCCACAACTAACACCACCAAATATGGTGTGATTGGAAACCACAAAACAAGTAACTGAAAGTGTAACAACTCACACTCTTACAAAAAATATTGTCTAACACTAATATCAAATTGTGTATGAGAGACATACAATCAAACCATGTACGCACACAACTTACAATTTGACTACTAACTCATAAAACAATCCACTCTTAAATGTATGCTCATCAAAATAATTTTGACAACGGATATAAATTTCAAAGTAAATTTTGACACATTTTTGGTTCTTAAACAAGGGGTAAAAAAGAGAGAAATGAATAGGGTAACAACTAAAGTGTGCCATAATTTAAGCCTTAAATTAGGCCACCAATTTCCTTAAATTATGCCACTAATTTCCTTAAATTATGCCACTAATTTCCTTAAATCATGCCACAAATCATGCCACAAATCATGCCACAAATCATGCCACAAATTAGGACACTAATTTCCCTAAATTATGCCACTAATTTCCCTAAATTATGCCACTAATTTGTTACTTTTAGAGCCAATATTCAACAATCTCCACCTTGGCGAAAAAGTTCATTGTAGCTATCCAAATGTACTGCGCGCCACACGCTTCGAGAGATGTTGATCAAGTTCAAGCCGGTGTTGAAACTTGATCCACTGTAACCACCTTTGTAAGCATATCTCAGGGGTTATCTACGATTCCGAGCTTTACCGGAGTATAACATTCCCTTCATCAACGATTTCTAGAACAAAATGAAATCGAACATCGATGTGCTTGAGTGCGACTACGTGATGAACTTGGTTCTTTGCCAAACAAATGGCAACTACATTTGTCGCGAGAAAACCTCCGCGTTCTTACGAACAATACCCGAATCCTTAGTCCCGGCAGAAGCCATATAGCTTCTTTGAACTGTTACAGCCTGTATGTCTGCCCCTCTGTAGTAGACAAAGCTACTGATTGGCTGAATGTTGATCTCCGACAAAGCCGGTCCCTCTGCCATTGTGAACACATAACCGGTTGTAGATCGGCGCTTATCCGGAATCTCGCGTAGTCGAGAATCCACGTATCGACTAGGTGTTTACCTTGATCTTGTCTACTCGAACTTCAAACCAATATCCACGATTACCGTAGATGTCTGGTAGAATCAACTTCCCATGCTTGCCGTGTCGCTTTACCCGGATTATACGTATGCAGGCTCACCCGTACTAACGGTAGGAAATATGGTGCGGGTGCGAGCCGTTGCGTACATCAAGGCAGCTTGGCATTTGCATATGGAACACGTTCCATTTGCTTCTTCTCATCGGTGGTGCTAGGTGACATTAATGCAACTTAACCGAAAGTGAGGAGACGCGGTGTACTTCTTTGGTTTGGTTTTTCATCAATCTCAAACCTTTGTAGTACTTTCTTGAGATCTTGAGTCGTGTCGGTCGGTACATACTTATGACTCTATCTCTTGTGATTTCCATCCCAAGAATTTTCTTAACTTTCTACGAATCTTTCATTTCAAATTGAACTCGATAGAGCCTTGATACTGTCGATCTCGCTTGCTTTCTTAGATGCAAATCAACATATCATCAACATATAAGAGCAAATAAATGAAGGTACGTCTTGGAGTTTCCGAAAAGTATACCATGATGATCAAGCCGACTACGTGTGTGCCTTACGCTCATACGATGAAGCTATCAAAGCGCTTGTACCGTTGTCGCGGTGATTGCTTGGCAAGTAAATTGACACTCGGCTTCCAAGCCCAATTCTCTCGTCACGGAATTTTAAAGCCATCCGGTTGAGACATGTAGATTTCTTCGTTCAAAGTACCATGGAGAAAAATTTGTTTGACATCGTAAGTTGAGCTAACTTCGAGATCAAATCGTACCAAAGCCAATAGTATCGAATAGATGAATGCTTAACAACAGGTGAGAATACCTCGTTGTAGTCTATTCCTTCTTTACGAGCATAGCCTTTTGCTACTCTGGTCGCTTTGTATCGATGTTGTCTTTACCAGGAGCACGCCCTTCTTGGCGTAGACCCGTTTACTGACCAATAGTTTTCTTTCCTTTGGGAAGTTGAACCAAGCTCCCAGTCGGTCCCCCGATGTAGAGACTTCGTCTCTTCATCCATTGCCATTTTCCACTTCATACTATCAACTCTTTGCACGGCTTCGTAAGTGCGTGGGGACATCGTCATCGATTCTTTGAAGTGCGAATGCTACCGTAATACGTGTATCTGGTAGGCTTCATAATCTCCTTCTCGGTCGAGTAGTGGCAATAGATTGAGCGTGATTAATCGGTAGTGATGGTGAGAGAACCTCCACCTCAATGAGATCTCTTCTTGATCATCAATTTCATCTTCACCACGATCGGTAAGTGGTGCAATCTTTTACGGATCTTCGAAGTCTCGAAGCATCACCTTAGAAAGAGTATTTGGACTTTCATTCTCTTTCTCACGAATTTGTTTGTCTCGTATATGATTCGTCCGAATGTAACATCTCGGCTTAAGATGATCTTCTTGGATTCACCACGCCCAAAGTTGAAATCCTTTAACTCTCCTTCCTTAAAGCCCCGAGAAAATAGCTTTCTTTCTTTCCGGATCCGATTTGGATTCAACTAACATGAAAATATGCGGGACATCGAATATTCGCAATGAATCATAATCGTATGGGTTGTCCAGGACCTTACCTCTTTAGAGTTTTTCCATCTAATGGGTCGCGGGAAGTACGGTGACTATATGAGTTGCATATGACAAAGACTTCGGCCCAAAATGCCTTGCTTTCGAATTTGGAATGAGATAGCATACATCGAACTTTCTCGACCAAAGTACGATTCATTGGATTACTGACTCCATTACTGTTTGTGGTGTACGAGGCCGAAAAATGTCGATTATCCCTTCATCTTGACAAACTTTAAAGAAAGGATATGATTTATACTCGCCACCATTATCGATCCGAGCCTTTTAATCTTCCCCGCCTCGTCTCGAGTCTCGATCATTTTCTTTCCATTTAAGAAAGATATCCGTAACTTCATCTTTGTGACTCATGTAGTGTATATCCGTACATATCTAGAGAAATCATCAATAAAAGTCACAAACCAACGTTTACCTCCAAGTGAAGCATTCTTGGAAGGTCCCCAAACATCCGTGTGAATATAATCAAGCAGATCCCTTAGTACGATGAATGGCAAGGTCGAACTTGACTCTTGTTTGTTTTCCCATTACACAATGCTCGTAAATCAAACTTTCCGCCTTGGCACCTTTCAAAAGACCTTGCTTCATTAAGCCTCGCAAAGCCTTTTTCACCGACATGCCCTAAGCTGCGCATGTACAAAGTGAAGAATCATTTGCCTTTTCTTCGTAACTACTTCGAGACAACCGTCCTTCCCGTAATCGTACACCCATCTAGGAAATACAAGTTCGCCTTCCGAGTACCCTTCATTGCTACAAATGCACCTCGTACAACTTTCAAGACTCCATTTTCCAATGTTACCTTGTAACCATCGTATCTAGAACACCTAAAGAAATAAGGTTTTTCTTTAGGTCAGAATATACCTTACATTTGTAAGTCGTTTGATTGTACCATCGTGCATCTTTAGTCGTATTGTTCCGATCCCTTTGTCGACAGCATTGTCGTCGCCCATAAGCACAACTCCTCCATCGAGCTCTTCAAAACTCGAAACCAATGTCCGTTGGACACATACGATAAGAACATCCAGAATCAAGGATCCACTTATCTCGAGTAGGTTTTGATGATGAAACCGAAAAAGGCCGATTCTTCATCTTCATCGGCCTCTCGTGCAATATTTGCATTGACTTGTCCTTGTTTTGGACAATCTTTCTTCCAAGTGCCCCTTTCTCGGTACAATAGGGCACACTCGTCCTTCGCAGTGATGTCTTCTCGGATGACTCTCCTCCGGACTTTGATCTAGATTTCCCCCCCATTATTTGATCCGCCATATTTTTTGTTGTTAGTCCTACCTTTCGGCCGCCAATGCTTCTTATATCGAGTCTCCGTGATCACGTTGATCCTTCTTCCTAAGACTATCATATTTACCAAAGCATTTGAAACATCTACGAACTTAACCTCATCCTTTCCATATAACAGTGTCAGTGGTTAAATGCTCATGCCTTCCCGTGTAATGAATTCAACAACAACAAAGCTTTATCTTCATCGATAATTTCAACATCTAAATTTTGGCAGACGGCCAAAATTTTATTGAAATTATCTAAGTGCTCAATCATAGTGGTACCTTTCTCAGATCCGGAAACGGAAAAGTTTCTTCTTCAAGTAGTCCGTTCTCAATACTTTTCGTCATGTATTTGTCCCCAGTTTCTTCCGCAGAGAAGCGGCTACATTCTCTTTCATGACAAAGTACTTTCCGATCTTTTCCTGCTACGCCGAATCAGTGCCACAAGCTTGTCGGTTGACATAATTCCAATCTTCATTTGAATAATCTCTTGGCCTAGTCTCCAAGGCTATATTAGATCCTTCTGAACAATAGATCTAATACTTCACATTGCCACATGCCAAAGTTATTTCAGGCCGTCCGAATTTCTCCACCTCAAACTTTGCGTTGGACAACATAGTTCTTCGAGTAGAACTTGGTTTGCCATAAATTCTATGGTCAACTTGTTCACCTTCTTCGATCTCTCTTTTATCACCATAAGTACAACCGATAAATGTAAATTTTTCACTTACAACTTAAAATGTTTTTCCAAATTTTATACCTTATTTGAAAAACTAGTCCGTAGTTGAATTTGGAATGGTCCAATTAGCTAAGAATAGATCCAACTCATTGAAAACGTGATGAAAATGCACCAACTCGGTCCAAATATCACTAGTGACCGAGTTGACTCGGCCTAACTCCTGGCTAGTTGACTCGCCTTGTGTAGCGTGACTCCGGCAGCTTTCCGGCGGTGATTCTGACTTCCGATTTGAGCGATTCTTTCACCGTTGCGTCAGTATCGTCAAGAGCTTCGATTTGATATATAATACCTATATTTGGCTCGATACCAATTTGTCAGGCTAAGCAATAAATAGCTGGTATATGAATATATCAAAGCAATAAAATGAACACACAGAATTTACGTGGTTCGGCACCCGCCAGGTCCACGGAGGCAAAGCAGATATTATTTGAATCGAGTAAGAAATATACGTAATACGTATACAGCATTTCCTCACTAATAATATCTCTCAAGTGTTTCCCAAAACTCACGTATTTTCTCTTGAGTTTGCCATACTCTCTCGATTTTTTCTGATTTTTGCCTTGTTCTTCAATGCATGAACTCTTCCCTATTTATAGATGAAGAAAGGCTCCCTTTCCCTAAAGTGTGCCATAATTTAAGCCTTAAATTAGGCCACCAATTTCCTTAAATTATGCCACTAATTTCCTTAAATCATGCCACAAATTAGGACACTAATTTCCCTAAATTATGCCACTAATTTGTTACTTTTAGAGCCAATATTCAACAGGACTCTGTAATTACTGTCAACAATTGACCCCATAGTACAACCACCATGATAATGGAAAAAGGTTGTAACATTATTCTTGCATAACTTTCTTAGATCCTTTTCATCAGACAATGAATTGTTCTTAGTTTCAATACCTAGAAACTTATAAACTGATTCAGAAGTTGCTACACATTCAAGCAATTTCACCATTCTTTGACATTCTGAATTTTCTTATTCGTTTGATAGATAATTGAATCTAACCGATGGGTTTTTGTCTCAGGTTTTTGTTTTTCAGTTTAAGTTGTTCTTTTGACGAAAGAAATGCAAGTTTTGAAGCAATTAACATTCTTATGGCATTTAAGCTTGTGGGTATAATCGTTGATTCAATTATAATTTTGAATTTATTTGCTATGCCTACTACTTGAGGTATAGTAAGAAGGAAATGCCAGGGTTATCTTTCATTTCTTGTCTAACACCCTCTAAATCAATTAGAGTTGGGATATTCAATTCCTTAAGATGGTTTTTAGGACCAATTCCACTTAATAATAAAATTTGGGAGCTACCAAGTACTCCTACTAGTAGAATGATATCTCCCCTTGATTTGTTAATGTAAGCTGTATAAGTTTGTTTGGAATGACTATCACTTTTGATGAATTTTATCACACGAGCTATTTGACCGTTCTTCTTACCTGCATATGAGAATTGAGCTAATATGCGCATTAACATCAAGAAATTCATCTTTTAAATATGAAATGTGAAGATATAGTGGGATATAGTGAGAACATTCTTTACAATAGAATTCAAAAGAATTATAATATTATCTACATTTGCTACCTCAAGAAGATCAACAGAGGTGTGTATTTTCTAAATTGATCAAAAGTAGTCCAACCTATTTTAGTTCCCTCTAAATACTTCAAACTATAACCATTAAATGTTAGAATTTCAGCTTCAAAGAGACTGAACATTATAGGTGTCTGGCATGGAGTCAACTCAGGCTTTAAAACAATTTTTGATTCAACCCATTCATAAGCCTCTTTCATTAGCTCCATATTTCATCCAACTTTTTTCACAAAATCATCTTTAGCTCTACTATAGAACCCATAATTTATAGTAGATCATCCTCCTAGAACTCTTCTTCTCAAGTTTGGAACATCATCTTCCAAGACAAAGCTTTGAGCTATTGATGTATATTTATTAGTTTGGATCAATACAAAACCGAAGTATATTTTGTCATTTACTAAGGAATTTTTATAGAAAGAATCACCCCTTTCAACCAAAAGCACTGAGAACTTTTCAGATTCTTTCCCTTTTTTACTTCCTGCATGGTACACCTAATCCTTTATACGTATTCGAATAAAAATAAAATAATATTATTGTTATTTATTTAATTTGATAATATAAATATAAATAAATTATTATTAGATTTGTAATAAGAATGAAATCAATATTAAATGAAAAATATTATAACTTACGTACAAAAATAATTATTAAATTAATAAAATTTAATTATTATGGTAATAAAAATAATTTATTTTAATGAAATAAAAATTATAGAATATCATAATTATTAATTATACATAAGTAATTTCTATTAGTCAACTAACTTTTACTAATAATTATTTAGAAATATTAAACCTAGATAATATGTTAAGTTTAGTTGAAAAAATAAGTAAAAATAATTTTCTTACAAAAAAAAAAGTAAAATTTAATTTTATGATTTTTTTTAAAATTTCATTTAAATTTAGATAAGAGAAAAGACTTTTGATAAGAAGAAGATACAGAGAGTGGAAAAAATGGTGGGTTACAGTATAATTATATATTATAATTAATGTGAATTTTTATTATATATAATAATATAAATTTAATTATATTTATTAATTCATATTATTTAGAATTTATAAAACATGGTTCTTTTTTTTCCTCATTTTCGTGACCAATGTGATAAATAAAGGAAAATTCTATTAATATTCACCGGTAGGTGGAGAGGACTTTTCTAGTTTTACATATTTAATCTTTTTTTTAATAATTTATCATTCTTTTTTGCTTAACATTGGTGTATTTAAATAAAAAATTTATAGATTTCGATAATTTTGAAAAATTAGGTGTATTTTTTTAAGACTTTAAAAATCTATAAAATTTTTGTTGTATTCCATTAAATTGTTTTATGTTTTTTTAAAAATTTACAAAAATCTATACAAATTTAATTGTATTCAAAATATCAATTATTTTTAAAAACTTCTTTTAATTATAGACAAATCTTCAAAAGTCTACAATTAAATGAAGTTTTTAGTAGTTATTGATATTTTGAGTACCCTAATATTTTTATAAACTTTAAAAAATTAGTAATTGAATACATTTAAATTTGTATAGATTTTTATAAATTTTTAAAAAATCATAAAAAAATTTAATTGAATACAACTAAACTTTTATAGATTTTGAAAAGTCTTAAAAGAATATAGTTACACTTTTATAGATTCTTATAATGTCTTAAAAGTATATACCTCAAATTTTAGAAACTATTAAAATTTACAAAAATCTTATTTGAATACATCATTGTAAAATTAAAATAATAATTTTCTTAGTATAATTTTTTTAATAACTATTAGAGACCAAAAATCTTACAATAATAACATTTTCGTAAGTTAAGTTGAACATGTATCATTTTTCAATTAATGTAAATCCGTCTTTACTTTTATAAAAACTCTAAAGATTTTTACATTTTAAAAAAGAGTATATGTTTTATTTTTTTTAAAATAAAATACATAATAACATATTTAGCATTTGATAAATGTGAAATTATTCATTAAGAAATTACAAAATTATTAATGTGTAGGGAAAAAATTATGAGTATGATAAAAATTTAAAATATATTAGATTTTATAAAAGTATTTAAAAAATTATAAAAATTTATGAAAAAAAGTCATATAAATTTTCAAACTTATATATAGTTTTTAAAAGTTAAATAAAAATATATTTAAATATTTAAAAGTCTATTTAAATCTGTAGAATTTTTAGAATATGAAATATATCAAAGTATTTATAAATCTTAATTGAATTTTTTAAAAGTTTAATAAATTATATATTTAAGTCTTTAATAATATATTAAAATTTATAGATTTTTAAAAATTTAAAATCTATTAAAATCTTTTTAAATCTTAATTGAATATACAAGTTTTAAACTAACATAATGGCGTGGAAGAGTGTACTGTTGTTTCAACCACAAAGAAAATTACCGATGAAGATAACTCGGCGTAGAAAATGTTTTTATAAAATGGGATATGAAATTACGCTCTCGTTTTTTATAATTATATATATATAAATATATAAATATAACATTATAACTAAAAGAAAAAATATCAATGAGCTCTCTTCAAATAAGTTAGTAGTTTCATTTACTCACTCTTTTACCATTAGTGTTGTGTGGTCTCCTTAATTATATAAAATTTACTATATTTTTGATCAAATAATACATTTGTGTGATTTTAAAATGTATTTTGAAATAAAATAATGGTAAATTTTTTCACTAGATTATTAGAAGAATCACTAATTAATGATATAAATATTTATTGTAATATATTAAGTCAAAAAAATATATCTTTTTTGAAATAAGATGATTTGATGAGTGTATAATTAAATGAAAATTTTAAACATTCGAGATGATTTTCATCTACCACGAGAGAATAAAAAAAATTACAAGGATATTTAAATAGACTACAAGGGTTACAAGCCATAAATATTATCTTTGTAAGTCTTATAAATACAAGATTTTTGGTGCCATTTTATAAAAAAATATCCACCTTTGTACCAAAGAAGCTTCATCTTCCTCATCATAACTTCTTCACATCTCCTATGATTAACTTGACTTCAATTAAACTCTATCACTTCGTATTTAACATCCACATTCTTGGTCTTTTAATGATGCTAAGGGTTCTTTGAGAGATGAATTGTACTCATATTGCCACAATGCACATACACCACATCTTGTTGAAAACCCAACTCCTCAAGTCACAACTTTAGTTGCAACTATATATTCAACTACTATGGATGAAAAAGCAACAATATGTTAAAGGGAATCTTTCTAACTCACTAATCCTTTTATAAACTTGAAAAAATAGCCTGTGATTGACCTTTTATTATCCAAATCACCTACAAAATCTAAGTGCATGAAAGATACTACCAATAAACTAGTGACTATTTTTCAAAAATGATTCCTTCACTTTCGGTTCCTCTCAAGTAATAAATACTAATTTTGTTGCTTCCTAATACATCCTTCATAGGTTGGTCATGTATTTACTAACAAGGCTTGCACTGTGTGCATGGTTGAGTCTAGTATCCACAATCAAAAATTTTAAACATCCCAAAATATTGGCATATGGAATTTTCTGCATATAACTTACTTCCTCATTAATTTTAGGTGAATCATTTACTAAGAGCTTGAAATGTTACCTTAACAACATGGTGATTGGTTTAGCAAAGGCCATGCCAAACTTCTCAAGTAGCTTTCCCACATATATTGACTGAGACACAAATACACTCTTTCATGTCTATTTCTATTAATCTCTATGCCCATGATATTGGTTGCTAAGCCTAGGTCACTCATTTCAAATTCAACGTTCAGGAGATTCTTTAATCTTCTTATACTTTCTTACCATTGCTCGTATCATCTATATATAGTAGTAGATACATTGCCTTCTTGCTTCCTAGATGTTTAAAGTACACATATAGATCATAAGTACTTATTTGAAAACCAATGCTCAATATATACTCATCAAACCTCTTATGCCAATAACTAGGAGATTATACGAGTCCATACAAAGACCTTTGAAGTAAACAAACCATTTTTTTTCCTTATTTAAGACTTTAAACCCATGAAGTTGATGTATGTATATTAGTTCATCCAAATTTCCATGAAAGAAAGTTGTTTTGACTTCCAACTAATTCAATTCGAGATCATCATTTACTACAATGGACAAAAATGACCGTATGGATGTATGTTTAACTATGAGAAAAAATATTTGTTTTGTACATACATTCTCTCTATAAAGCCCTTAACAACTAGCCTAGTCTTATATCTGGGTGATTCAACCCCAAGTCTGCCTCTTTCTTCTTAAATAGCCACTTATAAGCCATTATTTTAATCTCAGTGGACTTTAGCACTAATTTCATATGTCATTCTTCCTCAATAAATCTATCTCTTCTTTCGTTGACATCTTCCACAAGTGTGATTCACTTCCAATCACAACTTATTCATAACTATTAGGCTTTGAGTTATTAACCTAAAAAGCAACACTAAATGAAATGAAATCATGTCATCTTTTGCATTACAATGTGTTGCATCATAATATCCATCTTAATATATTGGTAGTCTCTTGATTACCCTTCCCTCCTTATCACTTGCCAAGTGATATTCATTGAGATGTTCTTGATCCAGTTGAGGGTTATTAATAGTTTATTGTAATTGTTAAGAGTTACTAATGAATTTTACATCAAACTCTACATCAAGTTCAATGACAATTTTTTCACCTTCATTCACTATCTGTTCAGTAACAACTTCATTCTTTCCTAAGTTCATGTTCTCTAAATACAACACCCTTATTGATAACACATTTGATATTCAATGGATCCCACAGCTTGTACCATTTTATACTATCATGATACCTAAGAAAAATTCTCTTGACTACTCTTACCTCCAATTTATCTTTTCTCATATGCATATAGGTCACACACTTGAAAACCTTAAGCACCCCATAGTTAGTTGGTCTATTACTCTATATTTCTTTAGGTTTGTTAAGTTGTAATGCAATAGAGGTACATCTGTTTATTGTGAAGCATAATGTATGAAGAGCCTCTTCCCATAATTTCTTTACGAGGTTTGCACTCAATAGCATGCATCTCATCCTTTCTAAGAGAGTTCTATTCATCTTATATACCATTAGTCTTGTAAAATTGGTTGAATGGATCATTACAAAACTCCAATCAATTATCAATCCTTAGGTACTTAACTTTCCTACTAAACTGTATTTCTACCTTAGCTTTGAATTCCTTAAACTATCCAATCACTTGATCTTTAAATCTCAATGAGTACACCCAAGTTTTCATTATTGCATCATCTATAAAAGATACAAAATACCTTGAGCCATTGAGAGAAAAACTCTATGAAGATCTTTAGAGATCAGAATGTATGTATGATAGTTTTTCATGTGTACTGTTATTGCCTCTTGCAAAGGCAACTCTCTTGGTTTTTTCCAAGATATAATTCTTATAGAAAGGTAACCTATCAAGGTTTAGATGCCATAGAAATCCTTATTTGTTCAGTTCTTGAAGTCCTATCTCATTAATATCAGAAAGTCTTTTAGAGCTTAATTGCATTGACAACATTGGTTGCCATATCTATAGGATTCTCATCTATATGTACCTTTATCAGGATCACCATCATCTTCTCTATCACTTCTCTGATGAAGTGTTATTTAACATTCATGTGCTTGGTCCTTTAATGATGCTAAGGGTTCTCCAAGAGATGAACTACACTCATATTGTCACAATGCACATACACCACATCTTACTAAAACCCAACTTCTCAGCCATCTTTTTAAACCATAGATCTTCTTTCACAGCTTCAATTATAACTATATATTCAGTTTCTATGGATTACAAAGCTACAATATGTTGAAGGAAAGCTTTCCAATATATTAATCCTCCTCCAAACTTGAAAAGATACCCTATGAGTGACATTTTCTTACGTAAATCACTTGCAAAATCTAAGTGCATAAAACCTACTACCATATGTCAAAAATGATTCCTTCACCTTCAATTTCTCTCAGGTACCTAAATACCCATTTCATTGTCTCCCAATACATCCTTCATAGGTTGCTCATGTTTCTACTAAAAAGGCTTGGGCTATATGCAAGGTCTGGTCTAGTGTACACCATAAAAAACTTCAAACACCCCACAATATTGATAAATGGAACTTTCTACATATAGCTTACTCCCTCATCAATTTTAGGTGAATCGTTTGCTGAGAGCTTGAAGTTTTTCCCTAAGGGTATGGTGACTAGTTTGGCAAAGGTCATACCAAACTTCTCAAGGATATTTCTCACATATACTGACTGAGACACAAAGAAACTCTTCTTATGTCTGTTTCTATTAATCTTTATTCCTATGATCTTACTTGTTGAGCCGAGGTCCTTCATTTCAAATTCAGCATTCATAAGATTCTCCAATCTTCTTACACTCTCTTACCATTGCTTGCTATAATCATATTATCTATATATAGTAGTAGATACACTACCTCCTTACTTTTGGCTATTTAAAGTACACATATGGATCATAAGCACTTATCTGAAAACTAATGCTAAACATATACTCATCAAACTTCTTATACCAACACTTAGGAGATTATTTGAGTCCATACAAGGACATTTGAAGTAAACACACCATTTTTTCCTTATTGGAGACTTCAAACCCATAAGGTTGATTCATATATATTAGTTCATCTAACTTTCTATGAAGGAAAGCTATTTTGACATCCATTTGATCAAATTTGAGGTCATCATTTGCTACAATGGATAAAAATGTCCTTGTCGATGTATGCTGGACCATAGGTGAAAAAAATTGTGTTTTAAATACCCTTACTCTGTGAAGTCCTTAGCAACTAGCCTAGCCTTATATATGAGTAATTAAACCCCAGGTATACCTGTTTCTTCTTAAACAGCCACCTATAAGCTATTGTTTTAATACCAGTTCGTTTTAGCACTAATTTTCATATGTCATTCTTTCTCAATTAATCCATCTCTTCTTTCATTAACATCTTCCATAAGTGTGCGTCACTTCTAATCACAACTTATTCATAACTATTAGGCTTTGAGTTATTAACCATAGAAGTAGCAATAAATGTAAATGCAATCATGTTAGCTTTTAGATTACTATGTACTGCATCATAATCTTCATATTAATATCTTGGTGGTTCTTTCATTTCTCTTCTCTCTATTCCTAGCCAAGTGATAGTCATTGAGATGGTTTTCATCCAGTTAAGGGTTACTAACAATTTTTTGTAATTGTTAAGAGCAACCAGTGACTTTTGCATCAAACTCCATCTCAAGTTCAATGGAAATTTTTTCGCCTTCATTCACTATTTGTTAGGTAACAACTTTATTCTTTCCCATGAAGTACATTTCATATTCTCTAAATACAACACTCTTCTTGATAACACACTTGATATTCATAGGATCCCATAACTTGTACTCATTTACACCATTATGATACCTAATAAAAATGCACTTGATTACTCTTACCTCCAATTTTTATTTTCTCACATACATATAGGTCACATACTCCAAAATCTTAAGCATCCCATAGTTAGTTGGTCTATTACTCTATATTTATTTGGGTGTCAAGATTAATGCAGTAGAGGAACATCTATTTATTATGAAGCATGATGTATGAAGAGCCTTTCCCCATTATTTCTTTATTAGGTTTGCACTCCAATCCTTTATCAATCTTTAGGTACTTAACTTTCCTACTAGACTGCATTTCTACCTTAGCTTTGCATTCCTTAAATTGTCAAAACTCTTTGTTGCATCATCTATAAAAGATACAAAATAACTTGAGCCACTGAGAGACAAACAGTGAAGATCTTTAGAGATCAGAGTGTATGTATGACTATTTTTCATGCATACTAGTATTGCCTCTCGCAAAGCTAACACTTTTGGATTTTTCCAAGATACAATTATTATAAAAAGGTAACCTATCAAGGTTTAGACACCATAAAAATCCTTACTTATTTAGTTTTTGAAGGCCAATCTCATTGATATCGAAAAGTCTCTTGTGCCAAAGCTTAATACTATATTTATCACCCTTCATAACAGCATTAACTAAGGATATCTCTATAGCACTCCTTAGGAAATAAATCTCATTTCTCTTGTCACCTCTAAGATAAACCATAGAACTCCTGGTTACCTTTAATTCCCTACCATGCCCTTTAAATTCAAGCCTTGCATTACCAAGCATGCTTAAAGAAATTGATTTTTTCTTAAATAGGGTTACATATGTAACCTCTTGTAGTGCATTGTTGGCTCCATCTCTGAACTTGATTTCCAAAGTACCTATACCATAAACTTTACCTTGTTTTTGATTACCCAAAAACACTACTACACCATTGTTAACAATCTAATATGAGGTAAAGTAGTTCCTGTTAGGAGTCATATGATAAGAACATCTATAATCGAGTATTCATTCCTCATGGGAATATTTGTCACTCATAGTAAGGACATCAATACTTTCATATCCTTAGTATACATTTGAAGATTCTGAATCAATGCATTTTTTCTCTTCATCTTTATACCTTCTTTTCCTTTCAAGATAGTATTTTGGAATGGCCATCTCTAAATTGTAAAGGTGACAAGCCATAAAGACTACTTTCGTAAACCTTACTAAGAAAATATTTTAGGTTCCATTTTATCACATTAATTGATTAACAATATAGAATCAAATCTAAGTCGCATAATATACTTTATAAAAAACATTATTAACAAAGTAAGATATCATAAAATTTACAATATCAAGAATAGCTTTAATTATTACATTTATATAATTTTGACACTGATGTTATCAAGGTCTAAGAACACTAGAGAAACCAAATATTTTTACGGTACTTTGTATTTCAAGTCTATTATTGCTTTAGGACTATAATCAATGTCATTCAAATATTAGGTATTTAGATCAAGCATCTCCAATAGCACGAATTGCTAATATTTTTCTCTCTATCAATTTTTAATCTTTTGATAATTCTTTGCCCAACACAATAATCATCAGAAAAGGCACTTCCATTAGTGTGAGATTTAGTAGCTTTCGTGTCACCCTTCTAAACCAAAATATACCTATTTAGACGCATTCTTAAAGTAATATAATAATAATCCTTTATTTATTTTAAGGTATATAAATTATCTAATTTTTTGTTTTAAATTAGAAATTTTATTACATGTGATATAATTGAAGTATAATCGTCACTTAGAAGATTTGAAACTTTAGTAGTACCCTTATTTAACAAAAGATAAATATATAGATCCATATTTCAATAACAATATATTAATAGTTCATACATTTAATTTTAAATAAACCAATAGTCCAAAATTAAGATTTAATTGAGAATTTCATCGTATGTCATACACATAAACAAAATATTTAGGGCATGCTCATCTTTAAAACTATTTCTCACCATTGAATCACCTCTCATTCTTCAAGTCGTCATTTCTTCTACATCTTTTTGTATGAGTATCATGTCACATGATTTTATCATGAAATATCAAATTATTAAGATCTTTCTTTTTATAGTTATGTCATCATATGCCATATAATATAGATTGTATCTCTTATAATTTACTAATTTGTTTTCTCTATTACTTAGTATGTTTTATGTTAGTTCTCAATTTGTTTCGTGCTTTTTAGCTTTCATCTTTTGTATATTCTATCATATCTTTTGTGTTAGATGACTTTATGAGAAAATTGAGGTGTATTTTTCAAACTTGAGAACTTTAGTGTTGTCTTATCTTTCTTTTGTACTTATTATCATGTGTATTTTTGTGTCACATAGATTTAATCTTTCTTTAGGACTCTAGACTTACATGCATTGTTATGACTAGATTAGTATTTTTAGTTAGCATTTCTATTAAATGGTTTGGGTTGTTCAACCTTTTTAGCATGTATCTTGTTTTTGGTTTTAGAACCTGGCTTCTCCTATACTTAGATGTTAGTATCAAATAAAATTCCTAGGTTTTTATCACAATAAAACCATTAATATCTCTGATTTTTCTCACAAAATCATCATCTTCAACATGATTTGATTCATTTAAGACTTTTTTTAAATTATCTCTCAATTTTTTTTTATTTCATTTGTTTTTTGAGGGTTAAACTAATTTTTTTTAGTTGACATTGTTTTAATGAAACTTTTTTAACTTTTAATTAATTTAAAGATAATTTTTTATCCATATGTACGACACATGTTAAAATTTTTAATTAAATTTTAATTTTAAACTATTATTGTACTTAAAATTAAATATATGAACTATTTGTACTATTATAAAAATATGAGTTCTATATATTTTGTTAAATAGGAGTACTATTAAAATATTAAAACATATAAATAACATAATTACCCTTCACTTATAATACATATACTAAATATCTAATTAAAAAATAAAATTAAAACATTTATATACGTTAAAGTAAACTAGAGTAATACTTTAAAAATATGAATTCATATATATATATATTTTAGTTAAAAGAAATATTATTAAAATACAAAATCTTTAATTAACTATTTTAAATTATTAAAAAATAAATTTAATCATACGTTTAGGAGAAAAATTTAAACACGTAAATAAATAAGAAAATATAAGATAACAACTTTATCAATTTTATAAGCAAACATATTTCAATTTGAGTCTTAAAAGAAGAGAATAAAAGGGAAAAAGTGTATGGTTTGTTTTAATCTTCCATGTTTTTCTTCTTGATTCCTTTCTAAATGAGGTAGCCCTACCATGATGGACAATGTGTGAAACTTAATATTTTCTTTTGGTGATTGATAAAGTAAACCAAATTGTTCTTGCTAGCTTTTATCATTTCTTTAACTAAACCAAAAAGTCACAATAATACGTAGCATTTAAATTATAAAATCAATCAAACAATAGTCTCTTCATAAAGAAAGATATTCCAACGTTAGTGTTACTTTAATTCTGTAATCCAATTTAGAGCATAGTATGAAAATTTTACATAATGAGATTGTGTCACCATCACAATTCTGTCTGCTTATATCTTTATATGAAAGCTAATTAATCAATGATATGGACCCAAAGAATGAGGAGTCCTGTTAGGGTTGCAATTTTGTAGGACTAATCATATTTGTGTCACGTTGTTATGACGTGTTTGAATGATCTTTATGTCATGATTGTTTTAAATTATTAACTAGCACATAAATAATTCAAATAAATCCTAAACCTTTAACAACACAAAAAAATTCACAATCAATACGATTGGAAACAATTTCATATGGTGTTAAATTTAGTAATTAAGAGTGGGGATTCTTGGTCTAAGCACTTGTTTTTTGTGATACTCAACCTAAAAGAATAAGAAGTAAACCTGCAAAATATATAACATAAGTTGAGAAATAATGTATCAAAATTAGAACAAAGTAATAAAAGGATATCAACAAGTTCTAAAAAGTAAATATATAAATGAACATCAAACAAGCAGACTCAATTGCAAAGCTATAAAATAATGCTTTATTGGAAATGATAATATATATTAGTGAATAATATGAGAAAGAAGTGATAATAGTAATTAATTAACAATATATGAAAAAATAGGTTTAAGAAAAAAGTATCCAACTCGAAATGAAGATAGAATAAAAAAAATGTTTGTTCAAGAAAATTGAAAAAGATAAATCATCTTAAGATTATAGTAAATAAAATAAATACAATTAAATTAAGAATAAATATTGAATCATTTTAAATTAAAATTGAATAATTATAGATATATAATTATAAATACAAAATAAAAATAGAGTATAAAAATTATCGAAATCGTATATCATACGATATTTTTATGATAAACTTTTTCCATTCATAATAAGTGTTTAAAAATTTTGAAAACTTATTTTACAAGATACAACTATCAACTAGTAACAAATATAAACCGTTAACTATCTCATAATATCAGATTTACAATAATTAATTTAACTTTAGATTTAAAATAGAAAAATTGATAATAATTTTTCCGATTTTTTCTCTTTTTTTATCTTTTTAGACCTCTCATCTATTTAAACAACAAAGGTGATGAGTAAAAAAAAAGTGCTCTTTAAAATTAAAAGCTTTTAAACAAAATTGAAAGAAAAAGTTTTAAATGTTTTAAACAATTGAAAGGTCTTAAAAAAAAATTGAAAGAAACGTTTTAAAATTTTTTGCTTTTTAATTCATTTTCCAACTGTTATCTATTGTAAACTTTACACTATCTTCATGTAATCTTCCTTCTTAAGATACATGCTTAATGTGCTATATGGTATGTTGCATGTTTTTTTATCTATGTTTTGGCAAGCCTTTCAAGTCTTGCTCTTTGTTAGAGCATCAAATCTTCGTTTACGGTTGTATTTTATAATGAAATATTCTTTAGTTCCAAAAAAAAAAAAAGTAAATGATATGAGTACCAACTAGATCTATAGTTTCACCGTTAAAGATAACAAAATATATATATATATATATATATATATTTTACACTCAGTAACAATGGAATGATGAGCACGTCATAATAATATCACTGAGCTGACAACCTGGTATATTTTTAATCATTTATATTATATTAAATGTAAATAATTTGTATTCATCTACGTATAATCTTTAAAGTTATTTTGATAAGTAACACATTACACTTCAATGCAAATTCACGTGTTGTTAGGCTCACATTGATATACCATTCATTTAGCCAAGACTCCCAGACCATCTCAAAGAAGACTTAGGGTTGCATCTGGTGATCACTTCCGCAGGAAATATCCGCTGTGAGGAAAGGAAACAATGTACCGAGCCCACTAGCCATTGCGATCATGAGGAAATATGTGATAACCCATAATCGTCTCAAGGAGCTTCGAAACGAAGTTTTTAATTCCTGAAGATGTGAACCATCCCCCACAAAAAAAAAAAGAAGAAGAGGATTTCACTATCTTCTTCTAAAAGGTATTTCTTAAGAATATGTGTCATATATATTCTTTCAAGTCACATATCATTCGAGACAAGTAGTTAAGATGCCGTAACACTACTGGGTTTATGTGTTGATTATTATTCTATCTTTTGCTTGTAGGATTGTGGAGATCTTTATATTATTTCAAAGGTGTCGTTTAGCATTAAAAGTGTTGTAATTTTGTTCCATTGTTTCAGAAAAAGGGTATCAAAGTAGAATATATTATTTAAATATTATTTTTTAAACTATTATTTTAATATAAAATATTAAAATAAGTTAGTTTCTTATTAATTGATTATTAAAAAAAACTAAAAACTAAATGATACAGCTTATAATTAGAGGGATTAAATATCACAAATAATTTAATTTAATGAATTTTTATGATGTTTTTCTCTCTTTTTTGTTGAGAAAATAATAAATCTAACCTCTTAAAACTCATAAACATCAAAAATATCACTCACATTTAGAGATGTAAAGTTGACTATTTCATTTTATCTCATGTCTGATGACTATATGAAAATAGAGTCATTACCAAACTTTTTTACTTAATATTTACTTTTTTATTCAATAAATAATATTTTTTAGGTTAAAAATATTAAAATGTAATCTACTTAGTGAAAATATAATTTTTAGAATGTTTTTGAATTTTTATGAATTTTTACACATGATCAATTAGAAGTTGCCATATGGCCTGCCACGTAAGCAAAAAAGCTGATTGGGAAAACCACGTGAACACCACGTAAGATGGTATAATGAATCATAGATCGTCACGTGTGAGGAGCATAGTAGCACGTGCCACATGTCAGCACGAAATTCAATCCGAGTTCAAAGAGCAATCAAACCTTCACACCACGTGTCGTCATGCGATTGCTCAGCATGCATTGACTCGAACCAGTCTCCCCTGCCATGCGTTGAGCTTTGATTTGACCAATAAATTATGTGTGCCACATTTCACGTTGTGATTGGCTGGTACTGTTTATTTTGCTTGTTTTGATCTCAACCTTTAATCTGAAGCTAATCTAACGGTCTAGATTGCACCTAAACTATATTTAAGCCCCTAATCACCCCATAAACCCTAAGGAGTCGCCATTAGCATAATTTTAGTTAGTTTTTAGAGCTAAAAAAAGAGAAAAATATAAAAAGAATTCAAAAAGAGATACAATTTTTGTAAAGATTCAAGAGGAGATTAGCACTACAATTCAAGAGATTGATTGTATTTCTTCTTCTACTCTTTTTTTTATCAATTTTTATGTCTTTCTTTATGGACAAAATTATGTGTAGTTAATTTATTAATCTATGGATCTTATGAACCTAATTTTCACCATGTGATGATCTAATATTTTACCCTAATTATAATTTAATTATATTATTTAATCTAATTTTTATGCTATAAATTATTTGGTCAATAATTTATCTATATAGGCAATTAAAATGATTTAAAAGAATTATTTAATTGCTTGTCTTGATTAAATAACATGCATAGTTTCTAGGCAAAGATGTATGATTTTTATGTATGTGATCCATAAATGATGAACTTAATAAGTAGTATGCAATTAAATTGACATAAGAGTGTGATTAAATTAATTACTAAATAGTGTGTAATTTACTTGAGAGAGAAATACATATTAGGTTATATTCAATTAATCATTTAATTAATTGATAATTATGTTGAGTGGATTTTAACAATCCATATGTTTAGAAAATTGAGAGAGTAAGTATTTCTAGATATTTTTTCATATATCTTTTTAGTTACCAAATATGACTTAATTAATTATTGCTATTTAGTTTTACTTATTTTAATTTTTCTTCCTTAAAATATAAAAACACAAAAAATTGATTTTTATTTTTTTAGTTTGAAAAATTAGTTTCTAATAAAATAATCTCTGTGAGAACGATCTTTTTTATCATTATATTACTTGTTACGATACGTATATTTGAGTATTCATTGCACACACTCCATATGTGACGATTAATGTCTTATTTAGTGACTCTAATAGACTCATAGTAAAATGTTATCTCATTTAATTTAAATACTATTTCATTTCATTTTATTTTATTTAAATTGTAACCCTAATGTATTTAATTTTAAACAATTTTTTTTAATTAAACTTATATTATAAATAATTATTTATTGTATTTTTATATTACTACTAATCTCATTCTGGTCCACTAGGTACAAATGAGAAATCTCAATTAACATTGTTTCATTATTCTCTTATCTTATTAAAAATTAAGTGAGATAAAATTAGATAAATTTTAAAATATAATGAATTATTTCATGAATCTCAGTGACATCTCATCTTAATTTATACCTCTGCTCGCGACATTAACTCTTACCCCTCAAAAATTCAAGGAAAGGGTTTATTTTTTATTTTATTTATGAGTTTTAGATATTGTAACTTGACTTAATTTCTCTTATTATTTTTACTCAAGTTACTCTGCATATGTATTAAGTTGTATTCGTCAATAAATTTCACTACCTTTAGGTATTGGTACAATCTTTTCATGTACATGCTCATCAATGTTTCACAGTTGTCTACGTGTACATAAAACTGAACTTTTATGGGACATTGTATCCCTATTTTTTCAATTCCACAAAAACCATTCAATATAATAAGTTCTAGCCAAAAAAATTAACCATTTGTACTGCTAAAGAAACAAATTGATCCAACTCTTTCCACGAACATTAGGAGCTTTAAGTGTTAAAAAAATCACACTTTTGGTAATTTTTAATTAAAGTAAAAACTTTATAATAATAAATTGAAGATCTCAATCGTGTCGTGTTAATCATATTTGTATCGTGTTCATGTATTGATTGATATATGAAAAATTTCTTAATTTTTTTCATATATTTTATTTATAATAGTAAAAAATAACAATAACGTTAATAACAATAAAAATTACTTACCATTTCTTACTAAATTTCCTATCGGTGACATGTTAACGTATTAGAGGATAATTGCAATAAGATGAACAGGGATGAGGCACTATTGTATTCTCTTTTGTAAGGGTTGATGTATATATTAATAACATCAAAGTTTAATCTATCTACCTATATATGCTATTTTGCACATACAAACATTTATAAGCTCCTTCTCCATGTGCAATAATGTCGAACTAAGTTTTTCTTAAACTACATAATGTTTATTTGGCTGCTGGCTGCACTTGTTGACCCCAAAACTCCTAACTTCACAATTTTAGCACATTTAGTTCTTTTTGATTAAATTTATTAAAATTAAAAAATTAATGAACAAATCTTACGAAAATAAATTAGAAAACCAAATTAAGTTAAATGTTATTTAGTAATATTTTAAAATTAAAAAAGAAGATTTACGAGAGAA
Organism: Hippophae rhamnoides; assembly: GCA_033030585.1. Lineage (NCBI taxonomy): Eukaryota > Viridiplantae > Streptophyta > Magnoliopsida > Rosales > Elaeagnaceae > Hippophae > Hippophae rhamnoides. The sequence goes on along the minus strand of CM065438.1, from coordinate 18,204,955 downwards.
GTTGTCAACAAAATGAATAAAAAGTTAGGTCGATTGTTTCTTTAGTAATTATCTTCTTGTCTAATTATTTATGAACAGCTTAATTAATCTTAGAAGTTATTTTGTTTTTGTTATTTTTTATTTTTATGGACAACTTATTGGAAATGGCTACATGGCTTTATGATTAACTTTCAATTGGTTCAACTGAAGACCTAAAAACAAAAAAAAAGATCACAAAGATTATGGCTAGCTAGATAAAAGTGTATCTAAAACAGTAAAAAGGCTACTGTAGGAACTTAACAAGTATGTTATTCTCATAGTGTGTGAAAATTTTCTAGTTCTGTCTCATAACTATCAATTAAAATACTTTAATTTATTACTTTTCTAAAAAAAATTATTTTAATTCCAAGAATATGAATAAAGTACATAAAATATAAAAATTTAAATTTAAATATAAATTATATCTTTAGCCAAAGTTGTAGTACCGCTCAGCCTTCCTTGCTATAATTTGTTTGACATATTGTGAAATTTCACTCTGATTTTGTTCTTCCAAATTGCTTAATATTGTTATTCTACAGTACTAATTTAGATGATGAGATGGGTGGGTTCTTACTAGAAATTCATGTCATTAACTGTGTTCTTATTAGAAATTGTAATATTAGGAGAAAAATATATTTATGCAATTTATTTTAAAAATAACCAAAGGTATTATTAACAAAAGTAAAATATATATTAAAATCAATTTTTTATGTTTTTATAATTTAAATAAGTAAAATTAAATAACAATAATTAATTAAATTAAATTTGGTAACTAAAAAGATATATGAGAAAATATATAGAAATATTTAATCCCCTAATTTTCTAAACATACGAATCGCTAAGATTCTCCTAATATAATTCTCAATTAATTAAATGATCAATTGAATCTAATCTAACATGTATTCCTCTCTCAAGTAAACTACACATCATATAATAATTAATTAAACCACACTCTCGTGTCAATTAAATTGCATACTACTCATTAAGTTCATCAATTATGGATCACATACATAAGAATTATACATCCATGCCTAGAAATTATGCATGTTATTTAATCAAGACAAACAATTAAATAATTCCCTCAAATCTATTTAATTGTTCTATAAAAACATTGTTGGTGAAACAATTAATAGTATAAAAATCAAATTAAATAATATAATTAAATTATAATTATAATTGGGGTAAAATATTATATTACCACACTGTGAAAATTGAGTACATAAGGTGGCGTTTGGTTCCTGGAATGGAATCGGAATCAGAATCGGAATGGAATGGAAAGAAAAAAATTTTGTTTGGTTTGACCACTGGAATCAAGCTCAGAATCAGGATTATAGTGTTTGGTTTGCCACTGGAATTGAATGAAAAAAGCTGTAAATGACCTTAATACCCCTACATGCTGTAAAGTTCAAATAATGTCATTTAATTACTATTTTTTCGTCAGAAAAAATACATTATTGAAATCATTATTTTTCTAAATAAGTATTACTTAATTAAAAATAAATATATTATTAAAATTATTATTTTTCTAAATAGGGTTTAGGGTTTTGAGATTTGGGATGTGTGATTTAGGGTTTAGGAATTTAGAATTTGGGGTTATATTTGTAGGTTAAGGTTTAGGGTTAAAATTATTATTTTTCTAAAAATATTTTAGGGTTTTAGAATTTTGGATTTAGGGTTTAGGGTTTTAGGGTTTTCGTGTTTAAGGTTTAGTGGTTTATGGTTTTAGGATTTAGAATTTGGGGTTTAGTGGTTTTGGGATTTATGTTTTAGGGTTTTGGGTTTTGGAATTAATGTATTAAGGTTTAGGTTTTTAGAGTTTTAGGGTTTTAGGGTTTAGGGATTAGGGTTTAGGGTTTAGGGTTTATGGTTTAGGGATTTGGAGATTTGGGGTTTAGGATTTGGAGTTCGGGATTTAGGGTTTAGGGTTTAGTGGTTTAGTGGTTTAGGGATTTGGGATTTATGTTTTAGGGTTTTGGGATTTATGTTTTAAGGTTTAGGGTTTTGGGGTTTAGGGTTTAGGGATTTGAGGTTTTAGGATTTTAGGATTTGGATTTAGGGTTTTGAAATTTTGGGTTTAGGGTTTAGGGTTTTGGAATTTTGGGTTTGAGAATTTGGGATTTGAATTTATAGTTATATTTTAGGTGAGGGTAAAAATGAAAAAAAAAGATTAAATGGGAATGGAATAATGATTACCAAGGGTGGGAGAAGGAATTGTGATTCCTTCTCTTTTAGTAATCAGATTCCATTCCGCCCTCCATTCCGTCCAACCAAACACACAAAATGAAAGGAATCAATTCTGATTCCATTCCATTCCCTCCAACCAAACGTGGGGTAAGATCTATAGATTAAGAAATTAATTATACATAATTGTGTTCATAAAACTCATATTTTTCATAAAGAAAGATGTAAAAAATGATAAAGAAAAGAGTAGAAGAAGAAATACACTAATCTTTTCTTGAATCTCTACCAAAATTATATCTCCTTTTGAATTTTGTTTTATTTTCTCTCTTTTTAGCTTCAAAAATTGACCAAAATTATGCTAATGGCAGCTCGTTATGGTTTATGAGGTGATTAGGAGCTTAAATATAGCTTAGATGAGATATGGATCATCGAATCAGCTTTAAATTGAGATCAAAACAAGTTAAATCAATAGAGTCAATCAATCACAACGCAACATGTGGCACATGTAATTCACTGGGAGAATAAGAGCATGACGCATGGTAGGGAAGACCAAACCGAGTCAATGTATGCTGAGTTAGGGCCACGCGGCACAATGTTATTCGCGGTAACAGATGGCGTGACGTACGGGTAGAATGGTTTGACGAGTAGAGTGGTGACACGAGGTGTGAAGGTTTGATCGCGCTTTGAACTCGAATTGAACACCGTATCGACATGTGGTACACGATTCATCCCCCTCACACACGGTGATCTATAATTTGTTATCCATGCTTACGTGACTTCTAAATGACTTGTCCAATCAACTCTTGTTCTTGCGTGGCATGCCACGTGGTAGTTCTTGATTTACCCTACGTTAAAAATTCATAAAAAATTTAAAAATTACATTTTTTTCCATTTTTACTAAAAAGTTTATATTTTAATATTTTTAGCCCTAAAAATGCTATTTATTGAATAAAACAAGTAAATATTAAGTAAAAAAGTACGCTAATAACTCAATTTTTATAAATTCATAGTATTTCTATCTATTATTGCTCTATTTGGTTATACGAGGAAATCAATATTTGCCTTGTTTAATTACATGCTAATAGCATGATCACTAGCGGTATTTACCTATTGAATATATCTTTTGCTTGGTTTATCATACAAAGACATATATATTAATTGATGTTACGGTGGTATTACGAAATAGAAAATTATATACTCTTTATGATATTACATTGTCTTTTTCTTTGCAATCGTAGTTTTGCATAACAAACGATCACACTGATTTCGGTTCAAGGAAATGGAATTTTAGATTTTGGATATGGTAATATCAAAGTTTATTATTGATGAAAAGATTTTCGGTATGAAGATATCGAAAATATTCAAAAATTTATTTTTCTAAAAGACTTTGTATTTCAAACTTTTGGTTCACAGTTGACTAAGCATTCTAATTTTGTAAGTAGTAAAAGAACGTGAATTCATAAATGATAGAACGTGGTATTTCAAGATTTATGTATTACTTAATTTTATTTTTATAAAATAAGTGAATTTATATTTTTGAAATAGTAAAATTTTACCTACAATAAAATTGTTTGATTTTGAGTTTCGAAATAAATAAATTTTATATTTTTAAAAAGTTAGTGAATTTTTTTTCTATTAAAGATAATACGTCGTATTTGAGAAATAACGAATTCTATATTTACTAATTTTGTAGTTTATAAAATATTCAAATTTTGCACTTATGAAATATTTGGTTATCGAAATAGTAAAAGTGGTTAATTTTGCATTCATAAAAGAAGTAAATTTTATATCATTGATTTTAAGGTACTTAATTTTATAATATGTGGATTATTAGGTTTCATATTATTGAAATATGTTTTGGAACTAGGTTTTAAGAAAAAATAAATTTTTGGTGGTGTGAAAATTAATTTTTAAGTTGAATTAATTAATTTTGGATTAATTGTATTAAATTAAAATCTTAAAATTATTTTTCGTATTCTAAAATTTAATTTTGGTTTTTTTATATTAGTGCATCTAAAGTATTAATATGTTTTGAGATGACAACAAATACAATGGATGACATTGTCATGTTGGTTCTTATATGAACAAGTTGGTTGTTATCTATTTGATGTAAATTTCGTCGAGTCTAACTCGAAATAGTGATAGATCGATATTGGTGCTATCAGATACATATGTTCAGATAACGAGTTATTCACTTCTTTCAAACCATTTGAGAATTAGAAGAAATTGTGAATGAGGAACTCTGTAACCTCTATGATTGAGGGTAAGTAAAGTGATCCTAAATATGACCTTTGGAAGATAGATGATTCTAAATAATGTATTGTATGTGCTAGAGATATAGAGGAACTTTGAGAGGTTTATTACTGAAGGGGCTATTCAAACTCGATGTAATGACTAATAAGTCATAGATTAATTATGTTATTAATTTTTCTGTTGATTTATTTATCTTCCAAATTATGGAATGGAAGATTAGGTCACCTGCACAGGTTAAATAACATAGATTATATACCCTTTCTATAAATTGGTTTTAAACATAAGTACGAGATTTGTATAGAAGTAAAATGATTAGTCATCTTTTGAGTCAATTGAGAAGAACATAAAGTCGCTTGATTTGATGCATAGTATTTTATATGATTTGAATATTTTTGAACAAGGGGTAACAATAAGTATTTCATTACTTTTGTCGAGGACTTCGTGAAATATTACTATATATATTTGCATAAAAGTAAAGATGAAGCTAAAAAGAAATTTATTTTTTATAAAGTTGAAGTTGATAAGTAATTCACATACGCATATAGTTACATACAATTTACATGTAAATATGTTTACACACATACACTACAAAATTGACATTCGTAATGTGCATGCTAGGTAAAATGTTAATTTTTGGCATGTTTTAAGTGCGAGTATTTATGAATAGTACTCAATATTTTTAGAAACAAGAAAAATGATATTTGTTAGCACCTCACCACCAAGTTCGCCGCTAAGCTCCCCACCATCCTTAGCACCGCCCTTGGTAAGGTGGGCGATGATGTAACAAAATCGAGTCTTATAAATACTAAATAATATAATTGGTTGCCTAAGAGGATAACCCAAGTCTTTTAAAAGAAAATGTAACCATAATGCTTCACAAGGCCAAGTATCATACCTCATTATTTGGCTTTTATGCATGCAACAACATGTTGTTTCTCCATGGCACAAGGTTACCTCTTAGAAAGGTGAAATATCCTAACACATATCAACTATCAATTATTGATCTAGCCCAGTCAGTATTAATAAATGCATCTAATATTTGAAAGTTTGTATATTTAGATAATAAAATTCCCTTTTTAAATGCAAACTTCAAATACTTCAAAATGCATATTACAATATTTATATCTTGCTTTCCAAAATTATGCATAAACTAATGGACAATACTCAAAACATAGACAAGATATGGTCTTGTATATGCCAAATCATCCACCTTCCATCAACTCTCATGTATCTTTCTTTATCAACTAGAACTTGATCAATCTTGATACATAACTCCAACCCCTCTTCTACTGGTGTACCAACTAGTTGACACACTAACATAACAATCTTATTAAAGAAATCTAAGGCAATAGAAATATTCCTTCCTTAGATCGAGAAACCTCGACTCCAAAAAATAATTTCAAATGACCTAAATTCTTCATCTCAAACCCTCTTCATAAATGTATCTAAAGGATTTCATTTCCTCTTTTTTTTTAACCATCATGTCACCTGTATATGTAATTAGGGCAATGATCTTACCATTTTTTTTAAGAATAGAGTACAATCTAAATTTCTTGGATGATAGCCAAAGTATAGCATTAACTTTGTGAATCTTCCAAACCATGTCTTGGATATTGTTTTAACCCATAGAATGACTTATTCAATTTGTACACCTTCTGGCTATTATTTTATGGTACTATGCATCCTTGTGAGTTGTTCATATAGATTTCATCATATAGCTTGCCTTCACATTGAATTATTGTAATGGTCAATCTAAATTTAAAGCCAAAGATAGTAGGATACAAATTGTATTAATTTTGACTGCTTGTGCAAATGTATCTATATAATGGATCCCATAGGTTGGAGTGTATCATTTTCTTATTATCTGGCTTTAAATAGTTCAATTGTACTATATGCTTTGTATTTCATAGTGTAAATCTATGGACAACCAACTAGTTTCTTTCCTAGTGATGATCAACAAGTTCCCATGTTTCATTATTTTGTAAGGATTTCAACTCTTCATTCATGATAGTCTTCCATCTTGGATGAGTCAAAGCTTTTTGCACATTTTGATGAATAGATACAGTAAATAATTGATTTCATTATAAAAATGATGGTTAGAGACATAGTTCCTACTCATGTGATATTTTACTTTACTAGAAAGGTCATGTTCATATATGGTTCTAAGGATGCCACAGTTGGAATGTGTTAGAAGTATTTTCATGTATGGTTCAATTGTAGGAGCATCCTTTATAAAAAAAATTGGTTTAAGTTATCAACAACTTGGGGTATAAGGAACTCATACTCAAATTTGGTTGAGATGAACTTGTATCAAAATCTTAAGAGTTGATGATCATTGGATTCTACTTCACTATCTTCATGTTGAAAGCTATGACCATTTGAATCGAATCTACCTATGTTTTCATAATTTCCACGTTCATGAATCAGACTTCCTTCACACGAAAACAAATCATATATAAGAGTTTGCATTTATGTGTCGTTAAAATTTAGGCTAAAAAATATATTGTATCTTCATGAAAATATATATGGTTATAAACATTTGCTTTGTTGAAAGATGATAGCATCGATATCTTTTTTGTTATATATCATATCCTATAAAACCACAATGCATTGCTTGAGGAGCCACCTTATTACATTGTTCACGAACTTGAAAAGTCCTATCCATTTATCGGTGAATAGAATTTTCTTTTATTTATCACATTGTTCACAAAAAGAGGAAAAAAAGAATTATGTATCTTAAATTTGATAAAAATTTAAATAATATGATGTAATAAATATAATTAAATTCATATTATTATATCTAATAAAAATTATCACATTAATTATAATTTATAATTCTACTATAATTCATCCTTTTTTGCACTCTTGGTATCTTCTTCGTATCGAAAGTCTTTTTTTATCTAAATTTAAATAAAAATTTTAAAAAAATCATAAAATTAATTTTTACCTTTTTTTGCAAAAAAATTATTTGTACTTTTTCTTTTTTCAGCTAAACTTAATATATTATTTAGGTTTAATATTTCTAAATGATTATTATTGAAAGCTAGGTTAACTAATAGAAGTTACTTGTGTATAATTAATAAATATGATATTCTAGAATTTTTATTTCATTAAAATTATTTACTAAAACATGTTTTATAATAATTTTTATTACCATAATAATTAAATTTCATTAATTTAAGTTTTTTTTAATATATGTATACTATTATAAATTATAATGTATTTCATTTCATTTCATTTGATTCCATTCCAACTACAAGCAAACATTATAACAATTATATTTATATTTTCAAACTAAATAAATAGTAATATTTTATTTGTATTCAAACAAATATAGAGGATTTGGTATACCACGTAGGAAATAATAAGTGAAAGAAAGGTATGTTATTGTTGGAACAAATATGTGAAAAACTATGTAAGAACAATAGTACCGATAACCTGAAATGAACTGCTTGGGTTGAGTCGCGGACTAGGTCGCTCTCTTTAAGACGTTTCGCGGCTCTGCCCAAACTTGTGCAAGCAAACACAACCTCGTCGTCCCAGTGATAAACAGGAATCTTTTTCTCGTCTCTAACTTCACGGCACTAATGAAGTCCTCCCGAATACTACACCTCTCAAATATTTACGTGTGCTAAATCCGAGAAATCAATTCTGAATTTTCTTTTCTTTGATTTTGCTATGAAAACCGTAGAACTATTTTTTTTGATTTGTTAAGTTATATTCTAAACCCGAGTGGCTATTGCCCTTTTTATAGTGAAAAAAATATGTGTAATCTGGCCATATAATTATGAAAATAAGGTTATAAAAGTAGCGTCGCATAATTATGAGAATACTTGGCCATAAAATTAATTCGCCACATAATTATGAAAAATAACTTGATTAATAAAAATCGCATAATTATAAGAATAACGGTCATAAAATTAATGGCCACATAATTATGAAAATAACGGTCATAAAAGTAACGGTCACATAATTATGAAAACCTATGTTCTAGTTATGGGTAAACGACTAGAAGACAAGCCCCCACTATTTTTCAATTTAAATGAAAACCTATGTTCATAGTAGTCAACATCATTTGATTCTACAACTATGATCATTTAAGTTATAGAATTTATAAGCTTTACTATTCATAACATATCCTATGAATACACATTCGTATGTTCTACTAGTAAGTTTATTTATTTTAAGGATCAATGATCCTAACATAGACTAAACAATCTCAAGTTTTAAAATAAGTTAAGTTTCTTATTTTTTCAAAATTTCAGATGATGAAATTTTACTAGTAGATTTAGGCACTCTATTTAACTCATAGCAAACAGTTAATAAAATTTCTCCCCACCAATGGGAAGCAGCACCAAAGTTTAATAAAATTGTAACTACTGATTTAATAAAAGTTCTATTTTTTCCTTTCAGCTTTGCCATTCATTTCAGAAGAATAAGGTGTTGTTTTTTCATGAATGATTCCATGAGTTTTATAAAAATCATTGAAGATATTGGAATCATATTTAGTGCCTCTATCACTTCGAAACCTTTTTATTTTTCCTCGTTAAGTTGATTCTTAATTTCAAATCCTTAAATATTTTAAACATGTCAAACGCTTCACTTTTATTTTTTCATTAGATATACATAAGTGTAATCTGAAGAGTCATCTATAAAAGTTATAAAAAAGTGTTTTTCATTTCTTGTTAAATTTCCATCAAGTTCACATATGTCATAATGTATTAATTCTAAAGGTTTAGATTCTCTAACTACTTACTTATGTGAAGTTTTTGTTATTTTAGCTTGACTATAAAAGTCACATTTATCCAAAATAATTCAAAGATAGTTTTGGAATTAGCTCTAAGCTACTCATGTTCTTGATTATGCGTTTATTAACATGACAAAGTCTAGCATGCCAAATATTAAAGGAACTCAACATTCAATTTAAACATGCCATTAGTGGCATACCATTTCCCAACAAAAAATATTATTTTTAGTTATTGTATATAAATTAGCCCCCATAGTTTGAGTAAACCCAGCTTTGTAAAGAAGATATCCTGAAACTAAGTTATTTCTCATCTCTAGAGTATGCAAGACATCTTTCAAGATGATAGTCTTTCCAGAGGTAAAATTTAATTCCACCTCACCAGTACCAACAACTTTAATGGAATGTGAGTCACCTAACAACACTTTCTTATCCTCAGACTCGAGTAAAACTTGAACATGTCTCGATTATAGCGAACATACGGCGAGAAGTATCGAGTATCCACCCGACACACTTTCTGATCCATCAACAAAATTGACTTGAAATCATAGCAATAAGTTGATCTTCGGTAAGGTTCGCTACGTGGCGGACGATTCTTGTTTCGGTAGTTCTTGGCAGTGGCAGTGCATTACAACTTTAACATATGAATGTGTTATTCTCAAGGGGTTAAGGTCTACTCCGGGAGAGGATAGTTTTGTATCTATTTTGGTGGTTCCGATTTTGGTTATTATTATGATTATGAGTTTTCATATTTCTACCTTTAGGTTTCAAAAATTGCAGATGAGGTTTCTTATTGTACTTGTTGTTTTAGACAATCTAGGTACTTCATCTCTTTGGTCTTATTTTCGGACATCTTCTTCTATTCTTAAACTGGTTATAAGCCTTTCTAAAGAAAATTTCTTAGTTTTATGTCTAAGTGTATTCTTAAAATCTCTCGAAGCATGGGGTAATATATCTACAAGAACAACTACTTGAAAATGATCATCTAAAGCCATACCTTGAAGTTATTTCGTGCTATCTTCTGTCTTAACGATTCGTATGATTGAGCTTCCACAGATTTGTCATCAATCATTTGATACTTCATGTATCTACTAACATCATACTTCTTAGTTCCAACTTCCTCAGTATCGTACTTCTTTTGAAGAGCTTCCCAAATTTTCTTAGTAGACGATATCAGAGTTATAATAATCATACAAGTCATCAGCTAATTCATTAAGAATAAAAAAAAAAATTGCATAGAAAATAATTTTCTATCCAGGTGTTTAAATCCTTTATTATAGCAGTGTTGGTTTTTCAATAATAAAAACAAAAGCGACATTTTACATGGTTAAGAAGAATAACATTTTTTTGTCTCCATTTTTAAAGTGTAGTTCTTCAAAACGAAATGTTTTGTTAAGATTAGCAGTTAACATTTCAGTAGACATGGCAGATAGAATTCGTCTTAAAATTGTTATTGTTGGAACAAATATGTGAAAAACTATGTAAGAACAATAGTACCGATAACCTGAAATGAACTGCTTGGGTTGAGTCGCGGACTAGGTCGCTCTCTTTAAGACGTTTCGCGGCTCTGCCCAAACTTGTCGCAAGAACACAATTGCCGACCTCGTCGTGATAAAAGCGACCAGGAATCTTTTATCTGTCTCTTTAACTTCATGATGAAGTGTGGAATACTACACCTCTCAAATATTTATGTTGCTCGGAAATCTAAAATCAATTTCGAATTTTCTTTCTTTTTTGATTTTAAAAACCGTAGTAACTATTTTTCGATTTGTTAAGTTATATTCTAAGCGAATTTATCATTACGCTTTTTATAGTGAAAAAATATACAGAACGATCATCATATAATTATGAAAATAACTGCAAGTTATAAAAGTAACGATTACCGCATAATTATGAGAATACTTGATCATAAAATTAACTACCACATAATTATGAAAAATAATCTGGCCATAAAAGAACGGTCACATAATTATGTTAAGAATACTTGATTAAAATTAATGGTAGCGTAATTATGAAAATAGCAATTCGTAAAAATAATGGCCATATAATTATGAAACGATAGCGATTCGTAATTTATAATAATTAGGCTAAGTAAAAGTAATAAAAAATATTTTTTTTATTTAAATTCATTCCTAGCAATGTATTTCTCCGATCAATTCCTACCACTAACTTTAACTATTTATATAGATAAGCTAACAAAGGTTCATCAATCATATCCTTTCTTCGACTCCATAAGCTAGTTTTGTGGACACAAAACTTACTCAGATCATGAAGCAGACTCAAATCATCTTTGAGAGAAACCTCGCTTCTGCACTTGTCTTCCTTATCATCATTATTTCATGTTCCTCTTCATTATCTCAAGGTATGTGAATTAGAATTATATTAATCCTTGCGTGTGTAAAAACTCTCAGAAGATCTTCAAATCAGTAGATTCGAATTAATTTAAATCAATGTCTATAAACTAATCAAACCCAACTAAGCTAGCTCCAAAGAAATATTGATTTAATTTGATTTAAATTTTTTAAGAATCTATTAAATATAAGTTAATTCAGTTTTTAAATAGCAAGAGCTAATCAAAACCTTACCGATTTATATATATATATTTTATTATGTTTAATTTATTTTTCCTCTTTAATTTATATATTTTTTATTATTCATCCTTTGTTTTAAAAAACTTAAATTTCTAACCTATCGTTTTATTCCTCTATAATCCAAAGATTTTTCAATATTTGTATGTATACACACCTGTATTTCACCTAATAGACTACTTTAAAATCTTAAAACTCTATATTTAAACAATATCAATTATAATATCACGTACATAATAAAAATTATAAAACTTAAAAATTCACATAATTATCTTAAAGAAACAAAATTAATATGCCACAAGCTAAAGAAAAAAAATTAAAAAATTAATCATCACTAACTAATTCTAGGTACAAATTTCACTACAATCCCCCTGTCTATTGCAATTAAAACTAATTAATCTGTATTATGTCACCTTTTTAATATGATGGAATAAACTGTTCTTAAAATTAGCTAGCGGACATAAATACTCTACAAAAGCTGGTAAACTTGAACGATCACTCATCCTTAATTCTTTTATTTTTCAAGAACCAATTAAATTAAATTATTTTGAGTTTTGAGTTTTGAGTTTTAGTTTAGTTAAAACAAACCTCTATTTGGACCCCTAACCATATTAACACTTTGTTTACAATAGGAAAACCACTTCCTCATATGACTTCAGATGTAAAAGAAGTATCAGGCAAGTACTTTGATTACATTATAGTAGGAGGAGGCACAACAGGTTGTCCCCTAGCTGCAACACTATCTGAGAAGTTCTCAGTGCTTTTGGTTGAAAGGGGTGATTCTTCCTATAAAAATCCCTTAGTATATGACAAAAGATACTTTGGTTTTCCATTGATCCAAACTAATAAATATACATCAATAGCTCAAACATTTGTCTCGGAAGATGGTGTTCCAAACATGAGAGGAAGAGTTCTAGGAGGATCATCTGCTATAAATGGTGGGTTTTACAGTAGAGCTAAAGATGATTTTGTGAAAAAAGCTGGATGGAATATAAAACTAGTGAAAGAGGCTTATGAATGGGTTGAATCAAAAATTGTTTTCAAGCCTGAGTTGACTCCATGGCAGATAGCTATAAAGTTCAGTCTCCTTGAAGCTGGAATTCTACCATTTAATGGTTATAGTTTGGAGCATTTAGAAGGAACTAAAGTGGGTGGGACTACTTTTGATCAATTTAGAAAGAGACACACCTCTGCTAATCTTCTTGAGGCAGCAAACATAGATAATATTACAGTTCTTTTGAATGCTACTGTAAAGAATGTCCTCATCCATAAAAAAGGTAAATCATGAAATGTTCAATTTCACATTTACTTATACTCACAGACACTACATCTTCACATTCATATTTAAAAGATGAATTTCTTGATGTTCATGTGAATAGTAGCTCAATTGTCATATGCAGGTAAGAAAAATGTTCAAATAGCTCATGGGATAAAGTTCATCAAAAGTGATAGCAATTCAAAACAAACTTATAGAGCTTATATTAACAATTCAAGGGGAGATGTCATTCTAGCAGCAGGAGCACTTGGTAGCCCTCAAATTTTATTATTAAGTGGAATTGGTTCTAAAAAGCATCTTAAGGAATTGAATATCCCAATTGTAATTGATTTAGAGGGTGTTGGACAAGAAATGAAAGACAACCCTGGTATGTCCTTCTTAGCAAATTCTAAGCCACGAAAAAGACTACCTGATACAGTTAATGTAGTAGGCATAACAAATAAATTCAAAATCATAATCGAATCATCGATTATACCCACAAGCTTAAATGCCACAAAAATGTCAATTGCTGCAAAACTTACATTTACTTCGTCAAAAGGACAACTTAAACTGAAAAACAAAAACCCCAGACAAAACCCATCGGTTAGATTCAACTATCTATCAAACGAAGAAGAAATTGCAGAATGTGAAAGAATGGTGAAATTGCTTGAACGTGTAGCAACTTCTAAATCAGTTTATAAGTTTCTGGGTATTGAAACTAAGAACAATTCATTGTCTGATGAAAAGGACCTAAGAAAGTTATGCAAGAAGAATGTTATAACTTTTTTCCATTATCATGGTGGTTGTACTATGGGATCAGTTGTTGACAGTAATTACAGAGTCCATGGTGTTGAGGGATTGAGAGTGATAGACGGCTCTACTTTGTTGGAATCACCTGGCACAAATCCGATGGCTACCCTCTTGATGTTGGGAAGATACCAAGGAATCAAAATTCTTGAAGAAAGAAAAAAATGATTTCTCTTTGAATATAATACAATAATATTACTAGGGCTTAATGCTTGAACTTTCCTTTGGGTCTCAGATCTGCCTACCAAACTCATCTATTTTCTTTGTCTATTTCTGAATAAATTATCAAAATTATTTTTTCATCTCATTTTCATTTTTTATAATGTGTTAAGTTATACGTATATATATTGATATTTTATTTACATACTATTTTCCTATCAAGCTTTAATTAAGGAGTTTGGTGAAGGGTTAGTTTTGGTTGGATAGGATGTCAAAGCTGTAATTATTGAATCAATACTTCCTCTCAATTTAGTACTAAATGTCTGGCATGGTCAACTTGTCTAAAAAATTTGTGAATACTCAATTTGAGAATGCTTAGTGAGAATGTTGGTAAACTAATCTTCTAGCAAAATCTTGGATAATTACGTAATTTATATTTCTAACTTTTCTTTAATAAATAATTTTTTCACTTCGATGTGTTTTGTATGATCATGTTGAACTAGATTGGGATATCACATGTTATTTTATTATTACAAAATAATATAATTGGTTATCTAGGAGATAACTCAAGTCTTTGAAGAGAAAATGTAGCCACAATGCTTCACAAAGTCCAAGTTTCATGTGTCAGTATTTGGCTTCTATACTTGAACATGCGACAATGTGTTGTTTCTTGTTTCTCCATGTTACAGGGATACCTCCTAGAGAGGAGAACTATCCTAATGCATATCAACTGTTAATTATTGATCCAGTCAAGTCAACCTCAGTATATGCATTAATTCTTTGGAAGTTCATATATTTAGAGAATAAAATTTTCTTTTTAGGTGCAAACTTTAAATACTTCAAAATGTATATTTCAATATTCAAATGTTGCTTTTCAAGATTATGCATAAGCTAATGGACAATACTCAAAACATTGGAAAAATTTGGTCTTATATATGCCAAATACATCCACCTTCCAGCAAATTTCTTGTATCTTTCTTTATCCACTAGAACTTGATTAATCATGATACATAACATCAACTCTTTCTCTACAAGTGTACCAACTAGTTGACAAACTAACATACCATTATCTTTAAATAAATCTAAGGCAATAGAAATATTCCTTCATTCGATCAAGAAATCTTGATTCCAAAAAAGCATTTCAAATTACCTAAATTCTTTATATCAAACCTTCTTCATAAACGTCTCTAAAAGATTTCATTTCCTCTTTGTCGTTTTCCGTAACCACCATATCACATACATATGTAATTAGGGCAGTAATCTTACCATTTTGTTTTTTTAGGAATAAGGTATAGTCTAAATTTCTTGGATGATATATGATAGCCAAAGTATAGCATTTACTTTGTGAATCTTCCAAATCATGTCTTAGGTGTTGTTTTTATTCAATTTGCACATCTTTTGCTATTCTTTTATGCTACCATGCATTCTTATGAGTTATTTGTATAAATTTCATCGAATAGTTTTCCTTCACATTGAATTATTATAATGGTCAATCTAAATCTATAGTTAAAGATATTAAGACATGAATTCTATTAATTTTGAATATTAGTACAAATGTATCTATATAATGGATCCCATAGATTGGAGTGTATCATTTTACTATTACTTTGGCTTTAAATCGTTCATTGGTACTATTTGCTTTATATTTCACAATGTACATCTATCGACAACCAATTAGTTTCTTTCTTGATGATGATCAATAAGTTCCCATGTTTCATTATTTTGTAGGGATTTCAACTCTTCATTCATGACAACTTTTCATCTTAAGTTAGTCAAAACTTCTTACACATTTTGATGAATAAATATAGTAGATAATTAATTTATAAATGACTGATTTCATTATAAAAGTGATGGTTAGACACATTGTCACTACTCATGTGATATTGTACTTTACTAAAAAGGTTAGGTTCATATATGGTTCTAAGAATAACTCGGTTGGGATGTTTTGGAAGTATTTTCCTGTTTTGTTCAATTGTAGGAGCATCCTTTATAAACAATTGGTTAAGTTATCAATAGTTTAGGGTATGAGAGACTCGTACTCAAATATTGTTTAAGATGAACTTGTTTAAAACCTTAGAGTTGATGATCACTGGATTCTACTTCACTATCTTCATGTTGAAAGCTGCTATTACCATTTGAATCCAATCTACCTATGTTTTTATAACATTTACATTCATGAATTGGACTTTCTTCACGCGAAAAAAAATTATATATGAGAGTTTGAATTTCTATATCGTTAAATTTAAGCTCAAAAATACATTGTATCTTCATGAAAAACATCCATGGTTATAAACATTCACTTTATTGGAAGATTATAGCATCTTTACCCTTTTTGTTTTATGCCATATCCCATAAAACCACAGTGTATTGCTCGAGGAGCCACCACATTACGTTGTTGTTTATATAAGTGACAAATGCCACATAACAGAAGATAAATTTTAGATATTCGATGTAATAATTACTTCTGTCGAAACCTAAAATGATATTTGGAAGTTAATAGAACTGGAAGGTATCATGTTGATCAAATATGCTATAGAGGTAAGTGTTTCCCCTATAAGATATTGATGTATGAGCTTCAATTAATGATGCACAAAAAACCTCCAAAAAGTGTCACTTTTTTCCGTTTTGTAATACCATTTTGCTAGGATGTATCAAAACAATTATATTGATTAGCAATCCATTTTGATTTCAAATATTGATGAACTTCAAAACTTTTATATTCTCTTTCATTGTCATTACGTAGAACCTAATCTATAATTTTTAATGAATACGAATCATTTTATGAAAATTTTAAATAAAAAATTTAGTTTACTTTTATACTTCACTAAACATACTCAACTCATTCTACTACAATAATCAATAAATATAACATTCAAACATAATCCTCCAATAGTAGAAACTTTGAAAGGACCTCACAAGTTAGAGTGTATAACTATAAAAGATATTAAGGTCAAAGAAAAAGAATATCAATGATTTTTTGTCAGTTTACAAATATCACACTTTAAACTAAACACATCAAAATTCATAAATAAATTGGAAAATAATTTTTATAAATAACCAAAGGAAGCATAATCTAGTTTCCTTTGTTATAGTCATATAGTTTTTATGTCTTTGTGTTTGTCCATAGTTTAGAAATAACTATATGGTAAACCTACAAAAATACTACCGAATATTGGATTTATTTTGTTCATATTATCGAACTATTTTTCATCTCGTTTACATCATCAAATATTTAAACTATAGTTCATTTTCGTCTAACGGTGTCACACATTAATAGTATATTTAAACTATTTCAAATAGTTGTGTTAGATTTAAAACAACTCAAATATTTAAGTGGTATACTTAGAATAATAATTTATACTAAATATATTACTTAACTATCTAAATTATTTAAATATATCATATAACTGTATGATGTGTGACATCGTTAGACGAAGACTAACTGAGTAATGTAAATTGTATAAATGCAATAATTATATAGTATAAACAAGATAAAAAATAATGTAATGATATAAATGAAATAAATATAATAATTTAATAATAAATTTTAAATTATATAATATAATGTTATTTATAAATAAATTAACATATCATGATACCTAATAATGACAAAAAAAAATATCCCACACTTTTTGCCATCCTGTTTTCTTCGTATCTTTGGTCTTTCATCCAAATTTAAATACAATTTTAAAACTTTTTTTCATAAAAATTATATTTTAATGTTTTTGGCTAAAAAAACTAATTCTATCTTTTTTAATTTCAACTAAACGTAATATTTATTTTATCTTGTGCTTATACATAGATGACATAGTTATTAGTTAGTTTTACTTTAATCGTTCAATAAGAAAAATAAACATATATTTTTTTCTAAAAGAAATCAAAAATAACTCTATTTATGAAATTGGTTATGGTAAGAAATTAAACATATACTATTTAGATTTCTATTTCTAAATGATTATTCAAAAATTAGCTTAGTTAATAAAAGTTACTCATGTATAATTAATAATTATCATATTGTATGTAGAGAATTTTTATTTAACTTAAATCAGTTTAATAAAATATATTTTATAATAATTTTTATTAAAACAATATAAATAATTAAATGTGAATAATTTAAGTTTTATTGAATATAAAGATATTATCTTAAATTATTGTATTTCTTTTTTGTTTTGCTCCATTCTAATTACAATTCAAATACTACATAAATAATTTATTATTTTATTTACATCATCAAACCAAATATAATATTATTATTAATTTCTTCAAGTATGAATGATTAGGTGCACCACGCGGGAAATAACAAAATGAAAGTATTGGTTTTTTTGTAAATATGTGTTCATATATTAACTTTTATTATTAACCTTTGTTAGAATATATTTCATTTCATTTTATTCCATTATAATTTCAAGTAAAACATTACAATAATGCATTCCTTTATTTATATTACCAAACCAAATAAAATAGTAATATTATTATTTTATTTTGATTCAAACAAATATGAATGCAGGTGCACAAAATGAAAATATGTGTTTATAATAATCTATAATATATATAAAATTCTAAATCATGCGTTACAAAATTTTAGATAAATTTGTTCATATATTTAAGGATAATGATAACTATAATTGTATAATTTATTTAAGGTTATTATCTTTTTATCAATTAAGTAATAAATTATTAATAAATAAAGTATTAATATCTATATTATAATTATTTATTTTTTATTTATATAAGATTATTTATATTAAGTATCATAAAAAATTATAATTAATTATCTTAAGTATTTTTTTATCAATTAAGTACAATTATTTATCTTTTTAATAGAAAAATTATTCACCAAAAGTAATATAAATAATTATTATGGATCAAATTAAGGTTATCTTTAACCTCTTATTATCTCAAAAAAATTATTAAATAGTATACTAATTTTTTTCACAAATAGTTTTTAGTATTTTATTGAAATTAAAAATACACATATTTTTATATGATTGATAGTATATAAATATTATTAATATAAAATAATATATACAAAGCAGATGAGCTTGATTAATGTATATATATATATAATCTTGATTTTTGAATAAATAAAATATAAATTATTTATTAATTTATATTTATATATTTATTAACATTTATGTCTTCAAATAATTTCATCCAAATGCTATAATAATTTTTCAATCCTAATTGTTAAAATTATTTGTCATCGAAACATGTATATATATAGGAAAAATATCATAGAAGTTCCTTTTTGAATAAAAATGTTGTTTAGTTATTTAATTTTAAAAAGATATTCATTAGTCATCTTACTTATAAAAAAGATGTTCATTAATATTTTAACTTATAAAAAAGGAATCATAAAAATAATTTTATTGATAAAAAAAATTAAAACATATATTAATGAAAGTATTTTTGTCATTTACTCCCACTCTATCACTCCAAAAGAATTACAAAGATAGTTGTTAAGGGTATCATCGTCTTTTACCATACCTTATAATTGCAAATATGCTTGATAATTTTATTTTTTAAAAAAATAAATTAGGATTATAAAATGTTTCTTCTTGGCAACATTTTATAAATAAAAGGGATAAATATCACTTTCTCAAAATTAGGGGATTAAATACCACATTTTATATAAGTTAAAGTACAAATGTGACATTCCACTCATATATATATTTGAAGACCTATTTTCTTATTTTTGAAAAAATTATAATTGCATTTTAATTTCTAATAAAACTCTATCTACAAATATTAACACAACTCTTCTTTTGCCTTAATATTTTAATTCATTAAATAAAAATAAACTTTAGGAAAAATTATTCAAAATTAAAAATGTTAGTAGAGGGAAATATTAAGGATATCCTTTACTTTTGGTATATCCATGAATTTTATAAAATGAGATCTAAGCCTTTGATTTTTAAGTTAATGTCACTAATGTACTTGGATAGTTAACGACGTTAACTTTCTATTCAATTATGTATTTTTCTTTTCTATGGTTCTGATACCAAATAATTTTACGGTCTGATTAATTTTATTAATTTTTTTATTTAAGAATTTTTTAAAAAATAAATACTGATTAATTTTTTTATTTTACAATTTTAAACAAATAAATATTATTTTTAACAATGAAATCTATAGTTTTATTTTATCTTACCTTATTTTAATGAATATGGATCCACCTTTGTCTTCCAGTACTTCATGTCTGATTTTTAATTATCTTATTAGAAGACTCATCTTCTAGATTAAAAGCAATGACTTATTAACTTCAACTAATGATAGGATCCGTACTTCTTTTTAAGATATAAAAAAGACATTAGATTCTATAGAAAAGAAAACTTTTATTCATTAAAAAATTAAGATTATTATAACTATAGTTTCTTAATAATTTATTCCATAGGAATTTGTTCATACATATTTTAAGAAAAGATTGATGTTTTGGTTCTATGTTTAGAACTTTTGATATTCTTCTTCCTTATACAAGAGTCATTTTACAAACATAAGAGAAATTACTTTGAATACCTACCCTAAAGACACGAGAAAGAATAAGGATTGCATCTTATCTTTATCTCTTCCCTTCTTTTTTAGAAATAAAGACATGTGAACGAATAAATATTACATTTTATCTTATCTTTTTTTTTCATTTTAAAAATTCTTATCGACACTTACATAATAAAGGTAATTATAATCTTCAATTTTATTTTTTACTAGTTAATAAAATTTCTGTTTGATTTATTCAGCTACGTCCAACTCATTTCGATTGAATGATGTTTCATAATTGACAATTTTTTTAATATATTTTTGAATTATATTTAAATTACTATATGAGATCATTATAACCTTACTTATGGAGTAATTTACCTTGATATTAGAATATATACCTATTTTTATGGTTTCATGGTATAATTGACTCAACATTACTACTATTTTTTAATTAAGAACTTCCTCATCAAATTATTCTTCTAGAAGAACTCTAGGTTAGTTTATTGTTATCGCTGAAGATGTCATTTTTATTTTAATAAAATGATAAAGATTGAGAGGTTTTCCTTTATGTCAATTCATTATGGAACTAAAAAATCTTAAAAAAACTAGATGATCATATGTTTTTACTCTTTTTCCTAAAAACTTTAATGACTTTTTTAAAAACTTTTAAGAAAATAATTTAATTTCATTAAATTGTTATTTGGGTAATATTTTAAATTAACATTGGTAAACAAGTTTTGGATATGCTCATTCACTAATATTGAATCTGTTGCAACATTGGTTTTCTTTCTGATGTATGAAATTTTATAGTGATGAAAAATGATTTCAAGTTGATATTTTCTTGATTTTCTTATTAAACTATAAAGATTTAATCATTGGTTCTGGTTTATATTTCTTTATCTTTCCTTTTCTTCCATGAAAATAAAAAATGTATCATCTATTGTTTTGAAAATTCCTAGTCTTGATATTTTTTTTAGCATTGTCATCTTTCTTTTTGCAACTATTGGTTTTTTAGTGCTTGTGCACAGTTGCCTTCTAAGCTGGATACTAAATCACAAGGTCTAAGAAGCTCAGGGGTTTTGTAATTAGCAAAACTTTGTTTTACTTCAATATTATTAATGAATGTTTTATGTGTTACATTGGATAATCCAGTTATTATTTTACTTGCTTCTGATCATGTCTTATATATTCCTAGGATTGGTATGTTGTAGACAACACAATACATTTCTATTTCTTCTTGATTCTTTTATTTGAGCTCACCTTCATCTATAATTTAAGATCATAAATCTTTTGAAGAGTTATCCTTTTCTTTTGTGATTAATTATGATGTTTTATTCTTTTCTTTTGAGATTTTAATTATGATGTTTTATCCTTTTCTTGATTCTCTTTCTTTTGAGATTTTAGAACTTTATTTCCTTTCTTTGATCTTTATTTTTATGTTAAGATTGTTCATTTTTCTTGCAATTATAAAAAATACAATGAGATTAATTCTTTAGTTAAAGCATCAGTCAAATTATTATTTTTTCTAGTAGAATTTTTAAAATCAAATTTGTCATGATTAAATCATTATTATCATCTAATTAATCTTCCTTTTTGTAACCAGATGATAATAGTTGTTTAATCATTACAAATTTGATTTGAACATCTTTTAGGAAAATATAATAGTTTTGCTAATGTTTTACCTAAAGAATTAGTTTCACTAACAATTTTTACTATTGTAGGAAAGATGGACAAACTTGATATAGAAAATAAAATAAAAGTTCTAAAAAATCAACTAGAGATTTTATATCTCAAAACTTCACTCCTATGTGCAAAATAAAAAAAATCTAGTACTCAAACAAAGAAAGAGATTAAAATCTAAAATAAAAAGGATAAAACATCAGAATTAACCAAAAGAAAAAATGGCAACTCCTTAAAGTTTTATGGTTTAAAATCATAGACGAAGAATAGCTCAAAGAAAAAGAAAAGTATTATGTTTTCTACAACGGATCAATTGTAGAAATATATAAGACGTTGCTCAAAGCTAATAGAGTAATAACTGGATTCCCCGATAGTATTCACAAATAGAATTGAAGTAAAAGAAAAAAATTTCTAATTACAAAGTTCCTAAGCTTCTCAAACACAATGATGTAATAGCCAGTTTAGAAGGCAACTATGTACAAGCACTAAAAAACCAAATAGTTGCAAAGGGAAAGAAGACAATGTTAGGAAAAATACCAAGATCAGTAATCTTCATGAAATAGATTATACATTTCTTATGTCTAGGGAAGAAAATGAAAAATAAAGAAGTATAAACTCAGACCAATGGCTAAATCCTTATAATTTAGCAAGAAAGTAGGAAAATATCAACTTGAAATCATGAAATTTTTCATAGCATAAAAGGTCTATATATCAAGAAGAAAACCAATCAAATGTAGCAGATTCAATATTACTAAATGAGCATATCTAAAGCTTGTTTATCAATTATTTTATTATGGTTTGATTGAAATATTTACTCAAGTAACAATTTAATGGAAAGCCTATCGGTCCTTTTTGATTTATTAAAATAGGAATGTCAACTTTAGCAAGAAAAATAGACCAACTTAGGATTCTAACAAAAGAATAGTTTGATAAAAAAGCTCTTAACCTAGAAAGAGCAGTAATGTTGAGTCAAATATATCATGAAACAAGAAAAATAGGAACACCCTCTGAAATTAGGGTAAATTACTCCACGAGCAAGATAATTATGACATCATATAATAACTTGAATATAATTCAAGATATTGTGAAAATTTTCAGTTATGAAACATCATTGAACTCTAATGAGTTAGATGTAGCTGAAGGAAATGAATAAGAATTTTACGAACCGATAAAAAAGTAAACTGAAGACCACAAATGTCTTTATTATATAATGGATGAAAAGTGAACGATATTAACTATCCACGAGAATTAGTGATATTAACTTAAAAGTTGAGAACATCAGAGCCCATTTTTTTAAAATTCATGAGTATATGTCAAGATAAGCAAAAGGTCTTCATTAACAATATATAGACAATATATGGACAATAGATTTTACTCTTATATCTTTATTAAGATCTTTTAGTTTTACACTTTCTACGTATTCCAGCTTATTAATATTTGAATCTAAAAGATTTATGAGCTTATTGTCCTAAGTAATTTTCTTATTTCTAATAACCTCTTATCTTCTTATATTTTTTTAAGAATAGATTTTCCTGATTATTAAATTCTAGATTACTTTCAACTAGTAATTTTGTTATATTTTATAAATGTGGTTTCTACTTTTGGTAGATCTCACAACGTTTTCACTTTTTATGTTATCTAATAAACTTTTCTAATGACACGTTTTTTTATTTTTGTAACATATATTGTTTTTTTTTTCTTCTAATATTATTATACTTATCTTATCCATATATTGTGTAAATAGTTTATATAAATTTAAGAAGTTATTTTCTATCAAGAAATCAACTCCTATTTTCTATTAATATATAAGATATGAAACTTTTATCTTCCTACTATAGTATCAATATCTTTTATAACTTAGTTAAGGTTAATTATTATGCTATTTTCTATTCTGACTATCAAGTCCTTAGGATTTTAGTCCAAAGTTCTTTTAAAAATACATATTTACATGCTACACATATACTAGCTCTAGTATCTATATAAGCATGTAAATGATATATATTATGTCCTTTGAATTTGTACCTTATTTTTATGTAAGTACTATTAAAATTAGTTATGGTGTATATGTCATTCATCCTCAGATGTTTCCTCTGAATGTTTTTTTTCATCAATGTATTATTCTTCGATGGGTTCTAATTCCATCTTATAAGCTTGTTCTAGTATCTTTACATTTTTTTATGTTCCTTTTTATGGGTTAACCTATTAGGAAATTCATTGGCATAATGATCTTCCTCGTTATATATCCAAAATCTATAAGTTTTCTTGCTTGACAAACAATAATTTTCTTTTTTGTGAAGTTTTCCTATTCTAAAATACCTTTTCTTATTAGGTTTATGGTTATATATTCTATTATATTTAGAAAATTTTATTTTATGAATTTAAATTTATATTTCTTAAACCTTTTCTATTTTTTTATTTTTATTTGTAAGGTTTTATACTACATCTATACTTTTCTACCATCTGAAAATTCCCACTATCGCAACATATTTTAAAATTTCCTTTAGCATAATTATATTCACTTATTTTTTGACATTGTAAAATTATCCAAGATTTTAGGTGTTTTATTTTTGCTCCTAAAGTATATGGTACACATATTTTAGAATTTTTGTAACATAATTATATTTGCTTCTTCTTTGGTATTGTAAAATTAACCAAGATTTTAGGTATTTTATTTTTCTCCTAAAGTATCTAGCACTATTACAATATTTCTATTTCTTCAACTTTTTTTTCCAAGAGTTTTATATAGAATTCCTGGTAACTTTTGATAAAATATTTTCTTAAATTGTTGTTGTTGTATTTTAGATATCTTATAACAATACATTTCATGCTTACATTTAAAAAAATCTATGTAGCACATTTCACAAATTTTCATATTTACTATATGTCATTTAGCCTTATTGATTTCTAATTCACTTATTTCAATATTTTCATTTCTTTTATTTTTTCTCATGAACTCTTATATATTTCATTCATTATTTTATCTAAATAATATCTACCTGTTGTGGAATCTCTTTGAATCCTAAGATGTATATCATCTAGTGGATTACTAAACAATACTTTAATATTTTCATTCATTTTATGATTTAATAATGCTCTAGAGATTGATAGATTTATATTAATAGTTCTAAATGTTTGGATTAATACACTCATTGCACAAGTTTATTCATCTAATGCATTTTTTCTATCTCTAATTCAATCTAGGTCTAAATAGTCAACTTTATTATTATTTTCGTAAAGTTTGAATTCTGATGGTATAGTTCATCTAGTATCCTAGTATAATCCTTCTTCCATTTTTGTTTGTTTCCTTTTTCCTATCTAGAAAATTAAATTCATATGATCTTTGCCTATACCTTTCATTTTTGTGTGGAGTAGAAGTTTCTCTTGAATTATGGAGGGCATTACTATGTTTTTTCCCATGTAAATTTTAGAATATTCTGGTTCAAAATATATTTCACTAAATACTATCATATCATCTTCTTTTTTATTAGAACTTTGTTTTCTTCAAAATATTTTCTTAATTCCTTATTGTTAATGTTACCATACTTATTAATCTTCCTACTCCTTATTTTCACGATCCATAAATTATTCCGCTAATTATTTTCTATATTCACTAGATCTTTTTAGTGGTTCTTATTTCTTTTTTGAATGTTTAATTGTAATATTTAGTCACAACTATTTTGTCATATTTCTTTAAGAATTTTGATTGGACTTTATTTATGTTTTGTAAAGATTCTATTTTTTCTTCTAAAAAAATTAAGGTTTTAATTATAATTTTTTAGTTATTTGATATGCTTATTATGGTATCATTATTTTCTAATTACATTCCTTGTAACCTATCTTTTGATATTTTTAATAGGTTTTTTACTTTATAGTTTATCAATTTTTTTGTCATTGACATATTATTTCATAGATAAAGCTTTTGATTTTTTTTAATTTTTTGTTTTAATTTTTTTATTTCTTCTTCTTGGTGTCATTCCTATTTATTTAATTTTGTTTGATCATTTGTAAATTTAATTTGTGATAAATTACATTTTTTACTACATTGTTTTTTCTTCTCAATGTCAATTTTTTTTCTTTTACATCCAAGTTTCATTTTTTATGAATTTCTAAATCAATTTATGTTTATAATTTTATTATTTTTCTTATCTTTTGAAAAGTTTTACCTATTTATATAAATTTATTTTACTCATATATTAAAATATTATAACTTTTTTTAACGAATATCTTACTATAGTGTGCACTAAAATGGATGACTTTTTTTTCCATTAAATCTCTTCTTTCAAATTTATAAGCTAAATATAATACTTGGTTTAAGTTTTTATCATTAATGTTAATGATAAACCTAGAGTATATTGTAAATTTTAATTTCTGGTATCTTAGTTTTTTATGAATAGTTCCTAATAAAGAATTTTTTATTTATTATTGTATTATCTAGAAGTATTAATTTTATTAATGTATCTATCACTTCTCTACAATATGCTTTTATTAATATTTGGTTTTCTTTATTTAATTTTTCTTTTATCGTTTTAAAATTTTATGATAATTTATTTGTAATGATTTATTTATTAATTAATAATATGTTATATCTTTTTTTACAAATACGTAATATTAATATTTATTTCTTTATTATTTATCTTATAATAAATTATATTTTTTTCTTAAAAATATTTTCTTTATTTTTAAAAATAATGAATATTTGAATCTATCTCATTCTTTAAGATTTAATCTTATTTTTTTTTATTTTTTTGTTTATTAATATTTATTAGGAGAAACATAATGACATATTTTTGTATTATTATTTATATTATATCTTAGGTTTTTTATTATTTTTATCGATAAAAATTAAAATTTATTTTAGTTAATTTTATTTTTTAATAAATTTAAAAATTTAAAAAATATTTATGATATTATTTTAAAGTTTAGGGTATTATTAATATATATACTATTATCGATGGATTTCAAATACTAATTTTGTGTTAATTCAATATAATTTGTCCTTTAAATCCGGCCGACATTTTCGGGCCTCACCCATACGCTCACCCATTTTATAAGAACACGTGTTATCAATTTAATGGTCCATCAAATTTGCAATCAGCATATAAATCCTTTTATAACGTTAAATGTACATATTAATTATAATATATTATAATTTAAAAATAATATTTTTTTAAAGATTATTTAACATTAGAAAGACTTAATTTAGTGGGATTATATTTTAGATAATTTTTTAATCTTATATTTTATGTAATATTTTAATGATACTCATATTTAATAAAATGTATTAATTTAATATGATTTTTTTATTTTATTTAAAATCTTCTAAACATGTATATCACATATACGTTTAATAAAAAATATTTGTAAATTTGTGATATATTTAAAATCTTAAATATATATATATTAATACTTTTTTACTCATTTTATATTTTTTAACATTTCTTCTTCGTCTATTATCTAGGAGCTAAAAAACTTAACTTATAACTATATACTACTTACTTATATTTGTCTAAATTTATGACTATGTAAGTTATGTTTTAATAAATATAATATGTAATTTTTAAATTTTATACATAGAAAAATAAGAAAATAATAAGCTTTATAGTTTGTATGAAAGAAAAATTTAAATTAATCATAGAAAAAATAATTTGTATGTACAATTTAATATATAATCCTAGTATGAAACATGTGAAATTATTACACACAATTTTAATATCATAACAACTGTTATTGAATATTTTATTTAAAACTTAAATAAGACTTCATCTCAATTTTAATATTTACTGTGCCAAAATATATTATTAAAATCAGTTTACACAGTAAACCTAATTTAAATTTTTTTATTTTTTTTTTTTACAATTTTTATTCATTTTCTATTATCTTCGTAACCTTGTAGAGCCTTCGGAATAGCTCTAAATCCTTTCTACGAATACTGATTTTTTGTTTTTCTTGAAAGGACTTAAATAAAAATTTAAATCAATTATAAGAATTTTTACAAATATAATTTCACAACCAGTCAAATAAACATTATTTTTAACAACAAAAATAAATATCCTACCCCAACGCTTTCCAATACATTAACAATATCGTAGAATCGTTTTTTTCAACCTTGTAAAATTCAAAAACCATTAGATCTGTAAAAGAAACAAATTAAGAAGAATCCAAAAACAATAGTAACGAAATCAGATAAATCGTTAAATTTGTACGTATGATGCTTAGAATATGAAGACTCTTGCAAAGTAAAAGCTCATGATAATGAGGCCATTGAGGTATGATGTTTAGATGATTTGAATGTTGTCAAAATGAGAAGTTGTGTTGAGAATTCTTAAATCTAAAAATCTAATAACATAAAATAAACATGATTAATTAAATATAATCTTAAAATAAACATAGATACAAATTCAATAAATATCTAAAAATAAATATAAATACATTCAATAAATATTCATGCAAATTTTATCATTTATATTAGTGGAGTATTTATGGATATAATAACTAAATTAATTACTCATATTATCTGATATAAATCGATATTTTATTGATTCTCTCTTTTTGTATTTAATACCACCTCTAGATATTCTTTGTTAACTAAACAAATCAATTAACACCTGCTAATTTGGTTAATTAAATTAATTCTAAGAGATTGAAAATGAACCATTTAAATGCCACCTTTGGTGTTACGATTTAAACTTTATTCAAGGCCAAATTAAACTTAAGCAAGTACTAACTTTCAAGTTTTAAAATCACTATCACGTCAATACATTTTCACATAATAATTCTTATAAAAACTTTTGAAATAGAGCTTCACTCTAACTACTTTGATTTCAACAAATAAAAGAGCACTACTCTAAATTACAGGATAACTAAACCTTAAAATCTAATTTTCAGATTTAAGTTTGTAATGAAAAATAATATATTTTTCTCTAACATCCTTAATATAAAATCTTGAATAAAAATAAAATCAATTCATTTTAGAAATTTTCACCTATTTAATATTTCGTAAAGCATAACAACGTTATTATTATATCATGATTATAAATTGACATAGCTTAAATTTAATCACAGACAAATTAAATATAACATGAAAGAATAAAGCATAAAAATAACGGGAGAGAAAATAAAATTCTTACAGAACTTCGACGCTTATTCCCGTCATAGAAAACCTCCAGTGAATTTGCACTTACATTTATTGAATCAAAAATCTAAATTATTACAAAAACATTACAAGTTCCTCTCAAAAAGAGAAGAACTCTAAACCTAAATAATTGAACTAAAAACTAAGAGAAAAACTAAGAAAAAGCTTAAAAACTAAGAAAAACTCAAAAACTAAGAAACGAGAAGAGAGACAAATGGATGGGTCGATAAATTTGAATTTTTTGTCAAATGGGGAAGAAAAAATGAGTAAAAAAATGTTAAAAAAAATATTAAAAAATTAAAAACGTGTAATGGACATCTTTGAGGTCATCAATGACGCCGACGACGTCTGGGTCACAGACGTGAAAACGGGTGAAAACGTTGGGCGGGCTGATGGCGCTACAAGGCTGGCCGCTGTCACACAGCTGGCTAATGGAACAGTGCCGCTAGCGAAAGGGTGTCAACGCGTACGGTATGGCGCATTGAAGGCGCCGGCTATTGCGCGCGATTTTCCTTCTTTTTGACCTTTTCGAGCCATTTTGTCCAATTTTTCCATGGTTGCTGACCTTTTTCCACTCATTTATTAATAAATTTGTGAGGTACTGCTTCAAGGAGTCTTCTTTGAGTGTTTAAATTGCGTTTTTAAGCCAAAATACCGAAAAACAATAAAAATACCCGTGATTGAAAAGACAAATTTATATAAATATATGATAAAAAATATAAATATATATATTTTTAATCAATTAACTTGCATAAAATCATGTTTATTTTAGTGCTTTTTGAGCTCTCATCACAACCTCAGAACTTCGCTAGTCCCTTAGCAAGATAAGCGATAAAAACTAAAAATTAAACTATCCTAAATCACTTCCGTGGATTGACACGGTAGCATTTACCCTACGCAACAAGCCTTTAAACCCCTAGGTTGCCCTAGTGGACGAGTTTGAGTCTCGTGAGGGTTTTCAGTAATGATACCCACAAACATTGAACTAAATGTAAAAATAAAAGAAACAATAAAAACAAACAACTTAAAAATTAAATTTACAACAAAATCACAAATTAACAACATCTCACAAAAATGTCTCATACTATTTAATCTCCTTTAAGATCATAATTAAAATCTCAAGCATAAGTTATTTTAATCTCTTTAAACAATCATGATTTATTATAATAATTAGTCGAAAATCATTTTCATATTTCATATCAAAAATGTATCAATTTAATTTCACCCAATTTCAGTGTCATGAATCAATTCGCTCGACTCTATTCCTCACAAGTCAATACTCTCAAAACACTGAATCCTATGGGTTCAAACACTCATACTAATTTATACGCGAAAGAGTTAATGCATAGAAATGAACTAATACGCGTATGTATAAAGAATAAAGGCTCTAAGTGTTATTTTAACATTGATCTCATGAAAGGAATCAAATGTATAAATTATAAAGATATCATATATAAAAATTATTTTCATGCATAAATCAAACTCATTAAGAAAGAATTTCAAGATATATGCTTTTTACAAATGAAGAAATTGCAATGACTTTTAGTGGAAATTACTTCCTATATCTTTCTTTTGTAAATAGCGCTCACAACTTTGTAGCAACGCGTCATAAGATATGATGATACTATTTTTTATCTCTATTTTTTTTCTCGTAGATATTTTTCAATATGTGTATTTTTAGAGAGTCAACCCATGTACAGATTGTACATTTTTTGGATTTTGGTAAGTGGTTAATTTTGTGGCTTTTCTATTTGATCTTGGTTTAGGTAACGGATATGTCTTTTTGTTTTTTGTAGTAGTCATGCATAAATGAGATATAAGCATATACTATCAATTTCTACTCAAATCATTTAATCTAAGCAAAAATAATAATAAAAAATATACGATACTTTATTAAGATGAGAAAAAATTCATACATTCAATGCTAATACCTATAGAGATCATCTAAAACTTTGAAGAAATAAGAAGTGTGTTTGGAGTAGAAAAAATTTATATTTCACTCTGAATAAAGGAAATTTGGCTCAAATTATATCTCACAAAGGTAGTCTCCACTAAAAAAATTCATAAACACCGATTTTTGGTTTAATATAATTTCTACATCTTATCAATTTTTATATTAATTGAAAATATTTACTAAATATTTAAAAATAAAAATTAATATTAATATTTTAAATAATGTAGTATAATAAAAATTATATTAACATTTGATTTTTTAAATTAAATATATTATTAATGTTAATTTAGAGTTTTTAAATGTTAATAATTATTTTTTTATCGAGTTTTTTTAGTTATGAATCATATATTGACTTATTTTTTAATTATTTTTTTATTTACATATTCTCCACGCGTAGGATTTTAAGTTGATTCTACGTGTCATTCGACTTAAAAAATTATAAAAAAATAAAATAGTAGCGTCGGTTGATAGGTAAAATCGACACTACATGTAGAACGTAGTGTCGGTCCTACATGTCTACCGACGCTATCCATGTGTGTAGCGTCGGTTGACACATAGTACCGATGCTACGTCTTATGTGTAGCGTTGGTTCAACACCTTAACCGACTTTAAATTCATTATAAGTCGATTTTTTACAAGAATAACTTTAAATCTCAACTTAAATGCCTCCTTTTATAGTAGTGATTCTTAAAATTAATTAAGTTAGTAAAAAGTTAATTAAGTTAAGTGAAATAAAAAAATCTAAGTTAATTAAGTTAATCAATAAGAAAAAAACATAATATAAGTGAAGTTGTTGAACTCATAATTGATATAAAAAAGATAAGTTGAAGAGTATATATATATATATATATATATATATTATAATTACATTTCAGTCTTAAAAAAATTTATACTTCACGAAACAAACACAAATAAATTATAGTATGCTTTTTTTTAAAGAACATTTTTAAACTACTTTTAATTTAAATCACTTTTAACAAAATACAAGCAACACATCCCAATTCTTCTCTCAATTTATGTGCAATCTTAAAAAGTAAAAAAATAAAATCTACAAATAACAATATAAAATAATAATAATTAAGAGTGAACGTAAACTATGAAGAGTATAAAAGTGATTTTTATAGTCAAAATTTCTTTTGTAAAAAAATAGAAAAATATATTAATTATAAGTATATAATTCATTTTTGAAGTTGAAGTATTAATAACTATAGCTTTATTAATTCAATCGCTCAATACCTTATCTGTTTAATAATTTTGGTTACGTAATCTTTTTGAGTCAATCAATTCAGTCTGTTTTTTTTTTAACTTGATCAATTTAGTAAATATTTTTAATTTTGATTAATTGAATAATTTTTGTAAGTTTTGAGTAATTGAATAAATTTTGTAAATTTTGTTCGTGAAAATTAACATAAAATGCCATGTTGAATTCAATATTTTATTAAGTATCATTCTAGTTTTAAAATTTTAAAACATGTGTGTTGCATGTATATCAATTTTGTTATCAATTTCTCTAACCAAAAATTGAAAAGCAACTTGATCAAGTTAAAAAAAAAATCAAATTAGCTGAGTACAAAAAGGTAAGGTACTTAGTTGATTAAAAGATAAAAGGCTGAATATAGAATATGCTGGTAGAGGTTGTGTGAGTTTGGTAACGTGGATTCAAGCTTTATTAGAAGAATTTAGGACAGATTGTGACAAGAAAATGGCTGGTGGTGGTCACGATGCCTAAACAATGTAACACTACTATAAAAATAGGTATTAAATTATGTTAAAAATCGACTTTAAATTTAGCGACTTAAAATGTAAAGTCGGTTCACGCGATGAACCGTCTTTACCCGTACATTTTATGATTTTTTATTTTATTTTTATTATCATTTTTTGTATTATTCAATATATATATAGCATAAAAAATCTAAAATATAAATAATAATACAAATAATTAAAAATTTATATATATTTAATTACTTGATAATTAAATTTATTACAAAAACAAATAATGTATATACAATACATATAGTTAACTTAAATTACAAATAAAATAATGTCGTCATAGTGTAATTGGATGCGAGTAAGCTTGGTTGGTTTAGAATCTTGATTGGCCTTCACAAGCATTATGACAAAAAAAAAACTAGACAAAAAACAGTTGATCCATATAACAATTCATATTCCCCTACATACATGAGCACATAAACATCCATCAAACAAGCAGTCTAAACTTCAGAGACATACGAATGAAGAAATTAAATCATTATAAATATTACCTTCAAAAATAGATTACCACGTACAGTGACATCAGAGTGATATAACCCTTCGACGAACTCATATTAGCACTTTATTAATCATTTGTCTATAAATATGAAGTTATCTGGAATCTCTACTAGTATTTTTTAATGCTATAATGAACTTTAAATATGAAATCAAGTGTAACTCTGATTTCTTACTTGGCTTGTGTGAGTTTTGGTGCCCTTAAACATATGGGCACCAAAACTCATACAAACCAATAAACAAATCGGAATTACGTACACCTGATTTCATATTTAGAGCTCATTATAACATTAAAAATACTAGCAGAGATTCCAGATAACTTCATATTTATAAACAAATGATTAATAAAGTGCTAATATGATTTCGTAAGGAAAGTAGGAAAGAGAGATGAGATGTAGTTTGGGCCAAAAATAGGTCCATAAAACAAGGCATTCCCCTAAATACATGAGCATATAATCATCCATCAAATAAGTTATTTCAGACACATGAATAGATAGAGAAATTAAATCATTAAAAAATTTACTGTTATGTTGTCATATGCTATTCAAGATCATTAGAATCTTCTCCTGATTCTTCTTGTGATGATATAATTTGAACCATGTGTTCTACCCATTCCTCTCGTAAATCATCAAAAATTTGCTGGTCGTAACCCGTTTTGTTCCAACCAAAGAACTACATGTATTTAAAATCAAAACAAGAATGTAATTTCATTTATTTACAAAAACAAACTCAAATATGTTAAAAACTTTTATGTATATGGGTAAAAGATAAACTTTTATGTAATTTCAATTGGAATTTTGATATTTGTGATGATTTAGCTCATAAACTTCATGACATAATAACCACACATGACTCCATTATTTTGTTGTGGAACCTACAAAAAACAAGTGTACATGAATTTTCATATTCGAACATTTTTATTATTCAATTGTAAAATTAATAAAATTATTAATATTGGCTTGTACATACCACAACTTTTGTCCATATAAGCTTATGAGATTTTTTAAGGGCAATGCCCTTAAACTTGTTCCATAACTTCCATACCCTATCAAGGTTTAAAATGGTTAGTTTTTATTAAATATTACAAAAAAAAATAGAAGAAACTAATATGTAGCTATAACTTTTACATTTCAACAACTGTTTTTATATCTTTACTCAGTTCTATGAAAACTGTGTCACAATACCAAACATGATTATTGATCAGATCAATGATTACCAACATCCAATGATCTTGGCCTTGTTCAAACCTTAATGGCCAAGGGATTATCAACTTTTACTTTCTATTAAGCGGTAATGTCTT
Source organism: Hippophae rhamnoides (assembly GCA_033030585.1). NCBI lineage: Eukaryota > Viridiplantae > Streptophyta > Magnoliopsida > Rosales > Elaeagnaceae > Hippophae > Hippophae rhamnoides. The sequence goes on along the minus strand of CM065438.1, from coordinate 18,170,142 downwards.
ATCACATAATTGTTTAGCTCTGATGCTAACATCCTTATCTTGATATTGATTGACATATGAAGAATCATAGAACATTGCTAAATGTGATGAGTGATTATGTTGAAGTCAATAATAGCACGCCTTATATAAAAGATATATATATATATATATAATTAGATAATATAAATATAATTATATATGTTCTACATAAATAAAAGAAAAATAAATAGATTGAGGACTCACTTGTCCACACTTGAATTATACTTAAATCGGTCATTTGATATTCAAATAGTTGCAATAAGCACTCGATTGATATATAAGTTTGGCCGAGGTCTACACCAGAAATTTCTATAGGAAGTGGCACAGTCCATCCATCATTTATGCTAGATGCCCTCCCAACAATAGTCATCAAAGTGCCAAGATTTCTACTGAAGTTTAACGCATAATTATGACTATACTTTTTCCAAGGCTTCTTCTTGAATGACTTGGTGCGCGATGATTGGCCACTAGACATAGATTTAGCACGAGATACTTGCTTCGTATCTCTTAAATGTGCCGCATTTAAGAGTTCTGGTATAATAGACTAAAAAAAGTATTATATATGTATTTTTTAGTAACAATATAAGATATAATAAAATAATAGTAGTAAACAAGTGTTATCTTTTAAGTTAAAAAATAGTACCACGTCAAAATTTAGAACAACTTGAATCGACGGCCAAGCCACATACTGTCCAATCGCATCTTGGACTATGGTAACATCAGAAGACACATGTAGTGGACAATCATGAAACAATGATTGATCGATTACTATTCGCCAATGATTAGGCAAATATTGATTATGAATCATCCGATCATCGCTCAATTGTTGTGTTGTTCCAATAGCAACAAAGTCCGTTGACGATTGATGTTTCAAAAAACATTTCATATTCTGTAATTTAAGTGTTATATATAAAAAATAAAACATATAATAAGAATTTAAAAATAATAGATTATATACACCAGAAATTAAAATCTTACCACATATGATTCATCAAATAGAAGAGGACTCCCATGTGGGGTAGCTATTGGATGTACATTCTCACCAAAATGTTCATCGTGGTTTAATTGATGGTAAGAATGTGCAGATTGCATTGGATAAAATGAACCACTACTTGATTTCATATGCATTCCTGGCATATAGTGAGGACCAATAGGATGGCTATATCCCATACTGGATGTAGTTTGAGCGCAATGAGATTGCATGGGTGGCATGCCTGGCATGGATGGTGGCCTGCCTGTCATGTATGGTGGCATGCTTGGCATGGATTGTGGCATGCCTGGCATGGATGGTTGCATGCTTGGCCAATATGGCATGCCCTGGTTGTAGCATGATGCCATGGCTGACATTTGTTGTGATTGATGTTCTTTTAGAGTGGCAATCTCACTTATCACTGAGGCCTTAAAAGAGTTGAATTCTTCTTCAATTTTAGTGTACTTCTCCTTACTTACCGTCTGAGGCTTTTGTTTTGGAATGTTAAAATACTCCATAGAACCATCATATTGGCTACCTCCCCTAACACGACCAGGATGCTCGCGTCCGAATGCATGATATAAAGCATCTCTCCCAGGCTCTTCGATTATTTCACCCCTGGATATTTTTTCTTCAACAACTATCTACAAATAATAAAGCACAAAAACATATCATTCATTATTACATCAATTATTAAATATCATTAAGACTTTTTATCAACCGAAATTACTAACCAACTTATTTAATTGTTCTTCTCCTCGCTTAGTCATCGGTCTTGAATTCTTTGTTTTAGGAGTCTTTGTTTCTATGTACAATTCAGTTTGAGTAACAGGTCTACCCAATTCAGCTTCCTACATAAATTATGAAAATTTTATTAACAATGACATAAAATTAAATTGAGGAAAATAAATATAAAAATATTTATAAATTAACACAAATTAATAGTATCATTCTATATCTAACTTCAGGATTTGAAGACCTCCTAATATGGTCAGGAAGAATGTTATGCATTTGTATATTCTAATGTTCTTCCCTAATAATTTGAAATTCATTCGTACGTCTATAATCCACTAAGTCTTTCCAAATTTGGGGTGTAATCCAAGGGTGTCATTCAGGGATTTTGTAGAGCTCATTCTCATCAAGTGGTTCCAAATATGAAAACACATAATTTCTTGCCAATCTGGAAGTCTTGTATTCCTTCCACGCCTTATTTGCAATCTTATAACACTTGCTCTTCTAACTGTCATCAAATTTGTAACGATTTTGTAAAAACATAGTACAAAAGATTAGATATAATACACATCTAATATAATATATATATATATTGATTATAAAATATAAGAGACTTACACAAATGGTTATCCATATTTTGAACTTTTCTGCATCATCAACCTCAGACCAATCATTTATATTGATTGGTATACTGGACTTCGCAAGTCGACCAATAGAGGATTTCAATTGTTGACCATTTTCCCCTATTGGATTACCATTAGCATCAAATATAACATGTATTCTATCATCTGGGTTAAGTGGAACATCAGGTATATTCACCCAATCCCTTCTTTTCAAATACCCCAATGGATCATTTGGATCTACAAGCTCTGTTATCCGAAGATCCATGAAATATCTACAAACAATGAAGAAATATAAATTAATTGACAATTTTAAGAACATACATATATATGAGTTATTACAACAATATAGAACATACGTTATGTTTAATTAGGTTGTTGATCGTATACATATATTCCTTCATAATCACTTCGAGCCCATGACGAAGAATCATCATCATCAATTAGATCATCACATACATTAGGCAATTTATTTGAGAAATTACTAATATTGATTAATGTATCAAGCATAGAGTCATCATCTTCTACAGCATCACAATGGTAAAACTCTTTTTATGGAGGCGTTAACACAACAGACCATCTTGGATCAATTTGATCGCTCACGTAAAATACTTGTTTTGCATGAAGTGCTAACGTGAAAGGATCATCAGTGTGACTTATCCTGGATAAATTTACAAGGGTAAATCCAAAATCATCTATTTTATATCCAACATTGATAACATCTTCGACCCAATCACACAAGAAAACTGTTTCATGGAAGACCTCATAATCCAATTCCCAAATCTCTTGTATTATACCATAATATGTTCTATCAGAAAGTACAGGATTAACATCTTTTGAACTGGAAAATTGCATAGTTTGTGCAACCATCTTCACACCACTATTTTGATTTACTCGGACTTTGTCCCTAGCTTGAGTCGTAAACCTCGATCCATTTATTGTGAAACTATAAAATGATTTGACATCAAATTTTGGCCCATGTGCAAGCCATTGTAAACTTTCTGATATTTTATGATTGGGTTTCTTGAGTTCATCTCGAATCTATGTATACAAAAACACAAAATGTGTTTAGAGCAAAGTTTTAAAACATTGAATAGATCTAGGAAGATACATGCATGAATTTTTGTTTGTGACACTTACATGGTTGCAAAACCAATTAATAAGCTCTCGCTTATGTTCATCATACAACTATTTTTCTCCTCCTTTTTGTTTATAACGAAGATCGATCTTCAATAAGTTTAAATGCATCATGTAATGTTATTAGATATATATTAAGTTATATATCATCATTAATAGTTAAATAAAAAAATGATTTTTGCAATCATGAAACAATGAACATCACTTACTCTATGTACGGTTGTGCCTCATTATTATTTACCAAAATGATTCGGTGTGCTTTTTCCCATCGAGTGCGATCAATAAATAATGTTTTACTTCCAGCAAGCATAAGGTTATCTACTTGGATCATGTGACGTTCTAAGAACAACTTGTACGTAGGATTCCCAATTTCAGTGCAACCACTAAAGTATTCAAAATAAAACTTAATGGCCTCTTCAGCAATGTAGCGTTCCACCATGCATCCTTCAGGTCGATTTCTATTATTTACATATCCTTTAAGGACTTGCATATATCTCTCAAAAGGATACATCCACCTTAAGTAAGTAGGACCACACAATTGAACCTCTCGAACTAAATGAACACACAAGTGAATCATTATATCGAAGAAAGAAGGAGGAAAATATTTTTCAATTAGAACAAAGTCTCTACAACATCTTTTTGTAAAGAATTTAACTCGCCAATTGATATAGATTTCTTGCATATTGTATTGAAGAATGAACAAAGCCAAATTATTGATAATCGAACATGTTTTGGAAGAATTGATCTAATAGCAACTGGTAATAACTGTTGCATTAAGATATGACAGTCATGTGATTTCAATCCATACAGTCTCTTATCGATGATAGACACAAAATTTCTTAAGTTGGATGAGTAACCATCAGGAACTTTCACACCCTCCAAACATTTACAAAACACATCCTTCTCTTTTGTTGACATTGTATATGATACTGGTGGTAAGTATGTTTGATTCTTATCATTTTCCACCCTTGGTTCCAATTCAGGTCGTATGCCTAGTTTCTTTAAATCCAATCTTGCTTTAATTCCATCCTTTGTTTTTCCAGGTATATTAAGTAAAGTATCAATCAAGCTCTAACATACATTCTTCTCAATGTGCATGACATCTAAGATGTGATGAATGTGTAGGTCTTTCCAATAAGGTAATTCCCTAAATATTTATTTTTTTCTAACAACCATGGTAAGTCGGTTCAAACTCTTTTTCATTTTCACCCATTTCATTAGTTGACCTCTTTCGTTTCCCTACCTTAGTGAGTTTTTTTTTCATATTTCCATATCATTTGAATGTCATACCATTCAATTTCCTTAATATCTCAACACCTCGCAAAGGTCGAGTTGCATGATCATGATCTTCTTCACCATCGAACGGTTTCTTTTGGTATCTAAACTTGTGTCCAGATGGAAAAAATCTTCTATGTCTTCTATAAGACATCTTTCGTCCGTGAACAAGATAAGTTGTAGAAGTTCCATCACTACATATATGACATCCCTTGTAACCTTTTGTTGCATGTCCTGATAAGTTGCCATAGGCAGGAAAATCATTAATTGTCCATAAAAGGACCCCCTTCAAGTTAAAGTGTTCTTCTTTATGTGCATCGTAAACATTTACACCATCATTCCACAACATCTTTAAATCATCTATCAGAGGCTGCAAATATACATCAATATCAACACCGGGTTGTTTCGGTCCTGAGATCAATAATGTTAACATCATGAATTTTCTTTTCATACACAAACAGGGAGGAAGGTTGTATGTTACCATAATTACTGGCCAACAGCTATATCTACTACTGAGGGAACTATGTGGATAAATTCCATCAGCCGCAATGGCAAGACGAAGATTGCGTGGATCAAATGAAAATTGAGGAGATAAATTATCTACTACTTTCCAATTTGGAGAATCACAAGGATGATGTAGCACCTCATCATCAGATCGATTATCTGAATACCAAGTCAACATCTTTGATGTATCTTTACTATTGAACAACCTTTGAAAGCGAGGAATCGGAGGAAAGTACCAAAGAACCTTTGTAGGCACGCCTTTCTTATGTGTTGTACTCTCATTTGTACCATGCTTCCATCTCGATTCTTTACACATAAGACAATCATGTAATGTCTCAAATTCTTTTCTATAAAGAATGCAATCATTTGGACAAGCATGAATCTTATGATATTCCATGCCAAATCGACTAAGAGGTTTCTTCACTTCATACATTAAAGAAGGCAATTCAATACCCTCAAGAAATATATCGACTAGTAGATTTAGTAATTCTATGAATCCCTTGTCAGAAAAACCATGTTTTGCCTTCACATTGTACAAATGAACCAATCCCGACATTTTAGTGTATTTTTTGCATTTTGGATACAATGATTTTTCGGCATCTTCTATAAGTTTATTAAAGGTTTCGGGATCATCCTTGCGTAATTCAACTTCAACACTATGAAACATATTTTATGTATGTACATTATGATAAGATGTATGTAATCCACTCACATTCTTATTTATCTTTTCCCCATGAGTATTATCAATATTTTCTCCATGATAATACCAACATTTATAGCTCAAAAGAATATCATTACGGATAAGGTGATACTTAACCTCATCAAATTCATGAAATCACTCATTTTTACATTTAACACATGGGCATCAAATCATACTAGTTCCAGTATTACTATTTCTACAAGCAAATTCCATGAAACTTTAAACTCGAGAAATATAGTCTTGCTCAATTCTACACTTTGACATCCAAGATTTGTCAATTTTCTATTAATGACATTAATTAAATATATTACTTAATTATGTATACAATGAATATATTTAAAGTATTATTATATATAAATTTCCTAATTATTAGAATATATATCAAAACATACATAATACAAAACAATTATCATTTTAATCATTTTACAAAACCATTTCTATACAAATTAAAAAATAAGCAACATGCCAACATGAATATATAAAAACCAATCACTTTGGTTGATTCTAATTTCTAAGCATGTTACTATATCATAATTAAAAAGTAATATTAATTATACGTATATAACATTCTATAGAAGTATATAGGGACTACTATAGTAACATATTTAACATTTTAACACATAAGTATCATATATAAATAAAAATAATACTACTACTTATTTTTTAGTTATTATTTGATTTTTATTAATATATATATATATATATATATATATATATTATTTAAATTATTGAGTTTATAAATATATATTTATAATTTTTTTAAGAGTCAATAGATAGCACGTATAACTCTTATACCAATATAATTTCTTACAAATTAAAAAAAACATATTATTTTTCCTCTATTCACTACTTAATAAAATATAATTATTTATATATAAATAAATTTATCCACGCACAGTAAACCCACAACATTTCAGATATTATTTTCACATAAAATAAGTCAAACATAATAACAAGCAAAATAAAAAACATACCTAAATCAAAAATTTATACAAAAAATAAAACAAACTGAATAATAAGCTGCAAAATTCTAATTGATAAAATATAATTATTTATAATATATAAATAAATTTATCCACGCACAGTAAATATATATAATCTATCAAACTCACAACATTTCATATATTATTTACACATAAAATAAGTCAAACATAATAACAATCAAAATCAAAAACATATCTAAATCAAAAACTTATACACAAAATAAAACAAACTGAATAATAAGCTGCAAAATTCTACTTAATAAAATATAATTATTTATAATATATAAATAAATTTATCAACGCACAGTAAATATATATAATCCATCAAACCCACAACATTTGATATATTATTTCCACATAAAATAAGTCAAACATAATAACAATCAAATAAAAAACATACCTAAATCAAAAATTTATACAAAAAATGGGTATAAATTGTTTTTAGTATTTCGCTAAAAAAAATAGTAGATCTGAAAGATAATGAGAAGAGAAATATAACTCACAAAATGACATTGCAAATGATGGTCGGAGGTGGCCAAAAATTTAGAAAGAAGGTGGCAGTGTAGCTCAATTTTGGGAGAAAATAGAGAAGATAAATGAAGAAATTGGGGTTTTGCGTAAAAAATGAACTAAATTTGGATATATTAGGTGGATAGCGTCAATTCACGTGGAGAACCGACGCTATCCACGCAATTAAATTTTTTTTTTTGTCAATTATTATTTTATTTAGACTATGAATATACGTACTATAGAAATAGAAAAAATTAATTACTTTAGAATAATATTTAATTAAAACATATACACAAAATTAAATAAAGATATATTGTAGGTACACATATAAATTTAAATATCCAAACAAATAAAAAAAATTATATAATTTTTAAAACAATTGTCTAAAAAAAAGGAAAAATTATACTATTTTTATCCAACTTAAATTCTAAAGAGTAAAATAAAATAATAATTAATTTTAATTGTATTTACTTAATCCATTTTTTAATTTAAAAAATAGGACATAGCGTCGGTTCTATACGTCAACCGACGTTACGTCCAACGTGGATAGCGTCAGTTCTACATCGACCTGACTTTAAATTCATTAGAAGTCGATTTTTAGAAAAAACTGACTTTACACAGCGACTTAAATATCCATTTTTGTAGTAGTGTTAGTACTTGTCAAGCACCTTAAAGGAATATGTTGAAATTCAATGTCGATGGTAAGTTGCGTCTAGGTGTGTGGGTTCAGGTGTAGGGGCGAGGGATTGGAGGGAGTATCTTTGCGCAACAAAAACCAAGCTAAGGAATGGGTTTTCTTGACCTGTAAGGCTTGAACTGCATAATTATTTGCAATTATAGATGGGTGTTCCTGAGATGATGAGTTGAATGCTAATCACGTAATCTAATTCCTTGGTTAGAGATGGTATGGTTAATAATGCAGGTATGGATATGTATTTTAATGGTAACATTTGCAAAGAGATGAAGGAGATTTTGGCAAGGAAGGGATGGAAGATGTAAAATGCTTCGACGGATAGTAATAGGAATGCACATATAGCGGCTAAACAATGTGTTAATTATACAACTGTCATTCATTGATAATTCTCTAAAAAATTCAGGTTTGTGGAGCAAGTTGGCTTAATATTATTCTTAATTTGTCTTTATAAAGATCAATTAATTGAAATTTTCTTAAGAATGAGTTCTTCTTCGTTTTACTGTGTACATCAAACTTAAAATTTTTAATGATATTGGGAGTTGTCATAGAATTTCAAATCCATAAACTTACTACCTTCATACCATTCCATGTAGAAATGTCTAGTATAAATTCTCTCAAAAACTTAAACTCGTAGAATGTTAGTTTAACAATTTATTTACACTCTTTAACATTAATGCTAAGACGAGCATTCTTTTGATAAGAGGTTCGTCATAGTGATTTTTGAGTAAGGTTATTAATAAAGTGATTCTCATTTTTCGTTTATAATTTATAATTTAACTACCATTTTCACATAAAATATTTGCGGGAACATATTGAAATCGCTAATGGGGAACAGTAAAGTTGGAATTTTATTTTTATTATAAATAAAATTTATAAAACAATAACCTAATAATAAATATTTTATATTGAAAAAATATTCAATAAATAATAAAAATTATATTATATTTATATAAAAAGGAGAAAAATAAAAAATATGTAATAATAAATACATAATCATTTTATATCAAACAATAATGATAATATCTTATTACAAACTAATTTGAAATAATAACAATAAATTTTTAGATTTTAAATAAATGTTTTAAACAATTTTTATAAAAACAATTATTAATGTTTTCGTAGAATAAAAAAATAAAGAAATATAAAATATATAATATATTACTTATAATTGGTTTGAGTTTAAATGTAATTGAATTTATAAAAACTAAAAATATTAATTTTTTATATATTTACTGAAATATGGAATATAATTTTGGGAAACGGGATAGAGAATACGATATTCGTCTTTGTTTCACCTCATGTTATAAAATAAGAATTATTGTTTCTCGTTTTTTATTCTCTATTTTATTGTCCTTATTATTACTTCCAAGTAGATAATCTCTACAGGGATTTGCCTCGTCAGAAAAAATTAACAATTCTATTTTTGATAACGTAATTTCTTGAGTTTATTAAAGGAATTTTAGCTCTCTTTTTTAAAAAAAGAAAGATAAAAAGTTGAAATAATTATGATAGAAAACTTGAATTATCAAATTGATCATTTTGTTTATTTTTATGTTAAGAAAAACTATATTCGATGTATCTAATTTAGTTATTGTTTGGTATTATACATGTAGCAAATACGCATCCTAGCAAATTATAGTACCTTGTTACTATATAGTGACCTAATGAAAATCAAGACTTAATGAGTCTGAAGCTCTATATCACAGAATGACCTTGCCACCCCAACATCGTCCTAACAACCTACGTGACCAATTTAGGAGCCTAAAGCAATTTGTATAAAACAACATATTTATGTAAACGCCTATGGCGACCCAGTTAGTATAAATTGTATTGTATGTATTCTGGTTGCTTGTATAAGATCTCCTACCCATGTAACCCATACACCTGTCTAGATGTTATATATACCTATTTAATGGAGAGAATACAAGATCTGTTCATTTATCAATATTTTCTACTTCTCACTAAAAATTACTAGAACCCCTAACACATTAAATTCTCTCCAAATAATTGGCGCCAACTGTGGGAACTTAAATATTTCTAGTCCATAGTTCGCATTTGAGACCAAATATCTTATCCCCAGAAGAATTAACTTGTTTCAGGGACATCTACACTACACAACATGAAAAGTCAACAATTACCTACCGAACAGGTTAATAGTGTTTCCCATCCAGCTCAAGAATTTGACCTCAACGACTAAATGCATGTCTCTTCAACCGTCAAGCCATTACCAGATCACCAACTAGGTAGTGCTTACCCCTTAATCAGTAAAAGTCACCAAATCTCATCTTATCATTATGTGACCCGACCCACTAGAACAAATCAAACACTACACCCCACCAGTTAGCTGAATTATAGTTTTGAAAATGCTTCCCTTGAAAAGGATGCAATGATGAAGAGTTTTCAAAGACAAATAAATGAATTGCAATAAGCATTCACCGAATCTTAAAGAGAGAATAACAAGTTAAGGTTCCAATTGGAATGGGAAGAATATTTAGAGGTTGAGAGTTCATTTCATATGCCTAGCCCACCGATATTGGATAATTGTCCATCTAGAAAGGGATGTGTATCATGCACTCCCTACCCATAACAGCATGCATGTGTTGTAGAACAATATCCTTGTGTAACTCTAAATCCCAATATTATTCTAGGGCCTTCCCAAATGAATCCACCAATTCACGAGCATATAATGCAACATACATCCCTTCCAACTCCACTGTTTGACTTTAATGATGTCTTAGACTCAAAATTAAAAGATATAGAGCATAAGATGTGGGCTAAAATTAATGATAGACTTAAAGGATAGAAGAAGCTAAGACCTTAGGGCAATATCAAAACTGTTTGTAATTAATTATCAACGCCACCTTTTTATATGCTTTAAAGCTAACCTTACCCCGCTCCAAAAAAAATTAATGCTTCTAAATGCCCTACTTAATAGAAGACAAAAGATCCTGTGGCTCATGTTCTCCAATTTAAGATAGCCATAAGCCTTCCAGAGAACAAAATAAAAGCAATGTATTGCAAGTTATTTGTTGCTACTCTCCAAGAAATAGCGCAACAATGGTTTGTAGAATTGCCCCCTAAAAGTATAAATAGCTTCAATGCTCTAGTCAAGGTTTTATTACCAATTATGCATGCAACAAGCCCATAATAAAGGAGTCTCATCACCTTTTTTATAATCCAAGAGGATGAGAAGATAATTAAAGCTTATATGAGGAGGTTTAAGACAAAAAAAAATGGAAATTTATCAATGTCCCGACTCTATAGAAATCAAGGCTTTTCGTAAAGGAATCAAGCACAATACTGGCCTTTTCATTGAGTAAACAAATACCACCCCTCAATCTTTGGATGTGGTCTACGAAGAAACCCAAAAAATTGTAAACGTGGAAAGGGAAATCAAATCTACTAAATGAGTGATTAATAAAGGTCTGAATAAACCTACATCGAGTAAAAGAGAAGATAATATAAGGCCTATTAGGAAGAGGTGTCTGAACCCTCCTCGTTTTAAACCTATAATCACACTGAGGGGAAGCTCTAGGACTTAGGGTCGAGCATTATCACTTTTTAAAGGTCCACCTTTACGGGTTTCATTGATAGAGATAGTGCAACGAATTAAGCGTCTTAACGATGTCAATTGGTCACCACTTATGAAGGCTCCACTTAGAAACCCCAACAACAATTTTGTGTGTTCCAAAAAGACACAGAACATTAGACCAGAGATTACCAATATTTTAAATGGGAGATTGAACATTTGCTTCCGAAAGTATATCTATGGGACATTGTTGATAGAGTAAGTGGTCCAAAACAAGGAAATAAAAAAGGTAACGACCCCATTCAAAGAGGTAGAACACCCTCAAATCTAGCTCCTAAGGATGCAAACAGAACTAATCATGCTCCACCAGGGGATGTTTGACCAACTATGGTTGTTCATTCCAGTAATTCCAGGAAAAGATATGCACATGAAGCCAGAGACACGAATCAATTGGTATATAGTTTGAGATTGAAGGGACCTATTTACCCTATCACTTTTGATGGACAAGAAGTTCTCCTACCTTATGATGACCCTTTGGTCATCATAGTTAAGATTTCACATTGTGAAGTGCATAGTATTTTAGTGGACAATGGTAGTTCTTCAGATTTATTGTAGTTGTCCGCCTTATTGGATATGGGAATCGACCCTAAAGAGATTACACAACTCAGTCTCTATGGAAAGAGCAATAATTCTTACAATATTTTTGGTTTTAAACATCCTCACATCTTATAATGCGATTTTGGGTTGACCATGGATCCATAAAATGAAAGCAGTACCTTCCACGTACCATTAGCTCATTAAATATCGTACTATTGAAGGGATTAAATAAATCAAAGGGGAATAAGATAGGGCAAGAAGTTGTTATAATGCCTCCATGAAAAATGCATTACCTCTACCGTTGAATTAGCAATTAAAGAACAAAAACCGCTCGAGTGAGAGGAGAACGCCAAGAATGGGGTGAAATACTATGACGGTAAACCCTAATGATTATGAAGTGATTCACATAGGAGATCCGAGGGATGATAAATCTATGAAGATCAACTCTAAATTGACCTCTTTGTTGAAAGCTACGTTTAGTGATTTTCTATAGGATAATGTCGACCTTTTTGCATGGAAGCCTGAAGAAATGCTTGGAATCAATTTTGACATCATATCCCATGAATTATGTGTTTCTATACCAAAACACCGGTCTAGCAAAGAAAACGTAAGTTTGCTCAAGATAAGAGCGATATCATAAAAAATAAAGTCAATTTTTTGAAAAATGTGGGCTGGGTTCATGAGGTCACATACTCAACTTGGTTATCGGATGTGGTGTTAGTAAATAAACCAGGAAAACATCGGATTTGTGTTGATTTCACAAACTTGAATAAGGCGACACCAAAGGATTGTTTCCCATTTCCTAATATTGATCAATTAGTCGATGCCACAGCTGATTTTGAATCGATGAGTTTTATGGATGCTTATTCGAGTTACCATTAAATCCAAATGCACCCTAGAGACGAAGAAAAAATAGCATTCATCATGAAAAAAAGAACCAATTGTTATAAAAGGATACCCTTCGGCTTGAAAAATAAAGGGGCTACTTACCAAAGGATGGTCAACCAAATTTTTGAAGACCAAATTGGCCAAAACATAGAGGTCTATGTTGATGACATGATGGCAAAAACCAAGTATGCCAAGAACCACATTTCTGATCTTAAGGAAGTTTTTTCTATAATCAAGAGTTACAAGATACAACTAAACCCCAAAAAGTGTGTCTTTGGGGTAACCTTAGGAAAATTCCTAGGGTATTTGGTATCATCTTAGGACAAAATTTTGGCCTTAATAAATATGAGGTCCCCAAGTTTCCTTAAGGGTTTTAACAATTGAATGGTTATATAGCTATACTCAATCACTTTATCTCTAAATGCACCAAAAAGTGTCTTCTGTTTTTTCCATTATTGAAGAAAAAAAAGAGTATGTTTGGGACAACGATTATGAACAAGCTTTTCAATCCATTAAAGAATCTTTGGGGAAAGCACCTATTTTGACCAATCCTATTATGGGTGAGGTATTATACATGTACATGTCTTTCACGGTTAAAGTCATCAATGCCATGTTGATAGTTGATAAAGATGGGAAACAACATCCTATGTATTATGTAAGTCACTCATTGACGAGAGTATAACAGCTATATCCCTCATTGGATAAGGCGCTATTCACGGTAAAAATGATGGCATGCAAACTAAGGAATTACTTTGGTACCCATAAAACAATGGTCCTCACTTCATACCCCTTAAAGAATATCTTGGGTAAGTCTGATCAGTACTGTCACCTCTCTCAAATAGCCATTGAGTTAAGTGAGTTTGAGATACACTATAATCCATTATCGGTAATTAAGGGACAAGATCTTGTAGATTTCATCATTGAATGGACTCAAGAGTGTATGCCAACACCAAAGACGATAGAACCAACATCTATGGTAGTAATGCCTGCCCTTACACTTGATATATGGAAGGTATATGTTGATGGGTTGAGCAACTCGAGAAGAGCAAGGATTGGAATTGTAATATTTACTTCGTATCACTTTTTGGGCAACCAATAATGTGGTTGAATATAAGGCATTGCTCTTGGCCTTACACCAATTGATAACCTTAGGAGTTAAAAGAGTGTTGATCTATAGCAACTCATGTCTGGTAGTAAACCAAGTGAACGAGGAATTTGAGGCTAAGAAAGAAAAGGTGAACTTTATATGAAAGAGGTGAAAAATGAGGGTAGCTTTTGAAACATTATAGATTAAACAAATTCCTCGAGGAGGAAATGCACATGCCGATTCCTTAGCCACATTGGCATTAATAGTGAGTTTAGACTTAAAGTTGGTGATCCTGGTATCATATGTATTGAGTCCTAGTATCGAAAAAGATAGAGTGAAGGATCAAAATCAACCTAACATCAATTCTACAACTCACACTTCTTAGTTGACCCCGTACTTGGAATACCTCATATATGATACCCTATCGAAGGAAAAGGACTTAGCTCGCAAAATTACAACGAAGGAAAGAAAACTATACCACTATCCAGGGAGTATTGTATCAGAAAAATTATGGTTCACATGGCTAAAATGGTTACCCATCTCAGAAGCTCAGATCATGTTGAGCGAATTACAGGAGGGATAATACGGTGCCTACTATAGAGGAAGAACATTTTCTCGGAGAATCATCCAATAGAGTTATTATTGGCCGAACCTTCTCAAGGATTGCATCGCTCATGTCAAAATATATGACATATGCCAAAGGCATACCAATGTACCATAACAACCAACCAATGGCTTGAAGTCTAAAAACTTGATGTTTACAACAAGACCAACATCGGGTTAGCAATACCAATCTTGCAAATACTTTGGTTTTATATTTGTAAAACTCTCACAAGTGCACAAATCTTTTTTATAAAAATAACAAGTATAATCTCAAGGTCGATCTAAGAAATGAATATATATGGTTTTTAATTTATTATTCAAACTTCTAAAAATTAAATTAAAACCTAAACATTCTATTACCATATTTTAATTTTTATTTCTGAATCTAATGACATAAAAATAAACATAAATATGGATTTAATAAATAATAATGAATTTTTTAATCATTAATAACAGTTGAGTATTTATGGATATAATAATTAAGTTAATTATGATTTCTCATATTACTTAGGTTATTAAAGATATAAATTAGTATTTGTTTATTTTCTCATTTTGGTATGAAAATTTCCTTAGGCGAGGCCTAAATTCTTTTGTTTAATATTAATTAACTAATATCCTTAGGTAAAACCTATTACTTAATTAAGTATTAAATTTTAGCTTTATTTCTAAAAAAATAGCAAACCATCTAATCACAGCTTTAGGCGGAGTTTGTTAATTAGACTTTATTTAAGGTGTCCAAATTAAACCTAAGAATTTAATTATCGGAGTACTAATTTTCAAGTTTTAAAACCATTACTGAAAATATATTGTGAATACATTTTTGAATAATAGTTCTTATAAAAAACTTTTGTAATAGAGCTTCACTCTAACTACATGGCGATTGTACCAATAAATAAAAGAGCATTAATCTAAATCAGACCAGATAATTAAACCTTAGAATCTAATTTTCAAATTTAAGTTTGTAATGAAAAATAATATATTTCTCTCGAACATCTTTAATATAAAATCTTGAAAAAAATAAAATCAATTTATTTTATAGAAATATTTTACTTATTTAATATTTCGCAAGCAGAACAACTTTATTATTATATCATATTTATAAATAGCTAGTCATGTTAAATTTAATCAGAGACAAATTAAATATAACATATGAGAATAAAACATAAAATAACTGTAAATAATTCATTTATAATTATACTCAAAAGAATCCTTACAAAACTTTGATACTAATTCTATTTTTGGAAAACCTCCAAACGAATTTCCATTTCTATTTATTGGATCGAAAACTATAACTCTATAAAAGCATAACTAGTTCTTCTAAAAAATAGAAGAACTTTAAAACAAAAAAACTAAGAATTAGAGAGAGAAAGGTAGAGAAAGAAGAGGGATTTTTAAGGATCTCAAGGATTATTTTTACAATATGGGATAAGGTACTTTTATAAAAGAGGAAAGGGCCAAAAAAATGGGAAAATATTTCAAAAATTGATTTTGGACGCAATTGAACAAACTGGCACGCATGTGGGGGGAGATTTGCTATAGAAAGGTGTTGGCGTGCGGGCGTATGCTGAGCCTGTGCTGGCTACGCACGCGAGGAGCGCTCGAAACTCGACATTTTTGATTGTTTTGACCCATTTTGTCCAATTTTTTCATTTTTTGGAATTTTCCTCATTTTTTTCTCAACATGTTAGTGATAGCCTATAATATTTTTCTTCGAGTCTTTTAAGTTATTTTTGAACGAAAATACCTTAAAAACAAAAATACCTATAATTCCGAAAAGATAAATTTATATAAAAATATGATAAAATAATACAAATATAAATCTATTTAATCAATTAAAGTACATTAAATAATATTAATTTTAGTGATTTTAAGCATACATCACAACCCCCAACCAGCTTCTTGCTAGTCCCTTAGCAAGAAAAGTGGTAAAAACTAAAAATTAAATTATCCTAAATCACTACCGTGGATTGACATGGTAGCATTCAGCATATGCAACAAGATGTTAAACCCGTAGGTTGTCGTAGTGGATGAGTTTAAATCTCGTGAGGGTTTTCAATAATGATATACACAAACATTAACAAAAAAATAAGAAGTTAACTAAAATCTTAAGCATAGATTATTTCAAATTTTTAAACATTCATGATTTATTATAATAATTAGTTGAAAATCATTTTCATATTTCATATCAAAAATGTAGCAATTTAATTTCACCCAAACTTAATTTCATGAATTTGAATTCGCTTTGACTATATTATTCACAAGTCAATACTCTCAAAAACACTGAATCCTATGGGTTCAAACACTTATACTAATTTATATGCAAAAACGTTTATGTATAGAAATGAACTAATATGTTCGCATATGAAGAAAGACTCAAAGTGTTATTTTAACATTGATCTCATGAAAGGAATCAAATGTAAGGATTTATAAAATATTATACATTACTTTCATCCATCAATTTCATTAAATAAAAATATCATGTAATATGTCTTTTTGAAAATGTAGGAAAATGCAATGACTTTTTAAGGAATGACTTCTTATATTTTATTTTACATTAAATCATTTCTCACATTTGTTTAGGCTTTTTGTGTCATAGTATATAGATTATACTATTTATTTTCTTATATTTCTTTTTATTTTTTTCTGTCTCTTATATTCTTTCTTTTTTAAGAGAATTCATATTTTAGAGAATGTACCCATGTACATATTGTACATTTTTTATATAGTAAGATGAGTGTTAATATTTGGCTTTTTTGTTTGTGTTTGTTTAGGTAACCCTAGATATATATCTTTTTTTAATAGAAGTCAAGCATAAATGAAGAAAGGCATATACTATCAATTTCAACTTAAATAATTTAATCTAAGCAAATTCAAAATAAATATATAACACTTCGTTAAAATGTAAAATCCAGACATTCAATGCTAAATCCTATAGAGATAATCTAATAATGCTGAAAATATAAGAAAAGCGTTTAGAGTAAAAAAAATATTTATCACTCAAAATAAAGGATAATGGGCTCAAAATATTTCTCACAAGAGTAGTCTTCACTATTTGATTCCTAAACACCAATTTTGGGTTTAATATAATTTTCACACCTTATCAAGAAATACAAGTCATGACAAAAACTAACTAATTACCATATACTCCATGATATGTTTTCAAAAATTAATCTAACAGTGCAAAAGACATAACTATTTATTTAAATTTGATTTAAAGAAATGATAAATTTTTGTGAGAAAATTTTTAATACTAATCCTAAAATTCTAAAAATTACTAAACCACAAAAATATAAATCAAACACAATAAAAATGAAAATGTGAACATAAATTTTTTTAAAATTGTTATAAGTTTTTGAAATTAAGCATGATAACTTTTCACCACCCCTAACATAGAACTTACATTGTCTTAAATGTAACAATTGTAAATTAAAGATAAAAAGAAAAGATAAGAAATGTTGCATATTTCCTGAGAATGTGCAAGTATAGATGGAGAAATGCAAGTGCATCCATCATATTCTTCATAAAAATTCACACAGACATATCACTGTGAATTTCTAATATCTCAACAAATATTTTTAGTTTTAACAATTCTAAAATTATTCACATGCAATTAAACTAAAATAAACAAAAGAAATTAAATAAATAAAAGAAAATTACCTAAAATGATGAATCGCCACCAATCTAGCGTTTAGTTTAACGTCTTAGCAAGACGTAACTTGGAGGATTTCATTTTAAGTAATCTCAATGTCCTCACATCATTGAGTTATTTAAATCTACAGGTAGGAAAAATTTGTCTACCTATACTTTTTAATTCATGCTCTATGGATTTTCAAAATTTTATTTACTTAAAACTAGAAACATAATTGTGAGTTTTAGATAACCAATTTCTTGGTACAAGTCAAATAACTAAGGCATCAAAACACAGTTGTACTTAAATCTAACAAACACAGTTGTCCTTTTATCACAGATTGTGATTAAAAAATTAAAAATTTTAGAGATAGCTTTAGAATTTTTTTTATATTTTATTTTTATTTATTATAATTTCTAAGTCAAATAACATAATCAGTATTAACCAAGAATGCTCCCAGGAAATAATGTGGGGCAAAACATCCTTAAAAATCATTATCCTAGACAGAACAACGTTCCTAAGAAAGACTAGTGGCACAAAGATTTTCAAGAACTAGTCTCATACACAGAATTCCTTTATATCTTTATTTTTCATACTATTAAAATCTAAGTTAATTAAGTTAATAAATTAAGTTAAGTGAAAATATAAGTTAATTAAATTAAAAAAAATGTTATTTTTCAAAATTAATAAAAAAATAAAAAAAAGTAAATTTTTATTTATTTATTTATTTACTTATTACTTATTATTTATTTTATATTTTATTTATTTATATTTTATTAATTAAAAAGCATAAATTCATGTTTTTTTTCTTTTTTTAACACAAAATAAATAAATAAATCACAATTATTTACAACAAAAAAAAATTTCAAAATTTTGATAAATAATTTAAGAACGTTATTCAATTCTCGGTAATGGAACCAAAAACTTGATGAGACAAAATCAAATCCACGGCTATAGAGACAAAAACATGATGAGACAAAATCAAGAACTTAGCAACAACATCAAAAACTTGATGGAGACAACAAGACCTCCATCGGGTTAGTAATATCGATCTTGTAGATACTTTGGTTTTATATTTATAAAACTCTCGTAAGTGCATAAATTAATTTATAGAAAATGACAAGTATACTCTGAATGTCGATCTAAGTAAAGAATATATGTGGTTTTCAATTTATTATTCAAAATTTTAAAAATTAAATTCTAAAATCTTGTCACAATATTTTGACTTTTTGTTTCCTAATCTAATGACATAAAAAATATATGAAAGTGTCATTAGGCGGGGCCCAAATTCTTTTATTTATTATTAATTAATTAATATCTTTAGGTAGGGCCTATTAATTAATTAAATATTAAATTTGATCTTTATTTCTAAGAAAATAGTAAACCATCTAATAACAAATTTAGACAGAGTCATTTAATTAGACTATATTCAAGGTTTTCAAATTAAACCTAAAAATTTAATTAGACAAAGTTTTACTCTAACTACCGAGCAATTATAACAATAAATAAAAGAGCACTACTCTAAATCAGACTAGATAATTAAGCCTTAGAATCTAATTTTCAAATTTAAGTTTGTAATGAAACATAATATATTTCTCTCTAACATCTTTAATATAAAATCTTGAATAAAAACAAAATCAATTTATTTTATAAAAATGTTTTACCTATTTAATAATTCGCAATCATAACAACGTTATTATTATATCATATTTATAAATAGTCAGTCATATTAAATTTAATCATAGACAAATTAAATATAACATATAAGAATGAAACATAAAAATAACTGTAAAAAATTCATTTAAAATTTATACCTCAAAAGAATACTTACAAAACTTTGATGCTAATTTTTTTTCTGGAAAACCTACAAATAGATTTGTAGTTTCGTTTATTGAATCAAAATATAGGAATTTATAAAAAAAACTAAAAAATAGAGAGAGAGAAGAGGGGCTTATAGGGATTTGAGGGATGATTTTTACAATGGGAGAGAATGTTCTTTTATAGATGAGGGAAAGACCAAAAAAATAGGAAATATCTCAAAAATTAATTTTAGACACATTTGGACAAGCTTACACGTGTATAGGGACGAGATTGGAGCGTGGACATGTGTTGGGTGTGAGCTAGCTGGGCACAAGCGTGTGCTGGCTACGCACGCTCTAGACTCAACATTTTCTACATTTTTGACCGTTTTGACTCACTTTGTCCAATTTTTCCATTTTTTTACTCTCCTAAATTTTTTTCTCAACATATTTATGATGTATTTCCTCTAGTATTTTTCTTCAAATTTTTAAGTTATTTTTTAACGAAAATACCTTAAATATAATAAAAGTACCATTGATTCCTGAAAGACAAATTTATATAAAAATATGATAAAATCATACAAATATAAATCTATTTAATCAATTAAAGTACATTAAATAATTTAATTTTAGTGTTTTTTAAGCACTCATCAAATCTATCGTCAGTCCATGGCCATTTCAAAAATAGGGAATGGATATTGTTGGGCATAGCAAGTGATTATTTTTCTAAGTGGATAAAGGCAGAACCCTTGGCGAGAATTTAGGAGGTGAACGTGCAAAAATATATTTGGCAAAATATCATATGTAGATATGGTCTGCCTCGTGAGTTAGTCATTGATAATGACCAACAGTTCATAGGCCAACAATTAGTATCATTTTGCGATAGAATGGGTGTCAAACTGTCCCATTCCACCCCTTATAGACCACAAGCAAATGGTCAAGCTGATTCATTCAACAAAAAACTTGTCAATATATTGCAGAAATGTTTGGAAGAAGTAAAAGGTAAATGGGTGGATGAATTACCCAGTGTTCTTTAGACCACAAGAACCACCCCTAGGGTATCAATGGGGGAAAGTCTTTTTTCTTGTCTATGGTACGGAAGAAATTATACCCTCGGAGATATATGAACCTATTCTCAGGTCAAGGATCATGTAACAAAATAATGATCGCCTCAAAAGTGAGGATCTCCTATTGGCCGAAGAAAGAAAGGAAGAAGCTTTGATACAAATTGAATCACAAAAGAGAGGATTCAAAATATGTAAAACAAATTCGTATAAAAGCTACAATATAGGGGAGTGGGTCATGTGGAAATCATTGGGAAACAAAATTGAAATTTTCTATGCAAATGTTGTCGCAATATGGGAAAGCTTGTATCGAATATATTATATTACTCCATAAGGGCCTTATTCGATTGAACGTGATGTCATAAAGGAAGAGCTTAGTTGGAATGGGGAGTACCTCAAGAAATACTATGTATAAAATCTTATGATCGATATATTGAAAAATTATGATGTATTTTGAGCTCATCCCTATGGTGTATAATAACATGAACAAATCATCTAATGGCCCCCCAAGTTGGCAACAGGAGTCAACTAACCCCCCACTTAGGATGCATGATACGTCACATGCCTCATGATTGAAGGAATAAGTCCACTGAATCCCCACTTGAGATGAGAGATACATCTATGAAAGGGTTTTACGTTCACCAATGTGAACCTTCCATTTTGGAAGCATATGCAAGGGGTTGGATTTCGCCCTTACATATCGCATATCTTGTGAAAAATCACCTAATGGCCCCTCAAGTTGGTGGAAAGAGTCAACTGACCTGCCCACTTGGGATGCAGGATATATCTCATGCGTCATGCTTTGAGGAAGGATTCCACTAACCCCTCCCCCACTTGAGATGCGAGTTAAGTCTCAAGAAAAAGCTTTGAGTTTCATAGCAAACCTCCTCTTTAGGACCACATTTAGGGGTTGAATTCAATTTCTCCCCTACTTGTTTGCTATCTTTTTAAAAATAAATGTGGCGACCCCCCATGATTGGAGAAAGGAGTCAATTGATCCCCCTCCAATTTGGTATGTGGGATACGTCTCATGCCTCCTGATTAGAGGAAGGAGTCCACTAACCCCTACTTGAGATGCGGAATACATCCCAAGAAAGAGCTTTGAGTTCCATGGCGAACGTCCTCTTTAGGACCACATTTAGGGGTTGAATTCAATTTTTCCCTTACTTGTCTCTTATGCCATGAAAAATAAACACTACGACCCCCCATGATTGGAGGAAGGAATCAACTGACCCCCCCTCCACATGAGATGCAAGATACGTCCCAAGAACATCACCAAGACCTTGACAAGACATCTACAACACATTTTTTCCAACAATATGACATCAATAAAGGTTAAATAAAATGTCTAAATTTTATTACATTATTTTGCGAAACAAATTTCAATTCTTAATGATAACCAACAGTTATTAAAAACATGAAGTCAAAGCTACATTATGAGGTTCTTCATTTGTGTGCAACATGTGCTTCGGGGTTCTCTAACACAAGAGCCTTATGAGTATTTTTCTTAAGTGCCCAATGTTTCCAATACTTTTCCAATTTACGCAAATAATCTCGCTCCTCCTTATATTTATCTTATTCGTGACAAGCAGCTTTCAATTCATTACGTGTATTTGTTAGCTCTTAGTCTATAACTCCACAACGAGTCTTCAAGATACACAACTCCTAATCCAAAAATCCAGTCGTTTCACAACACATTTTAGCCTTCTTTTCTGAATCTTTTGCAAGAGATATGGCCTGCATTAAAATAATACGAAAAGAAATACATGTGGATTAATAATTATACCTACTAAGCCACATATAGAAATAATAAAATAATCAACTCATAAAGTCATTCACATCAAGCACACGTCTGGCCATCATATGCTAAATCATTTCTATTTCTTGCTTATGAGCTGCATAAATAGAAGGACGGTCTTCGGGCACCCCAAAATGGTGATAAAAATCATCTTGAGCTTCAGAATTATACAACATCCCACCTTTAAACAGGTCATTTATGCCACTAATTTTACCCTACTCTCATTTCATAGGGTATATGCTTTGTAATGGACTAATATCATCCCCTAATAGAGATAAGCCCTTACCAAGTACTAACCCATCAGATCGTTGCCCACTCAGAGGAAAAGGTGTACCTACCCTACCACCATTTTGGAAAGAATACCAACATGATCTAGCTTCGCAAATGATCCCTTATCCAGGGAGTGAAGTGAGATAGTGATTGCCTTTGAAATTTTTATTTGCCCATCTACTAGGATGTCAAGAAGGATTTTATTTACCTCTTCCCTGAGGGTGGGAGAGATATCTCTCTTTCTTATAATGGGGAGAACTTAAGTGACTCATAAGGTCATTTGATTCACCTCTTCGCTAATGGCAGGTGAAAGAGGTCGTTCTCCCCTAACGGGGAGTTCTCTAGTGACTAGTAACGATACCTCTAGGGTACAAGAAAAACATGATCATGTTTCAATTAGGTCGTCTAAATTCACTTAGCTATAATCCATTATTTTAAACACTCACGACCTCAAACAAAATTATGGTCTTCCTTAGGTCGTGTGTAACTTCATAATTGACCTTAATTCTAAAACACGGCCTCAGACACTTAGAAAAAATTAACTTTTGTGATTAGATAAATCACACAAATGATATGAAAGGCATTAAATAGAAATAAAATCATACATTTAATGACCATAAAAAATTCATTCCCAAAATATTCATAACATAAAATGAATATTCAAAATTACATCTTAAAAAATACATACAAAGAGGCATTTTCTACGAAGTGGTTTCTTCTATCATCCCTTTAGGTAGGTTGGTAGGTATGACCTCATCACCACGAGGTGATGATTGTGGAATATCAACTAGGGGCGTCTTAGATCTGCTACTTTGAAAGGCTCGTATCAAAGTAAAATAAGGCATAGTTAGCTCCAACTTCTAGGTTAGAGTCTTGAAACTACTAACCATGAAACTCACGTCATTTCTATAGGCTTAAATGCACTCTGATTTCAAAGTATCTACCAAGGTTGAAAGCGATCTCACTTGATCTGACATTGCACATATTTGACTTTGAATTGTACGAGCCTTTTCCTCAGCCTCTTTGGCGACCTACTCGGCCTTTTTAGCCATATCCTCGAAGTGTTTAGCCCACTGTCCTTGTTCAAAATAGTAGCCATCCTTTTTTCTCAGTTTCTCAGCTTTATCTAGTAGGTCACCTTCCATCTTTAAAAGATTGGCCCCATACTCAGCCATAAGTATGTCCTTCTTCTTCATAACCTTTTCATATTTTACAATTTATAGGCGACTAGCCTACACCTTGTGTTTGTAACCTCTAAAAGATAGCTCTCCCTTTCTTTCTAAGCACATGACCTGCATACATTAGCAAATGGGTGATGCTTGATAGAGATGTTAACTACAACAATGAAAAAATGATGTAAAAACTCACTTCAATCATGTGATCTGCCATCATCTTAGCATTTGAATCATCCTCCATTCTACGAGCCTCCCTAACTTGGGACCTCTCAACATTAATGCCAAAATTGTGAGACAATTCCCTCTTTAGTTTAGTTTTCCTAAATATTCCTTCGTTTTAAATAGTTAACTGGGGTGTCCAATACGATGACATCCTTCAAGATGACTTCGGCAAACTTGAAGTTATCTAGATCCATGGCCTCTATGCTTGGGGTGTACTCTTCCCCAACCTTCCTTTTTTGATGACCTCATGGCTAAGAAGTGGGAGAGAATTTGGTTAACCATACATTACAAGACGTGGGTTCTAGACGTGGATAAGTGGGAACCAAGTCGTGAACACCATAAGTGTCTATTAAATCTTCTAGGTCAATATGCGAGTAATCCATGCCTACATAAGAAAATTAAAAAAGTCAATAAAGTGATACAAACCGCGAACTAAAATTGTTACCTCGTAAAAAAAGGAAAATCTGAATACTCGTCTGTATATTCCTTCTATACTTGAAATCTTTTGGGCGAGCTACAGTCAGTATTTCTTGATACCTTTCATGTGAGGTGTTATGTAGCTCCATCCTCTTAATCTTTTCTTTTTCACTTGGAACTAATTTTCTCATCAGTTCGCTTGCACGAAGTTGGGTGGTGCTAAAATGATAATTCCAAGTGTGATGGACAGAAAGGTATACCCCACTACCCCAAATATCCCCGGTAATATAAAAATATTTATCCTTCTATCCTGAACTACTATCGAGGATTTTAAGATGAAGCCAATTCCCAACAACACATGATATATACGCTCTTTCTTTATCTAGGAAGTTTTTCTTTAAACAATATAGGCTTCTAAGCTCGTCGCCTATAAGATCCACCCCGTGTTCACCAAAAACAATGGAGAGACACATAAGAGTTTTCCATCCATTAGGATTTACTTGGGCGAGATTGATATCAAAAGTATGAAGGGTGCAA
Organism: Hippophae rhamnoides; assembly: GCA_033030585.1. NCBI lineage: Eukaryota > Viridiplantae > Streptophyta > Magnoliopsida > Rosales > Elaeagnaceae > Hippophae > Hippophae rhamnoides. Next base: position 18,144,385 of record CM065438.1, on the reverse strand, counting down.
GCTATCATCCTAGGGAAGGGACATTGGAGTCCAATTTTAAAGGCTGCCAAATGTATTACCCACCACCCCATTAGGAGATCATCGGTATAACATAGGTGACGAGGTACTGGCATTAAACCTACATGGGGAGAGATGTCATATTTATGCCTAATTTTAATCAAGTTATTTGCTACTAGAATGTTGGGCATCTTTTCAATTTGATATTTGTCTTTGGTCCTATGAGTGGGTTCACCTGGACTTTCCTGCTTTTTCTTGGGATAGGGAACTTTGGTGGTCATAAATACAGGGATCCTAATAATAGCTACAGAACCCCGTGAAGACGATGAAGAGATTGCATGAGATCCCAATGAAGCTAGGAGAGCAAGGATGCTCTCTTTAATTGGTGCCCCTGAAATGGACCTCTTATCATGACTCCTAACGATCTCAAAAGGTTGTCTAGTTTTTGATGACCTAGTCATTAAAAAACATGAATCATACGACCTTTCTTTGGAAGGATCCCTCCATGAAGGTATATTCTTAGTAGGGGTTTCCTCGGGAAGAGAGTGAACCACCTATTTTCCTTTATGAGACATGGCAAGTAAAATTAAGAGGAAGAAATTACCTAAATTATATAATGCAAGTCGTTTGAGTCTAGACCTAAGGATAGAAAAATAGGTTAATTCCCAACTGATGTCATTAATCAAACGAACTGAAACCTAAACCAAGTGTTTTTCCTAACGGACTAATAAAGAACAAGATAATATAAAGATAATCAACGAACTAAAATTCTATGAAATTAAATTTAACTAAGTTAAAATAGATAGGTTAAAAGTGAATTTCCTTACTATTCATAAAGGAGATAAGGAAATTGAAAAGTTTACCCGGTGAATAAAATTAATTAGGGGAATATAACTTTTGACAATCTGTTGACCTTGTAATAGGAGAGCTCGTATTAGATAGTCTACCTAAATGACTATATAGATGAGCTCGTTGTGTCAAAATTTATATTTATAATGCAAACGGTAAGGATCATATAAAAAAGTAGTATTCCCTTGACTTCTCAAAATCAAGGGAATATGGGAGTTAATGTTTGGTATTATACATGTAACAAGTACGCGACCTAGCAAATTATAGTACCTCGTTACTTTATAACGACCTGATGAAGATGAAAACCTGATGAATCTGAAGCTCTATACCATAAAGTGACATCGCCACCACAACACCTTTCTAAAAACCTAGGTGAACAATTCAGAAGCATCAAGCAATCTGTATACAACAACATATTTATGTAAACTCCTTTGATGACTTAGTTAGTATAAATTGTATTGTATGTATTCTAACATGTACCATGGTTGCTTATATGAGAGCTCCTATCCATGTAACTCATACATACATACATACATACATACATACATACATACATATATATATATATATACATATATATCTTTAATGGAGAGAATATATCTTTAATGGAGAGAATACAAGAACTGTTTATTTATCAATATTTTTTTATCTCTCACTAAAAATTACTATAATATTTAATACATTAAATTCTCTCCAAACAGTTATAAACATTTTAATTGTTAAATTTGTAATGATTTTTGAGAGAGGAATTCCTAAAAACTTAAGTTGATAAATGGGATAGGCTTCAATTCTATATAAGTTTTTGATATTTTGTAAACATTGTTTGTAAAAGTTTTGATGTCACGAGGTGAAAAAAGTCTGGTGCTTTTCTAGGCTCCTATATGTCTCCCCGTTAATGTATTTGTGATAATTTTTAGTATTTTAAATATTATTAATTTATTAATTAATTGATAAAAGATATAAAGTTTCATAAATTATAAAATAAATAACGGGATAAGAGGTATAGTATTTATTATTCTAAAATATATTGTTAATATTGTACAAAAATTTATATATAGTATAGATAGATATATTCTAGAAGAAACAACTATTTATTTAAAATGAATGAATTATTATTTTCATAAATAATTTTTATTATCTAATAATAATAATATCAAACTATAGAGATATAATATATATAATATATTTTTATTATAATAAAAAAAACTTATGAAAATATAAAATATTTTATCAATCTTATAATTATAAAAAAAACATGTAATTATTAGATTAAAAGCACGTAATTTAAAAAAAATTAATTAAATGTTTTATATATTAAAAAATATTTTTATTAAGTAAATGCTTAAACAATCAAGACTAATTTAATTATTTTAAGCTACAATAATATAAAAAAATTAAATATATATATATATATATATATATATATATATTTTACAATCGGTTTGGAGTCTATTTTTTCAAAGTTTATAAAATAATTTTGAAAGAAAAATGGTAGATTCAAGGATATTATAGTTTTTTTTAGTGTTAAGATAGGAAAATTTATCAAATATATTTTAAGATCATCATGCATCTCTTACAAGTTTATTACTATATAATTTGAAAATCTAATCACAATTTGTATTTATTTTACTATTTTTTCCAAAATAATGTAATCACGTGATAAAAAATTTAAAAAAAAAAGTAGAAAATTTTCAATTTTAAAAATATTTTAACACTTCATTAATTTGTGCGAGTATAAATATATATATGAATACAAGGGTAGTATGGACATTTTGCATAGAAGGAAGGAGACAGCCACTTAACGACGCGTCGTTGAAGGTAAGGACTTCGTTGCCGACCTGAATAGAGGTAATTTTTGTGGCTGGTAGATAAGGTTGAACATTTCATTTAATCCAAAAGCTCATTGGTTTTTCTCGATTCTCAATGTCGATTACATAATTTCTATCTATATATCTCACACCATTATTATTTTAAAGAAACTGAGTTTGTATAATTCATAGTAAAATTAACATATTTAAAAATTATTTATTCTTAATATTTTTTATTTTCTTAATATAAAATGATTCTATTACTTAAAAAAATAAATATAATTAGTGAAATAGTGTGTAAAATGAGTATTAATCCTAACCATCTTTAAAATTCTATATAAATAAAATTGCCCGAAGGATTATTTTAGTATATAAATTAATTAAATTTATTGGAAATTAATAAATTATATTTTTTAAAAATTTATAATGTTATACTAACAAGTTTTTAACTACTCATTTTGAAATGTATTTATAAACTATTATAACCTTTTATTTCTGAAATGTATTAAAAATAAATAAAATAATTTAATAATTTAATTAGTTATAAAAGTTTCTTTAAATGCCAAGAAATACTCAAAAACATTACCGACATGATTGTGTATATATACTAGTGAACTATTCAGAAGGCAAGCATTCCAACCTATCATTTCCAAATCCACGTGTCGTCACCTTGTTCGCCTCAATTACCTTATAACGTAATACAAAGAAGCGTAACCAAATTCGAAGGCTCACAAAGCATCAAAGAAGGAAAACATGAAACCAATCACCATGGAAGCCGCGTTCTTTCCAAAGAATGCCATCTTCAACCTTTCAAAACCTTTCCCTCGAAACCTTTCATATCCTCTCAGATCATCCCAGAAATTCTCAAAAGTCTGCTTCGCCACCCCTTCCGCCAAATACACCCAAGTAATGAATAAATTAACTAATTAAACACTTCAAAACTTGTTATTATTATTATTTGTACTTTTTTTTTTTTAACTTGCTTACATTTTTGGGTTTTTGAATTTGAAGGACGATAACAGAGACAGAACAAAGGAGGCAATTAAAGAAGGTATCGACAAGGTTAAGGAAACAACACAAGAAATAAAAGACAAAACCGTAGATTTTGCTTACGATTCAAAGGAGAAAACCGAGGATGCAGCAAATAAAGCCGCAGAAACCACTAAGGAGAATTTCGAGAGACTGAAAGAGAAAACAGAGGAAGTGAGTGAGAGTACAGGGGATAAGACGAAGGAGACGGTGCAGAATATTGATGAGCAGACTAAAAAGAATCTGCAAAGTGCTGGGGAAGCGTTTCAGGAAACTGGGCAGAAGATTAAAGATACAGTGACGGGGACTTCAAAAAATGATTAATCGAACTGGGAATACACGTATACTCATAAAAGCATGATTATCTAATTTTAAGTATGATATTTTAAAATTTTAGTTTGTAATTTCTAATGAAGTTATTATGTCTGTAATTTAATATTTTAATATAAATATTAAAAAAGAAAATTATGTGTACGCAATTAAATTAGTTGGATGAAAGTATTTTATAATTTTAGTTTTTTTTATTTTTATTTTTATTTTTAATTAAATTATTATATTCTTTCTAACAAAAATTATTATATTTTTTATTTATTATCTTAATAATTTATTTTATTTAAAAATATTAAAATTAAATATACGAAGAGGTGGTTGAATAATCTAAATTTAAATCTTTTAGAATTTTAGGTTTTATTTTATAATTAATTTATATGGTATATTATTTATTATTTTTAATAAGAATTGAAGTTTTTAAAAAAAATGTTATCAAAATAATTATACAATCAGGTTATAATTTTTAATTTTATGAAAAAAAAATATATTAAGAAATGATGATATATGATTAAATAATTATATAACTAAATTCTTTTGAAATTTAAAATTTTAATTTCTAATTAAAGTATTATATTTATATATTTATTATTTTAAAAATAATTAATTTTAATTAAAAAATTAAAATTTTGAAATGATGATATATTTGTTAAAATTTTAATTAAAAAATTAAAAAAAATAATTTATACATATATAATTGAATTAAATCTAATTATATTATACTCATAATAAATCTCAATAATTAAAATGTAAAATGTTATTGTTATTTTTATATAAAAGTAAACTTATCTAGTTAATTTATATACTTCATGAGATGTACTTTAAAAAATCACATTACTAACATATCCCTTTAGTCATGATTGTAGTTTATTTTATTGTAAGTAAGATATAAAGCTCTATTTATTTTAGTATGTATATTATAAAAATTCTATGTAAAAATTATAAAATATATTTAAAATAAATGAAAAAAAATGTGCATCGATTTTATCAAATAAACGATGAACATGATGAATAGAATTAAAAAAAACATTAAGTTTATGTGATGGTTGAATAGAAAAACATTTTGCATTGGTTGAATAGAAAAACCGGCGTAAAAATTATTATTGTTTGCGTCGGTCACCTAATACAACTGATGTATAATGGGTTTTAAAAAAAAAATTGGCTATAACAGTAATGCAAAATGACGATGATAAAATAGATAAAATGACGAAGATTAAGTGTATATGCATCAACTATATACGTAGTATTGATTTTTTTTTTCATTTGTAAAAGAATACGTTTTGTATAAGTCAACATCTTTAAATAAATTAAGAGAAACATGTTTAAAGTATATGTTATCTGACCATGGAAGATGAAGATGTTAATAAAAATTAAGTATTAATGTATTTCTTCAAGTTATTTAGTTATGATATATATTATGAATTATTTTTGTATTTAAAATATATTATTTTCGAATTTAGTGATAAAATATAACCTAATTTTGTATAATACAAATCTTAAATTATGGTATGAATGCAGGTGGAATATATAATATAAATAGTATTAGAAAAAAGAATTCTAAATTTTGTCTGTTTTTCAAAAAGATTGACTCAATTTTTTGCGTCGGTTCTACATATACACAAAATTTAGATCTTTTTTTTTTGTGAAATAACTCAAATTTACATCAGTTTTAAACATAATTAATGCAAAATTTGGGTTGTTTTTTTTTTTTTTTGAACCGATGCAAATTTTACTATGTCATGATTTTTGCGTTGATTTTTTTCAAAACGACGCAAAATGTATTTTTAGCCAATTAAGTGTTGTTGCAGTGATATGTTTCATACAATAAGTTACTTTAAAATCTTAAAATTCTAATATTTAAGCAATATTGATTGTAATAACATCTATATAATACAAATTGTATAACTTAAAATTCTTATAATCGAAATTATTTTAAGTTAACAAGATTTATATTTCACAATCTAAATAAAAAAAATCCATAACTAACCGTCACTAATTAATTAATTCTTCGTACAAATGTCATAACTATCTATTACCTATTGTATTTAAGACAATTTGGTCTACTAATTATTTGTGTAAACATTTTAATATATTGGTTTCAAAAAAGTTACTCCACAAAAATAAATAACCACTTTTATATTTTTCTTCATTTTTTATATTTTAAAATTTATTTATGTTAAAAATTTCTTTATGATACACTTGAAAAAAAAATACTAAATCTAAGTACTCCATTAATAAAAGGCAGTGAACTTGTGTAATCACCCTTAATTCTTTTATTTTTCAAGAATCAATTAAACTGAATTGATTTAAATTTTACTTGAAAAGCTAACCAACTTTTATAGCAATAACCATACTAAGCACTTTATTTATAATTTGTTTTATTTATTGTTGGAAGCATATTTATTTAGTGTATGACAAAAGATACTTCGGCTTTCCATTCATCCAAACCAATAAATATACATCAATAACTCAATGCTTTGTCTCTAAAGACGGTGTTTCAAATTTGAGAAGAAAAGTTCTAGGAGGATCATCTAATGGTGGATTTTATAGTAGAGATAAATATGATTTTATGAAAGAAAAAAAAAATTAGAAGGAATATGAAGCTAGTGAAAGAAGCTTATTGGATGGGTTGAATCAAAAATTGTTTTCAAGCTTGAGTTGACTTCATGGCAAATAGGTATACAGTTCAATCTCTTTGAAGTTGAAATTCTACTATTTAATGGTTATAGTTTGAAGCATTTATAAGGAACTAAACTGGGTGGGACTACTTTCGATCAATATAGAAAAAGACACCTTTTGATCTTCTTGAGGCAACAAATGTAGATAATACTATAATTCTTTGAATAATACTATAAAGAATATCATCATCCACAAAAAAAGGTAAAGCATGAAATGTTAAATTTCACATTTACTAATACTCAAAGATCTCACTATACCATCACATTTCACATTTAAATAATGAATTTCTTGATATTTATATGCATATTAGCTCAATTGTCATATGCAGGTAAGAAAAATAAGAAATTAGCTCATGGGATAAAATTCATCAAAAGTGATAGCAAATAAAAACAAACTTATAAAGCTTACATTAATAATTCCAATAGAGAGCACAATATAATGAAAGTTGTAAGCTATGTTCGGAGGGAGTTATTGTCTATCGTAGGTCTTTATAGTAGAATTAGCCAGACGCCTGAGAGGCAATGGTTTATCCTAGGGTGTCTATAAATCAGGTTGGATCATACCAAACCGAAAAATTGAACCGAACTAAACGATTTTATAAATCAAACGGTTTGGTTTGATTATATTAATTTTTAAACTGAACCGAATCGATTTAATAATATATTATAATTTTCATATTATTTCTCATTAGAGGTGTTCAAAAACCGAACTAAATCAAAAACCAGATCAGACCGGACCGAATATAACAGTTTTATAAATCAAACGGTCCGGTCGAGTTTGTATTAATTAAAACTGTTTCAAAGGATCCGGTCCGAGTAATATAAACAATCCAGTCCAGTTAATTTTTTTTCCCAAAATCGGACCGGACCAATGGACACCCCTAGTTTATCCTATGGTAGATGTCAACGATTCAAGTCTATTTATTTCTAACTCAGGAACTTATCTGATACAAAGTTATATGTATCCCTCATTTTATTTGATTCGGTTGTTTGATCTATGTTATGATTCATTAATGGACATTGATAAGATCCTTCCATTTAGTAGCACCTTAGGGGATGGAATAACCTTAAAATTAAGGGAGAAGTTCAAAGAAGGAAAGGCTTACAGTGGATAACTAGGCACCCAGAGATGAGGAAGGGTGTAATAAGCTATGAAATGCTTTAGGGAGTTGAAAATAAGTGTAGATCCAAAAATTATTGAATAGGTCAACCTTTTGAATTGCTACTGAATCCATGGGTAGGAAAGAGATAACTTTGTGAACTGAAACATCTTAGTAGCTAGAGGAAAATAAAGCAAAAGTGATTCCTATAATAGTAGCAAGGGAAATGGAAACATCCTAAACTATAAAAACGGGGTTATAAGAGAGCAATACAGGCGTTGTTCAACAAATTGTTTATCAATGAAAGAAGAATATGAACTTTCTACTTATGATCATCATAAATTAAATTATAATCAAATTTCTTTGGATTGTTTACCAATGTCAATAATTAACGATTATACAATTTAAACAATTTTGAATTCACCTTAAATAAATAATTAAATCTCTAAATTCTTGATTAAAGAAAAACTTTAATTACTAAGATTTCATTTTGATTGAAAGAAATGAATCCAATGACAAATAGGGCCCATATTAATTTACACCCTCTACTCTCCGTATTTAATTATGAATTTATTATGAGTCATAATATTTTTTTTTCTTTCGTGTGTCAATAAGGTCATGAAAACCCAATACATGACTTTCTTTTAGTCTTTTTGGGATTAGGTCATATATTAGAAGCTATAAGAGTAGTCTTGGTGATGGAAGAAGTAAGTTATAATTCATTGATTGATTCTATTATTAGTTATTTCTTTATTTTTTTTATTTTAGTGCGAGGAACTTATCATGAATCTATTGATTTATGTTGCTTCTGTTATTACTGCTAGATTGATCATTAGGATTGCTTCTATTGGACTTAGTGTTGGTTAAGGTACTGATACGGGCTAAGCTGTAGATGAAATCGAAAGACAACCAAAGGCAAAGAAAAAAATACGAGGCACTTTGTTACTTAGTCTAATCTTTATGGAAGCTTTAACAATTTATGAATTGGTTGTGGTATTAGCACTTTTATTTAAGAATCCTTTTGTTTAATTTTTAAAATATATATTATTTGATTTCTTTGGATCTTTCACTTTTAATTTTTTCAAATAAAATTCAGATTTCAACTCTACAATTTCTTATTGCTTAGGTTACACCCTATGTGAGGGTTGATTTGAAAATGGGTAATTAACACATTCTAACAAGTATTATTCTTATTGGAAATTTTCAATTATTTTTATGGTAAGAGACTATGATCCAACCATTCCATACAATGATCTATTAGACTGTATCCTTAGATATCGTGATGTAATCATATCACATCTTAACTAGGTACGTATATTTTTAAGCTTTCATAGTTTTGGTTTATATATTCATGATGATACTTTGAGCAATTTAGGGCATCCCCAAGATATGTTTTCAGTTACTGCTATACAATTACAACCTATCTTTTCTCAATGGATACAAAACACCCATATTCTTTAGCACAAGGTGCAACAAATTTTGGTGTAACAACAAGCACCTATTTGACTTTAAAAGGTGGTGATTTAGTGGTTATAGGCAACAAGGTTGCTTTATTACCTATTCTATTAGGAATCACATATTTTTGATAAATCACATTCTTACCTTTATGATTTCATAATAATCTATAGATATTTATGTCTCTAGCATGACCACCTGATGAAATGTGGAGGAAGATAGGATAAATGGGCGATACTATTAGAAGGATTCTTCTTTGGATAATAGGTACTATGGTTGGTATTCTTATGATCGATTTAATCTATATTTTTTTATGATTCATATTCTGGATTAGGTTCATGCCTTTAGTAATAGGATGACCTAAGTTGTAGACATAACATGAAAGTGTAAGAACTTAACAAAATCTCCCCTCTATAATGAAAAAGTTTGTAAGGATTAAGATATCCTTTCATTTTTCTATTCACTTCTATAATATATAATCATAGAGGGGCCATTTTACCATTATGTATAAATAGGTTATTCTATGTATACATATACGATAAAAGGGTGCATTCAATCCTTGTTTTCACATTAGTTTATGGATCTTCTCTTTATAATGAGATAGATGATCTTGGTAGCTTGCAAGGCTCATAACCTTGAGGTCATAGGTTCAAATCCCATCTCAACAACATTTTTTTGACAAAAAATGTTGAGGTTTGATCGTGCTAACTAATAATTAATTGATTACTTACCATTTTTCTTTTGGAGTGGTAGGAAAAGAAGGCGAAAATAGAACCACTATACTATCATCATCAACTCTTATCCATCACATTAAACCTATTAAATAAAATGCATTAACCCATAACCCATTATCTCAAGAGGATAGCTGCAATCGAATCAACATCTTCTTCTTGGCAAGGAGAAATTTTACCTTTCAACTATATCTGCATTTTTTCGATTATGAAATGTATGGATTATATTGAGGAAGAGCTAGGCTTGAGATTCTCTTTCATTTATATATATTATCTACTATTTGAGTATATTATATACTATTTTAATTTAGTCTATTTTCATATTAAATTCATATATATTACTATATTATTTGTTTGTTTTATATCTAATTGAAAATAATAAGAAATTAGAACAATTTATATATATTTATTATACATATAAAAAATTAATTTTAGTATTTTACACTATATATTGTACATAGTTATATTATAGAATTATTCTTCTAAAACTATAACTATTCTAGTTATAGAATAAAATTCTATATAAAATAGATATAAATCTAATGCATATTGAATACATATTCAACTTATTAAAAAAGATATAGAAAAACAATAAAAATAAATTGGACCTGTTTCTAGTTTTTTTTATTATTCTTTATTTGCTAAACCTAGCTCACTTAAAGTTTTAATGGGTGTCCAACCCAACCCTTAGAACATACAACAACCCCAAGTGGTGAAAAACCGACATCAAGGTGCCAAACCTTCTTGTTGATGTGAGCTCTTGGGGAAGATTAGTCTGTTATCCCTAGAATAAATTTATTCATTGAGCAACGGCCCGTCCGCTCAACACCATCAAATTACTAAGGTTGATATTCATTCCTATTCGACATGTAGGTTTTGCAATCAAGTTCTCTTATTCCTTAGCACTTAAGGGTTAATCTTTGCATGGCTTAAGGAAACCTTTGTATGCATTTTTTATCTTTTAGAAAGCCTACGTCCCGTAAAAACTATCTATCTAAGACTTTCCTTTGGCTCGTAGGTGCTGACACAAGGTTAGAATTATAGCACTTCTAAAGTGGTATCTCATTGATGCTCATGCCCCTCTAAAGGAGGCATTTTTTGCCTTCCACCGAAGTTGCACAAGAAAGGTCCAAAGCCAATCCCAAGGAACAATGAATCTTCATAAGGTCTTTCTACTCAGGTGTAGATAAGGATTAAGATATCCTTTTATTTTTCTATTAAATTCTATGATTTCAAGCAACATGAGCATTTGGTAGGCCCCAAATTTTATTGTTATATGAAAGTGGCCCTAAAAATCATCTTAAGAAATTGAATATCTCAATTGTGATAGATTTAGAAAGAGTTGGACAAGGATTGAAAAATAACCTTGCAAATAACTTCCTTAGTGTATTCTAAGCCATAAAAAAGACTACCTGATACAATTCAAGTAGTAGACATAGCAAATAACTTCAAAATCATAATTGAATAATCAATTATACCAATAAGCTTAAACGCCACAAGTATGCCAATTTCTACAAAACTTACATTTACTTCATCAAAAGGATAACTTAAACTAAAAAATAGAAACCCTAGTCAAATCCCATCCATTAGATTCAATTATCTAGCAAATGAAGAAGAAAATGCAGAATGTGAAAGAATGGTGAAATTGCTTGAACATGTAGCAACTTCTAAATCAATTTATAAGTTTCTAGGTATTTAAAGTAAGAACAATCCATTGTCTTATGAATAAGACATAAAAAGTTATGCAAGAAGAATGTTATAACTTTTTGTCGTTATCATAGAGGTTGTACTATGGGATTAGTTATTGATAGTAATTACAGAGTTCAGGATGTTGAGTGATTGAGAGTGGTAGATGGCTATACTTTTTTGGAATCAAAATTTTTGAGGAAAGAAAAAATTGATTTCTCATTGAATATCATGCAATAATATTACTAAGGCGTGATTCTTGAACTCTCCTTATTGTCTCAAATATTCACACCAAACTCATATATTTTCTTTGTCAATTTCTAAATAAATTATCAAAATGACTTTTTCATCTCATTTTCATTTTTTATAATGGTTTGAGTTATACATGTTTATATAGACATTTTATTTACATTTTTTCTTCCTATCAAGTATCAAGCTTCAATCAAGGAGTTTGGTGAGTTTGGTGAAGGCTTGGTTTGGGTTAGTGTCGTATGTCAAAATTGTAGTTGTTGATTTGAAACTACTTTAGTAAGAATGTTGTCCAACTAATCTTCTGACCAAATCTTAGAAAATTTCATATATTTTGTATTTTAACTTCTCTTTAATGAAGAATCTGTCCATCTTGATATGTTTTGTACGATCATGTTGAACTGGATTGTGAGCAATGCCACATGCTGCTTTAATGTCACAAAATAATAGAATTTTTTGTCTAAGAGAATCACCCAAATATTGTAAAAGAAAATGTAGCTACAATGCTTAACAAAGCTTAAGTTTTATGCTTCAATATTCAACTTATGAGTTTATTATTTATTATTTCTCCATAGTATTGGGTTACCTCCTAGAAAGGTAAAGAATCCTTATGTAGATCATCCATCATCTATTAATCCAACCTAGTCAGCATCTGTATATGCATTTATCCTTTGAAATTTTGTATATTTAAAGAATAAAATTTCCTTTTCAGGTGCAGACTTCAAATACCTCAAAATATGTATTACAAAATTCATATGTTACTTTCCAAGATTATGCATAAAATGATTGATAATACTTAAAAAATAGGCAATATATGGTCTTCTATGTGCCAAATACATCCACATTTCAACAAGTCTTTGGTACCTTTCTTTATCCACCGAACTTGATCAATCTTGATACATAACTTCAACCATTGTTCTAATGTTGTATCACCTAGTTGACATGCTAACATATCAGTCTCCTTAAACAAATCAAAAGCATCATTCCTTTTAGACATATATATTTCCTCCCTATATCAAGAAACCTCAATTCTAAGAAATTATTTCAAAGGACCTAAATTATTCATCTCATACTATCTTTATAAGTGTCTCTGAAGAGATTTCAATTCCTCTTCTGCATTTCATGTAACCACCATGCCATCTACATATGTAATTAGGGAACTAATCTTACCATTTTTTTAAGAATATGGTTATGGTTTGAATTGCTTAGATGATAGTCAAAGTTTAGCATTAATTTTGTGAATCTTCCAAACCATACTCTTGGAGATTATTTTAACCCATACAATAAACTATTCAATTTGCGCACCATCTGGTTATTATTTTCTAGTACCATCACTACTACAAAAAGGGGTTTTTAAGTTGATATGTAAAGTCGGTTTTTGGAAAAAATTGACTTATAATGAATTTAAAGTCGGTTCGGTGTAGAACCGACGTTATCCACGTAAGACGTAGCGTCGGTTGACGTGTCAAACCGACGCTACACGTGGACATAGCATCTATTCCAGGTATCAACCGATGCTATCCACGTAGCGTAGCGTCAGTTGACACGTAGAACTGACGCTACACACGTGGATAAATTCTTTTCTCTTCTTTCTTCCCCAGACAAAAACTATTCTAAGCGCTACATAACTCTCAAAACCCCAAAACCTCATCCACTTCTCCTCCACTCTTTCTCATTTTTCGGCCACCTACGACCACCAATTACAGCACCGGTTAGTGGGTTTTCTTCCTCTCTAACTAATCTTTTAGATCCCCCATTTTTTTGAGCAAAATACTCAAAAAATTTATACCCATTTCTCACTTACAAAATACCATTTTTTCTTCATTTTCTTCATTTTATCACTTCATTTACTCCTGTAAGTATTTCTATTAATCGTTCGCACTTATTATTCATATTTTTTCTGTTATTATGTGTTATTATTTATGTGTATACATTTTTGTATTATATATGTAGGTTTGTATTATAAATTTTTGTATTATATATATATAGGTTTGTATTATTTGAACTATTTGTTAAATAGATTTTTTTCCCGTTATTATTTAGTGATCGAATACAGGTTTTAATTTGATTATAATAGAAAATGAGTAAATATTGTAAAAAAAATTAAAAATGTAAAGTCGGTTCACGCGTTGAACCGACTTTAAATTTTAAGGCATTTCGCTGAACCGACTTTAAATTTTAAGTCATTTCGCTGAACTGACTTTAATACCCCTTTTTGTAGTAGTGCATGCATCCTAGTGGGATGTCCATATATATTTCTTTGTATAGTTTTCCATGTAGGATTGCATTTTCACATCAAATTGTTGTAATAACCAATCCAAATTTTCAACTAAAGATAGCAAGATATGAACTTTATTAATTTTTGGCTACAAAGGTAAATGTATCCATATAATTGACCCCATAGGTTTGATTGTATCATTTTACTACTATTTTGGCTTTAAATCATTTAATTGTACCATCTATTTTGCATCTCAGAGTGTAAGTCCACTGAAAACCAACTAGTTTCTTTCCGAGTGGCAATTAACAATTTCCTATGTTTCATTCTTTTGCATGGATTTCATCTCTTCATTCATAATATCCTTTCATCTTGGATCTGTCAAATCTTCTTACACAATATTAGGAATAGATAAAGTATGTAATTCATTTATAAATGATTGATTTGATTCTAACAAGTGATGGTTAGGTACATAGTTACTTGTGGGACATTTTACATTACTAGAAAAGTTAGGTTCATATGTGATTCTAGGAATAACTCAGTTGAGATGCGGTGGAGTGTTTTTCTATCCAATTCAATAGTATGAGGATCCTCTATAAACTATTGGTTAGGTTATCAACAACTTATAGTATGGGGATTCATACTCAAATAATGGTGGAGATAAACCTGTTGCAAAATCTTGGAATTGATGATCACTTGATTCTACTTCAGTTTCTTCAAGTTGAGAGCTATTACCATTTGAATCCAACCTATTTGTGTTTTGATAATGTCCACTTCATGAATTGCAGCTTCTTTGCACGAAAATAAATCATATGTGAGAGTTTGAATTATTGCATCATTAAATTTAAGTTGTGAAGGATTATCTTCATGAAAAACATCCATAGTTATAAACATTCGCTTTGTTGTAAGTTGATAGCATCAGTACCTTTTTGTTGTACATCATATACCATAAAGACACAACATATTGCTCAAGGACTTACCTTATTATGTTGTTGTTTATGTAGGTGATAAATGTCACACAACACAAATCATGAAGAGGTAAATTTGGGACACTCGGTGCAACAATTACTTCTATCAAAACATAAAATGGTGTTTGGAAGTCAATATAACTAGAAGGTGCCATATTGATAAAATATTCCACAAAAGTAAGTGCTTCTCCCAATAAGATAATGACATGTGAGTTTCAATCAATAATGCACGAAAAACCTCAAGCAAGTACTAATTTTTTCGTTATGCAATACTATTTTGCTAGGGTGCATCAAAACAAGTATGTTGAAAAATAATCTCTTTTGATTTCAAGTATTGTTAAAGTTTAGGACTTTTATATTCGACTTCGTTGTCAATACGTAGAACCTAAGATTCTTACGGAGTACAAATCATTTTTGAAAAACTTAAACAAAAAATTTACTTCACTTTTAAACTTTATCAAATATACCTAACTCATTCTACCCCAATCATCAATAAATATAACAAATCAACGTGATCCTCTAATAGTGGGAACTTTGAAAGGACCCAAGACGTCAAAATATATAACCATAAAAGAAACTGAACTTTTATTTAAGGTAAAGAAAAAAAAGGAATGATGGTTTTGACAATTCACAAATATCATACTTTAAATTATAAGCATCAAAATTCATAACTAAATTTGGAAATAGTTTTTTATAAATAACCAAAGAAAACATAACCTAGTCTCTTATACCATGTTATATAATTTATATGCATTTATATTTGTCCATAGTTTAGAAATAACTAAATAGATAAACCTACAAAAATATCATTAAACTAATCAAACCACCAAACTCTCTTTATACCATCCAATTATTATATTTATTCTATTATATCATTCTATTAATCTATGTCTAATGTCCTCACATGTCAATGATAGATTTAAAATATCATAGATAGTTAAGTATTAAATTTAAAACAACTCAAATACTTGAGTAATATATTTAAAACAACATTTTTTCTAAATATACCACTTAATTATTTAATTTTTTTAAATATATCACTTAACGTATGATGTAATTAGACCAATATTAACATAATGATATAAATAAAATAAATACAATAACTGACTTATACAAATGAGAAGAAAAATGACTTGATCATATAAAAGGAACAAATACAAGTTCGTGAGTACGTGACAAGTGGAAATAGCAATCAATCTCTTTTTTTCTACTCCTTCACTTGTTCTACACACATGAATGTTATTATAACTCATTATTTATATAAATTAAATGAATTTTTAACCCCAAAACCTTAACAATATAAATCTTTTTTATGTTTTAAGATGTAAAATTTCATACTCAAATCATAATGTACAAATTGTGTTTTCACAAAATTTAGCCACAAATTTTAAACACCATATTTTAAATTGTTTGCATTATTTTGAATTTTTTATAGTTTAGATGCATTCATGTTCATTTACAATATCCCGAATTAATTATAGATGTTTTATTGCCATAAGCAAAAGGATTGAATAAAATACCATGAAAACGAGAAAAAGTCCTCTCCACCTACGGTGAATATACTTCTCCTTTATTTATCCCATTGTTTAAAAAGAAAAAAAGAAGTAAAGATTTATATATTTTAAATTTATGATAAATTTTAAATAATATAATACTATTGATAAATAAATTAATACATAAATTACAATATGATATATAATAATACTAAAAAAAAAGAAAGGTGGTTCACATTTATTGCCATCATCTCTCTGTTTTCTTTCTATCTTTTGGTGTTTTATGAAATTTTACAACTTTTTTTTAATATAAATTTTATTTTACTTTTTCTGACTAAAAAATATTTTTTCCTTTTTTTTTTAATTTCAACTAAACATAATATATTATTTTTTCTTAGGCATAAATATATAAATTAATTAATTATTTAATTAATTTTATTTTTAATGTCTTTGAGTAAAAAAAATATATATATTCATATTCTTAAGATATTAAAAAAATATGTAACGCTAAAAAAATATATTTATTTATGTGATAAAAAAAATGAACATGTTTTTTTTCATTTTTTAATAAAAATTAAAAAAAAAACTAAAGATATTATACCAAGCAATTAAGTTTATGTTATTTAGTTTTCATATTTCTAAATGATTATTCAAAAATTATGTTAGTTAATAGATTTTTTATTAAATAATACTTTTGTATTATTTAAATTTGTAATTTGAAACGTAAATGATTTAATCTGACCGCTATATTTCTAAAAATTAATTATGTATGATTAATAATTATTGAGAATTTTTATTTTATTTGAATTGATTTAATAAAATATGTTTTATAATGATTTTTATTAAAACGATAATAAAATTAGATGCCTTTAATTTAAATTTTATTGAACGCAGTAATATTATTGTTTATGAGTTCATCATGGGAAACAACAAGGTTATATATATATATATATATATATTCTATGAAAAGGTTAATTAATAGTAGTTATTTTGTATAATTAATATTTATTATATTCTACGTAAAACATTGGGATATTATTGTAAATTATAATATATTTAATTTAATTTTAATTCTTTCTAATTTCAATTTAAACATTATAATAATAATTTATTTTTTTAATTAAATTATCAAATCAAATATAATAATAATATTATTATTTTATTATAATTCAAACAAGTATCAATGATTAGGAGCAAAAAATGAAAGTATGTGTTCATACCTTGACTCCTAAAGTAAATAATCTATAATATATATATATATAAAAGACTAAACTATGTATTATAATTTTTTAAATAAAATTACTATATGTTTTAGAATAATGAGTATTATTGTACTTAATTATTGTATAATTTATTTAAAAAAATTATCTTTTTATTAAATAAATAATAAATTTTTAGTAAATAAAATATTGATAATTATATGTACTATAATTTTTTTCTTTATAAAAGATTATTTATTTTAAATAATATAAAAATTTAATTTTTATAGTTACTTATCTTAAACATTTTTATTAAATAATTAATAAGTTATTAATAATTGATTAAAAAAAGAAATAAATTATTAGTAGCTAATCTATTGAAAATTATCTATTCATGATTACATTTATTTTTTTTATACAAAAAATATTTATCAAAAATAATATAAATAATTATTATAACTTAATATAATACTATCTCAATTTTTTTAAAAAATATATACTAAATTTTTTCATAAATATTTTTGTAATGTTTTTTAAAATTACAAATATACATTGCAAAATGAAGCTTTTTTGTAACACTTCTTTTTTATGCATGTTTTCATAGTAACTGTTGAAGATTTTTTTAAATTTACATTTTTTTTCTTTTTTGGCTTTCTAAGTCAAAATAGTTATTAATTTATTTATGTGTTTTAGAATAATGAGTATTATTGTCCTCAATTATTGTATAATTTATTTAAAAAAATTATCTTTTTATTAAATAAATAATAAATTTTTAGTAAATAAAATATTGATAATTATATGTATTATAATTTTTTTCTTTATAGAAGATTATTTATTTTAAATAATATAAAAATTTAATTTTTATAGTTACTTATCTTAAACCTTTTTATTAATTAATTAATAAGTTATTAATAATTGATTAAAAAAAGAAATAAGTTATTATTAGCTAATCAATTCAAAATTATATAAGTTAAATTAAGGTTGTACTTAATATAATACTATCTCAATTTTTTTAAAAAAATATACTAAATTTTTTTATAAATATTTTTGTAATTTTTTTTTAAATTACAAATATACATTGCAAAATGAAGCTATTTTTGTAATACTTTTTTTTATGCATGTTTTCATAGTAACTGTTGAAGATTTTTTTTAATTTACAATTTTTTTTCTTTTTTGGCTTTCTAAGTCAAAATAGTTATTAATTTATTTATGTATCAATTAGTAACTAAAAATTAGATTAAAAATTAATGTTAATGATAAAATAAAATATAATTGCTTTTAAATGGGTAATAATTTCTATATCTCCTATATACCTAAAGCAAAACAAATTACTTCTAAAAATGTTAGGATGGCCCTGACTCCTCTAAGACATACAGTAATTCAGTCCCCGTATACTCATGTGTCACCATTTCTAATTCAAAAATTTAGATAAATAATTTTAATAAATGATATCTACGATTTAATGGTATATATATTTTTAATTATAATTAAATATTTTTTATTTTAAAAATAATTTATTAATTTAAATTTATATATTTATTAACATCTATACCTTCAAATAATTTCTTTTAAATGTTAAATATTCCTATATTTATTTGAAATATATATATATATGTATGTATATAATTAAACTAATAATTTAATACATCATAACCATTTTGTAGCTATTCTTTTTTTAAAATTTTAAAAAAATAATCAAAATATAAGTGGTCTTATATTTGGGTAACCATTTTTTTATTTAAAAAAAATTAGAATTGTATTTTATTTCTAATAATAATAATTAATGTAATTAAAATAAAAATTTAAACAAAATTATTTAAAATTATAAATGTTGATATAATATAGGAATTGATATGCTAATTTAATACAATTTGTTCGCTAAATCAAGGCCGACATTTTCAGTCCCAACATATTACATACAACAACTTTATAAGACCACCGTGTCATTAATATATTGGTACATAATTTGCACTTCAATGAATGTTAAATTTTTATAAAATTTAAAAATATATCCATAATTATATAAATTATAATTTTAAAAAAATAATTTTTAAAGATAAACTATAGCCATACATAATTTTATTTTTATACACTTTTCTAATTTTATATTTTAAGTAATATTTTAATGATATTTATATTTAATAAAATATAATTTTTTTTATTTCACATACAGTTTTAATATTTAAGTGCAATCTACTTATAATTTTATAATGTTTACCTATATTCATTTTCTGTTTTAATAGATAAATTATGTAATATTTTGATTTTTGTATAAAAAAAATATAAAAATAATAAGGTTGATAGTGAGATGGATAAGGTTTGAACATTTGATTTAATGGTCCTTCTCGATCTTGAGGTCGGTTTCATAATTTCTTTCTTAGTCCCGTCAGATCCACGTTGTGCGGTAAAAAACAAAACATGGATGAAGATTTTTTTTAATATCTAGACTAGTTATATATATACATCTTATAACATTATTATAAAGAAACTGTGTTTTATTAACAAGAAATAAATAAATACAGTGAATTTATATTTTTATATTAAAATAAAATTTTTACCCACAAATATTAAAAATTAACTAATAAAATTTATTTTAATTATGAGTTTTTTTTTCATATAATTTAATTTTATTATAACTTAATTTTTATTTATTTTTTTTTAAATTATGTTTAATTTTATTATAACTAAATTATTTTTTAATATTTAAATTTAAAAAATACTCTTAAAATAATTTATTTACGTAAGAGAAATAATGAAATTAATAATTAGCACCTAACTAAATTTTAATAATTGTTTATTATTCTAGATTTAAAATAAAAAAAAATTAAAAGTCTTTGAAAATACCGTTATAAACTAAAAAATGACATCTAAAAATAATTTACAACATATAATTCAACTATTTATCTAATTTTTTAAATAATTTAATTTAATTATTTATCAATAAAATATAATTCAATTTTTTAGCAAGCTTAGAAATTTTGATTTTGCCAACTAAAATCTTGTGAAACAAATGTTGAAAAACTCTTTATTTTTTTTATACTTTTAATTTATAGATATTTTAATATTTAAAATTTGAAATATTAATTGTCAATTAATTGAATAATAACATTTTTTTATTTAATTATAATTATTACATTTTATTCTTTTAAAATAATAAATTCATATATTAATTGAATAATATTTTTTTCTTATTTAATTATAATTATTATATTTTTTTCTTTTAAAATAATAAATTTATATTATTATTAATTTAATGAAATACTTATTATAAAATTGTCTATTAAATTAATTGTTTTTAATTATTTCTATTTTCTTAATATAAAATAATTTTATAAATTAATAAGTATATTCAACCAAAAAATTAAAAGAAATAAAATTAATAATTTAACGTTCAAAATTTTTAATTATCATTATTAAAATTTCAAAAGATTTTATAAATTAAAAAAAATAAATAAAACGGGTAAAATGAGTCTTTAAAATTTTATATAAATAAAATTCTAAATTCATAATATTACTAATAGGTTTTGGATTACCTATTTGGAAGTACATTCATAAATTATAGGATATATCTTACAACGTACTCATTTTCATATATATACTTATCTCTTCTTTTGAATATATATATATATATATATAGATACATCAACACACATCAATAAATAAAAAATAAAATAAAAACCACTTAAAAGATATCTCTAACATTAATTTTTTAAAAATTATAAAATATATTCAAATTTCAATAATTTATATCATTACTTTAAATGAAGTATGGTTATTATTTTTGGCTTCAAAATTTTCATTTATTTATTTCATGCCACTATTATTATTTTTAACAAAAGTTCATCAATCATATCCTTTCTTTAACATAGTTTTTTTTTTGTAGACACAACAAACATGAAGCTTACTCAAATCATGTTTTGGGATGAACCTTATCTCTGCACTTATATTCCTTATTACTATCATTATTAATTCACGTTCTTCTACCCTAAGTCAATTCGAACTATATCTATCTGAAACTCATCAAAATCAATCAATTGCAACTAATTTAAATCAATTAATTTCAACCAATCAAATCTAATTTCTTTTTTTTTAACCTCATTCTCTTAGTTACAATTGAAGGATTATTGATTTAATTTAATTTTAAATTTTAAAAAACCAATCAAATAATAAATTAGCTCATTTTTTAATTGTTATTAATTTATTGATTTTTCCTTATTCATCGTTACCCTTTGTGTATTTTTAAAAGAATTCAAATTACTAATATATCATTTTAATCATCTATAATTTAAAAAAAAAAAATTATACATAATATAGATCTCTATTCAGTTTAGTATAACTGTGTTTCACACTACATGTTACCTTAAAATTTTAAAACTCTAATATTTAAACAATGTTAATTATAATATCATACAAATTGCATAACTTAAAATTGGTAAAATCAAACTTATTTTAAATGGAAAATTTATATGTCACACACTAAACAAAATTGAATAGCTAATCCTCAGTAATAAATTCTTAGTACAAATACCATAAGGATCTGCCAGCTATTGTATTTAAAACATTTATATCCATTAATTATTTTTATTAATAATTTAATCTATTAAAAAAATAAATGATTATTTTCATATTTTTCTTTATTTTTCAAGAATCGATCAAATTGTATTGATTTAAATTTTACTTGAAAGCGAACCAACCTTGCTACCTTTGTTTATAATTTGTTTTATTTTTTTGGTTTTGTTTTTGCTTTTGCGTTTTTTTGGGGGGGTTGGAATTCACACACGACTTCAGATTTAAGAGAAGTACCAAGCAACACTACTCGAGAAGTTCTCGATGCTTTTTGTTTGGAAGGGGTAACTCTTCCTATAAAAATCCCTTAATATATGACAAAATATACTTCAACTTTACACCGATCCTAATTAATAAATATATATATATATCAATAACTCAAAGCTTTGTCTTTGAAGATGGTGTTCCGAGGATCATCTCCTATAAATATTGGGTTTTACAGTAGAGTTAAAGATAAGTTTGTGAAAAAAGTTGGATGGAATATGAAGCCAGTAATGAAAAAGGTTTATGAATGGGTTGAATCAAAAATTGTTTTCAAGCACTCCATGGCAGACAGCTATAAAGTACTGTCTCCTTCATGCTGGAATTTCACCATTTAATAGTTTTAGTTTGGAACATTTAGAGGGAACTAAAATGGGTGGAACTACTTTTGATCAATACCTCTGCTGATCTTGTCGAGGCAGCAAAAATATTACAGTTTTTTAAATGCTACTGTAAAGAATGTCATCATCCACCAAAAAGGTAAAGCATGAAACGTTCAAACTAATACTCATAGATCCTACTATATCTGCAATTCAAATAGCTCAATTGTCAAAGAATGAGAAAATAACTCAGGGGATAAAGTTCATCAAAAGTGGAGATGCCATTCTAGCTGCAGGAGCACTAGGAAGCCCCAGATTTTATTGTTAAAGTGGAATTGGTCCTAAAAATCATCTCAAGGAATTAAATATCCCAACTGTGATTGATTTAGAGGGTGTTAGACAAGGAATGAAAGACAGCACTCGTATTTTCCTCTTACCCCACGTTTGGTTGGAGGGAAGGGAATGGAATGGAATCAGAATCGATTCCTTCCATTTTGTGTGTTTGGTTGGACGGAATAGAGGACGGAATGGAATCTGATTACTAAAAGAGAATGAATCACAATTCCTTCACCCACCTTTGGTAATCATTATTCCATTCCCATTTAAACATTTTTTTTCCAATTTTACCTTCACCTAAAATATAACCTTAAATTCAAATCCCAAATTCTCAAACCCAAAATTCCAAAACCCTAAACCCTAAACCCAAAATTTCAAAACCCTAAATCCAAATCCTAAAACCCTAAACCTTAAAACATAAATCCCAAAACCATAAACACATAAATCCCAAATCCCTAAACCCTAAATCCCAAATTCCAAATCCTAAAACCCCAAATTCCCAAATCCCAAAACCCTAAATCCCTAAACCATAAACCCCAAATCCCAAATCCCTAAACCCTAAACCTTAAAACATAAATCCCAAAAGCCAAAACCCTAAAACATAAATCCCAAAACCCAAAACCCAACCCCAAATTCCAAATCCTAAAACCCTAAACCCTAAACGTTAAACCCTAAAACCCAAATCTCCAAATCTCTAAACCCTAAACCTTAAAACATAAATCCCAAAACCCTAAAACATAAATCCCAAAACCCTAAACCCCAAATTCCAAATTCCAAATCCTAAAACCCTAAACCCTAAACCTTAAAACCCTAAAACCCTAAACCCTAAATCCAAAATTCTAAAACCCTAAACTATTTTTAGAAAAATAATAATTTTAACCCTAAACCTTAACCTATAAATATAACCCCAAATCAGAAATCCCTAAACCCTAAATCACACATCCCAAACCTCAAAACCCTAAACCCTATTTAGAAAGATAATAATTTTAATAATATATTTCTTTTTAATTAATTAATACTTATTTAGAAAAATAATGATTTCAATAATGTATTTTGTCTGACGAAAAATAATAATTAAATGACATTATTTGAATTTTACAAATACGTAGGGTATTAAGGTCATTTACAGCTTTTTTCATTCCATTCCAGTGGTAAACCAAACACTATAATCCTGATTCTGAGCTTGATTCCAGTGGTCAAACCAAACAAAATTGTTTCCTTTCCATTCCATTCCGATTCCGATTCCGATTCCATTCCACGAACCAAACACCACCTTAGTAGATTCTAAGCCAAAAAAAAGACTACCTGTTACAACTCAAGTAGTAGCCAAAGCAAATAACTTCAAAATCATGAATCATCGATCATACCCACAAGCTTAAATGCTACAGATATACCAATTGATGCAAAAACTTTGAATTTACTTCATCAAAAGGACAACTTAAACTGAAAAACAGAAACCCAAAAAAAAACATCAGTTAGATTCAACTATATAGCAAATGAAGAAAATGCAGAATATGAAAGAAAGGTGACATTACTTGAACGTGTAGCAGCTATTGAATCGTTTATAAGTTTATGGGGATTGGAAGTAAGAACAATTCGATGTACGATGAAAATTGTTAAATATTTTATTTCTTTGATAATTATCATGTATATTTCATATTATTTCTATTTTGTTTTCTATACAATAGTTTAACTATATGTATACAATGAAAACGAAAATTAAATAATAACCATGATTCCTGCACATCCATGTTTTATGGCTCCACTAATATTATTGTATGTTCCATGTTTTGCTCCACTGAACATTAGTGTATGTCACTGTTGCAGCATGCACCACAACACACACACCAACACTCCCCCTCAAGTTGGTGCATATATGTCTCTTATGCCCAATTTGTCAAGTGAGTTGTAAAAGTTCATTGCAGACACAGATTTTGTGAGTATATCAATCAATTGATCTTCTGATTTAACAAATGGAAGCTTAATAATCTTTTCTTCAAGATTTTGTTTGATGAAGTTCCGATCCACTTCAACGTGCTTCGTGCGATCATGTTGAACTGGATTATGAGAGATGGCAATGGCTACTTTGTTATCACAAAATAAGTTTATTTCAGAGTTAGGAGCAACACCAATCTCAGTTAGAAGTTTTTTCAACCAAAGGAGCTCACATATTCCCTTGACCATTCCTCGAAATTCAGCTTCAGCACTAGATAAGGCAACTACCTTTTGCTTCTTGCTCCTCCATGTAACAAGATTGGTACGATCCGAGTATGTTGGACTAGTGTCTAATATTTCAACATTAAGCCAATTTCGTTCTTCATCATAACTCTCATCCTGAAGAGTGGAATTGGATACCGATGATGGAAAAAACATTATGATTCGAGGAAAGTGACATCCATGGTAATATAGGTTCTTTTAGTAATTGGATCATAGCATCGATAACCCTTTTTTTGTACGCCATACCCCAAGAATACACATCGGACAGCACATGGATCCAACTTAGTTCGTTGATTTTTATGGAGGTGGACAAAAGCAACACATCCAAAAATTTGGGGGGGAAGCATCAAAATAGTAGGCAAGGGTAGATGATCAGATAGCACCTTTAATGGAGTCTGAAATTGTAAGGTTTTTGTGGGCATACGATTCAGTAGATACACAACTGTAGTAACAGCATCATTCCAATATTTATTAGGCATATGTGCACCGATTAGTAAGGCCCGAGCCATTTCTAAAATATGTTGATTCTTCCTCTTCGTAGTCCCGTTCTATTGTGGGGTTTGTAAACACGAGGTTTCATGGAGAATACCATGGTTGTCCAAATATGTCCGAAATTGTTGATTAACATACTCCCCTCCATTATCAGACCTAAGTATCTTAATTTTTTCAGAAAATTGTGTCTGAACCATAGTGTGAAACAGGTGAGATGTAGAAAATATTTCATCTTTATGTTTGAGAAGGTAAAACCATGTCATTTGTGTACAATCATCAACAAAAATAACAAACCAACGATAACCCGATGACGTAATGACCGGGGAAGGTCCCCAAACATCAAAATGTACCAAAGCAAAATGAGTCATACTTTTATTCATGCTCATAGGATAAGACGTCCTATGACTTTTTGCTAGGATACAAGTATCACATTTGAAATCTGAATGTGTGATATTTGAAAATAAACTAGGGAGTAGGTGCTTTAAATACCCGAATGATGGATTCCCAAATCTACGATGACATAGCCAAATCTGTCGTTCCCTGTTACCAATAGTGTGTTGCATGTGATTGGCTTTTCCTAAACTGAGGTCATCCACATAATATAGCCCTCCTTTCCTAGTACCACGCCCAATGATCTCCTTGGTGAGAATATTCTATAGAAGGCAAAAAGTAGAATACATCAATACTACACAGTTAAGATCTGAAGTGACCTGATTTACAAACATCAGTCGGTTTGAAAGAGAGGGTACAAGTAAAGTATTAGATAATGATAATGAAGGAGATAAGGTCACTGTTCCAGCTCTTGTAACTGGATAAGTGACTCCATTGGCATTGGCAACACGGCTCCGTCTTGGCTGGGTTGTATTGGAGAGATCTTTTGGGTCAAATGTCATGTGATCTGTAGCTCCAGAGTCCAGAATCCAATCCTCATTATCACTACGAGTAGAGATGTGAAATTCTTTACTTGAAATATCTGGATCTTGGGAAGATTCGGCCTGAGGAGTAAGGGATAGTGAGGCATTATTGGTAGCCACAACGGCTGCCCAGTGGTGTCCCGTTTCTTCCGTGCTTGAAGATCATTCCACCATTCTGGATACCCATGGAGTTTGAAGCAGTTTTCACGGGTGTGTTTAGAGTTTCCGCAATGGCCACATTTCATGTCAAGAGATGGTGGATTTCCCAAGGATTTCTTGCTACCCAAAGAGGTTCCTGTTTTTGGTGGCATTAGATTATGGTGTCCCTTGACCCCTTTAAAAGCCATACCTACTCCGGGTGTCGTATCTATACCCGTGATCATCACGGTCTGCCGGACTTCTTCCCTACGTATGAATCCATAGGTTTGTTCCACCGTAGGGAATGGTTTGATTTGAAGCACATCACTTCGAGTTTTGTCGAGTCTATCATCAAGTCCATCAAGGAAGGTATACACTCGATCTTCCTGTACGATGGAGTTGTATTTTTGTATGTCATTCGCACACTCCATTGGATTAGGACGACGGAAATCAATTTCTCGCCACAACCCTTGAAGGTCATTGTAGTATTTTTTAATGGATCCACCCGCATGTTTCATACGAGTAACTTGACGGCAAAGATCATACACTTGAGACGTGTCTGTCCCATCATAGTAGGTGGTAGTAGCAGAATCCCAAACTTGTTTCGCAGTTGGGAATCGAATAAAATTTGCAATCAAGGAGAGGTCCATCGAATCGATCAACCATCCTTTAACAATGGCATTTTCAGTGCACCATCTCCTGAATGAGGGGTCAGTTTCAGCAGGTTGAGGAAAATCCCCATTAATATATCCCAGTTTGTCTTTGCCAGAGATATACATCTCCACCACCTGGGACCACAAGGCATAGTTGGATCCTCCCAACTTGATACTAATGGGGACAGTCGACACTTCAGTTAGCGGAGGTTGTGAGACGGTCTCAACTCTAGTTAGAACTTTCGTCATTTTCGTCGTCAAATCTTCCAATATGAAATTGGTGGTTAAATCTCTAGATTCTGCCATGAAATCTAAAAAAAATTTCCTTCCATTTTTCCTCTTTTTTTTACACTTCGTACACTATATATAGAAAAATTTTGTAACCCTAAACCTCCTTTTTCAAATTCGCGCAGCTTCTTCTGCTAACCCTAAAAAAAAATTTCCCCAAATTCGCGCAGCTTCTTCTTCTTCTTCCTCAACGCAACTTCTTCTACTGTGGCTTCACAGCAGCCCTTTCTTCACGCAGCCTTTGTGCAGTTCCTTCTCGTTCACACAGTATGGTTACCCACAACTGCAGATAAACCTACAGCTCCAACCAGCCATACGCACAGAGACAAACCACAAAATATATGTTGCTGCGTAGAGAGACTGCAATAATTCCACACCAACGAGCAATCAGCGCATGTTATCGTTGTGTTTTGTTTCTTTTTCAGACAAGAAATTGATGGTGGAACCGGCCACACTGTGAGGCAACCAGCGTTGGAGCCAACCAATTAGACCGGTATGGTTTCAATGAGTAAGTCAGAACGACCACATAGATCGAACCAGTGTCGAGAAAACTGTAAACCAAAATGGCCACCCCAGAAATCAAATTCAGAGGGTAAGTGTAAACCAGAAAGCAAATATCAGGAAACAAAAATCAAAAATCTACAGCAGAAAACAAAAATCAGCATAAATCAAAAATCAGCAGCCACACCAGACAGAAATAAGCAAATCAAAGTCAGAAATCAAAATGCTAGATAACAGAAATCAACAGGTGGTTTTTCATTAGTCAGCAATAATTTGCTCTGATACCATGTCAAATATTTTGTTTTTCTGATAATTATCATATATATTTCATATTATTTCTGTTCTATTTTCTATAAAAGAGTTTAACTATATGTATATAATAAAAACGAAAATTAAACAATAACCATGATTCCTACACATCCATGTTTTATGACTCTACTAATATTATTATATGTTCCATATTTTACTCTACTAAATATTGGTATAATAGTAGCATGCTATTTTACTCTACTCCATATTTTACGCACCAATAAAAAGTAACTAAGAAAGTTATAATGTTACAACTTTTCACCGTTATCACGGTGGTTGTGCGACGAAGTCACTTGTTGACAATAATTAGAGTTTATGGTGTAAAGGAACTGAGAGCTATGGACGGCTCTACTATTTTGGAATCACCTGGCACAAATCATTGGCTACCTCTTGATGCTTGGAAGATACCAAGGAATCAAAATTCTTGAAGAAAGAAAAACTTGATTTAGGGCTTGATGCTTGAACTCTCTTCATGGTCTCAAATCTGCCCACCAAACCCATCTATTTTCTTTCTCTATTTCTCCATTTTTCACCTTCTATTTCTGTTTTGTTCGCTTTCTCTGTGACTAATATATTATGTATCATCATGGTGCGTTTAAGTCTTCTTCTATTGGGTTCTGATTACATGTCAGATTTTGAGAAGTAACAGAGGCAATCCACAATCTACTCTAGTACTTATCACTTCTGATTTTCTTTATTCTATTATCGTATTATTCAGTGAAATTGTTTTGTTTTGATCTTTGAACACAAATTCCCAAGAGCCCAATAATCGATTTCAACCGTGTTGCTCGCTTCTCCATTAAATTCCATAAAAAATATTACAAAATTAATTGAGCGAAAAAAATCATTTACTTCATATAAAAAAATGGAGATTTGATTCTGGAGTGGATGGTTTTCCTGTATAAATTATGTCTTCAAATGAAGACAGAATAATTGAATTTCTTACAAAAAAATTCTAACTCTGCATTTCAAGATCAGCTGTATCAGCTATTGGACTTGAGGGAGAAGAAGAATCATTAGCTGCAGCATCATTTGAAAGAACCTCGTTTTGATTTTGTTCTTCATTCCTACCACTATTGACAGAATAGCTAACCCAAATCTCTCTCTCACTCCTCCTATCTCTCCCTTCCTCATCCCTCTTCTTCCCAAACTTCTCTTCATCAACAGGCATCTTATATCTACAAACAGGGCAAGACCCATGAATCCCCAACCATTTCTCTATGCAATTCCCATGAAATTTATGTTTACAGGGCATCTCTTTTGATATACCTCCAACCTCAAATTCCTCCAAACATATAACACATTCGACACCATTTTCAGCAATCTCGAAACATGGCATGGCTTCTATGGATGCTTTTGAAGCAGGTGGTTGTCCATTCTTGGTACCCAAATCGCTGAGTAGAGTATCTAAGCTTGAAACGCCTTCAATTACCATCATAATTTGAGTAAATGGATTGATGAGAACGATACTATTACGTGGGCTTGCTCTATTCTCATTTTCTTGATCTGAGTTCTCTGAATCTCTCCTTGAACTGCTGTCGGTTAAGCCCAAAAGAAAGGGCAGAAACAGAGACAAGTCTCTGCTCCTTTCAATGCTTTCTAAGAAAGAAGAAATCTCAGACACATCCTGTTCAGAAGCCATGAGTTTGAGAAAAAACCAAACTTTTAGGCAAGGAAGAGAGATTAATCGGAGAGAGAGAGAGAGAGAACGGATTATCAAGGAATCAGAATCGAATTCAATTAGATTGTTGGTGAGATTAAACATGGTTTCGAGAGAGGAATATATTGTGGGAGAGGTGTGCGGGCACAAGAAAAAAAGAAGGTTGTAGAAGGATCTGGAATTTTTCAAAGTGACGTTAGTTTCTCTGTTGTGCTTGTAAAAAGTTGGAATTGTTTACCTACTTGACGTACGGGAAAAAGAAGTTTGAAATTTTGAAACGCTACATGTTTTTACATTTTTTTTTTCTTCCCTCTTTATAAATGATAATATTTTTCTCTATAAAAGTTTTATTTATAAAAATTTATTATAAAATCATAATTAATACATTAATTATCTATTAATTAAAAACAATTATGATTGTTACATTAATTATATCATTATAAAAATTATTGTAATTAAAAATGATATGTTATCATTAAAACTTAAAAAGGTAGTTTAATTTTATGTTATTGCATCTAAATTTAAAATAAAAAATTTATTTATCAGGTAAATCTTAAGTAGCATAGATAATAATTATATTTAATAAAAAATTATCACATTAATTATAATTTTTATATAACTATAATATATAAAAATATTTATTTAAAATTAAAACATTCGAAAAAAATCATAAAAAAATATGTATAAAATAACGAACGAGTATACATTTTGATGACGTTTTTATTATAAATTAAATATATTAATTATTTTTTTTACTATAAATATATTACTCATTTTATTTAAAATTAATATACTACAATCACTTTAAACTTTAACAAATAATACATTTTAATATTATAAACATTTTAATCATATAAAAAAATAAGAAGTATATTACTTATTAAATATTAAGTAAATCTGATGTAATTTTTAAGTAATATAACTAATGTGTTTAATTTTTTTATATATTAAAAACCTAAATATTTTTTCAACCAATAAAACACATTCTTTTTATGTTTTTTATTATTTTTTATACAAATAAATATTAAAATATCTATATAATAAATATAATTTTATATTGTTATTGTAATTTTTTAATCAATAATTACCAAAATGCCTATATAATAAATTTATTTTATAAATAGTAATTTTGTATAATGCAATTGTGTTTATTATAGTAAGAGTGATAATTCATACAATTAATGATTAAGCATTTAATTACTATTCGATCAATTCACTCGTAAGTATATCATATTTTTATTGAATATCCATATAATAAGTATATTTTATGAATATTTATTTTGTTTAGTGTAATTGTTTTATTACATTAAAATTAATAATTTATACAATTAATGATTATCTATTTAGTAAGTATTCGGTAATTTCTCTTGTGATCATATCTTATTTTTATTGAATGACCATATAATAAATATTTCTTATAAGAATAGTTATTTTGTATATTATAATTGTTTTATTACATTCAATGTGATAATTCATATAATTAATTCAATAATAAATAGATTATACTTTTTTTGAATTAATAGTTTTTTATGTCCAAATCATATCATATCTCATATTAATTAAAAAATAAACAGTCAATTAATATAAATTATTTTCAAACAAAAATACTTATTAAATTCAATGAAATTATTTCTACTCATTTATTAAATACTATTATAAGATTATGGTTGATATTATATTTGGTTTATATTACTAGTAAAACAATTACTATTATATTTTTATTTATCACTAAAATAACAAATAAATTAACTATTTCTTTTAATAGTATTTCTGTAAATTACTTATAAAATATTTTAAGATAAGTTAAAAATTATAATAAAAATAACTTTAAAATTTATATTTAAAAAACTTATTTTTATTTTATTTTATAAGATAAAAAATTTAAAATAATTATTATATATTTATTAAATTTAAATTATCAATCTATATGATTCCAAATTAGCATTTTAAAAAAAATACAACCAAAACATTTTTCCTAAAAAGTACTGTTTTTTGATATGCAATACTATATAAGTTTGATTTAGGATAAAACTAATAAATTTTGAAAGCACCTCTATAAAATAAAAAGTTGAAAATATCGAAAAAAACATAAATTAATATTATATATATATATATATGATTTAATTAAATAACATAATTTTTTTATAAATAAAATTATACTTTTAACCTATTTTTAAGTAACGTACATATATTACTTTTTATAATATAATAATTATAAATATACTGTATATATTTTTTATAATAAATTTTTTTTAAAAGTGAATTAAAAATAAAATTATGTAAGTAATTAAATACTAGAAAACTGAAGGATAAATAAATTGAAATGCAATCCGATCTCAATCATAAAAAGAAAAAAGATATAAAATAAAATATACATTGGCGCTGGACGGTAGAACAAACTCTTATTATAATATAAAGACATATTTTTATAAAACAAAATTAAAAGAAAAAATATCAAATAAAATATATATTGGTGTTAATGGGCTGGAGAACAAACTCTTATTATAATATTAAAAACATGTTTTTATAAAATAAAATTAAAACTCTTATTATAATATTAAAAACATATTTTTATAAAATAAAATTAAAAATAATTAGATATTTAGAAATATAGGATAAATAAATTGAAAATCAATCATACCCAAATAAAAAAAA
Organism: Hippophae rhamnoides; assembly: GCA_033030585.1. Taxonomy (NCBI): domain Eukaryota; kingdom Viridiplantae; phylum Streptophyta; class Magnoliopsida; order Rosales; family Elaeagnaceae; genus Hippophae; species Hippophae rhamnoides. Next base: position 18,111,291 of record CM065438.1, on the reverse strand, counting down.
GAAAAGGGAAATATCTAACAAATTAAACATCAAAGAGATGTTTTACAGGAGAACAAAAAAATAATATATGTTAAATTGTTAACGAAGAAGTCAATAAAACAATATATTTATTTTGTTACATCACATCTAAAAAGTTGGAAACTAAATCTATGAAACACATTTACCACGAGGAAAAACATTTCAGTTGTCATATATTACTCATTATTTAGAAAATTAGAAAAGTTACACGTTGATTAGGAATGAAGATGGGTGTTAGTTTTGGGGCTATAAATAAAGCACTCCTTCACCATTTGTAAACATCCCAAAATTTATAAATCTTCCTCTCTTTGTGCTTAATTGATTAATTTCAATTTCGCCTGATTATTTGTAATTTTGAAGTTCATTCATTTGAACATACTTGAAAGTGGTCAACGACGCTCGAGGGACCTGCAGTAACATTTATACCGAACCTCGTTAAATTTCCTGGTGTTATTATTTTTCTCGCTTTAATATTTCTCGCTTCAATATCCTGCTTTAGTTTATTTTAAAGATTATATTTCCAATAGCATTATTTTTTCGTTAGTTTGAATTCTATTCATTTAAATCATAAGTGAATAGTAACTACTTAGAATAGGGAAAATATACCCGATTTTCCCAACAATTGGTATCGTAGAAGGTTTTCTACCCAGGCATTTGTTTGCACCGTTTGTTTGCTATTGAAATATAGTAAGCAGTTGTTGTAATTTGAAAGAATGGCGGAAGAAAAATTTCTTTCAAACAAAGGCCATCATCCACGCCAAGCGTAACATGGGTGATGAACACAAGGTTCGAGTGGAGTAGTTTGATGGAACCTGGCCATTTCAAAGACGTGGCAAAGCGAAGTTCCAGATGCTGCTTTCAACAAGGTCTAGACATCGCCATTGATCAAGAAGAGAAACCGGGGATGGAGCATATGAAGTAGGTGGAAAAATATCAACCGATTGGGCGTACGTAGGTACAATCCGTTCGTGTTCTCAAGAGAACAAAAGTACACGCTCACGGCGAGACATCCGCAAGTAAGTCATGGAAGCGTTGGAGAACAAGTTCACGCGAAGAAGAGCTGACAAAATCTACTTATTGAAGAAGAAGTTGTTCATGTTTGAATACCTTCCGCGTACTACAATAAACGACTACATTACTCGCTTTTAATCAATTAGTAGCATATTTGTTAAATATGGATGAAACTTTTAAAGATGAAGATTTAGCCTTGATGTTGTTAGCCTCCCTTCCGATGAGTTTGATCATCTTATTACGAGCTTACTCATTGGGAAAGATAAAGTGTCTTTTGAGGAAGTTTGTACCGCTTTGTATAGTTATGAAATTAGAAAGAAAGATAAAAGAGAAAGGGAATGAAGCGGTAGAGAGGCATTATCACTGTAAGAGACGTCCGCAAAACACAACATAAAGGAATGAGAGGTATATCTCATCAAAAGGAAGACTTGGTAAAGATAGATGAATGTGCCTTTTGTCACGAGAAAGTGCCATTGAAAGAAAAATTGTCCTAAGTCAGAAAAGAAAGGAAAAGTCAGGTAATCTGAAGCATGTGTAGTCAGAAAGCAATCCAAATTCGATTTTGCATTGATTGGTTCATTCGTCGAAGATCTTGTCCTAGTGATTGGATTTTTGATTCAGCATGTATTTTCCATATGTCTCCTAACAAGGAGTGGTTCTTTAACTTTGAAGAACTAGACGATGGATTTGTTTTCATGGGTAATGATTATCCATGCAAAGTTTGGGAATGACAATTCGTTCAAGAATCAAGATGGTTCAACGAGGGTCTGATAGATGTTCATTATGTTCCGTATATGAAGAAGAATCTCATTCTTCAAAGGGAGTCTTAGAATCAAAAGCTTCATCGCGACCATACAAAATGGGGCATCAAGGTTACTTCGGAGCACCCGCGTGGCGATGAAAGGTGTTCGGAAGAATAACTTGTACTACTATCTTGGTAGTAGGGTTATTGGGATAGCATCAAGACAGCTTTAATTAAGAAAGAGATTTAGTAACTACCAAGTCAGTGGCATATCGTTGCTGGGACATCTTTGGTGAAAAAGCTTTACAAATTCTAGTAAAGCAAGGCTCATTAAAAGGTGTGCAGAACCGTGAGTTGGAATTCTCATGAGCATTGTGTAATTTTGAAGTTCATTCATTCGAAGATAGTGGAAGTTGGTCAACGACGCCTCGAGGACCTAGGGTAACATTTATACCGAACCTCGTTAAATTTCGGTGTTATTATTTTTTGCTTTAATATTTCTGTTTCAATATCTGTTTTAGTTTATTTTAGCATTATATTTCTAATAGCATTATTTTGTCGGGTTAGTTTGAGTTCTATTCATTTAAATCATAAGTGAATAGTAATTACTTAGAATAAGAAAAATATATCCGATTTTCTCAACTGCAGTCAATGACTTTTGATCCAGAAGCATCCACACATAAGAAAACCTGATAAAGCTGGGTATTACCAACTGTATTTTGTATAGCTTCTTTGATGCTATTTAGGCTATATGATTCTCCATTTGGCTTAATTCCTATAATAAATTAATTAATATTTTATTTTCTTTCAGTAAATATAATATTATTGGAAATTAAATTCTTTTTAATGAAGATTAATTAATTATTAATATTACAATTAAGGAATAATAGAAATTACCAGATGTTGTCAGAGCTTGAAGGATGTTTGTTTGTCGTTTAAGGTTGAGAGCTGCTTGGAAATAGCCATGTTGGTCAAGAACAGACTCGGCGCAAGTCCCATGTTTGTTCCACTCGTGTGACCAGAATTGTATACCATTGCTGCTTGGACAGGCTAGTGTTGGCCAACTCTCTTGCATATTGCTTATTAGGTCTGATATCTGTGCCATTAAAATCAGACAATATTTAACTAATACTACAAAACTGTTTTGTTTGAGGTACGCTTATATTTCACCAATTTATTAAAAATAAACCGGTAAAAAAAACATAAAAATCGACAACTGATCTTTTTTAGAAAAAAGATAATTATGATTTGTGGGTTGATTTTCAGAAGGTTTTAATTAGGATCACTTTAGAAAATGGAAGTTAGACATACGAAGTGTGATTGTGATAAAAGATGAGGAAGTAAAAATTATCCTATTTAAAATTTATAATTATAAAAATTATATATCTTATTTTTAATTTATATATTTTTATTATTTAAAAAAATAAATTATTTTATTTTATTTTAATTACTACCCAATTAAATCATTAAATCACGTTTAAATTGAATTATAAGATCAATTTACTATTTAACGTCGTATAACTAAATTCATAATTATTATTAAAATGTTATTTTTATCGTTATAAATTTTAAAAATATTATTATTTAAACTTTTTTAAGATTAATTTATTAAAAATAATAATTTATACATACTATATTCATAAATTGTCTTACCGACGTGATGTATAAGAGATTAAAATAATCGCAATTACAAAAATGGCTATTTAAGTCGATATGTAAAGTCGGTTTTTGAAAAAAATTGACTTTTAATGAATTTAAAGTCGGTTCAGTGTAGAACCGACGCTATCCACGTAGGACGTAGCGTCGGTTCAACACGTCAACCGACGCTACATACGTGGATAAATTCTTTTCTCTTCTTTCTTCCCTAGACAGAACTATTTCAAGCGCTGTATAACTCTCAAAAACTCAAAACCTCTTTCACTTCTCCTCCACTCTTTCTCATTTTCCGGCCACCTAAGACCACCAATTTCAACACCGATTAGTGGCTTTCTTCTTCTCTAACTAATCTTTTAAATCTCCTATTTTTTTAGCAAAATACTCAAAAAAAATTATACTAATTTCTCACTTATAAAATATGATTTTTTCTTTATTTGCTTCATTTTGTCACTTCATTTACTCTTGTAAGTATTTCTATTAATTCTATGCACTTATTATTCATATTTGTTTATGTTATTATGTGTTATTATTTATGTGTATAAATTTTTGTATTTTTGTTATTATGTGTTATTATTTATGTATATAGATTTTTGTATTATATATATAGGTTTTTGTATTATATATATAGGTTTGTATTATAACATCAAGAGAAGAATATGATGATCTTGAATAACATAAAACAATACCAAGATAACTTTTATATTATTAATTAATATTTTATTTTTTAATTATTTGTATTATTTAAACTATTTGTTAAACTGATTTTATATTTTCTTGATATTATTTAGTGATCGAGTATAATAAAAAATGAATACATTTTGTAAAAAAAAAAACTTAAAATCGATTCACGGATTGAACTGAATTTAAATTTTAAATCATTTTATTTAAAGTTAATTTATTGAGTCGATTTTAATAACTTTTTTATGGTAGCAAATACACACCACTAAGTCATAAAAAATGACAACTGTGGGAGTAGTAAGTTTCTTATTATATTATAAATAATAAGTATTAATTATATTAGATATTAAATTACACATGTCATAATATTTTAATGATAAATATCTTTAATAAAATAATTTATATTTATTTTATATAATTTTTTTAATATCAAAATAATTTGTTTAAAAATTTTAAATTTTAAAATTAAAAATTAATTTATTTATTTGATTTTACATTTTAAAATTAATCTCATCTACAGACATTTTATTATAAAACTAAATACACAGTTTTATGATTAAAATTTAGATAATTTAAGATAAATATTTAGTATAATTTATACTCATATTTTTTTACCCAGTTAAAATTTCAATATATCATAAACTTTATTAAGTACGATACAATCTGACTAATTCACATTCAAATATAATACTGTACACAGGGACGAAATCACTCATAGTTCAAGGGAGTCACATTCCACATTCAGCTTTTTGATCAAAAACATTAAATTTTGTTAAATTTTTGGAACATCTATTATGATTTTTTTTTTTTTACATTATTTTACAAATAACTCGATTAGAGAATATTTTACACAATGTCAAAATCATCAATATTTATTATTAAATTTACATGTAATGTCCCTCAATTAGGGTGAAACAAACAAACCCTAAGTGCTAATTTTTTAAAATTAAGGATTAGAAGTTTCTGAGCAGATAATTAATATAATGGAATTTAGAACACAGTTTTTCGTAACAGAAAGCAATATATATTGAATATGGATGAATGAAGGTAACATGCAATTAAAGTATAATATACAAGTTTATAAGAAAATAAAAATGGAAGTACCTGTGATTGATCAAAGGGGTTATTGGGATCACAATTTGAAGGGTAAGAACCATCATTGTAGTTAGGCCAAAGCCCATGAAGGCCAAAATCAGCTGAAGGTTTCCCTGTTGTTGGATAACAACAACTTTTGTTGTGAGTCACAGTATGATCCTGGCCACTGCATAATTTCAAAACAAAATTCAAAATTTTTTTTTAAAAAAAAATTAATCTGAAAGGAGTTAATTAAACAGAGAAAAACTGTGTCCGACCTGTTGAACAAGGTAGAAGAAATCAAAGTCTTGTGATACACAAAAGAAAAAGAGATTTCTTAGTACTAAAAACTTGATCAAAATTGAATAAATGGATTTCATTTTTCTCTTAATTATTTCCTTCTGACGACTGTTTTTGAATGATGGTGATCTGAGATTAGGATCATACTGGTTTAATTCTCTAGAAATTCCATTCTTATGAAAAAAAAGAAAAAATTCTCAAAATTTACATCAAGTTCATTTCTGTGCTTTAAAAAAAGAAAAAAAAAGTTTGTTGTTTTAATGATATCATTGTTTTGTTTTTGATACCTCTTTTTACCTAGATTTTATAACTAGAAATGATATCTCGATGATATCTTTATTTAAAAAAAAATATATTAATTTAATTTAATTTGTATTTAGTGTAGAATTTTTTACACGTATAATAATATATGCGTATAATATTTAAATAATAAATTAATTAAATAATATATAAAATATATTTTTATTCAATCAATTATAACTTACCAAATTTTTATATTTTTTTTATCACTGGCATTACGTTAATTTCTTTTTCTTTTTTCTTTTTTAATCACGTGAGCATCTTTCCATTAATTTATTAGATGAAATATGATATTTAAATACAAATTTTGAAAGCCCTTAATCACTGCCTCATTAATTTAAACATTATTAAATGTAATATAACTTGATAAGAGAAGATTTGATATTAAATCATTTTAATGTATTAATATTATTTATGTTTTATGATATTAAGATATTCAATTTATTATTTATATTTAAATATTAATATAACTTTTAATTATTTTAGATCATGCTTTTATTATTATCAAAGTATGACATGTAGGTTATATGTAAAGCAATCTTATAATAGCATTGTGAGAATTTAAAAAATAAAAAATTATGTAATTAAATGTAATAATTTAAATTATAAATTATAGTTATAATTATACTTTTTATTTATTAATATAATAATTATTAAAATAATTATTGTTATAATAATGAAAATATTTTTTTTAATCAAAATTAAGTTGAGTGAACTCTAAAATCTTTGTAATAAAATATATTTATAAGAAAATGATAATTAAGGAATTGGCGGGCAATGCGCTCAGTTGGATCAATTTGGAGGTAAAGTGTTATATTTAAATTTTATATAAATAAATTTTTACTTATAAAATAAAATAATGTTTTATTTTAATTTTAAATTTTCGAATTTAATATCTTAAAAAATTTAATATTTTTTAACATATTTTTATTAAAATAAAATATAAAAAAATATTTTTTAAAATTAATAAATAATAATATTATTTTTTACTCAATATATTATATCACCGACAATGAGTGTTGCTCCTATCTCATCCCATTTTTCAATCGATACCAAAATTAACATTGCTACCATTAATCTTGCCGACAAGGAGTGTGGTTCACAACTAATCCTGCCAGCTACTAGGTAGATTGATATTCCTAACATTAATCAAGTATGCAAGAAAAATAATATGCCCCAAGCAGATATTATATGTCAAAAAAATTGTTGGGTTTTATAGGTACGAATGTGTGGCACACTTCTTAAAACCTTGTCATGTAAATATATATATATATATATATATATATAAAAATCGTGTTAAAATATTAATAATATTTATAAGATAATATATTAATTTTAAAAATTTATATTATATTATATTACTTAATTTTCAATGAAATGATATAGTAATAAAACGATATTAATTAAAATATATCATTTATCACTAATGAGTCTAAATGAAACAAACAAAAATACAAAAAACAATAAAAAAATATGACAAATGATAATTTATAATATAAATTTAATAATAGAAAATGATATATCATACATTAAAATTTAGGTTTATTAATACTACTAATTAAATGAGCTAAAATAAGATGAAATGATATTTAAATAAAATAAGATAATATTGTACTATGAGTCTATTAAATATATTAAATAAAACATAAGATAAGAGGAGATAATTCACTTTATATCTTTAATTTATATTACAAAAAATATTTATTAAAAATTATGGTATTATCATAATTGATGTATCAGGTAATTATAAACTAATTTTTTTTATTTTACATTATAATTATTTATTATGTTAATTATGAATTACTCTTTGTATCAAGGTTAAAAAAATAGCTGGTAATAAACTTTTTAATTATAAAATTAATATATATATATATACTTTAAATATAATACAAAATATAAAATAACAATAATATTTAAAATAAAAATTGGTTTACAATAGAATAGAGTAGAAAATCATTTAGGTTTTTAAATTATTATGATGTCTTTTAATGTATTTTTAAAAAAGATGATAATTAATTTGATTTTAAATTGTTACTTGAATTCAATAAAATATTTAAAAAATTCAAACTCAATTTTTTCATATAAAAAATACAGAATGTCAATATCTATCCATATTTTATACTAGATCACACCTAAATTTCATTTGAACGAAAATGTTATTTTATTTTAAAGTAATAGCATATTTTTATCATTTATATTTTATTTAAATTTTAAAAATAATTTACTTATATTATTTATAAAATTTTAAATTACATCTAAATTAATTTGCAACAAAAATATCATTATATTTTAAAGTAATAGCATATATTGCATTTTTATATTTTATTTAAAATTTAAAATAATAAACTTAAATAAATAGACTTTCGTAATATTTTTATATATATATATATATAATAAATATATTTTTTTATTTAGAAAAAATAGAAAATAAAGGATTTATAATTTACGTAAAACTAGTGGTTCATAATGGACACTAATTTGGAAGTTTAAGAAATTTAAAATTTATTTATTTTTATTTTAAATATGTAATAAAATTAAAAAAATAGAAGAAATTTAATAAATGTATAAGACACATTCTTTTAACAAAGTAATTGCATAATAGAAAATTACATAAATAGTTACACTAAAGTCCAAAACATTAAAATAATATTATTTCTTTGAATTTGGGGGGATATGAATTCTAAAAGCTTTATCTTTGTTATTTTGTAATTTTTTTCAAATAATTAATATATTTATTAAAATATAATAAAAATTTTAAGTTCAAATATATATAAAAAATAAAGACATAGATAGTAATTAATTTTTTATCAAATAAATCCAATAAAATTTAGCACAAAAGATAAATTTTAAGAACTTTAATCAATGTTATATATAAAAATTTAAATAATATTGTATAATTTTTTGAATAAAATTATCTATATATTTTAAAGTAATGATTATTATTACTCTTAATTATTAAATAATTTATATTATTTTTTTTAATTAATTAATAAATTATTGATATTTAAAATATGAATATAAATATATACTCAAATTTTCAAAATAATAGTAACAATAGTATGGTTTTAGTTAGAATATAATATTTAATAAGTATTTTTAAAATTTTGATAAAACGCATGCAACATGAAGCTCAAATTTTCAATATATTAATTTTAATTATAATAAAATTTAATATTAAATTATTTTTAATGTTTTAATAAATTACTATAACTAGTATATTAAAATATGATTTTTTTCTAAAAAATAAATAAATAATTAATTTAATTAATATTATCAACTCAGAATGAAAATGTATTTAAAATATAAACCTAAATATAGGCTCAATTTTTCAAAGTAATAATAATATTATGATTTTAATTAAAATAATATATAGTAATATTTTTACCATTTTAATTACGACATAATGATAAAAAATTTAATGTGAAATAACCTTAATACAAATGTTCATATATATATATTTTAAAAATATTTGAAACAATATGATATCCACCGTGTATTATCATGATTAGGCTTTAATAAGTGAGCCAGATAATCTTACCGACTAAACCAACGATTTTTCTTTTCTTTTTTTTTTTTTATAAAAAATGATCGTATTTTAAAAATCGGCTCAGACCGGGCAAAGCCAAACTGTAGGCTACCAAAATTGCAACCAAATTTCATAAAACATTGACGCGCAGAAGCTTACGATGAACCTTACCAGGCCATCAAAAGCTTGATAGTGAGAACCTTGAGATAAAGAGGGGCGAAACTTCATTAACTGCTCTCTCCGTCTCCGATCTAAATTCACAATTTATGAGATAAAAATTATACTTCAAAAAAAAAAAGACTTAAGATAATGTTCTCACAAATCACCTCCTTTTCTTTTGTGTTTACTCGCTTTGAATTTTATTTTCTCACCCACATGAAATTTATTTCCTTCTTCATCAATTGAATCTTAGCTAATTTAATGCGGCGGTCTCATGCCGGTACACGGTTGGATTCAGTACCTACCGGCAAGATGAAAATGGATCCGATAAAGCTTCATATTCGTGCCTCAAACTGGTCCAATTTTTTCTCTCGAAGCCCAAAGCGTAGTACCAGATCCATTTTTTCCATTATCACTTTGATTGCAATTGCATTTGTTTTGGTATTGTGTTACTTGTTCGTCTCCGGTAGAAATTCTCACCGTTTATGGAAGAGAAAGTATGGGATCGTTATTGACGGAGGGAGTACTGGGACACGTATGCACGTATTTGAGTACAAAGTTGAGGGTAGAATATCAGTATCCGATTTCAGTGATGGTGGAGGGGCTTCGATGAAAGTAAACCCGGGGCTTTCGGCCTTTTCCGATGAACCGGAAGCAGCTGGTGACTCGTTGGTGAAGCTTCTGGAACTTGGGAAGGGGCGGATTCCCGAAGACCTTTGGGGGGTCACTGGGATTCGGCTAATGGCGACGGCAGGGCTTCGGTTGCTCGAACCAGCTGTGCAGGATCGGATTTTAGATTCCTGCAGGAGGGTGCTTCGGACTTCGGGGTTTAAGTTTCAGGATGAGTGGGCTTCGGTTATTACGGGTATGACACAGTATTATGAGTTATTCTTTTTATGGATTAATTTGCATGTTCAATGTTAGTGCTTTTGGTTTAATTATGAAGAATTGAGCTTTTCTGCAATGCGCTTGAGATGGCACAATGCACAGCTGATTGAGCTTAGGTCGACTGTGTGGATGCTAGTTCTAACAATGCATTCATCGAGAGGTGTTTGGCATAGTGCCAGTGTAGTATAGAGTTGTACTACGCAAAAGAGGGGAAAAAACGTAAAGTTAAGAAATTTTAAGATGCTTAGGGACAATGATTATATGATCTTGTATGTCTTTGTTATCACCATTAATTATGGGCAGTCGAGGTGTGAGGCAGATCACTAAATGAGAAGCAGGGAAAAAAAATGTTAGGAGAGACGGAATCCATAGGACAACAGCCAGTCCTTCGCTGCCTTTCCATTTCAAATTTCTTTCCTATGACTTGGTTAGAGGTTTTTGGTAGTAGTGCTTTTGTGATGTTGTTCCAGTTCCCTATTTGTTATTGGAATATCCATTATTTACATGCCTAAGACTTGTCATAACAAATTTGTATAATTGCGTTTCTTAATTTAATTAGTCGAGTCTTGCTCCCCAAAAAGAATAATAAAATGGTGACTTTGTGTAATTCCATATCTGGACAAGTGCAAGCCATTTTATTGGTAGAGCTGCATGCATCATTGCATCATGCCTGTCATTATATTGGTCATTGCAGCACCAATAGTTTTCAGCATATAATCCAATAGCCGTACTTGTTTAATTATTTAACTGTTTGATTTCTGTCTTTTGTTCTAGCATCCTAATGAATGTTCGTAGCATTATTTCATATTTATCATTTATTTCTGAGGATCTAATGCAAAAAGCTGTGTTGTTTCAGGTTCTGATGAAGGGGTGTATGCCTGGGTAGTTGCAAACTATGCCCTTGGCACTCTTGGAGGTGATCCCTTGCAGACTACTGGAATTATTGAACTCGGTGGAGCTTCTGCTCAGGTTTTAGTACATTCTCTCCTGAAAGGAGTCATTTTATTCCGCTGGTATCATTCTGTTTGGAACATTTAGATATTCGATTTTCACTGAGTGCTTGATGTACACTTGTTTCAGGTGACCTTGGTCTCAAATGACCCAATGCCTCCCAAATTTTCTCGTGCTATAAAATTTGGGAATACTACGTACAATCTTTACAGTCATAGCTTTCTTCATTTTGGTCTGGTAATTACTTGTTCTCTAACAACTGTGATATAGTCCAATGAAAATCTTTTTGAACCATCTGATTTGACTGCTTTGAATCTTTGTGATGTTCAATGCTTCTATTTTTTTTATACGGAAAATAATTTTATTTTGTATTGAAGTATGGAATTTGGAATTTGAATTAGCTGTTACGATATTATTATGGCTTTGAATCCAAGTTTAACTTTGCAGAATGTAGCACAGGAATCATTGAAACGAATTCTTAATGATGGAGACTCCATCGTGGGTAAATACTTTGATTTTTTTGTTCACTGTATAATTTTGGCATTTATAGTTTTTGAACGATCTTGTATTTCTTTTATATTTTAACTTGGATCTCAGGTTGCGCTAGACGTGGCTGTGATTTATTCTTCTCTCAAGTATGTCAATGATGAGTTTCATGTCTTTTAAAAACAAACATGCCTTTTTTATTCTTGTCAGGACCAGTCTCAATTGGCAATTTGAATTGTCTAGGACCATACTTGTGAACATAGGATTCCCTAAGAAGATCAGATTGCCAGTATGTTTTTGTGTATGTACTGTGCTTTTGCTTGAGTTGCTAGTCTATCCTTTATTATGACTATGGTACTTAACTATATTTTCATGTCATATAACGGCTTTTAGCCTAATATTTTGGAATTGTTTCTGTTCCAAAGTTTGCTAAAATAACAACACGAGAAACTCATGAAATTGGCTCAACTGAATTAGCAACAAGGATGAAGAAATTCTCCGCCTTAATGCCGCCTTATACCATCCTTTATATAATATTGTTATTTTTTTCTGAAATATAATTTTCATTGTTTCTGGGTCCTCCCAAATTTTCGTGGGTTGCTATTCTGCTTGGCAACATGGCGTAGGAACAATTTGAACAATCAAGAGCTTGTAGACCCTCGAATGGAAATGGATGACTTCGATCCAATCCAGAGAGAAAAGGAAAATAACAGAGAATAACTCTCAGAAATATCATTCATTCATTTCATTGGTTGCCCACTAATTCTCTATTCATAATAAACAAGGTTGTTACTCAAAACACATGATTTTTGAGGCCACCAACAAGGTTCAACCATTCTTGAATTTTATTCCCAATTTCTTTCTATTTTCTCATATGCTCAGAAACTTTGACAGGATGAGGATTAGGAGTATACCTTAACTCTTTATAATCACAACCATCAAATGGATCCTTCATGTATGTTTTGGGCTGAGTAGGTGACAACAATGTTAGTTTCTCCAACTTGAGGACCCATAGTATGTCGTGGAATTTGGATTTTTTTGACGACTCCATTTCACCTGAAATAATTAATCTTGTAGTTTGCATGTTACTCAGGATGAGCTTGGATTCACCTAAAGTAATTGGTATTGGGTCATGGGTAGTTATAATTGGGTTTGTCAGACTATGGATAATTGTAAATGGGTTCTGGTTGTTGGGTTATATGATGCGACTATGGGGTGGAATAACCTTCAATGGATGGGTATGAAATTGTGGGTGTCGTGATGGAGAATAAATGGTTTCCTTGAAGTGGATATTTTGATCGCGTAAGGCAACAAGGAAACAAAAGTTTAGTTATGCACTAAAGGAGGTTGTGACGTCGTTGGTGGTTGTGAGCTGGACACGGAGGTGCGACGAGGTTTGATAGACGTTCTGTGTAAATTAAAATTATGTCATTGTGAGGTGAACTGAAAGCTGGAAGACAAAAGGATGGGTGTTGCTATGGTGGTCGCAAGGTTAATGAAAGTTGGAATTGATTGACGATAGTTAAAAGCAGGTTGTCGGAAGGGGTTTAATGCTGGTCGCATAAACTCTGGGTTGGTCAAGTCGTCAAGGGAGGTTGAGAATGGATTGGGTGAGTCACTGGTTGAGGTTGATTGTGGGTTGTGACTTGGGTTGGGTGAATCGTTGGTTTTAGGTTCTTTGGGTGTCACAGAGGCTGAAAATGGTTGTGGGTGGATTCTGTTGTGTGTCGCGTAGGAGTTTCAAGTTGGGCTGATGCTGCCGTGAGTGGAGGTGGGTCATTTGGGAGTCGTAGGGGCTGAAAGTGGTTATGGGTTGATTATATGGATATCGTACAGGAGTTTCGAGCTGGGTAGAGGTGTTTACAGCCTCGTCAATAACTCAATGCAAAACTAGTTGAATTCTTCTCGGACTTCTTGGGCAAACAACTTGAACCGAAAATCACGTTTCTTTTCCTGGTCTCAAAGTAACTCCAGAAGGGTTATAGCAATGTCATTTTCGTTTGTCTCATGTGGAATATTGTAATCACCCCTAGCCATTTAGGAGAGAAATGCTGGGAAAACTTATGCTTTGATACCAAATGGCGTAAGAGCAATTAGAACAATCAAGAACTTGTAAACCCTTGAATGGAAATGGATGACTTCGATCCAATCCAAAGAGGAAAGAAAGAAAAAATAACAGAGTGACTCTCAGAAATATGATTCATTCATTTCATTGACTGCCCTTACACTCACTAATCCTCCATTAATAATAAACAATGTTGTTACTCAAAACACGAGTTTTGGGGCCAACTAGACACGTCACACTAAACAACAAAAATAAGAAATAACATAATAGGAAATAAAACTATGGTCAGCGACTTAAACTATCCTAAATGACGCTAAAACGAAAATAAACGATATCAAAACAAGAAAGATTCAAAACTGTAAAACTCATAAGGTTAATCTCCTACATCACAACATATAGCCTTACAGTTCCCAATGTTGAATTTATGTATTTTTCCTTTTGTGATTTCACATTTTTTGTTTTAATGCAGCAGATCCCTGCAGGCCTAAAGGGTATTCGGATAGTGAAGCATCAACACTTTCTCCAGATTCCTCGGATCAAAAGACTGGTTTTTTGTCCAGTCTTCAATCCAAGGGGAACTTCTCTGAGTGCAGATCAGCTGCATTAATGATGTTGCAAAAAGGAAAAGGTTATAAATCCTCCTTGAGCACGCTTCCTCTTGTTTTCTTCGTAATGATTATTTTGTTTATTTATTTTTCCGTTTTGATGCAGAGAAATGCTCTTATGAGCATTGCCCTACTGGATCAACTTTCATTCCCAAGCTTCATGGAAAATTTTTGGCTACTGAGAATTTCTTCTATACATCCAAGGTTTTTTCCCTTATTCCGATTCTTATTTTTCATGTGCTTAAATCCATCTATCATTATGAAATTTGCCTATATTTTAAGATTTAAAATTATAATTATTTCCCCTTTGACCCTGTATAGTAGGGGTGTCCATGGTCCGGTCCGGTCCGGTTTTGCTTAAAAAAAATGTAACCAAACCAGACCGTTCATATAGTTGAAACCGGACCGGATCGGACCATTCAGCTATCTAAAATGTTATAACCGAACGGTTTGGTCCGGTTTGGTTAACAGTTTTGAACGGTTTTTAACAATTAATAATAAATAAATATGATTCAATTTAATAGGATGCAATCAAATATAATACTCATTTATAATCATACATAGATAGATATTATTGTTAAATACATAAATAAGATGTTATCAAAATCTAAAATAAAAAAACGATTAGACATGAAGAAATGAATTCCAAATATCTCATTTGCAAAGAATTCTTAAACATATACAAACATCAAAACTCAAAATCAACAACAATACATCATTAGATAATAATATTTAAAACTTACCCATTATTAATCATCAACGATCATTGTAGTGTCTTTAATGAACTTTACAATCAAACAAAATCAACATCTTCATAAATGTCTAGGTCATCATTGTATTCTGGTAAGAAAACATTGTAACGAAACCAATTTTGACTACATACTAATGTCTCTACCATTTTAGGATTCAAAGAACTCCTAAATGCATCAAGAATGCGCCCTCCTGTGCTAAAAGCTGATTCTGATGCAACAGTTGAAACTTGAATTGCTAACACATCACGTGCAATGAGAGAGATGATAAGAAAGGTGGAATGCATCCTGATGATTATAATTAGCTTAAACTGAAAAATGAGTTATGTACATGTACATATTCTTGATGACATAGATTTTCATTCTCGGGGGTAGACCTGTACCTCTTGAAATTCATAATGATCAAACATTAATAAATAAACTATATATATTTAATCTATAAAGAGAACTTAATCAAAATAATTAAGCTTTAAAAGAGGGACAACATACGAACAATTTAACTGAAGTTATAAGTTATAACAGTATTAATTAGTTTCCACTTTCCACCATTTAAAAAAAAATGAACTCTATGAGAAAAAATTGTTCAAACTTCAGAGTTCACAGTTCAAAGTATTCAGACTAACAAAAAAATGACATACCATTCAGATTTTAGAATTCAAACTCCAGACTAACAAAAAAATGACATACTATTCAGATTTCGAGTTCGTAGTTCGACTAACAAAAAAATGACATACTATTCAGATTTCAGAGTTCAAACTAACAAAAAAACGACTTAGCATTCAGATATTAGACTAACAAAAAAATGATATACCATTCAGATTTCACACTTCAAACTTCACACTAACAAAAAACCGACATACCATTCAGACTTTTGAGTTCAGACTTTAGACTTACCGTTCAGTTTATTCAGAAAACTACTACCGGACTACCGGACCAAGACTCGGTAGTATTAAACCACATACCTATTTCATGATTTTCGTCCATTGTTGTCATGATACGACGCGACGCGAGGAGAGGCGGCCAGTTTCTGGTTAAAGTAACGTGTGAACAATGGCTATTTGTTGGTGGAAGCAACGAGAGGAACAGGGGTTAGCTGCTGGTGGTATCAACACCAGGAACGATAGCTAGTTACTAGTGGAAGCGACGATGGCCAAACCAGGCGTAGACGAAGAATCGGCGAAAGCAGAGCGTAGACGGCGAAGTGGTGAAGGATCAAGGCGAGCAAAGAGGAGAGAGCCGAGAGAATTTTTTTGAGGGTTAGGGTTAAGCGTTAACGAGTGACGGCTTAACCCTAAACTCGAAAACAAACTATATATATACTAGGGTTTTATAATATTTTAAATAATAAAAATTATTTATTTAATAAAACCGGTCCGGTCCGGTCCGGCCGGTTTATAATATTTTATAACCGGACCGGACCGTTTTAAAATCGGTTTTATTTAATACGGACCGGACCGGACTGTTTCATTTACAAAACTGTTCGGTCCGGTTTGGACCGGTTTTCCGGTTTAAACCGGTCCGGCCCGGTTTTTGGACACCCCTACTGTATAGTGTGATTGATTACACTTTTGCTTTATGTTTCTTATGCCTTACACGTTTGCCACGTGATCAGTTCTTTCGTTTGGGCCAGAAGGCATTTCTTTCAAATCTGGTGATGGCTGGACAACAATTTTGTGGAGAAGATTGGACAAAATTGAAGATGAGATACCACTCATTTGATGACGAAGATTTGCTGAGCTATTGCTTCTCATCTGCTTATATTGTTGCTCTACTTCATGATAGCTTTGGAATTGACGAAGAAAGGTACATTGTTAGCTTTGCATCATCCATGAACTAATAGGACCCAAGTTGATTCCCAATACACATTGGTTCAAGCTCCTCCCATGGAGAAAATCTTACATGTATGCCTTTTATTAATATCAATCGTTAATCTCATTTTCACTTTTTACATCTTTTTCCATTTTTATAAAAATAAATGATCAAAATGACTTCGTTTTACCACATGTCCGTGACTTCGTTGTATATAAGATTTTCTCCCTCTCAATCCCAAGAGATTGGTCTCAATTTTTCTTGATATGTCACCACCAGATTGAGTGATGATTCTTCTTGGCAAGCTCATGTTTATTACATTATACTCCTATAAGACAATGTTAGTCGTGTGATATTTCTTAGGTATAGATCATCTACCCCATGAGCTTTTCACTGGATTTGCAATGTTAGTTGCCGGTAGCCTGCTACCTGATATGTTCATGGCAGTAATCCTTGTCTCCTTTCCCCTTCCCCCTTTCAGCAAAGTAAAAAGGAAAAAAAGTATTTTTATGCATATCTATACTCACCTCATGCATGTATGTGTACTTTTCTATCATGTTTTCAATATCCATATTAAATCCTATTAATCTGAACCATTATTGAGCAGAATTGAAGTAGCTAAACAAGTGGGAAATATTCCACTTGATTGGGCATTAGGAGCTTTCATTATACAAAGCACAGCTGAGTTGGATGTGGAGAACCCTAGCTGGATTGCCACCATTATTAGTGATGAGTCACCCACCCTTCTCTCTCTAGTTTCCATCTTTATTATATTAATGTTTACAGCATGGTCTTTTCAAGTGAAGAAAGCTACAGCCGAAAACAATTTATGATCAGGAGAAAGGACGATATAGAGTCACCCATGTTGGTAGATATTCGTAGTTTCCTCAGGCGATCACATCCATCTGTCTTTGATATGGATGGAGATCGGCTTAAATAAGTCTGTTACACCCACTCACAAAGCCTCACTACAGTGGCCAAGGCAAAGGAGGGTCGTCATCTTAAGGTCACCAACTGGGAAATGAGATTTTCCACAATGGGTTTCAGCACAGACTGTAGAGTAACTTGTACCCTTAGGGTAGCAGATTTAAATAGATTCCCATTTTGTATTTAGAGAGACTGGGAGCTTGTTCATATAGCACGACATGCTTTCTCATTTCCACATAATGAGGTTAGGATATATAAAAGGTGAATCAGGTTGGCTGTGCAGAGCCAACTTTTTTTTAGTGTATAAATGCTGACAGTGTATGATATTGTATAATTGAGCTTCCTTTACTGTTGTTCTGATGAGGAGGACAATCAATTTCAGATTCCCATTTATTTATGGGCTTCTCGGTATTTAGTAATTGCCTTCACTGTTTTACTTAGTCCACTTTTTTTTCCCCTTCCCTTTTCTTTTTCATTCTTGTTTCTTATGTTTGTGTACATGGAGAGAGGTATACGGGTCCTAGCCTCCTTGGTCTAGGATTTACCAACATCTGCTAATGTTCATGATGAAAGATGCTCGCAGCTGTACGAACCAGATGTTGTGCCTGAGTTGGCCAAGAAGTTGTTAATAGTGGCCCAAAACAATAATTAAGCCCAAACCCATTTATTAAACCCTAGCTTATATATATACTACCCCTTTCCTGCGTGAGAAATGTAAGCCTCCAGAAAAAACAGCAAGCCTCCAGAAAAAACAGCAAGCCTCCAGAAAAAACAGCAAAAGCCTCCAGAAAAACAGCAGCAACATAATAAGAAAAAAACTGCAGGGAGATTAGTGGAGCTGCAGAATTTGGAAGAAGAAGAAGCTGTTTTTCCCTTCCACATTTTTCATGTCCTTGAGGATTGCTAATTATTCCATCTTATTTGTACGGTAATATTTGATTCAATAGCAAGTTTGTTAATTTATCTTGCTATATATTACCAGTAAATTAGAGGGGATATTTTGTGAGTTTGATTTTGGATCTTGGTATAATTTGTGAAGCTATCTGGAATTGGTGTTTGTATTCCATTTTGATTATTAGGATTTTTTCCTGGTGTCATTGTCAATGAAAGAGACTTTTCACATCAAAAGTTGAACCACTTAAATCATTGTGTGCCATTTAATTTTTACGACCGATATTCGCCTGGCAAGTGCCAATTCCCAACAATGATCAGACGTAGAGCTCTGGGTTATTCTCGGTATTTATCGAACCCATCAAGTTTGCTTCTTGGATTTATTTGAGCTTCGTTATCTGATTGGTTTCATATTTTCCGGTCAGTACTGCTTATTTAATATCGGTCATTGGCCACGGCAAAATATTAAATTGAGAGAAATTCAACGGTAGAAATGATTTTGGCTTACGGCGAAGATTTAAGACGCGAAATGTATTAGTTAAAGGCGGCTCGTTAAGACACTCAAGGCAAAGATAAATTGCCGTAAAAATTGACTGATGAAGAAAAAGATGCATTCGATGGAAAATGCTTTGAGTTCAATTCAGCTTATCCTCGTCACGAGCAGATTACGAGGTCAGCGATTATAATCTCCTCTGGTTACGGGATTAAATTGGAGAATTTGTATATGACCAAGTTCACCGCTATATTTGAAGGCCGCTTGTATACATTCAATGTCGAAGGTACACCTTTGCACGATCATCTTCACGAATTTACTAAAATTATTCATGATTTGAAAAATGGTGTTAAGATCGATGACGAGGATCGTGCCTTAGTTCTATTATGTTCTTTACCTCATTCATTCGAGCATTTTATTGATACTATTTACGCTATACGGCGAGACACTATTTCTTTAAGACGTGCCAGCCTTTGAATTCCACCTGAAGAAAAAAAGCGTTCTACAAGCAATAATGAAAATAGCAGTTGGTTTATTTGTCGAGGTAGAAATCAAGAAAAAAGGCACATGTTAGCATATTGAGGGTTCAGATCCAAATCTAGAAAAGAAAAGATAAATGCAATTATTGCCGTAAGCAAGACCGGAAAGTAAATTGTCCGAAACTCAAAGTGTAGGAAAATCCGCCACAACGTCTCTCGGGTACTAACGATGTCGCTCTGTCATAGATAGTTCTCGTTCCGATGGTGAAAAATGTTCTATCGCATCTATCGTTCTCCTGGAGATGTTTGGATTCTCGATCTCGGTCAGTTTTTACCATACGTGCCCCAAGAGAGATCGTTTGCTTCATCGCCCATTGACGTGGGCGTTGTCTGATGGGAAACAATATGTCCCGCTGGTTATCGTATTGCACTGTCCGACCAAGATGCACGATGGTATTGTTCAGGACTTTAAAAGATGTTCGCCACATGTTCCGCATTTGAAAAAGAATTTGATATCTTTGGGTACTCTCGATTCACAAGGCTATAAGTACGAGTCAAGGCGTGGAGTTTTAAAAGTTAGTAAGCGGTGCTCTCGTTGTTATTAAAGCGGCAATTGTCGCGTGGTCTCTATATGCTTCGCAGCACCGTTATTGGCAAGGTATCGGGCCATCCTCGTTAGATCAAGATCTCGACACCACTGATTATGGCATACGCGGCTTGGGGCATGAGCGAGCGGATGTTCATTTTCGAGCAAACGGGATTTGCTTTGCGGGTCGTAAACCGGGAAGCTTGATTTCTCAAAGATGCGGTGTTTATGGAAAGCATCGCAGTGGTCAAGTTCAAGATGTACCCATCCATAAAAACGAAAGGTGGCCGCTGACATATTCATTCAGATCTTCGGGGTCCTTCTCGTGTCGTGTCTGGCGTGGTGCGCCCAGATATGTTGACTTTTATCACGACTTCTCTCGCTGTATGTGTATTTTTCAAGAATAAGAATGACGCGTTCTCAAAATTTGTAAAATTCAAGGCTTGTATGTAAAAATCAAACAAGCAAGAAAATCAAGCATTTGAGAACCGATAATGGTTTGGAATTTCATGTACTACTTAATGAAGTTCTCAGAAAGAAATGGCATAATGAGACACCGCACTGCAAGGCCATACACCACAAAGAAATGGAGAAGCAGAACGTATGAATAGATTCCCTTAGAAAGAGTCATTGTATGCCTCTTTCAAGCCGATTTGGATAAATCCTTTGGGTGAAGCTTGTAACTACGCCGCTATTTGGTAACCTGGCCTCCATCAATCGCACCGAGTCAAGACTCCGTTTGAGGTATTCTTTCGTACTCCCGCTAATTATTCTGATTTGAAAGTTTTGGTCTCCGCTTTACGCTCATGTTAACGATGGTAACTCGAGCCTAGGGCATTGAAATGCATATTTCCTGGGTATCCTTCCTGGGGTGAAGGCAAGAGGACATGCTGTTGTCGAACCCAAGTCACCTAAATTTTTGATTAGCAGAGATGTTAAGTTTGATGAGTTTTCTATGTTGCAAAAGAAAAAAGAGTCTATTGTCATAGTATAAAGACCACTTGTTACAGGAAAGAGCAGTGGGAGAGAGGAGTTTCCTGGTCGAGTGCAAAGAAGGCACTTTTAGATCGCCCATCTGGACGAGATAGATGATTCGCTCACGACAAGAAGAGCAACACGAGCAACCATACAAGATCGCCATGGTAAAGGAATAAGAGAGATTCGACGCCTCGCAGTACGCAGACGCAGTACTTAGTTTCTTTGTATCATGCGTAGCAGTCTACCGAGGTGCACGAACCTTCTAGTTATCACGAAGTCGTCACTCTGTGATGAAATTGCCTGGTTGGTTGGTTGCTATGAATGGAAGAGATTGAATCACTTCATAAGAATCATACAAGGAATTGGTGAAACCGCCAAGCGGCCAAAAGATTGTTGGGAAACAAACGGGTCTTCAAGAAAAAGGAAGGTATACCCGAGGTCAGCCTAGGTTCAAGGCACGTGTTGTTGCAGCGGCTATCGGCCGAAGAAAGGTATTGACTTTCAATGAAGTATTTTCTCCGTCGTCAGAAACATAGCTCTATTCGTGTGTGCCACATGGTTGCATTGTTCGACATGGAATTAGAACAGCCTTGATGTCATGCCCTCTTACTTACACGCGAGCTCGAGGAACAAATATATATGCATCAACCGAGGGGTTTGTTGCTCCAGGTAAGGAAGATCATGTTTGTTTATTGGAAAAGTCTTTATACGGGTCAAGCACTTCCAAGGCGTTGGTATAAACCGCTTTGATTCTTTTATGATTGATCACTACTCTGGTGAAAGCTGATTATGATAGCTTGTGTTTATCATAAAAGATTCCACGATGGTTCATCACTTTATTTGTTGCTTTACGCTGACGACACGCTTATCGCTTTCTAAGAATAAGTCCGAGATTCAAATTAAAGTCTCAAATTTAATTGGTGAGTTTGAAATGAAAGATTCGTATGTCGAAGAAAATTTTAGGCATGGAAATTTACAGGATGTATTGCCGCAAGCTTTATTTGACTCGTAAAAAGTTATATCAAAAAGTTCTCGAACGTTGCATGAAAGATTCTAACCCGTGAGTACGCTGTTAGTCACAAGATTTCGTGCTTTCTTTGGATTTGTCACCACAAATGTAAGAAGAAGAAATGGCACGCCTCGTGTTCCATATGCTTGCCGTCACGGAGTTCACGTATGCTGCTGGCTTTGTACTGGCCCGTGACATTTCACCAGCTAGCGCTGTCACGTGCCAGATATACGGGTAATCCCTGGTAGCGGTCATCGCGTTGAAATGGATACTTCGGTATTTGAGAGGTACATCTAATTTTGGTTTGGTATATGATGGAAGTTCTAATACTAGTCACAGTTGTTATTGGTTATGTGGATTCCGATTACGTCGGTGATCCTGGATAGAAGATCTCTCGACAGGTTATGTTTTCACTCTTTCTCATCGTACCATTAGTTGAAGGCTACTTACGCTATGTTGCTTTGTTCACGCGTGTCGAATATACGGCACAGCAAGAACAAGAAGTTAAGCCATTTGGCTTTCGTAGGTTTGGTTTGCGGATCAGTTTACACCAGGATACTTCGTTGTATTTTGCGATACCGTAGTCGCGATACATTTGACTAAGAATACTATGTATCATGAAAGAACCAAACATATCGATGTCGATATCACTGTTCGTGACATCGTCTCCTCTGCTTATTTGCTTAATAAGATAGCCACTACGGTAGAATCCAAATTGATATGTTAACCAAACCGCTTTCATTTAACAAGTTCAAGATCATTGCTTGACTTGATTGGTATTTGTCAAGATGATCACCTCTTCTGGCTTTCGATGACTAAGTTATTTGGTAATCCGAGGAATTTCATTCAAGAATTGATTGCTTTTGAGCCAAGGTGGAGATTTGTTAATAAGTGGCCCAAAACAATAATTAAGCCCAAACCCATTTATTAAACCCTAGCTTATATATATACTACCCCTTTCCTCGCGTGAGAAATGTAAGCCTCCAGAAAACAAGAAGCCTCCGTAAAAAACAAATAAGCCTCCGTTAAAAACAAAGAAAAGCCTCCAGGAAAACAAGCAACATAATAAGAAAAACTGCGGAGATTAATGAGTCACAGAATTTGGAAGAAGAAGAGTCAGTTTTTCCTTCCACATTTTTCATGTCCTCGAGGATTGCTAATTATTCCATCTTATTTGTACGGTGAATATTTGATTCAATAGCAAGTTTGTTAATTTATCTTCGCTATATATTACCGCAAATTGTATGACATTTTCATGCTTTGATTTTGATCTTGCATAATTTATGTTATCTCAATCGTTGTCAGATTCCATTTCGATAATGATTTTTCCCACATGGTCATTGCCGTCGTCAGTGGAGTAGACTTTTCACATTGAAAAGTTGAACCACTTAAATCATTGTGTGCCATTTAATTTTTACGACCTGATATTCGCTTCCGCAAGTGCCAATTCCCTAACAGAAGTTAAATTATCTCACGATCAAAACTTTCAATTATACCAGCAAAATTAAATTATATCATGTGAGAATTATATTTATAATTTTTTCCTTTGAAATCTTGCAACTTCGATGCTTTCTTAGTTTTTTGCTTCTTTTTTTCCTCTATTATTTCATTTCGACACTCACAAGTTACAACATAATCGTATAGATTTGTTTTGACCAAACATTATTAGAGTTTGGAAAACCTTTGCCACTTTACTAAAGGCGGTATAAGAATTGTATAGATAACATGAAAAAACTTTGGACTCATTTTATTTTTATAAGAATGTATTTATTAGCTAACAAAAGCTGGTTATGATGGAAACATTAAAAAAATTGATGGAAATATTAATAATTATATAGTATTTTCTTGAAAATAAACCTCTGCAATTTTTCTTCTTCTCAAATAAGTAGAGTTAAATAAATGATTAAACAATCTGAATAAACGTCAGTTTCTGAATCTATTTCTTTTTTTTCCTTTAGTACGGGGCAAGCTTTATTGTTACTTTTTGATACACACCCAAAAATTATTCAGATAAAGATTTGATACAGTTTCAAATTTTGAGAAATGAATTGCCAATTGAAACTATCACAGTTAGCTGTATGCATGTTCAGTTTGTTTTTACTTCAGGAAAAAAGAAGAAGAAAAAAGTATCTTGTATCTGCATACAACAATCTTACGCTTTACATGTGGCAAATTCAGTAACAAAGCTAATAAGAAAAGGCACAACTCACCTCATATTCCAGAGAATATCAATGGCATCACTGGAGAGAAGTTGGGGAAAACCAGGTGAGACAATTAATTTTCTCCAAACCTCAGCTCTGTGCGTTAGTCTATGGTTAGACCAACCTAAAATTAGTCACTAGTCATATAGCTTCACCTTCTCAAGCAAACGAGCACTCTTGTAGATTTTGTTATTCTTCACTGTCAGTTAAACAATTTCTTCAAGCAAGGTAATGATACAATTTCATGTCTGCATCATCCCTCTCCAAATATTCCTGCTCTATGAGAGACTCAATACGTTTCTTAATTTGCATTGGGTTGGCTAGAAATCGTGATTGCAATTGCTTTGTGACCTCAGCTACTACATTATTATGATCTAGAGTCTTCCTTGTTTTCATGACCCTCACTATTGCAGCATCAATTTGGGTCCTCCGGTCTTCCTCAACCATTCGACGGGTTTCCTGCTTTTCAGGTTCTGATTCCTTTTGTGCTGACACAGTCCCTATCTTCAACTTGTAGAATTTGCTTGCAAACTTATCATTAACGAAGAATGCATCATTCTCACCAATGTCTTTACTAATAGGTTCTTTTTGAAGAACATTCTTTCCCTTTACACAAGCCAAGGATTGAAGACACCTTTTTAAATCTGAAGCTCGGATTTCCGTAGACTGCTCAATCTCTTTGTAGTTAAGCCGATTGGCATTATTAAACAGCATCAGAACACACATTTGGTAAGTGGAAACATTCAACTCGTGTTTGCGTTTATTTCCAAAGATGGCCTTTATATCTGTTGTGCCCATGTTGGTTTTCCAGGACAATCTCCGACCATTATGGATCCCAAGGTAATATGATCTGAATTTATCACAAAGAGCAGTCATTTCTGCTGGAAGGTTGCACGTAACACGAGGCTGAGTTGGCCAAGATCCTGTAGTAAGAACCTGCACATTTAATGTAGGGCCACCAGCCAGCTCAGGGTGACTCGAGTAAAATTGTTGCATGATATCCTGAGAGGTTTTCATGTCCTTAAACATTCCTTCCAATATTGAAGTAAATTGGTACCCACAAACTGTCTTTAACTTAACTATCAAGTTTCTCTCTGCATCCTCAAAGACAGTTTTACAAGACAAAAGCCTCTTTGCAAGATGTTGTTTGTAATATTTTTCAAACACATCTTTTTCGTTAACGTAGTGGAAAAGCACCATCACCTTGTCAAGAATAATTTCTATATCCTCCTCATTAATTTCCTTTAGACCTTTACGGAGTTTATCATCAACAAACAAAGAAATGAACTCAGGTAAACGTGGGATCAAATTAATGAAATGCTCAAAAGAGGACTTTAAGCCATTTAGAAATGTCTTGTGATTGTTGAATGAGGTGCTAATGATTCTATCATACTTATCTTTCTCGTCCAAGAGTCTCTGAACAAACAACACTGGATCCTTGGACCTTTCAGGATCAGTAACAAGCTTTGTACCTGTTTCCCTGATATGAGAAGTCATTACTTCACATATGGTAGAATGACCCGTAGGAACACGATGAAACAAGCAGTACATTCTTCCAAGATCTTCATACTTATCATCAAGAAGCATATTCACCAAACCTGAATTCTCCATGTGTACTATTCTCAGCATAGGATTTGCAATCATCTCTCTCTCAACCACGTTAGTTATCTTGGCTTCACTCTTTACATCCAAGTAACGTGCTGCCCTATCCAGTTCCTCTTTTAAACATCCATCCACTTTCTTTAGATAATCCCCACAATCACAGAACTCAATAAACCTTTGAGATTCGCCCCTGTAGAACTCAGCTGAAACATCCAAGAAAGGTTTCTCAAAGTCTTCTTGATAAACAGAAGGGCCTAATTCCATCAGCATCATGATTGTCTGTCTTATCAAGCCACTGTAATTAAATTCTCCAGTACTTCTTTCCTTAAGTATTAGGTAATTGAGTTTGGCAAGAAGCTTTGCCTGAATTGTATTGCAATGCACAATATTGTCCCTCCAAAGGTTCAGCCCAAGTTCATGAATATGGGTTTTACACGAACTTCGAATATAAGTCCTGTCCAGGTACATCAGTATGCCACAGATAATTTGCATAGCTTTGTTGTGATCGTCCCATTTCCTATTCAGTTCCTCAAGAAACATATCTTCCTGTGCAGCTTCTAAGGATTTTGCCATTCCTTTGAGGTGATTAGTCATGGTAGCAACCAGCCCCGTGTACAGTTTATCACCACACTTGTTGAGCACCATATGGTAAGCATGTCTGCATCCATGAAAAGGATAGTGGAATCAGAAATACTGTTATCTTAACTGACATGAAAAACAAAAATGCAATACTACACATTCACAGTGAAGGCACAACAAAGACATTCAAAACACACAAATATTATGAGCATAACAAGTGTTCAGTAGTCATGAAATTACTTTCACTTTGAAGACACTATGCAAATACATAAAAAGCCTCACGACTCAAATGCACAATTTATTTTTCAATAATAGGAACATCCTTTCCGAAGCTCTCTACTCAAAAAGTTTAATCTTCTCATATTATGAGGACTCTAAAGAAATTTATATGTTTAAAATCAAATTAGGTGGACTCTTAACTCTAAAGAAATTTATATGTTTAAAATCAAATCAAATAACGTGGATTCTTAAGTTGAACACTATATGAAAGATGACATAGGTATTGGGACTTGTACACTCTAATTTAATAAAAAAATTAAAAACTTTGAAGAAAAAAATTTAAAATTTATATAAAATTGAAGAAAATAGGTAGGTCAGAGTGTATTTAGGTTAAGGCTTAAGAGCCGAAAAATAATTCGTAGAACAACACAAGTATACTTTCGACATATCAAAGGCAGAAACAACCTTTAAACATTTAAAGACAATGCGCGCTGCTAACGAAACAAATCAATCCTACAACTATCTATAAAGTAGGAGCTACCGAGCTATGCCTCCAAAGATCAAACTGAAGAAATAGATAGACCTTTATATTAACGAAACACATGAGTCCAGATACAAAGTGCAAGCACATAAAGATTGAAAAGAAGTAAAAATCATGCGAATCAAAACAAATAGAGAGGCTACAAGAATTGCATGAAATTATTATTTCAAGAAAATAAAGAAATTAAAAAAGAAAATAGAAAGCGAACCTGTAAAGCTCTTCAAAGCTAAGGCTACAAGAATTGTGATTGAAAATCTCCTGAATTGCATGCTCAAGAATCTTCCAGGTGTTTTCGGGGTATCTTGCATCAGCAACCACCATATGTTTGAAGGGTTCTATCAGGAAATTTCTTTTCTTCAGGTTATTCATTTTTATTTTTCCGGTTAATCAGCGAACCGGAATCCGAAAGATGGGCGAATTATGACGGAAGATAATTATCGGAAAAAATGGAAATAGTCAAGCGAAGGGTATGTAAACAGGGTATGGTTTGCAAACTAAGTAAAGGTTTTGGGGTGTTTGGGTGGTTTTTAATACCTCATGTCCAAAGGTGAAGATTGTGAATGTGATCACTGATCACTGCATGACTGTATTCTTATACTTCTATTACCTTTCTTTTTTTTCCCTCCAGTTTCCACCAAAAACTGAAAAGAAATGCTCAGTTCTTTTTTTTTCAGTTATGTTATTCTAAACGTACTTGCATATTTTTTTTAAATAATAAATAAAAAATCATTAAATTATTGAAATTAAAAATATAAGAAGAATTCAAATATAATATATATATATATATTAGAATAAACATCTGATTTTATTCTTAATCAGTAAGTTAATATTTATGTCTACTATCTAACCATCTAAAATACTATCTATTGTTCCGAGGATAAAAATGAACTTCATAAAAAGTCATCGAATAAGCTACTATATTATTGTTCATTTTTTTTTAGTTATGTTATTCTAAATGTAATTACACTTTTAAAATAATAATAAATAAAAAAAATCATTAAATTATTGAAATTAAAAATATAAGAAGAATTTAAATATATATATTTTGAAATAAACATCTAATTTTATTACTAATCAATAAGTTAGTATTTATGTATATTATGAAAATCTAAAATACTAATAAAATACTATCTCCTGATCGATATATTATATTTATTAAATAAGCTATTGTATCATCTGGATAGTTCTGATGACATCCATCTTCATTAATGGATTTTTTTTTTTGCTTGGAAATGATTCAATAAATATAGTTTTCATTAATTTCATATATTGTTATTATAACATCATCATCTCCGATTAATAAAATATCATATTCATATCTAACATTAGAATTATAGAAAGAAAAAAAATGTAAAGACGCAAAACTAAAACATGATAATTCACACTTAGAATAAGAAACTATATTCTAATAAATTACTCATAGAGATGTCAAAATATTCATTAAAATGAAATAATTTTTTTAATAAATATAAAAATAGAATAAGAATTTATATTCTATGTATACCATATATGATCTGCTCTAGATCGGATCAAAATTGATCATTTTTAAAATAAATTAGATCATGATCCATATAAAAATCAATGAATATGATCAAATTAGATCAAGACGAATTAGAACATATCGACTCGTCAATTGGTCCAGATTGAATCGATCAATGGATCGATTCAAATCTAAATTTTTGTAAAACTATAATTTTAAAATTAAAAGTATTATACATTTTAAACACATTTTTTTAATTTTTTTAATTATTTATTTAAAAATAATTACATTATGAATAATTATTTTTAAAATTTTTCTTTCTTACATTTTTATAAATCTAACTTTATTTGTTTTATAATTTTCATAAATCTATCTATTATTATTTAAAATTTATTAAATTCAAATTCAAATTTTACTGTCTTCAAACTATTTATTTCTTCTTATATTTCTTTTACATTTAAAAAATATTATTCTTTTCTAATTTTTGAATAATAAACTAAATTTTTATTTTTTTTATTTGTAAATAAACAAAAGGAAATCTCATCAGTTTTATTGAATGAATGTATAAATTATGTTCAATTTAAAATTTTATATGAGATCAAGTTAATAATGTAAATTTTTTTAATTATAAAAGTATAAAAAAATTAAAATTTATATAACTATAACATTAATGAAAAAGTTAAATAGAAGTTAAAATATATTCATTTTAAATAAGAAAATCTCCATAAAAAAAGAAAGTATTTTCCTATAAACGTATAATGTTCTCTTATTTTTTTAAATTGTCAATATAAAACATATAATGTATTATATTAAATAATATTTAAGTTTTAGAAAAGTAAAAAAAGATGAGATTATGAATATCTATTAATAAACCGATCAACATATGATCTAATCCATCTAATCTATTTATTAAAATAAATCAAATTGAATTGAATCTCTTCAACAACAGATATTATGTTATCTGTTTGAAGAGAATTACAAAGTGATAAATAGGAATGGGCACGGGGACGGGTGGGGACGGTTTTTGATATAACCGTCCCCGAACCGAATTTTAAAACCTATAATCGAAACCGCCCGAAAAACGTTACGGTTCGGGGACGGTTTTTTACCCGCGGATAACGGTTCGGGACGGTTACGAAAAAAACCCCGAAAAAAACTGAAATATATATATAATTTAATTTATTAAATATATATAATTAATTTTTTATTTATAATTTAATATATAATTTAATTAATTAAATCTAATTAATTTCGAATGCAGTAGTACGGTTTTTAGTATAACCGTAACCGAACCGTAACCGTTGTTTCATATTCGGTTTTTCCCCGAAACCATCCCCGTCCCCAAAATTTACCGGTTAAAAACCGAACCGTCGGTTCGGATAACTGCGGATAACCGAATCCGCGGTTTTTTTGCCCATCCCTAGTGATAAAGGTTTAAAGAGAGAGAGATAAGAGAGAGTCATATCCCTTTAATGGGTCATATAGGTTCATATATATATGCATCCCTACACAAGTTGTCAACACCTTAGTGAAACAAGAAAATATGACTTGTAATCATATAAAAGCAAATCAATTGTCTTAGGATGAGGTCACATCTATATATCTCTGTAATATTTTCTTGTCTCCTTGCCAGATCTTGTACCTTAACTACCACGTAGGAGTCATAAACCGGGTGCACCTCAAGCAACTCATGCACTACATGTATTTAGAATGCCTTTTGTAAATCACTTACCTTAAATAACTTAGCTCGTGTCCATCTTTAATCTCTTTGACAAGCACCTCGTGATCCCCGTGTGAGGGTACCCCATAGATATAGGGTACCTCAATCCATATCAATAAATATTAAGTCTCACATTCTTTTATCTTGAAGCAAGATGAAAGAATCACTCTTATCAGGGCATATCATTTTAATAGATACTTATTTCTTAGGAATGTAATTGTTTCAACTTTCTAAGGATACAGACCTTTAGAGAAAATTCTTTTGGGTCAAACCTTTCAAATTTTCCTAGGAGAGTTAGCTCTCTCACTCACTATATAATAAGCCTTAGCCTTTCATTCATTCAACATTTTCATTTAGCAAAGTTGAAAATTTTCTTTAGAGAATTCCAGTCCGTATGAAACTTTTCAGGTCGTACTCAAAAACTTTCAACCCGTGCTAGAGAAAATTTAGTTTTTGCTTCTGGAAATTCAAGTTATGATAGAAGAACATCAATTTTCTTATCTTCATGTTCTTTTGGTTAAACCTTTTTTAATTTCCTTGTTATATTATCTATGGTTGAGCAACCTGGTTTGCAACCAATTAGGGTTCTATCCAGATCCATCCCCACCTTAGGGACTGACGACATCCTATCCCCAGTAATCCATAGGTACAATGCATGAAGTATAAAAATATGGGAAAAGGAACATGTAGCATAAGATAGGGTACTCGAACTCCATGTTTCCACCCTTGGTTTAACTGATGCGGATCGTGTGTATGGAACCAACGATTTCGAATAAAGTACTCTAAGACGTCCATTAAAGTAGGTCAAACATCCCATGAGACTACCTCGAGCCATACCGAAACCATAAGAAATATTGCTCAAGTTCCTGAATCTACTAGTATCTCCACAGTAGCTTAAGCATATGCATCTACTAGCATTCCGGTTCAAGATCCATTGGATGCTTCACCCTCAGGTCTCGTACCTCTCATACACATCACTATTTCTCAGAAAGTTCAAAGGAAAAAGAAACCACATTTTGAGCATACCAGGAAGCTCATGGAAAAAATCCTTGAGAAGAAAATTCAGAAGTTACCAAGTAGGTTGACTACAAAAGACATGTACCACCTAAGATTGACATATTCAATTCCACCCCATGTAGGTCTAGTGCCAGTCCCTTAACACCTTCTTGAGACAACTGACCTACCAAAAAGATGGTATGTTTTACACGATAAAGCACTACGAGTCTGTTTGAGGTTTTCAATACCTCAGGTGATGGCTTATTTTTTGAACACGTACCACTTGACCTTGGTCTAAATAAATCCAAATGGATGGAGAACTCTCCTAAGTTTGGATGTAGTCAATAGGGAACTTAGGTACAAATTGGAAGAGGGTGAGTTGTATGCAATGTATTATATAAAAAGAAATGGGGTGGACGAAGGTAGAACATACATCTCGGCCATCATTCTTCGAGGTCTTATTTTGAATCTGCTCGACAGTCAACCAAAATGGAAGGACAAGTACTTTTATGTTATGGGTGATATATGGGATGTAGAGCCTATGGTTCCAAGACATACTACATGGAACTATAATTTCAACACCACTCAACCATGAGGTGATGAGATGTTACTTCGTCTCGATCATGATGGGAAGGAAAAAGTACGTTGTCTTGAGCTACAGAATTCTCGACACATGACTTATAAGGATATCCTTACCAAACCTCGTTATAGGGCTTCCGGTGTACAAAGGAACTATCGTAGTGTCCCCACAGATTTTGCATGGGATGCTTATATTTTTTTTTCTTAGACTAATCTCAAATCTCTAAATTTTTTTACTTTGTGTTGAGATGGACTTTACATATATTGGGATTGATGAGTCAACCAAAATGGAAGGACAAGTACTTTTATGTTATGGGTGATATATGGGATGTAGAGCCTATGGTTCCAAGACATACTACCTGGAACTATAATTTCAACACCACTCAACCATGAGGTGATGAGATGTTACTTCGTCTCGATCACAATGGGAAGGAAATAGTACGTTGTCTTGAGCTACAGAATTCTCGACACATGACTTATAAGGATATCCTTACCAAACCTCATTATAGGGCTTCCAGTGTACAAAGGAACTATCGTAGTGTCCCCACAGATTTTGCACGGGATACTTATATTTTTTTTCTTCGACTAATCTCAAATCTCTAAATTTTTTTTACTTTGTGTTGAGATGGACTTTACATATATTGGGATTGATGACCTAGTTTCTAGTATTAGAATGGACGATCTGATTAAAATTGACTTCCCTAAGCAATATGATGAAGATCCTAATGAGGTGGGTACCTCAGTTGTACAAGAAGATACCTCATTTGAGACGGTTCCTTTAAAAGAAAAAGAAACTGAGGTACCAGAACCTTCTATGAAACCCTCGATCTTGAAGAAAAAGGAGACTGGACTCTCCTCATGAGGTGTATACCACTCATATTCCAATGCTGCAACCAAACATATGTAGTGTAGATTAAGGGTATCCAAAAACTGAACTAAACCGATTTCAACCAAAAATAAGATCGAATCGGGCTGAATAGTTTTATAAATCACATGGTCTGATCTGATTTGTATTAATTGAAACTATTTTTCAAATGATCCAGTCCAGTTATACTAATTCTTTTATCGTTCAAACTGAACTGGACCAGTTTAAGAATATATTAAAAATTTATGTTAACAAAAAGAGGCTATATACCATAATCCTAATTTACTCTGGGAACCAATTTTAGATTTTGAAACCCTAATACCTAGCCAGCCGTCCTCACGTCATCACCTTTAGCACCATTCTGCCGTCCTAGCATCGTCGCCCTCAGCACCTACCAACCGTCCTCGCCTCGCCTCTAGCCTTGTCATCCGTGGATGAAATAAGTATATGGAGTCTCTTTCACTCAATCGCTCTATGTTTTCTCTGCTCTGTTATTCTGAAACATAGAAAGAGAGATAGAGAGACAGAGAGATAAAGAGACAGATAGAGAAAGAGAAACAATATGTTATCAAATATATGTTATTT
Source organism: Hippophae rhamnoides (assembly GCA_033030585.1). Taxonomy (NCBI): domain Eukaryota; kingdom Viridiplantae; phylum Streptophyta; class Magnoliopsida; order Rosales; family Elaeagnaceae; genus Hippophae; species Hippophae rhamnoides. The sequence goes on along the minus strand of CM065438.1, from coordinate 18,077,544 downwards.
AAATCACTACTACAAAAAGGGTATTTAAGTTGATATGTAAAGTTGATTTTTGGAAAAAAACTAACTTATAATGAATTTAAAGTCAGTTTGGTGTAGAACCGACGCTATCCACGTAAGAGGTAGTGTTGGTTCACCACGTCAACTAACGCTACGTCCTAGATGTATTTTTTTTATTTAAAAATACAGTTTAAATTGAAATTTGTTTTTAGGTACAATGTTTTTTTAGGTCTTATTATTTTATTTGACTCTTTAAAATTTAAGTTGGATATATATATATGTATATATATATATAGCATAATTGTTTTTTGAGACAATTGGTTTTTAAAATTATATAATTTTGTGTATTTGTTTGGATATTTAATTTTATGTACTTACGTACAGTACATCTTTATTTTATTTTGTGTATTTGTTTGGATATTATTTTAAAATTATTATTTTTTCTTTTATATATATATATATATATATATATATATTCAAATTAAAATTTAAAGAGTTCAAATAAAATAATAATTGATCTAAAAAATATTTCAATTTTAAACTGCGTGGATAGTGTCGGTTGACGTGAAAAACTGACACTATCCACGCATATTAATCTATTTCTCTTCTCTCTTCTTCACCAAAATTCCTTTTTCAATTTTTGCTACAACACTTCAAAACCGAGTTCACTCTCCACTCTTTCTCATTTTCCAGCCACCTTTGACTACCATTTCTAACGTTGTTTTATGAGTTATATTCCTTTTCTAATTATCTTTCAGATCCCCTATTTTTTTAGCAAAATACTCAAATTTTTTATACCCATTTTCTCACTTATTCTCACTTACAAAACACCCATTTTTTCTTCATTTCCTTCATTTAGTCACTTCATTTATTCTTGTAAGTATTTATATTAATCCTATGCACTTATTATTCAATTTGCTTTATTTTTTGTATAAATTTTTTATTTTTGTATGATTTGTATTATGCTTGTTATTATATGTTTGGCTTATTTTCTGTGAAAATAATATCTGGATGTTGTGGGTTTGAGGGACTATAATATTTACCGTACGTGGATAAATTTATTTACATATAAATAATTATATTTTATTAAGTAAAAGTAATACAATTGTAAAATGATTAAAATGATAAATGTTTGTATTATGTATGTTTTGGTATATATTCTAATAATTAGGGAATTTATATATAATAATACTTGAAATATATTGATTGGATACATAATTAATATGCTTAATTAATATCATTAATAAAAAATTGATAAATCTTGGATGTTAAAAGTGTAGAATTGAGCAGGACTACATTTATGGAGTTGAAAGTTTCATGGAATTTGCTTGTAGAAATAGTAATAATGGAATTAGCATGATTCGATACCCATATGTTAAATGTAAAAATGAGCAATTTTATAAATTTGATGAGATTAAGTATCACCTTATTTGTAATGGTATTATTTTGAGCTATAAATGTTGGTATTATCATGGAGAAAATATTGATAATACTCATGGGGAAGAGATAAATAAGAATGTGAGTGGATTACATACATCTTATCATAATGTACAAATAGAAAATATGTTTCATGGTGTTGAAGATGAACTATGTAAGGATGATCCTGAAACCTTTAAAAAACTTCTAGAAGATGCCCAAAAACCGTTGTATCCAAAATGTAAGAAATACACTAAAAAGTCAGGATTGGTTCATTTGTACAATGTGAAGGCAAAACATGGTTTTTCTGACAAGGGATTCACATAATCACTAAATTTACTAGTTGATATGTTTTCTGAGGGTATTGAATTGCCATCTTCAATGTATGAAGTGAAGAAATCTTTTAGTCGATTTGGCATGGAATATCATAAGATTCATGCTTGTCCAAATGATTACATTTTTTATAGAAAAGAATATGAGACATTAGATGATTTTCCGATGTGTAAAGAATCGAGATGGAAGCATGATACAAATGAGACAACACATAAGAAAGACATGCCTACAAAGGTTCTTTGATACTTTCCTCTGATTACACTCTTTCAAAGGTTGTTCAAAAGTAAAGACACATTAAAGATATTGACTTGGCATTCAGATAATTGATCTGATAATGGGGTGCTACGCCATCCTTATGATTCTCTAAATTGGAAAGTAATAGATAATTTATCTCCTCAATTTGCATCTAATCTGCACAATCTTCGTCTTGCCATTGATGCTGATGGAATTAATCCACATAGTTCCCTTAGTAGTAGATATAGTTGTTAGCTAGTAATTATGGTAACATACAACCTTCCTCCTTGGTTGTGTATGAAAATAAAATTCATGATGTTAACATTATTGATCTCAGAACCAAAACAACCCGGTGTTGATATTGATGTATATTTGTAGCCTCTGATAGATGATTTAAAGACGTTGTGGAATGATGGTGTAAATTTTTAGAATGCGCAAAAAGAAGAACACTTTAACTTGAGGGGGGTCCTTTTATGGACAATTAATGATTTTCCTGCCTATGGAAACTTATCAGGACATGCAACAAAAAGTTACAAGGGATGCGTTATATGTAGTGATGGAACTTCTGCATCTTATCTTGTTCACGGACAAAAGATATCTTATAGAAGACATAGAAGATTTTTGCCATCTGGACACAAGTTTAGATACCAAAAGAAACTGTTCGATGGTGAAGAGGATCATGATCATGCACTGCGACCTTTGCGAGGTGTTGAGATATTAAGGTAATTGAATGTTATGACATTCAAATGATATGGAAAGATGAAAAAAAACTCACTAAGGTAGGGAAACCAAAGAGGTCAACTAATGAAATGGGTGAAAATGAAAAAAAGAGTTTGAATTAGTATATCATGGTTATTGGAATAAAAAATCAATATTTTGGGAATTACCTTATTAAAAAGACCTACAAATTCATCATATCTTAGATGTCATGCACATTGAAAAAAATGTATCTGAGAGCTTGATTGGTACTTTACTTAATATACCTGAAAAAAAAGGATGGAATTAAAGCAAGACTGGATTTAAAGAAACTAGGCATACAACCTGAATTGGCACCAAGTGTGGAAAATGATAAGAATCGAACATACTTGCCATCAACATCATATACAATGTCAACAAAGGAGAAGAATATGTTTTGTAAATGTTTAGAAGGTGTGAAATTTCCCGATGGTTACTCATCCATCTTAAGAAATTTTATGTCTATCACCGATAAGAAACTTTATGAATTGAAATCACATGACACTCATATCTTAATGCAACAGTTATTACCAATTACTATTAGATCAATTTTTCCAAAACTTGTTTGATTATCAATAATTCGTCTTTGTTCATTGTTCATTGTTCATTGTTCAATACAATATGCAAGAAATCTATATCAATTGGTGAGTTAAACTCTTTACAGAAAGATGTTGTAGAGACTTTGTGTCTAATTGAAAAATATTTTCCTCCTTCTTTCTTTGATATAATGATTCACTTGTGTGTTCATTTAGTTCAAGAGGTTCAATTGTGTGGTCCTACTTACTTATGGTGAATGTATACTTTTGAGAGATATATGCAAGTCCTTAAAGGATATGTAAATAATAGAAATCGACCTAAATGATGCATGGTGGAACGCTACATTGTTGAAGAGGTCATTGAGTTTTTTTTCTGAATACTTTAGTGGTTGCACTGAAATTGGGAATCCTATGCACAAGTTGTTCTTAGAACGTCACATGATCCAAGTAGGTAACCATATGCTTGGTGCAAGTAAGAAATTTTTTTTGATTGCACTCAATGGGAAAAAGCACATAGAATCATTTTGGTAAATAATAATGAGGCACAACCGTACATAGAGTAAGTGATGTTTAACCTTTCCATTTATGCAAAAATTATTTTTTATTTAACTAGTAATGATGATATCTACTTCATATATCTTTAATAACATTACAGGATGCATTTAGACTTATTGAAGATCGATCCTCGTTATAAAAAATGGTTGTATGATGAACATAAGCGAGAGCTTATTAATTGGTTTCGCAACCATGCAAGTGTCACAAACAAAATTCAGGTATGTTCCTAGATATATGCAATGTTTTAAAACTTTACTTTAAACACATTTCATGTTTTTATATACATAGATTCAAGATGAACTCAAGAAACCCAATCATAAAATAACAGAAAGTTTAGAATAGCTTGCATATGGTCCAAAATTTGATGTCAAATCATTTTCTAGTTTCACAATAAATGGATTGAGGTTTACGACTCAAGCTAGGGACAAAGTCCGAGTAAATCAGAATAGTGGTGTGAAGATGGTTGCACAAATTATGCAATTTGCTAGTTCAAAAGATGGTAATCTTGTACTTTCTGATAGAACATATTATGGTATAATTCAAAAGATTTGGTAATTGGATTATGAGGTTTTCCATGAAATACTTTTCTTGTGTGATTAGGTCAAAGATGTTATGAATGTTGGATATAAAATAGATGATTTTGGATTTACCCTTGTAAATTTATCTAGAATAAGTCACAGTGATGATCCTTTCACGTTAGCACTTAATGCAAAACAAGTATTTTATGTGAAAGATCAAATTGACACAAGATGGTCTATTGTGTTAACGCCTCCACAAAAAGAGTTTTACCATTGTGATGCTTTAGAAGATGATGACCCTATGCTTGATACATTAACCAATATTAGTAATTTCTCAAACAAATCTCAAAGTGATTGTGAAGGAATATATGTATACGATCAACAACCTAATTAAACATAACGTATATTCTATATTGTTGTAATAATTTATATATATATATATATATATATATATATATATATGTATGTATGTTCCTAAAATTGTCAATTAATTTATATTTCTTCATTTTTTGTAGATATTTCATGGATCCTCGGGTAACAGAGCTTGTAGATCCAAATGATCCATTGGGGTATTTGAAAAGAAGGGATTGGGAAAATATACTTGATGCTCCACTTAACCCAGATGATAGAGTACCCGTTCTATTTGATGCTACTCGTAATCCAATAGGGGAAAATGGCCAACAATTGAAATCCTATATTGGTAAACTTGTGAAGTCCAGTATACCAATCAATATAAATGATTGGACTCATGTTGACGAAGATGAAAAGTTCAAAATATGGATAACCATTTGTGTAAATCTCTTATATTTTATAATCAATTACATATATTATATATTTTTTGTATTATATCTAATCTTTTGTAGCGTGTTTTTATATAATCGTTACAAAGTCGATGACACTTGGAAGAGAAAGTGTTATAAGATTGAAAATAAGGCATGGAAGGAATACAAGACTTCCAGATTGGCAAGAAATTATGTGTTTCCATATTTGGAACCACTTGATGAAGTAGAGCTCTACAAAATCCCTGAAGGACACCCTTGGATTACACCTCTAATTTCGAAAGACTTAGTGGATTATAGACGTACGAATGAATTTCAAATTATTAGGGAATAACATTAGAATATACAAATGCATAACATTCTTCCTGACCGTACTGGGAGGTCTTCAAATCCTGAAGTTAGATATAGAATGATACTATTAATTTTTGTTAATTTATAAATATTTTTATATTTATTTTCCTCAATTTAATTTCATGTCATGGTTAATAAATTTTTCATAATTTATGTAGGAAGCCGAATTTGGTATTTGGTAGTTGCAGTGAATTGTACATAAAAACAAAGACTCCCAAAACGAAGAATTCAAAACTGATGACTAAGTGAGGAGAAGAACAACTAAAAAAGTTGGTTAGTAATTTCGATGGACACAAAGTCCATATAATTTTTAATAATTGATGTAATAATACATGATATGTTTATGTGCTTTATTATTTGTAGAGAGTTGTTCAAGAACAAATATCCAAGGGTGAAATAATCAAAGATCCTGGGAGAGATGCTCTATATCATGCATTCAGACACGAGCATCCTGGTCGTGCTAGGGGAGGTAGCCAATATGATGGTTATATGAAGTCTTTTAACATTCCAAAACAAAATCCTCACATGGTCAGTAAGGAGAAGTACACTAAAATTGAAGAAATCAACTTCTTTAAGGCCTCAATGTTAAGTGAGATTGCTACTATAAAAGAATATCAATGACAACACATGTCAAGCATGACATCATTCTACAATCAGGGCATGCCATATTGGCCAAGCATGCAACCATCCATGGAAGGCATGCCACCAACGCAATCTCATGGTGCTCAAACTATATCCAGTATGGGATATAGTCATCCTATTGGTCTTCCCTATATGCCAGGAATACATATGCAATCAAGTAGTGGTTCATTTTCTCCAATACAATTTGCACATTTTTACCATCAATCATATCACGATGAACGTTTTGGTGAGAATGTACATCCAATAGCTACCCCACATGGGAATCCTCCTCTATTTGATGAATCATATGTGGTAAGATTTTAATTTCTAGTATACATAATCTATTATTTTTATTTCTTATTATATGTTTTATTTATTATATATAACACTTAAATTTTTTACAAAATATGAAATGTTTGTTGAAACATCCTTCATGAACGGACTTTGTTGCTATTGAAATGGTACAAAAATTGAGCGATGATAGGATGATTCATAATCAATATTTTCCTAATCATTGACGAATAGTAATTGATCAATCATTGCTCCATGATTTTCCACTACCCATGTCTTCTGATGCTACCATAGTCAAAGAGGCAATTGGACAGAATGTGGCTTGGCCGTCGATTCAAGTTGTTCTAAATTTTGATGTGGTACTATTTTTTAACTTAAAAGATAACACTTATTTACTACTATTATTTTATTATATCTTTTATTGTTACTAACATACATGATACTTTTTCTTTAGTCTATTATACCATAACTCTTAAATGTCGCACATTTAAGAGATACGAGGCAAGTATCTTGTGCTAAATCTATGTCTAGTGGAAAATCATCGTGCACTAAGTTATTCAAGAAGAAGCCTTGAAAAAAATATAGTTATGATTATGATTTAAACTTCAGCAGAAATATTGGTGCTTTGATGACTATTGTTGCAAGAGCATTTAACATAAATGATGGATGTATTGTGCCACTTCTTATAGAAATTTCTGGTGTAGATCTCAACCAAACTTATATATTGATTGAGTACATATTGCAACTATTTGAATATCAAATGATTGATTTAAGTATAATTCAAGTGTGGACAAGGTGATTCCTCAATCTATTCATTTTCTTTCATTTATGTAGAACATATATATAATTATATTTATATTATCTAATTACTTATATATATTTCTTTTATATAGGGCGTGTTATTATTAACTTCAACATAATCACTCATCACATTTATCAATGTTTTATGATTCTTCATATGTCAATCAATATCAAGAGAAGGATATTAGTATCAGAGCTAAACAATTATGTGATAGGGCATTAACGCTTAACAGAAATAAAAAGTTGATAATCCCTTGGCCACTAAGGTTTGAAGAAGGCCAAGATCTGTTCAATAATCATGCTTGGTACTATGACTCAGCTTCCATAGAACTAAGTAAAGATACAAAAACAGTTGTGGAAATGTAAGAGTTATAGCTAGCTATTGGTTTCTTCTATTATTTTTTGTAATATTTAATAAAAAACTAACCGTTTTAAACCTTGATAGGGCATGGAAGTTTTGGAACAATTTTAGGGGTATTTCCCTTAAAAAATCTCATAAGCTTATATGGAAAAAAGTTATGGTATGTACAAGAGAATATTAATAATTTTATTAATTTTACTGTTGAATAATAAAGATGTTCGATTATGAAAAATCATATACACTTGTTTTTGTAGGTTCCACAACAAAATAATGGAGTCATGTGTGGTTATTATGTTATGAAGTTTATGGGCGAAATCATCACAAATATCAAAATTCTAATTGATGATGTGGTAATATCGTTTACCCATATACAATTTTGTTTTTAACATATTTGAGTTATTTTTTGTAAATACACAAAATTACATTCTTATTTTGATTTTAAATACATGTAGTTCTTTGGTTGGAATAAGACGGGTTATGACCAATAATTTTTTGTTGATTTACGAGAGGAATGGAAAGAACACATGGTACAAATTATATCATCACAAGAAAAATCAGGAGAAGATTCTGATGATCTTGAATAGCATATGACAACATAACAGTAATTTTTTTAATGATTTAATTTATCTATTCCTGTGTCTGAAGTCCCTTGTTTGATGGATGTTTTGTTTTATGGATGTTTTGTTTGATGAATGGTTCTATGCTCATGTGTTTAGGGGAATGCATTGTTTTATGAACTTGTTTTTTGCCCAAACTTCATCTCATCTATCTTGCCTACTTTCCTTATGACAACATCATGGTAGCACTTTATTAATCATTTGTCTATAAATATGAAGATATCTGGAATCTTTGTTGATATTTTTAATGCTATAATGTGCTCTAAATATGAAATCAGGTGTAACTCTTATTTTGTTACTTGGCTTGTATGAGTTTTGGTGCCCATAAACGTATTACAAAATTGTTCCATACGTTTAAGGACACCAAAACTCATACAAGCCAAGTAACAAATCAGAGTTACACTTGATTTTATATTTAGAGTTCATTATAGCATTAAAAATACCAGCTTGATTCCAAATAGCTTCATATTTATAGACAAAAGATTAATAAAGTGTTAATATGAGTTCGAATTGATAAGGTTATTATTATATCACTCGGATGTCGTTGTGATAATCTCTTTTTTATGGTAATATTTATAATGATTTAATTTCCCCATTCGTATGTCTCTAACGTTTAGACTGCTTGTTTGATGGATGTTTACGTGCTTATGTATGTAGGGGAATGAATTGTTATATGGATCAGCTATTTTTTGCCTAATTTCCTTGTCACAATGCTAGTGATTCTAAGTCAACCAAGCTTGCTCGCACAATACAATTACACTTTGACGACATTATTTTATTTGTAATTTAAGTTAACGATATATGTGTGTGTTTGTGTTGTATATACATTATTGTTTTTTGTAATAAATTTAATTATCAAGTAATTAATTATATTTAAATTTTCAATTATTTGTATTATTATTTAAATTTGGTTTTTTATGCTATATTGAATATAAGTTAGTAGATTGAAAAATGAGAATAAAAATAATTAAAAAAATTAATACAGGTAAAGTCGGTTCACGCGTTGAACCGACTTTAAATTTTAAGTCAGTTTTTAACTAACTTTAATAGTCCATTTTGTAGTAGTGAATTTATGCTATATGGGTCTAGTGACTAATCTTCATGCTAGGATATAACAGTAGTAGTGGCTGGTGACAAATTTTCTTTCTACCTTGGGGGGTCTATCACGTCATCTCTATGTGGTTGAAATTATTGATTTGTTTGCTCCATTCTTGTTGTTTACTGCTTCAATGGTCTTCAAATCTTCATGATCATCGTGAAATCCAATTTAAAGCAACAAAATAATATATATATGATTTTGAAATAAGAAAATGTCTAATTTGGTTCTCTATTTTGTCAAAATTATGAAATTGACAAGTTTGTTTCCTTGGGTTGCTTTCAAATTGATTTTTGAAGAAGATTCTAGGGAGGCAACATTAGAACCAATTAAATGCAAAACTTTTAGTTGTAATTATTAATTCTGGCATAAAATTTTTATTGTTCTGAAAATAGTAATATTTTGATATAGAGTTCAGTAAAATAACATTCAGTGTTTTTGTTTGGTTGTTGGTTTTATGTTTATGGTACATGATGGTAGTCATCAATTTTAGCTTTACCTTCTTTCCATGGAAGATTTACACAATCTATTCACCTTTCACAAGAATGTAAGGTAATATTCTTCTTCAAAGTAGATGATACTTATCTTACTAAGGAGCTAGACAAATTTTCCTAGCCATTTCTTTATGAAGACAATGCTTTTATAAACATTCTTAAATATAATTTTATTTATTTGTATATTGTTGCCTTTCATATCTTTATAAGTGGTACTAGCTTATAAAAACCAAGTCTTGTATCGATGAGAGAAAGTACCTTCTAATCATTTCATTAATTCAATTAATAGCATCTAATATTTCTATGTCCATATCATTTAACAACATCGAGTTAAAGAAAAAACTAATTGAGTGATTACAATATTACTACTAAATCACAAAATCAACTTTTCTTTTTGTTGCTAAACATCATAGAACCAAAAATCACCAATCATTTCTCATATTAGATTGTATCATATTTATGTATGATGAGCATGACATTTGATTGTATCCTATTAGATTGTATCCTATTAAATTGTATCATATTTATGTATTATAAACTAGATTTTTGAAAACTGTTAACCAAACCGGACCAAACTGTTTGATTACAACATTTTTAATAGCCAAATGGTCCAATCTGATCCAGTTTGAGCAATATGAACAATCCAATTTTGTTAAAAAAATTACTTAAAATGGACCGAACTATAGACATCCCTAGTGTAGATGACATCGATTTGAAAAATATCCAAATGGAAAGTACCCTGGTGACCATCTTCGAAGATAGGGTATTTGGGAAACCTAAGGTACCCCTAGATGTATATCACCACTTTGGGGATGAGCTAGAGTGGGCTCTCCAAGCAGTAATGAGGGAGCTCAGGCTAACCCACTAGGACATGGCTGCGAGTTATATGATGACGGTACATCATTGTACATTTCTTTTTATTTTCAAGTTTATATAATACTGAACCCATGTTTATTATAGGTTGTGTTCTTGTTTAGGGAAGGAAAAATTGCAAACAATACATATTGTGCTCGTGTACACAAGGCTAAAGCTTTGATTGCTCAAATCCAAAGTTCCCTCAAGGAGAAGGACAAGGTACTAGATGAATAAGAGATGCATCTCAAGATGCAAGAAGATAAAATTATTGATATGGGTAACAATCTGGTAGATCATACCCAAAAACTTAAAATTGCCTCGACCTTTACCTTAGAGAGGGATACCTTAGCCTAAGAAGCATAAGCAAGCTTACCTAAAAAACAGGCTAAGCATGCTGAGAAATAGGAAAGGTTAGCTGAAGAATGGACCACGGGGTCTCTAATAGAACAACTGGCCTCGTTGAACGAGCTAGTGGCCAAGCTTAGAGAAGATTGTACTCGTGGCTATCATAAGGGGGTATCCATTGTGATGACCAATTTTAGGGCTCAAGTTGTGAAGTCTCAAACCCTCCCCACTTTCATGAGTTATGTACAAGCTACTAGAGATGGGCAAAAAAATCGTGGGTTTGGTTATTGGCGGATAACCGCACCGATGGTTCGGTTTTAACCATGTAATTTCGAGGACGGGTTTAGTTTCAGGTAAAAATCGAACATAAAGGAGCGAGTATGGTTTGGTTATGGTTATACTCAAAACCGTACCCGCTCGTACCTGAAATTAATTATATTTATTTAAATAAATTATATATTAATTAAAATTTATTTATTTTTAACCTAATATATAAACCTAATTTATGCCCATAATATTCCCTACTCTCTCAAGTCTCAACGCCTCCTCTTTTTTTCTTAATCTCTCATTTTTCTTCCATATACGAGATTCTCGATTCTACTGCTACGCTTGTGTCGTCGTTGATCGCGATCATTGTGTCTTTTCCAATCGCCAGTCGCTACGTCTTCTCCAGTCACCAATCGCCAATTGCTGCGTCTTCTCCAGTCGCCAGTTGTTGCGTCTTCGCAAGTCGTCACCAGTCCATTCACAGCGTCGCGTCATGGAGAAGACGAGAAAGGTAACGTAGATAATAAAAACCTTGTGTATGGAGAATAAACTTGTATTATGATTTATGTAATGTTAAAAAATGAGTTATAAAAGATTTATAAAATTCTCAATTGATTTGGGAGTTTATTTCTTTTCCTTAAAGTTTTATTATAGAGTTCCAAGAGTATGGGATGATTACATGAAATAATAGGAGATGAAACTGTTAGAATGTTAGTCTACTACTTACCAATAAGTGAAATGGGATGATCAACATTTATGTTGTTGAGGAAAAAGACATTATTGATGAACTTGGGTGAAATGTGTGTGCACAGAAAATGTGTAAAAGTGAAATGATATGTACTGTGTAAACTATGAACCAATGTGTAAATGTGTAAAAGTGTGCATGTTACGTGTGTGGACAAAAAATATGTGCTGGTAGCTGTGACAGTGTGTGTGCAATGTGTGTTGTGGAAGTGTATGTCTTGTGTGCTCACAGGAATTGTGAAAAAGTGTAGTGACATGTGTTGTGTAAATTGTGAACCAATGTGTAAAAGTGTTTGTGCTATTTAGTGTGCTAAAACTGTGTGTGCTAGTAGGTGTGACAATGCGTATGTAATATGTGTGATGTGGAAGTGTGTGTACTTTGTGTGCACAGAAAGTGTATAAAAGTGCTATTGTTATGGTGGAAGCCTGGAAAGCTTTGCGGAACATGTAAAAAACTATGCTTTTTTCATTTCAGTATTGTTTCTAAAACATGAACATCTATCATGTATTTTAGAATTTGAGCTTTTTCGGTAGCTTTACTCACTACATGGTAACATTCTCTTTCTTCTGTAGGTTCAAAACTTGGTTCATCTATTTTCATAGAGTACTTCTTTTACAGAATGCATATTTTACAAAACATAACTTATGACTTCTCAAATAAAACATGAAAAAACTATAATTTATAGTTAGATGTGTATCATTGTAGTAATGGAGGTTTAAGGTTTTAGGCTTTTAGCTTTAAACATATCCACATATGTCATCTAGTCCTGCTTCTTATGATTTGGTTTGGTAATGATTATGATCCAATCATGCAGCCACGTACCAGGATAAGGATCACTGGCATTAGAGGTTATCATATCAAGACTATCCAGAGACTTTAAATATCATGACAAGTGAATATGTTGAAAAGGTAACGTGAGATAATAGAAAGTATAAGTATATATTTTTTTATATATGAATTTAAATTTTGAAAGTTATTTTTTCAGAAGTTTTTACCACAATCATCTCAAGGAGTAAATGACATTGAACTTAATGTGGAGGTAACAAGTGGTGGAACTTCAAGTGCCGATCGACATACAAATGTTCCTCTCCTTACATCAACCTCTTCACCTGAAAATACACAAAGTCAATCATCAAATGAATTTAGTGAGGAAGAAGATGGGAAGGCTAAATTAAAGTCTGAAGCATGGGTTCATTTTGATAGGAAGAAAATTAATGGGATATGGAAAGCAATATGTAATTATTACAAAAAATGGTTAGGAGGTGATACATGGGACATCTCATTTGAAAGCACATACAAAAGGTTGTCCATTCAAACGTCGAGAAAGGGGTATCGGTCAATCATTGTTAAATCCTAACAAGAAAAGGGATATAATTGAATTAGGACATTGGAATTTTGATTCTCAAGTTTCTCGTGATAAATGTGCAAAGATGATAATTTTACACGAGTATCCTCTTAGTATTGTAAAGCATCATGGATTTAGGGAGTATTCACATTCATTACAACCAATATGGAAGCCTATTTCTCGGGCGACAGTTAAGAGAGACATTATAAAAATTTATGATGTTGAGAAAAAAAAATGATAGATATGTTGGAGAACAACAAAAGTCGTGTTGCAATCACGAGTAATATGTGGAAGTCTGGAAATCAAAACAAAGGATTCATGGCTGTAACTTCTCATTTCATTGATGACAATTGGTATTTGCATAGTAAAATAATAAGGTAATTTTTAAGTTTATTGTTGAAATTTATACAATTCCTATTAAATATTTTTTTAGAGATTTGATATATTAATGTATATAACAATTTTATTGTTACTATATAATTTTTTGTAGGTTTATATATGTTCCTGCTCCACACAATGCTGCAGTTATTGGTCAAGAATTAATGAGTTTCTTTTTGGATTGGAACATTGATCGTAAGATTTCAACCTTAACTTTAGATAATTATTCTACTAATGATTCAATGCTACCTGATCTGTTAGATTCATTAGATAGAACTTCAATGTTATTGTATGGAGATATTTTTCACATGCGTTGTGCTGCTCACATATTAAACTTGGTAGTGAAAGATGGGTTAAATCTAATTTCTCAATGCATTGTTAAAGTTAGAGATAGTGTTGCATATTGGATAGCAACACAAAAGAGGGAGGGAAATTTTAAAAAGATTGCATCTCAAGAGATAAAGTCTTCTTGTAATAATTTATATCTTGATTGTCAAACTCGTTGAAATTCTACTTTTTTAATGCTTAAAAATTCATTGTTTTATGAGAAAGTGTTTCCTCGTTTAAAACAATTGGATAAGAATTATAATAGTCTTCCTGATGCATTGGATTGGAAAATGGCAAGTACAATTTGTGATAAGTTAGAAGTATTTTACAAGGTTACTGAATTGATTTCTGGTTCCGACTATCCCACCATAAATATGTTATTTCCTCATATTTGTGACATCAAATTGTCATTATATAATTGGATTAATGATAAGGATGATTTGGTTAAGGGAATGGCATCAAACATGCTTGTAAAATTTGATAAGTATTGGAAATAAATTAATATTGTCATGGCCATAGGAGTTGTTTTGGATCCTAGATTTAAGATGAATTATCTCGAATTCTATTTTCCAAGAATATATGGAGAGAATGCCATTTTTGAAATTGAAAAGGTAAGAACCGAAATAAACGAATTTTAGAAGAGAGTCGACAAATGAAATTTTCAACACGTTCCAATACATCTCAAAGTTCAAAGGTACTAGTGTTCTTAATCCTGGTGGTATAAATGAGTATAAACAATGAAAATTAATGCAAAATAAAGTTGGATCTTTGAAATCTGAGTTAGACTCTTATTTAGAGGAGGCTGATGTAGAAATTTCGAATGAAGAGTTTGATATATTGGCTTGGTGGAAGTGTAATAAACATAAGTATCCAATAATGCATGATATGGCTAGAGATATCTTGGCTATTCCGGTCACATCAGTTGCTTCAGAATCTACATTTAGTACAAGTGATAGAGTAGTGAGCAAACATAGTAGTAGACTCAAAGAAAACACATTGGAAGCTTTGATGTGTACTCAAGATTGGTTATGGGCTAATATTCATAAACAAGGTATAAGTTTATATATTTAATACTTGTACATATTATATTTTATTAACACTTGTTTTATGTATTATATATTAATTATTTAATTATGTATTCAAATATTTTATAATTTATTCAGATACGTTATCTCCTGGTTCATCCGCTTCCACTATTAATATTGCAGAAGATGATGTTGAGGTAAAACATTTATATTATTGATTAATCAATTTATTATTTTGGTTTATAAAAGTGATTTTATATGTTTGATTTTTGCAAGAAACGCGTACAATTGATGAATAATTAGAAGAAAGAAGTTTTGATTTATTGTAATTGAAGTTTTCTTAAATTTATTTAATTAGATTTCAATGCTTGTATTAGTTTATAATATTTTATTTATATCTTGTGTTTTTTGTTGATATGTATTTAATATTATCAAGATTCATAGAAATATATATTATTAAATGTTAAATGTTTTATCATAAACTCAAAATAACAAATTCAATATCAACCATTTGTTTTAGCTGGATTTCATTGCTAAAAGGAGCTCAATTGAATAGGATTTTGAAAAACATTTTTTTTTTGTTTTTTTTAATAACTGTCCCGAACTGTTAACCGCGGGTAAAAAACTGTCCCTAAACTGCAAGGGTTTTCGGGCGATTTCGGGGACAGATTTTATAATTTGATTCGGGGATGGTTATATTCAAATCTGTCCCCGCCCGTCCCCATGCCCATCCCTACAAGCTACCCCATGAACACCCCAAACTACAACACCACTAATTGGACTACATATTTTTGACCAGGCCATAAGACCCAACTCGAGAGTTGTACCTCAAGAAGACCCAACCAAGGCCCTATAGTTTTTTACAGTTGTACTCTTTTCTTCAATTTTATTATTATTATTATTATCATTTGTAATTAATGTGCAAACTTTTGAAGTGTATATATAGCCATTTGGCTTTTGGAATTTATAACTTCCTTCTATATTTTTCTTGAGAGAAACCCAGTCTATTCCATTTGTTATTTCTAGTCTTTGAGTCCTTTGCTTAATTATTTCAATCCTTCTTTAAAGTTTTACTCCAAGCACCTTGTTTATATGTAATTAGCAAACATCAATATTGATGACCTCATAAACAACTTTCTTGTGGACACAAAAAATATGGCATAACGTAAACCCATGTTTAAACGGGGTGATTCATATTCCTATACATAGGATGGGATGTAGAGCTCAAATGGAAAAAACGGTAGATTCTAAACAAAATGTCGTGTTCATTATGGTGACTTCTCATAGAGAGATGGGTGCTAATTTTGTGAGAAATGATAGAGAACACCCTATTTCAGTTGATCAAAAGGCATTCTTTTCATCTGTTCATGACAAGCTCTGACTTGGAGTTATGAGGTTACCGAGTGAAAGCCTACCTCAATCTACCCTTAATAAATCCAAATGATGTGCACAAGTCTCAACTTCTGTAGATGAACGTGAGGTACCATATATGGTGTGTCGTGAGAATAATCTTCCTATCCTTTTCGAGAATGGTATTTTTGGGAATAAAGCGGTTGAGGATACTTTGTAGCATCTTTTTAACACCTTAGTAGATCAATCAGCCATATCTCACACGGGGAAAGAGGAAAAATACATATGGTATATGGTTGAGCATCATTTGTTTGAGGTAGATATTCATTGCTTGTTTCCCTTTTAAGAGTACTAGACTTTTAAAACATGCTTTTGTAGGCAGTGTCCTCTGTTCATGACTTTGTGAGATCTTTCCAACAATTATATGAGGTATGCCATAATATGGAGGAAGACATCGAAATTAAACATTCCATATACACAGAAGCATCACAAGAGCTCTAGAATCTTTATTTGCGATATATGTGATAGGTATGAGTTAGAAAATTAATTATTCACTTATCATTTTTGACCTAAAGAGGAGTTTCACCTTTGTGAACTCACAATCCTTTCTTAAGATGGATCGTGTGCCTCTTATACCAACATCCCTAGTAGGGGTCCATTTGACCTCCTTCTCCATATAAGGGATTATCACATTATTTTATTCACGAGACGAGTAATAAGGATAAGTGAGAAAATCAATTCTTCATTTATCCTTTTTGACCCAAAGAAGAGGTTCACTTTTGTAAACTCATCACCATTTCTTAGGATGGGTCATGTGCCTATATACCCACATCCCTAGTGGAGGATCCATTTGACCTTCTCCTTCATACACGAGGGTTATCACGTTATTTTATTCATGAGATAGGTGACTCATATGCAAATATCTTTTTTATTCATTGGTTGATATACACAGTGTCCCATTTAGAAGTGATACTTCTTAGCTTTCCATCCTTTTTATCTTGTACGATCCTCTAGGGATGATGTCGTAGACCAACTAAGGTCCTTCCTATATCGTTGCAAATTTTTCAAAAGTAATTTCTATCTTATTTCCAAGAGTCTTGTGTAAGACCAATCTCTCTAACTGAAATTTTTAGATCTGATCAATTTGTTATAGGAGCATTAAATTGTTTTTTGTGTGTGCCTTTATTCTTATCAAAGTGTTCTCTCTTTTTTTATTCTGCTAGCAATAAGTATTCTCTTTGAATTTCATTATTAACTCCTTGGGATATATCAGATGTAAGGTAAGTTCATGTATTTCAGAGAGAATGATAGCTTCAGTTTCATATACCAAAGATAATAGGCTCTCTTATGTCACAAACATTGGGATTGTTCTAGTGGCCTATAGAACTCCAGGTAATTCATCCACCCACTTAACCTTCGTTCCTTCTAACCGTTTCACAAAATATTGATACATGTCTTGTTTGAGGATTCTGCTTGACCATTGGATTAAGGTCTATATGAGGTGGAATGTGAGATTTTGGTTTTAAGTTCCTGACAAAGGGATGCCACATTTTGGGAGGTGAATTGCCATCCATTACCAATTCCTAATTCATAAGCCAAACCTACATATTACGTTTCACCAGATGAACTTCTATGCATCACTTTCTTGTATTCGTGTCAGTGGTGACAAAGTGTTACAAGGCTTAGAGAAAGGGATGAGAGAGAGTCATATCCCCTTAATGAGTCACATAGGTCCATATATATAGACATCCCTGGCCCAGGTGCCAACACCCCATTAGAATTACTACATCTAACTTGTAATCATATAAAAATAGGTCTACTATCTTAAGATGAGGTCACGTCTATATATCCATGTAACATTTTCTTATCCCTGTACCAAATATTGTATCTCGAATACCACATAATGGTCATACACCTCGATCACCCCGAGCACGAGTGCCTTGTGTAAATTATGTATCTCAAGTAACTCACATTGTATCCACTCTTAATCTTTTCGAAAAATATCTTGTGATAGCACGTGTAAAGGTACTTTGTAGATATAGGATACCTCGATTTGTAACACCTAAATATCATCCTATCCAATCCATTACCATCCGATCACATTCATTGCCTTCCCTGGATAGAACTAGCAGTAAGTTAATTATGCATTTGCATTTGCAATCTTTCCAATAATCAATATTTATTGAGACATGGGAGGAAAAATAGAATGGGGAAGAGCTTATTGTTTTCTAGTAAGTTTTTTTGTTCGTCTTCAACGATATATCATTGAAGATGAACGAAAAGGTAGCAAAAGAGTTACTTCCCTACGTATCACTTGTTTTTTTATCATTCAATTAATTTAGAGTAATTTAATCTATTTAGTATCTTTCATTGCTAAAACATAGATGCATATAACATAAAACTTTCCATACTCATAATAACATCATATTCATGATATATCCGAGACTAGCTAAAAAACGTTTTGAAATGTTGATGTGAATTTAAAGTATTAGTAAATTACTTTAATAAAAAATACATAAATTATTTAGTAATTAAAATTGTAACATTTTAATCACATTTTAATCATTATGTATTATAGAAAAGATATTTTGATTACATTTTTAGTAAAAGATATGTGATTAAAGCATCTTAAATTTAATGATGGAATAACTCAGGTGATTCTTATTAAATTTGAATGACCAAAATATCCAAATATCACCGTAAAGAGTATTGAGTTTCTGCAAGATTTTTGACTTTTATGGATAAATATAATTTTGTACACGGTCAAATTTGTTCAGTTCAAATTTGTGTAATAAACAGAACAATACGATTTACAAGGCTCTCTTTGTTGTTCTTATTATATTCAAGAGAAGAAGTGTTTAGCAAAAAATTATCAACAATACAAGTTTGGATGATTTTCGGGGGAAAAAAAAAGAAAAAGAGAAAGTGTTTAATGCTATTGGGTTTGATTTAGAAACACAAACTGCTGAATACAAGTGTTTTTCAACACTACTTAGGTATCAAAATCTCACAAATCATCTCTTCTTATTATATTAAACTCACTTCACATCTTTACCATACACCTAAATATAAAAACATCCCCACTAGTATTATACAGTACTACTCATTTGAGACCAAGAATCCATATCCTTGTTAGATTGACGCTATAACCATAAAAGAAAACAACATCATTATTACAAACAGAACCAGTATTCATTTATTCATACAATGGAGTTCCTTATTTAGCCATGGAATGTAATTCAGATGGATCAATTAAGCCTTCTAGCACAACAAGGTGGTCCAACAGTGAAAGCTTCTCTTCTTCAAGGGCCTTCACTTCATCCTCTACCTCTCTCAGCTCTCCCCCCAACGAAAAGCTTTCCTCCTCTAGAAGCAAATACTTCCGCCTCAATGTTCGATACTCATTTCCAGATGTAGAAGAATCTGGTAACGAGTCTGAGTTTGACCGGTCTGGCTGGTGGAACATTGGAGAAACTTCAAGCCTAGGCATTCTTTTGGAGGCTTTCTGCCCTGTTTTTGGTAGAAGAGACCCTTGTACAGACTGAACCCCAAGAACACCATTCCTTTTCAGCTGAAAAGGAGGAGCCTTTTGCGTTGAAGTCTTTTTCTTCGGAGACTTATGATTTGACATGTCTTTTGATGGCAGCATTACTGGAACATGCATTCCTCAACAGGTCGCTGCAAAGTAGAATTGCATACAGTTAGAGCAATTATGAAGGCAACAACCTGTTATAGATCAGCTCATAAGATGTATGCACAAACTAAAAGATGCTTTATTATTACAACATAACTTCATTAGCAAGCATCGTAACAGTTTTCAAAGACTCATGCAGGTTAAATTTTATAGCATGATGACCAGAACTCAGAAATCAGAATCCCCACAAAATAATTATTTTCGAAGAAGCCAAAGGGGGAAAAAAACCTCACATCACATTATTATATATCCAGCATATTTTTGGAACCAGAAAAAACTATGAGAAAATCAAAGAAGACATCAAGATGAACTTCTTGATTAACCATCAAAGGTTTGAAGCCTTTAATGCAAGCATAAAAGCAAAACATTAAAGTTGGTCGTCCATGAAAACAAAACCTAAATCAAAATTTAAATACAGGTCTGACATTTATAATTCAAACTTGGTTCGAAAGAAGCCATCATATCCTTTCACCCTTAGACTGATGCCAAAATTTAAATGCTATGGTAGTGTAAGATATCAATCACCGAAACCATGCAGAATGCCAACATGTCAAAATGAAGAGAAAATTTTGAAAGCTTTAAAATCCATTGGCACCAACAGCATTAAGAGGTTAACAAAATTCTGCAATTAGGTATAAATAAAGTCAATTCCAAGTGAATGAGCTGAACACAAAATTGATAATCAGTTTCCTATTTGTTTATTCAGAGTGTGAAAGAACATTTCAAAAACAAGTTTATATTATCTTTGACTGCCATAATTTAACAGTTAGAATGCTGTAGATATGACCATATAGCACGCAACATATACATATATTATAGAAAGCAATTATATACATCTTGTTCTAATTGGACGCAAAACACTGGGAAATTATTATGGTCAGAAGAAAAGGAGAATAAACGCAAGAGAAACAAACCATTCATACATTACTAAAGATAAAAGATGGGAGGCTCAGGAGTGCGCGAAGTACTAGGCCACATTCAAAAACAAAGCCTTCTCTAATTTGCAAGAATTATGCAACCCATCTTTACACCACAACGAAAAAAATCATTTAAAAGGATCAGCTAAAAACCCAAACTTGAGAATTACAAAATGGGTATCTTACGTATTACAAAAGAGGAAGATAAACACTGATGGAGAACTGCAAATTTAAGAAAGTAGGAGAGTTGACTGGGAGACTATTGGCTCAGTGAATGGTGGCAATGGAGCTTTAACGAACTGCAATAATAGACTCCTCTTGACCGGCAGAGTTGGTGTGGGAAACGCAGATGATGAAATCAGGGTGAACGAATACTGGACTATGAACTTGCTGATATGATTTCTGTCCTAATAATAAGCATTAAAAAGAAAAGAAAAAAAAAACTATTTTTTGAGGATTTTCACCAGCCAGGAAAATTGTATCAAGGGTAAGGAAAACAAGAACAACGTAAATAATGTATAAATAAACACTATGAATTATTTGATTTCAATGCATAAATAATGTGAAAATCAAGCATATACAAGAGAGAGATATTAATATTTAATACATCTAATTAATCTCTTGCTTACTAAGTCTAGCATATCTATTTATCTAATCAGCCTCTTTCTTTGTCATTATAACAGAAACATAAGGATCATCAGCTAAAAAAAACTGAAATCATATAGGCATTGAGATACGATTGGTTGGTTGAGTGATATAAACATAAATTGGACTAGTTTTCAATAACCTTTGTTCTAAGTCCATTAGTCCACCGTTTATCTCTATTCTAAGAAGAATAAGTTTTTCCTTCAGGTAAAAAAAAATATGAAGAAGAAAATCCGAAACCATACAATTAATCAAATCCACAACAAATTAAAACAAAATACAAGCCGATTTGGGTTGAGTTTCTTACCTTTTATTTAATGAAGACGAGCGGCAGGTTGGAGCTTTTAACTAACTGCAATGGTGGAGGACTCTTCCGGCGGCGTTGGAGTGGAAGATGGAGATAATGAATTAGGGTAATTGGAATACTGGAATTGAGGATTGGGCTGGACTTAAGGCGGGGTCTCAACTCTCATTTTATTTGGTAACGAAATATGAGTTTATGTATGTATCTAATTTATCGAATAATTAGATGGATGGATTTAAAATTAAAAATTAATAAATTTAGATTACGTTATAAATTATATAATCATATATAATTTGCATTAAAAATATAAAATTTATTTAAATTTGGATTCGATTCGAAATAAATTTTTATTAAATTATAAATAAATATATTATTTTATAATATCTTATATTTAAATATTATACCTATTATAATTATATTATATTATAATTTTAATTTAAAAATAAATATAAATATTTTAAAATAAATAATTTAATAAATTTTATAATATTGTATAATATGAATTAAAAATATACAATTTAATTGAATTTGGATCAAAATAGATAAAAAGATTTTATAATTTATTATATTTAATTTGGACCAAATTTTTATTAAATTATAAATAAATATATTATTTTATAATATCTTATATTTAAATATTATACATAGTATTATATTATAATTTTAACTTAAAATATAAATATTTAGAATAATTTAATAATTTTATAAACATCTTATTTTTTAATTATGAATATAAATAATAAATTTTACTATAAATACATCAATTTAAAATTTAAATCGAATTAGATTTAGATCTATAAAAAATATGTAGTTTTGATTAGGAATGAGTAAAAAAATTACAGATTCGATTATCTGCATCATCGGTTTGATTTTATCCGATAATTTTTGAAAACGGATATGGTTTCGGGTATTAACCTTACACGAAGCAATGAGTACGGTTCAAGTATAGTTATATTTATAACTATATTCATACATACTTAAAATTAATTATATTTATTAAATTATATTATATATTTATTAAATTAATGTATTTAGAATTAATTAGTGTTTCAATTAATATGTTTAGAAAAAATAAAAAATTTCAATATTTTTTAATAACCGTCTTGAATCATTATCCGAGGATAAAAAACCATCTCAAATTGTAATGATTTTCAGACAATTTTGAGTTCAGATTTTATAATTTAATTTCAAAATAGTTATATCGAAAACTATAAACAGACGTACACGTGGACATTACTAATTTTGACATGCTCACCCCTGTGGCATTACTAATTTTGATATGGACACCCCATTCTCACCATGACAATTTTGTTTTAAGAGACATTTTTATTTTATTTTATTTAGAAACTTACCCTTTCTTCATTTTTTAACTACTGTATGTTTATACATTATTATTATATATGTATATATGAATATTATATATACAGTGTTATTATATAAAATAAAATGGTTAGTAATAAGTTAAGAAATTAAAATAAATTTTAAATTTTAAAAAATAAAAATAAAAATGGCACCTAAGATAAAATCTCTAACATAATTCCATGGACCGAATTCTGAGTACGTAAAAAAAAAATCCAGTTACATACCCCGGAGAATTTAAAATATAGAAAGCATGTACGATATGATTTTTAATTGAAAAATAATTAATAAAACTTAATAGATTAATAGGCATGCCATAACTTATACGTTAAATAGTAAATAAATAATTACATTTAATACTTAATATATATAGATTATATATTTTACCAAATTACATTATTATAAATTCAATGTTGGTACTAGTTATTATTTTTTAGAAGTAGTATTGGATAATTAAAATTATAATTATTTATAAAAATTTGATATTTTTTTAAAAATTAACTTAATTAATTTTACGTGAGCCGATGATAATTATTATAATTTTAAAATCGTGGTTAATTAAAATTGAACATCTATTTAACATTATATTTTATATATACACAATATTTTGAAAATAAAATAGAGATTTTATTTTACATATATAATTTTTTTTATTTTACTTAAAAATATATTCTAAGTAATTAAACAATGAAAAACATTGTTCAATATTTTGAATAATTTAAAAGAATAAATAATATGTTAAATTTTTAAATTAAATATATTTTTAAATAAATATTATAAAATAATAATTGTAAATAAATTAGTATCAATTCATAATCAATGATTATTATTTTAAATTATTCAAAATCAATGTAAAACATTTATAATTATTATCATAATCTTACTCATCATAACAACCCTCCCTACGAGCATAATTAGATGTTAGTTTGAATGTGAAGGCTTAAGATCCTCTTTTTAAATCTTATATTAATATCTATTTTACTAGTAGGATCATAGTTTAAAATATTAACTCTAATGTAAAGTTCCTACTTATGACATGTAAAAGTCATACAAAATAAACTTGTTAATAACAAAATATTTATTTTTCTTCAAAAATCGATAATCCCTTATATATATTTTAAAAATATTTTCATTATGAACAAATTTATTTCTTAATTATGATGTCACATGAATTTTAAATATCTAAAGAGTAATTAAATTTAAATAATTAATAAAAATTGATCTGCAGCTTGAATATAACTAAAAAAAACTTATAATACACATTTTGAAAAATTAGAAACTAAATTACAATTTTTTAAAAAATAAATCTATGAAATTCTTTTCTCTATTCCAACTGCCCAAAAATTCTAACATGAGTCATGAATATTAATAAAGATTCTTTTTATTATAAGTTGTTGCAAGACAATAACTTTATGGTAGATTATGATTAGATGTTTCCAAATGAATTTATTTAAAACATTAATTTATAATCTATCACGAGAATTGTTGTTTTCTTGTAATAGCTTGTAACGAAAAGATATTACTTTGAACATTATCATGAAATTTCAATATAACTTTCCTAAAATTATTTAATATTTTTGTATCAATGATTCATACCGATAGTATTTTATAATTATTACTAGAAAAAGATCGAAAATGACTTATTTTTTTAGTAATATTATTATAATAATTTTTGTTATTATCATGATAAAAATATGTAAAATATTTATTTTATCCATATATCAATTACATCTTAATATCACTATTATAAAATAAAATTATTTTATTACAATATTATTATTTATTTTTTATACATTTAAATTTATATATTTTTTAAATTATTATTGATCTAAGCTGACATATTTATATTTGTTGAGTACTCTTGTATATGTGAATATAATTATATAATGTTATAAGATATGTACCTCCTGGATATCTTAAATGTTTACTATTCAAGCAAAAATAAAAATATCTCAAAGTAAACAACAACCGTTGAAGAATATTCCAAAAATCACAAACACAAACCCTAAAAATGGAATATCAAAATGACAATTATAGCAAAGAAAAGATAAAGAATAACACACTAAAATTATAGTGGTTCAACTCAACCAATGTGATCAATCTATTCCACTTCTTCATTCCTCTAATGGAGATAAGTTTAACTTGCTTTAATACGAAGATTACAAATATAATGGAGATATTTTGAAGAGAAAACACTCACATATAAGAAATAACACCCAAATAGACCTTACAAAAACTTCACATTCAACCATGGTGAAACCCTAACCCTCTCTCTTCTAGCTCTCTCTCCTCATGCAATGATCTATTTATCAATCTTATAATTAGGTGACATTTAGTTCACACAATGGAATTAAAATTGGAATGAGAATTAAAATGAAACAATATTACTATTATATTGTTTAGTTTAATCACTGAAATCAAAGAATGAATCAATATTATAGTGTTTGGTTTACAATTAGAATGAAATAAAAAACACTATATATTATCTTAATACTCATGCATTTAATAAAATTTAAATAATATCATTTAATTGTTATTTTTCGTCACAAAAAATACATTATTGAAATCATTATTTTTCTAAATAATTATTACTTAAAAATAAATTATATTATTAAAATTATTATTTTTCTAAATAGGGTTTTAGGATTTGGGATTTAAGAGTTTAGGGTTTTAGGATTTTAAGATTTAGGGTATGTGGTATAGGGTATAGGATTTAGGGTTTAAGTTTAAGTTTTTGGGATTTAGGGTAGAATTTAGGATTTAAGGTTTAGGGCTTAGGATTTAAGGTATAAGTTTTAGGGTTATATTTGTGGGTTGAGATTTAGGGTTATATTTGTGTGTTGAGATTTAGGGTTAAAATTATTATTTTTTTAAATATGGTTTTAGGTTTTGGGTATAAAATATATGGTTTAAAGTTATATTTGAAGTTGGAATAAAAATGAAATTAAAATTTAACATTGGAATGAAATCATGATTCCTTCTATTTTAAGAATTAATTTTATTCCATTCTTAATTTATAACACAACCAAGCATAAAATTATAAAGAATCAATTTCAATTTCATTCAATTTCTACTAACCAAATACCACTTTAAGACTTCTAAGCATTATTTGGTACGTATACACACCTAAATGAGTATGTATACTAATGCCCATTGTATTCTAGCTTATTTTCTCAAATTTGTGTCATTTTTTTTCATTTATTTTGTTTATTTTTACTCATTCAATCGATCGAGCCATTAAAACTAGGAGTCAAAATTTGATTAAAACTCTTCGATTGATGCACAATTGATTCACTTTCGATCGACCAGTTCGATCAATTAATCAATAAGCACTAGAAACCATTTTCCATTCAATGTAATGCTCCTAGTCCAACTTTTAATTTTTTATCACCCATATTGATTCTCAAGTATCCCAATAAATTTACATCACCATATCACAATTTATACTAAACAACGGTGAAATCATAACCCTATATTTTCTAATTATCTCTTCTCAAGCAATGATATCTCCATTGTATTTGTATTCTTTATATTGAATATATTGGAGGTCGTCTTTATTAAAGAAATGAAGAAGTAGAGTATATTAGTTGAATTAAATCACTATATTCTTGATGTGTTATTTTTTTTATCTTTTTTTTTTTTACTAAAATTTTCATTATATTTGATATTTCATTTCTAAAGTTTATATTTATGATTTTTAAAATATTCTTCATTGAACGTTGTTTTCTTTAAAATATTTATATTTTTAATTAAATTAATAAATTTTTATAATATCTAAAAGATTTACCCCACATAACATATAAATTTAATTATATTTATATTTATTAATAATATAAGTAGTCTTATAATTAGAGTAGATTTTACTAATTTCATAACAATATTTTTATTTTTATAAATCTTATAATATTAAATTATGATATAAAATATTTAATTATTTTAATATTATTATTTTTTATTAGGAAAATATCAATTCCCAAACTTCTAATACTAGACTTTTTGTTTTTCCTAATTTCCGGGTTTAGTGAACCCCACATACAACCGAGCTTTACAGGAGAGGTGGTCATTTAACGCAGCAGCATCAAATTGACGAGAATATGATCGAATTCTCTGTTGACTTATGACTTTTGACTTTCGATGAAACCGAGCCAAACATCTTTAGAAAAATTATGGGTGATATAGAATTATACATATTACTCAAAAATAATACCATTCATTAATTATTTTATTATAAAATATGATAATATTATTACTACATTTTATTTATTAAATTAATTAATTAGTATGATATCTAATTTTAATTATAAATAGTCTGAAAAAAATCTTATTATACATATTTCACAATAAAATTAGAAAAACTTAATTGATATATCTATTTTTGTTATTTTCGTAATAAATTTTTTATTTGTAAAAATATATATAATTATTAAATTATGGATAAATTTTAAATTATTATAACATTAAATATTTTTTATTTTGAAAATATAAATTTCTTAAAATTATTAAAATAATGTTATTTATTAATCATACCATTAAATTTATGAGAGTAATAATTTTATTAATGTTATTTAGATTATAATTAAATTATATAAAATTAGATATAAAAAATAAATATATGTTAAAATTTGATTATATTTATCTATAAATAATCATATTATCATAAATTTGATAACAGTAAGATTGATAAATATAATCCTTTAAAAATATACTATACTTATAAGCTTTATTAGTGTAAGCTAGACAGCATTTTACCGATAGTTATTAAGAAAAAGAAAAACCTTACTTTAAAAACGCGTCATGAAAATAATTAAAAAAATTGAATTATCCCTAACAAAAACCCAATTTTAAATTTGTAATAACAAAATCAAAAACTTCATTTTTGTTTTTTGGCCTCCTCCATTTTCTGTCTTTCACTCTGCCCGATCTGTTCGTTGAATCACGCGTTTAGTTCGCCGATTTTCCCGTGGGGTTGTTTTTCATTTCCATAAGAAATTTCTCTACATTTTCTTTCGCTGATTTTCCTGGAAACCTTTGATCCGTTGTCTTGTCCAGCGTGATCCAGGGTTCCCACGGATTCATTAAATTTCTGTTACAATTTTAGGGTTTTCTAATCATTCTTCGTCTTTTTTTATTGTTTGTATAATCAAATTTTTAGTTTTTTTTTTGCATGTTCACTGTTGTCAATTGGAAGTTTTTGGTCGTGGTCCTGAATATCTGAGAAAGCCATGGATGAACACCTGGTGCTCTACGTGGACCGCTTGGATAGGCCAGACGCCGTTCATTTGGTTTCGGAATCTCCATCCCCGGATCCTTCTCTGCCTCAGCCTCCAGCTGTTGTTGTCGATGAATCCACACCCGCCCCTATATCTGATTCAACTGGTCCGTCTCTTTCCGTTGGAGATGAAGGAAAGTTGCAGCCTCAGGACAGCTCTGATGACGAGGGGGAACCCTTGATTCAGATGGCTGAATGCCGCATTTGCCAGGAAGAGGATTGCCTAAAAAATTTGGAAAGTCCTTGTGCTTGTAGTGGCAGCCTCAAGGTATGGTATATATTTGTGTACACACATATCTATTATTGCTATATGTTATCTTTGGAAAAAATAAAGATATTGAATTCAAAGCGTTAATTTCTGTATAGAATTGGATTGTTTGGATTCCTTGGATTTTATGAGGGCGTTGACGATATTGTGAAGGTGAATTTGTTGGATAATTTAAAAACCTGAAATTTTTGAAAATAAATAAAGAAATGTAATTTCAAATCGTTACTTTCTTCTCTGGGATTGGATTGTTTGGTTTTCTTGGGCTTTTATGATGTGGGGAAGGTCGATTTCTTGGATTATTTACTGAAACTTAGGAGTGGATTGAAGATGGCATTTTTAAATTTTTGAAATTACTAAAGCTGTGAATTTTTAGTCTTTATATGCCATTTTACATTTTTGGTACTGATTTGGTCAGTAATTGGTGTATCCATAATGTGATTTATAAAGTCAAATAGGAGGAATTATGCTACTGGGTACTTAGTTAATGATCAATTGAGCGAAATTTGGGCTTTCATAAAATGAATAAGTATTTAAAAAAAAAGAATAGAATTCTAGTAGGTTTTATGTCTAGTTTGTTACTGTGTTCCTCGTCGATCTACACAATCTATCTCACCTGGCACACTGTTCTACTGGGAATTTGTCTTTGAATCTAAACTGTTAAGAGTTTTCTTTTTTGGGATTTCTATTTTGGAATTTATTGTTAGAGCTAAAAAGTTCTCGAGGAGCTAGTATTCATTTATTTAATTATATGCGTTAGAACATTATTTCTGTTGGATTTATTGATTGTAACGTTGTATTGTCCAGTATGCTCATAGGAAATGCGTACAGCACTGGTGCAATGAAAAAGGAGACGTAATTTGTGAAATTTGTCATAAGGTATATTCTTTATTCTTTCTATTTTTTCATGACTAGGTTGCCTTCTGAGGTGTTCATGGATATATGAGTTTCTGTACTCTTTAACTCTTATCTAATAGTTATTTTGGGTCCGTAACCCTTATCACATAGTTAAGCTATAATATGCAAGGTTCCCGTAAATTTCAATTAATAGCTGAGTGATACTTAAATAATTATAGCTTGGTTTTATAATTAAGTTGCATAGCGTCAGGTACTATCTATATTTTATAAATCCAAAAAGAACTGGTTTTGAAGGGGAGTGAAGAAGCAACTTTCATTATTATGTTTGCACTTTACACAAGCTTGTAAATTTTTTTATTCTTAAATTGCAGTTATATAACACTATCTATGTTGATTTTCTTGTCTTGTCCTTGTTAATCAAAAGAATATATCTGATTTGGTTTTCAAGTTATTTTTCAGATAAGTTTGATACAAAGGGAATAGAAACATATAAAATCTGCAGCTTTTTTTAAATCATAGTATTGGTATTCTTGAATGCAGCCTTACCAATCTGGTTACACTGCACCACCTCTACCACCTCAGTCTGAAGAAACTGCTATTGACATTGGGTATGTTAGACCATGTGTTATCAGATGTCTGCATATTTTTTCGTGCAATTTATGTTTCTTCGAAAATTTGTTTAGCATGTTCTTTGTCAATTCTATATTTTGATGGGTGCTATACATTTTCGAAATCTTATTATTTTTTTACCTTTGGTCATATGCATTTTTTCTTCAGAGGCTGGACTATATCAGGATCTCCTTTGGAAATGGATCCTCGCCTATTGGCAATTGCAGAGGCAGAACGCCATTTTCTGGAATCGGACTACGAGGACTATTCTTCTTCAAATGCCAGCGGAGCTGCATTTTGCCGTTCAGCTGCCTTAATTGTAAGTATATCTATGCTAGACTCCCTCCAATGATTGATGCCTTTCTCCTTGTTCTCATATTCCTCTTTCAATAATATTAGGTATAGGTCCAACTTATACTCACTTTTCTCTGTTTGGCAGTTGATGGCTCTTCTGCTCTTACGACATGCATTGAGTGTCTCAGATGCTGATGCAGACGATGACACATCTGCATTCTTCTCTGTAAGTATTTCTCTATGAAATCTCCTTGCAAGTGCAGCTGTAACAAAAGTGGTCGTATAAATTTTTTATTTTCTTTGTAAGATCTGATAAACCAGTTGAACCTTTGCAGCTTTTTTTGCTTCGAGCTGCTGGTTTTCTCCTGCCCTGCTACATTATGGCTTGGGCCATCAGCATCCTACAGCGACGGAGGCAAAGACAGGTGGGTGTTAAAACTGTTATTATTTTATTTTCTGTATTCCCAATCTTGTTCTTTAGATTGATTTGAATTTGTTATATGATAAGTAACATGAATACATTATGTTGAATGTTTGTTTTTTTGGTGAAATGGAGAATCATGTTGAATGTTTTTTGCCTAACTTATTTTTATCCTCCAAATAATATGTGAAACAGGAGGCTGCAGCATTGGCTGCAACACAAGTTGCTTTTGTTCTGCAATCAGCTCAACATAGGGGTCTACAATTTGCAATAGCATCAGGATCAGGACAATCAGGAGCGGCGGCAAATTCACACCATGAAGTTGCTTAGCTTTGCATGGGCAGGAAGTTTCAATTTGCAGTATTTAGGGGTGCATGTTTTGAAAAATAAATCATTTTGAATTTTATTATTATTATTATTATTTGACTTTTCGTGCAAGGTGATATATCCCTGAAGATTTTTCAAAAGGCAGCTCTACCCTCTGAGGTTACTTTTAGAACTTTCGTTCTGTCCCATCTTATGTAAATATGAAATTCTTTTAACCTTAAGGAGGATAGAAATTATAAGGAATTATGACTACCATATTGTCATTTGGAATTATCTTATTGTTCGGGTTCTGATAGCTCTAAATATTTCTCCTTTGATAGACCCTGGTTTTAATTAAGAATAGACATCTTCATTCCTCAGTAATAGACAGTGAAGATTCATTATGGAGTTTATTTTTACTTACAGATCCATTTGAACGTATAAGAACTGGTCGTTAAGTAGAACAGTAGATATGGAATGATTTTTCTTACAGAATTGCATGTCAATTACATGAAGTGTATTTTTGCTTCTCTCGCCTAGTGTTGTTTTGTGCAGATACTTGAAATTCCTATCAAAGCATTATTGATATTTGTGAAGTTTTAAAAGTTTGTAAATTAAATCCTACATTTTAAAAGTTTAGAGAATTATAATGCTTAGCAGTTTTATTTTTCCCAAGTATCTTATCCTTGGTGGCTTAGGTGGGAGCCCAAAACTCATGGAATGTCTTAGATTTATAGTTTTTTAACAATTATTTCAAAAATATTTCACAAATTTAAGGCCAATTATACAATCTATAAAGCTATTAATGTGAAAAAAATTACCTTTAATGTTATTTTCGAAATTTTGTATTTTTGTTATCTTGAATTTTAGGCTTTGGAATCAAGAAGACAATGTTGTGGGATCCATTAGGTGATTAAGATACTACTAGGGTCTATATATGAACTTTAGGGAAAGCAAAGCATGTCCACCAAGTACATTAACGGATCTATGCATGGTACGTATCCGTACCAAAAAGTCATTTGAACCATGAGGTCCCACCTGAGATTACATAGTTGTTTTTTTTTTTTAAATATTGTAAAAGCTTAAGCCAATCATTACATTTACAAAATTCGCATTTAGGAGCTTCTTTTGTCTCTTTAACATGCTTAATTGCTTATAGAGACTGCAAGTTAGAACTTTTCAAGATTTAAAATTTGTTGTTGGACATTGTTACAATTTGGAAATTTTAGCCTATTATTGTTCGATTGTGGTTTCGTAATTTTTCAAACCGATAAGGCCAAGCCTGCCATCATATTAAAAAAGAAGAAGAAAAAAGAAGTGAGTATTTTACATTATTTTTATATATAAAAAAAATTGTTGTACCAATTACTTCCACATATCTCTTGCTTCTCAATTCCATTTCCCTTTCTCTCGTACTCTTTTTATTTTATTTTGTTTTGTTTTGTTTTCTATTTTATGAAAAATTAAAAAAAATATAGAGATCAAGGTATTAAGTTAAGAAAAAATAAATAAAAATCATAAAATCCGATCTTGTTAATATCTTAACTTTTAAGGATAAACAAAAAATTTGGTTGATTTTTTGAAATTAAAAAATTCGATTTAATCCAAGAGATCATATTTGTTTTGAAATTACGATCGGATTGGATCAAATTAGTAATACTCATAATCAAATTCGGATTGATATATTAAATAATTTATTGTAATATAAAATTGATTGAAATACTATTAAATTTATAAATAATTTATAACATATTATATTTGAGTAATTATATACTTACTACAATCTCACTAAATTATTAGTCTTTTAAATAATAGTATAAATTTTAAATCTCTCTAACCATTTAATAAGTCTTGAAGCATATTTTTTATTCTTATGATATTTTTTTGTACGATTATAGATACTAAATTTAGTTAGAGTTACATAAATTTAAATTTAAAATATTATATATATATATATATATATTATTGTTATATATGATAATAAAGTTTCAAAGTTAAAGTTGAAATTATTTGATCCAAAAATATTCAATTATATAAGTTCAGTTGGTTCGGATCGATGATTTCATCGAACATGTTTTATACTGAGATCTTCGAATTCAATTGACAAAAAATAACCCATTTTAAACTGCTGCCCAGCCCTAGCTGTTGTAAAGGCTACACAGCAAAGAAGCTGCAAAAAAGTAACCAACGTCCAATTATTCTCAAGGGATAGCACATGACTTTTGAATTTCGTCCGACGAAACATAAGGGATTTAATTAGCAATTGTGAATACTAGCATGTAATACTTCCAAGAGAAATCACGTTAAGAGTTTTTTTTTTTTTACTTTTGCTAGAAGTCATTATAGTCAAAAGTGATTTAGAATAAAGCGCTTCCATAAAGAAACACATTGTTTGTTCTGTTAGGAAGCCAAAAAAAAATGTTTACCAAAAAGTAACACCTCGTTTAACTCTTTTTTACTTTTATTATTTATTTATTATTATTATTATTTTAAATAACTTGGACCATGACCAGTCTCCATTCAACTAAACGTTCTATGTCACCACACTTCCATTAAAGTTCATGAATTTATGCTTTAGAATGTTCCTTGTTGCATGTGATGTATCTATAACCATTATTTTATCTTAAAAAAATGGTCAATAAAGAAAAAAAGATGTTCTTATACATAAATAAATACTAACAAAAACAATTTCATAAATTTAAGAGAGATTTGAATTGTTTTTTTTAATAAGAAATGAGTGTACATTTGGATACATTATTAAAAAACGATTTTAATAACTAAGAGACTTATATTTATAAATTAAAATTTTTTTTTTTCTTCCAAAAAGTAAGAGTGATATGTTTTTAATTCACACTTATTAGAAACGTTTTGCATTCAAACGTGCTTTTATCAAGAGTATTAAGAACTTGCAATTACAACCTAAAAGAAGAAGAAAAAAAAACACACACACACACACATTTAGCACAAGAAAACAAGTGTTGTTATTTTTGCTGCATAGGAAAGAGAGTTTGGAATTCTAAAGTAGGAAGGAGGGAGATCTTAGAATGGGCATAAAGCATTCATTTGTTTCTTTAAGAAGCTCCACATTTCCTATTCTTTCTCTTCTCGTCTTTTCTTTATATAATTTACTTCACACTGTAGCTATCTGCTTGTTTTTGTTGGCCCTATGGCTTGTTTTTGCCGAATCATTAGAAATTTAAAAACACAAAAAAACTTGATTTTCTTAGTAAGAAAGGAAAATTGAAGTTACTATAATAGCCTTAAAACAAACCTTACTTCCTCAATACAAGCCAGTAAGCTGGCCTATTTATAAAAGAAAATAAAATAAAAAACTATCTAACATTTTAGCCTTCAAAGGTTATCATTTGTTAGCATTGCCTTACCAACTTAAGCTAAACCCAAGTTAAAGAATAAGAAAAAGTTTGAATATTACAAATTTTTAATATATAACAAATGGTGGTATAATGTGACAGAATAATACAGTTAGACTCAACATTTGAAAACTAAAAATATGAGGTTGTAACTATTTGATGACATATACATAGTAATTTAATATAATATGTTAATAGTAAATTCTCTTAAAAATTTTAAATTATCATGAAAAATATTAACATTGTTTTATATCATTTAATTTAACAATTAAGTGATTTTTGGTCAATATTTTTGTTTGTGTATATTAAAATTAATGTTCTCAAATGAGTTGTGAATGAAGAGATGAGACAGTATAGGATCAAATTTGACATTCTTATACCGTTGCATCTTCTCTGTAAGTTATCCCTATTGGTAAAAAAAATTGAATTTTTTCCGAGGCTATGAAAAAAATTGACAAACACTAACTAGAATAGGAAAATAATGTGTTAATTTTGTTTTGGCTTCCAAGCACAAGTCCTGCTAACAAATTAGGTTGTTCCTACTAAAATTTACGGAGCATTTAGCTTATTATTGAATTGAATGAAGATAGAGTAGAAATGAATTTATAAATATAGTTTTCCATTTTTGGTTGCACATGTAAGCATGACTTGATGACGTGGCAAACAAAGGGGCAAGAGTCCAAGACACACAAGACTAACCTTTTTTTCTTGGTAAACAAAGTAGAGAGCAAATGATGGGAGATGTAGGGAAAGACATTGAGAGAGAAAAAAAAAATAAAAAAAAAAGATACTTGGCTTCTCAAGGGTATTGTTCCTATCCCTTTATTCATCCTTGTCAGATTCTTCAACATTAACAGCCTTAATTTCCTTAGATTGCAGGGCTTATGATTTGAGTGAATCTAAAATTCCTCTAGGTGTTTTGGGGACCCTCTTTGCTTTATCTTTTAAACCCTCCTCTAAAACCAACAATAATAATACATGAATAGAAGGCTTATTTATATCTACAGGAATGCACCATAAGATTGAGAGGCCTTGTGATCTCATACATATCTTCTTCTTGGTCTCTTCTCATCCCTCTTCTTATTATATCAAAACAATAAGATACCATGGTGATTATTTCTCACAGAGTAGTGCTTATCCTTGTTATATGTATTGGGTTTCTTTCAATTCAACTACATAAGGTTTCTGGGTTAACAAGTATACAAATAGCTCTAAGAGAGAAGAAACAAGATCGTAGCTTATTGCCTCAGATTCATCATCGATTCCTTAAGGTTGTGAAGATGGATGAAGAAATGAATGCAGGGAAGAAACCAACTAGTCTAAACACAAAATTTGATCTAAATGAATCAAGCAAAAGAAGAGTTAGAAGAGGCTCAGATCCTATTCACAATAAGTGTTAGCTAACTAAGTTATTCATAACATCTCAGTCCTTTGAGAAATGTGAACTGTTTCTTCTTGTTGATTGGTTTTCTTCTTGTAATCTGTATAGTCAATTAGAAACAGAAAAAATAGTTAAATTTCATGAATATATCTAATGAGCTATCATCATAATTGTGTTTCAAGATAAGATCGTGATCAACAAGAAGATACAACATACTTCCCCTTTTTTTTTATATACTTTTACATTTTATTAGTTTCAAAAGTAAAATATTTTGGTATCTGTTTGGAGTATTGTTAGAGTTATAGGCAAGAGTTATAGGCAAATTCTTCTTTCTTTCTTTTTCTTTTTTTAAAGAAAAAATCTACATCTAAAGATCTTTTAAATTGTAAGCATATTTTTTCATTATATTTGATAAATTTATAAAAATAATATTGATCATTCTTCAAATAGTTTAAATTTAAGTAGATTTTGTTTCTCAATATCTTCTTATATGTTATGAAAATTATAATTTATGTGTTCAAGATATAATAATAATCTGAATCGTTAAATTACAAGTGTTTAACATGTATAAAGTCGATACTTATAAAAGAATAATATATGTATAAAAACAATGTTGATTATTCTTCCAATATGATAAGTTTTTTGAAGACGAGCAGCCATATTCTTTTTATCTTATAACTGTAATTAACAAGTTTAGCACCTAATATATATGCCTCTCTTAATCTTATACTTTTCCTTAACGTGTAAAAAAGCCTCGTGTTGGAACAGATTTGTACTTTAATAAACTGCAAAGAACAAAAATTTCGTTTCTTTTTCCTTTTTTTTTTCTATTTTGAAATCACTTTTGCTTTTGTTGATATCAAAATACTTTGGGGTGTCTACTTTGCTTGGGAAGGTTAAACTGGTGTACCCAACCAACTCTGGACAATCTGAAATAAACAGAGCAAGTCTCTTATCTCTTATTCAGTTTCAACTTTTCCAATCAATTGTTTAATCAAAATATTTTCTTTTACTGTTGTATTGTACAGGTTAGTGAACAATGGGCTCTAAAAATATCTTCTTCTTTTTCAAGTCGTTGGTCATTATTTAAACACAAAAAGAAAATCATTAGACCAAATAAATATGTTATTGATATATTCGCCTATTTGAGAGTTGTAAGAATAGTGAGGTTGGATTTCGAAATAAAAAATAAAAAAATATCTTATTTTTAATAGACTTTATTTTTATTTTTGACCGTTTGTATCCAAGCAACGGTCTGATAATTGATTTGAAATCAAATGGCGTATTAGTTTGCCATAAATGATGTTAATATTAGAAGAGATGTATTTGTCTATTTTTGATAGAGTCACGTTGGTATCATGTAATGCTTTCAATTCATTTGGAATAAGAGTTGAATTCATGACCAACATAAACTCAAATTGAAAATAGAGACAACATGAACACAATTTGTCACGGAGATTTTGGATTCAACTTTTCACTTTGTTAAAGTAACCAAATAAGATTAAGTTTACCGTGCTAAGTTTTTTAAGATACAATTACATAAAATGTTATTTCCAATGACCATTACTACGATTACATATATATATATATATATATCTGGAAGGAAACTATCGACGAGTTTAAAGAAATTAAGAAAGAATGAAAGAAATATCAAAAGGACAATGTCAACTCGAATTTGAAGAGTTTATTAGAAGAAACTAACGATGAATTTGAAGAAATTAATAAAAAACCAAAAAAAAAAAATGTTAAGAGGACAATATTAACTCGAAAGATTATATATATTTTTGGGTGATGATTTAAAATCTTTATTAAGTCAAGTAATAATGAGTTTGAGAAAATTAATAAAGAAATAAAGAAATATATATCGAGGGACATATTATCAATGCTTTGTCAAACTCTCTCTATGATGTACACAAAAATGTGACTTTTGCAAAATAATTTTAAAAAATACTACAAGGTAAATATCAATATAAGGAAATCAATATTTGAAAATTCGTTATTGATAATTATATTAATTTTAAAATAATTGATGGAAAGTCCGTAATTTTTCAAGTAGATAATCTTCATTTTTACATGAATGATCTTATCACTCGTGGCATCAAAGTTGACAAGAAATTTCAATTTGGAGTAATTGTTTCTAAATTACCTCCATGTTAGAATTACTATAAAAAGAAATTGAAGTATGATAAGAAGAAATACACTTTAGATATTATAATGTCATTTGACAATTGAGGAGGAATGTTGAAATAGACATGGTCAATTTATATCACTCCTCAAAAGTAAATATTATTTAAGGGAGTTTAACGAAGAACCTAAAAGGAACAATATTACCCCTCGTAACAATGGCTTAAAAAAAAGAATTCCAAGTTTGTCTTTCACTTTTGTGAAAAATATGGTCTTTTATAAAAAAAATATAGACAAAAAAAAGACAATGAAACAATACGTAAATATGATCGAAGAAAATTATGTCATTGTTCCTATTGAGGCAAACAATGTTGACCTCGATGATAGATGGTGAATTGACATTGGTGCAACAATACATGTGTCAAGGTATCATATTTCTCGTAAGAAATATGAAAGTGTTTCTAATAGACAACACATTAAGATTGGCAACAATGTAATGCCAGAGTTTGTTGGACTTGTTCTGTTGAACTAAAGTTCATATCTAAAAACAATTACCTTGATAAATGTATGCCATGTTCTTGAGATGAGCAAAAAACTTGTTCTTAATAACCTTTTGAACAAGGTCGGTTCAAAATTATATTTGAGTCAGAGAAGGTTATTATTAAGTAATCTTGTCCCACATCAGTCAAGAGTAAGGCATCAATACTGTTTATAAGTTTTGATAACCCTTAACTTAATGAGATTTTATTGGATTGAGTTAGGCCTGAGTTTTTTGTAGAAAGCTATGACCTAACTCCTTCCAAAAGAGCTCTCAAAGAGGAAGGGTTGTCATGACCTTATAACTAGCACTTTGTTGGCTTTCCTGGTCGATGTGGGACTCCTCAACACCCCTCCTCACATCGGACGGGGACACCGCAAAGATCGATTGACTGTGAGGTTGAATGACCGAGGTTAACTGTGTTGGGTACATCAATTGAACCCAAGGACCTTCTTTGATACCATGTAGAAAGCCATGACCTAACTCCATCCAAAAGAGCTCTCAAAGAGGAAGGGTTGTCATAATGTTATAACCAACATTTTCCTGGCTTCCCTGGTCGATGTGAGACTCCTTAACATTTTTAACATGATATCAGAGCTCTGCTCCTGTTCTTTATGGGACCCTTGGATCTACCACAATTCACTATGGCACTTATGTCCACCTCTGTCCGCCGTGCGAAAGGGGTTGTTAAGTATCCTTGTCTCACATCGGTCAGGAGTAAGGCATCAATGCTGCTTATAAGCTTGAATAACCCTTAACTTAATGAGATCTTATTGGGTTGAGTTAGGTCTGAATTTCTAACAGTTATATTACTCGAGAATAAAGATTTTGTTGACAAAGGTTATTCATGTAATAGAATCATTAAATTGAATATTATCAACAATAATGCTACTTTTTATGTTTGTATGTTTGATTTCTCATGTTTATGGCATAGTAAATTTGACATGTAAATTTACATTCTATTAGTAACATGTATAATCTAGGATTGATCCTCACGTGTAATGTGAATTATATATCCAAGTGTGAAGTATATACTCAAGAAAAATTATAAAGAAAATCATTTTACAAAGTTGAATGGACTTCATATATGATTTTAAAAGTTTTGTTATTAATAGATGAAATAAATATTTTTTAATCTATATTGATGACTTTTTAGATTTCACATGTGTTTATCTTTTATCTATTAAAGATAACATATTTTTAAATTTAGGGCTTTAAAGACTAAAGTGAAAAATTAATCTACCAAATGATTTTGAGGAATTTTCTAAAACTTATGGAATTATATAGGAGATTCTAGTTCCTTATTCTACTTAACAAAATAATCTTAACAAATTAAAGAAAGAATAAAACCTTAACTTAAATGATAAATTCTATGCTAATAATTAAGTATTGGACTCCTAAATAATCTTTGGAGATAATAATGACATCTTGTGGTATCCTTAATCCGATATAGTAGGAGAATGCAAAACACGTTCTTATGAATTATGGTCTAGTATAAAATCTAACTTGAGTTATTATCTTAGAGGATAGGATTACCTTATTTACATAAAAATATCTGATATTAAAAGATCTAAGATTTATAGATGTGTATTTATAGGTTATTTTGAGTATAATATAATTTGTCCATTCTTAAATTTTGATAACAATAAGATTATAGAAAAAGATATACATAATTTTTTGATCATGTTTATGTTAAAGAGAAGCTAAAGGTTCAAGAGTTATTACATGGTTATGAGCACACCAAAAAAGCACGGGATGATATTAATAGTAAAAAAAACAAATGAAAATAACAGTATGCATAAAAGAAGTTTGCAAGATGATACCATTCCATGACATTCAAAGAGAACTAGAGATGCTACTTATAAATTTTCTTCTTTTATATATTGTCTCCAATTTTGTTTAAAAATAATAATTTTTGTTTTCTTATGGTAAACCTTTCCACGTTTCTCTTATTGTAAATAAGATTTTTTAAAAAATAATATATTATATAGGATATAATTAATAATCATAATTTTTTACATTTTTATACTTCAATAATTGAAATTAAATAATAATAATAATAATTTTATCTCTCATATATTTTATAAATATCAATTTGATTATGCACTATATTTAAGGATTGATATTGTTACTATTTTATACATCATAACATAGAAACATGATATTTATATTTTTTAAATAAATTATCGTTTAAATGTATTTATCGTAAATTTTTTGTAAAAATATCATTTTTTGATTAAAATATCTGTAAAAATATTACCATTAAATATTTATAGAAATCAACAAATATATATTTTTTCTTCTTCTTTCTACACATTTCTTGTAATTCTCTCATGTTTCACGTCCTGAAATGCTTGTAATTCATTGTTTTTTCTTCAATTTTGTAGCTTTAGTTATGTAAGAGTAAGAGAATATATTATCTTTAGCTGGTTCTTGTAGCTTGCTGTATTTTGTAACTTTTATGAGTCTTTGTGCACAGGTTCGACTAGTATTCAGAGAATATATTCTTTTTCTTACTCAGCTTTAATTAATTTATAGATTTTTAATTTGTCAGCTCAGTTATTTCATATTTGTTTGTTAGCGCATGCCTACAGTAGCTTAGTGTTTGTATTGTTATAAACATAAGCTTATTAAAGTACTTCCATGTTTGCATACATATTTTTTCCAAGTATTGCTCCATTTATTTTATCTCTTGACTCTATAAACTAAAAACAATTATATTCAATGTAAAGTGTTTCTAGCAATTCACTTAAGTAACTTCTAAAGTATATGTTAATTTTTCATATGTTAGCTTCCTCTTTTTCTTTTGTCCCTATAAATATTAACTTTTACAAAAAAAAAAAAAAAAATTGCAGTTCAAACAAAGCAAGTGATAGAGAAATACTTGTTAACGTTATTACAAAAAGTACATATGATCTCGATTTTTAACCGTGATCGTAGATCTATAGTCACAGTTATAAAAACCAAGGTCTAAGTGAGATAGATCATAGATAACGACATATGACCTTGGTTTTTTAATAATCGAGACCATAGGGTATACATAAAATAAAAAATACAATTATTAATTACAATATTAAAAATTAATCAATATAAATTACAATAAATTTATTAAAAACAATATCAAAAATCATATTATAGTAAAATTAAAAGTATAATTATATTAGAGAGTTTATTATACACTAAAAATTAATAAACAGTGTACAATAGAAATAACTTGAATATAGTATTTATTTTTATCTATTTTGAGACTCAAAACAGTGTGCCCTGGTGTTCCGGTGCCCTGGTGCGTGGGGAACTGGTGCGCCTGTTGTATGGGTGCACCTGCTGCGCTAGTGTGCCTACTGCATGGGTGCGCCTACTGC
This sequence comes from Hippophae rhamnoides, assembly GCA_033030585.1. Lineage (NCBI taxonomy): Eukaryota > Viridiplantae > Streptophyta > Magnoliopsida > Rosales > Elaeagnaceae > Hippophae > Hippophae rhamnoides. Next base: position 18,035,455 of record CM065438.1, on the reverse strand, counting down.
CCTGGTGTGCTGGTGCACCTAGTGCCCAGTGTGCCTGTTGCGTTGGTAACAACAGATAAAATAATGAACCATAAACACAATGTATAATAGAAATAACAGTAGATAAAATAAGAATGAACCATAAAAACTGTTCACAATAGACTCAAAATAAAGTCTAACAAAGCATAGCAAGCAAGTAATAAGAATGAAAGAAATAGACAATCAAAAGACACCTACTCACAAGAAAGAATGAGCTTGGTACTTATAAATTGAAGACACCTCATGCAACTTACCTTGTTCCTCATATCATAAACATATGCCTTAACAACATTTTTCATGTTTTTTGTTTCTTCCATCGCACAGACTTGAAGATTGATTGATTATATACATAGACGAGCCAAATACTAAATGATGATGAAAATGTATTTTGAAGCTTATCACACAGATGACTGATATATCAATGTATCACTAGAAACTTAGTTAACACTAATATAACTAAAATGTAAATTCAATACCTGAATTCCAAGGTGAAGCAAAAATGGAATGAGGATTGACCTTTCTATACCTGTATAGATCAGTGCAAAGATGGTGATATAATAATCTAGAAAGATTGTCCCATCACTTATAAGCAATAAAAGAAGGACAAATGTGACAACACACTTATATCTACAAACTGAGCCAAACATGACATAGTATCATATATTGTGAACAAATAGATAGAGAAGTAACAAAAATAAAGTGCAAAAGGAGCTTGTAGGTTGAATCCGGTTTACCTCATAGGCTTTTAATGATTGATCAGCAGCTTGTTTACAAATCACAGTATAAATCTTTAATTGCAATAAGAGAAAACTTAGATTCTACAACTCAAAGAAAAAAATGTTCTAAGTTCATAAGATATAGAACTTGGACACAAAATCCACAAAGAACATACCTTGGAGATGAGAGGATGAGAAAAGGTGAGTATGGTGATCGAATAGAGGAAAACGACTACCTTGCAAAGTTGACAATATGACCATTTTTTCCTTGAATGCGTATAAAAAAGACCCCTACAAGAATATCTATATCAATCAAAGCATTCATTTTGAATGTTAAACCATAAGCGTGAAGCTATAATAGAACATCATTTGTTGATGGAACACTAAAATTAATATCTTAATATGTATTTGGATTTTGGCGTACTCATTATCCTATCAAACTTATACTCATAGTGATAACAACTGTAAAAAGAGACGTATATGTATATGAAAAATCAGCCAAAAAAGATAATATAATTAGAAGGGTAATTGGATCACAATAACAAATAATCTCATTTGTACCCCCTGAAATACATATATACTTTCTACACAAACCAAAAAAATTACGAAATAAGATACCATACTTGGGATAAGAACCAAATTCAAGAATAATAGTTGAAATTTGTGATAAAGGGTATTTACCCTACTACTGAAGCCAAAGAACATCATAAGCAGCCTCCAATAGTAACACACGTTTAACCAACACAACTGTATAAGAATTATGACATTTGCATCTAAAGCTAATAAAAAAAAATTGAAGAATGAGCATTAACTTACACCTACCAATATATGGCCAGAGAATACATCAATTGTTGGCAAAATGCCATTGTAATAGTATAAAAAAAAAATTATAATCAACAACAGAACTTATATTGTTTTTATCATAACAGAAGAATTTATATGAGAACTCAAATAGTAAAATGAATTTACTTCTCTTAGGATTAAATAGCTGAGGATTAAACTATAAGATTCCATAAATTCATACCAGTTATCACCCATTGCAGCAGAATTAAGATAGATAAAAACAGGGCTAAATACCTTCTTCCATGGTTTACCAGCTCTAAACTTTGGATCTAGATCTTGTCCAGCATAATGAGAACTAAGAAAAATCTATTAGACAAATAAGAGCCAACATGACTAGAGATTACAACTTCAATTTAAACTAAAACAAAGAGTAATGATATGATATGATATCCCAAAAATTAAAACCTTGGTTCCATTAATCAGATCAAAGTCATCCCAAAAATTATAAACAAGAATTTTCAATAATGGGTTCATCGCTGAGACAAAACAACAAACAAGGAATAATGACATATTGGCAAAAAAAGAACAGATGTTGCAGTAGGAGGGAAAACAAGACGCAAACCATCCATGGGATGATTACCTAATAAACAAAATTTGAATATACTTACCTCAGCTAGAGTGAATTCAAAGAGCATATCGGTCACACGATGAGGAAATACATATCCAACGCACGAGGGGAAAAAGAAACAAGGGAACGAGAATGGATAGATGAGGACGGCGAGACGAGAACGGCTAGACGAGGATGGCAAGACGAGAACGGCTAGACGAGGATGGTAAGACGAGAACGGCTAGACAAGGACAACAAGACAAGAACGACCAGACGAGGACGGCCAGACGAGGACGGCCAGACGAGGACGGCCAGACGAGACGCAAAACGACAGTTGGAAAGGGCCAATTGATCATCTCTGAAAAGAAAGTATATATATATATGCTCTGTACGAAAACCCTAGGATATATTAGGGCTGAGAAAGGAAAAAAAAAAGAAAGAAAAAAGGAGAAGAAAAAAAGGAAAAAGGAAAAAAAGGAAGCATAGAAAAATGATAAATTTTTTTGATATTAATTTGGTGTAAAAAGGAAGGAAAAGAGATAAAAAAAATTGATAAAAGTTTTTGATGTAAATGAGAAAAAATTAATAGTGTAGGTCTATGATTTCAGTTTTTTTAAAAAATCGAGATTAAATGTACGCGACTATATGTATATATTGTAGTAGTATTATAATATATAAATTATTTATATTTATGTTAGAAAAATATTATTTAAGAGATTTCTTATTAAAAACTATCAATGTGATTAATTAGAACATTGCCTCTTATTGTGAATAGTTAATATCTACTTGCTATAAATTAATAAATATTTTAAAATTTTCTTTTTCTCATGCATAGCCCAAATTTAGCATGCATGTCATATTCTTTATTATTTTTTCTGTTAAGCTAAAGATAATCTCATCTATATTGGTCGTGCTCTTTGTTTATTTATTATAAATTATTACTAGTTGTAATATAAATTTAAATATAATTATATATAAAAAATTAGTTATATTGGTAAATTTATTGATGATATAAATGTTATAAATATTTAAATATATATATATATATATATTAAATAAAAAATTAATTTAAAATATAAATAATTGATTATTTTAACTGTATTTTATGTTTTATAAGATTTTATATAACAAATTACATAATTTTATGATTTTTTTTCAAATTTTTTGACAATAATAATAATATTTTCAACTTTCATAGAAATTAAGAAAATTTTATTTATCATAAATAATATAATATTATTTATTAATATAATTATATTTAATAAAAATTTATCATATTACTTATAATTATAATATAATGTGATAAATAAAAGAAATTTAAAAATTAAATATCAATTATAATTATAATTATAATATAATATAATATAATATATATTCGCATATTTATTTAATGATGAATGATTTTAACTAACATCGTACGCACTACAAATTAATTGCCTGTTGCGGTAATAAGTTGCAAAGTAAATTCTAGAAGAAAGAGCGATTCGAAATATGTCCAAATTTTTGATCCATTTTTCCGTCGACCGCGCATCTAAACTAGACTAAATCATATTAGAAAAGAAAAAAGTACAAGAAAATTAAAAATTGAATCTTGGAGAGGAGGGTTTATGTGGAGGTTTAAGAAGAGGCATAGCAAACCCTAACGAAAATCCCTAAACCCTTTTCCTCATTGAGCTCCAGCTCCCTAGGATAGTCCTCAAATCGGAAAATGCTCGCTTCAGATTCTAATATCTCCGAATTGGAGACCCTAGCAAAACCAACTGATCAATCAATCAAAATGGTTGATACTCGTCAACCAGAAACGAAACCTAAAATTGTAGAAGAGAGTGAGAATGGAAAAGAACAAGAAGATCAGGAAAAAGAAGATGAAGAAGAGGAGGGCGAGTGTGGGTTTTGCTTATTCATGAAAGCCGGTGGATGTAAAGATAGCTTTGTAGCTTGGGAAAAATGTATTGAAGAAGCCGAGAAGAACAAGGAGGACATTGCTGAGAAGTGCTTTGAGGTCACTGTGGCTTTGAAGAAGTGTATGGAGGCTCATTTGGATTACTACGAGCCGATACTCAAAGCTGAGAAGGTGGCTACGGAGGAGGCTACAAAGGAATTGGAGAAAGAAACTGAGGAGCAAAACGTGGGTTCTCTAGATTCAGAGAAGGCAAGTGTTGCTGCTGATAACCAAGCTGCAGGTTCTTGATTATTATTGTTTTTCTGTTAATTGGATATTAGTGTATAATAATTTAGATTACTTGGAGATAATCGATAACAGAACCGATAACTAGGTTCTTTTTATCTCTTTTTTAACTTTTTGCTTCACGGATATAGAATATCTGATTATAGGTAGTTGAGACATGGTGAGAATGAAAGATTGAAACTTTTAATGTTTCTTTCATTATTAATTGGATCAATAATTCACAGTTTCATACGGATATTTCTTATCTCTTTGGTCCTGGATTGCGTTTTTTTTTCTTTTACCCTCTTTTTGTTATGCTGAAGTTTGACCCTTTTGAGTCGTGATTTTGTTTGCTAATTGTTGTCAAATTCACTTTCTGCAAAAAATGGAGTGATTACCATGAGCACTATAGATTCAATAATATATATATATATGAAGGTCAGCTTGAATATTATATGCTCTAACTGTATTCTGTGTAGCTTTAAATGCTTTAAAAGATGCAGGAAAAATGGTTTATGCAAGAGAGTTATTTATTTATTTATTTTTGAACGGAAGGGAATTTTATTTAGATCCGGTAACAGAATACTTGCGTTCACTGTCAATTAACATAACCAACTCCAAATGACACTGACTTAAACAAAAAATGTTAATGGTCTTTCCTCATTGTAAATTTTTCTAGGCTATCAGCCGCACCATTAGCCTGTCTTCTAATCCACTTGATTTTAAAAGTGTTGAAGAGATTCCCCATGTTAATGTCTTCCACCCGAGACTCCAACTCCCACACATCTACCACTTGGGAGTCCCCTTCTCATTTTTTTTAAATGCAGCATTGAAATTCAATTTCACCAGACCAAACCCGAGGTTTCCCTGTTTTGGAAAACCTGGTAACATTTTGACCAACAGGTCGGTCCCTTTACCCTGCCTGATAGCATTAAAAACTCTGAAACCAGCTTTTTTGTTCTCTGGACAACAGAACAAAGCATGATCAGGCCCTTTATTTGCAAAAACACATTTGTTTCTGGAGAGCCAAATGCTCCAGACAAGGAAACACAGTTCAGAGAGCAAGAGAGCTTTGAGGCAACTTAGATTAAGGGTATGTTTGTTTCTGAGACCTTGAAAAGAGGGCTTCGGACGAAGCATAGAATAAAATTATCACAAGCATTTTAAGGGCTGAGGATGGATCATTATGTGTGCTTATTAATGCGCTTCTTCATGAAATTGCTTCCTTTTCCTTTTCTTGTGATTAAGATCTTATGTCTCAAGAACTGAAAATGCAAATTTTTTTTTGTTTTTTTTTCAAGAACTTAAAATTCATTTTTTCCCCCTAAGAACATCAAATTCATTTTATTTCTTGTTTAGTTATTATGAAACCTGTCTTTCTGTAAAGAATATTATTCTGCTACAATTAAGCCATACCATGAGTGAAATAAATACTTCGTACAAAACACTTTTTTTTTTTCATTTTTTGTTTCTCAAACATAACCAACTTGCTTTTACAATTGATGAAAATGTATACATGAGACAGATTACAGTCTGTACTTTATTAATTGTTGCACACAAATTTGATTAAAATAAAAATAAAAGAATCTTTACTGGATTGTTCTAGAAACATTACTAGTGCATGTTTTAATTTATGGCACCGCATGTCCTTCTAATCTGTCCAGCTGAACCAGTAATAGGCTCAATATCACCCATTCTAATCATAGCAGCAGCAAAATCAGATTTAAAAGTTGCAGGGTTCTTGCTATACTCGGTTACAATGCTGTCTGTTGAACCTCCACTGAATAGGACTTGATCTGACTGAAGAAGACCCTTTTTCTGAATTAAATTCTTGAAGTAATTGTTGTCAAATGAATTGGGTGTCACCAAATCAAGTGCTGCCAAATTCCCATCGCCATTGCCTATGTTTGCTGGGCAACGGCGTTTGCGAGTGCTAGCAAAGCCTGCATCAATAATACTGCCATTGTTGTATATCCTGTCACGGAACGTGAAGCATTGGGCTTGTCCAAGTGTATGTGAACCTGACAAAGCAACCATGTCTCTTGCACTGAGACCTTTGTTAGAAAATCTCGATACCAGACTATCAAGGCCTTCTAAGAAACTTGGAAGTTCTGTATTGGCTTTATCAAAGCTTGCTGTGGTAGAATCTCTTCTTCCAAGCTTCACTGTCCAAGATGGACCCCCAACCTGCAGAATAGCCACATAGTTTTTGTTAATACTTTTTTAAAAAAAGATAATTATAGATGGAGATTTGAAACAAAATATTCAAATGTTGCGTCTTAATCTCAACTAATTTGGAAAATAATAACTAATTGATACTTACATAAGCTGAAGCATCTCTTGCAGCAACTGAAATGATATCAGCACAAGATACAACACCAGGACATAAGCTCTCCACCTTGGATTTTGCAGCTTCTATGACTTCATAACCTCTTACCGAACCTCTATTTGGAGCTGCATTCTTTTCGCTTGTGATTGAAGGAGACTCATCAAGCATTATTGAAGCATCACAACCCTACAAAACCAATATTAATTAAACTTGTAATTAACCCTATATATTTATACAAGTTTTATTAATCAACCTAAAATGCAAGCTAACCAATCCAATAAATGTCCATGTTTTGTTTTCTTTTGCAAAGCTCATTGCTAAGTACCTGAACAAAGCAGTCATGAAAATGAAGGCGAATGAGAGAAGCAGCCATTCTTCGCTCCCTCGAAATTGCTTGTCTAATTGAAGTTTGGATGGTACGTAGAGCGCTTGGACATGTTTTGTCATAAAATGTTGAAGATAGTTGAGCTTTGCATGATGTTGTACACAACAACAACAATGCAATAGCAGCAACTAGCGTAGGCCTAGAAAATGTGAGTAAACTGCATTTTGAACTGAATGCCATTCCTTAATTAAAATGCTTCAACTAATCAGTAATAAGCTTTACTTAATTGCAATGAGGAAGATGTTGATGGTGTGGTGAGGAAAGAATAGCTATGGATAATCAATTTATAGAGCATGCATTGGATAAAACTATAGAAATGGGAATTGCGAGTCACTGTTTTCAGCTATAACGCGTTGAATGTAATATTTTAGCATAGAAGAGAAGCCCACTGGCTCTAGGCAACCGGACCAATTCTGATTTGGTTGGCATTTGCATTTTCAATTATGCAACAAAAGTTTGAACTATATTTTTTTGTGATTCACCTAGTTAACTCTAACACATTTCAAATCATAAATTTAAATCACATAAAAATATCATTTAATAATAAAAATTACATACAATATATGTTGTTTAGACTTAAGTTAAATTCGATTCGAATAATGTTTTATTTATTTAATAAAAAAAAACATATTTATCTTTTGATTTTTTTAATACATTAATTTTATGGATAATAATATAATATTTAAAAACAGTTAAACATAAATTATATATATATATTTTATGGATGATAATATAATATTTAAAAACAGTTAAACATAAATTATATATATATAGAGGAGAGTAGTTGAGTATTATTATATTAACAACGACATATTGGTAATTAGTTTATGTTCAAAACGACAAAAAAAAAAGTCATACTTTTTTTTATAGTTATTTAATCGTTTTCCAGGGACTCAATTATCTTTATATGATTACAAATGAATATGTGCCAAATATTATAAGGATTGTAGTTGACATACAAATAACAAAAAAAAAATTAGTTTATATATAAGTAATATACTTTAATGGATAATAAAATAATTATAAGAATATTTGTTAACAAGAATTAATTTGATTATAAGATATGAACAGTTTTTTTAAAGCAAACAAAAAAAATCTTGAAAAAGTAGATGAGATCACCTTTTGGTCAACCATGCCAATTGTACATTGTCAATTTCGGATGATCTATTAAATAAATTTGACTATTTCGGCACATGCCATGAAAATAAAATTTATGAAATAAAAAGCATCCAAGAACTTTTCTATGGAAAAAAAGAAAAGAAAATAAAAAACAGTAACGATAAGTATGATCCTAAATGTCAAAATTTCAATTTCAATGTTAAAATCTTTTTGTCATTGTTAGAACTTATCTCAAATATTTATTTTAAAATAAGAAAATAACGTATTTAAAATTTATAATAATAAAAATAATATTTTAATAATATTGAATAAATTTTAATTAAATGTTATTTAATATTGAATAAATTTAGATATCAATACTTTAATTTAAACAATGTTTAATTAAACATTATTTAAAATAAAATAATATGCTAGATTTTTTTAATAATAAAAATTATAATATAGATACAAAAGATATTAGTTTTATTATTATAAATTTTAAATATATTATTTTCGTTGTTTTTTTAATTTTTTTTAACACGTTCCTATTAATAATATGTTTATTAGTATACATTTTGATCAAATGAATACTAATAATTTAAATAGAGATATTTGATGTATCTTAGTTGAAAATAAGGATAAAAAGTACACCAAAACAAGAATAAGGTACTCCAAAGGTACCAATACTTTACAATGTCACTTTTTTTTTGTAAATGATGAAAATGTAGTTATTTTCTGAGTGATTGAGCTTGTATATGGGAGTTTTTATGCAATAAACCCCTCCAATCAAAGACTAGGGTGTAGCCAGCTTGTTAAAGATTGTAACTAAGTAACTCGGTGCTCCATAAGGGAAAAAAGCATAATTCGTTGAGATCCAGTCACATTTTCAATCTTTTTTAACAATTTTCCTAAAGATCTTTATTGTTAATGCAACTTTCATTTTGTTCATTCATTACTTTTATTTTTTTTTCTTTTCACATACTTTGCACTAAAATAAAAAACACCAACATTAGAAGCCTAAACACAAAACTAAACTAATTTAATCATCGAGATATTTACAAATAAAAAACAAGAAAACAAAGAAACATCACACAAAATAAAAACCAACAAATAGAAGACTCAAAACAACAAGTCATGGAACCCCAAACTCCAAAGCAAAAAACCAAAAACTATTTGTTCATAGCACCTAAAAATAGTATCATCTTGCAACTATCACACCCTCTTTTGAATTAGGATCCTTCCCAAACAATTGCATCCATAACTATATCAATATTATCATTCATTCCATAGTAAATAAACCAAGCAAATAGGTTAACATATAAGCCAATCGTATCCAAACTTTTCCTATGTTCCTTACTATTGTTTCCCTTTACTCTACCTTCACAGATACTAATGTTACTAACTTTCAAATTCTCCTTATTCTTAGTATAAACCTTAGCCCTATTTTTTCATACCAATTTTCCCATGATTGCCTCTCTTTACAACTTACTTTTCATATTTAAACTTGAAACAATCATCATTAGGATTCAAAGAACTTTCATAAGCTACATTCATTGGCTTTTTCACATGACCCCTATTTGATATGATCATGGACTCTCATGTTCAGTCCAACATGAATTCAATCACCAAAATTAGTATACTTACCACCAAACCCCAAGTATATATGATAAAATGCATAAGAAAGCTTTGAATGAAGATCAATGATGCAAAGAGGTTGAAGATCATAGAGAAGAAGAAGAAGAAGAAAATGTTGTGTAGTACAATAATATGTTTTATGTATGTAATATTGCAGAACACTTATGTATTTATAACTTTAGTAAAATTTAGTACAATATGTAACTAATTGTGTAGTACAATAATAGAATTTGTTAGCACAACTAAAAAACTTAGTTACAATGGCTTTATTACTAACAAAATGAATGATGCTAACAAATTGATTTATGCCAACATAATCAAATGTTAATGTTATGGTTGAGCTGGCTTCTCTTACTGAGTTTGCTGCTCATGTCTTGACTGCTCAAATGGTTGCTTTTGAGTTGGCTTTTATTGTATAATCTTTACATCCTCCTTCAAACTCTATAGGAATGTAATGAAAATGAGTTTGTGCTTAAGGTAGTATAAGTCTAATATAGATAAAGATTTAGTAAGTATATTAGTCATCTACTTATATCTAGGTAGATGTTGAACACAAAGTTGCTTAGCTACGACCTTTTCATGAATTAAATGTAAATCAAGCTCAATATGCTTAGTACGAGCATATTGAATAGGATTAGAAACAAAAGCAACTGAAGATAAATTATCACACCAAATGATTGGAATAGATGAAGTGGACACATAAAGTTTAGATACGAATGATTGTATCCATATTAGTTATGAAGTTGCATTAGTCATGCTTCTATATTCAACCTCTGTGCTAGATCTAAACATAATAAGTTGTTTCTTGGATGACCAATAAACAAGATTAGCCCCAAGGAAGACACAATATCCTAAGGTTGAACGACAATCATTTGGACAATGTACCCAATTTGCATCAGTAAGAGTTATATACTGTAAAATCCCAATAATAGTGTGATATAAGGAAGATACACACATAGGCGAATCATCATATGTTGAAAATTGAGTAATGGAACACATATGAGTAAGACTATGCTTACAATTCACCATATTGGCTTTAAAAAACATATTATCAATATATATCTTCTTGTTGAGAAAAAAATTTCCATTTGCTAGCTTGTGAATAGCTATACCAAGAAAAATCCTTATAAAGTGACTATATCAAACTTTGTAAAGCTTAAGAATTGGATCCAGTGAGAATAACATCATTAACATAGATAAAGAGGAACACTTGAACACCATTTGAGTTAAAAACAAACAATGAAGAATCAACTTTTCTTTGTATAAAACCAAAATTTAGCAAGGTAGTGCTCAAACTTTCAAACTAGGTTCTAGGGACCTATTTTAGACCATAAAAAGTTTTATTCAATTTGCACAAAAACTCTAGATTCTTAGGATTAATAAGCCCTTCTTCTTGTTCCATGAACACATTATTCTTTAAAACACTATACAAGAAAATATTATTAATATATATTTACCTCATATCCTAACCAAATGAGAGAGCAAGAGTAAGGATGATACAAATGGTAGAAAATTTGATAATTTGACTGAAAGTTTCACTGAAATCAAACTCAACTACCTAATTTTAGCCTTTAGTCATTATACGTGCTTTAAGCCTTTCAGTAATTCCATCCAACATCTTTTTAATAAAAAAAAATCCATTTATTGCCCATAATATTTTTGCCTTTTGGACGTGAAACCAAAGTCTATATATTATTCTTAATTAAGGCCTCAAATTTAATTTCTTAACCTTATATCATTCTAAATTTTGAAGAGTTGTTTGAACTAAAATTGGTTCTTCAATAAAATCCAGAAAGGAAAGAACATTATAGACTTTTCAATTTTTGATGTCATGTTTACCACGAGTGGTTATGGGATGAGAATTAAGTGGTAATGTAGAATTAGAAGAGATAAGAACTACTTAAACATGCTCTTTAGAAGTAGGAAAATCATTAGAAGTCTATTCAACAGAAGTAGATAAGGGATCACATGATGATATAACTTTTAAAGAAGAAACATAAGAGATTTTTGTATGTTAAACATTAAGATTTTTTTATAGGTGTGTTGTCATTTTCAGTGGGAAGACTAACATATGAAAGAGAGTTATCCAATGGACTAATCCTATTAGATAAAGAAAAACATGGATCATAAGAAGGAAAAGACTTAGAGAAAATTGGCAAAATTTTAGGTAAGATAGGAAGACAAGTTTTGATATATTGGGAAATAGGTTGACAGAGAGATTTGGTAGCATATGGGAAAAATATTTCATCAAAAAATCACATTACTTGAAAATATACATGACCAATGAAACTTAGACATTTATAGCCTTCATGATAAAGACTATCCAAAGAATATGCATGGACTAGGCCTAAACTCTAATTTGTGAGTATTATAATGTGTCATGTATAGATAATGTAAACAATCGTAGGTATGAAGCAAAGAATAATCTGCTTTGGTTTGAAGAAAGAGTTAAATGAACTTCTATTGTTCAAAACTAGTGAGGACAATCTATTTATATGAAACATAAGTGCATGGAAAGCCTTATCCTAAAAATTTATAGGCATATGTCCTTAAGCTAAGAGAGATAGTCTTTTCTCCACAATATGTATGTACTTCTTAATAAGGCTATTTTGTTGTGGTGTGTGAGGACATGATATTTGCTTTGAAATGCCAAAATTAGCCAAAACAAAATATAGAGCTTCACACGCTCCCTTCCATTATCACACTAAATCATTTTGATTTGTTTATTTATTTAAATCTCTGCCTTGACTTTAAATAACATGAAAGCATTCTTACCAACATCCTTGTCCTTTAATAAATAAATCTAGGTATAGATGGAGAATTCATCCACAAAATTAACATGCCACCTATAACCATTATTGAATTTTATAGTTGATGGTCCCCAAACATCAAAGGTTTAGTGGTTTTTACTGATGTATGAGACAAATGTAATCTATGATTCTTGACATATTTCAGAAATAGTTAGAGATTTAACAACTTTATCATGATTAATAAATTGACATTGATTAAGATCAATAGCAACAATTGTAAAGGTATGGTAACGTATCATTTTGGGCTAACACACTACATAATATTGTTTTGCAATCTTATAATGGTCTTGTTTAATAGACCTAGAACTACTCACAAAGTTGAGTGGTTTATTTATACTATTAGTATTGTGTAAACTTTCAGAGAAAATAGAACTAGATTGAAAACCTGGAGTGTTCTTAGAGTTCTTTAGATCTAAGTGAAACTGATACAAGCCTTTGTTGCAATTCCCTTGAAGCAAAATATGATTTTCTCCTTATCCTTCACAAAACATTATTGAGGATGAAACTCAAAGTACATATTGTTACCCTTAGCAAATTTTAACACTCTTAATAACAAGTGGTACATGGATCATATCTTTCAAGTAAAATAGCTTGTCAATACCATTTTTTGAAATAAAAACATTAGCTCTAACATGATGTATAAAAATTCCTGAGCTATTACCTATGTGAAGCTTTTCAAAACCAATATATTTTGATTTTAATGCAAGATTTGATGGATCTAGAGTTACATGATGTGTAATTCTAGAGTCAGGATACCATAAAGGTTCAATGATGGTCTTAGGTGTTGCTATAAGTGTTGATGAAGGTTGATTAGGTGAGACAAATTTGTTTTATGAAGATTGATTCTAATTGTTTTGATTTGTCTATTTTGTAGGAGATGTTATTAGTTGAAAATATTTATCAAATCAAAATTAGTACTTATTGACAAGATCTCTAAATTTACCATACAACTAGTTTTGAAAACATTCACCACCTCTATAATTGTTTATGCCTCTACCTCTTGGTGAATAATTTTGTCCTCGACCTACAGAATTATTGTTATTGTAGTGTTGATCATCTTGATTATTTTGATTATTATAGTTTCTATCAATAGAGACTTTAGGATTGAAGCTTTTTGAATGATTTTATGCCAAAATTATTAATGTAAGAAGATTATCAACACTAAAAGTGTTATGTTTCTTAAGCCTCTTTTCATGTGTGAGTAACATGGATTGAACCTCTCTTACAATCATAGGTTCAATTTTACTAGAAATTTTTGCATGAACAAGATCATAGTCTCTATCAACTCCATTCAACATAGAGTGCATTCGATCCTTCTCTAAGACTATATAGCCACACATAGAGGGTTGCATCACAATATCCGTCATTCTCATGAAATAATCAGTAATTGTCATTGTTCCTTTGCATAAATTGCTCATTTTTGATTTATATTGAAAGATATTTGCTTCTGAATGAGCAACAAAGAAATTATCTAAGATTAACCACATTTCAACTAATGTATCACAATCACTGACTTCCTTCATCAGACCACCTTCCATACACGTGATCAGCCAAGACCTTGTCATTTGGTCTTGGTGCATCTAGTACCCAAAAACACCATTGATTCTTCCTTTAACATATATTTTGGAAGGACATTGATAGCTTTCTATTACAAAGTCCTCTAGCTCATAACTTCTCAAGATCCTAAGGATCTCCTTTTTTTTCAGACAACAAAATTATTGTGATATGATTTTATTGCATTTATTTGATTATGAAAAGACATGAGATCATTCTTTTCATCAATAGTTGTGTTTTGCAACTTCTGATTCTTCATTGATTTTTGAACTTGAATTAGTCATCTCTTCACAAGCTTCAAGAGCATTCAATTATGCTCGATACCATGATAAAATGCATGAGGAAGTTTTGATAGAAGATCAATGAGAATAAGGAGAAGAAAATATAACTAAATTCATTTTTATATTTTCTATATGTAATATTGTAATGCACTTATGTATTTATAGGTTTAATAAAAGCTAATACAATATGTAACAATGAGTAGTACAATATATAACTAATTGTGTAGTACAATAGCAGAATTTACTAGTACAATTAACAAATTTAGATACAATGACTTTGTTACTAACAAACTAACTTATACTAACATAAATGAATGCTAATGTTATGGCTGAGTTGGCTTTTCTTGTTGAGTTTACTACTCATGCATTGACTATTCAAGTGACTACTCTTGAGTTGGCTTCTCTTTTATAATCATTACAATGTCTCTTTAGCTTACTACAAAACTTAACATCATGAGATAATTTTTTATAATAAAAATAAAAATTAGTTAATCTTCTCAAAATTATACTCCACCCATACATTAGTGTGCCTAAATAGAATCCATACCCCAAAAACTAAAGAACGAGCAAGATCAATGTTGCACACATTAGTTAATCTTCTCAAAATTATACTCCACCCATACATTAGTGTGCCTAAATAGAATCCATACCCCAAAAACCAAAGAACGAGCAAGATCAATGTTGCACACACGATTAAGAATGATATCCATAATAGAAAAAAGTTGTAAAATTCATAACACAATAAGGATAAAAAAAGTAATTTGTTTTTACCAAACTTAGGTCACGATAAACAACCAAGTGAAAGCTAGGATCTAAAGGAAGCCAAAACAAAGCTAGAGCACACAAAACGTTAGAGAAGAGACCAAAACAAAACAATTGAAAGCAAGAGGAAAATAAAGAAAACTAGCCAAATGCTAGGATATGAGCCCATAGAGTTAGAGATGCTCTTAGATCGATTCAGTCATAAACATAGTGGTCAATGGAGAACGCCATTATTTTGCATGCTCTCAATTCCAATCTCAATACTAATGTGCTTGCTATATGATAAGATATTATTTTCCTTCGAACACATTTTCTTGCCAATTTTGCTAATATTTGTTTGAGTAATGCTTTCATCGATTTTTTGCTCTCCATTTGAAATTACACTATTATTTTAGTTGAGCTATGCATTTTATTGTCTATAAAACAATGAGAAATTCTAAAAAATCTTATTTTTTTACTACAAGGCATCTCGTTAAGTTGAAGTTATGAATATACCCTTTACATCCCACCCAAAATTTCAAATCATTTTTCTTCTTCAAGATCTTCATAGGACATCCAATGAAAATGCCTAAATAAAATTGACCATAATTTCTTCCCTTTGTACTTGATAAAGCTACCACCTGTAACTACCAAGTCATTACATTAAAGTCTATCGGCCACCCACCATTTGGTAGATTTGGAGACCATTATGAATACCAAAATATTAACAGGAAGTTAGGTAAGGGGTATCAAACATATATGAAAGATAGATGAAAGTGGTGGGGAAGAGAGGTACGTTGAGGTTGAGATGAAGGATAAAAAGTGGGATGTATTGAGTTTTTTTAAAGAGATGTTTTTTTTTTGTAAATGAATGGAATGTCTTGTTTTATTTAAACATGTGAGGTAAAATTTTCCATTTCTATGTAATCAGTGGTGTAACCATAAAAAATATTTTAAACGAGGTTAGATTGTACATATTTTAGCATAGTAAATATTAAATATAAAATACACAAATTAGAGACAACAAAGTTATAATTCAACAACATAAAACTCATTTGAATATTTTAAAGTTTTAAAGTTTAGGTTTTTTTTTACAGATTTATGAGTTTTTTGGATTTTTTTTTTATAATTTATTCATTTAAATGAATAATACAAGAATAATTAGAATAATAAAATAAAAATATGTCAAATCATTCTACATTTATTAAGAAGAAGATGATAAACAAAAGGGTTAACACATGTAACTCTTTATTTAAATTTATTTTGTTTCCTTGAAAGTTAATTAAATAATTTTCGAAGTACTGCTTTTTCGTTTTGAGAATTATATATGGTAATGGTTTCCTTTTCTGATGTTAGAGTACCGGAATGAGTTTTTGCTTGAATTGATAGATTGAAAGTAAAATCGCTACTCATCTGCTATAACATTTTTTGTCTTTAATGGTTATTATTAGTTATTTTTAATTATTTTTTAAAAGTTTAATTTTTTTGTATTTATCTTTAGTGATTGATATTTGTTATCTTTGATTACTTTTTTAAAATTCATTTTTTTAAACTTTATTTTTAAATGATTATTTTTGGCTTTTTTAATTATTTTCCAAAATTTAAATTTGTGTTGGTTATTTTTAATACTAATAATAATTATTATTATTTAAAAATTCTTCTAACTTTGCATCAAACAATAATAATTATAAACCATTTAGTATTAATTGCATCCAATATTATTAACTACTAATAATTACTCATTATTATTCAATAAAAAACAAATTCTTTTACATGGTTGCTTATATTTAATATAATATTGCTTGGTATAATTATTTTTGATAATTTTATTGTGATTAGGCTAAATCTAAGAATGGTTAAAATAGACTATAATTTCCATAATTAATTGTTGAAAATGTGAATTTTAATAAAATAAATGATATGAATTTGTGACTTGTTTCACATTGTTTTTTTTACGTCACTTATGAGATGTATAAATAAAAAATAATTGGCTATTGGATTTGGATCCAAGAGATATCCACTTTTGTGAAAAGAGAGAGGACTTACACAAATGTGATTTCACACGCATAAGTGTCGCCGTCCGTTCGTGTCCGTGGCATTTTATTTTTTGATTTTTTTTATTAAAATTACTTTTACACTTAGAAAATTACTGTTATTTTTTCACTTAGGATTATCCGTTACTTTTCCACTCAAAAATAGCTGTTACTTTTTTACTTAGAAATGACTGTTACTTTTTCCACCTAGATATAACTGTTATTTATCATAATTGACACACATTTCTCAAACTATAAATAGAGAGTCTTAGCTCTTAGTTTAGACACACAAATTCTCTTACAGATTATAGAAGCAATAGCTCTTAGAAAGATAACAAGAAAATACTAAATTGTTTTTTGAGTTTTCTGAGCAACATAAACTTTAGAGGTGCAGTCAAAGGGATAAATGTAGATTTATTTGATACCTTTTCACCAATCACACGAATAACTTCCATACGTGTACTTTTCTCTCTTGTTGCTATCCATGATTTAGTAGTGTACCAAATGGATGTTAAAATTACTTTCTTAAATGGTGACTTAGAAGAAGAAATTTATGTGGACCAACTTGAAGATTTTGTTGTCCCAGGTCAATAAAATAAAGTTTGTAAATTAGATAAATTCCTTTTATGGTCTAAAACAAGCATTTAAGCAATAACATGAAAAATTTGATAATTTAGTTATCTCACATGAATTCAAAATAAATGAAAGTGACAAATGCATTTATTATAAATCAGAAAATGATATTTGCACTATTATATGTTTATATTTGGATGACATGCTTATTTTTGGGTCAAATATTTATGTTGTGAATAATGTGAAAACTTTATTATGTGCTAACTTTGATATGAAAGATCTCAGAGAAGCGAGTGTAATCCTTGGTATAAAGATTACTAGGTCTGAAAAAGGACTTTCTGTAGATCAATCTCATTACATTGAGAATATCTTAAAGAAATATAATTACTTTAACTACAAACTTGCATGTACTCCTTATGATCCTAATGCAAATTTGTACAAGAACACTGTAGACGGTGTTAGATAAACTGAGTATACGAGCATCATTGGTAGCTTACGTTATGCTACTGATTGCACTAGACTAAATATAGCTTATGTTGTGGGATTACTATGTAGGTTTACCAATAGACCTAGAATAGAGCACTAGAATGCTATTAAAAGGGTCATGAGATACCTTAAGAGAACTATGAACCTTGGATTACATTATAAAAAGTTTCCCACTGTTCTAGAAGGATACAACCATGTTGATTGGAATACTCTATTAGAAGACTCCAAAGCAACTAGCGGCTATATATTTAGCATTGCTGGTGGAGCTGTTTCTTGAAAGTCTAAAAAACATATAATATCAGCTCAATCTACGATGGAGTCTGAAATGATAGCACTAGCTACTGCCAGTGAAGAAGCATGCTGGTTAATAAGTTTTTTAGTTGAGATCTCTTTATGTGAAAGACTGATACCAGTTGTCATGATTCACTACGATAGTATCACGGCTATTGCTAAGATTTAGAATCGTTATTACAATGATAAGAGACGATAGATACATTGTAAGCACAATATCGTTAGAGAATCTCTCTCTCTCTCTACAAGAGCTGTAAGAATGGATCATGTACATTCTGATGAAAATTTAGCTGATCCTTTAACGAAAGGATTACTGAGAAAAAAGGTTTTCAAAACCTCAAAAGGAATGAGACTAATGCCCTTAGAATGAAGAGTCACTCATGATGGTAACCTAACTTATAGACTAGAGATCCCAATAAATAAGTTCAATGGGTAATAACAAGTCATGAAGTGATATGAGATGAATCATGCTATTTTGAAGTCCTATTCTACATTATTAGAAGCATGAAGTCCTGAAGAAACATAGAAGGATGAGTTAATTATTAAACTCTTAATGAGTTCTATACTCTATGTGGAGTGGAGTACATAGCTACAAGAATACTCTTGATAGACTCACCTATGTGAATATGGAAGTGTGGTCATTTCCTATGAAATTGTTTTTGCAAAATTTTCTAGAGCATTCACTATATTGGGATACACGTGCATGGTTGTAAAGCATATGATTTTCGAACTACACCTTGGAAATGTTGTGTGTGTAATGTTGTTAGAGATAGAGTTCAAAACTACGACTTATTCTAGTATATTCTAAAGCATTAATACCATGCAAAGGTTCAAGTCGATGTACACCTTTTGCTCATGTACAATCATATACTTTTAATTGATCGGTTGTTCAATAAAACTATTTTTATATAAAATTCAAGTGGGGGATTGTTTGAAACGTGAATTTTAATAAAACAAATGTTGCCAATTTGTGCCTTGTCCCACATTTCTATTTTACATTATTTAGGAGATGTATAAATAGAAAATGATTGACTATTAGGTATGGGCCCCAAGGGGCATCCACTTTTGTGGAAAGAGAGAAGACTTAGGTAAATGTGATTCCACATATGCCCATGCGCTGCCATCACCACCGTCCGTCCGACTAACCGGTTGTGCCTTGCCGGGCCAAGCCGAGTTCGAGTACGTGTGTGTGAGGTGGCATTCTATTTTTTGAATTTTTTTTATTAAAATTAATTTTCCACTTAAAAAATGGTCTTTACTTTTTTACTCAAAAAATTGTCGTTATTTTTTCACTTATACAAATGGCCGTTACTTTTCCATTCAAAAAATGGTCGTTATTTTTCCATTTAGAAAATGGCCGTTACATTTCCATTCAAAAAATGACCGTTACTTTTTCACTCAGATATAGCCGTTACTTTTTTTACTCAGAAATGACCGTTACTTTTTCTAACCAAACATAACCGTTATTTATCATAATTATCACACATTTTCTCAAACTATAAATAGAGAACCTCAACTCTCAATTTAAACACACTAATTCTCTTATAGACCATAGAAGAAATAAGTCTTAGAAAGAAAAGAAGAAGAAACTAAATTATTTTTTGAGTTTTCTGAACAACATAAACTTTAAAAGTGTACCATTTCAGACTTCATCAGTGTAGTTTGGGTAGAGCCACGAAATGTCTTAAAAAGAATGACCTAGTCGCGACTAAATCCAAACAATTCATTTCAATATACATGTAATAATGTTCTTACATTATTTTCACGTAATTGTTTCAACGTTAACTAACTATTGTTAACATTTAATTTGATAGTTTAGTTAACATTTTATTTAGTAATTTTTTAATACTATCTAGCCACTCAAAATCAATACCTGTTAACATACGAGAGAACCTTTTAATTTATATGTTTAATGAGATTGGTACCTCACATGCTCACATCTTGTAATTATTTATTTTTTGGGAGTTTTATTAAATTTGATCTTTTTGTTTGCTCTCAATCCTTTTTAATGACTACCTTACTCATTAAGGCCCAACTACCTTATTCATTCAAGCATAACTATCTCATTTGTTGAGGCTTAATATTGCTTTTTAAAAATTAATTATTAATTAAATTTTATTTTATTTTTTAATATGTGACGAGGTTTTCGTCTCATGGGAATTATTCATTCTATTTCCTAACTTAATGAGAGGTCTGTAGAATTTTCTAAATGTACAAGTACATGTTGAGCGTGGCATCGATAATGTGACAGATTGGGTTGTTTGTCTCTTAAAGACTAGGTGGCTATCTCTTGATTAGGTTTCAGCCTGTTTCTGAAATTTACATTTCTTTTACTACAGATAATATATTTTTATATTTTATTTATAAATTGTACTTATATTTTTACACCTCCTTATTATTAATTAGAACATTCTCGTATTATGTAAAAAAAAAAAAAAAATTGATAGTGACCATGTTTTCTTCTAATTATTAGTAGTGTTGAAGCAAATTCTAGTCACATGTTCATGTTTTTTTATTATGGACACTAATGTGATACCAAATCCACTCTGATGTTGTATAGAGTTATATATTTGAGAAAAAAATTGACAAAGTTTTCATATGTAATTGATATTGTATATATGAAGATAAATATTGAAAAATAATATTTATAATATTCTTAAAACTTATAATCATAAAATTCACATCTTTACGTTTAGTTTATATATTTTTACTATAAAAATTTCTTAAATTTTAAATTTTACATTGAATGAAATCTATTTAGATATTATTTAAATTAAAATCTAATTAATTAAACATATTTAATATTAAACTCTAACCATTTGAATACTATTTAATATTATAATTATATTATTTTATTGTTATAAATTTTATATAATTTATCAAAAGTATTTATTGGTGAAATTTGTTGTAATTTATATATGTATAGATAGAAGTTCAATTCATGCGGGATGAATTAGTTTGAACTGTAATAAATTAACTTAACTTAAATTGTTATTATATCTTAAATTAAAATTAATTCATGTTAACTTAAATTGGTATCATATCTTAAATTAAAATTAATTCATGTTATAAATTGTAAACCCTAATTCACTATTAAAAAAGATTGTGATGGCAAAAACTAGTACTAATTGGTCCAAATTTTTATTTATATGTATTAATTGATCTTTTTACCTTATTTAGCATGATATTTGATTTAAAATATTGTAAATTTTTTTTATAAGTTTTAATCTAATTAAAATAACATATTCACCTCTTAAATATTATTATGGTTGTCTTTTGTTGAAAAAAAAATGAAATTTATTAAAAAATAGATGTTAGAAATTGTGACTTGTCACACATTGCTTTTTTATAATATTTTAAAGAGGTATAAACAGTGAATAGTTTGTTATTGGGATTCTACGGA
Source organism: Hippophae rhamnoides (assembly GCA_033030585.1). Lineage (NCBI taxonomy): Eukaryota > Viridiplantae > Streptophyta > Magnoliopsida > Rosales > Elaeagnaceae > Hippophae > Hippophae rhamnoides. Next base: position 18,013,545 of record CM065438.1, on the reverse strand, counting down.
AGACCCACTTTCGTGGAAGGTGAAGAGGGCAAAGAATGTGATACCACACACGTACAAGGCTGCCGCATTGAACGTAGTCCGTGTCCGTGTGTGAGGTGGTATTTTATTTTTTGGTAAAATATTCTTTTTAAGTAAATTTTTTCTACTTACAAAATGGTTGTTATATATATATATATATTTTTCAGAAAAAAAATAACCGTTATGTTCCTTTATTAAGAATATGGCCGTTGTCTTCTTAATTCAGAAAAAAAGAGTTGTCCGTATTTATTCACAAAAAAATATTCATTGCCTTTAATCCGAAAATGGCGTTATTTTTCATTACTCGATTAGCGTTACATTCTTAATTCCTAGACATTACTGCTTTATTCATAATTCTACACGTTTTCTAAAGCCTATAAAAAGAAGGTTTCTCTCATTTTAACACATCAATCATCAATCTCATCTCCCTACGAAAACAATTCTCTACAATTTCTACAATTTTAAGTATTCTTTTAGTTTTCCGAAGAACAAATTTTCTGTAGATTGGTCTTTTCATCAACAGAATAAGCTCGAGAGTAGACGATTACTTTTTATCCCTGACGACGACGATCTTGTGTTGTAAGCATGAAACGTCTTAAAGAGAAATGACCTACCGCGACTTCAACCCGGCGATTCTTTGAAGTTATCGGTAATATTGTTCCTACACTGTTTTTATAAACTTGCCTCAACATCTTTTGCTATTTTTCGAATTTTATAGGATGATTAAAAGGCTATAATTGCAGCATCTTCGGTTTGGAAAAGTGTATCTGTTTACTAATGTTTTAACCTTGCGTTTGTTTTCTTGTATGTTGATAAGATACTGTCAACAGTTACAATACGCTGCTTTGTTGCTCTGGTTTTAGTTTGCACTTATTATTATTCCAAAATATGTACTAAGCTTTACATTTCTTTCATAAATTTGTAACGGGTTACATATTCTTATAAAAATATAAATATATAATGTATACATTCTTTCGAAATAAATATAAGTTTTATATCTTCTTCACAAAGATTATCGATAAGATCATCAGTGAAGTTCTTCGAAGGCTATCAAGGTTGCCACTAAAAATCATTAGCAAAAAGTTGATGGAGCTCTCTTGATATCACTGATCATTATTTTTAAAATCATATTTATTTAATTTGTTAGTAAGAAAGTAGGATAACTTAATCTTTTTGATATATATATATATAATTATTTAAATATTAACATATCATATAATTATTTAAATATTTTAAATTTATCATCAACATTTGAAGTTGTTAGGTTAAAATTAATAAAATAGTATAAATAATTTTTTCTATAATTTAATAATATAAATAAATTAAATATAATAATTCTATCATATTTTAATAGTATTATCCAATTTAAATATCACTTTTATAATAATAATAAAAAAGCCTATCCATAAGCAGAAGCTACAAACCATTCTTCACAAGCTACTTAGTTTGGTCGTTAAGCGATCGCATTTACCCTAAGCTCGCTGTTACTTGAGAGAGAGAGAGAGAGAGAGAGAATGTTCAGCGTCTCTAGCTTATCTTCTTCTTCATCCACTTTTCTCTTCCCTCCTAGAACAAAGCTCAGGAGCCTCTTTTTCCAAACATACAAACCAACCTTCAACTTCAAGAAACCATTATCAGTTACCTCTCTTCAGTCAGCGGAATGTGACCCATCACTAGCACCGGCAGTCCAAATCTTCTGGAATTGGCTCCGTGACGAAGGTCTCGTCTCCTCTAAGACTCTCGCAAAACCTGCCATGGTTCCTGAAGGTTTGGGGCTTATAGCCCTTAGAGACATTGATAAAAACGAGGTTGTCTTGGAAATCCCCAAGAGATTATGGATAAACCCCGATTCTGTTGCTGGCTCTGAAATTGGGAAAGTATGTAATGGGTTGAAGCCCTGGATTTCGGTTGCTCTGTTTTTGATCCGAGAGAAGTTTAAGGTCGACTCTCCCTGGCGGCTTTACCTCGATATCCTTCCTGAATACACTAATTCAACTATATTTTGGTGGGTTTGGTTTAGGTTAATTTATTGTTCTAATTTATTTACTTTTTTGCTGTTTTTTGTGGGATTTTCTTTTTTGGATCTTTCTATTTGTGGTTTTGGGATGTGGTTTAAGAATGGTGTGATTCATAAGTAGCTGTTTTTATGGTTTCAGTGCAGGTCAGAAGAGGAGCTTTCCGAGCTTCAAGGTTAGTATAAACTCGTTTTTATAAATCTTAAAAGTTAGTTTTGTTATTATGCTGACGGTTGAGTATGTGAGCTGTAAATGACTTAGTTGGAATATGGTTCTGAGCTTTGTTGTATTCAATGTTAGTTCTGCTTGATGGATTTCATGCAACATGTCTTTAAAAAATTCTATTGAATTTTGGTTAATTTGCAGGAACCCAACTGTTGAGCACAACAATGGGAGTGAAAGAGTATGTGCATAATGAATTTCTCAAAGTGGAAGAAGAAATCATTTTGCCTAACAAGCAGCTTTTCCCATCTTCCATATCATTGGATGATTTCTGCTGGGCATTTGGGATACTTAGATCCAGAGCATTTTCTCGCCTTCGTAATGAGAATCTTGTTTTGATCCCTCTTGCAGACTTCGTAAGCTCTTTTTTACTCATTGCTTGATAAGATTAAATGTCTTCCTTATTTCATGATAAAAACAAACTTATAATAATTTATAGCTATTACTACATTTCTTTTATGTAAAAACTTGTCCTCATTCACAGTTTAACTTTCTCTAAATCCATTTTATCATTCAGATCAACCACAGTTCCAAAGTAACCACTGAAGACCATGCATGGGAAATTAAAGGACCAGCCGGTCTTTTTTCTTGGGATTATTTGTTTTCTTTGCGCAGCCCAATCTCTCTAAAGGCTGGTGAACAGGTGAAGAATTTCAGAGCTGATGTTTCTTTTTGGTGTTTAGTCCATAGATTCAGACATTTTTTAGCTCTTATGATGCGTTATATTTGCCTGTTAAAAATAGATAATAGTTTTACTGAATGATCCAATATAGTTATTTTGGTCTATGATATACAAAAGCATAAGTTGCAGTGTTCAAAATCCAAACTTATAAATATAATTCCTGATAATTGAGACGTGCTAAATGAACTTGTTTGACAAATCACTGTCTGGTTGACACAAATTAATAACTTGTAACTGACTACCAGAAACACCCCTGACCTTTTGTTAATGAATTGCCAATTTACGGATGTACACTAGTGTAACATTTGGAGGAATTTTCTACAGGTTGTTATCCAGTATGATATGAATAAGAGTAATGCTGAGTTGGCTCTGGACTATGGTTTTATAGATTCAGTGGCAGACCGCAATGCCTATACTCTGACACTAGAAATATCTGAGTCCGACCCATTTTATGAGAACAAGCTGGATATTGCTGAGTTAAATGGCTGGGGAGAGACTGCTTATTTTGACATCTTTTTGGACAGCCATGTTCCACTAGGAATGCTTCCTTATCTACGACTGGTAGCACTTGGAGGGACCGATGCTTTCCTCTTAGAATCTCTTTTCAGAAATTCTATATGGGGGCACCTTGAAAATTTACCTGTTAGCCGTGCCAATGAGGAGCTCATATGCCGGATCGTAAGAGATGCCTGCAAATCTGCTCTATCGGGTTATCACACTACCATTGAAGAGGTAAACTTTACTCCATGTTGATGATGACTCTTTATTTATAAATTAGCTCTGCGTAACTTATCAATCCATCTCAATTCCAACATCAATGAAAATATTAAGAATGATGAATTCATTCTAAGTACTACATTGAAATGAAACAACCATAATATCCAATAATCAGGACACTTCGACAACTTCTTAAAGTCTAAGAGAAATGCTTACATCTAAGACAACGAGGTTATTTACAGACCATGTTGCTTAGTCATGACCACCTAAATTCTTGGTTTTTTTCCCTCTTAGCATCTTTAAATAAAATTTAGGAAGATAGGGTTTTGTAATGACCAGTTGCTTTACAAATGATTATTTCTTACAATGTTGGATCACAGGATGAGAAGTTAAAAGGTGAAAAATTGGGTCCAAGGCTTGGGATTGCTGTTGGAATAAGAGAAGGAGAAAAGAAGGTTTTGCAACATATTGATGGGATTTTCAAGGAGAGGGAATTAGAATTAGATCAGTTGGAATACTATCAAGATAGGAGGCTCAAGGACCTTGGTCTATCTGGAGAGCAAGGTGAAATTATTTTCTGGGAATCCAATTCATAGTTATTATTTATTGGAAACAAAATTTTCACCTGAATGGGGAGAAAAGGAAACTGTATTAAGAACCCTCGCTACTTATCTTTTTTCCATGTATGAGCTTAGTAGGCTAATGTCTCTTGCTGTTAAGATCTGATTGTTACCCCCTATCATTCATTTTCTTGCTTCCTTTAACATATATAAAATGTTTAGTTGGTTGTGCCATAGATAAACACATCAGGACCGCTATAATTATTGTTAGAAATTTTGAATTAAAAATTAATTTTCAATTTCATGTCATTTTCTCTTCTCTTTCTTTCTTAATTCATTTCTGATTCTGAATTAATTTTTCCGTTTTTGTCTTAATTCGTTTCTTAAAGCTCTGCTTCCGTTTTTCCGTTTAAAGCTCTGCTTGTGTTTCGAAAAGCTACGCCTTCGTTTCTCATTGGTGTATATATATATACTCGTTCATTGATAGAAAGATAAAAAAACAGAGAAGAAAAAAAGAGAGAAAAACAGAGCAGCTGAGAAGAAGAGAGAAGGAAGAAAGAGAAAAGAAAAAGAAAGGAAGGAGAAGGAAAGAGAGAAATAAAAAGAAGGAAAGAGAGTACAGAATGGGAAGATTTTTATTTTTATTTTTTATCAAGAATTAGGTTACTCCATTCAATTTGAGATACTTAGAAATTTATGTAATATTAAATTGTATAGGAAGTTTACTATTATTTAATCGTAGTAGTTAAGAAATAAGTTTAAGTTTTTTTCTAAACTCGGTTAACCGAAAAATTATCTTAAAATTATTTATCTTAAAATTATAAAAAATAATATATCACAAATAAGTTAATAATAAAATTATTTTATTAAAATTAAAAAATATACAAATTATAATATATATATTTATATTTATTTATTTTTAAATTTTAATAAAATAATTTTATTCTTAACTTATTTTTCCTTATATCGGATAATGTTTTCGCTAATATTTTTTAATTTTATTGATTTCAGTACTATTGCCCGGTTTGTATGCCTTTATTAGCTTTTTGCTTTTATCTTTTATCTTTTTTATGATTAATATATAACACAATTCATTTTATTTTATTTTCTTTTAATATATTGTTTACAATTCTGTTTTAGTTTTTCTTTTACAACTTATGCATTTTCCCTTTGAATTGCTTTAGGATTTATGGATTGCATTTTCAATTTTTTTAAGTTAATAATTATTTTTATTCCTTGCTCATCTGATTTTAGTATTGTTTCTATTTTTGATACAATTTTGTTAAATAAACTAAAATTCTTTTTGGTGTTTTAAAATTTGTTTTTATTTGTGTATTTAATAGAAAAAGAAAATAAAAGATTAAGGCATTTGATATGATTAATCTCTTGTCCTGAACTTAAAACGTAATTATGAATATTGTTGATCCTATTATGGGTGGTTTTAATGTGAGTCAAATGAGTAGGCCTTTTATGACTCATGTGATAACTCCAATGTTACTAATTTTTGTTTCTATGAACCATGTTGTGGTAAAAAAATCGAAGAAATTGAATGATTTGAACTTCAAGAGATGAAGAAATAAGATAAAGTTTTATCTAACCATCTTGAATTTGACAAAGTTCTTGACCGAAGAAACTCTTGATTAACCAAAGGGTGAACAAATTTTTTAGTCTATTAGTGATATTGAAGCATGGAAGCATTCTGATTATCTATATCAAAATTATATTCTAAATAGTTTAACTGATTCATTGTACAATGAGTACAATAAGGAGAAGAAGATTATAAACTTGTGAGAATCATTGGATCGAAAGTATGAAACTAAAAATGTTGTGCTAAGAAATTTTTGATTGGTCTTTTCTTGATTATAAAATAGTGGACTCTAAATCTGTATGCAGTCAAGTACATGAATCCAAGATATCATAGTAGAGATGTATAATGAAATGATGGTACCTAGTGAAACCTTTCAAGTTGTAGCTATTATTGAAAAGTTTCCCCTTTCATGGATAGGGTTCAAGGCCTACCTTAAGCACAAGCGAATGGAAGTGTCTTTGAAAGACTTGCTAATAAGATTCAAAATGGAGAAAGACAACAAGGCTTCTTCTAAAAGAGAGTATATCCCAACAGCACCTAAGGCTAAGGTGATAGAACACAGTCAAAGTTCCAAGCATAATAAGAATAAGGGTAAGGGAAAACTAGGTAAAAAGTCTAAATTGGGACCTAGAGAAGCAATTTTTAAGAAGTCAAGTTTCAGAAAGATTTGCTTTAATTGTCAGAGGAAAGAGGATAAAGCCCCAGACTGTAAGTTTTCAAAAAGAAACAAGAATTGTGAGGCAAACATGGTTGATGATATAACTCATGATATCTTTGATATTGACTTGTATGTAGTCATTTCTGAGGTGAAGTTAGTGGGATCAAACCCAAATGAGTGGTGGATTGATACTGGTGCATCAAGGCAAGTATGCTCAGATAAAGAATTATTCACTACTTTTGAACTAGTGAAAGATAGAGAGAAATTTGTCATAGAAAATTATGCCACATCAGCCACTCAAAGGCAAAGGTAAGGCCATATCAAACTGAAGATGACCTCTATAAAGGAGCTTACATTAAAAAATGTACTCTTTGTGCCAAATATCCATAAGAATCTTTTTCCTGGCTCATTGCTAAACAAGCATGGCTTTCAAATAATGTTTGAATCGGATAAGATCATTGTGACCAAAAATGAATGCTTGTAGGAAATATGTATATATTTTATAGGCTATTTAAGCTCAATGTAATGACCGTAAAAACTAAGAATATTAATAAGATTAATTCTTCTACTTTTTTGCTTGAGTCTTCCAACTTGTGGCATAGTAAAGTAGGTCATGTTAATTACGATATATTGCGTAGACTAATTAACATGGAACATATACTTGCATTCCAAATAGATTCAAAGCATAAGTGTGAGACTTATGCTAAGGAAAAAATGACTAAGTCGTCATTTCATTCCATTGAAAGGAACACTGAACCCCTTGACCTAATCCATAGTGATTTATGTGATTTAATTTTTTTTCAAATGATGACTTGCATAATTTGGCACAATTTATCACTTCTTAACTTTAAACTTTAGTCTAATTTTATCTATTTTTATTGATTTTAGACTTTATTATTGTTATTTAAATTTTATTATAAATTTGAAGAAAATGAAGATTTCTTGAAATTAAATATAAACGAAGATTCAAGTGTAAGATGTCAGACCATTATTGTCCCCTTGGTCACTGTTGCGGATAATGGTAGTTTAAGGCGCATATCATCAATAGAGGAGATTTGTCCTACAGTTTTTGAGATAGACCCTTAAGTGCTTCTGGTCCCGATAGTTTTACACGTAAATTCTTCCAACAGTGCTTGGACATCATTGGTACAAATGTAATACAATAAATTTGGGATTATTTTAGGATGTGTCAGATGCATCTGGGACTGAATTAAAATTTACTAATCCTTATCCCTATATGCCTTAAGCAACTACTATTGACCAGTATAGGTAAATTGTTCTAGGAAATTTTATGTTCAAATTAATTACAAAGATCATTACAGGACTACTAGGAGGCATTTGCTTTTACATTCTATCTCAAAACTAGTTTGGGTTCATCTCTGGTCATAGCATTGGGAATTATATAGCCGATGCTTCTGAGTGCTTTAATGCAATGTAGTTTTCTAATCAAATTGGTATTGTAGCCCTCAAAATTGATATTTGTAAAGCTTTTGACACCATACATTAGGACTTTATCTTAAGAGTGATGCAATGCTTTGGTTTGAAGACATCTTTCTGGGTTGGATTGGAGATCTCTTGGCCTCAATAAGATTCTCGATACTGATTAATGGTTCACCTAGAAAATATTTTTATGCTCTAGAGGGTCTTCAAGGGGACATTTTATCTCCGCTTTTATCGTGTGCAAAATATTTCTCGAGCAAGTACCTTGAGTCCTTGGTAAATAATAAGTGCTTTTAGTCAATTTCTTCTCCTAGAAGCATTATGTCACCGACCCATTTTTTATATATTGATGGCTTTCTTATCTTCAATCATGCCTTCTCATCGAGCATCTAGGTTTTATCTAAAGCTTTTCATTTATATTGTCGTCTATCAAGATAGGTGATGAACTTGAAAAAATCCTTCATTTACTTTTTTATGGGTGTGCCTTGAAGTAATATTTCAACTCTCCAAGCTATTGTTAAGATGCATATTGGAGGTTCCTCTTTATCCTATCTAGATGTCATCTTATTTCAAGGGGCTCCAAAGAGGTTTCAAGGCTTGGCAGATAACATTTGTGCAAAAATAGATGCGTGGAAGGGTCACATCTTCTCTTTGATAGGCATAAATATTTTCAGTTATTTAGAGTATGTTTTTAATGACTCTATGAATGTAGAGTTATTAATACACTTTTTTTACTTAATATTTATTTGTTTTATTCAATAAATAGTATTTTAGGTGCCAAAAATATTAAAATATAATTTTTTTAGTGAAAATAGGTGAAAATATAATTTTTAAAGTTTTTATGGATTTTTTATAAATTTTTAACATAGGGCCAATAAAGAGTTGTCACATAAGTGATGACTATTTAAAAAACATTAAAATTACCATAATTTTATGTACTTTAATTGATTAAAAATATTTATATTTATATGATTTTATCATATTTTTATATAAATTTATCTTTTCGGAATCACAAGTATTTTTATTATTTTTCAAATATTTTTGCTTCAAAAAATAACTTAAAGACTCGAAGAAAAATACTAAAGGTAATACATCACAAATATATTGAGAAAATAAATGAGAAAAAGTCAAAAAGATGAAAAATTGGACAAAATGGGTCAAAAAAGGCCAAAATCCCACGTGTAGCCGTTTATCTGCGCCGAGAAAAGCGCACAATGCGCCAAACTGTGCCGAAAAACATGCATAGTGCACCATACCACTCCAAGGATCCGCCTGCACAACGCCAAAGTTTGTGTGCATCCGCCCGAACAACACCGAACTCGCGAGCACATCTACACCCATCTACGCACATCTGCCATAACAACGTTGAGCCCTTCACTCGCATCTGTGTCCATTCGTGCCCCATCATGTCGAATTCGTGCGCCCTACTGCCTGTGTCAAGATCTGCCCATTTACGTCAGCATCCGTCTATTACATGTTTTCCACATTTTCCCCCCTTTTTTACCCTTCTTCTCACCTATAAATACCCCAAAAATACACCTCAAAAACACCTTCTTATCTCTTTCTTTCTCTAGTTTTCTTAATTTTTCTTAGTTTTAAAGTTATTCTCTTTTTGAGAAGAACTAGCTATGTTTTTTGTAAATTTTTAACTTTTTGATTTAATAAACGAAAATGCAAATCCGTTTGGAGGTTTTTTAGAAACGAAATTAGCATCAAGGTTCTATAAGGATTCTTATTCTTTATAGTTATTTTTATGTTTTATTCTTATATATTATATTTAATTTATTTTTGATTCAATTTAACATGACTGACTGTTTGTAAACATGATATAATAATATCATTGTTATGCTTGCGAAATATTAAATAGGTAAAAAATCTCTATAAAATGAAATGATTTTGTTTTTATTTAAGATTTTATATTAAGAATGTTAGAAATATATTATTTTTCATTACAAACTTAAATCTAAAAATTAGATTTTAAGATTTAATTATCTGATCTAATTTAGAGTAATGCTCTTATTTGTTGGTACAATCGTCTAAGAGTTAGAGTAAAGTTTTATTTCAAAAGTTTTTATAAGAATTATTATTCAAAAATGTATTTACAACATATTTTCCGTAATAGTTTTAAAACTTAAAAGTTAGTACTCGAATAATTAAATTCTTATGTTTAATTTAGATACCTTCAATAAAGCTTAAACTTTATTTTATTTAATAATTTTCTTTTTCAAAAAAATTAATTAAATTAATTAAATTAAAATAACTATTTTAATATATATATATATATATATATATTAGAACTTTATTTTATTTAATTATTTTCATTTCAAAAAAATAAAAGAATTATTTTTTAATTTTATTTTATTTTCATATATTTTTTATAATTTTCAATTTTCAATTTTCTTTTTATTTTCAATTTTAATTTTGAATTTACTTTTTTAAAGTCTTAATTTTGATTTATTTTTTTTACTTTTTTTTACTTTAATTATTTAAAAACATTTAATTTTGAATTTATAAAAAAACTTAATTTATTAACTTATATTTTTAACTTAATGTATTAACTTAATTAACTTATATTTTAATAGCATAAAAAGTAAAGATGTAAATGAGTTATATTTAGGTGACTAGTTCTTGGCAGCTTTTGTAACGCTAATCTTTCCTAGAAATGTCGCTCTATCTGGAAGGATGATTTTTTATGAGCCTTTGCTCCACCATTATTTCCTAAGAGTACTCTTGATTAATACTAATTATGTTACTTAACTTAGAGCTTATAATAAAATAAAAAAGATAAAAAATAAAAAAAATTTGAAACTATCTCCAAAATTTCAAAGTTTTTAATCACAATATATGACAAAATAAGGTAGCTGCTTTGTTATATCTAAATACAACTATGTTTTGATGCCTTAGTTATTTGGCTTGTACCTAAACATAGGTTATCTAAATCCCAACAATTATGTCTTAAGTTTTAAGTAAAGAAAATTTTGAAAATCTATAGGGCATGATTGAAAAAGTATAGGTAGATAGACTTGTCTTACTTGTAGGTTTGATTGACTCAATGATGTGGAGACATTGAGTTTACTTAAAATGAAATCTTCAAGTTACGTTTTGCTAAGACGTTAAACTAAGCGTTGGATGGAAAGGAACCCATCATTTTAGGTAATTTTCTTTTATTTATTTAATTTTTGTTCTTAATTTTAGTTTAATTGCATATGAATGATTTTAGAATTATTAAAACTAAAAATATTTGTTGAGATGTTAGAAGTTTACAACGATCTATCTGTGTGGATTTTAATGATGAACATGATGGATGTACCTGCATTTCTCCATTACTACTTGCACATTCCCAAGAAATAGGTAATTTTTCTTCTCTTTAATTTCCAATTGTTATAATGAGAACAATGTAAGTATTTTTTTGGTAATTAGTTACTTTTTATCATAATTAGTATTTCTTAATAAGATGTGAAAATTATATTAAACCCAAAATTAGTGTTTAGGAATCAAATAGTATAAACTACCCTTCTGAGATATAATTTGAGCATAATTTTCTTTATTCTGAGTGAAATATATTTTTCTACTCTAAACACATTTCTATTTCTTCAAATTTTAGATAATCTCTATAAGTATTAGCATTGAATATATGAATTTTTTTTCTCTTAATAGATTTTCGTATATATTTATTATTATTATTTCTTAGACTAAATAATTTAAGTATAAATTGATAGTATATGTTTTTATTTCATTCATGCATGACTGCTACCAAGGAAAAAAAGGAGACATATATGGGGTTACCTAAACCTAAATTAAACAGAAAAACTAAAAAATTAATCACTCATCAAAATCCTACAAAAATGTAAAATCTGTATATGAGTTCACTTTCTTAAAAATATATATTAAAAAATCTCTTCAAAAAAATAGAGAGATAAAGAATATATAATATAATTTACATACTGTGATCCACATAATCTACAAAGTTATAAATAAGTAAAGACTAATTACGAAAGAAAGTTATAAGAAGTAAATAACTAGAATTCATTGCATTTATTTTTTCTACACTTCTAAAAGGCATATATATTGAAAATTTTTCTTAATAAGTTTGATTTATGCATGTAAATAATTTTTATATATGATATCTTTATAATTTATACATTCGATTCCTTTCATGAGATCAACGTTAAAATAACACTTTGAGCCTTTCTTCTTTATACATATGTGAACATATTAATTCATTTCCATACATCAATTATTTCACATATAAATTAGTATGAGTGTTTGAACCTATAAGATTCAGTGTTTTTTGAGAGTATTAACTTGTGAGGAATAAAGTCGAAGCGAATTTGGATTCTTGACACTAAATTTGGGTGAAATTAAATTGATACAATTTTTATATGAAATATGAAAATGAATTTCAACTAATTATTATAATAAATCATGATTGTTTAAGAATATTAAACTAACTTATGCTTTAGATTTTAATTATGAATTAAAGGAGATTAAAAAGTATGAGATATTTTTGTGTTATGTTTCATTTTGTTTTGTTTTATTTTATTCTTAAGTTAATTTTTGATTTTATTTATGATTTTGTTGTAATTTTAGTTTTTGAGTTGTTCTTTTTTTATTTTTTTTATTTTTAAATTTAGTTCAATGTTTGTGGGTATCATTACTAAAAACCCTCACAAGACTTATACTCGTCGATTAAAGCAACCTAGGGGTTTAAAGGCTTGTTGCATACACTAAATGCAACTGTATCAATCCATGAAAATGATTTAGGATAGTTTAATTTTTAGATTTTATCGCTTTTCTTGCTATGAGACTAGCAAGAAGCTGATTGAGAGTTATGATGAGTACTTAAAAAGCACTAAAATTACCATGATTTTAAGTGCTTTAATTGATTAAAAGATTTATATTTATATGCTTTTATCTTATTTTTAAAGACAAAAAAATACTAGTGACAATACATCACAAATATATTGAAAAAATAAATGAATAAAAGTCAAAAAGATGAAAAAATTGGATAAAATGGACAAAATCCTGTATAGAACCGCCCATCTACACTAAACCGTGCCAAAAAACACGTACAGTGAACTACACCATGTTGAGCATTCGCCTATACAATGCCGAAGTTTGCGTGCATCTGTGCCTATCTACGCACATCCGCCAGAACAACGCCAAACGCGTTCACGCATCTACGCCCAATCGTGCCCCATTATGCCAAATTCATGCGTATTACTACCTACATCAGCTCTTACGTCAATGCCTGTCCATTATGCGTTAGCGCTTACGTCAATGTCCGTCTATTACGCGTGTTTTCCCACTTTTTTACCCTTCTACTCACCTATAAATACCTCATCTCCCCACACCAAAAATGCAACTCAAAAACATCTTCTTATCTCTTTATCTCTTTATTTTTTCTTAGTTTTTAGTTTTAAAGTTCTTCTCTTTTTAAGAAAAAATAGCTATGTTTTTGTTAATTTATAGCTTTTTGATTCAATAAATGGAAATGCAAATCCATTTAGAGGTTTTCTAGACACAAAATTAGCATCAAGGTTCTATAAGGATTCTTATTATTTACAATTATTTTTATGTTTTATTCTTATATGTTATATTTAGTTTATCTGTGATTAAATTTAACATGACTGATTGTTTATAAACATGATATAACAATAACGTTATTATGCTTACAAAATATTAAATAGGTAAAAATCTCTATAAAATGAATTGATTTTGTTTTTATTCAAGATTTTATATTAAGAATGTTAGAGAAAAATATATTATTTTTCATTACAAACTTAAATCTAAAAATTATAATTTAAGGTTTATTTATCCGGTCTAATTTAGAGTAGTGTTCTTTTATTTGTTAGTACAATCGTCCTGTAGTTAGAATAAATCTCTATTTAAAAAAAATTATAAGAATTATTATTCGAAAATGTATTGACAACATATTTTTAGTAGTGGTTTTAAAACTTGAAAGTTAGTACTCGGATAATTAAATTCTTAGATTTAATTTGGACACCATGAATAAAGTTTAAAGTGTCTAACTCTACCAAATGTGGCATTTAAATGGTTCATTTTCAATCTATTAGAAAAAAGGAATTAATTTAATTAATCAAATTGATTATCGACCCCACCCAAATGTGTTAATTGATTTGTTTAATTAACAAAGAATATCTAACTCTAATATCTAACCGTACCAAAGGTGATATTCATATAAAAATAAATATCAATTTATATATTTAATAACCTAAATAATATGAGCAAACATAATTAACTTAGTTATTATATCCATAAATACTCCACTGTTATGAATGATAAAATTTTACATAAATGTTTATTGAATCTATATTTGTTTATTTTATGTTATTAGATTAGAAAAACACAAAACCCAAAATATCGTAACAGGATGTTTAAGATTTAATTTCGTTTAATATTTAATTTTGTTTTTAAAAGTTTGAATAATAAGTTAAAAACTACATATATTTCTTCCTTAGTTCGACCTTAGGAGTATACTTATTATTTTCTATGAAAGGATTCATGCATTTGCGAGAGTTTTACAAATATAAAACCAAAGTATTTGTTGGATTGGCGATGTCAGTTTTGCTCATCAATAAGCATAAGAGGACGAACCACATGTCATGTGTCAGCACAGTGTTCAATTTGACTTCAGAGCATGATCAAACAACACTGCCATATGTCACCACGCAATTGCTCCTCATGTTTCACCTGTGCACCATGCCATTCGCTACCGTATGGCACTGACTTAGCATGCGTTGACTTGGATCGGTCTCCCCTATGATGCGGCGCACTCTGATTCACCTAGTGAATTGTTTGTGGCACATATCACACTATGATTGGCTGGCGTTCATTTTGCTTGTTTTGATCTCAGCCCTTAATTTGAAGCTAATCTTATTGTCTATATTGTACTTAAGCTATATTTAAACCCCTAATCATCCCATAAAACCTAATTAGTTGCCATTGGTATAATTTTGGTCAGTTTTTGGAGCTAAAAAGAGAAAAAAATACAAAACAATTCACAAAGAGATACAGTTTTGGTGGTGATTCAAGAGAAGATCAGCACTACAATTCAAGATATTGATTATATTTCTTCTTCTACTATTTTATTTATCAATTTTTATATCTTTCTTTATGAAAAATATGAGTTTTATAGACAAAATTATGTCTAGTTTTAAAAATTAGTTTCTAATAAAATAATATCCTTGGGAATGATTTTTTTTATCAGTATATTACTTGTTGTAATATGTATATTTTCATATATATTGCATAAATTTTATGTGTGGGGATCAGTTTCTATGTTCTTTTCAGATATATATAAATAGCCAAAAACTATTCTAGATGACCTCACAAAAATCAACAATAATATTTTTTGGTCAGAAAAAGTGAATAGACTTAAATTGGTTTAGGTTTTTTGGAGGGACTATTGTCATCCTTCAAGGAAGGGGGTCTTGATTTACAGGATCTTGGTTAGTTGGTAGGAATCCCTTGGGTAAAGGATAAGATCCACGAAATTATTATGTTTTCTCTTTAGTTTGGCCTAACTTGCAACATTATTACTTGACTCTTTTGGAGTAGTCTAAGCAGTTAGTTGATAGGAATTCCTTGGTATGATTTTGGATAGATAATTGGCATGGTACTCCTCTATTTGAGAGACTAAATAGCCCTCATGTGGATCTACCATTACAATGGTTAGTAGGATATTATTTGTAGGTTGATGGGTGGCACATGCCCTATTTTTTAAGAACTCCTACCCTGATATTACCTCAAAGGTCTGCTCAATAGTTGTCGAGAAAGGTACTGATACTAGGATTTGGATGCATTCAATCAAAGGAAAAGTCACAACTAACGTGGCCCATGACTCCTTACGCATGGTTGGGGAACATAAGGGGAAGGGAGATCTAGGCCCTTTTCATACCATCATCCCGGTCCATTCTATTCTAGAAAGCTATATAAATCAAGCTCACTGAATATTAGGAAAAGAGGAGGGCCATTCCTTCCCTTTTCAGTGCTCCATATGTGGGTAAGTTAAGGAGGTTATCTCTTACCCTTTTTTGAATTATTATTTTACAAGTGCACTTTGGGATCTATTAAGCTTCTTTTTTAGTAGATGATCTCATTTGGATTCTTCCAGTTTAGATTTTTAGACATGTGTAGTGTCTCTTAACCTTGGTTCAAAACTTTATAATCTATGAAAAACAGATATAATTTTAATCATTTAGGTGATATAGAAAGCTAGGAATGATGCTCGCTTCAAGGATAGACGCACTTCTATGAGTTCTGTATTTGTCATAGTTTGGAATTTTATTTGTAAATTTGGTCTTTAATGGCATGGATCCATGCGAAATGCAATGGAAGATCTTGTGGTCTTCCAAAGATTACGAGTGCAAGAAATTTCATGGTGAGCACCACGAATCGTAGAGGTAATTTGGAGACCACCTCTTTCGGGTGGATAAAGGTCAACACTGATGATATCACATTTGGATTACTAGGTCTAGCATGTTATGCAGGGGTATTTCAAACATCAAGATCCTTCACTAAATGTTATTTTTGTATTCCACTCGAGGTTTCATTTTATTTTGAGGCAGAGCTTTCAATAATTATTTATGCAATATTGTATGTCGTTACCTTTGGGTGATGAAGACTTTGGTTGGGGTCAAATCTGCTTATTTGGTGACTCTTTTTTGCACTAGATCGTTATCGGTACCATAAGGATGAAATTATACTTGAACTGACTGCTAAGAAAAGATTACTCACATAGGTTTTCATTGCTCTCATATTTTTAGGGAGGGTAATGCTGAAGTTGATTGTATAACCTCTAGGGCACCTAGTATCTATACAACGACATAGTAGTGTGATGCTTTATCATTCGATAATATTTTTTTTTTGGTTTTTCAAATATTAACATTAGATTTAATTATAGGTTTTGTTGAAAAATAATTTGTATTATCTTTTTTATCATTTTAATAATACTCGTAATGCATCTCTTAAGTCTACTAACTACAACTTTTTATTAAAAAAAGTAAAAAAAAGGAATAAAATGAATAGGGATTAAAAATAAAACTAAAGTTAGCTAGGCATTATATAATTCTATTAAATCATAAATATATGATTGAATACTAATTAATAAAATTCAGATGAATGAATTTAAAACCAATTAGATAGATATAAAAATACATAAAATAATATTGGAGATAAAATTAAGGAGTAATTTAATGAATAAATTAAGGAGTGTTAACTTCTTAATTTAAGGAGTAAATCAAGAACCTTGATTCAAGGAGTAAATTAAGGAGTAAATCAAGGAGTTATCATCCTTAATTTAAGGATTAATTCAAGAAGAAAAATAAGGAATCCTTAATTAAAGGAGTAAAACAAGGGAGGTCCCACATTGAAATCAAGCTCTTGGCGATGATGGATTAAATTTCTCCTACACCTTCTACTGACTTGATGTGGAGGAGGAGTATTATGGTAAAAGGAAAGGTCCCACATTGAAACTAAGCTCTTGGCGATGATGGATTAAATCTCTCTTTCAGCTTCTACCTACCTGATGTGGAGGAGTATTATGGTAAAAGGAAAGGTCCCACATTGAAACTAAGCTCTTGGCGATGATGGATTAAATCTCTCTTGCAGCTTCTACCTGCCCGATGTGAAGAGGAAGTATTGTGGTAAAAGGAAATGTCACATATCGACAACAATAAAATTTTTTTTTGCTATTGTAATCAACATTTTTTTTGTTAGTTTTACATTTGTTGCCTTGGCTTCTCATCAGTTTCAATGACTTTTGTGCAAGATTAGATTCATAAACCTTATGGATCCAGCTTGAGTGGAAGTATTGGAGATAAAATTAAGGAGTAATTTAATGAGTAATTTAAGGAGTAAATTAAGGAGTAAATCAAGAACCTTAATTGAAGGAGTAAATCAAGGAGTTATCATCCTTAATTTAAAGATTAATTGAAGAAGAAAAACAAGGAATCCTTAATTAAAGGAGTAAAACAAGGAATCCTTAATTAAAGGAGTAAAACAAGGAATCCTTAATTAAATGAGTAAAACAAGGAATCCTTAATTCAAGGAGTAAAACAAGGAATCCTTAATTCAAGGAGTAAAACAAGGAATCCTTAATTCAAGGAGTAAAATAAGGAATCCTTAATTCAATGAGTAAATCAAGGAATGTTTAATTCAAATAGTAATTCAAGGAGTAAATCTCCTTATATATAGCTATAGAATTGTAATGAAAATATGAAAGAAACAATACAATTTTAAGAGAGCCTGTTTTATTTAGAAAGGTCTTTAGACCTTGGTCTTTGGCCTTGACGTTTCCAACACTAATTTTCAACAAATAATTTGGTTTGTAGGGGTGAAAAATGAATGCAATCACTGAATTTCATGTCGCTACTATAGAAGCAATCAAGGTATTAAAAAAAAATTCTATAAAAACAATAATGATTAACAGAAGAAGTCCAAGCTTCAATTATCACAAAGAAAGAAAGAAAGAAAGAAGTAAAAGCTTCAAATTAATAAAATGTTGTTATATATTTTAAAATAATAACATATTTTATCATTTATATTTTATTTTAAATTTAAAAAAAAAGCTAAGCATATTACCTAAAAAAATTGATTCCTTAATAAATATCTCATTTTTTTAATAACTTATTAACTTAAATACCTCAATTGAAAAGAATTCTATAATATAAAGAACTTTATTTCCCTAATAGATATCCCTTTTAACTTATAGAATCTATCCTTAAATTTCAAAGAGTTATTAACAATGTTTTATCACATCAGCTTGTGACATGCATGTTTTAATTAACTTAAAAAATTAATATATTATTATTATATCATATAAATTTTAAAAAAATATTTAACTAAATAAATATTTTTTTAAAAATAATATAATAATTCTCACATATAGTTGAAAGCACACTCCTACCTTCAAAAACGATTACTTATTAATGTTAAAAAAAATATTAGTAAAGTAAAAAAATTAAAAAAAATGGTCAAAAAGTGAAACTAATTTCTTAACTTATTTAAGAGAAAAAAAAACATTAATTACGTTATTGAGATTTCTCAATAAACATGGATATTAAATCTTTTTTTTTCACTGTATACGTTATTACCCGTGAAACTCTCATTTATGAAATAAATTCATTCTTATGGTAATGAATATGTTAAAAACAATATTATGGTTGAAAAATCAAGTTGTATTTTAAAATAAAGTTTTACAGTCTTACAAAATATTTTAGATTCTCAATACTCATCTCAAAGAATTTAATTATTTTCTTTTTAAATCATAAGGAAAACTCTTCACAAGAACTTCCTTCCAATGGCAACCCTTCTTTTGAATTCTTTTAAATTAGACTTTGATACATTTTAGTCAAATGGTTTTGTTTATGCAGGTTTCATGGTAACTAATCATAATGATCAATTCTGTTACGAATGATCCAAAATTTTGTCATCCATTTTGCCATATATAACTGAGGCCTATGCTTTTTACTTTGCTTTCCAAGAAGAGCTTAAATGGAGGAAGAAACCCGTTTATTTGGAAGGGGATGCAAAAATCATCACTGATAATTTTACACGTTTAAACATCTCTCTGTAATCTCAATTAAATGTGATGGAGATGCTTAGAGTTTTGAAACAAAAACTTTATGCCTTATCTATGCTTTATATTAATGGATTTTTAGGAGAACAATAATATTATTCTGTTAAGTGAATAAGTCTCACATCGATTAGAGAACTACCAAAAAAATTGGTCATGAGTTTGGATAATCCTCACCCTTGAGTACATTTTCAAGAGATAAGTTAAATTCAGTTGATTTAACATGGTATCAGAATAAGAACCCTTGACTGTAGAAGAGTCACCTTGCACTATCATCCGTAGTAACAATAGGATCAGTATCGTCCGTTGATATAGTCGATGTGAAAAAAAATATTGAGAAAATAAATTCCACGTCGACAAAAAGAATCAACAGAATAAGTGGATAAAAACATGGACATGAGTTAGGCCTAAATGATTTAACATAATCATTATAAAATTAATATTGCTTTTCATTCTCACTTTTATGTAACCATAAATATTTCTATACTTACCATCAAATCTACTAGCCTTACCGAACTTTTTTTAAATAATGTAATGGAAGTTCTATCAGCCTATCTTTATAACAAATAATAATAATAATAATAATAATAATAATAATAATAATAATAATAATTGCTTAACCATTTTTCTGTGACATTTGTGATCATCAAAATCCAAAGTAGTATTCATAGAAACAGAATAAAAGATCATTTTAATAATTAAAAGAAACGTAATCGAAGTTATTTGATCTTATAATTATTGCATTAAGTATCAAAGATTTTATAATTTTTTTAAGAAAAATCACAATAATTTCATTATTATGTACAAATCAAAATTTTAATTATATAATTTTTGAATTAAATACGTAATTGAAGAAAATTGAACACTATAAATACTCACTTTTAATAAATTATATGATTAAAAGTGTTTATTTTTCATAATAACATGAATGATAGTATCTAACTCATAAATAAAAAAACTAAAATATTTATTTTAAAAAAAATTAGAAATCTTTAATAACTAACTTGATAATTATAAAACTAATTTAATTATTTGTTAAAAATTACTAGCCTCCATGAGTTTTTTTCCTATGCATATATTTAAAATATTAAAATAATTTTAAATTTAATCTTTATTAACATCACTATCAACATCACTATCAAAACTGTAGCGAACAAAAGTATTATTAATAAATAAATATATTTTTTTTATTTAAAATATTACTTTTAATTACTAATCTTATATTTTTACGTATTTTATTCTTATAATATATCTACTCCAAATTCCAGTAAAAATAAATACAACGAACCGGCCTCGGCAGCCGGGTAATTCTTGTGCCAAAGAAACCCCTGATGGGCCTAACTAGACCCAAAAAGTTTAACCATAAAAAGGACCCGAACTGTTAATAACGTGTATCGTCAAATAGAAAGCATACACCTGTCGCATCGTAATTTTTGTATCGCCGTTATTGGTTCTCGGTGTCCTCTACGTCGCAAAAGAGAAACTGCAAGGCTTTTCTTTGTGGTGGCTCAGATTTCCTCTCCGAAAACCACGAAAATCGACCATTTTCTATCTCTGATTCGTATTTTTACAGTGTCGTAGTGTTAGCTTTTCATTTTCATTATGATCGAGTTAGAACGTTTGTTACTGGTTGTTGTAGCTCTAGGGTTTCTATCATCTACATCTGAATCCCTCCGGTTTGAGTTACAAACGGGTCATACCAAATGTATTTCGGAAGATATCAAGAGCAATTCCATGACCGTGGGAAAGTATAACATCATCAACCCCAACGAAGGTCATCCTCTTCCTGATTCTCACAAGCTCACTGTTCGGGTCTG
The DNA here is from genome assembly GCA_033030585.1 of Hippophae rhamnoides. Classification (NCBI taxonomy): domain Eukaryota; kingdom Viridiplantae; phylum Streptophyta; class Magnoliopsida; order Rosales; family Elaeagnaceae; genus Hippophae; species Hippophae rhamnoides. The sequence continues at coordinate 17,992,229 of CM065438.1, read as the reverse complement.
TTGCTTAATTTTTAATGCCAAATTTTCAATTTTTAATATTTTCCATATCGAATTATCATGATAATTGTGTTTAGGAATTGAATTGACATGGATTTGAAACATGTTTATAGGTGAATTCGCATTATGGGAATAGTTATCACTATGCGGAGAAGGTGGAATCTGGGCAGTTTGCATTTGTTGCTGCGGAAGCTGGAGAATATATCGCTTGCTTCTGGGCACTGGAACATAATCCTCAGACTACTTTGACTGTTGATTTTGATTGGAGGAGTGGTGTTGCTGCTAAAGATTGGTCCAATGTCGCTAAGAAAGGCTCTGTAGATGTAAGTTCCTTCTGGTTTATTAAAATTAATGATTACTAATATTGCTGTTTGAATTAGGCTTTATTTATTTTTAATCAATGTGATTCAATTTATGAGATAATTTGTAGAATTTTCTTGTTTTTATTTATATAGCGTATGAAATTGAGCATTGGATCGTTCTCTTGAAGGTTGTGGAGTTTCTTATTTAGATATTCTATATTTTATGTTTGGAGAATTTCTAGTGTGTTAGGGTTTTTAGAGAGAATTTAGAGAGATGTAATATTCAAATCCTTTATTCACATTATAAATGAGGTATATATAGACACATAAGAGACATGTGTCAACGTTACAGTGGAAGGTGCTCTATTCGAGGTGTGTCAAAGCAGACACACGTGACAAGACCACAACATATTGATACATGTCACTCCCTTAAGTCTGTTCCACCTAGGTTGCTAGTCGAAGACCAGGCCACTCTCCTTAGGTCACATCTTGCTAAACTGATGGTCTCTAAACTGAACATCCCTTGTTCCAGAACCAGGTCACCCTTTACAAGCCACGAACTAGCACCTCGTTACACGATCACAAGATGAGCAGGGTGGTTCAAGTCGCTAGGATCGTGTTGTATAATACCAAGTAGTTCATGATTTATGTATTCGGGAAGAAAAGAAATTAGCTAGGTTTAATTGGGCCGATGTGTCAAGATCCTGCAAAGATTGTTTACTATTGTTTGCTTCATTTTCTACTGTCTGACTTTAAAGAAATAACTTTGCGTATTGAAAGGTTATCGTGTATACTCCTGGGAGGTTATGTAGTTTTGGCCAGCAATCGTTTTTAATTTTTAATTCGAGAATTTGGATTGAAGTAGGAAATGTGAAAGATTGGTATTTTGTGGCTATATATTTACTCGTTTAGAATTACAGGTGTAAATTTTTGGATACATATTTGAATTCTATTTTCTTCAACTTTTTGTAAATTTCCTCCAAATTTCAATTTGGAGTGTCAAGGACCCTCACCTGGGTCCAATGGACTTAAGTACTTCAAAAAAAATGAAGAGTCATTGTAAATAGCTTGAAGGTTGAGTTTCACTAGATGTTTTTATTGGGAAATCGGAAAATGATTACTGAGTGTGGATAAAAGCTAGCACAAACTTCTTCACCTATGTTAATTAAGAATTTAAGGCATAAATTTTTTCCTTCCTAGAATCAGAAGCATTCTTTGAGCTTTCTACTCTAGTTGTACCTAACATTATGAGATTCAGAAAGTGAGTAAATTCTTGACTAAACTGGTGAGTCTATTAGAAAAGTTCTAGTCAACGACCTGCTGAATCAAATAGTATATAGTTTAATTACTTGTACATCTTGTAACTAGTTATGACTTGCTTACTAAATGCTTAAGCTATTAGAGCAAGATATAGAGCCGTTTGAATGTGCTTCTCTTAAAAGTGATTTCAAGAGAAGTAGTTTAAAATGATGTTTTCTAAGAGAAGCAATGTTTGGGATGAAAATGTTTTAAGTAGTTTTGAGTGGTATTTTAGTAATTATTTTAAGAAGGAAACTTGTGTTCAAAATTACTTCAAAGTATTACTTACTTCTGTTAAAAGTTGTTGAGAAATCAATTCTCCTAAAAGCTTAAGCTATTACGAGAAGGGGCAATTATACTTTTATGTATCTATAACTCCTGCACAGATGTTAGTTTTACGCACCATGTATCCTAAACGCTTGAAATTCAACAATTAAAATACCAAGGTTTGAATACAAGATCTTCAGTTCTGATTCTATATTAGAGGTTGTTATTAGAAAACCGACTCTCCCAAAAACTTAAGTTCTTAGGAGTTAGGAGAAAGACGAATTATACTTTTACATCTGTCAACTTCTTCTAAAAGCATTAAATAATGCTTATTTTAATTTTGAAAGAACTTTTCTTGGAGATTGCCAAACACCTTAAGAATTGCTTTGGACCATTAAAAACCACTTTCAAATTAAAGGAGAAGCATTTTCAAAGGGATCCATAATATCATAATGTTAGCTTGTAATTAATTTTTTACTTGTTAAGAGTTTTCTTTAAGAGCATTTATCTATGTACGCTTAAATACTTTTGCATGTGATCAAGAATGGTTATAGCTTATACCTTAGGGTCAAGGTTGGAGTTGTGAAAGTAAGGTTGTAATTCACTTTAGAGCCTTAATTGAATTTTTAGATTTACTAACGCTTAATAAGAAATTCTTAAAAATAATAAAATCGCTAAAATATAAGTAAATGAAAATTAGAAGTTGGAAACAATAAATATACTTAATTTAAAGCAATAATACGAAATTAATAAAATTTGAAGAGACTTAATAAATTGAGAAAAATTATTGTCTGTTAATAAAATGCGTAATTAAGAGTTACTTTATAAGTGAAGAGTCTTTAGAATTTATTGTGAAGTGTTGATGGACCCAAATATATTTTGAAGAGATGAGAATATAGGTATAAGGGTGTTGGAAGATAGATCCTAGAAATGGAGGCTAAGATGTTTTAAGGATGCATTTTCAAATGGGTAATCCAAATCCGTTTAGTAACAACATGAACTTAAAAAGCATTCACAAAAGTAGTTTATTAATTCTCAATAAACTTGATTGATTTATATGTTAAAACAATTCTTCGCACAATCCTGTTTTTGTAGAATTCTAAAGGTTCTTCAGAACTCTTCAATAACACTCATTTCGTAGAATTTTAAAGATTTTTCAGATGTAATTCTTCACTAACACTCATTTTATACTCTACTCCATTAATTACATTCATTTTTATTCTAGTAAGCCATAAAATCTCTTAAAATTGTGTAGCTCTATCCTAATAATAATAATTAACATTTTGAATTTGAAGTATTAATTATATTTCTTTTAATGTTTTGGTTGGAACTATCTATTAGGTTATAAAATTATTTTATATTTAGAAAATAGAAATAATTAAGAACAAATAATTTAGTAGGCAATTTTTTACGATAAAAATCTTATTCAATTAATAATAATCTAAGTTTATTATTTTAAAAAGAACAATATATAGTAATTATAATTAAATAAGAAAATAAAATAAAAAATCTATGAAAGAGAAATAGTAGACGAAAAAGCTTATTAAATAATAGGACGAGGTGCTATATAAGTTTCTTAGATTAGGTAATTTGTGTCATTTAGTCTCTTACATTAGAAATCATGTCATTTAATTCCTTAACTTTGTAAAAATGATCAATTAAAGACAAATTATATTATTTTAATAATTTTCATTTAAAATGTTATTATTTTATATCAAGTAATTAAAAAACAATTAAAATACGAATCTTTAATATTAATAAAAGTAAAATTTAATATGAAATAGTTTGCAAAAAAAAATAAAGAATAATAAAATTCAAACAAAAAATTATTTAAATATATTTTTTAATTTTTAATAAAAATTAATAATTAATAAAACATTAAAATAAAATGCTTGCTAATTAACAAATGTTAAAAACAAATATTTTGTGAATTTTTTTATATTAGTTGTGACTATATCATTGTTAAATTGTTTTAATCGCGTTTAATTGCTTGATAGAAAAATAATAATAATATTTTAATAAAAAATTATTAAAATAATATAATTTGTTCTTAATTAATCATTTTTACAAAGTTAAAGGACTAAATAATACCGCCTCTTACCTAAAATACTAAACAACACAAATGACCTAAACTAAGAGATTTTTATGACATTTTTTTCTAAATAATAACATATATTGTTTAATTAATTGATAGTTAATATATCAAACATTAAACATTGAAGTCTTTACAAATTAAAAGTATAAAAGATGAAAGGTTTTCTAAATCCATTTAATGAGTGTAACCACAAGATTTATGATAGGAGAAAAAGGTTTGAAAAATGGGAAAAGAAAATGACATTCTGTTTAATAGATTTATACTTGAATTACTATATTGTATGTGAAAATAGATAGATAATTGAATTATACCTCGCCTATCAGTTTTGAATATATTGTTTTTGGGATTAGGATAGTTTTTTACATATGAAAATGCAAACCTACGCTTTTATAATAGTTATAAGATTTAGAAGAGTCTTTTGCTTTTATCTTTTAATTCCACATTTATTTATAAACATATTTTTAAATTTTTAAATTTTCACTATGAGAAAATTTATAAACTTTAAAGCTATTCATATGTTATATGCCTAAATGGTAATTATTAATTTCATTAATACTTTCTTATAGAATTAATAATTACTTTAAGAATATTTTGTTTTTTCCTTTTAATTCCTTTGTTAAAAACATAGAATAAAAAATAAATAAATTAAAATTAATTTATAGTGGAATTAGATTATATGTGAAAATTCGCCAATAGTTTGAGTATATTTTTCTAATAATTTTTGACGTGTCATTTTTAAGGTTAAGATGATCATTTTCGTATAAAATCGTACATTCCCTAGTTTATAATGGTTATTATTATTATTATAAGAAATATAACTTTGCCACAATTCTTTTTTTCTTGTGAGAAGGCATATATATATATATATTTCTGTTGATTTTGAGTATCAGCCAATCTTCAGGAGCAATGATATTTTCAAATGTAAAGTAGAACTAGACAATGGAACTGTTGATACCTAGAATAGCTATTTCTTCTCCATATTCATTCTTGTGTGCCAAAGACAAACCTTAGTTTATTGGACAATAATGCGAAATTATTTTTGTTGCAAAGAGATGATGCCGCTATATATATATATATTTTGGTACTTCTCTCATACTTTGCCAACTGTTCAAAAGTGTGTTATATTCAATCTAGTATTCTTATATATGGAAAATTCAGTAACCAGTTTTTCAGTTGCCTGACATACTGTGTTTTCCAAGCAACCTCTATAGTACCCTTATAAGTTTAAATATTTTAAGGGAATGATCAAAATATAGTGCATAGTTCAACTATTTAATTAGGTTTGCAAGTCTTTGCTTGTGAAGGTGCTTCACTCATTAATTTCCCTAGCCAATGCCATCAAGGCATCAAGGTTGGTATGTGGAAAATAATCTTATGTTTCTGTCATGTTTTTAAATGCCAGTCTATGGAATTAGAGCTCAAGAAATTACATGATACTGTTGCTTCCATTCACGAGGAGATGTATTATCTTCGTGAAAGGTACGGGAATTTAGCAATTTTTCTTCTTTTTTTTAAAAAAAATCATTTTCGGAGAAATTAATAAGATTTATGATAATTTGTATGTCACCGTTATATTTGTTTCAGAGAAGAAGAAATGCAGGATCTTAACAGATCAACAAATACCAGAATGGCCTGGTTTAGTTTTCTTTCACTAGTTGTTTGCTTATCCGTGGCTTCCTTCCAATTTTTGCACTTGAAGACATTCTTCGAGAAAAAAAAGCTCATTTAATTCATTCTATTCTATTATGGTTGAGATTGTATTTCACTTACGTGTTCATGTACAATATTTGACAAGCAATATACTCTTAAAAACAATATTTTTTTATCACATAGTTCATTTAACTGGATTTTTTAAAGCCACGTTCCTTACACCTTAAAAATATTGTTTGGTCTCAGTTTCAGCTCTGTATTACCAGGAACGGCGATGAACAATCTCAATTGGGTCCTTTTTAGGGAAAATAACATTTATTTCACCTCTTAATATTTGTTATTACAAAAATAACATTCTAAAATATGTATTTTTACTACAAAATTTAAAAAAAAATCTGAAGTTAAATTGTTTTTACATTGAATATTGTAATTGAATGTTATTGAAGTTAAACGCTGATCTGTTAAATTTTGACAAATTGATCAAGTATAATGTCATCGTGGGTATTTTTATATTATTATAAATTTTAGGGTGGTGTTTTATAGAAATTCTCAATTTATATTTTTTTCAAGACAGTTAAGTCTTAATTATTTGTGAGATTTTGGCATCTAGTGATAACACAATAGAATGATTATTTGGCGAGCGGAAGTATCGACTCTTTACCATCCAAATATTTGCACGAGCAAAGGTTGGGCACTTGTGTTATCACTTGCTTCCTTTGTTTACTAAAAGATTTGAATTTTACTACCTCACTGGCTATTGTTTTAAGATATGTTCTCCTTCACTTGTCCTAAGCAGTCTAAACTATGACATGGGAAAAGCTGTGCGATTGAATTTCCCAGCGCATAAGTGTCACTATTATTCTCTTTTTGGTCTAATAAGAAGTATTCCCATTTACTAATTTAGGCTACGTTTTTATAAAATAACTAATCTTGCTTATATATTTCATGTAAGTTCTTGCAAAATCTAACAAAAGCTTGTGAATTATAATTTTGATAACTAAGAATAATGAAAGGGAGGATATGTATCCAATTAAAATAACAAAATAACTGTGTTTATATTATCCTTAAAAATGGAGAAAATAATAGAAAATTAAGAAATAATGAAAATAAAAATATAAGACATATCACGATATTTTTTAAAAAAAATGATATTTAACAAAAAGAAATTATAAAAAATATTAACAGAAAAATTAAGTCATAAGGAGGGAGATGAATTTAAAGATTCATGATTCCCAAAAGTAAGGAAAATATTCTCAAGAAAAAATATAATTTATTATAGGATAAATAATAAAGAAATTAGTATTATTATTATAGACGTAAAAGAATGATATAACATATCATTAATTGATAAAGAAATCACTATAGAAAAACTATAAAAAAAATTAGAAAGATTAAAGAAAAATTAGGTACATATATTTAGAAGAAATCCAAATATTAATAAAAATATATTTTAGAAAATGAATTAATACACCAATAAAATTAACACTATTAGACAATAGAATAATAAATAAATAATATGTTTTATTAGAAATGACCCATGAAAATCTAAAATACTAAAAATTAAAATTTTCAACATACTTTGAGTTTGGTATTAATATTAATGATAAAAATTTAAACCAAGAACTAATTTTAACCTATGAGTTTAAATGAGGAGATTTAATAAAAAAGTAAAATGATCTATTTTTATTATACCATATAGTAGAATATTCATTAACAAAAAGTTCAATATACAAATAAAACGAATTCATAGAAAGAGATATAACATTTTAAGAAAGTGAACAAATAATAAAACCAAAAATATTAACAAACTTTGAAGTCATGAAGTAATAAGAAAAAGATAATAATATTGTTATTCTCTCAATAATCTTAAAAAAATAAACTAGAAGATATAGAATTGGAAGATAATGTAAGTCTAATAAACAAATTAAGAAACCAACTAACTATAATGAAAGCTTTAATTCTTTTAATACGAGGAATAGATATAACACATAAATCAAACATTAAATCTTTACAAAACACAAATGAAACACACACACAAAAATTACTTAAAGAAATAAGGGAATATAGTTATACTAAGTAATTTAAAGAATTAATAAGGAATGTTAGACAATGAGGTTACATGATACAAGTTTGATCTATATGTATGATTAAAAAAACCTTTAGAAGATCGAATGCATTAATAATTATGAATAAGAAAAAATCAAAAAATAAAAAATAAGTTTTAATCTCAATTTAATGAAATATATAAAAGAATTAAAAGAATAATTTATGAACCCTTGAAATAGAGACATAAAAAAATTAGTTAATCTGTTAACTCTAACAGATGAAGAACTAAAAAAACATATGAAACATATTACATTATCAAATATTTACACAATATTTAGACAAAATAAGTCTAACAACACTAAATGGTGAAACCATATGTCAAAAGTAAGAAAAGTTTTAATAGTATCAAACTCAACTTTTATGAAAAAGTATTAAAATCAAAAGCGTGGTAAGATAGACACAAAGCAAAAACGTGGTAAGATAGACACAAAGCAAAAACTTTATTTAAAAAATTTTATATTAGACATAAAAGAAAAATAAAACTATTTTCTAAATGAAATATAGAAAGATAAATACTTAACATGTATAAGAAAACTATTATAAATAGTAAGCTCAAAAAACTTCTAAATCATGAAATCAATGTCTAAAGTAATAGAAAGTATAAAACTCAAAAAATCTAACAAATTCATAAAAATAAAATCAATGGTTCATACTCCAAATGAAAAAGGATGAATTTGAAAAATAAATTCAAAAAATTTTTGAATTAAAAGTTATATTACCTAATAATTCACCTCATTCAAGCTCAATACTCTTAATAAAAAAAGAAGCTAAAAAATAAGTGGAAAAAAGAAAATGGTAATAAATTTCAAAGCTTTTAATAAAAAAGACATTGATTATTGATATTTTATTTCAAAGAAAGGAGAATTATTATCTTCAATAAAATAAAATAAATATATTAAAAATTTTGATTACAAAAGTATATTTTGAAAAATAAGATTTGATAGAAAATCACATAAATTAACTACATTTAGTTGTTTACAAGGACAATTCCCAACAGATAATTGTAACATTTGGATTAAAACAAGTACTATATATTTTTCAAAGACATATAAATAATATCTTCAAGAAACTAGGTGATACTTATTGTCTATTTATTGATGATATTTTAGAATTTACTAATAATTTGAATATACATTACTTAGATATTAATTTCTTATGATAATGCAAGAAAGAATAACTTGTTATATTAGAAAAACAACTTGTCTTATCAGGAAAGAAGGTTGTAATAACACAACAAAAAATTAAGTAATTAGGAATAAAAATATAAGATGGAAAGCATCATTTCTAACCTCATATACTAAATAACATATAAGGATATTTTAGTGAAATTAAAGATAAAAATTAACTATAAACATTTTTAGAATGTTTGGCTTACGTAAAAGCATACATAAAAAATTAACAGAAATGTGAAAATCATTAGAATAAAAACATAAACAAAAAACTTACCGCTTTATATTATTTAGGTTAAGATGGTAAAATCATAGTAAAAACAAACTCTATCCATTAATATTGGAAAGTAATTTTAAAAATAAAAGTATATGATAGAGATGAATATTTTTTGTAAATATACATCATGATATTTTCAAGGTTTATAATTAAATTATTATAATAATAAAAAAGAATATTAAGCTTTGAAAAACGTTATAAAAAATTTACAATATATCAATTCAAGATTTATTATCAAAACTAAATATTTTTTAATAACTAATATTTAAGGTGATTATAAACAAGTTTGATGTTCAATATATACATCAATAAATAAGAATAATTTAGTTGATGCATTAACTAAAGAACTAACTATTCTAGTCATTTTTATTCTTGCATGAATTGATCATTTTGATATAGACATCAAGATTAAAGAAAAATATATCAAAATCTTGAAAGATCAATTTCAAATATTATATTTTAAGAAATTCTTAAAGGATAAGATTAAATAGGTTAATATATTGAATAAACATGAATAACTTAAAATGATTAGAATATAAAAGTAACGATGTTAATCCCTCTATCTCATGTGAAAAAGAAAGGAATTAGAATTCAAAGTAGGTGTAAAAGTATGGGAACCTTAGTTCCTAATTTGTATTTAGAGACAAAATTAGATATTATAGTATAAATTGGTTTAATGATAAATTATAATTTTATTTAGATTTTTTTATGGTACAAACTGATACATCTGTTGAAGTTTTTTTACTTTTAAGAGAATTTAACAGATAGAATATAAAGAGAGAGCTCTTGAAAAAAGGGGAAAAGAAAGAGGAAGAAGAGAAGGGGAAAATAAAATAAAAATAAGGTTTTTTTCTCTAAAGCATTCATTCCTCTTTCTCAATCTTGTTGTGTTAAGGTAAAATTTTAGAGCTTAAACCCTTAATTTTTCTTTGACCATTAGTAATAAAAATCTTATCTTTGATGTTTATTTAGTGAACTTTTATCTAAAGTTGTAGATTTTACTCATTTTTGGATGCTAAAACTCATGCATGTGGATTTATTGTGTAGTTTTAAATTTGTAGTATCAAGAACTTTTTAATTTCTTATTTGTAAGTTGGTTTGAACAAATTATTGATATAATTTTTGAATTAAATATAATAATTTTAATAAAACGATATTTTTAGGTTTTTTAGTCGTTATTTATGTTTGATTTTGGTTTGAATATATAATAAACACATTATTTATTGACTATTTTAAAGTATTTTAGAGTTCTTATGAAAATTAAAAATTAAATTTTTTATTAAATATGAAAGTAATTATTTATTTATTTTATAAAAAAATATAAATAATTAATTATATTATGCATGCAAAATATTATTAAGACTTAATGATATATTATGTATTAACATTAATATGAATACTTTATTTTAAGTTTGAATGTTTCTAGGTTTGATTGTAATATAAGTGTTATCTATAAGATTATTAATTTAAATCATTGTATATAGCTAAAGAAAATAAAAAGGGGCATGTTTAGCATGGAAATGAGTTTTATTATATTCTTGACTGATATTAAGGAAACTATTTTAGTTCTATCAAGTGTTAATTAATTGATTATTTAAATTTGTGTGTTTTTAACTTGCTCATTACTTAAATTCATGTATTTCATGGGTCACGAGAATCTGTGTAACATTTTCTAATTAAGTGATAATCTTCGTACATAGAATTGGACAAATTAAGTAAAAAAGAAAGAATTTCAACTATTTGGCTAGAAGGTAATAGTCATAGCATACTTAGTAGAGTAAATCCATAGATCATTCAGCAGAAGAAATTTTTGCTAATTATAGAATGATAAAATTATTATATCCTTCAGAAATAATCAAGAGTTATTTTCAAGTAGTAAAACAATCAACCAGTTAGAAGAGTACTTATATCATGTTGTTAAAAAAACAACTAACAACTCTTTTATTTAAGAAAAAAAAAAGATATCAGTACATAAAACTTACAAGAAAATAATGGTTAATACTGTACAACTTACTCAAAAATCTACTAAAAACATCTCGACTATATAAAGTTTTACACTATAGATAAAAAATTTCATACAAGTAACAAATTCAATACTAGAGAAAGAGCAGATCCATTGTTGGCATACAAAGTATTTCACGATGGGTTAATAAAAAAATTATATCTATGAATTAATTTGAATCGTTAAATTATTTTTCTAAAAACTTTAGAAATTAATTGATTAAGATTTTAGAAGGAAAATTAAAGCCTCTTTATTTACAATTTATCAGTTCAATTATGAATTGGAACCAAGAAATTTCAATAAGCTTATATTATTTCATTAAGCTTGACTTATTCACACCAAAAGGAAATTTAATCATCCTAAACTTTTATCAAAAAATAAATTTAATCCAGAGAAATTAAACATAGAACGTGATTAGATGTTAAGTTATATCTATTCTGAATTAAAAAAAATTAATAACTCATTTGAGATTAAAGTTAATTATCCTACTAGAAAAGTAATTAACATCTCACGACTTAATCTATCTATCATTGATGATGGGTTGAAAAGATAACAAATATAAAATTGCTTCTAGTTGCAATGAATTAAAAGTAGATATGGAAAGTAAGAAAATATTATGTCATTATGCCAAAATTTAGGCTAGGAAACACAAAAACATTTATTGTATTAGAGATAAGTAAGACAACATGGAGATTTCAATTTCACAAGAATCAATGTCGTAAATCAACCTTGAATTGATGTTGAATTTAACTAAAAAAGTTAGATAAAATATTGAAATATCACCCATGTAAAAGAGAGAATACTTATGTCTATGAAAAGAAAATTTTATTTCAAAAGAATACACACCTTTTACACTTTTTGATAAATTTATTTACTTTCGCTCTTACCTTTGTAATCTTTCGTTTAATAATAAGTAACTAAAATCTTCTTCTAGATTCTTAGTGTTCTAATCGTAAATAAACTATTATGATAAATAAAAGTATATTTTAAACATAAACTTATATTTATCATTATAACGATAAAGGAAACATAAAGATACTATAGATGGCTATGAGTCAAGATGAAAATATGGTTAAATTTAATCAAGGCATTACTTTAAAGGAAAAGAAAGAGACATCACGAAACAAAGATTTAAGAGAACTCATATTTATCAGGTTAATTGCAATTACATAATGTGAGGAATTAAAAATCATGATTGTTTCACTCATCTAATATTCTATCTAATATTCTGCACAAAATATGAAGAAAATATTAAAAAAAAGAAATTAAGAATTAATTTATAAAGTAAAACAAAAAGAAAACCTAAAAGATATTATATACCTTAAGTCATCTTTAATACATTTTAAAAAAACTATAAAAGAAAAAATCACTTTTTACACGTAAAGTTTAAAAATAATTGAAAATTTACAACGATTAATTAATTATATTTCAAAAATAGAAGAAAAATATAATCTAGTAAAAGAATATGATTAATATTTCATACATCTAGAGTTTGTAATTGATACATCTAAAAATTGAAACTAAAAACATTTTATTAGAAGGAAATAAAATGTCTCGCCCTGGATCAAGATAATATGGTCTTTATAAAATAGTAAAATCTTGTCTACTTAGCCTTCTTAGTTCAAAATATTCCCAACCCATCTGCACAATTTATACTACATTTAACTTGCAAACACAACAACAATATGTTAATCTGGCACTGTCGTTACTTATGAAATGAATATATTCCAGTGATGATCTGTTCCAAGATTTTCTTTAATTTTCTCTAATCTTTTGAGAATTTCCAAGAAAGAAGGTCTTTTATTGATTTCAGCATGCCAACATTGCTCCGTTAACCTAACACATTCATTGGGAAAAGTCAGCGATCCAATTGTTCCAGTTCTATGTATCCAAAATAGAAATGTACAATGAATGTCCCACAGAAGTCCTATTTGGAATAATACTTAAATTAAACAGATAATAATACAAGGGACCTGTTTCGAATAGCTTTTACTTTTAGTTGAAAGTGGTTTCAAATGCCTTAAAATGCTTTCAAAGGGTATTTGACAATATATTTGAGAAATGATTTCAAAATTTCAAGAAGCATTATTTGTTCTTATAGACAAAGTAATTAATCCTTACTTTTGAGAGAAATAGGCTCAAAAGTATATTAGGATGCATACTCCTCACTTAATTAATTAGAAAAGTATCACTCTAAACCACTTTTAACAATCTAATACCAAACATATTAGTGTTTCTCATTAAACCACTTCATTTCATACTACTTCTCTTAAAAGCACATCTAAAAAATAAAATAAAACATTAGAACGAGCCCTAAATATGGTTGACTCAAATCCTTCAGACTTACTCCTTCAGCTCTGGGAGATATGCTTTTGCACGAAAGATGGGCCTATGTCCTTCAGCCACATGTTTAGCTGCATCATAAGGCTCATAATTTGTAAATGGAGGGTCTCCTTCAAGCATCTACAACATCAAACAGCAATGTTTGTATAGAATTTGTATATCAAAACTAACAGTTTAGAAATAAAATTAAATCTCATTACAACATCAAACAGCAATGAACATTACCTCATAGAGTATCATTGCAAAAGAAAACACATCAACCTTTCTATCATATTTCCGGTGCTTAAAAACTTCAGGAGCCATATACCGATCTTTTACATACAAAACAAAGTGAAGTTTTACATATGATAATTTCTATTTCCTTGCATAGAACTTGAAAAGGGTCACTTACAACTTCCAGTTTCGCCAGTCATTTTGTACACGTCATGGGCGTGTTGAGCCTTGATGAGTTTGCTTAACCCAAAATCTCCAACTTTTAAATGGTCTGCACTGGAATTAACTAAAAGAACATTCCTGAATTTTAGAGAGAGGTCATAGTAGGTTAAAATCAAAACAGGGCAAAGGAACACTGTATTCTAACGGAGTAAAACATAGAAGAAATGTCCACACATCTATGTAGGAAGAAAAATATACACATTCATGTACGAAGGTAAGTATTTCTACAAAAACAGGAATATCATTATTTAATCAAATTCAAGTAGAGAGTATAATATGACTACTTTATTCTGACACATAATCAACTCACCTCGGTTTTAGGTCTCGGTGAATAATGACATTGGGCTCACTGTGAAGATAAGCTATGCCTCTGCACACCAATGATTATTAAAACTCAGATTAGCATGAATATTAAATTTACTAAGCATGTTCAACTAGGAAAATGTAATGAATGTTTCTAGAATACTTTAACAAAATCTTGCTTGCACGATTTATTTAAACGAAGTAGAAAATTCCAGTATATTTGAGAGAACAGCGGGAGACAACCAGCTAGATATTTTTAGAGCAGCTTACCAAATCAATAGAGAAAAGCTGATTATCTTATAGTGGAAAGATGGTTATTTTTACTTTTTTTTTCTTTTTTTTTTTAACTTAGACATCTGATATAAAAGTCATTCGGCTTATACATGTGAGAAAAGAAAATGTATCTACCTGCCCATTAATCAAGCACATTTTGTCTAATTAACAAAACTGCCTAAGAAACTAACCAAGCATTCCTAGTTCCACAATTAGTTTTAATTGGCTAAAATTGTCTATATTTGCAGTTCGCAAATGGCCTAATTGTTTAACGCCTAGAACTAGTATATGGTGTCTACTCATTTCATCACAATCCCAAAACTGTGCATGGGTTAGTATTCTAACATAAAATATAAAAATACAAGGAAACTATCAATATAAAATCCAATAGCTACCCATGTTTACGTTTTAGAATATAATACTAGAATGCATAGAATACTAAATACTTTGCTAAGGAGTTGATGGATTCCTTAAATACCTGGCAATATCCATTGCGAAGTTTATAGCCGTTGAAGGATTTAGTGAACCTTTTTCCTTGAGGTACTGATGAAGATCGCCCTACAATTCCAGAATATAAAAATCAAGGTAGTAATTTTACAAACAGTCAAAATAATTACCCAAAACTCTGACAGCGAGATAACCAGGAATATTAATAATGTGTATTTATATACCCCTCGTAAATACTCAGTGATCAGCATAAGTGGCTTCTTATCAGTGACAGCTCCAAGAAATTGTACTATATTGGGGTGGCGAAGCTTCACAAGCAATTTAACCTCATGCCTGAAGTCTTGACTGTATACAGCAGTATGGAGCAGTTAATTTGTTTTCATGTTAATTCTTGACTGTATACAGCAGTATAGAGCAGTTAATTTGTTTTCATGTTTGGTATGATTGTTTATCATCGAGGGGAAAGAGAGAGAAGAAGAAAGAGTAGAATCTAACACACTCACAATCTCCCTGAGACTGAAAAGGTATTGCCTAGGTCATTCATAGAAGCATTTTTGTTGTCAACCAATTGTAAAATTCATTATTAGATCAGCTTTTATTTCATTCTCAGAGAGAATACAAGGTTCTGAACAAATATGAAAACAATAGTGGCATTTTTGCAACATGGGAAACTCCTTTTAATAACAAGATGAAGCTTACATCACCAATCTATCGTCCGAAAGAGATGGAAGAATGCGCTTGACAGCCACTGGTGTTCCGCGCCAACAGGCTTTTAAAATCTCACCAAAAGAGCCCTACAGGCAGCATCCACTGTTAGTGGAAAATACAGACTACCATCATCTACTTGTGTTACATCGACCGTTCATTTTTCACAAAGTTTAGTCGATACAATATGAGCATGGGTGTGGGTACTCGACACTCTAATTGGTGGAAATTTATAAAAATTGGAAAAAATAGTGATTTCCAACACCCGGATACATATCGAAATTTTACGACACCCAATGTCTTAAAAGAATCCATATAACATAGGCAACTACTTAAAATCAAATTTACATGAAAAAGGAAACTCAAAAGCAAGCAAATAAAGTATCCAACATAACAAATAGAACATTCAACCAGAAATAAGAAGTTAAATGAAAGTAAAAAATGAATTCTGCATCATATTAAATCGGAGGTAATTATCATCTCCTAGAAAATCAACATCAAGGTGTATTGCATGTTCCATGGTGCTGATAGAATTGACTCAGCTTAATTTTAAAAATTGGACAATATTGACGTCAACAAATATAGTGTCTGGCAGCAACCAGAATAAAGCATATGTACAATCATAACACTTGATAATGGCCATAACATATAAAGTCTGCCTCAGTTTTCAGTATAATCATATTATGTTGGTTCAGCTTGTCACATTCTAGTACACTTGGTAAAGGGTTGGCCTTTCTTCAAAGTTTTAGGTTCAAATTCCCAACCCCGAAATAATTAAAAAAAATTATGCTGGTCCAATAGAGGCTATATGGTTCCTTTGTCAAAGAAAAAAATCCAGCAAAAGAAGCCATTCTATCTCATTATCAAACTAAGGGTTGCTGACCACAAAGGTCCTAGAGCTATTGAAAAATTGACAATTAGGTGGTATACTAATTTCTCATTACAATGTACTCCTATTGTTATTAAAAGTGACCACATGACAAATAGTCATTTTTTATGTATTTATTTTTTCTATTTTTATTAATTTATTTTTCAAAATTTACAATGCAATTATTCAATCAATGTTATCTTTATCTAATGCAAATAAAAAATAAAAAGAAAAAAATGTTATAAGACCTAAGTGCACCCATTTTTCTTTCTCCAATCAATTTGTAATAACTGTAGGACTAAACTATAACCAAAATTAGTATAAACCTGTGTGCCACTTTTGCAATAACTATAAGACCCCGGCAGTAATATTTTTCCCAATATAAAAGTTAAAAATATTGACTTGAAAATTTAGACTTAAGGAGCAAATCTTGGAACTACTGGAACTTATTAACGTATGGAAAACAGAGCAATATACTTTAGATGACCATGACTTGCCATTGAAATAAAAACAAGTATTATGAGTTAGATAATAATATTCATCCTACATAATCACTATGAATATCAACAAAAATAATTATGTACCTTTCCAATGGTGGCCGAGTTTGAGAAATCCAGCTCAGAAGGATCAATTTCCCAGTCACATTTGTTAGGCAGAGGCGGAGGAACGGGTTTTGGTTCAAAATGGCTTCCATTTTGGCCCTGCAGCACAAAATTCTGAGGTCTAAAACCCGAGGAAACTATGAACTATCAAAGAATCTCTACAAATAATACAGTCTGTCAAGATAAACTCCAAAAACAGAACCCTTAGTTCCACCCACATAAGATTTCTCTGATGACATTGTGATGGGTGAATAATAAATTGTATAGTGAAGTTTTTGACAACTAGGAAAGGGTTTACTAGCAACCAACAATAGAGTTACCAAAAGAGGATCAGAACATAAAGATGCTATATTCATTATTCACAATCCCAAGGTTTTCCTGAATAATAATATGATACGCCCGAATAGTAGAGTTTATGTGCTTGTCAATTTAGCTTACCACAAACCTAAAAAGTAAGTGTTAGGATTGGTCTAATTTGCAGAAAGAGAATTTAGAGAAGTCAGAGCCATTAATTGAATGTGTGGATCTCTTAGTGAGTCCATATATATATAGAGAATTTTATATGTACATGTGTTAATTAGATAGGATACACCCATATAAGTGTATCAGAAAGGACAAAAAGGTAAAAACAAATACATTCATAAACTGGGGCCGACCACCCTCAACTCGGGCTGGTGGTCGACCCCATAGATACAAGAGTTGGCTCAGACAGGTCTCTCCTATGAGTGTGTTGTGGGCGCAGTCTGAGGAAGTTCTTTTGGGATGACTTGTCCATTGGTTCGGATCGGGCTCCAGGTCAATCCATATGTCCAAACATCCAGTCCCCTTATTCTATCAGCTCGAGCTCTAAGCTAAGGTGAAAGAGTTGTAAATTGAATTCCACATTGATGAAAATCAACAGATGTTGTAAATTGGTATTGAAAAATGCCAAGGCCTAAAGACCTTCCCAAAGAAAACAAGCTATCTTAAACTTGTATTATTCTTATTCCCTTATTTTTATTTCTTGATACAGATCATATATATATACTATTGTTATGACTAATATACAGCTGTAATACGCACTAATATACAACTGGAAGACACTAATATAGAGCTGAAAATAAAGCTGGAAGTCACCTTGAAAATCAGGAAACTAATCTCCTGAAATTAGGGGCTAATTCCACCCTGAAAATCAGGGGTTGATTACACCCTGAAAATCAAGAGCTGCTTAAGAATTAATCATACGCCTAGATTGATTTCCTACACTCACTCTCAAGCTAGGCGATATATGTTTTCCAAACCAAGTGTTACTTGTTGTTTAGATGGAACATAATTGAGGGAGATCAAGATGCCTTCAATTTTCTCACTGATGAAATGTCTATCAATTTCTACAATGTTTAGTTTTATCATAGAGGACTAGAACCCTTGATTTTCTCCTTGAATTAAGGGTTAACATTCAACACTCCCACTCAAGCTGGATCCCAAAGGTTTATAGATCTAAGCTTGGTATATAATGACATCCCAAAAAGGATTACTGATCATGTTGGTAAGTAGCCTGAAGATTGGGATAATGAGGAAGAGGGTGAATTGACATCACTAACCATTGCAAAATAATGACATCCCAAAAAGGATTACAAATCTTGTTGCTAAGTAGCCTGAAGATTGGCAGATGAAGAAGATGGCGAAAAATGCTTGAGCTAGAATTGAACTTTTCCATGATAAGAGAGGCTAACCCCAACATTTCCTAGCCGATATAGGACATCTCCTTCACCACAAGACTTCCCCTCCACATTAGGCAGGTAGGAGCCGTTGGAGAGATTTAATCCATCATTTCCTATCTATGTGCCTTGAAAAAGGATCTTCAACTTAAGCTTGAAGCTTCTGATAAGGAGCTGAAGGTGAGGACTATTGAAAAAAAAAGATTTAACCACCAAATCTGAGTTGAGCTATGCAGTTGAATCTCCTGTAACTCGAAAGGTGGCCATTGAAACTGAGTGGAGCAATGAAGTTGAATTTCCTGCAACTCGGATGTCATAAAGGCCAATTAGATTTAGGGACGTCTTCTCCAGTTGAATCTAATATAGATCATACAAGTAACATTGAGACAAACGGATGTCATAAAGGCCAATTAGATTTAGGGACGTCTTCTCTAGTCACAAAACTTCAATTTTAAAATGAGAAACTTATTGGAAGAAACGGAACGGTCCTTTCAGTCAAAATCATTCTCATGGATAATTTTTTTGAAATGGAAAAACTTATTGCTTTATCAAATACAGAAAATGGAAGTCATTGTATTGGCATTTGATCTATTTATGGTCAATCTGATAATGAAGAAAGTTCTTTGAAAGCTGAACTTGATGCTTGATTCAAAAACAACAGTATTGGAATTGAGTCAATTTCCTGATGAAGATGCATCCATGTTGGCGATGATGAACCATGGCTGAAAGTGGGCATTAAGCCTGATAAAGGCAGCACATTTAGTAGAGTAGATTGTAGGGAAGCCATGGAAGGAAAAATTGGTGTAGATAAAAGCAGTGCGAATTTTTCCCATAATTTTGGTGAACCTCAAAATAAGGGGGGCATTCCATAACCTGGTTGGTTAGGTGGATAACTTGTTGGAATAGGCTGTTGACCAGTAGTACCATATCCCTGTTGGCCCATGAAAGATGGAAGATGGAATAGATGGTGCTTGGGTTGAATCACCTTGTGAATTATAGGAGGAATCATGTCCATCTTGTGTAGAGTTGATCATATTACCATAGCTTGGTGCAGAATAACCTTGTTGCTGATCATAAGATATAGGCTGAACATAACCAGATTGAGGATGTAGAGTACTCTTTTTGATGGTCAACATTTGCTGAATCAACCCAATATGATAGCCATAAATCATTCTCATTACGAGAAGCTTGCTTTAGGACTGCTGACAGCAGTATTACAATTGTAACAAACCAACCACAAAATGCAGCATAACTCTTGTAAACAGTAAGCTCTACATGTCCCTCTTTTCGTATCTCAGCTTCAGTGATCTCTTGTGCTTCTTCTAAAGGGCACAAAATATTTTTCTGTAAGAGCTTCTGTTTGGCAACAGTGATGCACTCTTGACCTTGATTTTGTAAAACAGCATCAATTTAGTTCACTGGCGAGAATGCTAAATATGATGATACTGGAAAAATCAATTAACTTCCTACCCACTTTACATGTCCCTTGTCCATAACAATAATCATATCTGTAGAAGATATAGCCTGAACATTATGAGTACAGAGCACACGAGCTTGCTGCTTCATGACATGACCCATTATAGCATTATAAAGAATCCACCTGGCAACTTGTGCATCAATTGCACTGAGTACGTCATCAAGCAAAACAATTTCTGAGCCTTGATAAATAGCCCTTGCTAAAGCAAGTCGAGCTCGTTGTCCGACTGACAAGTTGATTCCCTTTTCCCAAATAAAAGCCACTATAATCATCTTGAGAATATTCTTGTCCTTGCTGATAACCAAAAGCTGTAGGTTGATTGTAATTGTAATTGTAACCTGTGCTGCTGGAGAAAGACCAACTTGTCAATGGTTGGGTATCTGCTTTAAGAGTCTGTCGGGATTTGACTGACATAGTAGATAAGGTGTTGGACCTTGTCTCTTTCAACTATAAGCACGGCACTATAAGTCTAGAGGGCTACAGCCAAATATAAATAAAGTGTCTCGCTTAGGAAGGGGTTGACCAGAACAGGAGAGCTGCTTAGGTATTGCTTGACTGCTTCAAAGGCCTTGTTACAATCCTTGTTCCAAAAAACTAACATGTTTTTTTCTCAACATCTTAAAGAATGGAAAACACTTGTCCGTGCATTTGGATTCAGTGCCACTATTCTTCCATTCAGTTGTTGAATCCCCTTCCGATTGGTGGGTGGCCTCATGTTCGCCAAGACGTATGAATTGGCCTCAATCTCTTAGGCAAATACAAGATATCCTAAGAATTTCCCCACAGTAACACCAAAAACACATTTCTTAGGATTAAGTCTCATGCCATACCTTCAGATTACCGAAAATATTTCCTCTAGGTCTCTGACGTGATTCAGGAGTTGTGTTGATTTCACTCTTATGTCATCCACATATGCCTCCAGGTTTCTCCCCAGTTGATCTGCAAAATTTTTGTTAACGAGGCACTGGTACATGGCGCATACATTCTTCAATCCAAATAACATTCTAATATAATAGAAGGTCCCTTCCTCTGTGATAAAGGATGTTTTTTCCTCGTCCTTAAAGTACATTCTGATTTGATGGTAACCAGAACATGCATCCAAGAAACTCATCAATCCAATACCGACGACGACATCAACCAACTAATTGATACTTGGTTGGGAGAAACAGTCTTTGGGATAAACCTCGTTTAAATAAGGCCAGAGATATGCGGGGCGATCCACATATTTTTTTTACCAATACCACATTTGACAATCAAGTACAATAGCTGACCTCCCTTATAACTCTTGTTTTCCTGAGGGTGGTGACCTAATTTTTAATCACCTCATTCTTATCCGTCGATAATTATCTCTTTCTTTGTTGGGTAGGTCTAACCTCTGGATTGACATCTAATTTGTGAGTTATGACTTATGGGTCAATCCCAAGCATGTCTGCTGAGGTCCATGCGAAGATTTCAAAGTTCATTTTGAGCAAGTGCGAAAGTTGCTCCTCCACCTCTGTTATCAGATCCCTACTCACCTTTGAAGGATAGTTCTCACTCTTATCTCCTATTGGCAAGTCTCGCACCTCATTTAAATTGCTAGACCTTGCCAGATTTTTACCTCTGACCACCTTTGAGAAAGACCCTGCAATGATTGCTACTTGGGGGGTGACCTCTTTCATGGTGGCATTGTAACAACTTCCTTATATCCTCTGTGCCATCGTCAGTTAGGAATTTGATCACTAGGTGGAAAGTGGACGGGACCTCCTAGCCTACCCCAAGATGGCATTGTAATGAGCTAGGACATCAATGACCATAAATTAGTCATCATTTTTAACCCTTTTTTCATGACAGGCAATACCACGGCCCCTACTACATAAGTGGTGGTGCTGTTGAATCCCACTAAGGGTTGCTCTATCCTTACAATGTCAATTTCTTTTACTCCCAGTGCTCTTGCGGTAAATAGAAAAAGAAGATCAATTGAGCGGTAGACAGAAAAAGAAGATCAACTGAGCTCCCTGTGTCAATCATGATCTGACAAACATCATAGGATCCAATTCTTAAAGTGATCACTAAGGGGTCTTCATGATGGGACGAGGTCTCGTCCTTCTCGGTGAAAGTGATCTTCACAGAGGACCTTGCCTTTTCCAGTTTGTACACATGCAGGGCATTTCGTAACTCTCTACTGAATCTCTTTCGTGAGTTGTTTAAGATCCCACTAATTCCAGGCCCTCTATGTTGGTATGGATAGTTATGATGTTGGGTTCGTTGTGGGGGTCTCTCCAACTGTTCGATAGAGTGGACGATTTTGACGCTTCTTGCCTATTTTGATGAACTCCTCTTTCGTTATTCCCTCCTACGAGGTCCTTCAAATATCCTCCAATAGCTCCTCAATTTCCTTTTCGAGGTGCCTACAATTTATTGTCTCTTGGCCCACATCCTTGTGGAAGGCGCACCATTTAGATGTGTCTCTAAACAAAGACTTCATTTTGGGGGGTCATCTAACACTTGGCTCTTTCTCCATCCTTAATACATTCACTCTCAAGGGAGGCCCTCTAAAAGAAGAGAGTAACCTTTCCCAAGATCCCTTATTTCCTGGCCATTGTCCACTTGACTTGTTGTTTGGTGTGAAACACTTACTTCTATTGACTCCACTATTTTGATTTGCCCTGTCAGGACTTATCCTCATTTTTTCCTTCTCTGACAAAACTTCCACATCGACACGATGGCCTTTGATCAGACCTAACTCTCTTTCGAGATTGACGAATTTTCTCGCCTCCTCATATGTTTCCTCTAAAATACGAGGGATTGTCTTAGTTATCTCTACAAACAAGTCAAAATTCTTTAAGAGACCCCACCTAAAGGCCTCTATAGCGATAGAGTTAAGACAAATCGAAGATTTCTAACTTTTCTTCTCTGAATTGTTTCATATACTCGATGGAATCACCCCTCTCTTGAATAATCGAGAAGAGGTGGTGTGACTCCTTCCTTAGAGGCTTGTTACAGGCATAGTTGGTGGTGAACGTCCTAGCAAATTGTGAGAAGGAGGTTATGGTGTGGGATGTCAGATATTTGAACCACTTTTGGGCGCCATAACAGAGAGTAGCAACGAATAATTTGCATGTCATGGCATCTCTTTTTCCCTATGTGACGCTTATAGGGGCCATGGTCGTCTTGAAGTGTTGTACATGTGTCACAGGGTCTTTAGTTCCTAGATAATCAAGGCACTTGTGAGCATTGAACTTAGCTGGTGGTTCATCATTATCTATCTCATCAGATTATAGGAGGATACATAGTTGCTCGCAGTCCCTATCCACATCATAGGGAGCCTTGCCTTTTTCATGCCTTCCATTAGCTATTTTCAAAGCCTAGTCTTACTTCTTATTAGTTTCTTCCAACGTTTGAAATCGCACCTCCCATTTGATCCTTTCTTATATCCACTACTCATTGCTAGGTCTCGCCGAGCTGGAAAGAGGATTGCCTTCAACTTCATGTTCCCCCACTTGATTAGGTTCAAGGATGACACGCTTTGGTCTATTTCTGTCAATCAGATTGATGGCTCGATCATCAAAGGTTCCCCCACCTGATTGGGAGCGTAATGACCTATTCTCCCACTTGGTCTCCTCGAGCTCTCTTCTTAACTCAAGGAGTTGACGAGCCAACTCTTGATGAGTTTGCCCCACTTCATTAAGGGTCGATGAGGTGTTGTCTAGTACTGCCTCTACCTCCTCGATCGCTAGTCTTAATCGTCCTTCAGCACAGGTTCCTACCATGGTGATAAGGAACGGATAATTGTGATTTTGAGGGTAACTAGTAAGTGGAACAAGTGTTTGGTTTCTTGAATCTCTCTCAGAAATTCAAGGTGAATCCCAAAAAATATGGAGTTAGAAGCTAAAACTCGACCTCAGAATCTGAGCCCCACAGTGGGCACCAAAATGTTAGAATTGGTCTGATTTATAGAAAGAGAATTTAGAGAGAAGTTAGAACAATTGATTGAATATGTGGATCTCATAGGAAGTCCATGTATATATATAGTTTTATATGTACAGGTATCGATTACATAAAGTAGACACATGTAAATGTGTTAAGAAGGACAAAAAGGTAAAAACAAGTACATTCATAAACTAGGGTTGACCACCCTATAACTCGGGCTAGTGGTCGACCCCATAGATATAAGAGTTAGCTCGGACAGGTCTCTCCTATGAGTGTGCAGTGGGCGCGGTATGAGAAAGCTCCTTTAGAATGACTTTTCTATTGGCTCGGGCTATTAGGCAGTCCGAACTCCAAATGTATCCATATGTTCAAACAATAAGCAATTAATTAAGTTTATATTCTAATTCTACAAGAGTTTATCATAAACTTAAATCACAAAAGAACTGATGAACTACTAAAGCCAACATTATCAAGTGATTTGCTTGAGAGAGTCAATGTTCCATGAACTTACATAAGACAAACCACCATAAGATTTTAACAGCTCTATCATAGCATGCTTCTTGGCTCCTTCTGCATCTGCCAGAGGCTTTCATTACCCAAAAAGCATAGACAATTTAGATAACGACCAATCATTATAGCATTTGACTTCGAACTCGTACGAAATAAAAGTTATTTCACACAAACATAAAGTCAAAGATCAGAAGTAATTTATCAACAAAAGGGAAAAAATAGAGGAAAGAAATAAAAGACTGAAATTACGGTGTTCTTCCATCGATCTTGGTCGTTGACATCAGCGCCAAACTCAATGAGCCACTTAGCAACGTCGATCCAGCCATGAAGAGCTGCCACGTGGAGGGGAGTACGTCTGTCGTAGTCCCTGGCGTGTACAAGAGAACGATCTTCTTCAAGAAGCTTACGCACGGCAGCGGGGTCGTTTTGGTGGGCGTGCCAAAGTATCAGAGACGTCCTGTTAACCCTGGACTTCTCTTTATGCTTCTCCTTATCCCCCGTCGTCGACGTGCCTACCCTTGTTCCGGTGGTTCCACTCGATTCAGTATCGTCGGAGCTCATTCGCAAGTCGCAACGATCAGATCCCAACGTTCTACTTTTTCCTTTTGTTCTTTCTATTTTATTATTATTACTATTCTTATCTTCTTTTTCAGTAACGACTAACAGCACGGTGACTTTTTCAACCGCCTTGGTTGATTGGTTTTTATTTTTCCTAGATCAATTCTTTTTAATTTTCTTTATAAAGAAGTATTATTAAATTAGTCTACATACAATTATTAATATATTGTTTTATTTAATTTTAAAGAAAAATTACTTTTATAATTATTATTTTTCAACCTTTTAATTGCATTGTAATAATTTAAGTAATATATTCTTATAATTATTTTCATTATTATTAAAATAAAAACATAAAAATTATTTTAATTATGATTATATTTAATTAATTATTAAATCATTATCTCAATATAAGTGGTGTCTTTTCATGTGTGAAATTAGAAAAAAATTTAACATTTCGAACAACTTAAATAATATCTCTAATATTTAAATAATCTAATTAATACTTTAATATTTAATATTTTTAATAATATCTTTAAAACTACTTATTAAATATTTTTAATAATATCTTTAAAACTACTTGGTTACTTCTCATCTTGTATTTGGATTGATTGTTCCAATTTAAATATGATAACTTTGTATGAATATATACACCATTATTAAAAATATACTAGTATGCAAAGATAATACATATGTTAGTTAGATAAGAATGTTTCATAAACCAACACTAATTATTAAACAAATAACATGTGATTTTATAAAAGAATAAAACAATTCTTGAAATGGTCTAAAAAAGAATGAATATAATATACACCTTTTTTTAAAGTTGTTCCATTCTTCCATTAATAACTAATAACTTGTAGAATATTAGAGAAGATGATAACAAAATGAAATTAACTTATAATCTTTTGCAGTAATTAAAAAACTTAAAATTTGAATCAAAGAAAATGGTTATTTCTTATTTAAGATGAGCATGAAAGTTATTACAATTCCTTGATATTATAAAAATATTTATATTTTAAGTGAGAAAAAATCACAAAAAAAATACATGAGAGATAGAATAGTAAGCAAATAAAATTTTAAAATTTAAACTATTTATATGGAAGAAAAAAAGGAGCATATCTCTGTAGGAAAGATTACCTATTTTTACACAAAAATTTACATTTTTTTAATTCTATTAAAACATAATAGTATCGTTGATATTATTTAAAAGTTATAGGTATTACTAAAATACTTAAAAAATAAGCAATATTGTTAACATTTTTCATCAAATTATTCACATTTTAGCACCTTTTTGCATTAAATAGGGGATGGAGTGTAACTGAAGTTTTTTTTATCATTTATAATAAATGTTTTTCATCAAATTATTGACAAAGATTTTATTTTAATTTATATTATTATATTTAAATAATAATAAAATAAATGTTATAGTTGAAAATCAATTAATTCTTTTTATTTTCTACCTTTTAAAAAAATATTATTTTTAACGCAAAAATATCATATTCATAAATATCTTATATTATACGTAAAAAAAAATTAGCAAAAAGAAAATTGTCAAAAATATCAATTCTGCTGTAAAAAATGGATTTATTGATAATGAATAAACGAATGTTTACAACCTATTTATACAAAAGAAAAGCAAAATTGTAATAATTAAAAATAAACACAATTATGGAGAGGCGTGTTAAATGACCTATCCTTCCATGTTGTTGTTGGTGGGCTAACCCCGGTGGTGTGTTGGTTGTCATAAATTTGGATCTAAGTCTTTAACAACATTACCATGAGTTAGAATATATGTTAATTATTCTAACTTGTTAAGTAAACTTAATTGTGGAAAACTTAAGGATTTGGTAAATATATCTGTTGGTTGCTCTAATGTAGAGATATGATAAGTTTTGATCATTCGACTTGAATCTTTTCTCTTACTTAGATGGCAATCGAATCTACATGTATTTGGTTCGTTCATGAACCATGGATTTGATCTGCAATGTGGAGAGGCTGCTGATTGTGTGATATAGCAGTTGGTTGGTTGAGAATGTTTGATACGAATCATCAAAATATATAAGTAACCAGGTTACTTCAACATCTTGCATTGCCGTAGAAGCGGTGTTAATACAGCACTTGATCGTGAGGCTGTATTTTGTTTCTTAGTCTTCGAGAAATTAAGCGAGTTCTGAGAAACATATAATATCATGTGGTTGATCGTCGTGTATACGTGCATTTTGCCAGTCACGCATCCAGCATTTAGTTGTAATGAACTAGTTCTTTGAGAAAAAGAGACCTTGCCCTGGTGTGTTCTTGACATATTGTATTGTAGCACTGGATTGGCCCAAATGTAGTTGTCATGGTTTATCCATATATTGACTAAGAATGTACGCAGCGTACTAAGTGGGCCTTGTGATGGTCGAGTATATTAATCTCCCAATAGTCTTCGATAGGATGTGGGATTCTTGATGAATTCTCCTTGACCTTCTTGAGGGATAAATTTTGTTCCATAGGTGAATTGGCGGTTGGCACCAAGATAACCCGTGTCCTCGATATTTCAAGTCGTACTTGCGTTGTGAACAATTCCCTTGCTTGGAGCATTGAAACTTCTATGCCCAAAAAATACTTTAATTCAAGAGATCTTTAAGCTTGAATTGTCTCGTGAGATGATTCTTAGTTTCTTCAATGTCTTGTATATTGTTTCTTGTTATGATTATATCATCTACATGACAAGAAGAGTGAGAAGGAATTACGTGGGTTGGACGAAACGTTGAGTGATCATACTTGGATTGGTTAAAACAGCTAGCTTAAGTGTTGTTGATAGCTTGATGAACCCTTGTCGTGAGGCTTGTTTAAGTCCATACAAAGATTTATGTAGCTTATTACTCGTGTTTCCCGCTTCGTCGAATCAGGGTGGAAGGGACATGTGAAGGCGTCTTAATGAAGATGCACCGTAGAAAAAGCATTGTTGACATCAAGTTGTCGAAGATTCCAATTTTGAATAGCGATACAAGCGAGAGAAGCAACGGTGACAAGTTTGGCCTCTTGGTGCAAAAGTTTCTTGGTAGTCAAAACCTTGAATCTATTGTATCCTTTGGCGGCTGTCGAGCCTTGTATCGTTCCACGCAGCCATCGGGATTATACTTGATTTTGTAGACCCATTCTGACCAATGGTTTCTTGTTTGGAGGAAGGCATTTGAAACGTCCAAGTGCCGTTAGTTTCAAGGGCATCCGGTTCTTGTTTCATGGCAAGCCGCCATTTTGGATCATTGAAAGCTTAAAAGTGGTTGGTTCACGAGAATGGAAATAGAAGTAGCAAAGGCACGATGTGCCAGGTGATAATTGGTCATAGGTAAATGCACGTGAGATAAAGAATAGAAAGTACCTTTGTCTTTGGACGATCTTGAGTGAGGCGAAGGGAAGGAGAGAAGGTAAGGAAAACTTACATGATATTTTTGAAGGTATCTAGGAACATTGGTGGATCGACGAAGCCTATGTGTATTTGGTGTTGGAGAAGTTATGTGTGGTGGAGAAGTTGATGATGATTTTTGAAGATGAATCTTGAAGATGAAGAGTGTACGAGTTGATTGTTGGAAGGGCGGTGATGTATGATCAAGTGATATATTTGGATTGGTTGATTGTGAATGTTGGGTATGTCATACGTAGATAGTATCTTCGATGGAGGAAATAGGGTTGGAGTGTTGACGGAAGTGAAATAAGGAAATACATGTTCGTGAAAGATAACATCACGAGACAAAAGTCTTGCTTGTTTCCCGATTGTAGACCACGATAACCTTTGATCCCAGATGGATACCCGATGAATATGCGTTTATGTGATCTAGCATCGAGGCTTGGTGAGTCGATCGTGATGTGCGGTCCTGAAAACAAAGGGAACCAAAAACCGCGAAGATGTTCGTAATGCAGGAGTTTTGTGAAAAAGGACTTCAAATGGTGTTTTACCGCCGAGAGCCAGGTGTTGGAGTCGATTTATGAGGTATGTGGCGTAAGAATGGCATCTCCACGGTTGTTTAGGAAGATTGGCTTGGAAGAAGCGATGAGCAATGACATTGAAGATAGCGGCGTTTGCGTTGTAATACCATTTTGTTGAGGGTAGAACCAACTAGTTTGATGAAGGATTCCGCGGTAGAAAACAATGGTGCATGAGAAAATTCTGGTCGTTGTCCTTCTAGAATGATTTTAACTCTGGATGAAAATTGTGTTTCAACAAGATTGATGAAGGTGGTAAGAAATGTCGTGTATCGATTTAGCGTGTAAGAGATAGACCCGGTGTGCATCTTGAGTAGTCATCAATGATAGTGAGAAAATAACGTGCTTTCCATTAAGTGTTGTAATGTGATAACCACGAGAATATCGGCATGAATCATTTCAAATGGTGCTTTTGTATTGATGGAACTTAAAGGGAAATGGATTACGTGTTTGTTTAGCTAATGGACAAATAGAGCAATCAAATGGAACAAAGGTGTGTTGATGGAAAGAGAAATTACCACCTTATTTATTAGATAAATGACGAGTCGTTGATGCCGTAGATGAGAGTTGGTGGAAGCGGTGTTTGAAACGGAGAAACATCAGCACCGGAAATAGTCGGGGTAGTAGAGTCGCACTTTCTCGGTTCCGTCAATCGTCTTCCCTAGCATTTTGTCTGAACAAAGCATCTTGTTAGTGAAGGTGACATGAAATAATGAGGTGTGAGTTAGTTTGGCCTCTGAAACTAAGTTTAATTTGAAGGAGGAACACCACGAGACATTGTTATGGAGTATGAAATTATTTGAGAAATGTACGGTGCGATATGTGTGACACGGGCGAGAGAGAATGATCGAGGCAAATGTACATGTCGATTAGTGATTGGAATCTTGGAGCTCGTAAGGTTTTGGGAACGGACCATGTGATCGGTTGCCCACATATCAAAAATCCAACGGGTTTCGAATGGGAAAAACAGGTTACCCGCACGTAATGTGTTACACGAAGAAGTAGTCCTTGACTTGCCGTACTACGATTTGGATTGATTGAGAAGTGTAAGGAGCTCTTGTATTGGGCGGATGTAAGGTTGTGGAATGGTGTCTTTGTGTCGGAGTAGCTTTCTTGAAAGTCGGTATGATGAGCTTTGGAAGGAAGCCGTAACTTGTATTTCTCTTATCTTGAATTGCTCGCTTTCTTGAGCCACGTGTTGATGTATGTCCATTCAAACACAAAATTACATTTGAGAATGACTTTCGTGATTTTCAAAAATTGTGTCCATTGAGACCACAAAAATCACATTTGAGGTGACTTCGGCAATTCTCGAGAATTATGGCTATATTATTGCATCGATTGCACTTGAGATGTGGATTCCTTCAGGTGGGTAATTTTTGTGAGGATATTGTGGGCGACTATCTCTGTGACGAAGTCGCGTCCGGCATTCCCCGTGCTGCGTGGGGGCGACTCTTTGCTTTTCATCTTGAACAATAAGTGAATATACCTTATTCTGTAGGTAATGGATTCCATGAACAAGATTTGTCCAGCGTCTTTGATGTGTAAACATTGTTAAGCCCATGAGAAATTTTATGGATTTATTTGCTTTTGTTGATATTCTTGTAGTTCCGCCAGGACATTTCCTGCATGATGTGGAAGAGGATATAGTGCATCACGACTATCCGTAAGCTTTTCAATTTTGTATAGTGATACTCGATGCTTACACGCTTAACGTATCTGATCGTGGATCTCTTGCTCGATGTGGAATAGGTCTTATTTGTTGGTGTGCAAAAAACGTTCCTTTAATTCTTCCCACATGCTTTCATTATGCGGTATCATACATGACAACTACGTAATTTTGGGTGATATAGTGTTGAGGATCCATCCTTTGACAAGAATGTTGCGGCGAATCCATTGTTTGATTTACTGTTTCAAGGTTTGTTGATGATCTTTTTGATTGTGCCGTCAATGAATCCATGCTTTGTTTTGGTTATTAGGGCCGTGAGCGTTGCGTGATGACTCAAATGTGATAGTTTTCTTGGTTTAAGGATTGAGCTACGAGAACCGTACAGTTGGTTATGCAGTGGTGTAAATATAATGAATGGCTAGAATTAAATCATTACCATTTTGGTAAAGTAGGGTTGGTATTGGTAGTCAAAGACATTATTTGTTGAATAAATTCGAAAGTACGGGATAGGTTTAAGTGTGTTTTAGATAATAATGACTATTTATGAAATAAATAATGGTAAATATGCTTTATCTTATAGAAAATGAGTTAAGGATTACTGAGCAGGAAATTTCGGCCGAAGAGCAGGTCGGAGAAGTGGGTGAACCGACGGTTGGAAAGTGAAACGGCGGGCATACGGTGGAACCACTGAGGCAGGATGAAGACCGAGCAGGACCGGCCTGGGATGAAGGACGAAGGGCGAACGGCGATGTCGTTGCGTCTTCCTCGGTGGGCGGCGCGTGTTGGCGCGTGTGTCTCCGGTGAGGCGCGTGGAGCCTTCGGTGAGTTTAAACGAAGGCGCGTGTGTGAGCGGCGTGAAGTATTTTGGTTTGATTTTAATTGCAGATTGCTTTCGGATGAATCTGAATAATATGATGGGATGAAATTGAAATTATTTTGTGGATCAAAATTGGTTTGGAAAAAAAAGCAGTTGAAGAAAAATGGGAAAAAATTTCTATGAAATTTGAATTTTAAAATTGTTTCCTAGCTCGATCTACGTAAGAAATGGATTTATTGATGATGAATAAGCGAATCTTCTAGTACTGTTACTCTGAAAAGAAAAGCAAAATTGTAATAATTAAAAATAAGTCGATTATGGAGAGTCGTATTCGAATGATATCATGCCTCAATATTGTTGGTGCATTTCTTCAATGGTGTTTTGGTTTTCACCAACTGTATCTCATCTTCTTTAACATCTGCTTCTAGATAGAATACAGCTTCAGAATTATACAGTCCGCAATAGGGCTTTATTTCCTTCATTTATATATATAATTTTCTTGTTTTATTTGCTTTCTAGAGTGTTGTACTATAGTGTCCAATTTCTTAAGACTTGAATCATTGGGTTGGAAGAAACATAGCACAGTTGTTTTATTTTGGTCAATTCTATTTACCATCTGTTTTTACTGGTTCAATGGCAACTGAAGGAGATCCAGGTCAAGTTGGAGCTTCAGCTCAAGCGCTGCAATCTCTAACTGTCATGGCGAAGAGGAGTAAGATTATGTCATGCAATTTTATAATAATTTAGTGTTATTTTTCATGTTGTGTTTAAGTGTTTCGTTTTGGCAGTCCGAGGTTGCAAGAGAGATTCAAGATCATCAGGAGCGTGGGAGAGGAGTGCATTGAAGAGAATGAGCTCTGGAATTTACTGAAGAACAAGCCTGAACCAATATGCTACGATGGGGTTTGAGCCCTCGGGAAGAATGCACATTGCTCAGGTAATTTTTTTAGCTTTCAAATTCTGCTAATTTTATTGCGTGCCGAATTCTGATTTCACTTGTCTAGCATTTATTAAAACATTTTTGTAGTGTAAAAGGTTAGTAATTATTTAACGAGTGGGCATTATTCAGCTAGTAAACTAAAATAGCAACTTAAGTAATTAACTACCCATTTCATGCATTTAAATTTTTTTTATAATTTAAAAAACATATTGGAATTTGGAGGAATGGGACAGAATAGCATCAATCAGTATTATGTGACCTTTTCCTCCCACCATGCTTCCCTTTCTACTGTCTGTTGAAGTTTCAGTTTTTCTGGCAACTGTGGTGGTGAGTGTGAGCTTTTTCTCCACCATCATGTGGTTCACCATAATATTTGAGGGATTTTTACGCCACGTATGGAAAATTTCTTGTTTTTATACAGTTAATTCTCGGCCCATTTGATTTACCATGCAAAATAACAAGGAACTCGTTTAACCTTTTACATTATTCAAGCAAATTATTATCTTATTTAATTTTTAAGTGTGGTGGTTGCTTGCCAGGCATGTCGATATCATATGCTTCTTTCGTGACCAAAAGTTCGAATTTTTTTTATCCATCCTGCTATGCAGGGTGTTTTGAAGACAATCAGTGTCAACAAGCTGACATCTGCTGGATGCAGAATGAAAATATGGATTGCAGATTGGTTTGTGCAGATGAACAATAAAATGGGTGGTGATCTGAAGAAAATTCAGACTGTTGGGCGCTACCTCATTGAGATCTGGAAAGATGTTGGGATGGATATTGAAGGTGGCAAAGTTGAGTTTTTATGGTCATCGGAAGAGATTAATGCTAGGCCACATGAATACTGGCCTCTGGTGATGGACATAGCTCGCAGGAACAATGTGACAAGAATAAAAAGGTACTTATATGTCCATTTCTTTCTTTTGTACGATATTGGGTTGGGGTCAAGCTTATAGTGTGTTTTTCTAATTGTAGGTGTTGCCAAATTATGGGGAGAAGTGACAAAGACGAGTTGACTGCAGCTCAAATTATGTACCTTTGCATGCAATGTACTGATATATTCTTTCTGAAGGTGCTTCGTTTTCCTTCTTCTTCATTTTATCATGCACAGCTGTTTGAATAGGCAGCTTGTACTTGGAACAATTTATTAGGTGTTTTCTTATCATACAGTTGAATATTAGTTAGGATTGCATGAATTTGTAAGTTTGAGAGAAGAAAAAAAGAAAAAAACAAAGAGGGTAATTTTGATGATCTTCGACATTCTTCCCTATAACTCGCAAGTCAAGCATTAATGGTATATTTTTAGAGTATGTGTAAGATTTAAAGAATAGACCTCTATGTCTCCAAGGGACTTTAACCCCCCTCTTTTTGGACTCTACTTTGGAGCATTGTACTGTTATTGTTTCAGTGACATGCATCCTGTTTTCTACTTGTGTTGATTTTTCCCAATGGCGAAAATTTAAGAGTCTGATTCCTCTAAATTATTAGGCTGATATCTACCAACTGGGAATGGATCAGCGAAAAGTCAATGTACTTGCACTAGAGTATTGTAGTGATATCAAGAGGAAGAACAAGCCTATTATCTTATCACACTGTATATTCCTAGCCCTGCTCTTCTATCTTTTGGATTTCATTGTCTTCATACTTTTCATTTTTAGTGACAACGTTTGTTGGTTTTTTCAATGTGCATACTAGACATGTTACCTGGTCTCCTTCAAGGACAGGAGAAGATGTCAAAAACTGATGTACTGTCTACCATTTTTATGGAAGATGATGAGGTTGGTAGCAGATGGAAATGAATATTTTATTTTAGGAAAGTGCAAAATACCCTAGTTTTGGAGCTCCATATCATCTTAGATTAATTACATTTTTCATTAACCTTATTGTATTGATTAACACAGGCTGAAGTGAACTTGAAAATTAAGAAAGCTTACTGCCCTCCAAGTGAGGTCAAAGGTAACCCATGCTCGGAGTACGTTAAGTATCTTATTTTTCCATGGTTTAACAAGTTTGTCGTAGATCGCAGCATGGAGAATGGGGCCAAAAGTAAGTTCCACACGTTTTAACATAAGCATTTTTCTGATTTCATTTTATAGGTATAATTTGTTTTTTTTTTCCTCAAATGCTAATTCTAAACTAGTCAGGTCTCCTACATTTCATCTTCCTCTAGTATTCAATAACTGTTTGTCCTTCTATTTGCACCCCTTTTTTACTCCCTAAATGCAGAACCTTCTAAAGCTTTGAGGAATTAGTTTCTGATTACGAAAGTGGAAAACTGCATCCAGCTGATCTTAAACCGGCTTTATCAAAGGCCTTGAATGAAATTCTAGAGGTAGGTTTTTCTTTCTTATGTCTTGTTCTTCCCCTTTTATTTTTGACATATTGGTTCAGGGCCTTTTACCACTTCTGGTTAATATATGTTTCTGATTACGAAAGTGGAAAACTGCATCCAGTTGATCTTAAACCGGCTTTATCAAAGGCCTTGAATGAAATTCTAGAGGTAGGTCCTTCTTTCTTATGTCTTGTTCTTCCCCTTTTATTTTTGACATATTGGTTCAGGGCCTTTTACCACTTCTGGTTAATATATGTTTCGTAATGCCATGACTCCAGAACTAATTTTTTTCCGCGGAAAATCATTGAGTTGTCATCTGTAACATTTGTGGCTTTGTTCAATTGCTAAGAACTTCCTTAGTATTAGTTAATTCACCAGGAATTCTTCCAGAGTTTAAATCATAACAGATTTTTGTAGTTATCACAATTATTTAATTCTTGTTAGTAAAATAAAATAATGTGGTGCATCTAGCAATTGTTCAAGACTTCATTCACTTATTGCGTTTTAAATTACTAGAAGCATGCATATACATGCATGTCCTTGCACAGTTTTGCTTGGTTAGAGAGAGAGATCATAAATGAGAAAGGTAAGAGCAAAGAACAGCTCTGAGCTTCACATATCTGTTGTGTAAAATTTCTCTGCTCACCATTAGAGTACTCTTTGGCGATAGGAATGGATGGGTGTGTATAGGAGTTACATGTGTCATTTCTGATTGCCAAATTTGTTCTCTGTATCCAGCCTTTACGGAGCATTTCAAGGAGGACAACAATGTTAAAGATCTTTTGAAAAGAGTCAAGGTATTTTGATTTCACATTAGATAAGAAAATTTTCCCTTCTATAGCAATTCAGTAACAATCAGTAGCTGTTGTTTGTCTGGGACTATCTATTTCACTTGTCCAAGTAAAAGCTCAACCATGTGTTCTTATGCTTTTGCAGGCATACAGGGTCACCAAGTGATGACAGTTGGATCACTCTCCTTTTTACTTATTTTGAATTGTGGATCAAAGAGGATAAGTTTGGGGAGAAAAAAAAAAGCTAGTGAAATATGAATATGAACTTACGGCTTGTTAGTTCCCTTTTTTTCAATGTTAGCTGAGCAAAATCTTTCAGTATGGAAATTCAATTTTAATGGTTGTTTGCAGTCTATTTCCAAATGTTTTTGTATCGTTTTTATCATACGTGCAAAATGAACCACATTCAAATTTCAATATGGCATTAAATAAATTGTTGTGGTACTAGTTTTCCTTGAGTGCATCGAGTTAATTCTTTCAAATTTTCACTCAGATCTTGAGAACAAGTGATACATATAGGATAAAAAGGATACTATTTTCATTTTAAAATAGCCATGGGGCGGGACAGGAGGCTATTATTCCATTCCCATTTAAATAATTGCTGCACTAGGTGAGAATTTTCAATCGGAGGATCGAAGATTTTATCACTGCTGAGGTAGGATCATTCCTCCATTTCAAACATAATAAACACAGTAAAGGCAATTGATATTGCAACTTGGAAGTAACCAACAATTGGTGTGACAATAAATCTGAGTTTAAAATACAGAAATGATAACTTCAGATCCACCATTCTGACAGAAAGAATAATGATACGTGGATCACAATATACTTGTTTTCTTTAACATGGTCTTAGGAGACTGATACAATTCAACTTCTTTGTCGTTGAGTGCTCAGAATCAGTGACGATACATCAATGTTCATAGTACTGCAGATTCATAGAGGAAGGAGCCATCGGCTGTAGGTGGTATTCATTCAACACATGCTGAGAATGTTGTTCCATGGGATAGAAACATGACGGAGTACACACGGGTACGATCCACAACTCTTTAAGCAAGAAACATAGAAAGCAATGCAGGTGTGATACTATACCTGTCACTAATGATGTCAAGCAGTAATCATTTATGAGAAAGCTTAAAATACAGAATTAAGATGATTGCAAAAACAAGAGCTCCAATTACGGAGCCAACTATCCATTTGTGTTTAGACATTCTTCTTGACATTGCAGCCAAAACTTTTTTACTCTTGTCAATGGCATCATCTACTGAGTGAAGCTGCA
Source organism: Hippophae rhamnoides (assembly GCA_033030585.1). Classification (NCBI taxonomy): domain Eukaryota; kingdom Viridiplantae; phylum Streptophyta; class Magnoliopsida; order Rosales; family Elaeagnaceae; genus Hippophae; species Hippophae rhamnoides. Next base: position 17,955,141 of record CM065438.1, on the reverse strand, counting down.
AAAAAAAAAACGATCAACAGATTCAGAACAGCTGCATATCTACATTTTATGCCTAATAGATTATTCCATATGCATGATATTGTAATATATGTTACCTTCTAATTTGATATGCACTAAAAAAAATAAGGAATTCAAGTTGCCGTGAAATGAGTGCATAATAAAAAATAAAAACAAAAAACAAAAGAATTAATCTGACTTCAAAAACTAAGTGAACTTACTTTCTTATGTGAGTGTAAAAGAGTTTCACGCTGTTGATGCAAATCCTGAAGAATTGAGACACCAAGTTCTTCAGTCTCCAAAATGGTTCTTTGGCTCTCCCTAATTCTGTCAGTTGAGTCATTTAATCTCTCAACTGACATTGCCATTCTCTGTCTTTGATCAGCAGATACCTACACCAAGAATTGCATGTTCTCACAACATAGAGGGCCAAGGAGTCATGACAATCATACAGAATATATGATAGATTTCCATCATAGATTAACAGATACACATGCATAATAAGTCAAAATGTTGCATGAAAATCATCAGCTACATATGCAGTGGACACCGCGATGACATTCTCTAATGATATGATCAAAGAGGTGAGAGTTTTATTAAGCCAATAGACTAGGCTTAGGATGTAATTAGTAGAAAAAAAATCCTGAAGATGAGAATTTTAGAACATCTGGAAGACAAATGTCTTTGGTTACTTTCCCTATATGATTTCATCAATCAACAAACAGCTAAATTTAACTTGTCTTCAAATTCAAATAAGTTGGTGCTTCCAATCATTTTAAAACAATATATGAAAAAGGAGATTAGGACCCAAATTCCTAGCGCAAAAGAGCACACAAGCAATCATTAGTGGAGACTCTAAACTCAAATAAACATTAAAGAACAATAGAAATCCTTTTTTAAACTAGTAAAAATTGGCAACATTTTAAAAACAGATTGCACAATTCCAATTACACATCTCAGAAATAAGAGCTAGAGCAAAAATAGTGGTAGCATGATCCAAGCCATACTGCATGTGCATCACTATTTCCAGACTCCAATAGCTCATTACGAGCGACCTGATCAGCATTGGGGGATGTAATTCCTTTGAATTCCTTTTTCAACTGATTCAGATCAGATTTGTATTCTCTCAACTTGGCAAGAAGCACAGTTTTTAGGCTTGGCTGCAAACTTCTAGCTTCAAGATCCATTTTCCGAATCTAGCAATACCCAAAGAGAAACCATATTCAGAATAGAGTAAGGCACATTGAATTCGCATCCAAAAGAATTAAGAAGCAATTTAAAGAAAAGAGAAATCAGTTATACTATTACCAGAAGATCAGCATCATCCAATCCAGCTTTAATCTCAAAAACCTTCTGTTGCTTCTGCTCTGCTTTTCATGATCATTAAAAAAACATAAAACGCAAAAAACAATTAAACAAAAATAGGGAAACTAAACCAAATTCATTTCCTTTCACACCAACGCACAAGAACAATATTGAATTTGAATATGGTATAGTGAGAATTTAACTTTAAGACAGGTCAACCACTGAATTAAAAATAATAATAAATTTATAGAGATATGACATTACCTGGGTCCGTGAGAGGAGAGGCTGAATTGCATTTTCGTGAAAGATTAGCAGAGAGCTCGCAATACTGACGCTCGTAGCCTTCAAAGACCTCACTCATATTCTTTTTTTGTTCTCTGAAAACCCTAGCTTTGATCTTAAATTCGCTCAATTCAGAAGACCATCATGAGGAGACGAATGTGTACAGAAATTAAATAAAATTAAATGCCATAATAAAATTTAGAGTTCCAATAATATTTTACATATAAAATATTATAAATTATTCATTAATATTAATCGTTTATCGTTATTATAAAGAGGATTATTTCCATAATAACATGTTGGTTTTTATCCTTTAAAAAAATATAAGACCTTTATTTAATTAAACATCATTTGTCAGGATGGAACGAGACTACAGCGGTTCAGCTCCTATCAATACAACAAAAGAAAATAATAGTATTAAAAATTAGGGCATAATTATCCTCCACTGTTGTACCCTTGGTTGTGATCATCTTGATACTATTATTAACCATTTGAATAGCCCTAGATACAATCCGATTCCACAACCACCCTTCTAAAATCAATGTTTATATTGAATTAAAATTCAAACTAAATAGGCCTTAATTCTGTTGCAAGCGTCGACATCTTGGAAGCTTCATCCTCGTTATAACACCCATTATCTCACTAGCTTGATTCCGGATGACACAATACAAAACAAAATACTCAGCTTCTGTTGATCGAGCTGCATCCACATTTACCTTGCATATACCCATTTGTGGTGACACCCAATTTGCATGTTTCAGTTTGGACGCCCTTGGCAGTGGGTGGGAAATTATTCTTGCTGAATTTGTCCCGCTCAGTACTATTTGTTCCTTCTTTCAACGTCCCATCAAATACAAGTGCACACCTTGCACCATATCAAATAGGTCAATTTGAACATGAGCTCTAGTTGTCTGTCACTCAATTTAGACAAAGTCAGTCACATACACACTAAATTTTACTCTTTTATACCTTCAAAACACAATGTTAATTTAAACGTCACCGTGTTAAAACATGATTAAATATGTCTAAAAAAACATGTTAATTTATATATAAAATATACATAAATTATGTATATTCTGTAAATAATGTATATATATATATATATATATATCATGTACAACTGATATATTATTTTAAAATTAATTTAATTATGTATATATTGTATATACTATTTAAGTTATATACCCAAACTCCAACTATAATTGACAATAACAATAATCATGAAAAAAAATAAAATTTTTTTAAATAACTAAATAATGTATAGAATGAAAAATTAAAAGGTATTAAAAGTCCTCTTATTATAAGTCTTATAATTTAGTGTAAAGATAGGTCCTTTAGAGGGGACTAGAAGGGCATTGTTTAAATAATTATATAACCTTGTTATTTATTTTTAATAATTATGTGGTTAAATGTATTATTATTTTTATATTAATAGAATTAATAATGTTTAATTTAAAATTTATGAAAACAAATTTCATTTTAAAAAAAATACATGCCGTACCACTCACCCTTTTCTTCTGCTTGTATTTGCTTGCATCATCCTAGTAATACAATGATCGTCTAATGGACAATGATTTACATTAGTTATGATAAAAGAAACGGACACTATTATAAACCAAAGGATAATTATCATAATTAATAATAAATTATCACATTAATTATTATTTCATAATGACTCAATGTATATAAAAATGCTTTTTTTAGTGAGAACTTTATCCCAATTTCTAGCCTTTCAAGCTCAATTAGACTTATTGATTGCCCCATAGCTAAGTTAGGAAACTGGACTACATGTAAAAACTGTAAGCACGAATCTCTTGGTAGCATAAAATTAATGCTAAAAAATTTAACGTATAATTTTTTTTTCATAGGTGCACCTTTTAAAAATTTAGTAGAGTAAACGTACACTGCCTAAAATTATAATTTTTTTTTTCGCTAGAAGCCTAAAAATATAGTTAATAAGTGAATATGAATATCAAAGTAAACTGTATCTATTAAAAAAAGAAATAATATAACGGTAATTTTTAAAAAAAGTACGGATGCAACACATTACAAGTTCCATTCTAAGACTCGGAGCCAACAAAAAAAAAGAGTACAGATGCGGCACATTACAAGTTCCGTTCTACGACTCGGAGCCACCAAAAAAAATCCATTGTTCGTAAAAATTCTAGGTGCAAAATAAGCAATATGCGAGAAAACCTTAAGAGAGAGAAAAACACGCAACAATTTGTATCCTATTTGCACCCCATTCTATGTCATCCCTCACAAAAGGAGAACAAAGAAAAATGGTAGCAGCTGGGATATTGCTCCTGAATCAGGTACTTCATGCCATTATCTTGGCAGATCTGACATAAAGGCTATCAACAACCTTGCCAACATTAGCTATGGTTTCCAAAGATGCAGGATATATTGCATCAGTCTTAGGATCGTCAAAAATGATAAGGCATCCAGCACCTTGATCCAATGTCCCAGCAAACTTCTTATCCAGGATCATCTGAGACAATTTCTTCTCCACGTTATCCACTGGCAGTTCTATCAGTTCAGCAATATGAGCAATCTCCACCCTTGAAAATGGCTCGATCAACCTGCAGAGATTCTGCTCCAATAATGTGTCATAGAGGGATGAAAGGTGTCTATGGACAATAGGGTCTTCCTCTAGCTGAGACTTGAAATCATTAAGTGCAGTCTCAAAAAGCTTCAAGGAGCGCTTTGAGTGGGCATCAGAAACAGCTTTCATGGCATCCAGCTCAGGTCCCACATATTGCAATCCAGCTTTGGATGATATCAATCCGGCAACATCATCGGCCTGGTTCACCATAATCTTACACAGTAACATATACTTGAGACTAAACACAGCGCGAGGATCTCCAAGAGCATTGAAAGCTTCAAATGCTTCAAAAAAGTAACTATAAGCAGTCTTATAGTCCTTTTCCTCGGCATGAAGGATTCCACTCTGCAAATCTATAGTTCCTTGTTGAGCTGGAGGGACATATATAGCATTTGCTGCTGTTCTTGCAGCTGTAAGTGCTGCCTTGGCTTTAGGAAGATTTCTCAGAGAGAAATGAAGTTTGCTCTCCAACAAATCTATGTCCACGAGAAGGAGCTTGTCATCCAGCCTTCTTACTTCCTTGATCAAAACCGACAGAAGATTTAAAGCTTCCGAGTATTCCTTGTTTTCCATCAAAAGAGATGCAAGCCTGGCTTCCACTCTTTGTCGAAGGAATGTTCGCTTCTCAGCACGAGTCCACTGCACCATTTCTTTGCAAAGGCTGATCTGAAGATCAGATGTACCCGGTATTTTAGCCACAGCATCAATAACACCACGAACAATTTTTGCAGTCTTGGCCTTGGGAATCAAGTTGAAGAACGGCCTAAGTTGAGTTAGAAGATTACGAAGATCCTCTGCCCGGTTCTCCTGAGTGAGAAGATCAGTTAGATTTGTAATGGCCTGTTCCTTTATCCTTAGAGCTTCGGGAGATGATGTTGGGTTCTCAAGGACTCGATAGAGAATAGTAATGGCTTCAGATGGATTTTTGGCTTCTAAAGCCTGAGCAATGGAATCAGTATTTGCTGGGAGATATGAAGACATAGTTGATGCTTTCAAAAGAGTCCTGCAAAAAGAAAAACATGAACAATATTGCAGCAATTAAAAGGGTATAGCTTTTAGATATAAGGGTCCCAAATAATAGCAAGCTATTGTAAGTTTAAAACATAATGTATTTTATTACCCTTCCTAAGTAAAAGGTGCATCATGAGTTAATATTAAGCTTCACCTACTCTCCAACTCCAGAAAGTAACTAGCCATACTTGAAAAGTAACAGTGACACCAGCTAAAAGAATCACTAATATAATTGAACAAATCATGATAAAATATGAAGATCCAAATTGACATACTGATGATGAGAGGATGGGTAAGAACCTTTAGAAATGAAGAAACCACCATAGGACATTTACCTTGGGCTTCTTAAGCCATGATACATAACTAACTATGGGTTATTATAATTTAGAATTTGGAAGGTATAAAAACTGGCCGGTAAAAATAAGCACTAGAATACCATTTACATGATGACATGAAAATGACTAACAGAAACATGCTCCTAAAAGAACAATAGACACGGTATAACTTGAAGGAAAAGCTAGCATTTCTTTGGCTATCTACCATAAACAACAATGAGCCCTCCTCACAAACAAGTAGAAGTTCCATGGAGCCTAGGAGAATATTTGCACGCATAGTTCCAATGCTAACAAAATCTCAAAAGCTTCAAATTCCACGCAGCAAAAATAAAGATCATTACCAATTAACAGTATCAAACATAATTACCTTATTTGTTCCAAAAAAAAAATTGGATAGGAAATTCTATAATCCAACAACAAACCTACCAAAATACGAGAGAATCTTGAATACAACAGGACACAGATACTTGATAGAACGGAGCTATCTTGACTATTTATTTTTATAAAAAAAAAAGATGTTAGAAGTAGAACGAGATCAACAACTAAAATTAACAAGGGCCATACATTGTGTTGTATATAAGATTTTCTCCCAAAATACACGTCATCAAAAGATATGCCTAAACATGAACTCAGACAGACTAAGAATTCTCAGGTTACTGAGAGTTCCCAAAACCCAGAATTTTCATATCTCATAACCGGAAAATAAAAGCCTAACAAACATTAAAAACATTTACTACAACCAAATGAACAAAAATTTATGAGATTATTCCTCAGGAACAACCCAATTCCACACAAATACAAATATATCTGTTTTCAGCGAGCTCTTCAAAGTTATATAGAAGTGAAATTAATAGATCAGTGGAACCAAAGAAAAATGAAAAGGCGGTCGCTGCGTTGCTGCAGTAGGTCTTGAATAAGGGGGAGTGAGCGTCTCACGTGATAGCAAGCAAGCTGGGAGTCTAGGGTTCACATTCTGAAATTTGGGGCAAAATCGAAATGGTAGGTGAAATTGGGTCGATCTATAAAACGGTTAGAATCATCTCGCGGTTTCTTGTTCAACAAGATTTACAGAGTCCAACCCAATGTTTTACTAGGCGCTCGTCAAGCAAAACAATTTTCAATAAAATAAGAACAAATAATTGAACAGATTTAGATGAAAAACAAATTAATAATAAAGGGAAAGAACAGATACAAATTTGCTGGAGAATCAACGTACCTGATTTGCAGTTATGAAAGCTAAAGTTTAGTGAATCTAAAGCTTATAAGAAAATCGGAGCGCTAATAATCAATAAAGGAACCAAAGAAATGCAGGGTTCCAGCAAAGAAAAATGGCAAGGGAGTAGGAAGTCTCGGTTATCAAGTAAAGTTTCGGCTTTCCGAGAGAGAGAGAGAGATAAGAAGGTATGGTTGATTCGAGATGTAAATTTGTATGGGTGAAGCCAGATTAAAAATCTTAATTTGACGGATTAAAATCAGAAATATCTTGTATCTTCAAAAATAGTTTTAAACTTTCAAAAAAATTAAAAAATATCCTTAAAATACAACAAAATTTAAATAATAAGTACTCACACGCAATAATAAAAAATAAACCAAAAAATAATAGACATAAAAATAGAATACATCTCATGATATTTTTCACATAAAATTATAATAAATAAATTAAAAAATTAAAAAAGAAAAATTAAACTTTAAAGAAAGAGATGTATTTAAAAACACATTATTCTTGTGAAAAAAATTATTTCTTAGAAAAAAATATAATTTATTATGGCATAAGAAATAAAGAAATTAGTATTAAGATTATATATGCAAAAATAATGTATAATATATCATTAATTAACAAAAAAATTATATTAAACAAGTTATCCAAAATTCTTCATAAAGAAAAAATTGGATACATCCATTTAGAAGCAATTAAAATATTAATAAAATGTTATTTCAAAGAATTAATAGATACACCAATAAAAATAACATTATTAGATAACAGAATAATAAATTAAAAAGATGTGTTACTATGAATGATCAATAATAACTTAGCGTACTAAGTTTTACTTTCATAGACCATGAAAGAGAAAACTCTAACCACTAAAAATTAAAAAAATTAAGTCTAAATAATGAAGACATTAGTTCATGATTGTATATTAGGAAAATAATAATGTTTAAAGATAAAATATAAAAAAAATATGCATTTAGAAATAAATGAAAACTTAGTAGGCATAGAAAAAAAACAAACAACATTATTTGAACTTGTGCAACTATTAACAAAGAAAATGGATTTAATCCAAGAATCAAACACAAAATACCTACATGAAATAATAGACACACAAAAAGAATTACTAAAAAAAATAAAAGAATGTGGTTATAATAAACTACAACAAGATATACACAAAGAATTTTCAGAACTAAGAAAAGATGTATACAACATATATAGAAATAATGAAATTATAGGTCATAGATATGATTCCTTAAAAGAAACACCAATGAGATCAGATACCCTAATTTCTAAAAATAAAAAATAAAAAAAAGATATAATTCTAATTTAATGAAATATAAAAAAAATTCATAATCTTATAGAAAAATTAGTTAGTTTATTTATACTAGCTAATGAAGAAATAGAATAACATTATAATGAAAATTTTTGTACAAACAAATAAATAGAAAAACCAGATACTCGAGGAGGAGGAATAAGAAGTCTTAAGGGTTTGATCATTATTAAATGTCTAGAAAAAAAAGAATATAAACAAATAAGAGGAAATGATAAAATTTGTTGTGATACAAAAGATTTTAGAATACTAAAAAAATATGGATGTAATATAAAATCTTATAAACAAAAATATAAATTCAAAAAACAAAATTTCTAAAAATATAAAAAGAGATTTAATAAAGAAACCTATAAGAAAAGATATTTTAGAAAGAAGAAGTATAAACCTTCTTAAATCAGAAATTATTGCCATTCAAGAAAACAAATGCAGATGTTGAATCTATAATGAAGAACATTATGCTAACGACTGTCCAAGTAGACTTCAACATAAAAAGGAATTTCCATAAAAAACAAAAATCTTGGAAGATGCTTTCAAAATAGAATTAGAATCAATCGAAAAATCTGATATAGTTGATACTTATAGTACCTATCTATTGGAAGAAATAATTGACTCAAAATATAAACACTAAAATTATGGATATTCTTTGTCAGAATATGAATGATTTGTATAGTATTACAAATCCAAATAGTATATACACTAAAGTAGGACTAAAATTTAAAGGTTATATCACTTATCATTTACATGCATATATACATACAAGAGATAATATGTGTGTAACCAGTAAATAGTTATTTCCAGAAAAGCACTAGAAATAAGTGACAAAAGATCTAATTGTAAGAATTATTAATAATACTACAATAAATCTTAATAAGGTATGAAAAGATACAGATATAATGATAGAAGGAGAAAAGTTTCACATTCTTACCATATATCAACAGGAAATAGGAGTTGATTTATTAATTAGAAATAATTTCCTAAACTTATATCAACCCTTTACACAATATTTTGACAAAATAAGTCTCACAATCTTAGAAGGAGATACCATCTATGTCTCAAAAATAAGAAAAGCTTTAGCTCTCTCAAACCCTACTTTTATGCAACAACATAAAAAGCAAAAACGTAGTGAGATAAATGACTAGAAAACCTAATTTAGAAACATTTCATTAGATATAGAAAATAAACAAAATTATTTTCTCAATGAAATATAGGAAGACAAAACCTTAACATGCATAAAAAAACTATTAAAAACAAATAGTTTAGAAAATTCTCTCGATCCAAAAATAAATAAATTAATCTAAAACAATAGTCAACATAAAATTAAGAGATCTAGAATTAAATTATCACGGTAATGAAAAAAATATTTAACTGTTAAAAAAAGCCATTAAGAAATTTGCAATATTGTAGGCGATTACAAACAAGGAAGATTAGTCCAATGGCAATAATGATTCAACCATTACAATTTTGATGTTGAACATCTTCCAGGACATAAGAATAATTTAGCAGCTACTTTTACCAGAGAATTAGTACCTCTAATTATTTTTATGCTTTCAGGAATAGAACATCTTGACATCAAAATCAAGATAAAGGAAAAAAGAGATAAAAATCCTAAAAGAACAACTCGAGTTGTTATATCTCGAGAAATCTCTTATGGAGACAAGAAAGAAACAGGAAGAACTTAATTATTCAAAACAAACTCTAGAGTCCAAAATCTCAAAAGATGAATCTTCATTAAAAATTCAATTTAAATAAGGTAAAACTTCTAAAGAAAGAATTCAAAATAAAAAGAAGAACCTAATAGTTCACAAGAAAGAAAAACTTATGAAATCAAAAAGTTTAACTTGGTAGATGAGGTAGAAAAAGAAGAACAAAAAAAAGTTTATGTGGTTTATAATGACACAAACCATGAATCTATAACAACTGGGGAGAAGCTAGTAAATATATTCTAGAAATTAGTGGAGTAACTCATAGAGCCTTCACCAACATAATAAAAGTTGAATGTAGTTTCCCACTACAAAACTAATAACCCTAGAAGAGATAGTAAGAAATTATTCTGTAGCATTACAATAACAATCAACAATTCCAAGTAGATTGACAAATCTAGGAAAGATAGTAAGGTCTCCCCTAGAAATAGTAAAGCATTTAGTGTTGTTCGAGGAGACATCCTACAAAAATGTTCCAATCATTGAAGATGAGAATGACTAATACATAAACCTCAATAAACCACAATGGTTGAGTCTTTATAACTTGGCTAGGAAGTTTACCCAAGAACATATTGAATATATGAAGTTCTATACCACAGATAAGGAATTTTCCTATAGGAAGTAAATTCAATATCTTGGAAGAAGTTGATCCAATATTTGTTTATAAAGCTTTTTATACAGGATTAATAGAAAATATATATCCAAGGATTAATTTAAAGGAATTGAATTATTTCCCAAAAAATTTAAAAGAGCCATCAAGAACTTCATAAGGAAGATTAAATCAGGTGACAAACCTATTTATCTTAGATTTTTTGGTTCATTAATGGATTGGAATAAGGAATGATGTATCAGTCCCTACGACTTCATCAAGATATAGATTTCTAACATAAATAGAGAAATTCCCAAACCAAGTACTTCTAAAAAAAAGTTTAACATAAAAGAACTCTACGTAAATGCTAGGCCAAATTTACTATGAACTCAAGAAGATTAACAATTTTACTGAGATCAAAGCAAATTATTCAACTAATAAAGTCATAATTATTTCTCATAGCAACATGGCTCTGTAAGAAGAAGATGATGAAAAAATCTCCAAATATAAAGCCAATTTTAATAACAATAACCTGAAAATTGGACAAGAAATAAGGAAGATATTATACGTTTATGCCAAAAAGCTACAAAAGATCGTAGATGCATTCTATGCATCAAAGATCAATAAGACAAAGATGTATCATCATTAATGTAATCAAAATAACCATCAGTAGAAAACGACAAAGAAGAATAAAGAAATGAACTATCAGTAGAAGACGGTAAAGAAAATAAAAATGTAGATCCTACATCTTAGTTGGCAGCATGTGCCAAGGAAAAAAGAAGTGGCTATCATTTAAAGCAAAAAACAGACGAATTATTAAAGCAAGGGTAAAATAATAATTCTAGTTTTGTAAACAAAGATTCTTTGTGCTATAAAAGGAACTTTTGTGCTCATTTTAAAACACACGAACACACAGAAATCCAGAGCTTTCTACTCTGAGAAACAAAAAACTCTAGCATAGAAATCCCTATTATCAACCAATAATGTTATACCCGATAAGTGTGAGTAGCTAAGAATCCCTTCGAGGTTCTTAGTTAGCATTAAGTTGTAATAATTATCATCCTATGAATAAAATGAAGTTCTGTTACTCTTTCCTAGTAAGTCAAATATTGGACATCTTTTATATACGAATGTAGAAAGCTCATCATTGCTAGGAAAGCGTTGAGGTTTGAGCAAAGATGAGGCATAATAGGTGTAACAAATTGAGATGAATAGAAGGAAAGATCGTGGTGGACCTATTAAATTCAAGTAAAATAATTTTAACCTTAAGTCAGTTAAGAATCTTGAATGTTTAAACATTTTCTTACATCAAGTCATAATACTGATAGATAGGAAAATGAAAACTATTTTTTAAAAATAAATAATTAATTTCAAATAAAATTAAAGATAAAAATATAATTCTATTAAAAAAATTTGATAATAAATATCTTTATCATTTAAACGAATATTTAAAATATGAGAATTATGAAACTTGTCTTGAAATTTTTTAAAAGATTTAATACTTTGTTAGACATATATACATATTATATTAAAGTTATCACAAGTATCATAGACCATCGTGTTTCAAGGATATTAAAAGACTATTTTAGTCAAAAATATGTAAAAATAGAGGAGGAGGAATTCAACAACTTAATGTTTGGATACTAATTCTTTGAAGATTATAAGTACATTGTATGTACACAAGAAAAACCTATTTGTATACTATGAATAAGACAAAATAATGTGCATTCAACACATATAACTTATTAGGATAATATCCTATGAATATCAAATCATTAGTACATAAATTAGAATTATTAGATTTAACAAATGAAAAAATAATTTTAAATTTTAAAAGACAATTAATATATTCAAGATTAAAAATAAGTAATCAACATGATGAAGAACATAATATACACTGCAATTGTAATGAATATATAAGAAAATTAGATTTATACCAACAAATAATAAACTTTTTAGACAAATTATTATTTTATGTAAATAGATAAAGACTATCAACTAGATCAATATTAACCCCTGATTTAAAAATTATTTTGATCCGCAAAAATTGGTATAAAGTCAAAGAATAGTACTATGAATAGTAACGGATGAAAAATTAACACCATTAAGGATTAAAGACATGATATTAACCATAAAATCTATGAACATTCTAAATATTTTTATAAACCTCGAAGGTATAAGTGAAGATATGCCAAACCTTAAGGGCATTTGAAAATTAACACCATTAAAGATTAAGGACATGATATTAACCATAAAATCTAGGAACATTCTAGATATTTTTATAAATTTCAAAGGTATAAGTGAAGATATGCCAAACCTTAAGGACATTTGAAATATTATCCCTAATTTGCCCGATAGAGGAAGTAATTTGCTAAAAAATATCTCAATTTTAACACGTGGGAACGAGCGGAGGTAAAATGATGTAACAAATATATTGAAACGTAGTTAGGATTAATTAGGTGTATAATATATAAAATATAAAAAAAACTTATTTTATTATAATTATCTATACAACGTATGTATCATGATAAAAATATACTAATAAAATATATTTTTAAAGTTATAATTGTACTTATAACGTATGAAAAATGATATATTTATGTTTAAAATTTAACATATTTTTGCCGTTATTCATACGTTATGAATGTAATTGTAATAAAATAAATGTTTCTAGCATTTTTACAAATTACTCTATGCGTTATGTACATAAAACATAACTAACATCACGTAGTTAAAAATGAATAGAAGACAAGTAAAGACGATAATGTCAATAATCATATCTATACCATCTCAATTTTATAATATAAAAGATATCATTTTATTATTTTAAAAGTAAAAAATATGTAAAATATTGAGTATTTTGAAAAAAATTAATTAATTATTTAGGTAACTATTAAATAATAAAAAGGTATATAAATAACATTGAAATATATAATTGGTTTTTAAATTATATAAATTAACATTTTATTTTTATTTTTAAAATATTAAGTTTAACATTATTTTAAAATTTATCACTCTTATTTTAAATTTAAAAATTAGAATAAATTATATTGTAATAATCAAAATTAACATGTTATAAAACTTAGTTTGCATTTTTAACCTCTTATTTTTAAAATTTAATATATTTAATATATTATCTTAAAATTTGAATTAAAATTATTAAATTTAAAAAAACATAATAGACTTAATATTATGAAAAAATTAAGGGATCAATCTAATAAATTTTAACATATTTAGTCAATTATTTTTAAATATGAACTAAAATTATTAAATTTTAAAAAAACATGAAGATATAATATTAAGAAAAAAAATCAAAATAATAAATTTAATAAAGTTTATGGTCAACCATATAATTCAATCTATAAATAACTAAACACTTTAGAGTATGTGAAATTCTATAACAGTGGTTAGAGTTTCATAATATAAATATTATGAAATTTTATAAGAAAAATCTAATAAATTTATTTAAATTAATATAAAATTGAGAAATCACTAACATGCTGTTTTTAAAGAAACACATCTTTAAAAATCTGTTAATTCATAGATTTATAGGATTTAAGATCAACTGTTTTTTTCTAAATCATAATTTTTTTAAAATCTTTAAAAATATTTTTTTAAAAGAAACACATCTTGAGAAGGATGGAAACAAACCTAATTTATATCTAAGGTGAATAGTATAGCACTTTGTGGTATGCATACAAATTAAATTAATATGATATCTTCTTAAAAATAAGATTCAATTTAATTGGATCCATTTTTTTAAATTTAAGTTGTTATATTATTTTAATGTTAATTTGATTATATTTCAATTAATTAAAATTAATTTTTTAAAAATTAGAATATAAGTATAAGAATAAAGAATATTGATAAATACTATTAATGATCTTAGCCATAAAATGTAAAAAGTATTTAAAATTAAGATAAAAAGAAAATAAGAAATAGTAAACTTAATGAATAAAATTTGCTAATTCTTTCTTACCTTTCAGTTATTCATAAAATACCATGTAAATTAATTTATTAAGGAAGAAATGATAACTGAATCAATATAATATAATATAATTAGATTTTATTAAAATAAAAATAAAATTAAACTAATGAAAATCAAAAATTAAAATTATTAGCTAAGATTTATTGAATATGTAATATTTTAATCTTGTAATTATATGATTTATATATATTAATTTTATATTTTTTTAAGTTTATTTAATTAATCTTGTAATTTAAAAGAACGATACATGAGATAAAACATTTAAAAATTAAATTTTTTTTTAAAAATGAAAATTATATTTAAAAAAATAAAAAAAAATGAAAATCTATCTTTCTTCTTTTTTTCTTTGCTTTTTCTCTATTTCTTTTATCTTATTATTATTTTATTAAAAAAATAAAATTAAGAGAAATAATAAATAATAAATAAATAAAAAGAGAAATGACAGAATGATGAAAGAAAGAATAAAAAGGGAGGAAAAGCTTAAATTTTTAATTTTTTAGTAATAAAATATTAATTTTTATTTTATTTAAAAAAAATTATAATTTAATTAATTTTATTTTTAATTTATAAAATTTAATTAAAATATATAAATAGCTTATTTATAAAATATAAACACGTTATTTGTAAAAGTTACACCTCACTCGAATCTTATGTGATTCAGTAGATTTTGCATTTTTAACTTGTGATTTTGTCAAAATAATAAAATATAGAGACGACTGCTTTCTCTCTTTCTCCAATAAGATAAATCTGTTTTTTTTTTCTTTTTTTCTTTTTTTTTCCCTCTCTAATATGCTATTTTTGTGATTAATAGGTTTAAGTTACGGAAATGACTTTTACCATTTAGTCTATTTTCGTTGACATTTCAGTTAGGGACTCGACTCGACCCGACCATGGTGGGTAAGGTTTCAGACATACACCGTAGCTAACTTGTTGTATCATCTTCCCCTGTTTCCTCCTTTTGTCCCTTCTCATCAAAAACCAGAAATTTGTTCTTTTTTATAAATTTAATCCCTTTTATCTTCCATTATCATTGAGCTATATTCACTGATTCACACTCTCAGCTCACTAACCAAAGAAGAGAGAAAGAAATGGGCCACGATAGCTCGACGCCCCTAAAGCGAGGCTCGGCAGCTGTGTCCGCCGTACTTCCCACATCCAGAAATCGCGCTTTACCTCGTGGTCGTCAGATCAAGAAAACCTTCAACAATCTTAAGATCACTCTCCTCTGTGGTTTCGTTACCATTCTCGTCTTACGTGGTACTATTGGAATTGGGAATCTTACTGGTTCTTCCGATTCCGATTCTCAGAAGATCGCCGAGGAGACCAATCGGATCCTGGCCGAGATCCGATCTGATAGTGACCCAGCTGATGCTGACGAGCCTCCTGAATTGGATATTAATCCTAATGTGACGTACACTCTTGGACCCAAGATTTCCAAGTGGGATCAGGAAAGAAAAGCGTGGCTTAAGGAAAACCCTCAGTTTCCGAATTATGTTAAAGGTAAAGCTCGGGTCTTGTTGGTTACTGGGTCGCCTCCAAAGCCTTGTGATAACCCAATTGGGGATCATTATTTATTGAAGTCTATTAAGAATAAGATTGATTATTGTAGGATTCATGGTATTGAGATTGTGTATAATATGGCTCATTTGGATAAGGAGCTTGCTGGGTACTGGTCTAAATTGCCGTTGATTCGGCGTTTGATGTTGTCTCATCCTGAGGTGGAGTGGATTTGGTGGATGGATAGTGATGCTATGTTTACAGACATGGTGTTTGAGATTCCATTTTCAAAGTACGAAAACCATAACTTGGTGATTCATGGGTACCCAGATTTGTTGTTTGATCAGAAGTCGTGGATTGCTTTGAATACTGGGAGTTTTTTGTTCAGAAATTGTCAGTGGTCTTTGGATTTACTTGATGACTGGGCTCCAATGGGTCCGAAGGGTCCTATAAGAGATGAAGCGGGTAGGATTTTGACAGCCAATTTGAAGGGCAGGCCTGCATTTGAGGCTGATGATCAATCTGCCTTAATTTATTTGCTTATTTCAAAGAAAGAACAGTGGATGGACAAGGTATTTATTGAAAACTCCTACTATTTGCATGGTTACTGGGCAGGATTGGTGGATAGGTATGAGGAAATGTTGGAGAAGTACCACCCAGGATTGGGTGATGAGAGATGGCCATTTGTGACACATTTTGTGGGTTGCAAACCTTGTGGCAGCTATGGAGATTATGCTGTGGAAAGATGCTTGAGTAGCATGGAGAGAGCATTCAATTTTGCAGACAATCAAGTGCTTAAATTATATGGCTTTGGACATAGAGGGTTATTGAGTCCTAAGATCAAGAGGATCAGGAACGAGACAGCTACCCCGTTGGATTTTGTAAATCAATTCGACATTCGCCGTTCAGTGGAGCATTAATTGAAGCCATGAGCAGTCAATTCTTGTGTTTTTTTTCTGGGTGTAGTTTAAGGTTATTGAAGGTAGTTTGTCAAATTACTGCTGATTCAAATGCCATACTATCTTTTAGTAACTTTATTGTTTTGTTTTACTTTTGTATCACTGTTATGGAAATTCGATTTTACAGGAAAATAGGATTAATTTACATTGGCTGAAAACCCATTCTATTTCTTATTCAATGCTAATGAATGTTGAATGTAGTTGTGATTGATTAGAGGGAAGTTTGGTTCCTTCTGCTATTAAATCTCCCAGCATTGCTTTATTACCAAAGAAATTCTGTACAAGTTCTGTGTGTCTCTTTGGTGTGAGTTTGGAGTTTATTTGTTTTCATATAAACTTTATGTCACCAATGGGGTTTCCTTAAACAGACCAGCATTCCACTTATGTGAATCTCCTTTTGTGGAATCCCTGAAAGGTTTTGTTTCATTTATCTTACTTTTTTAAGAATGTTTTATTATAGGAGTTTGTTGTCCATCATTGTTGAAGCAAATTAATTGTCTGCTACAATACCATGAGTTGGAAAAATTGTTAATATGAGACCTCCAGTTTATTAGTATGATTTACGTGTTTATGTATGTCTTGAGATTCAGTTTCTTTCGTTTGAGTCTAGACCTGTACGAAAATTACATATATGCCACTAAACAGTACATTCTTGTGAATAAATGTACTTCAAAAGATTAGTGAGTATACCCTGGCTACTACTGTAAGAAAATATTTCTCAAAACCGGGCCATCATATTGCCAGATTTTGAGCTCAGGACATTTGCGTTCTAGCCAATGTGGTGGTGTAACTGCTGCTGCAGCTTGTAGTTCAGCTCTCATTTCTCTGAATAAGTAACTGCATTTCTGTAATTGATCATTCAAAATAAATATGAACCTACTTTTACTTTGATGTGTTTGGCGCCTGCTGGATGATGCCTGTGAGGTTCTAGGGTTTAAGAAGAAGAAGACAATCTCTTGTGCGAGGCTGTTATACTCTAATGATACAGGGATACTAAATCCAGAGATGTGTTTCATTTGGAGTCAATATGTGCTTCACTTTGTTTCAATTACTTGTTTTTCTGAAACATAATTTTATTGCCTCTTAGAACTTCAAAAGGCAACAGAGAACAACATTGATGTATCAAAACTAATGTTAGGAACTCAACCTCATTTTTTTTCTCTCTTTAGAAGTATCAAAGATCGTTTATCATACTGCTAGACCTTTCCAGGCCATAACAGCCTTGCATAAGACAGCAAGAGTACGACCACCATCATGGTATCGCTGTTCCAGAAACTGTTACAACCCCAACGCTCTCGGCACTCAACTTCAATTTGCAGACTTGGGAAGCTACCTGAAGCACTCTGATGGTTAAAACCTGGCTTGCAAGCAAATGTTCTTTAAGGATTTCATTTGTTACTACCAGTGAACCTCCTCTTTGTAGTCGATATTAGTCAAGTACAATGAAGGCGATGATGACGTGTAAAATACCTTCATGAGGAGAGGTTTTGTGGCCTTTGAAGCCAAAGAGTTTGCCATATATGGTAATATATCCTTTGCTTTGACTTAAAAGAACAAAAACGAAAGATGAAAAGGAAACTTGCATTTTCTTTAAGCAATTCCAGAAGGATGCATTTTTTCGGTTGGGATAAATCGAATTTGTGACTTAAAATGAGAGATAAATGAATTTTATCGTCATATTACTAGATAAATCACTCATAAATATGAATGTTAAATACACATATTTACATAAATTAATATGGGCCTAAGTTCAATATTTATTTTATTTAATAAAAAAATAACTTTAATATCTCTTTTAAAAAAAGAGAAAGAAGAAGAAAATAAATAATTTAAGTTTGTTATTTCTACTCAGGATGTGATATTATTATACAACTCGCAACATATTTCCCTTTTATGTTGCACAAAAATAAATGCTATCTTCCTATTAATTACAACACATTATTTAAACTCTCTCTTAAATTTTCATCTTAAAACCATAAATTTGCTTCTAAAATTTAAATTTTTGGGACTAGTTAAGGGTTTAGTGAATACATCTAGGATTTAGGGTATCTAATCTCTTTTGTAATATAAGATCTCTAACTATTTATAAATCTATTTTAATCTTTTACAATATAAGATTTCTAAGAATTTATAAATCTATTTTAATGTGTGTAGTACTTACATGTTGCACATGATTTTCTTGTCATGTATTGAGCACTAATATTATTACACAATAATTTTAATGTTTTTCAACAAATTAATCTTTGATTGATATTTCACTAGGTATTCAAGAAGTCATATCTTTGCAAAGAATAATAAAAAATTACACCAAAACAAACCAATATTTCAAAGAAAAAAATTCTCAATCACACGACGAATCTTCGTACCATAAAAGAAATTGAACAAGAATGTGTACAGAGAAGAGAGAAAAAGAAAATGAAAATTCCAAGTTATTTATGATCACTATGTGATACTATACATATGACTTCCAACCTATGTAAGGTTTATGAGTATTAGTGTTATTTGTGAACAAAATATTTAAATGTAATTTAGTTTTTAGGCTCATCATTCAAGATCACTTTTTAAGTCGAAGAAAATACCAAGCATCAAATGAACACATCTAAATATATTAATGTTTTTTAGCACGTTAGATTTCATATTAGATACATAAGAACAATTTAGTATATAGGTTACTCGATAGATCGAGTAATGTTTGGTTCGATTGATAAGATTGATCGATTAAGAATTGATCTAATACTATCTAAGTCCTTTCAAATTTAATTTTAATATGGGGTAGATTGATCAAAGTTTTGGATTTGATTGATCGAGAACTAGATCAATCAAGGTATGATCAAATTCAATCTTCATAGTCTTAGGTTTTATCAATCGTTGCTTGGATCAATCGAAAAGGGTTTCGATCAATCAACTTTATTGGTTTCGGTCAATCGACCTTATTGGTTCGATCAATCGAGCGACAATGACTTAACTTACAACCTAATTGTTTACTCAAGACAAACTTGTCGATTACAATATTGTCTTTATTATATATTACTCTATAAATTGTTTAATGGACAAAATTATAATTAGACTTTTGTAACTTAGATCTCTCTATAAATTTGTTTTGTAAAAATTATTATATTAGACTTTTTTATTAGTTAATCTATCAAACATTTTATGGTTGTGTTTAATTGATTAACAAGCCTATATTATTTGTGATATTGTGCTTAATAATCTGTTTTAAGATTTGCTAGTGATTTTGGTTTATCTGTTATTCTGTTAAATTATCTAGCTATGATTGTTCATTATTTAATCAACTCTAAGACATACCTTGCATTTTTCTTTTTGTGCTAACTTTTTAGGTGTTAGTTGAATGGGTTTGATAACTCATATGACTCCAGTTTATCAGAATGTTGGTCCAGGTTCCAACACCTTGCTTGTGAAGATATGAAATAAAATATATGCTTGTAAGTAGATCACTAAGAGGCATCATATGTTATGGGTAGTTTAAGTGCTAGCCTTGTAATCAAATATATTTTCATAGTAAATAGTTAGATGGTCCGATGAATCAGAGATTTTTCTCATAGATTATTGTTATGGTCTGAGTTGTTTCTACTTAAAATATTGTGTGTCATTCTTTATTTATTTTTTTATATACGATTACATGTCTAACCATTTGTGAAATTTTAATTTGACATAATTTGATTAATTACCTATTCATACCCTTTAATTAATTAAATCTGTAACATAAAAACTTTTGATTAGTATCAGAGCAAACACTAGATACACTTAGTGTAACTCTTAGGTATTTTTATTACGGATCATTTTATTGAGGGTGATAGCTTAGACTTTGAGGAATTTAAATATTCTTTTTTCTCTAAATATAATGTTAAAAGTTTTAAAAATTATTTTCTAAATGTGTAAGAGCCATAGAAAATAATACAAGTTTAAATGTACAAATAAAAAAGTTAAATGAACAATTTAAGACATATGAAAGCTTTTCTAATAAATAAAAAGAAGAGAAAAATATTTTACAAGAATAAAATAATGTTTTGAATTTATGTCTTGCAAAAAAGAAGAAAATAACAAGCTTGCTGTAGATAATAAAAAAATAATGTAAGAGCTCAAAGAATCATGTGAAGCTATTAAGAGGTTAACCATTAGAGGTGAAAAGCTAAACAAAGTTTTTGATTATGAAAAATCTTTTGGAGACAAGAGAATTCTATGCCATCATTTTCTAAATGAGAATTCTATGCCATCATTTTCTAAAACAATTGAGTTTGTAAAACCTTTAAACTCTTATTCTTTATAGGAACACAACTTTAACATCAAAGACCAATATTGTAAGGCCTTTTAACTCTATAGTTATTAATTATGCATAAAGAATTGTTGTACCTATAATTGATAAAACTGTCTTTGTGTTAGTCTGTCATCATTGTGGTAGTAAAGATTATATTAGACTAAAATGTAGATTTTTGTTGATTTTTACACATGTTGTTAATCCTTTCCATACTTCTAGTTATATGACTCATAATTATCATCAATTTATGAAAATTATGCCTAATAATTATACTACAAACTATAAAGTTGTTGGTCCAAAAAAACAATTAAAATTCAACATATTTAATTCTATAACTAATTATCATCCTACCATGCGTGTTGCTAAAACATGCTAATGATAATTAATGAAGTTGATTTTCAATTCAAAGATTTACAGAAATCAAAATTCAAGAAAATTTTGGTTGGAAAAGATTATCTTTTTTTGACCACCTGATCGTCCTTTATTGTTCACCTCATTACTTTTGTTTAAGTGCTTAATGGAACTTAGGTGAGCATCTTTAGTTTGTTTATTTTTATATTTTTATTGATGTTTATTTAGTTTTAATAAAATAAAATTAAAAAATAAAAAATAAAAAGGAGAATAGACTTGCTTTAACATTGACGTAAACTTTATATACTACTCTTATGTTATTATAATTCTCTTAGTTGACTTTACATTATACAAATTGATATTTTGACTTGTGTATTTACATATTTTTCACACATGGTGATTGATGTTGACGTGAACTTACTTATACACCTACTGGACATATATGCATGTTATGCTTAAATTTTATGATTGATATTATGAGATTTTAGAACATGAGATAACCTTAACTGTAAAATTGTGTTGAACTCTCTATTTCACTTTATAAAATGCTAATATAAAAAAACATCTAGTTTTTTAAAAGTTACCTATTGTGATGTGTGAAGTTATCGTAGTGAGCAAAAAGGGTTACCTCACAATTAGCATGAAAGTCATCAAACTATGTAATTGGCTTATATATATTTCCTTAAACAATTTAATAAGAAAAATAAAAAATACAAAAATAATTGCATGCACAAAAAGAAATAACCGCAAATAGTTATACAAAAAAAAAATCACCCCTTGCAAAAAAATAATAAATAATAAGAGCGAACATAAAAAAGTTAATTAAGTTATTTTTTGATAAGTAAATTTATTTTGTGCAAGTAAGAATTCAATTGTATTTTTTCATGATATGTGATACTCATTTGTTTTTCTAAAATTTTTATAATTGAACATAAATGAGCAAATTAACATACTATTGTAGCTCCAATATATATTTTACTTTTAGTGATTATCAACATGTCACTATAAATATTAGTATGTTTGTGTGTATTGTCTACATATATTTATGTTGTTAATAGATAGTCACGCTTTGAACAAAATAAATTCCATTACTCGTGTATTTTATTATAGTCATGATTAGCAAAGTCTACTACATTCATTTAAAAAAATAATTATTTATTTCTTCATTGTGTTACTTATTCATATAATAAAAATGAGATAGAGTTATTGAGTGTTAATTGAAAATATATAAAGGGAAACAATTATTTGAGGAGGAGGATTATTAATTGAAAAAATTAAAATTTTTCTTTGTAAGATATTACATTTAAGGGGAGAATATATTATGTGTTCAAGTTTATTCACACTTAAATATTCTATCTGTTGTTACTCATTACTAATGTCTATTTTTTCAATTTTTTGTTATTATATACACTAAACTAATAAACAATGAGTCTTTGGTGATAAATTGTGTGCCTATATGTGTTTTCATTTTTCAATATACATATAAGCTCTTAAAATTCAAGGGAGGATGGTCTAGATTTTAAAATAGTTTTATTATATAAAATGTATATTTTTTATGAGTATGATGTAGTAAGAGAGATGTTTTGTCACATGAATATGTCAAAGGGGAAGATTGTAAGGTTTATGAGTTTTAGCAATATTCGTAAACAAAATATTTAAATATAATTTAATTTTTAGGCTCATCATTCAAGATCACTTTTCAAGTCAAAGAAATTATCGAGTATCAAATGAACACATCTAATGTATATTTATGTTTATATGCATGTTAGATTTCATATTAGATATATAGGAATAATTTAGTAACTAGGTTACTCTATTGATCAAGTAATGTTTGGATTGATCAAAGAGGTAGTTTGATCGAGCATCGATCCGCTACAATCTAAGTCATCTCAAAATTAATTTTAATATGGCACAAATAGATTAAAGTTTTTGGTTAGATCGATCAAGATATGATCGAATTCGATCTACCTAATCTAAGGTTTTATTAATAGTTGCTTATATAGATTGAAAAAGGTTTTAATCGACTGACCTTATTAGATTGATCTAGATCAATTGAGCGATGAAGACTTTAACTTATAACCTAATTATTTACTTAAGTTAAACTTGTCAATTACAATATTGTCCCTATTATTTACTCTTCCATGAATTGTTTAATATATAGATTTATAATTAGACTTTAACCTAACATTATGGTTTCAATATTTTTTATTTAAACAACTTAATGTATCCTTTTTTTAATCATAATTGCTTAAACTTTTACAATTTAAGTTCTCTCTAAATATGTTTTGCATAAACTATTATGTTAGGGTTTTTTTATTAGTTAATTTATCAAATATTTTATGGTTGTATTTGAGTGATTAATAAACCTACGTTATTTTTGATATTGTGCTTAATCTTATATTCGATGGTTTGTTAGTGATTTTGGTTTATCTACTATTATGTTAAATTATCTAGATATGATTGCTCATTGTTTAATCCGCTTTAGGACACATCTTATACTTGTCTTTTTGTTCTAATTTTTTAGGTGCTAGTTGATTGAGTTCAATAACTCATGTAACTTTAGTTTATCGGAACGTTAGTTCGAATCTGAACACTTTATTTGTGTAGACTTTTAAAGAAAGTAGAGACTTATAAGTAGGTTACTTGATAACATTTTGTATGATAGTATTTTGAATCTTAGCCTTATAATGTAACATATTTTTATATTAGATAGTTAAGTAGTCCGATAAATTGATAGTTTTTCTCTTAAGTTATTGTTATGATCTAGGTTGTTTTTACCTAAAATATCATATGTCAATATTTATTTATTTTTATTTTATTTTATTTTATTTACACACGATTACATGTTTTTCATTTATGATTAGTTACTTATCCACCATTCTAATTAATTAGATCCATAACGTAAAAACTTTCAACTTATTTTACTTTTCACACATATATTATATATTATTCTATTATTTACATACAATACTTAATTTTGTTATTTATCTATTTTATTTTTTTAATTTATCCACTACATCTTATAACTAACATTTTTTTTTGTAAAAATAGAAAAATTTAAAATCAGAAGGTATATTATGTTATATAAAAAAATTGCTTATTTTATTTATATAAAATATAATATTTTTAGTTTTTTAATATATAAAATAGGAAAAAAAACTAATGCTATAAAAATATTTTTGGAAAATAAAGTGAATAATCAATATTAAAAGTTTATGTATTATAATTCCTTTTTGTTCTAATTTATTCACATTCTAGTTTGTTTGATTTCTATTTTTGAATTGCTAAACGTCAACTGTTATTAAAAGCAAGGGGAAAAACTACTTTTAAAGGCTGGGATGGGTTTCGAAAATGGCAGGAATTTTACTTGTAGTTAATCATACATTCACTCAAACGCATCCAAAAATTATTATATAAAAAAACAAACCATCCAAAAATAAACTCGAGTAGTAGTCCAAGAGCAGCATTAACTTTTAAAAGAAAAAAATAAAAAAATAAAATAATAAAACTTAAAATTTATAAATTTAATGCATTATTAATTATGAATATTTAAAAGTATTAAATATTGAATATTATTAATTTAAAGTATTATTTTTATTATTATAATTTAAATTATTATTATTATTTTATGTAATTTGGAAAGAAAAAAACTTGTATACGGTATGACAGCAACTGTTCATTTCATTGATAATTTGCGGTTGTTGCCTCCGACTTATTATTTTGTCTTTATTACCAAAAGACAGACATGTTTGAAATTTTAGAAATGGGGCCAAACTGAAAGTATGATAATGTATGCGAATATGTGATAGATTAAGTAATTTTTACTCTTTATTTTTATATAAAAATGTGTTAGAAATAAAAATGGGAGAGATTTTTTTTAAACACAATCATAACAAAGAGATTTAATTTTGAATATTTTCTTAGAAATAAGAAAAGATCAATACTTCTCTTAAATAAATATTGAAATCTTCCATGAAATAATTAATATTATCATAATATTATCTTTTTTTATATCTTAATATCAAAACATAATATTTATATATTTTGATTAAAATATTGAGAATATTGAGATATTATTGACAAAATATCTATGTTGTGATAAAATTGTTTTTAATCAAAATATTGTAAATATTATAGCAAAATTATTAACAAATATTAATTTAATATATATTTAAAATTAATTTTTTATTCTTTTATTTTTTAAATAATTTGTCTTTAAATTTATATATTTATAATTTTTTTATCTTTAGTAAAAATATTATTTATCTAAAATAATATTTTATACTTTTTCATATACATATTTTTTTATTTGTACTTATTTTTACATTTAATTTTCTAGTTTTAGTTATATTTTTTTTTCATAATTTCAATTATATCATTCAAGTTTTACTCATTTATAATAATATAAAAAAATAGAATCTAAATAATTATTTTAGATTTTAATTAATTATTTTAAGAATATTACCCAATTAATTTATTGATAAAACATAATTTTTATAAAAATATTTATTAAATAAGAAATTAATTTAAAAATATAATTAATTAATTATTTTAATATTTATAGATTTTTATAGATTTTTTAAAAAAATTCAAAATTTTTGTTAACAACGATAATATGTTCAATATTTTTGTAAAATTTAAATATCAATATTTAAATCGACATCAATATTTTAAATATTTTTACTAAAACTAGTCATCTTTGTTCAAAAACGAACTAATTAATTGAGTCTTATGTAAAGCCTACACTAATTTTTTATAACTTTATTAGTACAAAGTAGTATAAAAATTATTAAATCAACCTGATCGGTTGGATCTAGGTTTTTAAATTTACAAAATCTACCGACCAAATCAACTTGCATAATATATGAACTATACTTTAATTATATTTATATTATTTAATATTTACACATATATATTAATTTATATTTATTTTACCAAATTTTAATAGATAATTTTATTTAAACAGTAATAATTGTATATATGATAAAATATAATCACTATGTTTGAATAAGCGTAAAAACAAGATAAAAAATAGTAAGTTAATATCAACTTTATTTTAATATTTTACAATTCAGAGACCCATAGACTTTATTCTTACGTACACGTAATAGTAACATACACTATTATTAAATGTATAGTTAATAGTACTTTTTATTTTGATGAAATTATTTTGTAAATAATAATACCTTCGACTTGAATAGTACAACATGAACTGTTAAGAAATATATTTTTGTCAAAATATCTCTAAATTATTAAAATATTTTAAAAAATATATATTGTGTTAAATATTATGGTTTCTGTTGTATTAAGAATTTTAATTTTTACTAATTGTTTATACTTTAGAGAATTTTTTTTTTCGTCAATATTAAGAATTTTTTTATTATTAAAGATTAAAATTTATATATATCGACAAACACAGATGTTTTTATACGACCTACCCAATGAAAGAGCAAGGGGTAACTTTGGTACATAGAAAAGAATAGGGAGGTGACCATTAGGACCACAACAACCAGCTACCAGTGTTTGTCTGAAAACTCAAAGATCGGGTAAAGCTCGGAAAGAAGATCCTTCATATTTGGAAAAAACGCTGTAAGCAAATTCCGACTGTAATTACCAGTATTGTAGTCGTTTAGTCAAATACAGAAGCATTTACTCATTGTCAAAGCTCACAATATGTTTGGATTTCTCACTCAACTTTTTGAAAATTCTTGACCTTCCTTTTCCCATTTCCCCCTCAAATTTTTACTAAATCCGTAGCTTTCTTGGACTTATCCCCAAAGTCAATCGTATATAAATTATGAATTTTTTTTTCTGATTAATCGTTGTTTGAGTTGCTTGTAGCCATTAAGTTAATAGCTCTCATTTATCGGTTGGTAATTTGTTCATAAATTAGAAGGTAAATTTTATTGTGTTTGGCGATCCGCAAGTATTTAGTTTGTGCTTGTTTCAATTGATCAGATTATTGGTGAAGCTTTTCAAGGTTCTGTTGCAGAAAATGATTGTCTCTGCTCTTTTAACGTCCGTGGGGATCAACTCAGCGCTATGTGTTCTGTTCTTTGGATTGTATTCTATATTGAGGAAACAGCCAAGTAATCATGAAGTTTATATCCCACGCTTGCTGGCTGAAGGAAAATTAACGCAGACTAGTTTCAATTTGGAAAGGCTAATACCTTCAACAGGATGGGTCCAAAGTGCATGGATGATGTCTGAAGATGAACTGTTGGCATCTTCAGGGCTTGATGCTGTGGTTTTTATGCGCCTTATTACCTTCAGGTATTATGGCTTTTAGCAAGGAAGTCAAATTTTAATTGTTAAATCAATTATCTTTTCTAATTTGAGTGAGTAATTGTGTCAAAATCAGATTCGTACATTTTGATCATATAATGCTTATTTTTCCCTTTTCTATTACTTCTTTAAATGTAGAAACGGTAAAGGGATGATAGATCAGTGTGTTTCCTTCAATCTGCAATACCTCCTTAGGAAACAATTATACCAAATTTTATATCCATTTTTGGGTGCTTGATTATATGCCCATGTTTCGCCCACTTATGCACTTAGCATCTATGTGATAGCCCTATTATCAAACAATCCTCACCATGATCATTGTAGATGCTAACAGTAGTCCATGCTGATGTAATGAAGATGATGTCTATTTTGTCAAAAAAATATTAGTTCTTCTAGATCTGAATCATTTGATGTGGTTACGCACCTAAATGTTAGATATAACCTTCTTCACTTTCTTCTTTGTGGATAATGGTACATGTAATTGTCATCATTTCTTTACGGTCGCTATTAGGCTTTCCCTTTGTCAATTGTTCATCCTGAAATCAATGTTTTTACTAGCGAGTTATTTCCTCCCATACAGTTAACTTTCATATGATCTATTTACAGTTATATATTTTTATATGATAACTGCAGTTTGAAGGTATTCTTAGTTGCTGGGATTATTGGAATTTTTGTTCTTCTTCCAGTAAACTGCACAGGTGATCAGCTTCACGATGTTGACTTTACAAATCTATACAATAATTCCTTGGATGTTTTTTCCGTTTCAAATGTTAACAGTGGCTCAAAATGGTAAGTTTGCCTCAAACTTTGATGTTTTTCTTTTTAATGCTACAAGATCAAACTTTGATTTTATGTACTCTAATATAAATACTCTTCAGTTAAGTTATATGAGGATAGCAACAGCAAATCAGTGAAGTATGGAGGTTATATGCAGTTAGGATTCTTAGGAATAAGATTCTATTCTAGTTTGGAACTTGGGATTTTTTTCTCTTCATTATTATTAATCATGTTAGGGAGGTTAATAGCTTTAGCATTTTTATAGTTTCTTGCCAAGTTTATATGTTCTTAGCGAAACTAGTGGTATCTAGCATTTCTCTACAGGCTTACAAACATATGTCTATATTTTTACGGTATATATTTATGATGACGGAAATCATATTTCCTGGTATAGATATCTATTTTTTGTATATATTTCATATGATACTTATACATTCTATGTAAGGAATAAGTTTTATCTTTTATGACAAGCTGATTAGTTTGTTCTTTCTTAGAGATGAGCTATTTTTCACGTCCTGCATCCTTTGTGTGGATTGATGTTCAGCTCCTACTCAATCTCTCTGTTTTTTTAAAACCTGAGAAGCCATTAAATTTAGAACGTAATTCGTAATATGGATTTTAGTTCATCATACGACTAAGTTTGGGCAGTAACTCATTTTGTTTTATATTTGGCAGGTTGTGGGTTCACTTTTCTGCTGTATATGTTGTAACAACATTCATCTGCTATCTACTTTATTATGTAAGTAATTTTTTCACTCTTCTTGGATATTATATCCAAAACTTGGAGGAGATGTAGGCATGTCCTACACTATCCATATTATATTTTCTTTAAAACATTCTGTAGCTTTTGATTTGGACAACAATGCTTATAATTGACTACGAATTTAATGACTTGAATTTAGTCAAGCATATGTGGAAGTATCAGTAATAGAAGAGCCTAGGTGTTGCAATGAAGGTTATCCAAGCTTTTGCCCAGTTTCAATTTTGGGCTGGGCCCAGTAATAGAAGAACCTAGGAGTTTTATGAATTTGAGGGGGATTAAGATCGAGTGAAGCTCTGGGATTTATGCCCAATCTTCCTTATATGATTACGCTGCCCTAAATTAATATTCAAAGTTGTGATGAGAACTGAGGCAAGGTTAAACTGAAGTTAATATAGTTTGATTAATGAAATTGCTGTGTTGGAAATTAAATTTGATAGGTTAAGTTACCCTTTTCTAAATCTATGTCTATGCGTTCAGAGCATATTTTTCACTTTAACATCTATTTCAATAAGAAGAAATCTGGCTTTATGAAAAAGGAAAAAAATGCATATAAATATTAAAGACATTTTTTATGATGTTGGGCTTGTGCACGAACATGATCATAAGCTATCTAACATGTTTTTGTTCATGAGCCAATGAGTCAAAATGTTGCCTCTTTCATGCAGAGTATATGCCAAGAATGTCAAATTTTTCGTTTAATTTGTAAACAAGAAAACATGAGAAACTACTCAAGCAATCCAGATTTGAGCTTGGCATGACATGCTTTGTTATATGCAGCCACAAGTTTAACTATGGATTGAATTTTATCTAATTTGCAGGAATACAACTATATTTCTTCAAAAAGAATGGCTTATTTTCATTCATCCAAACCTCAACCACATCAGTTTACAATCTTAGTTCGCAGTATCCCTGTTTCCCTTGGCAGCAGCGTCAGTGAAAGTGTGGACAATTTTTTTAAAGAGTATCACCCTTCAACATATCTTTCACATATTGTAGTTCGTCGAACACACAAACTTCGAAGCCTCGTTGTAAGTATTTTATCTAATGTCTTTGTCTGCCTTCTTTCTGTTATGGGCTGTACAAAAACTAAGTAGTAAACATTAACATCAAAACTGATTTTTCAGTTGCAGGGTTGATAATATGGAATTGAAAGGTGAAACTTTATTCAACCTAACTTAAAAAGAAGCTATAATTTTATTTAAAAAAAAAATCGGAAACTTTGGACCTTAGAGTTACATGAATGCATTGTTGACCCAAAGGGAGGGAAAGGGAGAAGAAAGAAAAAGCGAGAAGAAAGAAAGGAAAGAGAGAGGGGGGGAGAAGAGTTACATGACTGCATTGATATACATTAAATTTCTATTTAGAAACTGAAGAATGAAGTGTTTGATCTAAATGTGTATCATAATAATATAAATGGGATAGTGACTGTGGCCCCATTATTTTACACACTAAATCTCACACTACGTCCTAGCCATTAGATCTTTGAGTGAGGTGCTATATAGGTCCCTTAGATTAAATTATTTGTGTCATTTAGTCCCTTAGATTATAAATGGTATCAATTAGTCCCTTATCTAAGGAAAAAATAGGATTCAATTAAGGACAAATGGTATTATTTTAATGATTTTTTTATTAAAATATTATTATTTACTTTCAAATGATTAAATTGTGATTAAAATACGAGTCTTTAACAGGAACAAAAGTGGAATATAATATGAATTTTTTTAATAAAAAATAAGCAATAATAATATTCAAATAAAAAGTTCTTTAAATAATTTTATTAATTTTTAATAAAAATTAAAAAAATCATCAAAACATTAAAATAAAACAATGAAAATTAACATATATTAAAACAAATATTTTGTAATTTTTTTTCATATTAATTGTCACTTTATTATTGTTAAATACTCGTGTTTTAATCGCGTTTAGTCACTTAACAGAAAAATAATAAATTTTTAATAGAAAAATTATTAAAATAAAACTGTCCTTAATTGGTCTCTTTGTAAGGGACTAAACGACACAATTTTTGATCCAAGGGACTAAACAATACAAATGATCTAATCTAAGGGACTAATATGACATTTTTCTCTAGATCTTTTTTATTGTAATGATTCAGAGTTAATGCAAAACTTTACTCATTTTGTTCTTCAAACCCGTCTTTAATACAACAATTCTTTTAATGTCTATTTTCTCTTTCATCATTCATCTCGCCTCTTTGCCCTTGTATATTTTCTCACCACTCTGTCACGGTAAGTGTTAACATAGAGTAACAAGAAAAAATTCTTTACCCTATCAAATTCTCCAAAATAGTACGTAAATATTGTACGTAATTGAATTGACTCCAAAATATCATGTTAGTTGTACATGGAGACATATGTATTTGCTAGGTACAACTAACATGCTATTTTGGGTAGTTCACCTAGTAGTTTGAGTGTAAGACTCATACTCCCCCTTTTAAATCACACTAAGTACTATTTGTATAAAAAATGTTATTTTTGGACCAATTCAATTATTTACATTGTACATGCTATTTAAGGTCCGGACTCTCAATTCTTGAACAACGAAATGAATTCCACCCTGCCATTTTCAGGAACAATACAGAGAAAATACCTATTAGAACATCAGGAGTGCAAAATATTTTGGTGCTTCAATAGAATATATCGAAAGGCAGTAACTCAACGAAGGATTGAAGCACCAAACGTTTATTTCAGTTGGCCAGTACCTTCACAAACGTAAACCTTGAAATTTATTATCTAAGCCATGATGGTAATGGCTTCTTAGCCTCTAACCCACATCTCCTTTTTTCCATGTCAAAGTTTTAAAATTGTACTTTTCTTGGAGTAATTTTAAGGAACATAAATGTGTCGTGAGAGAAGATAATAATAACTACTTTCAACATTTAATCTGGACCATTGAAATATAACATCTGAAGGTTGTTAAAGAGTGTAAGATTTTGTGTAATATATATATATACACACACACATGTTTTTTTTAATAATATTCTTTACATTTTTATGGAACCACGATGATTTTTGCCCCTTTGAAATATTTTTTTCTAACAGTGCTTTTATTATGTTTATCTTTAGAATAAAGCAAAGATATTGTACAGAAGACTTCTTCATTTTCGGTCAGATCCCATTCAATCAAAATATCAAAGAAGCGGTTGTTTTGGATTATGTGAACGCAAGGTTGATCTTGTGGATCAATATGAAAAACAACTAGAAGACTTAAGGGAGAATGTGAGATTGGAGCAATCAAAGGTTTCATTGGCAGAAGAAGTATGTGTCAAAGGTTTCTTTCTTTTATTGCAACAAACTTTTATCTTTAGGAAATACCATATTTCTGGAATTACGAAAATTTCACTATCTATCTAGCCTGAAATATGCGTATTTCACCATTGGTTTAACACAGTTATGTGGAGGTGTGTAACTAAGTTATGTTGGTATGTTATCGAGTTAAAAATGCTATTCTTGTGAACTACGCTCAAATCAGTCCACATTTTGTGTATATGTTGTAATCCTAAGTTTATAATATTATCAGTTTGCCTTTTATTTTTCCGGTGTACATTTTGAATCATATGATCGTGTTCATTCATTTCAATAGAGTGTGCTGCACTTGCTTGTTGGTTTTTATTTTTGTAAATTTATTGCCTTGGCATGATATATGGAACCATCCATCATTGATTTGTAAATAATTACAAGGTCATGGTTTTCCTTGGGGATAAAACTTCCCCCCCCAAAAAAAAAAAAGTTTGGAAGCTCCTGGATGATTTTTACCGCACTGAGATTGCAATTATAATTTGTTTCTTTATTGTTAAGAAAGGCAAGGACTACAGAAGAACCAATTCTTAAGTTTAAATAGGCATTGGATATCCAACTATAACTACTAATTTGTGCTTCCCGTTGATATGCATTTTTTTTCTTTCTATTTTACAAGGATATTCGAGCTGCATTTGTGTCCTTCAAATCTCGATATGGTGCTGCAATTGCTTTCCACCTGAAACAATCAATCAATCCTACATATTGGATAACAGAGGAAGCTCCTGAGCCTCATGATGTTTACTGGCCTTTCTTTTCAACATCTTTCATGCAACAGTGGATGTCTAAGCTTGTGGTTTTTGTTGCATGCATTCTTCTAACAATTTTATTCCTCATTCCTGTTGTACTGGTTCAAGGTCTTACAAACCTAAACCAGTTGCAAGCTATGTTTCCTTTCCTCGAAAGCATTCTAAGCATGTAAGTGGATATCAGACACGTCGTGTTATTCATGTTGATGCTTGTTTTTGATGGAGCCTTTTGTAATCAGATCCTCTGCATATGAATTTTATTTCTAAATATGTTGTGAGAGGTGCTAAAGTCAATTTATATATTTATACAAAGTTTTCTAATAATATCACTTGATGACAGTTGGATAGCTGTAGTCAAAGTAAAGGAGGGTATTTTATTTGAAGGATAATTTTAACTTTAAATTAGCCACCATAGAACTCTTCATCCATGCAAAAAAAGATGCTGGAAGTTGGTTATAATGAATTGGCAGAATAACTGCATTATATGAACTTTAACAAATTAATGCAAGTCATTAGCAGATGCATGAGGAAGAAACTAAAGTCGTGGATTACTGCATTTATTTATTTATTTTTTAACTTTTTTGGGAAAATAATTTGGTTTCTCATTAATGACTACTGCGAAGGCATACTGTTGCAAGTCAACATCATGGCAGCTTGTTAGCTTTTGAATGTTTTTATACTTAAGCTTTTTGCTGTGGAAGACCATAGAACTAACTTACAGGTTTTTTCAGGACAGTGGTCAGTCAAGTCATCACAGGGTACCTCCCCAATCTTATTCTTCAAATATTCTTGAAAATGGTGCCTCCAATCATGGAGTTCTTCTCATCCATTCAAGGTTACAATTCTCACAGTGACATTGAAAAGAGCGCATGTAATAAAGTACTGTGGTTCACAATATGGAACGTCTTTTTTGCTACTTTATTTTCTGGATCAGTTTTCTATCAGCTTAACATCATTCTAGAGCCCAAGAATATTCCTTCAAAGCTCGCTGTTGCAGTTCCATCACAGGTAAAATTATATTATTATTTGTTTTGGACTTTTTAAAAAAAAAAGAAGCCTTCTTTTTCTATTAAATAAAAGAAACATTACAGAATGGGATTCAAACTCGTTCCATGGTGGCAAGGATAGGGAGTCATACCACCTGGACCATAAGCCAATCCCAATGGTTCCTTGTTAAAAACAATCATCATCCGTTTTTAATTACAATAAAAAAAAGATACGAAAGTCCTATTTTTTATTAAATAAGAGAAATATTATAAAATGGGATTCGAATGTGAGTCTATGGTGATGGGATAGGAAGTCATACCAACTAGATCACAAACCAATCCCAATGGCTGCTTGTTAAAAACAATCATAGCCCGTTTTTAATTACAATAGTGCAAGTGAAGCTTACATAAATATGTCAAGTGTTTAAATTCGTAGGCTAGTATTTTTTAGATGCTTACAAGTTTTGTCTACTCGTTTAAAAGTTGGAAACATAAATGTACTTTCTCAGCTCTCTTTGCCTCATAAAGTAATCATGCTTAATTCTTTTTATTTTTCTTTTTAGTTTTAGTCCTGAATGGTTTTCAAACGATACGAGTTATTCTTCTGGCTCGTTAATTTTTTCCCATGAAGAGTTGCAACTTGCAACTATTCCTTTCATTTGCAGTAACAGTTTAAAATCTGCAAGAGGCTTATTTTGATTTTGGGAATGAAAGATTAATTAATTATACACATTTTTGAATTTATATATCACCAGAAGGTCTAGAACCATCTAACCGAAAAAAAAAATCAAATATAAATTATTCCTTTAGTTGAGGCACTTGAGGCACAAGAAATCATCGGTTCACATGTTATACATGTGTGTGTGTGAGTTTTTAATGATAGATAGCATTCAGGTCACTAATTACTTGGTTACACACAACTTTATTTGGCTGCAGGCATCATTTTTCATTGCATATGTTGTCACATCTGGATGGACAGGCACTTCAACTGAACTTTTTCGCATATTTCCTCTGCTTGTCAGTCTAATTAAAAGACCTTTTACTGGAAATGCATATGACGAACTTGAGGTTCCAGCTATTCAGTATTATAATGACATTCCAAGGATTCTTTTTTTTGGACTTCTTGGGATCACATACTTCTTCCTTGCTCCACTCATTCTACCCTTCCTTTTAATCTACCTATGCCTTGGATACATTATCTATCGTAACCAGGTCAGCTGGATCTCGTTTAGTGTTTAATTTTTGTAAATAGACTCATTACTACCAAGAGCTAGGCTAAAATTCTAGTCAAATAGACAGCTTTATCCAAAGCCGAAGAAAGAAGAGAAGGAAATAATAATATAGCAGGCCTTAATTATTGATTGTTGCATGAAGATTCACTTTGGAAAAAAATTGAAATATTATGAACTGTTGCACTTGTACAAAAGTTGATCTATTGCAAAAGTTGCATCAACTCAAACTTTGTCTTTTCAGAATTGCTGGCATGTGAATATTGTGTCATCATCATTCAACACTTCTGTTTGTTGTATATTAATTATATAGACAACGTGAAGATGAATTTCAAGGTAGTCTTCTGTCCCTGAATTTGATAGGTGTTGAGCCCCCTTTACTATATTTTAGTCTGCTGCATAATTTACTTTAAAAATATAATGGATGAGCCTCGTTTACAAAGAGACCATGTAATGCTATGTCTTGTATTTAGTATTCTAGATGACGGAAGTTTGGTTTTAGTTTTACTCGTTCCTTTTGACTTGGGTTCCAAACAGTTTCCAGATAACCCCATTCATAGCTAATTCACGTCACATAGTAAGCAAGTCATTCATGCAAAATGTTGCTGCTCATTTTTTTTTAATTTATTGGACCTATGCCAATATGTCGTGTGTTGTTTCTAGATGCATCAGTACCAATAAGAATTATGATTACTTGTCAATGTTTATAGCAGTCGATGATGCTTGATAGAGTTTGGCTGCACCTTTGTTTTGGATTATGCTGACTTTTCCAAAATTTTATTTTACAGTTCATAAATGTATATGCACCTCGATATGAAACTGCTGGGAAGTTTTGGCCTATAGTGCATAATTCGATGATATTTTCTCTCCTACTCATGCATTTAATTGCTGTGGGGGTTTTCACGTTGAAGAAGCTCTCTCTAGCATCAACCTTAATCTTTCCTCTTCCACTCTTTACTCTTCTTTTTAATGAGTACTGCCGGAAACGCTTCCTCCCCAATTTTATTGCATACTCTGCTGAGGTACGTTCAGTTCATGTTTGCCTGACACTTTGTGCCAGAGGCATTTCCTGTTCGGAATTTTCTTTTCGGTCACATTTTTATATCTGTATAACTGCTTATCTGGGTAGTTTTTCTTTCAGAGTTTGATAAAAAAGGATAGGCAAGATGAGAATGATCCTGCAATGGCTGTATTCTTTGATAAATTGGTCAGTGTTTATCAGGACCCAACCCTGATGCCAATTCCATATTCCACTAACTCTGACAGCCTTCGCAGTCCCCTTATCTCTTCTGCTTGAGTTGAGTTGAAATTAAGGTTTGTTACTCTTCGTAACTTACAGTAGTGACCATTGTCTGTATAAATGTCTTATATGCTACAAATTATTCTTTTCTGTAATTTTTCAATTAAAAGTGTCCGTAAAAGGCATGTGTTGTGCTTGTTTGCTTGAGGCAATTGATTGATCAATATTCATTACATTAAAAATTAGATTAGTAAATTGAGATGAGATGTTAATGAAATTCATGATATAATTCATTAATTTTCAAGACCCATCTCATCTTGGCAGCCAAGATGAGATGATAATGAGACAATATTAATTGAAATATTTCATTTGTCTTTAATGGAATTAAATGAAACAAGTGAGAATACAAAAAGAATAAAAAATATGATACATGATTATTTAGAATGTAAGTTTAATAAAAAAAATTATATATCATATGTTTAAAGTTAATGTTCGAATCTAAATGAGATGAAATAAGATAAGATAATATTTAAATAAAATGAAATGATATTGTAGTATGAAACCATTAAGGATATTAAATGAGACATGAGATGAGATGAGACATATACTCTAGATATCTACTAATTATTAGTATTTGTGGCTTGATGTGTGGAGGGATTCTGTGTCATGATACCCTTCAATTACTAAGACAAAGCATTCTTGAAATGTCCAATTTGGTCGGTCTGGTGAGGGGAAAAAATCTGGCAGTTAGTGAACCCAAAAAGACGAGCTTAAGAATTTCTCAAGTTCAGCTTCTTAAATGTTATAACACTGCAAAAATATTCTAACAGATAAAGCATACTAATTGCACGTTATTTGAGTAATTTCTTACTAAAAATAGTGAGCTTTTTGGTGCATTTGATGCAAAACATGTCAATATTAAGAGTTAAGCTGTAAATCAAATGTATTTTATCTATGAAATTGTCAAACTTAAAAGTTGTTTGATTCTTTCTCGATACCTCCCTCAATGCCCTTCATGGCCTGCCATTGAGAGTGTAAGTGGTATCGAGCAACCTAAACCGTCCTTCACCAAACCTTAATCATTTAGAGGTATTGATGTTTTCCGTGTGTAGGAATGGGCACGGGGACGTGCGGGGACGGTTTTTGATATAACCGTCCCCGAACCGAATTTTAAAACCTATAACCGAAACCGCCCGAAAACCGTTACGGTTCGGGAACGGTTTTTTACCCACGGGTAACGGTTCGGGACGGTTATGAAAAAAACCCCGAAATAAAACCGAAATATATATATAATTTAATTTATTAAATATATATAATTAATTTTTTATTTATAATTTAATATCTAATTTAATTAATTAAATCTAATTAATTTAGTGCAAGACGGTTTTTAGTATAACCGTAACCGAACCGTAACCGTTGTTTCATATTCGGTTTTTCTCCAAAACCGTCCCCGTCCCCAAAATTTACCGGTTAAAAACCGAACCGTCGGTTCGGATAACCGCGGATAACCGAATCCGCGATTTTTTTGCCCATCCCTATCCGTGTGTAATAATAACGAGACAGTCAGGTTATATGAGTATTATGACATCTCTAAATAACAAAGTTCAGATAGTTGTTCCTATAAGAACATTTCAAAGGGATGTCACATGATAATCTTTCATATTGATCATAAATGCGGATCATAATCATTTTTGTTTGTTTATTTTTGTTTTTAAATGTTAACTGTTTATTTATATTTAATGTATGTGATAAATTTGAAGTTATTAATAGAAAATAATATTTAATCAGCTTATATTGACAAATAAAAACAACAAATCTTATTTCTATTTTTACTTTTTTTTTTATTTTTCAAATATCAAATAAGAGCAGCTTGTTTATTTCAAAGATTGTAATTAAAAAAAAAGAAAGATTGAGTCTAACATCTATTCACAAAGTAAACCATAATTTAATAACCCAAGCAAATTAATTAGGGAAGACATTAGATAAATAGAAAAAGACGCAGTGCCGTTGAGAGTGAGATTTCTTTTCTGTGACACTTTTATTATTTTAGTTTTATGAATGAAATATACTAATTATTACTTTTTAAAATTCATATATTAATAGTTTTATGAGACCAGTTAGATGCATGAAGATTTTGTTTTTCACATTTTTTTTATATTATCATATCATTAAATATTTCTCTTTTCATATATTTGAATCATATCAAATATTTTTGATAAAAAATATCAAATAACATCACCATAATTTTGTAAAAACAAAAAAAAAAAGGTCTAATAGTCTAATAAATAATAATTATTAGTGTTGAGTTGAGACCATTATAGATGCATCAAAAATATTATCAAATAATTATATATAATATATAATTTTATTAATTTTATAAAAAAAAATATGAAAGGATAATTAAATAATTCTAATAAAAGTTTTTTAAAATTTTAGTTTTTAATTCTTGATTAATCTATTATGTATGTTATTTATTATTCTAAATATTTTATTTTAATTAAACTATTTAAAAAAAAACTGTGATTAAATAATTACAATTGAAGTTTTTTAAAATTTTAATTTTTAATTATGTTATTATGTTAATTAATTATTATAAAAATATTATTTTTAATTAATGATATTAAAAAAATAGATATATTAACGTTGATTCAAGAATACAAACTTAAATATTTTATAATTTTATTTTTTAATTGTTAACTAATTTATATTGATTATTTTTATTATTATAAAAAAGTAATTTTAATTAAATTATACGTAATCTGTATCTTTTTAATTTTATTAAAAAATTTAAAAAATGGTGATCAAATAATTATATTAAAATTAAAATTTTAACTCTTAATTAAGTTATTATTTTTATAATTTATTATTATAAAATATTAAAAATTTAAATAATGATAAAATATATGATATATTTAATACATATATAATTCGATTAAATTATATTAAAAAATATATTAATATTTATGGTTTTAGGACTATAATAATAATTTATATATAAAAATATAAATTTATTTTTATAATAATTATAAAATAAGATTAAAGAAAAAAATATATAAGTATTATAATTTTACGATAGATATATCAAATGATCCGTAAAGTTTGATTTGATACTAAACTTTATTTTCTGCTGATAATTGTTGTATTCTCAGTGTTTTTGATTAAACGTTTCACTTCTTTATTCAATTCTAATTTATACTCGTTTCTTATTTCCAATAAAAACGGACATACTGATTTAATGAACATATTGCCATGCTTTATATATATATGCTTACCTTTTTAATTAAATTTAGAGTGCAAAAAGTTGAATTAATTAATATACCTATTACTATTAAATATGCGAATATTTTTTTTTTAAAAAAATATATGAAAAATAAATTATGTTATATATAAATTATGCAAGAAGATTTATAATACCTTCACCATGAAAAACCACGTTCTCCCACCAGAACACAACATACTCAGTTGCTACCTTCGTGATCTTCTTGTTCTCTCCCTTCATTTTCAATGAATTTGAATTAAAAACAAAAAAAAAAAAACTAAAAGTGGTAAATAAATATTTATGTGGGCTATTTAGGTGAGGACATTTGATCGTGATTAGGAACGGCAGTGAGAACAAACGGGAAAAAAATAAGCTAATAAATGGAATCATTTCACATCAGTTTTGATCCTAAGAACTTCGCTAAAGTAATCTTTGTGCAAGGTGTTTTTCATAGAAAAATCCAAGGCATATGTAATGGTCTACGAGTTTGCATAAAGAAAATTTGACCGTTTAGTTTGAAGACTTTTCAAGTCGAGGTCAGCATATAACTTTTTGATTCTAAAGCATGACCATTGTACACGTAATTTAGTACTCTTTGGAAAAATATCAACGAGAATTACTCTCAGCGTGTCTTACATGCATGCGATTACATGATTGCTTACCCACATCAAAGTTACTCAATCGAAACACTTGTTTCGTCGTAAAGTTTTTCGTCATCTAATCAATATGTCGTATAATTACTAACCTAACTATGCTAGTCACACATGTTGATAACAAGTAATACACTGTACTCACGGGTGTACTCATCCCAAGAGCATTCTCTAGCTCATAGTTAGCTCTCTTAGCACACTGTACTCACGGGTGTCGTAGTGGTGGAGTTTGACACCATGCCTCCTCATAAAGAGCTCTTAGATAATTTTTTCATATTTATGAAGGAAACATCATTTTACGCAAGGAAACATAAGCCCAAAATCATTCAATAATTATTTTTTCAATTACCAAAGTGTCCTTCATGCGAATCATGACATCTTCCCCCATTTCATTCCTTCAACGTCCTCGTCAAAGTGCCTTAAAGAGTCTTTAGGCTTAGCGTCCTAAAGAGTCTTTAGGCTCAACATCCTAAAGAGTCTTTAGGATCAACGTCTTCTCATTGGCTTCTAGCATGCAACTACCCCACTACCTCTTATAGAATCATCCCTAATGATGACCTTTGCTTTCCCATCTTGGACTTTGGACTTTTCTTGAGACTTCATGCATTTATTCATCCAAACAAAAGCTCCACTTAAACAAGTTTCATTACTATTGACAAAAGTAATCTTCACTCCACCTTTTGCAACCC
The DNA here is from genome assembly GCA_033030585.1 of Hippophae rhamnoides. NCBI lineage: Eukaryota > Viridiplantae > Streptophyta > Magnoliopsida > Rosales > Elaeagnaceae > Hippophae > Hippophae rhamnoides. The sequence goes on along the minus strand of CM065438.1, from coordinate 17,913,765 downwards.
AAATGACTAGCTCTTCCCAAGAATCTAGTCGACTCCATTCCTTGGACCTTCTTTCTATGATGTATCTCACAAGATGTGGCTAACAAGCTAACCGATCTCTTATTGTGGCATCTCTAACCAAATCTCGATTCCTACTTATAATCATAACTTTCCATAGTCCCCTTGGATAATTCTTGTAATTGATGCTCCTTGGTCTTTTTGACATGCAAAACCAAAAACAATTTTTGTGCACTTGGCCCTCTTTAGCCCTTCATAAGTGTACTATATTGAAAATCTCTGTATGCACTTGATGGCCCTTGTCCCTTTCGCGCTCCTTTCCTTTCCATAATGTTATCATTCAAAACTATTACTTATGCACTTAGTGTTCCCAAGTTCTTCTAACATACGATCTCTACGTAATTGTGACAATAAAAAAAGTTATTATTGCATTCGATGTGTCTTTTATAAATCATGATTATAAACATGAAAATATAACAATTTTAAAAATTAAGTAGTAAATCAAATGTTATTGCTTATAAAATTTTCAAACTTAAAGTGGCTTAATGCTTTCTCGATATCTCCTTCGTTGTCCCCCATAGTATACACTCAAAAGTGGTATTAAAAAATGAAAAGTTTATATCATAATAAGTAATAAATAATATGGTTTAAAATTATTAATAAATACAATTAATTTTATGTAATTATATTCAATCAAAATCTATTACATCAATTATAATATAAAAGGGATTATTATAAAATTATCCTCAAGCTTTGAGATATCTTCAAAAATATCACTCAAATATAACGGAAGTGAATAGTAACATTCCTAAAATGAAAGAGAAAATAATAAACTAAGGAATAATAGAATTAGAAACATAAGACATCTCGTGATGTTTTTAACAGGAAATGGTAATAAATAAAAAGAAATTTAAAGAATTTAAAAAAAGCAAAATTAAATTTCAAAGAGAAAGATGGATTTAAAGATCCGTCATTTGTATCTTTAAGAAAATTATTCCACAAGAAAGACATAATTTATTATAAAATAAGTAATAAATAAATAAACATTAATATCACATATGCAAAAGTAAAGTATAATATACTATTAATTGACAAAGAAACTATATTAAATAAATTATCCAAAAAATTTCAAAAAGATAAAGAAAAAATTGGATATATCCATTTAGGAGAAATTCAAATATTAATACATGCTCATTTCAGAGAATAAATATATATACCAATAAAAATAATATTGCTAGATTACAGAATAATAATAAAAAATGCTTTACTCAGAATAATTAATGGTAACTTAGAGTACCAAAAGCTAAAATTTACAACATAGCTTAGGTTTGTTATTAATATCCATGATAAAAACCAAAACCAGATATTAAATCTAGCTTATGAATTTGAAAGAGGAGATTTAATAAAAGAAGTGAATAATCTATTTTTAATAAATTATCTAGTAGTATATTCTTTAACAACTAGTCATAATAACTCAATATATGGACAAAATGAATTTATAAAAATAGACAAAACTTTTAAGAAACTTGAAAAAATAATAAAACCAAAAATACTAACAAACTTTGAAGTACAAGAAGAATGACACTTAGATATCAAAGAAAAACCCATGATAATATGAAGACAAAGTAATGTTGTTAAAAACAATAAGGTGCCAAGATTTATAGACCATAAAAGAGAAACCTCTAACCAATAAAAAGTTAAAAAAACTAAAAGATGAAATCAAAATAATAAAGGCATTAGTTCATGATGTTATATTAAGAAAATAATAATGTTTAAAGATAAAATAAAAAATATACAGTTAAAAATAATTGGAAACCTAGTAGGTGTAGCAAAAAATCAAGCAACATTATTTGAAACTTTGAAACTTTTAACAGAGGAAATAAATTTAGTCCAAGAATCAAACACAAAATACCTACATGATATAATTGAAACACATAAATAATTATTAAAGGAAATAAATGAATGTGTTTATAATAAATTACAACAAGATATACACATGAAATTTATAGAACTAAGAAAAGATGTATATAACATACCTAGAAACAATGAGATTGTAGGTCATAAATATGATCCTTTAGAAGGATTAAAAGAAGAATCACCAAGAATGTCAGATGCCCTGGTTCCTAAAAAAGAGAGGAAAAAAATGAAGAAAAATATAATGAAAAGATATAATTTAATGAACTATAGAAAAGAATTAGAGAAAAAAATCATTAACCTTGGAAATAGGGATATAGAAAAATTAGTTAATTTGTTAATACTAACTAATGAAGAAATAGAAGAACATTATAATGAAATTCTTTGTACACACAAAGAAGAAGATGATATGATAGTAATTAGCAAGGCTAATTTTGAATCAGAAATCATGACCCAAAAAAGTCATATGAAACCAATTTCATTAATTGTTCCTTATCAAGAAGAGACATTTGACCCACATAGGGGAGAAATAAATAGAAAAAGGATAGAACAACCTGACACCATAGATATAAGAAGACAACCACCCAAAATAAAGGATGTTTTGGATTAGGGAACTAGAAGTATTATCTCACCATAATTCAAACTCCATGATAATTATAAGTATGATATTTTAGATTTAGATCGTATAAGATCAAGGAGAAAAGCCTTAGATTAATGGACTAGTGGTATGAGTGTGCTCATACAAACCTCTTAAACTACACAAACAAACTCTTAAATCTATAGGGTATTAGTAGCTCATAAAATGATAAAAAATGTTAAAGTTTGGTTTTAAAACTTAACAGACCAACAACATTTATTAATGTAAGGGAATGCTCACACAGAAAGAGAATACTTAGATATAGTAATAAATGAAATATACAAAGAATTTATCGGAGAAGATAAAGAAATATCTATCACTGAATCCAGTGAAAATGAAATCAATGAAATATTTGAATATGAAATGTATTATCATAAATTACCACCCTCTATGCAAACAACTTATAAAAAATATTTTTTCAAAAATTACCTAGAACACTGCATAAAATCTTAATAGGAAATTGGGAACAAAGAAATACGAAAACTATATTAAAGGATATGTTGTGATATAAAATATTTTAGAATATCAGAAAAATATAGATGTAATATAAAACCTTACAAACAAAAATATAAAAAACATAAGTGATTTAAAAGATATAAATTAAGAAAACAAAATTTCCAAAAATATATAAAAAAATTAATAAGGAAATCTATAAGAAAATATATTTTAGAAGAAAAGGTATAAAACTTCTAAAAATAAGAACTATTGTCCTTCAGGAAAGAAAAAATATATATGTTGGATCTATAATAAAGAAGAAAATTATGCCAACAACATAAGAAAGAATTTAAAAAGAAATTTTCACAAAAAAACAAAAATCTTAGAGGAAGCTTTTAAAATAGAATTAGATCCAATTAAGGAATCTGATGTAGATGCCTTATAGTATTTACCTATTAGAAGAAACTGAGAAAAAAATAACTAACAAAGAATATGAATAGTCATATTATAGGTACTCTTCATCAAAAGATGAATGAATTGTATAGTATTACAAATCCACATAGTACTTATATCAAAGTAGACTAATTAAAATTCAAATATTATGCCAATTATCATTTATATGCATATATAAATACATTAGCTAATATTTGTGTAACATGTAAATATATATATCCAGAAGAACACTTAAACAAGCACCAAAAAATTTAATTGTAAGAGTTGCTATTAATATTACAATAAATCTCAACAAAGTATTAAAAGATATAGATTTAATGATAGGAGGAGAAAAATTTCATATTCTTACCATATATCAACAAAGTTGATTTATTAATATGAAATAATTTTCTAAACTTATATAAACTTTTTACACAATATTTAGACAATATGAGTCAAACAACACTAGATGATGATATTATTTATGTATCAAAAATAAAAAAACTTTAACTATTTCAAAACCAACTTTTATGCAGCAATATAAAAAGCAAAAACATGGTGAGAGAGAATAGCAAAAACCTTATTTAAAAAATATTTCATTAGATATAGAAGAGAAAAAAAAATTTCTTAATAAATACAGGAAGATAAAGCCCTAATAGGCATAAAAAACTATTAAAAACAATCAGCTTAGAAAATTCTTTGGATCTAAAAATAAATAAATCTAAGACAATTGTCAACATAAAATTAAGAGACTCTAACCAAATTATTAGGATAAAACTAATGATTTATACTAAAAAAGACAAGATTAAATTTGGAAAACTAATTCAAGAAATTTTGTAATTAAAAGTCATAATATCAAGTAATTCACCTCACTCTAGTCTAGCATTCATAGTTGAAAATAAAGCTGAGAAAAGAAGAGAATGATTATAAATTTCAGAACATTAAATAAAGAAACAATTAATAATGGATACTTTATTCCAAATATAGAAGAATTATTATCATTAATAAAAGGAAATAAATACTTCTCTAATTTTGATTTCAAAAGTGGATTTTGGCAAATAAGATTGGATGAATAATCTTAAAAAATAACAACATTTAGTTACTAATCAGTGCAAAACTGCAAGTGTACAATATCTTAGTTTTAAATAAAGTGATAAAAAGAATATCTTTCTTAGTGATTGGTAACTTATTTTTGACAAATATCAAAATTATACTAATCTTAATTTTATCTAGAAAACTCATCAAGGTTGTTATAATTAAAATTTAAAATAAAATAAATTTAAAGAAAATAAAGATGTTCAAAGATCAAATTAATGGTAAAAAACTTATAGAAAATCGATTTCACCTAATCCCTCACTATGCTTTACTCATCTAGATAAATGAATTTAATCCTTTCTGTTTGTTAGCAATCTCCAAAATATCCAAAAGTCTCTTTCGACATTCAATTAAAAATAATCTTGTTCATTAATTTACACAAGAGTATACAATATAATAAAGCAAGAAATCATTAAAACTAATGATTTTTAAAACTAAATAGGTTCATACAAGTCTTTCGATCTCTATATTTACTTATGCCAAAATATTTCAAATCTATCTTATAATTCCTCTTTGAATAGTAAATCATAATACTAAAATTATCTAATTAATGGCCAGTTAATTAGAAGCATTAAACTCAAAATAAATTAGACAAACATGTAGAGAAATAATTCAAAATAACATAAAAAATCAAGCATAGTTCATAATTAAATTATATTTTTTTCCTAGAATAAAGATAAATTAGTTCATGCTAAAAATTAAATTAAATATAAACGAATTCACCATAATTTTCTGAGAATAATTGAAAGAAAATTTACCGGCAAAAAGAATTTTCTTTCACATTTTTCTGTTGCGTTTTCTTTTTCTCTTCGTGCCACGTTTCTGATTTTTTTTGTTCTCTCCGGTTTTGTGTTCTAGCCACTTGGTTAACTCCTCCTTTCTCTATCTTTCTTCTTATATATATATATAAACATATCTATTCCTAATTGTTATATATATATATATATAATATATATCTCTGTGTTTACTCTATTTTCTTAAATAAATATTCATTTAAATTTAAAATTTTTTAGATGATATGCTTCTAAAATTTTGGATCTTCATTATCTTCAAATCTACAGTAAAATTTAAATAATATAATGAAGTCTAAATTCAATAAAAATAGATAAAGTTAGACTAAATTTATATTGAGAAGTGATAAATTATGCCAAATTATACAAGCCATCAAACACCTTAAAACTTAAAACTTTGCTTGTCCTCAAACAAAAATAAAATAAAATAAAAGACAATTGTAGTCATTGTCAACAAGACCCCATAGATAACTACATCACTCACCAAACAATGATCTGAATTTAAATTTCATAACTAATAACTTACTCTTTTTACATCAAAGATAACAAGAAAATTAATCAAAATTTCGTAATTTGTCAAGTAAAAGTTAATCATTTACTTCAACCTAAAGCTAGGCCCTTGAGTGTGTGTGTGAAGTAGTCAATTCAACTATAAATCATCAGCAAATTCAAATAAAAGTAGAATAACTGAAATCATAATAATTCTCTCAAAACTTAACTCTATTAAGTCCAATTTTTAGAAACCTTCTCCACTAATGTAATCAAATTCCAAATTCAAAGATCAAAAGATATTTAAGCAGGGTTGTAATGACAGGCCACTGGGTGAGGGCTAAGAAAGAAATGGGTATGAAAAATCAAAACAAACTGGAAAAATACTTGATAGAAAGAAACAATAATAAGAATATCCATAGGATTCATACTATAACTCTTTCTCAATAATATGCGTATACTGATGAAAATATTGTTGTCCTACTCAATAAGTGGATTACTTCCTTTATTTTTCTTTTTCTTTTCTTTTCTTTCACATTGATACTTAATAAGTGGGGTGCTTTTTTACTTTTCTTCTTTTATTTTTTGGTGTGGTTTCCTTGACACTTATACTCTTTACTAATTTTAACCACTTTTACCCTTTTTTTATTCTTGCCTTCCACTTTCTTTCTTTCTTTCCTTTTCCTTTTTATCAAATAGAGCAAACATAATGTGAATTATTGAATTTTCACCAAAGTATTTTCTCAAAATTTAAGGTAAGTTCATGGTTTTTTAAGCTTAGAATGGGAATGGTTTATGTAGTTAAAAGAACAAATAAGACTTATGTAAAATAAGGATCAAGGGGGTTAACTATGGGAATGCACCATGCAATGATGGCATGATTATTAAGATGGTTGGGAAAGCTTTTTGGTTATGAATAAAATTGCCTAGATACTTTCTCTAATATTTGGTATCAATTAGGATTTTGCCTCAATGATCCATCAAATGATTCTAGAGCAAAGCAAGATTAAACTTTTCCTAATCCTGTTAATTCAACTCCTTCTCTTCATAGGAAAAATGAAGTAGAGAAAAGTTTTTTATGTGCTCAATTATTTTCAAAGATAAAGATTTAAATCAAAGTATCTACAAAACTCTCACTAATATAAGAGCATATTTTGAAAAAAAATCTCAAACTCATCCTCAATCACAAATTTCATAACCATAGTGAATTCAATACTGAAATACATGCTTGATAAGATAATTCAATAACTCAAGACTATATGAGTTGACACCTCCAAACTTAAACTAAATAATGTCCTCATTGTAATTTAAAAGTGAGACAAATATAAGAAATGAAAGAAACATCCCTGGTTTTATGACGGATCCGCATTAGTTTGTAATTTTTAGTTTTTTATTCCTACAAAATAAACTAGTATCAAAGTCCAAATTATTCAAATAAAATAAAAAAATTTAAAACAATAAGAGAAATAATAAAAGAATGTTTTATGGGTTGCCTCCCATAAATGCTTGTTTTATAGTCTATAACAGACTTTTCAATCTTCATCAATTAGGATTTCGAAGAGGAATAAATGCACAATTCATCTCTACTTGTTCTCCATAATAGGCTTTAATCTCTAACCTTTAACTCTGAATATATTCCCTACCTTGTCCTTCAGGTCTATTGCTCCAAAAGTGAAAACTTTGTCAATTATATAAGGACCTATCCATCTTGATCTTTAACTTACTTGGAAAGAGTTTTAGTCGTGAATTGATAAACAAAATATGTTGTCCTAAAGCAAACCCACGCCTAAGAATATGTTTGTCATGCCATTTCTTTGTTTATTCTTTGTAGATCTTTGCATTTTCATAAGCATTATTCTGGAACTCATCTATCTCATTTAATTGAAGAAGTTGTTTTTCTCCTGTTGCCTTCAAATTAAAATTAAACTTCTTTACAACCCAATAAGCTTTGTACAATCCAAAGGGCATCCTTCTAAAAGCAAATGTTCTATAGGGGCATATGAATGTAGTTTTCTCTTGATCTTCGGGGGCTATGATAATTTGGTTATACCCTGAATAACCATTTAAGAAGCAATAATAGGGATATATCAATATCATATTTGGAAATGGATAGAAGAATATACTCTGTATATGGATAAAGTAAAAGCAAAGTTAAAAAAAATTCAACTTTATACCATCCAAGGTCAAATGATAAAATGATAATTGAAATAGATGTTTCACAAGAATATTGGGGAGCAGTTCAGAAAGTAAAAGTAAATGACAAAGATGAATATCTTTGTAAGTATACATCAGGGTCTTTCCAAGATTCAGAGTTAAATTACCACAATAATGAAAAAAGAATATCTAGTTGTTAAAAGAGCTATTGACAAATTCGCAATATATGCTATAAGTTCTAGATTCATTGGTTGAACAAATTTTTTGGTTATTTCTTAAGAATTAATATTACATGTGATTACAAACAAGGAAGATTAGTTTGATGGAAAGAATGGTTCAATCATTACAATTTTTATGCTGAACATCTTCCAAGACATAAGAATAGCTTAGTAGATGTTCTTACTAAAGAATTAGTACCTCTAACTATTTTTATGCTTTCAGAAATGAAACATCTTGACCTAATGATCAAAATAAAGGAAAAAGAGATAAAAATCCTACAAAAAAACTCGAATTGTTATACCTTGAGAAATCTCTTATGGAGATAGGAAATAAACAGTAAGAGCTTAATTATTCAAAACAACTTATAGAGTCCAAAATCTCAAAAGAAGAATCTTCATTAAAAGTTCAATCTAAAGAATGTGAAACTTTTAAAAAAAGAATTCAAAACAAAAAGGAAGAATCTAACAATTCAAAAGAGAGAAATTTTTTTGAAACCAAATAGCTCAACTAGGCAGATGAGGTAGAAAAGGAAAAATAGAAAAATGTTTATGTGGTCTATAATGGCCCAATACCAAAAATTATAACAACTAGGTAGAAGCCAGTAAATCTATTCTAGGATTCAATGGAGTAACTCGTAGAGCCTTCACCAGCATAATAGAAGCTGAAGGCAGTTATGTCAATTACAAAACACCAAAAATAATAACTCTAAAGAAGATAATAAGAAATTATTTTGCAGCATTACAACAACAACCAACAGTCCCAAGCATATTGAAAAATCTAGGAAAAATAGCTAGGCCTCCATTGCTATTTAGGGAAGCATATCTCCTAATGACATCAAATATAGTAAAACATTCAGTGCTGTTTAGTGAGACATCTTCCAAAAATTCTCCAATCATTAAAGATGAGAAGGACTAATATAGAAACCTCAGCAAAACACAATGGTTGAGTCTCTATAACTTGACCAAAAAATATACCCAGGAACATAATAAAGATATGAAGTTCTATACCACAAACAATGAATTCCTGCAGGAAGTAAATTCAATATCTTGAAAGGAGCTGATCCAATATTTGTTTATAAAACTTTCCATGCATAACTAATAGAAAATATATATCTATGACTTAATTTAAGTGAATTAAATTATTTTTCAAATAATTTTAAAAGAGTAATCAGAACTCTAGAAAGAAGATTAAAGCAGGTGACAAGTCTATTTATCTCAGATTTTTTAATTCACTAATGGACTGAAATTAGGAAGGATATATCAGTCCTTACCACTTCATCAAGATAGAGATTTCCAATACAAACAGAAAAGTTCCCAAACCAAGGGAATTTTTAGAAAAGGAACTCAACAGAGAAGAACTCTGTGTACTAAGAGGTCAAATATTAGACTAAATTTACTATGAATTCAGAAAGATTGACAACTATACTAAGATCAAAGTAAATTGTTCAACTAGTAAAGTCATCATCATTTTCCATAACAGTATGACTTTGTTAGAAGAAGATAGTGATTTTTTTTTTCTAAATATGAAGCCAATTTTAACAACAACAACCTAGAAATTGGTTAAGAAACAAGAAAGGTATTCTGTTTCTATGCCAGAAAAGCCACTAAAGATCACAGATGCATTCATTGCATCAAAGGTCGAGAAGACGAAAATGCATCATCATCAACGTCATTAAAATGATCGTTGGTCGAAAATGACAAAGAAGAATAAAGAAAGAAACTATCGACAAAAGATGAAAAAGAAAATAAAGATGAAGACTCCATATCTTAGTCCACTGCATGTACTAAGGAAAAAAGCAGTGGCTACCATTTAAAGAAGATGAATTATGAAAGTAAGGAGAAAATAATAATTTTAATCTTATAAACATGGATTCATTGTGCTATAAAATGAACTCTCATTTTAATTTCAAAAAACAAAAAAATCCAGAGCACTTTATTCTGGAAAACACAAACACTCTAACATAGAAATCCCTTATATATTAGAAATCCAAAACTAGTAATGATATACCCAGTAATTATGAGCGTCTAATAATCCCTTTAAGGTTCTTAATTGACCTTAAGTTTATAATAATTATTATCTTATGAATAAAATAGAGTTCAATTACTCTTTTTCATTAAGTCAAAATTGGAAGTCATCTGTGTACGGATGTAAAAGGCTCACCATTGTTAGGAGGGCATCAAGGTTTGAGCAAAGTTGAGGCATAACCGGTGTAACAAAATAAGTTGAACAGAATGGAAGACCGTGGTGAACTCATTAAATTAAAGTATAATAATTATAAATTTAAGTTAATTAAGAATCTTGAATGTTTAAATACTTGTTCACATCAAGTTATAATCTTGATAAACAAGAAAAATAGAAACTTTTTTTAAACGACTAGTTCCAAAAGAAATTAAAAAATATTTTATTAGAAAAATATGATAAAAGATATCTATTAGCCTTAAATGAATAATTTAAAGATAAGAATTATGAAATTTGTCTTGAAATTTTTAAAAAGTTTTCACCTTATTAGATATTTATATAGATTATAACAAAGCTATTACAAGCACAATAGATCATCCTGTTTCAAGGATATTAAGAGACTATTTTAATATAAAAAATATGCAAGAATAGAAGAAAAGAAATTCAACAAATTAATGTTTAGATACTATTTCTTTGAAGATTGCAAGTACATTTTGTATAAACAAGAAAAACTTGTTTTTATATTACGAATAGAAAAAAATAATTTATATTTAATACATATGATTTATTAAGGTAATAACTTAGCCAAAATATTAAGGTCAGATTGATTGAAATTCTACCTTAACAATACATGGCTATCGAAAACTCTCAAAAATTGGTATCAAAGTCATAAATAAGAATGGATTGAAAATTTAACACTATTAGATTTTGAGAACAACAATGATATTAACCATAAAATCTAAAAATATTTTACACATTTATATAAATTTCAAAAACATAAGTTAAGTCTAAGATATACTATACTTACAGCATATTTGAGATATTATGCCGTATAAAACTATTGAAAAAGCATGGAGGACTCAGAACAACCCCACAAAACAAAATCATATAATGATAATAATTTTTATTTTATTTTTTTTGCGTGTAACAATGACGAGATAATAAAGTAACATGAATCTATTGTGATATCTAAAGTATAAGTTTAGATGCCTTTTATTTAGTGATTTGACTATAAATTCGGATAATTATTTCTAAATACAATATTTTCATATCACCATCAAAGTTCACAGTATGTTCCATAATGTTGGTCACTGGCCAATAAATAATCTCTTTTATTCACTTTTTCCTTCCTTAAAAATAAAATAATATATTGAGTATTTTGAATTTGTAATTCAAGATAAAAAAAATTTTTTTATCTCGAAATCATAAAATTTAATTATATAATATAATTAATTTTATAGATATAATTTTATGTATAATCTTTACACATAATATACATATATTTTTTATAATATAAATTATATATATATTTTATATATTTGAAAAATACACTATATATATATATATATTTCATAATGTAAAAATATATTTTTAATAAGATTAAAAATAAAATTATATGAATGATTAGCTAATATATAAATTAGGAGTGATTTGGAAGAGAGGAATGACTAGTAAATTTAGACACTTAATGATTATAGTATGATAATTTTAAAAATAAAAATATTATTTATTATTAAAAAATTATGGTATATAATATTTTAATTAATTTAAATATAAATTTTTATGTATTTACATAACATCTCTCTTTCTCTCTCTCTACATATAACCTCTGTATAAAAACTAAGGAGATGGATTATCTGTAATTTGTAATTATATGGACCGTTCATCTTTAAGCAATAAAGTTTGAGTGTTAACATGTAAACCAAAAATATAAAAATTTCATTTCATAGAAAATATATATATATAAAAGAGAATTTGACTAGTCAGTAACTTGGTATTAATTTATAATATTATGATATATTATAAAGTAAAAAAAAATGAGATAATAAAATAATTATAAGTTTATTTATTAACAAAATATTAAATTATATTTTGGATTGAAACATTCATTATATAAAAAGCATTATTCATTGTAATAAAGAACCGAAAGAAATAGTATTTCCTTATTTGGCAAATAGCAGTTAAACATCTGCATCAAGATTCAAGAGTCGAAGACCCAAATTAATAATTATCTCAAATTTCTTTTTTTAGAAAACGAGCTTTTTTAATTGTATTTTATTTTGTAAAAGAGTATTTAAATTTATTTATTTTTAAATAATGTATTAAAAATCATTTTATTTTTTTTACAAAGAAGAGTAAAAGTTATTTAACATTTTAAAAATGAAACTATAATTTATTTATTTTTACAAATAGAGTGATTTTCAACACTTTATTTAAAAATGAAATAATTAAGTGATTTTTTTTTGTAAAAAAATATTATTATTACACTAGTTAGTTAAAAATAAATTGCTTAAAATATTATTTTTAAAAATTTAAAAACTTTAAATGCATTATTTAAAAACAAATAAACTCATTTGCTATTTTGTAATGGAAGTAGACCCCTTGAGCTAGCCATCGGCAAAAAAAAAGAATGACCCCTTGAGCTAGCCTACATGCATTTTTGTGAGATAAAGATAGGCCCAAAAAAAAAAACCAAATCTTGATCACACCGACAATAAAAACACGTGTAAGGCCAGAAATTGAAGGAGAGTAAAAGAAACTTTTAATTAATTGGTATTTGCCAACAAGCTTTCTAAATAATATAATAATTTCTTCCTTATTTTTAATATTTTTTTATTAAAAATAAAGACTTAAAAAAATAATTTCATTTTATTACATATTCATGCTTACATTATATAAAAATTCTCTTATTTAATAAGATTTATTCTCACTTATATATTAAATTTTTATTAATTTACATGTACACACGCATCATGATATTAAATTAGGTAAATATTTATAATTTATTTTTGAGTACTAGATATATAACGGGGATATTTTTCTTATAAATAACTTCAACATGCATGCAACCATTTTCTCACACCAGAACACAACATACCCAGTTACTACCTTCTTGATCTCCCTAGTCTTTCTCATCATGGCTGAGGAAAAGCATCACCACCATGGCCTCTTCCACCACCACAACGACAACCAAAAACCCGTTGATGAAACCATCAATTACTCTGAGACTGCCTATTCTACCGGTGGAGGAGGGTACGATAAACCTAATTACACCGGCGGTGGGGCCTATGATACCGATTTTATTGATGGAGGAGGGTACGGAGAAACTAAATATTCGAGTGGTGGTGGGACTTATTCCAGTGATGGAGGCTACAGTGAAACGACTGCTGCGTATGCTTCATCCACAGGACCTGAAATTGATTACAAAAGGGAAGAGAAGCATCACAAACATCTTCAGGAACTTGGCGAGCTTGGTATTGCAGCTGCTGGTTCCTATGCCATGGTATTTATTAACAAATAATCGATTTTGCAATCAGTTTACAGAATTTTGCCTATCATACCGATTGTTTTGTTTGAAGACCACCTATTTTCTAGAATTGTTTTTAATAAAACAGAATTAAAATTGAAAATATGAAGTAGCAAAAATATTATTAAAATAAAAAAAATAGTATTTTACCCAACAAGTTTTATGTTTTTTGTTTTAATTTTTTTTTATAAACTATTACGAAACTAAGTTTGATTTTTCTTTAAAATAATTTAGAAAACATAAATTTAATTTAATAGAAAAAAAGATAAAGGATAGTAGATTTTTTGTTAGTTGTTAGATGGGATGATATAAATTCATTATCTCCTGTGAAAGATTTAGCTTAAATTTTTAAAGATAATATTGAAATTTTATAATACTTTACTTTTTTTTTATCAAAAATAATAAAATATATATATTTAAAAAATAAAAATTAAATATTAAAAAGATATATTATTTGTTGTAAGAAGATGTAGATTGTAGTATGTTGTAATTGTAAATAAGAAATAATTTTTTAAATATTATTTTTGTTATTTTTAGTAAAAGAAAATAATTTTTTTTTATAAAATATCAGTTTTACTCTATAACAATTGTCATAAATTTTTTAATTGACTTCGATTACTATTTCAAAAAAGAGAACAAATTTATATTATCCTATTAAATAAGTAAAAAAACTAGTATATATTTTTGTCTGCTACCTTTTATTAAAAAAAAAACACATAGAAAATAATTATAAAAAAAAACATACAAGTAACTCCATCTTTTTTACCATCAAAATTCAAACTTGTTACTTCAAACTAGGAAATTCCTATCCATCGTATCAATCATTACTAAAAAATAGTTAATTATGAATCAAAGAATGATATTTTAAATTAAATATTATCTTAAATGTTAAAATATTATTAATTTACAATTTTCTAACCTATATAGGAACCATATGAAGACGGTTTGTGTATTATGATATTATTGTTATTCTGTGAAAACCATAACAACAGAAATAAAACTTTTATTATTCACTATATACCATTATATATAATTGTTTTAATTATGTCACAAAATTTATAATAATGATAGTTGAACCAAGAATTTTTTTTGGATGATCAGTATGAGAAACATGAGGCAAAGAAAGACCCAGAACATGCTCACAGGCACAAGTTAGAAGAGGAAATAGCAGCTGTTGGTGCAGTTGGAGCAGGTGGATATGCTTTCCATGAGCATCATGATAAGAAAGAAACCAAGAAAGAAGAGGAAGAGGCTCATGGAAACAAGCAACACCACCATCTCTTTTGAGCCCTTATTTTTATATACTACTCTTTTATTATGACTATATATATATATATTATGCTTTATTTTTTGTTTAAATACATAAAATAACTGCTTTCTTATAAGTAATAATTCTGAGTGTGATCAGGAATATCCCTAATAATTAATTATATTGTGTATTAGTAGTGTGTTAATATGTTTTCTGTGTGTTTGAGTGTTTTATATTATATATCGTCATTCCTTGTAAAATTGGTATTTTAATATGTGCTTTATTTTATTTCAGCATATATTATGATATTATTAATAATCATGAGACTGTTAAGCTAATTCTGTTTACTTTTGTTTTATAGTTGGTTGGAAATGTATAACTAGATTTACTTTCATTTCCTTTTTTTATAAAATGTGTAAATTTTACTTTTTTAACTTTCTAACTTTAATGCGTTTCAAAAATAAGTTATATATTTTTTTTTATAAAAGTACCATTATTCTTAAATTCCAAAGGAATCCTACAGAAAATGTCCAAATACTGAGGTGACCAGTTTTTATATTATAATTAATATAAAATAAATAAATAAATAAATTTTAATATATTATATATCATAATAATATTATGACCACAATTCACGTGTAAAATCTTATTGAATATAAATCTATAAACTATAATATTTAATCTGCCAACTCATATGAGGTGCATCACAAATTGTTACTTACAGTTCTAAAAAAAAATAAAAAATTAAATAGTGAAGTACTTAAATGATTCAATGAAAAATAATTTCTTGTATACGAGCGACTACTATTAACAAGTCATTTTAGCAACCCACAATGATTCTCCAAATTTATGCTCAGGTTTATGACCAAAAATTTAACCCTAACAAATCTAATTTACTCTTTTCTAAAAATACTCATTCGAATCTTTTCTAAAAGTACTCATTCGAATCTTCAAAGATAATTTTTTTTTATTACTTACTTATTTATTTTTGTAAAAATAACATTATTTATTTAAAAATATTTTTTGGTAGAAGAATAAAAAGAATTTAATTTTTTTAGATAA
Organism: Hippophae rhamnoides; assembly: GCA_033030585.1. Classification (NCBI taxonomy): domain Eukaryota; kingdom Viridiplantae; phylum Streptophyta; class Magnoliopsida; order Rosales; family Elaeagnaceae; genus Hippophae; species Hippophae rhamnoides. Next base: position 17,897,806 of record CM065438.1, on the reverse strand, counting down.
TATTGCTTTCTAAAACCAAGGGTTGAAAGGTTAAATTTCTATCATACGTTGAGAAACAAAAACTTATTAAATATGTTATTCAAGCCTTACCTATTTATATTATGACTATAAATTTTTTTAAGATTATTAGTAAGAAAATTGACTCTTTAATAAAGAAATTTTAGTGAAATATCTCTTCAAATGTAAACTACTTTCATTATCTCTCGATAAGAAAGTAAAATATTTTTCTAACAAAGGATTAGTGAGATTTGGGTTTCAAATCTTTTTATCATATTAATCAAGCTATTCTTACAAAATTAAGTTAGATAATGACTAATGATGTAGATAAACTTTAGATAAAAGTCCTAAAATCTAAATACTATTAAAACTATAATTTCTTAGATGTGATTCTCATAAATAGTGATTTTTATATTTAAAGATGTTAAAGGATCGTTGGGTCCTTTTGCTCAAATCCTTTAGACATGTAAAGGTACAAAATTCTATTAATACAACTAATAATATTCTTATAAGCGATTTGGTCAATGGATTAGATAATTTGAATCAAAATCCGTTAAGAATTTTGTTTGAACATATCTCGATTCATTTTATTAGTAGACTTAAAAGTTTTAATCAAAATTTATCTTATAAACTTTTTTTAGATTTTTAACAAATTTGGGTAATTTTACTATCGTCTGCATACAATCTAATGGTTTTAAGCTCAAATAATGTAAGATCACATCTTGTTTGGAAAGCTTTATGAAAATTTAAAATCAATAAAAGATATAAAGTTTTCTTATGTAGATTGATTAATAACGTGTTACCTGTAAAGGTTAATCTTGTTTAGTCAAATCCTAACTTATATGTCTAGTATACCCTTTGTGGAGCTGAAAATGAAACTACTCGACATCTCTTCCAAAGATGTACCTTTTTACATGCTTTATGAAATGCTCGTAGAAGGGAAGTGAAACTTCTCCCTTTTAAGGATTTGATATACAAACTATCTGTTTTATTTTCCTAAATCCTCTTATGAGCTTTATACCTAATAAGAAGGACTATTTTGATTTTACTTTAATTGTTTGCTTTCACTATATATACGTTTTGGAGATGGAGTAATAATGTTACTTTTAGAAATAAAACTCATAATTTTCATGAGTTGCATTTTTTTAAAGACTTTCTTCTTTGAATTTAAATTAAAGGTAAAGGTACTTGTACACAATAACAAGGATCATTGACTTAAATATTACAATATGTTTTTTACTTGAAATATTGGATTCCCTCTTTTTGATACCATTAAATTCAATTGTGATACTTCATATATTAATAATCGTGTCTTAGTTGCGCATATTGGCGCCTATTGGAAGAGATGTGTATTGCAATACTATTGGCATCTAGTTGAAAATCATGCAAGGTTTCTCAGTTGAAGAATGATAAGCGTTTGTTGTTTGTTTAGCGAGTGGTCTTGCCAATGCTTTAGGTTTCAATAATGTAATTGTTGAAAATGATTGCCAAAATATTGTAAATTATATTAATGAAAAACCTAAAGACGTCTCTTGGACTGCCAAACAACACTTGGAGGAAATTTTTTCAATCATATACAATTTCAACGATTTTATTTTTCAATGGATTCCAACATGTTGTAATGGTATAGCTACTGATTTAACGAAATGGTTTCTTCACGAAGAATAGGAATAATTTTTTTCTTTAAATCAAATTCCTATTTTTATTTGTAAAAACATTGTTAAAAAGGCTAAAGGTTGTAATTATCTTATTAATGAAATAATTTTCTTTTATAATAGAAAAGACCCACAATGTAGAATTAGAATTAACAAATATCACACTTAATTTAAGATAGAACATTTTTTTATATCATAAATTATGTTACAATTATAATTAATGTGATCCATCCTGAAGTAGTCAATGCAGGGTATAGTGTTACCTAACTGGACAATAAGAAGCATGGTTCAAAACTTGGGACCATGCACCTCAATATCGAACTTGCAAGTGACACCTTTTCTACTAACTTAGGATGAATATACCTCTTATAGCCTATGAAATAGTGGTGTGGTCGTGTCGTCCCACCTATGGGGATTTTTTTATGCTAAAGGAATAACTAATGTGATAGACACTTGTTGTCTAAAACGTAAGGATATATTTTTTTGTCCTATAAATAACTACCAAATTAATTATGATAATACCACAGTTTATGATAAATAATTTTTTTTTGTTTATGTTAGTATTGACGATATTCGTGAACAAAATATATAATTATAATTTTAGTTTCTAAGTGTGTCTTAGAACAATATTTTGAAGCCGAAGAAACTATCGAACCTCAATGGTCACATATAAGGTATATTTCTATTTTCGTGCACATTATATTACATATTGGAGATAATATGGATAATTTTAGATTACTCAATCGATCGAGTAATGATTGAATCGATCAAGTAATATAACCTTATTAGATTAATTTTAACACATAATAAGATCAATTAAGTGATTTACTCTATTGATTAAAGACTAGATCCATCGAGTTAAATCACTGGATGAATCCATCTTTTTTTGAATATTAATTAAACAATCACTGGATTGCTCGAGATGATGTTCGATCGATCGAGTCGGTAGGTCTTTGAATTTAATATCTATTTCTATTGCAAGTTGGATTAGCTTTTTACAGTATTGTCCTTATTTCTTAATAGTGTTTTAACTGATTTTATGGACAATATGATAATTCTACCTTAATCTAATGTGCTTCAAAAGTTTCTATAAATACAAACCTAAGCACATATTTAAAACTAAACACACAAAAGCTATCGTGCTTATTCTCTTAATATTTTATTCTCTCTTATTTTGCTAAGAGTTTTCAAGTAAGCTTTTTAATTAAGTTAATTTATCAAACATTATTGGTTGGGTTTGATGGATTAACAAGCCTACAATAATAATTATGTTCATGTATTTTCAATTGATTGTTCTAGAGTTGTTAGTTATTTTCAATTTATCTAATATAATGTTAAAATAAACTAGTTAGGGTTGTTCATCATTGAATCTACTCTAGGACACACATGACAACGGTGCATGTTCGATTAACTCGTGGGACTCGAATTTATTAGAAAACTGGTGTTTCAAAATATTCTATAAATACAAACCCAAACACACATTTGAAACTAATCACACATTTGAAACTAATCACACAAGAGTTATTGTGCTTATTCACTTAATCTTTTATTCTTTCTTATTTTGTTAAGAGTTTTCAAGTAGGTTTTTTCATTAAGTTAATTTATTAAATATTTATTGTTGTATTTGATAGATTAGCAAACATATAATAATAATTGTATTCGTGTGATTTTAACTAATTTTTCTAGAGTTACTAGTTGTTTTCAATTTATCTGATATATTGTTAAGATCAATTAGCTAGGACTATTCATCATTGAATCTGTTTTAGGACACACACTTGCACTTGTGTTTATATGCTAACTTTTCAAGTAACAACGGTACAAGTTCAATTAATTCGTGGGACTTGAATTTGTCGAAATATTGATGCTTCAAAATATTCTATAAATATAAATCTAAGCACACATTTGAAACTAACCATATAAGAGTTATTATACTTATTATCTTCATCTTTTAATCTTTCTTATTTTGCTAAGAGTTTTTAAGTAGGCTTTTTTATTAAATTAATTTATCAAATATTTGTAATTATATTTTGATGAATTAACAAACCTATAATAATAATTGTATTCACGTGCTTTTAACTGATTGTTTAAAAATTGTTAGTTGTTTTCGACTTATCTAATATATCGTTAAAATCAAATAGTTAGAGTTGTTCATTATTAAATTTGATCTATAACACACACTTGCGCTTGTGTTATTGAAACCATTTATGATACAACTACCGGGGGGCGCCATGTGCGCTTCTTTTTTTTCCTTACACAGTAATAATGCGTTATAAGCTTATATTAAGCTTATATGTAGGTTTAGGATACTTTGAACTTTGACCTTCCTAATTAGAAAGCAAACCAAACCAGTAGCTTATATTTAGGTTAGTTGTATCATAAATGGTTTCTCCTTATTCTAAATGGTTAAATTAACAATGAAAACGCAGCACACTCAGAAAAGCATAGCTCAGACTAATTTGGATAGGGACTTCGCCTAGGATTGCTGGTTAAGACTCACTTCCTCACTAATAACTCCCATGTTTTAATCACACTATTTGATCTAAAATTATGAGAATTTTGTTATTCTTTGCTAAAAAAAATGATGAGAACTAAAACTCCGAAGAAAAATTATCCCTGCCTAGGGACTAGAGCAGAGAATGAAGCCATCTTAATTAAATTCCTATCATCCTATGTGATCATAAGAGAGAAATCCCAATGAGTTCTAGAGGCAAATTGTGTCTCTTGGAAAATGCTTCTAGAATATTGATAACATGGTGCATCATGTCAATAAAATGCTTGATTAGTGCATATGTTTTCTTGAAAATGTTACTTTACATGCAAAAGGTCAAAAAACAAAAGATGGGAGAAAAAGAATCTAGTTGATCTTAGAGATTTTATGGCTAGTTTTGCTAGCAACGTAAAGAGCTTGGTTCCTAAGGCTGAATTTATGCAGATGAAGATGTAACCTGTGGTGGTATATAGATGGTGTTCTTTAAATTTGCTTTTCTGTCATAGATGTCTAATTTTACTGGGCTTTACCTCTGTTTTACCTAAATAAATCTCTCTTGTGAAAAAAAAAATGCAGAGTTATGATCATAAACTTCATAAATCAATAATGAGATTAACTGTGCAGAGCATAATAACATAATTTGGGACATTTATGAAGTAATTCTTTGTATCCTCTTCCAATGAAACTGGACTAGCAGCATATTATACCAAGATTCAAGTTTCAACTATTGACTTCATTTTCTATTTTATTTTTTTCCTAGAAAAGAAGAAAACTTTCTCAAATATATTTTCAAATTTCAATTACTAAAAATGCAGGTACCTTTTTCTAATTCATTCCTTGTAATTTGGTTGTAGCTAAAAGAAGAATTCCAAGCAAAGGATGCATCTAGGGTCCAAGACCTCAACTAGAGCACAAGGCACCCAAAAGTCTGCAATTATTCTTCCATTGGGAAAAACATGAGGGGCAGTGGCAATATCATCTTAATTTTACTATCATAATTGCTTCTCACAGTAACCTTCCCAAATTGGGGAAGAGTTCTTTAGTTGGCAAATCAAATATGCAAGCTGGATACCTGATGTTATTGAATACCTATCAATCACCATAAACAGTTTCGTTTTCCAAAATTGGTTGAGATTCACCTTCTGCAGTTTCCATAGTTGAAGATCTACAACTATAATAGAACACAGCACTCATCATGGTATCAACAAGAACCAAAAAAGAATACATAATAACCAAAAGAGGCCCTTCCCAAAACCGGGAAGACACGTCACCATAGCTCAGTGTCTTCACTCTATGTTCGAACAATCCCTCCACAAATGTTGTTCCAAGTGTTGATCCAAGAAATATCAGAAGACCCACCTGAGTCTGGCCCTTGATTAACACACATGACCTGACTAATGCCTCTGGTCCAGAGACATCCTCCAACACAGAGATCACAACAGCAATACTGCAAATGATGATGGCATTGGCATAAAGAACAGAGAAAACAAACCCAATAACCACTGCAGCATATACTGCAAAATCAGATGAAAACCCAAAGATCGAAATTGCATTGCAGATAGCTGCAAGAACAAGAAAGAACAAGGTGAGACAGCCAACTACTACCATACATGCCCAAACATATGTGGAAACCAGCCGCCTCCAGATTTTGCAAATGGTTGCATAGAACTTGGATGGATCAAACTTCGTTCTTGAATAACTACACTCTACTGAATATACAACCGCAGCTTTGGATAACAAGGACACAGAAATATACAAAGGGAAGCACGTAATAGATGAGATGGCCATCTCAGCGAATTTCTGACATGACTGTTTGATAAAAGACCTCAAAGGGAGTCCAGAAGATATGGAAATTAACAAAAGCCTTAGAGTTAGTCTCTTCACAAGTGATTGATCAACTAAGAAGTTTGATAAGAGCACAGCTGATACTGGGCAAATCAACAAGGCGGCGATTGCCATAAACGCAGAGCAATTGTACCGTAAAATCCTAACAGTTTCTCTCAAGATCTCCAATGCATTCATTGAATGGAACACAGGATTTAACTCATCGACGTAATCAGATCGTTCCAACTCTAATCCTCCCAAATGGGTATCCAGTGATCCCTGCGTTCTCAAATAATCGAACCTCAATCTTGGAGAATTTGCAAGAGAATTATCCATTTTCCTCGATAATTTTTTTACTAAATTTCCAACAGTGTAGTAATTGATCTACATATAAGAGCTAAACCCGACTCTTTTAAGCAATCATAAAGTAAAGAGATTCGGAAAAAATTCTTAACTGTAAACCAGCCAATGCGGAAGTGATGAATTCAGACCTGAGGATGCGAAAATAAGAACTAGCTCCACCAAAATTAATGCGGTACAATACCTCAGGAGTGTAAATTCATCCGCAATGAAGATCCTAGTAGATATGCACTTAGTGGCGGTGTATTATGTAGGGGAAAGGAAGGTCACTCGCTAGGGCTTTCGTAGGAGGGAGACGAAGAAACTTCCAAGAACAGATATCATGGCGGACAATAGAGGAAGAAAAGAAAAATTTTCGTTGGCAGTATGCTTTCCAATTCGGGTTACAAGATCACCCCCACTTTCTCTTTTCCTTTTTCTTTTTTATCCCTCCGATAAATGGTTTGGACTCCTTTTCCTTTAAATAAAAATATTGTTAACCTCTTTAAATAAAATAATACTCGATAACTCTTTTATTTAAAAAAAATATTTATTAATCATTTTATTTATAAAAAAATTATTAATAAATTTCTATTTATATTTAAAAAGAATTAAATAATTTTATATAATAAATAATGAAATGACAAGTTTAAATCGAATGGCCTATCATATTTTTTTTTATTGATTATCTCTTTTCAATTAATATATATATGGAAAATACAAAAGTAGAGTGATAATCTTCTTAAAATATTTAAAGTTAGATTGGCTAGTTAAAAATATAAATTATTATAGTTAAAGAACAATAATCAATTCTATTTTGCAAACTATATTCGTTCATTTCATGAACACTTTTAAGTTTACGAAGCTATAGATTCTTCGATAAAAAAATTATGGTAGAAAGATAATACAAACTCTCAAGTATATTTTTATTCTTACAAATTGAGATTATGTTTACAGGCCTAAATATGACTAGAGTTTAGGTTTTTGTGAAATAGAAGATTTTAACTAAACCAATTAACCAAAGATGCGGAGTTGGTAGTTCAATATGATAAACTCTTGATTAAAGTTTTCGTCAAAAATACCTAAAACATAACTTTTTTTTTTAAGTTAACAAAAAATCTAATAATTTATGTATTTGAAAATATATACTCTGAACACAAGATCTAATTTATAAAGATAACTTTTAGAAGGTAGATACGAGAAATATTAATATTTGACACAATCTTTAAGTATTTGGTCTCACACGACAATAACTTTCTCAAAGTTTAATTAAAAGAAGAACTTCAGATATCAATTTACAATAAGTAAATTTTGTCTTTAATCTTTGCTTTTGGAATAATCACTTGTTTTTGGATTATCAAAAATTGGTTTCATTTTTTGGTAAAGACATTATTTCTTACATTCTGAAACTTCAACCACTTGAACCCTTTATCGATGATCAAGTTCACTGGTATGAAATGTGAAAACAAAATTCCTTCTCAAAGATGCTTATGAAGTTCTTATTCATCATAGAGTCCAAAATCATCATATCAATCTTTGGAGAAAGATTTAAAAAATTTCAATTCATGAAAGACATAAAATCTTACTTTAGAAAATAACTAATAACTATTTAAACACAAAAAAAACTTGGTGTTTTTATGATTATTTAAGATTTAAATTATCCTTTATGTGGAAAGAAAATAGAAGATGTTGAATATCTTTTCATAAGACGGGGACTTCTCAGATCTTGGTAGTTGATACAAATGAAATATTATTTGAATTTTCATTGAAAAAATAAATATCAAGTCCTACTTATTTTTCATTTTAAATCCTCCGACAAAATGGTTAACTAAGGAGATAGACAAAAATATTGATAGATATAGACACTTGTACTCTCACTATAGTTATCGTGTTTGAACAAATTTGATGGTTATGTAATGAAGTAGTGCACAAAACAAGACTATTAATCATCAATTTCAAATCAACGAATTTTTCAAACAATTGATGAACTTTCTCAACTTTTTCTTGGTAAAAAGAAGAAGAAGGAGACTATTTTGACCAAGGCTCCTTTATTATCTCCAGATCTTGGAAACCTCTACCCCAAAATGCTATTAAAATAAATTTTGATGTTACATAAACAACAAGATAAATCATATTTGTATTTCGTAGTCACATATCATTATGGAAGATATATACTCCTAGATTAGTTAAATCACTACTTTATCAAGTGAAGAAGCAGAAGTTGTTATTGTCTCCAAAACTCTCCGACATATGTTAACTCAAAAAATCATGACAACTTATATTGACGGAGATGTAAAAACTATCATCGATGCTTTCAACACTAAAAATTAGTCTTTAATTAACTTGAACTCTTAGCATGTCCCCAACAACTCAATTAGACTTTTTGGTGAATTTTTCATACTATCTGTAAGATGGACCCCTCTTGAAGTTAACATACAAACACACAATTTGAACACTTGGGCTAGATATACAGGATTGGTTAGTAATATTTTTATTCATTTCTTGTAATCCTTCCTATCTAATTTACACATGATAACTTGGTTAGATATATAAGGTTGGTTGATAATATTTTTATTCATTTCTTGTCATCTTTCATATCTATGTTCCACGTGAGAGGAAAAAACTAGTATAGATTTTTCTATAATTCTATGTAGCAAAAAACAATTAATAGATAGATATTTTTTATGACATATAAATATATATTTAAAAATATGATATATATTTTTTATAATATAAAAATACATATTTTTTAAAAACAAAAATAAAACTGAAACATATAAAATAAGATGAATTAATTTAATTAAATTTAACTTCTTGTTTAACTTTTTTTTGTTTTAATTAATTTCTATAACATATTTGAAACAAAAATTAAAAAAATTGAACTTTTAAAATTTTAAATTAAATGTGAAAATAATATTATTAATAATGATAAGTTTTTGAGTTAAATAGAAATCTATTATAGTTAAATTTGTTAAAATAAATCCCTCTGATACATAAATGATTTGGTACTCAACATTATTTTATTTTTAACTTCTTTAGAAAAAAAACATGTATTTATTTTTGTGTAATATTAAAAAAATATGTTCATTTATGTCGTAAGAAAAATGAACGTATGTTTGTTTACTAATAATGTTAGGTAATGCAATTAAATCAAAATATGTTATCTAAATCAATAAAAAATAAAAATAAAGATAAATCTGCCAAATTTCACCGAACTACTTGATTTATTAAAAATGAATTACTAAACTTTATTTGTTATAAACTATTATCGAACTACTAAAACTTTACCTATGTAATATTCCATCAATTCTTCGTTCTTGAAATTTAAAAAAACATTGAATTTTCACATGTGAGGTTAAAAAATTTAGAACATCTAAATATCACCGAAATGTACGGCTCATCTTCTTCCTCATTAAATTTTGAAGGAAGGAAGGTAAAAAAAAAAACACAATCACACGTTGAGCTTTAATGGTTACTAATAACACGACAAAAAACTCCCAAAATATGGGATAAACAAAAAATCTCTAGGCAGAGAGAGGCATTAACCATCAACTTCAACACTTTGAATTGTATTTGCATTAGTTGAAGATTGCAAATGGCCTCCAGATTCAGTTTCAAGGTCACACCAAAATATCTTCTTTAGGTTGATGGGCCACATGAAGCTAACTATAGTTGCATACCCTACATATATAACCTCAAAAATCTCAAGTACAAAGAGATTATCATCCTCAAGTTTTTGGAGAATATGAAATTTGTGTTTGACATTGAACCAAACATCAACGGAGGAGTTATAGAAAAGGCTTATAGCATACTTAGAACGATGCTATATGCATCGGGGTGAGTGAGTGTAAAACTGCTCACCATTACGAGGTTAATGGTTATGTAATTGGGTTTACAACGAAGAAATCAATATTTGAAGAAATAATGAGAAGAGAAAATCAATGTTTTCTGATTATATTTTCTTAATTTGTATCGGATATTTATATTGTTTATATAGACAAATATCAATTACTATTTCACCAACCACCATGATTGAATTGCATGGTTTACAGCTGCTTGGTAGGCGCCGTGTATATTGGAAGAAATGTTTGGCATCGGTGCAGTGTTTGTTGAATTGTGTTGCAGTGATTGTTGAATTGTGTTGCAGTGTTTGTTGAATTCAACACTCCCCTTAAAGTTGGTGCATAGATGTCTTTCATGCCCAACTTGACTAAAACTTCTGTGAATATTCGATATGAGACTGCTTTAGTGAGGATGTCACCCAATTGATCTTCTCACTTAATTTTTGGCAATTCCAATGAATTTTCTTCTAATTTTTCCTTAATAAAGAACCGATCAACTTCAACATGTTTTGTACGATCATGTTGAACTAGATTATGAGAAATATCACATGCTGCTTTATTGTCACAAAATAACTTAATTGATTCTTTAGAAGGATATCCCAAATCTTTCAAGAGAGATTGTAACCACAAGGCCTCACAAAGCCCAAGTGCCATGCCTCTGTATTCAGCCTCTGCGCTTGAATGGGCAACAACATGTTGTTTCTTACTTCTCCATGTTACAAGGTTTTCCCTTACAAAAGTGAAGTAGCCTGATGTAGATTGCCTATCATTTATTGATCTAGCCCAATCAGCATCAGTATATACTTCTATTCTTTGGAATTCTGAGTTTTTAGTAAACAATACTCCTTTTCTAGGAGCAGACTTTAAATATCTCAAAATACGAATAACTGCATTCATATGTTGTTCTCCAGGATTATGCATAAATTGGCTGACAATACTTAAAGGATAGGCAAGATCTGATGTTGTGTGTGCCAAATACATCAACCTTCCAACAAGCCTTTGGTATCTTTCTTTATTTGTTGGAACTTGATCAACCTTGACACATAACTTTAATCATTTGTTTTGTAGAAGGATGATAACACCGATACCCTTTTTGTTGTATGGTATATCTCATAAAAACACAACGTATTGCTCGTGGATCCAACTTGCTACGTTTTTGTTTGTGTAGGTGTACAAATGCCACACAACCAAAGACATGAGGAGGTAAATTTGGAACACTTGGTGCAACAATTGCTTCAGTAATAGCCTGTAGTGGTGTTTGGAAGTTAATGGGACTGGAAGTTACCCGATTGATCAAATATGCAGCAGAAGTAATTGCTTCTCCCCAATAAGATAATGACATATTAGCTTCGATCAATGAGGCACGAACAACTTCCAACAAGTGTCGATTTTTTCTTTCTGGAACTCCGTTTTGTTGAGGTGTATCAACACAAGTAGTTTGATGAATAATCCCTTCTGTTTTAAGATATTCTTGAAGCTCAGAACTTTTATATTCTACTCCATTGTCACTTCGTAGAACTTGAATCTGTGTTTTATATTGAGTACGAACCATTTTATGAAATTTTCTAAATAATACATTTACCTCACTTTTAGATTTCATTAAACAGACCCAAGTCATTATACTAAAATCATCAATAAATGTAACAAACCAACGTGATCCTCCCAAAGTAGAGACTTTGGAAGGACTCCATACATCAGAATGTATAACCATAAACGGAAATGGACTTTTATTTAAAGTTACAGGAAATGAGGAACGATGACCTTTTGCTAGTTCACAGACATCACATTTTAAAGTAGAAAGATCGAAGCTCAAAAATAAACTTGGAAATAATTTCTTTAAATATCCAAAAGAAGCATGACCCAATCTCCTATGCCATAGCCATATATTTGATTCATCCTTGTTAGATCCAGTTGCTACCAATGCATGATTTGTTGAATCCAAGTCCAAATAATACATGTTTCCTTGCCTAACACCACGACCAATCATTTGCTTTGTTTGAATGTCCTTGAACACACAAAAGTCAGGCCAAAAAATAACAAAACTAGATAAAGCAATGGTTATTTGAGAAATAGATATAAGGTTATACTCTAAAGAGGGAACAACTAGTACTGAGTCAAAATTCAAAGTACTAGTGAGAGACAAAGATATTTCCCCAATGACTGGGGTTTTGTTACCATTGGCAGTGCAAACAGTTTTGTGTGATGATGGTTTTGAGATTTGTCTAGAATCGAATGTCATATGATCAGTTGCACCTGAATCAATTATCCATGTATTATTAAAAATAGGAGGAAAAGCTTTAAGTATCTTACCAACATTTGCTGAGGAGTTTTCAACTTGATCTTTTGTTGTTTCAGCAATGGTGGCAGTAGACATTTGTCGGGATTTTTCTTCCGAGAGTCACGGTTGTGATCCCACCAGTCAGGATATCCCACAAGTTCAAAACATCGTTCTTTAGTATGACCCTTTTGATAACAATGGGTACATTTAAATGATGATTTATCAATCACCCTTCGTTCTTGCTGATTGGAAAAAGAACTATTTTTAGAAATCATGGCAGAAGCGTCAACGTCTCCAGATTTTTCCTTCAATGAGATTCGACGTACTACCTCCCGTCGAATCAAGGAATAACAACCTTCTAAATCTGGTATAGTTTCTTTTCGCAAAATTTCTCCACGAACCTGCTCAAATTCATCATCTAATCCAGCAAGAAAAATATGTATCCTTGGTCTTTCAACAAACTCTTGATATGATATTAGATCATTAGGGTCTTTCATGACCACCTTATCACGATGGTCTAGCTCTTGGAAAATTTCAGTCAACTCTCCATAATACTCTGAAAGTGATTTTCCATTTTGTCTAGAAGTAAATGCTTTTTGGTTTAAGACAAATACCTGTCATTTGTCACTTCCATCATAAAATGCTTTTGCCAAAGCACCCCAAATTTCAAGAGCAGTAGGTATGTGTAAATAGCGCTTCATGATTTCTGGACTCATTGACATAAGGATCCATTTCTTCACTTTTTGATTTTCTGCATACAACTTATTATAATTGTTTGATGTTTTTTTCTGGTTGCAAATTTTTGTCATGAATATAAGAAATTTTTTCTCTCTCTGCAATATGCATTTCCATTATTTGAGACCAAACATCATAATTAGTATCAGTAAGAACAATTCCAGCATTAAACACACCTTCAGACTGAATCGATTGTACAACAATTGGAGTTGATTGCTCCATAGGTAATGAAATTATACCCTCTGTCATGATATTATGGTAAACAAACTAGAAAATGGTGTAATAATTTTAGAACTTTTTTTTCTGTTTTTTTTAAATATATATTTATACTAAACCGGATAAAAAACTAGTAAACCGGTTCAAAATTGGATTAAAAACTTGAAAAAATGAACCAAAACGGTTTTAGAAATCCAGAACCGGGAAAAAAACCGGGTTCAGACCTTTAAAATGGACCGAACCGGCCAAAAATAGGAAAACTGTGAAAAACCGAGAAAACCGGGTTCAACCGAACCGCTGGCCGGACCAACCTGAGCCGAACCGAGCTGCGGGCCGGCTACGCCCTCTGGCCGGACCGAGCCGAGCTGAGCCAACCGAGCCGAGCCGAGCCAAGCCGAATGACATGTCATCATCTTCAACCTCCAGACGGCGCGTGACGGCGCGTGGAAAATGGACCCTTTACTTCAGGCTATGCGTGAAGGCGCGTGTGGAGGTTTTCTTCTACTCTAATTTTACCAAAATGTTCAGAATTGTGTTTAGAGTAATCTGGTAAAATTAGGTGGGACAAATATTGCTTCAAAAATGATGTTTGTAATTAATATTTGTACGGGTGTTTGAATGAGATTTTTTTTTTCACAAGAGGAAGGATTTTCAGAGAAAGAAATCTCTGTTTTAGAGAATGATAACTGTATTTTATATAGTTATTTTCATCAATTTTAGTAATGATAATTGCTATGTTCGTTTAATATTTATTAATTTTTGTTAAATAAATTAATATTTTCTTTTTATTTGCTAAAAATACATTTTTAATAAAATTAAATAATTTGTATCGAAAATGTACTTAATTTCATATTTTTTTGTCCACAAATATAATCTCAAATAGTATAGTTCTTAATTACAATTTATAAAAATTGAAAATATAATTTAAATTAAATTTGGGCTTAATTATAATTATTAAAAGTTTAAAAATTTAATTTAAAATTAGTAAAGGGCTAAACTGTAATTTAAGAAAGTTTAAAATGTAATTTGAAATATATTTGTGGGTGAAAATATAATTAATAAAAGTTTAATTTCGCGCAGGGGAGATGAAGTCCACGCGCAAGATCACACTCGCCAAACGTGGACCGTCCGATCAAAGGATGAACGGCTCAGATTCGCGCGTGTCCATCAAGCCCGACCAAGGAGATTGGGGACAGAGATATTCGTTTTGCGCAGGCTGGCGTGCCAGTGGGTCCCACGTGTCGCGCAGGCCGGCGTCAGAGTGGGACCCACATGTCGGCTGTGCAGATTCCCCGAGGCGATCGCTGACCGTTGGATCGATCGACGGCCCATAATGAAGCCGCGTCCATCCAAGCCGCCGCGTGCACCGAGCCACTCGTGTAAAAATCCCGTGTGACACAGACATGGTAGCGGCGTGCATCCTCGCTTTACTGCACAAGAATCTGCCACGTGTCCCACGAATATTTAAGCTAATCAAAGTCCAACACGTGGCTATTTACAATGAGCGCGACCGCGCTGGATCAATCCCCGTGTTGTAGCCGTTGGCTCCCGTGCGACCATTCATCGTGCGCCCGTTTCCTCTCAACGAATGAGATTCTGCCACGTGTCTCACTAATTGTGTCCGCGAATCAGAACGTGACACGTGGCAGCGTGGAAGAGAATTAAAACAGAAACGCGCAGCGTCCCTCGATCCCATTTTCGATACAATTTTTGTCCCCCACGCGTTTAATTTATTATTTTCGCCACACCTTTTTGTCCCCCGCGTAGATTTAAATTTAATATTTTATTGATGTATTTTTTTTGCTATAAATAGGAGATAGTTTTTAGTTGTAAAGGAGTTTTTGGTTGGAGAAGAGTTTTTTTTAGTTTAGAAATTTTGTGGTGTTCGGTTTTGGACTGCAGAACACGCAGAAGCCATTTTTTGGCTTTTGTTGTGTTCTGCGTATGCCAAATATTTCATTTCGTGAGGTTTTAATTTTTCTTCTTGTTCTTCTAATTTTTCTGAATTTGTTGTAATTTTAATTTTAATTTTATGAAGTGATTTAATTTTTCTAGGGTTGCATTTGATCTAAATTTATGAATTTTTAATTTTAATTATTTTTTTATAGATTTATAAGACGTTCGATTTGTTCGTTCTATTTTGTGATTATTTACGAATTTTATCAAAACGATTTGTGGCATAAAAATAAACTTGAGAAAGGCATTTTTGTGTATATTGCTCGTAAATAGAATGACATGTATGATGAAGGATATGAATATACCCTAATTGTATGTGTGACCATTTGAAAACTTAGAACTTAATGAATCTTGGTGAATTTAATTCTCATAGAGATATAGTGAATTAATTTAACGAGGTGTGTTTGTACGGAGCTCGGAAGAGATGTATGAATAAAAAAAAGGAGTTTTCGGTTGACAAATTAAATGTACCAAAAAAATATAAATCCAAAGAAAATAATATGATGGGAGTGGAATAATTTGGTGAAAAATTGGAATCCTAGAGTTCTCTTATTTTCTTTTTACCTTTTTCCATATCAACGATTGTTTTGGATAAAATCAGAGAGATACAATTTTAGTACTCAACAAACTATAGTAACAAATCTCCGTGGGATCGATCTTTACTTATAAATGTTATTACTTGCGACCGTGTATACTTGCACGAGTTCGTGTGTTGAAAAACACACAACAGAGAACAAGAGTTTTAAATTTGTATAAAGCATCGACTTGGCTCTGATACCATGAAGAAATCAATATTTGAAGAAATAATGAGAAGAGAAAATCAATGTTTTCTGAATATATTTTCTTAATTTGTATCGGATATTTATAATGTTTAATAGACAAATATCAATTACTATTTCACCAACCACCATGATTGAATTGCATGGTTTACAGCTGCTTGGTAGGTGCCGTGTATATTGGAAGAAATGTTTGGCGTCGGTGCAGTGTTTGTTGAATTGTGTTGCAGTGTTTGTTGAATTCAACATACAATCCATGTGGTATACTAATTTACCATTATCATTGCTACTACTAACCTGCAGGTATAGGGAAGAATCACCAAGTAACTTCTAAAAACGTATGGTGACTGTCGTTCTTTAAATGTATTAACGATGTAAAAGTTTATATATCACAAGTTTTTGATGAATGTTAAGTGACGTGGTATAGTATTATTAATAAATGAAATTGTACTAATATTATCAATGATCGTGATATATAGAATTATTCAATAATGACTTGCTTGTTTAAGGAAAATTGCAGGGTGAGCTTTTTGCATCATAATTCCAATTTGTCATTCTCAAATAAAGAGATTGTACAACTAAATAAAGAGATTGTATGATATTTACTTAAATGAAATTGTGAGTGAGAATGTGCAAGAGGAATTGAAGTATGCTTTGTCAGCCAAAGACCGACTAAGAGGGAAGTTTTCTTCCTAGGTGGTGTTTGAGGAAATATCTAATCTAGGTGAAGATATTGAATTCAACAAATACTATACCGAAGTCGACGCCTATTAATATACACGGTATTTACCAATCAGTTGTAAACCATATGATTCAATCATGATAGTTGTTGAAATAGTAATTAATATTTGTCTATATAAACAATGTACATGTCGTATACAGATTAAGAAAAATATATCCGAGAAACTATTTATTTCTTCCTTTGATTGTTTCCTCAAATATTGATTTCTTCATAGTATCAGAGCCAAGTCGTTGCTCTATACAAATTTGAAACCCTTGTTCTCTTAAACAAAGTTTGCTTTCTATAGAAAATATTTTTTGTTCATAAACAAATCTCATTCAAACATCCGTACAAATATTAATTACAAACACCATTTTTGAAGCGGTATTTGTCCCACCTAATTTTACCAGATTACTCTAAACACAATTCTGAACATTTTGGTAAAAATAAGGTAGAAGAAAAGTACTACACGCGCCTACACACGCAACCCTAAGGAAATAAAATATTTCACATGCCTCCATGTTCCACCACGCACCATCTGGAGGTTGAAGACGCTGACGTGGCGTACCACTCTACTCGGCTCGTAGACTTAGCTAGTCCGCACCTCAGTTTGGCTCGCAAACGTAGTCGGTTCGCATCTCGGTTCGGCTCGCGGACTTAGCCATGCTGCATCTCGGTTCGGATCAGGTTTGTTCGTTTCAACCGGCGGTTCGGTCTGAACCCAATTTTTCTCGGTTTTTCACAATTGTTTCAAATTTGGCCGGTTCAATCCATTTTAAAGGTCTAAACCTCTTTTGTTTTGGTTATGTTTTTTTAAAACCGGTTTGGTCCATTTTTCATGGTTTTTAAACCAATTTTTACCCAATTTTTTGTGTTTTTTTTCGATTTAGTCTATTTCTTCTTAAAAAAACATCGGTTCAATATTCTTTATACCAGTTCTTGCATTTTTATTTCCAGTTCTAAAATTATTACACCATTTTCTAATTTCTTTACCATAATATCATGACATAGGGCACAATTTCATTACCTGTGGAGCAATCAACTCTAGTTATTATACAATCTGTCCATTCTAAAGGTGTTTTTAATGCTGAAATTATTCTTACTGAGACTAATTATGATGTTTTCTCTCAAATAATAAAAATGCATACTGTAGAGAGAGAAAAACTCTCTTATATTCATGACAAAAATTTGCAACCAGAAAAAACATCAAAAAATTATAACAAGTGGTATGCAGAAAATCAAAAAGTGAAGAGATGACTATTTATGTCAATGAGTCTAGAAATCATGAAGCATTATTTACGCATACCTACTGCCCTTGAAATTTGTGGTGCTTTGGCAAAAACATTCTATGATGGAAGTGACGAATTACATGTATTTGTCTTAAATCAAAAAGCCTTTACTTCTAGACAAAATGGAAAATAACTTTCAGAGTATTATGGAGAGTTAAAATTTTCCAAGAGCTAAACCATCGTGATAAGTTGGTTATGAAAGATCTTCATGATCTAATATCATATCAGGAGTCTGTTGAAAGACTAAGGGTACATATTTTTCTTGTTGGATTAGATGATGAATTTGAGCAGGTTCGTGGAGAAATTTTACGAAAAGAAACCATTCTATATTTATAAGGTTGTTATTCCTTGATTCGACGAGAGGTAATACGTCCAATCTCATTGAAGGAAAAATCTGGAGACGTTGACGTTTCTGCCATGATATCTAAAAATCGTTCTTTTTTCAATTAGCAAGAACGAAGGGTGGCTGATAAATCATCATTTATATGTACCCATTGTCATCAAAAGGGTCATACAAAATAATGATGTTTTGAACTTGTGGGATATCCTGACTGGTGGGATCACAACAGTGACTCTCGGAAGAAAAATCCAAGACAAATGTCTACTAAACAAATCTCAAAACCATCTTCACAAAAAAATGTTTACACTGCCAATGGTAACACAACCTCAGTTATTGGAGAAAGATCTTTGTCTCTCACTAGTACTTTGAATTTAGATTCAGTACTAGTTGTTCCTTCTTTAGAGTATAACTTTATATCTATTTCTCAAATAACCACTCTTTTATCTTGTTTTGTTATTTTTTGGCCTGACTTTTGTGTGTTTAAGGACATCCAAACAAAGCAAACTATTGGTCATGGTGTTAGGCAAGGAATTCTGTATTATTTGGACTTGGATTCAACAAATCATGCATTGGTAGCAACTGGATCTAAAAAGGATGAATAAAATATATGGCTATGGCATAGGAGATTGAGTCATGCTTCTTTTGGATATTTAAAAAAATTATTTCCAAGTTTATTTTTGAACTTAGATCTTTCTACTTTAAAGTGTGATGTCTGTGAACTAGCAAAAAGTAATTGTTCCTCATTTCCTGTAACCTTAAATAAAAGTCCATTTCTGTTTATGGATATACATTTTGATGTATGAGGTCCTTCCAAAGTCTCTACTTTAGGAGGATCACATTGGTTTGTTACATTTATTGATGATTTTAGTAGAATGACTTAGGTCTGTTTAATGAAATCTAAAAGTGAGGTAAATGTATTATTTAGAAAATTTCATAAAATGGTTCGTACTCAATATTAAACACATATTTAAGTTCTACGTAGTGACAATGGAGGAGAATATAAAAGTTATGAGCTTCAAGAATATCTTGAATCATAAGGGATTATTCATCAAACTACTTATATTAATACACCTCAGTAAAATGGAGTTGCAGAAAGAAAAAATTGACACTTGTTGGAAGTTGTATGTGCCTCATTGATCGAATCTCATATGTCATTATCTTATTTGGGAGAATCACTTACTTCTGCTGCATATTTGATCAATCGGGTACCTTCTAGTTCCATTAACTTCCAAACATGACTACAAGCCATTATTGAAGCAATTGTTGCACCAAGTGCTCCCAATTTACCTCCTTATGTCTTTAGGTGTGTGGCATTTGTACACCTACATAAACAACAACATAGCAAGTACGATCCACGAGCAATACATTGTGTTTTTATGGGATATGCCACACAACAAAAAAGGTATTGTTGTTATCATCCTCCTACAAAACAAATGATTACCACCATGCATGTTATTTTTCATGAAGATATAATGTATTTCTCTTCTACACCTGAATTTCAAGGGGAGTACAACCATGCTAAAATTCAGACCCTTACATATAAATTGTTTCCTTATGAAGAAAGACAAATTATATGTGAAGAAAATATAAATAACTTGAATTCAGATGGTAATAACTCCCAATATAGAAAAGACTCAAGGGAAATGGAATCAAGCCCTCATCAACTTCAAGATCATCAAGCAAGTTCATTACTACCACTAAGTGAGTACGAGTTTTCTACTACATAAGTTGCTGATATACCTAACCAATCATTTGCAGAGGATGTTCCAACTATTGAAACAGCCAGAAAAATACTTCCACCACGTCATAACAGAGATATTCCGAAAGCCATGTATGAACCTGAGATTTCTATTAAAGTTAAATATCCCATGAGTAACTATATGTCTAAACATTGTTTGTCAAAATAAAACGTGTTATTTGTGAATCAATTATCTGTTGTATATATTCCTAACTGTGTGTAGGAAGCTTTAACTGACCAAAAATGAAAAGATGCTATGAATGAAGAACTAAGATCCTTAGAAATAAATAGAACTTGGGAACTTGTTGATCGTCCACCAACAAAGAAAATTGTTGGATTTCGATGGATTTTTTTCAGTAAAGTATCAAGCAGATGGTATGATAGAACGATATAAAGCAAGATTGGTGGCAAAATGATACATTCAGACATATGGGATCGACTATACAGAAACATTTACACCTGTAGCCAAAATTAACATTGTTCGAGTCTTGGTATCTCTAGCTACAAATTTAGATCGGCCATTATATCAGTTTGATGTAAAAAATGTCTTTCTACATAGAGATTTAATTGAAGAAGTCTACATGGATTTACCACCAGGATTTAAGAAATCCAAAATCAATAATGAAAGGGTGTGCAAATTAAAAAAAATCATTGTATGGATTGAAACAATTCCCAAGAGCATGGTTTGGCAGGTTCACAAAGTCAATGAAGGCATTTGGCTATAAGCAAAGCAATTCAGACCATACTTTATTTATGAAAAAAAAGAATGGTAAGATCACTGCTCTTATTGTATATGTTGATGATATGACACTAATAGGAAATGATCATGAAGAAAGGAAAGCTCTACAAGGTTATTTGTCCAAAGAATTTGAAATGAAAGACCTTGGTTCCTTAAAATATTTTCTTCGGATTGAGGTTTCTCGATCAAAAGAAGGAATCTTCTTATCTCAAAGAAAGTATGCCTTATATTTATTAAAAGAAACTGGTATGTCGGCATGTCAACCAGCTAATACACTAGTAGAGGAAGGATTAAAGTTATGTATCAAGGTTGATCAAGTTCCACCAAATGAAGAAAGATACCAAAGGCTTGTTGGAAGGTTGATGTATTTGGGACACACAAGACCAGATCTTGCCTATGCTTTAAGTATTGTCAACCAATTTATGCATAATCTTGGAGAACAACATATGAATGTTGTTTTTTGTATTTTGAGGTATTTAAAGTCTGATGTTGTCTCTTTTAGAGAACATAAAATCGTGGAAGTATACACGGTCACAAGTAATAAAGATTTGTAAGTAAAGTATCATTCCCACGGAGATTTGTTACTATAGTTTGTTGAGTACTAAAATTATTTCTCTCTGATTTTATCCAAAACAATCGTTGAGTTAGAAAAAGTTATGAAAAAGTTTTAATAAGAAAATAAAAGAAATCTAGGATTGTAATTTTTCACCAAACTAATCCACTCAAATCGTGTTATTTTCTTTTGATTTACATTTTTAGTACATTTAATTTGTCAACCGAAAACTTATAATTTTATTCATACATCTCTTTCGAGCTCCGTATAAACACACCTCGTTAAATTAATTCACTATATCTCAATGAGAATTAAATTCACCAAGATTCATTACGTTCTAAGTTTTCAAAAGGACACATATAATTAGGGTATATTCCTATCATTCATCATACATGTCATTCTATCTACGAGCAATATACACAAAAATGCCTCTTCCAAGTTTATTTATGTGTCACAGATCGTTTTGATAAAATTCGTAAATAATCAAAAAGCATTAAGCACAAAATAGAATGAACAAATTGAACGTCTTATAAATCTATCAAAAATAATTAAAATCAAAGCTTCATAAATTTAGATCAAATGCAACCCTAGAAAAATTAAATTACTTCATTAATTAAAAATTAAAATTACAACACTTAAAGAAAAATTAGATGAAGAACACAGAAAATTAAAACATCACTTAAAACAAATATTTGGCACACGCGGAACACAACAGAAGCCAAAATGGCTTCTACGTGTTCCACAGTCCAACCCCTAAAATGAACCCCTAAACCCAACCTCCAAATTTTGGCAATAAATGCCCTATTTATAGCAACAAAAATACAACTAAAAAAATATACATTTTTCTTTAATTACGCAGACACGCGTATAATATTTGTATCAAAAATAAAAATAAAACGCGTGGGGGACAAACCGTTACAACAAAAATATTATTTTAAACTGAGTGGGAGACAACGGCGCGCGCTTCTGATTTTGTTTTCGATATACTCTGCCACGTGTCATGATCTGATTAGTTGAAAAATATAGTGGGACACGTGGCATCCTTCAATTGATGAGAGCAAAAAGGATGTATAGAAATGCGCCATAGGAAAGCAAGGCGCGCGGGGACATGTGGCAGACAACGGCGCGCCTGGAAACGTGCGCCTTTTCCGTGCGTTCTGGTTTACTAAATTTATGCCACGTGTCGTTATTTTATTCACCGGAAGATTTAGGAGACACGTGGCTTCTTCTTGTTCTGTAAAAACTGAGGGTGCACTCTGCTTGGATAACCCGCGTCGCACAGGATTTTTAGACAAGCGGTTCGATGCGCGACATCTTGGTTCCACGCGCTTCAATCTGGTCCGTTCAACCGATCCAACGGTGAGCGATGCGCCTCGGGGATATTCTGCACAGCCGACATGTGGGTCCCAAACTGCACGCCGGCCTGCGCAGAAGGTGGGCTCCACTGGGTGTCGAGCTGCGTGCAACAGATATATAGAGTACTCTCTTTTGTCTCGTCTGGAATGCACTCGCCCAATCTGGACCGTTGATTGGATGAATGAACGGTGAGTGATGGGCATTGTGAGTTGTGCGAGTGGCATTCTTCTCCTGCGTAGAAAATTCAATTTTTATTAATTACAATTTGACCTAAAAATTTAATTCAAATTACATTTCAATCTTTCATTAATTGCAATCAAGCCCATTTCTAATTTAAATTAAATTTTTGACTTTTATAAATTGTAATTAAGCACTCATTTATTTGAAATTAGATTTTTGGACATAAATTTTCAATTAAGTACATTTTTGATAGAAATTATTTAATTTTCTTAAAATATATAAAAAACAATAATTACTAATTTATTAAACTAAAATTAACTAAAAATAGAAAGAACATAGCAATTATGATTAATAAAATAGGTGAAAATAACTATATAAAAAACAGTTATCATCTGCTCTTGGAAAAATGAGTATTGTTCACTAAAAACTCAGAGTTTCAAAGAATAGAAGTATATACTAATGATGATTGGGCTGGATCAATAAATGATAGACGATCTACATCAGGCTACTTCACTTTTGTAGGGGGAAACCTTGTAACATGGAGAAGTAAGAAACAACATGTTGTTTTCCGTTCAAGCGTAGAGGCTGAATATAGAGGCATCACACTTGGGCTTTGTGAGGCCTTGTGGTTACAATCTTTCTTGAAAGATTTGGGATATCCTACTAAAGAATCAATTAAGTTATTTTGTGACAATAAAGCAGCATGTGATATTGCTTATAATCCAGTTCAATACGATCATACAAAACATGTTGAAGTTGACAGATTCTTTATTAAGGAAAAGTTAGAAGAAAATTCATTGGAATTACCAAAAATTAAGTCAGAAGATGAATTGGCTGACATTCTCACTAAAGCAGACTCATATCGAGTATTCACAGAAGTTTCAGTCAAGTTGGGCATGAAAGACATCTATGCACCAACTTGAGGGGGAGTGTTGAATTCAACAAATACTGCAACTCATTCAACAAATTCTGCACCGATGTCGATGCCTACCAACATACACGGTGCCTACCAAGCAGTTGTAAACCATATGATTCAATCATGATGGTTATTGAAATAGTAATCAATATTTGTCTATATAAACAATATACATGTCCTATACAAATTAAGAAAAATATATATGAGAAACCATTTATTTCTTCCTTTGATTGTTTCTTCAAATATTGATTTCTTCAGAAGATACTCATATTGACCGAACTAAGAGAGATTTTTATAATGATTGTTAATAATATAGTGGAAAATCTTTAAATGACATGATCTTATTCTTTTTTTCCCCTGTCATTTCATTAAGAGTAAAATTCTTCTATGTTATTCTCGATGTGTCATCGTATATATTATCAATACTTGGTAAATATATTGATAAAAGTGATTAAAAGTGTGAATTATTGTTGTATAAAATGTAAATTTTTTATCCATGTGTTTACTAACCATTATTGACACGTTATATGTACTATTAATACACGAAAAACACATAAACAAAAGGGATTAGAAATGTGTCTTTGTTGCATAAAATGTAAACTTTTTATCTACGTGTTTACTAAACATTGATGTCATACAAAATAACACACCAATAATAATAGTAAGATAAGTGATTTGCTTCCTTTCATAGTCCAATTCTCCTTTAATATTATCGGTGTCAATTAGTTTGGATATTAGAGGCATAAATATGCGACAGTAAGTTGTTGTTAATTACCATTGGTACACCAGGCGATAGTTTGAGGTGGACTACTAGGTTCATCAAGTGATGTTTGATAAAAGATGCCCTTATTGTGAAAATATAAGCAATTATGGTAAAGGTACTAATGGGTGAAACTCTTTTAGTCGGCAATGTGATATTTATAGACTTCTGTTAGAAACATTTATAATGTCTTTTCTTATCCTTTACCTACTTGATTAATTATATGTCGTAAGCACTATATATTAAGAATTTGAAAAACATGATATGTCTTGGTTTGTACTTGGCCTCTCTCGTGATATATTTATCCAGATAAGCATTGATGAGGGAGTAGAATTAGACCCATTTTTACAACGAGGAACAATTAATATGGGGTGTTATTTAAAAGTGATTCAAAAATTAAGGTTCTCTTGTATTCATGGTGTGATGATTGATCATTGAATGTAACATATGGTAACTCACCCTCACAGTATCGTGATCCTTTATCCCAATCATTGTAACACGTGTCGTCCAGCACTAACGGGCTTTGAAAAACTACAATTTATTGAGGTTACAAGAAAAGCAAACTATTTTTTTTTATTTGATTCAAAGAAAATATTATCAATAGAATTGCAACTAATGTGGGTAATAATTAACGATTTATGCATATAATTGTACTGCATTAAATATAATGTGTTGCATGTAATTGAATTGTTATCTTGTTAATTAAAATTATATTTCATTTTGGAAAAAAAGAAAAGAGAAGAAAAATAGGATGATGTTATATGCGAGAGTTACTATATAAATGCCTTGAAGAACTCACAAAATTGCAACCTCGTATATATAGAACAAGAACATCGTATATAAATGGATTAATAGCTTAAACGATAATATAACTTTTGAAAATGTGTGCGTTTTGATAATTATTGATTAACTCATAGTAAGATTATTACATTAATTATAATAAAAATATAATTTATTACAGTAATTTTTTAGTTAGATAAAATAAAGATACTAATTTTATAAAAAATTGAAATAAGTCCAAAAAACTATAATATATGTTTTTCAAATATTTACTAGGAAAATTTACTTTTAAAAATTTAAATTATAAAAAAAAATCAAAGCCCGACTCTTAGAATCCCAGTCCCTACCGGAGCTTTTTAAGTTTTATATTTATTATTTAATTTAAATTTTTAAAATTTGTTTTACAAAATATATTATTTGGATATATAAATCGACTTGAAACTCAATCTATCTAACATCTCGAGTTTAGCAGATAGCCTGAGCCATAAGATGGACCATTTCAAAGGACCTACTTATGTATGCACCCACAACACAACAGTGGGAAAGACCAATCCAATAGAGCTTTAGTATCTATAGGGTCGACTATCCATGACCACCAATCTTAATTATGGATGGTCGATCTCAGACTGTAAATATGTTTACTTTTTATCTTTATGTCCTCCTAACATCTTTAGATGTTTATGCTCTATGTAATCGATATCTATATGTATAATACTCTATAAATAGATAGACTCCTAAAGTGATCCACATATTCCATCAATTGTTATGACTTTTCTCTAGCTCATTTCTTTGTAAATTGGACCAATCCTAACATTTTGGTGTCCATTGTGGGGCTCAGATTATGGGGTTGAGATTTAGCTTATAACCCAATATTCTATAGAATTCACCCCAAATTCTAAGAGAAATTTAAAAAACCAAACACATGTTCCACTTACCAATTACCCCCAGAACCATGATCACCTACACCTTATCATTATGGTAAGGACGCATGATGAAGGTCAACTAAGACTAGTAAATAAGGAAGAAGCAACAATACCTTACCGACCTATTATGAGGCCAGAATGGAGACTAACCCTCATCAAGAGTTGGTTCATCAACTTCTCGAGTTAAAATGAGAACTCGAGGAGAGAAGATGCGAAAATTGGTCACTATGCTCCCAATCAGGTGTGGGAACCTCTGATGATCGAGCCACCAACCTAATTGGTAGAAATAGACCAGAAAGCGTCGTACCCGAGCCTAACCATGGAGAATAGGAAACTTAGGGGGACCCCCTTTCCTACTCGGTGAGACTTAGCAATAAACAGTGGTTGTAAGAGAGAAAAAAATAAGGAGGCATAATTTCAGGCATTGGAAGAAGCTAACAAAAAACAAAACCAGACCTTGAAAATGGCCAATAAAAGGCATGAAAAAGGCAAGGCCTCTTATGATGTGGATAGGGATTGTGAGAAACTATGTGTATCTCTATTATCTGATGAGATAGAGAATGATGAACCACTAGCCAAGTTCAATGCTTCCAAGTGCCTTTATTATCTAGGAACTAAAGACCATGTAACGTATGTACAACACTTCGAGACGACCATAGCCCCTATGATCCTCACACAAGGCAAAAGAGACGTTATGATGTGTAAATTGTTCATCGTTACCCTCTGTGATGGCACCCAAAGTGGTTCAATAACCTGAAAGTATGCATCATAACCTCATTCCCACAATTTTCCAGATTGTTCATCACCAACTACATTTGTAATAAACCACAAAAGAAGGAGTCGCACCACCTCTTCTCAATCATTCAAGAAATGGGTGATTCTACTAAAGAGTATATGAAATTATTTAGGGAAGAAAGTTAGAAATCGTTGATGTCTTAGCCCTATCACTATGAAAGCCTTTAGGCATGGTCTTCTAAAGAACTCTGACTTATTCGTAGAGCTAACCAAGATAGTCCCTCAAACTTTGGAGGAAGAATATGGGGAGGCAAGGAAATTTGTCAATCTTGAAAGAGAATTAGGTCTAGTTAAGAGCAGTCGGCCCGATATGGAAGTTGTGCTAAGAAAGGAAAAAAGAATTATCAAACTTGATAGGGAAAATATCATAGTAGCAGGGTCAACACAAACAAGCATTTCACAGCAAGCAATAGGGTGAGTGGACAATGTTCAAGGAATAGGGGACCTTGTGGGAAGTCAATCTCTCCCTTTAGAAGGCTACCCTTAAGAATGAACTTGGCTCAAATCGTATTGAAGATAGAAGAAGAGCCAAATGTTAGATGGCCCCTAAAAATGAAACTTCCCCTTAGAGACAAATATAAATGGTGTGTCTTTCACAAGGATGTGGATCATGAGATGAGAGACTGTAGACACCTCAAAAAGGAAATAGAGGAACTGTTGGCTAGAGGATATTTGAAATTCCTCGTAAGAGTCAACAGTGAAATAAGAGTCCATCAGAATGGAGCACTGAAATTATCCACTCTATCAAATAGCAGGAGAGACCCCCACAACGAGTCCAACATCAGAATTATTCATACAATACATGGAGAGCACGAAATCAATGGGGTCTCTAACAACCCACATAAGATATTCGCTAGAGAGTTGTGTAATGTCCCACATGTGTACACCCTAGATAAGGTGTCCTTCATGAAGATCATTTTCACTAAGAAAGATGAGACATCTTCCTATCATGAAGACCCATTGATGATCACTTTGAGAATTAGATTCTACGTTGTTTGTAGGATCATGGTTGACACGGAGAGCTCAATGGATCTTCTTTTTTGTCTACTGTAAGAACTCTAGAAGTAAAAGAGATTAAAATTGTAAGGACAAAGATACCCCTAATGGGATTCAACAATAGCACCACCTATACAGTCTGGACCATGGTATTGTCTGTCATGGCTAAAGGATCAATAATGATGGCTAATTTTGTGGTCAATGATGTCCCAGCTCTCTACAATGTCATTTTGGATATGCTATGGATACACAAGAAGAAGGCAATCATGTCCACCTTCCAAAAGTTATCAAATTCCTGACTGAGGATGGCACGGAGGAGATAAAGGGAGACTAAGAAAAATCTAAAAGCTATTATAATGCCACCATGAAATAGGTCACACCTAAGTAGCAATCACAGTAGGGTCTTTCCTGAAGGAGGTAGGGAAGAAAATTCCTAGAGAGGTTTATAAATCCAAATGAGATACAAGACTTCCCAATAAAAGATAAGGGAAAGGACAATCTTTTGAAGCTAAGTGCAGTCCTGACACCAAAGATGAAGCAGCAACTTTTGCACTTATTTAAAACAAACTCTAAAGTCTGAATATAGACCTCGAAAAACATGCATGGGATTGAACCAGAAGTCATAACTCACATATTAAATATCAATCCAAAAGCTAGACCTACCTAACAAAGAAAGATAAAATTCCTAAGGGATAAGAATGAGGTGATTAAAAATCATGTCATCACCCTCAGGGATATAGGAGTTATAAGGGATGTTAACTACCCTACTTGGTTATCAAATGTGGTACTGGTAAAAAAGGTGTGTAGATCGCCCCACATATGTGTGGCCTTTATGGAATTAAATGAGGCATGTCCCAAATATTGTTTCCCTCTCCTGAGTATTGATCAACTGGTTGACATTGTCACCAATTTTAGATTGATAAGTTTCTTAGATGTATATTATGGTTACCATCATATCAGAATGCATCTTGAGTATAAGGAGAAAACATCTTTCATCCCCGAGGAAGGGACCTTCTGTTATATCAGAATGCCGAAGAATGCAAGCCTCATATATCAACTATTTGTCAACAAAATGTTTGTATATCAATTGGGGAGAAACCTAAAGGCATATGTGGATGATATGATAGTAAAAATAGCATAACCCCTGAACCATGTGAGAGACATAGAGGAGGTGTTTTCGATAATCCAAAGGTATGGTATAAGACTTAACCCCAATAAGGGTGTATCTAGTGTTGCTGTAGGAAAATTCTTAGGATATCTTGTATCTGTCCTAGGGATTGAGGCCAACTCAGACAAGATACATGCCTTAGTGAAAATTAGACCATCTGCCAACCCGAAGGGGATCAAACAACTGAATGGAAGAATAGTTGCACTGAACATGTTCATCTCCAAATGCACGGAAAAGTGTTTTCCATTCTTTAAGATGTTGAAAAAACACTACAATGTTTTAGGATGAGGACTGTGATAAGGGCTTTGAAGAAATCAAACAATACCTAAGCAACCCTCTTGTCCTGGTTATCCATTTCCTAGGCAAGACGCTCTATTTATATTTGGCCATAGTCCCCTAGACCTATAACGCCATGCTTCTAGTTGAAAGAGACAAGTTCTAGTACCCCATTTACTACGTCAGTCAAATCTTGACAGATGCTCAAAGTCGATACCTAACCATTGATAAATTGGCCCTCACCCTTAAAGTCAGTGCACGAAAGATCAAGCATTACTTTGGCTTACACATAGTGGTAGTACTTACCTCCCAACCAATTAGAAGCTTTATGATGATGCCAAAAGTGGCAGGGAGATTGGCATAATCACCATAGAATTTGGAGAGTATGGCATTAAATCCATGGCTATAATAGCCTTTAAAGGGCAAGTGGTGGCCAAGTTTGTGGTCAAATTCAGTGAGACAACGTAAATCATCAGTAATGAAGGACAAGAAGAAGTGTATGGGGTGGATCAAAAGGAGAGGCCAACTTGGAAAGTATTCATTGATAGATCACACAACCATAATTGTGCTAGACTAGGGGTGGTCATAATTGATCATGATGAAAAAAAATTTAAGTATGCTATAAGACTTGATTTCCAGGAAACTAATACTATCATAGAATTTGAGGCAGTTCTTAGGGATGTTTGAAGTTAGAAATGGAAAGATGAAGGGGTATCTGGAAAGACTAAAATGAGAGTGCTCAAAATTCTCTAAGTTTGAGATCAAACAAATAACTAGAAATGAGAATGGTCGCATTAATGCTCCAACCATATTGGCATCCATACGGGAGGCCAACCACGCCCAAGTAGTATAGGTAATGATCCTAGAAAAAGCAATTTTAGAGAAGGCCAAAAGAATAATCGGGTGTGTGGATGCCCCTACCAACCCATGGTTCACCTTGATCTATAAATTCCTAGAAAGGGAAGACCTACCCAAGGATCGCAAACTTGTAAAAGAAATCAAGGCCAAGGTAGATCGATACATGATTGAAACATATGTGTGTGAAAAAACCTCTCTCTCGCTACATGAAACTCATAGAAAAAGTAAAATTTATGTAGTGGTACTATCCTATGATC
Source organism: Hippophae rhamnoides (assembly GCA_033030585.1). Lineage (NCBI taxonomy): Eukaryota > Viridiplantae > Streptophyta > Magnoliopsida > Rosales > Elaeagnaceae > Hippophae > Hippophae rhamnoides. The sequence goes on along the minus strand of CM065438.1, from coordinate 17,867,055 downwards.
CTGTGACATCATCTTCGCTCGAATCTTAACAGCTCATAAGTGCACTAAAAATCAAATAGGAAAATAGGCATGCAACTTATCTCAAAAGACTCATTGTTCATTAGTTTAGTGTATATAATAATAATAAAATTAAGAAACAAACATAAGCAGTGAGTTAGAATATTTAAATATTAAAATTAGTCCCCTTATGTGATATATCAAATTGAACACTTCATAATTAATCGTTCTCTTCCTATATGCAATAATAAATAATAAATAGAACACTTAATCAAAGTGTTCTCCTCTTGGATGCAATGACTCTTCTATTATTAACCACTCTTTCCCTTTTTGTCATACAAAACAATGAATTAATTTTGAAGCTTAAATTCAACAAGAGCATGAATGTGATGTATGCAATGAATAAATACCTTCTAATTAAGCTCTAAGATTCCCCAAAATAAGGTAAAACAAAAATTTATAAAAATAGAAATATATAATTTTTTTTCTTTTTAATTAAGAGTAATAGACTTATTAACATAACTAGAACAAAACACTCAGTTGAGAAATTAATCTCATTCAAATTTTGGCTATCAATTGAAAGCATAGGTATATGGATAAAACACACAGACATACTAACACATATAATGACATATCGACAATCAATGAAAATAAGATACATTTGTGAACTTCAAAAGTATGTCATTTAATTCATTTATAGTCATAGAAGATTTAAATGAAGGAGTATCACTTATCATTAAAAACTATAATTGAACCATCAATTCACAAAATAAAACCCATCTACCAAGAGAGAACATAAAAATTTTATTCCATTTTTTATATATAAAGATTGGTTATTTATTTATTTATTTTCTTTTTGTATAACCACTTTTGAATCTTTATTTTTGTGCATGCAAAGTATTTTCTATTTTATTTTATTTTATTTTCCTTTTTTAAAGAATTGTGCACGAGCTAGAAATCTAGTATGATGACTTTTACACAAGTTATAAGGTAACTCTCTTTGTTCACTACGATAGTTACACACATCACAATAGGTAAATCTCTCAAAACTAGGTATCTCTCTTCATATTTATTTATAAAGTGAAAAATGGAGCTCAAACACAATTTTATAGTCAAGGTTAGTTCAAACCTTGAAACCTTGCAAATATAATTATAAACTTCAAGCATAACATATATATATTTTCATTGAATGTGTGAGTAAATTCTTGTCAACATCGATCACTAGATGTGAGAAAGTATGTAAATACAAAAATCAAAATACTTAATTACTCAACGAAAAATCAATTTGAATAAGAAATATTTGGAAGTGGAAGTGTCTTGTAAAGTCCATTTCATTGTTAAAACAAATCTAAGGCCCATTTTTTAAATTTTATTTTATTTTATTAAAACTAAGAAACATCAATAAAAAATAAAAATAAATAAACTATTTAAGCACTCAAATAAAAGTATTTAAGTGAACAAAACTGATAGTTAGGTGATCGAATATTAACAATATATCATAGCCTAAACTTTCTTGAATTTTGGTTTCTTTATATCTTTTTGTTGAAAATCAACTACCTTAGTTGTCATTGGCATGTTCTTTGACTTATATTTAATTTCACATTCATTCAAAATGAAGATGCAACATGCATGGTAAGATGATAATAATATGTTCTAGAATTAAAAGTGTTGAAATTCATTTGTCTCTTTGAACTAACAAATTCATATTTTCTAGTAGAATTATTAAACATACTATGTATAAATGGATAATAATAATGAGTTATACACCTAGAAGTATGGAAATAATTATTAAATTTATGAACATTCATCAAAAATCAACAATTAGGCCTAATGTGACCTTTCCTACCACAATAATGACATATAGACATAAACTTAATAGTTTTATCAATTATTGGTGATGATTTTTTGTGCATAAGTAATAGTAGGAGTAGAGTTAAAATGCATTACAAATGTGATCTTTGATGTTGAAGGTATATGTGTAGCATTTGAAGAACGAGGATTAGTAGGATTTATAAACTGAGTTACTTTTAAAGATGATAGTGTAGAATGCTCATCTATATAGCCTAACTCTCTCTTATCTCCAAAAGATTTTTCATAGTCAAGAGTTTTGTTTAGTTTTTCATGAGCTCCAACTGTTAGACTCTTCATGGCTTCCTTTAATTATACAAGTTCCTACATAATATTCTTGTTCTCTTATTAAAATCTGTAAGACTTGAATTCAAACTATCAACAAGTTCAAATAATTCAATTTTATTTTTCTTTGATTGAGGCATATAATTTATGGGATTTAATTTTATTATTTAATTTAATTTCTTCTACAAGTCACATATTTTTTTCCTTTTTAGAGCATACTAAATTTATAAATAGTTCATTAAGACAATTAGTATTAAATTTATATAACATGAATGTAGAAGAACTTTTCTTATGATTTAAATCAAGTTAGACTTACTGGCATATCCACTATTAGTTACAGTAAATATCAAATAGTTGTTTCAAGTGTTTTCTCATTCATATGGATTAACATTGTCTCTTTTTGAATCACTAAGTGTAGCATTAAAGGCTATTCTAGTTCTTTTAATTTTATTAGCACACTCGGCTGCAAAGTGACCAATCACATTACATTGAAAATATTTAAGTTCAGTATGTTTAGTTTTCTTACTTTTAAAACTCACAAGTTTGAGTTCTCTTGGATTCCAATCCCTTGAACGACTTGGTTATCAGTTAAACTGTGAATTGTTCTAGTTGAAGATTTTATTGAGTCTTTTGACTAAGAGTTTCAATTCTTCATCATCCTCATCATTTTCATTTTCATTGTCACCATCATCAATTATGATAATTTTGAAAGTAATACCTTTGCTCTTTAGAGGTGCTTGAAAACTCATCTCAAAAGTTTGAAGTGAGCCAACAAGTTCCTCAATTTTGATTGTGCTTACATCCCTACTTTCAACAATAACAATGACCTTTACATTGAAAAAATTTGGTAATAAGCAAAAAATCTTCCGAACCAACCTAAATTCATCATTTTTCTCTCCAAGATTTAAATAGGTGTTAGAAATATCATATAATTTAGCAAAAAATTCAAAACATGTATCATGTTAATTTTGGTTCTCTTAACTTAGGTGGCACCTTCATGGGAAACCTTTAAAATATCCCAAACATGTTTATTAATATTAACATTAAAAATACGACATAACTTATCAATAGATACAACACTAAAGATATCATTAATTTCTTTCTCATTCCAATTACTACTAGTTTTATCTTTAATGGTCCATTTGTTTCTAGGTTTAAGTGTGAATATATTTTCTTTGGTAATTATAGGTGGTTCCCAACCATATATAATAGAATTCCACACACTATCCTTTGTAAAACTTAAATTGGCTCCCATACGAGCTTTTCAGTATGGGTAGTTAGACCCATCAAAGAAAAGAGCACGTATTATAAATGAACCCTCTCTCAAATGGTTCATAACAAGGTTCTAGGCAAAAACTAAGTATATCTAGCGACTCGCTCTAATACCAAATGAAAGTTTAAAGTTACAAATCTAATTAACTAAAGGGGTAAATACGTAATTTTTAAAATTATGAATAAAAAAAATCACAAGCAGTCAGACATACAATCATGTATAATTAATATAAAGTGAAAATAAATAAGAAATTAACACTCGATATTTTAGGTGAAATTGTCCTAGGCTACAACAATGACCTAAGAGGAAAACCACCAGTCTATCGGACTACCTAACTTTCTACTATAAAAATAAATGTTCAATTACAAAGTCATATCTTATACTACCCTTCAAGATAAACCCCCAAAGTAATCTATTTACAAGTCATTTTTTCTTTCACAATCTCTACAAAATATGTATAAGAATCTGGACCAATATTTTGATAAACTGAGTCACACGATGAATCAAACACATTCAACCAGCACCTGAAAAGTTAGCACAAAAACACAAATGCAAAATGTAAGTAAATTCATTAATGAAAAACTCTAATTAGATTATTTAATATATAATCAGTTAAATCAAAATCAACTAACAAACCCTAGAACAAAAGATGAGGCACATGGTCATAAAATAAATAGGCTTATTAATCCATCAAACGCAACAACATAATATTTGATATATCAATTCAAGAAAAATCCTATATAAATATGATTTTATTTTTACAAAACGTTTTGAGAGATAGAGCACAAAAACAATTAGAAATTTTTAATAAATGTGGTTGAAGAAAACAAGAGGTATTAGATTGTTTAAATAAAAAGTATTGAAGTCGTAATGCTAGCTTAAAGTTCAATTATAAACATATATATTAAAAAATTCATACAGTAGTGAATAATAGGGACAATAAGATAATTAAAATGTTTGGCTCGAGTAAACAATTAGGTTAAAGTTGAAATTCGCACTATTCGATCGATCCAAATCAAGCTCGATCGAACCAACCAATAAGGTCGATCGATTTAAACACTTTTCGATAGGATTTTGATAGATCAAGGCAACGATTAATAAAAAACCAAGACCAAGTAGATCGAATACGATCGATTCTCGATCGATCAAACCAACTTCAGTCAATCTATCCTAATTTTAAAATCAAACCGACATGACTTAGATCGTACATGATTAATCCTCAATTGATCCACCTCTTATCAATCTAGTTATTACTTGATCGATCAACAAGCATATATACCATATTTTTGTATATGTGAAATTAATTCAAACGTGTTTAAGAAATAAGTGTATACCTAAAGCATATAAACTTAAAGCTCAAAAGTTTCTTCGGCTTGAATAACAGACATAAAAAAGCACCTAAAAACTAGTATTCTTAAACGTTTCATTCGTAAATATCAACATTACTCAAATACCTTACATAATATATAAAATGACAATACTAAGCCTTCAACTTATACTTCATATAGAATATTTTACACTTATCACGTCACTATGAAGATTTGACCTTATTTTTTTGTCTAACTCATGTACGAATTAAATTACACAAATTTATTTTTGCAATATTATTTTTTAGGTCAATATTTTTTTTTAATTAGGTTTAATTGGATTTTTTTTGTATTTCTTTGATCAATTAAATACTTGCATACATGCACACACACTTTATACATGTTCAAAAAAGATCGACACGAGATTGAAATGAAAGCTAAAAGCAACAAGTGAATGAAAAGAGGAAGAAGCATAGAGAAAGAGAATCTCATGCTTTGGAATTGAACTGCACATTCTAGTAAAGATAGACACGAGCATAGGCTATTATTGTTGCCATTGAAGAATCCCCGGCTATTAAATCTAGGATTGATTGCCCATTTCCAAAACCAGAAGGAAGGAAAGACGGACCCTGGGGACCACCAAAAAGAGCTTACTCCACCCCCTCTTCACTCTTTATTGGAACTGCTATATCACGCCCACCCTTATTATTCTTCTTTTTTATAATAAAAGAAGAAGTCTCAACTAGCCGGGATGCTTACTATTCTTCAAGATGTTGAAGGTAGCTTGCTTACCAAGCCACCCCCTCCCCGTTTAGGGAGGTTTAATATTTGGGTCTTCTTGGAACCATTCTCCGAACCTGAAACAAAAACCATGTCGGTGAATCTAACGATCTATAATGTTATTTTTTTCTAAGCAATTTATAATGTTATTTTAAATTTATAGTTGCATCAATTGTATCATTTTTATTAAATAATTATTAAAAAATAAATTATATAAATTAACTTACAAGTTCACTTCTTATGTTTATTGACTAACAACATATATGTGCCTAATATATTATATTTTGTTTGTAAATATTAAAGAATGTAACAACTTTAAATTTTGTTCTTTCTATATATTATATATTTATGTATTCATATGCATGTTACATCTTGTTACCCAATCAAATAAATCTTTGTCTTGTTTTGTCAATAACCAACCATTCTAGTCTTCAAATTAAGAAACGGTTGAATAGTTTTGATAATAACTATAATTATCCGGCATCAATTTTAGTTAGATTCAAAAAATAACCATCAATTATAAAGATATAGCATATTTTTCACTTATTATTATTTAACATTTATTCAAATATATTTTATTTTAAAAAATTAAAATATTAACATAATTTTTATTTTATTAAATTATTTAAAATATTCATATTAATACTAATTTTTATTCTTTAATTATTTAACATATATTTTTAAGTAAAATAAAAAAAATTAATTTAATTATTTTAATTTATGAATTTAATATTAAAAATATATTATTTTTGAGAAAATGATATTGAGTCGTTTGAAAATTAAGAAGAAAAATGTATCTCTAATTTTAAGTTTTTAACTTAACATGTAAATTGTAACGTTTACATGTTATGTTTTTTTTTTAAATTAGTTTGGGCTAATAAGTTGTCTCGAACCCACCTTGATATTTTCAAATTATTTGAACTCACTTGAAATTAATTCAATTTGCATTTGATTTGAGTTCTGTAATTCAAATTCGATTTGATAAATCGAGATACGACAAAAATTGATACTCCTAACTTATACTACAAGTAAATCCTAAAACAAAACACCGATAAAAAAATATAAATTTTCAATGGAAAAAGAGAGGAAATGTATGACCCATTTCACCACACGTCTAATAGATTATAATTATTTAAAAAATTGTTAAAATTTTACAAATAAACATAATTTTAATTAACTACAATCCATAATGAAAATCTTGATGATATGTCGACATTGTCACATCAATGTCTTTTCTTATATATTCTGACATCGAAACGTGATCTTCATATCTTTTGACAAAATTGTCGGGAATGTTGTTAAAATATTACTTAAATATTATTACCAATTAAATGTCATTTAAATATCTTTTTTGGCTAAAATATCTTAGATAATGTGGATATTATCGCTAAAATATCGTTAAAATTTATATAAAATATTGAAAATATTAATTCTTAATTTATTTTGCTCTTTTTTCTTCTTTTTTTGAACAATCATTTCAATTCAATTTTTTTCTCACTTTTATAGAAAGAAATATATTCTATATCTTTTTTTTAGCATGTTTATCATACATATAAACTAAATAAACAAAAAAAAAGATAAAATAATATTATATATTACTCTATTTAGTAAATAGTTGAGTGAAAAAGTAGCATCAATCTAATTCTAAAGTATAAAGTCATCATTTATATTTATATTTTTTACTATTTTATATTAATGTTATAGAGACTAGATTGTATTGAAGGACAATACTAGTTATATTATCTTAATTATGAATATTTTTAAAAATAAATAATTAATAAAATTTATTTTCATATTATTAAAATTTATCTATATATAATAATAAGTACAATTAACCAGTTTACTTAATTATTTTAAACCAATTAATCTATAATATTTGACAAAAGAAAATATATATTTTATTATATAATATTTTATCAATTTATTAATTAATATAAATATTTAAAATATATGTTTTAACTAAAAATTAATTTAAAATATAAAAAAAATTATTAAAAAATATATATCTTCAATCAAACTTTTATAATTTTTATGTATATTTTTAAAATTTTTGCAGATACTTTTTGGTATTTTCTCAAAAAATTATATCGCAGCACTTTTCATCGAAATCCACCTTAAACGATAAAGTGCTGATTCACATAAAAAAAGTACAAAACAATTGGTCTAGTGTACAAAATCAACTATATTCAAAAGGTCGCTTCTAAAATCTACGAAGTACGATTCAAAATCTTTGACAATCAGACAAGAATTCCCATTCCCAAAGCAATGACATCAATATTCCAATAATTCAATCCTTACCCATAAGACAAATCAATATAATCTCTGTCACTTTTGCTTCAATCAGTTCATCACAACCTTCAGCCATGGCGACACTAGAACCCACACCATCTTTTGACCTCTGGGCAATCCTCTCTCAATCAAAGCGTATAATTAACGCCCACTCTCGTCACTTCCTCGCTCTCTCTGTCTTCTTTCTCCTTCCTCTGTCGTTCTCTCTCGTAGTCTTTCCAACTCTCCACCACCTCCTAATCGATTCTGTGCCCAACAATTTTCAATTTTTCTTCTCAATCACTCCTTTTTCTCCATATCAACACCAACCCATCCTATCCACCAACATCCTCTTGATCGTTTCTTCATATTTCTTCTTTATCTTCGTTCTATTTCTCTTCGCCGTTGGATCAATCACCTATAGTGTCTTCCACGGATTTTATGGCAGACCCGTCAAGCTCGTATCTGCAATCAAATCCATATTCAGTTCATTCTTACCCCTAATGATTACCTCTCTTGTTTCCCAGATAATCGTTTCTCTGATTCTTGCTACTTTTGGGCTCTTCTTGTATTTGGGGATTAGAGGAATTGAGTTTGTGGGGTTCCAGGTAGACTTTTCTTCATCTTATTTTATTGGTTTCTGCATAATTTTATTGGTTATTATGGGTGCTATCCTGGTGTATCTCCAAGTGAATTGGGCTCTGGTGTGTGTGGTTGTTGTGGTTGAATCGAATTGGGGTCTCAATTCGTTGAGACGGAGTGCAAATTTGATCAAGAGAATGAAATGGCTTGCATTGTCTTTATCTTTGTTTTTTGGGTTTTTTATGTCGGTTTTAGCTTGGAGTAGTTCGTTTTCAGCTATGGACTTGGACGGTGATAACTGGAGAAATTGGGGTTATGTTCTTCAAATTGTGTTAACGTCGACATTTCTATTGTTGGTTTTGCTTTATAGTACTGCTGCCAATACTGTATTGTACATGTATTGTAAAGCCATTCATGGAGAGCTGGCAATAGAGATTGCTGAGGAGTTTGCCAGAGAGTATGTTAGCTTGCCCTTTGATGACGAGAAAGTTCCTCATGTTGTTTCTGTTGCATATTAATGATGGTTTTAAGGTTAGTTGCCTTCGTATTGCCTCGAACCGAAACTTCTTTTCAAGTTTGGTGAGAGTCTTTGATCTGTTAGTTTTCTTTAGTTGGTGAGAGAATGTAAAATATGTAATGCAAAGAACATGAAAGTTGCACTTTTTGTATTTAAAACAACAGAGTCTGAATCTTTTGTTCAGATAATGCTATGGAAATTCCTTAAAAGTTATTAGCTTGCTATATGCATTTGTACTCTCAAAATAACATGTATCTATCTAATTGATATTTTATTTTTTAAAATAATTATATTATTCACTTATAAACTCCAATCTTAAACTTTTTATATGTCCAAATGAATTTCCCGTCGTTAAGTCACATCCTATTAACACTCTCCAATTAATCCTTGAATAGCACCAATCAAGCAGTTCACAAAGAAAGCTCAGATTTGGGATGAAAAACCATGAACTCTTGCATATTATCCAAAGGAACTTGAAACTTAAGCAGTTTTGGAATCCAACGTAAACTTCACATTTCTCGTTGGTTATGTATATTTTCTTTTTAAAGTCAAGAAATGGAGTTGTTGGCTTTATAGATTGGAAGTCACAACTTTGGATTGAGATGGTCAAGGACGGTATTAACCAAACCTCCCATTTAAGCGGGTGTTATTAAACTGTATAATAAGCTTTCCTGCATCATAAATGCAATTTTGCAAGAACCAATAGTTATTCAAATCTATTAAAGAAAATCCGTTAATTTTAACAAAAATACGCTATAATTCTCTATCTATTAGATAAGATAACACAATTCCACTAACATTAGAAGAGTAGTAAAAGTTGAGTCGATTTTGTAAAAATAAAGTTTTATAAAAAATAACACTTACGGTGCCTTACCTAACAAAAACAAGACTAAAATATACTCGTCTTTAAATATAAGACTTGAACGATCCATAGGGGGAGGGGCATTTGAAACAATAACTCCCTTCAAATATACTGTTCAAGTTCACATACTAACAGTACTATAGAAGGTGGCCAATAGTTCAGTTTCATACTCTCTAATTTAGGAGACATGCATAGGAATAGATTAATCTTATCCCTCCCTTTTAAGAGTGGGATGGCTCATGCATATACTGGTAGACCATGCAATTACAACCCTTTGTAATATTTGAAGTAAGATCAAATTCTTAAAACCAACTAGAAGGCTGCAATGAGGCTCAAGTAATTTACAAAGTATGTGCATCTCAGATACAAAAAACCAAATCTAAAATTCTATACAGCCTTTTCCATCTCTTTCCCATGAAGCCATGGATATCTCAAACGATAACCAATTACCTTGGCCCACAAATGAAAGAATCTTCCAATATTTCCCTCTCAATAAAGCATCAAATCGATCAACACTTTCAATAAAGCAATTGCAGATCATAGCCTTCTAAGGTTAGCATCCATAGAAGATGATGCTTTCAGTTTCACAATCCTTTCATCCCGATCAGATCCGAACAGAACATTACTCCAGTTTGTTGACCTTTGTGTGATTCTGGTAGGAACATGGTCACTATCTTCTCCACCAGATGCTTCATAACCATCACTAGTTGACCTTGACAAGGGAAATCCACTCTGAGCAGCAAGACCAGAAAGACCTGGGAGCCGCCTTGCCTCTTCGGCTCCAGAAGAGGACAATCGGAATGGGTGGATGTCAGGTGAGTCTAAACTGCTCTCAGGAGAAGAAGCAACAACCCCTGTTGTACTTGACATTGCCCGGCTTGTATGGAAAGCACTCCGTGCTTCAAGCTGGAGGGGAGCCAAACTACTTGATATGTCAGTGAACCCTTTCTCATTAGCTTTATAAGAAACCTTTGCCAAGGACTCCATGGGTAGGTCAGCTGGAAGGCGCACCCGTTTACTAGCACGCTTTTTGTTATTTTCAGGCCTTGGAAACATTCGGCGGCCACTACTGCCAAAGCTACCTTCATTTACTTGCCCAAAAGAACCCTCACGTCTTGTCACAGGCTGCAGAATTTTTGACCTTTTTCTTGCTTCTGCAGCAGCCTTTGAAACTTCTTCTGCATTCAACCTTGCAAGAGTCCATGGACTGATCTTTACTGCTCCAGGATTCTTCTTTTTAATTGAATCATCCCCTGCCACCTTTTTCCCAAATGAACTCACTGATCCCGTGTCTGGGGGTACAACATCAAACTGGAAGGAAAACAGAACGGTTAAACATTAAAAATCTTCTACAAATTTCATTGTATCAACATTAAGCTTATTTTCCCCAATTTTCACTAGTCACTTCGATTTTGTCTTGTGCCCAACCTCGGGAATGCATGCTTGCACAATGCTTCCATTCCTCACTCAAAATGTTGGGTTTCTAATGTGTGTCACTCTTGACAGTTGGCAATAAAACCAATACAGGGAGCGAAATTCTAAACAGAACAATCTGAGTAAATTCAATCAAACTTAATGTGCATAATGCACATTTCCAAGAAAAACACAATGACTGATGTCTGAAAACCTTGTGTTAGAAAACATATAAGCAACATGACAGATTTTGAAGCAAAGTAGCAATCCAAATTCACCTGATCTTCGAGAAACAGACGTGGGGGTGTGCACCAAGCACCATGGTGGAAATTGGTGAAGGAACTCGCACTGCTTAATCCAGTGAGTGAACTAGCAAGAGACATTTGGGGACTCTGCTGCATTCCAATTCCTTGTTGCTCTTGCTCTTGCTCCTGCTCTCTTAAAGCTACAATGTAATCGTATGTGCTGATTCCCTACATGACATTCCATGGTGCAATATTATCGCATCAATAAACCACATTAACAAAACATACAAGGAAAACTAATGACCATTAAAGCAATTGTCAAGACAAGGTATTCATGCCCTTTTTAATTATGGAATTTGTTCTGTCACCAGAGTTTCTATTTTAAATAATAACAGAATGACATGAAAAGGATGATGATGACAAACACATCCTCCAATAAGCAACAGAAGAAAGATAACCCTAAGAGACTTGTTTGATTTTGTTAGAGTTATTTAACAATGATGCAGGAGGCAGTTACTACTCACTTTTTTTATAAGAAGGATGTGAAAGAAGAATAGCTGTGCAAGCGGTAAAGTTGCAATCATTGCCAGAAGGGTGCATACTGCCTGTTACATATTATTCAAGTTTTATTAGTATGAATATTGTCAGGCAAAACATCTGAAGAATCAACTTGGCTTCTATTTTGAATGAGCAGGACACAAATTTAAAGAAAATTGATCACAAATCATAACTATGTTTAAAGGAGATAAATCCATTCCACATGAATAAACTCACCACCACAATAACGAACGGCACCAAGGAAAAACTGCTGCCTAACTTTGCAGATATGTCTACATAGAACCGCTTTCTCTCAAGAAAACAGCAGATGAGAACAAGAATCCCTGTTGTCCATTGTATAATAAGCTGCAATCTCAAGCCCATGGTGCACAAACAATGTATACCAGTCAATAACTAATTAAAATGAACAATGACTTGAAAATAGAAAGCTTACTACGAGGTGACTTCAGATTCTGGCTGGTTTCTCTTAGGATTCAAGGCAGTCAATATGTGTCTTGAGTTTGAGTTTATGGCATTCGGGGAACATTTGGGGAATTCAAAATGATGAAAGCAAAAAAAGAAATGGCCTTTAAGGGACTGGTTAAAAATTAATGGAGACAGTAACATTCTTAAGATAAAGAGCAAGATTGGCTTGATGGCTGGGTGTTTAAGATATTTGACTGATATCAAAGCAGGACAAGAATAGGGTGTCAGTCTTACCAATAAGAGGGAAGTAACCATGAGGGCAAAAAACTGTCGGTAGTTCCGCTTTCCTACACAGTTGTTGAGCCACTACAACACCAAAAAAAACAATGAAAAATTTAGATGAATTACCAAAGAAGTAAAGAACTTTCAACTAATGATGATCCTTTTACCCTGCAATGATGATCAAAGTGATCAACACACTTGTCGCAAACCCTACAGTGTTTGCTGTACTTGAAGACCTACAAGGAACAAGATTTGAATCTTATAAAAGAAGACAATCAATAACCATAGAAGTGAGTATGAATCAACGCAAAGCTGGCATATGCCTCTAAATCTTGCAAAATAATGATCCTTGAGAAAGGAAATTAGTTGAAGAATAAATAAGAAATCTTACAAATGTTGTTTGTGGAAATAAATAGTTTTACTATTATAATGGATGGTTGCATATTTCAAGTCATCCCAAAATTAAGGGATGGGAGTTGTACATATAAACGTAATGTGTTAATTCATACATAGGGGACGGAAGGAAGAGACAGAAAAAGAAGAGGGAAAAGAGAGAACATTTTTCAATTTCAATATTGTTAATTTAATATATATAATCATACATTATTTTCTCAATTCTAGAGATTTCTACATCAGCTTAATTTATTCTTCAACTAATTTTCTTTGTCAAGTAAAAGGGCCAAGCAGCAAAATGTATATATATATATATATATAAACATGCCCTGACTTATTCAGGACAAAGGTACTAATATGTGATCCTCATTTCATACCACATTAGTCACTTTGCCTTCTAGTTATAGATAACAGGGACCGAACATGGTAAAATTAATAGTTTAAGTAACATGTATAAGATTTCTCACTCTCGTTTCTCTCTCACAACAATGTAACATATCTATACAACTACATGCAACATTGTTGAACATATATACAACATTTTTTGCACATGTATACTCGTAAGGGCTCACTTCAGAAATGTAGCCAAATTAGTAAAAGTTGGTTTGTTAATATAGACGAACCTCTACTTCACACAAACTGCAATAGAACATGCCTTCCTCACTCATCTGTTGTGTAGATGATTCTTCACTTGGACCACAGCATTTGAAGACAAGAGCACAAGGATAACAAGCTAACCGGAAACAAGATGGACACTCTGATGAAATTTTCCTCTCAGCATCCACAGTCGAACTTATGGAAGGTGCATCTTTGTCCAGTAAATCCTTGGACAGAGGCTTCCCTCCACTTATTACAGCACTTGCATCGTGTAATGATGCAGTTGAATCCCCAGCCAATTTAGAATCTTTTGGTTCTGTCTGTTTTCCAATCTCTGGAATTTTAAGATACTTTTTTGACTTTAAAACTCCAGGATCTGCAGGATCAGCTGCTGCACACCAAATATACAGACCGAAGGCAGATAAGATCTGGAGAAAAAAAATGGAGAGAAATATTACTCAAATTTTCATAATACAAGGTCATAATAACTTGTTAAGTTAAAACATTTTGGACAGAAATCACTTCAAATGTTAAGTATACATTTAATACGGATCCAAATAATATAAAATAATTGAAGCATACATCTTGTTGATATATTGATCTATCTTGTTCTTTCTTAGAGTTAGCAAACAAAGAAATATAATGTAAAGGACACGAAGAAATAATTTTAGTCCAGGAATCAGAACACTAAGGCCATATTTGGTTAGTGGGTAATAAAATGTAACTAAATCTTTTGGCCCATGAATATTGCACATTAAGAAGATTAGGTAGATAGATGTAGATGTGTTAAATGAGATGAGTTAGCTATCTCGCTTAAGCTTCAACTCACTTAAGATGAGCTATAGTTCAACTCAATTCTAAATTATATTTAAGCTAAGTTCAATTCATCACACTTTTAAATGAGTTGGTCTTAACAGCTCATGAGATTACTCATTTACATTTATGAAAAATGAAAAATATTTATAATTTTGTTAATTTTGTTTAAAAACAAAAATGTTATTATAAATTATCTTTTGATTATATTTTTGTAAAACAAGAAAAAAAATAGTATCTTTTAAATGCATTTTTTTCAAAATGACATTATTATAATTATCTTTTGACAAAGGTATTTTTTAGATAAGCTCAAAAGTTACTCATGAGTTAGGTGAGCTAGCTCATTTGAGTTCTGAACTAAATGAGCTGGATTTTTTCAACTCATTGGATGGACCTTTAATGAGTTAAACTAAGTTGCTTATTTGACACCACTAGATAGAAGAAGCAGCTCACAAAATTTTGGTTGAACAACCTTGGTAAAGTTTGTTTGCAAGAAAATTACATAACCAGCACTCTATAACATGCCAACACATTGATGCCCTAAATCTAATAGGATTAGGAATACTTAGATTCTAAAATATGAATAAAGTTTTCTAATGAACTTGGGACAGTCTGCTTTTCCCACAAACTCAAGACAGTATGTAAGCACTTGAAATGTCTTAACAGCAAAAACTTAACATAGTTATCTGGTTAACTAATACACTGAAGAAAACGCTTTAGAACAGTTATACTGATATCTCCTATTATTTTTTGCATTGACTTCATACATTTTTTAATTTCCTTTCTTCCTCCCCCAAAAGTTATATTTCAAAAGAATTCTTTGGAAGATATTCTTTCACAGGCAAAAGCCAAGCATTTTGGAAATGACTATAAAGAAAGACTAGAAGCCTTCCTAGTAACACTTAAACGGCGTCAATAGAATAAACTTTTTCTTTGATCATATCAAAGTTAAATGTAGTACTGATATCATGAATCCTGGGAAAGACTAGAAGATTAGTATTTGCCTTTTTTCCGCTTAATGACGAGTCAGAACAAACTTGAACCTGTAGTTATCTCAGTTTAGATACCCCTCTTATCAATATGTAATGGCAAGCTCTGAAGGGGCTGTTTCTAAGTATTTCCCATCCATGTTGTACTAGTTGATCAAACAAAAAAGTAACTTTAAAGCACTCACAGGAAAAATTACTAAAAGGACCACGGGGTACAATGAAGGGCAGAAGTCTATGAAGAAAGGATCATATGGGTGGTGAGTGAGGCCCATTTATATTACTAATCCAACATTCCTGCACATTCTCTCCATTAATTTGTAGGGGTCTCCACAACATATTTTTTTCAATCACATGGTACTTGGTGTATTTGAACCTATGACTTAAAACGGGAAAAAGTGAGTCTTATAGTCTAGCCTGACCACTGGACGAACCACGACCCAAAACCCACAACAGATTTGGCTCAATAACACTTAAGTTCTGATAGCATGAAGAACTTTGAAGAGTCAGAACCAAAAGGTTAATGTCCAAGGTATTTATAAAATGAATCAACAACAAATGTGTACAAATAAGGTGAGACACTCTTTAATGTTTTCAACACATAGAAATAATAGAAAACGCATGGATTAGGTATAAACCAAGCACAGAAAACACAGATCCCAGTTCCAAATCCATCAAAACCACATGTCTAGATACAAATTAAAGGAAGGTACATCAGAAATTACTTACAAGAGGAGTATAGATCCCCGTCACAATATACTGGACCATCTTCTTCCCAACAAAAGGAGCAAAGAACACATAGAAAGCAAAACCCAGAGCCAGAAACACAGCTGTTGCCACCACCTAAGGAGATCTCCCCCAAAAAAAATTAAGAAATCAAATTAAATCAATTAAACAAAGTTGCTCAACAACAAATATGGGAAAAAAAACTTTAAAACATACCTGGAGAGGATGGTAAGGAAGTTGCCACCCATGTTTCCTCATTTTTCTGGCTAAATACGAAGAATTAGCGGGAAAAAATTTGACTATATTAAAAGTTAAATGTTAAATGGGGGATAAAAAGACGACTTTGGTATCTACTTTAACATTACTTGTAAGCTTTTTGCTCACTTCCCTTCATTTTCCAGGAAAAAAAATGCAAATGGGTGATTTACAGAGGGACCAAGCAACCAAAGGGTTCATTAGCATTTTCGAAAGAAAATCTCAGAACAAAGAGAAATGAAAAAGGAAATAAGGAACAAAAATGTGTAGATGTGAGAAGGAAGCGACAAAGAAGAAGCTTTGTCTGATTCACTCAATCATAGCCCAAGCCAAGAAAGATGAGAAAACAAGAGAAACTGGTTTTGGGTAAGCTTTTTTACTTGAGCAAAAGCCAAAGGTTTATGACTGAGAAGAGAGAGAGGGATAGGACTGGTTTTCTTTTAGCTGCATACCTAGCAACCTACCTTTTACTTTTTTTACCTTTTCCCGTGACCAAATAAATCATATCTCACAGGCCAGTGTTACAAAGCTTGTCGCATTGTATTCGTCTTTCTCAAAGCTTTGCTTTATATATGACAAAACAAATATTAGCATATAAAGTAGTTAGAGAACAACTACAATAAGTGATTTAACATTTATGGCTTGGATAACGGATTTAATTTATTTCGTAGAAAGAAATGTCACAAAACTAAGATGATCATTTAAAACAATTTTTTTATCAAACCATACTTAATTATTTAATTTAAATACATGAATTAAAATAAAACATTAGTGAATTTTACTCACAAATTAATTGATAAATCACGCGTACAGGTCAATAGACACGAACTTATAATGTCAAGAACAAACATTAATGTTGTTGCATTGCGGCGAAAATTCAAATCACGATATTTATTCCATAGCATTTGCTTAAAATGCAATTAATATTTAAAATTTTACAAAAAATTTGATCGTCCGATCAATTTGATCTGATATGTTGATCCAATCATCGGATTGGATCAAATTTTTTTTCATCTACTAAGTGTAAATTTCACTACGATTCATCCGATTTGATCGAAATTAATTATATATATATATATATATTTGATTTTTTAATTTTTTTTTAAGTTAAATAATTTTATGTTATAATTTATGTGAAAATTTAAAAAAATTATTTAAAATTATAAAAAAAATAGAATTAATTAAGTTTATTGATCAAATTGATCGAATGTCATCCGAATAGTTTACGGATCGGATTGATCGGATGTGAAAGGTGATCGGATCGATTGCGAATTAGGATGTTTCAATTCGAATGGATGATCGGATCAGATCGGATGAATATAAAATCAATAATTTTGATCCACTGAACAGCCCTACTAATATCTATATGTTCAATTGAAATTGGATGTCTTAAAGAGTTCGAATAATCTAAATGTTGTCCATACACTAATGACTTGTGTTTGTCGTTAACTCATATATCGTGCCTTTACTCTTCGCCATTACTTAATAGACTTAACTTATTATTTATAAAAATTACTTAGTCAAATTCTTACCTCAAGATTATAAATATAGTACATAATATGCTCATATTTAATAATATATACATACATTTATATATTTACCATTAATCCTAACATTTTTAAGGACATAAGGCCCATGTGTCCGCTCAACTAGTCACGGGTCACGAACCGTACCATATTGTTTTTTATGTGTCTTGTGGTGTTTAAAGATGGGCACGGATACGAATGGAAACGATTATTGGTATAACTATCTCCGAACTGAATTATAAAAATTGTATCCCAAATTGTTCAAAAATCGTTACGGTTTAGAGACGATTTTTTACCCGCAGGTAACGATTTGGAACAGTTATTAAAAAATACAAAAAAAAAGGTTTTTACAAAATTTTTTAAAAATTCTACTTACATATGCGAAAAATAAATAAATACTAATTATTAATTAATATATAATTTAATTTAATAAATATAAATTAATTAATTAAATATAATTAATTTCGAATATGAGTGGATATGATTATCGATATATCCGTATATGTTGTTTTATATTCAATTTTTAACTGAAATCATATGTATCTCAAATATTTTAATTGATTTTGTACTAAAATTCTAGTAACCCGTGTCGGGTCGACCTAGTAGATCAATGGATATTGCCGTGTATATTGACCCGTTTGACACCCCATATATGAAAAAGTTAAAAATTGAGGCATCTTTGAACTATTCTTACAACATTACTCAGTTACAAACCTGCTCATAACAACTTACAGAGTTGGGTTCACATTTATTTTTAAATATCTCGATTTACAACTGCCGCTGGTTGACTGGTTGGAAGATAGTACATGCCACAAAACTACAAATCCAATAGGGGCGGGTACCTTTTTGGATTGTAACTTGGGAGCTGCAATTATACAAAGTCAAAAAGGCTATTCTATAATATATATTTGCTGCACAGTTTACCACATGAGAATGTCAGCTAGCATTTGTAATGAGATTCAACTATTTTATTAAATAGTGCATTGTTATTTTGATACAGAAAAATATGAATGGAAGGGTAATTTAAAACTTTATTTAATAAATGAATTTCTTATTATTTTTAAAAATAAAAACATTTTAATGAAATTATCAAAAAATATTATATATTAGGGTTACGCGACAAAGTATCCGCACAGGAGAAGAAAGGTTAGTTGCACATTTTTTGTGTGGGATGGGAGCCTCTTGGAGATTAATTTCTATCGAAACATGAATCTTGAATCGAAATAAATGAGTACAATTACCCGACTTTGTGAACTCTTGTTATCACTTTTAGAACACAATTTTTTCTATTATTTTGATTTCTTTTTTTTTCACTAAGGTAACGTTTAGTTCACATAATGAAATTAGAATCGAAATCGAAATGTGAATGAAATAGAATAGAAATGAAACAATGTTGTTTGGTTTGACCATTAGAATCAAAGAAGAAATCAGTATTACAGTATTTGGTTTACTATTAGAATAGAACGAAAAAAACTATAAATTACTTAATATTTATATATTCAGTAAAGTTTAAATAATATCATTTAATTATTATTTTTTCATGAGACAAAATATATTATTAAAATCATTATTTTTCTAAATAATTATTACTTAAAAAATATATATTATTAAAATAATTATTTTTCTAAATAGGTTTAGTGTTTTGAGGTTTGAGATTTGGGATTTAGGGATTTGAGATTTGAGATTTGGAGTTTAATGTTTAGGGTTATATTTGTGGATTAAGGTTTAGGGTTAAAATTATTATTTTTCTAAATAGGGTTTAGGGTTTAGGGTTTTAGGAATTAGGATTTGAGATTTAGGGTTTAGGGTTTTGATTTAGGGTTTAAGGTTTAGAGCTTAGAGTTTAGGATCTAAGGATTAAGGATTTAGGGCTTGGGCTTTAGGGCTTTTGGATTTGGGGTTTAGGGTTTTGGGATTTAAGTTTTAGGGTTTTGGGTTTTTGGATTTAGGGTTTAGGGTTTTTGGATTTGGGGTTTATGGTTTAAGAATTTTGGGTTTAGGGTTTAGGGTTTAGAGTTTATGGATTTGGGGTTTAGGATTTAGGGTTTTAGGGTTGGGATTTTAGATTAGGGTTATGTTTAGAATGAGGGTAAAATTGAAAAAAAATTAAGATGAGAATGAAATCGTGATTTTTAAGGTGGGTGAAGAAATTTTGATTCTTTTTTTTTTTAGAAATTATGATTTTTTTTCTTTAAAAATCGATTCAATTCTTGACTTATTTAGCCTGACCAAATTAATAAATAAAATGAATTAATTTTGATTTTTTACATTCTCTTCTATCAAACACAACGTAAATTACAAAGATCTAAAAAAACTCAACCTAAAGAAAGAAACCCGTAGACCCACTCTTTTTTTTTCACCCATCCACCTAAGAGGGAATGGTCATTTTTGGGGACTATTACACCAAATAAATTGTTTTTTTAAGTGAAGGAAACTAATTATGTGATTAAAAAGGATGTATAGGATAGTAATATTTTATTATTAATAAATTGTTTTGTTTATAATAATAATTTATATTATATTAATATTTTTATAAAAAATAACATAGGGTAAAATAAATTGAATGTTTTTCTTCTTATTTGTTACTGTTGTTACTGTGGGGTTGAGCCGTTTAGTATTAACAAATACTGCAGGGACTGAGAGAGTGACATTACATAACAATGAGAAAAGGAATCAGGGACCGCTTGTGCTGTAAACTTGGACTACGTGAAGGAATTAATTAGAATTTGATGGGGAAAAAAAATAAAGATAATTCAGGTTTATTTTAAAAATAGGAAGAAAAATATTAACAAGATAAATTTTTTTTTTATTGTGTAAGCCGAGAAACTGATAAAAAATTAATAAGATATAATTTTTATTTAAGAGTACAAATATAGTTTGAATGTATAATTATATATTTATTATTTCTCAAATAAAAGTAACCTTATGGGGAAACTGAATTTGTCATTTTCATGTCAGACTTTGAACGAGATGTAAATAAAATATAAAGAAATATAGTCCAACCATTAGCAACTTCGTTTTTGTGATAAGAGAATTGTTACCGTCATTTGTAATTATTTTTATATGCAATTATTTGTGTGTCTTAAAATTATTTTTAAAATATAAAAAAGTAATTATATCATCATAATTTTATATTTTTTTATTAATAATACTAAAATATATTAATTAAATAATAAAATAAATAATTCATACAATTTTATAATAATAAAATAATAAATAATTATCTTAATTTTTTATATAATTTTAAAATGATAAACAAATAAGAGTGAAAAATATATGTAAATATATTCCATAAAATAAATTATCATCCATATTCAGCTCCCTTCTCCACGCTACAATCGGTTATTTAATTAAATTTGTTAAATATAAACAATAGATTAAAGTTAATACCTATAAACAAGAGGTAATGAAATAAGTTAGTATATATGAACAATAGGATAAATAAAAAAAATTAAGCCTCTAAATCTCTCATAATTGAGAAGATTTTTGGTGACAATCCATTAGATAGGATAAAAAAATTGATAAATTAAATCAAACTAAAAAAATTAATTATTTCAAAAAAAATTAATTCAATTTACTATATAAAATTTTAAATTATTCAAATCAAATTTTAAGTTTATACTATTATTTTTATAATTTATATTTTATAAACATAATAATACATGTAGTTAAAGTAATTAAATTCATTATTATTAAACTTAGATTTAAATATAAAAAGCTAACCAATTAAAATAATCAATATATTATAACTATATATTCAATTTATTATTCATATATTATCAATTTGGGATTTGTTGGTACATCTAGGAATGAGCATGTGACGGTTTTTGATATAATCATTCCCGAACCGAATTATAAAACCTATACTTGAAATCGTCTGAAAATCGTTACGGTTAGAGGACAATTTTTTACCTGCGAGTAACAGTTCGGGACGATTATGAAAAAAATAAAAAATATATAATTTAATTTATTAAATATATATATTAATTAATTAAATATAATTAATTTTGGATACGGTTTTTAGTATAACCGTACCCGTTATTTCATGTTCGATTTTTATCAAAAACCGTCCCCATTTTTGAAATTTATCGGTTAAAAACTAAACCGGTGGTTCGGATAACCACGAACAATCGAACCCGTGGTTTTTTTGACTATCCCTAAACACACCTAGTAATCCCTTTCGAACGAGAAAGCGTTACCTCTTAGACTCTAACCATGTCCAATACTAATGACTAATTATTTAATTGTATTGATAGGAATCATTCAACAAACTAACACCAACTTAATCAAACCAATAGAGTCCAAATAAATCTAAAATAATATCACCCAATTCTTATCACGATTCAATAGGAGATTCATCACTAGTTCGGATTTAGACCATATGTACCATTTACATAGGATCCACTTTTACATTAGGATTTCTTGTATGCTTATAAATTTAGTCATAATTCTGATATCATTCGTTAAATCTATGTTTTAACTTAAAAAGATTAATATATTAATAACATCTACTATCTTTTAAAATTAACATATTAACATATTTATATATTCAATTTATTATTAATATTTTTTTAATTTAAATTTTGTTTGCACATCTAACATTTATTATTACTATTCACCTAGGTTTTTTCAAGTTTGTCACTTAAGAATAGTAATTTTTTTTAATTATTTTAAATTAAGAGTTGTTAAATAAATAAAAATATTATTTTTATTAAAATATCATGTTAAAATTAAAATAAAAGAACTTAATGAAAAAATTAATAAATTATTATTTAATTAATGATATTATTTAATATTTATGTTTTAAATAATTTTAACCAAATCAAAATATATTAGATCGATTCTAATAGTTCGATACAAATTAATACACGTGAAGATTTGTTTAAATTTGCCAAAATTCAACTAGTAATTGGGAAATTAATTCCCCACACGTTTTGACAGAAACGTTTTTGTTGGCTGTTGATTTGATGATGAATTTTATCATGAATTAATAAAATGGCTTTAAAAATTGATCTACACGTAATAATTTAATTGGCTTTATTGTATTATATAAAGGAGAGAAGACTCGCATTGAAAACAAAAACAAAAAAAAATTCTTTCTTAGTCTCTCTCAATTCAAAATATAAAGTTAGGTTATATTTATTAAAATTTGGACAGATTTTTCATTCGTTGAAGTAGAATTTATTGATACATAATTGATACTAGTTGACTGTAATAATAGTGAGAAATTAAATATTTATAAATTCTCAAACACCTGTATAACATGAATTTATCTTAAAATATAGTAACACATGGACGTATGATCTCTTCTAAATTCTATTTTATTTACATTTGTGTATATTTATAATTTATAAACATAATAGTAGGACTAACTTACTAATTAAATGTTTGTACACATATATTATTATTGTAGTAAATATTTTGATATTATAAGGTGTAATTGAGTTAATATAGATTGAATTCTATTATATTATTCCCTTGTATCAATATTGAGTAATTCAAGGTTACGAATTTGTTGGAAAATTATACAAATTTTCGATATATCAAATTTATGAGAAAGTAAAATAGATAAAATAACACACAAATTTCATAACGAAATTCGGTCAATCTTGTTTACGTTTTCGGACATGTTGTAGATTTTTTTATTGAAAGGAGAGAAATTACATAAGGTGTTTACAATACTCACAACTTACAACTCACAACCCAAAACCCAATTACACCCAAGAAAATTACTCTCAATTTTCTCTCACAAAAAGCTTTTCTCTCTAAGTTTTTCTCTCAATTGGAATGAATACTTAGTTTATTAATTTATTACAATTACACATCTATTTATAGGAAAATTCACTAATTGAATTACTCCTTAAATTAATGGTTCCTTGAATTAAACTCCATGTTTTGCTCCTTAAATTAAGGAGCTTTATAGCAATCTCCAACAATCTCTCACTTGAAGACTGATTTCAATCTGTCTTCACACCTCGATCAATGCAGCAGCTTTTTTAGTCTTGTTACTCTAGCAGACCAACTGAAGTTGAGCACAACTTCAATTTCATGGAAAGCTCCCACTTGCTGGCATCTCGAGTCTGACAAGCTTCATCATAACATTCAAGCTCTCCTCCATCAGTTAGTAACATATAGTTCATGTATCTCTTGTTAGACACATGAGATTGAGAAGACCTTCTCAATACAGGAGCTGTAGTAGGAGGCTGTGTTGTGTTAGACTATTGCGCACTACTGTGTCCAACGAGTTCCTCTGGCTGAGGACTTGCTACAATTGGTTCCTTCACGGAACTATCTAGGACATCATATGCATCTACAAATACTGACTCATTCTGCTTTTAGTCATTGGTGTCTATTTTATGCATGTTCTTATACATCACTCTTTCATTGAAAATGCTACGGATCACTTTCTTGTTTTTGTCATTCCAAATGCGGTAGCCAAACTCATCCTCATTGTAGCCGATGAAGGTGCATTTCTTAGATTTAGGATCAAGCTTATTCCTGGCTTGATCACTAATATGCACAAATGGTACGCAATCGAAAACTTTTAGATGTGATAGTTTTACCTCCTTTTTTGCTTCATACCTCTTCTGGTATCCTATGCTCCAATGGAACAGATGGGCCTTGGTTGATCAAGTAAGCTGCCGTGTTGACTGCTTCTACCCAGAACTACTTCGATAAACCTAACTGTATATGAATACTTTTGGCTCTTTCTGTCAACGTTTGGTTCATACGCCCAGCTACACCATTGTGTTGAGGCGTGCCTGGCACAGTTCTTTCCATTCTGATCTCGTGCTTAAAGCATAAATTTTTGAATCTGGTGTTTTCATATTCACCACTATTGTCGATTCTGAGCTTTTTAATCTTCAAACCTGTCTCATTTTCAACCATATCTTTCCATCTTCTCAAAGTCTCAAATACTTCAAATTATTACTTTAGAAAGTAAACCTATACCTTCTGAAAGTGATCATCGATAAAAGTCACGAAGTATTGTTTCCCACTAATGGATGAGACAATCGTTGGTCCCCAAACATCAGAGTGAATGAGCTATATCCTTTTTTTCTTTGGGGTTCTGCCACTTGTCTAAAAGCTGACTCTCTTTTTCTTTCCAAGTATGTAATCTTCACACTATCTCTGTAGACTGTAAGCCTGGAAGTTTTCCCTTTGAGTGCATAATCTTTATCCCCTTCTCACTCATATGGCCTAGTTTCTGGTGCCACAGATTTAGTGTTTCATTGCCTGATGCAATTACGATTGAATAACGTGCATTTATTGTCATGTAAAGAGTACTACTCTTCTTGCCTCGAGCAACCATCATTGCACCTTTTTAAATCTTCCAATCATCACCATGGAAGATCGTAGTGTAGCCTTCACTAGCCAATTGCCCTACTGAGATTAAGTTCTTTCTTAGGTCGGGAATATGCTTGACATCCTTCAGTTCCCAAACAGACCCGTTCAACTTAATCTTCACTACACTTTTGTCAATAATAGCACACAGTTGATCATCACCAAGATATACCTTTCCAAGGTTTCTGGGGACATATTTCTCGAATAATTCTTTCTATGAAGTAACATGGAATGATGCTCCAAATTCTAACACCCAAGATTCTTCGTTGCTCTCCAAAGAGTATATCAATGCATCATCTCCTGCATCTCCTCCTGAGTTGGAAGTAACATTTGCCTCTACCTTCACTTGTTTATCCTTCGGTGCACTTTTGCACTGATTTTTGTAGTGTCCAGTTCTCCCACAATTCCAACACTCAATAGTCTTCGAGCTATGGGAATTATTAGGATTCCTAGATTTGGACCTCATGTCCTTTGATCTACCTTGGTAGTCTGTTCTACCACGTCCATTCCCTCTAGTTGAATCTCTTCCTCTTGACTTTTTATGCAAAACTGAAGAGGTTGATAATTCATCCGACTCTCTACGTCGGATCTCTTCACTGAGAACTAGATCATGAACATCGTCAAATTTCAACTTATTACTTCCTGATGAGCTACTCACAGCCGTGATAGTAGCATTCCAGCTTTCTGGTAAAGAAGACAAAAGTATCAATGCTCGTACTTCTTCATCGAATTCAATTTCAACTGAACTCAACTGGGTTGTGACTGTGTTGAGTTCATTGAGATGTTGAGCTACCGATGCGCCTTCTGTCATCCGCAAGTTGAACAAACGTCTCATCAAATGCACTTTGTTTGAGGTTGATGACTTCTCATACATATTGGAGAGAGCTACCATAAGACCCACTATGGTCTTTTCCTTTGCTATGTTGAAAGCAACATTGTGGGATAACGTCAATTGAATAAATCTGAGGGCTTGTCTGTCTAGAAGATTCCAATCTTTTTCCTTCAAAGCCTCTAGCTTCTTCCCTGAGAGAGGTTGATATAGATTTCTTTGATATAGATAATCCTTTATCTGCATTTTCCAAAACCCGAAATCTATGCCATCAAATTTCGTAAGTTTCACCTTTCCTTCATCTACGGCCATTGCTCCCACTCAAATCTGACTTCCTCCAGATCGTTTCTAACTATTTTTGCAAACCACCGTGTATTAGAACACCTCCGTCAATGAACAAATATCGTCGACAAAATTTCACAAGTATGTGAATAGTAATATTGCAGGAAATTGATAGAGATCACCACCAAAAGCTCTAATACTAGTTGTTGACAAATTACGCAAATTCCCGATAAGCCAGATTTATGAGAAAGAAAAATAGACAAATAACACACAAATTTGATAACAGAGTTCGGCCAATCTTGCTTACGTCTTTAGACTTGCTGCAGATCTTTTTACTGAAAGGGGGGAAATTACACAAGGTGTTTACAACACTCACAACTCACAACTCACAACCCACCCAAGAAAACTACTCTCAATTTTCTCTCACAAAAAGCTTTTCTCTCCAAGTTTTTCTCTCAATTGGAATAAACACTTGGTTTATTAATTCATTAAAATTATACATCTATTTATAGGAAAATTCACTCCTTGAATTACTCCTTAAATTAATGGTTCATTGATTTGTTCATTGAATTAAGCTCTATGTTTTGCTCCTTGAATTAAGGAGCTTTATAGCAATTTCCAACAGAATTTGTATAAATGTAAAAGTTACTTACTAATTAAGTGTTTGTACAAGTAGCAACATCTCTTAGATTACATGACTGAATAATAGTGGAACTAACTTACTAATTAAGTGTTTGTACACATAGCTTGCAATTGTTGGTAAATATTTTGATATTGTAAGGTGTGTTTGAGTTAATATAGATTGAATTGTATTATATTATTATTTTATATCAATATTGAGTAATTCAATGTTATGAAGTTGGATAGATGCATATTTTGTAATTGTGGTGCAAAATATGTGATGTAATCTATAAGCCATCTAAGTGTCACATCCCGCCCAAACTGCCCCTAAAAATCCAAATGATGGTTGCCTAAAGGATCTAGACATATGGAAAGTTCTAGAGTTTCCTAGAGAAGTCTAGAAAGGGCTGGAGTTGGATGGACTCAACTCAAGCTTGAAGACCCTAGAATGTTCTAGAGCACACTAGAGGGTGCTAGAACGGGTCGGAATATTCTGTAGCGCACCTGATGGTTCTAGAAGGTCATAGAAGTCGTCAAGCTTGCGGAACATCCGGAAGGTAAGGCATGAAGAGCTAGACAAACCTAAGACCTCAGAGTTGGATAGAAGGTCCACAGAACCTTGTGGCGCATTGAACATAGAATTCTCTTGTATATTCTAGAGCTGAAGGATCTAGAGAAATGTGGCATACTCAAAGGCTTGTTGAAACACTATAAACAGACCACTGTCTTCATTTGTATTCATCTTGGGAAATTCCTAACATCCTTGGAAATCCTCGGAATTCTAGCATTTGTAACATAAACTCTCTCTAGATCAATACAAAGCATTCTTTTGCAAACTCTCTTTCTATTCTCTTTAGAGTTACATTTCGGCTGAAAGGCGTAAAAGCTTAGTGCAACGGCAAGTGCCGCACGTGATCGCTACTTGAGAAATTAAGGTCGTGACGCTTGGTATCGAGCATTAGGTTGAAGCAATCTTACTCTTGGCATAACGAAGAACGCTGGTCCATCTACCTTAAGCGTTGATGTTCCACCTATGGAACACGGACGTGAGGAAACCCTAGAACCATCAAAAGTTAAGCTCGAGCCAAGTCGAAAGACATACTTTCTAGCTCGAAGCACGTGTCGGGGCACAGACAACTTAGGAGTCGTTTCGATCGGGTGGACAACTTAGAGGAGCATTGCAATGGCTTGGAGTGCCGAGGACGTGGAGATCCACGCATGGTTAAGATGTCCCTCAACGAGCTAGATGGCTGGCTAAGGCAAAGAGATTGACTGGGTTGAAAGTCGAACCCGCTAAGGTAAGAGATCTCGTCCAAAGAGAACTCACAAAATGTCTTGCTTAGGAGCTGAGGATACGGGTGGTGATCTAGCTGTTTCGAAGCGGGCTACGTCAGCGGGAACTAGCACAACCACCGTAATCGAGAGCTAAGAGGGTGGACGTTCCCAAGCCCAAGACCTTCAACGGCGTTAGGAAACGCCAGGGAAGTGGAGAACTTCCTACGGGGCTAGAACAATACTTCGAGGCTATCGGCATAACGGACCATGCCCAAGATCCGAACCGCTCGCTATGTATTTGTCCGACACCGCTTACCGTGGTGGAGGTGGAGACATGGAGATACGCAACGCAGTGGGTTTGCACAATTGATACCTTTCAAGACTTGAGGAGTTCAAAACGCAGCTTCTTCCCATAAATGCCGAGGAGGAGGCAAGCGGGCCGATTGCGACGATCAAGCAAACGGTAGCATAAAGCGGACTACGGAAGGAGTTCACAACCTCGTCGTCAGCCCCAACACAACCGACAAGGATGCCCTATTCTTGTTCGTGAGTCTCCAATCGTGGGCTAACCTTGAGCTCAAGCGACGTGGTGTCCAAGACTTATCTTCGGCCATTGCGATCGCAGAAAGCTTTATTGACTACTCCACAAACAAGGAGGGCTCCAAAGCCACAGATAAGAAGTTTGTTGGAGGAAAGAACGGTGGAGGTCATGCCAAAAGTCAGGGACCCAAAAACCACAAAGACAGCTCCTCGTTCAAGCCACGGGACAAGGGGAAGGAGAAGGAGGATCGGAATGCCTCAAAGCTTCGTGTGACATGTTTCATTTGCGACAGACCGCATTGGGCACGTGAATGTCCGAAGAGGAAGGCCTTGAATGCCTTAGTTTCTTCCACTCATGACCAGGATGGAGGCGAATCGGACGCAGGTGCGAAGATGGGTTCTTCATGCCTCACTGCGTGCAATGCAGAGTGCCCCAAAGACACTTCCTAAAGACTTAATGTACGTGGATGCCACCATCAACGGGAAGGTCGCCAAAGCATTGGTCGACACACGAGCATCTCACAACTTTGTTTGGTGGAAGAAGAAAGAAAGACTCTACTAAAGGTTGTCAATGGAGGGTTCTCTCAAAGCTTAACTCTGCGGACTACCATTACACGGAGTCGCTTGAGGAGTTAAGGTCGGGCCTTGGTGCGTACGGATCGCTGCCGGACTTTATCGGTGGCGCTATGGACGACTTCACGCTTGTATTCGCATGGAGTTCTTGGACCTGTAAGAGCTTTCGGTGCCACGCTCAAACTCTACGTGTGTATCACGCGATGGTAGCACAGGCGCGTGGTGCCGACTGAAGAACCAACAAACCTACTATCCAAGCTCTCTCAAAGACTTCAATTCCAAGATGGATCAAGAGGGACTTAAGAGTAGTTACTTGTCCATTCTAAAAGAATACCACGACGAGAGACGTCATCAGCCCAAGCTTGTCACCGTATGCAAGTTGTCTTAGATAAGTTCCAAGATGTAATGCCTAAGCATTACCCAAACGCTTACTCACGAGGAGGAGGTAGACCGTGAAATGAGAGTCGAACCCCAAGACCAGGCCACCAAAGAATGAGCCCTATATCGGATGGCAAACTCGTAGCGTAATTACTAAGCAACTCGACGAATTGTTGGATGCGGCTTCATAAGCACCTCCAAAGCCCCATTTGATGCCCTGCTATTTCAAAAGAAGAAGGATGGCTCGGCTACGAACGTGCATCGACCATGTAGCTCTAAATAAGATCACGTCAGAACAAGTATCTTATCCCTCTTATCACGATTTGTTTGATCAATCGGGGAGTGCAAGATACTTCACAAAATTGGACCTACGACGGATACTACCTGACGATACGCATGGAGACGAGCCCAAGACTACTCAGGTAACCGTGGTATGCGCGCCATGAGTTTCTTATTATGCCATTCGGCCTTATAAATGCACGGCCCACCTTCTCGCACTTTGATGAACAAGATTTTCCATCCCTACCTCGACCGGTTCGTGGTAGTATATCTTGACGACATTGTGATTTATAGCCGACTATGGAAGAACATCTAGAGCATTTGGAAGAAGGTGTTCGAGGTCCTAAGGGAAAATGATCTATACGTCAAGAAGCGAGAAGTTGTTCCTTTGCCCAAGATGAGTGATGTTCCTAGGGCATAGGATAAAGGATGGGAAATTGATGATGGATGGAGAAAAGGTCAAAGCCATCCAAGAATGGGAACCTCTTACCAAAGTTCCCGAGTTAAGATCTTTTCTGACTTGTGAACTACTATGTAAGGTTCATCAAGTCCTACTCACAGATGGCCTCACTCACTAACTTACTCAAAAAGAACAAGGCTTGGGAATGGACAAGTGAATGCCAAGCCTCGTTTGAAGACTTGAAGAAGGCCGTTAGTGAAGAAACGGTGCTTCCTACCAGACCCTCCTCCAAGTGGTACGAGCCGTATACCTGGATGCATCTGATTTTGCCATTCAGTGAGTATTGATGAGGAAAGGACGTCCGATAGCTCATGAGAGCCGCAAGCTTAACGACACCGAACGCCGCTACACAAGATAAGAGAAGGAAATGACCGTCATTCATTGTCTGGGTGCGCGACACTACTTATCGGGCTCTCATTTTGTTATCATGACGGACACGTCAGCAACAAGCTACTTCCATACCAAAAGAAGTTTCGAGTCCTAAGCAAGCTCGACGGCAGGATTTCTTGAGAGTTTGACTATGGGTTGGAGTACAAGCTGCAAAGCTAATGTGGTGGCCGATGCGTTGAGGAAGACGGAACTAGCGCTTTAAGGTGCCAAGTAGTCCTTTGTTAGAAAGGATCAAAGAAGGGTTAGAGTACGTGATGCCACTTGCTCAAAACCTCCTCGCCTCATCAAGGAAGGGAAGACAAGACGATTTTGGCTGAGTGACGGACTACTCTATGCCAAGCAGAGTCGTATCTTTGTGCCAAAATGGGGGAGCTTAAGGAAAGAGCTTATCATGGAATGCCATGATTCCTTATGGGCTGGACACCAATGAATGAGGTGCACCCTTTCTTTGATCAAATCCATCTACTATTGGCCTCAACTTCGGGATGATGTCGAAGCTTATGTGAAGACTTTCCTTGTATGCCAACAAAACAAGATAGAGCAACATGCACCCGGAGGATTGCTAGAACCGTTGCCTATTCCAGAGAGACAATGGGAGAGTGTCTCTATGGACTTCATTACTTGTCTGCCAAAATCAGAAGCCTTTGGCATCATAATTATCATTATCGACCGCTTCAGCAAATATGCAACATTCATACATGCCTCAACGGACTGCACGGCAGATGAGACGGCACGTTTGTTCCTTAAACACGTTGTGAAGCATTGGAGGATTCCATCCAATATAGTAAGTGATCGAGACCCACGATTCATAGGGAAATTTTGGACGGAATTGTTCAAGCTGTTGGGATCAGACTTGAACTTATCTAAAAGCTTTCATCCTCAAAGTAATGGACAGACGGAGCGTGCCAATGCATTGCTGGAGTTGTATCTCGCACTTTCAGGAAGGCCAATCAACGGATTTGGGCAAAAGTCATTGGATGTAGCCCAATTTTCGTATAATCTACAAAGAAGCGAGTCCACCGCTAAGAGTCCCTTCTAAATTGTCACGTGGGCGTCTTACGACCCTCACGCTTGGCCACGAGTTATGAAGGAAAGAGCCCACCTTTTCAAGTTTGCCAAGGCCTGGTACGAATGAGTCAGTCTTGAGCCTATTTGGTATAAGGCATCTAAGAAGATGAAGAAACGGGCCGACAAGAGGATGATGGTAGAGTTTCGGGAAGCGAGATTCTGGCTGGTAAAAACTATTGCCCCAAAATTCAAGTCCTGCGTAAAGTTCATAAGCGGGTTGGTGCGGAAATATGAGGGACCATTTCGTCCTCGAAAGTCGGAAAGGTGTCATACAAGCTACAACTCCCTCCGAAGCTTAAAATATATCCCGTTTTTCATGTAAGCATGCTAAAACCTTACCATGGAGACGAGGATGACATAAATCAGTGAGTATCAAAGCAGCACCTACCGAGTGATAACCTCCTTTGATAGTGAAGTGGACTCAATTCGTGGACCGCTTGATCCGACGAAGGGCGTACTCAAGTTATAAGGAATACTTGGTCAAATGGAAAAACGCCCCGAAGAAGAGACAAGTTGGGAACCCGAGGATTCCTCAGTGGCAACTGCAGATGCTTTATGTAGAGGTTTCAACTTGAAGGCGCGACGAGGCATCGCGAACTCGAGTAGGGAGGTGTCACGTCCCGCCCAACTACTCCCCAAAAATCCAAATGATGGCTGCCTAAAGGATCTAGACATATGGAAAGTTCTAGAGTCGCTTGCCCAGAGAAGTCTAGAGTGGCCGAGTTGGATGGACCTCAACTCGCTCAAGACCCTAGAATGTCTTTAGAGCACACTAGAGGGTGCTAGAACGGTGTCAATATTCTAGAGCGCACCTGGGATGGTTCAGAAGGTCAGAAGCCGCTGGTTACTAACATCCCGAAGGTGCATGAAGGAGCTAGACAAACCTAGAAGACTCTAGAGTTGGATAGAAGGTCCTAGAACCTTGTGGCAGATTGTACATAGAATTCTCTTGTATATTCTAGAGCTAGAAGGATCTAGAGAAATGTGGCATACTCCTAGGCTTGTTAAAACACTATAAATAGACCACTTGGTCTTCATTTGTATTCATCTTGGGAAATTCCTAACATCCTTGGAAATCCTTGGGAATTCTTAGCATTTGTAACATAAACTCTCTCTAGAGCAATACAAAGCATTCTTTGCAAACTCTCTTTCTATTCTCTTTGGAGTTATATTTCTAGCGGTTGAAAGGCGTGCTTAAGTAATCCGACTAAGTGCCGCACGATCGCTACTTGAGAAATTAAGGTTGTGACATAAGGCTATAATAGTTAAATGCATGCATAATTTTATTTTCAAAGGCTAGGAAATTATGCTTTCATTCTAAGGTTGCTATAAAATATTGTGTTCAATAATCCTGCATTTATATGCTTTATGTATGATGTATGATATAAATGGTTGTTTATGATCTTTTCATTTGTCACTCTCATGCATAAATGTATATTTATTTGAGCTCGTATTTGATTCACTTATTAAGATTTTTGACTTATATTGATCTGAGAGCACGCATTTAAAAGTGAATGGTAGAACTTTATTGTTGTATTAAGCAAACGAGAACTCGAGGATCACCATTTTGTTAAACTTATTAAGGTTTTGGCATATTTATGGTTTAAAAACACTCATTTTAAATGTGAATGGCAGAACCTATTATTGTATAAAGTAAGGGAGAGCTTGATGATTTACCAATTTGACCATATTATCATGCATATAATGGTTATTTTTTTCATATTCTATGTTATGCGTATATTATTACTCAAGAACATTTTTGACCCAATTTAGAGAGGTTGCAATAAGAACAAAAAGGTTATGAGCGGACAAATATATCTCAAGAAAATAGGTATGTTGATTCCATATTTTGGTATTGAAATCCATACCAAGTGGTTGAAGGTGTATCATAGCGTAAAAATACCTTGTAGGTGTCTACGTTATCAAATAGTTTTAGATCACATTTTTGATTAAGCACTGAATTTGAATGTTAACTTACATTTTTGACATTATTGTGCAACAAATCCCATTAATGTTTCTATTATCAAAACTACTAACTTATCATCCAAGTGGGATATTGTTATATTTATTTCCTATTTGGGTAGAAAAATATAGTAATTTTATTTTTGATTAATTATGAATTTATGTAAATAATGTCAAATATATATAAAGTATTTTTTTTTTGGCTATTTTAGTTAGTTATTAACATTTTTATGATAACCTATTTTGTTGTATCCAATTATTCAATGCAATTTTTTTAGGTGTGGGATTTACGTTAAATTTGTTCCTGGTCCAATGACATGTAAAAGCCTACTTTTATTTTTAAGCACTAATGACATGTTAAGGCATATTTTCATCTTAAATTCTTCAAATTAAACAATGACCTTAACTTTAATGTTTTGATAGCCATATATTTTATGCATGATTCTCCCAGTAGTGATCTCAAATGTTATGTATAGTGGTGTCAAATGAGCAACTCATTTCATTTAAAATTAATCCAATGAGTTAATAAGTTGAAAAGATCTCACTCACTTATATCATGACTTTAAATAAACTAATTCAACTAATTTATGAGTACTTGTGAGTTCATTTAACAAAATGTATTTGTTAATGATATCATTTATAATTAAAATAATGTCATTATAGAAAAACATTATTAAAAGAAAAAAATTTCTTGTTTTTCAAGAATGCAACAAAAATAATAATATTTTACTAAAATTTTTATTTTTAAAAAAAATTATAAATATTTTTTAATTTTTAATTTATTTTTGAAAGTTCATGATAGGATCAAATAAGCTTAAAAGGGTGAATATATTATTTTAAAAAGAAATTTAAATTTACTACCTAAACATAGTTAGACAAGCAATAGTGAATAAACATTATATTTGGAAATTAAAAAATAACACAAGAGATTTTTATGTAAAAATAATTTAGGCCATAATAATATCTAAGAGGTACATCACCACTTCATTGAACTACCTAATCAATCTACAATAAAAATTAAATATTTAAATATAAACTCGATCTTATATTACCCTTATACGTATAATGCCTCAATTTACTTTACTTTTGAGCATTTACTATATTTTCAACGTCTCTAAGATTAGCGTGTATGGTGATGAGACAAGAATAGCATCGAGTTAACAATACTGATCTTGCAAATACTTACTTTTATATTTGTAAAACTCTTGTAAGTGCACGAATCATTTTATAGAAAATGACAAGTATACTCTCAAGGTCGATTTAAGAAAAGGAATATATGTGATTTTTAATTTATTATTCAAACTCTTAAAAATGAAATTAAATCCTAAACATCCTGTCACGATATTTTAATTTGTGTTTTCTAATCTAATAACATAAAAAAATAAATATAGATATGGATTCAATAAATAATAATACAAACTTTTATCATTCATAACAATGTAGTATTTATGGATATAATAATTAAGTTAATTATGTTTACTCATATTATTTAGGTTATTAAAGACATAAATTAATATTTATTGATTTTTTCTCTTTTTTGTATGAAATTGTCCTTAGGCGGGATCCAAATTCTTTTGTTTAATATTAATTAACTAATAAACTTAGGCGAGATCTATTAATTAATTAAACATTAAATTTCAGCTTTATTTATAAGAAAATTGCAAACCATCGTAGCTTTAGGCGGAGTTAGTTAATTAGACTTTATTCGAGCTGTCCACATTAAACTTAAGAATTTAATTATCCGAGTACTAACTTTCAAGTTTAAAAACCATCAGTGAAAATATGTTGTCAATACATTTTCAAATAATAGTTCTTATAAAAACACTATTCTAAATCAAACAAGATAATTAAACATTAAAATCTAATTTTTAGATTTAAGTTTATAATAAAAAATAATATATTTATCTTTAACATCCTTAATATAAAATCTTGAATAAAAACAAAATCAATTTATTTTATAGAAATGTTTTACCTATTTAATATTTCGCAAGCATAACAACGTTATTATTATATCATATTTATAAAGAGTCAACTATGTTAAATTTAATCATAGAAAAATTAAATATAACATATAAGAATAAAACATAAAAATAACTGTAAAAAATTCATTTAAAATTATATCTTAAAAGAATACTTACAGAATTTTGATAGTAATTCTGTTTTTGGAAAACCTCTAAATGGATTTGAATCAAAAACTATAAATCTACAAAAACATAATTAATTTTTCTCAAAAAGAAAATAACTTTAAAACTAAAAAAACCAAAAACTAAGAAAGCTTTCTAGAATGAGAAAGAGAGAAAAATGTGTGATTTTTGTGAGAAATGGTCATTCATAGATGAGGAAAATGCCAAAAAAAGTTGGTAAATATATCAAAATTAATTTTGGACACATTTAGATAAGATGGCATACATGTAGGGAACAAGATTTGTGACAGATGAGCGTTGGTGCACACGGGCGTATGCTGGCTGTGCGCAGGGCACGTGCGAGACTTAGAATTTTTGACATTTTTTACCGTTTTGAGCTATTTTGTCTAATTTTTCAAATTTTTTTACTTTTCCTCATTTTTTCAACATATTTGTGATATATTGCCTATAATATTTTTCTCCGAGTCTTTAAATTATTTTTGAATGAAAATATTTAAAAAGTAATAAAAATACTTGTGATTCAGAAAATGTAAGTTTATATAAAAATATGATAAAATTATAAAATTATAAATCTATTTAATAAAATAAAATATATTAAATCATGATAATTTCAGTGTTTTTTAAGCACTCATCGTATGGATATTAATCAACATTTCAATTTTCTTTTCATCAATCGAACGCATTCACGTAACAACCTGCAAAAAGGATAGCACATAAATATAAATGTCTA
The DNA here is from genome assembly GCA_033030585.1 of Hippophae rhamnoides. NCBI lineage: Eukaryota > Viridiplantae > Streptophyta > Magnoliopsida > Rosales > Elaeagnaceae > Hippophae > Hippophae rhamnoides. The sequence continues at coordinate 17,830,262 of CM065438.1, read as the reverse complement.
TATGTGCTCTATCGATTTCAATAATAAATAAATCCTAATCATAGTTCTAAAGTTATCAATAAATATGAAACTAAGAATTCTAGAATAAAAAATTTAGCTCAAGATCAATAACAATAGCTCTTTTAAATCTTGAAAATTAATTCAAAAAATCATAATCACACATATAATGAATTAATGTTAGAATGATAAAATCTTAAAAGGAAGAATCTATATGATCATAAAAAATAATTAATAAAAAATGAGAATTTTGTGTGCTATGGAAACATGTGAGTTATATATGTTATGTGGTGTGTAAAATAATAAAGCCATAGGTTTTTATTCATGGGAAAGCTTTAAATCATAAAAGTAGATCATTGTGAAAAGACAATTATACTTGAAATAAGATTAGTAATATTTATTTAAGAAAGTAGTATGTAGTAGTTTTTTCAATTAGCTCGAGTTAAAATAAATATTTTAAAACTAACAAACATGAGCTTTATCAATTGAGATCTTACTCGATTGATATAGCCATGCACTCGATCAATTGAGATCCTTCTTCATTGATTTTGCAATAATATGTCAGATTTGAATTTTTAACCATAGAGAACTCAATCGATCGACCCAATAATCGATCGATCAAGTCCCTAAATTTGCAACCCAATAGCATTTAGATTGATTTCAATCGATCGACCCAGTAACCCCCCAATCAATGAATGTAGTTATTCAATCGATTGAGCACACAAATAATTCTAAGCATTGTGACATGTCTCTAAGATAACTATTGTGTCTACTATATGCAAGTAAAATAATGTATAAAGAAGTTCTACATCTTATTTATGACTATAATTTATGTAAAAGTTGCTAGACAACATAAATATTTGGTGAATAAAATTAATCATCTTTGTGGTACAATAGTTATAATCATTTCTTTCACTTGCTATTATTTTGTGAAAGAGTAATTCTTTATATTATAAATTATGGGACAATCATAATTGATATAATAAATAATTATTGGTTAAATAATAAAACTTACTTTTTTAACATATAATCAACTCTTACATCAATTGTAATAATATCACAACATGTAATAAGTAGACTTTTTATTTATGAAAGGACCCAACAAGTATGGAAATGACAATTATAACATCCTTTCAAACTAAAAACTAAATATATAATTCTCAGAATTTGTATGTTGTATCAATGAAGAAATTAGGTTTTATAATGTTCAGAAGTAGAAGTTGGAATCCCAATAAGGATCGTTGCAAAGACTTTGGGTCACGCTAATATATACCGTATATACATAATTGATTTGATTTCAAATTAGTATTCCAAATCTGTTATAAGGGTGCTTGATGATAAAGAAAATATTTAGTCTTTTAAAAATTCTTCAAAGTATTAATTATACACCAAATTTGGTGAATAAATTAAATTCACTAGTAACTTTCAGGTGGATAAAAAAGAATAGTAACAAAACCTTGTGTGAAGTGTCAAAGCTAACCTAAACATCAAGTGGGCTTAGTCTTTGTTTTCTATTAGTTTTGTTTTATGTTGGAAATAATCTCTCCTTGTTTAAAGGAAGTGCAGCTAGTGTTATTAGTGTTTTGAATTTTTCAACTTGGCTTTAGGCCACAAAAATCCACATTTAGGAGTTTGTTAAAACATGGAGTCTTAGTGTTTATCTTTCCCTCTAAAAAGCCTATATAAAGGCTATTGTTTTTCAATTCAATAATAGAAGAAAATTTAGTCCCAAATTTGTGTTTTGATTAGAGAGTGTTAATTGGTACCATAACAAGTGGTATTAACCCCAATCATAGGGGTCTGATTATGAAGAGTGTGTAGAAATGTTGAGTGACAAAGATGAAAATTTGTGCATTCTTAAGTTCGATAGGGATTATGAGCATTGGGTAATGCTCATGGAAAATTTGCTACTCTCCAAGGAATGGTGGCACCTGGTGGAGACAGGCTTCACAGAACCAGGGAAGGGAGACGTGTTGAATGGAGTGTAGTGCATGAAGTTAGCTTATTTGTGGTTGAAAGACCTCAAAGTGAAGAACTACATGTATGTAGCGATTGAGAAACCTATTCTAAAGACCATCCTTTAGAAGAACACCGCAAAAGAGCTATGAGATTCTATGAAGCACAAGTATCAAGGAAATGAAAGTGTTCAGCATGTTCATTTGCAGCGGCTGTGGAGAGACTTTGAAGTGATAGAGATGAAGGAAGGAAAGGCTATGACTGATTACTTTCCCAGGGTCATAATGGTAGCAAACAACATGCAGAACCTTGGAGACATGGCAAACTCCAAGGTTGTGGAGAAGGTTCTACGAATGCTCTATGAGAAGTACAATTATATTGTATGTTCAATTGAAGATTTGAAAGATATCAACACATTTTAAATAGATGAACTGTAAATTTCTCTTATGATGCATGAAAAGAAGCTTTGAAAGCATAGTGGGGAAGAACAAGCACTATAACCTACAGTTGGAGTCAGAAGAGGCAGAAGTGAAAAAGGATGAGGTTGAAGAGGATACCAAGGAAATGGTAGATGCAGAGAACTCAAAAAAGCTCTTGTTGAATGCTTCAAGTGTCACAAGCTAAGACATTTCAAGTATGAGTGTCCTCGTTGGAAGAAGGGCGCGAATTATGCGGAGTTAGATAAAGGTAAGGAAATGTTTTTGATTTACTACATCACAATGAATAATGCAAGCATAGAGCATGTGTGGTTTTTGGATTTAGGGTTTAGTAACCACATGTGTGGTACAAAAGAATAGTTCTCTAATTTTGATGGTGAATTCCCACAATCATTAAGGCTTGGAGATAATTTGAGGATAATGGTGAATTCCCACAATCGCCTTTGTTTACTTTGTGCCAAAATTGAAGAATAATTTACTTAGTGTGGTGAATCAATTGCATTTTTGTGCACGGATAGAGGTGATGAGTATACCTCTAAGGAGTTTCAAGAATATTTCAGGGAGAATGGAATAGCAAGATAACTTATTGTTGCTTACACGCCTCATTAGAATGACGTGGCTAAAAGAAAGAACCATACAATTATGAATATAATATGGTGTATACTAATCGAAAAGTCCATTCCAAAGGAGTTTTGGCTGAAGGTAGTAAACTATGCAATTCACATTCTAAATTGAAGTCCATCAGTAGGAGTGAAGGAAGTAACTCCAGAGAAATCTTGGAGTGTTACAAGCCTTTGGTTGATCATCTCCAAGTCTTTGGAAACATTAATTATGTTCAAGTGCCATATGTGAAGAGATCAAAGCTGGATGAGAAAAGCACAAAGTGTATTATATTGGGTTTGAATGGATAATCAAAAGCGTAACGACTCTACAATCTCGAGGCAAAAAATATTCTAATTAGTAGAGATGTGAAGTTTATAGAGAATGAGTAATGAAATTGGAAGAAGAGTGAAGAAGAAATGGAGCATGGTATGCTGGAGTGGGGAGAAGACAAAGATCAACCAATTCAAGTACATAAGAATGAGAATGAGAGTCAAAATGATGAAAAAGATGTCGAAGAAAATGTTGCAATAAGTCCATATCAAGGCACAACAAGCAGTGAAAACGATGAGAGTCCAGTTCAAGGAAAGAATAGGCATAAACTAGTATGGATGCAGGATTACCTGTCAGGGGAAAGACAGTCCAAATGAGAGCATGAAGAGAAAGGGTTTGTGATGTTCACGACCTCTGAAGTTCCTGAGACATTTAAAGAAGTTGTGCAATGTTCCAAGTGGAAGGAAGCTATGAAGAAGAAGATAAAAGCTATTGAAGACAATGAGACATGGTAGCTAACAATTCTTCAACATGAGCAAACATAATAGGTGCGAAATGGGTGTTCAAGACGAAGCTTAATAAGAAGGGAGATGTTAACAAGTTTAATGCTCAACATGTGGCAAAGGGATACTCACAAAAAATAAGGAGTTTATTTTAATGAAATGTTTGCACCTGTTGTTAGGTGGGATACTATTCGCATCATATTGGCATTAGTAGCTCAAAAGGGATGAAGTGTGTTTCAGTTGGATGTGAAGAGCGTGTTTTTGCATGGAGAATTAATTGAAGATGTTTATGTTGATCAATGAAGGGTTTCGAGAAAAAAAGGGAGAAAAAGATAAAGTGTACAAACTTAAAAGAGCTATATATGGACTCAAATAAGCCCCTGGAGCTTGGTACATCAGGATTGATAAGTACTTTGGTAAGGAAGGCTTTGAGAAATGTTACTGTGAGCATACATTGTTCGTGAAGAAAGGAAGTAGAGGCATCATTCTCATTGTAATTATTTATGTAGATGATCTTATTTTTACCTAGAACAATGAAGCTATGCTTATGAAGTTTAAAAAGTCAATGATGAATGAGTTTTCCATGATTGATCTTGGTAAGATGAAGTACTTTCTTGGAGTAGAAGTTGTGTAAGGAGAACAAGGGATCTTTATTAATCAAAGAAAGTATGCAAACGAGGTGTTGCCTCATTTTGGAATGTATGTTTGCAATTTTGTGAAGAATCCAATTGTCCCTGGCTGAAAATTGTCTAAAAATAGTGGTGGTGTTGCTATAGATGCTACAATGTTTAAATAGTTGGTGGGAAGTTTGAGGTATCTGATGGCCACAAGAATGGACTTGATGTTTTTTCTGAATTTGGTTAGTAGATACATGGAGCATTCCACTGAATCATATCTCCTAGATGCCAAAAGGATTCTCAAGTATGTGAATGACACTGTAGAATTTGGAGTTGCATATAGGAAGGGAATAGATGAAGACTTGGTAGGGTATGTAGACAACGACTATGTAGGTGACTTGGATGACAAAAAAATCACTTCAGGGTTTGTCTACATGCTGGGAAATGGAGCTGTGTCTTGGGCATCCAAAAAGAAAATTATTGTAACACTTTCAACAACCGAAGTTGAGTTCATTACAACAACCTATTGTTCTTGTCAAGGAGTATGGCTGAGAAGGGTTCTTCAAAAAGTTTTGTTAATAAATCACTAATGGTATATTAGTTGTATGCAACTAATATACTTTATCTGCTGTATATTAGTTGTATGCAACTAATATACTTTTCTTAAAACACTTTTCCTAAAAAGCAGATTCTTATTTCATGTATTTATACTTGTATTAGCATTCATTGTAATAGTAATTTGTAAATATATTCAGTATATTCAATTTGGTATCAAACACGGAAAGAAAAAAAAATTATTACCAGTTTCTGAGCAACAACGCCGCCTTCAGTGTTTTTTATGCAGTGCCGTTAATCTTTTCGCACTGTCCAGTTCGCGTCGTCGTTGTAGATCCATCGTCCAGCCCACGTCGTCCAGCCCTATGTCGTCTAGCTTGCTCGCGGCTCTAACCTGCGCGTCCGGCTCGGTACCGGCTCGACCCTACGCTCGTGTGGTACCTAACCTGGCCGTCCAACTCGGCCTAACCCTACACTGTCTACCTTGTACCGGCCTTGTCGTCTAACTCGCAAATTTCTATATTGTCCAGCTTCACCCCTGCACCATCCAGCTCACGCACCAGCTTCAGCCTTGCGCCATCCAGCTCGCCAGCCCTATGATGTCCAGCTTCACCCCTGCACCATCCAGCTCACACACCTGCTTCAGCCCTGCGCCGTCCAACTCACGCCACCACTACCTGCACTACTCTGTATTCTTTATGAGTTCGCACAGCTCCTGTACTGTCCTGTGTTTTTTTGTGAGAACGTAGTGCCCTTTGTTTTTCAGTTTTCAATTTTTTAAGCTCTGTCCTAGTCCAAGCCCATTATCCCAATTACTCATATAACCTAGTCCAAGCCCATCAGCTGATCAGCCTAACCCATCAGCTCACTCAATAATTAGACAACCCACTTACCAGCCCAACCCGGCCAAAAAAAAATCCAAAATCTTTATTCCGTTACACAATATATTTTTTATTATTATTTCAATGGAAGATTCAAGACAACATCAAGTTTCCAGAATTAATGAAGTTCCAAATTTTGAAGTTTCTAGTTCAGAAATTGGTTCTTTCGGAGGGTACTAAACTTAATGGTACAAATTTTCGAACATGGAAAAAAGTTATGTTTGTTTATCTTCGTGGGATGCATAAGATGGGACATGTATCTGGATCAATCAGGGCTCCTAGTCAAGATGATATAGAAGCCTATACTAGGTGGGAAGATGATGATGGCTTTGTAATGTCAATTAGAGCCATCACAGATGATATATTACAAATGGTGGAGGAATGTGAAACTACTGAGGCCATATGGAATACCTTAAGCGATCTTTATAAAAATGAGTCTGACTTTATTAAAGTTCATGAACTCATGTGTAAAGCAGCTGGCATGCAGCAAAATGGGAAACCAGTATCTCTGTTTTTTACCAAGCTGAAAAATGTATGGGCTGAAATTGACCAAAAACGCCATTGCAAAATTAAAAATCCAAAAGACCTTATATGGTACCAAAATGAGAATGAGCTTGAACGAGTACATGCCTTTTTAAGAGGCCTTGATATAAAACATAATAGTGCTAAAGGCGAATTTCTTCAAATGTCAGACCCTCCGAGCTTGACTACCGCCTTTACATACATCCATAAAGATGAATATCAGCAAGAAAGTCTTCATCAGGCACAAGTTGAGGTATCAAGCCTACCCATTCAAGCCAAATCAAAGGCACCTTTCCTCCAGCAGCAAAATTCAATTCCACTTCATCAACAGGGACCTCCACCAAGTTTTACCAATCGCTCTCGTTCTCACTCCTCTTATTGCAATGAACAGGGGCATCTTTGTAAGAATTTTTGGAAACTATATCCACACTTGAAACCAAAAGTAGACTACTATGTAGCAAAACGATAACATCATCGTTCTAAAGCAAAAGCAAATGCAGTGCAAATTGTCCAAGAACCATACTACTATGGACAGGATCATCCTATGGAATATGGAGGTATCCCTACAGGTTCAATAGATGGTCATGGTAAGATTGGTATGACTTTAAATGTTTCTCACTATGTTGGGTATAATACTTGGATTATTGATTTTGGTGCATCTGATCATATGACTTATGATAAATCTTATTTTAATGAAATATCTTCCCCACTAGTGTCTTATGTTACGAATGATAATGGTGAGGCCTTTCCTGTCTTAGGAAAAGGGCCAGTTCATATCACTCCATCTTTACAGCTCCATAATGTTTTATATGTACCTGACTTATCTCATCACTTAATATCTGTCCCACAGTTGAATATTGAGTCTAAATGTTCTGTAACCTTTTATCCTATGTATTTGATTTTTTATGATCTTCTTACCAGGCAAATAATTGGTCGAGGGTATTTAAGGGGCAGATTGTTACGTTTGGATCAGAACTACGTAAGGAGAAACTAGGAGCACAGGCACGCACTGCATTGACCTCTAGATCCGATAAGCTAAGTGAAATTTGGTTCTGGCATCGCCGCTTAGGGCATCCATCTTTTAGTCTTATGAAAATATCTATGCCCACTTTATTTATTGGTGTTAGTGAGACTGTTCTACATTGTGAGATTGTTCTACATTGTGAGACTTATGTTTTGGCCAAGAGCCATCGTATTACTTATTCTCCTAGTATTTCTAATAAAAATAGTATTCCTTTTGAATTAATTCATTCTGATGTTGGGGGACCATCTAAAGAGCCCACTATATCAAGTATGAGATATTTTGTTTCGTTTATCGATGACTGTACAAGGTTATCATGGATTTCTCTTCTTAGAACAAAAGATGAAGTTTATTCAAATTTTCAAACTTTTCATACCTTCATTGAAACACAATACAATGGCAACATTTGGATCCTCCGTTCTGAAAATGGAGGGAAGATGTTAATCATTTTTTTCAAGATTTTTTCAAAACACATGGGATTATTAATCAAACTACTTGTTCGCAAACACCATAACAAAATGGAGTATCTGAAAGAAAAAATCTTCATTTACTTGATATGGCTCGTGCACTCTTATTTAGTGCTTATATGCCAAAATATATTTGGGGTGATGTTGTACAAGCTTCCGCCCATCTCATCAATCGTTTTCCGTCTAGTGTCCTTAATGGAAAAATCCCATTCCAAATTCTTGCATCTTACGTCTCCTTATCATCTTTCCATAATCTTCCTACCCGTGTACTTGGTTGTGTTGTTTTTATGCATGTTTCTAAAAATCAACGATCTAAATTAGATGCCCGTGCAATTAAATGTGTGTTTTTTGGTTATGGAAGTTATCAAAAAGGGTACAAGTGCTTCCATCCACAGACCAAAAAGTATTATGTCATTATGGATGTTACATTCTTTGAGGACATGAGTTATTTTTTCTCCCTGATACTGCTCGTCAGGGGGAGAATACATATTTCGAAGAACTGTATCATGGTGAGGGGGAGGCATTAGAAGAATCACCAACTGATGTTTCAATGAGACTAGATGAGATTCCTAATCCATTGAATCCAGTCATTGCAGAAGCAAATGCTCCAAGTATTCAAGCACCAAATGAAGACACAATTGTTCCCTCACGCATTACTCCTACCCTTGATCAATAACTCCTTGGTACTGAAGGTCACTCATCTGAGGTATGTACACCCACTGATACTAATAGAATTGAGTCTAATGTTGGACAATATATGTTACCAAATAGGTCTACTCGAGGTCAACCAGCCAAAAGGTATGAACCAAATATTCTTGCAAAATCAAAATACCTAGTAGCCAATTACATGTCCACTAAAAGATTATCTAAGTCATATAAATCATTTGTGAATCAAATATCTGGTGTATCAGTACCTAACAAAGTGCAGAATGCGTTGGGAGATCCAGTATGGAGAAAGGAAATGGCTGAAGAGATGGATGCATTAAAGAAGAACGATACTTGGCAACTTGTGCCACCACCACAAGGAAAAAAGGCAGTTGGTTGTCGATGGGTGTTTACTGTAAAACATAATGGTGATGGATCTGTAAATTGGTATAAAGCTCGTCTTGTAGCAAAAGGGTTTACTCAAACGTATGGTGTAGACTACGATGAGACTTTTGCTCTTGTTGCCAAAATGAACACTATTCTGGTTTTGCTCTCACTTGTCGCTAACCTAAACTGGCCACTTCGGTAGTTTGATGTCAAGAATGGGTTTCTTCATGGAGAATTAGTCGATGAGGTGTACATAAGTCTTCCACCTAGGTATGTAGTTGATTCTCCTGGTAATTTTGTATACAAATTAAGGAATTCTTTGTATGGTCTCAAGCAATCCCCTCGAGTCTAGTTTGGAAGGTTTTCACAGTTCATGCAAAAGGTTGGTTACATACAGAGTAATTCAAACCACACTCTATTTCTCAAACATCAACGAGGGAAGGTAACAGCCCTAATCATTTATGTTGATGATATGGTAATCACTAGTGATGATACTATTGAGATGGATAAATTACAAAGACAGCTAGCCTCTGAATTCGAGATGAAGTACTTAGGTGAACTAAAGTACTTCTTAGGAATTGAGGTAGCCAGGGAAAAGAAGGAATATATATGTGTCAGAGGAAGTACATTATTGATCTGCTAACAGAGACATGTATGTTGGATTGCAAACCTATTGACACTCCTATTGAGCAAAACCATTGTTTAGCAGAGTATCCAGATCAGATACCAACTGATCGAGCTCGCTATCAGAGATTGGTTGGGCATTTGATTTACTTAGCTCATACTAGACCAGATGTTGCATATGCAGTAAGTGTGGTGAGTCAGTTCATGCATAATCCAAGTGAGAACCATATGAATGTTGTTTTGAGAATTTTAAGGTATTTGAAATCAGTTCCAAGAAGGGGAGTAATGTTCTCTAAACACAACAATCCTTTTGAAGTCTGTGGCTTCACAGATGCAGATTGGGCAGGAAGTATTACAGATAGAAAGTCAACATCGGGTTATTTCACCTTTGTGGGAGGAAATTTGGTTACATGGAAAAGTAAGAAGCAAAAAGTGGTGGCACGATCTAGTGTTGAAGCCGAGTATAGAGGTATTGCTCATGGGGTTTGTGAATTACTGTGGATAAGAACTTTGTTATTGGATTTGGGTTTCGAACTCAAAAATACTATGAAAATGTTTTGTGACAATAAGGCAGCCATTGATATATCACAAAATTCAGTACAACACGATCGCACTAAGCATGTAGAGGTTGATCGTCACTTTATAAAAGAGAAGTTATATGCTAAACTTATTAGTTTTACTTTTGTTCCCACTGAAGAGCAACTTGCAGATATGCTTACCAAGGGAGTTTCCAAGAAGGCATTATACAGTTTACTATGCAAGTTAGGCATGATCGATATCTATGCGACAACTTGAGGGAGAGTGTTAATAAATCATTATGCAACTAATATACTTTATCAGTTGTATATTAGTTGTATGCAACTAATATACTTTTATAAAATGTAGTTTTCCTAAAAGAAGATTCTTATTTCCTGTATTTATACTTGTATTAGCATTCATTGTAGTAATAATTTGTAAATATATTCAGTATATTCAATTAGTTTGACATGTTCAATGTAATTGCACTACTATTTATTTTGATAACAACTCTACTATTAAGTTGTCAAAAAATCTGGTCTTGCATAAAAGAAGCAAAGATATACATGTGAGATACTATTTTTGCGTGAGTTATCAAATGAAAGAACTATAGAGCTGATGTACTATCCTACTCAAGAGCAAGTTTATAATATCATGACAAAGCCATTGAAATTTGAGACATTCTTGAAGCTTAGAGACAAGATGAGAGTGTGTTCGAAGATAGAGTAAACTGTTTGTATCAGTATGCAATGTAAGGGAGTAAATGTGAAGTGTCAAAACTGAGGTAGATATCAAGTGTGCTTAGTCTTTGTTTTCTATTGGAAATTATCTCTCCTTGTTTAAAGAAAGTGCACATAGTGTCTTTAGTGTTTTGAATTTTTGTGCTTGGCTTTAGGTCTCAAAAATCTAAGTTTGAGAGTTTGTTAAAACGTGTAGACTTAGTGTTTATATTTCCCTCTAAAAAGCCTAATTAAAGGCTATTGTTTTTCAATTCAATAACAGAATAAAATCCGGTCACAAATTTGTGTTTTGATTAGAGGGTGTTAGTTGGTACCATAACACCTTGAAGTCTGAAAGTATAAACCCAACAAAGAAAGTAAAATCCCCAACGCTTTGAATTTTCTTGCATTTAGTTAACCGGTTAGATGCAGAGAAGGAAACATAAATTTTATTTATATACAAGTCTTGTTTTAGATATAATTTTGGTTGCAAGTCAATATATCCAATAAATGATTCCCATAAATTTTACTCTTATCAGTAAGAAATAGTAAAACAGAAAGGTAATAACAACATTATTATTATCACTTTACAGGAATTCAGAATTTCAGACAATCAGAGATCTTGTTCTTCATGATCTGAAAAATTCTATTTTCATGACAATTCATACAACAATTCACACCTTTATTAAAAAGCAATCTTTCAAATATATTTTGATAATACATATGATATTTGTTATTAAAAGTTACAACCTTTTAGATGAAAAAATAACTTTCAAATATATAAATATTTGTATTTTAAATTTTATATTTAATATATATACATACACGTTACAATCTAATGATATTTTTTAGACTCTAAGTCAGCCATCACATATTTAAAAGGAGAAAAAAAATATATAATATATAATACTACAAAATTCTTCCTTACCACTGTGAGTAGGTAACGGGGCTGGCCAGAAGGAATTAAAAGCAGGGGGGTCATTTGTTGAGAGTAATTATGAGGAATTAAAGGCGATAGCTTTAAGTGGGTGACTTTCCAATTATGTTACTTCAGACATATTTCAAACATGTGATTGCTTTTAATTATAGCTTTGCCTCCATTTCCACCCTCTTTTCTTCTTTTAATTATAGTTAGTTACTTTAAGTTTATTTGATACCATAAATAATTTTTTTAAAAAAAATTATTTATAATAGAGTTTTGTTACATATTAATATGAATTTTTTAAATTGTTATTAGTTACTTTTTATATTTTGCATCAATCATAATTTTTTTTTTGTGATCTTTATCAAGTATTAATTAAATAATTATATATTTTTTTAAAAAAATTACATTATTCTTATATTTTATTAATCTAAAATATACTATGAATACTTTATCTAAACTCATTTTTTAACAAGTTTAAGTGTTGAAAGGGTGCATATTATTAATGTAAATTTAGTAGGTACTTAGAAAAATTAAGAAGAACAAAACAAAGATACTCATACATTATTATTTGGAGTTTTAGAGAGCATGAAAAGCTTGATCATTTAATTCAGTTATATATATTTTTTAATCAAACAGTATTCGAATACTGCTTTGAATCTATAATTACTATAATATAAATTAATGTTATCTACCAACGTAGAGAATTGATTACTAATATAACATAATTATGCATAAAACTAATTAAATGACATAAACAGCAAGGATTGGTATTAAATAGTATGATTTTAAGGACCCAAATACATTTTGTCAAAAATAGCTTTTACAAGTATGAGTAAAGCAACCATAATTTCAAAAGTCTGCTTTTTTTTTATTTATTTTTATAGAATAATGTATTTATATAATCTTGATAATTCTATAAATTATCATTCTATATTAATCATCAACTCTAAGTATCATAATTTCAAAAACTTGATTAATTCTCATTATGATTATGTTTTTTTTTCATGGGTTGGAGCTAATATTCTCTTATTGACTTTTGATCAATTCATGATATTCCTATGGATTTTAGGGTTAAAAATCAATTTTGAAATAACAAAAAAATGTAGTATATTAGGAAGTAGATTATTATAATTTAGGAACGAATTGCATGAGTGCATGTTAAATATTTCAATGTTTTTGAAGATGAGATATTACATATTAATATAACTATAAAATAACATGTCATTTTATATTCAAAATAATGAATAATATATTTAATTATTTATGCGTGTTTTTGAGAAAAAAAAAGTAAAATAAAATTTATTTTTTTTATCGATAATAGTATCTTTATTTAAAAAAATGAAAGAAAAAAAAACTTCATCACTTTATATTAATGAACTCGATCCTAATTTAATTCAACGAGTGATTCATATTCTCTACAATGTGATTTCAAATTTCTATTCCATTGATTTAGTATATTGTATATTTTAATGTAGATTATATGGAATGAAAAAAAAGAAAGAATTAAAGTATACTATTTTTATCAAATTTTTTTTTATGTATATTTGCTTTTAATAAAAATACATATATTTATTGGGCCTTTAAAGTTGGGCTACGGCATGTAAGTTACTTTTAAAAGGGATTGTATTCTTAGAAAGGGCAAACAAAAGAACTCCTAGGGTTAATAAAATATTTAATATATAAGTAATTTATATCTTACATTAAAAAATAAAAATAATATATTTAATAATTAAAATATATATTTATGCATAATTCTATTTGTATTAATTGAGATTTCCTCCCTATTAACTTGTTAATTTTTATTTTATTTGTAATACATGAACTCAGTTAACATATTAGTTGTATTAATTAAATATCTAATTTATTTTTAAGTAAAATTATAGAAAATGCAAAAATGATAGGAATATAAAAAATAAAAAAAAACTTTCCTTTCCTGCTGTCGATCACAATAATATTATGTAACAGAATCGATGGATTTATTAGAAACTCAATTACTACAAAAAAAAAATAATTATTATTTATATTATAGATCCGATTAGTGTGACAAAAAAAGATTGGATTATGTGACCCACCATTTTCCATTCTATTAACTTGGCAGGGTTTTCGATATATACCAACTTAGTTGCTTTTCGGGCAGTTAAATAAGCGAAAGAATTTAAGGATACGTAGATACAGTGGTGAATGAATTATTAGATAAATTTATTTAAATTAAAAAAATCAAATTATTTAGTATTCTTCCATTGAATTGTATTCCAAAATTTTATAATCGAATTATATTTGAATCGAAAATTATATAATTTATCCGAATTCGTATCGAATTTGAATTGATATATTTTATAATACATTCGGATTCGCATCGAATTTGAATTGATATATTTTATAATCCGTTGTATCTGATTCGAATCGAATTATTATTAAATTATAAATAAATATATATTTTATTTTATATATATTATATTTAAATATTAAGCATATTATAATTAATTTAGATTATTATTTTAACTTAAAAATAAATGTAAATGTTTATAAAATTTAATAATATATTTTTTATTCTTTTGATTTTTTTAGCTGTGATTATAAATAATAATATTTGTTACAAAAATATCAATTTAAATTTTAAATTTATATATATTGTATATAATAATTTATAAATAAATTTCAATATCAATCTAATCTTATTCTATCTTAAAAAATTCTATTTATTTAAATTAAAATTGGTTTGAATTTATTATATCATTATATCAAATTCGAATTAAAAAATTTTAAATTCATTTGAATTGGAATCATATCTACTAAAAATAGATAATTTCAATACCCATACTTATTTACATAAGATGCACTTTTTATTTATGTTTTTGCATAAAGTATTATCATGTGTTTTTATTTAACGTTCTCACTTATTTTTATTACTATCTACTCAATAGACTTAGGGATAGGGGCAAAAAAAAAATTGATGGATCGAGGGTAATAAATAAGTGTATATATATATATATATTGAGAAAATGATAAAAATAATTTAATTAATGAAATATTATATCTAATAAGGTGAGTACATAAAATTCCAAAGTACCCTAAAAAGATATAAAATAAATAAAATAAAATAATAAAACCAAAAGTATTATTTCTTATGCATTAAAACAGCTAATTACTTGAATTTACTAATACGTTTTTCAAACTTCAATTTAATAAATATGAGAAAAAGAAGTTGCGCTTTGCAACGTTCTAAGTATTATTTATGGAGATTAGAAGGAAGTTTTTAGATAGATAACTATCAAAGTTTAGTTTTTGTTAGAACTTTTATTGTTTTTAATATTTTATAAGAACAAATCAAATAAATATATATATATAACAAAAAATAATAATTCTCACATATTAATTTTTTAAAAAAAATATGTGGAGTCACGTGCCCTAAGAGTCGTATGTGAGTTTGTCTTTGGCGATAATAGTGTGTTTATTTATAAACTATACTATTTAATATATACTCTTTAACATAAAAGAGTTTTTTCTCCTTCTTCATAATTTAAGTACATAAAAAATTAAAATTTCAAACTCATTCTTATTAGAACATGGACTAAGTTTTTCTAAGATTAATAAATCTAAGTTATTATAATATAGGAAAATAAAATATTTATTAAGAAAATATATTTACATTACATGTAATAAATGATTATTCCATAAAATATAAATAACTAATTTTTTTCAACAAGCTATAAATTTATTTATTAATTTTATATATATATATATAAAATCCATTTTATACATATCAATATGTACACTTTTTATTATAATTTTAAAGTAATAAAAATCACAATTGAGATCATTATAAAAAATAATTGAATGATAATGAATTAAGAATAATTATTAAAAAATAAAAATAAAAATGATATAATTAATCTGATAAATACAAAATTAATTAATATAAAAAGCATCTCCAAAAATTTATAATATAATGAGTTTGTATAAACATTTCAGTTAAAAATATCAATTTCTCTTTTAACAATTCTTTATATTATAATTTTTGGTACGATCACAAATATGTTAAATAATTATTGATTTAAATTATAAAATTTATTTTTTTTTTGCTTATAACACATCAGTAATAAATATTTTTTTTCTATTAGATTAAATTAGGCTTAACAATTAGATTGTATCGTGATCTCGTTATTTTGTGTATTAGGTTTGTATGGTGTTGTGATTACGTACACACGTTGGTTGGTATAAATTTATAAAATAATTAACGATACGTTATAATTCATGTGTTTTTCGACAGTGTAATAATCTTGTTAAATGTGTATTAATATTTTTTCCCTTTATACTTTAATGAAAAAGAAATAAACGAAAATATAAACTTTATTTTTGTTATTATATTTTAAAACTTCAAAATTAAGAAAAAAAGAGAGAACTCATTTGTTAGGAAAAATTACCGGATCGAAGCTAACACACAATTAAAGTGAAATTGAAAATAATGAAAATAAAATGGACATAAATATTTTACGTGAAAAAATCTCCGAACAAATTGGGGTAAAAATCACGGGCAAAAATGTAAGAGAATTTCACTATTGTAAAATATGGATTACAACATATTCTCTCTAGTTACAATGAGATAACAATTATAATCTTTATTTTAATAGGAGAAATAATTCTCTCACAAAATAGGGAAAATATTACTTACAAAGAAGGAACAAATTTTCTTTTCTAAATAGTAACTCACAAAATAACTCTCATAAAGACTTTTACTATCTTTCTTATGAATACTCTCTAATTTATTTGTTCTTATATTTTGCACAAATGAAACAAGTTATTTATAAGCAACATCACCTATAAATAACATATGCTAACAAAGATTTTATGTTCATTTCTATATTAAATGGACAAGAAATTAGTACTCAGATTGAATACACAAGAAATTAGTATTTCATATTAAATACACAAAAAATTAATGTTTCATATTGAATGTATAAAAAAATAATACTTCAATAACATCCTTAATTAAATGTCTTTTATGTTTCTTACTTCATACATTAACAAAATATAACATTAAAACAAATAAATGGCTTTACCATTAAACAAGTTAATTAATTGTCACATTTGATACGCACTCCACCTTGATTTAAGAAAAATTTAGTTTGATTCTGTCTTCATTACGAAATGATCTTGCTGCTTTGGGCTAAAATCCCATATTCATGATGATTCTTTCTTTTAATAGGTAAAGTGGCACTAAAATTCATTTTATCTTCTAACTCTTTACAGATTACTCTCAACATTGAGTACTTTGGTTGTATGCTTTCAGAGAAATAGTATTTAAGTTTTTCCAACTTGCGCTGATATTATATAAAGGTAAACTAGCTAGCTTTTATGCTTTGTGTCGACATTGATTGGGAAAAATATTACAAATGCTTTTTTTTAATACCTAATAACACTCAGATTAAATATATTATCAAATATTCGAGAATGATATTAACCTTTTCATTTACATATTGAAATATTCTTTAAAAATATTACAAAGTAAAATTTTATTTATTTATTATGTTTGTTATGGTTGAAAATAAAAATCTTTAATAATTAGTATGTAAAGAAATATATAGCAAATTAAAAATTAACTTAAATTAAAAATAATTTTTTATTATTTATTTCTTTCTTAAATCATTTAATCTATTTGTTAATTTTTTTCAATATATAATATATGTATATATGTTTTGATATATTTTATTAAATTTTCTCTCTCATTATTGATATTTATTGATTAATATTTTTTTAATCAATAAACTAGATTGGCGAGATATTTTTCAATTTTTTGACAATGAATTATGAAAAATTGGAAATATACTTTTTAATTTATTTAATATAATTAAAAATATTATTTATAATTCAACAAATAAAATAGGTGTATAATCTAAAAACGCACGAACTTAAAGAAATAAAAAAATTAATTTGTTAAGAATTTGTTGAAGATGATCAGATTAAAATCTTAAGTAAACAAAATCCTTAAAACTTAAATCTTGAGAAACCACAAAAGATAATCACTCTCTTTGATAAGTAAGATTTAAATATTCAATTAAAAACACAAAAATTGATAAGTCAGATTTAAATATTCAATCAAAAACACAATGAGGTAAAACAAGAAACTTTTTGAAATTTCCTTTTCATTAATTAATATTCTTTTTTGCCTCAAAATTATATATATTTTCTTTTATATAAAAAAGAAATCCTAAAAGAAAAAAAACCTAGATGAAATAGATTTAATGGGTCTATTTAGTTATGGATTGGGTTTAAGACATCCTTAAAAAAATACCAAAAGACTTAAAATAAAATAAAAACCCATAATTAACTAAAATAAAAATTGTTAAACATAAAAGGCTTACAATCAAATAAAATACTAAAAGACTTAAAATAAAAAGCACACAATTAACTAAAACAAAAATTGCTAAACATAAAAGATCCATAATTAACTAAAACAAAAATATTACTTCATAAATCAATCTTTGCTCCCAACTTGATTTTTTAAATATATCTCTTGCATAAAAAGATAATAGACCATCCTTTGTGAAACTTTAGAATCTTCAAATTTAATTTTTGATTCTTCTAGCACAACCTCTTGTATTGTACTTACATGATCAATTCTTTGCAAATGATCTTGAAAATATTTAGAAACTTCAACTTGATCAACACTTTAATTTCCATTAGTTTCTTATGTTGAGAAAACATGACTAGTTACACCAGTATCAATCAACCACTCTTTTGGGTTTAATCCTACCAAGTTCACCTTAGAAACGACTTCACATAAGTCAATATCAGAGATATTATGAGTGATATTATTAACCATCTTTACCTCACGATTTCTGTTTCTCTTTGAAAACTTACAATATTATGGGGCTTTATATCATGTCCTCTGTTAATTAAAGTAAATAATTTTGATGCTTAACTTCCTAAAAGTTACTTCTCTAGGTCTCAATTTAGACAATTTTTTCATCTCTCCCTTGTTCTTATTATGCTTGGAGCTTTGATCATGCTCTGAGCTTTGATCACATTAGCCTTGGATTCACATGAGATATATCATCTTTTAGAAGAAACCTTGTAGTCTTTTTCTATCTTAAATATTACCAACAAGTCATTCAAAGATACTTCCTTTCACTTATGCTTAAGAAAGGCCTTGAACTTTATCCATAAAAAAGACAACTTCTCAATAATAACCGTAACTTGGAAGGTCTTATTCAATACCATCCATTCATCATGCATCTTAGTTAAGATATCTTGAAGTTCACGTACTTGATTGTACATTGATTTAGAGTCTCCCATTTTATAATCAAGAAAACGATTAACCAAAAGTTTCTTGACACCGACATTTTTTGTTTTATACTTATGGTTCAATGACTCTCACAAGTCTCTAACCATCTTCTTTTTATTTTACTCATTGTACCATGAGTCGATTAGGATGTTTAAATCATAATTTCAACACGAGTAATCAAAATGCTTCCATACTTCAATAGCACTTACAGACTAAAAATCATATTAACTTCAAGTTGATTAGGAGGTTCACAAAATTGTTAGATTCAAGATGGTAAGATAAAACATCTTCTTACTCTTTCATCTTTTAAAATTCAAATCATTGAATTTTTCAATTTTTCAACAATAACATAGTTCATAAGAACCGAAACTGACAATAATTAGACAACCTTATGAGTCATAGAAGATCTCATCATTTATTTCACATCAGAGTCATCCGTTATAGGGTCAGTAATATTCATAATTAGATTCTTAGTTTAGGACAATATAGTGATCATTTTAGTAGTGATAACCATTTTTTTTCTTTTCAAATCAAGTCTTAAAACCACCTAATAAAATTTTTCTATTTTGTAAGAAAATAGGTTTTTGTATAAAAATAAGATAAAAGAAAACAGAAAGATCAATATTTAAGGCAATAAATAAAAGATTCATAAATCAGTGGTGGAGAAAAAAAT
Organism: Hippophae rhamnoides; assembly: GCA_033030585.1. Taxonomy (NCBI): domain Eukaryota; kingdom Viridiplantae; phylum Streptophyta; class Magnoliopsida; order Rosales; family Elaeagnaceae; genus Hippophae; species Hippophae rhamnoides. The sequence goes on along the minus strand of CM065438.1, from coordinate 17,810,659 downwards.
ATAACAGAGGTTGAGAAGAAAAAAAAAACTTGCAAAAAGAAAAGTTAATAGAAATAGTAATAATAAAAAAATATCTAAACGGTTTCTAGAACCTGTATATCAAAACAAACAAAGAAACAAAATATAATAACAGCAAGTATGAAACTGTAAAATTAGATGTAAGATGTAAAAAAGAATTATAAACTAACTTTAAATTAAAAAAAGACAAATCTATTTTCATTTTACTTTAACATTTTCGTACTCTGTCACCTCTTTTCTTATCCCACCATCTCAACACCTCTTTCCTTTGTCCAACACATACATACATATATACATATATGTATGTATATATATATATACATATATATATATGTATGTATGTATGTATATATATATGTATGTATATATATATATATGTATGTATGTATATGTATATATATGTATATATGTATATATACATATATATATACATATATACATATATATATACATATATGTATATATATATTCAGCAATGGGAACGGAAGAAAGCCCAAACGTGCAAAAATAAAAAAAATTCAAGTAAAGAATTCATTCAAAATTGGTGACAAAGATAAAAGTTCAAATTTTCATTTAATTTTCCTACAATTCTTCTATCAGTGCTTTAAAGAAAAAATGGTTACTTTAAAGTGATTTTAAAATAAGTGTTTAAGTATTTGACATAAAAACATTAAAAGTTTTGAATATAAATAATTACATCAAACAATAATAGAATCCATCTAAAACTACTCCTCTAAGTTAAGGATTTGTTACTGATAAATACAATCTGCTTTGCTAAAAGTTTTTAGACTATGAGGAGAATAATATACTATATGAAGTGTTTTGACAGTAGAGATGTCAAATAAATTGAATAAAATTTATGTAAATTATAATTCAATTTAATTTATTTAAATTTTATACTACTCATACTACTTTTGAATAAGTTAAAGTTAAAAAAATTCATATATATTTTTGAAAAATAAAATTAAAAAATAAAAAATATTTATAATTTTATTTTTAAAAAATTAGGATATTTTTAAGATAAACTTATCAGTGTTTTAAAAGTTAGATGAGCATTAGCTATATAATTTATTAATTTATTTGATCAATTTTTGTTGAAAAAAAAAATGATGTCAATTTTGTACGGATACAACTAACGGATATGACAAGCAAAAATTGCATCAGGAGAGCTTTTTTAAGAGATCACGCACATCCTAAGCACTACTATCACCCAAACATGCTTATTTAATTATCGAGTTAAATTATTTCTTTTGAAGCATAAATTGTCTCTCAAAATTTGGAAACACCCTTCTGTTGGAAGTTGGAGATGCTTTGGCTTTTCATTTCCAAACATGCCCTTCAAAATTGAAATGTCACGAAAATTAGTTTCTTAACGACAGTGACTGAACATAAATTTTAACTTGACTTAATACTTGCAGCGGCCTAGTTACTTTGAGATAGACATTGATATACATAGGTGGTTTAGCTATCTAGCTAATAGCCAGGAAAGGACTTGAATCATTCCGTTACCGTTTGAAGCATGTTGTTCTTGATTTGGGTTCACCAGGTTAAATTCATTTTTATTTTGAAAAATTCTAATTATTACAAGTTATTAATTAATTATAAATTAAAAAATATTAGTAATTCTTATTATTTTAACCACTAATTATCTATCACAACACTTATAATTATACCCAAATTATTATATAAATAAATACTCATTTATTATTTGTTGGATTTCTTAATTTGGGTAATCTCTGCTTGTTAATTTTAAGTTGTCAAAAATTTATATTTGCTCGGTTCGATTTGGCAGGCACAAAAACAAGAGGAATTGCCTTTTTGTGATGTGTGTGCGATTGCATAAGATTGAAATAAAACTTGGGGGTTAATTTTAAGTAACATATTGATCCCACTAAAATAAGAGAAAGAGCCATTATTTGTGTAATTTGTACCCACATGGCCTGTTTAGTTGAATAGATAAAGAGAATGGCGGAGAAGAATTAATTTTCCAATTCAACCAAAAAAATTGTGTAATTCTTGGTTATATTGCAATAATAACATCAACTCACATTTTGTTTTTAATTTTTGTGCTTCAACAAGACTCACTTCACTCGGGTTTTTGTTCCGTGCCAAGAAGACAAAAGGCCTTTGAGACACAGCAAGCACAGGCTTAACTACATAGGAATAGTGAAGGGAAAACGAGAACTCAAGACAAATAAGTTCGTGAATGAACAAGTCCTTATTTCATGGAGAAACTGCGAGATGAATTCGTTTTCTCATTATATCAGGTCAAGAATACAAGCAGTTAATGGAAAAGAATTCCTGCTGAAAAAAGAGGGAGTAGGACCTCTGCTTCAAGAATCCTATAAAAATGCATCTAATAGCCCAAAAAATAAAAAATACTTCAGGTTCAAACAAAAAGGATGTCATTAAACACGTGACCTTGGGTACATTTTGTGCTTATTAATAGCAGCAGCACATTTTGTGCTAACATAAACCACTGTGTCTAAAATCACTTTTAACATAAGCATAAACAAACATGCCCTAAATCAGCAACCAGGCAGAACACTGGCCTCAGCAAAGTAAACAAGAAAAGAAAAACCAACGACAACTACAACCAAAGGTTATAGACAGCCTTGACAACCAATAAAATTGGTCATACCTGGGAAAGTATGATGCACAATCATTAATAGAGCAAGACTCAAAAATATTGAATATTACAGACTAGGAACAACGGCAAGGCCAACATATAGACCAAGGCCACCTTGCTTCGAGGAAAGCACCTGAAATCGGTGTAACCCAGATCAACAGCTCACATAAAACCCCAGAAAGATAAATATAACTGTCTGATTCAGATTTTTCTTATGTCTCAATTTTCAACATAAATAAAGGGTAACTACTTAGGACCAATGTCCTTGAGGGCACAGATCTGCTCCTCTCCCATAGCTGACATGACAGAAACAACAAGATCCTTTCCCTCAGCAAACCCATCCTTGATCTGGCACAAATAACAGAAAAAGCAGTCAAACATCACAAAATGCTATGATAATGAAAACATGCAACCAACAGATGAACTTCTACTTGTACACAGCCTTAAAAGATAGATATATGTATACAGATAGTAACCAATATTTCATGCAAATAAAATTTCAGATTTAGCATCAATTCATTCTAGTCATGTACAGTGTAAATTCTGGTGCTAGACGCTAGCAGAAATCAAAACAACAATTGCAAAAACGAATAAGATGCAAAATGTACAGCGCAAAAAGATACAAGGAAATGAAATTAACTTTCAAAACGTATCATTTTCCCATATGTAGAGTTACTATTTATCACATGGATGTATCGTATGAATATGGCCTGAAAAACTACATAAGGTTGAGCTTTAAAATTTAGAACAGCTATAGCCACCAGAAGATCAATTCAACAAATAAAGGATTTCTAACCTGCGACAGCAGATTATCATCGGTTGGAAGCTTGAGGTCATCCTTAGTATTACCATTCTCGGTCAGCAAACTCACCTATAATGATAAGAAAACCACCGAAGTTAGATTCTGTTTTAGAAGAGACTAAAATTACTTTCACTAAAGGAAATGAAACAGATTATTACAAATCCATCTTCAGAGATGTCTATTAGCTGGTAGTCAGTACGATTGACATGGGGAACCTGCAATAATGAAATAACAATAGAACCAATAAATAATAAATTGAAAAACAAAGTTACAAATCCCCATGATACACACACTACAAGCCAAAAAACTACGCAAAAGTCCATACATCACAGTTGTGGGATGAAGGAACAATATCTTCAAGCTTCTTGCCGGTAAAGATGTCAATGGCAACAAAATGACATTTAGCATGACCATGCTTTCCAGTCTTGGAAGTGGAAACCTCAACAACCTGTACAAAATAAGATATGCCGTGAATAGTATTAAAAGAAGAAAAACTCCAGAATAAATAGATTTTTTTACATCAAATTTTATAAGTTGTTGCAAAAATATCATTAAACTTTGATTTATTACTAACATTCCATTAAACTTCACATATATTACAAATACCATCAAACATTTTTTGTTACTTCCATGTTATTAAAATTCACAAATATAACAAAAATACCATAACATACATGTAAATGATTGAATTCGATGTTATTTTTATAACAATTATAAATTTTAATGGTATGAAAGTAACAAATCAAATTGAATAGTTATTAGTTCTGGCCAATTACTAGTTATAAAGCCCATATAATCCTAACATACATAACAATATTATTTTATTATACATGCAAACAAATTTCAAGGTTCAGACTACTCGCACTGTCGGGAACACTATAGTTCAAGAGGCGATTAAATTAAGCAGCTCACTCTCACAAGTTCCACCAAACCAGGGAAAACAAAGAAGCGTAACACAATCTAAAAACAAAATCAAAGAAGAAACTCCAACACTCGCGCTAAAGCCTTTAAAATCTGTAAAAGAAAAAAACAAAAAAAGGGAAAGGGAAAGGGCTTCAAATCTATACTCAATAAAACTAAAAAAATCTCATAGTGCTATAGCAATAAAATAAAATCAACAAAGTCAAAAACTTGATCTAAGAACAAACTTCGAGAGCTAGCAGATCCGATGAGAACAAGTGGGTTAAAACATAGAATTGAGATCATCAACAAACCTTGCAAGGCCTGCCCTTAATGACAATATATCCGCTCTTACGGATAGTACCAGCCTGTTGAGGGTAAGTCTTGGAGGCTCCAGCATCGGCCTTGGACTCGAACTGGTGTTCCTCGTCCGACATGGCTGCCTTGCTTATGTTGCTGAAAGGCTGAAAGGCTGAAACCCTAGAAAAGGAAAACAGAGAGAAATATGCGTAGACGATAAGCGTAGACGATAGATGACTATGGTAGAGAGAATTTACACGCACATAAAAAGTGTGAGGGATTTATATAAGGAAAATAGTGGGAAGTAAAAGGGTGAGGGAATTAGGGTTTGAAAAATATTATTTTGAAAAAAGAAAATTAAATATAAAAATATTGAGTTTGTAGCGGTCACATCTGAATTGTTATCCACCGTTAGATTTAACGAGCTGGGGTATCAATGGTTGGAATTAAATATTCTTTTTCGCGTTTAAACGACGCTGATCGTTAGGACTGCGCACGTGGTCCGCTGTAAGTGGACGCTTTAGATATTTTCCTACGATACCTCTTTTTCTTCGATATACTTTTTAGGAACGTCCTTTTCCTTTCAATTATTTTATGGTACTACTTATCGGTTCAGGAAAAAACATTTCGAAATATATAAAATTCAGTAAACGTACGAAAGTATTATTAAATTAACATTTTTTTATAAATAAATTATTTTAGTTATTTTTTAGTGAATCATTTAAGTTATTTTTATTTTAAAAATAAATAAATTTATTTTAATTTATATTTTTATATAACTTCAATATAATAATATATATTCAAATAAATTTGTTTTTTTTAATAAAAATGATTTTCGGTGGCATAATCAAAAGAAAAATAACTAAATCTATCAATTTAACAAAAAAAAAATGATTTATGATTCACTTTATCTTCTTTTTTTTATTAATTTTTATTTAATATTAGATATTTAAATGATATATATAGGATAAATTATTATTCTAAATATACTACTTAATTATTTAAATTATTTCAAATATATTATTAAAATATCTAAGTTATATCAAATGAATTACTTGCGTGTGATGTCTTTAGAATAAAATTAACATAATAATAAAAATAAAACAAATATAATAATTAAATAGTATAAATTATATGAAACATAATTTGATTTATTATTGAAAAATTCAATAATTTTATTATATTTTTATAAGTTTATCCAATATGATTGAATAGTATGAAACTCTCGTCTCTTTATTTTTGTAAAAAAAAAATATTATCATTTTTTAAAATTAGTACATTTTAAACATTTCACTGTTATATTTTTCAAAATTTTAATTTTTTTTATTTTTTAAAAATATTTAAGTTAGATCAAATCAAAAGCTTACTATTAGAAGTTGATAAATTTTTGAAGATGACAAAAAAGTTTTCAAAGATGAAAAATTAAGTGAATTAAATTATTAAAATTAACTTAAAATCATTAAAATATTTATAAAATAAGATGATTAAAGTCATTAATTTAAAGTAAAATAATTAATGTATTCAATTTATTAAAATGAAATTACCATAGGTATGTTATTACCCTAAAATAAAAATACCTAAACTTTATGTTGAATGGATAAATTAGCCTTATTAATTTTAGAATGAGTAATTTAATTTCATTATTTTAGAATTTGATATAATTAATCATAATTTTTTTTAAAAGAGAGGTAAAGAAATTGAAATCATAATTTTTTTTAAATAATATCAGAAAATACATGTGAGAAATGTATGATATTCTTTTTTATGGGTATTGAATGAAATTTAACTATTTTAACACAAGATGAATGTATAATATTCTTAGATTATATCATTCTAAAATCAAAGTTTTTTTTATTTCTATCACGAGAAAAATATATTTCAAACCTTTTTTTAATTTTTTATTTGTTGTAATTTAAAATCATTAAGTTAGCCTTAATTAATTAGGCATGTATGTAACAAATATAATTTTTGTCATGTATAACTCCTAATTTCAATAAAATCATATTAATTGAATTAATTTGATTATTTTAAATTGTCTATTTTATAATAATTACTTGAATAAAGTGAATCTTTCTCCTAAAATTTATTATAATAACAATAATGTATAATAATATTAAACATGATAGAATTGAAAAAAAAAAATCAACATTAAATTAAACAATAACCATAATTTAATTTAAACGATGTTTAATTTTAATACATTAATTATAAAATGATAAGTTAGACTTTTTTAATTGTAAAAATATATGAACTAAATACAAAATGTATTATTTCTATAATTATTAGCTTTAAAAATATTGTTATTATTATTATTATTAAAAATATTTAAATGCTTCTTAAAGTTTTCTCTACCTTTCATTTTATTTCAACTATTTATCTTATAATTTGATTTATATTTTTTAATTATTATACTTTTTTGAATTTTTCCATTACAATCTAATTTAAGGTGGCGTTTGGTTCACAAAATGGAATCAGAATAGAATGAAATAGAAAGGAAACAATGTTGTTTGGTGTGACCACTGGAATCGAAGAAAGAATCAGTATTACAGTGTTTGGTTTGCCACCGAAATTAAATGAAAAAAAAACTATAAATTACCTTAATATCTCTATATTTAGTAAAGTTTAAATAATATCATTTAATTATTATTTTTTCGTCACACAAAATACATTATTGAAATCATTATTTTTCTAAATAATTATTACTTAAAAAGAAAATATATTATTAAAATTATTATTTTTCTAAATAGGGTTTAATGTTTAGGGTTTTGAGATTTGGGATTTAGGGTTAGGGTTATATTTGTGGGTTAAGGTTTAGGGTTAAAATTATTATTTTTCTAAATAGGATTTAGGGTTTACGATTTTGGGTTTTGGGATTTGGGTTTGGGATTTGGAATTTAGGATTTAGGATTTAGGATTTAAGGTTTAGGGTTTAGGATTTTAGGATTTTAGGATTTGGGGTTTTGGGTTTTGGGATTTGAGGTTTAGGATTTAGGGTTTAGGATTTAAGGTTTAGGTTTTTGGGATTTAAGTTTTAGGGTTTTTGAATTTTGGTGTTTGGGGTTTAAGGTTTTGGGATTTAGGGTTTATGGTTTTCGGTTTTGGGGTTTAGGGTTTATGGTTTTGGGGTTTAGGGTTTAGGGTTTAGTGATTTGGGATTTGAGTTTAGGGTAATATTTAGGGTAGGGGTAAAATTGGAAAAAAAATTAAGATGTGAATGGAATCATGATTCCTAAAAGGGGAGAAGGAATTGTGATTCCTTCTACTTTAGAAATCAATTCCATTCCCGACTCATTTTACAACTCAACTAAACACACAAATGGAAAGAATCAATTTTAATTCATTTTCTTCAATTCTCAAACTCAAAACCTAACTCTTTAAGTACCTTATTAAAAAGTAAGTTAATATCACCAACGCCCCATACGTATATCCTAACACGTGGGAACTATGCTCAAATAATATATATATATATATATATACCCTTAAACTTATACAACAATCAACGTCACGGTGAGGATGATTGTTCAATTATATCATGTTCACTTATGCTATATATATATATATATTATAAATTACCTACTTATATTTGTTAGAAAATAGTATCTTCTTTGCAATTTATTATCATTATTATTTTATTCTTTCATAAAACATAGTAATTTTTTTAGGATTTGATTAACAAATGAGAAAGGGTCTTGTATGGGACATATCTCTATTAGATTTTTGCTATCTTATTATTTTAATTTAATAATAAATTTACACATAATTTTCCATTTAGTGTGAATTTTTGTTCACCTATATTTGATTAAATATCTTTTAAGATATTCAAATTTTAATCTATTTTTCATAAATACACCTAAATTTTTTTCTGTATACAATGTTATAGACTTTTATGTTGTTTAGACATAAGACCTTTTTTATGATTTAGTTCTATTATGTTAGTTAATTAACACTATTTAAATTCTTCAACGTTATGTAATTAATATTAATTAATTGATGTGGTAGAATTTAATCACAAAAAATGACTTATGTGTAAATGAGATAAAAGTTTTGGTATTTTTATGTAAAGAAAAAAATTTAGATACCTTCTTATAAAATATACCAAAGTTTAGATACCTTAAAAGTTATTTAACTCATGTATTTACTTTTAAAAGTCATCTTTAGCATGTTTTGTTTTAATATGTCTAAAATTTGTATAGTTTATTAGTAATATGAGTAATATAATTCTAAAAAGTTAATCACAAATAATAGTAAGTATAATATTACTTATAAATATTATACTAATATTTTTCTTAATTAATATAGAACATTCTTTTTATGTACGAACATCCCTCAAAGCATGGGTCGAAATCAATACTTTGTATTTTATACTTAAATTTTATTATATTTAAATTATATTTAAATCACTTATATTTTTTTCTTTTTACAAGATCATGTATTTTTTATTTTTATTTTTTTTGTGTTAAAGGTCTATTAATTTTTTTCTTTTTTAATGCATTGATCGATTAAAATTATGATATCATGTAAATAATGTATATTGTATAAGTAACATAATTTATCAAATTTTTAAATGTTATGTTAAAAATAAGTAAAGTAACAGGTTAACTAAGAAATAAGATAAGTTACATAATACTTATAAACACTATATTATATCTTTATTGATTAATATGTGATACTCTTTTTATACATAACACTCCTCAAATTATAAGTCCTTTTTTCTAACACTTTATATTTTTATTTTTATTTTGGTAACTCGTCTTTTTCTTTCCACAAACGTATACATTTTTTTCTTTTCGTGAGTAGACTCGTTAATAAAATGAAACATTAATATTATGTGAAATTTGTATAATATATAAGCAATATAAATCATAAAATCTTAAAAACTTAATCTCCAAAGAACTTAAGATTTGATTATTTATAAATATTACATTATTATATTTTGATTATTTATAAATATTACATTATTATATTTTCTAATCAAAATGGGATGTTAATCTATACTTTAACATTATGTCTTGCCTTTTCCTTTCTAGATATGATATTTTTGGTTTAGGTATTATAGCAGTTCAAATCTTAACTATTTTCAATTATGAAAGGTTAAGTTTTGTTAATGATCTTACGTTAGATTAGGTTAAAGAATTTGCAGAACTCAAAGAGTTAAAAGACAAACCCTATGAAAAAGTTTGCTCCCACACTATAAATGGTTTTTAAGGAATAACATATTTAAAAAAATTTAATTTAATTTTTTTTTGTAATCATTTCATTTGAATGAATCTAAATATACTTAAAAAAAAGTAGAAGAAGAAAAATTGAAGTTTACTATCCAAGTAATTCTAATCATTATAGATTCAGTTTGTAACTATTACTTTTCTTTCTTTATTATTATGTTTTTTTTTTCTTTTTGATAGAAGTAACTAGGGGTGAGCATCGGTTCGAAACCGTAAATTTTAGTTCAATCCGAATCCGATCCGATCCGAAGCAAATTATGAATTATTCAATCCGAATCCGATCCGCTGTACATGTCAATCCGAACAACCAAACCGCTAATTTTAAGTCAATCGAATCCGATTCGATCCGATCCAAGAAAATTATTTAAACAAAAAATTATTCAATCAAAACTAATCCGTTGTACATATCAATCAGAACAAATCTGAATTTGCTAATTTTAAGTCAATCCGAACTGATCCAATTCAAGAAAATTATTAAATCCAAAAATTTTAATTTAAATCTATTAAAAAAATTACATATAATAAAAAATCTAAAATAAAAATATTTTTCATACAAATTAAAAAAGTAAGTGACATGACGTGATTAAAAATAATTCAACAAAAATAATCAAAAATAAAAAATCAAACATTAATTACATAATTTAACTCCAAATATACATAGTAATAATTTAACTCCAAAAAATTAAATAGCAATTACATAAAATTAACTTCTCACTCTACGAATATTAATAACAACAATTCTTTTTGATAATCATTCAAGGTTTAAGTCACCAATACCATCAAGAATATCTCAGACAATAAAAAAATTAAAAAGTTAAAAATATACATAAATAATGAGCTAATAAACATAATAATATATATTTGATAACAAATAAATCTATATATATTTGAAATATATATTTGAAAGTTTTATGAAATATACACGATTCTAGAGCTTCAATTTAAATCAAGTGACTCTTGGATATTAATGATTGGAGATGAGCAATCCAATTTTGAGTGCAAATCAAAGATTGTACAGTTTTAGAAGATAAGGAACTCACAGCGTATGGACTAATTTAATACGACCACCGGTGAGAATGCAGATTCAGATGCTACGGTAGATCTTGTATGGCCAATATATCTCGTTATCAAAGACAAAATCTTAAATCTTGAGGAATGAACATTCCACAAACTTAAAAGATCAAATTTCTCATCATCCATATCAACCAATGCTTCTTGTAAGTATTTTTCCACTTGATTTGTTTTCCATAGTATGAACTTCTTTTAAATGCTTTCTTACGAGAAGCGTAAAGTTGAAATAAATATCCGCTTTCTAAACCAAAACATACGTACCCATTTCTAAAGGTTGAGAAGATTCTTCTATGTTTTGAGGAAAATATGCTTTATGATACTCCTCGTACATATCTTCCAAAGTTTTTTTTACCCTTTTAGAACTCATTGAAGCCTCAATCACATCCCCATTACACAATTCTAACAAACTTATATGTAAAGAACACTCTTTATGCCTAGGATCAAGTAAAACAAACACAAATAACATCATATTCATTTTAGATATTCCTCCCCAATATTTGTCAAACTTTACCTTCATATCACTAGCCATCTTCATCATAATATAATCCTCGCATTTACTCCACATATCAAGTTGATCATGAATAAAACAAATACGATCCAAGAAGAAATTAGAAGTCACGTATAAAGATCCAGAAAACATTAATGTAGCTTCATAAAAAACTTTCAAAAATTGGACAAAATGTCTAGCATTATCCCAATCCATTATAGTCGGAGCTTGTTTAATTTCACCTCGACAAAACTCTTGATAGTATCCCAAATCAGTGATCTCTAACCTTTCAAATGCTTTTTGAAAATAAGTTGCCGAATCCAACATCAAATAAGTTGAATTCCACCTTGTCGTAACATCTAAACAAACAAGTTTTTGAGTAGAGAGTTTTTCCATTTCTGAAGACTCTTAATTTTTGTAGTCTAATTGGTGATCCTCTCACGTATCTTACAAAGACGAATCCTATTTATTGATATGTTATACTCTTTCAAACCGCCTTTCAACAATTAAATTGAGAATATGTGCACCACATCGCGTGTGTAAATGTTTTGATTCTACAATTGCATTACCCCGACCATTAGCATTTTTACAAATAAGTAAGTACGATGTCATTAAACTTGCATTATCAACGTAATACATAATATCCTATCAATGCCCCAATCCCAACAAACATGCTTGATAATCGCTCTACCAAGTGTATCACCTTTATGATTTGGAACTTGACAAAAGTTCAAGATTATCTTTTGTAAATTCCAACCATTATCAACAAAATGAAAGCTTAAACACATATAACATAAATTCGACAAGATGTCCATTGTATCGTGGTAAGACATATTCTTTTACTAGTTCTATTCAACAACTCTTTTAATTTTACCCTTTCGAACGTGCATAAATTCAAGCAATCTCTTGCAATAGTCCAACGAGAAGGGATTTTCAACAAAGGTTGTAACTCTTCAATAAACTCCTTAAATCCTTCACCTTTTACGATAATAAATGGCAATTCATCTTTTATTATCATCCTTACCAATTTTTCTACACATCTTTCGGCATTAAAACGATGAGGTACAAGACTTCCTTCCTTATGGAAAGCTAAAGTTTTTTGTTTCTTAAGAACTCTACGGAAACTTATCACATCCAATGGAAATGTGTGCAAGCAAATTTGACGCTGATTGCTTGACACATACTTATATTGTTTCTTACAATATTTGCATATAGCTTCATGATGTTGCCCTACCCCTTCTATAGTAAAATGAGCCCATGCTTCACTACTAGATCTAGAGGAAACTTTTTACATTCTTCTTTAGAAGCAATGCATAGTCGAAATTGGAGTACTAATCTTCTTCTTGAGTTGGTTTGTGTTGCTGCTTTCATCTTTATTTACTTCTTGATCACATAAAGTGTATCATTATCTTTATTTAAAACCATGTGTATAGTTGTAGAAAAAATTTTAGACATTTACAATACATATTTGTAAAAATGTGCACATAGACGTGGGGTGATGTTGGACATGTTTAATTTCATGTGATTTAAAATATGTATAGAACATTTATATATAATATAACTAAAACTTTAATATCTGAATGAAATGTTCAATTAACGTGCACCATTTATAAAACAATATTTTATGATATTGATTTTTATAATTATATAAATAATCACGATGTACTACAACGATGAAATTTGTTCCATAAAAGCCACGACATATCTCAATATTTTAAAAATTGTTATAGTTCAATTAAAGCATACAAAAGCTGCGTTTTTGGGGATAAACGCAAGCGTTTTTGGCGAAAAACATAAAACAATGTTTTATGATATTGATTTTTATAATTATGTAAATAACCATGATGTACTACAATGATGAAATTTGTTCCACCAACCCGCGACATATCTCAATATTTTAAAAAATTGTTATAGCTCAATTAAAGCATACAAACTGCGTTTTTGGGGATAAACGGCGTTTTTGGCGAAAAAACATAAAACAATGTTTTATGATATTGATTTTTATAATTATGTAAATAACCATGATGTACTTCGCAATGATGAAATTTGTTCCACCAAGCCAAGATAGATCTCAATATTTGAAAAGTAGTTTAAAAATTGTTATAGCTCAATTAAAGCATGAAAAAGCAGGCGTTTTTAGCGTTTAAAAATGTTGTTTTGGCGAAAAACTCGCAAAAAACGCCTTTAATAGTTTGGTGTGCCTAGATATCAAAAAGTTATATGGAATCATAAAAAAGTCATCCAAAACAGATTTCCATGACACAAATTACGACCGTTCTCAAAGTTTTCTTATAATGTCATCAAAAAATATAACCTTCTTGTTAAGGATGATGAAACAACGAGCGGCAAATGCAGCAGAGCAAATGCCATGGCGGCAGAAGAGCGGCAAGGCAAAGAAAGCAGGTAGAAAGCGGCCCAGCGGTAAAATGGCGTAGCGTGTAGCGGCAGCAGCGGCGGCAGCATGGCGGCGACATCAGCGGCCGACGGCCAGCAGCAGCGGCGGCCCGGCAGCAGAACGGTGACGAACGACGGCAGCGGCCGGTAGTGACGCGAAAGGCAGAAGCGAAGCGAAACGGCGGCAGCCAACGAAAGCGAAATGGCGCGAAACGAGAGAAACGGCAGTGCAAAACGAAGCGAAGCGAAGCAAAACGGGTGCAGAAAGCGGCAGCGGCACGATCAACAAAGAAGCGGCGGTACTGAAGGTAGTAGAGAAGGTTACCGTGAAGCGTAAAAATAGAAAGGTAAGTAGGCTGCGCTAAGCGAAACGCAGCGGCCAGAAAGCTTAACGACAATGGAGCGGGAGAGAGATGGAGCGACGGCAGAATAATATAGAGCGAGGAGAAAGATGGAGGGAGCGAGAAAAATATATTAGGTTAGATTTTGGAGATATACGGCAACTCTTTAGGTTATGTTAAATAATTATATATATATATATATATATTTATTTATTTTTAAATAATATATTAAATATATCGGATCGGATCGGATTATACGGATTTAAAATTTCTAATCCGAATCCGAATCCGAATCCGAGCGGATTGATAAAATCCAATCCGAATCCGATCCGATTTCGGATAGAAACCACTTAATTTGATCGGATTTTTCGAATTGATCGGATATTTTGCTCACCCCTAGAAGTAACTACCATTTTAGTGGTTTGGCAATCATCTCGAAAAGTGTTTTTAAAATTTTAGAAGCACTCAAATACTCAATGCCGAACCAAAAGAAGAAGATGCTACACGAATCAACGGTGCCTCAACCTCAATTAATAGGGGGAAAAATGATGTTGCATCCTTACCCCACGTTTGGTTGGATGGAATGGAATGGAATCAGAATCGATTCCTTCCATTTTGTGTGTTTAGTTAGACGGAATGAGAATGTAATGGAATCAGATTACTAAAAGAGAAGGAATCACAATTCCTTCTCCCCAACTTGGTAATCATAATTCTATTCCCATCTAAACTTTTTTTTTTTCAATTTTATCCTCATTTAAAATATAACCTTTCTCAAACCCAAAATTCCAAAACCCTAAACCCTAAATCCAAAATTTCAACCCTAAACACTAAACCCCTAAACCCCAAATCCCTAATCCCTAAACCCCAAATCCCAAAACCCTAAACCTTAAAACATAAATCCCAAAACCCTAAACCCTTATCCCCAAATTTCAAATCATAAAACCCTAAGCCCCAAATCCCTAGACCCTAAACCTTAAGCCCTAAAACCCTAAATCCCAAATCCCTAAACCCAAAATTCTTAAACCATAAACCTTAAAACATAAATACCAAAACCCTAAACCCTAAACCCTAAACCCCAAATTCCAAATCCTAAAACCCTAAACCCCAAATCCCTAAACCCTAAACCCTAAACCTTAAAACATAAATCCCAAAACCCAAAACCCAAAACCCCAAATTCCAAATCCTAAAACCCTAAACCCCAAATCCAAAATTCTAAAACCCTAAATAATTTTTAGGAAAATAATAATTTTAACCCTAAACCTTAACCTACAAATATAACCCCAAATCCTAAATCCCTAAACCCTAACAAATCCCACATCCCAAACCTCAAAACCCTAAACCCTATTTAAAAAATAATAATTTTAATAATATATTTCTTTTTAATTAAGTAATAATTATTTAGAAAAATAATGATTTCAATAATGTATTTTGTTTGACGAAAAAATAGTAATTAAATGACACTATTTGAACTTTCTGACATGTAGGGTATTAAGGTCATTTACGCCTTTTTCATTCCATTCCAGTGGCAAACCAAACACTGTAATACTAATTCCGAGCTTGATTCCAGTGGTCGAACCAAACAAAATTATTTCCTTTCCATTCCATTCCCATTCCGATTCCGATTCCGATTCCATTCCATTCCACGAACCAAACGCCACCTTAAAGTTAAGTTAACTCCATTTCCTGAGTGTAGGGACGAACATGTCGGTATGATTACTAACAAATAAATGAAATGGAGGGAATAAGTCATTATTATTATTATCATAAAAACATAATATTAGAATAAAATAAAAATCCAATAAATTTAAAAATTATTTGTGTTAATTGTTTCTCTACTATCCTTTAGTATTAATATTCTTTTTCAAATTCACAAAATATAATTACAAAATTATCTATAATTTTAACATATTTTTTATTATAAAATTATTATTATTTTTAAAAGAACATCTAAATAATTAATATTTTTATTTTAATTCTACACTTTTTTTACAAAGGGAAAAAAAGTTTAAAACTTTTTTTCTTCAATTTAATTCATGTTTATTTCCATTACAAATTAGGTAGCATATACTTCAATTAATTAAAAAAAGGGTTGGAGACAATGTTACAAGTTAACAAGAGTTGACACGACCAAATAAAAATAAATGAGAACAATTTAGGTGAGAAAGGGAGATTACATAATCTTACAAAGAAACATGCTACACAAAACAAAAGATCCACAGAGCAGCCAGCCAAGTGGTATCAATCACAAAAGCAATCACACAATCTATACGAGGTGCAAATACCAAAAGCAACTTGCGTTGCAATTATGGTGATAATGTTCTACATTACATGATTATACAACGTAACATAAAATGAATATAAAATTTAATTATAATTAATTAATAATTTTTTCATATTCTTAAAAATCTTACTATTTCTTATTAATATAAATAAACACAAAAAAATTAAATTAAATTTTCACAAGTAAACTAACATTTAAGTATAACATAATTAATATCAAAACATGATACTATCAGAACTAACGATACAATTGCAATCCCTATTTGCATTGGCTTCAGTTACATAACAAAAGAGCTTCTGTAGGCCTAGCCCTCCTTGAGTAAAAAATCTGTACTATTGTCTTTACAAGCAATGCACCAGTGTCTTCAAAATTGGTAATTTACAAATCAAACTCATTGGAGTCATTAAGATTCCGAATCCAATCTATCTGATAAACACACAAGACAGAGGGAGAGACCATTGTTCAACGCTTTGAGAGGTAAATAACATTAATTTATGTCGGGAAAAACTTAAGTTTATTATTATAATTATTACAAATATGTAATTTAATCTTGTAATTATTAAGTTTCATTTAATTAAGTCCTATAATTTAATAAAAATAATTCAATTAACATAAGTCATCAAAATTATGCGTTATACATAAAAAAAATGTATTTGTTGAACACATACTAAACCTAAACTATTGATTTGAAGCTATAATAAATAAATAAATACAATTTGGAAAGAAAAGAAATGATTCATAAGTAAAAGTTTGAAATCTCTTTTTCCCATGATACAAAGGGAAAAAAGAAAAAAAAAAACACCTCTATTTAAAAATTGCAAAATTTAACATCAAAATGGTTAAAATCCATCCAAAACACATTTAGAAAAAAATCGTCCATTTTTAAAATGTATTTTTTTTGTTTTATATAAATAGAAAAAGACGATTTGAATTTATTTAGCTCTTGTTTAAAAAATTGAACCAATTAAACACAACCCAAAAATAATGAGATTAAATTGTTCATTTTCAAAAATAATGAGATTAAACTATTAATTTTCAAAAATAATGAGATACTCACCCAATTTAAGTCGAGAGTCTTGGGACTAATCCTGCTGTGAACGCCTGAAGGTTAAATATAAGATTGTATAAAAATATTGTAAATAATGAATGTGGGTTTCATAATTGAAATATGACTTCAAGACATGCATTATACAAAAAGAGTCCACTGAAAAGAATAATGGATAACTTGTCAGCAAGCCTCCAGATCAACTAAGAACATGTAAGAGATATCTCTATGATGTGTGAGTTATTACCTTCATAAGAACTAACCTTTGCGGAGTTAATTACGGCCTGAACTTCCAGAGCAATCTGATTTGGTATGGGCATTGTTGATTTCATGGATGATTATCTGAGACAGCTCTTCACTATTCCAAATAAAATGCACATTAATAAGATAGTAACACTTGAAGTAAATGTGATGGGAATAACAATATTAGTGATTTAAATGAGTTAATAATTATCTAGTTAGATCCATCAGTATATTTGATTATGTTTTGAATTTTAAATTATATATCTTATTTTTGAATTCTTATTAATAAGACATAGTATTGTACCTTAATTTTTGTACGTTCTTCCGTTTTTCTCTTTCCCTCTTTTCCCCTTCCCAATCCACATAAAATGGAAGCATCATACTTCCGAATAGCATAATGAATGTAACAATGCTATGAACACTTCAGCTAGTAAAACTTTGATGAAAAGACTATGGCCCTAACTAGGGTTTACTCGACTTATATAGCTCATTTTTTATTCTAAAATGTAAATTGAACCAAAGATGTAACCTATCAAGGAGAAAGAAAGATACATCAAATAACTAAAATATCTAGTAAATGGAAACTGAAATGTAAATAAAAAAATAAAAAAACATGATAACAGATAAACTAACTTTTCATTAGCCTCTTGGTGCGTGCAGCTTGATGCAACAGCCAGCATACATCCCCTTTGATTGAGTGATAAGGATGCCACACTATTTGAGCATCTAGGAAACTAAAACCACGGAAGGTTAGAGTATTGAATTTTAAATATAAAGAAATATATGTAAAATTTAAATTAAAGATATTACATGAAAAACATAATATATTGAGAATAATCTGACATGTTAAAATTTATGTTAGAAAAAACATTTAGGTAATAATTATAAGCAAAAAAGCCATAAAAACGACATCACAATACTCAAGCACTACTCAAGCACCCACAAGTGGCTAGTATTAAAAGTCATGTATGGTGAAACCCAAATCAATGAGACTAGAGCTAAGTTTTTGATATCAAGTTCTAGGAGACATTTTCAACCATATAGTACCTTTTTCAACTTGCAAATCCAACTTGAATGGTCTTTGTCAATGAAGCCCTGAGATTGATGGATAAAGAAAGTTTCTTGAAGCTCACCATTAATTAGAAAAGAATTGTTTACATCTAGTTGCTTCAATTCCCATTCTTGAGCCAAAGCAAGTGTCAACACCAATTTAATTGTTTGAGATTTAACAACTGGAGAGTAGGTTTTTGAAAAATCGATTCCTTCAACCAGATGATGCCCATTTGCCACAAGCCTTGCCTTATACTTGTCAAGCTCTCCTTTGCTTTGCAAATTTGATCTAAAGACCCACTTCCAACCAATAGGATCATGCTTAGTAGGATAAGAAACCAAATCCCAAGTGCCATTGTCCAATAAAGCCTGAAATTCTTTTTACGATGCTTCCTACTTAGATATTCCCTTGGCATTGGCATAGGAAGAAGGTCTTGAGAGAATAACTTGTGTAGGAGAGACAAGGGCAAGAAAAACTTGAGGTTTTAGAGAACTAGTTTGAGCCCTTGTGACCATAGGATGAGTATAAGTAGGTTGTTAGTGGGTAAAGAAGGAGAGGGAACATAGGAAGTGACAGACTTAGAAACATAAATTGAAGAAGACAAAGAACGAGTACCGATAAGTGCAGATGGTGAAAATACAGGAACACATGCAAATAGAGATATAGGTTGAGATAGCATAGAAGATTGATCAAAGGAGTCAAAAGAAGACATAATAGTGTCAGTATGTGAGACATGAACAGATTCCAAACAATGACCAAAAGAAGACACAAATAAAGACTTTTCAAGGGAAATAGACATAAGCTTGGTATCTGTGATAGGTGAAGACACTATTAAAGAAAAGGAACAACAAAAAGACAGCACATAATGTTCTATGTCAATAGAGCTCAAAAGAGTTTTCAAATTTATAAGACAAGGAAAACATGACTCATCAAACAGGCATGCCGACTAGTGTAGAGCCTACTAGTTTCTTTGTCAAGACATAAGTATTCTCTATGTTGTGGAGCATAGCCTAAAAGTATACATGTGGTGGACCTTTGTTGCAATTTGTGCTTATCATAAGCACGAAGGCAAGGAAAACAAAATGAACCAAAAGACCTTAGATAAGTGACATCAGGAGGCTTATGGTAAAGCAAGAGTAAGGAATAGCATTATTAACATATTTGGAAGCAATCTATTAAGAACAAACACAACTGATCTAAAAGCATAGATATAGAACTTAGTGGACAAACCAAATTGAACAAGCAAGGCTAGACCTCCCTCAACAACCCTTCTATTGCGTTACTCCACAACATTTTCTTCAAAGGTGTGTTGGCAAGAGATACAATGTTGTAAGCCAATGGAGCCTAGCTTTATAAGAAAATGAAACTACTTATCACCATCAGATTGAACCTTAGCCTAAAAATTCCTTTCATCCATATTAAGAAAACTAAAAAATACTACTCGTGCATCATCTTTAGTTTTTGAAAATAAATCCACATATACCTAATGGAATCATCAATTATCAACATAAAATACTTTGGAAACCACTAGTGAAGTCCACAAATCAACATAAAGCAAAGCAAAAGGAACAGCACAAAAAGTATCCTTACATTTAAAAGTTGACTTGTGAGATTTAGCTATACTGCAAGTGGAACAAACACTAGAAGAAGAAATCTTATCACATTGCAACAAAAAAGTTTGCACAAGTCTATTGAACACTTCCACAGATGGATGTGCTAACCTATGATGCCACATATGTGGTTTTATTACAGTAAATGAAGAAGGACTAGTACATACTAAATAAGAATAAGAAATGTAACCTTTCAGTGAGTAAATCCCTCCCTTTGCTTTCCCTTTGGTAAGAGTTGCTTTGCACAAAGCATCTTTAATGAAGACACAATTAGAGTGAAATTCAACAATGACAATGTTATCCAAACAAAGTTATTGAATAAACAAAAGATTAAGTGAAACATTAAGAGTATACAAGAAATTATTACGAGCTAACAAAGATTTAGACTGATTAGGCTTAATAAAATAGGTACCAAGGGAAGCAATAGACAAGGAAGAACCATTATCTATAGTGATTGAATAAGATCCAAGGAAAGAGACTCTTGCATCCACAATATTACTAGCATCATCTGTCAAATGATGAATGGCTCCAAAATCTAAAAGCCAAGGCACATTGACGAAATCACCAGTAGTAGGTTGCGTGTTCGAGCAATCAGCTAAATGTGCATAAGGTGCACTCTGAGAAAAGGAACCTTTTCCTTTAAGAACATCACATACTTTGAAGCATTTGTTGGCTAGATGGTCATTTTTGCCACAAATCTGACACTGCACATGAGCACCATCACCTCCACTTGCATGATTCTTCTTATTCTTGTATTGATTATTGTTATTACCAACATTATCCTTCTTAGGATGATAAGTGCTACCTCTGATGCAAGAAATCTTGTAAATATAAGAGGAAGAAGATCCACCACTAGAGCTAGGAGATTGAGACACAGAATGTGCCTTAGGATCACTCTTGAAAATGAGTCCTACAAATTTTGCTAAATTTGCCTGAATGGGACGATTTACATCTTGTGAATTTTGTTGCTCAAGTCTTATGTCATAAATCAATAACTAATTATGAAATTTATCAAACGACACTGCATCAAATGACATAAAGTAGGAAATAAAGGCATTGTAATTTGAGACAAGGCCACCTCTGGCATACATGATCAAATCACGATCAGAGATAGCCTCTCCAACAACTGAAAGATGATCTGACAAAGTCCTAAGATGCACCACAAATTCATCAACCGAGAGATCATTCTTACACATAATTTGGAGTTGCAAACGAAGCTCCATAATATGAGCATGCGAAGAAGCTGAGTGAATTCTCTTTAAGGAGCTCCTTCGCTCAGGAGCCGATGCACCACGCCTGAGATGAGGATGCATCGATGGTGAAACAGATGAATAAAATCAAGATTTCACAACATTATTCAATTTGTTCCATTGCGAAAATTCAAGATTGATCTGATTGTTTACAAATTGAGAAAGAAACAGGCTACGATCGATGATTACATCTAATCCATATGTAAGAATTGTCGATGATTACATCTAATCCATATGCGAGAATTGTAAAGATCACCTGTTCACGCCAAATCAGGTAATTTGTGCGATCGAGTTTCACAAAAAATATGAGATTGATAGGAGTTCTTAGTGAAAAGAGAGTCGATTGAGAGTTGTAAACTCTACACTAGTTTGTCCAAAATCAATGAGAGAAGGTACTGTAGTCATTAGAGACTCCACTAATTTTACCGCAGTAGGCTTTGATACCATAGAAACGAATGAGAGTGTGCGAGAGAGAAGAAGAAATGTAATTGTAAAGTTAATTCTTATTAGTGAGCAATGCAGCACTAATGTGTTTATATACAACTCAAATCTAACTAACAAACTGTTAGTTATGAACACAGAACTAACATATCATGTTAGTGACATAATTTAGCATAACAGCCAATATAAAAGCACAACTCAGTTTATATGCTTACACTTTAAGTCTAACAGGGCCAGTACCAATACTATATGAGTAGGATGAGATCCTTAATCCTTATCCAATAATTTAAGTCACTACATATAGCCTTGGCTTGGAATTACATTTATTAGCAACGAGCCACTACCTTATAATTTATCCTTTTAGGTCATCTAGAAGGATTCTTATGATATGCAAGCTATGAGATTCAATATCGCTTTAAAAGCAAGAGCTCCAAATATCAATTAATGCATTTGATTATTTTGTGTACAATGGCAATTAGAAATTCCATCATAATACCTCATATTGCCTTCTCCGGCTTTTAGCATCCCATGCAGTAACATAGCCATCGTTATCACCCGTAATGAAAGAACCATCAACACTAAAATAAAAACAAACAAACTAATATAAACTTCCACAAGCAATGCCACTACACTACTAACTGAATTACACTATGCGTACTGTGGGTTGAATATAATGTCGTTCACTGATACTAGGCGATATCTCCTGTCTACTTTCTTTGGATAGCACCAGAAGACATATCTGCAGTAGTGTTGGTTAAAATACATGAGAAAGCTTCCAAGTCAAAATCCTGCCTCAAGCACATCATATGAAAGACAAATTGTACTTCGTTAAAGAAAAAGACATATTGTAACAGTACATGTTATACTATAGCAGTAGGAAAACGTATGTTCGGACCTTGTAAGTTAGAGAAAATAAAAATCAAGAGTTTCTTTAGTTACTTGCAAAGTCTCAAATTTAGTGTAACGAATGCTGATAGCATATAATCAACTGAATTTCTGGATAGGGCAGAATCCCCTATGAACACCCAAAGTAGAACAGTGATTTCCATCAAACAAGATAGATAATCCAGTATATCAAAACAGATTCTTTTTGATCATTAAACAGTTTATTCAGACTTCAAAAAGCTCAGCAAGACTTTACCATCTCTATAAGAAAAAGGAAAGCAAATTTTGGTATCATATAATATAAAAAGTTACCGGATGCCATCTGGGCTTGATGGAATAGAGAGCTCTATTGCTACCCGACCATCTACTGAACCATATGCAAATCCTGCGCACGATATAACTTAAGAGTTCAGAAACCTCCATAAAGTACCCATTAAGGGCGTTCAATTGTATGATCTGGTGCCAATAAATACTCCCAATCCTTGACATAAAACCAACCTAAAATTTGTTGTTAGTCTATATGCATTGGTCCTTGCAGGCTTGCAGCTAGGTAAATAAATTATAAGCTTACAATAGCATCTAGAATTAACTTAAAATACAGTGTTGTTTTCAATCTAAGACTCTGCAGCTACTGTTCCAAAAGCAAGCAAAATAAGTAAACAGTGGAAGTAATACTATTACCTTTAGAGCAATGAGCTGAGCTAACACATTTGATCTGAACATTCATATCTGATCTGATTGATTGAATCGATGTTTCCAAATTACGCAAATCATACATATATACCGACTCTCCAACTGCTACAAGTATATTGAAGCCGGTAAGTGACATAGAATCTACCTCCTTTGCTAACGTTACCGAGCAAGCAAGACCCTTTCCCATACGCATGTCCCATGCAATTATCTTCTTGTCGAAACCAGCAGAGATGACTTGGCCTTTAACAATTGGAAAAGAAAATTTTTATTACACAACTATTTTTCAGCATACCACAGAATAAAAATTTAAAATGTTCAATGTAAATCTAGTTCGAACAAAAGTATTGAAGAAAATAAATTTTGGCAATAAGCATCTTATGGTGAAAAAAACAGTATAGCATTCGGTTAGGCCCTCATTTAGGAAGAGTTACTTTCAAAACCACCTGTTATCCTCCATGCCTCGGAGTCTAAGAAATAAAAATTAAGAATATGATGAAGTTGAAAATTGCTCCAAATATTTTCAGGTCACAAGAGACAGTTGAAACTGCAGTACTGATATTAACTATATCTCCTAGCATAAAAGCACCTTGTGGTGTTAAGTGTTAACCCATATCTTTAGCAAAGTGAAAAAACCAGAAATTAAGAACCATAATTTATGGAGGCTGCATCTAGAATGCGAAATGAATCTAAAAACAATAGGAGATGAACATTTATAGCTTACATGTTTCATTGGAATATCCAATGCATGTTGAAATATCATCATGATTTCCAAGTGTGTGATTAATTCCTGACTGCAAGTCATACCTAAAAATTTCCCCCCAAAAGGGGCAATGTGTACGGTATGATGGTCAGACATACAGAAATAAGAAAATTCATGACCCAGAAACATGCAATGTGAAGTAAAGGACTGCTTGTGTATTTCATGCCTTTACAATGCGTTTATTCTGCAGAGTACACAGATTGAAGGACATCTCGCAACTATATCCTCTAGAAGTTGTCAAATAAAAATGATAAGGCAAGAAAAATTATGAAACGGCAGAAAATATGTTAACGTGTAGGCTAGGCAGTACAAAAATGATCAAAACATTATGAGGATTACAGTTCATCAAAAGTCATGATTATCAAAATTCTCTAGTTACCCAATTATACTTGTTTCAGCCTATCTAGGTAATCTTAAATATGATCTCAATTTGATCATTCAATCAATTTTTTTTATGGCCACTGCTGTACACATATAGATAGTATTAGTATCTTAAAGAACAAATGCGTTTACAAAATAAAACAACCTCAAAATGCATAAGTTTGTGTATAACGAACTAATAAAATCAAAAACTTAAATGCATTTCCCAATCTAAGCATATATGTCTAAGAAACGCCTACACTTATATCAGCCTTCTACTCCCTTCTTAAGTTGTGAGCTTCCTATTATTAAAGCTATATGCCAAAAAAAGTGTCCTTGAACCATTGTCAGCGAAAGGCATCGGATGCATAAATGAAAACTTATTTGGTCGTGCTAAGGAGGTAGTAAAGAGCAAAAAATAACAATTTCTTACAATCACATCCTGGTTCTAGACAAACACTTGAGAGAAGCTCAAAGCAAAGCAACTCATTCATAATCAAATTCAAAACCTCTTCTCAAGCATATCTAAATAAATGATCTCACACAAGAACATGTAAAAGTCTACTCAAAATACACTCAAGTATGAAACCAAAAAAAAAAAGGACTTAAATATTCTATAATAATTTAAAAAATGGCGAACCTTCTAATAGAACCATCAGAACCAGCGCTAAAGGCCACAGACTCGTTCTGAAAACAACAATCTAGAATCGCAGCTTCGGATGGAGCTTCTAATCGAAGATGTGAGCTACCCACATCATAAAGACGAAGAGTCTGTACAAAACAACCAATGCATAGAGTTGAAAAGGAAACAAGAAAATAATAAAATAACTTGAGAGTGAAAAAAGAAAACTCACTGAGTCCCAAGAAGATACAAGAAGATTATCTGATTCTGGAGCAAAACATATACTAGAAATGGCATCTCGGATTGGGTTTTCGAAGTCTAAAGGAACTCCGCTCATTTCAACGCCGGAGAGACTACCCAATTCAAGGCTTCAAAGCAGAGAAGGGCCTCAAAATTGTTTATGAAAACAAAAATTTAAAGGTTAAAACGATTTATGAGTTAAGAGAAATTGAAATTTGAAGCGAAGTGATTAGCAAGCAGTTAAAACCCTAATTAGGTCCACTGAAGCATTGGAAGGAAGAGGAGAGAGTGAAAGCCCGCTTCCCGCTCCTATTGCTCTTGAGAGAAACAAATTCAAATGCATTATTTTTCCTCTCTGTCTTTTTGGTAAAATCAAATGTAATTTAAATGAAGAAACTGATAATATGGAACTACTTATTATAAATATATTTAAATAAGCCACAGGTCAACAAGTGGATCCGTGGCGCAATGGTAGCGCGTCTGACTCCAGATCAGAAGGTTGCGTGTTCGATTCACGTCGGGTTCAATTTCCTATTTCTTTTCCACTTTTTTTTGTTAACGGCCCGGGCCTGATCCAAATTGACAGCATCTCAAGAGAGAATTTTCCATCCCTTTTATTTTTATAAAATGAAAAAAAGTAAAATTAACTAATGATATTAATAATATATATATATTGTATCTAAAAACTTATCTATAAAAATGTTCTTAATTTATTGTCATTTTATATTTATGATTTTGTCTTTTTTTTTCTTTTTATACCTTTAATATCTTATTTTTTGTTAATTTTAACATAGAGTAAAAATTGTTTAGAGCATGATGTATAATTTAATTTTTTAAATATCTTTTTTGTGATATATACTAAAGAAAATTGATGCTATTCATTGGTATTGTGATTTTATTTTTAATATATTTTTATAAATATTTTTCAAATAGTAATTTAGTTATATACTGTTTAAAAAAATATTAATTTAATAAAATTTATTATTTTATTGGAGATTTTTTACGTATTATTTGTTATCTTAGTTGTTTTGTTTTCATAATGAGTAATAAATCTACAATATTTAAAAAGATAAAAATTGAGTGAAGAAGCTATCCAATGTATATTTAACAATATCAAAATAGATTAAAAAATAGCTATTAACGGTCCATGTGTCATAAAAAAACAAATATTTTAAAAATATTTTTCATTAAATATATATATGTCAGTCACATGTGAAAATTACATCAAATAGGTACATTTTTTAAAAAATTATCCTATAAGTCACTAAAAATGTATTATTTTAATATTTTTATCATGTAATTTTTACAAATAATAAATAAGTTATTCAATTTTTAAAATTAATACATTTTAATTACATAACTTTATAGTTAAAATATCTCTCTTTTTACTATACAAAATTAACATAACTATAAAGTTACGCGATAAAAATGTAACTTTATGTCCATTAGTTACACAACTATAAAATCATGTGATTTTGGTATCTATTGTAAAAATTACACAACTAAAATGTCTTAACGATACAAACAAAATTATTCGAATAATTCATCACCCAATATTTTTTAAGGATAAGGTATCACTAAGATAACACATAAAAAAATATAAAAAATGATATTAAATACAAAATTATAGTACAATTAAAATAACAAAATATATAATTTGATTTTGATTTACATGTTAGATTAGCTTAGAAGAAAATTTTCATAATACAGAAGGTACAAATTAGATTATTAAATTCATATTTTTAAACCTACGTAAATTTAAATATAATAATTTTTACATAAATATCAAGTTTCTTTATATTTTAAATAATATTATTGACTTTTTTCCCCCTAATTACATAATATTATCTATGGGTATAAAGGCATCTATTTTTTAAACTAAATAAGTAGTTAAATTATTTATTAAACCTAACTAGTTAAAATGAGAGAGATAAATATAGTAAAAGTTTATATATATTATAAAAATAATATTTAAATTTTATATTTATTTTTATAATAATTTAATTCTATTATTATTAAAAAGTAATAGCGAAAAAGTAAATTTTTTTCATTTAAATTTTTAATTTTTTCGGTTATATTAGATATAAATTGTTTTAGTTTGAATAACTTATAAATGATGAATAGTATATAAAAAACATGATAATTTATTCTTATGTAATTATTTTTTTATAATAATAAGGTTAAATTGTCATAAAAATAAGAATATGATCAAAACGTTATTTTTAGAATAAATATAAGACTCGTAGAATCACGCTCCCTTAAAATTATGACTAAATATTTTTCACATTATCTAAATTTTAATCCATTTTATATAAATATGTTTGAATTTTTCTTCTCCACAAAAGTATTTAAATTTTTATCTTTTAAATTTATATATAAATATTATTTATGATTAAATTATATCATGTAAATAATTAATATTAATTAAGGCGTTAGAACTTTTAACACAAAAATATCCTTATGTCTAAACATACAAAATTTGGATACATTTATATATAAAATAAAATTTAGATACTCAAAACATATTTATCCTAAAATTTTCTTCCTTCAACTTATCCTTCTTACCGTTAATAAGCCAATAAAAATGTCAACTCTTAATGAATATGCAATTACATGGCTAATAAAATTAATAGCATTAGTTAACTGCAAAATTAACTTTACGTGCAACAGTTTCATTATTGAAACCAAATCTTAATTAACACACTTATTTTTTTCGGATCCGACAATCGAAGATTCCTATTTCAATGTAGAAAGAAGTAGGATCACCATGTCTTGTTATATCGTCACTAAAAAACACCTAACAACATTTTAATAAGGTGAGTTTATGTTTTACAAGAGAATGCTATTAGATTAAGTTATGTACGTTGTATGATATTTTAGATTATAAATAACATTATTTATTTAATTAATTTTTGTGAAAAAGTGTTAATTAATATTATATTATATTATTTTAATAATTTTTTAATTAAAATATTATTATTTTTAGATTAAATATGATTAAACGTGATTTTTTAATAATAATAAAATCATAATTAATACAAAAAAAACTTACAAAATATTTATTTTTAATATTTATTAACTGTGAATATTTTATTTTAATGTTTTATTAAAAATTAAAATATATATTTAAATAATTTTTATTTGAATTTTATTGTTGTCAATTTTTTTCTTAAATAATTTCATATTAAATTTTATTTTTATCTTTGTTAAAGACTCATATATTAATAATATTTTAATCACTTAATAAAAAATAATAATATATTAATAAAAAATCATTAAAATAATAAAAGTTGTTATTAATTGATATTTTTTTATAAAATTAAAAAAATAAATGATAAAATAACTTAATGTAAATGAGTTATGTATAACTTATCATATATATATAATTTAAATCTTAAATATTTTATATGTTTCAATAATTACATATAATTGTTAACAATGGACAAGTTTAAGTTATATTAAAATTGGGTTAAAGTTTATTATTAATCTTTAAATTTTAACTAAGTTCATAAATAGGTTTTTAAATTTTTAAAATGTATGAATTAGTTTTCAAACTTTTAAAGCATTACATGTAGGTTCTTAAACTTTTAAATTTTATAA
Organism: Hippophae rhamnoides; assembly: GCA_033030585.1. NCBI lineage: Eukaryota > Viridiplantae > Streptophyta > Magnoliopsida > Rosales > Elaeagnaceae > Hippophae > Hippophae rhamnoides. The sequence continues at coordinate 17,781,414 of CM065438.1, read as the reverse complement.
TTTAATCCTAAATTTTTAAAATTTTACATATAGATATTATAATTTTGATTCACAAATATTTATTTTAATATATAAACAAATAATATATATATATATATATATGAAAATTTAAAAAATTGTGGATTTAAAAATTTATTTAGCTTTAACATTTTAAAAATTTAAGAACCAAATTATATATTTTAAAAATTTTAAAACTTATATTAAAATTTAATTAAAATTTAAATATGAGTGTTACACTTTAAGCATAAAAAATAATACTTAATATTGTGCTCCCTTCTTCATTTGCAATCTATTGGATACATTTGGCTGCCCTATCCATAACAAGACTGAGATACTCAACCCCAACCCGATCCACCGACATTTTCTTTAAAGGATACTGTGTTATTTTATTACTTTCATTTATAATCGTGTCGATCGATGTTTTCCTTATAAAAAAAATTATTTAATCATTTTAATTATGAAAAAAATGTAATAAAAGAAAAAAAAATTATTTAAATATCAATATTAAATATTTTTATTATTTCAACAATTTTTTTTATTTATTAAAGAGATATTTTGATTATTTTATGATTTTTTCTCCAAACATAACAAATTCAATATCCTCTTGCTATTTTAATTAAATTTAAACTCTCAATTTTAACTCCTTAACATATTCACATTTTTTTTAGTATAATTGATTTAAACTTAAATTTAATAATAAAATATTTAAATTTATTTCTCATTAATATCTTTTTAATAATCAAAATAATTAAATAATTCTTTTAATAATTAATAAAATTAAATAATATCAATTAAAAATAAATAAATTAAATAATACCTGAATCTTAACTATTTTCACCATTTTTCCTTCTTCTTTTTTACGAATATTTGGTTGAAACCTTCAAATTAGCTTTAAAGTCACCCAATCTAATCGTTTCAAATCGGCTCCAATTGTGGGTCACTTAGTATTTACAACCAAAGTGTGGAAATATAAATTTATAATAATAAAAAAAATTAATTAAAATTTTTTTAAATAAAAGATATTTTTTATGTAATATTATATATCAGAATTTTTTTATTAATAAAAATATAAAAAAATATTATTATTATAATTATAAATTTTAATAATAATATTTTTTATTTAAATTAAGAACACTTGTTTCTAATTTTTTTTTATTTTTTAAATACGTTATTTAAATATCTTTGTTGGTAGAAAAGTTTGAGTAGACTTGTAAACTAAGTCATGCTTCCCCAGCTAGACCAAGAGCTTATCTCAATTATTTTATGCCCAGATTGAATCGCATCATTCTGTTGTGGGGCGTGCCTAGCCGAGATTCATACTTATCCATCCCATGGGGTCCATTAGGACTTTAATATACTTTCTTTCCTTTCTGAAACAAAAGAATAAATAACACTCTTCCACGAGTTTCCTGAAGTTGTTCATCGCCGACGTCGCCGACAACTAGGCCAATGGTTCATCGCCGACAATATTCCCAAAATATTATTGTGTAACTCTCGCCTTCAATTCTTATTCCTCTAGTAACTGTAAGTATTTAACTCTTTCTCCTTATGTTTGCATTTGGTTTTCAAGTCTATGTTGTTTTTGGTTTTAGATTATTAAATCATGTAGCCTCTGTCTGGTTTAGTGATGTTAAGAAACTCTGTGGGTTTGAGTAATCGTTGGTTTTGGTTTCAAAAAGGGGATTTGAACCTTCTTCTTTTTTGAATTACTGCATTACCCTATTTTGATTATCAATTCATGCCATATTTTAGTATGCGGATTTGAACTTCACACTCTCTATATTGACAGTGCTAAGTGGACTAATTGGAGAAATTAATCCGAATACGACTGAGTCTTAATTAACAGATGTAGTGTAAGTATTAGTCGACTTCTGAACCCATCCTTGGAAACTGATATACAAGTACGGTGAAAATAACAATAAGTGTACTTTTTACGATTGTATAATATCCAAAAATATAAACAGTAGAAATGGAAATAATTCAACCACATTCTTGGATTATGTCCTGATTTCATATATTTTTACTTCTAATTGTGATTAATATCAAGAATACTCTAAGTTTTAATAAATCATAGTAAATATCTTTAAAGTTCAAAAAAATTCAAAAAAAATTCGAAAATATAACAAAAATTAAATCTAAAAGAAGTAAATAGTAATATTCAATATAAAAAATACTATTAAGGTTTCAAAAAATATAAAAATATTCTTAAAATTGAAGAAGAAAAAATAAATTAAAAAATAATAGATATAAAAACCGAAGACATCTCGGGATGTTTTTCACAAAAAAAATATGGTAATAAGTAAATTTTTTTTTTTGAAAAAAATTCAAAAAACAAAGTTAAATCTTAAAAAAAGAGATGGATTTAAAAATTCATCATTTTTATTAAGAAAATTATTCCCTAAGAAAAACATAATTTATTATGACATAAGTAATAAAAAAATAAGTATTAAGATTACATATGCAAAAGAAATGTATAATATACAATTAATTAATAAAGAAACTATATTAAATAAATTATCAAAAAAATTTCATAAAGATAAAGAAAAAATTATATACATCTATTTAGGAAGAATTCAAATATTAATAAAAACGCAAGTCTTGTTATTTCAACAAGAAAAATTAAACCTTTTCAACTAAATGTTTGATTTCTAGGCCATAACATTGGACAAAGGCTAATCATTCCAATAAATCAATTTATAATCTTTGCTGAAAAATTCCCTGATGAAATTAAGGATAAGAAGCAATTACAAAGGTTTTTAGGCCGCCTAAATTATTTTTCATATTTTTATAAGAATCTTGCACAAGATGCCAAATTCCTTTATGACAGATTAAAGAAAAATCTATTAGAGTGTGGCCCTTCTTGCACTAAAGTTGTCCAAATAATAAAGTTAAGAGCTAGAGAGCTCCCGTGCTTATCTTTACCCCACCCTGACGCATTCAAGATCATTGAGACTGATGCTTCAGAGATAGGATTTGGAGGGATACTCAAACAACGAATGGTTATAAAAGAGAGACAAGTTTGTTTCGTTTCTGGCGCTTGGAAACCAGCTTAGAATAACTATTCTACAATAAAAAAAGAAATCTTAGGCATAATTCTCAACATCTCTAAGTTCCAAGAAGACTTGCTTAACCAAAAATTCTTATTAAGAATAGACTACAAGTCTACTAAAGACATTCTTGAAAAGGACGTAAAAAACCTAGCTTCTAAATAAATATTTGCTAAGTGGCAAGCTTTAATCTCTATCTTTGACTTTGATATAGAATTTATCAAAGGAGAGTCTAACTCACTACCAAATTTTCTTACAAGGGAATACCCTCAGGGCCATGAAGAAGATAACCAAGCAGCCAACTAAGGTGGCAGAAGCTCTAAAAGAGCTGAGAAACTCTCTAAAAGGGATGAGTTTGTTGAATCAACAATTCGACGGTTAATAACCATCGAGAATGATCATGTTAACAAAACACCTTATCAGGTAGCTTCTATATATCTAAAAGATAATTTAACATCCTTTGCCAAAACAAGGGATTTTTATGAATTAATTCTAAAAGAAACAGATTCCGTTGATATAACTCAAAACATGAAAAATGGACGCGAGATTGCCTTTTTTCACTCTAAAGATAAAAATACTTTTAACCAAAATAGATTGGAATTCTAATTTATATGTCAAAGAACGGTTTAAAGATCGATACATGCAACCAACGACTTATGACTGGTTTGATTACATGCAAGCCTAGGAGCACACTATCTGTTATTAAAATAAGATGAAATCGCATACATGGTACATTTAGATTAAAACAGGGGTTCATTATGCATTCCATAATTTCCCTAACTGGTTCAGAAATTGGTCTTATCATTTATAGGCAAACATATGATATTTTTCCTACAAAGGTCTTACATGCCTATAATGATTTTGAAAAAAATAAATCTTAATCATATCCAAGATCAAGATCATGATTTAATGTTCTTTCTGTTTTTTTATAAATTACCTTAGATAATGAAATGGAGTTATGTAGTATCAAACACCGATCAAATTTCATGCCAAATGAGGCATACTTATTCAGGGATAAAACTACCATTGAAGAATTCAATAATTTTCATATTATTGAATTATTTCAGACTTTGAAAACTATTCTTGGTACTGGTAAAGGTAAAGCCACTACGGACTATGTTATTGAAAAATTAAAAATCTAGGGGAAGGATGAAACATATATCTCTAACAAATTAGATAAATTTATTGAAACCATCTCTAGTGACGAAAAACAACTTGATCTATAACCATCAATTGGAGATATACAAATGGTTGGATCAGAATGAAATTGTTAAAAGTAAAAAGAGACAAAAACCACTTCTAGAATAATCGACTCAACTTCTTCAAAAGGAATTATTAGGAACACACCATCCAGCAAGAAGGGGCCAACATCACATGCTAATAGCATTTGCTTTAATAAAGTTGAAGAATCTTTACTTTATTAAAGTTGTAAATTATTAAAGTAAGGTTTACTTTTGAATTTTTATTTGCTTTTAAATTATTGTATTTTGTCTTGTATTGAGTCTGCTCTACCTATATAAGGTAAGACCACTAATTTGAGAGACATATGCTCCTTATTCATTCAACTCTTTGTATAATTTTTCTTTTCTTATCAATAAAATATTCTTTAGTTTTCTCCATTCTATATCTTAATTACTTCTTATCTCTAACACCTAGTAGATCACAGTTCATTTGGGTCTTTGTCTTTTTCTACTTTTAGCAGATTTATTTTGATCAAGTCATTTGTATATCTTCAATTAATGGTTCTAGATCAAGCTGTTCTTCATCACTAGAGATGGTTTCAAAAAATTTCTCTAATTTGTTAGAGATATATGCTTCATCTTTCCCTTCACTTTTTAAGTTTTTAATAACAGAGTCTATAGGGGCTTTATCTTTACCGGTGCCAAGAATAGTTTTCAAAGTCTGAAATAATTCAATAATATGAAAATTATTGAATTCTTCAATGGTAGTTTTATCCCACCAACGTGAATAAGTACGCCTCATTAGGCATGAAATTTGATCAGTGTATGATACTACATAACTCCATTTCATTATCCAAGGCAATTTATATAAAAACAGAAAGAACATTAAACCATGATCTTGATCTTGGATATGATTAAGATTTATTTTTTCAAAATCATTATAGGCGTGTAAGACCTTTGTAGGAAAAATATCATCTATTGGCCCAAATGATGAGAACCAATTTCTGAACCAATTAGGAAAATCATGGAATGCATAATGATCCCTTGTGTTTAAACTGAATGTACCATGTATGAGATTTCATCTGATTTTCATAATTATAATAAACTATAACAAGATATGCATAAGGAATTTTCAGAATTAAGAAAAGATGTATACAACATACATAGGAATAATGAAATAGGTTATAAATATGATCACTTAGAAGGACTAAAAGAAAATTCACTTAAGAGATCAGATCCTCTAATTCCTAAAAATGAGAAAAGGAAAAATGAGGAACAATCTAAGAATAAAGAGATAATTCCATTTTAATGAAATATAGAAAAGAATTAGAAAGAAAATTCATGGACTCTGAAAATAAAGATATCGAAACATTGGTCAATTTATTAACATTAACCAATGAAGAAATAGAAGAACATTATAATGAAAAACTTTGTACTAATAAAGAAAATGATGATATGACAATAATCAGTGAAACCGATTCTGAACCAAAAAAATGACCTCAAAAGGTCATATGAAACCAATTTCATTACCAAAAAGAAACATCTGATCTACATAGAGGAGAAAGAAATAGGTAAAGAACAGAACAATCTGATACCACATATAGAAGAAGATAACCACCTAAAATGGAGGAAGTGTTGCATTGGGGAACTAGAGGTAGTATTCCACCAGAGTTCAAACTCCATAATAATTATAAATCTAAACTTCTAGATTTAAATTGTATAAGAGATAGAAAAAAACCTTAGATAAATGGATTAGTGGAATGAGTGTACTTATACAAACTTCTCAAACTACCTTAACAAATCTTTTAACATGTAGAGTGCTTATAGCACATAAAATGACAAGAAATGTTAAATTTTGGTTTTCAAACTTAACAAATCAATAATATTTGTTAATACAAGGAAATGCTTTTATATGAAGAGAATACTTAGATACAATAATAAATAAAAGATACAAAGAATTTATTAGAGAAGATAAAAAAAAGAACTATCACTGAATCCAGTGAAAATGAAATCAATGAAGCTAAATGGTATCTAACAAATATGAAAATTTGTAACATGTGTTACATAGATTCTTTTACTTGTAAATATGAAATGTATTACCATAAATTACCACTTTTTATGCAAACAACTTATAAAAAATGTTTTTTTTTTCAAAATTTACCTGGAACACTATATAAAACCTTAACAAAATATTATGAACAAAAGAATAAAGAAACTATACTAAATACTCTAGAAGAAAGAATAAAAAGCCTTAAAGATTGGATCATTATTAAATAACAAGAAAAAAAATATAAACAGATAAGAGGAAATGATAAAATCTGCTGTGATACAAGAAATTTTAGAATTTCAGGAAAATATGGATGTAATATAAAACCTTATAAACAAAAATATAAATATAAAAAATATAAATTCTGAAAAAAAATTTCCAAAAATATAAAAAGAGATTTAATAGAGAAAACTACAAGAAAATATATTTCAGAAGAAAGAATTATAAAACTTCTGAAAAAAATGAATTATTGTCCTCCAGGAAAGAAAAAATGCAGATGTTGAATCTGTAATGAAGAATGACATTATGTTAATGAATGTCCAAGTAGACTTTAACATAAAAATGAATTTTCACAAAAAGCAAAAATCTTAGAAGAAGCTTTCAAAATGAAATTAGAACCAATCGAGAAATCTGATATAGATGATACTTATAATATCTATCTATTGGAAGAAACTGAGGAAGAAATAACTGACAAAAATATGAATATTCTTCATGAGAAGATGAATGATTTGTATAGTATTACAAATCTAATTAGTACTTACATTAAAGTTTGACTAAAATTTAAAGGCTATAACATTTATTATTTACATGCATATATAGATACAGTAGCTAGTATGTGTGTAACTAGTAGATATATATTTTTAGAAGACAACTGTAAACAAGCACAAAAAGATTTAATTGTAAGAATTACTAATAATACTACAATAAAACTCAATAAGGTATTAAAAGATATTAATTTAATGATAGAAGAAAACTTTCATATTCCTACCATATATCAAGAGGAAACAGAAGCAGATTTGTTAATAGAAAATTATTTCTTAACCTTATATCAATATTTCACACAATATTTTGAAAAAATAAGTCTTACAACCTTAGAAGGAGATACCATCCATGTCTTCAAATTAAGAAAAACTTTAACTATCTCAAACTCAACTTTTATGTAACAACATAAAAAGCGAAAACGTGGTGAGATAAAAGACCAACAAAAACCTTATTTAGAAAATATTTCATTAGATATGGAAGATAAACAAACTCTTTTCTCAATGAAATACAAGAAGACAAAGCCCTAACAAACATTAGAAAACTATTAAAAATAGTCAATTCAGAAAATTCTTTGAACCCAAAAAGAAATAAATTTAAAACAATAGTTAACATAAAATTAAGAGATCCTAACAAGATCATAAGAGTAAAACCATTGATTTATACTCCAGAAGATATGATTAAATTTGGAATACAAATTTAAGAACTTTTGGAATTAAAAGTCATAATACCAAGTAATTCACCTCACTCTAGTCCAGCATTCTTAATTGAAAATGAAGTTGAGAAAAGAAGAGGAAAAAGAGAATGATAATAAACTTTAAAGCACCGAATAAAGAAACCATTGACGATGGATACTTCATTCCAAAAAAAGAAGAACTATTGTCATTAATAAAAGGAAAGAAATACTTCTTGAGTTTTGATTGCGAAAATGGATTTTGGCAAATAAGATTGGATGGCGAATCCCAAAAATTAACGACATTTAGTTGCCTGCAAAGACAATTCCAATGGACAGTTATACCATTTGGATTAAAAAAACTCCAGGTATTTTTCAAAGATATATGAATAACATCTTCAAGAAATTGCAAGATATTTGTTGTGTTTACATAGATGATATTTTAGTTTTTAGTAATGAATTAAATAAACATTATTTGAATATTATCAATATTCTACAAGAACGTAGAAAAGAAGGCATTATACTATCTAAAAAGAAAGCAGTATTTGCTTAACAAAATATAAAATACTTAGGGTTAGAAATTGAAGATGAAAAACATAATGTACAACCTCATATACTAAATAATATTCAAGGTTTTCCTAATGAATTAAAAGTTAAAAACCAATTACAAATATTTTTAGGATACTTGACATATACAGAAGCATATATCAAGAAACTTGTAAAAATATGAAAACCTTTACAAGTAAAATTGAAAAAAATATCATATCTCAAAATTGATAGAATAAGATACTATGTATATGGATAAAGTAAAAGCAAAGGTAAAATTTTTACCAACTTTATACCATTTAGGACCAGATGATAAGATGATAATTGAAACAGATATTTCACAAGAATATTAGGGAGTAGTTCTTAAAGTAAGAGTAGATGACAAAGATGAATATCTTTATAGATATACATCAGGATCTTTCCAAGGTTCAGAATTAAATTACCATAGTAATGAAAAAAAATAATTTAGTTGTTAAAAAACTATTAAGAAATTTACAATATATGTCATAAGCTCCAAATTCATTGTTAGAACAGATAACAAGAATTTTGGTTATTTTTTAAGAACTAATATTGGAGGTGATTATAAACAAGGAAAATTAGTTAGATGGCAATAGTGGTTCAACCATTATAATTTTGATGTTGAACATCTTCTAGGCCATAAAAATAGTTTAGTCGATGCTATTATTATAGAATTATCACCTCTAACTATTTTTATGCATTCAAGAATGGAACATCTTGATATCAAAATCAAGATAAATGAAAAGGAGATAAAAATCCTACAGGAACAACTCGAGCTGCTATATCTCAAGAAATCTCTTATGGAGATAGGAAAGAAACATGAAGAACTTAATTATTCAAAACAACCTCTAGAGACCAGAAGCTCAAATGAGGAATCTCCATTAAAAAAGGAAGAACTTAGCAGTTCATAAAAAAACTTTTGAAATCACAAAGCTCAATTGGGTAGATGAGGTAGAAAAAGAAGAACAGAAAAAAATTTATGTGGTATATAATGGCCAAAAAATAGGAATTTATAACAATTGGGTAGAAGCTATCAAATTTATTCTAGGAATTAGTGGAGTAACTCATAGAGCCTTCACCAATAGAATAGAAGCTGAAGGTAGTTATACCAACTACAAAACACCAAAACTAATAACTCCAAAAGAGATAGTAAGAAATTATTTTGTAGTACTACCACAACAAACAACAACTCCAAGTAGATCGACAAATCTTGGAAAGATAGTAAGGCCTCTAGTACTATTTAGAGAAACATCTCTTCCAGAGACATCAAAAATAGTAAAACATTTTATTTAGGAAGACATCTCCTAGAACTACTCCAATCATTGAAGATGAAACTGATATATAAATCTCAGTAAACCACAATGGTTGTGTCTCTATAACTTAGCCAGAAAATCTACCCAAGAATATATTGAAGATATGAAATTCTATACTATAGACAAGTAATTTCCTACAAGAAGTAAATTCAATATATTGGAAGGAGCTGATCCAATATTTGTGTATAAATCATTTCATGCAGGACTAATAGAAAATGTATATTCAAAAATTAATTTAAGCGAGTTAAATTATTTTCCAGAAAATTTTAAAAAAGAAATCAAGAATTTAAGAAGAAAAATTAAAGTAGGTGATAAACCTGTTTATCTTAAATTTTTCAGTTCATTAATGGACTGTAATGAGGAAGGAAGTATTAGTCCCTACTATTTTACCAAGATAGGGATTTCCAACATAAACAGATAAGTTTCCAAACTAAGGGCACTTCCAGAAAATGATTTCAACACAGAAGAACTGTATATTAAGAGGTCAAATGCTAAGTCAAATTTACTATGAACTCAAAAAGATTAAAAATTCTACTGAGATTAAAGTAAATTATTCAACTAGTAAAGTCATGTTCATTTGCCACAGTAGCATGGTTTTGTTAGAAGAAGATGGTGAAAAAATCACCAAATATGAAACCAATTTTAATTATAATAACCTAAAAATTGGTCAAGAAATAAGAAAGATATTATGCTTCTATGCCAAAAAAGCCACCAAAGACCACAAATGCATTCTCTACATCAAAGACCGAGAATATGAAGATGTGTCATCATCAACGACATCAAAGGAACTGTCAATAGAAAAAGACAAAGAAAAATAAGAAAATAAAATGTAGGCAAAAGACAACAAAAGAGATGAAGATGTAGACTCCACATCTTAATCAGTAGTATGTGCCAAGAAAAAAAGTAATGGCTATCCTTTAAAGTAGAAAAGCAGATGAATTATTAAAGCAAGGGTAAAATAATATTTTTAGTTTTGTAAACAGGGATTCCTTGTTCTATAAAAGAAACCCTTATTATCATTTCAAAAACACACGAAAAAAACACAAAAATTTAGAACTCTTTACTCTGAAACACTCTAGCATAGAAAACCCTTCTATCTAGAAATCTCAAAACCAATAATGTTATACCCAATAAATATGAGCGGCTAAGCACCCCTTCCAATGTTCTTAGTTGGTCTTAAGTTGTAATAATTATTATTTTATGAATAAAATAGAGTTCAGTTACTCTTCTTTGATAAGTCAACTATTGAACACCATTTATGTACAGATGTAGAAGGCTCACCATTACTAGGAGGGCATTGAGGTTTGAGTAAAGTTGAGGCATAACACGTGTAACAAAAGAAGATGAATAGAAGGGAAGGCCGTGATGGACCCATCAAATTCAGGTATAATAATTATAAATTTAAAGTCAATTAAGAATCTTGAATGTTTAAATAATTGCTTACAACAAGACATAATATTGCTAAAATAGAAAAATAGAAATTATTTTTAGAAATAAACAACTAATAATTCCAATGGAAATCAAAGATAAAAGTCTAATTCTATTAAAAATATTTGATAAAGATTATCTCTATCATTTAAATGAATATTTTAAAAATGAAGATTATGAAACTTGTCTTGAAAATTTTAAAATATTTAACACCTTATTAGATATCTATACAGATTATATTAAAGTTATTACAAGCATCATAGATCATCATGTTTCAAGGATATTAAAAGACTATTTTAGTCAAAAATATGTGAGAATAAAAAAAGAAGAATTCAATAACTTAATGTTTGGATACTACTTTTTTGAAGATTATAAATACATTGTATGTACATAAGAAAAACCTGCTTGTATACTACGAATATGACAAAATAATATACATTAAACACATATGATTTATCAAGATAATACTCTATGAACATCGAATTATTAATACATAAATTAGAACTATTAGATTTAAAAAATGAAAGAGTAATTTTTAATTTTAAAAGACAATTAATAGATTTAGTATTATAATTAGGCAACCAACATAATGAAAAACATAATATATTATACAATTGTAATGAATATAAAAGAAAATTAGACTTATACAGAAAAATAATAAGCTTTTTAGACAATTATTACTTTCAATAAATAGATAAAGATCATTAAATAGACTAATATTAACCCCCAATTAAAAATTATATCGATCTTCAAAAATTAGTATCAAAACCTAAGAATAGTAAACTAAATAATAATTAATGAAAAATTAACACCATTAAAATATATAAGAGCATTTTTGATATTTTTTAAACCTCAAAAGCATAATTAAAGATACTTCGTTTAAGATAATGTTCCTCCTAATTGCTTTAATTATCGTAATTATATATATAAATATGTATATATTGAAGTTACGTTTTAGCTATTGTTTGTTTGCAAAAGACATATCATCCTGTCAAGAATGTTAGATCAGTTTGGTCTTCTTTACTGTGTCAAGAAATTTCTTTTAGTATTTCACAAGCTATATATGGTATTGAACTCTATCTTTCAATTATTCTTATTATGATTATGGAACGTGTTAATACATTTAAAGACGAAATGGGTGTTTTATTATGTCGAAAGTATTTAGTTCTAAGAATCATATCTTTCTCTTAATAGCTTATATTTTATGTTTCACTTTTGCATAGTAGTAGTGTATGTATCATTCTAATTCAAATAGGAATGGTTTCTGTTAATTGCTTACATTCCAATTCTATTTTCGCTTCTTGACATATGTTCTTCCGGGTTTTGGAGAGAGTGATCCCCATCCTAGACGAAACCTTGAGTCCTCAGCAGCCAGCAATAATTCCAAAACTTCATTTATTTTTGCTTAATTTATGGTTTGTTGGTTACTGTTTGAGGATTGCTACTTATCAAAATGACATAATAATATAATTGTATTTGTTCAATACCTTTCATTCTATTCAACGAAATGGACCCTATTGAGGACTTACATGGGATGTCTGATGAGAAATTATATAGTTATCTTAGAAATACATACACATACACATACCTATAGAAACAATGTTACATGGAGAGGTTTTACCTTTATCCCAAAGTCCTACTAATAGTCATAGATCTGTCCCTAGTCCTAAACCTACTCTTACTCATATGCTTCTTGCTATTAAACGAAAACTAACATGGTATATGTTCGGGGTCACTTTAATATTGTATTTGTTGAGTTTACAAATAAAAGGATTATAGTTTGTAAATATTACCAAGTTAGTTACTATCATAAACCTAATTGTGTACATCACCAGCAAGTTTTTTGTACATTTGATGAAGTAGTTACTATAATTACCTTTACATAAAATCAATAAAAAATGAAAAAAAAGGCTCACTCATTATGTAATTATGCAGAACAATCGTTTACATTCTTGATGACGATAGAAATGTATATTTCATACAAACCTATATATAGCCCTCGTGGACTTGTTTGTCTAGAAACACAACTAAGAGTGATGTTGTTAAAGCATTTAGATTAATAAAATAAGTACTAATTGACTATTTTTATACACTGAGTAATAAGTAAATTGTTTTTATTTTATATATGTAGAAGAGTTGTTACAATCATAGTTACATATGATTAAACGTACCTCGGTCGGGTATATTTAACTTAAAAATTGAAGAAAAGAATTATTGAATTTGACTTGATTGAATACACGTATAATAAAACACAATTTTTTAACTTGATTAAAAGTATTATTATGAATTATGATCTTATTGATAAGATATTTTTTATCACTTTTGATAATGTGAGTGAAAACTTAAGTATTTTCAACATGTTAAAACTTTATATTTATCCACTACATGATAATCTTAATTTGTTTTTTGTGTCATATAATCAACTTATATGTAAAAGACAAAATAAAGATTAGGCAGTTCCAGCCGAGCAATAAATCTTTTACCAAAACTCTTCTAGCCAAGAAATATGAGTAAAAATTGCATCTTTTATGACTTAAACTAATGCCTGAGCACCCTATAAGAAAATTGGGCACCCCGTATGTGTAAAACATATGTAGATAGGTGGATTTTAAAGCAAAATGACAAATAAGGACATTGTGGTTAAGTTTTGGGGATCGAAATTGACTCTATAGTCTTGTTACAAGGATTATGAGGGAATATATATATATATATACTCTAGTCTCTAGGCCAAGAGAGTGCATCCCATTAGCGAGATGGAGGGTAAAAAAGAGAGAGGAAAGATCTTACACTATTGTTGGGTGTTGGTAGGTTTGGGTGGTATCTTCAGTGACTTCTCTTATCTTGGATAATACTTTAAAAGAGTTATTATTTATAGATGTACTATTACAATTCATCTTTATTAAAGAGGGGAAGAAGTGGATGGCAAACTTATCACGTTAAATAATTATAAATCTTAATGTATTTATATATTAATTTACTCTTATTTTTAAATTAATTAACAATATTTTAGGGATTGCTTGTGATATCGTTATAATCTCTTTGGTATTTGCTGGAATAGCACAATTTAAAAATATACTTTTCAATTTTTTTTAAAATATTAAAAATAAAATATATTTTATTGTGAGAATAACAAGAATTATTATAAAAATATTATTAATCATTTTAATGATCTTCAATTTTGTCCATTTTTTTATTTTTAAATAATTATAATAAAAATTATTGTGATAATATTATAAAACATTTTAATTTTTAATTTGAAATCACTTTAATAATCTTGAATTTTATCCTTATTTTTTTATTTTTTTATTTAAATAAATATAACACTCATATATATATTTATATAAATACGAGGATTTAACTCATACTATATTATTAAAATATTAATTTAATATTTTTTTATTGTGTATCATATTGTATATAATTAAATAGGTTTAGTTTGCAACAAAAAAGATTAAATATTACAATCATAGTAAACTAAAATATATTACCAATTATCAAAATATATACTATTTTAAATGACATATTTCATCGTATATTTATCAAAAATATTTCTTTTTATCAAAAATATTTTAAATGACATATTTCATCATATTGTGTCTCATATTTTATCAAAAATATATATTTTTTTATTTTTTTATTTTTTTTCTTGACATTCATCTCTCTTAATTTTAAACCATAAATTTATATATTACACCAAACATTATTAATCTAAAAAGATATTAAAAAAGAGAAACACTTTTCGACCGAACCCTTTTAATTAGCAAACTAGCTTTACTTAGCGTATCAAACTTGACCAAAACGATATTTCTTTTTTGTGTTCTTAAACCATTTAGCTGAAACCAATCCAAGTGGGGTTGCTTTTTCAAAGGCATAAAAATCCTGAGTTGTCTTGTCCCTTTGAAAGTGTTATTGAATGTAGCTATATATATATATATATATATATATTTTAAATTTAAAACATAAATTTAATTATGTGATGTAATCACATTTGTTATATATACATATATTTACTACATTAAAAATATATATTATTTTAAGAGTTAAAAATAAAATTAATTTAATAAACTAAATCATATAAAAATATAAAGCATATTTTAAACTGTAATTTCGAACAAATGTTTTTATTCATCTCAAAATAAAATGCTTTCATAACTCACCTAACATGACATTAGAAGAATATAAAAAAAAAGTTGTGCATTGGGTATCCTCTTAATAAAATAAAATTTGAGCAAACATTTTAGTTTCAACGTTGGCACATAGAGTCATATGTTTCCACATCATGAGTACTAGATTTAAGTTTGTTTTAATTATATGGTATGATTCTTTATGGATTTCATTTTTAAACGTATAGTAACAAAAATATTTATTATTTTTTATAACGTAAATAAATATATATATATATTAACGTTATAAGAAAATAAAAAATTATTATTTTTATTAGAGAAGGTTAAAAATAAAACCAATTGAATAATTTATGATATATATGGTTTAAATTTTTAGTCATTTTTCCTATATTATTTAATAGTATTATAATGTATTATGTTATTACGTAAATTAAGTTATGTTATAGTTTCTAATTTGATATAAAAGATGGTAAAATAATTATAAGATTATTACTAACTAAAAAAATAATTGAATTGTAATAAATGAATTAAATGTATATATATATCAATTAAGGATAAAAAATATTTTACTTACCCAAATTATGAAAAAAAAACATGTAATTTAATTTGTAAATATAAGTGTATAAAAACATATCATGCATTATTTAAAAAATATATTAATATAATATTTATAAGTAGTATGATAAAATAAAAATAAAAAAAATAAAATGATAAAACTAAAAGTATAATAAAATACAAAGTGTTTGATTAAACTCATCATTTTGTATTAGATGGTTCAAGTTATTTATACATTATATAAAATTTATATGGTATCATAGCTTAATTGGATCAATAAATGTAAAAAAAGAAACTCTAATAGATATTTAAAAAAAGAAGATAAAAGTAATAGATTGAAATAAAATAGAATAAAGATGAAGATAGAAATAAAAGTAGGAGAAATTACAAAATATATTAGAATATAAAATGAATATAAAATATTAATCAAGTATAATATTAATATAAAATTTATAAATAAATATGAATACTATTATTTTAGAGTTAATTTTTTATGATTAAAAATAACATATTTCTTAATCAAATTTTACAATAAATCTATCTTTTTTGGACTAATGAATGTATTCTTAAAATAAAACTAAGTGATTATTGGGATCATTTTTCTTCTATATAAGAATCACTATTTATCATTGAGTTTATTTTTATTTTGGTTGGATTCGGCTGCTTTGTGTGTGGATGATCCCCAGAATCCTTAATTGTAGGGATAGAAATAGCCCTTTCTTGTTGATCCTCCGTGATTTGTGTTCTCGGTAATATGATTTGTAACTTTATTATCATAAATTTAAGATCGGATATAATAAATCTAATAAACTTTTTTTATTTAATAAAAATAGACTTTAATATTATGTTTTTCAAATACCAATTTAACCATTATTTCCCTCCATCCATAGTTATATACTGAGTGATAATACTTCGATCATATCTCGTGTGTAATCAGATAAGCTATTTATCTCAATGAAGTTTTTTTTTTTTTATTAATTTTTTTCTTTTACCAATTTACCCAATTTGGCTACAAGATTCATATGTTTTGACATTTCAATTTATATGAAATTATTCAGTCAACAAGCTTGACTAGAGATCAATCGGGAAGATTGAGGCTTCACTTATGGTAGGTCATTTTTTTTCTGGTGCTTTGCCTGTTAAGACAATTCTAGTCAAAAGGCATATTGGATCGTATATGACATTTCTAGTCCTCTTTGTAGTGCTTATTTTGAAACTACCTCTCATTTGTTGACAAGTTAAATGATAAAAATGCACTCATGTAGTTTAGTTATTTTATTTTAAATAATTTAATTATTTTACATTAATTTAATCATTTTATTACGATAAAGTAAATGTAAAAAGACAATTGATCAATTTCAATTTTTTTTTATTTTTTAATATTTTTTGTATTTATTGTTGTTTATATTAAAGAAATTTAAATAATTGATATGTTAATAATAGTTAAAAAAAATATGAGTAATAAAATAAAAATGAAATGAAAGATATGATAACTTATACTTATGTTGTTACTTTTTTAATAAAATAACTAAAATACTACAAAAGTAATAAATAAATTAAAAATTTTTAATTGAAGCAATTAAGAGGCTTGTGTATCATTCACTTAATTAAAAAATGCAACTATTCAATATTTTTTTTAAAATACCTATACTATTCACGTATCATTAATTCAAATAAAATGGTACTAACTTTTATTCAATCATGTCATAAAATTTGGATCAAATTGTATAATCACAGATTCTCCTTTCCAATATACTCCTTAGTAGAATATTAAAGAAGAGAGAAATAGAAATTATACAACACAATAATTATAGTAAAAACTTTAAATTGGAGAAAAAATCATTTTCGTTGTCAAAAGACAACCAGAGAAAAAATTCACTACGTGCAAAATTGTTACAACTGTTTTTAGTAATTTTCTCACATACCCAAAAGACAAAAGCAATTACAAGCTTAAGAGAATTTTTTCACAAAATTCTCTCACTCAAAAACTTCTCATACAAGTTTTTCTTTATTTTGGGATGATTAATAATGAATAAATGAAGCCATATTTATAGCTTTCAAGTTCCCATTTCATATACCAAATATTTCTTCATATACCAAACATTTCTTCATATACCAAAATTAGGCTACCTACCTAATTTTTCCATTCTTTATTCAAATAAAGTTAGACACTTACTATTTTGACTAACAAACATAATATTTTTTAATCAATCACAACAATCTCCACCTTGATTAAAAATAAACATAGTCACTACTACAATACTGTATACTCCAACCGTTATAATTCTCTATACTAAGAATTATCATACTCCACCATAAAGAGTACACTCACTTAGAATTAATCATCAATTCTAAGAATTTCATATCGGCTCATGTCAAAAAACTTGATGAAATTTATGGTGCAACTCTCACACTTGGACACACCTTGCATCTATATCAAGCCAATGTCTGTGTGCAAACTTTTGAACCTACTAGCAATAACACACTTATTTCATGGAAATATTTGGAGATTAGTAGCATGCCATGAAGATGTACATGCTCTTTTCAAATAGCATCACCATAATCATCGAAAGTAGACATACTATTAGCATCATCATTGATATTTAAGCTTCATGAAATTCTTTTTCTTTCGATTGTCAGCTAATAATGCTGAGTATTCAGGCGAAACATTATTTCCACCACTCAGTCTTTTTTCTTCAGAAAATAGCTTGCTGGTAACCTTTGAAAAAATTATTTTATCCTTTCCATGAATCAAGATAGGTTTTATGTGTTCATAAGAAGATAGAAGAGACTAGATGAGCCTTAAAGTTCTATCACTTATTCCGGTTTTACTAGACTCAATACCAGTAACAGAAGCTGGTTTCCCCTTTAACACCTTGTGTAAACCATACTGGATCAAAAAATCTTTAACTTGTACTTATCACAAGCCAAAAATTGATTCTCCCATCAAATTTCTCAATGTCAATCTTGACTCTTGATATTTATACTTCTTTCTTTGAAATTGATACCAATTGTTAGAAAATTTGGACCAAATGGTATAATCATAAATTTCACTTCCCAAGATCCTCCTTAGCAGAATATCAAAGAACATAGAAATAGAAAATACACAATACAAGAATTATAGTAAAAACTTCAAATTGGAGAAAAAACCACTTTTGTTGTCAAAAGACAACAATAGACAAAATTCACTGTGTAAAAATTATTACAACCACACTTTCAGTAATTTCTCACACACCCAAAAGACAAAAGCAATTACAAGCCCAAAAGAATTTTCCCACAAAATTCTCTCACTCAAAAATCTCATACAAGTTTTTCTCTATTTTGGGATGATTAACAATGAAGAAATAAAACCATATTTATAGTATTCAAGTTCCTATTTCATATGCCAAATATTTATTCATTCACCAAAATTAGGCTATCTAATTTTCTCATTCTTCATTCAAATACGATTAGGCACCTCCATCTTTGACAATATGGGAAGCAACCACCTTCCATGAATTTTCTTCTAAATTAGACATCTCCTATTTTGACTAACAAACCCAATATTTTTTAATCAATCATAACAAATTATAACTAAAAATATCAACAACATCTAGTATAACCATTAGAAAAGGAGAACCACCACTAATTTCAAACTAACAAGAAGTTAAAGTCCTAGTTAACAATGGATTTAAAATCTTCAAAATACTTTTTAATTTGAAGAATAAATGAATTAGCAACAAAAGTAACTTAAACCTAAAACATTATACATGTACAAACGAGTTTCATGAAGATAATCCACATATGTCTTGCAATCAATTCATATCTATAGCTAGAATACAATGAATTCTATTTGATTTTCTTTTCATCAACGTATGTGTTCGTGAAACCCCTATTTACTGTTTATTATATTACCATGTTTTATTAGGTAATATTGTATGCAACGATTATGTTTGTACAGTTTGTATCATTTAGTTATTTTTATCATATTTTTACTATTGAATTATAAAATTATTTTATTCACATCACTTCATTAGTTTTTCTATCCATTAGCCCATTAAAAATAAAAAAATAAATATTCAAAAAATCTACAAAATTTATTGTTCATTGTCTTCCTCAACAATTCTTCGAACATATAACTATCCAATGTCAATTCCTAATTACACAATTATGATTAGTATCAAGAGCAAAACTTCAATACTCAAAGGTTGTGTGCAGAGGAGTATTTAACTACCTAGAAACATTTTTGCCTTTATAGATAACAAACCTAAAAATGTTTAACCTATAAATGTGTGAACCACCAACCACAATATAACTCACATGGTCATATTCACAAACCCATTTTCAATTAGATTCGATAAAGAACCACTTTCTAAACACGTAATCTTGTTTTTACCCTTCAAAATAACACAAGAGAAACCAAACCCAAATGAGATTGATGTAAAATGATTAGATCTAGATGAAAGTTTAAAACTTTAACTAGCTTTCCAACATTTTAGAGCCTCTATATCTACCACTATTGTGCAAATTTGATTGTATTTTATAGTTGTATTATTTGGTTAGATACGACCCCAAATAAGATGCCATTGGAGAGTTATTTGTTCAAAAAATGGTGAGAAAGATGATGAACATTAAAGTTTATAGTTTATTTTTATTTTTAATGGCGTAGTGGATATAAAAATTGAAAAAATTGTATGAATGAAATAATTTTATTGTTTGATGGCAAAAATAAGATAAGAATCAATTTAATAATATAAATATAATAATTCAATAATATATTTATAAGTTCTTGATTTTCCACGAAGATAGAACTAATTAATTAAAAATTGTTATACTTAAAAAGAAAAAATAATAATTAAATCTTACACTAGTTATAAAGCTTCATACTCTGATGGGAGTGACTATGGAAAAGGAACCACAATTTAAGAGTAAATTAAGATTTATTTTTATCTTAAATGGTTTATAACCTTCAATAATGTCTCATGTCTTAACCTAGATCATAAGTTAAAGAATAAATATGTATAAATTGAACTTTTATCGATAACCTAATAGAATAAAAAAATTATTTGAATTTTTGTACACATTTGATTTTTTGGAAACAAAATACCTTTAATTTTTAGCATAATTATAATTTGTAAATTCGATTTAGCATAATGATCGTCTAAAAGCTAATTTTTTTTTCTATATAGTAGATAAATTATTCAATTATTTAATATAGTTTCATCTTTAAGTTATTCAGTAAAAAGATATATTTTTATTTTTATAAAACATTAAAAAATATATATTTATTTACGTTATAAAAAAAATAAATATATGTTATTTTTTTAAAATAAATTAAAAATTAAACTTCATATTATATTATATAATTAATTTTTTTCATTTTTTTAACTGTGATAGACTTGAATAATTGGAGTTAAAAAAAGGAAAAAAATTATATTATATTGAAAAATTAGTATAGAATTTACGTATCAATTTTATTATAAATTTAGGACAAATGCTATAAAAAAGTTTATCGAATGGTAATATGTTTTAAACTGTACGCACAACCGAGATAAGCATGACAAATTGAAAAATGGTGCGTACTGTCTAGTCATCCCAAGTTAATTTAGGAAATGAAGTGAACTTGTTAATATTAATTAGAAGTGATATTTAAAATGGAAAAAATATTTAAAAAGTCATTTTATTTATATAATTTGTATATTTAAAATGTTAAATATTGAATTAATTATTAAAAAAGAGCTAATTAAAATATTTATATAGATTGATATATGCATTATATAAGTTATAATATTAAATTTGTTGAATTATTGGGCATCTATTTCATCACTAATTGTCTTTAATGGACAAATTTAGGGTAATTTGGTCTAATTCTTTTTTTTTTGTTGAATTTCTTTGATCCTTTATTTTTTTTATTTGATTAATTTCTTCTTATATATTCCCAAATTAAACTCTTTTAGTCCATATACTCTTTTTCCTAATTTGAACCATGTGTTAGAAATAATAAATATATAGCAGTTTCATATTCTGTGTGTCATTATTTTTATGTATACTTTTTTATCGTACCAAATTACATTTTCTTATAAATTGTTATTTTATAAATAATTTTAGTACAATTTCCTAAACCATTTAAAAATTTCAATATCAATTGATTCAATATTTTAATTTGATAAAATTATCAAATTATATAATTTTACTCAACTTTAATTTTATATAACATAAAAAGAAATATTTATAGGTTTTTGTATTCAGTTGGTATTAACATTTACTTCAAATCAGAATTTGATATATAATTTTTTTAAAATATTTAATTTAGTCTGTAACATTTTAAAATATTTAATTTGATGGGTAACCTTTTAAAAGTTAATAATTTAAATTCAATTTAATACAATATAATTTTATCTTTTTCACGTAAATAAAATTTGTTCCTTAAAACTTAAAACTAACTATTGATCCATAATTTTTTAAAATATTTAATTTAGTATCTAACATTTTAAAAAAATTCTTTTAAAAATTAAATATGTTTAAAAAAATTTAAATAAATAATTTTTAAATAAAAGTTAACCGATACAAAAAATTATCTAAAAACTAAGTGAATAATATCAACAATATGAAATATCATATAATCAATACAAATTTATTCACACACTTAAATCAGAAGGCCAATTGTTGTATCAATTAGAAAGGTCTCAACTTGTTGATAAACAAAATAGCTAATTAAAAAAATTAAATTTTAGATAAATTTTTAAAGTCAAAATTCTCCGACTCTCATGCTCAATATCCACACAAGTATATCTCAGAGTTGATAATATATATATATATATATATATATATATATATATATATATCCCAAAATAACACCTCCATGACCTCAATATAGGTATCTTTCTCCCCCAAACTTTCATGATACATGTTGAAAATATTAAAATGTCATGTATAATATTAAAAATCATATTTTATATATGTGTACATAAGTTACACTATCAAAAAATTCATATATATGATCGTATACTTCTTATCTAAATATTAAAATACGTTCAAATACATTGATATGGCATCAATTTCATATTTTAAAATACATCAATATACATGTTACTTTTAAAATACAATGCATGCCAAAGAGTGAAGTAATCTCATACTTGTAATATATATTAGCACTCTTACTCTTGTAGTTGTACCCTTTTAATTTTCAATGGAATCTAGAAGCATTACTTTATAAAATTAATAGTAATCCAGAATTTAATTAATCTTAATGATATATATACAATTTAGAGGATTAACATACTAATATAAAAGTAGTTATGTCAACTTTTATTATTGTATTAATCATACTTTCTTGCTCCATTTTTAATATCTCTTCTAATAGAGATATATGAGGAAGGGATGATGCTTAGTGAAATCTTCAAAGTTATAACTATTATTGAAAAGTTACCCCCTTTGAGTTCAAGGCCTATCTTAAGCATAAGCGAAAGGAAAATTATATTTGAAAGACTTGTTGATAAGATTCAAAGTGGAAGAAGATAACAAGGTTTCTTCTAAAATAGGGTATATTCCATCAACACCCAAGACTAATGTGATGGAACATGGTCAAAGTTCTAAGCATAATAAGAATAAGGGTAAGGTCAAGTTGGGTAAATAATCTAAATTGTGATATAAAGAAACAACTTTTAAGAAGTTAAGATTCAGAGAGATTTCTTTAACTATCAGAGGACAGAGCATAAAGCCCCAGACTTCAAGTTTCCAAAAAGAAACAAGAACTGTGAGACAAAATGGTTGATGACATCATTCATGAATCTCCGATATTGACTTGTATGTAGTCATTTTTGAGGTGAACTTGGTAAGATCAAACCCAAAGGAATAATGGATTGATATTGAGGCAACGAGGCACATATGCTAATATAAGGAGCTATTCGCTACTTTTGAAGCATTAAAAGATGGAGATAAGCACTTCATGGGAAATTTTTCCACATCAGCCATTGAAGGCCAATGCCAACTTAAACTAAAGATGACCTCTAAGAAGGAGCTCACATTAAAAAAATATACTCTATGTGCCAAACATCTGTAAGAATCTTGTTTCTGGCTCATTGCTAAACAAGCATGGCTTTCAGATGGTGTTTGAATCTTATAAGGTCATATTGACCAAAAATGGGATGTTTGTGGGAAATAGATATGTATCTGATGGACTATTTAAGCTCAATGTAATGACTGTAAAAACTAAGAATATTAATAAGCTTAATTATTTAACTTATTTTCTTGAGTCTTTCAACTTGTGGTATGGTAGACTAGGTCATGTTAATTACGATACATTGCATAAACTATTTAACATAGAACACATACCCGCATTCCAAATAGATTTAAATCATAAGTGTGAGACTTCTGTTGAGACAAAAATGACTAGGTCATCGTTTCATTAGATTGAAAGGAACACTGAACCCCTTGACTTAATCCATAGTGATCTATGTGATTTGAAATTTCTTCAAACAAGGGGTGACGATAAGTATTTTATTACTTTTGTTGATGATAACACGAAAATATTGCTATGTGTATTTGCTTAAAAGAAAAAATAAAACTATAGAGAAATTCATTCTTTATAAAACAAAAGTTGAGAATCAAATCAACAAAAAGAACAAGGTACTGCATATTGATCATAGTGGTGAATATAAAACATTGTTTGGTGAATTTTGTGCACAACACAAAGTTATTCATGAAACCACGACGCCTTATTTACCTAAGCAAAATAGAGTTGCTAAATGTAAGAATCGTACTTAGAAAGAAATGATGAATGCAATGCTATTAAGTTTTGGGTTGCTACAGAACTTATATGGGGAAGTTATTTTGTCAGCTAACTACCTTTTAAATAAGGTATCCCAGGAAAAGACACATAAGACACCGTATGAATTATTTAAAGGAATGATACATTTCTATAAATATTTACTAGTTTGAGGGTGTCTTTCTAAAGTAGTTGTACCTATACCTAAGAGGGTGAAAAACGTTCCAAAAACAATAAATTGCATCTTTATTGGATATGAACATAATAGTAATGCTTATCAATTTATTGTGTATGAGTCAAAGATCCCAGACATACACAAGAACACGATAATGGAATCAAGGAATGCATCGTTCTTTGAACATGTATTTCTAGGTAAATCTCAAGGAGAATTAAGTTTGTCTAAATGAACGTATGAGATTATGAATGAAGATAGTCAAAATAAAGAACCTGAAGAAAATGTTGAGGTTGAACTCAGACGTAGTAAGAAGGCTAAGACAGAAATATCCTATGGTCTATATTTTTTGACCTACTTGTTAAAAAGTGAACCTCAAACCTATAAATAGGTTGTGAATTCTTCTAAAGATCCACAATGACAAGAATCCATTAATAGTGAAATTGAGTCCATTCTACAAAATCACACTTGAAAGCTAGTTGATTTACCTCCAAGTAGTAAAACACTAGGGTCCAAGTGGATTTTTACTAGAAAATGTAGATCAGATGGATCGATTGATAAGTACAAGGCTAGGCTTGTAATTAAGGGATACAAACAATGATATGACCTTGATTATTTTGATACTTATTCTCATGTGACAAGAATAACATTTATACGGATGATAATTATTATCGCCGCTCTATAAAATCTTGAAATACATCAAATGGATGTAAAGACAACCTTTCTAAATGAAAAGTTAGATGAAGAAATCTAGATGAACTAACCTAAGGGTTTTTCATGCCTAGGGCATGAAGGGAAGGTCTATAAATTGGTGAAATTTTTATATAGCTTAAAACAAGCACGAAAATAGTGGCATGAAAAGTTTGATAATATCATAAGAAAAAATGACTTTAAAATTAATGAAAGTGACAAATGAATATATGTCAAGGACAAAGAAAATGGTTATGATATCTTGTGCTTTTATGTTGATGACTTAACAATTATGGGTAGTAATGATCAAATGATCAAATATACTAAGTCTATGTTGAATTCAATGTTTGATATAAAATACATGAGGCCTACTAATGTAATTCTGATAATTAAGATATCAAGGATATCAAAGGGTCTTATTCTAAGTCAATGTCATTATGTTGACAAAATACTTGAGAAATTCAAAAAAAGTGATTCTGGAATTGTGAAAACACCAGTAGATGTTAATCTACACCTATCTAAGAATAAAAATGAGAGTGTGTCTCAACTAGAATATTCTAGAGTGATAGAAAGTCTTATGTACTTGATGAGTTGTACTAGACCAGACATAACTTACATTATAATCAAACTAAGCAAGTATAATAATAATCAAGGATCTGATCATTGAAAAGGTATTACAAGAATACTTATATACTTAAGATACACATGTAGCTGTAGACTTCACTACACAAGATATCCAGTTGTATTAGAAGGATACAATGATGCAAATTGGAAATCTAACATTAAAGACTCAAAGTCTATCAGTGGATATGTATTCATACTTGGTGATGCAGTCGTTTCGTAGAAGTCCTCTAAACAGACGTGCACTGCTAGATCCACGATGGAATCAGAGTTCATCGCTTTGGATAAATTTGCCGAAGAAGCCGAATGGCTACGCTATTTTTTAGAGGATATTCCTAAGTGTGTGAAGCCTATACCTAAAATATGCATTCATTATAATAGTCAATCTTCTATTGGTAAGACACAAAGAAATATGTATAATGGTAAGTCTCGACATATACGTTGTAGACATAATATCATTAGACAACTACTCTCAATTGAGGTTATCTCTATTGACTATGTGAATTCAAAGGATAACATAACAGATCCTTTAACTAAAGGGTTAAATCGAGAGTTAGTTAATAAGTCATTGAGAAGAATGAGACCAAAGCCCATGAATGAATAAGGATTTGCAAAGGAAAGCCAACCTATTTGACTGGAGATCCCAAGATCTAGGTTCAAACGGAAAACCTAATTGTAAACACTTAGTGAAATCACTGTGGGGGTTTACCCTCAAGTCCATTCCTATGATGAAAACAATGATACACGTAAGATACAAGGTAAGTTAAGGCTTTTAATGATTCTTATGAAAATAATATCGAGTAGAGTATGCGGGTTACTCTTTACAAATTAATTTTAAAGATAAGAGATCACCTATGTAAGGGAAGAATGAGGCCACTTTGAATGATTTTCATTTACAGCCTCTATCTTTTCTTCTTTGTTCTGCTATATAAAGTAAAGACAAGAGAAGAAGAAGACAGACGACAAAACGAAAGAAAAAAATAGAGTGGAGAAAAGAAAAGAAAAGAAATAGAGTTGAGAAAGAAAAGGAAAAAGAAAAGAGTTTAGACATTTTGTTTGTTATATATTTTCTATCTAGAGTTAGGTTCCTTCGATAGAGTTTAGATATTTGAAAGTTCGTAGAATAATAAACTATGGTGCAAGTTATTATTGTTTAATCGTTGTATCCAGTGAGATAAGTTTTCGTCGTTCTCAAACATATACGATGAGTGAAAAAGTTATTTTAAAGACACTATGTGATACACAAGTCTCGATTATTATTATTTTCTATTTAAATTATATATTATTTAAATTTTGCATTTATAATTTATACATATATTTATATTTATTTATTTATAAATTTAATAAAATAATTTTATTTTTAAATTATTTGTCCGTATATTATTTCCTACAGTATGTACCATGAATATACTAATATTTGTTATGAAATATAAATAATTCAAATTTATTGTAAATATTTTTCGATGCATGTTGTCTCATTTGGAGAACATAAAATCGTGCAAGTATACACGGTCACAAGTAATAAAGATTTGTAAGTAAAGTATCGTTCACACGGAGATTTGTTACTATAGTTTGTTGAGTACTAAAATTGTATCTCTATGATTTTATCCAAAACAATCGTTGATTAAGAAAAAGGTAAAAAGAAAATAAGATAATTCTAGGATTACAATTTTTCACCAAACTAATCCACTCAAATCATGTTATTTTCTTTTGATTTATATTTTTTAGTACATTTAATTTGTCAACCGAAAACTTCTATTTTTATTCATACATCTCTTCCGAGCTCCGTACAAACACACCTCGTTAAATTAATTCACTATATCTCTATGAGAATTAAATTTAATAAGATTCATTAAGTTCTAAGTTTTCAAATGGACACACATACAATTAGGGTATATTCCTATCATTCATCATACATGTATCGCCATTCTATTTATGAGCAATATACACACAAAAATGCCTTTTCAAGTTTATTTTTATGCCACAAATCGTTTTGATAAAATTCGTAGAATAATCAAAAAAAGCATTAAGCACAAAATATAATGAACAAATAGAACGCCTTATAAATCTTTCAAAAATAGTTAAAATCAAAGCTTCAAAAATTTAAATCAAATGCAACCCTAGAAAAACTAAACTACTTCATTAAATTAAAATAAAAATAACAACATGTCTGAGAAAAAATAAGATGACAAGAAGGAACATAAAAACTTGAAGAAACGAAAATTTCTGGCACACATGGAACACAATAGAAGCCAAAAATAGCTTCTGCATGTTCCACCGTCCAACCCCTACTACCACAAAAATTCTAAACTGCAAAAAACTTAACCTCTAAAATAAACTTTTTTTTTAAAACATCACATATCATTAATATTTAGCACACGCATAACACAACAAAAGCCAAAAATGGCACGTGGTGTTCTCGTGATTCCAAAACACAAATAACACAAAAATTACAAATTCTAAACTCTACAAAAAATAAAAACTTGCGAAAATCCAAAACTAAAAACTACTCTACTCGAACAAAACTTAAACACTCTAAAAACTTTTTTTAACTCTAAAATACATCCCCTATTTATAGCCTAAAAAATACATCAGAAATATTACATTTTTTATTTTATTTTTTTATCAAAATGCGTATAAATTTTGTATCGAAAAACAAAAATTATGCGAATCAATTTTTGTATTGAAAATGTTAATTAATTCACGCGTGAGACAGGGTGCCGATTCTGTATTCTTTAAAATCAAAGTGCATGCCACGTGTCAGCGTCTGATTCGTTGCATGTATTAGTGCGGGCACGTGGCAGCTCTTCATTGGTTGCGAGAAAACGGACGCACGATTGCTTGTCGCACGGGAGCCAACGGTTGCATCAAGGGGTGCTATCCAGCACGGTCGCGCTCATTGTAACATGCCACGTGTCAGAAGATTATTTCCTAAAACAGTAAGTGGGACACGTGGCACAATTTTATTAGTTGAAGATCCGGTTGCACGAAGGGATCGGTGCACGAGATGAGAGGCGCACGACGTGGGGGACAACGGCTATGAACGATCGAACATAGGGTCCCATCGCACGCTGCACCGCGCGATAGGTGGCCCCATTTCGGGCGCCGAGCCGCATGAAGCGAGATTTTTCTCGCATCCACTCAGCTTTGGTCGGATTTGATCAACACGCGCAATCCTAGCCGTTTATGATTTGATCGGACGGCCCACGTGACACGTACGCAGATTAACTGCGTATTTGCTTCTTCCCCGCGGCGCAAAATAAATAACTTTTGTTAATTCAATTTCACCCACAAATATATTTCAAATTACATTTTAAACTTTGTTTAATTGCAGTATAGCCCTTTTGTTAATTTAAATTAAATTTTAAACTTTTAATAATTAAAATTAAGCCCGATTTTAATTTAAATTATATTTTCAATTTTTGTAAATTGCAATTAACCACTCTTTTATTTGAAATTATATTTTTGGACAAAAATTTACAATTAAGAACGTTTTCGATACAATTTATTTAATTTTCTTAAAATATATAAAAAACAGAAAATACTAATTAATTAAACTAAAATTAACTAAAAATAAAGAAAACATAGCAATTACTATTAATGAAATAGGTGAAAATAACTATATAAAATATAGTTATAAACACCCCCAAACTTAAGTCTTTGCTAGTCCACGAGCAAAAAGAAGAAAATAAAACAAAGATAACTGCATTTAAAATAGTGATTTTCAAAATATTTCTTGTCTTTTGAAATTACATAACTCAAAGAAATAAAAGAATTTTATCTAAGCATCAAAATCAATTTAAAAGTATATAAACTTTTCACAATGAACTTTAAGTGTGTGTGTGAAGTCTTTTCATAATTCATCACATGCAATCCGGATAAGTTTATACAAATATAAAATCAAACAAATTGTCACGAAATCACAAATCTCATAGTTTATTTTTCATTTCTCTCTCCACTAATGTAGACAAACACACAACACCAAATCAATAGGACTTTATTAAGTTTGTAATTTATGGCTTAGGTGAAGGTAGGATAAAAGATAATATTTAGCACAAAATTTCCTAAACACATCATTTTAGGATTGAAACAAGAGATCTTCTATCATCACAATAAATACTTCCCAATTAGGGATTTGTCATCACATCCAAAATCAAATTTCATTTCGCTTTTTCTCTCTTTTTTCGTAAACTTTTTTTCTTTTAGAATGTTTTTTTTTCTTTTCTTCTTCGCTATTTTTTAGTAACCTCTTTTTTTTATGATATATCTTTAATTATTTACTAACAACTGTAAATGTTAGTGAGATAGGAAAAATAGATATATCCACACACACACACAATATATATATATATATATATATATATATATATATATATATATATATATATATATATATAAACTTTGAAGCTCAAAAGGGGTATACTATAGATAATGTATGTGAAGGTAGATAGAAAGGCTCAAACGATCCAAAGATAACCTAAATCATTTTCTTAGTTAGATGTTATCTATAATTTCGCCTCGAGAGAAAATCAAACAAATTCTAAGAATTGTGACACCACAAATATCAATCGAATTCTATACTCACATAAACCTTCTCTAAATTATCATAGCAACTCAAAAATCAAGACTAGTGCTCATAAATATTTATCCTTGTAAAAATGAAACATACGTAAAAATTATTCATCGCTTAGACAATATTCAAATTTTTCAAGGAGATATGCATCATTTCAATCGAAGAAACAAAAATATATCACTATTCATAGCAAAATATCTTAAATCAACCAAACAAACAAAACAAAAAAAAATTTCACGAGCAAGAACATCCAGAAAGTATTTCAATTAAGTTCAATATATCTACCACCCCCAAACTTAATATACACATTGTCCTCAATGTGTGAAAGTTAAAGAACATATGAGATGGGTTTAAAGAAACTTCCTGGTTTGTTTGATTGGGTAAGCCAAAATTGCTTCATTACCTCCACTTTGAACCTAAGAAGGAGGAAAAAAAAATAACATAACAAAATATAAAAAGTAATACATGCAAAAAAAACACATGGGTTGCCTCCCAAGAAGCGCTTGATTTATAGTCTTCAGCTTGACTTCTCAATTTTTTTTTCTTTTTATAAGTTAAGATTTGTTTGTCAAACAAAATCTCAACTTACGAGAAAATTGAAAAATAAATTAAGAAACAATAACCATAATTTTTTTTTTACTTTTTATTATTTTTTCTTTTGTGAATTAAGATTTGCGGGTCAAATAAAATCTCAACCCACGAGAAAATTACAAAATAAAAAAAAAACAACAAACAATAAGCAAAAGAAAAACAAATTTATTTTTCTTTATGTGAGATAAGATTTGTGTGTCAAACAAAATCTCAACCCACGAGAAAATTGAAAAATAAATTAAACACGCAACAATAATTTTTTTTTGAATTAAAATCAAATTGATTGGTATTAATATCAACAATGAAAATAGTAAAAAAAATCCCCGGCAACGGCGTCAAAAACTTGTTGTCTCATTTGGAGAACATAAAATCGTGCAAGTATACACGGTCACAAGTAATAAAGATTTGTAAGTAAAGTATCGTTCCCACGGAGATTTGTTACTATAGTTTGTTGAGTACTAAAATTGTATCTCTCTAATTTTATCCAAAACAATCGTTGATTAAGAAAAAGGTAAAAAGAAAATAAGATAATTCTAGGATTGCAATTTTTCACCAAACTAATCCACTCAAATCATGTTATTTTCTTTTGATTTATATTTTTTAGTACATTTAATTTGTCAACCGAAAACTTCTATTTTTATTCATACATCTCTTCCGAGCTCCGTACAAACACACCTCGTTAAATTAATTCACTATATCTCTATGAGAATTAAATTTAATAAGATTCATTAAGTTCTAAGTTTTCAAATGGACACACATACAATTAGGGTATATTCCTATCATTCATCATACATGTCATTCTATTTATGAGCAATATACACAAAAATGCCTTTCTCAAGTTTATTTTTATGCCACAAATCGTTTTGATAAAATTCGTAAATAATCAAAAAGCATTAAGCACAAAATAGAATGAACAAATCGAACGCCTTATAAATCTTTCAAAAATAGTTAAAATCAAAGCTTCATAAATTTAGATCAAATGCAACCCTAGAAAAATTAAATTACTTCATTAAATTAAAATAAAAATTACAACAGATACAGAAAAATAAGATGAACAAGAAGGAAAATTAAAACATGAAGAAACGAAAATATTTGGCACACATGGAACACAACAGAAGCCAAAAATGGCTTCTGCGTGTTCCACCGTCCAACCCCTAATACCACAAAAATTCTAAACTGCAAAAAACATAACCTCTAAAAAAAACTTTTTTTTTAAAACATCACATATCATTAATATTTGGCACACGCATAACACAAAAAAACCAAAAATGACTTCTGTGTGTTCTGCAGTCCAAAACACAAATAACACAAAAATTACAAATTCTAAACTCTACAAAAAATAAAAACTTGCGAAAATCCAAAACTAAAAACTACTCTACTCGAACAAAACTTAAACACTTCAAAAACCTTTTTTAACTCTAAAATACATCCCCTATTTATAGCCTAAAAAATACATCAGAAATATTACATTTTTTATTTTATTTTTTTATCAAAATGCGTATAAATTTTGTATCGAAAAACAAAAATTATGCGAATCAATTTTCGTATTGAAAATGTTAATTAATTCACGTGTGAGACAGGGTGCGGATTCTGTATTCTTTAAAATCAAAGTGCATGCCACGTGTCAGCGTCTGATTCGCTGCATGTATTAGTGAGGGCACGTGGCAGCTCTTCATTGGTTGCGGGAAAACGGGCGCACGATTGCTTGTCACACGGGAGCCAACGGCTGCATCAAGGGGTGCTATCCAGCGTGGTCGCACTCATTGTAACATGCCACGTGTCAGGAGATTATTTCCTAAAATAGTAAGTGGGACACGTGGCCTTATCTGACTCGCCCAACAGATTAGTGCAAACACGTGGCACAATTATATTAGTTGAAGATCCGGTTGCACGAAGGGATCGGTGCACGAAATGAGAGGCGTGTAATGTGGGGACAGCGGCTGCAACGCGTCAGAACGTGGGTCCCACTCTGCACGCCGGCCTGCGCGGCAGGTGGGCCCCACTCGGGCGCCGAGCCGCGTGAAGGAGATTTTTCTACATCCACTCGCTTTGGTCCAATTTGATCAACACGCGCCAATCCTAGTCGTTTATGATTTGATCGGACGATCCACGTAACACGCGTGCAGATTGCTGCGTGGCTTCTTCCCTGCTGCGCAAAATAAATAACTTTTGTTAATTCCATTTTCACCCACAAATATATTTCAAATTACATTTTAAACTTTGTTTAATTACAGTATAGCCCTTTTGTTAATTTAAATTAAATTTTAAACTTTTAATAATTAAAATTAAGCCCGATTTTAATTTAAATTATATTTTCAATTTTTATAAATTGCAATTAAACACTCTTTTATTTGAAATTATATTTTTGGACAAAAATTTACAATTAAGAACGTTTTCGATACAATTTATTTAATTTTCTTAAAATATATAAAAAACAGAAAATACTAATTAATTAAACTAAAATTAACTAAAAATAAAGAAAACATAGCAATTACTATTAATAAAATAGGTGAAAATAACTATATAAAATACAGTTATCAATGCATATATAATCCACTTATTTATATGATTTTATTTTTATCTTTTTAAAAAATATAATTTTTATTTTTCTTACATATAAAATAAAAAATATTTTAAAAAACATATATTTTCATAAAAAAATATTGTTTTAAGTTTATATATATATATGTATTTTTTTAAAATTTTTATGTTTATATATATTTAAACTTGACATGTCAATTCATCACGTAGAAAGAACAAACCTAACAGTGAAAAGAATACCGAACGAAGTATACGGGTTACTCTTTACAAATTACTTTTAAAGATAAGAGATTACTTATGTGAGGAAAGAATGATGCCACTTTGAAAGAGAATTGTATATGGCTCAATTCTTTAGAGACTCTCAAAAAACTAAGCGTATGTTAATGGCCAAAACAAACATAACAGTGATAATTGAATTGTGTCAAAAGACTCTCTTGTGTAAAGTATGTTATCGCTTACATAAAAGACAGAATAGTATAAGGATATTGCGTATACTGGTAAGTCAGTAAGCTAAATATACTTTCACAAAGGAAGGTTCAAAAGGTAACATCTACCTATCCTATGTAGTTTGGTCTAAAATCTATGTCAATTTTTATTCATATGGGAGATTGTTAGAAACTATGAATTAAAAGTTGTTAGAAAAACAGTTTTGTAAATGATTTTCGTTTATATTCTTTTTTTTTGTTTATGCTTTATCTTAAATGATTTTCATTTACATTTTTTTGTCTTCTCTTCTTTGTTCTGTTATATAAAGTAAAGACAAGAGAAGAAGAAGATAAACGAAAAAATGAAAGAAAAAAACATAGTGGAGAAAAGAGGAAAAGAAAAGAAATAGAGTCGAGAAAGTAAAGGAAAATAAGAAAGAAAAAAGGAAAAGGAAAAAGAAAAGAAAGAGGAAAGAAAAAAGGAATAAAAAAAGACGTACGAAAGGTAAGGAATTTTTTTTGTTTGTTGTATATTTTTTATCTAGAGTCAGGTTCCTTTGATAGAGTTTAGACATTTGAAAATTCGTGGAATAATAAACTATTGTGTAAGTTTATTATTGTTTAATCGTTGTATACAGTGAGATAAGTTTTCGTCGTTCTCAAACGCATACGGAGAATAAAAAAAATTATCTTAAAGACACTGTGTAACTCGACTATTATTTTTTTCTATTTAAATTATATATCATTATATTTTTTATTTATAATTTATAATTTATATTTATATTTATATATTTATAATTTTAATAAAATAATTTTATTATTAAATTATTTATCCGTATATTATTTCCTATATTATGTACTATAAATATACTAATATTTGTTGTGAAATATAACTAATTCAAATTTATCGTAAATATCTTTCGTGCATATATAATCCACTTATTTATATAATATATAATAAAAAATATTTTAAAAAACATATATTTTCATTAAAAAATACTGTTTTAAGTTTATATATATGTACTTTTAAAAAATGTTATGTTTATATAAAAAAAAGTTATTTTTTAATTAAACATGACATGTCAATTTATCACGTAGAAAGAACGTGTATCACTTACTGCTCTTGGAAGATATTTCATATAACTTGAAGTAAGTTTATTTGTTTTTGGGAAAATTAGGAGGAGTCGTGTTATTAACATTGAAAATAAATAGCATGTACCAGATAGATATTAGATGTGATCTGGCTACTGGGTACAAAATTAACCTCCGTGAGTACTCAGTCTGCTGTATTGATTAGGACTCTTGATAACGAAATTGGCTCCTTTAGGGGCACCCGAATCACAAGGACAATGGAATCATTCGAATCCCTTGAGATGAGTCATGAGACCAACCACTCTTTGTAAAATGTAAATACTAATAATAACTCTTTCTGTGTTTGTGAGCTTGTGCAGTGGTCCTGCTTTTCATCTACATTAAAAAGTTCTTCAATTTAGTCTATTTTTAATTGATGGTATAAATTTAAATAAAATGTTACTAAGATTTACGAAATATTATATTAATTTTTAAAACATATCACTTAATTTTCAATTATATAAAATGATAATAAGATAGTAATAATTGAAATATCTTATTTGTTCTTAATATATCTAAATAAGATAATTAATAATATAAAAATAGTATAAAATATAATACATGATTATTTATAACCTAAGTTTAATAAAAAAAATGATACAACATATATTTAAAATTATATCTATTAAAGTTATAATTTGAATAAGATACGATGATATTTATATAAAATAAAATAATATTATATTATAAATTAAATTTATTATATTACATTGAATAAAATCAAGATGGATGAAACAATAGACTCCTTACTTCTTTGATTGAAACTTTTGTAATAATTTCTTTTTTTACATAATTCATTGTTTAGTAACATAAAATAAAAACTGGGTAGGAAAAAAATTGAAAGGTGGTACTAATGTTTTTTTGGGTTGAAAAATTACTTTAATTATCTTTTAAAATATGGGCACAGGTTAAAATTTTGGCATCTCTCCAAAAATTTGCCAATTCAAATCCTTCGTCCATAAATAATATTTGGTAAAATAAAAACGAAAGAACTGCTAAAGTGTTAACGTTTCGTGAGTATGAGTTATGGACATAAATTTTCCATTTCTTTTATTAAAACACTACGTTTTTCATACATGTCCCGTTTTTTAGGTTATAAAAATGTATATAAATTATATGAAATGAATATATGGTGTATATTAAAGCATATGAAAAAATAGGATGAATGATGACTCTATAAAAATAAAATTATCAATATATTTTTCTGCTTAATATTTATTTATTTTATTTAATAGGTAGTACTTGTAGGACTAAAAATATTAAAATATAATTTTTCTAGAGAAAAATGATAAAAATATATTTTTTTGAAAATTTTCTAGAATTTTCTAATTTTTTTTACATTTTTTAATATAGGACTAATCAAAACACGCCAATTTACGACACATAAGTAGGGAAGTTGATAAGATGTCATCACATGGATGCTATACAAGCAAATAAGGCCAATCAAAGCACGCCATGTGTACCGAGTAATGTAGGCCATGACATATATCGGTATGATGTTTGTTTCAAGTTTTGTCGCGTGGTCAACGAGCGTGCCACACGTCATCATCTAATTCGTCCATTATTTTCACTAGGTACCATGCAATCTGTAATTGGGAATCACAACTCACCATGTGGCACTGATTTAGCTTGTGTTGACCACAACCAATCAACCTTACCAAGCATCCCGTGCTGATTGATTCTGTCTTTCTCCCTTGCCACGTGTTGCATTCTTAGTGATCAGCATAATTAATTTTTCTTTTTTTCATCTCAGCCCTTGATCTAAAGTTGATCTAACGAATTAGATTCTATGTGTTCCTAATTTAACACCCTAATTGCCCAAAAAATCATAATGAGCCAGAAATTAACATTTTTATCAATGTTGAGGAGGTGTTTAGGCTTAGAATGTTCCCTTACTCTTTGCGAGATTGTGCTCGAGTTTGGCTAAACTCTTTGTCACTTAATTCCATTACAATTTGGAATGATTTGTTAGAAAAATTCTTGATGAAATATTTCCTACCAATAAAGAATACTAAGCGTAGGAATGACATTACCTCAGACCAACAATATGAAGGAGAATCTTTATATGAAGCATGTGAAAGATTTAAAGAATTGATAAGGAAGTGTCATCACCATGGTATCCCTTATGGGATCCAAATGGAGACTTTCTAGAATGGTCTCAATGCTCATACCAGAACCATTGTTGATGCATCTGCTAGTGAAGCTTTGTTAGCCAAATCTTACAATCAAGCTTATGATTTACTTGAGAAAATGGCTATAAATAATTATCAATGACTAATGAACAGAATGGAAGACATAAGAAGAAGGGTTGGAGTGCATGAGGTAAATGATATCATTGTACTTATAGCTTAAGTATCATCTTTGGTGAATCTCTTGAAAGCTCAAAACTTGCCAGCGAGTACTAGGTCCATAATTCAGGGGTGTGTTATGCCTTTTTATAGTGGAGCTCATTTATTTGATGATTGTCCAAATAATTCTGAATCAACATTCTATGTCTGTAATATGAAGCAAAACAATAATCCATACTTGAACATATATAACCAATGATAGAGACAACATCCACATTTCTCTTGTAGTAGTAACAATAATCAAAGTGGTAATCAATTCAACCGTCAATCATTTCCATCACCTGGTTTTCAACAAGCACAACAATCACAAACCCAATAGAATAAGTCACCTATTGATGATAGTACAAATGCATTAATATGGATGGTGAAGAACTTTATCCAGTTAGTAAATACAAAATTGTCCATTCAAGAGGTTTCAATTCGAAATTTAGAGACCCAAATGAGACAACTTGCTCATGCCATAAGTTCAAGGCCACAAGGTAACCTTCCAAGTGACACAATTATAAAAGAATAGAAGGTAAGGAGTATTGCAACACTATATCCTTAAGAAATGGTAAAACTCTAGAGGAGGGACATAAGACTCAAAAGGATGAGGAGGAACAATAAGCTAAAATGGATATATAAAACACTAAAAAGGAAATAATTTAACTAAAAAAGAGCAACCTCTATAAATCCACTATTCCTTTCCCTTAAAGACTGCAAAAGCAAAATTTAGACAGATAGTTTTAAATTTTGTGAAAGTCTTCAAGAAGCCACACATAAATGTACCATTTGTAGATATATTTGAATAAATGTCTTCTTATGCAAAATTTATGAAGGACATCTTGTTTAAAAAAAGGAGGTTTGAAGATAATGAAACAATAACGTTCATTGAAGGTTATATTGTCATCCTTACTAGAAAACTACCCTAAAAATTGAAAGATCTGTATAGCATTGACACTCCTTGCACAATTGGGAACATGAACTTTGAGAAAGCACTATATGACTTAGGTTCAAGCATTAATGTTATGCCATTATCGATTTTCAAGAGATTGGGGGTTGGTAAATCAAAACTCATTTCAATAACATTACAAATGATAGATAGATCAATTAAGCGACCTCAAAATGTGGTAGAAGATGTGCTAGTAAAATTAGAGAATTCATCTTTCCGATAGCTTTCATTATAATAGATATGGATGAGGATCACAACATTCCTATCATACTTGGTCTTCCATTCTTAGCAACCGAAAGAGCACTCATTGATGAATAAAAAGGTGAGCTTACAATAAGAGTGCAAGATGAACAAATAAAATTTAAAGTTTTTAAAGCATCTAAACCCCCTGATATTGATAATGTTAATGAATGTTTTAGGATAGATGTTAATGATAATGATGATAGCTTAAAAATATTTGTTGAGTCGCCCATACTTAAGACTATTACACATGATGTTGGAAATAATGAAACAAACTGACCAAGAAATATCTCAATCTATTTTAACTTTGAAAGTATGAAATTTATGATTGATATTGTTGATTATGTGAACTATTCAAAGGCTACAAATCTCATGTGTATACCTAATGTAGTTGTGGAGAATTTTGAGATAAGATTTAAGCTCAAATCATCTATTGATAGGCCACTAGGGTTAGACCTAACACCTTTACTCTACCATTCTTAATCAAGTAGGCAAGCAGAGAAGTCCAATATATACGTGAAAATGATGCTGCAAATACATGAATCAGATAAGCTACTATTGTGTGCTTATAAGAATGTCAAAAGGTACAAAACAAAACAAAATATGACATGATAAGATAATTGAGTACCATGTTTTTAAACCTAAACATAAAGTATTATTGAGCAATTCAAGACTCAAACTATTTTTGGGCAAACTCAATAGTAAATGGACATAGAGGGATGCAACTTAGAAGTTGATATGACCGTCTAATTAAGGACATTAAATGTGACTCTAGTTGGGAGACAACCCAATGTTATTTAACTTATATTTTTATTTTTTGGTTTTATAGGTGAATAAATATTGATACCAATAGCGCAAAAAGATTTAATAGTTTCAACAATAGATGTGGTGTGCTAAGACTAAGAAAATTTTCTTTCCTTTTACTTTTTCATTTTTATATATGTATACTAGGGACAATATGCAATTTAAGTTTAAGGGAGGAAAATTCAATTTCTACATTAGTATTTAATACATATTTTTAATTTTTAGGAAATGTTTATTTTATTTTAAGATGTTTTTAATCATGATTTGGGTAAAAATTGATAAATATATGGAAACTAAATGCATAATATGAAAAGTATGAACTCAATAATATATTTATTGTCATGATTAGGATAAGTAATATTGCAGCATGATCATTAAGATACTTACATTAATTATGTGATATACTTTCTAGTTTTGATTGGATTGATTCAAATTTTTATGACATGTTCATGATTAATTTTGGTATTCTTATTGAGAGAAAATTTGTAGTAAGTTATACGAGTTGATGAGATCTACCATGTTTTATAATCTATTTAATCGTCCATTGAGGCAAAATTTTAAAATAATATTTAGCAATAGAAACGATTTAAGCCTCATTTGGATCGAATGAACATTTTAAGCTAACCATTGTTAATATCTTTGGTCACCAATTTGAACCCAATTAAGAACCTTCTATATCTTTAAGCCACATTTTATGCCTAACCAATAAGCATTATTTTGACCCTTGTACCTTTAGCTTGTATGAAAAGAATAAAATACAATCATATATTATGCTATAGGGTGAGGATAAATGTAATACATCTTATAAAAAAAAACTCACAACATAATTATCGCTCTAAAGAAAAAGCAAAAAAAAAATTGGGAGTGTTGTGAAGTTACAAAAAAAAGAAGTGGAATAAAAGAATATGAAAAGAATGGAAAGATATGATGTACTAACATATCAAGTAAAAGCTCAATTGTAATTAAAAAATTGCATGATGAATAAAAAGAAAGCTAAGGTATTGAAAGAGCATGTCTTCATTTATCGACTTCCACCTAAGCCTTGTATTATAAGCTTGAAAACCTCCTACTAATCTTTAGCTAAGAGCATATTTATATTAGTGGAGAGCGTTATGCGACTTGTTTTAAGATTGAATTGGTTAGCATGCTCATATAGGTTGATTTTAGGAGTGCATTGGATGATATCATGTGTAACCCACACATATGAATCAATTCGTCAAAAACCTTACATATCTTTGTATTGATGGAATGTTGATTGATGGATATGTGAACCTCTTTGTATTAGAATTGTATGACTATTGAATGGAATAGTTTTTGCTAAATATGCATATTTTAATAGATATATATATTTATGAATAAATCGTCCATGTCATTTTATCTAGTTAAACTTGGCTTTACTTAAGAACAAGTAAATAATTAAGTTTGAGGGTGTGATGCCTCTATACAAATAGAGTTATTAGTACACTTTTTTGCTTAATATTTGTTATTTTTATTTAATAAGTAGTATTTTGTGGTTTAAAATATTAAAATATGAACTTTCTAGTGAAAAAAGGGTGAAGATATATTTTTTTAAAATTTTGAAAATTTAAAATTTATTTTTTGATGCATGATCAATCAGAACACGCCGTGTGGGCGTGTTGTCAAGTGGATATCATGTAAGTAAATAAGGCCAATCGAAGTATGTCGTGTGTACCAAGTGACATAAGACATGTCACGAGTAAGCACGATGTTAGTTTCGAATTTCACCACATGGTTAACGGGTATGCCACGTATCATCACCTAATTTGTCTATTCTTCCAACTAGGGTACCATGCAATTTGTAATGGAAAATTACAGTATGCCATATGGCATTAACTCAACGCGCGTTGATCCCGATAATGGCATAAGGTTAACCCCTTAATTTCCCCAACAACTCTAATTGGCTAAAATTAAAATATTTTTTATCAATTTTTGGAGCCAAGAAGAAAGAAAAATATAAAAAAATTCAAAAAGATATAATTTTAGTGGAGATTCAAGAGAAGATTGATGCTACAATTTAAGAAATTAATTATATTTATTTTTCTTTTTACTTTTTATCAATTTTATATCTTTCTTTATGAAATATGTGTGATTTGTAAACAAAATTATGTGTAGTTAATTTATTAATCTTAGGTCTTATGAACCCAATTTTTTACATTTGATGATCTAATATTTTACCTCAATTATGATTTCAATTTAATTATACTATTTAATTTGATTTTTATGTTATTAATTGTTTGACAAACAATTGATCTATAAAGACAATTAAATATATTTGTGAGAATTATTTGTCTTGATTAAATAAAATAACATGCATAGTTTTTAGGTAGCTAGAGATGTATGATTTTATGCATGTGATCCACAATTGATGAACTTAATGAGTAGTATGTAATTTAATTGACATGAGAGTGTGATTTTGTTAATTATTAGACACTATGTTGTTTACTTGATAGATAAATATATACTAAGTTAGATTCAATTGATTATGTAATTGATTGGTAATTATATTGGAGGTATTTTAGTGATTTACATGTTTAAAAAATTAAGAGATTAAGTATTCTTAAATATTTTCTCATATATCTTCTTGTCTATTAATTTTAAGTTAATTAATTACTATTTTTTTTAGTTTTGTTATTTTTTCTAAAAAGAAAAAAGTTTACTTTTTACTTTTAGAAATTAGTTTATAATAATATAATCTATGTAAGAATGATACTTTCTTAATGGAACCTCGATGTTAAGAAAAAATCTCTAATATTAATGTTTATGTTTATAGATCCCGAATAAGAATTCTCCAACTAAGAAAGAGAGGTCAGTGATCTAAAACAAGAAGTTGAAATAATGAAAACATTAATACATAATATAATATTATAAAAAATGATATTATTATTTCAATAATGTTCAAAAATAAATTACAGAATATAGAATTCAATCTTAATTGAAGCCTAACAAGCATATCAAGAAACCAAATAATAATAATAATTAAAGCTTTAATTCTTTTAATAGGAGAAATAGATAAAACACAAGAATCAAACATCAGTTTCTTACAAGACATAAATGAGACACAAAAATAATTGTTAAAAGAAATAAAAGAATGTGGTTATAATAAAAAATTACAGCAAGACATACATTAGGAATTTATAGAATTAAGAAGTAATGAAAATAACATACATATAAATAATAAAATTATAGATTATAAGTTTGATATATTTGTAGGATTATATAAAAAAACTACTTAAGAGATTTGATGCAATGATACATAAGAATGAGAAAAAATCCAAAGATAAAGAAGAAACTATAATCCCAGTTTAATGGAATATAGAAAAGAATTAGAACAATTTATGGATTCTAAGGATTGGAAAATTAGTTAGCGTGTTAACATTAACAGATGAAGAACTAGGAAGGTAATATGATGAAAAATTATGAACAAATAAAGAGGAAGATGATAGGACAATAATCAATCTGAACTAGAAAATATGATCCCAAAAAACAAATGAAACCAATTTTATTATCAATTCCTTATCAAGAAATAATATCTGACCCACATAGAGAAGAAAGAAATAGGCAAAGCTAGAGAAGCCTGACTTTCCTTATAAAAGAAAACAACGATCCAAAATGGAATAAGGATTACATTGGGAAATTATGGGTGGTATCCCTCTAGAATTAAAGCTTCACAAAAATTATAGATATAATATTTTATATTTAGATTGTATAAGATACAAGAGATTTGTTTTTGGATGAAAGGTCTAGTGGTATGAGTGTAATCATATAAACTTCTCCAACAAGACAATCAAACCCTTTAACTTCCATAGTTAGGAATAATGTGTTCAAAAGTATGTTTTTCACACAAAATGAGGTTGGTTATTAGTATGTAGGCTAGGCCATGAGTGGTGGTCTTTGGCTTGGTTTTGGTATAAGTATTTATGGATATTACTCCGTAATTTTTGGAACAAAAAAATGTGATTTTTTTAGTTCCTCTCCACCACCCTTATTACTTCCCTTAGCAAGGTTGCAAGGCGTTAGGTTTATTCTATAAATTCCCTAGATTAAATGTT
Organism: Hippophae rhamnoides; assembly: GCA_033030585.1. Taxonomy (NCBI): domain Eukaryota; kingdom Viridiplantae; phylum Streptophyta; class Magnoliopsida; order Rosales; family Elaeagnaceae; genus Hippophae; species Hippophae rhamnoides. Next base: position 17,737,840 of record CM065438.1, on the reverse strand, counting down.
CATTTAATTCAAAAATTCAACTGAAACTCTGCTAAATTTTTTGATCATTTTGAATTTTATTTTTACTACTATGTTATGATATTAGTGATACGTTTAAGAGAGTATAAAATAGTGAAGTAAACTATTTTTACTAAATTGTGAGAATATTATGGTAAGAATAAGCTAAGATAAATTTTTTGAGTTATTATGTTTCTTATTATGTGCAAAAGGAGATAGGTTGTTTTGAGTTTGAGAGTAGTCCTCAAGATTTTGAGTAGTCACACTTCTTGTTACTATTTTGTGGTTACTAATCACATCATATCGTGTGGTGTTGGCTGTGAAGGAGATCTAGGTTCGTGTTTTAAACTAGTTCAGAAAGTAGAAATTAAGGGAAACAATAGGTAGTTTGGACAAAGGTCCCGACTGATAAAGGTAATAGTGATTTTTTTCTTTCATAGTTGTAATTGTCTATTACTTAGTGAGTTATTTACTATCGAGTGATTATCATAAACAACACAAGGATGTTACCATATAGATATGGTCTCTATGTGGGTTAACTCATTATATTATGTGTTATATATGCTCTGTTATTGTGCCAGTATAATTTTAGTTTAAATCGTGTATATTGCCACATACTAGAGTTTAAACTCAAATTTGAATGCTTTTTATAGTCTTATATATACTTCTGTGTACAAGTTGATTTATCTGTTGTGTATACTATTATGTTTACTTAAGTTCTTTATTTACTGTTGTTATATTGATGTTCTACTACTTATGAGAACGAGTCTTTTAGAAGTCTATAACTCCTATCCTAGTTAAGTACTGGATTGCAAACTCTTTCAATTTGTATTATGGGTACACCCTTTTGGGCTTAATCATTTCAATATTGATCCTTTTCCCTTTTCTCTATGTTTGATTCTATTAAATCTTTTATAATGGATTATACGAGAGGTTTGGTCGGTGGGCAACCTCAATTCAATGGAATGTGTTATTTTTACTCAATATCTCAAATATTTTCCTACTTTAGATCTACAAAAATTGATGTTTGGTCCTTAATTGAGGATGGTTGGATATTCCCTATGCATATTTCTAAAATTGTTGACATTGAACCTAAATTGATCAATGTTTGGAACAAAGAAAAGCTTCATCTCAGCAATTTAAATTATCAAGGGTTATACCTTTTCATCGACTCAAATACTGGAGAGAACTATTCTCTAATTTCTAATTTTACAAATATCAAGGAATCTTGGGACTTCCTGGAAAAGAAATATGATAGATGCTCTCATCAAATGAGTGTTTTAACTCTACAAAAGAGAATTGCCTTTATGGCTTCTCATTCTAAGACTGCCCATTCTAGTTTCTCTTATTGGACTAATATTGGTGAAAATAATAAGTTCTCCCTTCAAGAATCATATGACCAACTTGTGTACAATAACCTCAAGTTGAAGAAAGTTACGTCCAAGATCTAATGCAATACTATAGAAAAGGATAAAGAGCTTTTGAACCTCTATAGTCAATTGCTCAATCTCACCCTGGATGATAAAAATTAAGTAAACACCTTGAATTTGAAGTTGGATAATCACATTAAGTCACATCAAATTCTCCTTCGCGATAATGAGAAGTGTGTTGCTCCTATTAAAGAGCTTGAAAAGATGATTCAAGATTGTGATTCAAGATTGTGATTCCAAAGCTCTCAAAGTTCATTTCCCTCCAAAATCCTTGCCTTGTAAATCAAAATTGTGTGCAATCTTAAGAAAGAGGTTTATCCCTTAGAAGATGAAAAGGTTATTCTTGAGTCATTGTTATAAGATTGTGATATTGAACTAGATAAGCTTCATGCTTGGATTGACTCAAATACTTCAAAAGTTATACTTTTTTGAATCTAGCCTGCTTGAAAAAAATGAATTGGTTAAGACCTTCCATCTTTAATAGTACAAAAAAATGAATTGGTTAAGACCTTCCATCTTTAATAGTACAAATTTTAGATAAAAATTAAAGAATAAAGTTGGTAACATGTGGTCCAGTAGAGATACTTACTTTGAAAAATTATTAAAGCTCAATAATGCTCATACTTCTTGTCCTCTACAGTTATTGGTTAGAAACTTTTTCTTACCATTCAATGATAAGTCTATGATGTGATTAATTCTCCAAGCTCATCTCTTTCACCTATTTTAGACAATTTTTAATTTTTTTCTTCTAACTCTCACAAAGATTCTCTATGCTGTGAGTCGAGTCTAGTAAGGCATATTGAAGAACTGTTGAACCATTTGGTCATTTTGATCATTGAAGCTGTGGCTCTACAAAATGAAGCTATAGATATTTTCAAAAACTTTAAGCTTTCTCTTGGTATCCTTTCTTATGATAGTAATATAAATTATAATGTGGTTTATACGACATTGAAAGCTCAGCATCCGCATGTTGATACTATGATAATGGTTTTTCCATAAACATGATTGGAAATAAATCTTTCTTCATAAAACTTACTTTCACGAATGATGGCTCTATCAATTTTAATGATGGAAATAAAGCGTTAATTTAGGGAAGAGGACTTATCAGTGTTCTAGGAATTCCCAAACTAAATAATGTTCTCTTTGTGGAATAACTCAAGGATAACCTTATTAGTATTAGCTAAAGTTGTGACAATAATTACACAATCAAAGTCATGAAAAAATATTGCATTTTGCTTGATAAGAGAGGTAATACTCTTGTAAAAGGAATTATGTTAGAAGATAACCGTTACTATGTAGGGTCATCTCTTAAGTTTGTCCATACTAGGTTGAGCTTAAGTGCTGAAGAATTATGGCATAATATTTGGGTTGTGTCAACTACAAATTGTTGAAGGAGATTTTGAATCTTAAAGTTGTATGGGGTCTTCTTTCTATCACCTATATCCTTGAGCATATGTGTGGCCCTTATGAGTTGGGAATGCAAAGCAAAATCCAACATAAAAATAATCAACATTTGTCTCCTATAAGGTCACTCCAACTTCTTCACATGGATTTGATAGATCTTGTTCAAACTCCTAGTATCAAAGAAAGAAAGTATATCTTGGTTATTGTTGATGATTTTTCTAGATATACTTAGGTGTTATTTCTAAGAGAAAAATTTGAAGCCTTTGATCATTTCAAAACCTTGTGTACCATGTTACAAAATGAAAAGTTTGAATCCATTGGTACCATCATCAAAATAAAAAGTGACTATGATAGATAATTTGAGAATTCTAAGTTTAGTGAATTATGTGATGAAATGGGTATTCAACATGAGTTTTCTACTCCCAAGACTCCTTAACAAAATAGCATAGTTTAAATAAAGAATAGGGTTATGCAAGAGATGGCCAGGGTTATACTGACTAGCAAGAACTTAGCAAAACACTTTTGGGTTAAAGATGTTAACACTGCTTGTTATACGTTGAGTTGTTGTTTCTTAAGGCCAGAAACCCATCAATATTTATATGAACTCATGCATGAAAAAAAATCGAATGTTAAACATCTACATGTGTTTGGTAGCACTTGCTACATTCTAAGAAAAAGAGAAAACTTAGACAAGTTTAAAGCAAAAAATGATCTCCAAATCTTCATCGGATACTTTAACAACATTTGTGCATACATGTTTACAACTTGATAGCTTCTAATATCATAGAATCAATAAATTTTGTGATTGTTAACATCAATGCCACTAAACTTGTGGATTTAGATAGTAGCGATATATTTAGTGATTGAAGCTCTCTTAATAAGGCTTCGAATACTATCGAGACTATAGTTACAATTACCTTGGTTGATCTTCCCAAAAATTTTGAGATTGAAAGAGATAGTGACCAAGAAGGCCTGTCTCTTCCAAAGTTGGCAAAAAGGCTTATTCTATTAACAATATCATTGGTGATATAAAAAGAGGTGTTAACATAAGACCTCAGTTACAAGAGACTTCTAATACATGTGTTTTACTTCAACTATTCTCCCCAAAAATGTAAAAGAAACCCTGCAGGACGTATATTTGGTCAACTCCATATAGGAAGAAATTAATTAATCTAAGAGAAATGATGTTTGACATCTTGTTCCCAGACCTTCGGACAAACATGTTATTGGAACTTATTGGTTGTATATAAGAAAAAAGAAGATAAAAATGAGGCTATTGCTAGAAATTAGTATCGTCTTGTCGCCCAAGGATATACTCAAATTGAGAGTATTTATTTTGATGCAAATTTCTCTCTAATTTCCTACTTGGAGTCTATTAGACTTCTCTTGGGTCTTGCCTACTATTTTGGTTTGAAGCTATATCAAATGGATGTTAAGAGTATCATAGTGCCTTTTTGAATGAGGTTATTAAAGAAGAAGTGTATGTGGAACAACCTAAAGGGTTTAAAGATCCTCAATTTCCCAATTATGTGATGAGGTAGAATAAAGAACTTTATATCCTGAAGCAAGTTCTTTGTGCTTGGTACGAGTGTCATGCCACGTTTATCCTCAATAAGTTTTCTAAGAGGAGATAGCGATAAAAATTTATTTGTTTCAAGAATTAAGGTTGAGGTTGTGAATGCTCATATTTATATTGACGGTATTATTTTTGAGTCTACTAAAGATGAATTTGATCTAAGATTTATTGCTTGTATGCAGAATGAGTTTAAGATGAGCCTAACGGGTGAACTAAAGTTCTTTCTTAGATTTCAAGTAAAATATATGAAATATAAGATCTTTCTATCTCAAACTAAGTATACCAAAGAGTTGATTAAAAAGTTTGGCTTGGAGAATACCACTCATGCTCGGACTATTATGAGCACCACCCTAAAGCTCCATCAAGATCCTTCGAGAAAGGAAGTAGAAGAGACTTTGTATCAGAGTATGATTAGGAGCCTTCTAAGGTGTTTGATATAGTTTCTCTATTTTTTTTATTCCATTCTTCTACTATAGTTTTATATAATGTTTTAAATAATTTTTGAAAAAAATGCTTCATTATAAGTTTATTGCATAGAGAATGGTAATTTGTGATAATATATTTCATATTTACAAATAAATGAATCTATAAAACACATGTTACATATTTTCATATTTGTTAAATGTCAATTGGCTTCCTCAATTTTATTTTCATTGGATTTAGTGATATGTCTTCTTTTATATTCTCAAATAAATTCCTTGAATATTTTATTTACTATGGTATCTAAATATTCCCTACCTGTGGGAGAGTTCCCCTACATTTGTTAATGTTTTTATTATGTTAAATTTATAAATCAAATTTTTACATTTCGTGTCATTTTGTAAGCTATTAAGATTCTACAAATTAAAGGTTCTGATTGTCTAGTTGGAGAATTTTGTATGATTAAACTCATATCATTAGACCTTTCATCTAAAGCTTTTTTCCTATCACTTATACAATCTAAATCTAAAAAGATCAAATCTATAATTTTCGTTCTAATTGAATTTTGGAAGGATACCACCCATAGTTTTCCAATGTAATCCTTATTTCATTTTGCGTTGTTTTCTTATATAAGGAAGGTTAGGCTCCTCTGGATTTTACCTATTTTTTATTTCCTACGTCAGTCAGATGTTCATTCTTGATAAGAAACTAGTAATGAAATTGATTTTTTATTTTTTTGGATCATATTTTTTGGTTTGGAATCATTTTCATTGATAATTTTCATATCATATTCTTCTTTATTTGTACAAAATTTTTCATCATATTGTCTTCATAGTTTGTCATCTGTTAATGTTAATACACTAAACAAATAGATCAAATTTATAACCTATAATTTTATTATTTCTAGGTATGTTATTTTCATGTCTTTTTTATTCTTTAAATTTCTTATGTATGTTTTATTGTAATTGTTCTATTATAATCATATTTTGTTATTTCTTTTAGAAGTTATTTTTGTATCTCATTTATGTCTTGTAAGAACTTGATGTTTGATTCTTATATCATATCCATTTATCCTGCTAAAAGAAGTAAAACTTTCGTTATTGTTACTTGGTTTTTTGATATGCTTGTTAGGCATATATTAAGATCTAATTCTATATTTTGTTGTCTATTTATAAAAATTATTGAGATAATAATATTATTTTCTTCTTAATATTACGTTATGAACTAATGCTTTAGTTACTTCAACTTCTTGTTTTAGATCTGCTACTCCTCTTCCTTTGTTAAAAGATTTGCAGTAAGGATCTATAAATGTAAACTTTGATACTTTACTTTTTCTTGCTACATTACTTTTTCTTCTTAGTATCAAAGTTGTATTTGACAAGAAGGCTATACAGAATCAAATATATGATCAAGGATTCTAACAATGTGATCTATGGTGAAGCATTGACTCTTACTTTGACATGGACAAATGGTTAACCATCTTATAAGTTGCACAATCGATAGGTTGTTGCATAAAATAAGTTATGAGATTATCTTTTTGATTTTTTTATTTGTCCAATTTTATAAAAAGTTTGTCTATTTTTATGAATTTATTTTATCCATATATTGAGCTATTATGGTTGTTTGCTAATGAATATCCTATTATATAATATACTGAAAATCAATGATTTTCTTCTTTTATTAAATCTCCTCTTTTAAATTCATAGGCTAAATTTAATATTTGGTTTAAGTTTTTATCATGAAAATTAATGACAAACTTAGAATATGCTATGAATTTTAATTTATAGTATCGTAAGTTTCCAAAGATCATTCCTAGTAAAACACATTTTCTATTGTCTAGCAATATTAATTTTATAATGTATCAATTTTTTCTTTAAAATGTACTTTTATTAATATTTAAATTCTTCTTAAATATATATCTAATTTTTCCTTTGTTCTTTTTAAGAATTTTTGATAGTTTATCCATAATAATTTTTTATCAATTAATGATATATTATACATTTTTTTATATATGTAATATTAATGTCTATTTTTTATTATTTATTCTGTAATAAATTATATATTTTTTAAATTTTTTTCCTTATTTTTGAGAATGATAAATATTTAAATCCATCCCTTTAAGATTTAATATTAATTTTTATTTTTTTTAAATTTCTTTTTATTAATCACTATATCTTATGAAAAACACCATGAAATGTCTTGTATTTCTATTTATATTATTTCTTAATTTTTTATTATTTTTGTCATTTTTTATAAAAATATTAATATTAAATTCCGTTAATTTTAATTTTTGATATTTGTGATAATTTTGAAACATTAATAACATTTATAATATTAAAATTTTCTAGAAAAAGAATATTGGTGTACTCCTTACTAAAGTAATAAACTAATGGTATATATTATTATAGATTTGGTACTAATATGTATGTTTGTATTAAGTTAAGGTATCATAAAAAACTTTTTTTTTCTTTTTTTTATCAAAATAGTTTTAAGACAAGATTTAACATTGTTGTAGTATAAATAAATCTTATTGTGACACCAAATATGAGTAGTAAGTCTTTTCATAATATACAAATACTTTATTACGAATTATATTTTTTACCAAAATCATTTTAAAATAAAACCTAATATTATTGTGTTAAGACTTATCTATGAGTATTTTGATGAAAAATGAAAAATATCTTTTTAATAATTTACAACAGTAAGTTTTTTTTATTTTATATACTTGAATATATAAATATAATTATATATCTTTTATGTTTTTCTTACCTTAGTTTAAAAGTTTAAAACTTTATTATATGGACGGGTGTAAAATATTAGTTATGATAAGATATAAGTACTACAAATTTAAGAGATTAAAGGTAACATTCTTATTGTATAGACAAAAAATAAATTATGTAGAATAATTATATATATATAAGATCCGTTCGATTTAACTTTTGTTTTTCTATAATGTTAACAAGTTTAACTAGACTCCAGAAAAAAATATATTTTTATTAGAATTAGGTATTAAATTTTTGTGTTTATAATTTTTTAAATTAAAATAAATACTAAAAATAATTTATAATTTATAAAAATATATGAATTTTGATAAAAAATAATTATAAATACATATATGAATGGTGTAAATGAACATAACATTAACACGCAGGTCATCACCCTTACATTAGATGAGTTCGTTCTAATTGTAAACCAACATTTAACAAACTCTAATTTGTAAACCCATCGTTCCTAGGCTTTATAGCAATAGTGTTAAAAAGTAAAAAAATAAATAAATAAAAATTCTTATTTTATGGAGAATTAACTTACATGATATTTTTATTGGTTTACTAGTAAATTTAAAGAAAAATATTTTTTAAATCCTTCAATTTTTAAAAATATATACTTTAATTATTAATTTATTAAAAAGTAAATTATAAATCTCTTAATTATTTTAAGATGTATATAAATTTATTTTAAATTAAATATTTTACTTTAAACACAATTTAAATATATAAAAATTATGTGTTATTATAAATAAGAGATAAATTTATTATTAATAAAAATAGTTAAAAAACGTTGAATTTTCAAATTGTTTTTTAATATTTTTATATAGATGAATTTACCCTTTATATATAATATTACATAAATTTTATATATTTAAATCATAAATAATAGTTAAATTAAAATAAATTTATATCTACTTTAAAATAAAAAGGGTTTAATTTCATGGCATGATTTATTTTATATATGGATTTTTATTTTTAATCTCTTAAGAAAAAAAACGTATGTTAATTTTTTTTATAATATAAATAAATATATGTTTTTAACGTTATATGAAAATAGACATATATTTTTTTAATAGTGGGTTAAAAGTGAAATTATGTTTAATAACTAAGTCATTTATGTACTGAATAGATAATAAAAAACATATAGTACGTCTTTTAAAAATTAAAGATTAAAATTTACATATTTTAAAATTTCAAAGATCTAAAGTCATGTAAACATAAATTTAAACCATTTAGTTTTTGAAAATATTATGTATATTGAACTTGGGATGTAATATAAATGATGTAATAATATTATTAATAAATATAATTAAATTTTATAAAATAAGAGATTAACGTATGAATTAAAATAATAATATATTTATAATATATATTAATGTGAGTTACTTTTATTCAATAATGTATAGTGTATAATTAATTACTCATTTTAATGTGATTAGTCTTTAATAAAATAAAGAGACAGATCCACGAATAATTATACAAATTATTAAAGAAAATAAGTTATTTATATTAAGTTATTACTATATTTTAATCCTATAGATTAAAAATAATATCATTTAATTTTATTGTTATAGATAAATAGATCAATTAATAATATATTATTTTAATGAATTTTTTATTAAAATATTATTTTTCAAGTAATATTTTAATTAATATATTTTTTAAAATTAAAAAATTAAGTGATATAAATAAATTAAATGAAAGAATCTATATGATATTTTTTGTTTGTTATATTTTTACGTTCAAATGATAATGATAAAGATAGAGAGTAATGAAAGAATTCTTTTAAATTTTATATACGAAAAATTATGAATACTATCCCTAAAGATAAAGTGGCTTTATTATTAGGAAATCTGCATAGTGATAAGCCAATCAAAAGCCAACAGAAGGTTAAATCCCACTTTTGATCGGAGGAAATATAAACTATGCTTTTGGTCTATTGAACTCATCATTTTTAATATTTTGATATTTTAATAAAGTTTGCTTTATCTGCTTATTCTTTATATTTAATTTAATTTAAAATTAAAATAAACTATAATATAATAATTAAAATTAACATGTTAAAAATTTATTTTTTAATAAAAAATTAAAATGTGAAAAGTAATAAAATTAATAGCCAAAAAAATATAATTTATTTTAGTACAAATATTTTTTTTAAATTTTTTTACATAATATTTGTATAAATTCAAATTTATTTTTAATATTATTAATTGAGAGTAGTACATGACTTACTACTGTATAATTTCTATTTGTAAATACGCAAAAACCGCATGGGGTTTAATGGCCATTCAAAACTCAGACCAAAAGGACCAAAACTTTCAATCAAGATGCCTCATCCTTGCCACAGTAATAAATGGGACCCACATTTTGTCTGATAAATTGACCAATTAACCACTTTTTTGACATGGAAATTTGGAAATAGCATTTCAAACTCTAATTTGCAGATTAACATTAAATTATTGTGTTTGGATCGTTAAAAACAAACCAAAATTAATTAAAGAAAACTAGCTTAAAGAGAAATATACAGTGCAGGATATGTTGGGAAAAATTTGTACACATTATATATTCACAGTGATTATAATAAAATAATTTTAAAAATAAAAAAAGTTATTTAATTCTTAAGAAAATAATTTTAATAGATAATATGTGTATTTAATTTTTTATATATATATTTTTGAATGGAATCAAAAATGTAATAGAGGGTTGGTTAATTTTATTTTTTTTTATATTTATATAACATGAATTTATAATTAATAGTAAATGCTAACTTTTTTTGGGTGGCAATTTCATATTAGTTTATAATATAACTTATGTATTTACTTAATTTTTAATGGAATTGGACGATAATATAATAATAATGATTCAAATATTTATTTAATTGAGATAAGTAAAAAATAAGGCTATTATTATATTATATTTTTTTGTTTGTTATATATTATATTTAGTATTAATTTTAAAAATTAAAAAAATATATTTTAAAAAATATTTGTAATTGATATTAAATATAAAAGGGTGTTTTTATCGATTTAGATATAATATTAAATTTTTCTTACCACCGACAAAAATGATTATGGTAATAATTTAATCTTAAGTAAAAAGAATAATAATAATAAATATAAAATATAATTATTTATTACGTAAAAAATTAATAAAAAATGAAATCTATATTTAAAGCAATGCACGTTAAAATTATAACTTAATTGGGATTATACATGATATGTTAAAATAGTATTTAAATAAGATGATAAGTTTAAATAAAATAAGATAATTAAAAATATTAAATTTGATATGAAATAAGTTGATAAAACAAACTTTATATCTCAATTTATGGCACCACGTTTGCTGTTGCACTAATGCGGGCGTCGTAGATATTTATTAAAGCAATAATCTGTTGTTTTTTTTATTTTGTGGTTTTTTATTTGGAATCTATGATTCTGAGGTATTAAATTATTGATGTTGTTAAAATGTAAATTATTATTACAAATAATAATTTTATTTAATAATAAAAAATTAAAATGCAAATAATATTAAATATAAATAAATATTTTATATATTTTAATATTATCAAAGAAGGTGGAGAGTATCTAGGAATGCCCGTTTCCTGAGAAATCATTACTTTTGAAATATCGATCAATTGTGGAATTACGTATTTTTTTATTTAGTGTAAATATATATAATAATTATTATATTTTAAAATTATAATAATATTGATATAATTATTTTTAATATTGTCAAAAAAAATATAAAATATAAAATATTTATTTTATTTTTAATATTAATATTGTTATTGTTAGATAGAATAATTATTAATAAAATATTTTTATGATTATAATAATTAATATTGTGGTAATATGATCTGTAATTTTAAAATTAATATAGTTTGTAGTAAACAACATCATTCCAATGGGATAATAAATAATTACTGTTCATTTCATTACCTCAAAAACCTCGAAATTGATTTTAAATTATGAAAAAAAAATTATTTTGTATGAGAGAGAAGTGAAGAAAAAGCAGAGAATAAAAAGAGACCGGATGTTGACAAATTTCATGTCACTGTTCTTAGAAGGTCGCTTGTTTGTGTGAAGATTTCTTATCTGGGATATCTCTCTCAGTTTGGGAAAAATTAAAAATTAAAATAAAAACTATTTCTCTCTCTTAAAGTTCTGTTCTTCCCTTTCTTTGAGAGAGAGAAAGAGGCCCAGCAGATCGAAATCTTCACCTTTTCTTCAACCTGATGACGATCTAAGCTCTTCCCATGATGTTTCAAAAATTACCCACTTCATTGTTTCTTGTATAATTATGGATTTATGTAATTTTTATCTGCTTTTGTTCCTCGTAGTGAGACTGAGAAATCTGGAGTTTTCATCTTAGAAGATTGTGGCTGTATGATTCTGTATTGTATTTCAGGTCGGGTGATTGGAGGATGTTGGTCTAAGGTAAATTCTTACCCTTTTAATTGGTTTATTGTGTAAACGTATTATCAAGTTTTAATTTATTTTATTTTAATTTCAGTTCAATAATAATCTGTTGGGCTTTGCGGCTTAAAGGTTTGGGTTTATAGCTTATGCATTAGCTTGTTATTACAACTATAATTTGTCTTATTTCTTTGTTTTTCCAATTGGTTCGTGGGTTGTTGGAATTTGAGGATAATTTCCGTATGCTTTTATCGTAAATTCTGTTTTTCTCGTATCTGCTAATATTTGTTAGTTTACAATGTAATTGGGTGAGATCTGTTCTATCCACTTTCTTTCTTATTTAGGTGTTCTTATCTTCACGCACAGTGTGAGTATCCTAGTAGGGAAAGGAGGGGGGGAGGAATTCGTCTCCGATTATGAGGATATGGCTTATCTTCGTAATCTGTTTTATATTTGTGATAAATCTCTATTTTAGCTGGGATTTGTTTCATTTTGGTTTGCTTTGATCAACTTACTTCCAAAGACTGTAATTAAGTTTGTCAATATTCATGGTAATTTTCTGGTATTAAATTGACACTGCTGTGTGGAAATCAAATGCTAAGTTGCTAACATCATCAAATCTAACAGCTTCAAACCTGATTGTCTTGTTTCCCATAGTTGTTGTTCCTATTTAATAGGAAAAAGGTCAAGAAAGGACTCTTTCCCAGTGTCTAAGTGATATGACATGGACATGGGTATAGGTACTAGGATACTCTAATTTGGTACAAATTTACAAAAAGAAAAAAAAAGAAAAATAAATGTGTTTGACCCCGGACATGTATCTGTAAATTTACTATTGTCGGTGCCGAGTAACATAGTGTAGAAATGCTTTTACATTTGTTTAAACTTTCAAGCGGTTTATTTAAAAAGTAAATTTATCAACCTAGTAAATTGTCATTGTGCAATTGTTGATATGGAATTGTTTCTAAAGTTAATGACTTTCCCAAGGATGTAGATTTTGCTTCTATTGATTTGATTTTTTGTTCGGAGATGGCAGATGTAGTTTTGGTGTAATATCTGGAAGCAAGTTTATGTTCTGCATTTTTAATATGTGTGTGTGTTTGTGCATGGGTGTATATATGTACTATAAAGGTAAAACTATAACTTAAGTGCCCCTTTTCTTAACACAATTGTTTAAAACTGGGTTTTTTTTTTCATTGAATGGCTGTCTAAATGATATTATACTACTGGTCAAGTAGATTATATTGTCTTTTTGTCTGTAATTTAAGAATTTTTCTACTTCCGATGCTTGGAGGAAATTTATTGAATCTTTCTGAACAGTGTGTAGTAAAGGTAGCTGAAACTGAGAAAAAAAATATGACATGAATATGATTTATTTCTTGTCTGTCAGGCGCCGAAACTTTTAGGCAACTAGCCATTGATTGGACATTCTTTACAGATTCAGATAACCTTACATTTTATCCTACACTTTTTTAGAATTGTGAATTGGCCATAAATATAATGGAATTGATCAAAATCATGGAAGCTTTGTAGGAATAACCAATCTTATGTGTGTTTTTTGGATAGTTAATGCAGAACGTTTCTTGTGTGTTTGTATGCTGTGTATATAAATATCTTTTACATCTTCAATCATATAAGCTGGATAAAAAATTATGCTGTATAGAATGATGTACACAGAAGTAGTATTCATTACCTTTTTATGTTTGATCGTTTCTTCAATTAATATCATTGGTAGTTCACACTTTCCATGTTTCTTCACTGATGGCAGGAATGGGAACGAAAGTGCAGGCTAAAAGTTACTTGCCAGGGTATTACTCAATGAGGGATCTTAATGAGGATTCTAACAGTTGTACCTGGCCCTTCTATTATGGTGATAGAACCTTGACAAATGGGCAATATTACAGTGGTGTCTTGCAGAGGGCTAGTACTGGTTATTATCCGGGGTATGATAAGGATGCAGTTAAGCAGAAAATGCTTGAGCATGAGGCCATATTCAAAAATCAGGTAATCTTGTTCTAAAGTTTCTTTCAGTTTTATGCAATCCAAGTCATCTTTTTAGCCTTGTAGTACTTGGCATTTTTATCTATTTATATTGAGGGGAAAATATTGTCCGGGTCCTATAGTTATTAAAGTGACACTTAGGTTGTATACTAATCTTTTGTTATAGTTTATTCATATTTTTTAGTCCTATTTTTTTAATTTTTTCCAACTGCATTAGTTAAAAGGTTATTTTAACTTGAATAAATGCAGGAAAAAATTGGAGAAAAAAATTATGTATATAAATTAAAGACATAAAAAATAATTATTTGTCACTGTATGGTCATTTTTTCATAATAAGAGGATTAATTTGTCCCCAAAAAATTAGTATGAGACTTATTTGCCACTTTTTAAATAACTATAGGACCTATGCGGTCACCATCATATGAGTTTCTATACTAAAAGTGACAATGTTCTAGCATTGAGCCCTTAACACCTTAATATATCAAGTCGATGAATGTGAATTTCTATTGTAATTTAGGTGTATGAACTCCACCGCCTTTACAGAATTCAAAAAGAGTTGATGGATGAAATTAGAGGGAAAGATCTATGCAGAAACCAGGTTCCTACGGGGACACTATTGTCATCAAGCCTTTTAGCATCTCAAATGACACCTGAAGATGCTCGGAAATGGCATGGCCACCATTTCCCTTTTGCTAACTCTTTTTGTGCTAGGGCTCCTGTTCCAGGTGCTGAAAACATTAGTCCCCCTTTGAATTCCATCAAAGTGAATTGCTCACAAACTGGCCATTATCTATCAAAAAATGGGGGTAGCTCAAAGGATCTTGAAGTGCTAGAGTCAAGACCCACGAAAGTCAGGAGAAAAATAATTGATCTTCGACTTCCAGCTGATGAGTACATTGATATTGAAGAAGGGGACCAGTTAAGTGATGATAAGCTACGTACTATTTCAAGTAAATTCCTAGACAGCAACCGTAGAAACACTCCTCAAAGTGAGACAAAGTTCTTTCTTGGTGATGCTAAAAATAGTGGCTGCAAAACAAAAGCCGTGGTATCTGATACGTGTTCAAGGAGTATAAATGTTTTGGCTGACTTGAATGAACCTGCTCAGTTCGAAGAAACCAAAGAAAGAAACCCTTCTGCATATAAAGATCTTAACTCTTGTAATGGGAAAACTCAAGTATCTAATTTGTCTGCTAAGCCGAACTCACAGCTCCCTTCTTTGACAAAGGAGACATCACTCTCATCACATAATGGATGCAACAATAGCACTCAAAACAAAGTATTTATGGAGAACAATGGAGGTGCAAGAGGGTGGTTTTCTCATGTATTTGAAGCAGGTATGATGTTATTTATTTTAAGTTCTACGAAGTTTCCTTGAAGTTGGTTTCTTTCAATTTCTCAGCTTTGATAATGTTCCTGTTTTATAGCATTGAACTTATCTTTATATATATATATATATATTGAATAGCACAGTAGGACAAAAGATATTTGAAAAATAATAGACAGAGATACGAGACCCAAAAAAGGAGCATGTTCTGTTTTATGATAATTGCATTGCTCATGCTTGTCAATGAATCTTCAGACTAGTCATAGGCTTCTAACACTATAGACTTGGTTTCTAAGGATTGAATGCCTGTCATGAATTTAAATGACCATTTATTTATTAAAAGAAAAGTGTTTCGTGATGGGAATCATTTCTTGTATTTTCAATTGCTCCATTCAAATAGGTATTTCACCTAGCTGCTAATATATTAATACAGGACAAAGTAGAAGCAATCTGAATACTGCTGCCCGAAGTTTCCAACCAGAAAAGTTGCCAATACAAGTCCAATCAACACAATTTTCTTTAAGCGAGCTTCATGAGCCATCTACTTATCTAAATGATAGAAACAATGTTGTTTTATGGAAAGACGGGACACTTTCAAGTGGTGTTGAGATTTTTGAAAGAACTCATGATTTTGCTAATAGCAAGCATCTTGGGTCTATTTCGGCTTCTTATGCATCCAGCCCATGTGCAAAACCTACTACCTCTGATTTTAGCAAGTCTTTGTCTCACTCTGTTTCATTATGGGAAAATCCTACTGGTAGCTTAAGCCAGAAGTCGGTATCAATTCAGACACAACCAGGTTTCAATTCAACTGCCACATCGAGTAAGAGTTACCAGACATCAGGCCAAAGCAATGGGATCTTCGGAGATAGGTGGTATCTAAATTGTGGTGCCAGGTCCAATTCAGTTTATGGAAATGAAATGCAAAACCGAAATGGGTTCTACCATGGATCGTCATCAGTGTCTAAAGAGCTAGCAGTTTGCTTCCCTCCAGTTGGCAATGATCATATGAGCTGCAGCAATGAAAACAATCGAGTCCCTGAGCACTTGGTTAGTCATGGCTCTGCAAAGTACTGCAAGGATTCAACTTCTAGTGACTTGAATCCCGCAAAAGTTATGAACTTGAATATGTCATTTTCCAACAAATTATCAAAGCAAGAGATTCCTGTGTTAGATCTTGAAAGCATTGGGAGAGAACAAAAGCATGAGGACCACATTGCAGTTTTGCCTTGGCTTAGATCTAAGCCTGTATGTAAGAATGAAGCTGCCAATATGGAGATACATTCGAAAAACACTGAGATGACAATCGTGGAATTCTCTGGGAACCAACCATCAAACAAAAGTGAAATTACAAAGGATCCTGGGCAACTTCTATCTTCAAATATAAAACCAGCTTCACGTGCTAATGATCCTGAGGTTAGGATTGAACCATGTCACTTCCAATTTAACAAGAAGCTCCTTGGATTTCCTATCTTTGAAAAGCCCGACTTATCAAAGAGTAAGTCATCTTCCCGTGGCTCTCCTGTTTCCCCTCTTCATTCTTCAGAAAGTAAACCAGAAGATAGCAGAAGTAGATTACTGGACATTAACTTGCCTTGCGGGCCTTCATTTCCTGACTTGGTTAGTGTGGATGCAACAGATTTGGAGGTTGTAGAGAAGGGTAAGAAAGCCAGAAATGTTAGTTTCAGACACTGTATTGATTTAAACTCACATTTAAGTGATGATGAAGCATCATTGAAACCTTCTTCTCCAAACACTAGTGTGAGGAATACAATAGAGATTGATTTAGAGGTCCCCATTGTTCATGAGACTGATGATGATGATATGATTGCTGGAGAAGCATCTTTAGTAAAGCAGAACGAAACACCTTTAGCATCACCACGAGAAGAATCTGGACTCCAACAAGATGAACTGATGTTGAAAGCAGTGGAGGCTATAGTTGCTATCTCGTTATTTGGTTGCGATAGTCTTATGGATCAAACAACCTGCAATCCACCTGTGACTCTTTCAAAAGAATCTTCTTTGGTAGACCCACTCACATGGTTTGTGGAGATAGTTTTCTCATGTGCGGATGATTTTGAGAGCAGGTTTGATACTGTTGCGATAGGCAAAAATGGCGAGGATAATCAGGAGCATTCTTCAGAAGGGTCTGATTCCTTTGAATCTATGACTTTGAAACTGACAGAGACCAAAGAAGAAGATTACATGCCTAAGCCTTTCATTCCAGATAACTTGAAATTCGAAGAAACGGGAGCCACTTTGTTATCAAATCGGCCCCGAAGGGGTTCTGCCAAAAGGGGGAGGCAACGGAGGGATTTCCAGAGGGACATTCTTCCAGGCTTAGTTTCTTTGTCAAGGCACGAAGTAACAGAAGATCTTCAGACATTTGGAGAATTGATGCAGGCAACAGGTCATTCATGGCATTCACGATTGGCAAGGAGAAAGTCCACTAATAGGGGGAGAAGAAGATCCGTAGTTACCCAGTCTCCCCCTATGGCCACAAGTCCAGCTTCCACGTCACTGATGCAACAGCTTAACAATCTGGAGGTGGGATTGGATGATAAAAGCTTAACTGGGTGGGGAAAAACCACAAGAAGGCCACGTAGGCAAAGGTATCCCGCAGGTAATCATGTATCCATTCCTTTAACCTAATTCCAGGATGAGGCTATGATTTATTAATTAATCCACGAGTTTATAGAGGGTAAAGAAAGTTGTCACTGTTTCTTTGGGTGACTGAGGTGGTTTTAAACCATGAGAATCACCCAGAGTTAATTTCTTGGCCGGAACAGGGGTGGGTTGTTTTGGTTTTCTGTCTTTGGGGTTGCTATAATCTGTTGTGTATTGTTCATAATAATGATGCATGATTTATTCCAAGATAGATAAGACTCTTCCTTCAAGTGCATATTTTATTCCATTGTTCTTGGGGATTTAGGTGTGTACCTTGATCAAATATAGAGTTCAATATATTTGTGTAATCTGATTGAAAACCCTCTCAAAAGAAAACCTCATTGTGATCAGATGGTAGATAAGTGAGAACATTAGTTAACATATATGCAAATTCCAAAAGAGTATGCTAATAATGAGCTAAAATGCATAATCTTTATCTAATCTTGTGTCCGAAGACATGTTTGATCTTAACTAATGTTGGTTATACTTCCACAGCAACATCATTGCTTTTTTCCGCTCTTTTTAGGTATGGGTTAAAAAGAATCTTGGTTTGAAAATATCATTAACCTTCTTTTTTTTTTTCCCTTCTTCCTTATATTCAACATAAAGGAAGAAATGGAAACCTCTCAAGAATCTTGATATTTTTGGGCCAACTAGTTGTTACTTAATGACATAATGCCTATTTGGATATGTTAGGGTTTGAGTCACAATTAGGTTATGTGAGTTAGAATTTTATAGAAAAAATATATGATAACTTGGATGAAATAAAGAGTATTATAGCTTTTCTCTTTGTCAAATACCAACCATGCTTAATCCAGTGAGAATATCTGGTGTCTAGTTGTAAATTGTTGAACCAAACATATTAATTCACATTTATGATTGTGAGGACCATCCATTGACAAAACAAAAAACAGATACCCACATGGTCTGTTGTCTTGTTGAGGTGTTGTGGTTAAAGTGGGTTTTTAAGTGCGTCTTGTGTCCTTTTCCAAGTTTTAAAAACTAGAAAGTTGTTTTTGGCTAAATCTGTATGGCCAAAAATCCATGATTATACCAATACTCACAATAGCATAACCTGATGGATTTGCTGTCTTATTGTTTTCCATTTAATAAAAACAATGGATTATGTAGCTAAGTTATAAAGCATATAAATTAAATCAATCAATTATTTATATTTTAAATTATTTAATACATATATTTTTAATATTTGTAGTATTTGTGATATATATTTTGATTAATAAAATGATTAATTAATCATAAAATTATAAAAAAGTTATGTAATTTTTTTTGTCAAAAATTAAAATGTTTGAAATATTTACTTAAATTATTGGTTGTAATACTATGTAATGAATAAACCTTTAAAAATAAAAAACTTTTAAAATGTATGCTTAAAATGTATGCCAAGTTAGATGAGATAATAAGCAATATCATTTGATACAATATACATCTTAATATATTAATAGAAAATTAATAAAAATGAAAATGTCGGTTTAAAAGAAAAGGATGCATTAAAATAATATATAGGAAAAATTGTTGTGCAAGTCTCTTTGCTTAGAATTAAAAGTTTGTTTAGTCATTTTGTTTAAAATATGTGTTTTAAATTCTTCATATTTATTAAAAAATGTATTACGATAAAATTAACCTTTATTACTATTTGCTACTTAAGAAAGTCACTATAACTACTAAGTATGTCTTAAGTAACATTTTTTTTATTTAAAAAATTAAAAGAAAGAATGGGCAAATTTATAAACATACCACTAATTTTATATGTTTATCGATTTTTATCACCAATTTTTTAATATGACAAAATTACCATAATTGTTATAAAAGGTTATTAAGAGGCTTGCCTCATTACAAGGCTTGAAAAAAAAAAAAGTTCAAAGGCTTGTGCCTTTTTGTTTTGAGATTTACACTTTAAGGTTTTTATATCTCAAAATGATTAAGGTCGTAACAACCTGAAACGTCTCATTTTTTTTTATGTTGATTATATAAGTTACCTAAAAAATCCTAACATGATTTTATTAGGAATTAAAAAATCATAGAAAAGACAATCACATTAACAACATTATAAGGGTTACTATTTTATATTCTTCATTTTCTTTTTATTAATTTACTTGATTTCTTTTGCGTTCAATGCTACAAATTTTAACGATCATTAAATTACAACGTTACAAATAATATTTTCTCCTCTATTTGATTATTTTTATTTTTATTTCTTTTTAATTAAGTTTACGATATTTTTATATACATTGCTCAAATATTATTGTTCTCTACTATTCTATCATCATTTTCTATGCTTTTGATAATTTTAAATTGACATTTTAACAATAGATTTAAAACCAACCAATGAGATCTAATTTGTATTTTTTATAGTTATTTATTTTACTTATTTGATTAATAATTTCTTTTATTAATATTTTACTATTTTTTAAAATTTAAAATTTAAGTTAATTTTTGTGTTTCATTTTTATTCCCATACTTTAAGTATGTATTAGGTTAATAGTTGTTTTTATTAAGATTTTTAAGATTTTTTATATCATAGTTTGAAAAAAAGCTAAAGTCAATTTTAGTTTAAAAATGGGTAAATTAAAACTCATTCAACAGTCTGATCAAATTTTTTTTTCTCTTTCCTTTTTTTTTCCAACTCAACATTCCACCCTCTTCTCTCTCCTTCCTTTTTTCCAACTCAACATTCCCCCCTCTTCTCTCTCCTTCCTTTTTTCCAACTCATCATTCCACCCTCTTCTCTCTCCTTCTTTACTGTCCAGCACTATTTTCTTTTTCTTTCTTCTTATTTTCTAAAAGAAAACCAAAAATAAAATACTTATATCCACCAATTTTTAATAAATAATAATGTTCATTTTAATTATAAATAAAAAATAATAAAAATGATTTATATTTATATAATAAAAAAATATTTTTTATAACAAATAAATTATCAAAATCTTATTATAAAATAGTTTAAAATAATAATAATATATTATAAAATTTTAAATTATTAAAAACTTTACTAAATAGTTACAATAATTTTTCATAAAAATTATTGACATTTTTAAAAAATAAATTATTTAAGATTAAAAAAAATAAAAATAAATTACATTGTAACACATATCTCTAATATTATTATAATTTTAATTATTACTAAGATAACAAATATTTATTAATAATAATTTTATTTAACTATTAAAATATAATTAATTAGATATAATTTATATATTTTATTATATTAATAATAAAAATAATAATATATTAGATAATATTTTCACACAAAATTTACGATATAATGTTACATGTTTGTATTGTATCTTATATAAGTTGGATATATATAAATATTATTTTTTATATCATAATTATTTATTAAATATAATTATATTTATATTTATTATTAATAATAATAATGTATTATATTATATTTAAAATTAATTATAAATTTATAAGATATTAATATTTTTTATGTTTATAATAATTATGTTTTGTAAAATGAAATTTTTTTTATTTTTTTAAAAAATAATTTTTTTAAAAAATAAGTATTCAAGTTTAAGGTTAAATTTTACCCAAACTAAAACACAATTCAACCATTTTCTAAACTATTACATATGATATGTTTTTTATAGATAAAATAACATAAATATATAAATATTTATTGTTATACATACTATATATTTAATATTGTTATAATCTATTTTTTATATATTTATTAATTTATATTATTTAATTTTTAAATTATTTTATCAATTTATATAGATATGAAACTATATTATTCAAGTTGGTAAATAAAATTAAAAATATTAAAAGTTAAAAAAACTACACAAAAATTAATTCTCAAGTTATAAGTAAAATTTTACCTCTTTTTAAACTATAACACCAATCCTCCTTTTTTTTTAATATTATATGAGATATCAACATTTTGGACAAAACCCCGTTCTTATATCTTGGCTCACTTAAAAAAAAAAAAGACTAAATAATTAAAATAACCTTTCATAACATTAAACCCCTAATACGGACCCCCTCTTCCATGTCTAATACGAACCCTAATCCAATTTTCAGCTTCTTGCTTTTTCGTCCTATAAGTTAACGAGAGCACTCTTCCTCTTCATATGTTTATGCAAACATGCTTCAGACTCTCATTACTTTGGGAAATTTTTTGTTCGAGATGATTTCAAAGTCGTCGGGAAAGTGTCAGTCATTGAGCCGAATTCGAAAGGATGAGAACTTTCTTAAGGGTTGGATTCCCAAGGGCTTATTTGGGTTCGCCAAAGCATACTCAAGTTGAGTTGCAGAACAATTATATGAGTAGCTAGCTAGAACTTTTATAGTGATCGATATACTATTGCGAAAGGAATCACATGTAGGATTGATTAAGGAAGAGATATGAAGATCTTTAGGTGAAGCAAACAGATATAGAGAGACTGAAAAAGGTAGAGAGATGAAGATGTTTAGGTGAGTTTGGATGAAGACTAAAAAATGTCAATTTTTTTTTTTATTTTTTTTACTTTAGATTCTTTGGACACTACCAATTGTCTTTCTCGTTTAACTCCATTAAATATATATTATAAAATATATATATATATTTTTTATTCCCTTCTTTCATCATATATATTAAAAAGGAGCAAAAATTTAATATATCTTTTTGTATTAAAAAAGAGTAAAAATTTAATAAAACTTTTGGTATAAAATAATAGAATAGAGGGT
Source organism: Hippophae rhamnoides (assembly GCA_033030585.1). NCBI lineage: Eukaryota > Viridiplantae > Streptophyta > Magnoliopsida > Rosales > Elaeagnaceae > Hippophae > Hippophae rhamnoides. The sequence continues at coordinate 17,715,143 of CM065438.1, read as the reverse complement.
CGAAAATACCCTGCGACGTATGTAATATACACGATGGATTACCAGCCTCCATATATAATCATTGTTTAATACTAGGTAATAGGAGTGCACCCACATTTTAATATCACGTGAACTATTTTATTTCATATTACCTATTGTTTAATATTTATAATATATTCTACTTATAATATTATATAATTTTATATAAATATTATCTAGTTTAAATTATGATTTTAATAATATTAAATATAATATTTTATTATTTTTAAATAAACTTATAATATAAATAATTATTTATCATATTTTTTTTTAAATTTTTACTTATGATATTTAAATTCATTTGAGATAAATAAGATATTTCAAGTGATTTTATTACCATAGTAAAAAATTAATTAAAAAATATGAAAATTAATGAATTAATTTAAGAATCTTATTAATATTCTATCCTAATTTACTCATCCACTTTGGGTTAAATTTAGTTACTCAGAACAATTTACTACTTTCTTGGATTGTCCGAATAGGTTTTGGACATAAATATGTATTTCACAACTAAATACTAATAATACTTGCCTATTTGTTTTTTTTAAATAGGGGTAGTAGAAGCATCTTGAGATTATAAAATTACTATTATTTAGTATCTTAAATTTCAAAATATTTTTTTTAATCTATTGATTAAGAAAAAATGAGTTAATATTGATAAATAATTTTATTATTAAAATAAATTTTTTAGATTTAAATATGAACCATTAATATTAATAGAAATAAAATTATTTTAAAAAATTAACAATAATAATATTCAAACAAATTATTTAAATTCATATTTGTAATTTTAAAATAATAAAAATCAATAAAATAATTAAAATAAAAAATGATAACAACCAAATATTAAAATTAATATTTTATATAAAACAATTGCATTACTTATCATTTTACCTTTATTAAAGATCTATGTTTTAGTCAAAAAGAATAATATTTTAATTAAAAAATAATTAAAAAATATTATTTATTTTTAATTAACTCATTTTTTAAAATTAAAGAATTATAAAATATTTGTTAAATCTAAGTAACTAAAATACACTAAAATTTTATCTAAAAAACTTAACTGAGATTTTCCTCTAAAATAGTAGGTACTATTAATTAAATAAATAGTAATAATAAGATTGTTATCCATCAACATCAAACAATTAATTCATAAACCAAACTAAAAAAGTTGGTTATTATAAAATTATAAAATAATTTAACTTAAATACTTCAGATTGAAATCGATTAGAGTATATTATTTTTTTTTGTATCATTCAATATTTTAAATAATTAAATAATTATTATATTAAATTTATATTTTAAAATTTTGATTAAGTTTAGAATTAAAATGATTTTGATTTTTTTAAAACAACAAATGCACAAAATATTATGTAAGTAATTATAAAATCTAAATAGATAAGAAATAAGAAATAATAATTTATTATTTAATTCTACTTCAATTTAAACATATATTACATATATAAATGATTATTTAATTTAAATAATAATTAAATGAATACTAACATAACTTATATGTAATTAAAAGAAAAAAAAACAAATACTAACATTATCTGTTTTTGGAATTTTTTGATAAAATTTTAATATATAAATTAGCAATAAAACAATAGTGATATATAAAATAAAAATAAAAATATTATAATGTTATTATAAGTTGGATTGTATTACCAAGCAATCTTGGGTTGATTTTTTGAAATTTTGTAACCAAACCAAACTAATATAAGAAAAACAAATTATACAATGTGAAGTTTTTATTTATTTTAAAGAAAAATATTCTCAAAGTTTTTTATTTATTGAAAAATGATATTTAATTATTGTATTTATTTTTTATAAGAGTATAATTCTATTGCTATTAAAAAGTATCTGCATAATAACAAAATTAATTTTTTATTTTTAACTACATTAAATAGAAATGTTGTAACTTAAATAAATTAAAATTAAAAAAATAGAATAAAATATGAAATAAAAAAAGATAAAAATGATTATTTATTTGTGTGTAATCACGTTTTAATAATTATTGGATTTAATGTCACGAAAATAAGTAGATGTGAATCTAAAAAAAAGTACGAAAACCTGTAGATAGCCAATCCTTTATTTTAAAGGAATGTTACCATAGAAATTTACTATCTTCTTAAAATTGAGCACTTAATTTTTTTTTAAATTAGTCTATTATTTTTTTTTAAAAGTGATACTGCAAGTTCAAATTTAAACTTTTTGTTTTTTTTTTCAATTTTTTTATTATTAAAAAATGCTTTAATAATTATTTATGTTTAAACTTTTTCAAATCCAATTTTAAAAAAATTGACTTGTTGAAGTTATTGACAAGATTTAGAATAGTTGAGTATATGTGAAAAGTAAATTTATGAAAAAGGATTATTATAACAACGATGATTCATAACAATATATACTTTAAATTATTAGTTTATTAGTAAGTTAATTAAAATTAATAAAATAGAGATTTTTGTTGTTTTTGAATTCTTGTTTTCACTATTATCTCATAATTTAATTAATTATATCATGAATATAAATTAATTTTTTAAATTTTAAATTATTTTCATAATTTAAAATTGTTCTTGAATTCTTAATTTTAACTTTAAAAGTTAAAGTCTATTTAAAATTTCTCATTTTTTCTTACTGTATAATTAATTAAATGTATGTTTATTAACTAACCTACATCTTGAATAACCTTGAGGTATGTTAACTAGATTTAATTCATTCATTACATTAAAATATAAAAAAAATGAACTAAATTAAGCAAAATTAAAAAAAATGTTTAATCTTTAGTGAATGTATCCAACCCCTAAAGAGTCATAACGTATCATTTGAATAAGAATATTAACGATTATATACTAACATCTTAGACTATATATAAATAATATTATGTAATAAATTAATTGATCACTTTAATTCTTACACATAATTAAATAAATTATAAATCAAGAATTAAAATTAAAATTATTCGAATTACATTAATTAAACTATAATATAGGGTTTAAAATTGATCAAAATCACATTATTAAACTAACAAAATAATATAAAAACCAACATTATAATTATAAGAAAACTAAATAGGAGAATAATAGAAAAACTTAAGAATATTTTCAAAATCTCCTCCAAAAATTAGGGGTGTACTCTTTTCTCTCTTATTTCTTGTTGTAGTTGCTATTTTGATTTTGTTAATTTTAATGTTCTTTTATTTTATAGGGTGTTGTTTTTTATTTATAGAAAATAAAAATTAAATATGAATATCAAGATATATATGTTTCGATAGGATAAAATGTAATAATTTATTAAATACATCAACTTTCTTTATAAGTTAATTCAACTATTATATAAAAATCTCAAATAATATAAAAAAATTTATTTTTTTAATAATTATAAAATTAATATTTTAATTCGATGTAATAATAAAATATGTATAAATATAAAAAAATTAATATATAAAAATATGGTAGAATAAAATCATCATTGGTGGTGTAATTTTTTAAATTTATGGACAAAAAAAAATCAACTACAATAGATAGTTTTGCAATGCCGCATTTTTCCTCTATTTTAATGGCGTGAGAACCTTTATTCTCGAGTTTATTGCATTTACGCACTCAAATGACAGAATATGGAAGCAAAAGTGAACAATGAGGAAACTCGTCCCCAGTTTACGCAGACACATGCTCAACATCAAGATACGCTCAATTCAATGTGGAAATCTCCCTTGTTCAAGCTATGAAACACCAAAATTTGAACCGCCTGAACTTTCTGAAACCAAAGCTGCTATGCAGTCCATGTCTTCAAATCCAGTTTTTTTTCTTCTGGGTTTCTGCAGAAACATCATTTCTCTCAAGAGAGTCCACGCCTTGCTTATCCTAACAGGATTAATTCGTGATCCACTTTCCAGCAGTAAATTGGTAAGTTCTTATGGTTCTTTTGGGCATGTCCATTATGCCCGGTTAATGTTCGATCAAATTCCAAACCCAGATTTTTGTACTCTTAAAGTAATGCTTAGGTGTTATTTTCTGAATGATTTATACTATGAGGTTTTGGATTTTCACAAACGTATTAGAATGTGCTTTAAAGAAAATGACAATGTTGTTTGGTCAGTTGTATTGAAGGCTTGTTGTGAATTGCGGGATATAAATGAAGGGAGGAAACTGCATTGCCAGGTTGAGAAGATGGGTGGTCCTGATAGTTTTGTGCTGACGGGTTTGGTGGATTTGTATGCAAAGTGTGGATTCATTGGCTATTCTCGAGTGTTGTTCGATGAAATTCTGGATAATAATGTGGTTTCTTGGACTTCAATGATTGTAGGATACGTGCAAAATGACTGTGCCGAAGAAGGTTTGATTTTGTATAATCGGATGAGAAAAGGGTTGCTTGAAGGCAATGAATTCACTATAGGAAGCGTAGTCACAGCGTGTACAAAGTTAGGGGCTTTACATCAGGGAAAATATTTTCATGGGTATGTCATTAAGAATGGTTATAAGCTCAATTCAATATTGGGCACATCTATACTCGACATGTATGTTAAATGTGGAGACATTAGGTATGCTTGTTCTGTATTTAATGAGCTTTCTTCCGTTGATCTTGTTTCATGGACGGCAATGATTGCTGGCTACTCTCAGGTTGGTTCTGCCGATGAGGCATTGAAATTGTTTATTGATAAGAATGGGGTTGAATTCTTACCCAATTCAATTACCATAGCAAATGTCCTTTCTTCTTGTGCAAAGAAGGGTAATTTGAATTTAGGGAGGTCAGTACATGGTCTTGGGATAAAACTCTGCTTGGAAGACTCCATTGTCAGAAATGCTCTCGTGGACATGTATGCAAAATGCCATTTGACTAGTGATGCCCAGTGTGTTTTTGAGAGAATCATGGAGAAGGATGTGATTAGCTGGAATTCTATGATTTCTGGCTACTCCCGAAATGGGCGTGCATATGAAGCCTTCCAATTATTACATCAAATGAGATCACAGTCATTCTCACCTGATGCAATCACAATAGTCAGTGTTCTCTCAAGTTGTATTTCTCTAGGTGCTTTACATGTTGGTTCGTCTCTTCATGCTCTCTCATTAAAGGAAGGCTTGTTGACATCTAATATCATTGTTGGTACTGCATTTCTAAATTTATATGCCAAATGTGGTGATGCTCAATCTGCCCGAATGATTTTTGATGGAATGGGAGAGAAGAACATTATCACATGGAGTGCGATGATGGGTGGTTATGGGTTGAACGGGGTTAGCTGGAGGTCCCTTGGACTTTTCAGTGAAATGTTGAAGGAAGATATGAAGCCCAATGAAGTTATCTTCACAACAATTCTATCAGCTTGTAGCCATGCAGGAATGGTTGAGGAGGGATGGAGGTATTTCAATTCAATGCATCTTGAATATAAATTCATGCCTTCCATGAAGCATTATGTATGTATGGTTGATCTATTGGCTCGTGCTGGTTTGCTTGATGAAGCCTTAGCATTTATCGAGAAAATGCCAGTTGTACCAGATGTCAGTTTGTTTGGTGCTTTTCTCCATGGATGTGAACTCTATTCAAGGTTTGATCTTGGAGAAACTGCAATCAGGAAAATGCTGGAGCTGGGTCCTGATAAGGCCTCTTACTATGTGCTTATGTATAACCTGTACCGTTTAAATGGAAGATGGGGCCAAGTTGATCAGCTGAAAGAGTTGATGAAGCATAGAGGATTCAGAAAATCCCTTGGCTGTAGCATGGTAGAGACAAATATTATAAACGCCATGTCGCCTGTAAAGATGGCATGTGTAGGTTAGGTACATGGTTTGGCTTCGAGCATCACTAAGATAAGATGAGATGACAAGTAGCAGGAACAAAATTCTATAAAGTGTACGCTGATAACTTGAGATCATGTATGGAACAAGTACCGGATAGATATGAATAACGTGACAACAGTGAAGGTGATGGTCAGAACTCAGAAGCAGTAGACTCATGCTTATGATCTTTCTTTCATAAGTCCATAGTAGTAATATCCTTGTTATGGCACCTGAGGAAGTTTATGGTGGTGCTTTCTTGAGCTGAAAGGAAGCAATGTACAAAAAGTCAATTGGTTTGAATCAATAGAACTGCACTTCATGTGAGCATTACTTGAGAGACCTTTCTACAGGAGAACCTTAAATTATGCTCCAACATATACCAACAAATATGAGATAAAATTTTGTACAAATATATTGACAATGGATGACACATAAAATTCATTGTAGTGTGTTTGAAAATGAATTTTTGAATTATATTATTTACCAAACCATTTGGACTCGTTGGCTTATACATTGAGCTGCATAAATAGCTTGATTTGTTCCTATCCAACTGCTATATTATCTGATGCTACGACATTCTCTCCAATACGAATGGGAATTCCCATTCATGATAATTAAACCAAATTGAGTCCATCTAACATAAATTTTTGTTGTCTTCATAATGATGCTGATTGTTTAAAAAGTATTTATAGGCTTCAATCTGTGTCTCGATCCATTATTTTGCGCAAAGAATATATCGATATGGACTCTGGAGACTAACTATTTTATTTCCTTGCAATTTGTTCAAAATCCAGACTCTAAAACTTTCCCAAAAAGCAGTAAAATTTCTTTCATTTGTGGATTGGGAGTATCTCCAGCTCCAAATCTGCAAGTTTGTTTATCAATCTCAATTGAGCTGTAACCAGGGACCTTGTTCACACCTACACCTTTCATCTTTATTCTCACCTTTCTAAATTCATCCCAATTCCCCTCTTCTGCATATATATTGGATATTAAAGTGTAGTATCCTGCATCATCTGTACAGATATCTGCAATGTCTCTTTGAATGCTTTCAAACATGTCCGTCCTCTGGTGGATTCTACAGCCATTAATCAGAGCACCCCAGATACTAGCGTCTACAGGAGGTGGCATTGATTTGATAATTTGATATGCACCATTGAGATCACCAGCTCGACTCAGAAGGTCAATTATACAAGCAAAATGTTCATTGCTTGGCTCAATGCCAAGATCTCTCATTGAACTGAAGTATGATTTCCCTTCTTCTACTGATCCTGAATGACTGCAAGCTGATAGAATATTCATGAAAGTAACATCATTTGGTTTGATTCCGAATTCTAACATTTGATTGAAGAGTGATTTGGCAGCACCTATATCTCCATGCATGCCATACCCAGCAATCATGACACTCCATGAGACAATGCTCCTTTCTAACATATTATCGAAAATTCTTCGGGCTGCTTGAAGGTCACCGCATTTGGCATACATGTCCGTAAGAGCTGTATCAAGATAGATATCTTTGTCCACACCATAGATAATGAGCTTGTGCTGAGCCCATTTTCCCTTTTCTAGATAACCTAATTGGGAACAAGCTTGGATAATACTCAAGAACGTCACTTCATCCATCTTGAGACCATTGAGGTACATTTGATCAAAGAGCCTGATTGCCTCAACTGAATAACCATTCTGTAAAAGACCAAACATCATAGAATTCCATGCAACAACACTTCTATGTTCAAGCTTATCAAATATCATGCATGCTGAATCTGTAGAACCACATTTGCAGTACATGTCAATTAGAGAATTGGTGACGAAATCATCGAAATAACCTCTTTTGAAAATATGACAATTTATCTGGTCTCCAAGCTTTAACAGTCCCCAACTTCCGCAAGCAGATAGCGAACTTGCGAGGCAAAATGAGTCCGGCATAATCCCTTTTGTCTGCATCTTACTGAATAATACTAATGCCTCTCTCAGTAACCCCTTCTGTGCATAAAAGGCAATGAGCATATTCCATAGCACAATGTTTCCCTCTCCATTTGTATGAAGAATCTTTTCATACTCATTCAGTTTTCCACATCCAGAATATAAATCTAATAATGTTTGTCCCAGAAACTCAAGATTAGGGTCCAGAGCTTTTCTAATAGCAAAGCAATAAACTGATTTCCCTTCTTTGAGCAAGCCTAAACTAGCACACGAATACAGAACGCCCATCACAGTAACCAAATTTGGTTCCACTTTGCACAGCTGCATCTCCTTAAAAATGTCTAATGCTTCTCTGAAGTAACGCTTTTGATTGTAACAGGAAATCAATGCAGTCCAAGAAGCAGCAGGTGGATGAGCAACATCTCGAAATATCTTTTCAGCACTAAGCAAGTCAGCACATTTACCGTACATCACAATTAAAGAACTATGTAACGAAGTTTCAAATTCCATTCTTTTTCTCATAACAAAACCATGGACAGATTTTGCTGAACTTAAGAACCCCAAATCACCACAAGCTTCAGCAACACTTAGCATTGTGATTAAATCTGGCTCAAAACCATGAGAGACCATACAACGAAACATCTCCAACCCTTGATTTGCCTCACCATGCTCTACAAAACATTCAATAAGGGAACTCCAGGAAACAACATCTTTCATAGGCAATGCATCAAACACCTTCTGAGCATTAATTAAGCAGCCCATTTCCCCGTAAATACCAAGCAGTGACGTTCCCACAATAGCATCCTTATCAAACCCGCATTTGATTATCCTCCCATGGATCTTCTCACTACAACGCTGATCACCAAAACCAGAAAAAGCTCTAAGAACGGACGGAAAAATAAACCTGTTGATGTGAATCCCACAATTTAGCATTTCATGGTACAATGTAATGGCTTCTTCAAAGAGTCGGTTCCACACGTAGCACTTAAGTAATACACCCCACATGAAAAAATCTGAGGTTTGGAAAGTTTCAAAGACTTGTCTTGAAGATTGAATGGAACCCATTTGGGAATAAGATTCAATGAGCTTAGTTGAGGCAAGTGGGTCTTTGTGGAGGCCATAGACGATGAGATGAGCATGGAGTTGAACAAGTCTTCTTAAAGTGGTGCAGGACCTGAATAAGGGCATGTAGAGGATCATTGTCTTTGCTTATCAAGATATAATTGAAAAGGTCAATTTCAAATGAATCTGGCAAACATTAGGCAGTAGCAAAGGACTCAAAAAGTTTATGTTAATTATGTTCTCTCTGTTTTTTAATATTATGCTTTACATGAAGTTGAGTATTTTTGTTTCTTTTTTTCCTAGTCGCTATCTAATTTATACCTCGGTCGATGTAAAACTTTCTCCGGAGTCTAAAGTCCAAAGTCCAAACCAAGAGAAAGTGAGAAGACTGAATAGCATCGATCCTGCTCGATCAACTTTCAAAAACGATGGAAGTAGCCGTTGAAAAACTTGCTAATTTAACAGGACTATTGAAAATTTAGCTCATTTAAACCAATCATTCGGTTCTTCTCCTCCTCCTCCTCTTCTTCTTCTTCTTCTTCTTCTTCTTCTTCTTCTTCTTCTTCTTCCTTCTTATTTTTATTTTTAATTAGTTACAGAATTTTTGAAGTCGATTCAAGAATGACCGGGTTCGGTTCTTATATTGAAAATCTCATCCACACTATCTAATATTATTTTCTATCGTTTAAAGGGTATTGGTATTTTCTAAACATAAAACATTATTATCAAAATAATTAAAATTTATTTTTAAAAATAAAAATATTATTATTATAATATTAAAAAATTTTATTATGATAATAAAACTACCTAGTTTTTTATTGTAATTTTATTAAATAAACATTCAAAAAAAAAATTAAAGTATTGGTTTTTGTCTCATAATTTTTTTTTAATTAGTTGATAGACTCATGAAGACCGTATAAAAATACATATAAATTATTAGTATTTATTTAACCATATTATTAGTGTTTATATTAAATATTTTTTTATACATGTAATTTATACAAATTAAATAATAAATTATTATTTTAATTTATGAGCTATTTAGAGTATATAATCATAATACATGCTATTTGTTAATCTATTATTTGAAGAAAGAAACAAGTTCTTTTTAATCAATACTTAAAACATTCAATACAACAATTATTTAACTACTAAAAGTAAAAATAAAGTTTTATGATGGAAAAAAAAAACACTCGTAAAAGTTAACCTAGGCAACCTAATTCAAATTAATTTAAAGGTTCTGTTCGGCTTGGTTATTAATTTTTAAAATAGACTTAACTAATTCTATTTCAATTTTTGTGCAAATTTGAATATCATAATATTTACACCTATATAAATTATGCATGTCATTTGGGCTTGAAGGGCTTGGTATGAACATATCATGTTTACTCAGCTATATATATTTTAATAATTATACTATTTAAATACCTATAATTAAGAATTAAATCTCAAATTTTTTAAATGATCAAGTGAATTACATATCTTGAATCATAAAGTCCTTACCAGTAAGCTACGTTATTATTCATTAGTTATTGGTATTTCCTAAAATCTACTCTTTATCTTCATTTTTATTTTTTTAATCTTTACACGTGTAGTCAATTTCTTCTATTAAATTTCAAATTAATTACACTTTAAATATTAGAATCGATGATAAGGAATTATTTTTAGAAAAAAAAATATTATGTATATACTTATTATAAAAATGATACTTTGATTCTATATTTATTTTTTGTAATAATTTTATTTTATTGTTATGAAAAGTGACCGCATATAAATAAATATAATTTTTTTTAACTATGATAGATAGAAACTGTTATAACTTAAATAAATTATAATTGAAAAAATTGAAGAAAAATAAAACAAAAATAAATAAAAATATTAAAAAATAATTATTTATCCTTATACAGTTACTTTTTCGTAACAATAGAATTAAAATATTACAAAAAATAAATACATAACTTAAATATTACTTTTAGAATAAATATAAAATCTTTATAATCACTTTCTTTTAATTTAATTAGCATTTTTTATATAAAAATTAACATGTTATGGATGAAGGATAAATTATATATTCATAATAGATAACGAATAGAAGAAGTATTTTTCAGAATCGAATGAGCTTATAGACTATAATTTTTTTATTTTTTGGGTTTATCTTATGGATACATTACATGATATCAAAAATTCTCACATTTTCTCCCGATGGGTTGACATTAGGTAATTTTTTTTTCAATTACATTCTTTTTATATTTTCTAGCGTCCACGAGTTTGGAATGCTAGATGTATCTATATTAGTGTATTGGTACTTTTTATAATACATGTTATTGAAATATTTTATTATAGTATTCAAATTGAAGTATTGATATCCTTTTAATCATTTTGAACAATGTTTTCAATTTTTTTTATTATTATCAAAGAGCATTACATGAGTCATATGCGACAAATTTTACAGAAATATTGTGATTTTAAGAGAAAAAAAATCCAAATTGATTGTGCTTTATCAGTTATCTCTTAATATTTTTCTAACAAGAAAGCAACATAGAATCTAAATTATTATCAAATGAAACTTTTGATTGAGTAAAATTAGTTTGTCTATTGCAAACATGAGAAGGAGGACCAAGTTTAAGCTTCTGATTGTGACCAAATATTCGAGATTGAATCCAAAATTCGTGAAATATTCAATAATTATCAATTCTAATACTAACAAAGGATGCAATGTTTTGAGCAATATAACCGTAGATAGAAACGTTGACTCTAAGTCTAAGAAGGTTTAGAATCATAATGATATCCAATTTTACCTTTATTTTTAAAGGATTTCAATTTAATACCTTTGTTTGTCAAGAGGTTTCAATATTGTAAATTTTGAACAATAAACTCAATTGAATTGGGAATGTTAATAATAGCTTTGCATATGATGCACAAATGAAGGGATTTTTGTCAAATTAATAGATTGGACTAAGTTATGATTATAGTTTTATTAATAAAATAATAATATTTTGCAAGAAAAATTAACAAAGAAAAGAAAAAATCCATAGTCAAAAATTTAATAAAGAGAATAAAAATTTAACACCCAAACTCATTAAAAAATTGCAAAAGGTTAGGGTAAGTGAATGGCTAGTGTTTCAATTGAAAATGGGTTAGGGGTTTGAGTTCTCATTTGGTCTGAAGAATGCAAATATTAGAGGAGAATCTTAGAAAAAGCAATCAGTTAAGACTTAAGTGGACACAGAGCAATGAATGAGTTTTCTCTACGAGGTAGAGATGAAAAAGTGGTTACATATGGTAATTCTTTTCTCTATACTTTAATGAATGTTTGGATTTTGTTGCAAAATGGGTGTCTAAAGAGCAATGTCTGGATTCTTTGGTTGTTTTCTTTGTATGGTGTGTGTTTTTGTGAGTTTAAAATATAAAATTTTAGATTTGAGTGATCACAAAAAGGGAAAAAGGGTGTGGGGTTTCCAAGTTTTATGATATTTGTGTGTGTACTCTATTTGCCATGTGACTTTTTATGCATTTGTTCCTAGTGTTGTTGAAATTATTTATAATTTTTTCACTTAGTAGGTTAGCAATAAATAGAGTTTAAACATATAAAATATGTCTAATAGAACTAGCTTAAAGATGAAGCGATTCTATTTTTTTTTCATTATTGTATAGATATATTGAGTGACTATTCATAATGAAGGTTGGACTTTTGTGATACAAAATGAAAGTAAACATTACATGGGGTACTGTCGATTTAAAGATGAAGCGATTTCATTTTTTTATTGTTGTATAGATATATTGAATGACTATTCATAATGAAGGTTCATACCGGTGGGACTTTTGTGATACAAAATGAAAGTAGACATTACATGAGGTATTGTTGATTATTGGGACAACTGTAACAGTGAAAGGATGTCAATGTGGAGGATTAAAATGTTATGTTTGGAGTTTGATTTAGATTATAAGAAAGTGAGAATTTTTTAGATATCTTGATGTAAACGATGATATAGGGTTGTATGAGGTTATCAATAAAACAGTTGTAAAAAAAGTAGGTAAAATTTATTTTTATAGTAGTAAAAGATAGATTTTTAAAGATGAAACAAATAAAAAAGATAAAGTATAGTTTGAGTATGATGAGGTGGATATTGATTATGGAGGTTTGCACGACGCCAATGTTCAAATGGATTGTGAGTATGAAAGAGTTGTTAAAGAAAGATAAGATATTGTTTCAACTGAATATAAAATGATGTTGAAAGTAATGTTGATGAAGGTAATGAAGAAGTTGACATTGATTATAAAGTAGAATGCAACAAGATTTGGTTCTTACATGATTTGAAGGTTGACACAATTGAGTATGGTATGGTATTTAATAACATGGAGTTTATTAGGAAGGCTTCCACTTATTATGAAATTAGACATGGTAGGAAATTATTAAAGAGAAAGAATTTGGCAGGTAAGTATAAGGTTATTTGTGATTCTTCAAACTGTAAATGGACAATGGGAGCTACAAGACAACAAGACATGGATATATTTATAGTCACAAGATGTTATAAAAATGATATGCATATATGTGTAAAGATTTATGACATGAAAAAATTTGTGAATAGTCAATAAGTTTAGGATTTTATACAAATGTTCAAAGAGAACCCAAAGATGAATGAAAAATTGTTCAACAAAAAGTAAGAGAAAAATATCACATTGATATTACACAAAACTAAGTGAAAAAGGCTAAATTGAAGGCAAAAAAGATTATTCATAGATTATATAAGGACCAATATGGTATATTGTATGATTATGTCAATGAATTGAAGAGAACAAATCCAAACACAATAGTAAAAGTATTGACATTCAAAGGAAATAATGGAATTGAAAGGTATTTACACACAATGTTTTACTTAAATTTTATTATTTTTTAGAAATATTGCTCTATATGACTCATGTCTAAATGCTTTTAATTTTGTTTACTTAGATTTCAAAGAATTTATATTTGTTTTGGTGCAATCAAAGAATTTTTTTTAAAAAAGATGTAGCATATTTATTAGGTTAGATGGAAGTTTTCTCAAAAGTCCACACAAAGGCATACTTCTTTCTGTTATAGGTACAAATGTCAATAATTGCATCTATCTAATAGCATATGTTGTAGTTGAAGGTAAGAGTAAGGATAAATAACTTTGGTTTACAACAAACATGAAGAATGACTTGGAAATTCAAGATGGAAAAAAATATACAATAATTTTTTATGGGCATCCAAAAATTATTGAATCCCTGAAAGTGTTCATTTCTCTAACAGAGCACATATATTGTTATTCACATATTCTAGAGATTTTACAAAAGTTAGAAGAGGTCTAAAAATTCTCCTTATTAAACACTTTAGTAGAGTGACAAGGGCTACAACTAAGGTGTGATTTGATAAAGCAATGCGTGGATGATGTAAGGACTACTAGTGTGGATTCTTATGACTAGTCAGTTAAGAAATATAAACATAAATGGTGTAAAGTTTTTTTCAAGTTTGTGCTACTTTTGTCTTCTTTTTTTGCTCTACATTTCATGGTTATCTTGCATGCATTTAATGACTCTTGTTTTGTTTCTTTTTTTATTTTTTTTATTTTTTGGGTTCATAGTTTAATATAAATGCAAACAAACAACAATTGTGAGTCTTTTAATAGGGAGATTGCAAGTGTTAGATGTGTGCCAATTTTTACTATGTTAGAGAATAATAGGAAACTAATAAGATATTAGTGGACACTTATAAGATATTCAGTTAAAAAATGAAAACATGAAATTGGGACAACATATAAAATATTTTCTTTACTGAAAAAAATTATGCAAAAGATTACATTTCGGAGCATAATAGAGGTGGATTATTTAAAGTTTAGTTTGAGTTAAAATCTAAAGTTATAGAGTTGATAAAACGATCAAAAAGAGAGCTACTAGGATTTCAACTAATCATAAGGCATTTATTAGTTCAAATAAGTCTTCAACAACTATATGATGGAGTTACTCTTATATAATTAAAACTAAAATAGATTTATTTTGAGCTGAAATTGCTAGGATTCTCTAATTATTTTGAGTAATATTGTTCATTTTTAAATTATAACTTATTAAACTTGTAAACTAATGTAGGTTAAACTAATTGTGAACTTATCATGTAAGCTGCATTTTACTCAATTTTATCTTATAAATTATTATGCAAAAACTATGAAGCCTAAACAAGTTATAATACTGTAATTATTATACAAAAACTATGATGTACGAACAATTTATGTAATTGTGTAGATTTTTATTTTAAAAACATGATATTATTATGCAGTTTTGTGATGCATAAACAGATTATAATTTTGAAATTATTATACAAAAATTGTAGTGCATAAATAATTTATGTAGTTTTGTGCTACATAAACATGTTATGATTATAGAATTATTATGCAGAAACTGTATTGTATAAACAATTTATGTAATTATACAATAATGTGTAATCAAAAATAATTTAAACAAATGCATTTTTGTGCTCCATAAACTAATAATTAGGAATCTTTTTTGTTTTTTTCCCAAATAGAATTATTATGCAGTTTTGTACTATATAAACATGTTGTCTCACTTAAATTAGAGTAGCAGTTTTGTGCTGCATGCATAAACAAGTTAATAACATAGTTATTACGTAATTTTTCTTATAAATTATTAAAGTGATATTCAAGTGTATACTCTATTTGATGTCAAACTGAAATTTAAATAATTTGGTTAGTTGATACAATTATGAAAACAATTTACAAATTATTGTTACAATTCATTAAAGAAATCACTAATAACTTAATTCGTTCAAGTCCAAACATGTTACAATAAAAATTGAAGAATAAATGTAATTTATAAAATGTCAGATAATTTTTCATTTTTTCATGATACATTTTCAACAAAATCAACAAAAGATAAACTACATTGCTAAAGAAAATTAAAGTAAATATTATATGTATGTGAGCATCAAGAAAATCACCAAAAACTTATTCCATTTTTTAGTCTTTTATACTCTTCATTTTGTCTCATTATCTCCTTAACATGTCTCAATATCTCTTTATCATGTCCCATTAACTCTTTATCATGTCCCATTAACTCTTTATCATGTTTCCTAACTCTTTTCGGCCAACCATTAATAACCACAACATAACTCCTAGGTGTTGCATGATCATACCATCTAAAGAAAGCATACTCATGTCCCCTCCATTTGTAAGCTTAGTTATTGCCATGGTTGCTGCTACTATTAACAAAAAAAATTGAAAAATAGAGCATATTAGGAGTTAAAAATAGAGCACATAAAATCGAAACATTAATGCAAATAAAACAAGTAGTTCATCTTTACACATACATAGAAACATCAACCAAGATTCGTTGAAGTCTATTACAAGTCATTTTTGCAGGTTTGTCACAAAAGTAGTATGCCACATCCTCTTCACCCCGAGTTAAAGTTGAATTCTTTCATAACCAACGATCCAAACAAAACATAAAACACAAAGAGGAGAGGAGGAGAATATATAAATGAACTGATACCCAGAGAAAAAAAAAATACTAACTTTCCTCTCCTCTGTTAGTTATATAGTGCACATAGAGAAAGCAGGAATAATCACTTTTAGATTATTGTCATCTTAATTTGACAAAAATGCTCTTCATTTAAGTATTACGTGTAAAGTTAGTATTAAAATCTCAAATTCAATTGATTTTACTGTTTAAATTTATAATATTAAAACATTTTGATGAACAAGGATATTAAATTGAAATCCTTTGAAAATTTATAATATTAGAACATTTTGATGAACAAAGATATTAAATTGAAACCTTTTGAAAATTTATAATATTATAACATTTTGATGAATAAAAATATTAAATTGAAATCCTTTAAAAAAAGGGTGAAATTAATAATTACTGAACTTAAGTAACATTATGGTATGGAACTGAGCCTAATAACTATTATTATAATATTAATTTTTTTTCTTATATTATCATAATATTCTTATAAAATTTACTATATATGACCCATGTGGCATATATATGACCCATGTGGCATAGCTTTGATAAAAAAAAAATGTTCAAAATACCAAAACCTGTCCAGGCACACAACAGTGTACTTGGTCGTCCTTTTTTTTTTTTTACCTTGCTGCTACACAAATCCGACAATGATTCTTGATCACTCTATTTACACCTATTCAGATTATGTTTTAAACGCAGCCTATAATGTTGTAAATGTATTTCAGTAGGGGAAAAAAGCACCTCTTGTAACTTACCTATGTAGCTACCATAATATTTTTATTTTACATTAATAAAAAGTCTAATACATAAGTCCTCTTATTACATAAAATTTTAGTTTTAATTCCCTTAATAAAAATATATATATTTATTTTTATTATAACGTAAATAAAGATATACTTTTTAGTATAGTAAGAAAATGAATAAATATTTCAATGAAGGGTCATTTATGCACCCAAAGCAATCTTAGTGGATTGGCAAGACTAGTACAGTGCTACAACTTCAACACGACTGGTTGAGATTGGTTTATAGAAGTTTGCAGCATGGATCACTATTACATGAACTAATGATGTGCTAATCGTGCATTGCGAGTCGTGCTGCATAGCATTGTTCAATCTTATTTGCCACCTGCATTAAAAAATGGCAGTTCTACCCCTCTAAAAAACTTGGTAAAACACTTGGATTATGTTGAACAATATTAACTTGGATTTGAGAGACCAGAAAAATGCCACGATATAGATATCATGCAGAATAAAATTTATAACCATTTCATCACGATTATAGTACGCAGATTGATCCTATTCTATTCCTGCCAAGGTACAAACATATATTTCAGGCGCATTCTTGATTTCGGTCCCTCTCTAACTTTCTGTATCGGATCCTCAACAGTACGGCCATCTGATTATGATCAACTATTCCAGGAAGAGAAAAAAAAAAGATTAAAACTAAAGTAACAGGGCAATACCAAAGCGCTCTACTTGAATCACTGTAATGTACAAAGCACTCTTCTCTTAGGATGTTCAATGGATATGCCTTCTGATTTAAGAAAACTCCTGCATAAAAACACTCTGGATTATATTAGACTCTGGAGATTGTCCATCAACAGAAAAAACCCTATAAGCCACACTTGGAGAATTGGAGTTACTGTAGCTTTTATTTGAGATGAAAAGATCCACTTCTACCTTCAATGCAATGAAGACTGTATAAAAGATTGATTTCTTAAGCATCATTGTGCCCCTCATCTTGTGGATCAATGGGTATTTCATGCCGGGGCTTATTGTACTTCTCCCGTAATTGCTTGATTGGGATATAATCGCCAGCTGCATCCATCCCATAGAATAAAAAGGAAAGATAAGGATGATCTAAACGACCCTGCAGAAAAACAAAAACAATATACATAAGATTGACCCATAAAATATTCTTGATATTCTTTGAGGATAACTCTGTTGATCCAGAGAGCTAGGAAAGTGGGGTAATTCTATTCACCTTGTCTGGCTTCTCGGGGGCTAACAGATTTTCCTCTGCAACTGCAAAGCACAATTTCACATGTTCCATGGCATTATGCAACCAACAAAGACTCAGAGCGAGAAAGAGAGGAAAAGAGAAAGGATCCAACAGAATAAAATACATAATCCACATGTTCATAACTAATCTTTAAGACTTCATAAACATTGTTTCATTGCTATTAATATGCAAAAAGGCAACATGGGAGAAGTAACTAAGCCTGTCAAGGAATAGAGAAAAGAGTTGAATATTACCATATGCCACCAGAAGATTTGGATCTCCATGTACATCAACCAAAACCTGGAAGTGAAAAACAAAAGACAAAAATTGGAAAGAAATATAAGAACCATCTGTGGAAAATTTATCTTTTTCTTTCTTGATTGATATAATAGAGCCAGTATTCCTTCAGCTGGCAGAATACTCTTGGCAACTAAATTTTGTAATCATAGTTGCAGATTGCACAATGTCTACGAGAGAAAGGGTGAACTTTTGGGGTCTGGTAATGGTATCTTAGATGGTAATGTTCAGGCCTCTGTGGAACCTCTAATAGACAAAGCAGCAAGTATCCACGTCTTTTATTTAATTACCTGATAAAAAGGTTGACTGGAACCCCGAGACAATTTTTCCACCTGTGCAGTATCCATCCATGAACTTGATTCACAGCACACTGGATCCATTCCACAAACCACAGCTCGATAGCCTGAAAACATTACATGAGCTCTCACTCTCTGAGAACAAAATAAAGTATAATTGACTTATATACCCCAAAAACTAAAATAAAAATAACGTTTTCCACATACGCCCATTAAACGCACAGCTTTTTAATAAATATGTGGGAAAAATTGAATTTTTGTTATTTTGTGGGTACATATAATCACTTTCACCAAAAAAAGGAAAAAAAATATGAAAACTTTTTAAAACAGAACAAGAAAGGAACCCAATCCCACTGTTCCATAATTGTACGAATCAAGCTCATGGATGAAAACTGCAAATATTGTTTCAAGTAAACACTGAAATTGAGTCTGAGTTGACTGAAGTTAAATGGAGGAAATTGGATAACATACCAAAAACTTTATGTCTCACTTTTTGCCCTAGACGAAATGAATATTGAGCATTTTCATATGCCAAAGCTTTTACAGATGCAGCAAGGGATTCTGCCTCCAGAATTGAAATTTCATCCCGTAGTTTTGCTGCCAAAGCATAATTCTCACTCTCAATAGCATTCTGCAGATCTGCTCTGCAACAACAAAAAGAAAAAGAACAGTGACATTACTCAATTCAAGTGGACCCTGTAAATCAGCTTGCAAATTAGAACATACAGGAGAATCTAATATATATATTTAAAAGAAAAAACACAAAGAGAATGCCCTTATGAGATGAGAGAACACCAAAAAGCTGGACTCACCTAAGACGTATAATACTTAAAGCCTTATCTTGGGCTTCATTCTTTGAAGATGATCCCCTTTTTGCTTCTTGCTGCCTTATGACCTCTTCTTCAACCTACAGAATATAACATTCACTATATATACATTTACATCATTGAACTTTAACCTTATTCATCGCCATATTGTGACCACTTATTCAAACTATAAAAGCATTCCAAAAGGTCAATGTACTAGAATCCTATTCAAAGGCAACCTTGAAAAAAGACACTTGTATAGCAAACTAAGGTATCCTATCAATATGGCTTATATTCCTCTGTTGGAGTTCAACATCATAGGAGGGCTGGGACATCCACAATTTTGTTTAGAGCAAAATATTCTGATATAGACTAGGCAAGTTGCAATTATATTGGAAAGATTAAAGGTTCTTCTTTTGCAGTGTATGTTATTGAGCATTAGACCTATTAAGTCTACTATACCAAGAGTGAATTTAAAAATAAAATAAAATTAATACTTCCCAATTCAACTGCGGTTATGCTCATAAATTATGACTGAAATAAGAGATCTAACCTCAGTTAGCTTGTTTCTCAACTGTTGCGCAATATCATATTGTTCCAAGTTCAAAGCATACTGCCAAAACAAGTGAAGAACAAAAACATAAATCAAAAGGCGGTTAGATTACAAAAATTGAACTTTGCTATGTATAACAATTAATAAGAAGCGAAAAAATAAATCGAACCCAACCTGCACACGAGTGGCAAGGTCCAGCTGAAAGAAGAAGATCAAAATACCCTCATTAGCACTCTCACTTCGCTCAGAGCTAGCATCCAATCCTTGGTCACCCTTGTTAAAAAGCCATCCAGCTTCAACCCTCATATTACGCCGTCTTAATATATTGGGGTGACCATTCAAGAACGAGCTTTGAACGCACTGATGCCAAATGAAATTTCTTTCGGTTCCAGAAGTCATCTGGGTTTTCCTCACTATCTTGAAATGCTTCCTCCATAACCCACATACCCCGCTGCTATGGGAGGTTGATAGAGTGCTTAGTGATAGACTTTGAGCCATCGTTGCAATTAGGCAATAAAAACAAACCCCTAGCAAGAAAACAATGGACCGTCTCTAAAGATAGTACTATTACTATTTTTCCTTGTAGAATTTCTCGGAATTGAAACGAAATATAATTTAATTATAGATTAATACGAATAGGATGATTTGATTAATTCGTGAAAGAAAGTAAGGAGCAGAGAGAGGTCATCGGAGAGCTGCCGGAGAGGAAAAATGCGAAATTGAGACTTGGAGAGCTGATCCCACCGGGTTGGTTCTGAGACTCAATCCACAAGAATTGTCTGGTGGTGAGACTTGAAATTTTGTGTGGATGAAAGTGGTAATGGCTTCGATCGAGCCTTTGAGATTGAGACCATTCCTTCCAAGTTCCAACCCCAAAGGCTAAAGGGTGGTTGTTATCGTCTGCAACGTGGACTACGGAGTGGGTAAATCGGGTATTTCGGTGGTAATGCATTTATGATGTATTTACATTCTCTTGTTTGTCCCGAGTTATTAGTTAGAATCAGATATTTATAATATAATTTATTAATTTTATAAATTTATATTTTCATATCTTAATTATTTTTTTATGTATTAAGATGATAATAAGATAAAATATATTTATTTATAATAATTATGAGTACATTAAATAAGATGTAAATATTTTAATACATAAATATATTAAAGATATTAAATAAAATAACAGATATAATCTAAGAATTGATTTAGGATTTCTAATACTTCCTTTGACGTTGGATTTTTATTATGATTGGAATTATTTTTATTTTAAGATCAGAGGGTTTATTTAATTAGTACTTTTACAAACTTTATAAGTTCTAAATTTTTATAATAACTTTTAAAGATTCTCTGTGAGTTTTATTAAAGTATTGTGTTAGAATTTATTCCAAATAATTTTTATAGATATATATTGAATGTTAAAGAATAAAATTTTATGTAAGTTATTAAAATCTATTAAAATAAATGATTTTTAAAATACATTCAAATTTTTAGATGTATTTATAATATCTTAATTAAGTATATCTAAACAATTTAAAATTTTTGTTTCAATTTTTTTTAATTTAGTACTAATGTATTTTAAAATTTCAATTAAAAATATGACCCTAATAAATACTTTTGGAGTGTCATCAAGATTATTTTAATAAACATCACACAATCATTAAAATAAATGATTATCTTTTAAAAATAAAAATAAAAAAGAATGTCTTGCTTGATATAATAATAATCTTCACCATATACTTACTATTTCAACTTTGTCCTTATCTATCTCTGTTACTCCTAAATATTTAGCCATTAGGTACTCACGGAGTAAAAAAATGCTGGTTAAATTGTTACTCCTTGAATCATTACTAAGATTGATAATTTTTTAAAATAAATAAACAGGTTACTCTACAATATA
The DNA here is from genome assembly GCA_033030585.1 of Hippophae rhamnoides. Taxonomy (NCBI): domain Eukaryota; kingdom Viridiplantae; phylum Streptophyta; class Magnoliopsida; order Rosales; family Elaeagnaceae; genus Hippophae; species Hippophae rhamnoides. Next base: position 17,693,025 of record CM065438.1, on the reverse strand, counting down.
ACCGTTGTTAAGTACATTACTTGTTTCAAACTTTTAAATTTAATCAAACAAAATTGAAAGTTGCAGATGTGCAAAATGCTTACTAAAGTTGGATGATATTTGGATTAATTCTATTAGGGGTGATAATAACATTTTCATTTTCATTTTCATATACGTTATTATTTAAATAACAAAAACAAAATTAATTTTGTTATCATATTTTTTCACGTTTTTTTTTAAAAAGAAAGTTCATTTTATGTGTTTTTTGAAGAATTAAAACAAGTAAAATAAAAAGTGTAATTGAGAGTGACTTTCTGTAATGGAACACTATTTTTAATTTTTAATTTTTAATTTTTTTTATACAAAATGCTATTTTAATTTAATTTAGAAATTGATATTGCTTTATTATTATTATTATTATTATTATTATTATTATTATTATTAAGAAGTCAAATGTAATACGGTTTTTTTACTCCTGCTAGATGTGCCTCTCACCCATTTCCTAAGGTTTTTTTCTGCTGCCTTTGCTTGAGCTTTGAGTACCCCTTTCTTTATGGGTTTTTTTGGATCTGCTCTAAGGAGTAGTTCTATCTGACCCTCTTTTGTCTCTGTCTTGTCCAAAATTTGGTTGGATCTCTACCCATTTGTCAGTTTTCTTGTAAAGCTCTTTTGTGGTGTCTTGGGTTGAAGGTCTCATCATTAATGGTGTTGTTTTATGCTGTAATAATAATGGCTTTTATTTTTTACTTTTTTGTGTGAATCTCAATTTGCAGTTTAAAATTGAGTGACGCATGATATTTTCTTCTCAATTTTGTACATATGAGCTCGAAGAAATGGGGTTAAGTACTCGGCTTGATAAGCAAAGGACTAAAAGTTACTGCCAGAGCCCAATGCTTCACAAAGGACTTAAAAGTTTCTTCTTCTTCTTTTGTTTATTATTTTTTATAGTGAATTTTTAACATACATATTTTACAAATATTGAATCCGAAATTTTCCTTATACTACTGTACATATACCATTAGACTATTAGACGTTTACTTTGAAAGATATCGTTGAATAATAATTTTAATTTTTAATTTTTAATTTTTGATTTTTGATTTTTTCAACTAATTTATTAAACAAATATATTTAATAACGTTTTTTTATTTTATTTTTCATATTTTTTAAAAATCACTATAAATATATAAAATGATTCATAAATCTTTAAAATAAATTTTTTTAAATGAATTTCTAATTTATGATTTTTTTTCAATTTTCACTAAACATTTTTTAAAAACAAATACACTCTTATAAATTTTATATGTATAAATATTGAACGAAAATTACCCTTAAACTTCTAAATAATGACAAAAATATTTCTTAATTTTTTTTAACGAAAAAAAAACAAAAAAAAAACATTATTAACAATTTAAATTTTTTCATTAAAAATCATTAAATAAAAATTGTTATCAAAACATATTAGTGATTATTTTCATAAAAAAAAATCAAAAATCACAAAATTATTTAATCAAAAATTATAAATAACAAATAAAAATCATTATCGCACTTTAATTTTTAGTTATTTCTTTTTATTTTGTTTCCTATAATTTAGACAATATTACGAGATACATTATTACGAAGGTAACAGAATAGCGATTGCACCAGGAAAAAAATGAATTTACAACTAAAAAAAAATAAAGAGACTAAAATTTCTACAATATTAACATATAGAGTTAAACCCTAAGTGGCCAAGTCCCAACCAACCTAAAAAAATAAAACGAGAAAAAGGGAATGAAACAATCACAATGGAAGGAACTTATCTACCACAAATTAATACAAGCATTGTTATGGCCGATGGCACACATATTTAGTTCTGGCATCGACAATAAGACCCTCCGTTCACTTCTAAATCATGCTTGCATAACCACATTTAAAACATCAGAACCATAAATCGGTTGCCAACATGGCAATGGCAAAAGTTTAAGCAAAGTGTAGCAGTACTGGAAAGGATTTTAAGGATTGCTATTCATTTAAGCCATCTTACATGAGAATTCTGTTCATAATTCAGTGATTCGTGGTCTAACGGTAATACTCACTCTTCTTTATTTCAAGTTACAAGTTTGAACCACACTAAGTATTGTTTGATCTAAAAAAATTTTGACATGAGAACACCTTACACGTGAAAACAGAAACTTTTTTAGAGCATCGTTTTAAGAGCTTCTTTTTTCTTTAATACAAAATTAAAGGTGCCAATTTACCAAAACCAGATTATTGTGTCTATTTATTAGTCAAGAGCATGAACATATGTGATGCATGAAAGGTATAAGGATAACATCATAACAATACTCAATTGAAACACGAAGTCAGGGATGGTCAACTGCTCTCGAAGAACATATCTAAAAAGCTATAGGAGTCGATCTACATAAACCACTTTCTTCCATACCTACAGATAATATACTCGATATTTCAAAAGAGAAGATTAGAGAAAATCGGTTTCCTGGAATTCACCAATTATGAAAAGAATAGACTCATTGTATTATCCACAAGCATTTGCAGAGAAAATATAGCAGCTTTTAATCCGAAACTTGGGTGGAGTGTTAGAGTCTCAATTCAATCCATAAACGTTCAGAAAACCATATGAACTCGTAATTTAAATGCAGCGGAAATAAAATTGGATTGAAAACATACCTGCTACCATTGATCAAATTTTCGCACTAGAATTCCAATAGATTTTCAATTTGATGCTATCACTGGTTTCTCACACTTATTTACTGCGTATTGATGATGTATCTAAATTGTTATACAGTTAATAATAAGAGGACCCGATATTTTATTAAGGTTCTTCCATCAAGAACCTCATTCAGTTTCAGAACCGACGTACGGTTCCGACGAAACCAAACCGTCACCACAGTTCACTTAACGTTGCACCACTTTGATTTATACGGAGGACATATATTGCCTACAAAAGACACTAGTAAAGATCAGAAGCATGAATGGAGATTTATTGTTGCGGAATACTAATTGAAAGGGAGAGAAATGGGAGTAGGAAAAGGGTGGTTCGTACATGCAGAGTGCACTGGTGTTTACGAGCAAGTATCTGCTGTAATCTTTTCATCCACCCAAGGTCTGGCCGACTGTTATACGAAATTGAGCAAAAGAGTATTACTTTCAAATGGGTTGTTTAACAAGAAGACCAAGCCAAATAAGTTGGCCATTATTATCCATCATAAAGTATTTAAAAGTTAAACCCACCAAAATACTTCAATTCAATACACTGACCGGTGCTATAGTTGGGAGTTCATAAAATTCTTATCACATATTCCTAATGCAAGGCTAGTATTTTCTCTTGCACAAGTCTTCTAGTAGGTTTGCAGAAGACATGTAGAAGGTGACACTGAGAAGAAACTAAGAAATAATCCCTTTAGCAAACGCGAGACGTTGAACAGATGAGCACTGAACAGATATATTAGTAGAAGTATCTAACCTTTGCTCCAATTTTAAGTCTTAAACCAATACATATTCATACAAAATTTGTAACATTTTTCTAGGCCCAAAATTTGCTTAGCTTCTCATCAGAGTCTTATGTGGAAGATGACACCATCAAAATCTCTATATCTTCCATTTATCTCCATCTCAAAAGAATATGTACAACTTTGATGATAGAAAAAATATGGGAAGCTTAAAGATCAAGCATATTTTATATAACGATCCACCAACAAAACAAAATAAGCATACGGCTTTTCAAACCTTTCTCAATTTTTACATGTTTTGAGTTTCGCCTTGTAATTTGTTCTGACACGACAGAATCATATTTGTAATTCAGAAAGCAACTACAACGATTCCTGAAATATATCACCTAATTCATGAGAATTTATGATGGACCCAAATCCATGCAAGCCATAATTTGCAGATATAAGAGAGGTTCTGAGATATACAGAGAGTCGAACATACTTACAGCCGTAAAGATGCTGCAGAGTGAAGATATACTACAGTATAAGGCTTATGTATCAAGGGCTCAAATTCCTGAAAGAGTTATTAATAACATCATATGATAAAGAGGATAAAAGCGGACTGCATACACCAACAATAAGCAGAAAAATTCAACCAAAGATACATGGTAAGCTCTTACTACCTTGACCACATACAACACAAATTGCTCTAAATCAAGACATCGCAGTAGAAAATGTGCTCCCACTACAACCATTACAGGATGACCCTCACTGTCAACACCACATCGGTAACTGAAATAGAGAACGGAAAGACATGTTTATGATGTAATAGAAGTCCAAGACCATAAAAACTTAAGACTAGCATATTCTAATACATTTTATAATCCAAAAGAATAAAGAGCCTCGGGTAACTTGCAAGCTGCTATATATTAAAAAAAACATGCCGAGCCGTTCGACTTTTGAGGTTTCAAGAAATCACTCAGCAAAGGTATATGCCAGGCAACTACATTTATACAAATAATTGGGCACTGCAATTATCTATTTCCATCTTCTATCACGTTTGCTACTCATTAATAGTATACCTGACACAAAAGTGTCGTGTTTATTCATCAGGATACAGGCTGAAAACATCCCAACTGCCCCCAAATTGTCTAAATGCATGACTTTGGTGCGGAGAAATACATTGATTTGAAAGAAATGACTTTGGAAGGTTTGCAAAAGAATTAACATCTAAAATGGGCCTTAACATCTCAAGAACAAGATGAACTTACACAATTTTCATCTCTGTAATTTCAGAAAAATTAAGAGAGTGTTAAATTTGGGCCTAATTTCATCTCAAAACCCAGGTTATAAGATGGAGGACTGTCATTGTTTATACGCGCAGCGTGGGCGCGATCCCCAGTCGATGTGTGACTTTAACACTCTCCTTCACATCGGTAAGGGTCTGTCCCCTTAAAACCGATGGAGATGTTGAGCTTATGGAGCCCAAGTGGCGGAATGCATCACTCACCAGTGGCGAAACAACTGCACCGACCGGATAACCTTGCTCTGATACCATGTTAAAGAACATGAGATCCAGCTGTTGACAACCAACACACCAGCTGGAAGCAGCCACCAACAGCTTGGTGGGGAAGGATAGGCTGTCCAAGAACATGCCTCTCTATAATTGTGTTTATTTTTAATTATTACAATTTTGTTTTTCTTTTATATAAATAGGTTGTAAACATTCGTTTATTCATCATCAATAAATCTATTTCTTACATAGTATCAGAGCATAGGAAACAATTCCCAGAAAATTCAGCTCATAGAATTTTTTTCCCATTTTTCCTTAATCTGTTTTTTTTTTCCAAAACCAATTTCGATTCACAAAATAATTTCAATTTCATCCCATCATATTATTTAGATTCATCCAAGCAATCTGCAATTAAAATCAAGCCAAAATACGTCTCCACGTGCTCACACGCGCTCACACGCGCCTTGTTTAAACTCACCGGCGTTCCACGCGCCTCACCAGAAACACACGCGCCAGCTACTGAGAAAGACGACTCCAATGACACGTCGTTCGCGCGCCGCTGAAGTAAACGACGCGTCGTTCACCCGGTTCGGTCCTTCATTCGGTCCGGTTCGGTTCGGTCTTCATCTGGTTTAGGGTTCCACCGTTGCAACCGCCGTTTCAGCCATTCCAACCGCCCGTTCACCCACGTTTCGACCGGTTCTTCGGCTGAAATTTTCGATTCTGTAATCCTTAACTCATTTTCTATAAGATAAAGCATATTTCAATCTATTATTTATTTCATAAATAGTCATTATTGTCTAAAACACACTTAAACCTATCCCGTACTTTCGAATTTATTCAACAAATAATGTCTATGACTACCAATACCAACCCTACTTTACCAAAATGGTATGATGACCCTAGCCATTCATTATATTTACACCACTCAGACACTCTTCATCTTCAAAATTCATCTTCAGAAACATCATCATCAACTTCTCCACCACACATAACTTCTCCAACACCAGTCACACATAGGCTTCGTCGATCCACCAATGTTCCTAGCTACCTTCAAAAATATCATGTAGAAGCTTCCTTACCTTCTCGGTCCTTCCCTTCGTCTCACTCAGCATCGTCCAAAGACAAAGGTACTTCTCATTCTTTATCTCATGTACTTACCTATGACCAATTATCACCTACACATCGTGCCTTTGCTACTTCTATTTACATTCTCAAGGAACCAACCACCTTTGCTGAAGCTTTCAATGATCTAAAATGACGGCTTGCCATGAAATAAGAATTGGATGTCCTTGAAACTAATGGCACTTGGACGCTTCAACAGCTTCCTCCAAACAAGAAACCAGTTGGTTGTAAATGGGTCTACAAAATCAAGTATAATCCTGATGGCTCTGTAGAATGATACAAGGCTCGATTAGTGGCCAAAGGATACAGTTAGATTGAAGGTTTTGACTACCAAGAAACTTTTGCACCAGTAGCCAAACTTGTCACTGTTTGGCTTCTCCTTGCCGTTGCTGCTATTGAAAATTGGCATCTTCGACAACTTGATGTCAACAATGCTTTTCTCTATGGTGATCTTAATGAAGATGTCTACATGTCCCTTCCACCTGGATTCGGACGAAAGGGGGAAACACGAGTATGTAAGCTACATAAATCTTTATATGGACTCAAACAAGCCTCATGACAGTGATTAATCAAGTTATCAACAACACTTAAGCTAGCTGGTGTGTTGGTTGTCCAAGCCAAGTATGATCACTTATTGTTCGTCCGAACCCATGGTAATTCCTTCTCTGCTCTTCTTGTCTATGTAGATGATATAATCATAACAGGAAACAATATACAATACATTGAAGAAACTAAGAATCATCTCATGAGACAATTCAAGCTTAAAGAACTCGGTGAATTAAAGTATTTTTTGGGCATAGAAGTTTCACGTTTCAGTAAGGGAATTGTTCTGTCACAACGCAAGTACGCACTTGAAATATTGGAGGACATGGGTTATCTTGGTGCCAAATCTATCAATTCACCTATGGAACAAAATTTATCCCTCAGCAAGATTGAAGGGGAATTCATCCGTAATCCCACATCCTATCGAAGACTTGTTGGGAGATTAATATACTTGACCATCACAAGGCCCGACTTAGTGTATGCCGTGCACATTCTCAGTCAATATATGGATAAACCACGACAACCATATTTGGATGCAGCTCAACGAGTGCTACGATATGTCAAGAACACACCAGGGTAAGGTCTCTTTTTCTCAGCAACTAGTTCATTACAACTAAATGCTTTTTGTGATGTAGATTGGGCAAAATGCACAGATACACGACGATCAACCACAGGATATTATATGTTTCTTGGAAACTCGCTAATTTCTTGGAAGACTAAGAAAAAAAATACAGTCTCATGATCAAGTGCAGAAGTAGAATACCGCTCTATGGTAGCGGCATGTTGCGAAGTAACCTGGTTACGATATATTTTGGATGATTTGGGTATCAAACACTCTCAACCAACCAAGTTATATTGTGACAATCAAGCAGCTATTCACATTGCATCAAATCCAGTGTTTCATGAGCAAACCAAACATATAGAGATCGATTGCCATCTAGTAAGAGAAAAGATTCAAACTGGAATGATCAAAACTTATCATATCTCTACATTAGAGTAACCAACAGATATATTTATCAAATCCTTGAATTTTCCACAGTTCTCAAGCTTACTTAACAAGTTAGGAATAATTAACATATATTCTAACTTGAGGGGGAATGCTAAAGAACATGAGATCCAGCTGGTAACAACTAACACACCAAATGAAGTACCACCAACAACGGTGGGGAAGGATAAATTTCAAGAACATGCATCTCCATAATTGTGTTTATTTTTAATTATTACAATTTTGCTTTTCTTTTGTATAAATAGGTTGTAAACATTCGTTTATTCATCATCAATAAATCCATTTCTTACAGAGAGTTTGCCTTAGCTAGGTATCTTGAACGAAGTGAGTACTCTTCGGCAGCAGATAATAGGGGTGTCCCAAGGTCACCATATCCAAGGAGTTTAGCGTAATTCCATCCACTCTGTACTTGAGCAGTTTTCTCCCATTGTTCCTTGTGTCTCTCATCTGGATCTTTTATTAAAGACATAAAAGCAGGACCCAAAAGTGAATCCAAATACGATGAATTCCTATAAGAATGAGTCATTCGGCAAGGTCAGTCAACCCTTTACAAAAGGAATAATAGAAAAACACAAGACATGCAGGTAAAGAAAGCAATGAATTTGACATTAAAATATTGATGAATTGACAAAATTGCAGTTAGTTATCTATATCTAATTTCCATTTCTCAAGGAAAACTGGAAAAGGAGGAAAAAAACATAACATATACCACTTAAATCCTAATTCAATCATACTTAAACTGGCTGTACGAATCTTTTAAAATTGAGATCATTGTGTAGGAATGTTGTATAAGTTTAGACTTCCCGATCTAACTATTTTTTTTATAGAACTTTTTGATTCCTAAAGATCAAGTGTTTCCCATCTTATGCATGTAGTCCAAAAGAAGACCTTTTTTGAAACCAGGAGATGAGAGCAAGATTTATGGACAATTATTTACCGATACTCTTCTTTCTCTTTATTTTGGATTTTACATTACCATATAACTTTTTAAGATTAACCTCTTACGTGAATATTGATTCCTCGTATTATAATTATATGATTTATATACTTTATTCTTATAATTTTTCAAGTAAGTTCTATTGGTATTATAATTTAAAAGTATTATCAATTAGTTAAAATTTTTAAATATTATGACTTTTTTAAGGATAAAATAAGAATTATATATTTTATTAATAAAAAATATTTTAAAAAAGAAAGAAGGAAAAAAAGAACCCTTCTCCTCTTTCTTTCTCTGACTCACTCTTTTTCTCTCCAATTCACCTCTCTCTTTACCTCTCACTCACTCTCTCTCAATTTTATTTTTTAATTATTAATAAAATAATGACTAGGGAAGGGAAAAAGAGAAAGAGATAGGGAGAGGGGGAGATAGAAAAAAAAGAGATGGAGGATGAGTGTTTTTTTTTTCCTTCATTTTTTTAATTTTTTTTATTAATAAAATATATAATTTCCAATCTTTAAAAAAATCACAAAGTTTGAAAATTTTGATTTAATAGATCATATTTTTAAATTACATAACTAAGGTGTATAAATCACATAGTTACAAGACCACCCATTCTGATACTCAAATTTCAAAGGACATTTATATAAATTGCAAAGAGTAAATAACAATTCAGATCGGTACAAAATAGTTAACTAGGAAAAAAATACTGCTAAAATGAAATCTTATGAGCCAAATCGGAAATAGCTACTTGATAATCTATTCATCCAAATTTAAGAAATGAATCAACCAGTAATTATATAACAAACCGTTAATTTGATAAGTACACTCAAATCTTTGTCATGATACTACCTTCAATGAATCTATCTGCGAAACAACTTTAGAGTAATTGAAAGTAACTATCATTATTGCATGGATTAAAATCCACTGACCTTCGTACTAAGCCAACATCACTGACTGGAAGATCTACTGGTACGTTGGGAGGCTTAGAATTTACCTTCTTTGTGTGAGTCCCTCCTATATTTAAAAGGAAGAAAACACAAGTGGTAGGTGCAACCATCAATGGTAGGTCTGTGCGATGGTACAACCACAAGCGATGGTAGGTGTATATCTAACGTTGATATGCGATTTCTTTTATAAATAAGGCAATGTCTTTGACTTAGAAAGATCAACACAACAAACAAGAAGAGAAGCTAAGCAAAGCCAAAGGAACAATTTCCTTTGAAGAAAAATAGTGTTGTGTGAGAAAGTGGGAGAGAATATCTTAGAAAAATATTGGGATATTTTTCTAAAAGGGGAGTGACAAAATAATGAGTTTGGGAAACACTTGTGACACTATTTTGGGTTTATCTCAATTTGTTGTATTGCCTCTCACTTTGTACCCATTAATCTTATTAGTGGAAGAAATATTTTCGGAGTTTGTCCCGTGGACTTAGCCCAAATTAAAGGGTGAACCACGTTAAATTTCCGGTGTCATTATTCTACTCTGTTGAATTCATTTTGTCTTTACCCGCTGTGCCCAACAACTGGTATCAGAGCTGGTCTAGTAAAATTCTTAATATGCTCTGTGGTTGCAGCATAGACTGATCTTCCACATCAGAAAAGATTTTATTAGGTCCAGGGCGTATTTATTTACAGAAAAAAGAAACACAGCGAAAAAAAAATGTCAAGCCAAAAGGTAGATATTGAGAAATTTAATGGCAATAATAATTTCTCTTTATGGCAAAGGAGGATGAAAGATATTCTCATTCAACAGAAGGTCCATAAGGCGTTGCTGGGAAAAGAAAAGAAGGTAGCAACCGTCACCGAGGAACAATGGGAGGAAATAGATGAGATTGCAGCTAGTACAATTCGTCTAAATCTCTCAGACAGTGTCTTGCAAAACATTGAATCAAAAAATTGCAAGACTGCTAAAGAAACATGGGAGACTCTAGAAAACGTGTACATGTCAAAGAACCTTGCCAATAAATTTTATTTGTGGAAGGAGCTATATCAGATGAGGAAGGAAGATAATGTGAGCATGATGCGGATGTTAGCAATTTCAACGAAGCTTTCTCACTTAGCAAGATTTAATGTGAGTTTTGGCAATGAAGAGAAAATTTGTGATGTTATTGGCATCACTACCCTCATCATATAATCATATCACAACTCTGACTTATGCAAAAGACAAGATGGAGTTTGAAGTTGTTGTAGAAGCATTGTTCTCATATGAGAAACAAAACAAGGAAAGAGATTCAAAAGCACAAACCCTTATAACAGAGTCTAGAGGAAGGAGGCTGCAGAACGATCAAAAACCGGGAAAGAAGAGCAGAGGCAAATCAAACAAATTTGCCAATGTTGAATGCCATCACTGTAAGAAGAAGGGTCACATTAAGAAATTTTGTCGGGTGTTCAAGAAGGAACAAGAAACGAACACAGACAAAGTAACAAAAAAGATGAACAGCAGTGATGATGAGCAAACAAATACCATAGACGAGTTCAATATCGTTTATGATGAAGATTTTGTCAATCTTGCATCACACGAGACCGATTGGGTGATTGATAGTGGTCTTCTGATTCACGCTACATCACGTAGAGAATTTTTCTCATCATACACACTGGAAGTTTTGGTGTTGTTAGAATGGGAAATGAAGGTCTGTCAAAGGTAGTAGGTAAAGGAGACGTTTGCTTGGAAGCGAGAGAACGGAACCGGACTATTTACGAAGGATGTCGGGCATATTCCGGATATGCGCACGAATTTGATCTCTGTGCGCCGACTTGCAAATGAAGGATATTGTAGCTCCTTCATTTATGACAAATGGAAACTTACAAAAGGCTCCTTAGTAGTGGCGGAGGTGAGAAGCATACAACTTTGTATATAATGCAAGCGAAACTCTCTACCGACACAAGAAATGCCGTAGAGAAAGATAGTGCGGTGAGCTATGGCATAAGAGACTCGATCACGTGGGTGAAAAAGGTTTAACAAGTCTAGCCAAAAAGAAGATATTGCACGGAATGGATGAAGTACATTTGGAGAAATTTGTTGATTGTCTAGAAGGAAAGCAAAACAGAGTTACTTTCAAGAGTTCCCCTCCTTCCAGAATAAATAATATTTTAAATTTGATGCATTCATATATTTATGGACCAATGCCAAAGTCACTTGGTAGTGCTTAATACTTTGTGACTTTCATTGATGGTCATTCAAGGAAGATATGGGTATATCTTCTAAAGATAAAGGATCATAGGCTAGATGTCTTCAAAGAATTTCATGCCTCAGTTGAGAGACAGACTGGAAGGAAGCTAAAGTGCATCCGGACAGACAATGGTGGAGAATACACTGGACCTTTCCATGCTTATTGCAAAAAGCATGGTATTCGGCATCAGATGACACCTCCAAAGACACCGCAGTTGAATGGCTTAGCTGAGAGGATGAATAGAACTTTGATGGAGAGAGTTAGATGTCTACTCTCACATGCAAAGTTGCCTAAAACTTTTTGGGGTGAAACCATACTCACAGTTGCACATGTGTTGAATCTTTCACCTTGTACTCCTCTCAAGATGGATGTTCCAAATAAAGTGTGGTCAGGAAAGGATGTTTCCTATGATCATCTGCGAGTGTTTGGCTGCAAAGCTTTTGTTCATATCCCCAAGGATGAGAGATCCAAACTTGATGCCAAAACAAGACAGTGTATTTTTATTGGCTATGGTCAAGATCAATTTAGCTATAGATTTTACGATCCAGTTGCAAAGAGACTTGTCAGGAGCCGTGATGCTATATTTGTTGAAGATGAGACCATTGAAGATATTATCAAAATGAAGAAAGATGTTCCTAATTCCAATGGTGACTCGTCAGATTTGGAATTAATTCCTCCAACATCAGTGCCAAGACAAGTTGGAGATGAAGACCAGGTTTATCCACCTGATGAAGATGATGCCCCCATAGAAGTTGGTTCTGAAGATGAGAGAAATGATGATATTCATTATCCAGTACCAACACCTGTGGCTTCTCCTGTTCCACTGAGAAGAAGTGATAGAGTGAGACGACCCTCTATCTCATATCCTCCAGATGAGTATGTAACTTTCACTGATGGGGAGAACTTGAGAGTTATGAAGAGGCCATGGATGACGAATCCAAACAAAAATGGATTGAAGCCATGCAAGATGAGATGAAGTCCTTGCATGAGAACAAAACCTTTGAGTTGATGAAGCTGCCCAAAGGGAAGAAGGCCTTGAAAAATAAATGGGTGTTCAGGGTGAAGCATGAAGGACACAGTTCCAGTCCGCGATACAAAGCCAGATTGGTTGTCAAAGGATTCAGCCAAAGAAAAGGTATTGACTTTGACGAGATTTTCTCTCCAGTTGTAAAAATGACATCCATCCGTGTTGTGCTAGGGTTAGCAGCAAGTCTTGACTTGGAGGTTGAGCAAATGGATGTCAAAACTGCCTTCCTACATGGTGACTTGGAAGAAGAGATATACATGGAGCAGCCAGAGGGTTTTCATCAAAAGGGAAAAGAAGATTATGTCTGCAAATTGAAGAAAAGTCTCTACGGCTTAAAACAGGCACCAAGACAATGGTACAAGAAGTTCGAGTCTGTTATGGGGGAGCAAGGCTACAAAAAGACTACTTCAGACCATTGTGTTTTTGTGCAGAAATTCTCTAATGATGATTTTATTATTCTTTTGCTCTATGTGGATGATATGTTGATTGTTGGCCGAAATATTTCCAGAATCAACAACTTGAAAACGCAGTTGAGTAAGTCTTTTTCCATGAAAGACTTAGGACCAGCAAAACAGATTCTTGGCATGACTATTATTAGAGACAGAGGCGCCAAGAAATTATGGTTGTCACAGGAGAAGTACATTGAGAAAGTACTTCAGAGATTTCATATGAATAAGGCTAAAGCGATTAGTTGTCCTCTTGCTAATCACTTTAAGCTAAGTTCTAAGCAGAGCCCTTCTACAGACAAAGAGAAGGAAGAGATGGAAGAGGTTCCATATGCTTCAGCAGTTGGAAGTCTAATGTATGCCATGGTTTGTACACGGCCAGATATCACTCATACGTTTGGAATTGTGAGTAGATTCCTTTCAAATCCAGGAAAGGAACATTGGGCTGCGATGAAATGGATTTTCGGGAATCTTCGAGGTTCTTCCAAAATATGTCTATGCTTTGGAAATGATAAACTGTGTTAGTTGGATACACGAGATGCAGATATGGTGGTGATATGGATTCCGAGAAAATCCACTTGAGGTTACTTGATTACATTTGCGGGAGCCGTGTGTCATGGCAATCAAAGTTACAAAAATGTGTTGCATTGTCCACTCTTGAAGCAGAATTCATAGCAAAGAACGGAAGCATGTAAAGAGTTGTTATGGATGAAAAAGTTCTTGAAAGAACTTGGGTTCTGACAAGACAGGTTATCGATTATTTTGTGATAGTCGAGTGCTATCCATCTTGGAAAGAATGCCTCGCTTTCATTCGAGATCAAAACATATTGATGTGAGATATCACTTTGGATTAGGGATGTAATGGAGAAGAAGCTATTACAACTTGAGAAGATCCATACGAAGAAAATGGATCGACATGTTAACAAAAATTCTCCCGAGACAAAATTTTGAATCTTGTCGTTTAGGCTTTGGATTGGTGGAGCCTACATGTAGTCGAGGGGAGATTTGTGAGTCCCTCCTACATTTAAGAGGAAGAAAACACAAGTGGTAGGTGCAACCACCAATGGTAGGTGCAACCACCAATGGTAGGTGCAACCACCAATGGTAGGTGCAACTACAAATGGTAGGTACAACCACAATGGTAGGTGTATCTAACATTGATATGCAATTTTGCCTATAAATAGGCAATGTCTTTGCCTTAGAGAAAGATCAACACAACAAACAAGAAGAGAAGCTAAGCAAAGCCAAAGGAACAATTTCCTTTGAAGAAAAATAGTGTTGTGTGAGAAAGTGGGAGAGAATATCTTAGAAAAATATTGGGATATTTTTCTAAAAGGGGAGTGACAAAATAGTGAGTTTGGGAAACACTTGTGACACTATTTTGGGTTTATCTCAATTTGTTGTATTGCCTCTCACTTTGTACCCATTAATCTTATTAGTGGAAGAAATATTTTCGGAGTTTGTCCCGTGGACTTAGCCCAAATTAAAGGGTGAACCACGTTAAATTTCCGGTGTCATTATTCTACTCTGTTGAATTCATTTTGTCTTTACCCGCTGTGCCCAACACTTTGGCAATGACTTTATCCTGATTTTACGTTCATCTATAATTGTCTCACTGTTTTCATCTCCTACATTTGCAGGTAGTTTTGAAGTAGCAACCTCCTCCTCATGCTTATCTCGAGGAAAGTAAAGTGGAAGCCATCTACATGTTAAGTAATTTGGATAAAATGATATAATCATAAATTCTTCCTCCCAAGATCTTCCTTAGAATATCAAATAACAGAGAAATAGATAATACACAACACAAGAATTATAGTGAAAACTCCAAATTAGAGAAAAACCACTTTCGTTGTCAAAAGACAGTCAAAGAAAAATTCACTATGTGGAAAATTGTTACAACCACACTCTCAATAATTTTCTCACACACTCAAAAGACAAGAGCAATTACAAGCCCAAGAGAATTTTCCCACAAAATTCTATCACTCAAGAACTTCTCATACAAGCTTTTCTCTATTTTTGGGATGATTATCAATGAAGAAATGAAGCCATATTTATAACCTTCAAGTTCTCATTTCATATGCCAAACATTTCTTCATTCAACAAAATTAGGCTACCTAATTTTCCTATTCTTTATTCAAATAAGGTTAGGCACCTCCATCTTTGACAATATGGTAAGCCACCTTCCATAAATTTTCTTCTAAATTAATCACCTCCTATTTTGACTAACAAACCTAATATTATTTTTAATCAATTATAACACTGCATAGAATAAAGTGGGAGGGAAAATTGATCTTCAAGATATATCAATAGAGCAATTAAGTAGTATTGGAAAAAGTCATTAATTATCAATGGAAAACATGAACCCTGCATAAAAAGAGAAGGCTGTATTGGACCTTTTATATATTTCCGTATCTGATGAGGTAGTAGTACAAAAAACAACAGCTGTAATAATATCTTTCTGCTTATCAAGAAACCTCCACACGGTCCCTGGAAAGAGAACACATGAATGAGAGAACAAGGAATAGTATAAGAGTGATTAACTTTGTAATAAAGAAAATTATCAGCAGCTAATTAAAAATGTGTCGACCATTATTTAATCAAAATATACATGGCAATAATAATTATATATATACATGGAATCTACTTTAGAACTGCAAAAATAGACACCATTTTACAGAATCACAGGTTTTACTTCATACTATTTTTAGGCCATTCAATACTTGGGACTGGGTTTTTAACTACCTCAAGGAGAACTGGTATTTCTCCATACTTCCCCGGTAAGAATAGCAGTTTATTTATTTCTAAATTTTGCTTTGTGGCTCTCATTTACTATCCTGTGGCATTCATAATAAATTTGTAAATAAATTTCCGAAAGACACTAGATTCCTATGAAATGCCAAACCATGCCTGAACTCTGAAATACTTGATAGTCCATTGGGGAACTTAAAAATTAATAAAAGAAGAAAACAAAGTTAACTATAAGCAGCAAGAGACTAGCTCACTTATAGCAACATGGGCAGCTGGTTCACGTGGGTAGTTTTTAGCCTCTGTATAAATGCACCCCATATCAATGCTGCACTTGAATCCAGCAAAAAGTAAGCTCCAAAGTTTCACCAGTTATTGAAAGATTAATTTGATTATAAAATTACAGGAGAAATTAATACAGCAGTAGCTACAAAGAGACCTTTGTAACCCGTTATCATTAAGGAGTTCAAGGCAAGATCGGTAGCAATGACTCAGAGCATTCTCTGCAGCAGTGTGGTATTTTATTGCATATTTGGGGCCAACTGTATGGATAACCCTCCTGAAAAATGCTCAAGAAAATAGGACCATTGTACAGACATTTAAGATTCCTTAGATGAAGACCAAAATAATATATAAAAACTTATAAAACATAATTAGACAACAAAAGAAAATGTAATGTGAATACCTTGGTAATTATTATTTTGTTGATTAAGATTATTAACATGTTTGTTATCCAAACTTCAAAGGTATCAAGTAATTCATTAACATTTAACACCACAAAGAACAATGCTATTAACACATTACAAAAGGTGCAGAATTGCATATAAGATTCCAAGATGACAAGAGTTCAGTTTCATAGTGAATAAACACATCTCACATATATGGAATCAAAATACACACCTGGCAGGAAGTTCATATGCCATAGTAACCTTTGCCATCCCTGTTCGACCTCCACCCTATCGACAAGTGAGATTAAAAGAATAGGCAACTTTTGATATTAATCCATTTTCAACATAAAAGAACAAATTTACAGCAGTGACAATTTCATGTAGTACACTAACTTAAAACTTTCACATTAACATTATAAAACTGTTTTGATCTCATGCCATGTCAAACTATAAATCTCATTACCCATGCCTTGGAAAATCATTTAACTGTCATATGGTATAATTAATGACCAAAAAATATTCAATGAAAATACGAATAGAATTTTTTTAAATATTAGCATACCAATGTTGCACATTCTTCAGCTAGACCAGCTCCAGCTGCAGGGTGCAAGCCAGGGCTTCTGTGTGCTTCATCCAAGTTCTGTTACAATCCAATTGAAAACCATTTCATGGTTATAATATATTATTAACCCATTGCATCTGTCAATGAGATGATCCACGGATGCTTCACGACATTTTCTAAAAGCAACTTTATTTTCCTAAGAAAGGTTGAATGTTGGAGATTGTTATAAAGCTCCTTAATTTAAGGAGCAAATTAAGGAGCAAAATATGGAGCAAAACAAGGAGTAAAATATGGAACAAAACATGGAGCTTAATTCAAGGAGCAATTCAAGGAACCATTAATTCAAGGAGTAGTTCAAGGAGTGAATTTTCCTATAAATAGATGTGTAATTGTAATGAATTAATTATCCAAAGTGTTCATTCCAATTGAGAGGAAAACTTAGAGAGAAAAGCTTTTGTGAGAGAAAATTGAGAGTAATTTTCTTGGGTGTAATTGGGTTGTGAGTTGTGAGTGTTGTAAACACCTTGTGTAATTTCTGCCATTTCAGTAAAAAGATCTACAGCAGGTCCGGAGACGTAGCAAAATTGACCGAACTGAAGAAATCAATATTTGAAGAAATAATCAGAAGAGAAAATCAATGTTTTCTGAGTATATTTTCTTAATTTGTATCGGATATTTACATTGTTTATATAGACAAATATCAATTACTATTTCACCAACCATCATGATTGAATTGCATGGTTTACAGCTACTTGGTAGGCGCCGTGTATATTAGAAGAAATGTTTGGCATCGGTGCAGTGTTTGTTGAATTGTGTTGCAGTGATTGTTGAATTGTGTTGCAGTGATTGTTGAATTGTGTTGCAGTGTTTGTTGAATTCAACACTCCCCCTCAAGTTGGTGCATAGATGTCTTTCATGCCCAACTTGACTGAAACTTCTGTGAATATTCGATATGAGACTGCTGTAATGAGGATGTCAGCCAATTGATCTTCTGACTTAATTTTTGGCAATTCCAATGAATTTTCTTCTAACTTTTCCTTAATAAAGAACCGATCAACTTTAACATGTTTTGTACGATCGTGTTGAACTGGATTATGAACAATATCACATGCTGCTTTATTGTCACAAAATAGCTTAATTGATTCTTTAGAAGGATATCCCAAATCTTTCAAGAGAGATTGTAACCACAAGGCCTCACAAAGCCCAAGTGCTATGCCTCTGTATTCAGCCTCTGCGCTTGAATGAGTAACAACATGTTGTTTCTTACTTCTCCATGTTACAAGGTTTCCCCCTACAAAAGTGAAGTAGCCTGATGTAGATTGCCTATCATTTATTCATCCAGCCTAATCAGCATAAGTATATACTTCTATTCTTTGGAACTTTGAGTTTTTAGTAAACAATACTCCTTTTCCAGGAGCATACTTTAAATACCTCAAAATACGAATAACTGCATTCATATGTTGTTCTCCAGGATTATGCATAAATTGGCTGACAATACTTAAAGCATAGGCAAGATATGGTCTTGTGTGTGTCAAATACATCAACCTTCCAACAAGCCTTTGGTATTTTTCTTTATTTGTTGGAACTTGATCAACCTTGATACATAACTTTAATCCTTCCTCTACTGGTGTATTAGCTGGTTGACATATGAACATACCAGTTTCTTTTAATAAATCTAAGGCATACTTTCTTTGAGATAAGAAGATTCCTTCTTTTGATCGAGAAACCTCAATCCCAAGAAAATATTTTAAGGAACCAAGGTCTTTCATTTCAAATTCCTTGGACAAATAACTTTGGAGAGCTTTCCTTTCTTCAATATCATTTCCTATTACTATCATATCATCAACATATACAATAAGTGCAATGATCTTACCATACCCTTTTTTCAGAAATAAAGTATGGTCTGAATTGCTTTGTTTGTAGCCAAATGCCTTCATTGATTTTGTGAACCTACCAAACCATGCTCTTGGGGATTGTTTCAATCCATACAGTGATTTTTTTAATTTACACACCTTTTCATAATGGATTTTGAATTTCTTGATTCCTGGTAGTAAATCCATGTAGACTTCTTCAATTAAATCTCTATGTAGAAAGGCATTTTTTACATCAAATTGATATAATGGCCAATCTAAATTTGTAGCTAGAGATACCAAGACTCGAACAGTGTTAATTGTGGTAGTAAGGAACTTGCTTGATGATCTTGAAGTTGATGAGGACTTGATTCCATTTCCCTTGAGTCTTTTCTATATTGAGAGTTATTACCATCTGAATTCAAGTTATTTATATTTTCCTCACATATAATTTGTCTTTCTTCATAAGGAAACAATTTATATGTAAGGGTCTGAATTTCAGCATGGTTGTACTCCCCCTGAAATTTAGATGTAGATGAGAAATACATTGTATCTTCATGAAAAATAACATCCATGGTGGTAATCATTTGTTTTGTAGGAGGATGATAACACCGATACCCTTTTTGTTGTATGGCATATCCCATAAAAACACAACGTATTGCTCGTGGATCCAACTTGCTACATTGTTGTTTATGTAGGTGTACAAATGCCACACAACCAAAGACATGAGGAGGTAAATTGGGAACACTTGGTGCAACAATTGCTTCAGTAATGGCTTGTAGTGGTGTTTGGAAGTTAATGGGACTAGAAGGTACCCGATTGATCAAATATGCAACAGAAGTAATTGCTTCTCCCCAATAAGATAATGACATATTAGCTTCGATCAATGAGGCACAGACAACTTCCAACAAGTGTCGATTTTTTCTTTCTGCAACTCCGTTTTGTTGAGGTGTATCAACACAAGTAGTTTGATGAATAATCCCTTCTGTTTTAAGATATTCTTGAAGCTCAGAACTTTAATATTCTCCTCCATTGTCACTTCGTAGAACTTGAATCTATGTTTTATATTGAGTACGAACCATTTTATGAAATTTTCTAAATAATACATTTACCTCACTTTTAGATTTCATTAAACAGACCCAAGTCATTCTACTAAAATCATCAATAAATGTAACAAACCAACGTGATCCTCCCAAAGTAGAGACTTTGGAAGGACCCCATACATCAGAATGTATAACCATAAACGGAAATGGACTTTTATTTAAAGTTATAGGAGATGAGGAACGATGACTTTTTGCTAGTTCACAGACATCACATTTTAAAGTAGAAAGATCGAAGCTCAAAAATAAACTTGGAAATAATTTTTTTAAATATCCAAAAGAAGCATGACCCAATCTCCTATGCCATAGCCATATATTTGATTCATCCTTGTTAGATCCAGTTGCTACCAATGCATGATTTGTTAAATCCAAGTCCAAATAATACAGGTTTCCTTGCCTAACACCACGACCAATCGTTTGCTTTGTTTGAATGTCCTTGAACACACAAAAGTCAGGCCAAAAAATAAAAAAACAAGATAAAGCAGTGGTTATTTGAGAAATAGATATAAGGTTATACTCTAAAGAGGGAACAACTAGTACTGAGTCTAAATTCAAAGTACTAGTGAGAGACAAAGATCTTTCCCCAATGACTAGGGTTGTGTTACCATTGGCAGTGCAAACAGTTTTGTGTGAGGATGGTTTTGAGATTTTTCTGGAATCGAATGTCATATGATCAGTTGCACCTGAATCAATTATCCATGTATTATCAAAAACAGGAGAAAAAGCTTTAAGTATCTTACCAACATTTGCTGAGGAGTTTGCAACACGATCTTTTGTTGTTTCAAAGAATGGTGGCGATGAGACATATGTCGTGGATTTTTCTTCCGAGAGTCACGGTTGTGATCCCACCAGTCAGGATATCCCACAAGTTCAAAACATCGTTCTTTAGTATGACCCTTTTGATGACAATGGGTACATTTAAATGATGATTTATCAATCACCCTTCGTTCTTGTTGATTGGAAAAAGAACGATTTTTAGAAATCATGGCGGAAGCGTCAACGTCTCCAGATTTTTCCTTCAATGAGATTCGACGTACTACCTCCCATCGAATCAAGGAATAACAACCTTTTAAATCTGGTATAGTTTCTTTTCGCAAAATTTCTCCACGAACCTGCTCAAATTCATCATCTAATCTAGCAAGAAAAATATGTATCCTTAGTCTTTCAACATACTCTTGATATGATATTAGATCATTAGGGTCTTTCATAACCACCTTATCACGATGGTCTAGCTCTTGGAAAATTTCAGTCAACTCTCCATAATACTCTGAAAGTGATTTTCCATTTTTTCTGGAAGTAAATGCTTTTTGGTTTAAGACAAATAACTATAATTCGTCACTTCCATCATAGAATACTTTTGTCAAAGCACCCCAAATTTCAAGAGTAGTAGGTATGCGTAAATATAGTTTCATGATTTCTAGACTCATTGACATAAGGATCCATCTCTTCACTTTTTGATTTTCTGCATACCACTTATTATAATTGTTTGATGTTTTTTCTGGTTGCAAATTTTTGTCATGAATATAAGAGAGTTTTTCTCTCTCTGCAATATGCATTTCCATTATTTGAGACCAAGCATCATAATTAGTCTAAGTAAGAACAATTCCAGCATTAAACACACCTTCAGACTGAACCGATTGTACAACAGTTAGAGTTGATTGCTCCATAGGTAATGAAATTATACCCTCTGTCATGATATTATGGTAAATAAACTAGAAAATGGTATAATAATTTTAGAACTAAAATTTTTTTATGTGTTTTTTTTTTATTTTTTTAATATATATTTATACTAAACCGGATAAAAAACCACAAAACCAGTTTAAAATTGGATTAAAAACTTGAAAAAATGAACCAAAACGGTTTTAGAAATCCAGAACCGGGAAAAAATCCGTGTTCAGACCTTTAAAATGGACCGAACCGGCCAAAAATAGGAAAACTATGAAAAACCGAGAAAACTGGGTTCAACCGAACCGCTGGCTGGACCAACCTGAGCCGAACCGAGCTGCGGGCCGGCTACGCCCTCTGGGCAGACCGTGCCGAGCCAGACGAGCCGAACCGAGCCGGATGACACGTCATCATCTTCAACCTCCAGACGGCGCGTGACGGAGCGTGGAGCGCGTGGAAAATGGACCCTCTACTTCAGGCGGCGCGTGAAGGCGCGTGGGGAGGTTTTCTTCTACTCTAATTTTACCAAAATCTTCATAATTGTGTTTAGAGTAATCTGGTAAAATTAGGTGGGATAAATATTACTTCAAAAATGATGTTTGTAATTAATATTTGTACGGGTGTTTGAATGAGAATTTTTTTTCACGAGAGGAAGGATTTTCAGAGAAAGAAATCTCTGTTTTAGAGAATAAGATTTTTAAATTTGTATAAAGCAACGACTTGGCTCTGATACCATGAAGAAATCAATATTTGAAGAAATAATCAGAAGAGAAAATCAATGTTTTCTGAGTATATTTTCTTAATTTGTATCGGATATTTACATTGTTTATATAGACAAATATCAATTACTATTTCACCAACCATCATGATTGAATTGCATGGTTTACATATGCTTGGTAGGCGCCGTGTATATTAGAAGAAATGTTTGACGTCGGTGCAATGTTTGTTGAATTGTGTTGTAGTGTTTGTTGAATTCAACACGAACTCCGTTATCAAATTTGTGTGTTATTTTTATTCTTGCTTTCTCATAAATCTGGCTTATCTAAAATTTGCGTAATTTCCCAACAACTAGTATCAGAGCTATTTGTGGTGATTTCTGTCAATTTTCTACAAGGTTACTATTTATATGAATAGTGAATTATGTGAATAGTGAAATTTGTCGACGATATTTGTTCGTTGACAGAGGTGTTCTAATACACGGTGGTTTACAGAAATAGTCAGAAACGATCAGGAGGAAGTCAGATTTGAGTGGGAGCAATGGCCGCAGATGAAGGAAGGGTGAAACTCGAGAATTTTGATGGCACAGATTTCAGGTTTTGGAAAATGTAGATAAAGGATTATCTGCATTAAAGAAATCTATATCAACCTCTCTTAGGGAAGAAGCCCGAGGCTATGAAGGAAGAAGATTGGAATCTTCTAGACAGACAAGCCCTCGGAGTTATTTGATTGACGATATCCCGTAATGTTGCTTTTAACATAGCAAAGGAAAAGACCACGGTGGGTCTTATGGAAGCTCTCTCCAATATGTATAAGAAGCCATCAACCTCAAAAAAAGTGCACTTGATGAGGCGTTTGTTCAATTTGCGGATGACGGAAGGCGCATCGGTAGCTCAACAACCAATGAACTCAACACAGTCATAACCCAGTTGAGTTCAGTGGAAATTGAATTCGATGAAGAAGTACGAGCATTGATACTTTTTTCTTTTCTACCAGAAAGCTGGAATGTTACTGTCACGGCTGTGAGTAGCTCATCAGGAAACAATAAGTTGAAATTTGACGATGTTCGTGATTTGGTTCTCAGTGAAGAGATCCGACGTATAAAGTCAAGTGAATCGTAAACTTCTTCAGTTTTGCATACAGAGTCAAGAGGAAGAAATTCAACCAAAGGGAATGGACGTGGCAAAATAGACTACCGAGGTAGATCAAAGGACAGGAGGTCCAAATCCAGGAATCCTAATAATTCCCATAGCTCGAAGACTATCGAGTGTTGGAATTGTGGAAGAACCGAACACTATAAAAATCAGTGCAAGAGTGCACCGAAGGACAAACAAGTGAAGGCAGAGGCAAATGTTACTTCCACCTCAGGAGGGGATGATGCATTGATATGCTCTTTGGAGAGCAAGGAAGAATCTTGGGTGTTAGACTCTGGAGCATCGTTCCATGCTACTTCATAGAAAGAATTCTTCGAGAAATATGTCCCCAGAAACCTTGGAAAGGTATATCTTGGTGATGATCAACCATGTGCTATTATTGGCAAAGGTGTAGTGAAGATTAAGTTGAACGGGTCTGTTTGGGAGCTGAAGGATGTCAGGCATATTCCCGACCTCAAAAGGAACTTAATCTCAGTAGGGCAGTTGGCCAGTGAAGGCTACACTACGATCTTCCATGGTGATGATTGGAAGATTTCAAAAGGTGCAATGACAGTTGCTCGAGGCAAGAAAAGTGGCACTCTTTACATGACAATAGAGGCATGTTGTTCATTCACAGTTGTAGCAGGCAATGAAACACCAAATTTGTGGCACTAAAAACTAGGCCACATGAGTGAGAAGGGGATGAAAATTATGCACTCAAAAGGAAAACCTCCAGGTCTACAGTCTATAGAGATGGACATGTGTGAAAATTGCATACTTGGAAAGCAAAAGAGAGTCAGCTTTCAGACAAGTGGCTCACTCATGTGGCCTAGTTTTTAGTGCCACAAATTTGATGTTTCATTGCCTGCTACAATTGTGAATGAACAACGTGCCTCTGTTGTCATGTAAAGAGTGTCACTTTTCTTGCCTCAAGCAACTATCATTGCACCTTTTGAAATCTTCCAATCATCACCATGGAAGATCGTAGTGTAGCCTTCACTGGCCAACTGCCCTACTGAGATTAAGTTCCTTTTGAGGTCGAGAATATGCCTGACATCCTTTAGCTCCCAAACAGACCCGTTCAACTTAATCTTCACTACACCTTTGCCAATAATAGCACATGGTTGATCATCACCAAGATATACCTTTCCAAAGTTTCTGGGGACATATTTCTCGAAGAATTCTTTCTATGAAGTAGCATGGAACGATGCTCCAGAGTCTAACACCCAAGATTCTTCCTTGCTCTCCAAAGAGCATATCAATGCATCATCCCCTCCTTAGGGTGATATTTGGGGACCAACGACCATCTCATCTATTGGTGGGAAACACTACTTCGTGAC
The DNA here is from genome assembly GCA_033030585.1 of Hippophae rhamnoides. NCBI lineage: Eukaryota > Viridiplantae > Streptophyta > Magnoliopsida > Rosales > Elaeagnaceae > Hippophae > Hippophae rhamnoides. Next base: position 17,668,068 of record CM065438.1, on the reverse strand, counting down.
TTTCATCGATGATCACTCTCGGAAGGTATGGGTTTACTTTTTAAAGCATAAGTTTGAAGTATTTAAGGCTTTCAAAAGATGGAAAGCTATAGTGGAAAATGAGACGGGTTTAAAGATCAAAAAGCTCAGAACCGATAATGGTGGTGAATATGAAGATACCAGATTCAAAAATTTCTGCTATAAGCACGGGATCAGAATGGAAAGAACTATGCCAGGCACGCCTCAACACAATGGTGTAGCTGAGCATATGAACCGAACGTTGACAGAAAGATCCAGAAGCATTCGTATACAGTCAGCTCTACCGAAGCAGTTCTGGACAGAAACAGTCAACACGGCAGCTTACTTGATCAACCGAGGCCCATCTGTTCCATTGGAGCATAGAATACCAGAGATGATATGGAGCGGAAAAGAGGTGAAACTATCACATGTAAAAGTTTTCGGCTGTGTAGCATTTGTGCATATCAGTGATCAAGGTAGGAATAAGCTTGATCCCAAATCCAAGAAATGCACATTCATAGGCTATAGTGAGGATGAGTTTGGCTACCGCATTTGGGATGACGAAAAGAAGAAAGTTATCCGTAGTAGAGATGTGATTTTCAACGAAAGGGTGATGTATAAGGACATGCATAAAATAGACGCCAATGACTCAGAGCAGAATGAGTCAGTATTTGCAGATGCAGATGATGTCCCAGATAGTTCCGCAACAGAACCAATTGTAACAAGTCCTCAGCCAGAGGAACTTGTTGGACAGAGCAGTACACAGCATTCCGACACACCACAACCTCTTACTCCAGCTCCTGTATTGAGAAGGTCTTCTCGACCTCATGTGCCTAACAGGAGATACATGAACTATATGTTGCTGACTGATGGAGGGGAGCCTGAATGCTATGATGAAGCTTGTCAGACTCGAGATTCCAACAAGTGGGAGCTTGCTATGAAAGAAGAAATGAAATCTCTCATCTCCAACCAGACATGGGAACTAGCTGAGTTACCTATGGGAAAGAAGGCACTTCACAACAAATGGATGTACCGGGTGAAAGAGGAGCATGATGGTTCCAAGAGATACAAATCCTGCCTAGTTGTCAAAGGGTTTCAACAGAAGGAAGGAGTTGACTACACTAAAATTTTTGCTCCCGTTGTAAAGCTCAATACTATCAGATCAGTATTAAGTATTGTAGCCATTGAAGATCTTCATCTTGAACAATTGGATGTGAAGACTGCATTCCTTCATAGAGATTTAGATAAAGAGATATACATGTACCAGCCAGAAGGTTTCTCAGAAAGAGGGAAGAAGAACATGGTGTGCAGACTTAGGAAGAATTTGTATGGCCTGAAACAAGCCCCGAGACAATGGTACAGAAAGTTCGACAGCTTCATGCACAAGGAAGTTTTCCAGAAGTGCAATGCTGACCATTGTTGCTACTTCAAGAGATATAGGTCCAGTTATATCATTTTACTACTTTATGTTGATGATATGTTAGTAGCAGGTTTAGATATGGATGATATTAAAAGGTTAAAGCAGCAATTGTTAAAGGAGTTTGACATGAAAGACTTGGGTCCAGGAAAGAAGATTCTTGGAATGCAAATCACAAGAAATAAGAAGAAAGGATCCTTGCAGTTATCTCAGGCAGAGTACATCAATCATGTTTTGCAGAGATTCAACATGGGCGATGCCAAGCCAATTAGCACACCCTTGGCCAATCATTTTCGCCTATCTAAGGATCAGTCCCCTCAGACAGAGGAAGAGAGAGAATTCATGGCTAAGGTTCCTTATGCCTCAGCCATTGGAAGTTTGATGTACGCAATGGTCTATACAAGACTAGGCATTGGCCATGCAATGAGAGTTGTTAGCAGATTTATGTCAAATCCAGGGAAAACTTATTGGGAAGCAGTCAAATGGATTTTGTGGTATCTGCGAGGCACCACAGAAAAATTCTTGTACTTTAGTAAAAGAGAGTTAAAAGTACAAGGGTATATAGACGCAGACTTTGGATGTGAAGTTGATTACCAAAGAAGCACCACCGGTTATATATTTGCTGTTGGAACTACAACTGTTAGTTGGAAGTCACAAATATATAAAATTGTCACTCTATCCACTACAGAGGCTAAGTATATAGCAGTAACTGAAGCTAGTAAAGAGATTATATAGCTTCAAGGTTTGTTAACTGAGTTGGGATTCAAACAGGAGAAGAATGTTCTGCATAGTGATAGTCAAAGTGCAATACACTTGGCGAAGAATTTAGCATTTCATTCTAGAACCAAGCATATTGGACTTCGTTATCACTTCATCAGATCTCTATTGGAAGATGATGTGTTAATACTGGAGAAGATTTAAGGAAGCAAAAATCCAACAGATATGTTAACAAAGGTGGTGACTATTGACAAACTGAAGTTGTGCTCAACTTCAGTTGGTCTGCTAGAGTAACAAAGACTAGAAAAGTTGATGCATTGATCGAGGTGTGAAGACAGATTGAAATCAGTCTTCAAGTGGGAGATTGTTATAAAGCTCCTTAATTTAAGGAGCAAATTAAAGAGCAAAACATGGAGCAAAACAAGGAGTAAAACATGGAGCAAAACATAGAGCTTAATTCAAGGAGCAATTCAAGGAACCATTAATTTAAGGAGTAATTCAAGGAGTGAATTTTCCTATAAATAGATTTGTAATTGTAATGAATTAATTATCCAAAGTGTTCATTCCAATAGAGAGAAAAGCTTTTGTGAGAGAAAATTGAGAGTAATTTTCTTGGGTGTAATTGGGTTGTGAGTTGTGAGTGTTGTAAACACCTTGTGTAATTTCTACTCTTTCAGTAAAAATATCTGTAACAGGTCCGGATATATAAGCAAGATTGGCCGAACTCCGTTATCAAATTTGTGTGTTATTTTTATTCTTGCTTTCTCATAAATCTAGCTTATCGGGAATTTGCGTAATTTTCTAACATTGAAAACTCAAATAGACTTTTCATTGTATTGAAAATGCTTTGTATGGATCATTTGGTTCCAAAATGGCAGCCACTTGTTAACCAGAAATTTATCTGTCACTACTGTTTTATAATCACAAAGGGGGAAGGACATCCAGATTCTAATAGCTGATGATATAAGGAAATTCATGATAATTCTCTTCACAAGTACAGTCTAGAGTTTCTCATTCTAAGCAACATTAATAAAAAACATTTATCCCTGTAAGTTTGGTGCATGTAAGGTAAAAGAAGGAACATTTTCTTACTCCAAATTCTTCAAATCAGTTGAACATGAAGTATATGATTACAGCCAGCACTAATGCGGTTGGAAGATATGAGTTGTCAAAGGTGAAAATGAAGTGAAACATGTGAAAATAATTACATCTATGGTTTCTGGTGTATTTCAAGTCAAGTCCTAACCTCCACTTCAAATCATTTCTATGTTTGAGTCTGAATTTCACAATTAACAAGAATATTGATTACCTGTGATTTTGTTTGAGTCTAAATTTTGCAATTGATTTTTTTTAAAATTCAGCTAGAAATACAACTGTTTTTGGTGGGTCAATGATCTCGGAACTCCCAAAAGCTTGGATTTGGCTTCGCTGGAGTTGATAGAAAATCAAAACATAGAAAACGATCAAAAGAATAATAAATACTCTTCATTTCCTTTCTCTTTTCCTATACTTACAAGTTTAAAGATAAGATATACTATTTCTTTTATTAAAAAATTATACTTGTTTTCGAGAGAATTTAAAGTCCAAAATTTTAGTGATTTGTAGTAAGAAATAATAAATTGAACAACTGAATTGAATCATGTATTCTTCTAATTTAAAAGGTATATATATATATGTATAACATCCTATGTACATAACATGGTACGTATAAGCGACCTGGGTATACCGTTTACATATGATAAAATGGTATGCAAATTAATTTAAACAGAAAGCAGATCGTTATATGTGTTACATAATGAGGTTGTTGCATATAAGAAAGGTCATAACATATAGGTCGCGCTAGGTTTCTAAGTAACTTTCTTCAGGTCGCTCACGGAGAAGGAGGACCATGATCACGTTGGCATTTCGTAATTTCATCAGATCTTGACATTTAAGACCTCACATTTATACAACGAGGTATTCTATCGACTTTGTTATGCGCTTTACCAACTCCTTAGGCCCAGGCTATCATTAAGCCAGTCCTATTACCTCGTTATACCATAGCGGGGTACCTACACATCTTAGGTCGTATGTCCGTTACATATTTAATACTAAATAGTAATTCTCTTATTCTCTTGATTTTGAGAAGCCAAGGGAATAATATCTGATCGTCTATTTCATTTTAAGTAATCCTCATTAATAGATTCAACACGTTTAGATATATAACGGTCACTCAAACAATATAAATTCTAATTGCGAGGTCGTTTAATTGCAAAATAATATTTTTTTAATTAATTTTATTTTAGTTGAGACCTTTCAGCTTCTCATTTTTCCTTTATAAATAGTAGAGGAATTTACTCTTACCTTTACCTGTTTTAACTTAGTAAATTTACCTTAAGAGAATTTCAACCCGTTGGTTAATCAAAAGTCGTATTATTCTTTGATAAGATTGTTTAGAAGTTACTTGGTAAGAATTTCAACTCATTCATATAACGACATATACTAAAAATCAGGTCGTTATTATATCCTTACCCTTTGATTTGATACGATATTCTCATTATTTAGGTAATTCCTCATCTTTTATCTCCTTTTTTAATGTCTTACAAGGGAAAAGAAGTAGATAGGTTTTCAAAAGGAGACCTAACAAAAAATGTATCTCCTAGATCAGGTCGTATTCTCTCGGGATTGTTACAAACCAAACGACCTAAAATGACAAGGAGTAGGGACAATAGGCCTATTCTGAGGATTACGGGGTGTATAAAAGGAGCTCCCTGTGTCTGAACATATGTTTTGTTCTAACCGGGATCTTAACTTGTTGTTATCCTCTTGGCATTCTATGAAGGCTTATTGCAGTTCTATTATCTGTTTTGGAAGTCCTTTTATCATCTCATATCCTTTGTAAGGAGGGTTATTTGAACTGTAGCATGGGGAAGTGCCTAAAGGTTGCGTGACTTGCATGGATGAGTCCATATCGTGAAGAGTTGAAAGCCGGTCTTCGCTAGTTGAAGCGGTTACTAAATCATGATTTGACAATGACCTAAAGGGCGAGGAAGGGGGCTCTTTATCATTAAGGTTGAATTCTTGAGCTAATGGAACAAGGTTGTCTGTCTGTCCATCGACCATGGGTGGACGATCTATTTGAAGGCATGAAAATCAAAACACAAGTTAATTCTCTTAGTATATGATCAAGTCTCAAATGCTAACTATAGACTAGAAAGATTTGAGTTCCCACAAACGGCGTCAATTATTGGAGAGAATTTCAAGTGCAAGATTTTAGTGATTTGTAGTGAGAAATAGTAAATTGAACAATTGAATTGGATCTTGTATTCTCCTCATTTAAGGGGTATATATATGTATAACATCCTATGTACATGACAAGGTACGCATAAACAACCTGGGTATACCGTTTACATATGATAAAATGGTATGCAAACTAATTTAAAAAAAAAAGCATATCGCTATATGTGTTACATAATGAGGTTGTTACATATAAGAAAGGTCGCCACATATTGGTCGCGCTAGGTTCCTAAGTAACTTTCTTTAGGTCACTCATGGAGAAGGAGGACCACAATCACATCGACATTTTGTAATTTCGTCAAATCTTGACATTTAGGACCTCGCATTTGGACAACGAGGTATTTTGTAGACTGAGTTATGCGCTTTACCAATTCCTTGAGCCCATACCATCGTTAAGTCAATCTTATTATCTCGATATATCATAACAGGATACTTGTACATCTTAGGTCGTATGTCCGTTACATATTTAATATTAAATAATATTATTCAATCAAAAATAAATAAATAAATTATACTCGTAAATATATTTATTGCTTAACGAGTTTCAAATATTAATGTGATCTAGTTATTAAAATAATTCTCATTATATTAAAAAAATTAAAATTGGTTGTCTTGTACTTAGATTATTACAATTCTTTTTCATTTTTCATTTTACAAATTATTATAATGTATTTAAAATTAAAAAATAATTTTTTTTGAATTTTTAAATTAATATTAAAAGTAAATTTATTATAAAATATATATTTTAAAATTAATTAAAAATTAATTATTCTAAATTCTCTTTAACAAAAATTATAAATACATATAGAAAATAAAAACAATAAGTATTTCAAATTCAACTCTTAAATTTTGAAATTGTATTTAACATTTGTATAATTTTTTTAATATAATGCATCTACTAAAAAAAATACACGTCTCAATATAATACTTTTTTATTTAAGTTTTCTAACCTAAATATTTTTCAAAAAAATTAAAATTATATTTTTTTTAAAATTCAATATGTAATTATTTTAAAATATAAAAATATTTTAGAAAAAAATATCTAAAAGAATTTTAAGTACCTTGAATTTAAAAAAAATGTTTACTATATTAAGACGTATATTCCTCAAATAGATATAGATTAGTGAGAGATTAAAAGTTAAAATAACAAAGAGGAGAAGTGGCGAACAATCATTTTGTTGTTATATTTTTTTATTCACTTATTTTGAATTGTTATTCGATAAATTAGTTATTATTTATAAAATATGTGATGAGTTAGTAGTATATATAAATAAAATTTAAAATTAATATAATTTTTTTAAAAAATAAATATCTAATATTTGATATAAAAGAAAGCAATATTACTAATAAAAATATTTTTTAAAAATAATAAATAATAAATCATTATATAGTTTTTAATTTGATAATTTAGTTTAGTAGTTCTCAGTTTCATCTCATCTTTTCTTGAAATGATTAGAATCTTATATTATTATCAAAAATATCCCTAAACTTTAAAGTATTTTTAAAAATATTTCTAAAGCTTCAAAAAATTCAAAAATATTTTTAAAGTTTTAAAAAATTCAAAAATATCCCTTAAACATAATAGAAGTTAAATCTAACGAAAGTAAATAATAATATTTCTAAAATGAAAAAAGAAATAATAAACTCAGAAATAGTTGGAATAGAATGAGAAGATATCTTAGGATATTTTTCACAAGAAATGGTAATAAGTAAAAAAGAAATATGTAAAAATTAAAAAAAAAAGATATGGATTTAAAAATCCATCATTTTCATCTATGAGAAAATGATTTCCCATAAAACACATAATTTATTATAAAATAAATAATAAATAAATGAGTATTAATATAACATATGTAAAAGTAATATATAATATACCATTAATTGATAAAAAATTATATTAAATAAGCTATCCAAAATTCACCAAAAAGATTAAAAAAAATTAGATACATCCATTTAGGAGGAATTCAAATATTAATAAAAACTCATTTTAGAAAATGAATAGATACACCAATAAAATAGCATTACTAGATAACTGAATAATAAATATAAAAGATGTTTTATTAGAATGATCCATGATAACTTAGGATACCAAAAGTTCAAATTTACAATATACCCCAGGTTTGCTATTAATATCCATGATAAAAACTAAATCAAGTATTAAGTCTAACTTATGAATTTGAAAGAGGAGATTTAATGAAAGAATAAAATAATCTATTTTCAATACATTATCTAGTAGCATATTCTTTAATAAATAGTCATAATAATTCAATATATGAACAAAATGAATTTATAGAAATAGATAAAACTTTTAAGGAACTTGAACAAATAATAAAACCATAAATACTAACAAATTTTGAGGTACAAGATGAATGACATTTAGATATCAAAGAAAAAGCTTTGATAATAGGGAGAAAAAGTAATGTTATCAAAAACAATAATATGTCAATATTTACTTCTATAGATAAGGAAGAAGTTAAAAACTAAAAAATGAAGTTAAAATAATAAAGACATTAATTCATAATGTATGTTATATTAGAAAAATAATAATGTTTAGAGAAAAATTTAAAAATATATAGTTAGATGTAAATGGAAGTGTAGTAGGCTTGACAAAAAATCAAACAACATTATTTGAAACTTTAAAATTTTTAACAGAGGAAATAGATTTAACTCAAGAATCAAATATAAAATACTTATAGGATATAATTGAAATACAAGAAGAATTATTAAAAGAAATAAAGATATATGATTATAATAAATTACAACAAAATATGCGCATAAAATTTACAGAATTAAATATATATAACATACATAGAAATAATGAAATTATAGGTCATAAATTTGATCCCTTAGAATGACTAAAAGAAGAATCACCTAAGAGATCAGATGTCCTGATTCCTAAAAATGAGAAAAGAAAAAATGATGAACAATTTGATAAAAAAGAGATATAATTTCAATTTGATGGAATATAGAAAATAATTAGAGAAAGAATTCATGAACTTTGAAAATAGGGATAATAACATTATAATGAAAAAATTTGTACAAACAAAGAAAAAGATGATATGACAGTAATTAGTGAAACTTATCTTGAACCAGAAATTATGGCCCCAAAAGGTCATATGAAACCAATTTCATTACCAGATCTTATCAAGAAGGAACATCTGACCCGCATAGGGGAGAAAAAATAGGCAAAGGACAGAGGAACCTAGCGCTACAAATAGAAGAAGACAACCACCCAAAATGAAAGAAGGATTGCATTGGGAAACTAGAGGAAGTATCTCACCATAATTTAAACTCCGTGATAATTATAGGTCAAATCTTTTAGATTTAGATTGTATAAGAGATAAGAAGAAAGCCTTAGATGAATGGGATTGTGGTATGAGTATGCTCACACAAACCTCTCAAACTATACAAACAAACCCTTCAATTTATAGGATATTAGTAGCTTATAAAATGATAGAAAATGTTAAGATTTGGTTTTTAAATTTAACACACTGACAACATTTATTAATGCAAAAGAATGCTCCCAGAGGAAGAGAATACTTAGATATAGTAATAAATGAAATATAGAAGGAATTTATTGGAGAAAATAAATGAAGAATTATCACTGAATCCAATGAAAATAAAATCAATGAAGTTAAATTTCATTTAACAAATATGAAAATTTGTGACATGTGTTACATAGATTTTTTTATTTATGAATATGAAATATATTACCATAAATTACCACTCTCTATGTAAACAACTTATAAATAAATGTTTTTTTTCTTCTAAAAATTACCTGCAACACTATATAAAACCTTTATAGAAAGTTGGGAATAGAGAAATAGCAAAACTATACTCGATACCTTAGGAGGAAGAATAAGAAGCCTTAAAAGTTGGATAATTAGTAAATGTCAAGAAAGAAAGGAATATAAACAAATAAGAGAAAATGATAAAATGTGTTATGATACAAAAATTTTTAAAATACTAGGAAAATATGGATGTAATATAAAACCTTATAAACAAAAATATAAAAGATTTAAAAGATATAAATTCAAAAAACAAGATTTTCAAAAATATAAAAGAAGAGTTAATATGGAAACCTATAAGAAAATATATTTTAGAAGAAAGATGTATAAACCTCCTAAAAATAGGAATTATTTTTCTTCAGGAAAGAAAAAATGGAGATGTTGGATCTGTAATGAAGAAATAAATTATGCCAACGAATGTCCAAGCAGGCTTCAACATATGAAAGAATTTAAAAATAAATTTCTACAAAAAGCAAAAATCTTAGAAAAAGTTTTCAAAATGAAATTAGAACAAATCGAGAAATCTGATATAGATAATACTACTAGTATTTATCTATTGGAACAAATTGAGGAAGACATAATTGACTCTGAATATTAACACTCAAATTATGACTACTCTTCATTAGAAGATGAATGAATTGTATGGTATTACAAATCCAAATAGTACCTACATTAAAGTAGGACTAAAATTTAAAAAATATGCCAATTATCATTTACATGCATATATAGATACATGGGCTAGTATGTGTGTAGCAAGTAATATGTATTTTCAGAAGAACATTGGAAACAAGCACCAAAAGATTTAATTGTAAAATTGCTAATAATATTACAATAAATATCAATAAGGTTTTAAAAGATACAGATATAATGATAGGAGGAGAAAATTTTCACATTCATACCATATATCAACATAAAACATGACTTTATTTATTAATAGAAAATAATTTCCTAAACTTATATCAACTTTTTACACAATATTTAGACAAAATAAGTCTAACAATATTAAATTATATACCATCTATGTATCAAAAATAAGAAAATCTTTAGTTGTATCAAACCCAACTTTTATATAATAACATAAAAAGTGAAAACGTGGTGAGATAAAGCAACAAAAACCTTATTTAGAAAATATTTCATTAAATATAGAAGAGAAATAAAAAATTTTTCTCAATAAAATACAGAAAGACAAAGCCCTAACAGGCATCAAAATACTATTGGAAACAGTTAGTTCAAAAATCCTTTCGATAAAAAAAATCTAAGACAATTGTCAACATAAAATTAAGAAACCCTAACAAGGTCATAAGAGTAAAACCAATGATTTATACTCTAAAAGATAGGATTGAATTTGAAAAACAAATTCAAGAACTTTTGGAATTGAAAGTCATAAAATCAAGTAATTCACCTCATTATAGTCCAGCATTTAGTTGAAAAAGAAGCTGAGAAAAGAAAAGGAAAAAATATAATGGTAATAAATTTTAAAGCATTGAATAGAGAAACCATTAATGATGGATAATTCATTCTGAAGAAAGAAGAATTATTATCATTAATAAAAGGAAAGAAATACTTCTCAAGTTTTTATTACAAAAACGTATTTTGGCAATTAAGACTAGATGAAGAATCTCAATAATTAACGATATTTAGTTTCCCTCAAGTACAATTCTAATGGAAAGTTGTAACATTTGGATTGAAACAAGCTCTAGGCATTTTTCAAAAGTATATGTATAACATATTTAAGAAATTACAAAATATATTTCGTGTTTACATAGATGATATTTTAGTTTTCAATAATGAATTAAATAAACACTATTTGTATATTATTAATATATTACAAGAATGTAGGAAAGAAGACATTGTACTCTCAGAAAAGAAAGTAATACTTGATCAACAGAAAATTAAGTATTTAGGATTGGAAATTGAAGATAGAAAACATTATCTACAACCCTATATACTAAATAATATTCAAGGTTTTCCTAGTGAATTAAAAGACAAAAATCAATTACACTTATTATGATTTTTAGGATACTTGACATACGTAGAAACATATATCAAGGAATTTGTAGAAATACGAAAACCTTTACAAGCAAAATTGGAAAAATATCATATTTGGAAATGGATAGAAGAAGATGTATATGGATAAAGTAAAAGCAAAGGTGAAAAATTTGTCAACTTTATACCATCTAGGACCAGATGATAAAATGATAATTGAAACATATGCTTCACAATAATATTGGGGAACAATTCTGAAAGCAAAAGTAGATGACAAAGATGAATATCTTTGTAAATATATATCAGGATCTTTCCAAGGTCTAGAATTAAATTATCACAATAATAAAAAAGAATATTTAGTTGTTAAAAGAGTCATTAAGAAATTTGCAATATATGTTATAAGTTCTAGATTTATTATTAGAACAGATAACATGAATCTAGAACTTATAACAAGAATTTTGGATATTTCTTAAAAACTAATATTATAGGTGATTACAAACAAAGGAGATTAGTCAAGTGGAAACAATGGTTCAACCATTATAATTTTGATGTTGAACATCTTGCAGGACATAAGAATAGCCTAACAGATGCTTTTACTAGAGAATTAACACATTTAACTATTTTTATGCTTTCAAGAATGGAACATCTTAACATCAAGATCAAGATAAAGGAAAAAGAGGTAAAAATCCTACAAGAACAACTTGAGTTATTATACCTTGAGAAATCTCTTACGGAGGATAGGAAGAATTTAGTTGTTCAAAATAATTCTTAGAGTCCAAAAAATTCAAAAGAGAAAAAGATTCAATCTAAAAATGATGAAACTTTTAAAGAAAGAATTCAAAATGAAAATAAAGAACCTAACAGTTCAAAATAAAATAAAATCTCTAATACCAAAAAACTCAAGTGGGCAGATGAGGTAGAAAATGAAGAATAGAAAAAAGGTTTGTATGGTCTATAATGACCCAAAATCATGAATTTATAACAACTGGATAAAAGCCAGTAAATATATTCTAGGAATTAGTGGAGAAACTCATAAAGGCTTCCCCAATTAATAGAATAGAAACTGAAGGTAGTTATGCCAATTACAAAACTCCAAAACTAATAACTCCAAAAGAGATAGTAAGAAATTATTCTGCAACATTACAACAACAACCAACAGTCCCAAAGAGATTGACAATTCTAGGAAAAATAGCAAGGCTTCAATGCTATTTAGGAAAACATCTCTCCCAAAGACATCAAAAATAGTAAGATAGTCAATGTTATTCAAAAAGACATCTCCGAGAAATTCACCAATTATTGAAGATGAAAATGACCAATATAGAAACCTTACCAAACCATAATGGTTTAGTCTCTATAACTTGGCTAGGAAATTTATTCAAGAATATATTGAAGATATAAAGTTCTACACCACAAATAAGGAATTTCCTACATGAAGTAAATTTAATATCTTGAAAGATGCTGATCCAATATTTATTTACAAAGCTTTCCATGCAAAACTAATAGAGAATATATACCCAGGAACCAATTTAATTGAATTAAATTATTTTCCAGAGAATTTTAAAAGAGCAATTAAGAATTTCAGAAAGAAGATTAAAGCAAGTGACAAGCCTATTTATCTCATATTTTTCAGTTTACTAATAGACTAGAATGAGGAAGGATGGCCTTTACCACTTCATCAAGATAGGGATTTTCAATACAAACAGAAAAGTTCCCAAACCAAGGGTATTTTTAGAAAATAAATTCAACACAAAAGAACTTTGTTTACTAAGAGGTCAAATTTTAGGCCAAATTTACTATGAACTCAGATAGATTGACAATTCTACTGAGATCAAGATAAATTATTCAACTAATAAAGTCATCATTATTTTCCATAGTATCATGACTCTATTAGAAGAAGATGATGAAAACATTTCCAAAGAAGGTATTTTGCTTCTATGTTAGAAAATCCACCAAAGATCACAGATGCATTCACTGCATCAAAGATCGAGAAGACAAAGATATGTCATCATCAATGTCATCAAAATGATTATCGATAGAAAACGACAAAGAAGAATAAAGAAAGAAACTGTCAGCAGAAGATGACAAAGAAAATAAATATGTAGACCTCACATCTTAGTCGACATTATGTGCCAATGAAAAAAGCAGTGGCTACCATTTAAAGTAAAAATGAGACGAATTATTAAAGTAGGGGTAATATAGAAATTTTAGTCTTGTAAACAGAGATTTCTTGTGCTATAAAAGAAACTCTTATTCTCATTTTAAAATATAGAAGAAAAACCAAGAGCACTCAACTCTGAAAAACACACAAACTCTAGCATATAAATCCTTTCTATCTAGAAATCCCAAGACTAGTAATATTATACCCAGTAATTATGAGCAGTTAAGAATCCCTTCAAGGTTCTTAGTTGGCCTTAAGTTGTAATAAGTATTATCTTATGAATATAATGGAGTTATGTTACTCTTTCCTTGTAAGTCAAATATTGGACATCATCTATGTACGGATGCATAAGGCTCACCATTACCAAGAGAGTATTGAGGTTTGAACAAAGTTGAGCTATAACAAGTGTAACAAAAGGAGATGAATAGAAGGAAAGACCGTGGTGGACCTATTAAATTCAGGTATAATAATTATAAATTTAAGCCAGTTAAGAATCTTGGATGTTTAAATATTTGTTTACATCAAGTTATTATATTGATAAACAGGAAGATGACTTTTTTTAATTTCAAAAATAAAACAACTAATTATAAAGAAATTAAAAATAAAAATATAATTCTATTAGAAAATTTTGATAAAGGCTATCTCTTAACTTTAAATAAATATTTTAAATATGAGGATTATGAAACTTGTCTTGAAAATTTTAAAAGATTTAACACCTTATTAGACATCTATATAAATTATATTAAAGTTATCACAAGCATCATAAATCATCTTGTTTCAAGGACATTAATAGACTATTTTAGTCAAAAATATGTAAGAATAGAAAAAGAGGAATTTAACAACTTAATGTTTGGATGCTACTTCTTTAAATATTACAAGTACATTGTATGTAAAGAGGAAAAACCTGTTTGTATACTACAAATAAGATAAAATAATGTGCATTTAACACATATGACTTATCAAGGTAATAACAGTCTCTCGCGATCGAAATACCCCAAAATGGTATTAGAGCCAAGGGATATGAATATAAATAGTAATGGATGGAAAAGTTAACATCATTAAGTTTTAAGGATACCAATAATATTAACCATAAAATCTAGAGATATTTTAGATATTCTTATAAACCTTAAAAATATAAGTGAATATATGTTAAACCTCCTAAACATTTGAGATATTATCCCTTGAAATCCACGCTCCTCCTAATATCACTACCTTGTTGTTATAAGAGAATTTCTTTATTTATAATAACACAAAAAGAAAATTAAAATTAAAATTTCTAAATAAATCAATTTTAAAATATAGATCATAATATACATCACAACATAACAATATAATATAAATATGATACAATAAATAAGAAATTTATTTAAATTTATTCAATAAATTTTATATTTTTAAATGTCTTATTATTTATTATTATTATAAATAAACAATATTAAAAAAATAAATAATTTTTTTATATAGAATACAATGTTATTAATAAAACATGGCATGTTTGTCATTTGTATTTTAAAAGATAAATCAATATTAACAGGGGGGATATATAACATGATTTGTGAGACAAATATTCTTCTCTCGTTCACATTCTTCTTCACCTCGGTCAAGAACTAGGTAGAACTCCATCTTCCACCATTTTACATCACAGGATGATCACCTTAGTTAAGAACTAGGTAGCACGCCCTAACACTTGCAAAAATCATGAGTTATCCACCTCGATCAGTAGATTTAAAGATTGAATAAAAAGAAAACAGCCTTACTCAATTAAAGGAGTTGTCTTCATCATTTTCATTTTCAGCTGAATCCTTTATCAGTGCTTCTTTGAAAATTGAGTTCAATACGAAGGCTTTCTAATATTCAAATTTTATACTATACAAATAGGTAATTGCTCTAATTTAAATTTCCATGTAACTTTTTTATTTTTATTTTCAAAATTTTATACATTTGTTAAAATTAATCTTTATACATTAAATTGATCGATACTTAATTAGAGCATATGCAGATGAGTTACACAGGAAGTAGGTGGGAATTTATTTTTCAAAAATCACTTAATCGATCAAATTCAAGACTTATTGGAATTTATATTTTTTTATAACCTGATTTATCCTGTATTTCATAAAATTTAAAAGACTAATATAATCAGTTAGATATTTTTATTTTATGGAGGAAGAGATAAATATGTTTTAATAAAGTTTTTTAGTAAGCCTACGTGAGCTTTATTTCTTCTCTTTCTAATTTTCAATCATTTGGACAATATTTATTGTCATTTTTCACTCCAAAGTGATTTAAGGTATAATATATATTTTGAAGTATTTCTTTTGCAACTTTAATTTTTAACAAAATAAAAATTTTCTAAATAACAACATGGGGAGAATATATATCATATTAAGAACTCTTCTTAGCTCTAGGTTATGCTTTATAAATTCATTTTTGATAAAAAAAATTATAAGTTTAAAATTATCAAATCAACTGCACTCAAACCAATATTATAGATCGTCTCAAAGGTTATTTTTGGGAGTTTATATATCTACCAAAGTTTCATTTTTTTCAAAACCACCAAAATAGGATTGCCTTGTAAAGTAAACCAATAATCGATAAAATCATTGATGCTTATTCTAAATAATATAAAATATAACAAAAATAACACTATTAAAATTTATAATCATAAAAATAATGTCTATTACGTCTAGTTTATATATATATATATATTAGTGTCTATTGCATATTAAATGATAGTCGAATTGGATCATATTTAGTATTATTGATGAGATGTTTTTGTTGTAATAAGTTTTATAAATATTATTTTATGTAATTTTTTTTAAAATTAAATAATGAACAATGAAAAGTAAATGATTAAAAAAATAGATACGAGATTAGATAAGAGTAATGTTTAATAATTCTTTATTTTTTAAATAAACATGCATTTTATTTATAATAAGTATTATAATTGTTTGGACACATAGATTAGCCTACAAGACAACTCAGCCCAAAAGACACCTTGAGTTACCTTATATATCTATGAGGTCGGCTACCAGTCTGAACTCTGGGATAGTCAACCCTGGCCTATAAACATATTCATTTTATCATTTTCTATCTTTTTTGATACTTATATGTGTCTACTTTATGTAATTGATATATATTCATATAAGACTATATATATATATATATATGTATGGATTCCCTGAGAGATCCACACATTCAACCAATCATTCTGACTTCATTCTAAAGTTTCTCTCTGGAAATTTGGATCATCTCAAACATTTTGGCACCCACCATAGGACTCAGATTCTGAGATCGAGCTTAAGTCTCTAACTTCGCATTTCTTGGGATTCATTCTGAGCTTTGAGAAAGGCTTGAGAAATCAAACGTGTTCCCATCACAAGCTAACCTAGAACTCAAAATCACATGTGCCATCTCACCATAGTAGGAACTCGTGATGATGGACGATTGAGACTAGCTAATGAGGAACAAACAATGACATAGGGAAACGTCTCATCGATCCTTAATGAGACCAGAACATAGTCTAACTTCCACCAAGAATTAGCTTGCCAACTTCTCGAGTTAAGAAGAGAACTCGAGGAAACTAAAAGAGAAAAATAGGTCACTTCACTCCCAGTCAGGAGGAAGATGACCGAGCTGCTAACCCAATCGACAGAAATAGATCAGGGTGCGTCCAACCCAAACCTAACCAAATTGAACATGAAGTCAAAGGGAACCCCTTTTTCCAGCTCAATAAGACCTAGTGATGAACAATGGATTCATGAAAGAAAGGGTTGGGTGGCATGATTTCTAGCACTGGAGGAGGCCAACAAAAAATAGGACTAGGCCTTAAGAGCGACTAATGAGAAACATGAAAAAGGAAAAATCCCTTATGATATGGATATGGACTATGGGAAATTATGTGCCTCTCCGTTTTTAATAAGATAGAGAACGATGAACCACTAGCCAAGTTCAATACTCCTAAATGTCTTGATTATTTTGGAACCAAGGACCCTGTAACACATGTGCAGCACTTCAAGATGGCCATGACCCATATGAGATTCACACAGGGAAAGAGAAATGCCATGATGGGTAAATTGTTCGTTGCTACCCTCTGTGAGGGTGCACAAAAATGGTTCAAAAACTTGGTACCTCATTCCATAATAAACTTCCCCCAATTTTTCAGGCTATTCATCATAAACTATGCATGCAACAAGTCATTGAGAAAAGAATCCCATCACCTCTTCTCATTCATTTAGGAAAGGGTTGAATCCACAAAGAAATATATGAAATGGTTCGGGAAGGATAAGTTGGAAATCTATGAATGTTGTAGCTATATTGCTATAGAAGCCTTCAGACATGGTCTCTCAAAATATTCTAACTTGTTCGTGGAATTAACCAAAACAATTCCTCGTACATTAGAGGAAGTGTACGGAGAGGCAAGAAAATTTGTTAACCTTGAAAGAGAGTTAGGCCTAGTTGAGGGCTATCAAACTCGTATGAAGGTCATACTTGAAAAGGAAAAGAGGAGCATAAGCCCAAATAGGACAAATCAAAGTAACGAGAGTAGTAGAAGTAAACATTTTGCACCAAACAACAAGGGAAATGGATAATGGTCGAGGAATAAGGGACCTTAGGGAAGGTCACTATCTCCTTTTAGAGGGCCACCTTTAAGGGTGGATCTGGCTTAGGCAGTATTATGAATGAAAGAGGAGCCAAACGTTAGATGGACCCCAAATATGAAATCCTCGCTTAGGGACATCTCTAAATGTTGTGCCTTTCACCAAGACGTGGGTCATGAAATAAGATATTGCAAACATCTCAAAAAGGAGATAGATAAGCTAGGGGATATTTGAAGAACCTCATAGGAGGAAACGGTGAAAGAGGAAGCTAGAAAAATAGGCAAGTGGCACTAAAGTTAGCAAACCCATCGGGCAATGGAAGAGAGCACCATAATGAGCCCAACATCAAGCCTATACATACCATACATGGAGGACCTGGGATTAATGGGACCATGAATAACTCACACAAAAGGTTTGTTAGAGGGCTACACAATGCCCCCAATGTGCACACCTTAAATAAGGTAAGACCAACCTCAAAAATCATTTTCAATGAAAAGGATGAGCCCTCATCCCATCACAAGGATCCCTTAGTGATCATTTTGAGGATAAGGCCTTGAAATATCTGTCGAATAATGATTGACATATGGAGCTGAGTGGATCTCCTTTTTCATGTCCACTATTAAGGTCCTAGAAGTGAAGAAGTTTGATATTGTTAAGGCGGAACTCCCCCTAGTAGGGTTTAAAGAAAACACCACCTATGTAGTAGGAAATATGGTAGTACCCATCTTGGTAAAATGGATGATAACGATGATAAATTTTGTAGTCATTGACGTTCCAACACATTACAATGCCATCTTGGGTAGGCTATGGATACACAGAATGAGGGTAGTTTCGTACACCTTTCATTAGTTAATCAAGTTCCCCACTAATGAAGGTCTATGAGAGATAAATGAAGACCAAAAAATGGTCAAGAGTTGCTATAAAACCACCATGAAAGAGGTCACCCTTAAGTAGCAATCACAAAAAGGTCTCCTTTAAAGGAGGCTGGGCAAAAAAAAGTTTAGTGAGATATGTCAATCTAAATACGATGCAAGATATGCCAATAGAAGACAAAGGTGAAAAACACCCCTTGAAACTAAGTAGGGATATGACGGAAGAGGTAGATGAGCAACTCTTGCATTTCCTCAAAATGAACTAAGACATCTTCACATAGAATCTAGAAAATATGCCTAGAATTGACCCAAAAGTAATAACACACAAACTAAATGTCAATCCAGAGGCTAGACCTATTTAGCAAAGAAAAAGGAAATTCCTATGGGTAAAGAACGAGGTGATCAAGTATCAAGTCACAATTCTCAGGGACGTTGGGGTTATAAGAGAGGTAAGCTATCCTCCATGGTTGTCAAATTTAGTGCTAGTAAAAGAGGCATGTGGGTCACCCTATATATGTGTAGCCTTTACAAGTCTAAACGAAGCATGTCCCAAAGATTACTTCCCCCTCCCAAGTATTGATCAGTTGGTAGATGCTTCTGTTGGTTTTAGGTTGATGAGCTTCTTAGACATATATTCTGGGTACCACCATATCAGTATGCATCTCGAAGACGAAGAAAAAACATCTTTTATCACCGAAGATGGGACCTTCTGTTATACAAGGATTCCATTTGGACTGAAAAATGTGGGCGTTATATATCAACGTCTCGTTAAAAAAATGTTTGTAGATCAGTTAGAGAGGAACCTTGAGGCTTATGTAGATAACATGGTAGTAAAATTAGCTCAAACTTTGGACCACATCAAAGGCGTATAGAAGATATTTACAGTAATCTAAAGGGTATGGTATGATACTTAACCCTAAAATGTGTATCTTTGGTGTTATTGTAGAAAAATTCTTAGAGTATCTTGTATTGGCCCGAAGGATTGAGGCTAACCCAAACAAGATACAAGCTTTGGTGAATATGAAGCCACCTACCAACCTGAAGGGAGTTGAACAAATGAATGAAAGAATAGTGGCACTAAATAGATTTATCTCTAAATGTATGGATAAATGCTTGTCATTCTTCAAGATGCTAAGAAAGAACACGTTAGTCTTTTGGGATAAGGATTACGACAAAGCCTTTGAAGAAATCAAAAGATACTTGAGTAACCTCATTGTCTTCGTTATCCCTCTTCCAGGAAAGATACTTTATTTATACTTGGTAGTGGCCCTCCAAACTTACAGTTCCATACTCTTAGCCAAAAGAGGCAAGCTTCAGCACCCTATCTACTACGTTAGTCAAATCCTAACAAATGCTCAAAGAAGATGCACAAAAGCTCAAACATTACTTTGGCTCGCACACGATGGTAATACTTACCTTCCAAACCATTGAAAAGTATACTGATGTGACTAGAAATAGTAGGCAAGTTGGCACAAAGATCTATAGAATTGAGAGAATATGACATCAAATACATGGCTAGAACAACCATTATGGGACAAGGAGTAACTGAGTTTATAATCAAGTTTAGTGAGACACCAGAAATCATCAACAATGAGGTGCAAAAAGAAATATGTGTGGTGGATCAAAAAGATAGGTCAATTTGGTAGGTATTTGTTGATGAAGCACACAACTTCAACGGTATGGGATAAAGGTGGTCATAATTGACCATGACAACAATTGCTTCCAATATGCGGTTAGGCTTGCTTTCCAAGAAATAAATAATGTTACAGAATATGAGGTGATTATATTTGGGGTCATGACATCAAAAACGTTGGGAGCAGATAAGGTCACCATACATAGTGATTCTAGACTAGTGGCCAACCAATTCTTGGGGACATTTGAAGCTAAAGATGGAAATATGAATGGGTATTTGGAAAGATTGAAACGAGAGTGCTCAAAATTTTCTAAGTGTGAGATCAAACAAATAGCTCAAAACAAGAATGGTCACGTCGATGCCTTGGCCATAATAGCATTAGTATGGGAGGCCAACCTCACCTAAGTAGTATCAGTTACAATCTTGATAGAAGTGAGTTTAGAAGAGGTCGAAAGAATAGTCGGCTGTATGGATGCCCCCACAAACTCATGTTTCATCCTAATTTATAACTTCCTAGAAAAAGATGACCTACATAAGGATCGTAAACAAGAAAAAGAAATTGAGGCCAAGGTAGAAAAATACATGATTAAAGTAGGTAGGTTGTATAGAAGTACCACACTCGGACCCAGGCTCTTGTGCATTGCCAAGGAAGAAGCTGAAAGATTGGTGTTTGAAGCACATGAAGAGGACTCTCATTTAGGTTGAAGGAGGATGTCACAATGAATTATGAGACATATTTACTATTGGCCCACTCTATGGAAGATTGTACAAAATACACGCAGAAATGTGATTAGTGTTAAATATTCACACCTTTGTCACACACTCCTCTAAACATCATGCCAATGGTGGTGAGCCCTTGGCTCTTCTACAAGTGAGGGATTGGCATAGTGGGACCCATACCCTCAACTAAGAGCCAAAAGAAGTTTATTCTTGTGACCACTGACTACTTTTTGAAATGGATTGAAGATGAATCTCTAGGAAGAATACTTGAAAAAAAGGTGATCCGATTTATCTAAAAATCTATAATTTTTTGATTTAGTCTACCCAAATAACTCGTTACCAATAATGGGAGACGATTTATAGGTCATAACATCAAAGAGTTCGTCATCAAGTATAGCATCTAGATGTGTCACTTAATGCCATATTATCCCCAAGCCAATGGTTAAGTAGAATCTTTCAATGAATTAATAATCAATATACTGAAGAAAATATTGGAGAAGGAAAAATGAAGATGTGTTGAAGAGCTACCCTCGAGGTAGCACTAATGAGACCCATTTTTTCCCTAGTCTATGATACTGAAATAGTAATACCAACTGAAGTTGTAATACCTACTGCAAGGTCAATCTTAACAAAAGAGCATAATAAGGTAAGTATAGCAATTGAAATCACCCTCGCTAAAGAAAAAAAACGATGTAGTATTAGGGAGGACAATCGAGCAGAAAATAAAAGTAACAGATTATTATGACAAGTCTATGCATTTCAAAGTATTTTCCACTGGCGATTGGGTTCTTTGACGAGCCTTCTCTAATAAGAGGGAATGAAGGGCTATAAAATGAGTTCAAATTTGGAAGAACCTTATCAGATAACCTAGACCACTCTAAGATAGGCCTACTTTTTGAAAAAAATTAAAGGAATTGAGGATGGCACAAGATGGAATGCTAGAAACTTGGAATACTACTTCTAATGTATATTAACTTACCACTTTCATGTACCATCATCACATGCATATCTATGGAATAACCTTCCTCAACAAATGGTTCTTTCTCAAAAGTCTCCCATTATTTTACTTCATGGGCTGATTGCCTCGGTTAAGAGCCAAGTAGAGTGTCCTAACACTTGAAAAAGTTATAAGTTGTCTACCTTGATCAGGAATCAGGTCGACACTCTAGCATTGAAGGGAGAGATAAGCACCTCGGTCAGGAGCTAGGTAGAACTTCTTATCCTACCATTTTATGTCACAGGTTGATCACATTGGTTAAAAACCAGGTAGATCATCCTGACACTTGAAAATGTCATGAGTTGTTAACCTTAGTTAGGAACTAGGTCAGTGCTTTGGCATTGAAAAGAGAGATGAGCACCTAGGTCAGGAACCAGGTAGAACTCCCTCTTCCATCATTTTATGTCATGGGTTGATCACATCGATTAAGAACCAGGTAGAGCGTTTTGACATTTGCAAAATCATGAGTTATCCACCTCAATTAAGAATTAGGTTAACACTTTGGCATTGAAGGGAGAGATGAACACCTCGGTTAAGAACCAGGTAGAACTCCATCTTCCACCATTTTACATCACAGGATGATCACCTTAGTTAAGAACTAGGTAGCACGCCCTAACACTTGCAAAAATTATGAGTTATCCACCTCGATCAGGAACAAGGTCAACACTCTAGCATTGATGGAAGAGATGAGAACCTCAGTTATGAACCAAGTAGAACTATCTCCCACCATTTTACATCACGGGTTGATCATCTCGTTCAAGAACCAGGTAGAATGCCCTAACATTTACAAATGTCATAAGTTTTCCACCTCAATTAGGAACTAGTCTAGGTCGGTGCTCTAGCATTGAAGAGAAAGATGAACACCTCAGTTATGAACCAATTAAAACTTCCTCTTCCACCATTTTACACCACGGGTTAATCACCTTGGTTAATAACCAGGTAAAGTGCCCCAATAATTGTAGGTTTTGTGCCCTAATAAAAAATATACAATGTTCGAGCATCACAAGTGCATGCCATCAAGAATATTTTTATTTTCCGAAATTACAAATATTTTGAAAAAATTATTAATACAAAGCTCGACCCCTTAGAGGGTTAAAAATTCTTTAAATGCTTGGACACACGACTAGTGTCTAGATCATCAATTTCTTCCATTAGAGGTAACAACTTGGCCTAAATCTTGATGATTTTTTTCTATGCATGGGTCACCACTTCAGGATGAACAGACCTCATCACTAGCATTGCACGTTCCAATTCTTTAGTGACCTCCATCACCTTGAGGAAGAATTTTTCTGATTGCTTCATATAAAAATTAACCCAATAGGATTTCCTATCCATAAGAGTGGCCATTTTAATCAGGGTCTTCCTTTCTCGAGATTGCATTGAAGGGACTTAACTTGCCCTCGAGTTTGAGCACCATGGCTTTTAGTTCCCTAACCTCGCTTTTAAGCCTACCATTTTCCATTCTCAAAGATTGAACTAAACGTCTATTGGTTGAGTTATAATACATAAAGATCGACCAAAAAAGATGGAGGAATTAGCAAAAATTTATATTCCATGGAATAAACAAGTATTCTTAAACTCTTTTTATAGGTGGGTAGTCAACATCATAAATTTACAATGATTCAAACAAATTAACTTTTCATTAATAAAATTGATTTTTTATTTAAAAAAGTTTGGATTACAAAGTTTGAGGCTACGACCATATAAACAAAAGTGGTGTCGAGCTTAAAAAAGGAAAAAAATAGAATTAGGCCTAAAAAATTAATGATCTTTGTGTCCTCCCCTACACCTGTCGCCTAGGGCCCATCCTTACTTTCACTAAAGCCCAACTCCTTCTCTTGAAAAGGAGTAGGCATATATGGAGGAATGATCAGGATATTCAGAATAATAGTACTCACCCAGGTCCTTCTTCTTAGCCTCTATCTTAAAGGATTCTATGGACAACTCATACCCATTTTCTCTACACTTGAATTGAGCTACTTAGACATGGAATCAAGCTCGTCCTTTGCCTTATGGACCTCCTCAATTGTAGCATAGGCTCTTTTCTGGGCCTCCTCGGTCTCACCCTTAATTTGCCTTTGAGCCTATTGAGCTTGGTGAGGCGCTTGGTGTAATCATTCAGCTCGGTAACGGCCTTATTCAATTTTTCCTCTTTATTAATGGCCTTACCTTCCCACTTGTTTGCCCTTGTTAGTAGTGCAGCGTAATATGATTGGGTAGGCACATGGCCCTATTTATACTATAGCAGCTCGTTCTTTAAATGCCCTATACTTTGAGCCCTGTCAAAATCATAAAGCAATTGCAACTGAAACAAAAGAAGGATGCGAGGTCAAACAAATATGTCGCGAGGTCAAACTTGCAAAAATAATCATCATGAACACAGAATGAAAGGTAACATACATGATATAGATGGTGATAGATGATATCATCAGAACCTGTATCCTCATAGATGGCCTCGAGCTTTTTCTTGTGTGTTTCAATAGGAAGATAAGATCATTAAGGATGCTCTTTCCTTTCTTCGAATCC
Source organism: Hippophae rhamnoides (assembly GCA_033030585.1). Taxonomy (NCBI): domain Eukaryota; kingdom Viridiplantae; phylum Streptophyta; class Magnoliopsida; order Rosales; family Elaeagnaceae; genus Hippophae; species Hippophae rhamnoides. The sequence continues at coordinate 17,643,383 of CM065438.1, read as the reverse complement.
CATATAAGGTGGCCAGGTTTTTTAGCACCTGGATAGAGAGATGGAGTACCATGTTGCTCTTGTGATGTGGATAAAGGCTCAAAGACATTTAATGGTTCTAGACTGAGTGCGGGCTCATCTATGGTCACTTTCTTCTTCTTTTTAGAGGGCATAGGATGACCTTTCTGACCAGAGGATTTACTCATCTTCTTAACTTTAGAGGAGTCCTTCCTAGGAACAAAAGGTGTACCTTTATTAGAAATCGCCCCTAAGGAAGTGACTTTACTCTATAAACGAGACAAGAATTAGGCGATAGTAAACTCTATAGGAAGTATAAAACAAGAGTGAGAAGATGTTCTTTTTATCAGGTCATGCCACAAAAAAGAGAGTTGAAGTCTCAAGGCTAGTTCACCATTATCAACAACTACCTTAAACCATCCCCCAAAGTCTGTGGAAGGGGTTTGGTGCCTAGGAGAAGCTTAGGGTTTACGAATAATCATAAAGGGGACTCCAATGAACTATCTCTCATCAACCCGTAGTAACAAAATAATCCTAAGGTGGGCTCCACCGAACCATGTCTCATAAACTTATACGCAACAAAACATGGGTGTTTAGCAAAAGTTTCAATGAGGGTTTTTCAGGGAGATAGTTCTGGATATCAGCCAGGCGTTACTTTGCATCTAGACTCAAGGTCATGATGAAGGAACACATATTCCTTATCACGAGGTGTTGTTCCAAATGCTCCTTATCAGTCTTGTGTTGTTAGTGGGGGATTCCCACCGACCTGAGACATAAAAAGTTATTCCTTCCAATTTTTATCATTCTCAAGGAGGGCAACATTTATACCCTGGCCATGCTTCACAGATATGTATACCCTTATCGAGTCTATGGGGTTCTGCTTAAGTACATAAGCTTTATTAAACTCAGGATTCTCTAAATCAACCCCGAGTTCCTAACATATCAAGATTAGGTAGAGTAGATACCTTTAGGCATCAATTTTCTAGCACAAGTTGAGTCCTAACCAAAAATCTTCTTATGATAAGGTATAGGGGGAACTTTACCCCCAACCATAACGCCTTTTCATGAAAGACCGTCTACCTAGATGGAGGTTAATCACTATCATAGGCCTCCTCTGGTGGAATCATTATTTGAGTCGAAGAGGGGATGTTGTAGGTTTTATTCAACCTCCTCATCTTAGGATGTTAGGTCATTGGTCTTGATTTTGGTCGACCAACCCTTGGTACAACCTATAGGTTCCCCCAGACCCTATGTTCCTTATTTTCTTCCTCCATGTCCTAGCCATTAATATTTGAGTTTGGGGTATACTCAACCTAATGGTTAAAGTGGCCTGAGGGTGAATGATGGAAGTGAAAGGCTAAGGCAAAGATTGAATCGCCTAGTTGGAAGAGTCTGACCTAGAAGATCCCGAGTAATCACTAGCGTTGGTGTATTGGGGGCTTTCCTAGGAGCTCGAGCTTGAGGTATCTTCTCTGTGCATTATTTGTAAAAAAGACACAAAACATAAAAAAATAGGGGTAAGGTATGAGAAAAAAAGGATTACCTGGGGTTGAGTTTGAAAATGAAAGGAAATGATTCTTTAAAAATTGACATGAAAAGAAAGTAGAAAAGTGTTAGACTCTCGAGGCTAGTACTCTAAAAACTAGAGCAAACAAACCATAGTCCGAGCTGAATTCTTACCACTAAACAGAAAGAATTTTAATGACTTAAGCTGATGCGACAAAGATTTTCCTCTCTTATTTTTTATATGTTGTGTAGGAAATGGTGAAAGGGATTAACCCAGAAACCTTCTTATATAGAGACCAGTATTTTTCTCTCTCTATTCGACTTACACACATTTATTAGGGGAGCTAAATGGTTCAGATTCTCTTCTCGAGTTTTACTCTTTCACCTCAGCCTCGATCTTGAGCTAAAAGAGTAAGGAGACTAGATGTTTAGAAGCATAGATTAGCCCAAAAGATAGCCCGAGCCCAGAAAACAACCCGAGTTTAGAAGATAGCCCTAGTCCATAAGACATCTTAAGCCACCTTCATATCTATGGGGTTGGCCACTAGTCCGTGCCCTGGGATAGTCAACTCCGACTTGTAAACATATTCATTTTATCCTTTTCTATCTTTCCTGATACTTGCATGTGTCTACTCTATGTAATTAACATCTTTTCATGTAAGAATCTATATATATGCATGGACTCCCTGAAAGATCCATATATTCAATCAATTGTTCTGACTTTTTTTCTAAATTATCTCTCTGGAAATTTGGATCATCCCAAACAATAATAATAACAAATTATTATATATGTCTATTACTTATCGAAGATAGTCTAAACAATCAAAAATAATAATAAATAGCTCTATAGGGTATAATTTTACTTAGTTAGTGTATGAGCAATCATATTCGCGCTCTTAGGACAAAATCGAACTATACAAGAAGGTAACTCATTTAGATTTCGACAAATATCATGGACGATGAGACCTTCTTGAGAAATATTATTCACACCCATTTGAATTTTCTGAGTAGACATAAGAGAGTCGCTCTTTATGATTACATTCGTCATGTTTTTCTTACAGATCAATTTTAATATCTCTCTTAGTGTGGCTAAAATTGAAGTCAAGGATTTTTAAAGCTTTAACAAATTGGAAATAATTTTGATTATTTCTTGTCAAAATACCGATACTAGTGTGTTTAGAATATTCATCTCAAGCTGCATCTACATTAGTTTTGAAAATATCCTAAATTAGGTGTACTCCACTAAGGACATTATGCAATCGGTTAACCAGAGAAAAGAATACCTAGCTTCTCAAGATAGGCATTATCACCTTAACGATTTAATCCTTTGATGTCTTTTACATGTCATGAACTCAAGCACTCTTAGATTTTCAAATTTATCATAACAAACATAAGAAAATGTCAACTTTTAATTGCCATAATTGAATCAAATGATGAGATACTTATTCTCAAATAGATAATACATGCATGACATCTCTTATATTTTTTAATGTAATAATTATCTATATTTTGAATATCGAGATTTTACATTAAAAATATAATTTCATTTATAACTAAATGGTACGGTAAAATATATAATTTAACGTGTTAAAATGACTATAAAGAAGAACAAATTTAAAAAATTAAAATAATAATAATAATATATAGAATTTAATTGAGTATTATTTAAAATTAAATATATTAAAATTATTATAATTTAATTTAAATGTTTGTTATTAAATTACGTTTAATATAAAATAATAATATATATTTTTTAGTTATAAAAATATATAAATTGAATATAAATATAAATATAAATATATTTATTATTATTATTTTGTTTTTGGGATAATGTTGCAATTTTCTTTGATTTCCCAACGAAGTCTACACCAGAAGAAAACATGTAAGTAGAAAGAAAAGTTAAATAGTAGAAAAAGGATAAAGTAGAGAGGTTGAGGTTGAGGTTGAGGTTGAGGTTGGAGTACACTTATCAACATAACCCGAGTCGGAGTTGAGTCCTTGTTATGGTAAAACCAATTAAAGACCCAACTGAGTCTCACTCGTGTCTATCTCTCTCTCCTCTATTTGCTTTGCGATCCAATAAAGCTCACAGCTGTACCGGTAACCACCAAATCGAACCGCCGAGAAGCTTCTTCAATTTCTCCGCTTAATTTTCTCTCCTAGTATCTACTACGAGATTGAAGATCCAATTTGTTTTCTAAACTCAGTCCAGGTTGAGACCGAATCACGTAACTTTTGGCTTTTGGCATCCACTAATGGCAGTAGCGATGAGGTCATAATAGTATAATCTGGTCGGAGGAAGCTAGGGTTTTCCCCCTCTTATATACGACCATGGCGACTCAAGATTCGATCATAATAAATTCATACAAGGGCATGTCTTCTGATAACATTAAGGGCTTGATTCTAGCTCTGTCTTCGAGTGTCTTCATTGGTGCTAGCTTCATTGTTAAGAAGAAGGGGTTAAAGAAGGCGGGAGCTTCTGGAATCAGAGCAGGTATTCAATTGTTAAAGATAATATGAGCATTTTGTTTTGATCATTACGAATGAAGCCATTAAATGTTTTAGCTTTTATTGTGAAATTTGGTATGAAGCAGATGGAAATGAGATATGAATCAAATGTTGATAAGGGAGTTATGTGTTATAAATTAGTAATGTTGAGATTGATTTGATGAAATCCCCTACTTTTTGGGGGGCGATCATGCTTTAAGTTTCTATTTGTTTGATTTTTATTTCACAATTTATCTTGGTCAAGGGAAAATGAGAAATGAGAGAATCTGATTTTATTCTTGAAAATGTGACAGCCAGGCTTATATGAACAATTATTCCTCTTGCCTTTGACATACTGGAAAGTTAGTTGCATCAGATGGTCTTTTGTGTTTCTTTAGTTGTTTGATGCCTTATTCCTGATTCTACTTCATGCCACTTCTTTTTTTTGTGGATTTGTTTTTCAAAGATAGCCATCACATGACAAATTATTACTGCCTATAGTAAGAAAGCTGATCTCAATGATTCTTCTTGCAGGAGTTGGAGGATATTCGTATTTGTATGAGCCACTTTGGTGGGTGGGCATGATAACAAGTGAGTTCTGTGTTGTGTTATGTTAATCTGCATTCATTTCCAATTAGTTGTTACTGAGCGCAAAGATTTATACCACTTAATTGAACTGGGCTCCTCATTTATTCTCTGAAACCAATGCGACAAGCAAATAACTATTATAATTGCAATATAGTTCACGATGACAGTACATTTTCTTGTACTTTGAAGCTATACAATATGTATTTAATTGTTAAGCTCATGTTGGGTTGCTTACTGTCTTTGATTATAGTATTGGTTGAAGAACAGAATTCTGATTTTTTACCGTTCTCACAGTGATTGTTGGAGAAATTGCTAATTTTGCGGCCTATGCATTTGCTCCGGCCATACTAGTAACTCCTCTTGGTGCTCTCAGCATTATCATCAGGCATGGTTGATGTATGATACACAAAATTAGTGATATTATGTTGTGCACATTCCTGATCGTTTTACATTATTATGCAGTGCTGTACTTGCAGACATTATTTTGCGGGAGAAGCTACATATTTTTGGAATGGTTGGCTGTGTTCTATGTGTTGTGGGTTCAACAACAATTGTTTTACATGCTCCTCAAGAACGTGAGATTGAATCTGTGAAGCAAGTTTGGGATCTTGCTATGGAGCCAGGTAAGAATGTTGTGCCTACGTAACTGACCTTTACATATAACAATTCATGCTAAGTTACTTTATACTCTTTCACAAAATGGAAGCTGAAACATTGTTCTTCTGTTTTGCAGCTTTTCTCTTGTATGCAGCTCTGGTCATAATTGTCGTGTTTATACTTGTATTCCACTATATCCCGCTGTATGGCCAGACACATATTATGGTCTACATTGGAGTTTGTTCTCTTGTAGGTTCTTTATCGGTATGTATCTGTATTAGTTTAAATTAACTTCTAGAAATGAGTTTGCAATGTCATCACTTTTCTAAGTATTTTTATGTTAAGGGTGTCTTTTGACAGGTCATGAGTGTCAAAGCTCTTGGAATTGCTTTGAAGTTGACATTTTCAGGAACTAATCAGCTTGTATATCCTGAAACTTGGGCGTTCACTTTAGTTGTGATAACGTGTGTTCTTACCCAAATGAATTATTTGAACAAGGTAATTATTTTTCTTGTATTTGTGACATTTTATTTCTTCCTCATTCCTTTTATGCATTGATATTATGGTTTGAGATGACATATTGTAACCATGGCTGTTCATGCATAACTCCTTGGATAAATTGGAGTCATGAGACTTTAATGGGAAAGAAAGTTGTAGAATTATAGAAAAGATCTTTAGATTAGAATTTGTTAGCAATATTAGGGGCTGATTTCTAGGAGATTTATAACTATCAGATCAACTTTATCCTTATCCCATGATTTTAGGAGATTTGTTTATCTGTTACTAAATCTGTAGATATAATTTTTTCAGTTTTAGGTAGTTTTGATTTCCTTCACTAAATTAGTGGTAAATATCTCTAAAATAGATGAGCATTATCATCTATATAAAGAGGGGCGTGTAACCTTTATTTAATGTAGAAAAAGATTATTCTTTCTATTCACAAACAAGATGGTATCAGAGTAATCTCTAAACTCCAATTCTCTCATATAACCAAATACGGGAAACATGATTCAAGAGTTACCGTTTCCCAAACTACCTCCAATCATGGCTTTCAACAGTGTTAATAACCTCACGCTCATTACAGGACACAAACTGAATGGGAACAACTACCTCCAATGGTCCCATTCTGTAATGATGTTCATATGCGAAAAAGGCAAAGATGATTATCTCACCGAAAATGCTGCCAAACCAAACAGGACGGATGAAAAGTTCAAAGTCTGGAATGTCGAAAATAATATGGTCATGTCATGGCTCATTAATTCCATGACAAATGATATTGGTGAAACCTTTCTTCTCTATGGAACAACAAAGGAGATTTGGGATGCTGTCAAGGAAATATATTCTAACAATGAGAATACATCAGAATTATTAGAGGTGGAAAATGTTCTTCATGACTTCTGCCAAGAAGAACTAACAGTGACTCAATACTTCAATTGGTATTGGCAACAACTAGACTCATACGAAGAGCACAATTGGAGCTGTCTAAATGATGCTATTAGGTATAGACAAATAATTGAACGGAAAAGAATATACAAATTCCTGATTGGATTAAGTAAGAACCTTGATGAAGTACGCGGAAGAATTTTAGGATCCAAACCACTACCAAATATCCGAGAAGTTTCTCAAAAGTTCGGAGAAAGGAAAGTCGAAAAAAGATCATGATGGGATCTCAAAATTCTGTGACAAATCCTGAGAGTTCAACACTTTTGGTGAGAGGGATCCAACAACAACGATCACAGACCAAAGAAAGGGCGACCATGGTGCAATCATTGTAGACATCCTGGTTATACCAAGGACAACTGTTGGAAAATCCACGACAAACCAACAGATTAGAGGCCTTTTCGATTTGCCAATGACAAAGAAGGACGAGGCAACCTTACTTCCATGGATGAACAACCTTCACCCAAACCAACTCCCTTTAGCAAGGAACAGATAGAGATCTTGTAGAAAATGTTTAGCCAATCCTTGTATGCACCAGCTTCCACTATGGTAGGTACCGGATCCTTGGCACAAAAAGGTAATTTATGAAGTGTTTTAAATGCTAACAGGGAGAAGCTCAGACCATGGATTATAGATTTAAGAGTCTCTGATCATATGACTGGAGATGAGAAGTTGTTTTCAACTTACACTCTATGTTATAAAAATTTAACTGTGCGAATAACTGATGGGTCACTCTCAAAGGTGGTTGGTACAAGTTTGTTTCAAATTTCAAAGAATATCACTCTTGATTCCGTTCTACTTGTTCCAAAGTTAAATTGTAATTTACTGTCCATTAGTAGACTCACACGGGATCTCAATTGTGTTACTAAATTTGGCTCAAATTTGTGTGAATTTTAGGTCTTGGACTTAGGGAAGACTATTGGCAGTGCTAAGATGTGTTTAGGACTCTATCTTCTAGAGGTTAATGATCCTTCTCAGGGATCAATTCATCAATCAGATTGTTCAGTGTCCAATAGTCCTATCTCTTTGTCTATGAGTCAGTGTAATAATGATAGTGCAATTATGTTATGGCACTATAGGTTAGGTCATCTAAATTTCTTGTATCTTAAGAAGTTGTTTCCTTTATTATTCCATAATAAAAATCCAAATGAATTTCAATGTGAGATCTGTCAATTCTCTAAACATATTCGAAATTCTTATCCTAACAGACTCTACAAAGCATCTTAACCCTTTTCTATGATATTATAGTGATATATGGGGTCCTTCTAGGATAAAAAAATATTACTAGTTCTCGCTGGTTCATTTCATTTATTGATGATCACACTAGACTCACATGGGTATTCCTCATTAAAGAAAAATCTGAGGCAAATCAAATCTTCAAAAACTTCAATACCATGATCCAAACACAATTCCAAGCAAAAATTCAAATTCAAATTCTGACAATGCCAAAGAGAATTTCAATTCCAGCCTTAATGATTACCTCATGAGTCATGGTATTGTTCACCAAAATTCTTGTGTTAACACTCCTCAGCAAAATGGTATTGCCGAAAGGAAAAACCGGCATCTTCTTAATGTGGCTCGGTCTCTTATGTACTCTACCCATGTACCAAAATATTTTTGGGGTGAAGCCATCCTTACTGCTACATACCTCATAAATAGGATGCTATCTCAGATTCTTAACTTCTAAACTCTCTATCAAATCCTCCTTCAGTTTTTTCCCACTACTCGTCTTATCTCTACCATTCCATTCAAAGTTTTCGGGTTTTCAGCTTTTGTTCATGTTCATCAACAACACCGGGACAAACTTGATCCTAGAGCTCATAAATGTATTTTTCTTGGGTACTCTCCAACTCAAAAGGGATATAAATGTTACTCACCGGTCACTAAAAAATTCTTTCACTCCATGGATGTCACCTTCATTGAGCAACAACCTTATTTCCCCAAATCTGATATTCAGGGGAGACTAATTTTGTCCTAGAATATCAACTTTGGGATATTGAAGAATCACCTTATTCTGACCAAATTTGCCCATCACTAAATCGTGAATCACTTCCTTCTTAAAATTCTCAAAATCTCTCCCTTAAGTCTTCTTACTTCCTAGAACCTACTACTCAAGATCAAGTCAACAATACACCTCAAAATCTATACACTATTCAATCAACAACGAATGATGAATTGATTACCTACTCAAGGAGGAGAAATAACCAAAGGAGATGGAACAACAAGCATCTCTCGAGCAAACCCAAGAGTTCGACTCAAGTCCTAGACCAAGTGAAGATCCACCAGGTAACACTAATCCCGAAACTAATGATGACAGTGGCTTTCCTATTGTTGTGAGAAAAGGGATAAGACCATGCACAAAACATCCAATATACACATTTGTGTCATATGAAGGATTGTCACCGAAGTTCAAAGCTTTTGTTGCCAACCTCGACATCCAAGTTCCTAATAATATACAAGAAGCTCTCGGCTCACCAGAATGGAAAGCAGTAGTGTATGAAGAAATTCATGCACTAGAGAAAAATGGAACCTGAGAAATTTCTGAATTACCAACCGGAAAACGCCCAGTAGGTTGCAAATAGATCTTCATAGTAAAATATAATGAAGATGGGAGTATTAATCGGTTCGAGGCACAGTTAGTTGCAAAGGGATTCACCCAATCATATAGAATTGATTATAAGGAGACATTTGCTCTTGTAGCCAAGTTAAACACAGTTCGGGTTTTGTTATCCTTGGCTGCAAACCTTGACTGGCCTCTTCACCAACTAGATGTCAAGAATGCCTTTCTAAATGGGGACCTAACTGAAGAAGTGTACATGAAAATTCCTCCCAGCTTTGAAACACAAACCACATGCAACAAGGTTTGTAAACTTAGGAGATCTCTATATGGGTTCGAGCAATCTTTAAGAGCTTGGCTTGAAAGATTCACAAAAATAGTGAAGAAACATAACTACTCTCAATGTCAGACGGACCTTACACTATTTGTTAAACACTCTTCTGCAGGAAAACTTGCTGTCCTCGTAATAGTGTATGTGGATGATATAATCCTAACAGTAAACTATGAAGAGGAAATTTGCACTATCAAAAGTTTATTAGCAAAAGAATTTGAAATCAAGGACCTTGGGAATCTTAAATATTTCCTAGACATGGAGATTGCAAGGTCAAGAAAGGGAATCTTTGTCTCATAGAGAAAATATGTCCTAGATCTCCTAAAGGAGACTGAAATGCACGGATGTAAGTCGTCAGATACTCCTATGGATCCAACTATCAAGTTGGGAGCTAAGGAAAATTGTACACCCTTGGAAAAAAGAAGATACCAAAGGTTAGTAGGTAAACTAATATACTTATCTCACACACGACCAGACATTGGATTTGTATGGTAAGTCAGTTCATAAACAATCCAAATAAAGAACATATGGAAGCTGTGTATAGAATCCTGCGATACCTGAAACTAACACCAGGTAGAGGATTATTTTTTTAGAATTAAAGAAAAGATATTGAAGTGTTTAGTGATGCAGATTGGGCAGGATCAATACAAGACCGAAGGTCAATTTCAGGATATTGCACTTTCGTGTGGGAAATTTGGTCACTTAGAGAAGTAAGAAGCAGTGTAGAAGCTGAATTCCGGGCGATAGCACACGGTATTTGTGAGGAAATTTGGTTAAAAAGGGTGCTAAAGGAATTAAAAATTTCAGATGAAAAACCTATGAAAATGTTCTTGTGATAGTCAATTAGCAATCAGAATTGCCAAAAATCTAGTTCATCATGATAGAACAAAACACGTGAAAATTGATCGACATTTCATAAAGGAGAAGATAGAGGAAAGAATAATCAAGATGTTGTATGTACCTATATGTATGCAGACAACAGACATCCTTACCAAGGCTCTATCGAGAAAGGTATTTGATGATCTGAGTTCCAACCTGAGTTTAATTAATATTTACTGTCAAGCATGAGGGGAGTGTAGAATTATAGAAAAGATCTTTATATTAGAATCTCTTAGCAATATTAGGGGCTGATTTTTAGGAGATTTACAGCTATCAGATCAGCTTTATTCTTATCCCATGATTTTAGGAGATTTGGTAATTTGTAGACATAATTTTTTCAGTTTTAGGTAGTTTTGATTTCCTTCTTAAATTAGTGGTAAATGTCTCCAAAATAGATGAGCATTATCATCTATATAAAGAGGGGTTATATAAAGAGGGGCGTGTAACCTTTGTTTTACGTAGAAAAAAGATTATTCTTTCTTTTCACAAACAAGAAAAGTCAATGCATGTAAATTATCATTTCATTGAATATTGACCTTTTGTGTTGGATGGATTTCTAATTATTGAAGTATTTGCATGAGCTCCTTTCTGAAGTGGTTATGTTTTTTTTTTTTTTGTTCCTAAAAACAGTGCTCTCATATGCAGTGTTGCATGACTATAAGATATATACACTCTCATGCATGCGTGTAAAGTTGTAAACATTTGGCTACTAATTTTCCACTTTTTATGTCTTCTGTTTTGCTTTTTAAATGAATGGCTGCCATTATTTGATGGCTTCCCTAATATCCTATTTGCCTTTATATGCAGGCACTTGATACTTACAATACGGCTGTTGTGTCTCCAATATACTATGTCATGTTCACATCACTAACTATTTTGGCAAGTGTAATAATGTTTAAGGTATTCTTGTTTCCTTCTACATAATAATCTATGTGCATTCTTAAATATTAATTTTCATTACTATTTTCTGAGAAGCTTATCATACAAGAATATCGTTTCTTGGGAATTCCGGGTGATTTATATTTTATATAAAACAGAAAACTGTTCCTCATGGTCTCATTCGTAACCAATAAACTAAATGCTATTTGTGAAATAACTTAAAATTTAATTTGATAGTCACCTCAAAAACTTGTTGCAAGTTACCGTATTTTTTCCCTTGTACATGCTCGTGTTTACTACCTGGTAGTGAGCGCTAGATAATACTAGAGTTTAATTGTATCTCGTAGGGAATTAAAAGACAACACATTGGAAATTCTTATTTTTGAAAATGGGTCCTGGAAGAGTTAGCAATTGTCTATTGTCTTCCTTTACTGATATCAGAACTGGGTTTTGTTGGATATAATTGTTCCAAAGGCATGTCAATTACCACTCCTACTTCTCTCTATTGCATGATAATTGTTCTGGTTTATTTATCGTTTTTCTATTTTTCTTAATTTTGACTGAGCAATGAGATAACTATTTCATGCCGGTTAAGCCATATATGCAGTATACACCAAGTGATTTATTTTGATGAACAATTTTCTTTGTTTCTTTACACATTGTTGTATACCCTGATATTGAAATGTCCGTGGATTATGTTCAAATCTTACTCTGTCGTTTTTTATTCTCTTTCAGGATTGGGATAGGCAAAGTCCTACCCTGGTTGTGACAGAGATGTGCGGGTTTGTTACCATCCTCTCAGGAACATTTCTTCTTCACAAAACAAAAGATATGGCAGATGGTACTTATTTTTTTTCTCCATGTTATGAATCACCTCTGCTCAGCTCTGCCTTTCAACTAGCATTTCAAACTTACATTATACTAATTCCCGATTGTGTTTGAAAATAATTATTCATTGCATTTTCAGTTTGTGTTTAATAATCTTGTCAATCTATTTACATCTATTTACAGGTCGACTATCTAAGCATTCAGAAATGGATGGCTTTGTAGACCCTGAGGGCATACCTCTTAGACGGCAGGAATCCTTCAGAGCAACTTAATAATCTCTTTACTTCACCCGCATCTGCCCAAACTTGTCTCTTTTTTTCTGGGGAGACCCTTGCTAACGTTGGCATAGCCTTTTGGCTCTCACACATACCTCTCATTGCATCTAGAAATGTTGAGATTTTCGTCATCGCCTGATTTTTATTTTGGCATCACGGTTACTGCCTTGAGCGGTTTTGTCATGCGTACTCTTTCAGGTTAGATACAGAATGCATTTCGCTAGTATAATTTCGATTGTACAGTGTATTTGCTCACAGTTGCAATTTAATGGAAAATTTTGAACTGAAGCTTCAAAAGGGCTCTGAAGCACCTCCATCCTGTTGATCACTTGAACTTTGTACGCTGGTTAAACGTTTGAAAATTTCAATGTGTTTTTATATAATTCAAGATTTCTTATTCAATTAAAGCTTTTCTCCACTTTGTTTTCCTGTATGACTGCCATGAAGGGCGAAAGTCGAGAATGAAAGATCACAATCAGCCTAATCGTCTATCGAAACTCCATATAGATAAATTGGCAAATAAAAGACATCCAAAATGACAAACTACGTTTAACCATAGAGCTATAATGATTTTTTTGGTTAAACAAAATATTTATTATGATTGAATCGACATTACTATTTGGTATATAGAGTCTAGTCAAGTAAATGTAAATTTTCTTCTCGATGACTGAGCTCAACGAATCAAAATAATGTTTTTGACGAATATTTCTTTCAACAATCAGTAGTTTCTTTATCGTGCTCTTGACAATGTTTTAAAAATTAAAAACATAATTTATTTTTTCTAAATAATAATTAAGTACAATAATATTTATATCACCCTTTAAAATTTATATTAATAAAAATAATATATTTATATTCAATTTATATATCTTTATTAAAAAAAACACATAATTCAAAAATTTTACATCGATATTATTCGGTTTAAGCTCATTCAAGTTATAATCGTTAAATGTTTTAATTTTGCTCATTTATCATTGCATATTATTTTTATTATTTAATTTTTTAAAGTTATTTCTTAACCAAAATTGTTACCCTCAAATTAAATAATAATAGATAGGAGTGTGACTTTTGTTATTATGTATAGATTTAGGCTAATCTTATTTCAAGAGCGATAATCATTATAATTAGAGCAAAAATGACAATGTTTATTGATATAAAAATAACAACCCTAGATTTATTATTTTACAAATAATAATAATTTTAAAAAAATTTGTAATTAAGCCAAAATCGTTAAATGGCAATGATCGTAATAGACCGGTCAGCTGCAGGTCCGTGAAAAAAAAAACAATGCAGACTAATCCGGCATGAACAGTAAATCAAAGCTCAGCTCTCTTACCGCTCCAACACTTCCAATGCCTAAATCATTTGCTCGCCCTAATTTTAATCAAACCTTAAATCCCTAACCTTATGCTAAAAGCTCAGAAGGTTAGTTGGCTCGATTTGTTCGAAGAAGAAATCGATGGAGAACCAATTCAATCACAATCTTTTCGACAGGCGTCCCTTTGTCAAATCCAAGACTCCGGCCTTAAAATGGTGCAAAGAATGGTAATTTTAGTTTTCTTATCTTTTTTATATTTGTTTCTTTGTATTTTTACTACTTGTTTGTCACAGTTGTAGACTGTAGTTATTTTTTCTGTTTTCTACTTTCTAGGGCTCAATTACTATATTTGTTTGGCTCTTGAGAACGTTCATCTCATGAAAAACGGGATTATTATTATTATTTACCTTGTGTTTTCACGTTATTACTACCTTAATTTGGTGATGTAGTAAAATAAATTTTTTTTGTAATGGATCGAAAATTATTAAGTACCGCAATTTGGTATACTTCAGTATGTCCTTCAAAGCTTTATTGAACTGAATATACTTGTTGGTCCGGGATTTCCTTAAGTTCATTGAAAGTTAAATTGCCTATGATTAATCTCTATGCATTACATAGCTTAGATGTCCGGATATTGAAGGAGGTAGGAACTTGGAAAATGCACTAAAGTTTAAAGTTTATGATTTTGTCTGTTTTCTGCCTCCACAATTAGCGACATACTGATTCATTTGAAAGAGCTGTAAGGATCTGCCAAAGTGTTTAAGACTAGGAAATAGCTGGTAACCACTGCATTACTCATGTTAATGATTCATCCATTGTTTCATTAGGGTTCCCCAAGACGTTGTCGCAACAGGTGGGAAGTGCTTTCTCTTGAAGTGGGTGACAGGTACATCTTGCTCGGTCTTTCTTTGACATGACAGTTTGAGTTTGATTTGCACAAAGTATTTTCTGTTAAGAAATCATGTCATGGATGGATCAAGCATATGTTAGAAAGTAGAAACCATGTCTGATGTGTTATGTGAAAAGTGAATATTTTCAACTTCTTCATTGGCTCATACTTGTTTAGCAATAGGGGTGGTAATTCATGCAAACTTTGCCATTTTGAATTGGCCCGAATTAGTCCAGTCTAAATTGATCAAACCCTAACTCAAATCAAATTCAATTTAAGTCAACAAAGGTGAGTCTGAACCCAAACTAAACAGAAACGGGTTGGTCCAAACCATCCCAAAATAACCCAAATTGTTAATTGTATATTTTTTTTAGTTAATTGGATTTTTTTAAATTATAAAATATTTTTAATAATATTAAAGTTCATTAGTACAAATATCATTTTATAAAATAACAAAAATGAGAAAAATAATGTTACAACTAATCAATCACAAAAAAGCACGTATTAATAACATCTTGTTACGTCATCATTCAAACATTAAGAATCAAAACAATCGATACTACATTTTAGACTTCAACAATTTCAAGTCATAATATTATCCACAACATTTTAGATATATATCATAAAATCACAATATTTTTAATTTGATTTTGGGCTAACTGGTTGGCTCGAATCCATCTCAATTCTTTTTGAGCTATTTGAGTTGGCTCAAATTTGATCCGAATTTAATTCAATTCATGTTCGATTTAGGTTTTACGATTTGGGTTTGATTCGATCAATCAAATTACAACACAAATTTTCACCCTACTTAACAGCTTCTCTTTTATGTTGTTTCAAAGGTTTTTATACGAATAGGTTTTAGAAGGTTACTGTATGTCTAAAATATTCATTATTTTTAATCTCTTTGCCTTTTCTGTCAGTGTGTGCATGCAATGATAGGATTTAGTTTCCTCTTTATGTCTCTGTTGGATGCTGTAAAGATTGACGGAACTAATACCAGCAGAGGTTATTTTTAATTTTTTTGTTGACAATTTTGTATCCATTTTACAAATTAAAATTTTAATTTTCCTTGCCACTAATGTTTGGTTATTCTTTCAAAGAGTTCTCTTAGCTTATGTTTTTCAGTACATCAATTTTAGTTGAGGCGTGTAGCACCACTTGGGGCTGACATGATAGCATGGCCTTGTGTTTGCACAGTTTGAATGATGTTGTAGTTGATAAAAAAATGAATGTTTTTGTATTCACTCATAATCTTCTCTGTTTTCACCAGTGGACACATTGAAGGCACTGAAGGAGAAAGCAAAGGAGCCAGAGGTGCCAGAGCCAGAACCAGAACCAACTACTGAAGTACTTTTTCTTTGTAGCTATGAAGGCTGTGGAAAGACCTTTATTGATGCAGGTTCTTTGAGGAAGCACTCCCACATTCATGGGGAGAGACAATATATTTGTCATTATGAGGGATGTGGAAAGGTATAATGTCTACTCTTTTCTTGTTGTGCTAGACAAATAAGATGCAGACAAACTTTTATTCTCAACTTCGTCATTCATTATTGTTTATTTTTTTCTTATCTCTCTTACTTTTCAGCCTTAAGTTTTTAGTGTTAACAGTAACTTTCTCCCTTGCAGAAATTTTTGGATAGTTCAAAGTTGAAAAGACACTTTCTCATTCATACAGGAGAAAGAGATTTTGTATGTCCTCATGAAGGCTGTGGTAAGGTGATATACTGTTTACCATTCTTCCTTTGCTTTCTGCTGAACTGGTTATTTAGCAATACATGTTTTATTCATGCTTTTGATGTCTGCTGTATATCCTATGACCCGTTTCTCTATTTGGCATATGCAATGGTTTATTTGGCTTTACGCGGTTCAATTTTATATGGCAATGGAAATGCATAATTAATATATGATTTTATTAATCTCTGTGAGCACATTTTCCTTTTCAGAGCACCTAAGATGATCTTGAGATCATTTTGAGCTTTAAATTTCCTTTAGTTGATCTTTATGAGAATATTAACCTTTCTAGAGCACTTGAAATTATCTTGAGATTATTTGGTTTCAAGTTTCCTCTTAATTTGTGACTTGTGAGTTTGACTGTTTGTACTTATATAATATATTTTATTTCTGATTCATTTTAAATATGTTATATGCAGGCATTCTCCTTGGATTTCAATCTAAGGTCGCACATGAAAACACATTCACAAGAAAACTATCATATTTGCCCTTATCCAGAATGTGGAAAGAGATATGCACATGAATACAAGCTAAAGAATCACATTGCATCTCATCATGAAAAGGTCGTTATCCATTCTTTGATTTATTTATTATTTATTTTTGGCAACAATCCTTTGGTTTATTTGACTTTTATGGTGTCAGTTGTTTTATGGAAAATTTGTTAGTTTGAATATACCGGTCACAAGTATCATAATTCATTTGTGGGCAACTTTCTATAGTTTTGTGTGGGAGAAACACATCCCAAGCCTCTCTTTAATGATGTAATCGTCATGCTTTTAAAAGTCTGCATATTTTCCCAAATAGGTAACTTAAATCTCGAGTTGCAAATGTATGTGTGGTTGATTTGGTAGAAATATTCAATCTGCTTCTATCCTTTTTCTGGAAAATAAATAGTTTTGCAATCAATTGCTTTCCTATTGGATCTGACTAATAAGTGCATCTTTTTGGCCCTTTCCACCTGACATTGGGAAAATAGCTTTTATTTATTGCTAAAAGTTCCTCTACATTATTTTCATCTTACGTTAACTTAGAATATGGTGAATGCGTTGTGAAGACTAGTGTGAATCTCATTTCCAGCATCCATGTAAACCATAATGAATTTTCTTTTAGTTATTAAATAAAGGGAAAAACATAAAAAGAGTGGATTGCTAATCCTTCACTCAACTACATCAAAAACTGAAAACCATAATAAAAGAAAGAACCGAGAACATAACAATAGCCTAAACAAGTACAAGAGGGCTAAAAATTTTGTTTTTCTTCACGTAGTGTTGAATGGTTTTTCCCAAAATTTTAGTTGGTTCAGGTTATTGATGAATTCGGTTAATAGACACATCTTGGAAATAATTATTTTCCACAGTTTGAATCTTTTAATTGCATGAGTTCCAACTTCAAGTTTTGGACCAATTATGTTTCTTTGATGTGGAGAGTCTGGAGAAGTACTCATGTGAAAACTTATTTTGTGTTCCTTTTAACCACAAGGATATTTTTTTCACGAAACCAATGTTGATATGCAGAGTACAGCAGTTGAGGGAACAAAGTATGCCCCACCTCCAGATAATAAGCCAGCCAAAGCTGTCAAGGCTACTGCCGGGGCTTATGGTTCTGCATCCTCTGATCGCCCGTATGCTTGTCCTTATGAAGGGTGTGACAAGGCTTACATCCATGAATACAAGCTTAAACTACATTTGAGGAGAGAGCATCCTGGTCTTATGTCTGATGATAATGCTGAAAATGCCCCAACTACTGCTGATAATGAGATGGATGAAGCCAGTGATCAAGATGCCTATGGCGAAAAACGTGTGAATGGAAAAAGTCAGTCTAACCAGAAACAAAACAAGCCGAAACCAAACATTAAATTGCCGCCTCCAAAAATTGCTCGAAAAGCTTCTATTGCATCTCCTGCTGCGATGGATGTTGTGAAAAAACCATGGCCAGTCAAAGAAGAATTTTATGAGGAAGAAGATAGTGAAGAAACAGAGGAGGAGGATCGTGAGAATGTTGAAGATGGTTGGAGATATGCGGAAAACAATGAAGATGATGATGAAGAAACTGAATATGAAGATTAAATTCTTTTGGTTACATTCTAACGTATGCACTACTCTTTGCCAATCACTTTACCTTAAGCGTTTCTTGTCATTATGGTCATATTAGTTTCTATACATGTGTGCTCTTTGAAATGATGTAATCAATTGATACATATTAATAAGTTAAAATTTCAGTTTTGGTATACCTGTTATTTTGATGTCAGCTTATGTACTAATTAAGGAGACAATGCATTGTACATATATTTTTAAAAAATATGATATACATATGTTTTTTTTATTAACTTTAAGAAAAACTTTTTTTAAGGGAGCCAAGAGTGAAAGGTCATATGAAAAGTAAGTTTTTTTTATATCTTTTCCGAATTTAAAAGAAAAGGAATGAGCATATTTATACGAATCAAAATATTTCTTCCATGTTGAGCCATTCTTTGAAGACAAGAAAATCCATTGCTTGCCCTAATTTTAACCCTAACCTTAAATCCCTATGTCGAGAATAATTAGTTTAATAACGGTTAGTTAGTAACGGTTAGTTTAGTAACGGCTAGTTTAATAACGGCTAGTTTAACGGCTAGTTTCTTCCTTTCAATGTATAAATATAACATTAGACATTAAGCCAAAATAAATTCAATAACTCTCTTAACAAAAATCAGAGAAAATCAACATGGTATCAAAGCAGGACCCTTGGCGATGGAGGAGAGCTACCCTACATTTACACCCGTGGCAACCATAAGACCACCACCGTCCGTCGACACAGTCGGAGTGGGAGCGTGAGGAGTCCCACATCGACCAAGGACCAAAGATAAGAGCTGGTTTATAAGCCCTGGCGATCCTACCCTTGTAAGCGTGCAAGTTAGAAATGCGTGATTCAAGAAATCTAGAAAATGTCACAACAACTAGAGTAGACTGTGTGTCGCTAAATGGTAAAAATTACCATCTTTGGGCACGTCAAGTGACTTTTGGTCTAATCGGCAGAGACAAATTTGAGCATGTCACCTGTGAGAAATCAAAACCAAAAAGTCAAGATCCAACACACCAACTTTGTCAAGAAAGAAAGGAAATTTCAGAATGGAGAAGAGTGACAATCTCGCTACGAAGTTGGTTATTGGAAACCAATGGAACCCCATTATCTCTCGATCTCACGACATATCTAGATATAGCTCGAGATATGTGGGTTGCTAAAGCCGAGACAATGTTCGGGAAAGAAGAAAATTACTCTCTTATTTATCAACTTCAAGAAGAACTTCACCGCTACAACAACAAAATCAATCCGTCACCGAAATATTCAAAGAAAATCCAAAAAAAAAGAATGATGAGATTAGCAGTGTATCGACCTTTCACGCCGATCTTGATGAAATCAAAAGAAGAGAGGAGCAGATGGAATTTTTCACCTTCCTCTCCAAGCTCGATTCAAGCTATTGTGGGTACGCTCACAAATTCTTCTCATGGGAGCCGCCATCCGTTGATGAGGTTGTTGGGATGGTTGAAAGAGAAGAGACAAGAAGAATAGTGATGGGTACTCAACTACCTCGACAACCCCGAAGCCAAGGCTTTCATCACCGCATCTAACCCTAGGCCGAACGTCGGGAGACCAAACACTCACTCGCCGATTAATGTAAGAAGGAAGGACATAAAGCTGGAGGAATCTGGTCACTCACTGCCGCGATTATTGTGCTAAGGAAGGACACAAGCGCGAGGAATGCCTGGTGTCTCAACCTCATCTCCGACAAAAGTGGAAGGCGACGAGGCTTCGTCGAGGGGAGATCGCGAAAAAATCGGTAGTAGAGAGAGAAATGGGTTACTCCGCACAAAAGGAAAAGAGGATACGAGTACAAACGGAAATGAAAAGAAATAAAAGGTGAGATGGATATGGATCAAATGAGGCAATTGTATACACAATTATCCGTGATGTTTCAAGGAAAATCTCAAAAAACCTCTCGGTATGATTACAAACCTTACTCAAAATTCTTTAAATTCCAAATGGATTCTTGATTCAAAGTTCAACTGATCACATAACAGAAATAAAAACTTACTCAATAATTACAAAAAAATGAGACTAAACAATTTGTAATGTCGTTGCAAATGGTGAAAAAATGGAAATTTTAGGAAATGGTTCAATTAGTCTCCTTTCAAGAAAAATTTCAAATGTTTTGCATGTGAATAATTGTACATCTAACTTGTTATCCATTAGTAAAATCACACAAGACTTAAATTGTGAAATTACATTTACATCCAAAAATGTGATTTTTTAGGAATTGATAACGAAGAATATCATTGGTGAAGGTTTTCTAGAAAATGGGCTTTATATTCTAAGTGAAGAAAAATGCAACTTCAATATTAAAAAAGAAGAAGAATTAGGCACTCTTTGGCATAAGAGAATTGGACATCCTTCCGATAAGATTTTAAAATGTATTTTTGATTTCAAACAACTAGATTGTAGTAGTTGTGAAATTTGCAAATTAGGAAAGCACACAAGGTTACCATTTAGTTTATCCAATTGTAAGAGCAAAAAACCTTTTGAGATAATACATTCTGATGTTTAGGGCCCTGCTCCAATTGATTCATTTAGTGGTTATAAATACTTTGTTATATTTATAGATGATTTTTCAAGAACTACATGGTTACACTTGTTAAAAAATAAAAGTGAAGTGTTTTCTCAATTTCAAGAATTTTATAATTTTGTAGAAAATCAATATGATGCAAAGATTAAAACTTTTAGAAGTGATAATGGAACGGAATTTGTAAATCAAAATTTTACAAATTTTTTCAAACAAAAAGGAATTTTACATCAAACAACTTGTATTTACACACCCCAACAAAATGGTGTGTCAGAAAGAAAAAATCGACATTTACTTGGAGTAACAAGAGTACTTTTGTTTCAAAATAATGTTCCAATAATTTTTTGGTCGAATGCTGTTCTCACCGCAACATATTTAATTAATAGATTGCCAAGTGCCAATTTGAATTTCAAAAGCCCACTAGAAATCCTCTACCAAGAAAAACTTAATATCTATCATTTAAGAGTATTTGGATGTACATGTTATGTGCACAAAAATAAACAACACAAGTTAGATTATACATCAATCAAAGCTATTTTCTTGGGATATTCATCTCAAAAAAAGGGTTATAAATGCTATGATCCGATTAACAAAAAACATTACATTTCAAGAGATGTGACATTCCAAAAAAATGAGCCATATTACAAAACACTAGAAAAGGAGACTAATAACCAAGAGGAACCAAATGAATTTACATTTCCATTTTTTTATTCTGAAGAAGGAAATATAGTAGTAGAAAATGAAAATGAAATAATCAACGAGAATGAAGAGGATGAAACTTCTCAAAGTGAGGGGGAAGATACCGAAATAATACCATTGAGAAGGTCTAATCGGACTCCACAACCTACAACTAGATTACAGGATTTTGTAACATATGAGGTAAAATATCCTATCCAAAATTATTTATCTTATGAAAATGTTACACCATTAATATAGGACTTCTATTTGACCTCAATTTCTAAAGAAAATGAGCCAAATAACTAAGTAGAAGCAATAGCCAATCCGGTAATGGTGTAAAGCAATGAAAGAAGAACTTCGAGCACTTGAAAAAAATGAAACACGGGTAGTCGTACAACTACCCAAGGAAAGAAACCCGTAGTAGGATGCAAATGGGTCTATAAGATTAAGTTTAATAGTGATGGCACTATTGAAAGGTACAAAGCACGATTAGTGGCAAAAGGTTACACTCAAACCTATGGTGTAGATTATCAAGAAACATTTGCACCCGTGGCCAAAATGAATACCGTAGGGATTTTACTTTCCATAGCGGTAAACCAAAATTGGACCTTACATCAAATGGATGTCAAGAATGCTTTTCTCCAAGGAACCCTTGAAGAAGAGGTATATATGACACTTCCACCTGGTCATAAAAAGGAAAACAATTCTAGTCTCAGTGTAGGTTAAAAAATCTATTTACGGGACTAAAGCAATCTCCACGAGCATGGTATGGAAAACTAAGCTCTTATTTAATTTCTTGTGATTTTAAAATTAGTAATGCCGATCACTCATTATTTTCCAAAAATTATGGTACATTCACAACCATAATTCTAGTATATGTAGATGATATAATAATTACCTAAATAATTTGGAAGAAATTAAAAAAGTGAAAATGAAATTAAAGGAGAATTTTGATGTCAAAGACTTAGGTTTATTAAAATATTTTCTAGGAATAGAAATAGCACATTCACCCAAGGGACTCTTTATTTCACAAAGAAAATATACACTTGACCTATTGAAAGAAACTGTAAATTAGTGGAGTAAACCAACATCTACACCAATAGATAGTAAATGCAAATTAAATATCGAGGATGGCGAACCCTGTAAGACATAAGCCAATTTCAAAGACTTGTAGGAAAATTAATTTATTTAACGGTAACCGACCAGACATTTCTTTTTTCGTTAGTTAAATTAGTAAATTTATGCATACACCTAGAACACCACATTTAGAGGCTATACATAGAATTTTAAAATATTTAAAAGGTGGACACCTAGTAAAGGAATTCTCATGAAACGTAATAATTCTAATGAAGTGTGTATTACTCCGATGCAGATATGTGGTAGCTTTGATAGAAAATCAACCACCTTTGGTTTTGCACGCTTTGTAGGCGGAAATTTAGTCACATGGAAAAGCAAGAAACAAAATGTTGTGGCACGCGATCAAGTACGTGAGGCGGGATATCGAGCCACGGCATCAACCTCACGCGAGCTAACTTGGATCAAACAACTTTTTTGGATATCTAATTAAAGTTCAAGAACCAATGAAGATGTTTTGTGATAACCAAGCGGCACGACATATAGCATCAAATCCGGTGTTTCACGAGAGAACAAAACACATCGAAGTGGATTGCCACTTCATTCGAGAAAAAATTCAAGCAAAGGAAATTGAAACTCCATTTGTGAGAAGTGAAAAACAATTGGCGGACATCTTCACCAAAGGTTTAGATTTAAAATCATTCGAAGAAAATTTAAGCAAGTTAGGGTTGACTGATATCTACACACCTAACTTGAGGGGGAGTGTTGAGAATAATTAGTTTAATAACGGCTAGTTAGTAACGGCTAGTTTAATAACGGCTAGTTTAGTAACGGCTAGTTTAATAACGGTTAGTTTAGTAACGGCTAGTTTAATAACGGCTAGTTTAGTAACGACTAGTTTCTTCCTTTCAATGTATAAATATAACATTAGACATTAAGCCA
Organism: Hippophae rhamnoides; assembly: GCA_033030585.1. Classification (NCBI taxonomy): domain Eukaryota; kingdom Viridiplantae; phylum Streptophyta; class Magnoliopsida; order Rosales; family Elaeagnaceae; genus Hippophae; species Hippophae rhamnoides. The sequence goes on along the minus strand of CM065438.1, from coordinate 17,619,790 downwards.
AAATAAATTCAATAACTCTCTCAACAAAAATAAGACAAAATCAACACCCTAACTAAGCTAAAAGCTTATAAAGGAATTGCTGTCGAGGTTAGAGCAACCTGTTCGAAGAAAACCACCACTCAATTGTCCTGATAGTGTAATTGGCAGGAAATCTGGCCCCAGTTATTACGATGTTAATATGGATGATGCACCATTAGTCGCTGGTGGCTTTTGGAATATGATATTAATGTTATTACAATAATTACAAATACATCGTATAATGCAGATATGGCAATGAGAAGACGAGAATCACTCGAGGTCACAATAAAATTATTCTTGTTCATTCACGTTCAGATGGATCCTAAAAACTAAAATGAGCTACCTCACACGTAATTGTGAAAGAATCAATTCCGTACTGTAATATGTAACATGTATTAGGGGGAAAAAAGAAAAAAATCCCTTAAAAATAAAAATAATATCTTAATAACATTTAACAAACTCTATTGAATAACATTTACCATTAAATGATTCTAGATGATCTTACTTCAGTTTAAACAATATGGAATTAAACATCATCTAAAATAAAATGATATTAAATTTTTTAAAATAATAAAAATATATGAGGTAGAAATAAGTTGTAATATTTTTATAAATACTATTTGTTTTTAGCCCTTAAACAAATCACTTGAAAATGAACCTTGAATTTAGAGACATTTTCATGGAACTTTCTTAATGGACAAAATTGATTTGTTTTTAATATGCCGTTAACACATAATATTTTTGAACTATAGGCGATAACAGTGAAATGAACCTCAGTAAAACAAAACGACAATATATAAACTAGAAAAGAACGAAACTCATAAAATATATGTAAAAAATAATAAAAATTAAAACTAGAGTTGCTTGGGTGTAGGCAATTATGGATGGGAAAAAAAACTACAGGTTTAGTTATTCGTGAATAACCACACTGACGGTTTGGTTTTTATCCATTTAATTTCGGGGACGACTTTGGTTTTGCATAAAAACCAAACATAAAGGAGTAGGTACAGTTCGGTTACGGTTATACTCAAAATCGTACCCGTCCGTACCCGAAATTAATTATATTTATTTAAATAAATTATATATTAATTAAGGTTTTTTTAGACGATATATAAACCAACCTAAACTTTTTTTTATCTCACTCTCTATGTCGCCTCTCATTATTTTCTCGCATCTCTCTCAGTTCTCTCAAGTCTCAAGACTCTCAAGCTTCTCAGTTCTCACACCAGTCACCAGTCGTAGTAGTTGAGTCATCTCCAGTCACCAGTCACCAGTCGCCCGCTACAGTCATGGAGTCACGTCGTTGAGTCCAGTCATCTCTGCCGCTCAGTCGCCGCTTTCGGCTGTACGCCAATCGCTGAGTCATCGCCAATCACAGAGTCACGTCGGTGAGTCCAGTCATCTCTGTCGCTCAGTTGTCGCTCTCGACTGTACGCCAGTCACCAACTGCAATCACCTGTCGCCAGTTGCAGTCGCTAGCCACTGAGTCGTCGCCAGTCATGAAGTCGCGTCGTTAAGTCCAGTCATCTATGCCGCTTAGTCACCGCTCTCGACTATACGCTTGTCGTCGGCTCAGCTTCTTATCACTTCTTCTTCCTGATCTCATCAAGTGTTTCCTTTTCTCGTATGAAATAGATCTCTTGGTAGTTGTCTAGCTGATACATGGTTACTCTGTTTTGTGTATGACCTCATTGCTATGAGATTTTTGTTACTCTATTTCTTGAGCAGAATAGGTTAAATCTAACATATATTTAAATGTCTAAAGTCATCTGGAGTTTGGACAATGTATTATCTATTCATAGTGTATATGGAATAAATTGACTACTCTATTTTGTGTATGGAACTTCATGTTATGAGACATGACTATTGGCTACTCTATTTTTGTCACAAAAGTTTTAGCTATTTTAAGTGATCATGGTAAAATCTTATTTGATTTATGCTTAAATAGATTTAATCAGTCTACTTTATTTTTTTTCTTGAGCATAACAACTTCGGCATAATATATTTAAATACTTGAAGTCATCTGGACAATGTATTATCGATTCATAATGTATATGAAATAAAATGACAATTCTATTTTTATATATGAATTTAAACTTTAAAAGTTAATTTTTCAAAATTTTTCGCCACAATCCTCTCAAGAAGTAAATTGACATTGAACTTAATGTGGAGATAACAAGTGGTGGAACTTCAAGTGTTGATCAAATGAAGGTAGTGAGGAAGAAGATGGGAAGATTAAATTAATGTCTGAAGCATATGTTTGATAGAAAGAAAATTAATTGTATATGAAAGTCAATATGAACTTGAAATTTTCTTAAATTTATTTAATTAATTTTCAATATTTGCATTAATTTAGAATATTTTATTTATATCTTGTATTTTTCATTAATATGTATTTAATCTTATCTAAATTCATAGAAATATATATTATTAAATGTTAATTTTTTTATCATAAACTTAAAATAACAAATTAAGATAACAAGTTCAAAAGACTTATCCATTTGCTTTAATTTGATTACATAGCCAAAATGAGTTAAATTGAATATGAATTTTTTGAAATTTTGAAAAACGTTTTTTTTTGTTTTTTTTAATAACTGTCCCGAATTATTATCCACGGGTAAAAAACCGTTCCCAAACTGTAATAATTTTTTGAGCGATTTTGATGACAGATTTTATAATTCGATTCGAGAACGGTTGTATTAAAATCCATGTCCGCCCGTCCATGCCCATCCCTATAGGCGATAGTAGTGAGATGAACCTTTTTAGTAAAACAAAACGATAATATATAAACCAAAAAAGAACAGACGACACTCGTAAAATATACGTAAAAAACAATAAAAATTGAAACTAGAGTTGCATGGCATCACATGATTGTAACACATGATTGATTATTAAATCTGTGGGTAACATTTAGAAAAAAAAAATTAAGTTGTCAAGACTTAAAAAAGTGGATGGCTAAGGTAATTTTCTCATTCTTCAAATGAAAAATGAAATACACGATAGTATTAATCTGTAATTGGTCGTTTCTTGCTTTTGAGTAAAACTGGTAAATTATATAGAAGGAATAAGATTTGGCATGTTTAATTTCCTTAACTAGGAATTATTTTTTTCCTAATATTTCCTTAACTAGGATTACAACGAATATAGAAGAAACAAAACTTCCATTTTCGGAAGGAGATAACAAACATTACCAAAAATAGTATCAAAAAGCGATTAGAGAATTGGTTCTTTACCTGATAAAAGTCGGTAAAAAGTTTTAATCCAAAGAATAAGGGTTTTTTTTTTATTTTTATTAACCGAAGTATGAGTTTAAACAAAGTATAGAAAACTCTTGCTTCTCCTCGAAGCAATTTGCACCTACGGGATGGAAGCATAAATATTCCCTCCTAAGGCTGCACAACCATCTTTCCTCAGTCCACAAAGTGCTTTGTGGTACTGCTTTGTATAAATATTATGAGAAGACATAATAAGATGAAGGTGAACAATACAAGAAAACTAATTCAACCAGCTCAACTAGTGAAAAATAGCCATACAAGAACTCACAGCCTTCAAAAGTTTTGGGCCAATCGCCTCCCAACCATTGTACAACATTGATCTCTTATGATGAGTTCTTGATTGGGGGAAAAAGAGAGAAAAAAAAGAGTGATAATAATATTGGCACACTTAGCAAACTTCAGTTTTTACCTTCACATGGTTAAGGTGTGGAGAGTACCTGACATGAAACACCGGTACTAATAACAAACAAAGCTCAGTCATCAAATTAGGAAAATGTCTCCAGCCAACAGACCAAAGACCACTAATACACTTACCTATATTTTTGGTCGCAATACACTTGCCTCTTTTGTTGGACAGTGTGCTTTTTCCATTCTTTGGCTGTACTCTTCTCAACTTCTCTTGACAAGATTGGAAGCGCACACACTTGAGCGTCTTGAAGCAATGTTGACGATCTCAAAAATCTCATTTGGACTCCTCCTCAGCATATAGAAAAACAATAAAAGTTTGGAGACTCGGTCAAATTTTAAAAATAAAACATGTGCATTAGTATAACACTGAATACCGAAGCAAGGAGACCATGTATAGCCAGAGCCACATCTCAACAAACCCAAACTAAGTTAAAAAAGAAGAGATAGTTTAAGGAGAGAAGTTAAGAGATACACATGTATTTCAAAGAAAGGGACCAAGTAGCAAGCATGTCGAGCACTTTTTCTTTGGGTTTTAAAGTATGTTGAGCACTTTTTCTTTGGGTTTAAAAGTATGTTGAGCACTTTTTCTTTGGGTTTAAAAGTATGTTGAGCACTTGTTAACTAAGAAGCATGAGTTATCACCAACGGCCAAACAATCATAAAGCTTCATCTGGCTATTAAAACTGTAAAACCAGACCTGAAACCGTAAATAGAACTGAGCACTTACCATTCTAAACTTCATGGTGAACAGAGAAAGCTCCTTTTGTTTAGATCACCAACCAGACTAGAGAAAATAGACAAGCAGCATCAAAATTTATGCTGTCAATTACCAAAAACCATATGTACTGATGCATGATACATATAAATAATAACAAAAGGGCGCACACCATTCAAGCCAGAAAACAGTGGTTCGTAACCATACAAAAATGAATAATTGAAGTGAACTTAACCTCGCACAGCATTTAACCAATATATTTCATAACTACTACATTAACAATTATAACAAAGAGAGAGTGAAGGTAAAGAAAAAAAGGAATAAAGAAGAAGAAAAATTTGCAAAATATAGTAATTAGATTCATCTTACAACTTCACGGGTTAATTACATATCCATAAAATGCAAAAACACGTATTTAAGTCTTTGACAGAATGAGCCATACACCTAAACTCTCTCTACTCTCTCTCAGTATCTCCTACCCAACCCCACAACAAGAGAAAATGATATATATATATATATATATATATATATAGAGAGAGAGAGAGAGAGAAGAAAAGGGCAAGATAGAACCTAAGAATCTAAGATATATCCCATGTTTATTTGTTGAGCCAGAATACAACAGCCAATAAAACAAAAGTCAGTTCTTCCTCTCTTAATTCGTCAGACTAAAGAGAACTAAAGTATAAGAAAAGAAGAAAACTACGATCCACATCTACACAGTCGCAAACATCCAGAAGTTGCAGAATGCTCAACTGAAAGTCGAATTTAGGTTTATCTGTTCACAAGTGTAAGAAAAGAAGAAAACTACGATCCACATCTACACAGTAGCAAACATCCAGAAGTTGCAGAATGCACAACTGAAAGTCGAATTTAGGACTTACATTAAATGCGGAACACATTAATCACCACCAACAACGTTCTTCATGCAACCTCCATTCTCTCGTTCTTTTCTGCAATCTCTGCATCATGGAAGATCTTATTTTTAGCATTTTCATCATTTGAACAATCCTTTCTTGCTTCTTCTTCTTCATCCATAATGGGTTCATTCTTTGTTTCGTCATTCCTTTTTGTAATTGTTATCATTTCACTGCATTCTAGCTTACTAATCTTAACTCCCTCGCCCTTCTGCACAAAACCCTCACTGGATACAAGTTCGTTTCTTGTTTCTTCATACTTAACTTCAGTATCCTTAGGAGTCATTACAGGAAGTTCAATATCATCTTCCATAATAACATTCTTCATCGTATTCTCCAAAGTACCAAAGCCATCATGTTCTTCCTCCTTAGCATTATCACCAACAATTATGTTTTCTCTATTTTCAGACATATATTCAACCAGATCATCATTGTTTTTACAACCCATAAACATAGTTTGAGCATCTGACTCTCCATCACTTTCATTATCAGACTCGTTCTCTACAACTTCCTCATGAAGCTCCTCTCCAACTTGGTTATGCCTTTCTAGAAACTGCAACCTTCGCCTCAAATCCCCTAATTCTCTTTCCATCAAGAAAAGCCTCTCTTTCAATGTCAAATTCTCTTCTTCTAATTGAGCTATATGTGAGTCCTGATCATCCACTCTGTTTTCCAGCACATTGTTGTACTCTACTCCACTGTAATTGGGATAAATCATCTCAAACCTGCTCAAATCATGGTCCAACCTCCTCTCCACCTCGACATGCTCCTCAACATCACTCTCGCTTGATCCACCACCACCTTCCTCTTCCTCATCATCCTCATGTCCTGGAGACCTAAGCCTAATTAGCCCTTTCATCGATCCATACCCATCAACGCCCCACTCCTCTTTCGCCATATCACCCAACACTTCCCTGGACGGCGAGAATATAGGTGTCGGAAGCACCGCCGGGGTAACTGGGCACGGTGAGACCAGCGATGCAATACCCCCAGACTTTTTTGCTCTTATCCAATAAGAAGTAGTGTTCCTTGGTGCATAAGGAGCAAACCTATTATTAAACTTCTTCTTGGGATAGAACTTCCTAGCCTTTAAGCGATTCTGATACTGCAATTCATTTAGAGTTGGAGGATTGTACCCTCCTCCACCAGTGGTCTGAACATTGGGCATAAGCTTGTCCATTCTTCTAGGATCTTTTCGCTTGTCGGTAACATTCTTACCTCTCCAATTGTTGTTTCGTCCAAGATTCGATTGCTTTTGGGGCATAAAATTAGGTTTCTGAAACTTTTTGGGATCCAAAGGAGGCAGTTGATATTGTTGCTGTGGCCACACTTCGTAGTTTCTGTTCAACATTGGTGGTGGCTGGGTCTGGGTCGTCATCATCATCAACTGAGACTGTTGGTGCTGAGCGGCCATGGCTTGAGATTGGTTCATCATTTGAGCTTGAGAAGACTGAGTCATCTGTCCGATTATCTGAGGCTGGCTCATCATCTGTGGCTGGTTCATGACCTGTGCCTGACTCATAGCCATCATCTTCGCTTGATTCATCATCTGAGATTGATCGTTCATATTTTATATTGCCGACTGTTAAATTGCAAATCCGAAAAACCCCTCGCTCTCTCCAAACAAACCAAATCAAGTCAGTTGGTTGGATCGAACGTCGCAAACCCTAATACGAGAAAGTTAGAAGACAAATCACTAAATCGAATCCCAAATTCAGTTATCGATCTTGATCTCTATTGTTAAAAAGTATCTTTCGCTTGATTTGTTTTCAGAATTATCAGGTCGAAAAAGAGAATTGTTTTGCAATTTTTAAACTTCTCTCTCTTGTAGAAATCACCTAAGCACACACGAAGGAGACGAAACTAGTTTTCTGTACTTCCGTTTTCGTGAATGCTTTCGAGGTCCTCAGAGGCCTTTTATAGATAGAGATGACATCAGATGGACGGTAGATCTGAATTCAGATATCGAACGGCTTGTATTAAATAATCGCTGCTGCCATGTGTTATTCAGATTCCTATATTACTTTTATGTTCTTTTTTCTAGCCGATTCTTATATTGGTTACGATTTATTCCAATATTCGGTTAAAAATAGAAAATTATATATATTTTTTTAAATACATTTCTTATTTTTTTAAAATTATTTTGTCAAAATACATCATAATCGATGGAATTGTGAACGTACCTTATCATTAATTTTATTTATAAATACCTTTAATTTTTTAAAAAATATATAATATAAAATATGATACTATTATAATTTAAATTATTATTATTATAAAAATAATTTATTGATAATAATTATTTAATTATATTGACACTAAGACTTAATAAATAAATGAATAAAATTATCAAGAAAGTAAAATAACGTGGTGTAAATTTATAAACATTGATTTTATAACTCACAAATGCGATATTTTGATTTGAGAACTATAAGAAACATTATCAAAAATAACATGAAATTGAAATCGATCACATAAAAACTAATAGACATATTATAGCACTTATCTTGACAAAATATATATTATTCACCAAAATGCAAGATAATAGGATGGCACAAAGGTACAAAGATTTGGTAATCCCTTAATAGGTCGGTTCATAAAAAAAATGGAGCATTAAGCTTTCAATTTGATATTAACATCAATTTGATAAAAATATGATGTAATTTGTCCTTATAATGATTGCACCGTACATTTGTTTATGATTCAAGCAAACCTTAATAGGAAAATAAATGTTACGACCATTGGATCTGATCGTGTGGTCAGGGAAAAGTCATCGAAAAATACACGGGATGTTGCTCCCGCATTTTCATGCCGCGGCGTGGATAAATGACGAGATTTGACTTATATATTAGAATTGTTCGGGCCGTGGCGCTCAATATTCTATGCCACAGTGTGCATGCCATTGTGTGAATTCCTAATTCTTACTAAGATCACCTCGCTATGATAAACTATTTATTGTGTCGACACTTACCTTCGATTTCTATAATTCTTTTGATTTCATTGACTAGCTTCCTTCATGCCTTGTATTCCATTGGGACCGCTCTTCCACTCTTTGATCATGATTTAGTGCCTAAATAAGCCCATTTAGTGCTTGATTGAGTTGCTTTGTCTTTGCTATTGTAATGGGTCTACTCGAAATCTATAACGACCCATCATTTCCCCCTTTCTTCAAAAGAAGAAAGAGAAAAAACATTAAAGGTAATACTAACATTATACTCACTTAGAAGATCTAATTTGTAAGCATTGTCATTAATCCGTTCAAGCGCTTGAAATGGGTTATATCTTCTGGGTTGCAACTTGGACCTTCATTTTTCATGAAATCGTTTTTTCCTCATATGCACCCAAACCCAATCATTGGGTTCAAAAATGACTCGTCACCTTCCTTTGCTAACTTTGGAGTATATTTCTTGCCCTTCTTTTCAATTCGTTCATGAATACTTTCATGGAATTTCTTCACCATCTCAGTTTCCTATTACCATCTAAATTAGTTCTTTCTGAAATAGATAAAGGTAACAAATCCATAGAATGAATGGATCATAAATAATTTCAAATAGTGAATAATCAGTGGTCAAATGCATACTCCTATTATAAGCAAATTCAACAAAAGCCAAACAATTCTCTGAATTTTTCTATCTTTTGAATTACAACCCTCAATAAAGTAGACAATGTTCTATTAACTACCTCAATTTGACCATCAGTTTGGGGGTGACATGTGATAGAGAATGAAAATTTAGTCCCTAACTTAGCCCATAGAGTTTTCCAAAAGCATCTAAGAAATTTAACATCCTGATCAGACACAATATTTTTTGGTACCCTATTTGGTCGGACAATTTCCTAAAATAAGAACTTTGATATATGTGTGGCATCATTAGTTTTATGATATGTTATGAAGTGTGTCATTTTAAAAAATCTATCTATAACCATAAAAATGGGGTTTTTACCTTTCTTTGATTTTGATAGTCTTAAAATGAAATCCATGAAAATATCTATCCAATGTGTACTAGGTACATGCAAGGGTGTATACATTCCTTGAGGTAGGACTTTAGATATAGGTTGCCTATATGTAATACATCTAGAACATATTCTTTTTACATACTGCCTCATCTATGGCCAATAGAAATGCTTATGCAAAGTGTCTAAAGTATTTAACACACCAAAATATCACATTAACCCTCCCATATGGGCCTCATTTACTAAAAGTTCATGCATAGAAAGATTGAGTATATACAATTATTTTTCCTTAAATAAATACCTAGCTGATTTATAAAACTTTTCATGTACATTGTAAACAGAAGAAAAATCAATATCATTGACATACATTTCCTTAATATATTCAAATCCTAACAGCCTAGCATTTAATTTAGAAATTAGAGTATACTTCCGTGATAATTTGTAAGCTAATATATCTTCCTTACCTCTTTTGTAGTGAATCACATAAGAGAATGTCTCAACAAACTCCATCCATTTAGCATGTCTGTGATTCAGCTTACCTTGACTTCTCAAGTGTTTCAAGGATTCATGAGTCGTGTTAATGATAAATTCTTTAGGCCATAGGTAGTGTTGCCATGTATCAAGAGTCCTTACCAAGGCATAGAGCTCTTTGTCATATGTTTGGTAATTAAGGCCTACTTTGTTGAGTTTCTCATTGAAATAGGGAGTAGTCCTCTAATCCTGCATCAAAACGCTCTTATACATGTAGTTGAGGCATCACATTTAACCTTAAATATTATTGAAAAATTAGGCAAAGCTAAAACAGGTATCATGTTAAAAGCATTTTCTTGTTCCTCCTCCCATTGAAACCCAACATTCTTTTTAACAACTTTAGTTAATAGTACAACTATTGTACTAAAATCTTTAACGAACCAACAATAAAAACTAGCCAAACCAAGAAAAATTCTTACCTCAGTCACAGACTAAGGTATGTGTCATTCCCTAATTGCCTTCACATTTTCTTCATCTATCCCTATTCCTTTAAAACTAACAACATATATAAGAAAAACAAGCCTTTCCACACAAAAAACATCACTTTTTCAGATTAACTTATAGTTTTTCTTTCCTTAATAACTGAAGTATAGATTATAAATGTAAAACATGCTCTTCTAAATTTTTACTTTAAACAAGAATATCATCAAAGTTAACAACCACAAATTTTCCAATGAATGCAAGTAAAACATGATTAATAATTCTCATAAAAGTACTAGATGCATTGGTTAATCCAAAGGACATGACTAACCATTCATATAAACCATGTTTAGTTTTAAATGCAGTTTTTCACTCATCCTTTTTTTCATTCTAATTTGATGGTAACAATTTTTTAGATCAATTTTACTAAAAATGCAAGAACCATGCAATTCATCTAACATGTCATTTAATCTAGGAATATGATGTCTATATTTTACCGTGATGTTGTTAATGGCTCGGTACTCAATACACATTCAACTTTATCTATATTTCTTAGGTGCAAGAAGCATTGGAATTGCACATGGGATCAAGCTTTCACTTACTTGATCTCTGGTCAAGTATTCCTCAACTTATATTTGAATTTATTTTGTATCTTTTGGTTTGGTTCTATAGATTGGTCATTTTGAAAGGGATGCCCCTAGAATGAAATCAACTTGGTGCTCAATCCCTTTAATTGATGATACACCATCAAGAAGCTCTTCTGAAAATACATCATCAAATTCCTACAACAAAGAAACGGTAACCTTAGACAAATAAGAATTAAGAACGTTAGTAGAAAAATTTGCCTTAAAAGTACAAGTATGGGATGTTAAGCAAAAATAGCTCTCTTGACCTCACTTACCCTAACATAGAAAGTCACATTATTTTTCTATCTTTCTTTTTCATTCTTTTCTTTTCTCTCACTCTTCTCTCTTTCTTTTTCTTTTCCACTATTTTTTTGTCACTTCTCTATCTCTCTCTCTCTCTTTTGTTCACTTTTTTTTCTTTTTCTTCACTCTTCTTTATTTCTTTTTTCATTTTCAATTAGTCTTCATAGAATTGTTTAGAAGTAAAGGGTACAAGTGTGACATTTTTTGCATCTTTCATGAAGGAGTGCTTGTTTTGATGCCCATCATGTGTAACAATACTTTGATCATATTGACATGGCCTACCTAATAAGATATGCCCTACTTGCATTGGAACCACGTTATACAACACTTCATTTTTATATTTTTCAATGGAAAAATATACTAGAACTTGCCTATTCACCCTTACTTCCCTACTATCATTCAACCATTGTAACTTGTAAGGTTAATGATATTTGATCATAGGCAATCATAGCTTCTTAACTAGGGTAGTACTAGCAACATTAGTATAACCCCACCTGTCAATAATGACATTGCACACATTGTTGTTTACATGTCTTTACACCGATATTGGGAGTTTACTTATATTTTATTATAAATGACTTGTGTACTTGCGAGTTTTTATTAAATACAAAATTTGTGTATCATGCACACGCACATAAAATGCATTGACATGAAACAAGAACTTTTAAAATACTGAATATCCATTCATAGTACTATATCACCGTTGTTTATCTAATTGTTCTGTATAGTCTATTGAACCATTCCATTCTATAGGATCATACTTATGTCAAATACAAGAACAAAACCATAGTTAGTTTGGTTAATCTAAAATTGAGTGGTACACTAAATTTTTTAAAGTATGTGTTATTAACATATAACTCGATATCATATTTGATATTTAGATAGAAATCAAAGTGTTACTTCTAGCTTTAATATTCTTACGCTTCTACTCCCAAATCAAAAGGGCATACTCTGAAATGTTTTAAACTTATAAGTAAAATAAGTCCAAAAATATTTAAAAATATCACTGAAATACAAAGATTCAACTTAACCTTTTAGCCAAGAACATAGGTGAAATGTTTTGAGATCACCAAAAATAGTTTTTTCATTCAAACATATATAGCTCTAAGTGAAAAATATCAAAATTAAAATATGTCAAAATACCCAAAAGTTGAAATTCAAAAATTTCTAAAAAGGTAAGATATTGTCACTACGCATTGATATTGGCTAAAAATGAATTGAATCAAAGATATATATTGATGGCTTGACAATTTAAGAAATCCCAATTTAATAAGTATCTAGAATCCTCCATCAAAATATCTAGATATTATTTTAAAAATTCACCTAATTTCCAAAACAACCTATTTGTTAGTATTATTTATTAAAGATATTTCATTAGAGAATTTTAGATCATTTTTATATGAGTGACACGTGTTCAAATCCAAGCCATTAATTAAGAAGGTAAATGCTTATAAATAGGTTTAAACACTTCATTTGTGACACATTCAAGAACCAAACAACAAACCAACAAGCCTTATAATATTTTCTCCATGCTTTCAACACAAATTTCTTCACTATATTTTCCTAAGTGTTCCTATTCTTCACCTTCACCATCTTAAATACCTATTTGGGTTATTTTTTAGTTAGGTTTATTTAGAATTTGAGTAGCTAAGTGTTGCACGTAGCCTTGAAAAAAGTAGGTGTAGGATAATTGGTATCAGAGCCTAATTGTGTGGGAGTTTGCAACTAAATATTTTAATAAGATCATATCCAAGGGTGCTACTAATAAGAACATGATCGAGATTACCTTGGTGGAGGAAAATGTTGCTTTTGAGCACCAGCACAGAGGATCTAAAGGTACGGTGTCTAGTCTTGAGGTATATTTAGCTTACCTTGAATCCTATGTAAGCAAAGTTAATACTAGTATGGAAGAAGTTGATAAAAGTATGGGATATCTTGAGGGTGAACATGAAGCCATGCAAGAGATAATGGCTAGTATTGGGGATTTGGTGACTCAAATCTTAAAACAAGAATTTTCCATTATGAAAGATCGCATTCTGGATTGTCTTTGTCATAAACTCAACAAGGAGCTTAATTCTTTAAGAGCTTATTGTAAGGAACTTCAATGTAACATGGCCTTATGAAAACGTGATATGGCCTCTAGGGTTTTCACTACACATGAGGTTCCTAAGCTTGACATTCCTAAACCCATAACATATGGGAGAAGTAGGAATGCAAGGGAGATTGAAAACTTTCTATGGGATTTGGAGCAATATTTTAAAGCCATGAAGATTGAGGATGAGGCTATGAAGGTACATAATTCCATTATCTATATCACTGACATCACCATACTTTGGTAGAGAGGGAGGCATGGAGATTTTGAGAAAAGTACGTGTTTTATCAATACATTTGATACTTTTAAGAAAGAAATAAAAAGGCAATACTACCCAAAAAATGAAAAAGATATGGCACAAAATCCTTGCTAACAATTGAAATAAGCGGGGGAGTATTCGTGACTATATTAAAGAGTTTAACACTCTTACTCCTAAGATCCCCAATATGTTCAACAAGGACTCCATCTTATTCTTCATTGATGGACTCCAACCTTTGGCTAAGACCGAGTTAAGGCACAAAGGTGCACAAGATCTTGCAACTTCTATAGTCATAGCTGAGACCTTAACCAACGACTCCAAAAACTTTCCAAGATCCAAGGATAAAAGAGTTGTTCCTAGAAAAGGTGGGGGAGACAAAGGAAAAAGTGTAGCCAACAAAGGTGCTTCAAAAAAACCTTATAATGGAAAAACTAAGGTAAGAGAGACATAAAACCAAAGTATAATTGCTACTTTTACGATGGTCTACATTTGATGAGAAACTTCTCAAAAATAAAGGCTCTCAATGCTATGACTACTAAATTTGAGGAGTTTCCTAAGAAGGGTGGAGCAAAAATGGGATTACTTAAAATTATGAATGCAATCAAGGCCTCTTCAAAGCTATAAGAAAAATGATTAATGTATGTTCGTGTCATTCTTAGTGGAGTACAAACCAAGGTGCATGTAGATACATGTGCCTCTCATAACTTCATAGACGTTAGGGAAGCTCAAAAACTCAATATAAAAGCTGTCTAGGAGGGAGGTTCTATAAAGGTAGTGAACTTTATTACCAAATTAATCCAAGGCATTGCCCATAGGGTAAAGGCAAAGATAAGAGAATGGAGTGGAACATGGAACCTATCCTTAGTACTGATGGACTACTTTAGAGTAGTACTAAGGATGGAGTTCCTTGACCAAGTAAAGCCAATCCCACCCTTTTTGACAAAATCAATATGTATTCTTGATGGAATTTACCTATTCTTGGTACCCATAATAAGGCCTAACATATTCAACATTAAGACTTTGTCTACCATGCAATTTAAGATAAGGTAATACAAGAATAATGAGGAAATCTATCACGTATTTCTTAGACATTTAAAAGGAGATGATAATGATCCATATGGAAGTGAGATTCTTAAACAACTACAAGAACTCCTGAAAGATTTCAAAATGTTTGATGAGTGCTCAAAAGCATTTAATTTATCATGATTTTATACATATTAAATGATTAAATAGATTTATATTTGTTTAATTTTACTATCATTTTAAACAAATCTATATTTTCGAAATCACATACATGTTTTTTTTTGTTTTTCAAGTATTTTAACTTTAAAAAAATTTAATTAATCAAACACTTGAAGAATATATTTGAAAGCATCCATTGCAACTTTAAAAGCTTAAAAGATAATATATGTAACACATTAAATATGTTCCAAAACATGCAAAAGATGTACAAAGAAAATAAGGGATCCATTTGTTCGAAATAATATGGGACACAATATTGAAGTTTTATGATTCGCGGTGTGAGGCAAAAGAATTGAGAATCACACATGAAAATTTTTATTCCATTGTATGAGTGCAATGGATTGAGCTCTAAAACGTGTACAACTTGTGTATGCTAGGGTGTGAATGAATTGTATGCTATAGAGCCAGTCATTTGATCAATATTTTTATGCTTTTCTACATCTATAAATAGGACCCTAATTCTATTATAGTACATATCCCACAACTTCATTCTTAAGCTTGCTTAGCTTTTCTTTTAGTAATTTCATATTCTTATCTCATGTGAGAGTTGATCAATTTTAGTTTATGCAATAATTTTAGTTTCAATTCAATAAATGATATTAGCAATTTTGTTTGATTATTTTCCTAAAACAGACAGATTCTATTAAAGTATATTTAAATGTATTTTTTTCAAATTATCTTTATGTATTATTTTACATGCTATGTTTAATTTATTGATCATTTACTAAAATATGTATGTTTGGCTATAAATAATATGTCCATTAGGGATCGCCAAAACTGTTTTAAAATCTGAATTTTCAGTTTGTATCATCTCATTATAAATAGTTTTAAAATAACTCTGATATATCATCACATCAGTTGATATAACTTTTCATAAAATATTCAAATTTAATTCTTTAAAATGATACATAAATTAGACATTTTAAGATTTTAAATAAGATATAGTACACCCAATTAAAATCCGTAAAATCATTTTGAATCACAAAAATATCGATCGATCCAAATCATAATTTTTAGCACAATTTCCATTGAAAATACATAAATATGTATAACATTATCTTTAATGAGTTATAAACTAAAGTTTAACTGATGAAGGTTTCTCAGTTTCCATTTCAAGTTTATGAAAAAACAGTTACCTTGTTATACCAATTAGAATCTCTATTTCCACTTCTTCTTTCTTTCTTTTTTCACTCTCTATTTATCTTCTTCTTCTTCTTTTTTTTTTGTTGTCTACATATTTCGTATCTAGCTTCTGGCACTAATGTTCGAGGATAAGAAGAATTTAAGAGAAATACATGTAACTTTATGTTCCTTATCTTTTTTTATTAGTTACTAATTACATGTGTCCTCTCAAGAAAAATATTTACATCTCATACTAATTAAATAAATAAATAATATACATTTAATCTAAAATATTAATAAATACACTTGAGGATAAAATCAAAATAATACTTAAAAAATACACTTAGTTAAAATTTTACTTCTCTATTAAGGATGGAATGTTATCAAAATTTACATTTTATATGCTTTCATTATGATAATAATGTGAAAATATTATTACCTTAAATATATTGAGATTTGACATATTATACAAGAAATAAGATCAATAGCTATAATTTATTATACCATTATATATCACTTTTATAGCATTATATCTCAACTTTGAGATTTATAAGTGAGATGAGAGAGATTTTTTTTTTTAATTTTAACAGTTAATATATAATAACCTAATAAATTGTATAATACATTGTGTCAATATATCACTACTAGTATCTAAAATAACATATCTAACACAAGAACCATAAAAGAACAAGATTAATCAATTTTAATCAATGTAGAAGAAATTTTTTTAAATGATAAATTTATTATTTTACCCTTGTCAATTCTTACTTGCATTGTATTTCACATTTTTTGATGACATGATAAAAAAGACTAATAATATACTTCTTTATAAAGTAAGAAACTAATTAAATATTTTTAAATAATTTGGGTACTAATATGTAATTTTATAAAAAGATATGATATCTTATAAGTGTTGGAAATGAATTTAAATAAAAGAATATTTTTTATTATTTTATGACCATTATTTCATAAATTATGTAACTGTCATTTTCATAATTATGTGGCCATTAATTTTATGACCGTTATTTTCATAATTATGTGACCGTTACTTTTATGACCGTTATTTTCATAATTATGTGACCGTTACTTTTATGACCGTTATTTTCATAATTATGCGACCGTTACTTTTATGACCGTTATTTTCATAATTATGTGTCCGTTATTTTCATAATTATATGACCGTTACACATATTTTTTCCACTATAAAAAGGGGCAATAGCCCTCAGTTTAGAATATAACTTAACAACTCAAAAATAGTCCTACGGTTTTCATAGCAAAATCAAAGAAAAGAAAATTCAGAATTGTTTTCTCAGATTTCCGAGCAACATAAATATTTGATAGGTGTAGTATTCCGGACTTCATCAGTGCAGTGAAGTTAGAGACGGAAAAAAAGATCAGGTACATTTTTATCCCAGGGACGGCAATTTGTGTTTGCTTGCACAAGATTTGGCGACATGAAACGTCTTAAAGAGAAGCGACCTAGTCCGCAACTCAACCCAAGCATTATATTTGATATCGGTAATATTGTTCTTACATAGTTTTTTCACATATTTGTTCCAACAATTTTAAGACGTATTCTATCCGTATCTCTTTGAAATGTTAGCTGGCCGATCTTAACAAAACATTTCTTTTTGAAGAACTACACTTTAAAAATGGAGACAAAAAAAAATATTATTCTTCTTAACCATGTAAAATGTCACTTTTGTTTTTATTATTGAAAAACCAACACCGTGTTCTAATTCTCATCAGGCTTCTGATAAAGGATTTAAACACCGGATAGAAAATTATTTTCTATACAAATTTTTTTTTATTCTTAATGGATTAGTTGATGACTTGTATGATTATTATAACTCTGATATCATCTACTAAGGAAATTTGGGAAGCACTTCAAAAGAAGTATGATACTCAGAAAGCTGGAACTAAGAAGTATGATGTCAGTAGATACATGAAGTATCAAATGATTGATGAAAAATCTGTGGAAGCTCAATCACACGAATTGTAGAAGATAGCACACGAAATAAGTTTTGAAGGTATGACTTTAGATGAACAATTTCAAGTAGTTGTTATTATAGATAAATTACCCCATGCTTAGAAAGATTTTAAGAATACACTTAGACATAAAACTAAGAAATTTTCTTTAGAAAGTCTTATAACCAGTTTAAGAATAGAAGAAGAAGTCCGAAAATAAAACCAAAAAGATGAAGTACTCGTTGTCTCAAACAACAGTACCAATAAGAAACCCTCATCTGCAATTGTGAAACCTAAAGGTAGAAATATGAAAACTCAGAATCACAATAATAACCAAAACCGTAACCACCAAAATAAAAACAAAAACTATCCTCTCCAAAATGTACCTTAACCCCCTTAAGGAATAACACATTCATGTGTTAAAGTTGTAACAGACCTGGCCAATTGGCTAGGAAGGCTAGCCGAGAACGAGAATTGTCCTACCACGTAGGCGAACCTTACCGAAGATCAACTTATTGCTATGATTTCTGAAGTCAATTTTGTTGATGGATCCAAGGGGTGTTGGGTGGACACTGGTACTTCTTGCCATGTTCACTATAATCGAGACATGTTCAAGTCCTACTCTGAGTCTGAGGATAAGAAAGTGTTGTTGGGTGACTCCCACTCCACTAAAGTTGTTAGTACTGGTGAGGTGGAATTAAAGTTTACCTCTGGAAAGATTATCATCTTGAAAGATGTCTTGCATACTCCAAAGATGAGAAAGAACTTAGTTTCAGGATATCTTCTTTACAAAGCTGGGTTTACTCAAACTATGAAGTGATTTATATCTGATAACTAAAAATAATATTTTTTGTTGGGAAAGTACATAATGGCATGTTTAAATTGAATGTTGAGTTCCTTTAATATTTGGCATGCTAGACTTTGTCATGTTAATAAATGCATAATCAAGAACATGAGTAACTTAGAACTAATTCCAAAACTATCTTTGAATTATTTTGGATAAATGTGACTTTTATAGTCAAGCTTTAAAATAACAAAACTTCACGTAAATTCAGTAGTTAAAGAATCTGAATCTTTAGAATTAATACATTATGACATATGTGAACTTGATGGAAATTTAACAAGAAATGAAAAACACTATTTTATAACTTTTATAGATTAATGTTCAGATTATACTTATGTATATCTAATGAAAAAATAAAAGTGAAGCATTTGACATGTTTAAAATATTTATAACTGAAATTAAGAATCAACTTAACAGAAAAATAAAAAGGTTTCGAAGTGATAGAGGCACTAAATATGATTCCAATATCTTCAATGATTTTTATAAAACTCATGGAATCATTCATGAAAAAACAGCACCTTATTCTTCTGAAATGAATGGCAAAGCTGAAAGAAAAAAATAGAAATTTTACTAAATCAGTAATTACAATTTTATTAAACTTTGGTGCTGCTTCCCATTGGTGGGGAGAAATTTTATTAACTGTTTGCTATGTGCTAAATAGAATGCCTAAATCTACTAGTAAAATTTGACCATCTGAAATGTTGAAAAATAAGAAACTTAACTTATTTTAAAACTTGAGATTGTTTAGTCTATGTTAGGATCCTTGATTCTTAAAAGAAATAAAACTTACTAGTAGAATATACGAATGTATATTCATAGGATATGTTGTCAATAGTAAAGCTTATAAATTCTATGACTTAAATGATCATAGTTATAGAATCAAATGATGTTGACTACTATGAACATAGGTTTTCATTTAAATTGAAGAATAGTGGGGGCTCGTCTCTACAGTCATTTACCCATAACTAGAACTATTGAACAAAATGAGAATTAAACACTGCAATTAGAAGAAGTAAACAAGCTTGAACCACTTAAGGATTTTGGGTCAGATTACATGCTTATACCTTAGAGGAAGATCCCCAAACTCGTAAAGAATCATTCTCTTCTTTAGATGCCAACTTACGTGGGAAGAAACCATAAATGATGAAATGGACTCTTATGAGTATAATAAAACTTGGCATTTAGTTGACTTACCTTATGGTTGTAAAACCATAGAATGTAAATGGATACAAAAGAAGAAATTAAAACTTGATGGTACTATTGAAAAGTACAAAGCTTGTATTGTAGTTAAATGGTATAGGTAAAGGAAAAATGTAGAGTTAATTGATACCTTTTCACCGGTCCATATGAATAACTTCCGTACGTGTACTTTTTTCCTCTTCATTGCCATCCATGATTTAGTAGTACATCAAATGGATGTTAAAGCGCTTTCTTAAATGGTGTTTTAGAAGAAAAAAAATTATATGGATCAACTGAAGCGTTTTGTTATCTCGTGTCAAGAAAAATAAAGTTTGTAAACTAGATAAATATATGTATGGTCTAAAATAAGCACCTAAGCAATGGCATGAGAAATTAGATAATATAGTTAACCCACATGAATTCAAATTGAATGAAAGTGACAAATGCATTTATTATAAATTAGAAGATAACATTTGCACTATTATATGTTTATATGTGGATGACATGCTTAATTTTGGATCAAATATTCATGTTGTGAATAATGTGAAAACTTTATTAAGTGTTAACTTTGATATGAAAGATCTCAGAGAAGCGAGTGTAATCCTTGGTATAAAGATTACTAGGTCTGAAAAGGGAATTTCTTTAAGATCAATCTCATTACATTAAGACGATCTTAAAGAAATATAATTGTTTTAACTGTAAACCTACATGTACTCCGTATGATCCTAGTGTAAAGTTGTTCAAGAACACCGGAGACGGTGTTATACAAACTGAGTATGCGAGCATCATTGGTAGCTTACGTTATGCTACTGATTGCACTAGACAGACGTACATAGCTTATGTTGTGGGACTACTATGTAGGTTTACCAATAGACCTAGTGTAGAGCATTTGGAATGCTATTGAAAGGGTTATGAGATACCTTAAGAGAACTATATACCTTGGATTACATTATACAAAGTTTCATTTGTTCTAGAAGGATACGATCTGCGGTCTGGAACAACTTTATCGGAAGACTCCAAAGCAACTGGTGGCTATATATTTAACATAGTTGGTGGTGTTTTCCTGGAAGTCTAAGAAATAAACAATATTGGCTTAATATATGATGGAGTTTGAAATGATAGGCACTAGCTACTTGCTAGTGAAGAAGCGACTAGTTAAGAAGTACTCATTGAGATCCCTTTATGGGAAAGATCGATACCATTTGTGCGATCCACTGCGATAGTACCTTGGTATGCAAAGATTTAGAACCGTTATTACAACGGAAAGAGATGATAGATGCACAAGATCTTGTTAGAGAATTTCTCTACAAAGAGGCTGTAAGAATGGATCATATGTGCGATGAAAATTTGGTGATCCTTTGACGAAAGGATTAACGAGAGAGAAGGTTTTCAAAAACCTCGAAAGGAATGTGGTGATGCCACTTAGAATGAAGAGTCGGCTCATGATGGTAACCCAAACTTATGGCGGAGATCCCAAGAAATAAGTTCAATGGGTAATAACAAGTCATGAAGTGATATGAGATGAATCATGCTATTTATGAAGTCCTGATCTATTTGTTAGAAGCATGAAGTCTGAAGCGACGAGAAAGGATTTAGTTAATTATTAAACTCTTTAATGGAGTTCTATACCTACATGTGGAGTGGAGTACGTAGCTACAGGAGTACTCTTGATAGACTCACCTATGTGAATGTGGAAGTATGGCCGCTTCCTATGAAAATTTTGGGCAAAATTTACTAGAGCATTCACTATCCTGGGATACACGTGCATGGCCGTAAAGCACGGGCTTTTCGAACTACACCTTGGAAAGATTGTGTGTGTGATGTTGTTAGAGATAGAGTTCAAAACTACGAGTTACTCTAGTATATTCTAAAGCATTAACACTACGCAAAGGTTCAAGTCGATAGACACCTTTTGCTTATGCATAATCTTATACTTCTAATTGATTGGTTGCTCGATGAAACTATTTTTATTTAAAATTCAAGTGGGGATTGTTGGAAATGAATTTAAATAAAATTTTTTTTTATTATTTTATGACCATTATTTCATAAATTATGTAACTGTCATTTTCATAATTATATGGTCATTATTTTTATGACCGTTATTTTCATAATTATGTGGCTGTTACTTTTATGACCATTATTTTCATAATTATGTATCCGTTACTTTTATGACCGTTATTTTCGTAATTATGCGACACTTTTACTGACGTTATTTTCATAATTATGTGTCCGTTATTTTCATAATTATATGACCGTTACACATATTTTTTCCACTATAAAAAGGGGCAATAGTCCTCAGTTTAGAATATAACTTAACAACTCAAAAATAGTCCTACGGTTTTCATAGCAAAATCAAAGAAAAGAAAATTCAGAATTGTTTTCTCAGATTTCCGAGCAACATAAATATTTGAGAGGTGTAGTATTCCGGACTTCATCAGTGCAGTGAAGTTCCGAGACATAAAAAGATTCTGGGTTGTTTTATCCACGAGACTGACGAGGTTTGTGTTTGCTTACCTGAGTTTGGGCAGGCTACGTGACGTCTTAAAGAGAGCGACCTAGTCCGCGACTCAACCCAAGCATTATATTTCAGTATATCGGTAATATTGTTCTTACATAATTTTTTCACATATTTGTTCCAACAATAAGCCTTTTTTTACGGTATATACTTTATCTCCTAATTTATTTCTTAAATCATTTAAAATAACTTTTAAACAAAATATCAACCTCATATCAAGTTTGTGATTAATTTTTATATGCCTGGTATAAACTCACGCAATGTTAACTTAAATTTTGTTATGCTAAGCATATAAGTATAATTTTTTCTAATTTTATGCAAAATTTATATGTATTTATAATATTAGAATAAAATAAGACATTGTATATTTTATTTTTATTTTTTCATTTTAATATTATTCATTATTTAAAACTAAAAATAAAATAGATTAATTTTATCTTATTTTTCTCAAATTTTAAACATATCACATAACTGACACTCATGTTACTTTCATTAAAATTGAATATTATCTTCGACATTTTTCAAAAGTTAAAAGTATACGTAAAAAAGGTAAAAAAACAATTACAACTATATCATTAAAATTTAGGTCCCAGATTATTAACGTACTAAAGTTTTATTTCTATTTTTTTAGCGAAAATGGTTAAAAAACATTATTGCCAAATTAATGAAAGGGAAATCAAAAGTTATTTTTTTGTAAATTAAATTTTATTTATTTGAAAATGTACTATATTTTTTAGCCTAAATTTGCAACCGGCCAAATTAAAAAAATATATTTTTTGTCACCAACGAGTGTTGACTAAATAACATATAATATATTTAAACATTTTAAAAATTTAAGTTCGAATTTCAGATATGAATGTATAAGTTGTAATTATTTTAACAAAAAAAAAATCTTCCTTTTCAAATCATACTCTATGGCTTCATTTTAAATAAATACATCAATATAAAATTATTTCAAACGCTTGAGATATATGGACAGAAACCTATTGACGCAAATGAAAATGGAAAATTAACCCTTTTTCTTCTAAAATATTGAAGACAACTAAATCCATGCCATTAAATATTACATTTTTTTTATATTTATTTCAAGTTTCTATATAATGCATATAATTTTGTACAAATTATGTACTATTTTTACATTAGAAAAATATATGTAAATTTTCTGTACAATTCACAAATTATTTTACATATTTTTGTGTGAATTCAATATGAAGTTCTCAAATTAAAAATATTACTTATTATAAATATTTTAATATTCTAGATTATTTTATTAGATGTAAAGCTATAAGTTTTACGGAACTTTTACATAATTTTGTAAGATATATATAAAATTTATAAGAAAAATCTTTAAATGTTACATCAAACCAGAAATAAATTTTGGAATGAATGTTTTAAATTATATATATTATTAAATTAGAACGATTTTCTGTTTTAAGATTATTATTTTGTAAAATGTACAGAAAATATATTACATAAATATTACAAAAACATACGGTTATTTTGTATTTGGTGCAAATTTGGAGAAAAAAATTTATACTCTACTTATTCGTCTATAGTGATTGCCGATTTTTAATCTTTTTAATGTATAATATATATTTTGTTTTGTTTATAATGTGTATTAAAATTACTAAACATGTTATTTTGATTCTTTTATTATTAAATATAAATACAGTATATTTATCCCGACTTCCTTTATTTTGGTTGACTGCAGCTCACAACCAATTGAATTTTTTATGTTTTACTTTACACATTATAGAAAACATAAAACAAAAATCGTGATCAAATGAAGTCTTTCAAGGTTTCGGATTCTCAAATAACTGTCGTTTATTTTCAGAGCAAAACTTGCTCGAACCAAAACAAAGCTCACAATTTTACACTCAGTGTTACTATAAAATAAGATATTTTTCCTCGTGCAGTAGGGCTGCCTTTAAAAAGAGGGGGGGGGGATGGATCTAGTTGAAACATGTTAGAGTGAATAGAATAATACAGTAAGTCAATTACTCCGACGTAAAAAGTACAATCAGAATATTCTAAAATGCTCACAGAAAAAGACGTGAAGCGAATGGAAACAATGATACAATACTATTAACAAAGCGATTAAGATAGCAATCACGAATCTGAAGACAACAGGCTCACTACAAATTATGGGGGGAAACTGTCGCTAGGAACAATAGACAAAATTTGTCAACATGAAGATGCATGTGACTTACAAATATCAGATAATGTCATCATATTCCAGTATTGGGATTGTTTCCAGCAAGGATCAAGGAGATTTCCAAACCACGGCTGAAAGCTTGGTTGAACATGAGTCGTGTTTGGAATGTCGACACAAATGGGAACCATGAAAGCAAAGCAATGGGAATGAATACTAGCATCCCCATACCAGCATCATATAAGCGGGCAATGGAGCGAACAGATTTCCATAATCGCAACTTCTTCATCAATGGTTTCCATGCTGCAGCAATCTGGAGATTATTTGGCAGTTTAACCCTATCAGTCGAGTATGAAGATTCAAAATTTTAAGTGTATCAACATACGTAAATACAAGCATCTAAACTCTATTAGTAAATACAAGCGTCTTCATTGAGGCATCCATAGTTACAAAAGTAACACTTCTTAATTTCTTTCAGAAAGAAGATCCAAGTTAACCAATACACTTGCTAACCAATACACTTGCATTTTTTGCGACAAAGTGCTACTCATGAAGGATTTTGTAAAGGATGTATAGCAACTACGACATTGGAATTAGAGATTATTTCAAACTCCTAAATATGAAATCTTGATACTGACGAGCATCAGTCCTTTTTTTATGCTTGAAAATTTGTAAAATCACAAACAAAATCAATTATAGAAGAGCAAACTCACAGAAAGAATTCCCCATCCAGTGGGAATAAATGCTAAGATACAAGCAAATATGTCTGAAACATCCAAATCTGTACGTATAACTGCAACTGCAAGACCAACAAGAGCCGCCACAAAGGAAATGCCTTGGATGAAGCGCAACAGGAGCTGGAAATTGACCGACACTTTCTGGCTGAAGGAAAATACCTATAAACCAAAAAATGAAATTCAAATCATAATTTAAAACCCACTGCAAGCGCAATTACATTATCAGGTGTTTTGAAGTCAGGTTTTGCACCTTGAAAAGAACTATCAGACCTGCTAGCACAATCCATGAGAAGCCATATACCTACAGAAATTCCCAATCATTGTTACAAGATAATGAACATAATAGAATCAGTACAGATGCCAACTGAGAACCCTCCAAGTAATGTAATTCTTTTATATCTCACTACCAAAAATTAATGATAATAATAATAATAATAATAAAATAAAAAACCCTTTTTGTTCATCATCAAAGACATGTTAAAAGAGATAACAAACAGAAATATTATCTTCCCAGCAAGCTATAGAATGAAACTGTGAACTGAGGGTGATTAGGGGTGTAATGATTAAGAACCCTCTGTTTTTACCGTGTTAAAGAAAAGAAACAAATGTTAGAAAAGATGGAATAGATATTTGGTGAGACAGAAGGATACAGTCAATAACAGGTAACTGTTGAAAAAGGCAGCTAAATGCAAAATGAAAAAAATAAAGTACCATTTAACTGATATACAAGAGTCCCTTACCGCCAATGATTTATTTGTTCCTTGCACCTTTAGTTTGTAGATAATACCATATTGAAAGATAAAAAACCTGAGACTCAAAATAGTTTCAGCAATCCTCCCTTCAAATGTCCGAATATGTGCCTGCAGGTAGAATCTTATATGAAAAACGGGTGCAGAAATGAAATGACAAGAAAATGATAAAGGTAAAACAGCAGTTATCAGAACATATAACCCAAGTAAATTTAAGAAACAAAAAAAAAGAGAGAATCTGGAGGGAGGAAGGGGGAGAGAGAGGGACATAATTCTCTTTTACACTCATGTTACAACTTGCAATCAAGATATCCAAGATAGAAAAATAAATTCCAATAGTTTAGGTGTATTAAGTGTCAGTGTATTAGAAAGGAAACTGTACTCTATATTATGCCAAGGAACATTCATTTGATAGAAAATTATTTTCCTTGTTATTTGATAGAATTTAGTTGGCGAAAGTGAAGTCCCCAACACCCAACTTCTCTTACCGTTTTGCTACATAAAAAAAAGGGCATGAGTTTTTATTAGAAGATAAACTAGTTATCAGGAGCCCATGAAAAGGAACTGCAGATATTATGAATTTACATATAATGATTGTGAAAAAAAAAGATTAACTAATAGGTAACAGTACATGCAAAGATGAAGTCATTAACAGAAAACATCTGGCTGGTTATGTCTATAAAATGATTTAGGATGAAAAAGTTATACCAATTCTTCTTCCCACCAAGCTTCCCAACTTTCTGCTCCCTTGACACCAATTCCACCTCTATAAAGAAGCCAATTTGTCCAATCACGGAAATCCTCAACTGTTCTGTAAAGAAAAAATCAAACATTAGTTGTGTAGAGGTACACATTGGCACTAAAATTCAAAGACGTGAATGAAATAACACTTACTTTTGCCACTCAAACCCAGAAGGATTGAATAAAGTGGGAGCAAAGAGCCACGAAATAGCCATAAACCAACTGCTCATAGTAAGAAGAATGTAGGCCAAAGAAGTACCACTGTAATATCCATATGCAAGGTACACTACCAACAAAAGCACAACTTCAAATCTGCATGGTGGTTATAGAATAGATTGATTAATTCATAGAGTATACGTAAATCTGCATGGTGGTTATAGAATAGATTGATTAATTCATAGAGTATACGTGAGTCGCAAAGGTGAAAACAAGAAACTGCATCAGTTTTAAGGCAAATGAAAATTCATCATTATGTTAGACAAGACTGAAAAACAACATGAAATGGGCCAAATTTAACCAATTTTGTTTATTTCCAATCGTCCATTTCATACTCCTATAAGAACATTCAGCATTACACCAAATAAAAACATATCCCATCCATCAAAAATGAAAAGACACATCCTCAAAAGTCAAAACCGTTACTTTTTTTTTCCTTTTTTTCAATGGTTTTGGGGGGGAAGAGAGGGAGAGAGAGAGAGAGAGAGAGAGATGCAAACCCTTTGACAAAGTGGCTGCGGGAGTAAAGCCTGTAATTCTCAGAAAATTTGATATGTTTGACCACAAATCCCCTACCAGTTGCTTGATACTGTAGGCAAATAAGCACGAATTTAAATGTCACCCAGCATGAGAACAATTAATCAAAAAAAACAGCAGATAAAGCTTGAAAGAAATATACCCTTGCACCACCATGAAGAATAGTTCGGCCAAAATAGTGGGTTCGTGTACCCAGAGAGAATGTAAAGAAGACAGAACAAAGCTGCAGCTGCATTGTGACAAAACTAATAACAGCCTGCAGCAAAATTAAAAAGTCAATAGGTAACAACAAAAAATTTGGTTTATGAAACACAAAACTTGGGAATGTAAAATAGAAGATTCATTTGGAGGTAAAAATACATGTACCCCAAAGGGGTGTTTTAAGATTAAATATGATACCAGATTGTACATTACACACCAATGTATTGATTGATGCTTTCCTGGTATAATATACCTAAAAACTGACAGATAAATATGTTCTTTTATGAAACTACAGCACAAATGAAAACAAGTTTAGTTGCTTACCAGGCTGAAAAGATAAAATATCAGTTGCGACATTTTTTTCCCCATCAGATAAGTTACATTAGATTTTTCTTCCAAGAGTTTCTAAATATTTTCACTAATTTATACTCTCAAAACCCTCTATAATACATGCAATGTAAGTCTCCAATTCACATCAATACGAATAGCAAACTGCGCAGGGAATTTACTCATGTAAGTGCATACAAAATGTAAGAGAAAGGGTAGCAATGGTTCACTAACTATGATCAAAGTGAAGAAAAGTCCACTAACTTTTGAATGGGACACTAAAAGTCCACTAATTATTGAAAAGTAAACCATAAGTCTAAAACTTCAAAAAATGCCAGGAATGGAGCACATGAAACACATAACTCAAAAAAATACGCACATGTGTGTTCGTGTGCTCCAAATCTGACATTTTTTAAGTTTTGAAATTTTGGTCTACTTTTTAATAATTAGTGGACTTTGTAGTGCTCCACCCAAAAGTTAACTTTTATACACTTTAGTCATAATTAGTAGATCATTACTACCCTTCAACTATTTGGGCTTGATTTAATGGTCAGCTTCGTCCACCTTATGTCAGACATCAGTACATCCAGAGCCATGTGATTATCCTTCCTGCGGATTCTATGGTTCAGGAAGGGCATTCATCCTTGACAATTTAGATAATCTCCCCTAAAATTGTCCTGTTTCCATCACCATAAAAAGTGCATACACTCTAAGGTTATTCTACGGTTGTCTGACAAAGGTTTGAGTCTACATATGACACCAATTTACCATATCTTTCATAGATGAAACACACTATAGGTTACAATTTTTTATATTTCTAAGAAATATACACCAAAGTTATATGTTGCTGCAAAAGTTAACTGAAAACAACTTGTAGGCCTTCAGCATAAAGTTCACAGGCTTGATTGGAAAAGGCTGAAAATTGGAGAATTTATAACACTGACAAAAAACAAAGGAAAAAATTCTACCAAAAGGTTTGAAATACAAAATGTGAACGTGATTGTTGTTAAACAGGCCGAGCTTACCCTGAGGAAACCATGTTCCAAAATAAATCCCAATACCATCGGCACAGCAGTGAAGATGCCAATTTGAAAGAGGAACTGTGTGTTAAGAGCAGCCTCAAGTGCGGTGTTCTCTGTAATTTTAGCTCTTACTTGAAGTGTTTCACCAATTCCTGATAATGCCTGAAACAAAGAGACATTTCAAACCAATAAGAAACAACTCAGGTTAATCACACACAAGCATGCAGACACTTGCATAGAGCCTGAGACTGTGTGACAAAGAGACAGAAAAGAGACATGTCCCTCCAACAGAAGTACACAGGTTAGAACCAAGACTATTAAAACAAGGAGGGAAAAGCATTAGTTCAGGCATGCAGCTTGTACTTCTCTAGCAACAGTATATAACAAAAAAACTTCTTGTCATAGAACAGAAAGATTAAATGTACTAAAATTCACCCGGAAATGGAAAAGGCAGAAAGTGAGGATAATGCCTAGTTTAATGAATTACAGGTAAAATGATATGTTTGTCAGTAAAACTAGATGTCGAAAAAGCATGCAAGTCCAACTTACCAAATATGTTTTCCCATAGAGAAAAATGTATACTGTCAGCACTGTCAACTGCACAAGCATTAATAAATAAGTCATTAAAACAAAACCAAGTAGCATATCAGCAATAGGCACAGCAAGAAACTTCCATACATTAAATACATGCAGCTTTATAGCACCCAAAAAAAAACCAATCATACATCACTTTGAAAAATCTCTACTCATAGCTTGGGAGTACAAATCAGGAATAGGGGAAAATATAAAGTAAATAAAAGTGTATCATATTAAGTATGAAATTTACAAAATAAAACAGCACATTATTATGATTTAAACAATCTACAGATTATTCCCTCGGCAAAGTATATAGAGAGGCATAAACCAGCACATCAGGGAAGTGTCGTTTTCAGCTTTAAGATGTCATTTTTGTTTTATGTTTATCGTTTCTCTAGCTGGCTAAATAGTTTGTTATTTTTTTTCTTTTAGTCTGATTTGGTTTTCTGTTGTAACAGAATTGGTAGCGAAATAGATAGTGCCAAAGGGTGCAAAATAGGTTTTGGAAAGCTGTGATTGAGATTTTTGGTTTGAACCATGGTTGTTCAACCAATTTCCGAGGAAATTCCTTCTTCAGATTAAAATAGGCTTCTTCGCCAAAAGTTTCATATCAACTCCAGATGTAAACTAGGTTGCATGAAGCCATTACGAGCCCTGAGTCACATGGAATTACAAATAGATCCGTAAATTTGAAATACATCAATATTTTTTTAATTCATAATTGGCGGTACTTCTTTCAATAAAACGTGTTGACATATTGACTTCAACATAAAAATGTATAAATGTCATTTCAATTAATATTATACTGTACATATTCGGTCACCCATTTGGAACTTCATCCAAGTAACCAAAAAGGCCAAAATAAAACCTGAATACGATTAAAAAAATCATACCATGGTACAAAAGTAGTAGCCAACTGTCGTAAAGTAAAATGACATCATTCTAAAGAAATCAAACAGCTGACCAAGCCTGTACACATCACGACTGAGAACTTGTTCGCCATTGCCACCAGCTACTTTCCCTTCAAAAAGAGCAATCTGATTGAGCCCAACATCTCGTCCCTTGCCGACCTGTAAAGATTTTTGAAATTGACATCCTATTCCCTGTTACTCAAGAAATGAACAGGTAAAAAAAAACCTGAATGTACTCATGATGAGTAATATTTCCCTGGCGTAAGGTTGAATTGAATCCTGACATCCAAAAAACCAAAAGTTTATGAAAAAGAATAAAGTTAGATAAATCAATGAGTAATTCTGGAGAAATCCCAACAATTTACTCCCAGACATTCCACTAAATACACTAAAATTTACATATCAATAAAAAGTACCTAAAATGACAAATTCCCCCACCCATCTCTCACCTATTCTACCAAAATTTTCAGAGTACATCCCGTGGTTACATAAAAATATTGTAAAGAAATGGTGTTTGGGCGTTCGGTCTATTAAAATCGCGAGGGGAGGAAGAAGATGATACTGTGAAGGTTCAATAGGGGTTACCGAATCTAATAGAAGAAAGGTTCAGTTAGGACTACTGAACAACCTTGTTAGGTTCGGTTGGGGCTATCAAACATCTTTATTAGGTTCAGTTGGGGCTACTGAACATTTATCATAAATTCGGTAGGGGTTACCGAACCTCTGCATAATTTGCAAAAAAAAATATCGAAAATATATTTGTTCCAATGATTTTTGGCTTGATCTTCTTTGAATTTTTCTTCTTTTTTCACATCTTTGATATATACTTATTCCACTTTTAATATTCTAATATTTAGGTTTGTGTGGTTGGTGATGGAAGTGGAGGTAAAGATGTATTCATATGTTGAGATGAGGGAAAAAGAGTGGGATGTATTAGGTTTTTAAGAAGATATTTTTGTTAGTACGAGGGTGCGATGTCTTCTTTATTTTGTTTAGTGGGATGTCTTTTTTTAGTTTTAATATATGAGGATAAATTTATCATTTGATTATATTTTTAAATGTTGCATAATTAGCGGGATGTTTACTAGTAAAATTCGATCTCTCTATAATTTCTCTAAATCAATTCAACAATCTAATTTGTGGATAATATGATACAGTGTGACAAGGATAAAGGATTCTTCTCATCACTACCATTGCATTTGCATCCAAAGGTGTAAATTTAAACTCCCTCCTAACATTCATTGTATTAAATAGAAGACAAAAATCAGTATTTTAGCAGGATAAAAATTAGCACCTGCAAAAATATCTTCACTAATGTTGATAACACGAGAAGCTTTACTGATACCGCCTCTAGTTATGTGAAAAACTCTATCAAAAACATCTGGATGGCCATAATGCATACGGGTCCTGGGCAATTTTAACAATGTCAGTTTCAAGCATCTAGAGATGGAATGTGCTTATGAGATCAAAGCATGCTTAATGTGTACTTACTTCAAAGGATTCGCTAGAACACGCTGACCAAGAGTAACAAAGCTTGATTCTTGATTGGACATGAATGAGGCTAGAGAAGAGACACTACATATAGCAATCACATATGTTATATCCAAAGTGTTATTACGCTG
Source organism: Hippophae rhamnoides (assembly GCA_033030585.1). Taxonomy (NCBI): domain Eukaryota; kingdom Viridiplantae; phylum Streptophyta; class Magnoliopsida; order Rosales; family Elaeagnaceae; genus Hippophae; species Hippophae rhamnoides. Next base: position 17,587,617 of record CM065438.1, on the reverse strand, counting down.
CAGATGTCAAAGAGGGAATTGAATGTAGAGCTACCTTCCAGTAAATACATGTTCCCTAACACCAAGAATTGTTGGAGGACGAATACCATGGTCACGACGGAATTCTTCAAGCAGATTTCTCATTTTCAAGGCTTCCTCAAAATAGTTATCCTGAGTACATTTAAAAAAAATGTATACAGCAAGAACAGATACAAAAAATGATATCTGATATGAAAACAAATATCCTCACCTTCAGTTTAACAAAAGATTGGCTCCAAACAATGTGAAAAAATAACATGTCAAACAATATTCAGAATTTAGAAGTTAACAAGTTTTTATGAATCTAAAAACATGCAAGGCATATAGTTAAACAGGTTCCATAGGTGTAGTTTTGTTGATTCACGTGTTGCTGGAATTGTAATAATTTGAGGACATAGGTGGGTTAGAACAACATCTTCAAAAACTATTAACATATAATCAAAAGTACAATCCATGGAGGGCACCCTACAACCAGAATGTCAGAAATGGAATCATAAGTACCCAAATTTGTTTTCAAAAGATATATTGTCTATACTTTGATAGGAAAAGAGAAGAAAATTTCTACACTATATATTAATAAAAAGGGAATGGCTGAACACAACCTTTCAAACTAACTTTGTATGACACTGCTTTTACTTTCATGTCCATCTTTTTTTAAGTTTCGTCTGGATTGAAAGAAGGATAAAATTATACATTATTCTTCGAACCCATTTAATCCTCAATGACGCCAATAAATTACCACGAGAAGTCCCAAAGAAAATCTTCATAGTGGCCTTTTTAGACTAGGGATTTTAGAAATTCTCCTCATAAAGCTTTCTATATTTTACATGTTTCAGTTTAATTAAGTCATAATATCCCAATAATATACAAAAAAAGCACATGCCTAAAGAAAGTGCCTTAACTTTATAGATTCTCAACGATAAGAATACTAACTAAAAGCATATGACTTGACTTTATATGATTTGGAAAAGAGTTTAGCAAGTTGGCGAATACATATAGCATTCCATTATTAAAAAAAATTCCAATCATTTACCCCAACAAACAATTATGTGACTAATTTATTTTACAAAGGACAACAAAACAACATCAAAATCTGGCAGCATATTTCAAAACCAACAAGTAAAATCATGTGCAAATTAGCACACAGAACAAAAACATATAGAGGTTACCTGATTCATGTCAATTGTTTGAACTGCATTTCCCCGAGTGAATATAATTGCATGGTTTTGGTTCTCAGGTTTTCCTTCACCAATTTTTGGATCGCCAGGCAATTTTATGGAGTAGATTTCCTGCAAAAGAATTAATAGAAATAAAATAAAATAAAAAACTCAAGAAAAATACGACATCAATGAAGTCATGCATATAAAATGCAACTTAAGTTAAACGCAGGCTAGAAGAAGTGATGTGAAATTGGACAACAAATTTATCAATAGTTAAGTTATTCATAATAAAAATCAATAAAAAGTCCAAAATTATAATATATTATACAAATAAACCTATTTATAAGTAAAATACTATCCTAATTGAATTAGAACGCAAAGTTTCACAAATCATATTCTAATTCAATAATAAATCCTAATATAATAACAACACGGTAAGAATAAAATTCTAAAACATAGGATTCGAATTATTTTCTAATTGTATCCAACATCATCACTGTGGCAACATTAAATTGTTTATTTTTCATCTATTAGCTACAATTTATTTAAAAGAACAAATAGATGGAAATGTTAAATTCTGAAGGGAAGAAGGGAGGGTAAGGAAGTTCAATATGTTAAAAACATGAAGAATGGCGAGCATCCACATTAAACAACAATATAAAATACTTTTAATGATCCATGAGCATGCGCATTCAACAGTATTTTTTTTTAATAAGCATAATTTATAGATATAAATAGTTACAAAAATACAAAACGTGTAACAACAATCCACTAAAAAAAATATATCTCAACTATAAGACAGCATATTATTTACAAAACACATCCCCTACTTAGGCTATACAAGCTCCCAATTATGGAAACTGATAATAATCTTTAAACTCTTATGAAACCAATATTCAGACCCAAAGTAAAACTTTCAATACTGTTATCATTCTCGGTACCCTCGAAAATTCTACTATTTCTCTAAATCAATAAAACCCAAAGAACGGCTCCAATCCCACAATATTATAGCTTTCTTAACCTTCATTTTCTTACCATGCCTGTGAAACTTTTCTAGCAACAAAGAAACATAATCATGAAATGGTCCATTGTATAACCATATTACTTAGTAGCTTAAACTAAAGACTGCACAATTGGGCAAGGTAGAAAATAAATTTTCAATGTCTTCTTAACTTCTCTTGCAAAGCACACAACAATTAAGTGAAAACAAATCTTAGAAAAATTTGATTGCATTCAATCAATTGTTTTAACCATACCAAGAACAATTAGTCAATTCAACACTTTGACGTTACTTGAAGTGGGCACTTTCACACAAACATAGTGATCAAAATCTTATATAATAGAAATATCCACAAGCTCAAAGTAAGATTTACATAAAAAACTTCCATACGATTCATTAACCCATATTCTTGTGTCACTACTATTAAGATTTGACTCCGATAGTTAATTCTTCCAATCTTGGCATCAAGCTAACTTTCCAATCATTTAAGTTTCTTCCACATATGTAATTCCAACCCTCTGGAAAAGACAGCATGCTTAATGGGGCACTTTTTTTTAAAATATCAAAACAGACTATACAACCTTGATATCTTGTTGAAAAACCTCAATCCACCAAGAATCTTCTCAAAATCGAATTCTAACTCCATTCCTCCACCTAGTAACTCAAATTACAGAAAGAAAATTGAATTCATTAGCAATTGCTATCGAAGAAATACGTACACCACCTTGCAAATCACAATCTGCATTTCACCCATTCTCATTCAACTCATAATTACTTCTAATAACTTTGTGCCAAAAGAATTTTCCCCAACCACAAAATCACTTGCCTAGCAATTGCCTTGTTTATCGCAGTGATATTTCCAATGCCTAAGCCCCTATTTCTTTGATCTTTGTACCATCTCCCAATTTCCCATATGACTTTTACTTCTTCCACCAACACCCTCCTAAAGAAAGCCGTCATTATATTATTGCACAAAAAAGCAACTTCAGAATTTGGAAAAACACCTCTATGCTTAGCAAAAAATATTATATATAAATTTGACCACTAATCCCATCCACTTGCTAGCCAAGAAATGCTATGAAGCCATTAAGAAAGATTTCTCATGTTTGGACCTCACAACATAAGCCATTTCGATTAAAAAATCAATTCAGAACGAAGGCAAGTTTCAATGAGTGCCATGAATAATAAATCCAAAATTGAAAGATGATTGTACCTTGTCCTTCCCACTGATATCAGCTTTAACAAGCTTTGAATAGAATTCTCGGTGTACTCTACCATCCTTAAGAGTTTCAACGTCATCAATAAAAGCAACACGAAGTGCTTCATTTCTAACAATAAAATAAAAATAATAAAATCAGACGCATGAAGGATGATTAAATATAATACCACCAGCACTTTAACTATTATAGGCACCGACACTCTCCTAGATCCAGTACATGACTAAACACTACAAGTAAAATATAATAATGATCCAAAAATTATACCTCTGCATAAGCAATGCAATGTCAGCAGCCTCAGGCTTTTGCTCCTCCTTTTGTTTTCCATATATTTGGCATGTAACTACATATGTAAACTTCATGTCAGCCAGAGCACGTGCTTCTGGAGACAATTCATAACCCTGAGTATCGGTTACATCATCATTAGAAACTGCAGCCTCTACATCTGAAATAACTATTCAATGGTGAGATGACTGAAAATAAAAGATAATAATATAATATTACAAGTAAAAAGATCCAAACCTCTAGAATTTATTCTCTCCAAATAAGCCTGAAGCATGAGAGCCTTCCTGTAGTACATCATCCCACGAACTGCAAGTCCCAAACAATTCAATAATTAGCAAAAGCCTCATCAATATTTTGAAAAAGCATATACATACGCAGAAAACAACGTAATGTATAGAAATGTTATTCATAGAAATTCATAAAAAGATAATAACAATTGAACAAGCTGTTCACAACCGAAGAGTAAGCTCTCACTTCACTTTAACATAAAACCAAACATGCCAAACAAACACAGTGAATACACAGAAAGCCCACAAGGACTAAACTATCTGTATAAAAGTATACGAACGTCTAGAATCTCTAGACTTCTTTTGGTACCAGTCCCCTTTCTTTTAGTATTGGTGCACGGTATAACTGCTCCGAATCTGATAATAAGCATGGCCCACGCACTCTATAAAATCAAAGGTCCATAAAGAGCCTAGAAACATAACTTATCCCAAAGAAAATTAGTCTTCCTTAATATTTTCAAAGTTCTTCCAACCTTTTCCATCCAAGGAACTTAATCAGCTTTAACTCCAAAAAATCAACCACCTTTTTTGCCTGGGTATGGACAAAAATGACACCCACATATTTCCAAAAATAACACAATCCTCATTATCCTTCGAGATGAATTGTACTTTATCCGGATGAAGACCACTTAACCTGGACGAAGACTTGATCCAGATGAACTTGAAGCAAATGAAGGCCACATCATCTACAGGTACTCAACAAACAATACAGGGAGGTCAACGGAAGATCAAAAGACAGTCAAAGCTGGTTGGAGGGGGAAAATAGACTTCATCTACCACCATTTTGTGGTATTTTTACAAAATAAATTTAACTTCAAAAATATGTTATTATTGAAAAAAAAAATACACTTCATGCAATTCTTAGGTTAATTTTATCTTTAAATACCTGTTTTTATTATAATATAGTAACCTGGCTTTCCTAGAAGAAAACATGCAAAAGTGTTCCAATCACTCTCAAACCCATCTTAATGATCAATCTAAATTAAACAAAGATGCTATCTAACAAAATGCAGCAATTACTATTGCACATCACATGCCATTTAGGGACATGCAACAGAAAAGATGTTTTAATGGGCACAATCACAAATACATATTGTTAAAACAAGTGTTTTAACCATGCTATGGATAAGAGCAATCCATATAGCCTCTTAGTGGTCCAACCTATGAACTGATAAATATTGCTCCAAGTAATCAAAATATGAATTGCTTCAAACAACCAAGAGGACTAGGATCAAATAATTCCTATCTAATTCTGAGAAAAGAGAAAAAAGCACCTCAAATTCACAAAACCCAAATTCTTCAAAAAATAAATTTAAGGTCCGTCCATATTCTCAAATCTTGTTCTACTTGTAATGCTAGACTTCAAACATAACCTTGCAGATTTAATAAACTATTTTTAAAAATAAAAAAGAGTTCAATGAGCTATACTGCATGCTAAAGCACTTAAAAAATACACACCATGGACTTCTACCTTATACACAATGAATGAATGATCGTTTACTTGGAAATCCAACCCAATGCCATATAACCCATTTTTGTTTCCAATATAACTAGTTGTCTGACCACTTAAGCTAATCATCAATTGTTGGGTCAGTGGAAGTGGTCGGTATCATTGTTCACATATTTGTGCATCAATTCCCACATATTTACAATAAATTATTGTTCCTTGTGCATTTTTATGTGTTTATTTTGTATTATAGAGGAGTTCAGGGAAGAAATGTGCAAAAAGAGACAAAAATGTGTATTTGGAGCAAAAAAAAAAGACACTCAATTGATTAAGCTTCAATCAAAATGATACTCTAATGGAAAATATGGATCAACAAACTCAACCAATCGAAACACATGTCGAGACAAACTAATGAATGGCTAGTTAGATTAATTGACGCAGGGGCTTAAGAGTCATTTTCTACCATTGTTTTTTACCTTTGTCATTTTTAATATGCTTATGTTGTTTATGCCTTTAATTTCGTTTTTATATGGATGACAAACTGATGAATGGCCATCATTGATAGATCGATTGATGTAGGGGCTTCAGAGTCATTTACGTTTTTAATATGCTTACATTGTTTATGCCTTTAATTCCGTTTTTACGTGGCTTGGTTGAGGATCCATTGGTATACAAAACTACAGTCTTGTGTAATTACTTTATGTTATTAGTAGAGGGAATGCATGAGGTACGAAAAACTTCTGTTTTCGCTGTAATCTTCTTCTCAGAGAAGGAATTTTCAATACAATTTTCAGGTCTAAGCCATAATAGCATAGTTCCTTGCCTTTGGTATTATTACCTTAGTGTTTGAAAAGGCTCCTAGGCCACCGATCAAAAGGAATTCAATCAATCGATCAAGGGTTGAAAACCGATAAGGTTAAATCGAGATAGCTAAGGTCTCGATCGATCAAAATGTCCAATCAACAAGCACAGATGCTTTTCATCACCAATTTCTAATCCTAGTCATCAGATCAAGCAAAATAGAATCCTATGAATTAGGCTCGAGAAATGCTCTATAAAAACAACCTATTAGGCCATTAAAATATAGACAATTGATACAAGTAATAAGGAAGATAAAAGAGCACACCAATGGCAACTTTTAGAGAAGATTTTGAAGAGATTAAAGATTAGGATGACATTGGATTCATCCTCTACTTTTCATAAGCTTTTCTTAATCCTTTTTTTATGGTTTCCTATAGAAATAATGTTGATTCTTGTAGAATTTGTCTGGCTAATTTAATAATTTGATTGGGGTAATTCAAACCCTAGATTATGTTTTAATTAATTTAAATTCATGAACTATTTTAATTTCAATTATTTATTCTTAATGTGTTCAATTTCATGTTTGAATGTCAAAACTATGCGTGTTATGAATTAGGGTACATAATTAATTTATTACATGGATATGTTTATTACTAGTTTAAAATATTAGTATGTAATTGCTAATGTTCTTTTCAAAGTAACACCTTGTAGCTTTTATTACAAGTAGGATTGAATATTGAAGTTAAATGTTATTAATGATTTTAATCTTGCCTAGTTTAGTAACTACTTTTTTAGATTTTAATGCGATGAATGAATTAAATCTAGTAAATGTAACTCTAAAATATTCAAAGATTTAGCCTTATTATGGCTTCTGTTATATGTAAGATTGAAATTTTAGGTTAAGTTATTTTAATCTTGCCTAGTTTAGTAACTATCTTTTTAGTTCTTAATGTAATGAATGAATTAAATCTAATAAGTATAGCTTTCGTAAAGATTTAGGTAGACTAATAATTATATTATTAATCAACTACACAGTAAGAAAATATAGAAAGTTTTAAGTGGATCTACATTTTTAAAACTAAAGTTAAAAATTTAAGAAAAGTTTTAAATTATGAAAGTCACTTATAGCTTAAGAAATTAATTTTGATTCATGACATTATTAATTGAATTGTAAGCCAATGGTAATGATATTCTCATGATCACATATCTCTCATCATTCTTGTGCAACTTACCTCTATTGTTTTATGTTATTTTAATTTTCTTCACACTCAACCAAAACCCTCTTTTATTAACTTTACTTAACTCACTCACAAACTATTAATTAGAAATAGAATTGTTACTAATCATATGCAAGTTCAACATTTACTAACAACGATATTTACATTGACGTCCATTTTCAAGGTGTCAGGAAGCACAAAAAAACATACCAAAAACAAACAAAATAGAACGTGAAAGTGAAAAATTAACATGAAATCAAAAACATCAAAATTAATGTGGTTCGAGAAATTAGTCTAGTTCACACCTAAAGTCACAAATAAATCCACTAATAACACTTCTTTATACAAGAATCTTGACGCAATACACATGTATTCCAAAAATATTATTATGAACCAAACTAACACTCAAACCTTACAACCACGTTACATCCAAAATCTCCCACACAAAAAAACGCAAAACAATCAAAACCAAAGATTACCAAGAACATTCTTTGTTTTGTGGCACCATATTTAACAATATGAGACTTGGAAACACATATCACTAGTCGTGTTCAAAATTTACCTAATCTAAACCAACCCATTTAACTCATACCAATCTAACGCACATTGTTTGTTTTTCTCCTTTGGGTTGAATTGGTCCAAAATCAATCAAGATGGGTTAGATTGCTTCTTATATTGAAAATGCCATAGGAACCGATCTAACCCATTAATAATAGGGTAAACTTTACCCGTTTACATAAATCAACTGCCAAACTTTTGAATTGACAAAAATTAACGTTGAATAGGTCACATGCAACCCATTAATATAAACTTGTCACTGAACTTATATAAGTTGTAACAATCTACCACCAAACTTTATTCATCTATACCCTTTCAATCAATCCACCCAATACAACTCATTAAAATTTGGTGGTACAGATCCCCCTCAATTACTCTTAACCCATGATCTCTTACGCGAAAATTGGTCTTTTTGATCTATAGGTTTGATTCCTATAAGGATATTTTTATTGAACCTGAAATTATGGCACCATTGATTCGAGTTTTGAAATGTGAGGAAAGTTTAGGAAAAAATCAACAAGGTGTTAAATGAAATTAACTGAGAACTCCGATAATGCTCAAGTTGTTTCAACTCATGAAGGAGTCACTACTCTATTGAAAATGTGTAGAAGAAGATTCAGGACAAGAATTGGTAGAAACATCTTTTAAGGTTTTGAAAAATCTCATTGGAGTTGAAGAAATGAAGAGATTTATGGTAAATAAAAGAGCAATTTTCACATTTATCAAACTTGCTCGATCTAAAGATGAATCAATCTAGATAAATTCAATACAATTCCTTCAAAATATGACTTCTTGGGATGAATTGATTACACAAATGGGGTTAAAGGAAGAATTCAAGCATTAATTCGAGTTATAGAGTCTAGATAAGTTTGCGGTTCAAAGGTGAGAGAAAGAGTAATTAGAGCAATTGAAAATCTTTGATTTTATTAATGAGTTGTATTGGGTGGATTAATGGTGAGGGTATTGTATATATGGATTACATTTGTTTTATTTCACATTAAGACCTATCAATTTTTTTAACGAAAATGATATATTGTTACAACTTATATTTCAATGGTAAATTTTGACACTTTAAAAATTTGATAGTAGATTTGTATAAATATAATTCGGAGTAAGTTTGTAAAGTTTACCCATGGTAATATTATTTTTCTTTATTTTTAAAATTTTATTAAATTAACATTAAAAAAATTAAAAGTATTGGTATTTCTTTCATAAATTTATTTTTATTTTAATTACTGGATGATTAAATAGATTAGACTTGGAGACATCATGCAAGTCATATTAATATTTATTTATTAAATAAATATTGTTTAAATTAAGCACTTCTTTATGCATGTATTATAAGCTTAATTAATATGAAATTAAATAGTTACTTTTTTATTTTAGTTTCTATGTTATTTAGAATTGCATGTTTAAATTAAACACTTATTTATGCATTTTTTTGTTGATTTATTATTTTGGAAAAAAAATTAAAAATACTCCTAGGTCCTAAAAATAAGCAATATTTAAAACATAAATTTAATGCAATGGTATTTTATTATTAAAAAAATAAAAATACAACTTGACAACCATTAGCTTTTATTTTATCAGATTGGTTCCTAATAATTTTTAACAACCGACTTCATTGTTTCGTTTCGTTTTAGTGCAGAACCAAACTAACACATAGTAGGCACACTCCTACATATCACACAATCACCACTACCCCTTTTTGGAATGTTCTATGCAATAAATCATCACGTTAAAGGTTCCAGGTCCTTATAGGTTTAACTTTGCTTTCTTTCGTAACTATTGGGAAATGGTTAGAGAGGAGTTATGGGTGATATTTTGTGAATAATTTAATGATGGAATAGTTGAGGAAAAAAAATCTAATGCTATTTTTGTTTGCTTAATTCCAAAGAAAATAAATGCCTTGAGAGTCAAGGAAATGGGCAATAAGTTTAATTACTAGTTTATACAATATCATTGGCAAGGTTTTAATTTTAAGGCTTAGAGATGCATTTGAGTCAACTATTCTAGATGAACAGGAAACTTTTGTAAAAGATAAACAAATTTAAGATGTTCTAGTAGCGAATAAGGTTGTGGAGTACAGGAGAAGTATTGCAAAAGCTCTGATATTTAAGATCAATTTTGAACAAACTTATGATTATGTTGATTGGGATTTTTTAGATTTTGTAATGAAAGACAAGATTTGACAAAATATAGAGAATGTGGATAAGTGTTGCTTGAATTCAATGAATTTTACTATAATTATTAATGGTAGACCAAGAGAGCTCTTTAGAGCATCAAAAGAGTTAAGCCAAAGAGATCCACTTTCTTCATTTCTTTTCGTTTTTGGTACTTAATGGGTTGAGCAAATTGATGGAAAGAGAAAAGAGATTTAACTTGATAGATTGTCTAAGCGTATGAAGTGATAATGCTTAAGTCTCTCAACTTCAATTTGCAAATGATATTATCTTCTTTTCCTTAGGCAATGAAGATAGATTTTTAATTTTGGTGAAAGGGATGAGTTGTTTTGTCATGTGTCACGCTTCAAGATAAATCTATCCAAAAATTGTATTTTGGCTATCAATTGTGCAGAAGGCAAAGTAACAACTTTAGCAAATTTCTTGGATTGTGAAGTTGGAACTTAGCCTTTAAAATACTTGGGCTTACCTCTAGGAGGTAATTCAATATCCTCTAGTCCTAGTAATCGATTATTGAAAGATTTGAAAGAAGATTGGTAGGATAGAAGAGGGGTTTTTTTTCTCTAAAGGGAGATGAGTGACTAATAAGTTTTGTTTCGTCTAGTCTCCCAACTTACTATTCATCAATCTTCAAAATACCAATGGGAGTTGCAAAAAGATTAGAGAAAATAATGAGATTATCTATGACAAGGTGCCAGTAAAGGGAGGAAGAGTCACTTGATAAATTGAGCAATGGTTCAAAGGTTGATGAAAAAAGGGAATAAGTATTGGTAACATCATGAAAAAAAACAAAGCTTTATTAGAATAGTGGCTTTAGAGTTTCCCTTCAAAGGAAGGTTCTCTACAACATAGGGTTATAAAAAGTATATATAGGTTAAAGGAAAATGGTTGAGACTAGGATTGTGGTTCGCACAATGAGCGTGTACTCTTTGGAAGCCGATTCGTAAATACTAGGATTTATTCTTTTCCGATTTGAGATAAATTGTAGGAGCTTTAGATAAAAAAAATTGAGAGGATCTTTGATTGGAAACGATTATCTAAGCCTCTATAGGTTATGTTTGGAAAATAATACTCCTACCTGAATGATAAAATTTCATGTTTAGAAGAAATGTGAATAATTGAGAAGTTGAAAATTTTCCGAGTTTAATGTCAAAGCTATAAAGAGTCAACATAAGAACCAGTAACAATGATAGAAAGATGTGGATTGCGAATCCATCTGGATATTTCGCTCGTAAATCTTATTTTGAGCTTCCTGTGGATGATTCCAATGGATTTTCGATCAATTTGCATCTATGTGGACTTGCCCAATTCCAAACAAAGTTCATTTTTTGAAGTGGTTGATTAGTTATAGGAAGGTGAACAAAAATAATCGAATTCAATTAAGGCTTTTCAAGTTATGTTTTTCTCCTGATTAGTGTGTGTTTTGCAAGACCTCGAAAGATATCGATCATTTATTTTTACATTATCCAATTGCATATCTTCTTTGATCAAACTTATTAACCAATATTGGAATACATTGAGCAACTCTAGAATTTTGTAATCTTTATTTCTGGAAACCTTTTAAACATATGGAAGCAATCCTTAACACTAGTGTTAAGGATGAAGAAGAATAATTTGAGCCATTAATCCTAACATCAATCTCCCCATTTAAGGTGATGATTTTAATTCTAACATAACATATTGAGAATTTGAATTTAGAAGACCTTGCAAACTGAAAATGGAAAATTAAAAAACGAATAATGATAGCAAAGATGTTGAACATTTCAAAAACAGTATATTGGGACAATCATAAAAACTAAAGCTAGCATATATAAGATATGATCTAAGAAGAAACCAACAAAACTGAAAAATAAAATACAAAGAGAACATTACCAGTCCTGGCCAATGTTTGGCCCCGGTAAGAGGCCCAAAAACGAAGTTCCAGGATATCATTAGGGCTATCAGAAAGTTCAGATTCATGTGTGTTTTCATCACGGCCAATTCGAGCAAGAAAATTCTTCCACTCATCTGAAATCAAAATAATGATGAAATTAATGCCATAAGAAATGGGCAAATAACTCCCTTTTATATTTTGGAACAAGGGCAGCAGCATTCCTAGGTCAGTATCAACTGCTTACCATCAATAGTGACCATGTATGATTGTTGCGATTTTTGTACAATGAAACAAAAAACTAGAGGTATTGCATTCTCGGTACCAGTTCAGGTTGTCAGTTCTATAGCTTATTATGGATTATCTAAGCAAGAAATTTCAAGGAGTTCAAATTAAATGATGTAATGGATTTTGAACCATGGCCTGTAAGATTTTGCATTGCTAATGTCAATTATATGACAGGGTATAAAAAAAAAGGTTATGCAAGTTTTATCAGGGCAATGAAGACACAAACAAATCATACACAGAATGAACAACTTCCTCGACCTTTCAAAACTGTTCTAGAAAAAGGATAAAACACTTTTTGTTACATGAAGAAGTCATGCAAGGAATTATATTCCAACATGGAAAGAAGTACAAAAGAGAAACAACCAATAATATCACATAGAATGGAAGTAAGGGTATGCCTGGGTATATCTTTTGGAGGTAAAACAATATTGATATTCCATCCTCGTTTTTCTTCAGAAGTTCATTCATGCTATAAAGAACAACCTCGGAATAATATGGCGTGAAAACACTGCATTAGAAAAAAACAAAAAAAATGGGAGAATATGAATGAATATTAATCATATGCAAGTATGAATAGTAATCGATTGCAAAATATATATATACCTGAAAGATAACATCTCCCGAACCGGCTTTGCTACAGGCATCTCCATGGAAAGAGAATTTGTGAAGAATTGCAGCCGTCGTCTGGCCTCCAGATTCATTGGAATATTTGAGGCCGAATCTTTGATGGTTAACAATGAATGCAATCTTTTTACCTGTGTCCTCTGTGCATCTTCAATGATTACTAATCTTATTGTGAATAAGATAAATGGATAAAAAACTACTAAAAGCTATTTGAATATACCAATTCAATATCTTTGGGCCACTTTAGTGTTGCAAACAAACGACCTTCTGTCCTTGCTTTTGACAACAAATTCCATGTTGCATAATGTTCCCTAGAAAAGCAGGCAGAATTATGGCTAGAAAGTAAATAAGTATTCATCAAAATATGAACTATGTAGAAGTTTTGACAGACCTCATATTAACAGAAAGTACATCATGACGAATGACATCGTAGAGATCTTGAACAGCCTTAACCGCACCTTTCTTCAGTTCTGGCGTTTCCACCTCTTTCTGCAAGTTTACAAGTACAATCACAAGATCTTTTTGAGTCAGCCTGTTTTCTAGACTTTGATATTTGAAAAGATACATCTGACATACAAATGCTTGGTAAAAAAAAGGAAAAAAATGACAAGAAAACATCTTTGATTCTACTAAGTAACCATCAGCAGGATTAAAGCTCTGCAACAAGCAACTATTATATCCAGAAAAGGAGGGCACTTCAGCATTTAAGTGCCAACGAAGATGTATGGTTGGACATTAATTTCCCCAACAATCCAAATTGAGCATCCATACATTGAAAATGATAAAGTTACTGGCTAATCTCAGGAAGAGAGAGAGAGAGAGAGAGAGAGATAAATAAATTAATGGTTTGATAACCTAAAATAGTTATTAAAAAAAGGAAGGAGAAAGAGGAAATTGGACATCAATATACAAAATAAATGGATATTTCAAGCAACTAGGAAAATCCCTCTAGAACAATTTAGGGTCCAAGTTATATTTGTTCAGCATCCTAAAAATATGAGAACTTCAAATCATAAGCATAGTATAAACTATGCAAAAAGTGAAATACATGCTGAAGCCCACAACAAAGCAATCCTGTAATGATACAAAGTTCTGCACTACAATACCCAGCTTCCATTCTACAATTAAAAGAGATAGTAGTTGCCGTAACCAGGAAAATGTACAATTGCCTCAAAAACCCCAATACCAATGTTAGGATGTGTCTAACTAAATCTGCCATACGGTAGTAATTATAGACAACATCACAACAGAAAAACCTTGGACAGCAATTCCATTTTGAATTAGGAGTCACATGCATGCAACAGCTAATTAAACAAATGTTTTGTCAGTCACAATACTAACACTGAGAAACTATGATTGCCCATTAATGATTAAAAAATTATATGCTGAATTGATACAAACCAAAATTCCCATCAATGCAGTTACTCTTGATATCACAAGCGTCAGCTTATTTAGTTGAAAATCATCATGAATACTCTTCGTAGCTATGCTATCCCGGATATCTGCATAAACCCTTTCAACCCTGAAAAACAACAAAATTATGTTTTCTATAAAAAAAATCCTATTATATAAATATATAAATGAGTATATATAGTGGCCTATCCACTAAAAAACATAACATCGAACTACACCACAGTCTAATAATATTCAAGAAAACTGCAACCCCCTTTACTTAAAACATATGTGCTCCAAAATTAAAAGAAATTATTAATAATCCTTCAACTCTTTTGAAACCGAAACCGATGTCATATTGAAGCCAAGAATAAAACTCTCCCAAAAGTTATCATCATTCTCAGTACCAAAAAAACAACAAAATAATAGCATATTAGGTTCAAGCAAAATAATAGAAGCATGATTGTTTTCTACTCTTTTATAAGATAATTACCACATCCGTCCTTCACTATCTAATATCTCTGTCAAGATGAGCTTAATGGCATGGTAGCACTCCTGAACAGCATATTTCATGAAGTCATCCCTTGATATTCTTTCCCAAAGTTCATCTTGTGAATCTCTATTCTCAGCAGCAATGTCCTTGGCAAGAAATATCTACACGAGCAAAGAACTAAATGAATTACATTTCTTAAATGCCCGGTCCATCACACATAAGAAAATATTTATCCGTAATATTTTAATAAAAGCATGTATTTAAAAAAATGTTGATTGCAATAAAAGAAAACAAAGGTATATTAAACATAGTTAAAACAAACAGTAACCTTGCTAGCAAGAAGGAAAAGGGGCCATTGAACCAAAGGAAGAGTTACAGAGTTTTTAGGCATTGCAAGCAATTCCATTTCCCTGTGACAATGTAAAAATGGATACATATTAGTGCCTTCCTCTGAGAAACTAACAACAAATAAAGTGAACCCTGCAACTTAAAAATAACCCACTGAAAATATAAACTTTCCAATACTCACAAGTAAGTGACATAATCTTCTTCCCTTAACTTTCTTATAATTTCATTCCAAAAGGGAGAGAACCGAGAAGCATCAACTTTTTTCTTCTCTGTTACCTTCAAATAGAAAGCTTCTTCAGTTTTCCAAAACATATAAGCTGAAACATGATTTAGATTAAACAAAATGGATACAAGGAGTAAACCACATCCAATCACCAGACACCAGCAGAGTACATAACATGCTTAATTCGAACAACATAATATAGTCCGTTCAAGATTCTTAAGGTGAATAATCAATTATTTTTGGTAATACTAATTTATATTTATTCAAAAACTCAAGCTAGATAAAATCCATGACAAGGACAGATTTCTTTTCAACAGGTAGAGCGATATAGGAAACCTTATTTTGGAAACCCTTATTTAGTTAATTCCTCGTTACTTTCTCTCGTTTTTTGGGCAAAGAATTCTTTTGTTACCCTTATATGCAATAACTTTATGGCCAAATTGTAAACTTTCAGATTGGTGGTTGCCCAGATTAACAGTTATTGCCTTAATTTGGTTGTCTGGATTTAAATTTAAAAGTGAAGAGACCATGGAAATTATAGTAGTGTTAGGCACCAATTCTCCCAAAAGCTCAAGCTTATGAGAGGTAGACCTAACAATCATTTATGCTCTTCAACATTTCTGTTGCACTTTCACTTTAAAATATTGGTCTACTTCTGAAGAATTGAAGGTCAAAGGATTCTGGTTTTGTATTTGGTTTGAATTTGTATTGGTTCTTTCATGTACAAAGGAAAGAAAGAATATCAACCAAAAGAAAAGTACTTCTCTTGTACAACACACCTCATTTGAAGAGCCATGAGAAGTCCTGCAAAAGAAGAGAGAAAATAGAATTGTAATTAGATGGAAACTGCAGGGAATGAGAAAAAAAGAAGCCACTTGCACAATAAAGAGACCACACAAACAAGTGATTGGTCGTCCAAGAACTCAAGCTTCAATGTCTTCAAAAGAAAACAAATACTATATAAAGGAACATATGTACGCACACAACCAAAAAAGAGTGGGGGTCAAACCTATTAGGAAGAGGTACATGAAGAGTGTTCACAAAAGCACCAGGGAACTCCTCAAAAAGATTCTGAAATGCTTCCAGTGATCTAATCTGAAGGTTATAATAAAAGAGAAGGTTGAAAGCATTGGTCAATGAAAATGGCTCATCATAATTAAACATGTCCATAAAACAATGTGTTTCATCAACAGAAAATTTAACGCTATAAAAGATGTTTAAGTAAAGGTCTTCGTGTTATGTAAAGGACAAACATAGAAATAGATAACAACTAAGGGTTTCAATCTATGTCATGCAAGTGTCAAGTTAACCATGTTAATCATGTCAAATTCACATTTTTTAACTCACAATTTTAAATCATTTTTACTCAAGCTATTATTTACAATGATTAGATAGTTAGAAGTACCATGCTAGCAACCAATTCTAACCAAAAAAAAAATTTGTATAATGTTTGGTGGCCCAAATTGCCACTCCCTCATTAAAACAAAAGACATATCTCACCTCTCCCAGGCGATCCCTTGCCCCAAGCAAGAATCCCCAAACAGCAGATACAAGTGTGTAAAACACAAATGTATCCAAGAGATAAATCTGCATAATAGAAAAATATAATAAGCAGAAACAGTTAACTATAAAATAATGGAAGTTGAGGATTGAGAAGCCCTTCAAGTAATTAGCTAAGGGAAAAACAATGATAGCAACATCTACTGTTCCATCTTTCATTGGTATCACTACTCAGCTTAAGGCATGTGATACCACAGATATGAAGCTCATAAATAGACTAAAAATCTACTTTCTTTTAACCTAATTACTAATCAAGATCCAAAACTACATGACAACAGTTGAACTGTGCTTTCTGAGAATTAGAAGGAAAAACCATTTCATTATGTCCAAGTAGCATGCAATGTAGTTCAGACTTCAGAGAGCTATGCATTTTAGCCAAGAAAAAAGAGTTCTTTTTCTTTCTCCTTTTCACATTTTTTCCCCTAATTTTATTACTCTATATTATATGTTTTTCTTTGACCTACTACATCATGAGAAAAGGTGTCTCCATAGTCCATAATATTATACTGCTTATGAAACCCGAATTCCATGTTATAAGTCGTTTGTCATCAATCCACCCAAAATCTTAAGTTGCTAGAGATGGGCCAACAATTCACTTATGTATCCTAACACTTCCCCACAAATGTGGGCTTATACACCTTGTAGTCCCAACACTTGAAATTCAATAATTGGGGATTGTAGTGTTTGAAGGACCTCCTATTTCGATACCATGTTAATAGTTATTGGTCTCCTAAAAATTTAAGTTGATAGGAGATGGGCTAAAAATTCATTTATATATTCTAACACTCAAAAAATTTCAAAGAACAATTTTAAACCGAAATAAATTGATAGATAAATATGATAGAATATATCTTGCCTATGGTAAAAATAGCAAAAATTTCCAACTTACAGATACAACTGGAGCCCATAAACTAACAACAGCAAGAGCATTGTGGTTATCTGTAATTAGAGACAAGAGATTAAATAGGCAGAGGTTGATTAAGAGGAAAAAGATTGAGACCTAAAATTGCAGAAAGCTAGAAAACTATTCTCCATAAAACATTGTTCAAAAGTATGGAATTATCAGCTAGTTAATAAAGAGTAATTACATAAAATATTACAGAGCAACAGTAGTTAGAAAACATTTGTCATCTACTTGTCTTAATTTAGATCTTAACCACCCCCAAAAAGAAATCACCCAAACAAAAAGAAAAAAATTGTATTTGAAAAGCGTTAAATTAACAGAAAAATCAAAGACAATGGCTTTAACTGCATTGAACATATTAAGATAATGACAGTAAAAATAAAATTAAAAAAATCCAGGATTAGAATACAACAAAACAAAAAAGAGAAATTGTTAAATAGCTCAAAAGGCCATAATCGAGTAGATTGGTCACTTACTCTTAGATACAAAATCATGCCAAGAATACTCCAAATTATCCTCATTCACAATTGCTCTTGTAGGTTTCACCAAGGGCCGGATCTGAAGACAAAATTGACATATTAGCAAATCAAAGTTACTGCCAGATAAGGATATTAATCATAACTCACCTGGAGAAAATAAGCAAAGGAAAACTTTCCAGTCAAAACGACAAGCCAAAAAAACAAATACCTGCATAAGCAGAAACCATTTGAAAAGTTAAAAAAAAAAAAAGACTTCTTGCTTTAAATGACAACTACCAACATAATACAAGTTTACCAATCATCAAGCAGAGGGGGGAAAAGGTATAGTCAAATACTAAAATACTTTGGCTATCATCTGAGATGGTTGTTACTGTATACATATATATGATAGATATATACGATGAAAAAATATTAAAATGTAAAGAACTTGACAAATTACTTGATAAAATCAGTAGTCCTCTCATACATGCCACGTCCAACATAGTATCGCTCCTTCAAAAATAAATACGGGAAACAATGAAAGTGGATCAAAAAATTGTAGATCAACCAATGATGTCAAACATGATGACATCCAGAAGGCAAGGCATAAAATGGAAACAAGATAGCACAAGAACCTGACGCATCCATTTGAAAAAGCGCATCAATGGCCACCGATCACATTGATTAGTTAATTGGTGGCAGGCAGGTATTCGCATGAAGAAGCTTATAAAAAATTGGATACCAGCATATATGCCTATGACAATCACATACAATCTGAAAATAACAGAGTTTCCATTTGGTTTACTCTCTTCTTGAAGCCCTTTCCTGAATTACACACAAAAGAAAGGATGTTAACTTTGAGTTGCAAAAATAAATGACCATAATCTCAAGGTACAGAACTAAATTTGATAAGTGCTTGAACACATACACATATAGAAAAGTTATGACAACTGAAGTGATGCTAAACCAAAGATAACGAAGAAAAATACGAGCAATAGCTAGCCGCCGAGTTGTGGAATATGCTCCATACATCATGATAACATCCAGGACACCTACTCAAAGATATAGTATTACTTCCAACCCACTCGACAAATATGTATAGTAATATATATGTATTAAAAAAGTTGCCTGGATTATATCAGCTGCCTGTATTAAAATGTCAGAAGTTGAGTGTAAAGACATACTCTCAAAAAACTTCATTATGACAAATGTTGGACCAAGACTGAGAACCTTCCGAAGGGTCTTTGCATTGAGTTTTTCATTATTAAATGCGATGATGGTGAGTCCCTGCAAAAAAAAATTTGGGGGTGGGGGATTTTAATCACAATAGAATATGATATCAGGCTGAAAGAAAAAAAAAACATGAGAAATGAAAACATGATATCATAATGGGACGGCCAAGGTTGGTTGGAAGAAGAATATTTGTGACACCAAAAATTAAAAAAGCCATAATTTTAAAACTTCCTTTGAATTATTTTATCTATAATAGGAGATAATAATTTCAATAAATTGCACCTCTGAACTAAATTGGAAAATGAGATATTGAATTTATTAGCGTAGGAATCTATATTAGTATTAGAATATTAAATTATTATTATTATAATTATGTTTCGTTATTAGCTAAGGAGTATTAAGAATTCTATTAGGGTTAGGGTTTCAATCTTATTATATCTATAAATATAAATGTAATCACTTATTATTATGAATGAATAAGAATTAAAATATATTTCTTTAATTTTCTAGTTCTCCACCCAGCTTATTTCTATTCCTTAATATTCGCTTCCACGTAACCTATTTCATATTTCTACTTGGTATCAAAGTCATGTTCAATCTTGAACACTTTTTTCCATTTTCTAAACCCTAAAGATTTGTTTTTTATCTCTCTAATTATTAATAAATCGCGAGAAAGAAGGGAGGGGGGTAGCTACCACCCTAATCTACAGCCACCACCTTCATCTCTCCAAGGACACAGCCTACGCTACTACTTCCGCCAAACATCGTAAGCCTAGACACCAATGTTAAATCCTTAACATCATCGCCAATTGGGTTGCAATCGCCGACATCATCAAAGAAACATCCAGCCACCAATTGTTGCTTGCTCACGTTCTTCACATTTCATAAGTCAGCATCCATCGTAGTTCCCATTTGGTGTTCTGGTGTCTCTAGCAATTGGACCCCTCCTCTTTGCTCTGCACCTATGGAACCTTAATGCTTGTGGTCGATGACGAAGAGTCGACAGTGGAGCTCAACACTTGTGGTGGTAGTGAAAGTTCGCAACTTTGCGATTTTTTTCTTCCTTGAAAGTCAAGATTTCTTTACTTCTATGTCAGCAACTCTGATATGCTGTCTAGGCATGATAACATGATCTTTAATCATGGTTTTTCAAGCTCGATCTTCTAAAAGTGATATGGTTTTTTTTCTATTTGGCCTAGGTGTTCTTTGGATTTATTGGTGTTTTTTTAGGTCCATCAAATCTGATTGGGCTGAAATATTTGGTCATTTTTTGGATTTATTCTTGGTTGGATTAATATATGAATAAATTTATATTATTGAGCAAAGGTATTTATTTCCACGTACTTTAATTTGTTGGGTATTTGAATCATGTGAACCGAGTGGGTTTGGGTCCTCTCCAACCTACAAATTTGAAGTGCTTCAATGATCTAGTTTTGATTATCTTAGCATGCTATAGACTGGACCTTTGGTTGCCGGCACATGCCTTTCGTTCTATTGTTGTCATGGGTTTGTTCTCTATGGATTTGTGTTGGTTATCTTTTGTGACTAACATCAATTGCAGATGGCAAGGGAGTTTTCATGTCATCACCTACTATTTAGCACTTGGCCTTTCCCGCCTTCTATGGTGTGGCTGTTTGTTCTTCTATAGTTTGGTAGTTGGATTTCTTGCCTCTATTGTTGCTATATATTTAAGTGTTTCTTTGGTGCTGCTTTGTAGGTTATGCACTAATTGAGGCTACTATTTAATTGATTGAAAATTATTCGATTATATGTTTATGCCTAATTAAAGGGGTTATCCTTTCGAGCTCGATAAAATTTGAGTTCTATAACTAATGCCTTATAAGAAGATTCTTTATTATTGGAATATTTCCATGCCTCGTAATTCAAGTTGAAAATGTTTGATATTTATGCTCTAACTTGATGAGGAGCGTTAGAGTGCCTTCCTTCTAATTATGTCAATAGCTACTTAAAAATTTGAAGTATGACTTATACTCTATTGGATGTTGTATGCATTGTAGATTTGGGATAAATGCTTTTTGATTGGTGAGGGGTTATTTTTCCTTAAGAATAGTATGTCCATTTAATTATGTTGCCTCATTACATGTGAGATAAAGATGTTTATCCTACATCCCCATACTTTTCCTTCTTTTAATTAAAGAGCTCCAGTATAGAAAAAGTTTAAAGTTTCACCACAGACACACAGACCTGGAACATCATTGCTAGGAAGATCCATAGACGATGGAAACTATGATAAAGATGAAGAAAAGTCCGGTGCTCCACAAATGATGTTTTCCCTTGACGTTTACTTCTTTGAGGTTCAAGTATATTCTGTAAGGCACAAAGTTATCAATATAGATTCACAAGATAGAACCAAAAATAAAAAAAATACAGAAATGAACCACAAGAATGTATTTTAAGCAGTAAAAAAATTCTTAATTTTATTTAATATTTAAGAAATTTTGTCAATAATCAATCCACAAATATCTTTGCCTCAGTTGAAGAAAGAGTAGATCAGACAAAAAATTAAACTACTGTTTAAAATAGCAGTCACACACATGTTAACCACAATATGAATCAATATCATTTTACAATTTAAAAAAATCATAAACGAGTATCATTGGAGCACAAATAGTCTTGCAAATTGTATTATACTAGGGAGCCTTGATAATTAAACATAAATATTATATTCTCAAATAAACTAATCTATAAGTTATTATTCACAAATCAAATAGTTTACAGCTTTGTCAACATTCTTTTGGAATAGAGAAGGTGCAGAGTGCATCCACCAGACATAAAACCAACATACTGTTCAAAAACAAAAAGAAAAATAACTCTAATCAATATTTTAGAAAGTATAGAACCTTTGCCCTAGATTTTGGCTTTTGAAAAAAGGATGAACTTTTGCGCCATGGCCAGCTGAGGTCAAAACAATGAAGAGACCTGAAAGGAATTTATTAAGTCTTTAAGACATCAACATCAACCACAAAGGTCATGCTATCACAGAAAGCTTACCAAAAGTACTCGTTGAAATCATCATAATTGCGCCATGCTGAATGAGGTGCCCGCCCGTTATCATTGTTTGCAGCTTCCTGTGAATTCTCATATATGAGTGACTTTCTAAAACTGAATTGCATTGCAGATTTTTGTTACAATTTTTTTTTTCCAATTTTTTTTATATGATGGGATATGATAAGATTGGACAAGCACAGTAAAATATGGTAATCTAAAGAACATAAAAATGAAGTAAAGCAAGAAATTATGAATCTAAATCCAAGTAGATAGTTTGTGCCACATACCGCAGCCACCACATCATACACAGGAAAGATAACTTGATCCAGGAATGAGACTCCATTCCCAGATTTGCAACTATTGGCTGGTTGTGCAATCTGCTGCCTTAAAATTTCACCCATTTCCCTTGCCATCTGGACATAAAATTTAAGGTTCAAAATATGAGAATTCATGCATTAGACGGAAAAAAATAAGCCATTTCAAAATGACAAGAACAGGATGAAGTTTTTCTCAAAACAAATTCGGACATCATATCAAGATTTTATATCTACAAAACAAACTAAAATATGCAAATTTTGATGATATGAAATTCCCACACCCTCCTATACGTATTGGAGAAGTAGTAAGAAAAGTTGTTGTGGAAATGTGAGCAGGGAGCACGTCTTTGGTCGTACGGATAGAGAGAAATAGGAGAATTTTTTATGATAGTGAGAATTGATAACATTATTTTGTGAAAGAAAGCTTTGTTTTTGGCACCCTTACAAGCATCAGCTTCTAAAGAAATGAAAGATTATTCTCAGTTTCTCATTTTAATTGGAGAGCTTGTACTTTTTAGTTAGGTGTTGGAGCATGTTGCTAGTCACCTTGTACATTTGTTTGGCCAGCCATCAGAGACAGAAAGAGTGTGCGTTAAACATGTCCTACAAATTTCACCATGAATTTGCTAATGTGACTTACATGATGAAATATGTAGCATAAACATTCAGGAAGGTATCTGATATTGGCTGCTTCACCCCAAATCAGAAAGTACAAGGAAACAAAGAGTAATTTATTTTCCTTGCTCATGGCCGCAAAACTGAAAACCATCAAATCATCCATAAGATATTATATCAAGTCCTTATCACATATGCTAATTAAAATACAAACATGTAACAAGGAAGCCTGTTAAAAAAATTTAAGAAAAGGGAAAATACTTAGACATATGGACATATTAAAAAAGATTTAAATTTCCATACTTGCTCCAAACTGGCTGAATACACAAGTAGTCACACCACTTGACATAATTCTCAAGAGACTTCTGGAATACATTCTGAACTGCAGCTTCATCCAATTTCTAGGTAGTACATCAGAAAATAATAGAAAAAACATAGGCACCGGAAACATAAGAGAGAGAAATGAAATAGCAGATATCAACGTCAACGTCAACGTCAACGTCTTACTACATTGATGAAGATAATGTAATTGTTGTTATTAAATTTAAACAAAAAAATTCTGGGAAAAAGAATCTTAATGATGTATGAATATGTTTGAACTAGTGAAACAAGTTTCCAGAACAGAGATCCATAAAAAAACACTTTACTTATTATAGACCTACTTATAGCATTAATTATTTTTATAAAATTCCATCAATTATCCTTTTTTCTATTTTTAACACACCATTGGCAATGATATTAGGGTTCTTTTAGCCATTACAACAAATACAAGCAATTTTATAATCTTGTTGCCAAATGGTTACACGTGCTTCGAATGATTTTTTGCCAAACGTGTAACTATCTCTATAAAACCACTTCTAGTAGAAAACACTTAATCAACTACAATAAAAATCACATTTTAGAGTAGTGCATCCAGACGTGCACTTAATCAACTAAAATGAGGGCACACAAAAACGATATCAATCCATCAGGAAGGGAAAAATAGGAGACATACTGGTTCTGTTTCTTCAAGAGAGCGAAGCTGAGACTGCTCATTGGCAAGAAGGTGAACAATATGTTCGCGCTGATTAGAAACATTGTCTTTCTGACATCAAGAATCAGTGAGTGTTAGACACATCAAAATTGTACTATCAAATCCAGAATCTCAATGATAAAACTTCAACAAATAGCTCCAAAATTGTACTTTCAAAATTTTAAGCAGTAATGCAATTGTATTAAATGATATGATCATTACAACAGAGCCCACCCCAAAATGCTTTGCACGCATATTTTGGACCAAACTTTAGAAACTAATTTAAACTAAATATAAAACTTTAGAAACTAATTTAAACTAAATATAAAACTTATCACCTCAGTCTCATGTGCGTATGTGTATGGTGGACTGTTAAACTTAGATGTCCAAATCTTAAAAATACTGAGCAAACAATCTCATACTTATATAACCTCAATACTTTTAGTATGACTGTAGAACTTTACAGTTTTTTTAATAATTTACAATAAATTTGTTTTGATTGGGGCGCAAGAAGCACAAAGGTGACACCCACGTGTTCTTGGAAAACTCGGTCAAGGGTATGATGACCTTGATTCTAATATCACACTTACTTTGAGGAAATGGTTAAATGTTAGATTCCAAGAAGAACTCGGTGGGGAGATTTGACTTTTCATGCCTCTTTCATTTTTCAAACACAAAAATATTTTTGCACTAGGATCTGGCTCTTTTGGTTCACAATAAAGACATCATTACTACTTGAGTCATAAGGGGATTAGGGAAGGTAGATTTCTAAGCACTCACTTTCAAACCACCTAATCTGAGGGGTGTGGGGAAACTCAAACCTCGAACCTCTTAGTTCCCAATACATACCTTACCATCTTTTCTGGCACTATATTTCTAAACTGCTAGATAGTTCCCTTCATCAAAAAAGTAGGCTAGGAATGCCCATGGGAGTTTTATGATTATTATCAATAAGTTAGAGTGTTTATGGATGACAGAAGAAGGCAAATGGCTATAGAGAAATCTATTTTTCCTTAATTTGCGTAAATGTAAATAAAATTAAATTTATTTACATCAGTGAAGAAAACACACCTGAAATCCAAAAACATAATGCAGAAAATCAAGTATGTCAGCATTCCGCGTAGAAGGAATGGGAAAATCTGCAGGCAGTTGTGCTAAATCCCCAAAGTACATCAATGCAGATACAGATGCTTGAACCTGTCCATAACATCTTAGGTTTAAACAAGCATGGTGCATATAAACTTGTAACATAAAAAAGTGCAGTAGTTAACCTCAGTCATCGACACAATAGCATTTGTTATGCTAAGAGCATCGAGAGGAATAATATTGTAAGTGATTAGATCATCTATCATTGCTGCATCAGATTCCATCGCCCGCTTCAACTGAAAAGAAAAATAGAACTATAAGAACATGCAAATATAAAGAGGTAACTGCATTATAGTATGACAGTGCAAAGGCAACTGAAAAACATATTTACGGGATAATAAAATGGGTTGAACAACACTTATGGTCTCTGTCCTTTAGCAATTCTACACTTAACTCCCTTAACTTTTTTTCTTACAATTTAGTCACCAACATTTGAAAAGTCATGGATATACAATGTCAATTATCAAGCTTTCCCTCAGCATTCCAGAACTGCATTACTTCAGCTAAAGTAAAAAACCAGATATGTATATAATGCTGTAATGTTTTACATTATTAGAAATATCCTTCAGTCTGACTTCAGTTCCATGTTTGATGCTGAACTTGGTCTACATGCAATGTTAACAATATTCTTTTCCATACATGAAGAAAATAATCCTTATTGAAATTATATCGATGAAAAGGTTGAAAACAAATAATTCTGAAAATGACCATAATAAAGAGTCATGATGACAGCAAAAATGCAACAATCATGACAGCTAAAGCACAAAATAACGACATTGAAATGATAACAGAGATAAGATACAAGTGATTATGTCAGTTTATTGTCCTTCAAGAATTAAATAAAAAGATGAAGAATCTGACCTCATCAGGAATTTCTGGAGTCAACTGCTCCAAAACGTTGCCTAAAACTTTTAGAGTAGCAAAAACCCTCTTCCTCTTCACTCTGTTTCTTTCCAATCTGAATTCAGCAACCAGAAAAGTTCAATTGCAAAGCCTAGAAAGAAAAATTAACTATAAAACAATTTAAAATACAAAGAGGCACAACCCATACACCATTCATTAACAATTTTACAACCTTAAAAAATAAAACTAAAGTGAGAAGAAGAAAATAACAAAAACATAACAAGAAAAGAATAAACCTTCATATGCATGCTACATTATAAATATAAATAAAAACTGATAAGCATGATTAGTTGGATCTTGGCACTGGAGAAAACATACTCGCCCAAGTTTCCACTAAAAACACCAGAATCCCTTAATTTCATTTCTTCTTCACGTAACTTCTCCACATCATTATTTTGTCGGTACAGTTTGTAGAACTCTTGCAAGCGAGCTATGTCCTGGCCTCGGTCTATGGTACCACCCTCCCTCTTAGCCAGCTTTTGCTGAAAGTACACTCAAACCAGATAGAAAAGTACATAAATATTAAACTAAAATAATCAGACAAAGGTATAATGAAATTTTCCGTAGTCTTATAGTTAATTTAGTTGCACCAGCAACTTGTAGTCCAGATACACTCAGACATGCATAACAATAGATGCATGCATATTTTGCATTAAACAACTCAACCGAAATAATTCGAAAGAGATGGTAACAAAATTTCACCCATTTTGGACTAAATGTGTACCTTTATTACTGACATCAATCCAGTCTTGAATTGTAAAACTCCTCTTCCTTCACTATTAGGGTCCAGATTTTGTGCCACAGAATAAGCATGCTCACATACTGCAAGTATACCAAAAAGTCAGCAGTAGCAAACTATCCCAACCTTGAATTCGATTTGGATGCACACAACATCGTACCAAAAATAAGGGATAAACAACAACTTCTATTGTACCCAAACTATGCGTACATTAACTCCTTAACACAAAATACCCAACTCTAAACACGATAACAGTTAATTTATAAATAGAGAGTTAAACGCCAAATGGCTTATCTTTTTTGACTATTTGCACAATAATAACATTATTGTAAAAGCCTATTACGAGGCTCACCTTGAGGCTTGCCTCGAGTTGAGGCTTAAATAAAAGTACGGGTATCTTTGTGTTAAAAAATAAAAGATCAGGTACTTCCGTGTTAAATGATTCAAAATTTGGATACCATGTAAGTTGTTTAGCCAAAACTAAGATGTGCAACAAGAGATTAGTTATTAAGAAGCATAAATGTACATGTAGCATTTTACATCTTGCAGTAGTTAGACTTCGAGATGTACGATGAAGCTAGAAAGATCAATAAGGAAAGCTACAAAAACTCAATGGACAGGCATGCATTAATGACTTGGAGAAATAGAAAAACATGAGAAATGATTGGAAAAGAAAAATTATAACAAGTAAATTGACCCAAAAGAAAAGATCAATACAAAGAAAAGTTCAGATTTCCAGAAATTGAAGGCCAATCATAAAGGAAAAAATAGGCTTAAAAATGATAATAAATATTCATTTGCTACCAAATATTATGTATGCAAACATAAAAGCTCACTGAAATGCATTACAATTTAAATAACCCAAATTCCATAAAAGCCATTAAAATCGTAAGTCTTAAAAGTAAGGTGGAAACAATTTTTTAGGGAGAGAGATAGAGACAAAGAGGAAACCATAACAATTCCACCCAAAGGATTATAGAGTTGGAATGCAGGTTAAATATAAAATAAGAAGAACAATAAGTAACATACAAATTCTAGAGATATTTGGATCTTCATCTTGGATTTCATCCGCAGCTCGTAAAATTTCATCTATATCCCTATTGTTTGCAAGTGAAGACGGAACATTTCCAGCAATACCACTAACAGGACGCCCATATGCATCAGTCCCAGTCCTTTCCCTCCTTAGTACAGCTCGAACTAATCTTTCCCAGAGATCCTCAACTCCAGACATTTTCTAGAAATAAAAGTTAACAAATATTATGAGACATACAAATAGGATTATTGCCAACTAGATTCCATGGATAAGAAAACCACAAAGAAAATCATGAACCACCAATAGAATGAAAATATGAAAATGGCTGCAACGTGCGAATAAAACCAATCACAAATGTCACTTCCACAAGTGATACAACTGATCAAAACAAAAGACGATGCAACATCAATGAACAGGATTTGTGTGGAAACAATAAGTCATGGAACAAGATGAGCAGATCAAGCTACAATAATTCATAATTATGGATGAAAACAGAGAGAATGTGCACATGCTCACTCATTGAATTGTGCTACCTCAGCACAGAATAAAATTGTATGTAAATATCAAACCACAAAATTATTCTACTAAGGATTCCCCCACACTTTTATTATCAAATAAAGGTTCCCCCACTCCAAAAACACACTAAAAAAATTTGCCGAGTTTCCAGCAAACACATAAACTAGGGGGGAATGAAAGCAAATGCCCAACCTACACAACCCATCATGACTCCAAAAATACCCCATCTAGGTAGATAACATGAAATAAAAGTATAAATACGTTTCTATTAAAGAGAAAAGTGAAAAATGAGAGACTCTTTCTCAGGGCTCTAGACAACATGCTCCATGCTCCCAAACTTTCTCTTCACGCAATAAACACCAAAGCCAAATGAGAAAAACTGCTGAGTGTTCTCGAGGTAATATGATCTCAACGTTTACAAAGGCCTCATTAATATTTTGCACAACTATAAAGGGACCTTGGATTTGAAGCCACAAAATAGCATTCATATATTGTCCATAATCAAATTAGTTCCAAAATAGCATATTAATTTGTACATGGCATGTATATAAATACATATCTAGTTTATATACACTGTGTACAGAAATGAATGTGCAATACGTACATTATATGCAATGCATATAACATATGTATATGCTATTTCAAGGCCAATTCGATTATGTACAAACATGTACATGCCATTTAAGGCCCAAAATCCACGAGCTGGTGACGCCAAGATCCAATGGCTACACAAAATGGTAGGAGGGAAGTTGATTTTTTATTCACAGATAATTTTTTTTCCTCTTCGGTTTAGACCTAGAACTTGTAATAAGACTGCTCGTAAAGTGGCTAAGTATTCTATTAGCCTAGCCGATCATTAATCTTGGTAGAAGTTGAACCATCTCGGCTAAATGCATGTATGCAGGCAGTTATTTTCTCAGATTGATTCTTGAAACAAAACCAAACAGAAAATCAGAAACTAAAAGGTGATGACCCATATATAACATTAATTTAAATGAAACTGAGAGAGGCGTTGATCGATATGCAATAATTGAGAAACAGATCAAAGCAGATAAATAATTTCAAACGACCAGCAAATTACCCAAAATTGAGAATCAGAAAATTAGTACCTTATATGTAACAGAAGAAGCAGAAAATGGATTGAAGAGAAACGAGAACAGCGAGAAAGCAGGGAGTGAGCTGTGGAGACTATATAGGCTTAGTTAATGGCGTCAACAGTGAGCATACCGAACTGCAATATTGGAGAATTCTTGAGCATTGTCGTTGGTGTTGGAGAGATAATGAAATTAGGGTAAAGGGAATCGAAATGGATTTGTTAGGGCCTTGACAATTTATTTTTTATTTATTTGACAGAGAAAGGAAAAGGAGCAGAAATTTTCACGAATATCGAAGGGTTACCGGTTATAGCCAGTCGCGTGACTACTCAGGGCATGGAGAAGCTAAAAGGTATTCTAATTCTTTGTGTATACAACGCGGAGAAGAAAACGCAGATTTTATTTTTATTTTATTTTTTTACCAAAATGAGAAGATAAGTTCTTAATATATACATTTTTGACTCGTATTTTAAAACATTATAAAATTAGTTGAAATATAAATAAAATTACTTAGGTTTTGCTCCAAACATCCAACACAAATAAAACTTATCATCAAAAAAATTCTCTCAAAAAACTGAATAAGAATGATCTTATTTTTTCTGCAATTTAAGAGAAGCTTTGATAAGGCTTATCGGACCTCCTTTATAAGGTTTGGTAGACTTTATTAAACCTTTTTGTAGGAAAAATGTTTAGGGAGTTTGATAACCTCTACTGAACCTCCTTTGTAAGGTTTCATTAAGCCTATCAAATCTCGTATATATAGATTGAATGTATGAAATTCAAATCGATAATTTTTATCAATTTTTAATATAATTTTATTTCTTTTAAATTAATAAAAATAAGAATTTAACTTTTTCTTACCAAGAATCGTATACCATTTTTAAAATTTATAACGAAAATAAAATTAAATAATATTAAGCATAATAGAATTGATCATATTTAAATATTAAACATATTTAAATCTTAACAAAAATATATTATACATGATTCAGTCTAAAAAATGTATTGTGAATTTTTTGTAATAAAAATAAATAAACTAAAAATAAAATTCTTATTTTTATTTTTATGTTAAAAAATTTTAAGTGATATTATAAGTATTATTTTTTGCTTTTTTAATAAGAAAATAATTAAAAAAACTTTTTTACTAAATAATAGATTTATACAAGACGCAATATTATAATAAAATTAATCACATATATAAAGTAAATGTTAGTATCTTTACGGTAAAAAATACCTATCAATTACAAAGTTTTTGCCAAAGCTTTCTTAGAATTCAATTCACATATTTATTTTCTTAAAACTCCACGAGAACTTGCAAGTGGTTGAGATAAACTCAATAATGGCACTAACTATTTATAGACTAATGTTAACTCGAGAGAAAATCTTTGAAAAAGAAGTTAGAATTGTTGTAGATTGATATAAAGCTCCTTAATTTAAGGAGCAAACACATGAAGTTTAATTCAAAGAACCATTAATTTAAGGAGTGATTTTTTAATAAATAGATGTGTAATTGTAATAAATTAATCAACCAAGTGTTCATTCCAATAGAGAGAAAAGCTTTTATGAGAGAAAATTGAGAGTAATTTTCTTGGGTGTAATTGGGTTGTGAGTTGTGAGTGTTGTAAACACCTTGTATAATTTCTCTATTTTCAGTAAAAAGATCTACAGTAGGTCCGGAGACGTAAGCAAGATTGACTGAACTTCGTTATCAAATTTGTGTGTTGTTTTGTCTATCTGGCTTTCTCATAAATCTGGCTTATCGGAAATTTGTATAATTTCCCAACAATTGGTATTAGAGCTTTTAGTAGTGATATCTGCCAATTTTCTACAATGTTACTATTCACATGAATAGTGAAATTTATCAACGATATTTGTTTTTTGACAGAGATGTTCTAATACACGGTGGTTTGTAGAAATAGTCAAAAATAATCTGGAGGAAGTCATATTGGAGTGGGAGCAATGGTCGCATAGGAAGGGAAGGTGAAACTTGAGAAATTCGATGGCATAGATTTTGCGTTTTGGACAATGCAAATAGAGGATTATCTGTATCAACCTCTCTTAGAGAAGAAGCTAGAGGCTATGAAGGAAGAAGATTGGAATCTTTTACACAAACAATCCCTCGAAGTTATTCGATTGACGTTATCCCGCAATATTGTTTTCAATATAGCAAAGGAAAAGACCATGGTGGGTCTTATGGCAGCTCTCTCCAATATGTATGAAAAACCATCAGCCTCAAAAAAGTGCACTTGATGAGTCGTTTGTTCAATTTATGGATGACGGAAGACGCATCGGTAGCTCAACATCTCAATGAACTCAATACAGTCACAACCCAATTGAGTTCAGTTGAAATTGAATTAGATAAAGAAGTAAGAGCATTGATACTTTTGTCTTTTTTACTAGAAAGCTGGCATGCTACTGTCACAATTGTGAGTAGCTTGTCAAGAAGCAATAATTTGAAATTTTATGATGTTCGTGATCTGGTTCTCAATGAAGAGATATGACGTAGAGAGTCAGGTAGATCATAAATGTCTTCAGTTTTGCATACAAAGTGAAGAGGAAGAAATTCGACCAGAGGGAATGGATGTAGCAGAATAGACTACCGAGATAGATCAAATGAAAAGAGGTCCAAATCCAGAAATACTTATAATTCCTATAGCTCGAAGACTATTGAGTGTTAGAATTGTGGGAGAACCGGACACTACAAAAATCAATGCAAGAGTGCACCAAAGAACAAACAAGTGAAGGCAGAGTCAAATGTTACTTCCACCTCAGGAGGAGATGATGCATTGATATGCTCTTTGGAGAGCAAGGAAGAATCTTGGGTGTTAGACTCTGAAGTATCGTTCCACGCTACTTCACAAAAATAATTCTTCAAGAAATATGTCCCCGGAAACCTTGGAAAGGTATATTTTGGTGATGACCAATCATATGCTATTATTGGCAAAGATGTAGTGAAGATTAAGTTGAACGGGACTCTTTGGGAGTTGAAGGATGTCAGGCATATTCATGACCTAAGAAGGAACTTAATCTGAGTAGGGCAATTGGCTAGAGAAGTCTACACTACGATCTTCCATGGTGATGATTGGAAGATTTCAAAGGGCGCAATGATAGTTGCTTGAGGCAAGAAGAGTGGTATTATTTACATGACAAAAGGGGCATGTTGTTCAGTCGCAGTTACAGTAGGTAATGAAACACCAAATATGTGCCACCAAGGGCCAGGCCACATGAGTGAGAAGGAGATGAAGATTATGCACTCAAAAAGAAAACTTCCAAGTCTACAATCTGCGAAGATAGACATGTGCGAAGATTGCATACTTGGAAAGCAAAAGAGAGTCAACTTTCAGACAAGTGGCAGAACCATAAATAAGGAAAGGCTAGAGCTAATTCACTCTAATGTTTGGGGACCAACGACCGTCTCATCCATTTGTGGGAAACACTACTTCGTGACTTTCATCGATGATCACTCTCGGAAGGTATGAGTTTCCTTTCTAAAGCATAAGTTTGAAGTATTTGTGGATTTCAGAAGATGGAAAGTTATGGTGGAAAATGAGACAGATTTGAAAATCAAAAATCTTAGACCTGATAATGGTGGTGAACATGAAGACACCAGATTCAAAAATTTCTGCTATAAGCAAGGGATCATAATGGAACGAACTGTGTCAGGCACAGCTAAACACAATGGTGTAGCTGAGTGTATGAATCGAACGTTGACAAAAGGAGCTAGAAGCATTCATGTACAATTAGGTCTACCGAAGCAATTATAGACAAAAGCAGTCAAACACAACAGCTTATTTAATCAATTGAGGTTCATCTGTTCCATTGGAGCATAGAATACCAAAGGAGGTATGGAGCAAAAAATAGGTGAAACTATCACATCTAAAAGTTCCCAATTATGTAGCATTTGCGCATATCAGTGATCAAGGCAGGACTAAGCTTGATCTCAAATCTAAGAAATGCACATTCATCGGTTATGGTGAGAATGAGTTTGGCTACCGCATTTGGGATGACCAAAATAAGAAATTGATCTATAGTACAAATGTAATTTTCAACGAAAGGGTGATGTATGAGGACATCCATAAAATAGACGCCAACGACTTAAATCAAAATGAGTCTGTATTTTGCAGATGTAGATGATGTCTCAGATAATTCCTCAACAAAACCAATTATAACAAGACTTCAGCCAGAGGAACTTGTTGGATAGAGCAGTACGCAGTAATCCGACACACCACAACCTCCTACTCCAACTCCTATATTGAGAAGGTCTTCTCGACCTTATGTGCCTAACATGAGATACATGAACTATATGTTGCTGACTAATAGAGGGGAACCTGAATGCTATTCAGAAGTTTGTCAGACTTGAGAGCAAGTGGGAGCTTTCCATGAAATTAGAAATGAAATCTCTCATCTCCAACCAGACATAGGAACTAGCTGAGTTACCTATGGGTGTACCAGGTGAAAGAGGAGCATGATATTTCCAAGAGATACAAAGCTCGCCTAATTGTCAAAGGGTTTCAACAGAAGGAAGGAGTTGACTACACTAATATTTTGCTCCATTTATGGATCTCAATACTATCAAATCAGTGTTGAGTATTATTGCCATTGAAGATTTTCATCTTGAACAGTTGGATGTGAAGACTACATTCCTTCACAGATATTTAGATGAAAAGATATACATGTACCAACCAAAAGGGTTCTTAGAAAAAGGGAAGAAGAACATAGCGTGCAAACTTAAGAAGAGTTTCTATGGCTTGAAACAAACCCCGAGACAATGGTACATAAAGTTTGACAACTTCATGCACAAGGAAGGTTTCCATAAGTGCAATGTTGATCATTGTTGCTACTTCAAGAGATATAGGTCCACTTATATCATTTTACTACTTAATGTTGATGATATATTAGTAGCAAGTTCAAATATGGATGATATTATAAGGTTGAAGCAGCAATTGTCAAAGGAGTTTGACATGAAAGACTTGGGTCCAGCAAAGAAGATTCTTGAAATGCAAATCACAAGAAATAAGAAGAAAGGATCTTTGCAGTTATCTTAGGTACAGTACATCAATCGTGTTTTGCAGAGATTCAACATATACGACGCCAAGCCCGTTAGCACACCTTTGGCCAATCATTTTCGCCTATCCAAGAATCAGTTCCCTCAGACAAAGAAAGAGAGAGAATTCATGGCTAAGGTTCCTTGTGCCTCAGCCATTGGAAGTTTGATGTACACAATGGTCTGTACGAGACTAGACATTGGTCATGCAGTGGGAGTTGTTAGCATATTTATGTCAAACCCAAGGGAAAACTCAGTGGGAACAGTCAAGTGGATTTTGAGGTATCTATGAGGCATCATATAAAAGTGCTTGTACTTTAGTAAAGAAGAGTTAAAAGTACAAGACTACGTAGATGTAAACTTTGGAGGTAAAGTTGATCACCGAAGAAGCACCACCGGTTATATATTTACTATTGGAACTGTTAGTTGGATGTTACAAATACAGAAAAGTGTCACTCTATCCACTGCATAGGATGAGTATGTAGCAGTGACTGAAGCCATTTAAGAGATAATATAACTTCAAGGTTTGTTAACTGAGCTGGGATTCAAACATGAGAAGAATGTTTTGCACAGTGATAGTCAAAGTGCAATACACTTGGTGAAGAATTCAACATTTCATTCTAGAACCAAGCATATTGGACTTTATTATCACTTCATTAGATCCCTCTTGGAAGATGATGTGTTAATACTGGAAAAGATTCAAGGAAACAAAAATCCAGCGGATATGTTAACAAATATGGTGACTATTGACAAACTGAAATTGTTCTCAACTTCAGTTGGTCTACTAGAGTAACACGACTAGAGAAACTGCTACATTGATCGAGGTGTGAAGACAGATTCAAATCAGTCTTCAAGTAGGAGATTAATATAAAGCTCCTTAATTTAAGAAGCAAATTAAGGATCAAACACATGGAGCTTAATTCAAGGTACAATTTAAGGAACCATTAAGTTAAGGAGTAATTCAATGAGTGAATTTTCTTATAAATAGATGTGTACTTGTAATAAATTAATCAACCAAGTGTTCATTCCAATTGAGAGAAAAACTTTTTTGAGAAAAAATTGAGAGTAATTTTCTTGAGTGTAATTAGGTTGTGAGTTGTGAGTGTTGTAAACACCTTGTATAATTTCTCTACTTTTAGTAAAAAAAATTAAAGTAGGTCTAGAGACGTAAGTAAGATCGGATGAACTCCGTTATTAAATTTATGTATTATTTTATCTATCTTATTTTCTCATAAATTTAACTTATCGGAAATTTGGACAATTTTTCAACATGATGTAAGTGCAAATTGAGAAGGAACTTTATTTATGACTTGTGTATGTAGCTTTAAATCTGTAATATACACAGATAAATACATGAAAGTTTGGATAACTAGTAAATTAAATTTTCCTTTGTGATTAAAGCTAATTAATTACAAGAAATATTTTTTTTTAAGCTAATTGCTTGTAACGTTTTGTCTTGGCTAAAAATTTCCACTTTCCAATTGGACTTGTGGACACGGGGTTACGTGTGACATATACTGATTTCTTTGTAATAGAATATTAGTGATTCAAATTTGGGTGGTTTCTAGTAATCAACGTGTGGCAGAGCCATGACAAAATTTTCAAGGTGTCAATTTAGTCCAAAAACATTATTTGTTTCACGCGTATATAAGTATCTATTAGAAACTATTTAATATTAAATAAAATTATATATCATATATAACAGATAGATAGATGTAAGATATTTTTTAAAATATAAAAGATTGTATTAGTTATTTTATTTTTATTTAATTATATATAATAATAACAATTTTATTATAATACAATAAATCACATGTCTTATTTTATATTCAAAAATGTTAAAAAAATATATACTAGAAAAACAAATTTATCGAGTTAGAAGATTTTAACCCACCCCAATAATCTCTCTTAGTTCCGTTTCTGAAAATTATAACATTACCACTTAATCAATAACTTTATAATTACTGATGATCTATCAAGTATGATATAAAAAAAAATCAACTTGTAAAGCTTTAAAATTATCTAGTTGATAAAATTTAAAATATCTTTAGATCAAACAAAACTTGAAATTTTCTTTATAAAATTCAGCTGGTATAAATCTGTAAAGAGAATACTTTTATTTCTTAATCCTCACAGGTATACATTGTTTTATTTTTTATTTTTTATTTTTTATTTTTTATTTTTTATAATGAACAATCATTTATCAATAAATATTATTTATTGTTTATGGTTATAGTGAGTTTGATCTAGTTCTGAACTTCGGATACATCACATTTTATCATACTTTAATATGATTGTTGACACTTGAGCTTTATAATAGCATTTTTATTTTCCCCGTTATTCTCGCATGTATTGCAATTTTATAATGGGTATGTGTGGGCTTTTCTACAGAGACTCAAAAGAGGGGATGTCCTCGTATGTTCAGTGCTTTAAGGTCTTGCTTTATTTGTACATGGTTTCCTTTTAATGCTTTAACGTCTTGCGTTTTTGTACAGGATTTCTTTTCATCTTTGTTCTCATTTACATTGAAGGTACATATATTTATTCATTTTTATTATTATTTCTAAAAAAAACACTAAAATCTATTTTTTATTAAATAAATAAAATATTACATTAATATAACTTGAATCGGGTTTAAGATAATAAAAATTTAAAATTATATTACTTAAATCACAAATCAATTTCACGTATATTTATTTATATTAAAAATAAAGATATAACGAAAGATAACCTTTCTATAGTGCACAGTTGGAGAAAGCTTAATGACAAACAAGTTATATAACAAAGTACAATATAAAATATACTTTTCTTTCAAAAATAACATATTTTAATATATCAAAAGTTTCATTTTTTTCGAAAATACTACCACATAACGGGAAAACAACGGTAATACCTTTGAAGTTTGCATTTTTTTGGCAAATATTCTTTACATTTTAATAATATAAAAGATGCTATTAAATTTTGATAGATGTTAGTTTTGGGACGGCAACATTACCTGCATGGTGGGATGTTGGGAGAGTTAGTGTAATATTTTATCTGAATTAACAACAGGAATATATGATTGTTTATGTAGCAAAAGGCTTTTGGGCCAGAAGCATTAAGATAGACTTGGGCTTATTATGTGGGCTATACATAGTACGTTACATACATGTCCAAACAGTTAAATATAATGACTATTTAATGATATTGTTGTAATATTCTAAAGATATTAAAAATAAAATTTTAATTTACTTAAATTTTAACAATAAATAATAAATAATAAATAATCAATAATCAATTATATATTAAACTAATAAAATAAAAATAATTAAATAAATACATACACATAAATTAAAAATATATATATACATGTAATTATAAATTAAAATATATATATATATACATGTAATTATAAATTAAAAAAATAAAAATAAAATATATATAATAAATAAAAAATTTATTAATTATTCCGATTGAAGAGTTTATTTGTAACATACCCATGATCTAATTCTTGAATGATAACACATTAGGTAACAGATTCGAGGTTAAAGATGGTTACACGGTCAAAAACTATGAACACTCCAAATAGACCCTTCAATCTCACACTAGATTTCAACCAGGTAAAAACATCAAAAGGCACACTTTTTACCTAACACAACTAGTCGGAATTTTGTCTGAGCCCTTTGGCACTTGGGTAATCAATGTTTGTGGCCAACTTGTATGCATTTCTTTCGTTTTCCATGGCTCTCAAACCCGATACCTAACACTTAGGTACCTTATTAGAAAACGAGCTATTACCATCTCGAAAGCTTAGATGGTGAAAAATTGAAAAAGCAAATTCTCACTTATATTGGGAAAAGTTGGTGCCTACTAGCTATTCAGAGATAAAATGTAACATAACAAAGCTGAAGCCACCCATCATCATTCATAATTTACAACATATATCAGGCAGTACCAAGATTTTGATACACAAAAATCTGCCAAGTACATCAGAATAATCAATAAATTTCCCTAAATATTGTCCCTCCTGTCAGTAAAATCTCACTCTTTGTGGCGAGATGATCGATCCTTCCTTTGCCCGCCAAGAATACGTGAAATCTGTAAACCTCTACTGAATGCTTGGTTGAAGAGCATACGGGTTTGGAATTCGGAAACAAATGGAAACCAGGCCAAAAATGCTACTGGAGTGAACAGCAGGAGACCCATGACAATCTCGTAGCCACGAGCAAGAGTGCGAACAGAACCCCAAAACCCAGCCCTCTGAATGAAAGGCTTGCAGGCCTGTGCAATCTGGAAAACAAGATACGAAAATATATTAAAAAAGGATCTCTTCGTATATGAAAAGAGAACGAATCTCTACTTCCATTTGCTGTCAAAAAGTTCAAATTTGATTCTGTACTTTAAGAAAATGAGAAACCACGTTTGCTGTTGCCCAAAACCAAATATTGGAAGAAATCAGGGTACATGGTTCGAACACCAAGGGATCATAACGAGTTCTATATCTTTGTGTTTGAAACTAGTTTTCTATTTTCTAATTTATTGAGAGGAGGGATAAAAAACTCGTTTGGTAAAAAGTTTTCTTTCATTCCTCTTAACTCAAAACAAAGGAGTAAATTAACTAATGAAATAAAAGTAAACTTGAAATATGGTTATCAAAACTTTTTTTCAAGTTTCAAAAATAATAAAAATTGTGTAAAAATAGTACTTGATTTTGAACTTGAAAATGAAATTAATTGCCAAACAATATTTATCTTGAAAACTTGGGTTTAAAAACAAGAAATTGAAAGCAGAATTAGTTACAAAACAGGTCATAAATGAGTGATTCTTTTCCCAGAGAAAAAAAAATACAAAATAACAAAATCATAATAGATCCTCAAGCGAGAACATCTTTTGGGCCAATGTCATATTGACTATGTATGGGTATCATCAATATGTAGAACAAATTCAATTAGACACACTTCAATTACATTGAGTTCACTATACCAAAGAAAAGCACATTTCAAAAAGTTGCTTCTCCCTTGGTTTATCTATTCAAATCAGTCCGATGGTCTAAGATGATCCAAATTCAAATGATGTATTCACTTACCAAAAGCATCCCCCAACCAGTCGGCATGAAAGCAAGAATGCATACAATAATGTCCTGCAGTGTCATATGAGGTAGCGCAATCAAAGTAACCAAAATGGCTACAAATGTTAGGAATATCAATCCCTTGATCAAGCGGAACACAAGTTGGAAATTCGCACTGAATGTTCGTCTCCCAACAGATACAGTCTGAAAAAGGAAACATTATTTTCAGGAACATGACTGGCACACTTCCATGAATCAAAAGTTTTATTTGATTCATGGAAGTAGCACTAAATTCTTTGAAATCAAGACAGATACGATAAGCAATGGCTGGATTTATTTGTCCATCATTGAACATTTCCCTAAAGATATTCGATGATTAGGTAAATGCAACTGAATCTCTCTTTTGCCATTATAAGAAACAAGAAATTAAAGGCTCAGGCTATGCTCATAAACAGATGAAAATTAAATATCCAGATTCTTTAACCAAAGGTAAGGGACGGGGTAAAATGAACAGCATAACATATACTCAAGAACCATGATACATTCTAAAAAAATTAAATAAAGGGATAAAGTAATTTCTAGCAATGGTTCAAGTTGGAGGAATTTAACCACTCACCTTCATCACAAACAAAATTAAAAAGATCACCAGCCACGAGATGCCATACACCTGTGCAAAGTAAAAACCAACGGTTAACTTGACATTCCATGTAAAAGAGAACGCTGATTAAGAAAAAATAAGGCCAGGGCTTACCAGGAAACTTTTGGACTTCTTTGCTATTGTCAAGTGATATACAAGTCCATACTGATAGATGAAAAATCTTATAGATAACAATATCTCAACTATTATTCCACGCTTCCCAGAGTCATGGAGATGCTCTTGTTCCTCCTCCCACCATGATTCCCAACTTTTTTCTGGAGGAACACCTATACCTCCTTGATTACTTATCCACTTTTGCCAATCAGTCCAATCATCAACAATCTTTTGCCACTCAAAACCAGAAGGATTGAAAAGAAAAGGAGCAAAAAGCCAGGTGCTAACCATAAACCACATAGATATAGTGATCAAAACATAGGCTACGGCACTTCTATAAGACTGACCAAATATCTGGTAGACAAGCAGTAATATCATGAGCTCAATACCCTTAACAAAGTGGCTACGGGAATAGAGTCTGTAGTTGTCAGCAAACTTCGCATGGAACACAACAAAACCTCGACCAGTGGATCTATATTTTGCACCACCATGAAGTAGTGTCCTTCCATAGTAGTGGGTCTTTGTTCCAAGCGAGAATGTGAAGAATACTGGAGCAAGTTGCAATTGCATCAATATAAACTCACTTAAAGCTGTTCTGAAACCTTTTTCCAAACCAATTTCCATCAGCATAGGCAAGGCCATTAAAAATCCTATCTGAACAAAAGATTGAGAGGCAAGAGCCACTTGAAGAGGCTTGTTGTCTCTGATTGCCGGTTGAGTATTCAAACCTTCTTCAAGTCCACTGAGAACAAGGTAAAGACGACCATAAAGAAACACATATACAGTAAGCACAGTTATCTGCAAAATGAAATCAACACCATGTTTAGTATATCAAACTATTAAACATAACCCTGAATATAAATGATTGGCCAAAAGAATTTTGAAATATACCAGAGTACTGAAGTAGAAACCAACTGTGGTGAAGTAACAGGACAGCATTCTGAAGAAGTCAAAACGGTGCCCAAGTCTATATATATCTCGACTCAATGTCTGCTCTCCATTTCCATTGGCTATTTTTGCTTCAAACATAGAAATCTGATTAAGACCCACATCCCTACCTTTCCCTACTTGTATGTATTCATGATGAGTTACACTGCCTTCACGAAGTGTAGAATTAAACCCTGCAGAATCACACCAAGGAAACAAGTTTGTGACACAATAAAAAAAGAAGAAGAAGCACAAGCTTCACAATTTCATAAAATGCTCATACCAGCAAATATGTCTTCACTCAGATTGATCACCTTGGAAGCTTTACTGATACCACCTCTAGTAAGATGAAAGAGTCTATCAAACACATCAGGGTGACCATAGTGGAACCGGACCCTAGATGTAGAGCAAGGAGTTGCATCGATATCCAGAAACAACAGAAGAGGAAGGAAGCTAATCAGAGCCAAACAAAAGTGCATTCTGTTGAAGGATATACTACTAGATATACTACAAAATCGATATGATGTTTAAAATTCTGTCCAATAAACTCATAGTAACTCAAAATACTATAACTTATTTAACCACCTAATTGAGTCTCCACTTCGTCCTAGCAAGCTCATATATCACAAACCCCAAAGCTATTAAAATACGAGTACTTCAACAGATGCAACTCAAATTTTCTTTTGGTTGCAGATGCATAAGCCAGTGCTGTCTTGTAAACATTCCAAACTATGAGTGGTTAAATATGTAGAATTGAAGCCTGATTCATGCTAAAATCTACACCATATAAACTCATCGATCATGTATTATGGCACAAATTATACCTAACAATACAATAATTAATGCTCGTTGCAACTAGAATGCAGAAACCTGTTTGATAAATACAGAACCCTCTCTTGAGTGGTATACAAAGAGTTTTGTATGGGGCAGCTAATAAATATTAGCATCAGAACATTAATTAACTTGATGTTAAAAATAGTTTTTCAAGCTAGTCTGTTAATCATGCAAATCACTGTAGTTTTCCAGCTCATCTATGCAATTTAAGTTGGAAATTAAGTGCTGCAGCCATGTATTAAAAATTTCCCTTGAAGCTAAAGGATATCCAAAACTGGAAAAATTGACATAAACTGTTGGCATTGCAAACTAACCATTCTTTGCAATTATGGAATTCTGTTTACTAATAATGTACTTGAAATAAATATGAAATATTGCAACTTGCCTAAGGGGATTAGCCAACAATCTCTGACCAATAGTCACAAAACTGGTTTCTTGGTTTGACATGAACCAAGCTAGGGAAGAAACACTGCACAAAGGAGAAAAAACTATTAAGGAACACAATTCGGCTCTATCTCAAGCATCCCCCAACACAAAAATGGTGAATAAGTAGTATTTTTTCCCCAAGTATCAAACTACTAACTTCTATTAACATCAACCCCGTGACACCAACCTTCCAGTAAATATATGCTCCCTCATTCCAAGAATAGTAGGAAGCCTTACACCATCATGCTTTTTCAGAAATTCTTGGAGCAAGTTCCTCATCTTTAAAGCTTCTTCCATATAGTTATCCTATAAGAACAAGACAAATTAACAAACAAAATGCTACCAGATCACTTCTAGCAATCAGATTGATTGTTCACCTGACTTG
The DNA here is from genome assembly GCA_033030585.1 of Hippophae rhamnoides. Classification (NCBI taxonomy): domain Eukaryota; kingdom Viridiplantae; phylum Streptophyta; class Magnoliopsida; order Rosales; family Elaeagnaceae; genus Hippophae; species Hippophae rhamnoides. Next base: position 17,544,253 of record CM065438.1, on the reverse strand, counting down.
TGTTTAAAAAAAATTGTTTACCTGATTCATATCTATTGTTTGCAAGCCTTCTCCACGAGTAAAAATAATGGCATGATTCTGATTTTCTGGCTTTCCTTCACCCAAGACAGCATTTCCAGGAAGCTTTATTCGGTAGATCACCTGCACAAGGACAATTATATTTACAGAGGAGAATAGTATAATGCAGCCACATGTTATAGAATCAACTAACATGTAATTATAAAGGCTTAACTACCCAATTGATCCCTAAACTTTGTTGGATTCTACACTTTAGTCCCTCAACTTTGTTTTCATAATATTACATCCATTATCTTTTCAAATTTCACAATTTGTGTAAATTTAGAAATTAGATTGAAATTACACTGTAACATAAAGAATTAGGTGTTGAAAAAACCTTCTTCTTTTTTTGCATTATTTAATCCTTAAACTTTCAATTTTAATACATTTAGTCCCTTACCTTTAAATTTTGATTTTGACTAAATGTGTTAAATTTTGAAATGATAATGGACGTAATATTACAAAAATAAAGTAGAGGAACCAAGTATAGAATCAAACAAAGTTTAGTTACCAACTGTATAGTCAATCATAAATAATTTACCACAACCACAATCAGGTTCTAAGTTTCAGCCTCTCAGATAGGAAGTACGACAATATTTTCCAAATAAAGTACATTCATCCTCAATGGGGATGCAAAAATACTTAGGTGTAGCGAGTTAGATAGGGGAATGAGATAACTTGGAGGGGCAAGGAGTTTTTGACAGGTGAGTGGTGGAGCAGGGCCCTTTGCCATTTTCCTTTCAAATTACATTAGCTTTCAAGTGAAACTAGATTCAACACATGACAAAAGAAGAAACCATTACCCTAACTGATGCATGTAGGAGCATTAGTATCAATGTTATTTTAAGAATTTAAGATATTTTACGATTTCTTTATGATTAATCACTGTTTTAGGCTTATTTTGTTATTTGATTTAAGTTCATTAATAAAATAAGATTTTTAAGCTGCCTATAAATAGGCACCTTTTCTATCGTATCCAGAAATCTTGGTTGACTAATGAAATTTTATTTAGCTTCTCCTATCACAATTCAAAACCCTAAGTTCTGTATGTTCTTGACCTTTGCTCTTCCTCTCCATTCTCCTTCCCTTAAGCACTGCATCACTTGCACTCTGATTTGTGAAACCCAAAAAGTGGCTTCTTGTAACTCTTCTCAATACCCGAATTCGTGGCGGAACATGGGATTTCACACATTCTGTGGTGTTAAAACAATATAAGCACCTGCGGTTTCAACTTAATCTCTTAAGTTGCCTGTATACTTTTGTTTCTATGGAGTCTGGGTGAAGTGAAAACCATCTAAATCATGATTATCCCATGTCATAGTCAAAAATTGAGCCAACAGAATTGTGTATTCTACACACACACACACACAAAGAAAACGATCCTTACCACCATCAAGTCAGGCACTGCGCTATGGCTTTGCATAAGGTCTCAACCAAAAAACATAGGGCTACAAAGCCAATATATCAATACACCATTTTTTATAAGAAACAATATATTAATTAATTATGTAATAATTACGATGGTAAAAAGTAGACAAGTGATCCACTTACAAACCATACTCAAAACCCATAAACTACACCTCATATTGGCTTTACAAATTAAGACAAACATTTGTAATTCTCAAACTCCATACTGAATCCAAACATGCCTCCCACCTTTAATCCTTTTTCATGGATAAAAATAAAAGGGAAAAAGCACTGGATAATTAATCAAAAAATGTATGTTACCTTCCAAGTAGCTTAGACTTGGGTATGAGTTTTCGGTGTGGGTATGAGTTAGAAGTTATTGAGAAATCAATTCTCTCAAGTGTTGACTCTATACACCATAGAGCCCAAGCAATAGCAATTCAATAATTAGGATTACTAGACCTTATACACAAGACCTATACATATGATATCATGTTAAATATTGCTTGAAAACCAACTCTTCCAATCGAATCGTTGTAGCAACCCCAATTAAATTCCTAAGTTTGTTAGACCTTGCAAAAAGACAAGAAAATCCACTTATGAGGAAAGTTTAAATGATGGACCTTTACAAAAACAATGTAGCCCACTTAAGGGAAATTTTAAAGAAAATAAATAAATTGTTAGACCTATCCCTACAAGCTTGAGTTTTTAAGAAAATTGATATATGATATTTCTACAATATGTCATGGAGGTCGGACTTGAAAATTCCAAAATTTAGAATACAAGAACATAGATATGTATCTAGTATATCATGATATGTACATATAACTATTTTGTAAGAGTCAAACAAGATTTGGAGGATTAATAAGTTACAAACAACATTCTCTGCCGAAAGACGACCTAAACCAACCTACCCCCACTACTTCCCACAACCTCCACCTAGCCTTTCTTGTCCTTTTTCCAACCCACCTCGCAATCAATTTGTCGGATTCTTGCCAATAACACTAGTTTTATCTTGATAAAACCTCACGCAACACCCAAGTACTTCCCTCCTTACTACCTTTTCCCACTTCCACCCACTCTTAACCACCTTAACCCAACCTTTTTTGTCCCATTTCTGACCCACCTTGTCGGTTCTATCTACTAGAATCTTGTCTTATTGGCGGTGGCTAGCTTCATAGTTTTCTTTCTACAAGTTTCTACCGAGTTTATCTAAAACCTTCCTCTTCCATCTATTACCTTCTATTTCCACCTATTCTCAACCTCCAATGGCCTTTTCCAATCTCTTTGCCATCTCTATCTGCCAAAGACTCATTGCCAGTGACAAGCAGGGATTGGGTCTTTGTTCTATTCTAATCTCTTCAACCTCCACCAGTCACCTCTATCCAGACTTTCCCTCATTTTCTCCGACCACTATTGACATTTACTGATTTCTTCTCTGGCAGGCCGAGAACTCTCTTGGAATAAGTTTCTTTGTTTTCTTTCACCTTTTATTAACCCTTCCTTCTCCTAGCTTTCTTTCTTTCCAACTCTTACCACCCATCCAAACCTTTTCAATTTTACGTCTAACCTCGCCACCTCTCATTGTCGAGAAATGTTGTATGAAATGCTTAAATTCTTTCTCAACATTGTTTTGAGCTTCCTAAGGAGATTATGAATATTAAAGGGTTTGGTCATCTAGCAAGAGGTTAAAATTGCAAACAAGTAGTTTATTCGTGAAATAAATAAATCTTCTTTTGTCTCATTGGTATTGGTTTTTGTTACTGAGAGGTTTAGATTTGCAAGCCATCACTTGAGGTCTTATTGGTGGATGTGATTTTTGTCTTCTTATATGGAAGATCATGGGGAATCAGAGAGATAACAATCAATTAGTTGCAAAAAGTTCAATAGTTAAAAAGGATAGTCTTCAAAATAAAAGTCATTTGTTTGGAAGAAGAGACCGTATAACTCTCTTGTGTGTTCGAGTTGATATTCAACATTTGAAAAAGGTTGGAAGAATGATTCTCATGTAGACTTAACCTTATGCCTTTTTATGGTCGATAAAGCTTTATTGTTTTATGAATCTACGAAGGGTTTCAATAATTTGAATAAGCAACCTAGAATTTGTTTAGATAAAGAGTTTAATTGTGAACTTAAAAAGGATGGAGAGAATAAGCGTGTTTAAGAAGGGTAAAACTAGTTGTCTTGAATGATTGGTTAGTTCTTGAAGGTCAACCTGTTTAATTGTGGAGTAGCAATATGTTTGATCGAATTGAAGACTTGTTTGGGGGATTTCTGTTGTTTGAAATACTTCCAAAATAAATATTTGTTAAAGGATTTGTGGAGTAGCAATATTAAAGGATTTTTGTTGCTATAATTCAAAAATCCAAACAAGACAAGATCAAGCAAAGAATTTTAGTAGTATTTAGGGTTTTTGTTTCAAGAATTGGGCTTACTTGCCTTTTTTTTGTAGATCTTAGGATATTATTATTATTTGGAATCCTAAAAAAGTGGAAGTATAGGAATCGATAGTTGGTGATTTTTTAGTTTCAATCAAAGTTAACCAAGAGGAGTGGAGTGGCGATTATAAAGAGTTTATGGTCCTTGTAAGAAGAAGAAAATGAATTTGTTTTGGGAAGATTTGACTGGGTTGTATGGCCTTTGTAAATCTAATTGGTGTGTAAGGGGTGATTTTAATGTTATGAGGTTTCCTTTAGAATCAAGTGGAGGAAGAGAAAAGAGAAGTATGAAGGATTTTAACTCCTTTGTAAGGGAGATAAGGTTGAAAGTAAGTCTTTGTACAAGTGAAAGTTTCACTTAATCTAACTTTATATCCAATCCGATTTGTTCCAAATAGATTTTTATTCTTACCCAAGTAGGATGCAACGGTGGGGAATATTATTAAAAGTGAGGTTCGTCAAAAAGTTATTTCAAACCATCGTCCAATTATTTTAAGTATGGAAACGAAACAATGGGGTCCAATCCTTTTAAATTTGAAAATATGACTTGGCAATCTTTTATTAATAAAGTGCAAAAATGGTGGGGAGAAGCTTCTATCCAAGGTTGGTATGATTACAAGTTTATGAAAAAGCTGAGTTTTTGAAAGGAAAGTTAAAAAGGAAGAACAAAGAGGAGAAATGCAAAGGAAACAATATAAACTTCCAATCATGGCTTCAACTAACAGTTATACACATGTTAGTAAAAGTAGACCAGAAAACTAGAAAATACTTTGGATTCAGTAGGAGTATCATAGGATCAAACAAGAATATCATCAGTCAAAAGGACGGAGAAAAGGAAGACATTTTATGAAGTTTTTGTCACCAAGTTATTTTTAACGCTCACCTCACTTAACAAAGATTGCTGAACCAATTTTGGTTTGGAAATCAAGTCAAACAAGTTACAGAAACATTTCAATACAAACAACAAAATGGCATTATGTGATGTAAAAAGGTTGCAAAGTCAACATCTAAGATCTGAGTGAGTGTGTGGTACCTGGTCAAGGTTTTGCACTGGTTCAGACGAATCAATAGACTTAGGCAAAGCAGCCTTTACTAGAGTAGAATAATAAACTTTCTGGATCTTCTTTGATCTGTCTTTACTAGGTTCCTCAACCTCATCCATATAGGCAACGCGTAATGATGGATATCTGCCTCATTGAAACATACCGATCAGTAAAATTTACACCATCACTAGCTCAATAATATTTGGTTCAGCACTTACGTAGTCATAAGCCTTAGAACATCATGCGCACGAATATTACCAGATCGCTTGTGACTACCATAGAGTTGGCATGATACCACATAAGTGAATTTCATGTCAGCTACTGCTTGACATTGGGCCCAAAGAGACCTTTCCACTTTTGACTGATCCTCTGAATTCAACTCTACTGCCTTATAGCCCTCCATTAAATCTGACAAAGGGATATTCAACCAGTTAAAAGTAGCAAAAAATCTCTAATAGCAAGCAGAATGAGTGTAGAGATCAGAAAATATATTCAGCAGAAATTACATCAGAAATGGATATGATGCAAATAATAGCAATTTTCTTGAGAAAGAACATGTACCCTCATCTTTGGCCATATCAAGAAAAGCTTGAAGCTCCAAAGCTTTTCTGTAGTACATCATACCTCTCACTGTATGTTGTAAATAAATTTTAGCAAATTGAGAAGAAAAATAAATAAGAGGTACCACCAGAGAAAGTCAAACGATACCAAGACAACAAAATGAATGGAGTACCAGTTCTCGTTAATGTCTGCCCCCTAAATGATGCCCAGAGTCGAAGTTCCTCTTCCAATTCATCAGATCCTTTCAGTTCCTCCTCATTGTTGCATTTGACTCGCTCAAGAAAGTTGTTCCATTCATCTAGATGTCATCTCAGCCAATTCAGTACCATTACCAAGATTAATAAAACGAGGTTGAAGAACACAATTAATCCCTAATCTTTTCCTCATTCTACACTTTAGCTCACCCAATACTTTCTAATTTTCATCAGCTCAAAATTGAACTTTAAGAGTCAAAATAGGTTAAATGTTCATCACGTGGTGGATAAATTAACCAAATTTAAACCATGTTCCTAATTTTATTTTATTTTATGATTTTTCAAATGCCCAAACCGAATAAAATGTTATTAAAAATAATTATTGAACTAATTCCTTCAGCTTCTTTTGTTTTCAGAAAAGGAATCAAACTTCATTTTATCACCTTCGTCCACACCAAATAATATAGGGATTAGTTTAACAATATTTTTAATATTGGGTTCGAGTACTTAAAAATCAGAAAATAAAATAAAATAAAACTAAGAACTCTCCTTAAATTGGGTTAATTTAATCACCTGATGAACACTTAACCACACATGGATTATTTTGATTGTTGAAGTCCGATTTCAAGTAAATGCATGAAAATTAAAAAGTAAAGGACTGAATAATTTTTTTTTGAAGGGGGAAAGTGGAGGAGGAGGAAGAGAGCGGGCGCCCAGGGAGGAGAGGAAGTAAAGGTGACCAAAGTGTAGAATGGAGAAAAGTTTAGAACCATTTTTGTAATTCAGAGTGCAGGACATAGTACTGAATATTAAACCTGGGAAAATTTTTTGCAAGTAGAAGAGTATTGAAACACCATCCTCATTTGGCACTTCCAAGTTACCCAAGGAGAAGAGAACATCCTCTTCATAGTAAGGAGTTAAGACACTATAAAACAGTTAAATCAGTAACAGATGACAAGGAACAAAGAAAAAACAGCATTTAACTAGCTAAAATTTATGTGATATAGTCTCCATTTCATACTTGTACAGTTGTACTCAGAAATTAGTAATAAATAAAGCTTTAGATAAATTAGAAGAAAGAGCTCGAAAGAGAACTAAAAATAAATAAATAAAACTTACGAGAAAGAAAGCATATTTCGAACTTTAGGTGCATCAGGCATGTCCATAAACAATGAATTTGAGAAAAAAGATATACGCCTTCTAGCTTCTAAATTGGATGGTACATCCATGGCAGATTCCTTAGTTTTAAGCAACAGATATAGCCGTTTGATCTGTATGTTATGTAAAGATTTTAGGCATAAGATAGAGATTTAAATTTTCAGCATGACATCTCTCAATCAGGTGGCAAACCTTTTCCTTCCAAGCTTCTGTTACTGGAGTAATAGGGAACTTGATAGCTCCAGCAGATGCAAATAACTGATATTGCTGATCTAGGGAGGTCATCCCCTCATGACCAGGTCCACCATGGATAGAATCAAACAAACTAGAGATAAATCGTAATAAAGAATCATAAGCAAAAAGATGGAGTCTGAAGGAATTTAAAAAGGCAACTAAATCATGATAAAACACACTTGGTTATATTATCCTCCATCATAATATCTCTTGTTACAACCTCCAGCATGTCCTGGAAGAGAATTACAACTTGATCCCTGTCCATTGGCTTATTATCTAACTGCATTTTTCAAGCTGACCAGGTTAGGAACACTATCAAACCTTAGAGAACCAGAAATATTTTTACACAGAAAGTTTTAGAACTCACCAAATAACTGATAAGACTAACAAAATGCTCATAGAGGCTAGGAAGAGCACTCATCTTGAATTCCTTAACCAGATCATCAGCTTCTATATGTTTGTCAATCTCAGAAAATAACATATCTATAACCCTGAAATATAATCACAAGTATGTCCAAGGATTATCAAAAAATAAAGTATTTGAATTGCTTAAAGACTCCACTAGGACTCCACAGTCACACAAACTTACTGTTTTTCGCGGTGCCCTTGAACTAGGAACTTAATAATATTCCTGAATGAAGCATAGCATTCGCGAACAGCACAGGACATGTAGCTGTCATTATCAATTCTCTTCTTGAGTTCTTTATCCTTTCCATTGCTGTCCTTAGCCATGTCTAGTGCAATTGGAATCTAAAAGTTCACAGAAATAAGATGAATTATTGCACTGTATGGATGAGACTTTTGATGAAAACTAAAAAATCAGTATAGACCTTGCTGGCGAGTAAAAATGGAGGCCACTGTGTAAGGTCCAAGTCTCGGTCAGACCAATATGGAACAAGTAAAAGGTCCATCTCCCTGAAAATTATAACAATCTCAGCAAAGAAGGAAGAATAAGTGCATCCACAATAGAGGGGATGGATTATAACAATAAGAAATGCATCCACAATACAGATTCCCCAGACAATGAATCACTGAAGAATCACATGCATATCAATGTACCAATTCGATTACCTATTACTTATAAGATCTTCATCTCTAAAACTTGTGATGATTTTGTTCCATAACTGAGAAAATCTTGCTGCCTCTTTCTCTTTGTTAGAAGGGATCTACAAAGAGATGCAATAAATATGACTCAAGTCAAGATACGAATAATCATTGTTTCATTCATGGAATGAGCATCTGGAGTAGAAAATTCTACAAATTGAATTAAAATGACCTCAGCAAACTTGCGAGAAAAGGTAGCCTTTATTCCTTTTTTCTTTGGCTCACTCTTTTCCAATGGAATCAGCCTGGCGTTGAAAGCACCAGGAATTGATTGAAAACGGGATCTTAGCATTCCTAATGTTCGAATCTGAAACCATTTCAAGGAACAATAAGCACTATAATGCCCCACCAATATTGATCTTTTAACCATTAATATGGAAAATTCCAATGCTATGTTAACATACTAAAGGTAGGTATTGTGTTTGGGAATTGTACATTTTGATAGGACACAACCAACATGACTCATCCAATTCTAAAAAGTTAACCACCAAAGGAAGATAAATCTCATACTACTTACAAACAATATCTTTCTTAATCATTATGAGATACTCTTTTTATATACTAAAGGGAATCAAACTAAGTTCCATCACTGGTCAGAGCAACTGTGTTGAACTTCAAAATATTATTTTATTTTACACCATTAATGAGGAATGATCACAAATGAAATCAGTAAAGAACCAAAATGCACAGGAAAAAATGCTTAGGAGAAATAATTGATCTATTAACCTCTCCTAGGCGGCGGAATGCTCCATAAATGCCTCCAAATAATGTGGAGAATATGGCATACCAAATTTGGGTATCCATAAAGTAGACCTGCATGAAGATTCTCGTTATAAGTCAGAAAGTGTAAGGATAAACAAAAAGAACATTCATTATGCAATCAAACGATACGACATACAAATACAATCGGAGCCCAAAGTGCAATAACAACGCCAAGATTATTCTTCGCTGCATAAGATAAAAAAAATTAGAACAAAAGAAAACATAAAATATCAAAATGTCACAACTTTTGGAAAAAAAACACATTCAAAAATTTACTTTCCATACCACGGGGAAAGAACTCGTGCCACTGGTATTTAGATATATGCACTTTCATTATAGCTTTTGTTGGATCAACCAGAGGCTTTATCTAGCAACAAAAAATGGCAGCCACATGCAACAGATCAATTTAATAGACAATAATACTGCCAAATATGTGATTCAAAAAGTCCTGAACGTATACCATATTTGTCTCCCTATACCACAATTTTCCATTCATCAACTTGTCATTTACTTACAAGCACTAATTATAAGCAAAGACCAAAAAAGCCATTAGAAGAAATACCTCAATATAGTAACTAAAAGCCAACTTTGTGAATATAAGAAGAACCCAAAACATGGTGTACCTGCACATTTTGAACAGAAAAATCATGCAACGTGTATAAAGAATAACAAAACAAGCATTAAGAAGTGGTATGTTCATCTTTCAAAATTCAGTTATTACTTGAAAAGAGAAAATGCACTCTCATGCATTCCCCGGCCAACATAGAGACGAGGCTGCAAAATCATCAGAAACTCATTATAGTGAGCATATGTTACACGAGGCAAATAAATTAAAATACATGATAAAAATACTCTATACCTGTGACCACCACATCATAAGCATCACAATTCTATAGTTTGATCTTTCAAGGAACCGTCGAATGAATGGGAAAAGAAACAACACGGCAGCCAGCATATTGGGTGACAAGTAGATAACAACAGCCAAAATAAATAATGATGGTGAACTTGAATTATTGCCGAACCAACTCTTGATAGTTTGAGCAAAACCAGGAGGATTTTCCCATGTATAAGCATAGGTAACAGGTAAAATTATTACCCATGAAGCAGCCGAAACAACCTTCAAAATATATCTTAATTTAACATGAAATGACATACTCCTCTGAGCTTTCCAGCTCAGAATGACATCAAGGAAAGCTGCACAATTAAAAATAATTCGCGAATTAATTGTAGTTGGTAAAAGGGATAATGGCAATCCATTTATAAAACCATTGTAATGGTTAGAGCAGAACTGCCATTAAGGGTCCCCAGAGGGAGGATAATTCTTTTGGCTTTGAAATTGAGCCCAGTTATCCTAACCTCACAATGTTAAATAACACAGGCCAAACAATGGAGTTGTAGTTTCTAAAATAGATTGATGCAATACAAAAAAATAGAATAATTATGGTATAAATGTTATGTGGGAATTTTAATAAGGGTAATTATATATCAAGAAATTATAACTTGTTTTCATATTTTGAAATGGGTGAAGGGAGTCAGGGTTCTATAAGCTTACACGACTGAAATGCCCAAGTCCTATAGTTTTTTAGCAGACGTAGGTTTTGTTATTTTCATAAAATTAACATTAAAGTCCTAATTTGACCGTTGGTAGAGAACTTGGATCATATTCTATCACGTGCTGGTTATGTAACCAAATTTGTGAGGATATTTCTGGTCATTTACTTTCCATGTATAACTTCATATAACTTGATAGCAACCCTAATAACCCCAATAAAATTGTTATTCCAAAAATATCCTCACAAGTTTGATCACATGACCAACAAATGACATATCTAGCCCAATTCATCAGTTGATGTCAATATATGACTTAAGTGTTAATTCTATAAAAACAATAGACCTATGTGTGCTAAAAAGCTACAGGACTTATGAGCTTCAGTAGTGTAAGTTGCATGACCCCTAGCGCCCTTCACTCTTTTGAAATTCAGCCGTTAGTTATCTTATTAGGGATTTGGTTTGCCAATAAATCAGCCCATTTCTCATATGTCACTGAAATCCAGACTATAATTACTGAGTTGGCAATGTTTACTTAATATTTCAGAACAGGCAAATGTGAAGTAGGTCATGCCTTGCTTCCCATTTAGTTTTAGCTTTTCAGCAAGAACTAGAAGCTTCATTTTTATTAAAATGAAAATAACACAAATGATCCGGCAGAAAAGGCTAGCAAAGCCTGCCTACCTTGCCCCAACTTCAATATAGCTGCAGTTATAAAAACGCTTAAAACTTTCTTGAAAACATCAGAAGAAAATATTGAACTGGGTTCTCCATTGCCATTCCAAGCAACAATGATCATAGCCTGAACAAAATGATCCAATCTCAGCATGTATTGTAGAAGTATGCATACAAAGAAAAAATGAAAAACAAATGATTTTACAAAAGAAAATCTTGATACCTGTAAACAGAGAATAAAGAAACTCCACATTCGGTCAAAGCTTCTAAAAATATGCCAAAATGATCGTATCTCAACAAAGTTAACTTTTCCAACCCAGCGGTCCCACCTGTTAGTGGACTTGTTATCCTGAACACCATGTTTAGCTAAGTCATGGCCCATTCCATTCAGAGAACAACTTTCAAAATTACTAGAAAAAAGTAGCAAACACACACCAAGTGGCCATCAATCATTTATTAGTTAGGGAAACACTAATTCACTTACCAGATACCTATCGTAAAATAGTATAAACACAGTTCGTCTAACTAACCAATATACAGAGTCACCAACCTCAAATCATACACATGATTGAATATCACATATAGCATAAATTGCGGACAAATCCATGGGGACAGTGTTGCATAAGTTAAGGAGTGGGAAGACATCATTTCATTCATTCATGGAGCGTGGGTTGTAGGCTTATGGACTAGGTAGCAAAGTGGCTCAGTTATACCTAATTCAGTTTCAAACCTGATCAAAATAGACTTTGGTGGCTTTTGGATATTTAAGAAAGTTATCATGGAGGTTGGAGTGGCAGACCAACCATTAATGGTTTAACCTTTTGAAGTGGCAACCATGTTCCTTGTGGATCCTACAAAATTTAATGTGGTAAAAAACACATGATCCTTGGGATAGAACATGTGGGCCCCATTAAAAAATTAAATACCCAAGTATATGGGCCTTGCAAGAGAAGACAAGTCACTGAATCCAAGATAATGACCCTTGCAAAGGAGACAAGAACCCGCTCTGCAGAATAATAATAAAAGTGGAAGTGCAACCACAAAGTAGCTTACACTTGATATGGAGTGTTAGAATATAAAATGAGAGAGCACCAAATTGCTAATGAATGAGTGTAAAGTAGTCTTTATAAGTATCATAGTTTCACCATCTATTCGGTTAACCTTTCCTGGTGGTATACTTATGGACTCCACAAAACTTAATCTGGAAAAGTGCAGTCATACAAGGGTCTTTGATGATATGAGAGAGAGATTATATGGAAGAGGATAGGTCACATGATGCATCTATTTTGTTTCTTTTAAGTTGTATGTACTAGCATCTTTAGTTGGAACTTTAGTCCACTCTGTACACTCCTTTAATTCAATGAAACGTTTATATTTCCTATTAAAAAAATTAAAGAGAACTACCATTTTGTACCTAACCAATTTAGGTACCCATTTTTTTTTACACCAAAATCTCTTCATATACCCTAGAGTTTACACAAAACTCACAGTATAGTTTGAGTTTAACGTATTTCACAATATAGCTTTAACTCAGGTACCTATCCTATAACTAATATACATGATTGTGTAACTTACTTACAAGTTGTGCAACTGAGTTTGAAGTGCCATATAGTGAAATACAGCAAAATCAAACATGAATTTTGTGTAAACTTCAGTCTATGATGGGAATTTGCCTTTTTCTACAATTATAAGTTAATTATTAAGAAGTCCAAAATAACAAGAATCACTTTAAAAGAATATGCATATTGTATGCACACCAAACTCAATAGAATATATAATTGAAAAGGAATGGCATTTCCACAATCAATGAAGTACTAGAGCAGTCAAAAGGAAAATACAAAAATGTTGCTCACCACATCCCCTTGTTTTTCAGGCAGACAAAAGAAATCAGCATCAGCTCGCATTGGCCAACCCAACCGGAAACAATCAATGGACCTAAAATTTCAATACATTAATAAGAGAAACTTGAACAGTGAAGAAAAATCTATGAGCTATTAAACGTCCCATACCAGAAGTACTCATTCAAATCATCATAATTTCTCCATTGTGAATGCTTTGATTTTCCTCGTTTGCTTCTTTCCGCTTCCTGTCACAAAAGCAAATTCAAAAGGTGACAGCAAATGCAAGGGCCAAATATATTGAAACACCAGGAGAAAATGAAAGCAGAACCTTTGCAATCACTTCATATATAGGAGTGACAACTTTAGCTAAGAAAGCTTCGTCTTCACCTCCATACGCTGGCTTTATATTCTCCCCGGTTGTGGGGCTCACATTTCCAGCCAACATACCATACAATTCAAATGCCATCTACGAGAAGAAACATAAGCAGTGAGAGAACAATCATGTCTCATAGTCAATAAAATAATCACGGTGACAGCAAATCTTGACGCCAAAAATGAAATACTGAAAAAGCCTAGGAACAATGACTCTGAATTGGTGACTATGTTAAAGCTAAAATGAATCTTGAATGCCTAAATCTGTATATCCCACAGAGAGAACCATAAAAACTACAAACATGCAAAGTTCTATAGCTGAACTTACATAACAAAACACTGTATTGTAACTCAATTAACTTGACACTATAAAATTGCAAAGCTTCTCTAGCTAGAGTTAATCTCAACCAAGATCACTGCCACCATCAATGGCTACACCAATCAGAAGATTGAATTATGATGCAATACTATCAACACAATAGTCAAGATCAATGGCTGAACAAAAGGGACTGCATGCTGACCGTAAGCAAGCAACATGGTGACCATAAGTCTATAACTTGCAAATTAGAAATCTTTCATTACTAGGTTCCCCTTTCGCTTATCATATAAGTATTCCATCAGTACAAGACAGAACTAGTTTACTCCAAGTTATATTTCATTTTTTTCTCAGAGACCAACCTAAATAAAAACATAGAAACGTAAAACTACATAGATGGTTTCAATGTATGCTTATATCCAAGGTAGCACAGCCAAACAAATTGATCCAACTTTAGTTTTCATACTTTCGAAGCAACATAAACCTATGATAAAAAGAAAGCTAATTTGAATATTAAAAGGACATATAAGTTATGTTTGATTGATAGTAACATGAATGATAATGAGAAAGAATTCTACTACTGAGGTGTTTGGTTTGATAATTAATTTGGAAAAAAATGGAAATCATTTCAACAAAAACAGGAGAACTCATTCCTCCAACACCCCTTGAGAATAAGTAATAATGGTCTATTTTTTTGGCATATTTGTATTATCATTTATCATTTTTCAGCATATTTACTCATTTAGAAGTCAAAAAAATCTATTTTTTAATTTTATTTCATTTAAAATTTTATAATTTTACAATCATATCGTTATTTTTGCTTCTTTATAATTTATATAATTTTACAATTCTACTACTCAAACAAACATAGTAATAATAATATTATTTCTATTTAATTCAATTTATATTGCCATTACCATTCCCATTACCTTTTCATTTTGCAAACCAAACATGATCATAATTTAATAAGCAGTGTTTTTCATGAAGAAATGGGCAAGATGGGAAACATTAGATGCATACATGATGATAAACATAACAGAGGCACTCTGGCATGAATCTCAAATTTGCAGCCTCCCCCCATATTAAAAGATACAGGCCCATGTAAAGAAGTTTGCGCTGTTGAACTTCTTGCTGTATGGTTGGTAACCTACAGTTAAGTATTAAAAAAATGTAAATAAATAAAAGAGCATAATCTGGAATTAAGATTTATTTTTCTTCTCTGTTTCTATTGTTCACTTTCTTCCTTGAACCAAAAAAAAAGACACTAGTGGAAGATATAGCAGAAGCACATTTTCTGTCAGGTGAGTGTAACTTAATCAGTCTTATGTAAAAAAACAAATTCAATAATTCATGTAATAAGTCTCACCAAAGGCTACTTTTCCGGCCCAAGTACTTGCACCATTTTTTGTAATTCTTGAAAAGCTTTTTCATCACCTCTGTAAGGGCACGATCATCCAACTGACGAAATAGAAAAGGCATGTTGCAGGCATTTCACATACAAATAAAAGAGACTTTGCAATATATTAAAAATAATGGGAGTCCAATTGAAAACTTGGTAATGGCAAAACTGAAAACACTTCAGTTTTACATTTTAAAAAAGTCCACTTTTCATGTGCTGGCCACTTTTGGTGTGCCACTGCATGTGCCACCAATATGTGGCAAACAAGTGGGAAATAGTGGCTAAAAAGTTAGATCGGTCCTTTTGTTCATGTGTTTGCCATCTATTTGGTGGCACATAAAGTAAACACCAAAAGTTGTACATGTGATTTGAAGTCATTTAAAATAGCCTTAACTACATAGTTGATCCCTCAAATATGACCCCTTTAACATACGGGTCCCTAAACTTCTTTCTCACATGATTTAGTCTGAGATTTTAAAATTTTACAAGAGTTCCAATCTGCGATTAAGCTTAAATGTCACAAATATGTTTACCACGTAAGCTAATTAACATAATTACATAGTCAAATTAAGACACAAGTGTTATTAGGTGTTAATTAGAAATGTGACAAACATATTAGTGAATCCTAGATTTTAATTGCAAAAGTAGGACTTAAGTGTGATATTTTGAAAGTTTAGAGACTTTGCAAAAAAGTTTGGGAACTAAGTATGAAGCAAATTAGAGTTAGGGAACCAAGTATGTTGTTTAAGCTTTTAAAATTAAGCCATGTTGGTTTGCTTTGGGGAAGATAACATCCACATTAGGAGCTCCAGACCAGAATCACATTTGTTTTATGCTGGTATATATATGCGGACACCAAAAGAGGTTCAGTTAATCATCAGCAGAATGATGAAAATGAGTTGAAAATCAGCAAAAGAAGATGGTCAAAGTCATCTCAACAGAGCAACATGTAGCCCAGGACAAGGATAATAACAATGATGAAGAATAATGAATTTTTGACAAAAAAACATGGATCTTCTATTATATACCTTTTACAAAACAGACTAAACAAGATTCATCAATTGGTAAATAATAATATAAACAAACAATAAACCTTGGGTTGTTGATCAGGCTTGGGAAACTGTCGAATATGAACATTTGCAAGCAATAAAATTAGGTGCTCCCTTTGATTCGCCACATTATCTTTCTGTAAATTTGATATCAGTCATTAAATGTGCTCTGTTTAATATAATGCAACAAGCTCCCCTAGAAAGCCAAAACAATTTGAAAGCAATAGCAAGGAAAGCTATAGCTCATAAATAAATTATAAAATACATTACCTGAAACCCAAACATTGCTTGAAGCCAGTCTAATATGTCTTCATCTAATTTTTTTTTATAGTCCTTGGGAAAAGGTAGACCTCTAGTGTTACGCAAAGCAAAAACAGCAGCTTGAATCTGCAAAATATTAAGATTGTTTCATACCATCCTCTAAAAACAAGAAGATAATAAACTTTCCTAGGTTATCAAAATAATACTACTGAACTATTTAAACATACCTCAGGATATCTCATAATGGCCTGATTTGCACTATCAGTATCAAGAGGAAGGATATTGTAGGGGACATAGATCTGTGTTTTTTCTGCAACTTCATCTTGTGCTTTCAAAATCTGAAGAGCCAAACATGATTAGCTTAATAATGAGATGTAAAAGAAATATAATAGCAGCCAAACTAATAAGAGCTTTTGAAACTTAAGGTGATGTTTGGTCGACAGTAATGGAATAATAATGGAAAAGTATTTTGACTATTGAGTACACTTTTTGTTTTGTTTGATTTACAATATGGAAAGGAATGAATGCACTCCTCCACTAGCAAGAAAATCATTCCACCTAAGAAATACCTTTAAATGCTATATTTACTTATTTCTATTATTCTATTTTTTTATCTCCTCACACTTCTCTTCATTTGGAAAGCAGTAATTCCAACCCACCCCCCCCCCAAAAAAAAAATTTACTCCATTTTTATAATAAAAAATGCTTTAAATTTTAGCCTCATTTTGGTTTTATTGTTTCCTTTCAATTCAATTCCCTTTGTTGTTATCGTTATCCTTGCCTTTCCATTTTGTGATCTAAACACGACCTAAGAGTATAACTACTTGAACACAAACCGGTTGGGAAGATCAATCGGTACCTCACGATCAACTTCCATAGATTGTGTCATATTAACAGCCTTTAAAACTTCAAAGAGAACATTAGCAGTCTGATATGCCTTGGTCAGTTGTGCACTGCAATAAATGAACTTTTGTAAGAAAATAATGAAAAGGAGCAAGAAAAACTTGAAAATATATCATCTAAAATTATAAAACACCAAACATCCCAAACAAAAACCTACCGATCAGCCTTATCTGCAGCATTTTGCAAAGCTTGGATGTATTTTTTATAGTAGTGTTGATAGAAACTCTGCATTTCACGTGCATCACTTTTTTTGACCCTCCCCATAAGTGTTGGATCATTTTCCTTAAAGATAACGTCAAAAGTTATTCAATAAGGGCCATTGCATGATTTAATGTTATTAAAGACATATTAAGACCCCAAAACATTCTTACCCTTTCAAGACGCTGAAGAAGAGCAGTTTTAAACTGACGAACACCACGCCCACTTGAATTGGGATCCAACCTATGAGCTTTCTCAAAGGCATAAAATCGGCCTACAACAAAGGATAATCAACACATCATTGAAAAATCAAATATGCAGAAAAATAGCTTGTTTACAAAATTGAAAGAATCTAACATCAGATCTTTAAGAAGTAAAGAATCAAATATTTATAAGGGAGATCTTGTTTTAAGAAATGACAAAGTAAAATCAGTTCAAGAACGAAAGAAAATGGTACAGAAGGGAGTAAAAATGAAATGGATGACACATTCCAAGAGAAAATAAACAAGATAGAGAACTACTAAAGAACCATCAAGTGTTTAGTATGAAAACAAATGCATAGATTATAAATAATGCTAATGTTAAGTATCCATATGCTAAACCTAAACCATCTATCATGTATAGACTACACGTAGCAAAGGTCTCTCGAACATTTCATGTATAGAATGATGTTTTTCCTGAAATTGTTTAATAATTTTGTCAAATTTCTTTTAGTTCAATAATACACACATTAAATTTATGTTAGTTCATTATTTTTCTACAATTATGAACATCGAGATACTTTCAAGAGTGGTATAGACTACATATACCAAAGGTCTCTTGAACATTTCATGCATACAATAATGTTTTTCCTGTAATTGTTTAACAACTTTGTTAAATTTCTTTTAGTTCAATAGTATACACATTAAATTTTATGTTAGTTCCTTCTTGATTTTTCTACAAGTGTTTCCTGTAATTGTTTAACAACTTTGTTAAATTTCTTTTAGTTCAATAGTATAAACATTAAATTTTATGTTAGTTCCTTGATTTTTCTACAACTATGAACAAAACAAGATACTTTCAAGAGTATTATAGCTACATATACCAAAGGTCTCTCGAAGATCTCATGTATAGAATGATGTTTTTCCTGTAATTGTTTAATAACTTTGTTAAATTTCTTTTCGTTCAATCATTTACACATTACATTTATGTTAATTCCTTCTTTATTTTTCTACAAGTATGAATAAAAGGATACTTTTAAGAAATTGGACTCAACATATATCAAAGGTCTCTCAAACATTTCATGTATAGAATGATGTTTTTCCTGTAATTGTTTAATAACGTTATTAAATTTCTTTAAATTCAATCATAAACTAAATCTATGTTTGTCCCTTCTTTATTTTTCTGCAAGTATGAACAACAGGATACTTTCAAGTATGGTTCTTCTCGTGCCCCTCATTATACCATAGAAATTTTCAATAGTAACTAGCTATGTTTTTGTTGAAATCCCAAAAATGTGGGTTATCTTATATTTCACATTTTTGGGATTTCAACAGTTTTTCTTGAGCACTATTCAGGTGCAAACATGAAACTGTGGCACTAATCCTAGAAATCTCAAACTCTCATGAATATACTTAAGCAACAGCCACACTATTGTGCACAGACCTTTATATTCCTTTCTCAGTTTTGCTCTCTCTCAAGCTTCCAAAAATTACCATTGTGGTTGTATATACAAAAGATAAGAGTTGGAAGAACAAAAGCAACAACAATTGGAGAAGTTTTTTCCATTTTTGCCGCAGAAGACAAATTAGTATGCAAAATATATTGGTTTGCACAGGAAAAAAAGATGAACACAAACAAAAATGTCTTAAAAAATTTGGAAAGAAAAGAAGAAAACTAAGTAGTATATTATTAACCCATAGCATTCTTTTCATAACCCCAAAAAAAGGATTTTGAAATTTTAAACATACACAATTCCAATTCCCTCTTTCTGTGACCTTCAATGGTTGATATTACAGTTTTAAATGGTTGATGTTGTTAAATATGTGCATTTTCTATGCAAGAATCCTGATAGAAGGGTCCCAATTGTTTATATCTACCAGAATAAATGGTTAAGAGATGCTTAAAAACAAAAAGTAGAATGGAAAAATAAGAGAATATATGCAATGGATGAAGGAAAAGATAAAAGCCAGATCTGTGATTGCAATACGACGGTCAGTTTGAGTAAATATAGTATTAATCTTTAGATTTAATGTACTATAAGTCATTTTGTTTGAGGATAATTTAGAGAGAAAAAAGTTATATAGAGATGAAAGAGGTGAGTGGGAAGAATCAACCTGCTTTCAATTAAACTTCCTTTATATCAATGTTCAAGCCATATAACAAACAGGAGTTTAACACCTATGCTAATTACCTATGTTTGTAAGGGCCACTAATAATTTATTGGTTATCAATTTATCACTACCCTTTCCTTTAATTAGACAGAAAACTGCATATTATATAAAAGGAAAGAAATGTCAACAAATGACACGTCAGTTGGAAAAGACTGCAGAATGATAACAAGTCAGTTCATGATAGAAGCCCGCATTATTGACAACAGGGCTATGGGTTCACCCAGTTAAACTACAGACCTACAACATCATTTTAGAAACTGAAAGCAGTTTCAGCAACTAATTCTTTAAAACATTCTACATTTGACTTAGGGATGTGCATTTTATCCACAATAACCAAAACCGTAGTTATCTACAAAAATCCGACCTTTTTTTCCAAAACTAATTAAACAATGGTAGGAATGGTTATTTAAATTCCAAAACCGTGGTTAATAACCAAACATATATTGATATTATTATTATTATTATATATATATATATATATATATATAATTACTTAGAAAAAGATACTATTAATACTAAAAGCAACACTTTGAATAATTATATATAATTTTCTTTATTATTACACATATATTTTTATTTTATAAGATATGTGATAGCTATAAAATGGAAAATAAAGTGAATATTCTAAATATTTTAGTAGATTAAATATTATGTTAAATTTTTAATTTTTTTAAACAGTGTATTTTTGAATAAAAATTGCAAAATAAGAATCAGGTTAAACGGCTACTGGCTCATAACCGACGGTAATTATCAAAGCTACCCAAAATCAGTGCAAGACAATCGCCTACACCCATCCCTAGACTCTAGCTCCATGCCCATGATAAAACAGTACAGCACTGCAGTGACATAATGTCAATAATACTCCATGCACAACTTAGTCAACTAAAACATCAAAGGGGTGTCGTTCCATTGACTACAGTGTACCATTTTAAAAGCAGAGTATTTACAGAAACCATAAAAGCACAAGATAGCACGGCAAACACAGAGATAACGCATGCCCATAGTGTACCATTTTAAAAGCAGAGTATTTACAGAAACCATAAAAGCACAAGATAGCACGGCAAACACAGAGATAACGCATGCCCATAGTGTACCATTTTAAAAGCAGAGTATTTACAGAAACCATAAAAGCACAAGATAGCACGGCAAACACAGAGATAACGCATGCCCAACTGTGAAAACAAAGACACCAGCAAAAAAGGCAGCAGCGTACTTGTTTAGTAAGGGAAAGTACTAAAAGAACAAACGTAGTGTAGAAGGTCTTATGTAGATTGTACTTTCTACTATGCTTTTGTACTGAAAAATACCATCACAGCTCTGTGAGAATAACACTAACAAAGAAAATTACAATTATACAATAGATGGAATAACAATTAAAATCATAGTCAAACTGATATACCAAGGAGTCAACAACGTCAAAAATAAGTATATAGCCCAAGAAGTATTACATTAAAAATCTGCACATAATTTGTAACAAGAACTTACATAGATAAGCAACTCTAGGATTGCTGGATTCAACCTCATTTGCGACACGAAGAATCGGCGCAATCTCAACAAGCGATGACGGCACAACCTCACTGTCAAAAATTGACTCCCCTAGGTTGCCAGCAGTCAGAGTCCTCGTGATCCGCTTCTGCGGTGGGGGCGTCTGACTAGAACCCCCTCTGGACGACATTTTACCCCAACTCAAACCTAAATCTCAGAAGCTTGGACACTCTCTTCTTCTAGCAAAAAAAAAAATAGCAAAAAAACGAGTTCAAAAACATAGAACCCTAACTGTTTTGTAAATCATAACCTTAAAATTCCAAAAAGAAGATATAGAAACAACCAAAGAAAAATAATTACAAGCAGATATTGTACAGCTATGCTTTCTAATCACATCAAACATCTGCAGAGCAAGAACAGATAAGATAACATAAAAGTGTACCACTGTTAAGCTACGTACATAAAACCATGAAATAAGAAAATGAAAGAGCATGAAATGAACTTCAGACAGTAGATTCAGAAACCCTAGGAGAGATAATGAGAAGATGATGAAGCAGGAGAAAGAGAGCTAGAGTGAGTAGAGAGAGACTGTGAAAGATTGCTGCTGAAACTTTAAACTACTCGTAAGCAAAGGTTTAGCTTGAAAAGTTACTATTTTGTCTATAAAACAAAAAGCAAATAAACGGCTGTTTTGAAAACGTTTTCTCTC
The DNA here is from genome assembly GCA_033030585.1 of Hippophae rhamnoides. NCBI lineage: Eukaryota > Viridiplantae > Streptophyta > Magnoliopsida > Rosales > Elaeagnaceae > Hippophae > Hippophae rhamnoides. Next base: position 17,522,167 of record CM065438.1, on the reverse strand, counting down.
CGTCAGTGTTTATTTTTTCTTTAGCTGAGTTGTCAATATCTAAGTGGTGGGACGTAAAGGTAATGGAAAATATGAAACCGAAGATCCACTTTCTATTGAGAGAGGTAAAAAGCTTCAAAATTATTTAAAGAACACCAGTAAATTTAAATAGGTTCAATTTTGCTATAGTCACCTTTTTCTGTAAAGCTCCTAAATTTTAAAACTAGTATGGCTTAATTTCTCATTTATAAAATATATTTTTTAGTTTATAATTTAATATTAAAATATGATTCTTTAATATAAATAAGGGTAAAATTTAATTTAATAATAATAATAATAATATTTTGATAAAAATTATTTAAAATATTATTTTATTTTTAAAAAATAAAACTAATTAAATATTAAAATAAAAATTGTGATTAGTAACAAATATTTTTATTAAAGATTATTAATAAAAAAAAATTTGTAAAAAAGTAATATTAATTTTTAATTTACATGAAAAATAATATAGTATAACATTAATTATTATCTTTATCAAATATATAAATTAAAAAAACACAATTTATAATCTAAGATACTAAATTTACGTTAAGTTTTAATATAAGAGATTTGATTAATAGTTTTCTTTAATTAATAATATAAGTAAAATATATTTTATTTATTTTTATTGTGAAAATAATAAAAATATTTGTGTCATTATTATTATCAAATTTAAAATAATAAAGATAACAATATAATAATAATAAATGAATTTTAATATTAAAAGGTTAAATTTTAGCATACTTATAAACAATTAATATAAAACGTATAATGTGAATTTTTTTAATAAATATTAGTTTAAAAAAAAAGGTTTTAACTGTTGAAAATGTTAGAAATGTAAAAGGAAAGAATAATGCTATTTATCTTGATCGCTTTTTAGCACGAGGTTCCACAGTTTTCTTTAATTTTTATTAAAATATGAATTTTTTAAAATAATAAAAAGAGAATAAATATTTACAAAATATTGATTAGATAAAATCTATTCCCGATTGATTATTCATGTTCGGGACGAAAAGGGTATTTCAGGATATGCCCTTCTAGTAAATAGGAATTAAAGCTGATTTCGACTTTCAACGTGGAGAGCAAAAGGCAAGGGCATATTAGACAGAACATTCGAATGGTAAAGATTCGTGAAGTTCTAATGTTAGGGAAGGCGGCAAAAGAGAGCCACTTTTTAAAATAAAGTAAAGACGCAACTACCCTCAAATGAAAAGTTTCTTCAGAATAGTACTCCAGATAATGGGGTTGGAAACTGTTATTGTTTTGCTATTTTTTTTAATTCATATTATCAATTACAACATATTACATACCAATATTTTTATTTTTATTATTTTTATTTTTATTTTCATCAAATTTTGATAATAACTTAAAAAAATTAAGATATCATAAAAGTATTAAAATTGATTAAAAATTATATAATAATTTAAATAGAGATATTTAATATATTTTAATTAAAATATGAGTAAAAGATATTAAAATAAAAAGGTAACTATCAAGAATATGTACCGTAAATTTTTATAATTACTTGCATATTATTTTATTATTAAATATATTTCTATAAGTTCAATTTTACAATTATGCATTTCTTCTTTTGCAACACGTTAACTCCATTTGTTATAACAACCAAAAAAAAAAAGACCAACGGGCCCATGCCCATCTAAATTATTTATTTATTATTATTTTTATATGATTCCTCTATATTTTTTTAAGGATAAAACTGCCGCGTGTAAAGGTTTGGTCGCTTAGAAGCATGCTGTTTTAGTAAATTTACACTATAAGGATGCGAAATAATTTCTCTGCTAATGCAACGCAACATTTCTACTTGTGATATTTTAAGACGGAACTAGGGTCACGTGCTCCTCCTTTTTAAATGTTTTTTTAATATGTTATAATATTTATACTTTATTTAATAGCTTTCTATAGTCATGTAATGTATTTCGCAACCCTACGAAGTTATGTATGTGTTATGTATATGATATTATAGTAAAAAACAATAATATTAATTAATGTGTTTTGTATTAATTATATTAAAATTAATATTTTTTAAATTTTAATTAGAAAGACTTCTTCGACACTGTTCTATAACAAATAGTAAGGCTAAGAGATAGTTTTTTAAAATTAGAGAAAATGGTTAATAAAAACCCTTTTATTAAATTTTAGTACGTATTTAGTTACTCAATTTTTTAAAAAAATATTTTTTAGTTCTCCAATTTTAAGAAAAATAACTGACTAAAAATAAATAATATTATTTTAGTAATAATTCTATTAAAATATTATTTTTTACAACGATTGAAACTCTATCTTTAATAATGAAAAAAATGACAAAAAAATTTCACAATAAAATTATTTTAATATTTTATTATTTTTATTTAAAAATAAAAATAAAAATATGATTTAAATAATTTTTGTTATAATTTTATATTAAATTTTATTTTTAATCGTATTAGTGACTTATATTTTATTACACTTTAACGATGTAATAATAAAAAAATATATAATTATTTTTAATTAACTTATTTTTTTAAAATTAAATTAAAAAATAACTTAAAAAACATACAAACTTCTGCCTTTATTATCTTTCGCTTAAAATTAAGATGCCACGTCAAATGATGGGTCATTTTAACCAAGCTTTTTAAAATTGTTAAATATTTGTAATTTGTCTCTATTGTCAATTAGTGACATTCGTATGCATGGATAATTAGTACTTTCCGTAACTTTTATATACCAAATTAAAGGGTGTTATAATTCACTAATTTATAAATAATATTTTAAAAATTCACTAAATATACAAAGTAATAAATAATTTATAGTATCTCATTTTCTAAAATTAATAGATATTTATTGTGTCTTAAATATTATATTAAATATTAGTTAAATTTTAAAAATAAAACAATAAAAATTCATTAAGTTTGAAAATATGATATTAATTATCTTCACAAACTTCTAATATTTTATTTTTTAAATTTAATGAACTTTTAATATATTATCTAAAAATTAATATATTTAAGTTTTTAATTTATCTAACAATATTTTTTCATTAAAAAATATATTCAATTATAATTTTTATAAATTTTAAAGATTATTTTTAAACTTATAAAAATTCTGGTAGATTATACTAAAATTTAATAATTATAATTTTCAAAGAGAGAAATTTTTAAGATTTTTTATGGAATCATAAAAACTATGGATTCCATTAAAATTTAGAGTATTGTTGATTTTATTTGATGAATTTTTTTATTTTATATTTATAATAATTAAATTAATAATAAATAATGTGGGAAATAAAAGAAAGATCGGTCGCTTGTACAATTCTTTATAAACCTGCGGGTTGGAGTGAATATAAATATTTTTGTATGCTATTTAAAAGGTTTATCAAAGTTTATAAAAAAATACATCAAGTTTTTGTAAAAATTAAAATCGATAATTTTTTTAATACATTACAATTTTTAAACATATAAAAATTAAAATGAATCCCATGATTTTAAAATTCTATTAAATTTATTAAATTCTATATTCAACACACCACAAATTATGAAAATATATTAAAATATTTTAAATATATATAAATTTTTATATATATTTATACTAATATTAATTATAATATGTCATGTGATAAAATAAATTTAAAAATTAAAACTATATTTTTAAAAACTTTTAAATATGTCACAAGCTTAATGTAACTATAAATATGTGATTATGTTAAAGTATAATTAACATTATACTAGAAGGACAATTACGTCATTACGTAAAATTTATGTTATGTGTGATAGGATAGAATAAAGAATAATGGGGTAGTTTTGTCGGTATGTTTATTTTGTTTTGACCCTTTTTTTCTGGTCATGACTCATAAAGTAATAAGTGGGGCTGGAAAGTGAGCCCACGGCTTTGTGCGTACCGAAATTTTTTTTTTTAAGTAAATATAAATTTTTTATAATATTTTTTTAATATAATATATTATTTGATTAGTATTAATAATTTCCATCTCTACTTTAATGTTTTTTTCTTTTCTGTAAAAATAATCCATTCTGTTAAGTACGATGCAAATAAATCGAAATCTTTTATATATATATGTAGCCTCATTAACAGATTATATTAATATTTAAATAAAATTATTTAAAATTTAAATTTAAATTAATGAATAATTTTTATAATTAAATCTATATATATTATTAAATTATATTTATTTAAAAATTGATATTATCCTTAATAAAATTAAAGATTAAGAATGAAAACTTATAATAGTCATTTTCTGCAACTACAAAAACGGGTTTTAAAGTCGATTAAACAAATTTAAAATCAATTTATTGAACCGACTTTACATTTTATGAATTTTTTTTATTTTCATTTTTCACTCCACCCTCTATTCAATATTCAATATATATATCATAAAAAATCAAAATATAAATAATAATTCAAATAATTCAAATTTTAAATATAATTAATTACTTGATAATTAAATTTATTACAAAAATAAATAATTTATATACAATACATATAGTTAACTTAAATTACAAATAAAATAATGTCATCAAAGTGTAATTGGATTGTGCAATCAAGTTTGTTTTGCTTAAAATCATCATTATTGTGACAAAGAAACTTGACAAAAAACAACTAATTCATATAACAATTCACTCCCCTACATACATAAGCACGTAAACATCCATCAAACAAGCAGTCTAAACTTCAGAGACATACGAATAGAGAAATTAAATCATTATAAATATTACCATCAAAAAGAGATTACCACAGCAACATCCGAGTGATATAACCCTTCGAACTCATATTAGCATTTTATTAATCATTTGTCTATAAATATGAAGTTATCTGGAATCTCTGTTAGTATTTTTAATGCTATAATGAGCTCTAAATATGAAATCAAGTATAACTCTGATTTGTTACTTGACTCGCATGAGTTTTGGTGCCCTTAAACGTATGGAACAATTTTGTAATACGTTCATTGGCACCAAAACTCATACAAGCCAAGTAACAAAATATGAGTTACACCTGACTTCATATTAGAGTTCATTATAACATTAAAAATACCAATAGAAATTCCAGATAACTTCATATTTATAGACAAATGATTAATAAAGTGCTACCATGATGTTGTCATAAGGAAAGTAGGCAAGAGAGATGAGATGAAGTTTGGGCCAAAAACAAGTCCATAAAACAATGCATTCCCCTAAATACATGAGCACATAACCATCCATCAAACAAAGGACTTCAGACACAGGAATAAAGAAATTAAATCATTAAAAAATTTACCGTTATGTTGTCATATGATATTCAAGATCATCAAAATCTTCTCCTGATTCTTCTTGTGATGATATAATTTGAACTATGTGTTCTGCCCATTCCTCTCGTAAATCATCAAAAATTTGGTGGTCGTAGCCCGTCTTGTTCCAACCAAAGAACTACATGTATTTAAAATCAAAATAAGAATGTAATTTCATGTATTTACAAAAATAACTCAAATATGTTAAAAAATTCTCTATATATGGGTAAAAGATATTACCACATCATTAATTGGAATTTTGATATTTGTGATGATTTTGCTCATAAACTTCATGACATAATAACCACACATGACTTCATTATTTTGTTGTGGAACCTACAAAAAACAAGTGTACATGATTTTTCATATTCGAACATCTTTATTATTCAATTGTAAAATTAATGATTGTACATACCATAACTTTTACCCATATAAGCTTATGAGATTTTTTAAGGGCAATGCCCCTAAACTTGTTCCACAACTTTCATGCCCTATCAAGGTTTAAAACAGTTAGTTTTTATTAAATATTATAAAAAATAATAGAAGAAACTAATATCTAACTATAACTCTTACATTTCAACAACTGCTTTTGTATCTTTACTCAGTTTTATGGAAGCTGAGTCACAGTACCAAGCACGATTATTGAACAGATCAATGATTACCAACATCCAATAATCTTGGCCTTGTTCAAATCTTAATGGCTAAAGGATTATCAACTTTTGATTTATGTTAAGCGTTAATGCCCTATCACATAATTGTTTAGCTCTGATGTTAATATCATTCTCTTTATATTTATTGACATATGAAAAATCATAGAACATTGCTAAATGTGATGAGTGATTATGTTGAAGTCGATAATAGCACGCCCTTTATAATATATATATATATATATATATATATAGATAATATAAATATAATTATATATGTTATACATAAATGAAAGAAAAATAAATAGATTGAGGACTCACATTGTCCACACTTGAATTATACTTAAATCGATCATTTGATATTCAAATAGTTGCAATGTATACTTGATTGATATATAAGTTTGGCTTAGGTCTACATCAAAAATTTGTATAGGAAATGGCACAATCCATCCATAATTTATGTTAGATGCCCTCCCAATAATAGTTATCAAAGTGTCAAGATTTTTGCTGAAGTTTAAAGCATAATTATAACTATACTTTTTCCAAGGCTTCTTCTTGAATGACTTTGTGTGCGATGATTAGCCATTAAACATAGATTTAGCACGAGATACTTGCTTTGTATCTCTTAAATGTGATGCATTTAAGAGTTCTGGTATAATAGACTAAAAAAACACATTATGTATGTTAGTAACAATAAAATATATAATAAAATAATAGTAGTAAACAAGTGTTATCTTTTAAGTTAAAAAATAGTACCACGTCAAAATTTAGAACAACTTGAATCGACGGCCAAGCCACATACTGTCCAACCGCCTCTTGGATTGTGGTAGCATCAGAAGGCACATGTAGTGGACAATCATGAAGCAATGATTGATCAATTACTATTCGTCAATGATTAGGCAAATATTGATTATGAATCATCCGATCATCGCTCAATTGTTGTACCGTTCCAATAGCAACAAATTCCGTTGACGAATGATGTTTCAACAAATATTTCATATTCTATAGAAAAATTTAATTGTTATATATAAAAAATAAAACATATAATAAGAAATTAAAATAATAGATTATATACACCATAAATTAAAATCTTACCACATATGATTCATCAAATAGAGGAAGACTCCCATGTGGGGTAGCTATTGGATGTACATTCTCACCAAAATGTTCATCGTGGTTTGATTGATGGTAAGAATGCACAGATTGCATTTGAGAAAATGAACCATTACTTGATTGCATATGCATTCCTTGTATATAGGGAGGACCAATAGGATGACTATATACCATACTGGATGTAGTTTGAGCGCAATGAGATTGCATGGGTGGCATGGCTGGCATAGATGGTTGCCTGCATATCATGGATGGTGGCATGCCTGGCATGGATGGTGGCATGCCTGGCATTGATGGTTGCATACCTGGCATGAATGGTTGCATGCCTGACTAATATGGCATGCCCTGCTTGTAGAATGATGCCATGCATGACATGTGTTGTGATTGATATTCTTTTAGAGTGGTAATCTCATTTAACACTAAGGCCTTAAAGGAGTTGAGTTCTTCTTCAATTTTAGTGTACTTCTCCTTACTGACCGTCTGAGGCTTTTGTTTTGGAATGTTAAAATACTCCATATAACCATCATATTGGCTACCTCCCCTAACACGAAGAAGATGGTCACGTCCGAATGCATGATATAGAGCATCTCTGCCAAGCTCTTCAATTATTTTACCCCTGGATATTTGTTCTTGAACAGCTCTCTACAAATAATAAAGTACACAAACATATCATTCATTATTACACCAATTATTAAAAATCATTAAGACTTTTTATCAACCAAAATTATTAACCAACTTATTTAGTTGTTCTTCTCCTCGCTTAGTCATCGGTCTTGAATTCTTCATTTTGGGAGTCTTTGTTTCTATGTACAATTCAGTTCGGGTAACATGTCTACCAAATTCAACTTCCTACATAAATTATGAAAAATTTATTAACAATGACATGAAATTAAATTGAGGAAAATAAATATAAAAATATTTATAAATTAACACAAATTAATAATACTATTCTATATCTAACTTTAGGATTTGAAGACCTCCTAGAACAGTTAGGAAGAATGTTATGCATTTATATATTCTGATGTTCTTCCTTAATAATTTGAAATTCATCTGAACATTTATAATCCACAAAAGTCTTTCCAAACTTGAGGTGTAATCCAGGGGTGTCCTTCAAGGATTTTGTAGAGCTCTACCTCATCCAGCGGTTCCAAATATGAAAACACATAATTTCTCGCCAATGTAGAAATATTGTATTCCTTCCACGCCTTATTTGCAATCTTATAACACTTAAGTTTCCAACTATCATCGACTTTGAAATGATTATAAAATATAAAAGACTTTGCAAATGGTTATTCATATTTTTAACTTTTCTGCATCGTCAACCTAAGACCAATCATTTATATTGATTGGTATACTGAACTTCGCAAGTCAACCAATAGAGGATTTCAATTGTTGGCCATTTTTCCCTATTGGATTACCAGTAGCATCAAATAGAACATGTATGCTATCATCTGGGTTAAGTGGAGCATCAGGTATATTCGCCCAGCCTCTTCTTTTCAAATACCCCAATGGATCATTTGGATCTATAAGCTCTGTTACCCGAGGATCCATGAAATATCTGCAAACAATGAAGAAATATAAATTAATTGACAATTTTAGGAACATACATATATATATATATATAAGAGTTATTACAACAATATATAACATACGTTATGTTTAATTAGGATATTGATCGTATACATATATTCCTTCATAATTACTTCGAGCCCATGACAAAGAATCATCATCATCATCAACTAGATCATCAAATACATTAGGCAATTTATTTGAGAAATTACTAATATTGGTTCATGTATCAAGCATATGGTCATCATCTTCTAAAGCACCACAATGGTAAAACTCTTTTTGTGGAGGCGTTAACACAACAGACCATCTTGTGTCAATTTGATAGTTCATGTAAAATACTTGTTTTGCATGAAGTGCTAACATGAAATGATCGTCAGTGTGACTTATCTTGGATAAATTTACAAGGGTAAATCCAAAATCGTCTACTTTGTATCCAACATTGATAACATCTTCAACCCAATCACACAAGAAAAATGTTTCATAGAAGAACTCATAATCCAATTCCCAAATCTCTTGTATTATACCATAATATGTTCTATCAGAAAGTACATGATTAACATCTTTTGAACTGGAAAATTACATAGTTTATGCAACCATCTTCACACCACTATCTTGATTTACTCGGACTTTGTCCCTAGCTTGAGTCGTAAACCTCGATCCATTTATTATGAAACTATAAAATGATTTGACATCGAATTTTGGCCCATGTGCAAGCCATTGTAAACTTTCCGATATTTTATGATTAGGTTTCTTGAGTTCATCTCGAATCTATGTATACAAAAACATGAATGTATTTAGAGAAAAGTTTTAAAACATTGAATAGATCTAGGAACATACATGCATGAATTTTTGTTTGTGACACTTACATGGTTGCAAAACCAATTAATAAGCTCTCGCTTATGTTCATCATACAACCATTTATCTCCTCCTTTTTTTATAATGAGGATCGATCTTCAATAAGTTTAAATGCATCATGTAATGTTATTAAATATATATGAAGTATATATCATCATTAATAGTTAAATAAAAAATGATTTTTGCATAAATGGAAAGGTTGCACATTACTTACTTTATGTACGGTTGTGCCTCATTATTATTTACCAAAATTATTTGGTGTGCTTTTTCCCATCGAGTGCAATCAATAAACAATTTCTTACTTCCACCAAGCATAATGTTACCTACTTGGATCATGTGACGTTCTAAGAACAACTTGTGAATAGGATTCCCAATTTTAGTGCAACCACTAAAGTATTCAGAACAAAACTCAATGGCCTCTTCAGCAATGTAGCGTTCCACCATTCATTCTTTAGGTCGATTTCTGTTATTTACATATCCTTTAAGGAATTGCATATATCTCTCAAAAGGATACATCCACCTCAAGTAAGTAGGACCATACAATTGAACCTCTCGAACTAAATGAACATACAAGTGAATCATTATATCGAAGAAAGAAGAAGGAAATATTTTTCAATTAGACACAAAGTCTCTACAATATCTTTCTGTAAAGAATTTAACTCGCCAATTGATATAGATTTCTTGCATATTGTATTGAAGAATTAACAAAGCCAAATTATTGATAATCGAACATGTTTTGGAAGAATTGATCTAATAGCAACTGGTAATAACTGTTGCATTAAGATATGACAGTCATGTGATTTCAATCCATAAAGTTCTTATCGGTGATAGACACAAAATTTCTTAAGTTGGATGAGTAACCATTAGGAACTTTCACACCCTCCAAACATTTACAAAACATATCCTTCTCTTTTGTTGACATTGTATATGATGTTGGTGGTAAGTATGTTCAATTCTTATCATTTTCCACCCTTGGTTCCAATTCAGGTCGTAGGCCTAGTTTCTTTAAATCCAGTCTTGCTTTAATTCCATTATTTGTTTTTCCAAGTATATTAAGTAAAGTACCAATCAAGCTCTTAGATACATTTTTCTCAATATGCACGACATCTAAGATGTGATGAATGTGTAGGTCTTTCCAATAAGGTAATTCCTAAAATATTGATTTTTTAGTCCAACAACTATGGTAAGTCGGTTCAAACTCTTATTCATTTTCACCCATTTCATTAGTTGACCTCTTTCGTTTCCCTACCTTAGTGAGTTTTTTTTCATGTTTCCATATCATTTGAATGTCATACCATTCAATTGCCTTAATATCTCAACACCTCGCAAAGGTCGGGTTGCATGATCATGATCTTCTTCACCATCGAAAGGTTTCTTCTCGTATCTAAACTTGTGTCCAGATGGGAAATATCTTCTATGTCTTATATAAAACATCTTTCGTCCGTGAACAAGATAAGTTGTAAAAGTTCCATCACTACATATAGGGCATCCCTTGTAACCATTGTTGTATGTCCTAATAAGTTTTCATAGACAGGAAAATCATTAAATGTCCATAAAAGGACCCCCTTCAAGTTAAAGTGTTCTTCTTTATGTGCATCGTAAACATTTACATCATCATTCCACAACGTCTTTAAATCATCTATCAGAGGCTGCAAATATACATCAATATCAACACCTGGTTGTTTCAGTCCTGAGATCAATAATGTTAACATCATGAGTTTTCTTTTCATACATAACCAGGGAAGAAGGTTGTATGTTACCATAATTACTAGCCAACAACTATATCTACTACTAAGGGAACTATGTGGATTAATTTCATCAGCAGCAATGGAAAGACGAAGATTGCGCGGATAAGATGAAAATTGAGGAGATAAATTATCTACTACTTTCCAATTTGGAGAATCGCAAGGATGACGTAGCACCCCATCATCAGATCGATTATCTGAATGCCAAGTCAACATCTTCGATGTATCTTTACTATTGAACAACCTTTGAAAGAAAGGAATCGGAGGAAAGTACCAAAGAACCTTTGTAGGCACGCCTTTCTTATGTGTTGTCTTATTTGTACCATGCTTCCATCTCGATTCTTTACACCTCGGACAATCATCTAATGTCTCATATTCTTTTCTATAAAGAATGCAATCATTTGGACAAGCGTGAATCTTATGATATTCCATGCCAAATCGACTAAGAGATTTCTTCACTTCATACATTGAAGATGGAAATTCAATACCCTCAGGAAACATATCGACTAGTAGATTTAGTAATTCTGTGAATCCCTTATCAAAAAAACCATGTTTTGCCTTCACATTGTACAAATGAACCAATCCCAACATTTTAGTGTATTTTTTGCATTTTGGATACAATGGTTTTTCGACATCTTCTATAAAATTTTTAAAGGTTTCAGGATCATCCTCACGTAATTCATCTTCAACACCATGAAGCATATTTTCTGTCTGTACATTATGATAAGATGTATGTAATCCACTCACATTCTTATTTATCTCTTCCCCATAAGTATTATCAATATTTTCTCCATGATAATACCAACATTTATAGCTCAAAAGAATACCATTACGGATAAGGTGATACTTAACCTCGTCAAATTCATGAAATTACTCATTTTTACATTTAACACATGAACATCAAATCATACTAGTTCTAGTATTATTATTTCTACAAGCAAATTTCATGAAACTTTCAACTCCAGAAATATAGTCCTGCTCAATTCTACACTTTAACATCCAATATTTATCCATTTTCTATTAATGACATTAATTAAGCATATTAATTAATTATGTATCCAATAAATATATTTCAAGTATTATTATATATAAATTTCCTAATTATTAGAACATATATCAAAACATACATAATACAAAATAGTTATCATTTTAATCATTTTACAAATGTATTACTTTTACTTAATAAAATATAATTATTTATATATAAATAAATTTATAGCATATTAATTAATTATGTATCCAATGAATATATTTCAAGTATTATTATATATAAATTTCCTAATTATTATAATATATATCAAAACATACATAATACAAAACAATTATCATTTTTATCATTTTACAAATGTATTACTTTTACTTAATAAAATATAATTATTTATATATAAATAAATTTATCCACGCACAGTAAACATTATAGTCACTCAAACCCACAACATTCAGATATTATTTTCATAGAAAAATAAGCCAAACATATAATAACAAGTATAATAAAAAACATACATAAATTAAAATTTTATACAAAAAATAAAACAAACTGAATAATAAGCTACAAAGTTAATAGAAATATTTACAATAATGTTATGAAGTGACTAAATGAAGGAAATGAAGAAGAAAATTATGTTTTGTAAGTGAGAATAAGTGAAAATATGGATATAAATTTTTTGAGTATTTCGCTCAAAAAAATAGTAGATCTGATAGATAATGAGAAGAGGAATATAACCCATAAAATGGCGTTACAAATGGTGGTCGAAGGTGGCTGAAAATTGAGAAAGTGGGTGAGTAAGCTCGGTTTTGAGAAAAGTGGAGAAGAGAAATGATTTTTTTTTGGTTTCTGCAGTGAAGAAGATAGTTGAATGGTAATATTACGTGGATAGCGTCGGTTGACATGGCGAACCGATGCTACCCACATGGCTAGTGTCGGTTCGGCACGCCAACCAACGCTATCTATATAATTTAAAATTGATTTTTTTTGTCAATTATTATTTTATTTAAACTCTTATATATATATATATATATATATATATATATATATATATATATATATATATATATATATATACACACGTGTAATGTAGAAAAAGAAAAAATAATAATTTTACAATAATATTTAAAATAAATACACAAAATTAAATAAAGATATATTGTACGTACGTATATAAATTTAAATATTCAAACAAATAAACAAAATATATAATTATAAAAACTAATTGTCTAAGAAAAAGGAAAAAAATTATACTATATATATATATATATATCAAACTTAAATTTTAAAGAGTCAAATAAAAAAATAATTGACCTAAAAAAACTTCAATTGTAAACTGCATGCATTTTTTAATTTAAAAAATAAATGTAGGACATAACGTTGATTGACGTGACAAACCAACGTTATCTACGTGTGTAGCGTCGGCTCTTCTCATCAACCGATGCTATCCACGTAGGACATAACGTCGGTTGACTTGGAGAACTGACGCTACACGTGTGGATAACATTGGTCAACCGACGCTACGTCTTACATGGATAGCGTTGGTTCTATACTGAACCGACTTTAAATTCATTATAAGTCGATTTTTTTCAAAAATCGACTTTATACAACGACTTAAATACCCTTTTTGTAGTAGTGCTCGGTACAAATAATTTAAATAATTTTTTTACAAAAATATTAATTTTAGAATAAACATAACTTAAGTATTTAAAATTTAATTAAATATTTTTTATTTTATAAATTATTTTTTAATTTAAATTTTTATATTTATTAATCTTTATACTTTTAAATAATTTTATTTAAAAATTAATATAACTTATTTAAATTATTTATCATCAAAATATCTTTTAAAAATATACTTATATTTTAAGCAAACAAAAAATATAAATTTATCTTCTTAATCTTAAAATAAATAAATTATTTTAAAAAAACCTATTTTAATAATTTATTGTTAAATAAAATTAAAATTAATAAAAAATAATTATGATAATAATCACTTAAATTATTTTTATTTTTAAATAGTATATATATATATATATAATCTTAAAAAATGTTTTATATATTCACGTAGATCTACCACCACCATGACATCACTTGTGAATATGATTATTCAAATATTCTTGACTAAACAAATCAGCGATCCCCACTGCAACACAGAAATTGTAACTAATAACCACACAATTTTATCAGATATTTTATCATTACATTATTCCTAAAGAATATGACGGATTGTGAACTACTAGTATACTGTCACTATCTCAATTATAATTACCCATATTTTAATCTACTTATTAGTAATATTATTAATATAATATTAAATCATTATATATCAAATATTGTTAAAAAATTATTATTAAAATTTATAACAATAAAAATAATATAATTTAAATTAACTCATATATATTTCAATATAAAATAAAAATATTATTTTAAATAATTTTTAAATATTTTACTGTGAATTATTATTATAATTAAAAATATAAAATTTTGTGTTATAATAAGTTGTCATGTTGATTGTTTTTTCTAACATATTTGTGATAAGTATAGGTGATAAAATCTCTCTATTTTTTTATAATTTTCAAATTTAAACTACCATATTTAACTTAAAAAATAACATAATATCTATGATATATAATACTTCATCGTTTATATTTAACTTAAAAAATAACATAATATATTTATAGTATAAAGTATTTTATCCTTTTAAGAATAGTTCTTTCTGTCACTGTTATACATTTAAATTTATGATGATTAATGCAAACATTATGATAACTTTGATTCAATATAATTATGTAACAATTAAAAAATGGGGATGTATCGTAATACATTAATGATAATATTCAATACAGATAAAATTTGATATAAATATAATTATATAATATTATTTCAATCAAATTATCAAAATATTATAAAATATTATCTACTTTATAAATATATTGATTTTTTTTTTAAAAAACTAGATATTATCTATTTTTTAAAATTTATTGGAGTTTTTTTGCCTTTTAAGAAAAAGTTTTAGATAAATAAAATTATTTTAAATTAAATAATATTTTTGTGTATTTTAACTTATAATTTAAAACAAATAAGACGTGAGTCATATTATTAGACCACTAAATGAAAATATTTATTATTTTCTTTCTATTAAAGTAATCTTATTAGGTAAGAAGAATAAAAAGATAATGATTGATTATAATAACATAGTGAGTGATAATGATGACGGTAGAGATAAATGGTAGTAACATAAACTTGATATAATTGATTTAACTCCGTTGACGTGTAAATTTATGATATACAAAAAATTAATAATTAAATTTTATATATTTATTAAAAGCTCGTATTTCTGTTATTCACTTATAATAAATAATAATTATACTTTTAAGCTTGATATAAACATAAATTATATAGTTTTTAAATGATTTATTAAATTTTTAAAAAATAAACACGAAAATAAAATTTAAATATTTTATCACAATATTTAGGTTTTAAAAATTATAATTTAAGAAAATAATGAAAGATATATTCAATTCATACAAATGATATACAATTAAGAATAAATTATAAGAATAATTAGTTAACTAATAATACTTATTTAAAATTAATTAATTTATTAAAAATATAAATTCAAGTTATTGATTTTTTTTTTACGAAAACTTCCTTGGAAGAATATGAAATTCTTTGCTAACTAAATCAATTAATATTTTTAAGTAGTGATTATTAATTAATAGATTAAATTATGATTTATTTATAAGAAAATAACGAATCATTTAAATCAATACTTAAAGCGAAGTCAATAATTTAATCATTTATTTAAGATATTTTTAAAATCCAATCCTCATATTTTAAATATATTACGCAAAATATATCAATCAATAATAAATTTTATAACAGATCTTAAGTAAAAAATAACCTCAATTTATTTTATAAAAATATTCACTTAAATTAATTTTTATAATTATGGTAACAAAATTAATTTTACATAGTTAAAATTAGCTAGACATGCTTAATATAACCATTAGATTAATTTCAAGAAATTCAAGAAATACAAAATATTACTCTGAAAAAAATAAGAATAGAGATTCGATCTATAATACCAATTAAAGATAAACATGTGTATCCCACTCCGTAGTTATGGAATTCATCTTAACCATAATTTTTGATTTTCAGTAATCTTTTTTATTTCTTGATCTGAAAATTATCTTTGCTGTTACCTCTTATTTGTTATTATTTTATCTAAATTGTGTATAAACTAAACATAAATCTAAGAAAATAAAAGTTAATGGGTGCTTCAAATTGGAAACTACTCTAAAAAAATAATACTTACTAGACCTAAAGAATATAAGGTTGCCTTTATAGGAAAATGCAAGAATATAAGGTTGCCTTTATAGGAAAATGCAAGAATAAAGAGGTTCGGACCAATTTTATCGTGGCACATGTTTTTTCACGCTAAGACACACAATATGTAATGCTTTGTCCAATTGCAAACAGAAAAGGTCGCTCCACAGTACACATTAATCAATGTCGTAATATATGTTGTTCCGTATGCCCAGTAAATTCATACCGAATAGTGTACCTCTCGATACACAATAATCCTCGATGCGGTATGCTTCACTTTTCTTCAATTCTACCTTGTACAACTTACGAACTGGTTGGTTTTTTATATAGGCTTAAATGAAGGATGTGTGTTTTAAAAGTTATTTTTTCTCATAAAAATTTATGTATTGTTCATAATTTTGAATATTATGTATTCTTGTTCCTTGAGATTAACATGTTATATTTGGGAAATGTTCAAGAAGATGCAATTAGTCTTGAACCATAGAACTCTTAAAATGATAAACATGTAATTTTAAATATGTTCATAATTGTGGTAATTAAGGAGGAACATTAATTACCGTGAAAAATTACCATGTCGATTAAAAATACATTATAGTTCTATAAATGTTAATAAGGGATTATTATTTAATGACATAAGTATATAAAATGTGTATTTTATATATTGAACATGACTTAACTAGATGTAACATTATATGAATTGTGTTTTGTATCATTAATGTTTTCATTGTTTCTTTAGAATCTTAGATATGAAATGTGTAGGTTTTTCACATGAGAAATATACAATATGATTGCTATTTAAATACTATCTTATGATAGGAATGAAACAGTAGTTCGTTGCGTACAACCTGTGCGGAAGTAATCTATATGTTAATATTATCATTGTCCCTCGATTTTGAGCTATGATATTATTGAGCTCTTTGATAAAGTAAAATTATATCACATGCATTATAAAATGATCTAGTTATAATTATAATTCACTTGAGAGACCAAGAAAACAAATATAATGCAAAAATGACACGATCATATTTTGCATACTATTCATAATATCATGTGACAGAGATAGACACAAAATTAGTGGATTGAGTAAATAATTACTACGTCATTTGGAAAACTATAATGTAATCATAGAACCTCTTATAGTCAATAATATAAAGTTTTATATTATTTCCAAGATGATATAGATCCTCTATACGGTCACACCAATTAAAGAGAAAAAACGAGTATTTTATATTTCATAATGATGTATAAGATAAAATACATGAGATGAAATACTAAAATAAAATATCATAACACGACATGCTTAGACCATAAATAAATTTGTAAAGTTATGCAAATATTATTTGGTATAATGTTTGGATGTGATAACTGTATTTTATACAGTTATTGTCACCTATTTTATTGATTATAAATGCTATGTTCTCTGTATTTTTAGATAATTTTAGTTTAATAAATTAGTATTTACTGTTTTTTATATATTTTAATAAAATTAAGTAAATTGTATCGAAAACGTACTTAAATGCTAATTTGTACCCAAAAATAAAATTTTAAATAAAAGAGTTATTAATTACAATTTATAAAAGTTGAAAATATAATTTAAATTAAAATCGGGCTTAATTTAAGTTATTAAAAGTTTAAAATTTAATTTAAATTACTAAAAGGTTTAGATTGCAATTAAACAAAGTTGAAAATGTAATTTGAAATATATTTGTGGGTAAAAATAGAATTAAAAAAAAATTTGAATTTTCTACGCAGGAAAAGAATCGCACTCGCACAAAACACGACGTCCATCACCCACCGTTGGATCATCAAAACAACGATCCAGATTTGGCGAATGCAATCCAGACGAGACACGCGCGTGCCGTATTTTCGTGACGGCGGCGTGCCGCCCGGGCCCACCGTCGCGCAGCACGGCTGCAGAAATGGGACCCACATACGGCCGCCGCGCAGTATTTCCCCGAGGCGCACGCCGACCGCCGATCTCTCGAATGGTCCGCATTGAAGCACGTGGAATTGCCGTCCGCACACCGAACCGCTCGTGTAACAATCGTGCGTGACGCTGCTACGGGCGAAGCGCACATCGTGAGTTTTTAATAAGAATCGCCACGTGTCCCACTAATATTTAAGCAAATCATATTCGACACGTGGCATGTTATCAGCGAGCGAGAGCACGTGATTACACCCACGTTTCAGTCATTGCCGCCCGTGCGACAATCCTTCGACGCCCGTTTCCCGCAGCTCAATGAAATTTTGCCACGTGTCCGCATTAAATCATCGATCGAATCGTACCCGACACGTGGCATGACTTTGAATTTCAAAAAATCGTAACGGCTGCCCTATTTCACGTAAATTAAAATAATATTATATCGAATATCATACGCGTCGATTTTATTTTCGGGATACAAATTCTTTACGCTGCTAAAAAAAAAAGAAATGTATTTTTTAATGTATTTTTTAAAGCTACAAATGTAGAGATAGTTTTTAGTTTTAAAGAAGTTTTTTTTTGGTGTAGAATTTCAGTAGGTTTTGTGGTCACTTGAACACCGAGAAGCCATTTTTGGCTTTTTCATTTTCTACATACGTACAAATATTTTCACATTTGATGTCTTAATTTCCTTCTAATTTTTCTCAGATCTCTGTTGTAATTTTAATTTTTAATTTAATGAAGTAAATTAATTTTTCAGTGGTTGCATTTGATCTAAATTTATTAAGCTGATTTTAATTATTTTTTTTGAAAGATTTATAAGACGCTTCGATTTGTTTCACTTATCTTCGTTTAATGCTTTTGATTATTTACTTAATTTTATCAAAATGATTTCAGGCATAAAAATAAACTTAAGAAATGCATTTTCAGATATCGCTTCGTAGATAGAACGACACGTATTTAATGGGCGATAAGAATATACCCTAATTGTAATGTGGTGTCCATTCGGTAACTTAGAACTTAATCTAATCTTATTAAATTTAATTTCATAGAGATATAATGAATTAATTTAACGAGGTGTGTTTATACTGAGTTTAAGCATGTATGAATAAAAAAAGAAGTTTTCGGTTGATAAATTAAATGTACTAAAAAAGATAAATCAAAAGAAAATAACATGATTTGAGTGTATTAGTTTGGTGAAAAATTACAATCCTAGAGTTCTCTTATTTTTTTGTTACCGTTTTCCATATCAACGATTATTTTGGATAAAATTAGAGAGTTACAATTTTAGTACTCAACAAACTATAGTAACAAATCTCCGTGTGAACGATCTTTACTTACAAATCTTATTACTTGTGACCGTGTATACTTGCACGATTTCTGTGTGTTGCAAAACACACAACAAGTTTTTGGCGCCGTTGCCGGGGATTTGTTTCACTATTTTCATTGTTGATATTAATACCAATCAATTTGATTTTAATTCAAAAAAATAATTTATTGTTGCGTTTTAATTTATTTTTCAATTTTCTCGTGGGTTGAGATTTTGTTTGACACACAAATCTTATCTCACATAAAGAAAATAAATTTGTTTTTTTTTTTGCTTATTATTTGTTGTTTTTTTTTTGCTTATTGTTTGTTGTTTTTTTTATTTTGCAATTTTCTCGTTGTTTGAGATTTTGTTTGACACACAAATCTTAATCCACAAAAAGAAAAAAAATTGTTTTTTATGGTTATTGTTTCTTAATTTACTTTTCAATTTTCTCGAGATTTTGTTTGACACACAAATCTTAACTTACACATAGAAAACAAATTGGGAAGTCAAGTCAAGACTATAAACAAGCGCTTCTAGAGGCAACCCACGTGTTTTATTTTTTTTATTTATCGCATGTATTAGTTTTTCTATTTTGTTATGTAATTTTTTTTTGTTTCGTAGAGTAAAGTGGAGGTAATGAAGCATTTTTGGCTTAACCAATCAAGCAAACCAGAAGTTTCTTTAAACCCATCTCATATGTTCTTTGACTTTCACACATCGAGGACAATGGTATATTAAGCTCAAAGTGGTGGTAGATATATCAACTTAATTGAAATACTTTTCTCGGATGCTCTTGTCCGTGAATTTTTTTTTTTGTTTTTGTGGTTGATCAAGATATTTGGTTATGAATAGTGATTTATTTTTTATTTCTTCTATTTAAATTATGCATAATTATTTGAAAAATTTGAATAATGTCTAAGTGATAAACAATTTTTACGATATGTTTCATTTTTTACAAGAATAATTATTCATGAGCACTATTCTTGATTTTTGATTTACTATGATAATTTAGAGAAGGTTTATAATGAGTATTGAATTCGATTGATATTTTGTGGTGTTACAATTCTAGAATTTGTTTGATTTTTCTCTATAATAAATTATAGATAACATTTGATCAAGAAATGATTTAGGCCATCTTTGGATCAAGCTGAGTTCTTTCTATCTACCTTCACATACACTATCCATAGTATACCCCTTTTGAGCTTCAAAGTATATATATATATATATCTCATTTCAAAAGCCTACCTTAAATATATATATATATATATATATTGTATACAAAGCATGTGGGTTATATCTATTTTTCCTATCTCACTAACATTTATAGTTGTTAGTAAATAATTAAAGATATATCATGAAAAACAAAGAGGTTACTAGAAAAAAAAGAAAAAAATATTAGAAAAGAAGAAAAAAAAATAGATTCTGAAAAGAAGAAAAACAGTTAAAAAAAGAAAAGAAAAGAAAAGCGTAAATAAAAAAAAATACAAAAGAAAAAAGGTAAAAAGAAAGGATGGTATTTAATGATAAATCCCTAATCGGGAAGTATTTATCATGGATGATGATAAGATCTTTTTTCAATCCGAAAATGATGTGTTTGGGAAATTTTGTGCTAAATATTATCTTTTATCCTACCTTCACCTAAGCCATACATTACAAGCTTAATAAAGTTCCTATTGATTCGTGTTTTGTGATCAGTTTCACATTAAGGAGAGAGAAATGAAAAATAGACTATTACGTAGATTTGTGATTTCATGATAATTTGTTTGATTTCATATTTGTATAAACTGATCCGGATTGCATGTAATGAAATTTGAAAAGACTTCACACACACACTTAAAGTTCTTTGTAAAAAGGTTATATACTTTTAAATTGAATATGATGCTTAGATAAAATTCTTTTATTTCTTTGAGTTATGTAATTCAGAAATATTTAAAAAGAAATATTTTGAAAATCACTATTTTAATTCATTTATCTTTGTTTTATTTCCTTCCTTTTGCTCGAGGACTAGCAAAAACTTAAGTTTCGGGGTGTTGATAACTGTATTTTATATAGTTATTTTCACCTATTTTATTGATTATAAATGCTATGTTCTCTGTATTTTTAGATAATTTTAGTTTAATAACTCTTTTATTTAAAATTCTATTTTTGGGTACAAATTAGCATTTAAGTACGTTTTTGATACAATTTACTTAATTTTATTAAAATATATAAAAAACAGTATTTTCTATTTTTGGGTACAAATTAGCATTTAAGTACGTTTTCGATACAATTTACTTAATTTTATTAAAACATATAAAAAACAGTAAATACTAATTTATTAAACTAAAATTATCTAAAAATACAGAGAACATAACATTTATAATCAATAAAATATGTGAAAATAACTATATAAAATACAGTTATCAGGATGCATTATAAGAATAATAGAGACATTATATAATAGAATAATATGAATAATATTATTTGTTCATAAATTAATTTATTAAACCAATCACAAGTTGAGATTAAAGAGAGCGTGAGATGGCTAAAAAAGGCTAGTGACATTTGTGTAATTGATTCAAACCTTACACAAAAAGTTGCCCTAACCCTTACCTATTTAAGGAGGCATAATTAAGGAAAATTAGATCTAATTTTTTGCCTCTAACCCTATCCAAAATCGGCCCCATTGTGCACCCACGTTTTTCCTTATCCTAGGCCAAAACTTGGAAAGGCTTGCTCAAGGCCAAAACCTAGGTAGTTCAATCCTAGGACGAAAGTCTATTCTCTCATCTCTTCTTACTAGGTGGTTAGATCTAAGTCTTGAACTCTACATCCATCTATCTAAGAGGTGTCCCAGTTTGTTGTTTAGGCTCAAGGTGAACCAAAAGGTGCTCCCGAAATAGAGGTGGTTTCCAAGAGATCTAGAAGGGAAATCGACTTCCTGCTACTCAAGAGATTTGACAATCTCTTTAGGTAAAGATAATCTTCTTCATCTCTAGCAATAAGGTAGATGAAATTTGTTTATTTTATTTAGTGCACATTAGGTGTTTATTGAAATACTTAAGAGATAATCTTGCTTGCAATTGTCATACAAATGAGATCCTTTTGTGTATTGAGCCAAATGGTGATAAAAAAAATTTAAATTATCACCATATAGGCATACATATGAAATCCCAACATTAAATGCCTTATTTTTTTAAGCTCATAGGGTGCAAATTGATTGCTTTAAATGTTGTTCTTTATGTGTTGATGAATTTATGCATTTGAAGTTAAAAACACTTAAAATATAACAAAAAATACTCATGATTCGGAACATATATATTTGCATAAATATTAATTTAAACATACATAATCAAATCTATTTATTTACATTTAAGTATAATAAAATCACAAAATATTAGTGCTTTTGAAGCACTTATCAAGCTAACTATACACTGGAGGTGTGCACGATCCGATTTTAAGTAAAAACAATTAACCAAATAGGATCGTTTATATTGCTTAAACTGGATTAGATCGGACTGTTTATTTATTAAAAATATTGAACAAAACAGTTTGCTCGAGTTTGGTTAACTGTTTTCAATGGTTTTGTTCGGTTAATAATATATAAATATGATACACTTTTGATTAAAATATTGAAAATTTAATTAACAGTTTGAGAGAAGTGATATGAGAAATTTAATATATTATTAAACCAATCCAGTACGACAAGTTTAAAAATTAATATAACCGGACTGAACAGTTTGAAAAATGGTTTAAATTAATACAAATTAGACCGTATCGTTTAATTTATAAAATTGTTCGAACCAATCCGATTTAATTCGATTTGGTCAACTTTTTAAACACCCCCTAATATACACATGTTACATAAGATGAAGAATATATGTAGAGTTGTCTATCCAAGAATAAGTGTTATTGGAAATAAATGCAAAAGGTAACATAATGAAACATACCACAATGCCACAATTAACTCGGGAACTATGGTTGCAAATTTATCTCCAATGAGTATTATTATAAATGAAAGTGATATTTCAATTAGTATTGATGTACATGATGTTTATGGAATAAATATTTAAAAATACTTCATAATCATTTTTAAATTATTAGGTTAACTCATATTTTTCTATTCACGAATAAACACTACAAAGAAATCAAACAATATACTCATGAAATCTTAATAATTATATTCAAATAACCTCTTATTACATAACATAACATAAATATTATTTGAATTAATATTGCATATACTTTAAACTTTCTAAAAAAATTAGATGTAATTATAGCATAATTTTTAAATATTTTTAATATTATAGAAATTTATTTTTACTTAAATTACTTTTTTATTTGTTATATAACTACTAATTTATTGAGAAAACTACTTTTTTAAATACACTATTATTTAATTTTTTCTATGTGAAATTATTATTTAAAATTTTAATTATTTTTTATTTTTACGTACATTTTTATTGTTATCAATAATAACCTCTATTTTTGTAAATTTAAGTTATCGATATATCCACAAATATTGATATTTTAATCCTTGGATTTATATCTAACAATTCAAAAATTAATACATCATTTTATGTCTATTATAATAGATAGATTTTTCCTTACACTTTTTTTTACACAAGTACATTTTAGTCAGGAATATTATGGTTAGGGTGGATATTCTATACATAATAAATACATCTATGAAAATATGAAAAATAAATTATATATTGAAAATATAGATTCTATTAATAAAAATCTAAACCTTAATTAAACCTATGGAATTAAAATAAATTCTCGATAAATTCGTAAGATAATTTTTTTTGTCACTAAACTCTCCAAAAAAATGAACTAATGCTAATTATCAAGGACATAACTCATATACTCAAATAGGAGCCATGGCATCCCCGTAATTTTGTGAAATATTTTGATTAATGTACAAATACAAAATGAAATTATGAAACATGTAAAAAGATGAATTAATTTATATTCTGACACCCCAACTACTCCTTATAAATGCAAAAAGATTTTGAAAATTTCACGCAATAAAATTAAATTATATAAATGTTTATATTATAGTTTAAATTGATTTTATTATATTTTAATAACTATTCATCAATGTGATTACAATTTTTTCCCGATCTTTTCCTCATTAGATCTCAATATAAAATCTCTACACACATTTGTAATAACTTATATGTGTGTAATTTTCAGACATGCATGTAAAAATTTCACAAACAAACTATTTTTTAATTTTTTTTAATTTGCCCTTTCCACCAATTATAAGACTAGCGTTAAGAAAAAAATACATTGCAAAATGTACTTTATCTCAACGGAGATAGTAAATTTCTTATAAAATGGACCATTTTTAATAGATGTTTTGAAAAATTATCCTTATATCCTTTTTTTATTTTTGAAGAAGTAAATTATATAATTATTTAACATTTTTTGTCAAAAAAAATATTAAGTAACCTCGTTTTATCACTTATATCATTTGCTTGATAAGAGAATACAAATTTTAAGCTAATATGAAGATATATGGTCTATATTACCCTTTGTAGGATGGATATAAGACCAAATCTCGAAATTAAAACAACGTATATATAATACTAATCGAGATATCTGATAGGCTATCTTAAAGTCATCATAATTATTTAACTTGACCCCTAAATCTTACATGTTGGTTATGTCACTACTTATTATAACATTTATGGGTGTGCACATATATATATATAATTTTGGGGTTGGATACTAAGCGATACCTTGTCTTTAAAAAATACACACAAAAGTATTATATTTTTTTTATAGTAGAAGTACTTTTCTTTTGAAAAATTATACAATATAGTTTAAAATAATCATTTATAAAAGTTAAAATATCACTGATGCTTTTGACATTTAACATATATTCACTTATGTCCCTTAGTAGTTAACGATGTTAACTTTTTGTCAAAGATGTATTTTTTCTTTCTATGGCTCTGAAACTAAAATTGTGAGTAGTTGATTTATAACACTAATTGTTACTTCTTACAGATTATCATTTAAAAATAAACCTTTAAGTTTATTTTATAATTTTCTTGTGTTTAACATAGAGACTTGTGATTAATTTCCTTGTATTCATTTTATTATTTATCAGTTTTATAAATATTATAAATAAATATATAATTATTCAAGATCTTTACTTCATTTAAAATTATAATTATCATACTTGAATTTAATGGATTCACTACATCTTTCCTTCCCTCGTTCGTTTTATTTTGTTATACCTGTTATACCTCAACTTACTCAAACCTTAATACTCTTATAATAATGATGAGGCTTTTACAACCATACATAATATAGCATATAAATTAAACTTACTAAAAAATAGAAAGAGAGTGATTGTAGTCCATTTTATTCGTAATATTAATAATTATTATAATTCTAAAATTCAATTAAGAATCTTGAAGAGATTCTTAACCACTCATAGTTGTTAGATGGATATTTTTGAGTAAAGATATTGTTGTTGCCAAAAACGTGTCCAACTAATTAAAATAAGGGTTATAGGATAAAGAATCATAGTTTACGATAGTAAAAAATCAATATTTGACACATACTTTAATAATTCACCTAACTTTCTATTCTTGGCTTTTGAATCTAAGTCTTTCATTTCATTGACATAATTTGTCGACTTAAGATGTGGATTCTATATTTTTATTCCTTTTTATCATTTTCTACCAATTGGTCTTCATTTGTATTCATCCTTCGAATCTTTGGAAATCCATGGGAAATTATAAGATAATCTCTCTTTAGAGCAATACAAGGCATTCTTTTCAAACTCTCTCTCTAGTTCTTGCTTTGCTTTTCAATCCTCCCAATCTCTAAGTCTCTTTCTAATCTCTTTGGAGAGTTTCAATTGGTTGAAAGGCAGGCTTAGTGCAACGGACCATGCTAAGTGTCGCACGATCGCTATTTGAAATTTAAGGTCGTGACAATTGGAATCAGAGCTTTAGGTTGAAGCATTACTATCCTTGGCATAATGAAGAACACTACCCCAGCTACACCAAGCATGGATGTTCCACCAATGGAGCGTGGCCATGAGGAAGTTCAAAAACCACCAAAGGAATCTCAAGCCAAGTTGAAAGACATGCTCTCTAGCTTAGAATCACGTGTTGGGAGTGTGCAAGACAACTTATGGGAGCTGTTCGATAGGGTGGACAACTTGGAGGAACGTTGTAACGGCTTGGAGGCCGAGGATGTGGAGATCCATGCAGCAGTCAAGATGTCCCTCAAAGATGTAGATGGTGGGCTAAGGTAAGGGATCTTGTCCAAAGAAAAGTTGCTAATATGTTACTTAGAATGGAGGATATGGGAGGTGACCTACCACTTTGTAAGCGGGCCATGGCCACGGAAACTAGCACAACCACCATCATTGAGGCCAAGAAGGTGGATGTTCCAATGCCCAATACTTTCAATGGTGCTAGGAATGCTAGGGAAGTTGAGAACTTCCTATAGGGGCTTGAACAATATTTTGAGGCTATTGGCATAACGGACCATGCCAACAAGATCCGAACTGTTGCCATGTATTTGTCTGACACTATTATGTTGTGATGGAGACGGAGGCATGGCGATGTGTAATGAGGGGTATGCACAATTGACACCTTTGATGATTTCAAAAGGGAGTTCAAAACCCAATTCTTCCCTGTTAATGATGAAGAGGAGGTAAGGGGTTGATTGCGACGACTAAAGAAAACAGGTAGTATAAGGAACTATGTGAAGGAGTTCACAACCTTGCTGCTAGAAGTCCCAAACACAACATATAAGGATGCATTATTTTTGTCCATTGGATGCTCTCTAATCATGGGCTAACCTGGAACTCAAACGATGTGGTGTCCAAGATTTATCTTCGGCCATTGCAGTTGCAAAAAGCCTTATTGATTACTCCACCAGCAAAGAGAGCTCAAAGGCCACAGAAAGGAAGTTTGGTGGAGGAAAGAGTGGGGGAGGTCATGCTAAAAGCCAGGGTCCCAAAAATAATGAAGAAGGTTCCTCATTCAAACCACGAGATAAGGGGAAGGAAAAGGAGGATCGTGGTGCCTCGAAGCCTCGTGTGACGTGCTTCATATGCGACGGACCGTATTGGGCACGTGAATGTCCGAAAATGAAGGCCTTGAGTGCCTTAGTTGCTTCCACTTATGACTATGATGGAGGCGAGATGGATGATGCGCCTACTTGGTGCATTGTAGAGTGCCCCAAAGACCCTCAAAGGCTTGATTTTCGTAGATGCAACCATCAATGGGAAGGTCGCCAAAGCTTTGGTTGACACAGGTGCATCTCATAACTTTGTTTCAATGGTGGAAGCAAAGAGACTCGGCCTTAAGGTTGTCAATGGAGGGGGATCTCTCAAAGCAGTTAACTCGACAACACTACCTTTGCAAGGAGTTGCTCGTGGAGTTAAGGTTAGTCTTGGTGCTTGGACTAGCCAAGTGGACTTATCAATGACGCCTATGGATGACGCCTATGGATGACTTCTCAGTAATATTCGGCATGGAGTTCTTGGACCAGGCTAGAGCTTTTCTTGTGCCATGTTCAAAATCTATGTGTATCATGGATAGACCAAAGGCTTGTGTGGTACTGATGGAGATGACCACCAAACCTACGACCTAAGCTTTCTCGGCACTTCAATTTAAGAAGGGATTGAAGAGAGAAGAAGAGAGTTACTTGACCATCTCAAAAGATTACGACGTGGAGGAGGATTCGCCAAAGCCAAGCTTGCCGAAGGAAGTGCAAGTTGTCTCAGATAAGTCTCATGATGTGATGCTTGAGTCATCGCCCAAACGGTTACCTCCAAGGAAGAAGGTGAACCATAAAGTTGAGTTGGATCTTGATACAAGACCACCAACAATGAGCTCTTATCAGGTGGAAAAATCAGAGTGGCGCAGCGAAAGTAATGTGGTGGCTGATGCGCTAATCCAAAAAGCGGAGTTAGCATCCTTGAGTAGGCCAAGCAGTCCCTTGCTTGAAAGGATCAAAGAAGGGTTGAATCATAATGCTCTTGCTTAAAACCTCCTTGCCCTCTTCAAGGAAGGAAAAATAAGGTGATTTTGGCTGAGTGATGGACTACTATATGCCAAGAAGGATCGCATATTTGTGCCAAAATGGAGGAGCATAAGGAAGGATCTTATCAAGGAGTGTTATAATTCACTATGGGCTGGACACCCAGGAATGAGGCGCACCTTTGCTTTGAACAAGTCAATCTACTACTGGCCTCAACTATGGGACGATGTTAAAGCCTATATGAGGACTTGTCTTGTATGTCAACAGAACAAGACAAAGCAGCATGCACCTGGAGATTTGCTAGAGCTGCTACCTATCCCAGAGAGACCATGAGAGAGTGTCTTTATGGATTTCATCACTTGCTTGCCAAAATTAGAGGACTTTGGCAGCATTATTGTAGTCATCAATCGCTTCAGGAAGTATGCAACATTCATACCTGCCTCAGCGGATTGTATAGCGGATGAGACGGCACGGTTGTTCCTCAAACATGTTGTGAAGCATTGGGGGATTTCATCCAATATCGTGAGTGATCGAGACCCACGATTCACCGGGAAATGTTGGATAGAATTATTCAAGTTGTTGGGATCATACTTGAACTTCTCTACAAGATTTCATCCCCAAAGCGATGGACAAACGGAACGTGCCAACGCCTTGTCGGAGCTTTATCTATGGCACTTTGTTAGTGCCAACCAACACGATTGGGTTAAGTTGTTGCATGTAGCCCAATTCTCTTACAACTTACAAAAGAGTGAGTCCACCACGAAAAGTCCCTTCGAGATTGTCATGGGGCAGCAATCCATGACTCATCATGCCTTGGGCACGAGTTATGAAAGAAAGAGTCATGCTGCCTTCAAATTTGCCAAGGTGTGGCATGAAAAAGCTAAGTTGGCCTGAGCCTATTTGAACAAGGCATCTAAGAAGATGAAGAAATGGGTTGACAAGAAAATGAGGATGGTAGAATTTCAGGAAGGAGATTTGGTCCTTGTTAAATTATTGCCCCAACAATTCAAATCTCTACGGAAGGTTCATAAGGGGTTGGTACGGAAGTATGAAGGGCCATTTCCAGTCCTCAAGCAAGTCGGTAAAGTGTCCTACAAGCTACAACTCCCTCCAAAAATTAAAATATATCCAGTTTTTCATGTAAGCATGTTGAAGCCTTGTAATGAAGACAAGGAAGACATAAGTCGGGGTGAATCAAAGAGGGCACCTACTGTAGTGGTAACCTCCTTCGACAAAGAAATGGACTCAATCTTGGCTGTCGCCTAATCCGACGTAAGGGCATACCAAGTTATCGAGAATACTTGGTCAAGTGGAAAAATGCCCCGGATATAGAGGCAAGCTAAGAACTTGAAGACTCTTTGTGGCAATTCAAAGATGACATAGAGAGGTTCAAGCTTGAAGGCGCAACGAGGGTGTCGTGAACTTGAGTGGGGGAGGGTGTTACGTCCAGCTCAAATTGTCCCTTAAAATCCAAATAAATGGTGGTTCCTAAAGGATCTAGACTTTTCTACATGAGAAAGTCCTAGAGTGGTCTAGAGATGTCTAAAAGAAGCTAGAGTTGGATGGACTCAACTTAAGCCTTGAAGGCTCTAGAATGCTCCAAAGTATACTAGCATACGCTTGAAGATGCTAGAATGGGCTGGAATATTCTAGAACGTGGTGGATGGTTCATGAAGGATGTGGAAGTCGCTGGAAGCTTACGGAACATCCTAGAACTTGAATGAAGGAGCTAGACAAACCTAGAAGAGTCTAGAGTTGGCTAGAAGGTCCTAGAACCTTATGGCATATTGTAGATAAAACTAGAACACTTTTGTACATTCTAGACTTAGAATGATCTAGAAAGTTGTGACATAACCTTAAGCTTGGAGCCACACTATAAATAGACACATTGATCTTCATTTGTATTCATCCTTGGAATCGTTAGAAATCCATGAGAAATTAAAAGATAATCTCTCTCTAGAGCAATATAATGCATTCTTTTCAAACTATCTCTCTAGTTCTTGCTTTGTTTTTGAATCCTCTCAATATCTAAGTCTCTTTCTAATTTCTTTGGAAAATTTTGTTTGATTGAAGGCAAACTTAGTAGAACGGACCGTGTTAAGTGCTGCACGATCGTTATTTAAAATTTAAGGTCATGACAATATGCTTACTTAAAAATCTCATATATTTATCATCCTTAAAAGTTATAAAACACTCATTTTTACTATACCATCTCCCTAAAAAGGCTAAAAGTGTGGGTCAAATTATCATTTAACCCAACATTTTTTATTTTAAATATATATGTTATAATTATATTCTTATGTATATTGTATAAATATATTTTTTTTGTTCTACCTTTTCTTTTTGTATAGCCCTTTTTTCAAAAAATTCATTAGTTTTTGCGTGATATTTAGTTTATTAACTTTGAAAAATTTAAATTAATATCATAAATCTATTTTTTATTTTTTTATTTTTATTTTAATAATTATTTGTGTTAAAATCTCATTTTTAAATGCATTTTAAAACATATTATTTTTAAATATAAAAATTGAGCTAGTGCACCTTTCCTTTTCAAAGCTGACGATTAAACTTACCAAAAAAAAACCTATTGGAGTGGTCTAAGTTCAATAGCTATTATAATAATGCAACATTTTGTCTATATAATTTTTTTCTAGGGTGAATAGATTTTTTCAAAGAAAAATAGACAAAATTGCAGTGTCTAATAGTTTGGTTTGCGCTTAGAAGCATGTTTTTTTAAGTAAATTTATTATTTTTTGGTCTTTTACTTTATAAGAGATGTAAATTCATTTCATAGCTAATGAAACGCAACTATTATAGGATTAAGCGTATGTTTTTTAATCACCCTCTTAATTTAGTGACATTCGTAGAAGGAATCCTCCTAAATAGTAATCTGATTCTCCATTATAACTTATACCCCACGTTTGGTTGGAGGGAATGGAATGGAATCAGAATTGATTCCTTCCATTTTGTGTGTTTGGTTAGACGGAATTGAGGGCGGAATGGAGTCTGATTACTAAAAGAGAAGGAATTGTGATTCCTTCTCCCACCTTTGGTAATCATTATTCAATTCCCATCTAAACTTTTTTTTTTCAATTTTACCCTCACATAAAATATAACCTTAAATTCAAATCCCAAATTCTCAAACCCAAAATTCCAAAACCCTAAACCCAAAACCCTAAATCCAAATCCTAAAATCCTAAAACCTTAAACCCTAAACCCTAAAAC
The DNA here is from genome assembly GCA_033030585.1 of Hippophae rhamnoides. Taxonomy (NCBI): domain Eukaryota; kingdom Viridiplantae; phylum Streptophyta; class Magnoliopsida; order Rosales; family Elaeagnaceae; genus Hippophae; species Hippophae rhamnoides. The sequence continues at coordinate 17,490,176 of CM065438.1, read as the reverse complement.
CCTAAACCTTAAAACATAAATCCCAAAACCCTAAAACATAAATCCCAAATCCCTAAACCATATACCCTAAATCCCAAATTCCAAATCCTAAAACCCTAAATCGTAAACCCCAAATCCCTAAATCCCTAAACCCTAAAACCCTAAACCTTAAAACATAAATCCCAAAACCCAAAACCCAAAAACATAAATCCCAAAACCCTAAACCCTAAACCACTAAATTTCGAAAATCCTAAAATTCTAAACCCTAAATCTTAAAACCCTAAATCCTAAACCTTAAATCCTAAACCCTAAACCCTAAACCCTAAACCCCAAATCTCCAAATCTCTAAACCCTAAACCACTAAACCTTAAAACATAAATCCCAAAACCCTAAAACATAAATCCCAAAACCCTAAACCCCAAATTCCAAATCCTAAAACCATAAACCCTAAACCTTAAACCTTAAAACCACAAAAACCCTAAAACCCTAAACCACTAAATCCAAAATTCTAAAACCCTAAACTATTTTTAGAAAAATAATAATTTTAACCCTAAACCTTAACCTACAAATATAACCCCAAATCCAAAATCCCTAAACCCTAAATCACACATCCCAAACCTCAAAACTATAAACCCTATTTAGAAAAATAATAATTTTAATAATATATTTCTTTTTAATTAAGTAATAATTATTTAGAAAAATAATGATTTCAATAATTTATTTTGTCTGACGAAAAAATAGTAATTAAATGACATTATTTGAATTTTACAGCATGTAAGGGTATTAAGGTCATTTATAGCTTTTTTCATTCCATTCCAGTGGCAAACCAAACACTATAATCCTGATTTTGAGCTTGATTCCAGTGGTCAAATCAAACAAAATTGTTTCCTTTCTATTCTATTCCATTCCATTCCGATTTCGATTTCGATTCCATTCCACGAACCAAACGCCACCATAAAGGCTCTTACATCTCAACCCTTTTATAAAATATTGTAGATATTAATGAATTTCAGATCATAATCTTATAACTAAGTAACATAACATAGATTGTTTGAGAGGTGAATCTTTGAGTTTAAGAAAAGAACGAAATCATCTCTATACGATAAATTTATTTATATATTTTTATTTTTATTTATTTATAAAAATAAATATATTTTTTTACGTTATAAAAAAATATATTTATATCTTATTTTTGAACTTGAAATAAATATATATTTTTATGTTATATATAAAACAACTTACGTATACCACATTGATGTATACGGAGGATAAAAATAAAACTCAATTTTTAAATTGAGATTATAACATGTAATTAAACTTAAAATTAAAATGTACTAATATTTTCACTTTAAATATCTATAAAAATCCATAAAATTTAAAAAAAATTTAAAGTCAATGATTTTATTTTTAATATATTAAAATTTTTAAACTCATATAAATTATAACTAAATACACAAATTTTTATAGTCTATAAAAATATAATTAAATACCTTTGATTTTAAAATTTCAATAAAAACATGTTTAAAAATGTTAAGGATGTATAAATTTTGACATAATTTTATAAAAATGGACAAAAAAACTACGTATTTGATTACGCGTGAATATCTGAATCATTATTTTAGTTTTTATCTAATAAATTTTAAGAACGGTTATAGTTTCGAGTATTGACAGAATATAAAATAACGATTACATTTTGGTCACGTAGATTAAGTAACATAAAATAATGATTGAAATATAACGTGTTAAAAATAATAAATTCTCTTTCTAATATTATTTATTTTACTATACATACATAATATTGGATGAATCATTAATACACGCAAACAATTTCTTAAGAGTATAAGTGGGTAAAAGGAATTTAAGGAGGATTAATCACCCTCTTTTAGAAAAATATTTAGAATAATGGAGTTACTTTTGTCGGTCTGTGTTCCTTTTCTGTGAAACCCCATTTTCTTTGTTAGTATTTTGATATATGAATGAACAATTAATCCCGTAAATATATTTAAATTAAGTAATTTGATTTCATATATAATACTGAATCAAATAGAATTGATAATTTTAATAATTAAATTATTATATTAAAAAATATACAATATGTTCATATTAAGATTTACAGATTTTATAATATATTTAAATCAAATTATAAAATAATATATATTTTATTTTATAGCGTGTTATATTTAAATATTATACATATTATAATTATATTAAATTATTATTTTAGTTTAAAAAATAAATATAAATATAAAATATATATAATAATTTAATAATAATTTAATTATAATTTTATTTTCTTAGTTGTAACTACAAATAATAAATTTTATTAAAGGTACACTAATTTAAAATTTAAATGTTGTGTTTATTAACATAAATTCAATCTTATTCGATCCAAAAAATTCAATATGCTTGGATTGATTCATATTGATTACATCATCAAAATGTATTTGAATTTAGAGTCTTCAAGTCCAATTTAGTGAAAAAGAGACGGTTTTGTATGTTGTTTACCTCTATTATGATATAAAGTTATTAACCTAAATAACTTTAGCTTTGATAAATTGATTAATTTTTCCTTGTTAACAACAATTTATTTCAAAACTCATAGTTTTCTACCAAATTATATAATAGAAAGACCAAAAGATTATCTTTTATAACTTTAATAAAATGAGATTATTGTCATACCAACTACATCTCCAAAAATCATTATCGTCAACCCATTGTAGCTTTGATAGTAGATAGAACACATTACATACAAAGATACATATAATGTAATATGTTACATATGATAGGATATCAAAGCTACAATATATGTAATAGATAGGGTTGTTAATTTTTCCTATTGAGACAAATCACTTACCCCACGTTTGGTTGGAGGGAATAGAATGGAATCAAAATTGATTCCTTCCATTTTGTGTGTTTGGTTGTACGGAATGGAGAACGGAATGTAATCTGATTACTAAAAGAGAAGAAATCACAATTCCTCCTCCCACCTTTGGTAATCATTATTCCATTCCCATCAAAACTTTTTTTTTTTCAATTTTGCCATCACCTAAAATATAACCTTAAATTCAAATCCTAAATTCTTAAAACCAAAATTCTAAAACCCTAAACCCTAAACCCTAAACCCAAAATTTCAAAACCCTAAATCCAAATCCTAAAATCCTAAAACCTTAAACCTTAAACCCTAAACCCTAAATCCAAAATTCCAAATCCTAAAACCCTAAATCCTAAACCTCAAATCCCTAAACCCTAAACCTTAAAACATAAATCCCAAAACCCTAAAACATAAATCCCTAAACCCTAAATCATAAACCCTAAATCCTAAATCCCTAAACCCTAAACCCTAAAACCCTAAAACATAAATCCCAAATCCCAAAACCCCAAATCCCTAAACCATAAACCCCAAATCCTAAATCCCTAAACCCTAAACCCTAAAACCCTAAACCTTAAAACATAAATCCCAAAACCCTAAACCCCAAATTTCAAATCCTAAAACCCTAAACCCCAAATCCCTAAACCCTAAACCTTAAACCCTAAAACTCTAAACCCCAAATCTCCAAATCTCTAAACCCTAAACCTTAAAACATAAATCCTAAAACCCAAAACCCTAAAACATAAATCACAAAACCCTAAACCACAAATTCCAAATCCTAAAACCATAAACGCTAAACCTTAAACCTTAAAACCCTAAAACCCTAAACTATTTTTAGAAAAATAATAATTTTAACCCTAAATCTTAACCTATAAATATAACCCAAATCTTAAATCCTGAAACCCTAAATCACACATCCCAAACCTCAAAACCCTAAAGCCTATTTAGAAAAATAATAATTTTAATAATATATTTCTTTTTAATTAAGTAATACTTATTTAGAAAAATAATGATTTCAATAATGTATTTTGTCTGACGAAAAATAGTAATTAAATGACATTATTTGAACTTTACAGCATATAGGGGTATTAAGGTCATTTACAGCTTTTTTCATTCCATTCCAGTGGAAAACCAAACACTATAATCCTGATTCTGAGTTTGATTCCAGTGATCAAACCAAACAAAATTGTTTCCTTTCTATTCCATTCCATTCCCATTCCGATTCCGATTCCATTCCACGAAGCAAACGCCACCTTAGTGAATTATCTAATAGGAGGTAAGGAGGGGTTAACAAAATGAAAAATGAGAAACGAAAAATAGGAATCCGTATTTTATAATATTAGGTTTAACAAGAATGAAGATTGTATTCTCCGCCTTATTTTTCAAAATTATATACTCTATTTTAATAAATATACAAATATATAAAAATTTAATATTTTTAATTTTTCATATATTTAAATTCAAAATTAACCATAAGTAATATTTCATCGTTAATTATGTTTTTATTCTATTAAAACATTAATAATTTTTCATTCATATAAATTATTTAAACTATTTATTTAAAATTAAAAAATCTAAAATCATATAATTATTTTATAATTTATTTTTATTATTTCAAACTAATTTGTAAGAAGATTCTATCAATTTTTCTTAATATAAAAAAATTATGCATTTATTATTACATATATTTATTTTTTCCTTTCACATAAATATTACTTATTAAATCAAAATTTTATTTTTTTCATTATAAAATATTTACTATTGGTTTACTTTTTTTTTATAATTTTTCATTTATAATAAAAATAAAATTAATATTTAAAATATTAAGTAAATCAATGTTCCTCATTTTAGGGTCTCCATTCTTTACTAGGATCCCTTATATGTTCTTACAAGAATTTTAAGTGAACATGTAAAATAAATTTTAAATCTTGGACGAACAACAGATATAATATGTTACATATTGTGGATCGTTGGAAGTATGATAGATGTAACAGTTATATATAAAAATATATTTTAATATAACATGTTACATATAATAATAGAGATAGAAGTGTAAAGAAATATGTAACACTACATAATTTAAGTACAATTAAAAAGAAAACCAAAATTAAGGAGACAAATGTTTTACGATCCATTAACTATTACACTGAAAGTACTTTAATCTAGTAGTTTTTTTTGATAATTTAATTCATTAGTTTTAAAAAAATGATAATTCAGTTGATTAACTTTAAAAAGTGACCGTTTAATTCATATTGTTAAATTTAAAATTTAAAATATATTTTTTTAATTTTTTTAAAAAAATAGTTTTATTATGCATATTTAATGAAATACTTTTTAAAATAAAATATAAAAAAAATAAATTGATAATTTAAACATGTGATATAATTTTTTCAAAAACTAATTGAAACATTCCAAAAAACTAACAAACATGTTCGATCACCCGCACTATATTAAGTAATATTTATGAAGGCAATTTAATTCAATTTATAGTTACAATTAAGTTCAATGATTTGGAAGTTGGAAAAAAGTTCAGGACAAGACAATTTATTGTAAAGAAAACTACTTGTTGTAGTTGTTGCTGGTGGGGGATGTCTTGTACACTTCAAAGTTTAGGCTTCATTCTATGACAGTAAGCAAAAGAGAGAGTAACATAGTTGCTTGTTTCAGCCTTAGTTGTCTCTTTAATTGACTTTCCCTCCTAAATTTTAGAGCCTTAATTCAACACTATTTCATCGAGAAAGTGAAAATGGAATTATTTGAACCCATTTTTAAGCAAGGTAAGGTGTATATGTAAATGGAAATGGAAAGTAAGCATCTTAAAACTTATGTTTCCAGGAGTTTAGAGCGATTATAATTGACACCCAAAACTTCAACCCCTTCTTAATGTGCTATCAATGTTTAGTAATTTTTCATTTTCCAGAACCAGTTTAGCTTTTTCCCTTTCAACTTTTACTTAGTTGTACATCTCACTCTCATCCATGTTATTTCCACTAAGATGTTACCTATATTAATTAATACAATTAATGATAATTTAAATATAAATGAATATAATATATTATAAAAAATAAATATAAATCTGACCGATTGTATATAAAGATACAGATGAATATAATATGTTATATTACGTGTATTATGAATAGTCGAATATTTAGTGAGTTATAATTTTATTTTTATTTTATTAAATTCACGTAACAAAAACGTTTTGATATTTATACGTAAGAAATTAGGTTTTGCGTTAAGTTTTTCCTAATTTAAAAAAAAATACTATATAAAGGCAACATTCTCTTGAGAGAGAACCAAAACAATAATGAACCAAAGGAGACTCCTTAATAGGGGTGGATTTATATTGAAAACACATGAGATTTTATTGTTTGATAAATAAAATTCCAAATGTAATATGGATCGAATTATGAATAAATTACGCTCTCTTAAATTTTAAATTTTAGCATTTTATCATTTAAAAATCCACAATAAATTTAATAATTTAAATATATTTATTCAATAAGAATCAAGTAGTAAATAAGAAACAAATAATACTATTTTTTAATGTTTTACAGTACACATCCTGAGAATCAAATTCTATTGTGTCAAGGTCCAACAAAGAGTCAAGCATCGAGCTTGGACACTTCTCACTATTGAAATTCTTTGGCTAAAAACAGTGTAATGCATGTACGAATAAAACATATTGAAATGGATTTTCATTTTGTGAAGGAACAAGTGGCAAAGCTAAACATATATGGATAGAAAATTACATCTATAAATAATGGGCATAAACATATGAAAAAAATAAAACTCTATAATGTTGTTAATGAAAATCTAAACATTAACTTATGAAAGTTAAACCCTAATATTAAACTAAATTGTCCTTAAATTCATAAGATAATTTTCTCCCCTTGATGTATTCTCCATAAGGTGAGCACCAATGCTCAATATAATATTTATGCGTGCGCTTGTGTATATATAATTATTATTTTAGTGAATTTCAGGTGAACTTATTTCCAGGTTTCAAAATGGCTTTACCTAGCATTCTCATTTTTGTATCCTAATTATGGTTCATCTTATACCAATCATCTTGTATTGTAATAACAAATATTTTAAATGTCATCAATGTAAAAGATATTTGATTGTACATGTGTGTGCAATAAATGTGGTGAGCAAACACAATATATATACTTACTATCAACCCAATTTCACTACTTAACACAAGATGTTTAACGATATAAATAGCTACAATGTACACATCCATGCAATTGAGTTACATTTAACATACTCTTATCCATTATGCACATCAAAGCTATTATGTACACTATTACTACATTACCTACTTCGTCCACATTCCAATATTTCTTAGCATCTCAAATCAATAACGCCATTCCTCAGCTCGTATCAGTTATAAGAAAGTTCAACTAGGAAGGTAATATTGGCATCTAGTTTATAGTTTAGGTAGAAAATGAACACTGTTTTCACTTGTCAAAATGCCTTGAATGCATAAACTTTTCCTCCTTGATTATGTGGGATAAGGATCTTATTAGTCCATTAATTTTTTGATAAGTTTGCTTTAATCACATGCATAATACAATGGGATAATTATAAGGGTATAATTGGAATTCAAATATTTTAACTGACACATTATATAAAGCTGGGTGAGTTGGTCAAGTAATTCGAGCTTGGACTCGAGCGTCGAAGACTTGGAAGTGAGAGTAGCAATGAGGGATTGAGATTCTGGATTGGGATGTCGTTCTCATTTTGGAGGAGAAACGAGGGCATAGTTGGAAATTAAGCCTCAGAGATCCTAATTGGGGATGAGAGAAAGATTGACAGTAAGGAGAAGTTTGGTAATGGGACAAGTACGGTGACTGACGTCAAGCCACCGTTGGATGGAAGCACATTCAAATGTGTGACCCGAATAGAAAAAAAATCGGTTCCATCATTATCTTCAATGAAATCGGGCATTTGAAATCGTCTGGATCTCCATTGCCATTTTTAAAATCGGGCCTCACACTCACTTTAACTTTTGGTGGAAATATGAAATGGGATTTTTGAGGTTTTGGGAATCACAGACAAGTCCTTCATCAGTTAAAAATTTTCAAGCTTTAAGTTTGTCAATTTGAGTCTATTATCTCAAGTGGGTCTGTTATTTAAAAATTTCAATTATACCCTTCTAATTATCACATGTATTATATATGCGATTTAAAAATACTATTTTTTCGAAGATTTATTTTTAAATAATCTTATCTACTAGTTACTGGATTAATGTTTACTTAATTTAAAACAAAGAGAAATAAATCACCCTTATCAACAAATTATAGAATTACTAGTACCATTATGTCACCTGATGTTATAGAAAAGTATTTGTTTAGCCAATCAAAATGTTATCTTTTGCAAAAAATAATAATTCTTCAGAATATTTGAAAAGAAATATAATTTCTTCTAGATCTTTCTCAGCTAAACAAATTCTACTTAAAAATTGACATTTTAAGAACTATATATCTAGATGGGATCTAAAATAGATCATACACATGATATGTGCTATACTTGTGTCTAATTCATTCTCAAAACTCAAGTTTTGAGATGAAGGATTGTCTAAGTTTATATCTACAACGAAAGATTAATATTTGATCGATGTGGAACTTAACATCCCCTCCACGTCGACTGGTAGTCCAAGTCGGTATTAGATGGACGAAAAAATCAGGAAACTATTTCTGATATCATATTAGACTTGAACCTAACTCCATCTTAAAACCTTAAACCTAACTCCATCTTAAAACCTGAAGTTTTGAGATGAACGATTGTACAAACTTAGATGTGAAGATGAAGATTAGTACCTGTGAAGATGAAGATTAGTATCTGGTCGATGTGAAACTTAACAACATGTATAGAGCTCAATCCCAACAATGCACTATCAAATTATCAGAAAACATAAAATAGCAAATCAGATATCATGGAGAAGAGAAGTGATAATATTAAGGTAGAAAGGAAGTCCATTCTAACAGGCACACAGGTTCTCCCCATAACTCAGATTATAGCAACAGGGGACAAAAATAAACAGAGCCTAATAATAAGGGCACATAGAACTCTAGAGGAGGCTTTCACAATGACAAGGTCCAAAGTTAAACTAATATAGGACATTTCAGAACAGGATAAAGATTAGAATGAAAATAACACAAATATCAATCACCTCAGCCCAAGAGACACACCGATCTATTTTGGATGTTTCATATTCTCACTTTTCAAGCACACTGCTAAGACCCGAGATTATATTGTACTTCATTCCATGCACAACAGATTGTCCTTTGCCTCTCTCTTTGGCAACAGTTTGTATAATGTGGACGTACGTCACTCAGACTAAAGAACATGTCTGTTAGCTACATGTAACATATCTATCCTCAAGGACAAAAAGTAGGGACCTCAGAGCACCTATGGAAATAGAAAAACTTAAGTTTCCATAATCACCAAAGCAAAAAATAAGTTTATCACTTCATATCAATAAAATATAGAACCCACTTAGCCCAAAATTTGCTCATTTTTCAAGGATACTCTTTAGGACATTTCATCGAACTTCTGATATGCATCACAGTAATACAAATAACTCAATATGTGCAGAAAAGCCAGCTAAAAAAGAACTTGGAATTATTAGCTATCAATTGAACTGAAAATTAAGAAACTATAGTACGAGACCAAAAGAGCAAACCTTAGTGACGACAGAACAACAAAGCCATTCCAAAAAGCACAGACCTCCGCTGATGAAACCCTAAGGGAGATTGGGAAGAAAAAAAAATTTGGACCATTTCTCGATTTATGCGTGTCATCCTTGCGCAGGGGCCATGCTAATCTTCTCTGTATCGTTCCAATTTTATCGGATGTCCCCGAAGGGACAATGGGATGAGTTCTCTCTTTGTATATAGAAGCTTCAGATTTCATTCATATATCCGATGTGGGACTTTATTAGTGAAATTACTAAGCTGGCTCAAGCCTGAACCCAAACTCTGATGTTTAACCATGTCTGCAAGCGAAGTTTATGTGATGAGATGCAATATTAGAATCTGGAGACCGCATTATAGTTATGGTTCTTCTTTTGTTTGCCGTTGTTCTTGTATCGAGTAAACTATGCCTTTATCAACATATTATCCCTCAAAGTTTTCAATTATTAATAATATATTCGAAAAATAGTATAAATAATATTTTTAAAATTTATATTTATAAAAATAATAATTTTTAACCGTTAAAATTAAAATATAATTATTTAAATTTATTTAATATTGAACGTTATTTAATTGAATTACGTATAATATTATTAAAATATTATTTTTATTGTGTAAGTTTAAAGAGTATTATTTTTATAATTTTTTGGAATATTTTAATGTATTCTTTTGTGTAATACATGTATGTTTTCTGTTTCATTCGTAAAATTTGATAAAATTATTAAAAAAACATATATACTATACAAAATAATATGCTTACAATTCAAAAGTTAGTAGCACATTTCTTTTTCTTTGTTTCATCTTTTGCTAAGAAATATGAGAAGCTTTATAATAGAATAATAAAACAGTATTACAAATAAGCTACATACATTGCATTAAATAAAAAGTAATTATCATCACCATCAACAATAGAAGTAGCAGTAAAAGAAAACATACTTGGAAATAAATTGTCTCATCTCCATCAAAAGCTGGGTCACTTCTACATTAAAAAAAAAGAGATTAGCCAATAAAATAGACATTAGAGCTCCCTATGCTTATAAGTTAGATAAGTTAGTTTATTTGAACTCCTGACCTAATTGACTTCAATTTTTTCAACCCATCTTCTCGTTAGATCAATATTAAATAAGATTAACGTAGTTATATATGTACACAGTATAATTGTTTATCATTTCTATCTTGCTTATTGGTATTCAAATTGAGGTGAAAGAATTTTTACAAGTTATCAACAGATATGGAAATATCTAAATGAACCTATTTAAATACAATACCGTTTGGGTCTTTACAAAACTTTTCCATAAATATCACCATAGATAGTATACAAGCTTGTGACCAATAAACTTAGTGTTGATAGGGATTGATGAGGATTCAGATTAACTCTCAAATATTGTATAATGTGAATATAATTGCATAATGACTGTATAGGTTTACTAGTTTCTTAATAAATTAAGTTTATTTGTTTTTTCTTTACGATATTTTAGCATACTAGTTTTAAAAAAATAACAACACTGTTTTAAATTATCAATTTTTATGTTTTTGTCATTTTTTATTTTTAAAATTTTTATTTAAAAATAATAATTCTACGTATATTCATGTTAAAACTTTCTTGTTTTTTTTTTCAAATACAGTTGAAAAGATAAAAATTTAAAATTTAAAAAATTAAAATTTGATCACTTAAATTAAAGTATCACTTTCTTAAAATTAGTTGACTAAATTATCATAAAAATATTAAAGTTAAGTGCCAAACTCTAATTAGAATAGCTAGTGTACTGTCAATCCAACTTAACAGAGATTGGGAAAAAAAACTCACATTATTCATTATCCTCATTGTAAGTAAATCATTCACTTTGATACACTACAAAGAGGCATTTCTGTTTTCTTAATACAGGATTGATGCACCTTATTTCGTAAGCATCTTGGCAAAAATCTCATCTCAAGATTCGTCTGACTAATTTGCAACTCACAACCTAGTTGCTTTTAGTTTAGGTGACCATTTTTGTGATAGCCAGCATGTGACATATTACATTATGTAATATGAAAAAGGAGCAAAAAACCGAAAATAGTACTTTCAACTTTATAAATCCGGATTAATTCTTATCTTTGCAAGATTACCAACGATCCCTTCCTTTTCAAATTGCAAAACTGTTGCCTTTTGTATCTAATGTTGTAAAATCAAATTACTGTGCAAAGAAGCCAACTTCATTGAGAGAGAAACTTAGGGTTAATTTTGATGTGCTTATATCTAATAAGCATTTTTAATGGTAATTGTATGGTAAAAATTCAAAAGTGATTTCAAATAGGTTTACGTCAAAAGAGATATTGTTAAAAGATATTTTAATTGATGGGATAATACAATTTTAAAAAAAGAAATTAGAGTAGTAAAAGAAATAAAAAAGATTAATAATTATCTATAATTGAGTTCATATTATAAAATATTACATATATACGTATCGATACAAGTTTATAGGATATCAAGAGATACAATAATAAATGCATGATATAATTTAGGCTCTATCACATTAAGAGATCAAACATATTATGAGTCTTTCAATGCTTCAGACAGTTGTGAACCGATAAGGATGCTCATTAGATCAACGTCCTAAATGCAAGCAAAACTTGTGTCTCAAACAACTGTACTAAGACTCAAGCACTTCAAGAATCAAACTTAAACATGATACATATGCTCAAACTTAATATCACTAAACTACTTTTTTTTTTAAGAGTTCTTCAAAGAAAACTACCACAGAAATTGAAAGACCCAGGGAGTTTTACTATACCTTGTACTATAGGAAGTTGCAATTTTGATAATCTATATCTCTCAAAAGGTATTTCTCAGAATTTTGATAGTGTTTCTCTTCAAGTATTTGAACCTTTTTAACCCAGGGAAGATGTCCTAAACGGGCACTTAATTAGTAGCATAAGCATTATGTTGATGGGCTAGCAATGACTAGTAGTTGAAAAACAAGACTTCGCAACAAATAAAGCCCATTATACATAGTTCCAGAACAGCAGGGGCCAAAAGAGGATCACTTTTAACAAATGGTAATTACCAGAATACATACCCTACAAAACTCTCAAATACTGCAATCTTAGGAAGGGGGAACACAGAAAAAGATGTGAATAACTAATGTCGTAACAAAGAGTTATCCTTCAAACATTGGAACTAAAATCAGATGAGGGACTTGCGCAATTGTTCAGCTCCATGAGCAAAGTGACATCTATCTCCAAAGGTGCATGACCCTTTCGCAAAGTTCTCACAGAGCTTAGTCTTGAAATTGCTTCCTGGAGCTGAGCCCCCCTTGGTTTGATTCTTTATAGGAGGAGGCCCAGAAGCTGGACCAAGATTTACAATAAGTTCACGAACCATAGCACTGGCTTGGTTAATCTGATCAAAAGTACCCTCGAGTTCAATGTTCCTGAGGTTTGGATCTGACTCATGCTCTCTTATAGAAAGTTTTGCTCCTGTCACCCGGCAAATCTGCTTGGAATTCACACCATTTTTTCCAATAATGGCTCCAGCAAGAGAAGCATCAACACTGATTTTTGCGGTAGATGACATCCCAAAACTGGCTGCAGATCTGTGAGCTGATGGGTGCGGTTCTATACGACCACCCATTCTGCCAGACATTGGTCCCATGGCACGGGGATCTTCATAGGATGGAGCAGAGGGCTTACCAAGCTCCCACTCACCATGGGCAAAATGGCATTTATCGCCAAACTTACAGCCTTCAGCCGTGTTGTACTTAGTGCACATCCGAGTCTTGACAACAGGCGTAGAAGAACTATCCGTAAACGACTGTGGAACTGCAGAATTTCTGGGAGGTGGTGGAAGGGCTGGATTGCCCCCAAGATTAATCATCTGAGACACAGCTTTGATGCCACCAGGAACATAATGTAAAAAGTGACATCCTTCACCAAAAGGGCACCCAGAAGTACTGCAAAGATGTTAAAAGCAAAATGGTCAAAGCCCAAAACTGTAAAACACAAGAAGAGTTATTTTTTGGGACCCAAAAAAGAAAGCATGCATGTTACTGTTACCTGCAACAATCAAAAGCAAAATTCATGAATGAAAGGAGACACAAGGAATAATAAAAAATATAACATGATAATTGGAACCACATAAATATAAAAAAGACAGTACATTCTTTTGGATGAAGTAACCCCCTTCATTAATGAATGAGTTTGTTTCCAGTTAAATTATCTCATACCGACTTGTCAACACTAAAAGGTCTCACTTAACCTTCTTTTCTAGCAAATAATTCAAATGGCTATATTTCTGCTAGAGAATCTTTAGTCATCAAAAGTGATAAGGAAAAAAGGGAATAATTTCCGGCATATAAAACCTGTCTTCAAAAGACATCGACAACAATACAGAAGTCTGTCAATAACTCATCCTTAATCTCCATGGTAATAACAGATTCCTGACCCACAAACTTCCACCTTAAGCTGTCTTCGAAAGACATCGACAACAATACAGAAGTCTATCAAGAACTCATCCTCAATCTTTATGGTAATAACAAATTTCTGACCCACAAACTTCCATCTTAAGCTTTCTTAAAATCTGCTTTAAGCTTTAATAACACTGTCGACACAGTTTGCATTCCCTTTCCCACGGAAGCCATATCAAAATCAAGAGAATGTCCTAAAATTCCCGAGCAAGATGAGCGCATAAAAGTAAACAATTGACACACTCGTCCTAATCTTATGTATTAATTATTATCCAACATGCTAGCCCTCTCAACAAGTAGAGCAGGAGCAAAAAGTGGACAGCCAATTTTACATATATATCAAAAAGATGAACTCCAAAGACAATAAAATAATTGCAATGATATAAATAACTAGTCTAAGAAATTTTTAGCCATGCAATAAAACTTCAAAATTCACAGATGGTTAATCAATCGAGATTAAACAAATATGTCCCATTTCAGGCAGCTTAAATAAGCAAACAAGGCTGAAAACTTAGTAAAGTGCACGCTAAAACTCCTTATCATTGCATATGGATATGCATTTATGATATAAAAAACAACAAAAACTAGTTTAATTTTGATAAATATAAAACATACAAAAGAAATGGCGCATATTGTGTATCAACTTCACTGACTAGCTACATACTTTAGTGGCAATCTAAACAAACATTCCAATGTTTCTGAGAGATAGTATGACTGAAAAAATATTTATTAACTAATAAAGCTGAAAGCATCCTGGAAAAGGTTTTCGTGCCAGAAATTTATTTACTAAATGTTTAGCCCCAAAAGAATGCAGCATCTATACAAACCTTATTTCCTTCCTTTTTAGAGGGGAAGGGGAATAGGTGATTCTAGCAAGAATAAAACCTGTACAACAATTTAGCTTCCAAGTATTTTCCCACATCAAACTGCTATTACTTGCAGATTGTATTAAAGATTAATTTTAATCATTATAAGATAGTTCTGCATCGCACTGTTTACACATAACTCCTTAAGATTTATATAGGACATTATAGGTGAATTGTGATATGTTCCACGAAGTTGTTATTGAATTATACTCTTGTCAGTTGTCATTCACCTTGTCTGTTCATAACATATGTTAGCTGATTAGAACAGAGAGTAAAACCTGTATCACAGCTTTAAATGTCCCTTCCATTAGTCCACATGACAAAATTTTACTTACAAAGATTAAATAATTTGTAAGGAACTCTTTATTAGATATTCAAAAATTATGAATAAGAATATTATATTAGGTTATTGATCTTAGATAAGTTTAGATTAGAACCTGAAAAACTTTGTGCATGGCTTCGATTTGCTTCCTATACCAGTTGTGAAGGACTCCAATTCTGTTGAGACAATTAATTATTTCTCTTAGTTAAAAATTACACCAGGTTGTTAATCTTTGAACTTAACGTCTAAACATCATGGTACCATTTTAACACTAGCAGATATAGAAAGGGGGCAAAAAAAAACAATTCTATTAAAATTTTGAAAAAGCAATGGAGCAATTCCAGTATAACACATTTTTAATCCAATTTGTAGACTCTATATTTTATTTTTGATGTTTCCACAGATGTACAATTTGAGCAGTGAGAAAGTGAGCATAAAAAGGTATCGCAACGTTACACATCTCAATCTAAATGTTCCAGATATATAACTGAATAGACTTCATATTTATTGTATTCACATTAATATACTCGCTTCATAAAATCTTTAAATCAGTGTATGTAGTCTCTGCCTAAAATAACAGCACCAAAAGCTTTTCATATCGATTTTCCAAGAAAGAGCAAATGAAAAGGTCTATACCATTCAATGAAACTATCCAGTTCAAAAGCTATTAACATAGGTATATGTACTGGACAGCTGCAATATGAACAGTAATCCCAAACAAAATTCAAGGAAGTACAATAAATAAAAGCTCTACTGAGCTTACACTCGGCGTCTAAGAGCCTACATCTAAAAAAAGAAGTTGGTAGTAGCATAACGTTTTTAGGGGGGAAAATAATTAGCTTCCAAAGTTTAAAGTTTTTACTTATTTTGACAACTTCGTATTCCTCCTGACATGTTTAGAGTATTTGCTTACGTTTATTTACCTAAAGCCCCAGAAAACCCAACCACACAACATAAGAGATTTAATTACCTATTATTTCATTGAGTATCCTACGGGAAAGTATATGGGAAGAACTAAAGACTAAAACCAACCTGGTTTGGATTTCTTGAAGCTTCCGTTGCCATTGAAGGCAGCTTCGGGCCTCCCCCTCTTGCGGCCACCTCCAAACTCCATTACAGCTCGGAAAATTGGGACAATGTCCTTATCAGAGACGAGTGCTAGCAGCAAGAAACGGCTAGTCAAGTTGAATAAAACTTAGCAGCAAAAACCCTAGAGAGAGTAATAGAGGAGCTAGGGTTCGAGAAGAAGAGGTCGAAAATTTGTAAAGAGATAAAAAGAGAAAGAGCGGAACTGAATATTAGATTTAAATGTGGTTATTAAAATATACTGCGTGATTTGGGATCGGAAATGTGTGAATGTGTGAGAGAGCAAGGTCTTAGAATTCACGTGCTGTCCGTCACGCATTTTTACCGATTTGGAATCTACGAGAATCGATCGCGCTTCGTGTACGATTGTGATTCAAGGACATTTATCGGCGATGCCTTAAAATTGGAAAAAGATCATAAACCCCTAAGAATCTTTAAAAATACCCTTTAGATTTTAAAAAATTCAAAAATACCCTTGAAAACATAACGGAAGTTAAAACTAACACTCATCAGAAATACCCCTAAGTTTATATAAAAAAAAAGAGTATGGAAGAGGAAAAAATAAACCAAGAAACATTTGATATAGAAAAAGTAAAACATTTAGCGACGTTTTTCATGCGAAATGGTAATAATAAAAGAAAAAATTTGAAGTTAAATTCAAAAAGAAAATTAAATATTAAAGAAGTAGGTGGATTTAAACACCCATCATTTTTATTAAGAAAGATATTTCTAAAAAAAATATAATCTATTATGGTATTAGTAATAAGTTAAAATAGGCATTAAAATTACATTTGAGAAAGATATAATATACCATTAATTAATAAAGAGATTATATTAAACAAATTATCAAAACTTTCTTAAAAGAATAAAGAAAGGATTAGATATATTCATTTAAAAGAAATCAAAATATTAATAAAATCTCATTTTTAGAGAAGGTTTAATAAATACACCAATAAAAATAATTTCTATTGCATAACAATAATAAACAAAAAGACGAATCTTATTAGGAATGATCCATTGAAACTTAGAATACCAAAAATTAAAATTTACAAAGATATCCTAGATTTGCTATAAATATACAAGATAAAAATCTAAACCAAGTATTAAGTCTAACATGAATTTGAAGAGATTTAATGAAAGTTAAGGAAATCATCCATTTTCAATACATTATCTAGTGGCATATTCTTTAACAAATAGTCATAATAGTTCAATATGGGACAAAATGAATTTATAGAAATAGATAACAATTTTAAAGAATTAGGACAAATAATAAAACCAAAAATACTAACAGACTTTTGAAATACCGTAAAAATGAAAAATTAGATATTAAAGAAAACCCTTAATAACAAGAAAAAGTAATAGCATACAAGATTTACTTTTGTAGATCACGAAGAAGAAACCTCATATCAACAAGAAGTTAAAAAACTAGAAAATGAAGTTAAAATAATGAAAGCATTAGTTCATGATTGCATATTAGGGAAAAATCATGTTTAAGGATAAAATAAAAAATATGAATTTAGAAATAAATGGAAGCCTAGTAGGTGTGGCAAAAAATCAAGCAACACTATTTGAAACTATACAATTATTAACAGAGGAAATGGATCTAGTCCAGGAATCAAACACAAAATATTTACAAGAAATAATAGATATACAAAGAGAACTATTAAAGGAAATAAAGGAGTATAGTTATAATAAACTACAATATAATAAACTACATAAAGAATTTTCAGAATTAAGGAAAGATGTATACAATCTAAAGATAGATAATAAATATGACCCCTTAGAAGGATTAAAAGAAGAACCACCGAGGAAATCAGATTCTCTGATTCCCAAAAATGAGAAAAGAAAAAATGAGGAACAACCTAAGAGTAAAGAGATAATTCCAAATTAATGGAATATAGGAAAAAAATTAGAAAAAGAATTTATGAACCCCGAGAACAGAAATATAGAAACATTGGTCAAATTATTAACATTAACCAATGAAGAAATAGAAGAACATTATATTGGAAAACTTTGTACTAACAAAGAAGAAGATGATATGACAATAATGAGTGAAACCGATTCAATCGAAAACATTTAATTCCCAAAAGGTCATATGGAAACCAATTTCATTACCATTCCCTTACCAAGAAGAAACATCCGACCCACATAGGAGGAAAAAGAAGTAGACAAAGATCGTAACAACCCGATACTACATATGAAGAAGACAACCACCTAAAATGGAGGAAGGGCTGTATCGTGGGAACTAAAGGTAATATTCCACCGTAGTTCAAAACTCCAAGATAACTATAAATCCGAACTTCTAAATTTAGATTGTATAAGAGATAGGAAAAAGCTTTAGATGAACGGGTCTGGGATTAGCGTCCTTATACAAACTTCTCCAACTACCCAAACAAATCCTTCAATTTGTAGAGTTCTTATAAAGACATAAAATGACAGAAATGTAAAAGTTTGGTTTTCAAACTTAATGATCAACAACATTTATTAATGCAAGTGAAACAAGCTTCCACAGAAGAGAATACTTAGATACTGATAAAATGAAATATACAAAGAATTTATTGGGGAAGATAAAGGAAGGACTATCACCGAATCCGGTGAAAATGAAATCAATGAAGCTAAAAGCCATCTAACAAAGATGGAAATTTGTAACATGTGTTATATATATTCTTTTATTTATTAATATGAAATGGATTACCATAAATTACCAACCTCCATACAAACAACCTACAAAGAAATGTTTTTTTTCAAAAATTACCAGAACATTATATAAAACTTTAAATGTAGAAAATTGGGAACAAAGGAATAGAGAAACTATACCAGATACTCTAGGAGGAAGAATAAGAAGTCTTAGAGATTGGATTATTATAAAATGCCAAGAAAGAAAAGAATACAAACAAATAAGAGGAAATGATAAAATTTATTGTAATACAAGAGATTTTAGAATGCCATGAAAATATGGATGCAATATAAAACCTTATAAACAAAAATATAAAAAATATAAAAGATTTAAAAAATATAAAAAATATAAATTTAGAAAACAAAATTTCCAAAAATATAAAAAGAGATTCAATAAAGAAAACTATAAGAAAAGATATTTTAGAAGAAAGGTTTATAAACCATCTGAAAAAAGGAATTATTGCCCTTCAGGAAAGAAAAAATACAGATGTTGGATCTGTAATGAGGAAGGACATTATGCAAATGAATGTCCAAGTAGACTTCAACATAAAAAGGAATTTAAAAAGGAATTTCCACAGAAAGCAAAAATCTTAGAAGAAGCCTTCAAAATGGAATTAGAACCAATTGAGGAATCTGATATAGATGATACTTATAGTATTTATCTATTAGAAGAAACCGAAGAAGAAATAACTGATTCAGAATATGAATATTCAGATCATGAATATTCTTCAGAAAATGAATGATTTGTATAGTATTACAAATCCAAATAGTACTTACATTAAAGTAGGACTAAAATTTAAAGGTTATAACACTTATCATTTACATGCATATATAGATACATGAGCTAGTATGTAAACTAGTAGATATGTATTTTCAGAAGACAACTGGAAACAAGCACCTAAAGATTTAATTGTAAGAATTGCTAATAATACCACAATAAAACTCAATCAAGTATTAAAAGATACTAATATAATAATAGGAGTAGAAAAATTTCATATTCCTACTATATATCAACAAGAAACAGGTGTAGACTTGTTAATAGGAAATAATTTCTTAAATTTATATCAACCTTTTACACAACATTCTCACAAAATAAGCCTTACAACCTTAGAAGGAGATACAATATATGTCTCTAAAGTAAGAAAAGCTCTAACTGTCTCAAACCCAACTTTTATGCAACAACATAAAAAGCGAAAACGTGGTGAGATAAAAGACCACCAAAAACAAAAACCTTGTTTAGAAAACATTTCATTAGATATAGAAGAAAAGAAAAACTCTTTTCTCAATGAAATACAGGAAGATAAAGCCTTAACATGCATTAGGAGATTATTAAAAATAGTCAGTTCAGAAAATCCTTTGGATCCAAAAATAAATAAATCTAAAACAATAGTCAATATAAAATTAAGAGATCCATTGATGATGGATACTTCATCCCAAAAAAGGAAGAATTACTATCATTAATAAAAGGAAAGAAATATTTCTCAAGTTTCGATTGCAAAAGTGTATTTTGGTAAATAAGACTAGATGAAGAATCTCAAAAATTAACAGCATTCAGTTGCCCTCAAGGACAATTCCAATGGACAGTAATACCATTTGGATTAAAATAAGCTCCAGGTATTTTTCAAAGATATATGGATAATATTTTTAAGAAATTACAAGATATTTGTTGTGTTTACATAGATGATATTTTGGTTTTCAGTAATGAATTAAATAAACATTATTTAGATATTATCAATATATTACAAGAATGTAGAAAAGAAGGCATTGTACTCTCTGAAAAGAAACTTGATCTTGCTCAACAAAAAATCAAATACTTAGGATTAGAAATTGAAGATGGAAAACATAATCTACAACCCCATTTATTAAATAATATTCAAGGTTTTCCTAGTGAATTAAAAAAGATAAAACCAATTACAAAGATTTTTAGGGATGTCTAACATATGCGTAAGCCTATATCAAGAAACTTGCGAAATGAGAAACCATTACAAGCAAAATTGAAAAAAGATTATGTCGGAAATGGACGAGAAGAAGATACTCTATATATGGATAGAGTAAAAGCAAAAGTAAAAAATTTACCAACTTTATACCATCCAGGATCGATGATAAAATGATAATTGAAATAGATGTTTCACAAGAATATTGGGAGCAATCCTTAAAGCAAAGAAGTAGATGACAAAGATGAATATCTTTGATATACACATCAAGGTCTTTTCAAGTTTAATTAAATTATCATAGTAATGAAAAAGAATACTTATCTCGTTAAAAAGCAATTAAGAAATTTGCAATATATTTCATAAGTTCTAGATTCATTATTAGAAACGTATAACAAGAATTTTGGTTATTTTTTAAGAACTAATATTGTAGAGATTATAAACAAGGAAGACTAATTAGATGGCAACAATGGTTCAACCATTACAATTTTGACGTCAACATCTTCCAGGATATAAAAATAGCTCGCCGATGCTCTTACCAGAGAATTAGCACCTCTAACTATTTTTATGATTGCATAGAATGAAACAAAGGTTGATATTAAGATCAAGATAAAAGAAAAAGGAGATAAAAATCCTACAGGGAACAACTCGAGTTGCTATACTCGAGAAATCTCTTACTAGACAAAGAATAAAACAGGAAGAACTTAAATGTTCAAAACAAATTCCGTAAAGCGTAACCTCAAATAAGGAATCTCGTTAAAAAAAAGGAAGAACCCAATAGCCACAAAAACTTCTAAACCCAATGCATTTAGGGCGTAAAAGAAGAACAGTAAAAAAAGTTTCAGTGGTCTATAATGGCCCAAAACCAGGAATTTATAACAACTAGGCGTAAGCTAGCAAATCTATTCTAGGATTTAGTGCGAGTAACTCATGAGCCTTCACCAAATGAATAATTTGAAGTTATGCCAACTACAAAACACCAATACTAATAACTCTGGGAGATAGTAAGAAATTATTCTCGTAGTACTACAACAACAACCAATGACTCCGCAATGATTGACAAACCTTGGAAAAATTGCAAGACCTCCAATGCTATTCAAAGAAACATCTCCACCGTGAGACATCAAAAATAACAAAACATTTAGTACTATTCAGGAAACATCTTCTAGAACCACTCCACCAATGAAGATGAAAAAGACCAATACATAAATCTCAATAAACAACAATGGTTAAGTCTCTATAATTTAGCCGTAAAATCTACCCAAGAACATATCAAGATATGAAATTCTATACTATGACAAGGAATTTTGGTAGTAAATTCAATATATTGGAAGGAAATGATCTAATTTTTGTGTATAAAGCATTTCATGCAGATTAATAGAAAATATATATCAGGAATTAATTTAGTGAATTAAATTATTTCCCGTAAAATTTTAAAAGAGCAATTAAGAATTTTAGAAGAAAAATTAAAGCAGGTGAAAAACCTGTTTATCTTAGATGTTCTAGTTCATTAATGGACTGGAATGAGCAAGGAAGTATTAGTCCCTACCACTTCATCAAGATAGGGATTTCCAACACAAACAGGGAGGTTCCTAAACCAAGGGCACTTCCGTAAAAAGAATTCAATGCAGTAAGAACTCGTGTATTAAGAGGACAAATGCTAAGCCGCATTTACTACGAACTCGTAGAAAGATCGACAATTCTACCGAGATTAAAGTAAATTATTCGACCAAAGTTATCATCATCTCACAAGTAGGCATGGCTCTATCGGAAGAAGATGGTGAAAAAATCACCAAATATGAAACCAATTTTAATTGCAACAACTTAGAAATTGGTCAAGAAACCAGGAAAGTATTTTGCTTCTATGCCAAAAAGGCCACCAAAGACCATAAGTGCATTCTCTGCATCAAAGATCGAGAAGATGAAGATGCGTCATCATCAACATCATCAAAGGAACAATTGGCGTAAAATGACAAAGGAAATTAAGAAAAGCACTGCCTACAGTAAGACTACAAAAGAAATAAAGATGTAGACCCCACATCTTAGTCGGTAGCATATGCCAAGGAAAAAATTAACGGTTATCAGGAAAAGTAGATGAATTATTAAAAGCAGAAGAATTATTAAAGCAAGATGAATTATTAAAGCAAGGGTAAAATAATAAATTTGGTCTTGTAAATAGGGATTCCTTATTCTATAAAATGAACCCTTATTATCATTTCTAGCACACATAAACGGATAGAAACCCAGAGCTCTCTACTCTGAAACTCTCAAATAGGAAAAACCTTTTATATCTAGAAATCCAGAATCCAATAATGAAATTCCCCTTAAGAACTACATGCACAAGACCCTTTCAAGGTTCTTAGTTGGCCTTAAGTTGTAATAATTATTATATTCGAATAAAATGGAGTTCTATTACTCTTCTTTAGTAAGTCAACTTTTGGACACCATTCATGTATGCGGATGCGTAAAAGCTTACCATTACCAGGAAGGTGTTGAGGTAAGCGAAGCTAAGGCATAACAGTGTGACAAAAGAAGACGAAAAGAAGGAAGACTGCATGGACCCATTAAATTGTGTATTTATGATTATAAATTTAAGCTAATTAAGAATCTTGAATGTTGAAATATTCGCTACTACAAGATATAATAATAATTTTAAAATAGGAAAATAGAATTTATTTTTTAGAAAGTTAAAATAATATGAATATCGAATCACTAGTACATAAATTAGAACTATTAGATTTAACAAATGAAAGAGTAATTTTTAATTTTAAAAAACAATTAATAGAATGAGAATTAGAATTAAGTAACCAACATAATGAAGAACATAACATACTATGCAATTGTAGGAATATACGTAAGAAAATTAGATTTATATAGTAAAATAATAAGTTTTTTAAATAAATTATTACCATCAATAAATACACAAAGACCTTCATCTATGTCAATTTTAACTCCAGATTAAGATTATATCGATCCTCGAAAAATGGTATCAGAGCCAAGGAATAGTAATAGTAATGGATGGAGAATTAACACCATTAAAACACAAGGGCATTTGTGACATTTTATAAACCCCAGGGACATAACCGAAGATATAGCAAACCTCAAGGGCAATTTAGAAAATGATCCCTTAAAATTAATGACCTTTCGTTTATTGGGTAGGCCTTAAATGGATTTATTTTGGGCTTTCAAATGATTGATTGGCTATGCTTTAAAGATACATAGGCTTGAGTTGAGAGCGGTCGTCAATGTTTTCGGCCAATTTATGGATACATTGAAAGAAGAAGAAGAAAAAAAACTTTAAGTACTATTACTATTTTTAGGGGTATTTAAATTATCTTTTAAGATATTGGATAACTATATTTAAATTTTTCATATATAATTTATATTTATCATTTCATTATTCATATTACTATTTAAAATTTATTAATAGTTGGATAATTATCTAATTTTTTTCATTTTAAATTTATAAATAAGACGTATAGATCAAAATGAATTCAATAAAATTTATTAGACTTTTTTTCAAATTATTTTTTATTTTTCTTATTCGTTAATTTTTTTTTATGAAAAATAGGCTAAAATTACGTCATTTTATTATTTGCAATCTAGTTTGAACATCCTAATGACATATTATATAAAAATTTCAATTTCATATGTTCCATTGGACACATGAGTGGTGAACTTATGTCAACTAAAGATCATGGATTTTTCTTTTAGAGACATTTGTCTAATTTTATAAAAATATAGTTTGATAATTGTTCAACCAAATATATGATAAATACAAAATAATTATTTGTAATCAATTATTCAAATATAAATTGAATCATTACATAATCATAAATTATGTTATATATTTGTGACAATCAATTGAAAGTATACATGTATTTACATTATTACTTTGTTGGGAATACAATGTGCATTTACTATATTCAAGTCATTTTAGGTGAAAATATGACTAATTAGATAAAACTTGAATTGGGTTACGATTTTACCATAATGAACACACATTTAGACATATGTCCAAACAAGACACTAGACATATATCAAACTAAAAACCTTTAAATTTTATCCTATTTAACTCTGTTGAGTAAGGTCATAAGTTGATTAAAATATGATAATTGGATAATTATATTGTTTAGTTTAATATGTGTCCAATTTGACTTTGTGATTATGATCACATGTCAATTAAAATTTGATCAATCGGTCATATGCTCAATTTGACTCTTGTGAATATGATTACCAACTAATCAAAATATGATGAGTAGGATCTTTGGTTGACCAAACTCTAACGTTGAACAACTATCAATAAGTAGGGTCATTTTCTCATTCACAACTTCTCCGTCTCAAAGGCTTTGAAGAAAATAAATTACTTATTATTTGAGGATACGTGCATAATAATACTACCGTAGATCCATCACTTTTGTGAGTTAGACTTTCACATTGAAAAATAATTTTCAATATAGTAATGTCATCCATCACATTTGTTGTTTTTTCAAAAATAAATTAATGTTTTTAGATGTACTGATATTACAAAAGAATCAAAATTAAATTTCAAAATACAATAATAAATTTGAGAATTTAATTTAATTAATCTAAGTTAAATAATTATTTTTCTCAACAATGAAAAATTTAATTTCCTTCGAACAAAATTCCAATTCGTAATTCAATAAATATGAAATCCAAAAATTTATAGATTTATAAAATTAAATATTTCAAAATTAATGATACAAAATTCATTAGTTTAAAAATAAAACATTTATTTCATTTTTGAATACAAAATTCATTATTTTGAAAACAAAACATTTATTTTACTTGTAAATACAAAATTCATTAAATTATTTTATAAACGAAAAATTTATTTATTTTGTAAAACTATGAAACTAATAAATACAAAATTCACTATTTTTTACGTACAAAATTCAAATCAAGTGAAAATATCATTTGTTAATTTTCATTGACGCAAAAATTTACTGATTTTAAAATTCAAACTCAAATAATTTTGACAAATGTAAAATTCTAATACTTTACGGATAAAAAATCAAATCATTCATCAATTTAAAATATTACAATTAATCGATTATGAATTTATACAATTTCTTTGATTAAAATAAACAGAATTCTTCAATTGAAAAACCATACTAAACATCAATCGTGAGAATTCCACTATACAAATTCTTTGATATCTTTGAAATTTTGATATTCTCATATATTAAAATCAATCCGCTCTATTAATTTGCAAAAGATTAATATACGGTTCCAATAGAAAAGATAGTGCAATATCATTGACCAAAATTATGAAAATTAATTTACATATTAATTTTACCTCTCCAATGTCGGTTTAGCCCAATAATGATATTTAGTATCAAAATAAACAACTACAAATCAATTCCTCTCAAATTGATAAATGATATAATCAACAATTAAAATTAATGTTCAACACCACATGCAAAGGTTTAAGTAAAATATACATAATATTTAAACAACTTATAAGAGGCTTGAACTTATTTTAGAGAGTAATTATATCAAGTATGAAATTTATGCATAAATCCAAAACATCCAAAATTTAAATAGAATAATAATGAGAAAAATCATGTAATCGGTGAAAATAATTATTATTATTAATAAACAGCCAATAAAAGGAATAAAGCATTTACCCAAAAGTTGACTACACTAAGTTGGATATGTTAAAAGACTAGTACGGTGGTAACAATTCTTAGAAAAGAGTCATTTTAGTTTGTAAATGAATAGCAATATTAATTAAAAGATGTAAAAATATATAATATCATAACAAATACGTAGTAATAAAAAAATCTCAATTTTGATTAGAAAACTATTTTTGAATAATTGATTTTAAAGTTATCAATTTAAATTTTTTTACATCATTGGTAATAAAGATGAATATATTCCTAACTTGTTTATAAATAAAAAAAATTATATTAAGATAATAAGAAATAATATATTTATAAACTAATTTAAGAATAAAATTATTTTATTAAAATTAAAAATATAAAAATATGTATAAATTATAAATAAAAAAAATCAAAATCTTTTTAGTTTTTTTTACTTATTATTAGTATTAGAGAACTACATAAATTTATCTTACAAAATACAACGATTAAATAATAATAAACTTATAATACAGCTTATTATTTCGAAGTTTAAAGTATTTGAATTCTATTAAATAAAACTAACTCTAGATTAAAAATTTTAAAAAAATTCTTTTTCATTTTTCCTCTCCTTTCATTCCTTTTTTTTTTGTCTTCCTTTTGTCTTCTGTCCCCCAACTTTATTCCTTTTATTTTATTAACTTTATGTAAGATATAAAACAGTAACAAGTAGGGATATGAACAATATTACAAAGAGAAGAGAAATCACATTAAAACTTAAACGAAAGAAATAAAAAAAAAACTAAAATACATTAAAAAATGAAAAAAAAAGAAAGCAATCATACCCCCTTAAAAGATTACTCCTAATTCATAAAGAAGTCATGTTTTCCTCTTTATTACATCAAAAGAAAGCCTTAGCTAGCCTCAAACTTTAGTCCAACTAATTAAACATGAATTTAACCAAACTTATTCTGCAGAATATGAATAGATATTCAACTCTCAAAGCCCAAAATCAAACTCTTCTGAAAACTTGTTCCGAATCAATCTGAAGCTCCTTTTCAGTACTGTCTTGTGGAAGAACAATAATGGTCTTGTACCACTTTGCACAAAACACATATAACACAAAATCAAAAGCAGTTAATATTGCAATTAAGAAGTAGAACCTATCCATATGACCCGAATTCAAATCATTTGGTATCCAACCCGGTTTATCACCTTTAGTTGTAATTCCCATAACCATATGAACCAACATACTACTCACATAATTCCCAAGTGAAATTGAAGTCATACAAAGAGAACTTCCAAAGCTCTTTATTCCATCTGGGGCTTGTCCATTGAAGAATTCTAATTGACCCACATACATAAAAACTTCAGATGAACCAACAAGAGCATATTGAGGAATTTGCCAAAATATACTTAAAGAGCTTGTTTTTTCACCAGGGTTCACATGTTTTAGACGAACAATCTCAGTTATTCCAGCTGCTAACATAGCTAACATTCCAATTACTAAGCCTATTCCCATTCTTTGAAGTTCAGTTAATCCTTTTGGATTTCCACTTAGTCTTCCAGCTAAAGGAACTAGAATTTGGCGATAGATTCCACTGCAAATTAGAACACTGCATATATCAAAAGCTGACATACTTGCTGCTGGGAGATGAAAGTTTCCAACTTTACACTTCATTACATCACCTTGTTCTACAAAGAGAGAAGCCATTTGAGTAAATATAACTGAGTAAATTATAGTGCATAGCCAAATCGGTAGCATTTTTAATATACATTTTGCTTCTTGAACTTGAGTTACTGTGCAAAGTCTCCATAGATTCTTTTGCCCATATGTACCATCCCTATCCTTCTCTGTTATTGTTGCTGCCTTATCCAAGAACCTAATTGAAATTAGGTTTGACAAACATGTAAGAGGGTTAGACGATTGTTTGAAAGTACTTCTCGTTTAGAAGTTCTTTCAAATATACAACATACTTGTACGTTTTTAATACTATGTAAAAGCGCTTTTTATAATAAAAACTTATGAGTGCTTTTAGTGCTAAAAAAACACATTTTTGTACTTTATCATGAAGTCACTTTTGACCCGTAAGTACAAGAAAACAAACAATAAGAGGGGGTTTGAAAATTTTCAACATAAGTGCTTTTTAAATTTTGAGTTAAGAAGTTACGACTCCTTACTTTCAATAGTGATTTTGTATGCATTTTACTTCATAACATAATTACAAAAATGCCCTTCAAAACTACCAGTTTTATGGCAAGTACTAAATGCTACTTTTGAAATAAATCACTTATAAAAAAGCACATCAAAACAGGACGTTATGTTGGAATAAAAATTTATTAAGCACTTACAAGATCTCATTGCTGTGAAGAATCTTCCTGCTTCCTTTAATGGCAGACTCTGAACCATCCACTTCATAAAGTTCATCTGGGTTGGCTGGAACAACATCCCATTTTCTAAAAGCAGCAACAAAAACCTGAGCAACTCGTGGTAAAGGGTTGCCACAAGGTTTAATATATCGATAGCCTTGTGTTCCTAGCATGAAGGACAAGAAAGCTAAAATTGCAGAACCCAAAGATACCAAGAAACCTAAAGTCCATTTGCCTGTATCCTCATAATAGACCAAGATGGTGTTTGAGAAAAGTGAACCAAGATTTAGTGCAAAATAGAAGTAACAAAAGAAAGCTGCTTTGGAGTCTTTTTCTTTAGGATTTGCCTCATCAAATTGATCAGCTCCAAAAGTAGCTAGAGTAGGTTGGTGACCACCATATCCAAATGCTGTCAAATATATAGATAAGTAGAAAATAGCTACCCCAACAGATGATGTTGGCTTGCAATGTATCTTTCCATCTCCACAACCTAATGGCTTTACTAAGAAAAGCCAAGAAGTTATTGATAAGAGAGACAATCCCTGATCAAATTAATTTTCTCAAGTTAATAATATATATATATATATATTTTTTAATTTAGAAAATGAAGAATTGAAAAAAGTAATAGGAGAATTAATTACCACAACAAAGATAAGCTGAAATACAGTACAAGTTATATAACGGCCCCAATATGAATCGCTGAGAAAAGCTCCTACTAGAGAGCACAAGTAAACAGTGCCAGTCCATATGCTTACATTATTGGCTGCACTTGCATTTTCTTGGTCAAGAACTCTAGTTAAGAACAAGACCAAGTTAACTCCAACTCCAAAGAAAGCCAATGTTGCTAGGCTTTGATTCACTGCGGTAAGAAATATTTAATAGAATGATATAGAGATAAATATCAAATTTAAACAATATATTATATTAGTTAGAAATTAGGAGTGAGGGGTAGAATAAGAAAGTTGTTACCTAATAAGAGACTTACAGATCTCCAGCCTCCTTTGCTCTTAACTCTTATCAAGGAGTCATTATGTTGTTCATTTCTGTTGCAGTTTTGCTTAGAAACTTCTGAATTTCCTACCCCATTAATTTGCTCTCTTTCCTGTTTTGTTTTTCAAGAAATTATTAAAAGTTTAATATTCATTTCGAGCCCTTTCTAGTGACAGACCATACAATTTTTTTTTTGTATATTATGAATAAATATTTCATTCATATGTATATATATATATATATATATATATATATAAACACAATATCTCAATATTTACACAAACCATTAGTGCCGTGTCATGGTTGAAGTTGAGTGAATCCATAATGGCCATTGAAGATATGTTCTGCAAAACATTCCAATTTTTGATAAAGAAATTGCAGTTATAACACTATCTAACTCGAAAGCAACACCGACAATATATATGAAACAATTTTGTTAAATTTAAAAGGAAAAGATGAATGGGGGAACCAAGAATAAAAGGATTTGAGAAAATAACTCATTTTCAAAGTGGTAATTTTCATAAATTGATTTTTTAATGTTGTAACAGGGACATGTTAATATCTGCTTCAAAATTTTATCATTTAAATATATATATATATATATATATATATATATATATATATTCATATTAATTAATCAATTCATTGGATAAAATAAATAAATAAAGAGTTAATTTAAGCATTACACTTATTATCTTTTATTTTTATGGGATGCGTTAACTAAATTTATGTTAAAAACTTATATAATGAGTTGAAAAAATTCTCAAAAAATTTACATATTTATAATTATGTACACAATATTATTTAATTTTTTAAATAGATTATATAAGATGCATTACACCATTTTGCATCAAATTTTACAACATTTTGTACCAAAAGTTGCCGCAATTTTTTATTCTTATCTAAACTAAGATTAAATATTATACTAAAAAGTATATTCTTTTATAAAATAAAATATTTTTTTTATTTTTTCAGTTAATTCTAACAATTATTATATCCAACCAATTAATTATATTTTTAATTTTACGTTGCATTTAGTAACTTTTTTCATTAATTTTGTATCACAAAATTAATTTTAATTTATTATTTATAATAAAAAAATTAATAATATTTTGAAAAATTTTCTAAAAAGATTACAGGTGAATTGTATCACTTTAAACTTGAAACAATACTGTTCATGGCACTATTTTGAGTGCAAAATTCGGTACCAAATTTTACATCAAATCTGATAGGATGGTCCGCACATACAAAATATTTTATTCATACTTTGTATATTAGGATTTTATAATAAATATATATATATATATATATATATATATATATATATATATATATGGGTCAGAGAAAAAGAAGAAAATTAAATACTAAGAAATTAAACAAACCTTTTACGAAACTTGATCACCGAGTAAGTAACTAGAGCCGGAACAATAATGGATTCTGGAGAAGGGGAAGAGAGTGTGCCTATAATTTCAAGATGGAACGTAGGCCGGGATATCGCTGGACTCGCCGGAAAACTAGAAATCCGGTTAAACTCTTTTGTCATTTATGGTAAGGGAAAAATAGTGTGTTTTGATGATGTAACAATGTCTTCAGTCTTCTCAATCCAAAAACACCTCAAATAACACACCCTTCTTTTCAAATATCATACTCGATCAAGACCCTAAACTCTATAATTAATGTGTGATAATATATAGATTCGAGCTTTAAGTAGTATTTTTTTTAGTGATTAGAAAGAGAAAGAGTCTCCTAGCGATATCCAGTTATAAGAACTCAAATACTAGTAAAAGTAGGACTATATCATCCCTTAAATAGGGAGATTTCCCCTTAAAAAGCTGATCACAAATAATAGGACCTTATCTATTTAGGTTTGTAGCTAAATTCCTTAATAAGTTCCCAGTTTTTCTCATCCTAATTTCTTTATTAAAGTTAAAACAGATTTATAAGTATTTATTTATGATTATTTAGATATGCTTAAAGAATGAGTCAGAATTATTATGATTATTTATATATACTTAGATATACTTATGATTATTTAGATATACTTATATATTTAGATATATTTATGATTATTTAGATATAATTAAGAATAAGTCAGAATTTAAAAGATTTAGATAGGAAATTTGTTTAAATTTTATATATTTATCAATTATGTATTTGAATTTGAAATTTTGTTTTGAATTAATGATTAGGATTTCATTTATTATGAAAAATTATTATAAATAAAATATGTAATTGTATATTTATTATCTTATTATGATTATAAATTAAATCAATTTTTTCTCTTCAAATTTTCTCTCACCAATCTCCACGTTTTACGATCTCTAACTTCAATTTTTTTTTATTTTTATCTTATTCTTCAATTCTATTTCTTTTCCTATCTACATTAATATATCTATATTATATATAAAATTATAAATCACTTCCACATATACGGTGGCATTTAATTTATTATACATATAAATCATTTTAACAAACAATTTTAATAAATTATTTTTATCCATTAATTCTAATATCTTCTAGGTACAAATAAATAGATAAATCTTTTAAATACATTGTAGAAATTAAATAAGTACAATTGTTTTTAAAAAAATATACGATTCACGGAAATGTAAATGTCTTTAACTAGTTTATTATTAACAATTTTGAAATACTACAATTTTGCCATTAATTCAATTCTAATTATTTTCATTTGTACGGTTAAATGGTTAAATGCTTAATAGCTAGCATTCAATGATTATTATTGGAAAATCTTATCATCCATTTTAATTATTTTAATTATTTCAATAAATATTATCAAACATAGTAACCTTTTCCATATTAAAAAAAAAGTTGTCATTAAAATTAACGAAGGAGGTTATATTTAATTAAGATTTGAAGTAAGTTTGATAGATTTCAAATTTTAAAATATTTATTAATTTTTTATAGATTTTTAATTTTTATCTTATTCACACTTAATCATTGTATTTTAATTATCTTATAATTTATTAATGAGTTTTTTACTATTATAAAAAATACTCAATATATTATTATATATTTTATTTAAAAATTTAATTAAATCAATATTTTTTTTAGTTGCCAAAACATTCAAAATTTTCGTAAAATCAAACATAGATTTGTATTAATTAAAAAAAGTCATATGCTTAACTTAACTTATATTAAAAATTATTATGGTAAGATTATTGATCTCTAATAGTTATTAAAAGAAAATTATTTCTCTAAATTTAAATTTAGTAGATAGGAATAAAAAAATTCTACTGCATAATAAGTAAAAAGAGTTAAAAAAATAACATCGGATAAGATGTTATTGATGATAAACTTTATTTATACATAAAAATATTTAAAATTCTCAAAAATTTATGATTAAGTAAAATTTTTAAAAAATAACAATTGAATACATCTAAATTTGTATAGATTTTTATAAAATTTTAAAAAATATTAAAAAAATTTAATTGAATATAGTTAAACTTCTATAAATTCTTAAAAAATTTAAATAAATACATCTAAAATTTTAAAAACTTTTAAAAATTATTAAAATCTACAAAAAATAAAATAAAATCTATATGAATAAACCCTTCTAAAGTTGTGTTTGGAATCAAAATTTATAACCTGAAAGAAAATAGCGAGGAAACATGATTAGAAAAAAATACATGATATATAAAAAATATTTTGAGAAAACAACAAAAATATTATCTTTAAAATTTGTGGTCATAAAAATAATACTATTTATGTCAACTTCATATTATTTTATTATTAAAAACATTCTGACACATATAGTAAGATACTCTTTGTATGTAGTATGTTTATATACACTATATGATTAATTTTCGTAGTGTGCAAATTAAGTCGTTCTCTAACCGACGTTGTTAGTTTTATTTTTAATTCTTATTTGATATGGATATTTATAGATAGTATTTGATAATTTTTAAATAATATATATTAACATCATGTGCAATATTTTTATATAATAAATTTACTAAAGGAAAAAAAAACATATGTGCCAAAAATTAGAAAAGAAATAATTTTTTAAAAAAATTCATTCATCAAATTAAATATATATTTATAAAAAATATTAATTATATAATCAATTAAAATAGAGATTCATGCTACAATAATTCAGAAAGTGTTGGTGTCCAAAGCTTAAAATAAGAAAAAGAAAAAAAGAAAAGAACATAAGTTTCTCAAATGATAAAAAAAAGTTGTTTAATAAAATTTTCAAACCAATTTCCATCGTATTTTTTTACTTGTCAATTTCCTTTATCCAAACACAAAGAAAATGTTTTCCTTCTATTTTTTATTTATTTATTTCCGCACTAAAATATTGATTACAAATAGTTAGCCCGAACTTCAAAATCTAAAATATTAAAAAAATAAATTATTTATCTGTAAAGATAAATGAGTTACGAGCAAGGATTTTCTTTTACATATTAGTTATTTGTTTACAAAATAAATCTTCAAGTAAACAGGATATCCACAAATATAAGAAATTAAATTCTTTATTTTTTAATATTATCCTTTTAAATTAACCACTTTAAAATAATTAAACTTATATTAAAAAAACAAGTAAATACAATCAATATCAATTTAATTTCAATTCATCTTGTTTACATTTCCTTTTTGTTTTTGATTCATCTTTTTTTTTCTTTCTTTTTTCAAATTTCATTACGTACTAGTAAACGTAAAAGTGTTCTTGATTTCAATTTTAATATTTTACTAAATATTTTTATAATTTAAGTACAAATAATATAATTAATTTACTTAAATTAAGAAATTATATCTGATCCTTCGTATTCAAATCAAATTAGATTAAACCGATAGATTTTATAATTTATTACAATCATAGATGAATTTAAGATTTAAATACTAGTTATTTTTTCATTTTTATATTTTTTAATTGAAAAAAGATACTCTCTATATCTCATTTTAATACAAATATGTTTAAATTATTAAGAGTTTGTATAATATTAAATGTTAAAAATTTAAAATTTAAATGTGAAATAATTTTATTTATACATATAATTTATCTATAATTTCGTAAATATTAAACCTAAATTTTATTTATTGAGAATTGAGGTGAGAGAGATGCTCTTTCTCAAATATATAAATATATTTCCCTTGTTATAATCTAATTTGGATCAAATTATAATTAAATTATAAATAACATATATTTTATTTTATAATTTATTAATTTAAATATTATACATATCATAATTATATTAAATTATAATTTTAACTTAAAAATAGATATAAATATTAAATCTCAAAATAAATATTATTTTGATTTTATTAATTGGGATTATAAATAATAAATTTTACAAAAAATAAAAAAAATTAAAACTAAAATATTGTATATTCGTGTTTTATATAATGGTAATTTATAAATATATTTCAATCTACTCAAATTGATTATATAATTTGATAAAATTTTAATTGAAAATTTTTAAATTTAATATCTAATTCATATTTATAAAAGAAATTTATGTAATTGCGATGTTAACCGTTTCATAGAAATTACTATTTTTTTCAAAGTTTACTACCAAGTTAGTGGGTTAAAAAGCTGATAGTGATGAGTATATTTGGTACTAAAATTATATAAAAATATAAAAAAATAAAAACTGAGTTTAAATAATCAGAATAGATATTATCCAGAGAGAGAGAGAAGATTTGTTTAAGGTTTTCCGGCCCAAAAACCGTTAGCTTAAATTACCTACATTTGAAAAAATGGATAATAATGCCATTTATTCGGATTGATTTTTTTTACCTCTCTCGTTCAAACTAACCAAAATTTAACCTTAAAACTCAAAATTTTAATACATGTAAACATTAAAATAATCTTATTATACAAATTAAATAAAATAAAAGTAAGATTAAATCTTATAATATTTTTGATGAACCCTAATAATTTAGAGAATTTTGTGATAATTTATTGTTATATATATATATATGTATTTTTTTATATAACATGTTATATATATCTATTATTTGTAACTTGTTATATTTACATGTATATTTATATGTAATATATTGCATCTATCATATTTCTATCTATCAATTAGATGTAACATGTTATATTTACATATATCTTTGTATTTAAGATGTTACATCTATTATAATTTCAATGATCCATTAGATATAACATGTTACATTTATATATATTTTTGTATATAATATATTACATTTATAAAAACTTTGATATGATTGTAAATATTAAATTATGGAGCATTGATTAATAGTTGAAGTTGTACGACTTGTGATCATTGAAGATGTGACAAGTGTGATAATGATATCATTTTATGGAAGTTATTAAATGATAATTTTTTGGTTATATAATTTTGATATAAAATTATAATTTTTGATATTAATTATTATTAGTTAAAAAAAATAGATAAATTTATGAAAAGTGAAACTATTTTGATTTAAAACTCAGTAAAGATCACGTCTAATTTTTTGGGCTATATACAACGTGGGCCTTTAAAGGATATTTAAGCCCAAGGAAAAGCCCAATTTCAATTTGCAACAAAACATGGCCGAAAAACCCTTTTGAAGCTAGCAGGAGATGCATATGGCGTTAAGATCCAAATACACACATAGAACCGGCTACAAATTGTTAACCATCTCAGAGACTTGTTTTTCTTGGCATTTTTCGACAATTTCGAAGTCTTTTCAATTCCCTGCCTCTATAAGAGCTTAATACACGCATCATTGTTATCATCGACTCCTTTTAGTCCTCCAACTAACCTTTTTAAACGCACCTCTCTCTCTCTTCCGTCTTGGAAATTAGCTGATAACAAGAAGGGAAGTTCCTCCAACATTTGATCTCATCTTCACTGAACAAATACTGACTGCCTCAAGCCTTCCGCATTGGTGCTTCTTACAGCAGAAATGTAAGAAACTTTTCTTCTTTTTGGATGGCGGTTTGACTCTCTCTTTCTGGGTTTTCCATTGTTATTGTAGTTTTGGTTTTACTGTTAAATGTTTTTCATTTTTTTTGGGATTCGATGAGACGTACTTGAAGGAGAAATGGGTACATTGATTTCGACTTGAAGTAGATCAGCAAGCTTAGACTGGGTTGATCTTACTTTGTTGTGAAACTAATCACAGTTTGGTGCTTGATCGACATATTAGCTGTAGGGTTTAACTTCATTTTCTGATTAAATGCTATTACACTCACTTTTGCACCCAAACCACTTATATCATGCAACTTGGCAGAATTATCTATAAAAATAATCACTTATTCATTTCTAAAATAATTATGACATATGTCACGACATACTGCAAAAGTGAGTGCAAATTTGGGAAAATACTTTATAATGCTACTATACCATTGAATACAACTTATGTGTCACAAATCTAACGATTCTAATCAATGACCATGAAAATCTATCTAGTTAAGTGGTTTTGGTGTCCCTGCCATATAGAATTACTCGCAATTTTTTGTTATTAGCATTTCTCCTATTGTTGATTATAGATGTGATTGATTTTTGAGCAACTTTCCATGGGGTTCTCATAGATGTGATGTTGTGCTGGAATATGGAATTTCATCGCAACTATAAAGATTATTTTGACTGTGGTAGTTAAGAAGTGGAGTGTTGTTAGGCTAATTATGTCAATGGCTAGAAGCTCCAGCATGTGATGTAGAGCATTTGAAGAATATATCTTTCTTTACCAATATTGTTATTATTGTTTTTCCTACTTCAAAGAGAGACTGTGCTTTATGAATTTCTTTAATTACTGCGTTGTTGATTGTTCATGGACTATTTTGAGGCACCAGTACCTTTCTAAAAAAATATCTTTTTTTTTCTCTTTCAAATATTGACTTTTAGAGGTTCCCATCTCATTTGTCAAAGCAGGTGTAAAGTTTTATCATATTTGTGAATCGTGATGTGAGAGTAATTTTGGTTCATATGTGTATGTAATGTGAAATTTTGATTTATTGCCATTGACATGGTTTTAATTTTTAACCCTTTCAATGTAAAATTTTCACTTACTGTCGGAAGCAGGTGACTATGGCTCCAATTTTTTGTCATGACGCGCCGGTGGAATAAGTTTCTGTTAGGGATCATTTGTGGAGTTTTGCTTTCATGAGTGCAATCATATGCTCTATTACACATAACTGTTGAGCAGGGTTTTTCTTTTTTCTTTTAACCAAACAATAATTGGGTGGGCAATAAAATCAAGGACTAGAGGTCTGCTGGTTATTTAAGACAACCTATTATTATTTTTTGCTCTTGTATTGTTGAACATTGTAGTGGACGTTGCCCTTAGGTTTTTGTTGATATTAGCTCTGAATCTGTTGTCTTTGTGACATGTAGATCTCTTTTCTCCGCAGTAAGATTCCAATTATTAAAGATGGCAACAGCAACAGCCTCTAGCCTGCAAATGGCTACTGCAAATCCCTGCATTTCCTCTTCTTATAGAGCATTTAGGGCAACTGCTACTTTGTTTCACGGAAATTCCAAAACAACATCATGGGCAAAGCTTTCTAGTGCCTGTCATTTATCATCAGTACAGCCATTCAAGCAGACATTTACGTCAACCTCATCTTCCATAAAGTTTGATAAAGCTGTTACAAGGGCGATGGCTGATGCTAGTGAAAGCAAGACAGTCTCAGGATTGCCAATAAATCTGAAAGGTCAATAAATGCTACTCTAGATATTTGACAGTACAAGTATATTAAGTGTTGAAATTCAGCTTAGAAGGTGCTCAAGTCTTTTTCAGTTAACCAATTTATTGCTTGCTTCATGCAGGTAAGAGGGCATTTATTGCTGGTGTAGCTGATGACAATGGATATGGATGGGCTATTGCAAAATCTCTTGCTGCAGCAGGTGCTGAAATTCTTGTTGGCACCTGGGTGCCCGTAAGTAAATGAATCTTTCTTATGTTTTTTTATTGTTTAAATTCTTTTTTTTGGATACTTTTCTAGTACTTAAAAATGATTAATTACCATGAAACTTTCTTTTGCAGGCTTTGAACATTTTTGAGTCCAGCCTACGACGTGGAAAATTTGATGAATCACGCATGTAAGATGTTAGAGTCAGTAATACATACGTGCTTAAAATTGCTAAGAAACTAGATGTCTGCTTTCTTAGCAATTATTCACACAAATACATTTATAAATTCTTAAAATCAATACAATAAATTACTTCTGTTGACAAGACATTTGATGTTTCAGGTTACCAGATGGTTCTTTAATGGAGATTGCCAAAGTGTATCCCCTAGATGCAGTTTTTGACAACCCTGAGGATGTGCCTGAAGATGTAATGGAGAAATTCTCAGTTATTATTGTGGAGGAAGCTTAAAAAGTAATCAATTATTTGACATTCTTTTCCTCACTTGGTGCAGATAAAAGCAAATAAACGTTATGCAGGATCTAGTAACTGGACTGTTCAGGTACGGACTCATGAGTTGATAATTTATCTGCTTAAGGAGGTCGACTAACAATTGAATTGGGATTTGCTAAGAACTTTTAAGTTTTTATTAAGACGGAATGCTTACATAAATAGTAAAAGTTTTAATGTTAAGCTTTCTTAAAACTGTCCCGTAGGAAGCTGCTGATTCTGTAAAGAGGGATTTTGGCAGCATTGACATCTTGGTGCACTCACTAGCCAATGGACCAGAGGTAAAACAATTCTTTAATCAAGGATCCATGCTCGGTTTGTTTGGAACATACCAATAAATGTTCCTTTTTAATAGGTCACCAAACCTCTGCTGGAGACATCTAGGAAAGGATATCTTGCAGCTTTGTCCGCATCAAGCTATTCTTATGTATCTTTGCTCAAGCATTTCATCCCTATAATCAATCCAGGCATGCCTTTCCATTATGAACCAAATAGTTTGTGTTTTCTGATAAAATTTACTGCCAAGGCTTGTATCAACATTTCTAATTTTTATTTGTTCATGTAGGTGGATCTTCAATTTCTCTTACCTACATTGCATCAGAGAGGATCATTCCTGGGTATGTCTAGCATTTCCTGCTTCTTGTAAATTGTTTTGGATTTTATTACTTGACAAAGTTCCTGAAACCTCATACACAGATATGGTGGTGGTATGAGCTCTGCAAAAGCTGCTCTCGAAAGTGACACACGGGTGAGTTTTCATTTCTGCACCTACGTTCTCATATTGAAGCTTTTTTTGCCATGTTTTGGTCTATGTTCTAATATCAAGTTATTCAGGTACTTGCTTTTGAAGCGGGTAGAAAATACAAAGTTCGAGTTAACACAATATCTGCTGGTACCTTCTTCCGACTTTGTTTCCATTTTTATATATTTTTTCAATTAAAATCCTGTACAAGATTCTACTTTCAATTTGTGGAAAAGAGCGTGCGATGTCAATTCTCCTCAATATAGAAACACATATATCATAGTTCTATAAGAAATATGTTTATCCTTATTGTGTAACTAATGCATGGTGTTGCCACTTGATATGAAATATGTTTTCCGACACTATGAAATCTCATTGAATGATAGAAATTTTGTCCAAAGTGGTGGGTTACCTTCTTTTTGGTTTGCACTATTCAGTAGATGATGGATATGCTTGATTACTCATTGATCTTCCATTTCTGTTTCTATAAACTTGATGTGTTTACCTGGGGCCTATATCAGTTTTGGAGCCTCTCTTATACTTTGATCATTTGTGTTCACTTGTTGAGTAACCAATGATCAAAAGGAAGAGATGGTTCTAAGTTATGACTCCTGTATATTTTGAACGTTATTCTTCTATGTTTCGTTAACATTGTCTCTCAAGCTCATATATTCATTCCTCAGGTCCACTGAGAAGCCGTGCTGCAAAAGCAATTGGGTTCATAGATATGATGATTGACTATTCTTTGGCCAATGCACCTCTGCAAAAAGAATTATCTGCAGGTGAATGTTTCATCTCTTCTCCCTTGAGTGTTATTTCATGTTTCCTACTCTCTGCAGGAAGAATAATATATACTGGAATCTAACTTGAAACAGATGAGGTGGGAAACACGGCTGCTTTCTTGGCATCACCTTTGTCATCTGCCATCACTGGTGCCGTTATATACGTTGACAATGGACTGCACGCAATGGGTGTCGGAGTTGATAGTCCTATTTTCAAGGACCTTGACATTCCAAAGGATACTACTCTCTAGAAATAACAGATGTTGATAGAATAGTAATGAGTTTTAACTATTGGGTTTTGGTTAAAAGTGTAATGAGTTTTCTTATTTTGCTCATTGTTTCCATCGACCCTAGCCGTAGGACGGCTTCAACTACTGCCCCTTGTCTATTGTTGAGAATTCTTCTTTCTGCTTTAAATCATAACAAGCAACATTGTGTTTGATGATAGTTCGAGTAAGATTAGTCAAAGTTTCAGTAAGTTGAATATTCTTAAGTTTCTGCAAGTTAAAAAGAAGCAATACATACTCTCGATCATTTAAGCATTACTCTCTTGAAAGATTCATTCTCTTGTGCCGTTCTCTTCAAATTAAATTAATGGGAGCAACCTACATATATTTTATATATATATATATTAATTTTATATATTTATACATATATTGAAATTTCTATTATTTTTTATTATTTAATTTTTCTTAAATTATAATTTGTATTATGAATTGTTTGGTCAAGTTAAGTCTTTAGTTCCTATACCTAAAATATTTATATTGTGAACTGATTTTATGTAAAAAAAATTATAGATACAAAATACATTTTAATTTTATTATATATAATATTTATACATATATTATAATTTTTAATATATTTTATCATTTCTCATTTTTCTTAAATTATAATTTTAATATAAGTTGGTTGGTTTGGTGTAAATCTTTGGTTTCCATGTAGAAAAAACTTATATTGAGAACTAATTTTCTATCAAAAATTATAGGGTAAAAATAAATTGACCTTAAATTAACATTGTAAATCAATTTAAAAGTTGATTTTTTGGTATCATATTTAGTTAAAGATTTATTCTATTTAAAATTGATAAGATAAGATTGTTTTCTAAAATAGTTATATAAATGATTAAATTGATGTTGTCTACCACTATCAAGCATCCATTAGCTTTGAAATATGGGAATCCACCAAGATTTATGATTTTTTTTTTGTGCCTCAATGAAAAATAGC
This sequence comes from Hippophae rhamnoides, assembly GCA_033030585.1. Lineage (NCBI taxonomy): Eukaryota > Viridiplantae > Streptophyta > Magnoliopsida > Rosales > Elaeagnaceae > Hippophae > Hippophae rhamnoides. The sequence goes on along the minus strand of CM065438.1, from coordinate 17,448,255 downwards.
TAAAGAAAAAGTGATAATTACAAAATCTAACAAAAGTTCATCAAACAAGGTTTACATGTTGTAAAACCCACACATGATAACTACTATAGCTTTGCCTCAAACTCCACTTTAAATAACCAAACCAGCTCTTTCCAACTCTTGACAAAGTAAAGTAGCTACCTTAATGACCTTTTCAATTGAACGAATGATTGATGTTATTAAATACTTTGTCATTCCTAGTTTTTCAAATATAATACCTTATCTCAATGCAAAAACTCAGTAGCCTTGTACATCACTTTCGAAACACTATCTTGAACTGAATCACCAACAAAATCAAAAATTGCCCAAGCTAAAGGTGTGAACCAGCAAAAATCTAACGGGCCGACGAGCACTTAAAAATTATTACCAGTACATGTTTCAATATGATTGTTACATAGAGGATAACAAGATTAAACGTTCATACATCTTCTCTTTATATTACTCCTCATTGTTAATCAATCATGGCAAAGTTGCCAAATGAAATTATTCAACTTACTCTATACGGACGAAGGACCAAACCGTATGCTAAATTTAAGATTTGCTCTTATACGAGCATTTTGCTTCTTCAGGACATTTCTACAAACTCCGATGCTCTTTAAAGAGATAGCTAGTTTATAGTCAGAGCTTACTGTGTAAAGCTCATAACCTTTAAAGTGCAAATTACCTTTAAAGCTCATAACTCTTTAAAAATTGTTATAACAGTTATTAATAACAATTAATTTTTGAATTAAAATTGATAAAACAGCTATTTAATATTTTAATTGATATCAGTTATTTTTTCAGTTTTATTTTATTTTTCTCTTTTTTTTTTCTTTTAATTTTTCAGTTACTCTTCTAATTAATATATACCTAACGATGAACTTTAATTTAATTTAATTTTTTCGGTTACTTTTCTCTCATTGCAAACAGAGAACAAAAACTTAGAAAGAAAAGTGAAAAAAAAGAAAGAATAAGAAAAGTAAAGAAAAGAGAAAGAAAAAGGAAGAAAAGGAAAAACAAAAACGGTTAGAGAAGATAAAGGAAAAGGAAGAAAAATATTTTTTTTTTCTATCTAGCGTTAGTTTCTTTCGATAGATTTTAAACATTTGAAAATTCTTGTAATAATAAACTGTGGTATAAGTTTATTATTATTTAATCGTTATATCTTAGAAGATTAGTTTCCGTAATTCTCTAACATCCACGGTAAGCAAAAAATTATCTTAAAGATATTGTGTGATACACCTGGTTCAATTTTTTATTCTATTTAAATTTTATGTTATTTAGTTTCTGTATTTATAATTTTAATAAATTAATTTTATTCTTATCTTGTTTTTCTATATATTATTTCCTATTATTTTTATTTTTTGGACAAATAAATTATTTATAATCTATTATATTTATCTATATTACTATATACTTCTCTTCACCGTAGTTTAATTTCCTTTTTGTATAAAAGAAAAAGGGTTTTCAATACTATTGCATGAAAATTCCAACTTCAAATTTGTTATATATTGCTCCTTAGTGAGAAAATTAGAAAAGCCCCACATTGGTTAGGAATGAAGATGGGTGTTGGATTTGGGGCTATAAATAAAGCCCTCCTTCACCATTTGTAAACATCCCAAAATTTGTAAATCTTCCTCTCTTTTGTAAGGGTAATTGATTAGCTCAATTTTGTCCAATTAGTTGTAATTTTAAAGTTCATTCATTTGGAGATAGTGGAAGTGGTCGACGCATGAGGACACAGATAACATTTATCTGAACCTCGTTAAATTTACGGTGTTATTATTTTTCTCGCTTTAATATTTATGTTTCAATATCTGTTTTAGTTTATTTTAGCATTATATTTCCAATAACGTTATTTTGTCGGGTTAGTTTGAGTTATTCATTTAAATCATAAGTGAATAGTAACTACTTAGAATAGGGAAAAATATACCCGATTTTCCCCAACAATTGGTATCGAGCCAAGGTTTTCTACTAGGCATTTGTTTGTATTAGTTTGTTTGCTATTGGAATATAGTTGCTAGTTTTTGTAATTTGAAGAAATGGTGAAGAAAAATTTCTTTCAAACAAAGGCCAATCATCCACGTCAGCGAGAACTATGGTGATGAACATGAGTTCGAGGTGGAGAAGTTTGATGGAACGGTCATTTCGGCATGTGGAAAGGCGAAGTTCTAGATGCTTTGTTTCAACAAGGTCTAGACATTGCCATTGAAGAAGAGAAACGGATGGAGCAGATGAAGTAGAGTGGAAAAAAATATCAACCGATTGGCGTGTGGTACAATCCGTTCGGTGTCTCGAGAGAACAAAAGTACACGTTCGCTGAAGGAGACATCCGCAAGTAAGTTGTGGAAGGCGTTGGAGAACAAGTTCATGAAGAAGAGTGGACAAAATCGGCTGTTGAAGAAGAAGTTGTTCGGTTTGAATACCTTCCGAATTACAATAAACGACACATTCTTGCTTTTAATCGATTAGTGTGATTTGTTAAATATGGATGAAACTTTTAAAGATGAAGATTTAGCCTTGATGTTGTTATTTCCCGCCTGCGATGAGTTTGATCATCTTATTACGAGCTTACTCATTTGGGAAGGATAAAGTGTCTTTTGAGGAAGTTTGTACTTGCTTTGTATAGTTATGAAATTAGAAAGAAAGATAAAAGAGAAAGCAGGAATAGAGCGGCAGAGGCATTGCATGTAGCAGTGAGACGTCCATGAAACCTGACACAAAGGAAGGAGGAGGTAGATCTCTATCAAAGGAAGACTTGGTAAAGATGAATGTGCCTTTTGTCATGAGAAAGGCCATTGGAAGAAAAAATTGTCAGAAGGCTGCAAAAGAAAGGAAAAGGCATGCAAATCGATGCATGTGTAGTCGAAAGCAATTGATTCAGATTTTGCATTGGTTGGTTCGTCAACCAACATCTCAAATCACGGTGATTGGATTTTTGATTCGGCGTGTACTTTCCATATGTCTCTAACAAAGAGAGTGGTTCTTTAACTTTGAAGTACTAGGGGGTGGAGTTGTTGTCATGGGTAATGATTATCCATGGGAAGTTTTGGGAATCGGTACAATTCGTTTGAAGAATCAAGATGGTGCAACCAGGGTCTTGACAGATGTTGATTATGTTCAGGATGAAGAAGAATCTCATTCTTTGTGGGAGTCTTAGAATCAAAAGGCTTGTGACCATACAAAATGGGGCATTGAAGGTTATCAAGACCTTTGTGGCAATGAAAGGTGTTCGGAAGAATAACACGTACTACTACCTTGGTAGTACGGTTGTGGGACAACGACGTGCTTCGGTTTCGGATGAAGAAAGAGATTTAGAAACTACGAAGTTGTGGCATATGCGTTTGGGATATCTGGTGAAAAAAGCTTTGATTCTAGTAAAGCGAGGCACGTTAAAAGGTGCGAGCCGTGAAGTTAGAATTGTGAGCATTGTGTATTGGGGGAAGCGAGAAAGAGTAAGCTTGTACCGCTTTCTTACATAATACAAAGTGGCATTTTGGATTACATCCATCTTGATGTATGAGGGAATGACAAGAACTCCATCCATGAGTGGCAAACATTATTATGTCACTTTCGTTGATGACTTCTCCCGAGAAGAGTTTGGGTGTATCTCATGAAGAAAAAGGATGAAGTGTTGGGGATTTTTCTCAAGTGGAAGAAGATGATCGAGACTCGGTGGTAAAAAGATCGGCGTCGAGGTCCGATAACGGCTGAGTACCTGAAACGATCCATTTATGAAAGTTTGTGAAGAAGAAGGGATAGTGCGACACTTCGCTATTCGAAAAACACCAACGACAAAACGGAGTTGCGGAACGTATGAACCGGACTTTTCCCGGGAGAAGGTTCGGTGTATGTTGTCAAATCTTGGTTTAGGCAAGACGGTATTGGCCGAGAACATGTGACTGTCACGTGCCATCTCGTCAATGACACCCGATGTCGCTTCTTGAAGGCAAAACGCCTATGGAGGTATGGTCTCTGGAAAACACGCTTTAGAGATTACGATTTCTTACATGTGTTTGGTTCAATTGCATACTACCGTATATGAATCAAAGTTGGACCCAGAGCGAAAGCCATTTTTTGGGGATCCGCTTGGTTCTAAGGGATATCGACTATGGTGCCTTGAAACGAAAAAGATAATCTTTACTTGAGAGATGTTACCTTTGATGAATCGCATTGTTGAGAAAGGTAACTAAGAAGATTGATGGCACTTTAGAAGCGGGGTGGAGCAAACTCCGAAATAAGTGGAGTTTGAAAGCAAAATTGTTAATCCGGTTAGTGAAGATAAGGCAGTTGATCCTCCAGGTGTGAAGATGAGATCGGATGAAGAGGTTTTAACCCAAGAACCTCCTGACAAAGAAGCTGAGTTGATAGGCCACGGCGATAAAATGTCAAGGTGCCGTCGATACAAGGATTTTGAAGACCTACCTGCTCGGTTTAAGAATACGGTGGCTGTGCACTTTCGGTTGTGATGATGATGTTCCTTCCATATATAAAGAAGCGATCGAAGCCTGAAGTTGAAATATGGAAGGAAGCACATGGATGAAGAACTTTGTCCCTTCGGAAGAATAAAACATGGAAGTTGACACAACTACCTAAAGCGAGAAGGCAATTGGATGCAAATGGGTTTATGCAAAGAAAGATGGATTTCCTAACAAAGATGGTATTATACAAGGCAAGGTTGGTGGCTAAGGGCTACGCTCGAAAGGAGGGAATCGATTATAATGAGGTATTTTCTCCCGGATGTAAAACATTCTTCCATTAGAATTTTGTTGGCCTTGGTAGCCTGATTCGATTTGGAACTAGTTCAACTTGATGTGAAAACCAGCGTTTACTACGGTGACTTAGAAGAGGAAATCTATATGTCTCGGCAGAAGGGGTTTATTGTTTCTTGGTAAAGAGAATTGGGTTTGTAAAATTTGAACAAATCATTGTATGGATTGAAGCAATCTCCAAGGCGATGGTACAAACGATTTGATCGGTTTATGTTGCAACAAAAGTATACGAAGCACGCACGATCATTTGTGTGTATTTTATAAGCTACAAATGAGTCTTTCCTCATATCTCACATTGTACGTCGATGATATGTTGATTGCATCGAAGAGCTGAGAAATTGAAAAGTTGAAGGCTTTCAACTAAGTCGAGGAGTTCGAGATGAAAGATTTGGGAGAAGCGAGAAGATTCTCGGTATGGAGATAGCGAGACGAGGAAGAAGCGGAAGCTTAGTTTGACCCAGTCAATATTTGAAGCGGATACTACAACGTTTGGTATGAATGAACAGACAAAACCTGTAAGTACTCCGCTAGTTCCTCAATTTAAGCTTAGTGCTCGATTATCTCCTCGAATGATGCGAACGAGAATATATGGCAAAAGTACCATATGCAAATGCGGTTGGTAGCTTGATGTATGCAATGGTGTGTACAAGAACTGACATTTCACATGCGGTTGGTGTTGTAGCGAGTACATGCGTGATCCTGGTAAAGGACATTGGTTGAATGTGAAATGGATTCTACGGTATATTATAAATACGTAAATGTTGGTTTAGTATTTCGGCAGGATAATACCATTGGTCAACGATGTGCGATCGGATATTGTGATTCGACTGTACGGGGAGATTTAGATAAGCGTCGGTCCAACTACCTACGGGTTATGTGTTTACTCTTGCTAGAGCACGGTCGGTTGGAAGTCTACCTTGCGGTCCACGGTTGCTGTCTACTACGGAGGCGAGTATATGGCGATTCTGAGAGGCTGTGAAGGAAGCTATTTGGTTACGAGGTTTGCTTGAAGACTTGAGTTGGTCAAAAACATATCAAGGTGTTTTGTGATAGTCGAGTCTTTATTCATTTAGCAAAGAACCAAGTCTACCATGCACGTACAAAGCACATTGACGTTCGTTATCATTTCGTGCGAGATTGAAGAAGGTGGAGTACTAGTTCGGAAGATTAGTGCACGATAGAGAATCCATTGAGATATGATGACGAGGTGGTAACTTGACAATCAAGTTCAAACATTGTATGGACTTGATTAACATCCTACAAATCTGAATTGGCGTTGGCGTCATTGATCTAGCAATTGAAGAAATCATTTAAAACCACTAAGTCGCTAAGGTGGAGATTTGTTATATATTGCTCCTTAGTGAGAAAATTAGAAAAGTCCCACATCGTTGGTTAGGAATGAAGATGGGTGTTGGATTTGGGGCTATAAATAAAGCCCTCCTTCACCATTTGTAAACATCCCAAAATTTGTAAATCTTCCTCTCTTTTGTAAGGGTAATTGATTAGCTCGATTTTGCCCACGATTAGTTGTAATTTTGAAGTTCATTCATTTGGAGATAGTGGAAGTGGTCAACGGCCTTGATGACTTTAGGTAACATTTATCTAGAACCTCGTTAAATTTGGTGTTATTATTTTTACCTTTAATATTTATGTTTCAATATCTCGTTTTAGTTTATTTTAGCATTATATTTCCAATAGCATTATTTTTTCGGGTTAGTTTGAGTTCTATTCATTTAAATCATAAGTGAATAGTAACTACTTAGAATAGGGAAAATATACCCGATTTTCTCAACAAAATTTATGTTGGTTGCTTCTTAACTTAATTGTTATTACATGTTTTGTTACTATTATCGTTCAATTTTTACATATTTTATTAATATTATTTTTTATTTATTTATTTTAACAATCCATTTCTTGTTATTTTATTAGAATTTTTTTTCTCCCCAAAACCAATATTTTTACTTACTATATTGATAATATAAATAACATTTTTTTGCTTACTATTCGTTTAAGCTTGGGCAATTTTTGAAATGATCACTTCATTATCCCAAATTGTAATCTCAACTGTGAATATTGTTGATTCTATTATGGGTGGTTCAAGTGTGAACCAAATGATGAAGCTTTCTGTGGCTCATGGAGTAACTCCAATGTTATTGGTTTTTATTCCTATGAACTATGCAGTGGTAGAGAAATAAAAGAAATTTAATGGCTTGAACTTCAAGAGATAGATGAGTAAGATGATGTTCTATCTCACCACCTTGAATTTGACAAGGTTCTTGATTGAAGAATATCTCAATCAACCTGAGGATAAAAAAGATTTTCTATCTGTTAGTGCTATTGAATCATTCTAATTATCTATGTCGAAACTATGTTCTGAATAGTCTAATTGATTCCTTGTACAATGAGTATAATAAGAAGAAAACGACTAAAGAGTTATGTGAATCATTAGACCAGAAATATGAAATTGCATATGCCAGTGCCAAGAAATTTTTAGTTGGTTGCTTTCTTGATTATAAGATGGTAGATTCTGAATCTATATGCAGTCAAGTACGTGAAATCCAATATATCTTAGTAGAGATGTATGATTAAGCGATGGTATTTAGTGAAACCTTCCAAGTTACAATTATTATTGAAAAGTTTCCCCTTTCATAGATAGGATTCAAGCCTACGTTAATCACAAGTGAAGGGAAGTACCTTTGAAAGACTTGCTGATAAGATTCAAAGTGGAAGAAGACAACAAGGCTTCTTCTAAAAGAGGGTATATCCCATCAACACATAAGGCTAATATGATGGAGCATGATCAAAGTTCTAAGCATAATAAGAATAAAGGAAAAGTCAAGCTGGGCAAATGGTATAAATTGGGACCTAGAGAAATAACTTTTAAGAAGTCAAGCTTTAGAGAGATTTACTTTAACTGTCAAAAGACAAGGCATAAAGCCCTAGACTACAAGTTTCCAAAAAGAAATAGAAACCATGAGGCAAACATGGCTGATGAAATCACTCATAATATCTCTGATATTGACTTATGTGCAATCATTTCTGAGGTGAACTTTGTGGGATCAAACCCAAAGAAGTGGTGGATTGATACTAGTGCAACAAGGCATGTATACTTAGACAAGAAGCTATTCATTACTTTTGAACTAGTGAAAGATAGAGATAAGCTATTCATGGGAAATTATACCACATCAACCATTCAAGAGCAAGGCTAGGTCAAACTGAAGATGACCTTTGGAAAAGAGCTTACATTAAAAAATGTACTTTATGTGTTAGATTTCTGTAAGAATCTTATTTATGGATCATTTATAAACAAGCATGACTTTCAATTAGTGTTTGAATCTAATAAGGTCGTTATGACCAAAAGTGAAATGTTTGTAAGACATGGGTATGTATTTGATGGGCTATTTAAGCTCAATGTAATGACTGTAAAAGTTAAGAATATTAATAAGATTAATTATTCTGCTTATTTGCTTGAGTCTTCAACTTGTGGCATGGTAGATTAGGTCATGTTAATTACGATACATTGCATAGACTAATTTACATGGAACACATACCCATATTCCAAATAGATTTAAAGCATAAATGTGAAACTTGTGTTGAGGTAAAAATGACTAGGTTATCATTTCATTCAATTGAAAGGAACACTGAACCCATTAACTTAATCCATAGTGATCTATGTGATTTGAAATTTCTTCAAACAAAGGGTGGCAATAAATATTTTATTATTTTTGTTGATGATAACATCAAATATTGCTATGTGTATTTGCTTAAAAGCAAAGATGAAGCTATAGAGAAATTTATTTTTTATAAAATAGAAGTTGAGAATCAACTTAATGAGAAGATCAAGATATTGTGCAATGATCATGGTGGTGAATATGAAGCACTTTTTGGTGAATTCTTTGCACAATATGGAGTTATCCATGAAACCATAACATCTTATTCACCTTAGTAAAATGGAGTTGTTAAACATAGGAATTGTAACTTGAAAGAAATAATAAATGCAATGCTATTAAGTTCTGGGTTGTCACAGAACTTGTGATGGGAAGCTATTTTATTAAATAACTACCATTAAATAAGGTACCCCAAAAAAAACATATAAGACACCTTATGAATTATTTAAAGGAATGGTATCTTCTTATAAATACTTACGAGCATAGTGTCATGTCCCGCACGAAATGTCCCTAAAAATCCAAAATAAATGGTGGTTGCCTAAAGGATCTAGACTATTCTACATGGAAAGTTCTAGAGTTGCCTAGAGATGTCTAGAAAGGACTAGAGTTGGACGGACTCAACTCAAGCTTGAAGACCCTAGAATGTTCTAGAGCACCCTGGAGGGTGCTAGAATGGGCTAGAATGTTCTAGAACGTGCCGGATGGTTTGGGAAGGATGTAGAAGCCACTGGAAGCTTACGGAACATCCCGGAACATGCATGAAGGAGCTAGACAAACCTAGAAGACTCTAGAGCTGGCTAGAAGGTACTAGAGCCTTATGGCACATTGTACATAAACCTAGAACACTCTTGTATATTCTAGGCTTAGAATTATCTAGAAAGTGGTGGCATATTCTTAAGCTTAGAAGCCACACTATAAATAGACCAATTGGTCTTCATTTGCATTCATCTTGAGAATTCTTAGCATTTGTAACATAAACTCTCTCTAGAGCAATACAAAGCATTCTTTGCAAACTCTCTTTCTATTCTCTTTGGAGTTACATTTTGGGTTGAAAGGCAGACTTAGTGCAACGGACCGTGCTAAGTGCCGCACGATCGATACTTGAGAAATTAAGGTCATGACAATAGAGTATCTTGCTAAAGTAGTTGTACATATACTTAAAAAGGTGAAAATAGGTCTAAAAATGATAGATTCTATCTTTATTGGATATGCATATAATAATAGTGTTTATTGGTTTTTTGTGCATGAGTCAAAGATCTCAAACATACACAAGAACACGATAATAGAATCAAGGAATGCATCGTTCTTTGAACATGTATTTCCAAGTAAATCTCAAGAAAAATCAAGTTCATCTAAATGAATGTACAAGACTATGAATAAAGCTAGTCAAAACAAATAACTTGAACAAGAGGTTGAGGTTGAACTCAGACGTAGCAAGAAGGCTAGGACAAAAACGTCTTATGGTTCAAAATGTTTTACCTACTTACTAGAAAGTGAACCTCAAACTTATGAAGAAGCTGTGAATTCTTCTGAAGGTCCTCAATGGAAAAAAGCTATTAATAGTGAAATTGAGTCATTATGAAAAATCACACTTAGGAACTAGTTGATTTACTTCCAAGTAGTAAAACACTAGGGTCAAGTGGATTTTCACGAGAAAACATAAATCAGATGGATCAATTGAAAAGTACAAGACTGGGCTTGTAATTAAGGGATACAAAAAACAGCATGGCCTTGATTACTTTGATACTTATTCTCCTATGACGAGAATAACATCTATAAGGATGATAATTGTTATCCTCGCTTTGTGAAATCTTGATATAAATCAAATGGATGTAAATATAGCCTTTCTAAATGGAAAGTTAGATGAAGAAATCTACATGGACCAACCCAATGGGGTTTCCATGCCCAGGATAAGAAGAAAAGGTATGTAAATTGGTGAATTATTTATATGGCTTGAAATAAGCATCAAAATAGTGGCATGAAAAGTTTGATAATGTCATGAGGACACGACTTTAAAATTAATGAATGTAACAAATGTGTATATGTCAAGGACAAAGAAAATTATTATGTTATCTTGTGTCTTTACATTGATGACATGCTAATTATGGATAGTAATGATCAGTTGATCAAATCTACTAAGAGTGTTGAATTCAAGATTTGATATGAAAGAAATGGGGTCTATTGATGTAATTTTGAGAATTAAGATATCAAGGATATCAAGTGGTCTCATTCTAAGTTAATGTCATTATGTTGACAAAATACTCAACAAGGATGATTTTGGAATTGTGAGAAAACTAGTAGATGTAAATTTATACATATCTAAGAATAAAAGTGAGAGTGCCTCATCTAGAATATTCTAGAGTTATAGAAAGTCTTATGTACTTGGTAAGTTGTACAAGATCATACATAACTTACACTTTAAACAAACTAAGTAGATATACTAGTAATTTAGGATCTGATCACTGGAAATGTATTACAAGATTACTTAGATACTTAAATTATACACGTAGCTATGAATTGCACTACACAAGATATCCAACTGTATTATACAATGATGCAAATTTGATATCTGACATGAAAGACTCAAAGTCTACCAGTTAATATGTATTTATACTAGGTGGTGTAACTATTTCATGAAAGTCCTCTAAATAGACGTGAATTGCTAGATCCAAGATGGAATATGAGTTCATTGCTTTGGATAAATATAGTGAATAAGTTGAATAACTACGCAATTTTTTAGAGGATATTACTAAGTGGATGAAGCTTGTACTTGTAATATGCATCCATTGTGATAGATAATCTACTATTGGCAAGACACAGAGCAATATGTATTCCCGTCTGTCACGCGGGTGACCCGAGTTCGATCCCCAACAACTGCGCCAAAAACTTGATCGTTACACAATTTGCAATCAATACACAAGTATACGTATCGTAAAAAGTAATATAATGATAAGTAAAAATCGTTATCACGGAGATTATTTTATTATAAATTAATTTTTAAAACTAAAAATAATAAAAATCAATTTTTTTGGTGTTTTTATATTTTAAGGAACCAAAATTAAAATAACTAAAAGTAAATAGCAATAATTAATTAAATAAGATTTTGTGACTAAAAAGATATATAAGAAAATATCTAGGAATACTTAATCCTCGTATTCTCTAAACATGTAAATCGCTAAAATTCCTCCAATATAATTATTAATTAATTAAATGATCAATTGAGTCTAACCTAGCATATATTCTTCTCTCAAGTAAACTACACACCATATAGTAATTAATTTAATCATACTCTCATGCCAATTAAATTGTATACTACTCATTAAGTTCATCAATTATGGATCACATATATAAAAATCATACATCTCTGCTTAAAAACTATGCATGTTATTTAATCAAAACAAGCATATAAATAATTCACTCAAATCTATTTAATTGCCTCTATAGATAAATTGTTAGCCAAACAATTGATAGCATGAAAATTAGATTAAATAATATAATTAAATTAAAATTATAATTGGGGTAAAATTTTAGATCATCACATGGTAAAAATTGGGTTCATAAGATCCATAGATTAATAAATTAATTACATATAATTGTGCTCATAGAGCTCATATTTTTCATAAAGAAAAACATAAAATTGATTAAAAAAAGAGTAGAAAAAGAAATACAATCAATCTCTTGAATTGTAGTATTAATTTCCTCTTGAATCTCCAACAAAATTATATCTTTCCTTGAATTTTTCTATATTTTTCTCCCTTTAGCTCCAAAAATTGACCAAAACTATGCTAATTGAGGCAAATTAGGGTTTATAGAGTGATTAAGGGTTTAAATAAAACTCAGGTACGATCTAGACCGTGAGATCAGCTTCAAATCAAGGGCTACGATCAAAACAAACAAAAATAATAGTTCTAGTCAATCACAGAGCAACATGTGGCATTAGAAATTCATTGGGTGAATTAGGGAACGACGCGTGGTAGATGAGACCGATCAAAGTCAACTCTTGCTGAGTCAACGACACGTGGTGCGACCTGATTCGCTGAAATGGATGGCGTGGCCCACTGGTGGAATGCGCGGAGCAATGGTGTAGCAACACGTGGTAGGAAGCATTGACCAATTCCTGAACTCGGATTGAACGTTATGTTGACATGTGGCACGTCTTTCGTCCTCATCACACGTGGCGTAACATGATTCGCTCTCTATGCTTATGTGGCATCCGCGTGGCTTGCCTAGTGAGCTCCTTACTTGGGTGACATGACACTTGGTAGCTCTTGATTGGTCCTACGTTAAAAAATCCAAAAGAATCCCAAAAAATTTTAAAAAATATATTTTCACCCATTTTCACTAAAAGTTTATATTTTAATTTTTTTTGTCATAAAAATATCATTTATTAAATAAAATAAATAAATATTAAGTAAAAAAATGCACTAATGACTCTACTTTCATAGAGTCATCAATATGTCGTAGACATAATACCATTACACAACTACTTTCAACTGGGTTATCTATATTGATTATGTGAAATCAAAGGATAACATAGCAAATCTCATAACCAAAGGGTTAAATCAAGAGTTAGTTGATAAGTTATCGAAGGGAATGAGACTGAAGCCCATGAATGAATAAGGATTTGCAAAGGAAACTGAACCTATTTGATTAGAGATCTTAAGATCTAGGTTCAAAGAGACAACCTAATTGTAAAAACTTAGTGAGATCATTGTGGGGTTTTACTTTTAAGTCTATTCCTATGATGAAAATAATGATACTCGTAAGATATAAGGTAAGTTAAGGCTTTTAATGATTCTTATGAAGAGAATACCGAGCGGAGTATGCATGTTACTATTTGTAGATTACTTTTAAATATAAGGGATCACCTATGTAAGGAGGAGTGGGGCCACTTTGAAAGAGAATTATATAGGGCTCAATTATTTAGAAACTCACAGAATGAGGCATATGTTCATGACCAAAATGAACATAACAGTGAGAACTGAATTGTGTTAGGAAAGACTCTTGTGTAAAGTATGTTATCGCTTACATAAAAGGAAAAACAGTTCAAAGATATCAAGTGTAATGGTGAGTCTTTAAAGTAAATATATTTTTATAAATGAAGATTCAAAGGGTAACATTTATCTATCTTACACAGGTTTCAATCTGTTGAACTAAATTTCTATTTCAAAATTTAATTTAAAACCTATGTCAATTTTTATTCATGTGTGAATTGTTATAATTTTTGAATTAAAAATTATTGTAACGACTATTTAATGACAATTAATTTTTGAATTAAAATTTGGTGAAATGGCTATTTAATGTTTTAATTGATTTCAATTATATTTTTTTACAGTTTCATTTCACATTTCTCCTATTTTTTATTTTATTTTTTGTTACTCTTATTAATATATACATAATGACAGACTTTTACTTTAATTTTTTTAGTTTTTATTCTTCGATTGCTTTTTCTCTCATTGTTATATATATTAAGAGAAAAGAGAGAAAGAACGGGAAAAAAAGAAAGAAAAAGGAAAGGAAAAAGAAAAGAAAGAAGGGAGAAAATAAACGGTAAGGGAAAAGAAAGTAAAAAAAAATAATTTTTTTTTCTATCTAGGTTAACTCAATAAAGTTTGGATTAATTAAAATTACGTGAAATAATAAACTGTGGTATAAATTTATTATTATTTAATCAGTATATCATGGTATATAAGTTTTCGTATTTTTATGGTACACACAATGAGCGAAAATATTATCTTAAAAATACTATATGATAAACATGCATTAATTTTTTACTTTATTTAAATTTTATATTTATAATTTTAATAAATTAATTTTTTTATTAAATTGTTTATCCTGATATTATTTCTTACGAAAATCTCTAAGCTAAATGGGTTAGAAGACTCGGGGTGATAGGTTTGAAGGAATATTAACTTGGAATCCAAATTCATTTATAGATGTTATTTATAGATAAGAATAAAATAAAAAAAAATATAGAATATTGATAAAAAAAAATATAAAAAAAATTAATTTATTAATAATATTCATTTATTTATCGCTATCTTAAATTTTTTAGATTTAAAGTTATTTTAATATTTTTAATATATATGTTTTTATTTTAAAAAAAAAATTAAGCTTTTAATTACTAGAAGTTATTTTTTAATAGATGTAAATACTTATTTTATTCCTCATTTTAAGGAAGAACTGAGCTATTAGAACCAACTTCCCATCAAACACCTTAATTTAAGATTTTTTTGCCTCAAATATACTCCTCCACTCCAAGAAGGATTACGTCCGAAAGATGCAAAAATACATCCCTAAAATACTTACCTTTCAACACTCTAATTACAAGTGCATCAGGATTATGAAGTAATCTACATCATTGCTTAGCTAGCATTGCGAAATTAAAACACCTTAAATCCTTGAAACCCATGCGACCCACATTCTTGCTTAGTTGTAACTTATCCTAAGTGACTCAATGAAACTTACTTTTTTCTCTCCTATCTTCCTCAATAGAAATATAATCAGCCATAAGCTTCTCAAGCTCATAACAAAGAGTAATCGAAACTTTAAAGCATTGTATAACCTAGTATGAGATCGAGAAAATTACTACCTTGGTAACCACAAATTCTCTCTTTCTCAAGAATAAAGTCAAAAGCCTTTCATTTAGCACATCCAATCGAAGCTAGAAACCAAAACATTTGTTAATAACACAATACACTATAAGAGAAAATGTTAAATATAACATATTATATGTTTTTGTTAATATAAATAGTTAATTTTATCTTAATTTTTTCTATTTTTATAAAAATAAATAATTAAAATCAACCTATTTTATAATATCCATGATTATATTATATTTAAGATTTTCTTACTCAATACCCACCATTTCTTTCGTTATTCTATATATAAACTTTTAAGTGTCGTTTAGTTTACAGAATAAAATCGAAATGAGAATGAAAAATAAAGAATTTTGTTTGGTTTGACCATTGGAATAAAAGAATGAATCAGTATTAGAGTGTTTAGTTTACAATTAAAATGGAATGGAAAACATTGTATATTATCTTAATACCCCTATATTTATTAAAGTTTTAATAATATCATTTAATTATTATTTTTTTGTCAGACAAAATACATTATTAAAATCATTATTTTGTAAATAAATATTACTTAAAAATAAAGTATATTATTAAAATTATTATTTTCCTAAATAGGGTTCAGGATTTAGGATTTAGAGATTTGGGGTTTAGGGTTTTAGGATTTTAGGATTTTGAATTTGGGATTTAGGGTTATATTTGTGGGTTAAGGTTTAGGGTTAAAATTATTTTTTTTAAATAGGGTTTTGAGTTTTGGGATTTAGGATTTAGTATTATATTTATGGGTTAAGGTTTGGGGTTAAAATTATTATTTTTCTAAATAGGGTTTAGGGTTTTGGGTTTTGGGATTTGAGATTTAAGATTTGGGATTTAGGGTTATATTTGTGGGTTAAGATTTTGCGTTAAAATTATTATTTTCCTAGATAGGGTTTTAGAATTTAGGATTGGTGGTCTATGGTTTATGGTTTATGATTATATTTGTGGGTTAAGGTCTGTGATTAAAATTATTATTTTTCTAAATAGGGTTTAGGGATTTAGGATTTGGAATTTAAGATTTTGGGTTATATTTGTGGGTTAAGGTTTAAGGTTAAAATTATTTAATAATTTTTCTAAATAGGGTTTATAGTTTGGGATTTTGGGCTTAAGGTTTAGGGTTTAGAGTTTAAAGTTATATTTGGAGTTAGGGTAAAATTGAAAAAAAAATGAGATGAGAATAGAATCATGATTTCTTAAGGAGGATAAGGAATTATGATTCCTTCTTTTTTAGGAATTGATTTTATTTTATTCCCACTTTTCAGTCCAACTAAACATAAAATTAGAAGAAATTAATTCTGATTTCATTTCATTTCATTCAACCAAACATACACTTAATGTAATACTAAGTAGACAAAAACATGAACTTACTAACACACTAGACTCTAGGTATTTTTATCATTAATAATTAACCATAGACAAAATCTCGGGGTAAAATAATCAAATAATTTTGTCGCATTCATTTTTCACAAATTACGATAGCATCGGTGATTCTTAAATTTTAGCTAAAAGAAGTATATTAGTCCTATAATTTTTAAGTAAAATATTTTAATCTTATAATTTTAAAAAAATAATAAATTTTAATCTTAAAAGTGTATGCTTAAATCTTAAAAAAAATACACATAATTATTGTAATTTAATACTTTCTAAACTAAAATATATATTTTTTAAAACTATTAGATTAAAATATTTCTTTTATAAAAATTATAAAACTAAATTATTTATTTTATAAAAATTACAGGATTCTCGTACCCCTCAATCCTAACGCACATATATAACTTCATTCATGACCCCGAGGTTCCAAGTTTTAGAAGAAGTCCTATAAATTAATTATAAATTAAAAAAATAAATCATATTATTTTGATTTTTTAGAAGTTGTCCAACCAACGTCAACACTTCTCTTCTTTTTCTTTTTTTCTTCTCTTATTTTACAGTTTCTCTCTTCCTCCGCATTTCTGTGTCTCTCTCTTTTCTGATTCTATTTACTTTCTCTATTCCGTCTTATTCTATGTCAAATTATACTGTTGAGTCCTCCTCAGTTGAAAGCACCGATGGAGTTAAGCTCCATACAAGGCTCTTCAAAACAAAAGAAGAGATCAAGGACAACCTTGTAATTGTCTTGGTCCATCCCTTCACAATTATGGGTGGTTGCCAAGGCCTCTTGGGAGGAATAGCTTCTGGATTGGCAGAAAATGGTCACAGGGCTGTCACATTTGACCTGAGAGGCGCTGGAAAATCAACCGGAAAGCCTTCTCTTACTGGGTTTGCAGAAATCAATGATGTGATTGCCGTCTGCAAATGGGTATCTGGGAATCTCTCCACTGATAGGATTTTGTTAGTGGGTTCTTCAGCAGGTGAGATTTTGTTGAATAATCTGCTTCAAATTTTCATGAGGTGTGCAAGTTCGGTTACAGGGATAACTTTTGGTCCGCGGATTGTGATTAAATTGCTATTTTGTTTGCTTTGATCTATTGTTTTGTGGATCCATAAAATTGTTTTAAGTTCCTAAACATGTTCAGGTGCTTATCAATGCCTTGGATCTGGGTATGTTGAATCTAGAAACTAGAAATTAGTACTATAGTTGCATTTCTGCTTGTTACTATTCATTTTTCGTTTTCGTTAATGACTCGTGGCCAAGCGACATGACCATGCTGGATACGTTAATTTTGTGAAAATTTACATAAAATTGAGAAACTATGACGCACCCAACACCAGGATATGTATCCAAAAAAGACCCTTTAACAATACTTGTTGTTGGCACATCAAAAAGTCGGGATTTTAACGAGTGGTTATTGAGTTATTGATTATTATACTCAAAGAAACCAACTGTCATCTGGATTCTCAAGCTCATGAATCAGTCTTAGAGTTTTAGAAAGATCCTAGAATCAGGTACAGATTTATTTCTACATTGGTCTCCTCTTTTTGGGATGGTAGCTCATTGCTGTAGACATTGAGTTGAATTATGAAAACCTTTTGTAAAGCTGGAAGTCTGATTTCTGATAAAAGTCTCGGCTGCACAAGCAAACTGAGGACGCATTATGTCTTAGACCGTCACCTTACGAGCGGTTTGTAATGGAGCTTAAATTCTTGGGCATGCTCCTATAGAAATTTAAGTCATTTCTAGTTTCTAGATAGGGAGATAGAACAAAAGGTAAATAAAGAAAGAAGTTACTTCATGAGTGAATTCTTCTAAATTATTTTATGTTTACATCTCTAGTAGTCATGCACATCATAATCTCCTGAAAATGAATCATCCTTTAATCTGTGGATTTTTCTTTCTGTTCATAGGTGACGGGTGATATTTTGGTTTGTTCAAATTTAGTGATACTTTCCCTCTTGATTTTCACGAATATATTAAGTTCTATTTCCTGGTTGTGAACATATTAGCAATTTAAGATCTGTTAAAATGTAGATATATGCAGTTTCTTTTTGTTGTACACAGATGTAGACTTGTGGTGTCCATAACTCTCAAATGTGTTTTAAGTGGCTGTTTTTTGACACTTTGAACTTCCGTTTAATCACCGTAGTAACAACTTATTTGAATGCTGACTATACTCATTATGAATAGGTTTTATGACTATTATTGATAGGAGGCTTAAATTGATAACATATTAACATGTTCTTTATTTGCAAAGTTTTAGTATAGTACCATCCTACATTTTGTCCCATGTATTTTGGCAGGTGCCCCAATTGCAGGATCTTCAGTTGATAAAATTGAGCAAGTTGTAGGTTATGTCAGCCTGGGGTACCCCTTCGGCATGATGGCTTCTATTCTCTTTGGGAGACACCACAAGGCTATATTAGAATCCCCAAAACCAAAGCTCTTCGTATTGGGGACTCGTGATGGTTTCACCAGCGTGAAGCAGTTGAACAAGAAGTTGGGTTCTGCTGCAGGGCGTGTTGAAACTCACCTAATTGAAGGAGTAAGCCATTTTGAAATGGAAGGACCTGCTTATGACGATCAGATGGTCGATCTTATCCTTAATTTTATTTCATCATTATAAGATGCAACGTCCTTCATGAGCTTGGTTTTCAGAAGTTGTCTCTTAGCCTTGTGAATTGTTTGTAAATACTAATTATTGCGTTCAATGCAGGAAGTTACTGTACTATTTGTTTGCTTTATGCGATCGGGGCTCATGCAAATTCTGTTAAATTTAAAACTGTTAGCAAATTAAAGTACAAAGTAATCTTCATTAAACATACTTATTTGACTGTTATTCCTTGCAAAGAATTTTACATGAAGCAATGCTCAGTGTAAGGTTAAAACTTACATGAATGAGCCTAATGCCTGCACTAATTATCTAAAATAAAGCCGAAGGATCAACCTGGCCAAGTCATTAAATTAGAATATGGTGTACAATATAAAGCAAAATAACAAAATGCTTTAATCAACCTAATTTCATCGTTGCGTACATGTCTAACTTGCAATTTTATCACAATTTGAAGCTTCAATTGCTCTAGCTTCCCCCATCTCATCAAATTGCCTTTTTCTCCATCCTCGCTCTTGGTCCATTGGATGCCCTTGCGAAAATGGATAATCTTCCCCATCTGATTTCGAAGCCAAAACAAAAACAGAATGGTATATTTTTCCTCATTTATGATAAAACTTGCAATACCTAGTGTTTCTCCATAGAATTTCACATAGTTGAAAAGAATATTACACATCCAAGTCATGTTTAGTTAGTAAAATAAAAATGTAACGAAAATAGGAATGGAAATAATAATAGGAATGAAACTCAATGAAAATATTACTATTACTATGTTTGACTAAACGAATTAAAATAATGATAAATATTAAAATAAAATTTATAAAATTATAAATGAAACAATATCATAAAATAAGACATTTTTTATTTTTAAATGAGAAAAATAATAAATAATTATACAAATATGTGAAGAAAATAGAACATTTCAACTTATTCATGAAAAATGTAAAAAGAATGAACATTCATGCTACTATTAGAATGCTTTACATATAATTACAGATTAACAATGAAAACAAACAGTAGTATCCTGAATCTTACTCGTTACTGTTCCTATTACTGTGAATCAAACATAACCCCAATGTAAAAGAAGAACAATGTCATTTCACTCGTAGGGTAGAAAAGTGACAGCCCAGTAAGACAGCACCATACATATTTTCCGCCTTACTAACTGTGTAAATAGAGATGGCTTCGTCTTCCACCTCTACATGTTGAGCACTGAAAAGGCCAACCAATGATTGGAAACTAATTTACGTACTTTTTATGCAAATTTTTGAAAGCCTTGAGAAAAAATACAAAGACATAACTTAAAATTTTACGTAGCCAACAAAGTCAGTTTGTATTACTCAAGACTAGAAAGATAAAAACAAATGCATATTTCTTAATTGAACTTGATATTGTCTAACATAACGTGTAATTAATTATTACCACTTTCACCGTCAGATGCATCTTCAAGCTTTGCAATTGCATCCATTAATGCTTGTTCATGCTCCTGCGTTTTAAAATAATCAACATAATCGCAATAACTGGGAAGCTTTGCAAAACATTTAAGAAAAGAGGGAAATCTCATTTTACCATTGCCCTTTGTCCAGTCACAAAAATACCATCTAATTTTGACTAGTTACAAAAATATACCAACAACTTCAGCATTAGTGTTGCAGGTATACCATTTTTGTAACATAAATACATGAGTGTCATTAACATAGAGCAAAGAGGTTAGAGGTTTATTGTATCGAGTTAAAAGTTGGATGGTAGCTTCGCAACACAGTGCAAATAACAATGATAAAGTCTAATATTTACGTATAAAAATTGGTTCTTACTTTTAGCACTTTCTTTGCTTTCTCAATTTCCACTGGGTCAAGATGGCTAGCACCAAAAACTTTTTCAACCTGATTAGATTCACGCATATTGGGGAAATCAAGTCAATACACAAATAGAAAATTGAGAGAATCAGCATTGAATATGCAAACAGAACAACTATATTTATACCTCCTTAATTAAAGTGTCTGTGTGAAGTATTTCTATATCACAGAGAGCTCTCTTCCCTACTCCATTTTGTTGCAAAGGGAAATCTTTCTTTGAGTGGCCTTTTGTGGTTCCTCTACCTCTTCCTGTGCCAGGAACTGCACCACCGCGTGTCATGGACTTCTTGATCCCTCGGCCAGGTCCTGGACGACCAGTTTTGCGAGAAATAACAGGATCGTCACCTTCCCATCGGATATCACCAGGAGATATCTGCCATTAGAAGTAAAAATACAGAGCGAGAAGGTGATGACATTAAAAAAAATGCCGAAGACAAAAACATGATACGCTTCTAGCATACTCAAATGGCCACTACAGAAAAAAATTTAACCAACTGCAGACCATGCTCCTAGAAACTTTTATTTGGAGATGGTGTCATCACAGACAGAATTGACGCCTTAATAAACTTTACCTAAAACCCAGCCTATAATAGGATAAACAAATAGAATAAAATAGCCAAAACCTTATTCCTGGGTAAGAATTATGGAATGATGAGTCAAAATATGTGAAGCTATATACAATAAAAATACATAGAGCCAGTTCACAAATATTACATTTACAGAAAAGGACAGTGTTCCTCTAACTAGGAGAAGTCATCATACAAGCATGCACTGTGACACGTTCAGCGTTAGTTACTAGTGTGTCACATAAAAGTTCCAACTCCCAAAGATAAATCGGAACAGAAGAATTTCCTGAATGCATTCACAAAACTGCATGGTACAATAATTCACTAAAATGAGCAATAAAAAGGAGAAATCTTTTTTAATTCCAACACTAGCAATTTATTATAAAACTCCTTATTTACAAAGAAGCTCAAGATACTAGAACATGCATAAATAGAATGCACGAGGCAAAAGAGAGCTTGAAAGGCAGTAGAAGGCTTTTTAGGGTCATTTTAAAAAAACTACACAAAAAGGCATTTTACCTCTTTGAGATTAACCCATTCCCATGTCTCATCTGCTGTACTCATATCATAGACCAAAGCGTGTCGTCCCTGTCAATATTAGGAAAAATAAATGAAGACCAAGTAAACGTAAAGTCAAAAACTCTTCAGTAAGACCAGCAATGGAGGCTTAGTTGATCTGCAACAACTGCATACAAAAAAATACCTCGGCTGCATTGTAGTCAGTAATAACAGCCTCATAAAAATGATTGTCTTCGGGCCACCTTGTCCAGACTTTCCTTCCAATTAATTGATCATAAGTTGCCACCTCCATAGCATCTGATGTCACAAAAGCACCTGAGGAGCCTCTACTAGTGGCTTGAGGTCTACCATTGAGACCTGTAGAAGGATACTGCATGGACTTCATAGGAAAGGCAGCAAGCAAACATACTGGTTCAGAAAGAGGATAATAGAACCCAGAAGAGATTCCCTCTATCTTTTGTCATCTTAATATTAAAAAAAATTCAACTTACTGATTTTGATTTCTTGCTCCGAGGTCCTGGAGGAGGACCTCGCCTCAAGGCTGATGAGGATGGTTGCATAGAAAGAGGCAATCCAGGTGAGGGAGCACCAACAGATAAGGAAGCCACAGATTGCGATGTTTTCTGTTTTTTGTGAGAAGCTGAGACAGAAGGACTGGGTATGGGATCATGAACAGGTTGAGGAATGCTAAGCATGCCAGTTTGAAGCCCACTGGCTTTTCTCCATTCCCTAACAGCAAGATCATTACACTTTCTGTAAGGTGGAATTGACAAAAAGCAACAGAATATTCAATGAAATTTCGTCAGCAGAACATTATAATCAAACCTTATCCTCCTGATTATGTCATCAGAGTTGACCCTGGAAAGAAGTTCTCTGTGTTCCTCATCAGATACTCTCAGCTCCTTCCTTAGTTCTGTAATTAAACTTTCTTTATCCTGAAGAGCATAACAACGAAGATTAATGTCAATTCTAATGTATTTTGGGATAAATACTAAATAGGGAAAATAATAACAAAAAGCTACCCAAGTAATGGCATCAGATTGCGCTTTAAAGGCCCGAATGACAGAACAATATGCTTCCTGCTCAATGTGATGAATCTGGGTTTCCATGTCACCATGTAACCTAGGTAATGGGGGAGGGCCAACAGCTGCAGACCTTCCATTTCCCGAGGCACGACCACTCCTTTGGAATCTATTTTGATGAGAGGGTGGGAGGTCATCATCAGTCCCTGCAAGTCATTGGTTAAAAGAATCCACGAAACAATTTTACAACATGAAACTTTTAAACATTTTAAGAACTTGAAATTTTTGAGAAGATAATCAAGTCATATGGTCATAGACCTATGAAAGAGTAACTCCATCTCATTGAAGTAGCATGATCATGCATCTACAGCAAACACACATCTCAACTCAAGTATATTACCCAAAAAATTATTAACATACATAACTACAATGAGCGCATTCATAATGGGTGAAATTTTGCCAAGCATTCCCAGTGAGACAGGAGGAATCACTGTCTAAATAACGATCATAAGGACAACATGTGTTGGAAAACCATTGTGCATACAACTTAATTTTACGTTCCCTGCAGCATATGATTGAGATAAAGGCACACACCTATTCAAACTAATATATGCTCAATATCAATCCACTGCTAAAGTTATCATTGATGCCTAATCTTTTCCAGACCTCAATTTTATACATTAACCTATTATTGCAGATAAATGAACAAACAAGTAGAGGTCAATCTGAGTAACCCATGATACATCCCAATAACTAAACCAACGGAGAGAACAAACTACTAAAAGAGACCAATTTAGCTATCAAGGCCGTAAAAAACCATGAAAAATAAAAGATACTTCAGTGAAATTGAACTGTGAACTTTGACAAGACCCTGGAATCATGGTATCTATACCATACCAAAACATTACAGAACTCTTCAAAATGATGGTTTATCTGCAAACACGAGCTCAGACACAAATTCGGTTTCTGACTGCTCGAGAATAATAATGTTTTCAATTGAAGAAAAAACGTTTATTAATATATATGTAAAAAGACAAGAAAAAGGTTTTAGAAAACCCTAACCAAGCAGTGTTTCATAATAAGTCTAGCAAGCATAAATTTCGTAAGAACCATTAACTCCATGGAACCTTAAAAGTAATTCTCGTCACTAAGCTTTGAAACAAAAGTACCATAAAGTCCGCCAAAGCACAATCTTATTTAACCCACACTTCTCATCAGAGAGCTCTTATAGGCCCAACTTAGGAAACAAATATTAAAAACCGAAAGAGAAGACAAACAACAAAATATAAAACAATTAACAGTAAATTCATAAATTTTACGTGCAACACTAATCCTCAGTAAACCCTACAACAGCATATATAAATTAGCTTACCACTGCTGTCAGAGAGCTCGTAATCCATAGTAGCCGTTTAAGACACAGACTTTCAGCAAAACCCAACCACCGCTAGAATTAGCTGACTTTGTGATAGAGATTGAACTGATGTGTTGTACCGATAAAAAAATCAGCTAATACCGCCACAAATATACTAAATTACGGACATAGCTCCGTCCGAGAAGCTCCAAAAAAAGTTGGAATTCATATGCATAGAGTAACGGAAAAAGCGATCGGTTGATGCTGAAGACAGCGACTTAGGGCTTGAATGATGTACGGGAATTTTAGGACTAACCAGAATTCAGAAAAGTCACGGGGGTTAAGATCTTCTCCTCCATGAACAACTAGGGTTTGAAAACATAGTGGTTGGTAGCGTGAACTTCAAGAAATTTGGATCGAGAAGGTAGATTTGGGGCTTGGGAGGGAAAGCGGACTCGAATAAAGTCTTTGTGGCGCCCTAAAATTTTGTAGTTAATAATCGAGTTTGATTTCCGCCACCGTTATTGGCTGAAATTCCCGGAACGTGTACCCTATAAGAATAAGTATTTTTTTATATGAAAAATGTGGAAATGTTTCATTAATATGTATAAAAATTAGTAAATTTTTAAGTGAATAATACAAGTTCGTTGAATATTGAAAAGTATGAATATAAAATTTAAAAAAATATATGAAAATGTATATTTATATGTTCTATTTTAAACAATTTTTAAAGTTTTAAAATTTTAATTTATTTTTAAATAATTAATAAATTTATAATATCTTATCTAAATATTAATAATTTATTTGGATATTTGGTATAGTTATGGATTATTATAACCCTTGTCTTTTTTTATGTTTTATTTTCTTCTCCTTTCCAATTCTCTCCCTTTTTTTTTCCTTTCTCTATTTTTCACCAAAAACTATTTAAAGAAAATAAATAAAAACTCTTTCACATAGAAAACGTGTATTAAAATAATTATCAAAAATATTCTTAAATTTTAAATAAATATTATAAATATTATTAATATTTTAACAAATCTCAAATTTAATGTAAGTTAAATCTAAAAAAATTTAATATTAATCTTTTATATATAAAAATGATATAAATAATAAAAAAATTAATTAATAATAAATAATCAATAAATAATAGAGATTGAAACACAAAACATGTTAAGCCATTTTTCACAATAAATGATAATTAGTAAAAATATTTCAAGAAATACAAAAGGTAAAATTAAAGCTTAAGGAAGAAAATGAATTCAAAAATACACCATTTACGAAAATATTTTCAAGAAAATATATAATTTATTATGAAATAATTAGTAAAAAATGAGCATTAATGTTACATATGTAAAAAAGAATGTATAACATATCATTAATTGATAAAGAAATAATTAAAAATAAAATATTAAAAATCTCTCAAAAGGATAAAAAAAATTGAATACATCTATTTAAAAAGAATCTAAATATTAACAAAAACACATTTTAGATAATAAAGCGATACACCAATAAAATTAACATTTTTATATAATAGAATAATAAATAAAATATATGTTTTATTAAGAATTATCTATAGAAACATAGGATATCATAAATTAAAATTTAACGTACCTTATGTTTTCCATTAATATTAATTATAAGAACTTAAACTAAATGTTAAGTTTAACCTATAAATTTGAAATGTGAGATTTAAGAGAATAAAGAAATCGTTCATATTTAATACATTATATAGTAATATATTTATTAACAAATAATTATAATAATTCAATATATTAACAAAATAAATTCATAAAAATAGATAAAAAATTCAATAAATTGAAAAATAATAAAATTAAAAATATTAACAAACTTTAAAATACTATAATAATGAAACTTGGATGTTAAAAAAAACCTCTAATAATAGAGAGAAAAGTAATTTATAAATAAATAGTAATGCATCAATGTTTATGCTTATAGATCCTCAAGAAAAAACCTTTAACAAAAAAATAGAGGTTATAGAACGAAAATAAGGAATTATAATAATGAAAGCATTAGTCCATGATATAATAGCAGAAAAAATGATATCATTGTTATCCTAATAATGTTCAAACATAAATTACAAAATATAAAATTAGATTTTGATGGAAGCTTAATAGGCATATCAAAAAATCAAATAACAATAATGAAAGTTGTAATTATTTTAATAGAAGAAATTAAAATAATACAATAATCAAACATCAAGTCTTTACAAGACATAAATAAAACACAACAGTTACTCGTAAAATAAATAAAAGAATATGGTTGTAATAAAAAACTATAACAAGATATATATATATATATATATATATATATACATATAAGAATTTATAGAATTAAAAAGGGATGTAAATAATATACATAGTAATAATGAAAATTGTAAGTTATAAGCTTGATCCATTTGTAGGATTAAAAGAAAAACCACTTAAAATACTAGATATTGGTATCTACAAATTAGAAAGAAAAAAAAGACAAGGAAGAATTTATAATCGTAGTTTAATAGAATATAAAAAATAATTATAATAACATTTTATGAACTTTGATAATAAAGATAGAAAAAATAATTACTTTGTAAATCTAACAGATAAAGAGCTAGGAAGATATTATAATGAAAAACATTATACAAACAAAAAATGAATATGATATAACAATAATAAGTGAAACTAATTCCAAAACGGAAAATATGATCCAAAAAGTCATACGATTTCATTATTAGTTACATTTAAAAAAAAACATCTCACGCACATAGAATAAAGAAATAAAAAAATGCTAGAAGAGTCTCACATTCCTTGTATAATAAAACAACAATTCAAAATAGAAAAATGATTACATTGAAAAATTAGATGTAATTTCCTATTAGAATTCAAATTTTATAAACATTATAGATCTAATCTTTTAGATTTAAATCGTATAAGAGATAAGTTACCACACTTCATACAATAAACTTGTAAAGAAATATTTTTCAAAAATTAATTATAACATTACATAAAAGCGTAATAAAAGAATGGAATACAAGATATAGAGAAACTATAACAGACACATTAATAAAAAAAATAAGAAGTAGGGTGATTATATGAAAATAGAGTTATTAGCGCACTTTTTTACTTAATATTTACTTATTTTATTTAATAAATAGTATTTTTATGACTAAAAAAATTAAAAATATTTTTTTTAGTGAAAATGGGTGAAAATATAATTTTTGAAATTTTTTATGAATTTTTAACGCATGACCAACCAAAAGCTACCGTGTGGTATGTCACACGAGTAGAGGGGCTAACTGGGCAAGGCATGCGGACACCACGTAACCACGAAGAGTGAATCACATCGCGTCGCATGTGAGGAGGAAAAAACACGTGCCATGTGTCAACATGATGTTCAATTCGAGTTCAGAAATCAGTCAACGCATCATGCCACATGTCACCACACCATTGCTCTGCGCATACCACCCGTGTGCCAAGCCATCTGTTCCCGTAAATCACGTCGCTCCACGTGTTGCTAACTAGATAAGCGTTGACTCTGTCCGATCTCCCCTACCACGTGTTGCTCCCTAATTCACCAAATGAATTTCTGATGCCACGTGTTGCGTTGTGATTGGCTGAAACTATCAATTTTGCTTATTTTGATCGTAGCTTTAGATTTGAAACTAATCGGACGGTTCAGATCGCACCTGAGTTTTATTTAAGCCCATAATCACTCCATAAAACCCTAATTAGCCTCTATTAGCATAATTTTGGTCACTTTTTAGAGCTAAAAAGATAGAAAAATTCAAGAGAAAACACAATTTTGGTGAAGATTCAAGAGGAAATCAATTCTACAATTCAAGATATTGATTGTATTTCTTTTTCTACTATTTTCTTTATCAATTTTATGTCTTTCTTTTTTTAATGAAAAATATGAGCTTTATGAACACAATTATGTACAGTTAATTTATTAATCTAAGTATCTTATGAACCCAATTTTCACCATGTGATGATCTAATATTTTTTCCAATTATAATATTTGTTTAATTATATTATTTAATGTGATTTTTATTCTATTAATTGTTTGACCAATAATTTATCTATAAAGGTAATTAAATATATTTGATAGAATAATTTAATTGTTTGTCTTGATTAAATAACATGCATAGTTTCTAGACAGAGATGTATGATTCTTATGTATGTGATCCATAATTGATAAATTTAACGAGCAGTATGCAATTTAATTGGCATGAAAGTTTGATTAAATTAATTATTATATGATGTATAGTTTACTTGAAAGAGAAAAACATGCTAGGTTAGATTCAATTGATCATGTAATTAGTTGATATTATATTGGGTGGATTTTAGCAATTCGCATGTTTAGAAATTTGGAAGATTAAGTATTCTTAGATATTTTCTCATCTATATTTTTAGTCACAAAATCTGATTTAATTAATTATTGCTATTTACTTTTAGTTATTTTAATTTTGTTTCTTTAAAATATAAAAACACCAAAAAAATTGATTTTTATTATTTTTAGTTTTAAAAATTAGTTTCTAATAAACTAATCTCCATGGGAACGATCTTTACTTATCATTATATTACTTGTTACGATACGTATATTTGTGTATTTATTGCACACACAAATTGTGTGGTGATCAAAGCCTTAAAGATTATATAATCATTAAATGTCAACTTGCGTGGGCTAAAGAAGTAGAAAAAGAAAATTAAAAAATGACTTATATGATATATAATGGTCTAAAACTAGAAATTTACAACAATTGTCCTAAAAACAAGGAAATCCATTATCGAATTTAGTGGATAGCTCAAAGAGCTTTCACTACTAGAGTAAAAAATGAATGCAATTATGCCAACTATAGAGTACCAAAATTAATAAAGTTAGAAGATATAGTTAAAAATAATTTTACAACATTACAACAATAATTATAGCCACCAAGCAGGTTGAAAATCGTAAGAAATATAGTATGATTACTAGTACTATTAAAAGAAACGCCTTTCACATAGAATAAATATTTTATGACCACTAATACTATTCAATGAACATTATCCAAGAATACATTAAATATTCAAAATGAAAAATACTAATACATAAATTTAAGTAAATTATAATGGTTTAATTTATACAACTCAGTTAGAAAATCTACTCATGAATATATCGAAGATATGAAATTTTATACAATAGAAAAATAATTTTTTATAAATAGTAAATGTAATATTTTTGAAAGAGTTGATCCAAATTTTATTTATAAAGCTTTTTATGTAGGTTTAGTTAAGAACGTATATTCATAAATTAATTTAAATGAATTAAATTATTTTCTCGTAAATTTCAAGAAGGTTATCAAGAACATGGAAGAAGATTAAAGTAATTAACAAGTTTGTCTATATCATATTTTTCAGCTCACTTATGAATTGAAAATGAAAAAAGGTTGTATTAATCACTACCATTTTATTAAATAGGAGATTTTTAATACTAATAGGAAATATACAAAACTAAGAGTATTTAAAAAAAAGGATTTCAATACAAGTGAAATATGTATTTTAAGAGAATAAATACTAAGTCAAATTTATCATGAATTCAAAAAAATTGATAATTATTCTAAAGTTAAAATAAATTTATTTAAAAAAAAAGGATTTCAATACAAGTGAAATATGTATTTTAAGAGAATAAATACTAAGTCAAATTTATCATGAATTCAAAAAAATTGATAATTATTCTAAAGTTAAAATAAATTTCTCTGCTAATAAAGTTATAATTATTTTTCATACCAATATGGCTGTAGTAACAGAAGATCAATGAATTTGAAACAAAATTTAAAAATAATAATCTAAAAATTTATCAAGAAATAATAAATTTTTAGAATTATAATAATAATTAATATTATGAATAAAATAGACAGGGTGGATCACTCTTTTCTATTCTCTAGTAGGTATAATAGTTGCACCATTAACATGAGGATATTAAGACTTGAATAAGATGAGGTATATGAAGTGTAACAAAAGAAGACAGATAATGAAAGAAAAAATCGCGATGGATAAATTCAGTTATGATAATTATAATCCTAAGTCAATTAATAGTCTCAAATGATTAAATATTTTTTATATCATTTAGAAAATAAATAATAAAACGAAGACAAAAAAACTAGCTACAAGTCTTTACGAAAATAAACACAAGGAAAATATAAAATTAAAACAATGTTTTAATAAGAAATTTAAAGGTTTATCTTTAAATAATAATATACAAGAATTAACAATTAACGTCGTAAAATAACTAGCCACAATTTCGTATTAAAGCCATATATAAGAAAAATACATCATTAGATGAAAAGTTAACACGTTAATCATTTGTAAATATTAGTGATATTAATTATAAATTTCATAAATATTAAAACTTATTTTACAAATTTTAATGAAAAAAACTAAGACATACCAAACTTTAATAACATTAATGATACATTTTCCGTGTAATCAATTAGCACTTTTAAATGTTTGTTGCACTTACGATACATTTTCTTACAAAACATATAAATATAAGTTAAGGTTGGATTTGAATGGATTCTTAAATATTGAATGTTATTAAAAAGTTAGTATTTTGAAATACTTTAAATTTTTTTTTTTGGCAAACTTTTAAAGAGTTATACATCTTAAAAAATACGAAACTTTACTTAAGTGGCACAGCTTGTATTGAACTTTATTTCATAAACTTTTCTAGATTTGCATTGATAATAATTATAACCAAATAGATAGAGAAAAACAAATATTTATAAACTTTTTGAGTTTAAAAAATAACAAGATGAGATTTTCATCTGTATAATTTTAAATAAGAAGTCATCAAAATCTTTAAAAATATGAAAGTTTTGAAATTAATAACTTTTTAAATATATGTTTATTTTTAAAGATTTTCAAAAAATTATAGTTAAATACACATAAATTTTTACAGAGATTTTATTCTTCTTAATTCACTCTTAAATCTTAAAATTATACTAAATCATTAAAAATTCTTCACTGCGTTCAGTCATTCTAGTTTTCGAAATATTTTTGTCTTATAAACGAGAAAGTTCAATCTTATTTACTATTGTATCCTGCTTGCAAAGCATATCACACAAAGTTAAAAATAATTTTTTATGGAATAGATTTTTTCGTTTTATGTTGCAAATGCAAGAGATACTTATTTTTATTCTTTGTTATTAACTCTGCTTAATGCTTATTACATGTTGATTTGTTATATTAATCTCAAACATTAATAGTAAGACAGAAAACTAAAAACTAAAAAAATAGAATTTAGTTTAGATTTTTAACTTTATTTTTTATATAATATTTCTTTTAAATCGATAGATATTCATGATTAATAAAAATATATCATATATTATTACGTAATAAACATAGTTATTTGAACCTACAAAATAATGCATTTAATATTTTCTATTAAAGATATAGATAAAGGATAAATAATTTGGAATATAGATATGATTACTTTCAGTTTAACATTGAAATATATGTCATTAGAAAATTCACGGATATTAAAAAAAAAAAAAACAAAAAACTCACACCTCTCAATAGATTAAAAAATAACATAAATTTTAGTCATTTATACTTAGTTTTGTTATGCATGTCATACTTTTGTTAGCACTTGTCCACTTTTTTTATTAGAGATAAAAGTATTAATTTATTTAACTAATAACATGATTTTTGATTTTTAATTCTATATAGAATAAAATTAGACCCATTTATGAAGTTATTAATCTGCTCTAATTATTACTTGATTTATTCCCATTTTTTTTTGCCCCCACATAATTGCAATTATACAATAGTGTCCCTTTTTCAAATGAACTCATTTCACTATCTACAGTATTCTTCTATAAATATAACTTTTGGTATAATAAACTCATAATTATAATTTATTTTCTTTATTTTTGAGTTCAATAAAATCATTTTACACAGAGGACAATGAACAAAAGGCTAAAATTACAATGATATATAAATTTGACTAAAATAATTAAAATTTATCTTTTTTTTAAATGAATAAATAAAGAATTTTACTTTTAGCTTTTAACCCTTGATTTTCGTCACATTTAATTATAAATAATGATTTTTTTAAATAAATTTAACGAGTGACAGCCTCTTTAATAGTAGGCAAGTATATTATAAGAAACATTTTTTGAAAATAAAGGAATTAATAGATGCTACTTATTTTTATTTTAAAAATAAAAATACTAAAGGAAGTAATGGAAGTTATTAAAAAAAAAACCTCTATCTAATAAAAGTTTTTTTTTGTTTTTGCAAAAGTGAAAAATTAGCATAAAAAATAGATAGTAGTGTTAACAATAAAAGATAGAGAGATCAAATAAAATGCAAATAAATAAAATTTCTAACTATTTTATTTTCTTTTCGTAAATGAATAAATAAACAATTTTATTTTTAACATTTAACACTTGGTTCTCATCAAATTTAAGAAGAAAGAAGGATAGTATAACATTTAACACTTGTTTGATATTGTTATTGTTTTATTTTATATTAAATTATATTTATATGTTATTAATGTTTTGTCTTTTATAACTTTATTATATTTAATTGTATAATTTTTTTAATAATAAAAATAATATTAAATAATATAAAGTAAATTTTGATTAAATAATTTTAAATATACGTAATTTAATTTAAGTGTTAATAAATTAAAATTTTTTAATAATAAAAGATATTAATTAAATATAAAATATGTTATATTTATAATTATAATTTTTAAATTTGATACTATTTAAGTTAAAATCTTCAAGTTTGAAATTTATTTCATAGTAAATGGTAATCTAATTCATTTTTTAATTTTATTGTTATAAAGGTAATATTTTATACAATTTACCAAATTTTTTATTGCAAATGCATTCTCCTGCTTCTCATCCAAAGCCTTTAATTCTGTTATGCTTCCCTTTTCGGATCATTTACTAAATTGCCCTTGAGGTTTGCTATATCTTAAGTTATACCCTTGGGGTTTATAAAATGTCACAAATACCCTTATGTTTTAATGGTGTTAATTCTCCATCCATTACTATTTAAATTACTATTCCTCGGCTCTGATCCCATTTTTCGTGGATCGATATAATTTTAATCTGGAGTTAAAATTGACATAGATGAAGGTTTTTGTGTATTTATTGATGGTAATAATTTATTTAAAAAACTTATTATTTTACTATATAAATCTAATTTTCTTCACGTATTAACTTTACAATTGCATAGTATGTTATGTTCTTCATTATGTTGGTTACTTAATTCTAATCCTGATTCTATTAATTGTTTTTTAAAATTAAAAATTACTTTTTCATTTGTTAAATCTAATAGTTCTAATTTATGTACTAGTGATTCGATATTCATATTATTTTCTTTCTAAAAATAAATTCTATTTTCCTGTTTTAAAATTATTATACCTTGTAGTAAGCGAATATTTCAACATTCAAGATTCTTAATTAGCTTAAATTTATAATCATCATACCTGAATTTAATGGATCCACCACGGTTTTCCCTTCTGTTCGTCTTCTTTTGTTACACCTGTTATGCGCCTCACTGCTTTACACCTCAACACCTTCCTGGTAATGGTAAGCTTTCTGCATCCGTACATGAATGGTGTCCAAAAGTTGACTTACTAAAGAAGAGTAATAGAACTCTATTTTATTCAAAATATAATAATGATTACAACTTAAGGCCAACTAAGAACCTTGAAATGCGTGCTTAGCCGCTCATAGTTACTCGGTATCTCCTTATTGGATTCTGGATTTCTAGATATAAAAGGTTTTTCTTATTTGAGAGTTTCAGAGTTGAGAGCTCTGGGTTTCTATCCGTCCTTAGAAATGATAATAAGGGTTCCTTTTATAGAATAAGGAATCCCTATTTACAAGACCAAATTTATTATTTTACCCTTGCTTTAATAATTCATCTTGCTTTAATAATTCTTCTACTTTTAATAATTCATCTTGCTTTAATAATTCTTCTACTTTTAATAATTTTTCTGCTTTTCCTACTAACCGTTACTTTTTTTCCTTAGCGTATATACCGATCAAGATATGGGTCTACATCTTTATTTCTTTTGTAATCTTCTCACGATTGCTTTTCTTAATTTCCTTTGTCATTTTCTCTGTCAATTGTTCCTTTGATGACAAGCTGATGATGCGCATCTTCATCTTCTCGATCTTTGATGCAGAGAATGCACTTACGGTCTTTGGTGGCCTTTTTCGCATAGAAGCAAAATACTTTCCTGGTTTCTTGACCAATTTCTAAGTTAAGTTGTCAATTAAAATTGGTTACATATTTGGTGATTTTTTTCACCATCTTCTTCCTCGACGAGCCGCCATCGGTGAGATGATGATAACTTTCATTCCGGTTGAATAATTTACTTTAATCTCGAGAATTGTCGATCTTTCTCGAGTTCATAGTAATCGCTTAGCATTTGTCCTCTTAATAATACACGAGTTCTTTTGGCGTTGAATTCCTTTTCTAAGTGCCCTTGGTTTAGGAACCTCTCTGCTTGTGTTGGAAATCCCTATCTTGATAAAGTGGTGGACTAATACTTCCTTCCTCATTCCGTACCATTAATGAACTAAAAATCTAAGATAAACAGGTTTATCACCCGCTTTAATTTTTCTTCTAAAATTCTTAATTGCTCTTTTAAAATTTTCCGGAAAATAATTTAATTCACTTAAATTAATTCCCTGGATATATATTTTCTATTAATCCTGGCATGAAATGCTTTTATACACAAAAATTGGATCACTCTTTCCAATATATTGAATTTACTACCCGCAGGAAATTCCTTGTCTATAGTATAGAATTTCATATCTTCCACATGTTCTTGGGTAGATTTTCCGCTAAATTATAGAGACTTAACCATTGCTTGTTTATTGAGATTTTTGTATTGGTCTTTTTCATCTTTATTGACCGAGTGGTTTTGAAGATGTTTCCTGAATAAGATCAATGTTTTGTTATTTTTGATGTCTACGGTAGAGATGTTTCTTTGAATAGCATTGGAGATCTTGCTATTTTTCCAAGGTTTGTCACCGTTCGGAGGTTGGTCATTGTGATACTACGAATAATTTCTTACTATCTCCTCCTGGAGTTATTAGTTTTGGTGTTTTGTAGTCGTATAACTTCCTTCACTTCTATTCGTCAGTGAAGGCTCTATGAGTTACTCCACTAAATCCTAGAATAGATTTGCTAGCTTCTCCACCCGCTTGTTATAAATTCTTGGTTTTGGGCCATTATATGTACTCACATAAACTTTTTTCTCGTTCTTCTTTTTCTGCCGTTTGCCCAATTGGGTTTAGAAGTTTTTTGTGAACTGTTAGGTTCTTCCTTTTTTAACGTGAGATTCCTCATTCGAGGTTCTGCTTCGGAATTTGTTTTGAACATTTAAGTTCTTCTGTTTTATTCCTGCCTCTCGTAAGAGATTTCTCGAGTATAGCAACCTCGAGTTGTTCTGTAGGATTTTTATATCCTTTTCATCTTGATCTTAATATCGTCGTTCCATTCTCGCAATCATAAAAATAGTTAGAGGTGCTAATTCTCCGGTCAAGAAGAGCATCACCAAGCTATTTTTATGTCCTGTAAAGATGTTCAACGTCAAAATTGTAATGGTTGAACCATTGCTTGCCATCTAATTAGTCTTCCTTGTTTATAATCTCCCCGCAATATTAGTTCTTAAAAAATAACCAAAATTCTTGCTATCTGTTCTAATAATGAATCTAGAACTTATGACATATTGCAAATTTCTTAATAGCTTTTTTAACAGCCTAAATATTCTTTTCATTACTATGATAATTTAATTAAGCCCTTGAAAAGACTTCGACAGTGTATCGCAAAGATATTCATCTTTGTCATCTACTCTTGCTTTTAAGGATACGATATTCTCAGAAGCATCCGTTTCAATTATCATTTTATCATCTCGTCCGGATGGTATAAAGTTGGTAAATTTTTTACTTTTGCTTTTACTTTATCCATATATAGAGTATCTTCTTCATTCATTTCCAGACATAATCTTTTTTCAATTTTGCTTGTAATGGTTTTCTCATTTAAAGTTTCTTGATATAGGCTTCGCATATGTCGGACATCCTAAAAATCTTTGTAATTGGTTTTTATCTTTTTAATTCACTAGGAAAACCTTGAATATTATTTAGTATACGTCAGTAGATTATGTTTTCCATCTTCAATCTCCAATTCTAAGTATTTGATTTTTTGTCAGCAAATCGCTTTCTTTTAGAAAGTACAATGCCTTCTTCTACATTCTTGTAATATATTGATAATATCCAAATAATGTTTATTTAATTCATTCAAAACCAAAATATCATACATGTAAACACAACAAATATCTTGTAATTTCTTAAAAATATTATCCATATATCTTTGAAAAATACCTGGAGCTTTGCTTTTAATCCAAATGGTATTATCATCCATTGGAATTGTCCTTGAGGTAATCCGAATCTTTGTTAATTTTTGAGATTCTTCATCTAGTCTTATTTTCCAAAATCCACTTTTGCAATCGAAACTTGAGAAGTATTTCTTTCCTTTTGTTAATGATAGTAATTCTTCCTTTTTTGGGATGAAGTATCCATCATCAATGGTTTCTTTATTGTTGCTTTGAAATTTATTACCATTCTCTTTTTGCCTCTCCTTTTCTAAATTTTCTTTTTCAACCAAAAATGGTGGACTAGAGAGTAAGGTGAATTACTTGGTATTATAACTTTTAATTCCAAAAGTTCTTCAATTTGTTTTCCAAATTCAATCACGTCTTCCGGAGTATAAATCATTGGTTTTACTCTTATTATTTTGTTAGGATCTCTTAATTTTATATTGACTATAGTTTTAGATTTATTTATTTTTGGATCCAAAGGATTTTTCAACTAACTGCTTTTAATAATTCTAATGCACGTTAAGGCTTTATCTTCTGTATTTCATTGAGAAAAGAGTTTTGCTTTTTCTTCTATATCTAATGAAATATTTTCTAAACAAGGTTTTTGTTTTCTTTGGTCTTTTATCTCACCACGCGCTTTTTACGTTGTTGCATAAAAGCTGGGTTTGAAGACGCTTAGAGCTTTTCTTACTTTAGTAGACATATATTGTATCTCATTCTCTAAGATTGTAAGGCTTATTTTGTAATGTCGATGAATGGTTGATATAAATTTAAGAAATTATTTCCTATTAACAAGTCTACACTGCTTTCCTGTTGATATATAGTAGGAATATGAAAGTTTTCTCCTCCTATTATTATATCAAGATCTTTAATACTTGATTGAGTTTTATGTAGTATTATTAGCAATTCTTACAATTAAATCTTTAGGTGCTTGTTTCATTGTCTGGAAATACATATGTACTAGCTACACACATACTAGCTCAGTATCTATATATGCATGTAAATGATAAGTGTTATAACCTTTAAATTTTAGTCCTACTTTAATGTAAGTACTATTTGGATTTGTAATATTATACAAATCATTCATTTTCTGAAGAATATTCATGATCTGCATATTTATATTCGAGTCGATTATTTCTTCTTCAGCTTTCTTCTAATAGATAAATACTATAAGTATCATCTATATCGATTCCTCAATCGGTTCTAATTCCATTTTGAAGGCTTCTTCTAAGATTTTTGCTTTCAGGAAATTCCTTTTAAATTCCTTTTTATGTTGAAGTCATTGGACATTCATTTGCATAATGTCCTTCCTCATTACAGGATCCAACATCGCATTTTTTCTTTCCTCATGGCAATAATTCCTTTTTCCAGATGGTTTATAAACCTTTCTTCTAAAATATCTTTTCTTATAGTTTTCTTTATTGAATCTCTTTTTATATTTTTGGAAATTTTGTTTTCTAAATTTATATTTTTTAAATCTTTTATATTTTTTATATTTTTGTTTATAAGGTTTTATATTGCATCCATATTTTCCTGGCATTCTAAAATCTCTTGTATCACAACAAATTTTATCATTTCCTCTTATTTGTTTGTATTTTTTTCTTTCTTGGCATTTTATAATGATCCAATCTCTAAGACTCTTTATTCTTCCTCCTAGAGTATCTGGTATAGTTTCTCTATTCCTTTGTTCCCAATTTTCTGTTAAAGTTTTATATAATGTTCCTGGTAATTTTTGAAAAAACATTTCTTTATAGGTTGTTTGTATAGAGGGTGGTAATTTATGGTAATACATTTCATATTCACAAATACAAGAATCTATATAACACATGTTACGTATTTCCATCTTTGTTAGATGTCATTTAGCTTCATTGATTTCATTTTCCTTTGGATTCAAAGATAGTCCTTCCTTTATCTTCCCAATAAATTCTTTGTATATTTCATTTATTACCGTATCTAAGTATTCTCTTCCCGTAAGCATTTCCTCGCATTAATAAATGTTGTTGATCCGTTAAGTTTGAAAACCAAACTTTTACATTTCCCGTCATTTTATGTGCTATAAGAACTCTACAAATTGAAGGATTTGTTTGGGTAGTTGGAGAAGTTTGTATAAGGACGCCATCCCACTAGACCATTCATCTAAAGCTTTTTTTCCTATCTCTTATACAATCTAAATTTAAAAGTTCAGATTTATAGTTATCTTGGAGTTTGAACTCATGGAATATTACCTTTAGTTCCCAATGCAACCCTTCCTCCATTTTAGGTGGTTGTCTTCTATATGTAGTATCAGGGTTGTTACGATCTTTGTCTACTTCTTTCCTCCCTACGCTGGGTCAAATGTTTCTTCTTGGTAAGTGGATTGGTAATGAAATTGGTTTCATATGAACTTTTGGGGTCATGTTTTTCGATTCTCAATCAGCTTTCACCGATTATTGTCATATCATCTTCTTCTTCTTTGTTAGTACAAAGTTTTCCAATATAATGTTCTTTTCTATTTCGTCATTGGTTAATGTTAATAATTTGACCAATGTTTCTATATTTCTGCTCGTGGGTTCATAAATTCTTTTTCTAATTTTTTTCCTATATTCCATCAATTTGGAATTATCTCTTTACTCTTAGGTTGTTCCTCATTTTTTCTTTTCTCATTTTGGGAATCAGAGAATCGATTTCCTCGGTGGTTCTTCTTTAATCCTTCTAAGGGTCATGTATTTATGATCTATCTTTAGATTGTATACATCTTTCCTTAATTCTAAAAATTCTTTATGTAGTTTATTATAACCATACTCATTTATTTCCTTTAATAGTTCTCTTTGTATATCTATTATTTCTTGTAAATATTTTGTGTTTGATTCCTGGACTAGATCCATTTCCTCTGTTAATAATTGTATAGTTTCAAATAGTGTTGCTTGATTTTTTGTCACACTACAGTTTCCATTTATTTCTAAATTCATATTTTTTATTTTATCCTTAAACATGATTTTTCCCTAATATGCAATCACGAACTAATGCTTTCATTATTTTAACTTCATTTTCTAGTTTTTTAACTTCTTGTTGATTCGAGGTTTTCTTCTTCGTGATCTACAAAAGTAAATCTTGTACGCTATTACTTTTCTTCTGTTATTAAGGGTTTTCTTTAATATCTAATTTCCATTCTTCTCGGTATTTCAAAGTCATAGTATTTACGTTTTATTATTTGTCCTAATTCTTTAAATTTTTTATCTATTTCTATAAATTCATTTTGTACATATATCAACTATTATGACTATTGTTGTTAAAGAATACGCTACTAGATAATGTATTGAAAATTGATGATTTCCTTCTTCATTAAATGTCCTCTTTCAAATTCATGTTTAGACTTAATACTTGGTTTAGATTTTTATCTTGTATATTTATAGCAAATCTAGGATATGCGGTAAATTTTAATTTTTGGTATCCTAAGTTTCCATTGGATCAT
This sequence comes from Hippophae rhamnoides, assembly GCA_033030585.1. Lineage (NCBI taxonomy): Eukaryota > Viridiplantae > Streptophyta > Magnoliopsida > Rosales > Elaeagnaceae > Hippophae > Hippophae rhamnoides. The sequence goes on along the minus strand of CM065438.1, from coordinate 17,408,072 downwards.
TCCTAATAAAGCATCTTTATTGCTTATTATTCTATCATGTCTAATAGTTATTTTTATCGTGTATCTATTCCTTTTCTAAAATGGGGTTTTATTAATATTTGGATTCCTCCTAAAATGAATGTATCCAATTTTTTCTTTATCCTTTCGAGAAATTTTTGATAATTTGTTTAATATAATTTCTTTATTAATTAATGGTATATTATATCTTCCTTTTCAGATCTATAATTTTTACGCCATTTCCTTATTACTAATACCATAATCAGATTATATTTTTCCTAGGAAATATTTTTCTTAATAAAAATGATGGTCTTTAACATCTCCTCATGCTTTAAGATTTAATTTTACCTCAATTTCTTCAAATTTCTTTTTTACTTATTACTATTTCCTAAAAACATCCCTAAACGCTTGCTTCTATATCTAATATTTCTTGGTTTATTTTTTTCCTCTTCCATACTTTTTTCTTTCTTTAGCGTATTTCTCATAATATATTTTCACTTCCGTTATGTTTTTAAGGGTATTTTTAATTTTTTTTAAAACCTAAAGAATATTTCTGAAAATTCTTTAAACTTTAGGGGTACTTTTGATTTTTTCCTTCCCTTTCCCAACCAGCTCTCCTTCGCCGTACTTAACACCTGTCTCTCTCGATCAAAATCCTCTTTTTGCCCTTCGGCTGCTCTCCAGTTCCCGACACTCCCCCTCGCATGCCACGTCAACTCCGATCGTGTTCTGATGGATTCTCCCTCACCAGACTTTACCGTGTCGGTCGACTCTGTAGCTGAGGATTTGCAGAAGCAGAGCTTGAGGAACGATGATATTGGTAATGGTACCAAGAAGGTCAGTTTGAAGCTTGAGGATCTTAGTTGGGACCATTCTTTTGTTAGAGAACTGCCTGGCGATCCTTGGACCGACCCTGTTCCACGAGAGGTTATCTTTTCTTTCCTTTTATTGTTTTTATTATTCCCTTCATTCATTTTGTGTTTGAATATATAGGAGGTTTGGAAAGAAAAAACGAGTTGATTACTAGTTGTATGGAAAAGTACTGGTAAATATAAGTCTTCTGCCAGGGATACGCTATAAAGAAAGGGAGGGGGAATCCTTGCTTAGAAAAATCATACAGACTAACTTGCAAATTTATTTTGTTCACACTCAAATTTTTGACTTATTTTTTTTGTTAATAATTTTATTTTCAGTTTTAATTTTAGTACTTCCTTTTGTTTTATAACCTAATTATGGAACTTGAAATTGAACAAAAACCTTTAACACTTGTTTTTTGTTTTCTAGTAATGAAAGTCGATTTTATCTGAAGGTTTAATCTTCAGAATGGATAGAACAACGTTGGCTCTAACTCAAAAAAATGTTATGTTCAATCCAGAGAGAAAAAAAAACATCTATTACTAACTTTCTAAGCAAGCAAAAAAAAAAGTGCTCTTATCTTTTCTTTCCAAGGCTGTAACTTGCAAATCCGATTGGCCCAAAATGTCAACAGTCTGCCAAAACAAAATTACACCTCCCACTACCAATAACCGTCAAAACAGAAAAAAGGAGAAGAAAAAAAAGGACATATAAAATAGAAAAGACACTAGACTAGTAAAAACGACATAGGAAACAAAATAAACTTTTAGTAAAACTTATGCTCTTGCATCATTGCCCCTCTCGTGAAGAACAGCTTCCTCTGGAACTGTTGTAGTGCCATTGTCTGCAGCTTCTGGAACTGGAATGTCTTCATAGAGAACCTGGTCATCATCTAGAGGATGGTACTCATAGAGGTCAGCTACATTAAATGTAGGTGAAATTTGCGGCGTGCTTGGCAAATCCAACACATATGCATTGTACCTAATCGTCTTAACAATCATATAAGGTCACCTTTCTATCCTGCAACTTTGAGTATGTCCTAGTAAGGGGTTCTTCCTGTACTAATATGAGCCATTACCAAGTCCCCTTCAGTGAAAATTTTGACCCTGTATTTCTTATCAGCCTTTTCTTTGTAAGAATCTGTAGCAGATTCTAGGTGTGCCCTGACTTCTTTAAGGAATTGAGCAGCCTCTTCAGCAGTTTTGCTGGTTAATTGGCTTTTAAATAAAGTCAATCCTGTGAGATCAGTTACAAAGGCATCTTGGTGTAGACAGTCATGAAGGAAGATTGATCAGTAGTCCTGTTGACCATACTGTTGTATGCAAATTTTGCTTGTGATAAGGCCATATCCCAATGTGATTTATTACCTGAAATGCACCTGATCATATTTCCCAAAGTCTTGTTTACAACTTTTATCTGGCCATATGTTTGAGGGTGGCAGGTAGTTCTAAATTCCAGTTCAATGTCAAATCTTTTCCTAAAAATGATCGGTGAACTTGACATCCCTATGTAGTTTGACTATTTATTTGAATAATAGTAAAGCAACATGGCTTGCATCTGTAGTCCTCTTATAAGCCTCAAAATGGGCCATCACAAATTCTAAGTGTCTAGGTGTCGTAGGCAATCCAAGGATGTAGTCCATACTCAAAATCTTCCCATATGCTTTGTGGTATTGGTAGAGGAGTGTACAATCCAGTGTTCTTAGAGGTTCCTTTAGTAGTTTGGCATATAGGGCACCTTTAGACAAACTCGGTCACCTCCTTTCTAAGCTGGGACCAGTACTACTTTTCTTTGAGGGTAGCTAAGGTCTTGTCTCTTCCAATGTGGGTATAAAGACCTCCTGAGTGATGTTCTTTGATCAAAATCTCCCCAAGGGAAGGTCTTGGGATGCAAAGTTTGGATCCTTTGAACAAATAACCCTCAAAGACATGATAATCATTCTTGAATTCCCTTTTCATGCTTTTTATCCCAAATTCCCTTGAAGTCCTCATCTTCTTCATATAAAGACTTCTATCTTGGCAATGGTAAGAACATGAGCTTGCCTTCTAAGTACATTAGTGACAATGTTGTGTTTTCCTGCTTTGTATTTAAAAACAAAGGTGATCCTTTGGAGAAAAAGAGCCCATCTAGTGTTCATGTTGCTCAATTTCTTTTGGGAGTTTGGATATTGTAGGGATTGATGATCACTATGTAAAACAAACTTTTTTTGGACGAGGTAATGTTCCCAATGTTGAAAAGCCCTTACTAGTGCATATAATTCTTATTTATAGGTGCTCTATTTTCTCCTTGCATCACTCAACTTTTAATTGAAATACTCTATTACCTTCTCTCTTGCATCAAAACAGCCCTTATACCACTCCCTGAGGCATCGGTTTCCACTTTAAACACTAACTCAAAATTTGGCATGCCAAAATGGGGCACTAGTGAGCTTCCTTTCGAGGAGTTCAAAACTTTCTTGTTGACTCTCTTCCCAACTAAATTTCCATTTTTTTATGCAATCTATTATAGGAACTATTAAAGAACATAAATCCTTTATAAATTGAAGCAAATCCATGGAAGCTCTTTATCTCATGCACATTTTTTGTTGTAGCGCAATTCTCAATAACTTGCACCTTTTTTGGATCAACGGAAACCGCAGTGGAAAGAGTAACAAATCCCAAAAAGAATAAACTTAGTTAAGAATTCACATTTTTTTTAGATCTGGGAGCAACTTACTAGTCCTAAATACCTCCAACACTGATCTCAGATAGCTCAAATGATCATCTATATCTTTATTGTAGACTAAAATGTCATCAAAATAGACTACAACAAACTGACTTGTGAATGGCTTAAGTATTTGGTTTATGAGTCTTATGAAGGTGCTTGGTGTATTGTCGAGTTCAAAGGGCATCACTTGCCATTCATATAGTCCCTCTCTAATCTTGAATGTTGTTTTCCATTAATATCTAAACTTGATTCTAATCCGATGATATCCACTTCTATGATCGAACTTAGAAAATACCACAGCTCCTCCCATTTGTCCAACATATCCTCCAATCTTGGAATTGGAAACCTGTACTTCATTGTGATTTTGTTGATAGTTCTGCTATCAACACACATCCTGCATTCGCCATCCTTTTTGGGTACAAGCAAGGCAGGCACAACACAAGGACTAAGGTTGTCCTTGACTAGTTTCTTTTTTAACAAATCTTCAGCTATTTCTTGCAAAGTGTCATGATCCTTGGGACTCATCTGGTGGTGAGGTAAATTAGGAAATCTAGCACCGCGGACAAAATTAATTTGGTGGTGGATGTCCCTAAGGGGTGGAAGCTCACTAGGCAATTCTTCTGGAGCTATGTCTTTGAACTCTTCCAAAAGTTTTTTCAGCATTGTTGGAGCCCCTTTAGCCTCACTAAACACTTCTTTGAACACCAAAGTTAAGACTGGCTGATGTTTCTTGAGTGGTTGATTAGTTTCAGCACTTGAGACATTACACTGGTTTGTTCTTTGCTTCAACAGAAGTGGAACTGATCTTCTCGGATTGTGGAAGGAGGACTATCTTTTTATTGTGCCATACAAAGAGTATGTGTTTTCTTGACCCTTGTGTATGGTGGTGTCTTTGTCGAATTGCCAAGGCCTTCCAAGGAGAACATGGCAAGCATCCATGTCAATGATGTCACATTCAATCTCATCTTGGTAGTATTTATCAGTGGAGAGAGTGGAACCTTGCACTTTTCAGTCACTAGGAATTCAGTTCCCCTTTTGATCTATCCTACTTTGTATGGGTTTGGATGCTTCCTGGTAGTTAACCCCATAGCTTGGACTACCTTTTTGGACTCCTCATTTTCAGAACTTTCACTATCTATAATCTTCTTGTTAATAGTGCAACTTTTATAAAGATTGTGTGCCTCTGAGTTGGCCTTGTTTCCTTAAGAGTTAGTAAAATCTTTTGAACAATGCAAGCAAACTTCTCACTCTCATCTCCCATAACATTCTCTATTTCATCAAAATCTACTGCGTCTTCTTCTTCACTGTCATCACCTTCCATTTCTTCCACAATGTGAATAGTTTTCCTTAGGGGGCATTCACTTGATCTATGGCCTGCTTGGTTACCCTTGAAGCACATCAATATACCAATTTTGGCACAAGGATTGGCTCTCTGTTCAACCATTGGTTGCTTACTCAAATTTCTGGCAGTTGCATTTGGATCAAGTTGGCCTTTATGTGAACTGTTTGGGGGATTTAATGAAGTGGCTGGATAGGAAGAGAGTTTATCATTAATAACCTCACGACTTAGCCTTCTAGAAAATGGAACTCTTGGGGTCTTGTTGTTTTGGGCTTCATACTTGACTGCCAAGTGACAGCCTCTAGAAAAGTACGACATTTCTAACATCATCTTGGCTCTTTATTGGCTCTCTCAGTCCAATTATAAACCTCATTACTCTTGGGATTCACTCTCATTTAAATCATATTTGGCCCTAAGTTCTTGAAACTCATCAATATACTCAGCAATGGTTCGAGAACCTTGTTGACAATGATTGTACTGCTTGAAAAGGGTCTGTTGATAATCTGAAGGTAAGAAATGATCAAACACAAGCCTTGTCATCCATGTCCAAAAGTTGGTAGTCAGTTCACCATGCTTTCTTCCAGTTGCTTGGATTCTATCCCACAAAGCACTAGCTCCTCCTTTGAGCTTATAGGCTACCATCCTAACCTGTTTGTCCTCAAGAATCTCCACGTAATCAAAGAAATTGTCCACTGATTTAATCTAGTCCAAAAACTCTGAGATATTCATCTGGCCAGCATAGGTTGGAATGTCATTTTTAGTGCGAAAATCAAAACAATCTGTGGTTCTACACCTGAAAGGAGTTGGGATTTGATGATGAAACTCTGGTAAGTTGAGTGGGCAATTTCTGGCTGGTTTGTGGGTTGACAAGTTTTTGTGTGTATAAGTGTGATAGTAATCTGGGATAGGAATTTGTTGATAGGTTTGGAGAACTGGGGAAGAAAAAGGTTTGTGAGAGTTGACTTAATCAGCTGGGTCAGTTGGTGTTGGGTTTGGGAATGGGTTCGAAGAGGATGGTTGTCGCGATGATGAAGCCAGGCGAGGGGGTTCACTGGTTTTTAAACCTCGAAGCTCAGTCACCACTTGCTCATGAAACTGGTTCATTGACTAACGAAATTCTTGCAGAAATGTTTGAAACTGAAATTCATTCTTCTGTTCATGATCATGGAGGTAAAACGCAAGAGCTCTCGCGATGAAGCTTCGTTCGCATCACGTTGAGATTCTTCACTGGTGTTGGCCATCGTTGCACAAGAGAAATCTTCTTTCTGATACCAATTTAGTGGAGAAACTCGATTTTATCTGAAGATTTAAACTTCAGAATGGATAGAACAGCGTTGGTTCTAACCTAGAAAATTGTTATATTCAATCTTGAGAGAAAACCCTCTTGTACAAACTTTCTAAGCAATCAAAAAAAGTGCTCTTCTCTTTTCTTTCCTAGGCTATAACCTACAGATCCATTTGGCCCAAAAGGGAAAAAGTCTGCCAAAACAGAATTACACTTCCCACTTCCACTGACTGTCAAAACAGAAAAAAGGAAAAAAGGACATATAAAATAGATACAACACTAGAATAACAAAAACGACATAGGAAACAAACTAAACTTTTAAGAATAGTAAAACTTATGCTCCTGCATCATTTTTATAATTCATAACTTCCTCAAATAAATTTCAAATCCTACTCGAGTACATCTTTTTCACAATGATCACAACTACACCCCTATTCTCTCGCCATTCTCTATAAAATAGAATTAAAATATTAGATAAAAAAAGAGAACAGAACTTGTAACACAATTTTGCTAAATGAGTTTTTTTTTAACACAAAATCTTGTTACCCTATGAGTTTACTTTTTCTTTAACAAATGAAATTAGAAAACATAAAACTAGTTTTGAAAACATGAAAATAGAACTTGTTATAGAAGGAACACTTAGTTAATGCCATACTTCTGTCTTCAAACTTATTCTGAAGTTTTTTTAAAAAATAAAGCATAAGATGAAAAGACCAACTCTGGTTATGTCAAGAATGAAGAAACCAAAGTTTTCAAATCCAAAATGCCTTAAATGATAGGTTTTGAGTACTCTTATTTGCTGTAGATAACTTCATACAAGTTATAATGTTTCAGGTGAATCATGCGTGTTATACGAAAGTATCTCCCTCAGCTGAAGTGGATAAACCCCAACTTGTGGCGTGGTCAGAATCAGTGGCTGAGTTGCTCGATTTGGATCCTGAAGAGTGAGTATGTTTTTGTTTATTGTTTTCTCTGGAACATCCAGTTGTTTACCATGTTTCCAACTCTGAGATAAATCATAAATGGACAATCTTTCAAGTTGTCTTTTACATCTTTAAGGAAGTATGGTTTTCATATGAATAGTATAACTACTTTCTTCTCTAGTAAAACACTTATTTCTTGTCTCATTGTTTAATATAATGCATCAGCAGCGTATTCAAATCACTGCAATTAACCAAATTTTTATAATATGAAGTTTTGTGCATTGTGATGATAGAAACTTGGCTTTAGCTGCTCAAAATGCCCCTTCCATCATTTATAAACCCTAGTTGATGGTTGTCTACAAGGTGTGGTGCCATATGCCCTAAGTCTTCTTCCATATTACTTGCCAAACAATTCATTTTCACGGATTAATTGAAAACTTTTATATATATACTTATTACTTTTCATGAAACTAATCTTGTGTTCGGGTTTCAGATTTGAAAGGCCAGATTTTCCTCTTTTATTTTCTGGAGCATCTCTTTTGGTGGGAGCGTAAGTCTTTTCACAGGATTTTTTTTAAGACGGTGTTAGCTGCTTAATGTTCTCTTATGCAACTTAATTGGTATTCCATTTAACAGGTTGCCTTATGCTCAGTGCTATGGAGGACATCAATTTGGCATGTGGGCTGGGCAATTGGGAGATGGTCGGGCAATCACTCTTGGAGAAATAATTAATTCAAAGTCTAAGAGGTGGGAACTGCAGCTTAAAGGTGCCGGAAAGACTCCATATAGTCAATTTGCAGATGGCCTTGCAGTTCTGCGTAGTAGTATTCGCGAGTTCCTTTGCAGCGAAGCAATGCATAGTCTTGGAATTCCAACAACTCGTGCACTCTGTCTTGTAACCACAGGAAAATATGTTACTCGTGACATGTTTTATGAGTATGTTTGGGATAATTTTAAGTTTTTGGCACTTTTTCTGTACTAAGTTGCATTTCCTCCCAAAATAGCAGATAATTTCATTTTTTGAATTTGAGTTACCTAATACCTATTTTAGATTTTCATAAATTTTGTAATTGTTATTTTTATACGTTCTGAAATTCCAGAATATGGTCATCCTAATTAATTTACACAGGTAACTTGTACTCCACAGCATCCTATATAAACTACAACTGCTTTTGTATGAAGTGTTGACTCTTACCTCCCATTGCAGTGGAAACCCAAATGATGAGCCTGGTGCTATTGTCTGCAGAGTTGCTCAATCATTCTTGCGGTTTGGTTCATACCAAATACATGCATCTAGAGGGGAAGAGGACCTTAAAATTGTTTGTGCACTGGCAGACTATGCCATTAGGCATCACTTTCCTCATATAGAAAATATGACTAAAAGTGAGACTTTGTCTTTCAGTACAGGCGATGAAGACCATTCTGTTGTGGATCTGACTTCTAACAAGTATGCAGGTAATTTTTAGTGTTTATTTGACGCTTGCAGATATTAATAATTATAATTATAGATAGTAAAAAGGTGACTAGGGAGTATTGATGCAGGTGAATGTTGAAGTCAATTTTTAGAAGATTATTGTTTATGAACCTTAGTGCTCGTCTAACCAGAAAGTAGCAAACTGAGGCTTTCCATATGGCAAGTTTGCTAATGGTAGGATGACAATTTGACCCAACAATTCAGTGCCTAGACCTCCCCACACAACCCATTTGGGTCGGATTTTAACTATTTTTGTTTTTATTTTTCAATTTTTAAATTGAATTATTGTTCAAAACGAGTCAATAGTTCAGATGGTAATACATTAACCACATCATACCCAAAACTAAAGAAGCAATCTAGTTCAATTTTCCTAGTGGGTCAATACGGTTTAGTATAATATTGTTAAAAATTGTAACTAATTCTCTCAAAAGTTTAAATTAACCAAGGTTTTGAAAGGTGGTTTTGTGGTTTTACTTGATGAGGTGTTTTTTTGTACGAGACGTGGCATGAGCTTCAAGGTGGTATGAGGTGTGGCGTGAGCCTCATTTTGAAGAGTTTGAAACAATTTTCTCCTATTTATTAACACAATTTTTACTAAAAATGAATAATAAACTTAGAATAACATCGAAATGATATGAAAACAAACAAAATATGATTTTAGAATATTAATCATAATATGAATAAGGTATGACCATCAAATTAAGCGATACTAAAGAATATGATATAAGCAGATGATGGATAAAATTGGGGTACTTTAGGCCAAACACATAATTTCAAGTTAATTGTTTTGCCCTCTAAAACCTAATGGATTATCAGGGATTTCAAGTCACTTCTGAGAAGACAATCCCAAAAAAAGAGAAAGTTTGACTCAGTCTCAATAACCTTATTACCTACCAGCTAATTGCGTAAGCCTTAACCGAAAAAGGGTAAACCTCAAATAAATCATCCTCAAATAAATTATTAGAGGCTAAGCCTTAAGTTGTTGGATAAATGAGTCTTACTAAGGCGAGTATCATTATGAGCCTCAAAATGACAATTTTAAACCATTAAACCAACAACTTCAAACAATTACGAAATTTATGTGATTAGAGGTGTAAATTAGGATGAGATGTTCCACTAACCTACATCTCATTAATTTTAGTAACCCATCCCATCTTGTTCCACTTATTATTTGATGGTTTGGGACTGTATAAGTTAGAATGTTTCATTTGTCCTAAATGAGCTTAAATGGTGCACGTAAAAATGCAAAAAAAACGGGAAAAATGAAACATTATTTTGTAATATGTAAGTTTAATAAAAAGAAAAATGATGGGATATGATGTTTAAAGTAAGACACATTAAACTACAATCTTTGTGCAATGGGATGAGATATGATGTGATTGGATTTAAATGGGATGGGATAAACTTTGAACTAGGAGCCCATTTAGGGACATTAAATGGTACATAGGATGGGATGATAGAGCCTACTTTACAATTCTACATGTGATTGCCATTTTCTACATGCGAATCAGGTAAAATGTCCTAATAATTTTTGGTGAACTGTAAAAGGCTTAATTGACAGTATTTTTGTGCTGTGAAGTATCTGGAGCTGGAGCTTAGTCATTACCTCCTAACCATATTTAACATTTTGCTAGATGCATGCTGTTGAATTATGGGCAGGGGCCTTTTAATGTAGAATTCTGCATTTTAACTTAACTTTATGCAAAAATAATTTTGCTTAATTTGCGTCAGTCAATTCTCAAATACACTCTCTAATAACAAATGGACATGCTGGTTCAATTTGAGAATAGTTTTATAAACTTTTCAGTTTTTACTAAGTTGCTTCCATTGCAAATGTCAACAGCTTGGATTGTGGAGGTTGCTGAGCATACGGCATCTTTGGTTGCCAGTTGGCAGGGAGTTGGGTTTACTCATGGTGTTTTGAACACCGATAACATGAGTATCTTAGGTCTCACTATTGACTATGGTCCATTTGGATTTCTTGATGCTTTTGATCCAAGCTATACCCCTAATACCACTGATCTTCCCGGGAGAAGATATTGCTTTGCAAATCAGCCTGATATTGGCTTGTGGAACATTACACAGTTTGCCAAAACTTTGTCTGCTGCTGAGTTGATAGATGAAAAAGAGGCAAATTATGCCATGGAAAGGTACTAATTTCATGACCTTTCTTTTAAAGAGATGAGAATTTAAGGCTTGGAAAGTGGTTGAAAACATTTTCCTTTTGATTTGTCACAGATATGGAACCAAATTTATGGATGAGTATCAAGCTATAATGACGAAAAAACTCGGTCTCCCAAAATTTAATAAACAGCTGATCAGTCGACTCCTTAACAATATGGCTGTTGACAAAGTTGATTACACAAGATTCTTTCGGGCACTTTCCAACATCAAAGCTGATCATACCATTCCTGGAGAGGAGTTGCTGGTCCCGCTCAAGGCTGTTCTATTGGATATTGGGAAGGAGCGCAAAGAGGCTTGGATTGACTGGGTGGAATACTATATAGAGGAGGTATAGTTCCATGTTCTTTGGTTTTTGCTCTTTGGTGCTAAGCTTTCTTAATTTTCAAAATTGGTTCTCTCTAATTCCATGTTCCATGATTTTGTGCATTACTTTCTCGGTTCTTCCTTTATTTATTTTTAAGAATAATTTTTTTTGTACTTCACATATGTTGGGTCAGCAGAAGGGCAAAAACACAAAAAGAAAACAAACAAATGTGGAAGTTAAAAATCAAACAATAAGCAAACAAAAACAGAAGAAATTAGCGTGGTTCGGCAAATTGCCTATCCACTCTCAACGTCTCAAAGAATCCACTAATATCAATTTTTGAATGCTCAATACATCATGTATCGTAAGAATAATACTAGTAACCCAAAATAAATTCTCAAACCCAAACCCCAAATATACCTAAAATCTTTCCCACACAGAACCTAAAACAAAGGGACTACGTTCTTTGTCTTATAGAAATCAGTTGTTATCAACTTTTAGTCTATATGTTATATAATAGCCTGTTTACATTTTGTTTTGTTCAGATATCTGCCAGTGGCATATCAGATGAGGAGAGGAAGGCCTCCATGAATGCGGTGAACCCAAAATATATTCTTAGAAACTATCTATGTCAGAGTGCCATAGATGCTGCTGAACTTGGTGATTTTGGAGAGGTGAGGAGGCTGCTTAAAATTATGGAACGGCCATATGACGAACAACCTGAAATGGAAAAATATGCTCGCTTGCCCCCAGCTTGGGCATATAGGCCAGGTGTTGGCATGCTTTCTTGCTCTTCATGAGTCCCTTCAGTTTGTTTTTGATGCTGGCTACTTTACCTAGTTACACGTTTACACCTCAAAGAAAGAATTTTTCAGTGGTCTTCTAGATTTTTTCCCCACATTTTCTTTTTGTTAAGGTAACGCTTTGTATATAATAGACTAAATAGTTCAATTTTGTAAACTCTAATTAAAGGAGTACAAAGGAAAAAAAGTGCTTATTTATTTTTTAATTTTCAGCGTACAATAATGTAGATTGCCTTTTCTTTTACACTTATTATTATGTTATTTCCTGCTTGAGAAAAATACGCTTCTGTTAATATTCAGTTATTAAAATTGATTTATAATCTCAGCATATGATAATACTATTGATTGTATATAATCGCATAATTACTTTAAGGAAGTGGTGATTAAACCCTATTACGGTGACAAGACTATAGGAGAGGTCTTAAATTGAGTATCTATTTTCTTCCTTTTCTTGTTAGGGACCTGAAATTTTATATTTTGGGTTTATATCTTTAATTTCATATCTAATTTAAAATTGACATCTGACTTGATTTTCAATAATTGATGAAAGAAAAAGGGGAAGTACTCTAGTAGGGTAGCGGTGGGTTTGACACATCCTCGTATTAATTAGCCTATGATGTGACATTTTTTTTTGTCTTAACTCAATTGTTTGAACTGAGAGTTAAATTTAATCAAATTCAAACTTTAATCACAAAATATATATATATTTTGTATATAGGTTATTATGGTTATATACACAGAAACAAATATTAAAAAAGATATTACATTTTTTTCAACTTTTAAATCCAATCTTTACCGCTTAATATCTTAATAAGAACTAGACGATATCAGCTTCAATAAATCTGTAAGACGAAAAAAACTCAACAAATTAAGTAGGAACAAATCACGGTTCTATAGAACCTAGGGAACCTACGAAAACATCATCTAAACACAACACAAGATGTTAGTAAAAAGGACATAATATCAGCTTTTAAAAAATTGAGATATTTAAAGATTAGGTCAAGTTTAGGGTTGGGAAAGTAAAAAATGAATCTGTATACTAGTTATCTATTTCATGTAGGGAAGAAACAATCTCAAACACTGAGTAACCCAAAAAATACTGTTTGGGGTCGGATTGGTTTTGGTTCAAGCCTATAACCGAAAATTGAAGAATAAAATAACATAAGTCGCAAGAAAAAGAAAATAGAAACAGATCGATAGACTAAGAAATCCAAACTTAAAGAGTAAGAGAAAGGGAATTTCTAGCCATTATCTCAAACCCTACCCCCTTCTTTGTGCGGCATCTTCACCATTTCCTCCTAACCTCCCAACTCTGTTTCTCTTATACTTCAGACATTAAGCAGGAAACATTAAGTCAGCCTCATCTAATTCGTCCTTCCCACTCACCTGGCCTTGAGACAAGTGGGTGAGGCATTTATGGAACTTTGATGATCTCTTTCTCTTCCTTTGTCGAAGCTTTCTAGCTATACACCTTGTGTTTTGGGTTGGAAAGCTACTAGTTTTATAAAAAAACTCACAAGTTGTATAGCAAAATTTTAGAGAAGTATTAGAAGTTTTGGTTAAAGTTCACTCCTCATTCTATCCTTTCCTCGCCACCAACAATCACAGACAAGCAAGTTTCTTTGTTTTGTATATTTCGTTCTGCCAGAGAGTTCTGATGTGTTTGTCATCTTTTCTTGAATTTTAAAGGTGATTTGATTTTGTTTTTGTTGTTTTGTTCTTTTTTGAAAGGGTTTGTGTTTGTCATAATTTCTTAAATTTTGCAGGTGGTTTGATTTTGTCTTCGTTGTTTTGTTTTTCTTCTTCTTTGGAATGGTCATCTTTTATTTATTATGGAGTATCTACGAAATTATATATCAATTAATTATTAAAATAAAAATTCTACTTAATAATAAAAACTTAAAATATAAGAAAAAACAATAATAAAACAAAAGAGGGCAAATGTAATTTTTTTTTTGAAAAATTATCTTAAAAGTATTTTATTTATATCATGTTTTGGTTATTTAAATTTTATAAAGATATATAAATTATTTGATTTTTAAAATTGAATATTTTAAAAAATTATTTGATTAAAATAATTAAATTTTAAAAATCGAAATTATTTATATATTTTTATAAAAATTATGAAATTAAAGTATCACGTAAATAAAATGATTTAAATAATTAAATAATTAATTATTTTATTTAAATTTATTAAAAATAAGAATAATTAATAAATAAAAGAACGAAAAAAATATAAAAATGTAAAAATTGAGTTGGATAAAAAAAAATGATATATTATTTCATATTTATTGATGGTTTAAAGATTTATTTTTATTTTTATTTTTATTTTTTTATTCATTGTGATTTATGCATCTTAATAGTTTGTTATAAAACTTGTATCTTATATCATTTGAAGTGGTTTGAGTCTAATACTAGTGAATGTATTTTTGAAATTAAATTATATTGATCAGATAAAAAATAATATATCTTAATATTTATAATTATAAAAATAATATCTGTTAATATATTTTTATTGTTAAATAAAATTTAATTTATTATTTTATATTCATCGCTATCTAATTATAAGTTGAATTAAGATTATTTAAATTAATTTGATATTAAATTTTATTTAATTTAATATATTTAATTATTGAATATTATTTTTATTATAATAAATTTTAAGAATATTATTTTATTTAATTTTTTAAAAAATATTAATTGAATTGATACATTAAACTTTTATAAGTTTAAAGAATATTGATTTATATGTATGATATAAAAAAATATATTCAAAATTTAGATCAAATTTCAGCTCATCCCCAATCCTTACTGTCATACGAGAAATCAATTAATATGATTAATGAATAATATATTCTAAAGTATCACATACATTATTTTGTGGGTATAAAAAGCAGGAGATTTGACGTTATACATGTAATCTGATAAAATTATGAAGTCACACAAAAGCAGTCAAGATATCAGTTACAATTTCGTTTGGCATTTCAATCGTTATTCAGTTAAAAATAAAAGAAAAAAAAATCATATTTTATAACTCGATAAACTTAAATGATATATATTTTTATTTATAAAATTATCTTTTTATTAATTATTCTCAATTCTTTTAATTGATAAAACTATTTTTCAATTACTACAATGTTGTTTTGATTTAAAAATAAAGTTTTATTTGAGTGTATGGATGAATTTTTAAAATTATTTTCTAAATATAGACATTAACCCTTTAGTTTTTCTATAAGTTATTCATTGACCGATTAACATTTTTTACAACATTCATAAACTAATTTAATTAGTTTTTTTTTCCAACAAAAACAAAAGGTTTTTAGGATAGTTATGAGGATTTGATTATTAATTCTGCTGCTATTATTATTCTCTTTAACAATTTTATTAGTTTTCTAGGAATTATTCTTGCCTTGTGGGTAATAAATATTATTATTAGTACGAAATTTTGGGCTGTATCGGTATTTTAGTACGTCTTTTTTATTATTTGTTATTTTCTTCATAATAGATGGGAGTTTTTTTTAACATATATTGTATTATAAGACAGGTTTTTTAGTTATGTCTAATAGAATACTTTATTTATTTTATTATAAAAAGTGATAGCATAATAATAAATTATAAAATTAATTTTTTTATTAATTTTTTAAATAATAGTTAAAAAAAATAAAAAAATCATCATTTATTTTTGTGCTTTTATTGTTTTTTTCTCTATATTAAAAGGAAGGAACAGCTGCTTAAAAAGAACGAGAGAAAGAAAGAAAGAAAAAAAGAAAGACGAAAGAACTAAATTACTCCTTTTCACTTAAATAAGGACTTCTTTAATCACCTAAATTTTCTTATTTGAGATGTCTCTTTATCAATATTTTCTAACAAATAAAATAAAAAGCTACAAAATTTTTTCTAATAGCTATTACTGGAGGCAAGATTTTTCGTAATCTAATTACTTAAGCATCTCATTCCCGTTCGGCGATGGAGCCGCACTCCATTTTTATCCCATGATCTCCATCGTAATGTGTGAAGAAGAGAAGGCATTGGTTTCTTGTTTATGCTTTTTTCTAATTCCCAATTTACTTTATTGTTAACCTAAATTAACGACGTTAGGCTGATATGGTTTGCTTATTGGTGTGTCAAATCTTTATTGGCGGGACAGAGATAATGACATCGACAGGTAAATTAGGTCAGAGGACTTGAGCCGGGGTCGGATGCTTGGCAACTGTAAAGCTTAGATTCGGATTGGTGGTGGACAATCTTCTCTTTGTGACTTGCATTATTAACGGTATTTCTGTATCTGATTGAAGCTCTAGACTTTTACATCTTTATACGACACTTTTTATTTTGATGTTGTTTTCCATTTAACTGTGTTGATTTTTGATTATTACTGTTATAGAGATTTGTTAGAGTCGTCTTTTGTTAAATATCTGTTTGATGAAATGCCTCTGTCGGTGTGTTTATGTTTTTGCTGTTTGTTGAACGTCAATTTTGCTTTAATTTAGCTCAATTGTTTGTGTTTTCCGTTGGCTAGTTTGAACTTTGAACCGCCACGATTGCTTCGTAATGAAGTTATTCTCATAATTTGTTGGGGACTTTTGTGGTTAATGTGAGATAACTGGAGGATAAAGACAGATTATCAGTTCGTTGATGATAGGACTAGGATTTGAAGATGATCACGAGTTTAATGCCTGAACATTAAATGGGTTAATTAAAATTTTTGGAATATGGATTCATGAAAATTCTGAAGCAATGTAATGCTTCATAGTGGACTAGTGGTATAATGGACTTCTACACAACATTGCTGATGTTAAACTTTACTGTTATGCGATGCAACCTTAAAAATTAATTATGTGAGTTTTTCACGGTTCTAGCTAAGGAAAGCTTCCACCTTCCAGTGCTTTCATATTCTTCTTATGTTCTTGGTTAATTAGTAGTTCTGTTTAACATTATTAGGTCATAGACTCATAGGTGAGCACTTAAGATACGATAAATTGAATCTTTTGGGTATACTTGTCAAGCCAATCTGTGCAGGGTCACAAGTAGATACTGTGATTGGATTATTATTGTGAATATGGATTTAGGTATATAAAGAGGTGGTAAATAAGTCTTAAGTTGGTCTGAGCCTACTCTTTTTGCTGCCTAAGTTTCATTGGATAATTGGTTACGTAGACATTTTAAATTGTTGACAATTCTTGTACTCTCAAGGATAGTCTCTTGCAAATCTAATGTTGCATTAGTAGGGATACTACCAGATCTTGCTTCAATAATGCCACAAATCTTCTTCTTCTTTTTTATAAACTTTTGGGATACTACCAAAAAGAAAAGAAGAAGACAAAAAGAGCATAAGTAAAAGAAGAATAAACTGAAAATATAGTAGAATTACAGACTCGAAACTAGTGTGTCATTTTTCTGTGTTGAAACAGATGTGATGTGATCCCTTTTGTCATGTAATATTCTGGGTACCTATCTAACCCTGAGCTGCTTTTACTTTCAAGTAGTCATAGTTAATAATTACCAGTGGCACATCTAAAGAAATCAAAACAAATATTTCCACTCACTAAATGAAGTTTGAATTACTTGTTTCAATATATGCTGTTGAAATTCTTATCATTGAAACTTAAAATCCTCAGCAAGTGAAATGAAGACTGCTACTGTGTCGTCTATGTGGGTGATATTAGCTTGAACTTAGTGCTGGGATCTGTAAAACTGAAATATGTAAAAATATCAGGGTAAACAAATTTTTTTTACTACCGGTCTTTGATGTTATAGATATAATGTTGGGAAAATCGAGTATATTTTTCCTATTCTAAGTAGTTACTATTCATAAATACTATGATTTAAATGAATAGAACTCAAACTAGTCCGAAAAATAATGTTATTGGAAACATAATGCTAAAAGAAACTAAAGTAGATATTAAAGTAGAAAAATAAAAACACCAGAAATTTTACGAGATTTGTTATAAATGTTACTTATGTCCTCGGGCGTCCATGACCACTTCCACTATCTTCAAATTGGATAAACTCCAAAATTACAACTAATTGGACAAACTTGAGCTAATCAATTACCCTTACGAAAGAGAGGAAGATATACAAATTTTTGGGATGCTTTCAAAGTTGAGGAGGGGTTTTTATTTATAGCTCAAAATACAACACCCACCATGGTTCCTAATCCATGTGGGACTTTTTCAAATTGCTCACTAAGGAGCTATATAACAAATCTCCACCTTAGCGACTTAGTGATTCTCAAATGATTTCTTTAATCTCTAGATCAGCGACGCCGTGCCAACTCAAATTTGCAAGATGATTATCAAGTTCAAACAACGTTTGAACTTAATTGTTGTCACCACCTTGGTCATCATATTTGTGGGATTCTTTGTAGTATTAATCTTCTGAATTAGTACTCCATCTTCTTTAATAATCTTGCACGAAATGATAACAAACATCAATGTGTTTTGTACGTGTATGGTAGACTTGGTTCTTTGCTAAATGAATAGCACTTTGACTGCTACAAAACACCTTAATATGCTTTTGATCAACTCCCAAGTCTTCAAGCAATCCTCGTAACCAAACAGTTTCTTTCACAGCCTCTGTAACTGTCATATACTCTGCCTTTGTAGTAGACAAAGCAACTGTGGACTGTAAGGTAGACTTCCAACTGACTGGTGCTCTAATAAGAGTAAACATATAATCAGTAGTTGACTGTCATTTATCTAAATCTTCAGCATAGTTAGAATCACAATATCCGGCTGCACATTGACCAACAGTATTATCTTGCTCAAATACTAAACCAACATCTACAGTATTTAGAATATATTGTAAAATCCATTTCACAACCAACCAATGTCCTTTACCAAGATCATGCATGTACCTGCTTATAGTTTAAACTGCATGTGAAATGTCAGGTTTCGTACACACCATTGCATACATCAAGCTACCAACTGCATTAGCATACGGTATCTTTGCCATGTATTCTCGTTCTGCATCATTCTTAGGAGAAAATTGAGCACTAAGCTTGAAATGAGGAACAAGCGGAGTACTTACAAGTTTTGTCTATTCATTCATACCAAAACGTTGTAGCACCTTCTTCAAATATTGACACTGGGTTAAACAAAGCTTTTCCTTTTTCCTGTCTCTGCTTATCTCCATGCCAAGAATCTTCTTGGCTTCTCCTAGATCTTTCATCTCGAACTTCTAACTTAATTGAGTCTTCAATCTCTCAATTTCTTCTTGGTTCTTTGATACAATTAACATATCATTGACATATAATAGGAGATAGATGAAAGACTCATTTTGTATCTTGCGAAAATACACACAATGATCATGTGTGCTTCTAGTGTACTTCTATTGTAACATAAATTGATCAAATCGTTTGTATCATTGCCTCGAAGATTACTTCAATCCATATAACGATTTGTTTAACTTGCAAACCCAATTCTCTTTACCAGCAACATTAAACCCTTTTGGTTGAGACATAGATTTCCTCTTCCAAGTCACCATGTAGAAATGCAATTTTTACATCAAGTTGAACTAGTTCCAATTCTAAATGTGCTACTAAAGCCAACAAAATTCCAATTGAGGAATGCTTTACAACTGGAGAAAATACCTCATTATAAAAGGGGCATCAGTTCTTCATCCATGGCTTCCATCTTTCAACTTCAGGACTTCTGATTGCATCTTTATATGTGGAAGGAATATCATCATGCACAACTGAAAGTACACAGGCCACAATATTCTTAAATTGAACAGGTAGATCTTCCATATCCTTGTATCGTGTAGGCACTTTGATATTTTGTCGTCGTGGCCTATCAATTGTAGTTTTTCCTTGTTGCTGTGGATGTTCTTGGGTTAAAATCTCTTTTTCGTCTGATTCACTTTTTGCCAACGGAGGATCAGCTTTTGTATTATCTTTACCAACTGGGTCAACGATTCTGCTTTCAAACTCCACCTGCTTCGAAGTTTGCTCCACCTGTTGCAAAGTGCCATCGATCTTCTCAGTTATTTTTTTCAGCAAGGCAGATTCATCAAAGGTAACATCTCTACTGAAGGTTACCTTTTTCGTTTCAAGGCACTATAGTTGATATCCCATAAAACCAAAGGGGATCCTCAAAAAAATAGTTTTCTTGGATCCAACTTTGATTCCGTTACATGGTAGTATGCAATAGCACCAAACACATGTAAAAAATCGTAATTTCTAGCAGGTTTTCCAGGCCATACCTTCATAGGCGTTTTGCCTTCAAGAGAAGACGATGGTAGACGGTTGACAAGATGACATGCATACGTCACAACCTCATCCCAATACTGCTTGCCTAACCCAGCATTTGATAATATACACCGAACCTTCTCCAACAAAGTTTGGTTCATACGTTCTGCAACTCCGTTCTGTTGTGGTGTTTTTCAAATAGTTAAGTGTCGCATTATCCCTTCTTCTTCTTCTCAAACTTTCATAAATGGATCGTTTGTGTACTCAGTGCTATTATCAGACCTCAGACGCTTGATCTTTCTACCAGTATGAGTCTCGATCATCTTCTTCCACTTGAGAAAAATTCTCAACACTTCATCCTTCTTCATGAGATACACCCAAACACTTCTGGAAAAGTCATCCACGAAAGTGACATAATAATGTTTTCCATTCATGGATGGAGTTCTTGTTGGACCCCACACATCCGTATGAATGTAATCCAAGGTGCCTTTTGTACTATGGAGTGCCAAAACTTACTCTTTTTTGCTTCCCCAATACACAATGCTCACAGAATTCCAATTTGTCGGTTTTCATGCCTTTTAACAAGCCTTGCTTTATAAGAATCTGTAAAGTTTTTTCACTAGCATATCCCAAACGCATATGCCATAGCTTGGTAGTTTTTGAATCTTTTTCTTCCTCCGAAACTGCTGCTGCTGATGTTGTCCCAATAACCGTACTACTAAGGTAGTAGTACTAGTTATTCTTCCGAACACCTTTCATTGCCACAAATGCTCCAAAAGTAACCTTCAATGCCCCATTTTGCATGGTCATAGTGAAGCCTTTTGATTCTAAGACTCCCACAGCAATGGGATTCTTCTTCATATCTGGAACATAATGAACATTTGTCAAGCTCTGGTTGAATCATCTTGATTCTTCAAACAAATTGTACCATTCCCTAAAATTTTGCATGGATAATCATTACCCATGAAAACAACTCCACCATCTAGTTCCTCAAAATTAAAGAACCATTCCTTATTAGGAGACATATGAAAGGTACATATTGAATCAAAAATTCAATCACCAGGATGGGATGCTGTTGATGAACCAAACGATGCAAAATCTGAATCTGAATCTGAGTTGCTTTCAGCTACACATGTATCAGGCATCATAGCTTTTCCTTTCTTTTGCAACTTTGAACAGTTTTTCTTCCAATGGTTTTTTTCGTGACAAAATACACATTCATCTTTACCAAGCCTTCCTTTAGAAAGAGACCTACCTCTCCTTCTTTTTTGTTGTGTTTGCGGACACCCTCTTATAGCCAATGCCTCTGCTGCTTCATTCATGCTTTCTTTTTTATATTTTTTTCTAATTTTATAACTATACAAAACAGTGCAAACTTTCTTCAAAGACACTTTATCCTTCCCAATGAGTAAGCTCATAATAAAGTGATCAAACTCATCAAGGAGGCTAATAACATCAAGGCTAAATCTTCATCTTTAAAAGTTTCATCCATATTGAAAAAATTTGCTACTAATCGATTAAAAGCAGTAATATGGTTGCTTATTGTAGTATCTGGAAGGTAGTCAAAACATAATAACTTTTTCTTCAAATAGAGTTGATTTTGTCTGCTTTTTTGATGAACTTGTTCTCTAACGCCTTCCACAACTTACTTGCGGATGTTTCCTTCATGAATGCGTAGTTTTGTTCTCTTGAGATACACAAACGGTTTGTACCACATGCTAATTAGTTGATATTTTTCTACTCAACTTCATTTGCTCCATTTGGTTTCTCTTCTTCAATGACAATGTCTAGACCTTGTTGAAACAGAGCATCTAGAACTTTCCCTTGTCACATGCCGAAATGATCGGTTCCATCAAACATCTCCACCTCGAGCCTTGCATTCATCACAATTGTTCTGCCTGACGTGGATGGTTGGCTTTTGTTTGAAGGAGACTTTTCTTCCATCATTTCTTTGAATTACAAACAACTAGCAACTATATTTTAATAGCAAACAAACAAAATACAAACAAATGCCTAGGTAAAAACCTTTGGCTCTGATACCAATTGTTGAAAAATTTGGTATATTTTACTTATTCTAAGTAGTTACTATTCACAAATATTATGATTTAAACGAATAAAACTCAAACTAGTCCGACAAAATAATGCTATTAGAAATATAATGCTAAAATAATGAGGTTTGGTATAAATGTTACCTACGTTATCGGGCGTCGTTAACTACTTCCACTATCTTTAAATTAGATGAATTCAAAATTACAACTAATTGAACAAAATTGAGTTAATAAATTACCTTTAAAAAAAAAGATATACAAATTTTTGGAATGCTTTCAAAGTGGAGGAGGAGGTTTTATTTATAGTCCAAAATACAACACCCACCATGGTTCCTAAACTATGTGAGACTTTTTCAAATTGCTTACTAAGGAACTATACAACATATATCATTGACTTTAGATGTTACAAAGATAGCATTAACTATGATATCTGTTGCATTGGTACCTTATCAGTTGATCTCACTGAAAAACCGAAAAATAAATAATCACATGCTATCACATGAACATTAAAATTAAAATAATTTGAATTGTTAAATAATAAGTTTATTGAAAATTTTAAAATATAAAAATATTGGCAAAATAAACCAGCTGGATCATCATCCTCAACCCAGCACCCCTCTCTCTCTTTGCCTCTTCTTTTTCTCTTATTATAAGTTCTAACAAGCCCTCTTTATTTACCCCTCTTCAATTTCACCAATTTGTTAACTGCAGTACTCCCTTTGTCGTATTTTCATGAATATTGTAGACATCAACCAAAGGAGCACCCAAGAAATGGACCCAGCAATTTCATTCCTAAACTGGTGTTTGGGCTTGATGTAATTGCATTACCATATAATATACATCTCAATATCAGTACATAGGTTGCCATTGATCTCAAGATAAAAAGTTTAGCCAGTTTGAGCAATCTGTGCAGCTGTTACAAGGAAGATATGAAGAGTGCATTGCTGCTGCTTCGTGTTTGTTCATCATCAGCTTCATCTTATAATTCTTCTCATGTTGAAATGGAAGAGGGAAAAGGAAGAGGGTTGATTAGAACTTACATTTGATGCAGAAAAAGAAGAGGCAAATATAGAGGTCTTGGGGACGTGAGCTAGTTTTTCTTCTCCAATTTTAAGCTTTTTATTAAAAAAATAAATCTAATATTCAATCAATTTATTTTAATGTTAAAGTTGGTCAGATGATAGCACGTGAATATTTTCGTAGTTTAATGCTATCTTTGTAACGTCATAAAATTTTAGTATGTTTGTAATAAAAACCAATGATCGGTGGTAAAAAAATTATATGCCCTTTTTATGTGTAAAGTGATCAGAAAAAATAAAAATAGAACATAGAATGTGATGATTTACAAAGATATAGAATTGATTATGCCATAATTTACAGGAAATGAGAGTTCCACGAAGTCTTGATGTCTGGAATATGGGCATTGTTAATTATCTGGATGCACTAAAGCTGCAGGAGAAACTCGTCTCTGCCAGAAAAGTCCATAAGATTCCAGACACTCTCTTGTCCCTGCAACATCCACCTACATACACCCTTGGCAAAAGGAGAACTGATCACAATCTATTAGTTCCCCAGTCTGACCTTGAAAAAATAGGAGCTGAACTTCATTATACACAGAGGGGAGGAGACATAACATTTCATGGTCCACATCAAGCCATACTGTACCCCATTATTTCTCTCCGGGATATTGGAATTGGGGCACGGAATTTTGTGGAGAAACTTGAGTTAACAATGATTGAATTGTCATCTTTGTATGGCATCAAAGCTTGTCCTGGACAAGCAGGGGAAACTGGGGTTTGGGTTGGAGATAAAAAAATTGGTGCAATTGGGGTTCAAATTTCACATGCAGTCACTTCTCATGGTCTAGCATTCAATATCGATCCAGACCTGAACTATTTTAAGCATATTGTGCCATGTGGAATCACAAATAAAGAAGTCACATCACTTCGAAAGGAGATGGATTTAGTGCTTCCTCCAGAAGATGTTATTCAGGAGCAGTTGATTTCTTGTTTTGCTAGAATATTTGGTTATAGTAATGTTTCATGGAAGGATAGTCCTTCTATATTGTCTTCTGATTTGGAAAGTAATTAAGTTATAGGTAATGGCATAATTTATACTTCTGATTTGCCTATTTCATTAGATAATCTGTTGAAATGATTTTGTATTGCTATGGAAATTGAATCCAGTTTAGAGTCATGTGTGATGTATCTATACTCAAAAAGTAAATGCATACACAATATCTTGGGATTTTCTGAAGGTGGAAAGTTTGTGGTTTTTTCAATTTTCCTTTAGAGACTGAGTCTAGTTTTCTATGTAGAATGTTTGATAGCAAAACCATGTTACTTCTTGTTTCGGCTACAGTATTTGGGCCTGTATCCAAAGAGTTTAGGAGTCAGGCAAGAGTCTCCTATAATCTAGCAGACAGGTCACATGTGACACTTGAATAGAGAATCTTTTAATCCACATGGAATTTTGATTCATTACCATAATAAGAAATTTACACGAGATTATTCATATGCAGCTCTCTGATCCCTGGATCAGATCTTGTAGTATTTTTTTCCCTTCTCCAACCTCCTTGAATAGTTCTCATCCACTGTGAATTAAATAAGGCCTGATGTATTATTTGATGCATATCAAATTGTTTAATGAAGCAGATGCTGCTTACTAGAGAAAATTATCATTCTTTACTCATTAAAGACTGCTGACAGTTTGAGCAGGTTGGCAAATGAATCAAACTGCTTCTAGTAAAAACCCATATTCTGTTTCACTCGTAGCTAAAGTCTAAACCCAAGTTAAACAAGTGGTTATTGGGGAAACATCTTGGGAAAGTGTCTTTAGATAGTGAGTTGTTTTAGCTTATAAGTAATTAGGTAGTTCGACTAAGTTTCAAAAGGCAGAAGTTTTGTGTTTGTTTTAGGTAAATACCCAGAAATGTCACAACTTGAAGTGACGTGTTTAAACGATACGACATGCACATATTATGGATACTCGACACTCAAATTTAATGAAATTTATAAAAATTGGACAAAAAGTGGTGTGTTACACACTCAAATATATATTCAAATATTTATGATACTTTGGTAAGCCATAGTACTACAGTGATTAGATTGGTTTGCTGTAAAAGTTCGGAGGCAAAAACCTTGGGAAATGAAGACTGGGCATTCTAGAGGACAAAAACAGTAAGTGGGCAGCTTCCTATAAAGATGATGAATGTTCCAAATCTAAGTCAAAAAGCTAGCTTCAATAATATGAAAAAAGAGTCAAAAAGCTAGCTTACCCAGTCATGTTTAGCTGTGAATTTTAAACTTATTATAGATAGAATATTATAAGTTAGGGAGAGGGTAGTCGAAGTCCACGGATTTAAAAATTTGTGTCCCTTACCCAAGATTACAAAAAGAATTTTATTTAATCCAAAATTTTAAGAAAAATAATCAATTAAAAATAAATTATATTATTTTAATAATTTTTTTATCAAAATATTATTTTTTTCGATCAAATGATTAAAATGCGATAAAACATATGTCATTGTCATGGTTAAACATGAAATTTAATATAAGTTATTTAAGGAAAAAAATCAACATTAATAAAATTCTAACAAATAATTATTTAAATACATTATTTCTGTTTTTTTAAATAATATTAAATCATCAAATTTTGTGAAAAAAAATCATATTATTATTTTACTATTTTTGAAATATCAGATTTTAATGGTGTTTCAATCATTTGATGGGAATAAATAATATTTTAATAAAAAAATCTTAAAATAATATTCTTTATTTTTAATTGGTATATTTTTTTAAAAAGTGAAGATTAAAAAACACATTCTTACATTCTGGGAGGTAAGGTTTAATCGGAGAGATTTACATGGTCCTTTTCTCACTAAGTTATTTAAGCAATGTAAGAATAGAAAATGGAGTCACTAATTTAGTCATCATAAAAACTAAAAATAAAAGTCATTAGTATGGTCTCATGTGATGTATCACATGAGTGATTCATTAAAATATTCAAACTTTTCAGAAAAGTAATAGAAATATGGTATTTAATTCAGCATCACATGATACTCTGCCTCTAAGCCCAAACCGACTCTAGAACAAAGAAGAAATTACTAAAAAAATCTCTTAGTAGAAACTGTTAAAATTGTATCTTACATTTTTCCGAAGTCAAAAGTGCAGAATTTTCCTAGGTCAGTAAATGCATTGTTCTGCTTTGTTACTTTCTCTATACATAATAATTATTTCATTATCACTTTTTGAACCGTGTTGAATTTACCCTTTTCTTATCCTCTCTGTAAAAAGAAACAATTACGTCAGAAAATCCTAGATTTTCTATCCATTACCTTTGTTGAATTGCTGATGACATGCAATACAACCAAACACCTGAGACCATGATATGGACTTATAGCATCTTGCCATCATTAACTAGCAAGTATCAACTGTAGTTATGTTTGGCCTTGAGTTACATCTATATATAATACTTACTCATTAGCTAAAACTACATATGTAATCACACTACAGATTACAACTTTCCTTAAACCGAACAACACATATATTAGCTCAAAATTTTAATCTTCTAACAATCTATATTTTCTTTTTCTTACTTCCATTCGCCACCATGAAAACCAATCAGAGAGGTTTGGTTGTCTTCTTTGTCCTAATACTTGGGTGGATTCTTTTGTGTTCTCCATTTGCAATTCACCATAGGACACTGGTTCATGTAAGAGAAAGAAATCAATACAGAAGGTTGCTTCTTTCAGTTTCTTCACTTACTAGAAATCTAAACAAGTTGAGCCAAGCCTGGAAAGATTCCAAGAAATCTGTAGAGACAAGCTTAAGGAAGGCACCACCGAGCAAATCTAATCCTATTCAGAATAAGTAGACTGGAAAACATTTTTCTAGAGATCTCAAAAAGGAAAGAGAAAATAAATCCCAATCACTTTCCTCATTTTTTGCAGATTCTTCACTATTACTGTTGTATAGGTAGCAGATGGATCTGAATACAATTTTTTTTCTCCTTTTAATTTTTTATTACTTGATGTGTTTCATGTACAACTAGCTTATTCATAACTCCTTTGTATTAGATATAGGAGAAGATAATGTATCTACAGAAATCTGTAACTAGCTTTTATGTATTGATTTATTTCGGAAAAATATGGAACCATCTTTCAATTTATTGTTCTAAACTTGCATTAGATTTATATTTCCTGAGTCTTAGTTATTACAGTGAGCTGCCACTTTATGAAATTTCTGTATAAGCACCTCATGCTTTATCTTACAATTTTTTTTTGATATGGTGTCCTTGTATTATTAAGTTCAAAGTTGGTTGATCCATGATATTTTGGACAAGCTTCATTGGAGCATAAGCCTAGAAGAACATACGGCTGTATGTGTAGAATTGTAGGAAATCAATCTAGACATATGATTGATTCCTGATTTTTAGGGTGTAAATAGCTTCTGATTTTCAAGGTATAATTAGCTCTTGATTTTTAGGAGGTCAGTTTCCTAAATTTATTCCTAATTTTCAGGGTGTAATTAGCTCCTGATTTTCAGAAGGTTAGTTTCCTAAAAATCTGATATACATTATGATTTCCAGGTGTATATTAGTTAATATTTAATCTAGATTATGATTTATAGGAAAAGTTAAGGTCATAACAACTGTATATATATGTATCCGGTATCAAGAAATAAATGAAGATTTTTTTTGTAAAATAGGCAAAGAAACCATTGTTCTTATCGACACCACTGCTCTTATCTATCTCTTGTATTTCCAAATAACATCTCGCCATGGCAAAGCATTCCTCTACATTCAATCCCTCTTTTAATATTCCCATTGCTCCTCAGTTAACATCAGGCAACACATACAATAATCTCGTCCCTATCACCGCACACAAACTTAATGGCCAAAACTATCTTCAATGGTCTCAATCAATGACGATGTTCATAAGCGAGCGAAGCAATGATGAATATCTTACTGGAGAAATCCCAAAACCCAATTCCAATATTGCTGATTCTAGGATCTGGAAAGTAGAAAACAATCAAAGCTCTTCTATGTGGAGAGTTCTTTCTAGGATCTTTGTCAAGGCGACAACTCTATGACTATTTATTTCACAACTCTTACTTGTCATTGACAACAATTAGACTTGTTTGAGATTCATGAATGGAAATGTCCAGAAGATCACACATAATTTAGAAAGATTGTGGAGACTAAGCGTGTCTTCAAATTCTTGATGGGACTCGATAAATCCCTTGATGAAGTAAGGGGTAGAATTCTTGGAACAAAACCATTACCAAGTCTACGAGAGGCATTCTCTGAGGTTTGTAGAGAGGAAATTCGATAACGTGTCATGTTGGGACATTCAAATCCTTCCACGATTCCTAAAGTGCCAGCATTTGCAGCAATCAAAGGCAATTCACCAGATTCTGGTGCATTTGCTGCACGAAGCAATACTCAACATACTAACACTAATCGAATAAGAAAAGGTCGCCCATGGTGTGACTATTGTCGAAAGCTTGGGCATTTGAAGGAGACCTGCTGGAAATTACACGGAAAACCTTCTAACTAGAAAACAAATTGAGACCGAGAGGCAAAGGGAAATTCAGCTTGGATAGTAGACTCAAATGCCTCCAATCACATGACAGGTGATCAATCACTTTTCACAACTTACTCACCTTGTAACAGACTTCAAACAGTGTGTGTCACCAATGGTACACGCACCACAGTGGTCGGAACATGGACCATTTGTCTCTCAAACAATCTTACCCTGAAATCTGTGTTATTTGTACCTGATTTTGACTGCAATCTCATATCAGTTAGTCGACTAAATCATGACTTTAACTGTGAAACTAAATTATTGGTTAAATCTTGTGTTTTTCAAGACCTGAGCTCGGGGAAGATGATTGGCAATGCTAATTTCCGTGCGGGTCTCTATGTTCTTAATGTCAACACTCTTTCAATTCATTCTGTTAGTCATTAATATCAATTGAGTCATAATATTAAGTCTAATAGTCATACTAATAAAGAGAGTGAAATCTTGCAGTGGCACTTTTGCCTAGGTCATTCCAATTTTTTGTATTTGAAACGTTTGTTTTCATCCTTATTCATCAATAAAAATCTCAATTTATTTCATTGTGAAGTTTGTCAGTTGGCAAAACATATTCGAAACATTTTTTCACCACGTACGCATAAACCAAGTCACCCATTTTCCCTCATTCACAGTGACATTTGGGGACCATGTCGCGTTGCTAGTATTACTAGTGCTCGATGGTTCTTGCTGTTAGTTGATGATCATACTCGATTATGTTGGACATTTCTTATGAAAGACAAATTTGAAACCAAGCACATATTTTCGCTTTTTCATGCCATGATCCAAACTCAGTTTAATGCGAATATTCAAATCCTAAAAACTGATAATGCTAGGGATTTGTTTAATTCCAATCTTAGTGAATATCTCAAATCACATGGTATTGTCCAACAAAGCTCCTGCGTTGACACACTACAACAAAACGGTGTAGTCGGACGTAAAAATCGTTATATACTTGATGTTGCCCATACTATTCTTTTTCAAACCAATGTTCCTAAAAAATTCTGGGGTGAAGCCATTCTTACTACAACATACTTGATCAACCGAATTCCTTTTTGAGTTCTCTCCCATCACTCACCTTTACAAATGTTTCAGGGTTAATATTCTACCTCACAACTTGTGTCTTCCTTTCAAGGTTTTTGGTTGCACTGTTTTTGTCCATATTCATTCACAATATCGTGGTAAACTTGATGCCCGTGTCATTAAATGCATCTTCATTGGCTACTTAGCCAATCAAAATGGCTACAATTTTTTCTCTCATTACTCATAAGTTTTACAATTCCATGGATGTTACTTTCTTTAAAGAAACTTCATTCTATTCTAATTCTGTAATTGAGGGGGAGTTGAATTGCAAAATTGGGAATGGTCATCACTCATTGAATCGAATTTTTCATCTCATTTATCTTCCACTACCTTGTCCTCTTCCAACCTAGTTCCCATTCCAGATTCTCTTTTAAAAACCAAACTTGATCAATCTCCCATTGTTTATCCTAGACATCTTCTCCTTCCTAATGATGCCATAAAAGTCTATTGAAGAAAGAGAAATCCTAACTTGCTCACACAAAATCAGGAAAACCTAAAAACTCTCCCGAGCCAGACTGAATCTAAAAGATTACAAGATGAAGTAGAATCTAGTCCAAAACTAGGTTCTAACCCTGAGTTAGATTTTCCTATTGCGTAGAGAAAAGGTGCTCGATCATGCACTCAACATCCTCTTCGATGTTACATTTCTTATGCAAATCTATCCCCAAAATTTCATGCATTTGTGACATCCCTAGACAACATCAAGATTCCTAATTCTGTCAATGAAGCTCTAAAGGTTCCTGAATGGCACAAGGCAACTTTAGAAGAATACACTACACTTGAAAAGAGTGGTACATGAATGTTAACAGAGCTACTACTTGGAAAGAAGACAGTGGACTGTAAATGGATATTCTCAGTTAAACAGAAGGCAAATGGAAATATAGACAAATATAATACTCTACTGGTGGCTAAAGGGTTCACCCAATCATATGAAATTGATTATCAGGAGACCTTTTCTTCTGTAGCAAAACTTAACACAGTTAGTGTCTTGATGTCTATTGCAATCAATGAGGATTGGCCACTATTTCAACTCGATGTCAAGAATGCATTCTTAAATAGAGATGTGATCGAGGAAATTTACATGGATGTACCTCTTGGCTTTAAGACTAAGGATACACAAGAGAAGGTATGCAAGTTGAGAAAGGCACTATATGGACTTAAACAGTCACCTAGAGCATGGTTCGACAGATTCACTAAGGTCCTCAAACATGATGGATACTCTCAGACACATGCAAACCACACTCTGTTTGTCAAAAACTTCACAGATGATAGAATCTGATTGTATATGTTGATGATATAGTTCTTACAGGAAATCATGTAGGAGAGATGAAGAGGCTTAAGATGTTATTATCCAAGGAATTTGAGATTAAAGACTTAGGATATTTGAAATATTTCTTAGGGATGGAGGTGGCACGTAGCACCAAAGGAATCTCAGTTTCTCAACACAAATATGTTTTAGATCTCTTACATGAGAATGGCATGAGTGGGTGTAAACCTATTGAAACACTCATGAATCCTAACACCAAAGTAATGCCTCGAATTGATGAATTGGCAATTGAAAAAGGGAAATATCAGCATTTGGTAGGTAAGTTAATATATCTAACTCATACACGTCTAGATATAAGTTTTGCAGTTAGTGTTGTTAGCTAGTTTCTTGGCAATCCATCAATAGATCACTTGGAGATAGTAAATCGTATTCTAAGGTACTTGATGAAAGGATTTAAGAACAAATGAAAAGTTGGACATTGCTATATTTAGCTTCTGCATTTTTAATGCTTTAAAGACAAATGAACTTACATACAGATATATAGGGTACAAGAAGCTAGCAATCAAAAGGTTAAAAAGGAATGACAATTCATTTACAGCAAAACCTGCATTGGCACATGCAGGGTATCATGGTTAAAGGGAATGACAGCAAACTTGCACATTGGCACATGCATGGTATCATTACAGCTAGTCCATGAAGGTGCTAGCATAGTCCTTAACATTCCCCCTCAAGTCGAGCGAGGTGAGTGGCCAGACAGTCAGCTTTAGTGTTAACCGAGAGAAGAATTGAACACTCAAAGGTTTTGTGAAGATATCTGCAACGATCACATGATGGTATAAACCTAATTTGAATTAGGTTTTTCTGAATTAGGTCACGAATGAAAAGTATGTCCAATTCTACGTGTTTAGTTCTAGCATGAAGCACAAGGTTTGAAGCAAGTGAGATGGTGCTCTGATTGTCCACCCAAATTGTAGGAGTATGAGGGAGTGTGACATGTAACTTCCTGAGCAAAGCATGAAGCCATATTACCTCTAAAGTAGCATTAGCCAAGTTGCGGTATTCGACTTCAGTACTTGAACGAGATACTGAGAATTGCTTCTTTGAAGACCATGAGACAAGATTTTTACCAAGAAAGATACAAAAGCCAATGATGGATTTTCTATCATCAACATCAGCTCCCCAATCAACATCTGAGAATCCTTCCAAATCAAGACTGTGTCCCTTAGTAAAATGAATCCCATGATTGATTTTGCTGACAAGTACCTGAGAATCCTTTTCACTGCCTTCCAGTGTTCATCTAAAGGACAATGCATGAAATGGCATACTCTATTAACACTATAGGCAATTTCTGGTCTAGTGAGAGTAACATATTGGAGAGCACCAACTATACTCCTATAGAAAGTAGGATCAACTGTAGGCATACCCTGAAACTTAGATAATTTCAGTGAAGAAACCATTGGTGTGGGTAGACTCTTAGCTTGAGACATTGCAGCTCGAGTGAGAAGATCTTTAATATATGTCCCTTGACTGAGATGAAGACTAGAGTTAGTGTGAGTAACCTCTAATCCAAGAAACTGATGGATTTCACCTAAATCTTTCAAAGAAAATTGCTTATAAAGATAAGTTATGATAGAATGAATGCCTTTGATGTCACTTCCTGTGACCAATATATCATCAACATAAACAAGAAGCAAAAGAGGTATTTTTGAAAAAGAGAGTTATCTACTCTTGAGCAAGAAAAACCATGACTGAGGAGGGTATGTTTGAGTTTATCTGATCTAGCTCTGGGGGCTTGCTTAAGCCCATATAATGCTTTGATCAATCTGCATACTTTCAAGGAATTTTCACTATCATCATCGTTCCTGTATTCAAATCCTGGTGGTTGACTCATAAATACTTCCTTGTCCAAATCTCCATTTAGAAATGCATTGTTTACATCGAGTTGTCTTACTGTCCATCCTTGATTTATAGAGATAGAGATAGAAAGCACTGTTTTTATGGTAGTTGGCTTCACAACAGGGCTGAAAGTTTCTGAAAAATCAAAGCCAAGTACTTGATCATAGCCTTCAGCTACCAATCTAGCTTTATACCTAACTATACTCCCATCTAAGTGTTTCTTGACTTTGAATACCCACTTACAACCAATAACCTTCTTACTAGCAGTTAGGTCACACAAGGTCCATGTATGATTCTTCATGAGAGCTCTATACTCCTCCTCCATGGCCTTTTTCTAGTGTGGATTAAGAAGAGCCTCCTTGTAGGAAAAAGGTTCTTGTGTGTCAGTCATTGTTGCACTGAGGACTCTTAGCTTTAAGTTCCTTGTGACCATAGGATGCTTGTTAAGAGTACTTGTAGTTGGATCATTCACATTAGTAATTACCAATAGATCGAGGAGATGCATTAGTCTCAGTTGGTAGCTCATCAATAAGAGGAGTAGGAGTATGACTGGAAGCTCTCATGAAGAATCATATATGGACCTTGTGTGACCTACCTGCTAGTAAGAAGGTTATTAGTTGTAAGTGGGTATTCAATATCAAGAGACACTCAGATGGGAGTATAGTTAGGTATAAAGCTAGATTGGTAGCTAAAGGCTATGATTAAGAACCTGGCTTTGACTTTTCAGAAACTTTCAACCTTGTTGTGAAACCAACTACCATAAGAATAATGGTTTTTATCTTTGTAAATCAAGGATAGATAGCAAGATAACTTGATGTAAACAATGCATTTTTAAATGGAGATTTAGACAAGGAAGTATTTATGAGTTAACCACCAGGATTTGAATACAGGAATGATGGTGATAGTGAAAATTCTTTGAAAATATGCAGATTGGTCAAAGCATTATATGGGCTTAAGCAAGCCTCTCTATCAGTTTCCATACGCAAAGCCGCCACTAGTGTTGCCATCTCTCTTCGTTTGGATTTCTATTGTGTTCCAATTTGCGACGGCTCTCGGAGGGGTTCTGTTTGACGTCACGGCATCAACAGTCCCTCTACGTCCCAGTGTTGGGTCCAATGCCGCCTGCCTTGATTGGGTCTTTGAATATCATCGAAGGAAAAGTTTTTAAGTGGGAACCGTAGATGAACAACGTCAGATTTCAAGTCTCCCTTGCATGAACAACCAACACCTCCATGGACCAGCTGTAATGATACCCTGCATGTGCCAATATGTAGGCTTGCTGTCATTCCCTTTAACCATGATACTGTGCATATGCCAATGTAGACTTTGCAGTAAATGAATTGTCATTCCCTTTTAACCTCTTGATTGCTAGCTTCTTGTACCCTATATATCTGTATGTAAGTTCATTTGTCTTTCAAGCATTAAAAATGCAGAAGCTAAATATAGCAATGTTCAGCTTTTCATTTGTTCTCAAATCCTTTCATGGTATCAGAGCGTACTTGTCGACCACTGCCTATTTGTTTTCTCTCTTAGCCCATGTCTTTGTTTCTATGCTTTCTAATTGAAGCTAAATTATAAGCTCACAAATCGCCGTCATCGAGAATTAAATAAAATAGTTACTTGCAATTAATCACCACCAGTCCGTCAGTTTCCATACCCAAACCCACCACCAGTGCCGTTGTCTCTCCTCGTTCGGATTTCTATTTTGTCCCAATTCGCGACGGCTCCTGGAGGGGTTCTGTTTGACGTCGCGACATCAATAGTCCCTCTACATCCCAGTGTTGGGTCCAACGCCACCTGCCTTAATTGGGTTGTTGGATACCATCGAAGGAAAAGTTTTTAAGTGGTGCTACGAAGTGGGAGCCGTGGATGAACAGTGCCAGATCTTCCTCTCTTGGAGAAGGTTGAATCGTAGAAACGAGCGGCACGATTTTTCCTTTGACGAGAGGTTCCATTTCATGTGTATATTTGGCTGTTTTGAATATATATTTGGTTGGTAGGTCGTTAAAAAAAATAATAATTTGACCTATGAACGCCATACTTCCTAAAACACTCAGAAAAGAATTTGACCTGAATCTGATATCTCCTCTTTCTTTTTCTGTATTTTTCTTTTCTTTTCTAGCTCACAATGAGTGCTAGTGAGTCCACCACCTTTGGGATTCCTTTAACATCCTTAAATAGTACAGGAGCTGTGGTTTAACCACAAAATCAGCTCATTTCTCTCAAATTAAATTATTAAAACTACCTTCTTTGGAAACACCAAGTGCTTACTGCTGTCAGAGGGTATGGACTCGAGCATTTTCTTTCTTATACCAACAAGGCTCTAGCAAAGTTCAAAGAGAATACAGGAACAAGAGAAAAAGAGATTAATCCAGATTTTCTAAGCTGGATAAGGCAAGATCAGCTTCTTGCCTCATGGCCTCTATTCTCTCTATCTGAGAATCTTTTAGTGATGATGGTCGGTCTAGAATCATCTTTTCAAATCTGGGAAGCCCTAGAGATAAATTTCTCATCTCAATCTGCAGCAAGAAAGATGCAGTACAAGCTTCAACTCTCATCTATCAAAAATGGCTCTTTACGTATGAGAGACTATCTAAACAAGGTAAAGTCTTGCTGTGATTTGCTAGCAATGGTTGGTCAACCAATCTCAGATGATGATCAAGTAATGCAAGTTCTTGCTGCACTAGGAAGTGGATTTGATCCTATTGTTGTTGCAACCACCTCAAGGATAGAATCATGTATACTCAGAAAAGTTTATGCTATGCTCCTAAGCTATGAAACCAGGCTTGAAAATACTGGACATCATTTTGTCAACACTGAAGGCTCAAATCCCTATGTGAATGCTGTTACTCAATCCAACTTTCAGAGAAGATTCAATAATAGTGGAAATAACTATCAAGTAGGTAGAGGAAGAAACAACTTTCAGAATTCAAGAGGAATAGGCAGGTCTTCTTATAGAGGAGGAGCAGGAAGGAGTTTCAAAAGCTCAAACAGGAATAGATGTCAGATCTGTAACTACACAAATCACACTGCTGATAAGTGTTATTACAGATTTGATGCCAACTATGGCTCACCTTCAAATACTCCGACTATGGCTTATAACTCTCAAAACTTCACAGCATATCCAGTTACTAAAACAAACTCTTTTGCTTTGAGACAACCAAAGGTTCTTAGATAAAGATAGACAGGCTTGGATTTGAAAAGCATTTCATAGGGACTTTTATGATTTAGGATCTTTGTTGGAAGCCTATTAATGATATAAACTGAGGTAGTGAAGGCATCATCCCAGAACCGAGTGGGCATGTTTGAGTGAGCTAACAAGGACAATCCCATCTCCACAACATGTCTATGCTTTCTTTCAGTAAGACCATTTTGTTGAGGTGTATAGGGATAAGAGATTCTATGTAAAATGCCATAGTCATTGAAAAGTTTTGTAAGGCTTATGAACTCACCTCCTCCATCACTTTGAACCATTTTAATTCTGGATTGAAACTGAATGGAAACAATGTTTTGTAAATGAATAAAAGCATTTTGAACTTCAGATTTTTGTTTAAGAAGATACAACTATGTATATCTGCTATAATGGTCAACAAAAGTAACATAGTACTGAAAGCCATTAGTGGATTTTTGTGGTGAAGGATCCCAAACATCAGTGAGAATAGGTTCAAAGGGATGTTGATACTCAGTTTCAGACATAGGAAAAGGAAATTGATGACTCTTAGACTTCATACATGAATCACATAAAAGATTTTTATTTAAAACATCAAAGAAATTACAATTCTTCAGGACTGTGCCAAGAACAGTTCTTACTGCATTATTTGAAGCATGGCCTAATCTATTGTGCCAAAGCTGAAGATCTTGATTATTTTTCTTGACAAGAAGAGTTGAAACATGGGAAGGTAATTGAGTGGTGGTTGAGTGAACAGTTTGAGACTTGAGGGGTTGAATATCAAACTTGTAGAGTCCATCCTTAAAAGTGCCTTTGAGGAATGTTTGATGTGTGACCTGATCCTTAACACAACAAAAAGTGGGATGAAATTCAAAATACACAGAATTATCTTTGGAGAATTGTGAGACACTAATCAAATTCTTAGTTAACTCAGGAACATGAAAAAGATCAGTTAAGAGAAATGTTTTATGAAAATTACGAGACTTGATTTGTGAGCTACCGATGTGAGTAATACACAAACCTGATCCACTCCCTACTTGAACCTTGTTGGTGCCTTGAAAGTCTGAAGCAATATTGAGATTGCCAAGCTCACTTGTCACATGGTTGGATGCTCCAGAATCTGCATACCAAGACATGTCTATCTCTGAGTCAGGTGAAATACTCAAAGCAAAAGAGCTTGTTTTAGTAACTGGATATGCTGTGAAGTTTTGAGAGTTATAAGCCATAGTCTGAGTATTTGAAGGTGAGCCATATTTGGCATCAAATCTGTAATAACACTTATCAACAGTGTGATTTGTGTAGTTATAGATCTGACATCTATTCTTGTTTGAGCTTTTGAAACTCCTTCCTCCTCTTCCTCTATAAGAAGACCTGCCTCTTCCTCTTCCTCTTCCTCTTCCTCTTGAATTCTGAAAGTTGATTCTCCCTCTACCTCCTTGATAGTCATTTCCACTATTACTGAATCTTCTCTGAAAGTTGGATTGAGTGATAGCATTCACAGAGGGATTTGAGCATTCAGTGTTGAGAAAATGATGTTCAGTATTTTCAAGCCTAGTTTCATAGCATAAACTTCTCTGAGTTTACATGATTCTATCCTTGAGGTGGCTGCAACAACAATAGGATCAAATCCACTTCCTAGTTCAGCAAGAACTTGCATTACTTGAACCACAGAGAGATTTGAGCCTTCAGTGTTGATTTTGTGGTTGAACCACAGCTCCTGCACTATTTAAGGATGTTAAAGGAATCCCGAAGGTGGTGGACTCACTAGTACTCATTGTGAGCTAGAAAAGAAAAGAAAAATACAGAAAAAGAAAGAGAAGATACCAGATTCAGGTCAAATTCTTTTCTGAGTGTTTTAGGAAGTATGGCGTTCATAGGTCAAATTATTATCATTTTTTTAACGATCTACCAGCCAAATATATATATTCAAAAAAGTCAAATATACACATGAAGTATCGCGATGCTCGTTTCTGCGATTCAACCTTCTCCGAGAGAGGAAGATCTGGCACTGTTCATACACGGCTCCCACTTCGCAGCACAACTTAAAAACTTTTCCTTTGATGGTATCCAATGACCCAATCAAAGAAGGCGGCGTTGGACCCAACTCTGGGACGTAGAGGGACTGTTGATGTCGTGACGTCAAACATAACCCCTCCAGGAGCCGTGGCGAATTGGAACGGAATAGAAATCCGAACGAGGAGAGACAGCAGCACTGGTGGAGGCTTTGGGTATGGAAACTGATGGACTGGTGGTGAGTAATTGCAAGTAACTATTTTATTTAATTCTCGATGGCGGCGATTAGCGAGCTTATAATTTAGCTTCATTTATAAAGCATAGAAACAAAGACATGGGCTAAGAGAGAAAACAAATAGGCGGTGGTCGACAGGTACGCTCTGATACCATGAAAGGATTTGAGAACTGTAAAACTCAGAATTCACTCTTTTTCTTTCATTCAAAGACACTACCTATTTATATACAAAGTTAGAGACAATCTTAGGTGACATACACCTAATCCACAATTAAGACACCTAATACACAACTAATATATTCACCTAGTGTTAGACACCTAATACACACACAACTAATCATCTTTAACACTCCCCCTTAAGTTGGAGCATAGATATTGATCATACCCAACTTGTTACAAAGATAATCAACCCGAACCTCACTTAAAGCTTTCGTGAAGATACTTCCTAGTTGTTCTCCAGTCTTCATATATCCTATAGAAATCAAACCTTGCTGAATTTTCTTGCGAACAAAATGACAATCAATTTCAATGTCTTTAGTTCGCTCATGAAACACAGGGTTAGAAGCAATATGAAGAGCAGTTTGGTTATCACACCACAATTTCGCTGGTACTGAATTTTTAAGACCTACTTCATCCAAGAGCTGATATATCCATATTATCTAAGACGCAGATTGTGCCATAGCCCTATATTCTGACTCTGCACTCGATCGTGACACAACATTCTGCTTCTTACTTTTCCATGAGACCAAATTTTCTCCAATGAAAATACAATAGCCTGATGTGGATCTTCTATCCACTTTGGAACCTGCCCAATCTGCATTTGAAAAACATTCAATATGAGTATGTCCATGATTTGCATACAAGATGCCACGTCCAGGTGCTCCTTTCAAGTAACACAAAATTTGCTCTAACGCTGCCCAATGATGAACTGTTGGGGATGACATAAATTGGCTAACAACACTGATTGAATATGCAATATCTGGACGAGTCACGGAAAGGTAATTCAGCTTTCCAACCACCCTTCGATATCTTTCAGAATCTTTAAAGAGTTCTCCATCTCCCGTAAGATGGATGTTCGAAGTCATTGGAGCACTACAAAGTTTTGCTCCTAATTTTCTTGTCTCCGTTAATAAGTCTAGGACATATTTTCTTTGAGATAGAAAGATACATTTTTTACTCCTTGTGACTTCAACACCTAAGAAATACTTTAGCATCCCCAAATCTTTCGTGTGAAACTGAGTATGTAGGAAAGACTTAAGAGATGAAATTCCCGTAGTATTACTTCCAGTAATAACAATGTCATCTACATACACAACTAAAAGAATGATACCAGCTTTTGATTGTTTGTAGAACACAGAATGGTCAGACTTGCTTTTCATCATACCAAACGTTTCTATAGCTTGACTAAATTTTCCAAATCAAGCACGAGGACTCTGTTTCAAACCATACAAAGATTTGCGGAGACGACAAACGTGCCTAGACTCTCCTTGAGCAACAAAACCAGGAGGTTGCTCCATAAACACCTCCTCTTGAAGATCACCATGAAGAAAAACATTCTTGATATCTAGTTGATGCAAAGGCCAATGGTGAGTAGCTGCCATAGAAATAAACAACCGAACAGATGTCAATTTAGCAACAGGAGAGAAAGTGTCAGAATAGTCCACTCCATAGGTTTGAGCATATCCTTTAGCAACAAGACGGGCCTTTAATCGAGCAAATGACCCATCTGGATTAACCTTAACTGTGAACACCCATTTGCATCTGATAACCCGTTTCCCTGAAGGTAAATCAACCAAGTCCCAAGTACCATTGTCATCCAATGCGTTCATTTCCTCGATCATTGCATGATGCCAACCAGGATAAGATATATCTTCATGAACAGTTTTAGGGATAGAAATAGAATCAAGGGAATCAATAAAAGAGGAAGACGACAAGCAATTATACGAAACAAAAGAAGAAATAGGATAAGTACATTGACGTTTACCTTTGAATAATGCAATAGGAAGATCATCGTTCAGGACTGGATCTAATGACGAAGGAGCAGGTGCAGGACATGAATCAGAAGGTCTATGTCTGGAGTAGACTTGAGTTATAGGAGGCCTAACAACAATTGGGTCAGAGACAGGTTCAGATGATGTGATAGAATAGACTAACAAATCGTCTTCCTCCCCCTGACATGCAAGAGGAGGAGAAGACGAAAAATAAGGTGTGTCTTCCATGAAGGTAACATCAATTGAGGTAAGATATTTGTTAAGACTAGGATAATAACATCTATAACCTTTTTGGAGACGAGAATAACCAAGGAAGATACACTTCAAAGACTTGGGATCTAATTTAGTAACATCGGACGAACATCCCGAACAAAACAAGTGCTACCAAATATCCTAGGGTCAATCGGAAATAGTGACTTATTTGGAAACAAATTTTTGTAAGGAATCTCACCATGAAGAACAGATGAGGGCATGCGATTAATAAGAAAACATGCTGTTGAAACTGCATCGGCCCAAAAAGGTTTAGAAACATTCATTTGAAATAATAAGGCACTTGCAGTTTCGAGATGTTTGTTCTTACGTTCGGCCACTCCATTTTGAGATGGAGTATCAACACACGAAGTTTCATGAAGTATGCCATTTTGAACCATATAAGATTGAAACAAAGCTGATGTATATTCTTTGGCATTATCACTTCGCAAAGTACAAATTGAAACATTAAATTGAGTTTTAATCTCAACACAAAATGCACAAAAAATAGAAAACAATTCAGAACGACTCTTCATTAAATATAACCAAGTTACACGAGAATAATCATCCACAAAAGTAACAAAATACTTAAATCCAGGTTTAGATAAAATAAGACAAGGACCCCAAACATCATAATGAACTAATTCAAAAGGAACACTAGCACGTTTATTAACTCTTGGATTTGAACTAAGACGATGTTGTTTTGCAAATTGACAAGACTCACAATCTAATAAAGACACCTTACTAAACTGAGGACAAAGTTTCTTCAGTGAAGGAAGAGATGAATGACCCAGTCTACAATGTGCCTCGAAGGGAGAGGTTACACTAGAGCAAGCGACAGATTTCGGTATTGGTGTGTCAAGAATATAGAGGCCTCCAGACTCATGTCCTTTACCAATAGTCTTCTTCGTCATAAGATCCTGAAATAAGCAACGATCAAGAAAAAATAAGATGCAACAGTTAAGATTGCGAGTAAATGTAAATGTAAGAAGACTATTGGTAAAGGAAGGTAAATGTAAGACAGACGACAAAGGAAGCAAATGAGTGGGAGTAACGATGCCAGACCCAAGAACACGAGATGGTGACCCATTGGCTAAAGTAACAGTAGAGGTAGAAGTGTGTGACTAAAGAGTAGAAAAGAGAGTAGAATTACCTGTCATATGATCTGTGGCACCAGAATCAATAACCCATTTGGAAGATGAGGAAATGAGACACGCATTTGATTTACCTGAATCAGCAATAGCAGTGACAAAGGGTGATGAAGATCTTAGTGATTCTTGATATTGTGAGAACTTGGTAAATTCATCTGCATAGATAAGAACCGATTTTTCAGAAGTATCAGAAGTGGATGCAATATGAGCCGAGTGACCTTTCTGATGCTTGTACTGAAGCTTTCTACATTCATGTTTCGTATGTCCTGGTTTGTGACAATAGTGACATACAATACCTCCGAGGTCCTGTGGTCGAGTTTCAAACCCGTGCTAGCCGCCTCTTTTGTTTCTGTTCATATAAGTTGACCGTTCATGCTCATAATTATTACTTTGGCTAACCAAAGCACCATTTAATTGAGCAGGTGGAGGTGGAGTGCCTTCTGTACGAAGTACTCGACTAAACACCTCTTGTAAAGAGGAGATCTCAGAACCAGAAAGAACCTGGGACTTAACAGTCTCAAAAGTAGAGGGAATACCAGCAAGAAAACTCATGACTGCCATTTGTTCCCGTTGGCTTTGTTGAACCTTGACATCAGGGCTAAAAGGCATCAAACTATTGAGTTCCTCATAAGTCCTTTTAAATTCCATAAAATAATTTGTGAGTGATTGATCTTGTTTGTCTGCACAGTAAAATGCTTTGCATACCTCATATATGCGAGAAAGATTTCCCTTAGCAGAATATAAGAAATCGAAATAATCCATCAATTCCTTAACAAATTTACAATGATTGATCAAGTCAATTACATTGATGTCGATAGAATTCCGAATCTGCAGAAATAAGCGAGCATCGTCTCTAAGCCATGTCTGCTTTGAATCATCTTTAGGAGGATCATTAGTCAAATGAGTATCTTTTTCGATAATTCTCAAATAAATTCGAATGGTCTTGCTCCAAGCCAAATAATTCGAACTATTGAGCTTATGGTTCGTGATTTTAGACATCACAGGCACCATATCCGTTACAACATTAGCTTTCTTTTTAGCCATAATTCTTACAAACGACAAGACAGCGAGCAAACGAACAAACAAAATCCAAACACGTAGCGACCAAACACGCAACAAACAAGAACAAAAAATTGGAAGAACCCAAACCTGAACAATCACAAGCGATGAGTACCGAACCACCATAGATGACACAGGGGAACGGCGGAGAGCGACGCGAGGTCGACTGGAGAAGAATTCTGCACGGACGCGCTGTCACGCGCCGGCGCGTGAAAATCTGGCATAAAGTCGCGGTGGCACATGTGGCCCACTCGCGGTTCGTCTGGTGACTGGACTTTGGGGTTTGGCCGGTCGGCGACTGTTCTTCCCCCCTGTGCCGGCGGTGAGACGCGTGGAAATTTTGACAGAAAGTCGCAGTGGCGTGTGTGGCTCACTCGCGGCTCGTCTGGTGGCTGGTCGGTGGCTGGTCGGCGGCTGTTCTTCCTCCTTGTGCCGGCGGTGAGAAAAAAATGCACTCCAAAAGGGTGTTTCGAGTTGTAACTCAAAAATGCACTAAATCCTAATTTGTGTTTACACAAAATTAGCCCCCAATTTGAACGGAAAAAAAATTTCCCAAATTTTGTAACCCAAATGCTTTGATACCATGTAAAACTCAAAATTCACTCTTTTTCTTTCATTCAAAGACACTACCTATTTATATACAAAGTTAGAGACAATCTTAGGTGACATATACCTAATACACAACTAAGACACTTAATACACAACTAATATATTCACCTAGTGTTAGACACCTAATACACACACAACTAATCATTTTTAACAAGAACAAATGAAAAGCTGAACATTGTTATATTTAGCTTCTGCATTTTTAATGCTTGAAAGACAAATGAACTTACATACAGATATATATGGTACAAGAAGCTAGCAATCAAAAGGTTAAAAGAGAATGACAATTCATTTATAGCAAAGCCTGCATTGGCACATGCACGGTATTATTACAGCTATTCCATGGAGGTACTGGCATAGTCCTTAACACTTGAAGAAGGATCCTAGAAAAGGGCTCATGTTTAGGAAAACAATTAATAGGACATTGAAAATTTATATTAACGTTGATTGGGCTGGATCTTCTAGTGATCGAAAATCCACATCTGGATATTGCTCATTTATTGGGAAATTTGGTGACATAGCGTAGCAAAAAAACAGGCAATGGTAGCACGTAGCAGTGTCGAGGCTGAGTTCCGTGCATTGATTTTGTGCATCTATGAAAGAATTTGGCTAAAATGACTGCTAAACGAACTGAAGGTTGAAATTGATGGACACTTCATCAGTGAAAAAATTGAAGACAAGGTGATCTCCTTAATTCCCTCAACTATTTTCCATCTAGGCAACAAGTAGCAGATTTCTTAACCTAAGTTTTGTTTCGACCTAATTTCATTGAGTTAAGTGTAGCACATGGTTTGGAAAACATATATTGCCTAGCTTGAAGGGAAGTGAAGGAAATCAATCTAAGCGTACGATTGATTCTTGATTTTCAGGATGTAATTAGCTCCTGATTTTTAGGAGGTTAGTTTCCTAAAAATCTGATGTAGATTTTGATTTCTAATTGTATATTAGCTAATATTTCTGTAAAATTCATACAGCTTCAAGAATCATTCAATTAAATTAATCATCTCTTTTTATTTACGAGTTTAAACCTTTACAGATAAAATGGTTTTATTGGTACCTCTCTTTCTCTATCTTGTTATAATTGTTTCTACTATATACTTCCTGTTCTACTGGAATGCTTTCAATAATTCAGGTTTGTCATTGAATTAGATTCTTATAATTATCTTAATCCATTGAAGTTGATTTGGAAATGAGCCTTTTTTTTAATACATCTTCGATCTTAATATTCCGAGACTTTAAATA
This sequence comes from Hippophae rhamnoides, assembly GCA_033030585.1. NCBI lineage: Eukaryota > Viridiplantae > Streptophyta > Magnoliopsida > Rosales > Elaeagnaceae > Hippophae > Hippophae rhamnoides. The sequence goes on along the minus strand of CM065438.1, from coordinate 17,363,428 downwards.
GAAACATAAGAATTACGATATTTTTATATTGAATTCATGCATCTCAAGTTGGAATTCTCCCCCGCTCTTTTAGTGTTTCTTTGGATTAGTAAATGATTTTTCTTTTGTGGATTCTCTTGGATTAAACGATGACAAAGTTTCAACTTTCAAATCCAACTTTGACCAATCTTTTCAAAATCAAATAAGATACTGTCACCAAAACACAAATACTTTCTTTAAATAGATCTCAATTTAATGCACCATAAGGTTTTTACCATAAAACTAACAATATGCGTGATGATAAATTTCATATACTGAACCTTGAGCTTTCTTAATGGTTCATGGAAACATCGATTGAGTGTTCATATTAATTTAATACTCCTAGAACTCCTGAATGTCTGCTTTTAACAGATGACATAAGCTCAATGCTACCTGGATTTGTAATGTTCTGTTTTATAGTTCTCTGATTTCTTGACCTTTTTTTCCTTCTTGAAAACAGTAAGAAATCAATGTTACACGGAAAACAAAATATTTACATGGAAAACAAAAACAGCTTATTATTAGTCAAATTCTTCAAAAACAACTTTAGTTCCTTTAGTTTACCATAATCGTTTCGAACCCTTTTGGTATTAAGTTCTGTTGTACTTATAATAGAGTGACCACTTATGCAGTCTGGATTCTTATGGAAAATTGACCCAGAATTAAATATATATATAAAAAAAATTGAATCTTGAAATCTCGGTATCAAATGATGCAACTGTTTTGTTATATCTATAATTTTTGGTTTTTAATTAAAATCTCAAGTGTGCTGCTCCCAGGTGGCTGTCAACATACTTGCAATATGTTTTTACTATTGGCATTGACATGGTAACCTTTTGTAGGTCTTTCATGGGTGTTGTAACTACTCTTACTGGTGTTGTGGGAAGAGCATATATTATGCTCTGTGACTGCTTCATATTTCAGACTGATCTCCCTGTCTTAGATAATAAGTCAATTATGTATTTTGTGTTGCCGAATCGCTGATTCGCTGAAATATTATTGCTTCAAATGAAAGATGTGCGTTCCTATGACCGGTAACTTCTATATCAGTATCTAAATTTTGTATCTATTATCATTTTGATTGAAAAGTGTCTATTTATTTTATTAATAATTCAAAATTTCTATGGTTGGAAGGGTTTTTATGGTTGCTGATTGAAAATTACATATATGGGAAATGTATTTGCGAAATTTCAGCCCTTAGTTTGTTACTTTAATTAATAATATTAACTCTGTGCTAATCCTAGTTATTCTTTACTGTTTGGAGTGATGGAAGGAGATTTTAAAAGTACTCACACTGCATATGCTTTCTTTCACTGCTGAGGCGTCACACTGAGAATGAACATGATTTCTACCAGAAGAATCTACCTTATGAGTATTTTTAAGAAATCAAACTTCAATATGATTATGCCATCAATATATCTAAAACCACTTCCCTTTGAAAAACTCTTTTTGATCAAAATATGGTTCCTAATGTCATAATGTATTGACTATTGATTTCAAAACTAAAAACTCCTGATGCGAGGACATAAATGAGAATTATCACTCCTACAATACGAGTAAAGATATGTACAATGTCAACTAACTGGGGAGTGCTATACATGGTTATATCTGCAACATTTTTTACCAAAATTGGGAAAGGGTTTGGCGTACACGTGCAATGAATGCATTAGAGCAACTATACACGTAATTAATGATTAGAAGAGCTCTTTGTTTGGACAGATTTGCATTCTCTTCCTTACAGGGATCGTTTTGTCTTTATAATGCAGCCTGTGATAACATTACCTTTTGATACATCTCTCTTTTAACTAAAAATCTCCTTCTGACATAACTTCTTCGTTAATAAGGATGAGAATTCGTAACAGCAGGACCCCTTTGTTTCTGGCTCCCGCACCAGAGCCTGCACCTAGGTCTGGTCAATTTCGTTCACGGATAAGTTCACAAGTTGATGATCGGTTTTTAGTCGAGGAAACAAATAGGCGCATTGAATGGTCCTTCTTAACATTGAAAAGATCCCCCAATCCCGTAGAGGTGGAAGAACTTCAAGGCGAAGTGGAAGAATCCACCCCTGAGGAGATGAGATCTTCGAAGGGTGTTGGCAAGGAGAAAGATTTGAAGCATTGCATGCGAATAAACTCAAATCCGGTTATATTCCTTCATCCTTCCCTTTTTTTCCTATATGTATCAAAGATTGTTAAATCACATTGCCCAATTCTGTCATTATGTCCTTAATAACATATTATAATTTGTTTTAACTGATGAAATAAATTGTTATAACAAACGATGTCATTCCAATTTCTGTCCATTTTAGGCCTTGGAAGACATGAGTGAAGGAAAAGACAATAAACAAAAAGGATCTGCTATGGATGCTAATTCCCAAGGGTAAAACAGTTATTTTCTTCATCCAACACCTAGCCCCTTCTTTGCTGTTTAATTTCTATTTTATATATGCAAATAAGCTATAAATATGATGCCTTTAATGTGTATGCACTTTTGAGCCATCGATATCTATGAAATAGTTACTTATAGATTTTCTTGCAGGTTCTCTTCTTGTGGATTTGTTGAGACACATCTGCTGTCCTAATTATAATAACTTTTGCTTTTTCTTTATTTTATTTATTTTTTCTTTTTCTGACCAAGCTTTGCTCTATGTTGTCAATTTTTTGTAAATGCTTAATCCTTTCAAAGATGTTCTAGTTCTTTGCTAAAAGGTCATAGTACTCTGTTCTTAACATGATGTATAAACTTAAATGACACTTTTCTTCTGATACAGGTATTGGAATGACGGCAATCGTGCAAGGACAGTTGTCCTTGCCCTTCCTGCACCTAATTCTGAAATAGGTATACAGTGTCATTGTGTTGTGTTCAACTTGTCAAAAGGGAGTTTATCTTTTACTTAAAAAGAAAAAAAATGATAATCTGTTGTTGATTTAAGAAATATAATTGCTACCTCAATGACGAAATGGTCTAGTACAATCTATCAAAATTGATTGAAATTAATGTTTCAGGCATATTAGTATAGGTAAATTCTAGTAGTGTTTCTTGCATTGAAATTTCCTGTTCTTTGAAAAATCTTGCTGGTTACTTATCAATAATGTGCTACACACAACAGAAACACATCATGTGCTCAGAAGAAGTATTTTGCTTGAAGGAGTGGGTTAATTACTTTGACAAGATGGCTATTATTGTCTAGGATACAACAAATTTGAAACTAGAGCTATAATTCTGATGTTAGGGGTATGATTAATTGAAATAATGATTTCTCATATTAGTCTAGTTGGTGGGTAATTATTTAGCGTCCTTTTTATATGACACATACATAGGTATCGACAAGGTCAATGTTGATGTGCTAATTAGGACATTTTCAAGTACCAGTAAAAGCACTGCTTAACTTCAAGCTGAACTGATTTAATTTGTTCCCTTTGTTTCTTTGCTTTTCTGACTCCGATGTTTTCTTTGCATCAAGATCACAAATGTTTATAATCGTAACATTTTCTTGAGAGTTATCTAAATCAGGAAAAAGGTTCCCATTCACGAAGATGACAAGAAAAGAACCTGAAGATGCAAAAGTACAAGTAAATGATGAAATGGTAGGATCAAAAGGGAAAGATTCACTGGTAGAAGTGGAAGTGAAAATGGGGAACATTACAGATGAATTTGGAAAGGAAGTTGCAACCGAAGAATTCGGAAATACAAAATTTGATTTAAACAAAGTCGATTTAAATGCAGAAGTTATAATGATAGAAGAGGCCGAGACAAGAGATATAGACGAACGTTTAAATCAAATTGATGATTTTCAAAGGGCTCAGAATACGAACTGCATTATAGACTGTGACTCATATGTTCCTAGTTGGCTGGCTCATAATCGGCAAGGCCGTGGGAAAAAAGTTGGCTCTCATATTAGGAGGGGAAGAAAAAGGAGGGGCTCAAATAAGCCAGATAGTAGCAGCAGTTCGCTTCAGTAAGTATCCTACCTATAAATATATGTTCATAAACCATTATATTTCTAATTTTAACATAAAATATTCAAAAATTTCTACTGTTTTGAATGACTCAATGAATTTCAATATGGAATATATATATTTAATTTATGTTTATAATGTAAATAATATGTTAACAATTTGCTCTAATAGAAATCAGTATCACAATATGATGCATACACGACAGATAAGTAGTATGCTATAGACCACTATGGAAAACCTTTCAGCATTAATGGTAGTGATGCATTGTATCGATACGTAGAGTAACCATAGAGATATTAAATATTTGATAAAATATGATTTTGCCTTCACTGTCTTGAGAAAGTAAGACTTGTGATTGAGGATCATGATAGTAAATTATACTTCTAAATAACAATATCAATTATGAAGTAAAAAAAGAAAAAGAATGAAAGAAAACCTCATTTCCATATGATTTTAAAGTTGTTCCGTATTTCTGTTAATTTATTTTATAAAAATGTTCACTCCACGTGACGCTAAGTTTCTGAATCTGTTTTGGTTAGTTTGAACGATAAGCACCTATTTTTGGGTGTGAAATGAGGGTATCACAGTCTTACCAACCGGAGTTTGTGGCTGTGAGTTCTCATATTAGTAATTAGCATAAGTAAATGACTTTCAAAATCTCAACTATTTGAAGGCACAGAGAACTAGAGCATGAAAGAGGATGGTCTGAGAGGCTTCAAGGGCATGTATTTAATTGGTATTCTCTCTCCATCTTCGTCTCCCATTTTTATGATTTTTTTTTTGGGGAAATAAACGGCTACACACTTGTGCACACACGTCATGCTCATTTGCGTAAACTTTATCTTGAAAAAATGGAAATTAATTGTTAGCGTTTCTTTCTTAACGTAGGTGGGAAGATGAGTATATGCCCAAAAGGGACAGGCCAAAGAAGATAGTAGATCAGTCACTGACTCAGAACATTAGGTACACCATACATTATACCATTCTATTGTGCACTCATCATTTTTCCATATTTGCTGGGTTTTTTTTCCCCATGGATACAATTCACTTTGATACACAATACACAATAATTGTTCTAAACTATGGGGAAGGGGACTGAAACAACATACAATGACACCACCCTTACCACCAACTACTAGGATGATTGGTATATTTGTGCTAGTATTTTTACAATTTTTGTTCATTGGTTTTGAGTCAAGTAACGAGTGTCCCACAATTTGTTTAATGTAGGAATGTTGAGAAGCCTCGGCGTAAGAGGGGAAGACCAAAAAGGGTATTAGATATAGATCTCAACCAGCCGCCAGTCAGTGAGTCAATGTGACAACTTATTCAAGACTAGCAATCTCTTCAGTAATTTGTTTTAATGCCAGAACTTTGTGGGTTTTTCTTAATGTAACAATTAAAAAGGTTTCTATAAGGCATGAATTTGTTTCAATATTTGAAAAAGTTTTGGAGCTATGCTTTGTGGGTTGTTACGGAAAAGACACAAGTGAAAAAAGAAGAAGCTTGTTTGACGTGTCAATCTAATGTCAACCCAATTTGCTTTGCTTTGCTTTTCATGCAGATGAATTTGCTGTCTTGATGCTAGTCATTGCTCTACCACTTATTCTGTATTTACATGCCAAAAGTAGCCGTTACATTGTTTTTGCATCTTTGGTATCTCTGTAAAAAAAAGTGACCACTAGTACTTTTTGATTCTACATATTATAAAAAGAAAAAAAAATAGTTAGTTGGATTGTACTTGATTTTACTTTTTAATTTTAGAGTTTTTCTATATATTATTTAAGAAAACATTGATTCATGCTTACTGAAATTATAATATGAAAAAATAGATATTATTAATAATTATATATAATGTTAATTATGGTTGACAAATTGTATCATAAATAAATGTTTAATATTTAATTATATTTGTTTCTTCAAAATAAGTCTACATTTTAAGATTTGTTATTCATTATTCTTAGAATATATTCAATATTAATTTAATTATTTTATTTTTTTATTTTCAATTAAGTATTTATTTTTAAAAAAAAATTATAATAATATTGAATTTTATTTAATTTATATGCTAAGTTATTGTATATTTTAATATCATCGGATAATTTCTCAGTTTCAGTTGTTAAAAGAAGTATTGAAGAATACGTTATTGCATATTTTAATTTCATTGAATAATTTCTCGGTTTCAATTGTTAAAAGAAGTATCGAAGAAAACGACTCATTGATTATTTAACAATGGACATGTTTCGTCATCAATAGTATGTTTCTTTATTTTGTTGTATTTTCTCACAATGATGGAAAATAGTCAAAGAAAAAGGGCTGGTTAGGTAGAGACTAAAGGGTGTTGATTAATATTTTTAAATCTAAGTAAATTTGATCATATATTAAATTTTTTTATATTTTAGTATAATTTTATAATATTTTTTATTAAATAATTTTACTATTAATTATTATACGATAACCTATAATAAAATAATTAAATTAGATCAAATTTTTAACTTCTTTTACCATTAATATTTTGATTTAATTTTTGAGTACTCAAATTTAATAATTATCAATTTTTACTGTTCATTTTTTAAATTTGTTTTATAATGCATATAGGATTATTAAATTTAGATAAATATAGATATATTGATAAAATAAATGTGTAAATTTATAATCGTGGATTTATGATTTTCATAATTTTTATTTAAAATAAATTATGTGGTCTTGAAAAATATTATTTAACGTTATGGATTGATTTGAATTAATCTCTACTTATAATAGATCGGATTGGATCACTACAACATGCATAATTCATAAATCATATGAATAAATCAAATTATAGATTTATTAAAATTAGCTAATTTGATCCACTATAAATCCCTGTATATTTGACTTTAAATTCAAATGTTGAAGCTTAATAGCATTCAATGTCTATGTAAGATAAAAAAAAAAGAGAGGATAAAATTATCCTCTTAAAAATATTATCATAATTTATTTTGTTGTTAGAATAAGATAATTTTATCTAATATTATTTTCTTGTTTTCACAATATATTTATTATTAAATTTAAAAATTATCAAAAATATCTTTTTTTCTTTAATATATTTATTTTATGCAAATTAAAATTTATTAGGATACGTTCGATAATTTTAAAAATTAACAGCAAATATATTGTGAAAACAACAATTTAAGACGTGGTAATAACTCCACCCATAAAATCACTAATCCATTTATTTTCTATTTGACATATGCTAAAAATGTGTACATGTTCAAAAGTGAATATAAATTAATTACTCAATATATAATGGGTGCAATAGTACGAAGGTGCATAAACTCATATAATTTAATCGATTAATCAAAAAGATAATATGGTCATCTTTACTTCAAAATGAGTTTTTTTTTTTTTTTTTTGAAAAAAATAGTATTTTACTTTTTGAAATATATCATAAACATGCTTAATAATTAGGAAAATTACTTTTTCAGCCAAAAGAAAATTAAAAAAATTATTTGAGAAGGTAGAGATCATCTTTCCACACATGTCATTCGTACCAGTGTGTTTGTATACTCCTTAAAGCATTGGTATCTTTCTTTTTGAAATGTTGATGCACGTAAATTTAATTAGCACATAGGATGGTAATTACATGTCGAGTTTTTTTTTTTTAAATCAGTTTTTTGAAACTAGGGAGAGAAAATAATTATTCTATTTATGTCCGATCAAAGGGTCTAAAAGCTTTAAAAACAAACAATTGCGTTGGCATGATTGAACGTGATTAAAAGCCAAATACATGCGTCTATAGGCACGTGGATTTATCTAGCTCACAAAAGACCTTACAAGGCAATTCACATATAAACAATGATATTTACACAGAAATTTCTGGTTAACGTACTTCAATTATTATTGTTATATTCATTTTTATCACAAATATACCCTTAATTTTACTAGAGTTCGTATAGAATTGAGTCATTTATAGTTCTTTTTCAAAATAATCACACTTTTTTCTTCACGTAAATGATTTTTAATCTAAAAGAATAATCTTTAAAAAATAACTCATATATTTTACTGAATATTTTATTTATAAGAATCATTAAAAGTTTTAACTTAACTTGTATCCTACGAATATAACTGTTTTTATTATATGAATAAACTTGAAGTTAAAACTTCACAATGATCTCACTAAGTATTTATAACTAATTTATCTCTTTAACTAAATTTTGAGATTTTTAGTCAATTAAGTTGGATTTTCTTTACAAATTCTTATTCTTTCATAGGTTTCAGTCTCATTCTTCTTATTAACTTATCAATTAGTTCTTGATTTAATTATTTAGTTAGTAGATCCGTTATGTTATCCTTTGACTTTACATAATCAATAGAAATAACCTTATTTGAGAATAATTATCTAATAGTATCATGTATATATGTCATAACACTTCCTATTATACATATGACTACGTGTCCTACCAATAGTAGATTGGATATCATAATAGATTCAAATTACGAGCACAGATTTTTACCACTTTGAAATATCATCTAAGAAATTACGTTGTCGTTCGATCACTTCACCACTTTATCAAAACATTTAAATTTAGATTCAATCATAAATCTAGTAATGCACTTCTATTTAAAGGACTTTCATGAACAGTAGAATCACTTATACAATTTGTATCACTATATTTTTATAATATAATTGGATATCTTATGTATAGTGTAGTCTATAAATACATATGTATCTTAAGTATCTAAGCTTGTAATACCTTTTTCAGGGATTATATATTAGATTGTTATTATATTTATTTAGTTTACTTATACAATAATGATTATATTTTTAAGTTATTTTGATTCTAAAACTAAAAAATAATTTATAATTTAAAAAGTATTAAAAAATTTATATAACCAAATGTGATTTTAATTAACATTAATGATATTTTTTTAACATATATTCTATTTTTGTTTTAGATTATTTTAATTCATAAAATTTCTTAACTACCGTAACATTACATTTTATTAAATTATTATTTCATCCGATTACATTCTTCCGGGTAACAATTAAGTATATAATTATAAATAAATAATAATAATAATAACTTATTTTATATTAAAAATATTGATATTAATGATAAAAATATTGATATTAATGCACCCGAAAATGAGACTTAATTTTAAAATTTTAACATATTCAAATGAAATTTATATTATTAAACTCCAACACATTATATCCCATTTATAATTTTATATTTAATATTTATTATGCTAATACATGCATACTTTAAGACTATCTAAAAAAATTACTAATTACATTGTGTGTGTATAAATTAATCAAAAAATCATCTACTTACATTTCTTATTTAACGCTATAATCTTTTCATTTTTTTATGGTAGAAACAAATTGAAAATGTTGAGTAAAAGAAGAAGTCCTCGGGAATATGCTCTATTTAATCGTAGTTTTTTTAAAAGATCATAAACTTTGTTTAATACTCAAATAAAATTTTATTTTTAATTATATATTTTTTAATAATATAAAAAAATATTTTTTATATATTTGAAAATATAATGCATATATAATTTTTTTTATAACCTTAATATATGATTTTTTTACTATAAGTTTTTATATAATGATTAAAAGAAACAATATAGATAACTCGATTATATAAAAACTAAAATGTAAACTTAATTTAACTTGAATTAAGACGTAAAGAGAGAAGAAAGAAAAACCTAATGGTCAACGCGATTAAATCCAACGTTGTAATCCTCAAATTTAATCTTAAAATATACATAATAACAAAAAGAATTATTACAGATCGCCTTAAAAAAAATTAACTACAAAAATATCCTTAATTTTGAAAAACATGCAATTGCATCCTCCATTATTGTTTATTACATTATCTTCTAATTTTATTAATCTTTAACGTATATCTTTCACGAAACAGTGATAACGAAATATTTTTAATTTTTCTACTTAAAAAATAACAGGGGATAGTAATTGTAATGAATCTAATGAATCCAATTGATTGTGAAAGAAATAATTTATCAAATAATATAATGAGTTCGTTGAGTCTCACATCGATCAGGGAAATCAACAAGGTGTTGTTTATAAGGTCATGGTAACCCTTCCTCTTTAAGAGTTCTTTTGGAGGGGGTTAGGTCATGACTTTCTACATAGTATCAAAGCATCTATGAGGTTAGCTGATGAATTATCCTTTCAGTTCAGTCGGTCTTTGTGGTGTACCCGTCCGATGTGAGGGGGAGTGTTGAGTCCCATATCGATCAGGGAAGTCAGCAGAGTGCTGGTTATAAGATCATGGCCTAACTCCCTCCAAAAGAGCTCTCAAAGAGGAAGTGTTGTCATGACCTTATAACCAGCACTCTGTTGGCTTCCTTGGTCGATGTGTGACTCAACACCCCCCTCACATTAGACGGGGACATCGCAAAGACGGACTGAGTTGAAATGATGGTTCATCAGTTGACCCTAATGACCTACTTTGATACCAAGTAGAAAGTCATGGTCTAACTCATTCCAAAAGAACTCTCAAAAAGTAAGCGTTATCATGATCTTATAAGCAGCACTTTCCTTGACTCAAAAAAATGTAACTAAACTAATAAAATACTCAAATACATGCAAAGCACAGATTTAATATATAAAATATGTTTTTATTGAATAATATATGCTACATTTATATATAAATAAGAATGTGCACCACGTATAAAGAAATATAAAAAATTATAAAAATAATTTTCTTAAAATTCATAACTATAAAGATATAATCATAATAATATTAAATATTATCTAATTAAACGTAATTTAATATTAAATTGATGTTTTATTACGTTCAAAATAAAGTAATATATTAAACTTTTTTAATAATAAAAATATATGAGATAAACATGTTAGTGTTATTTTGTGATTATAAATTTTGAAAATATTATTTTATTATTTTTCTTAACAAAATTTTAATTAGGTAATATTTTTCCTTTAAAATAGAAAAATAACGTTATGAAATTTAATCACTATATAAGTAAGAGAGAGAAGAATATAACCTAAAGTTAATTAACATTTAGTTGTTTTTAATTATGATAGACATATTTAAAATTCAAACTAATTGTTGACAAACAACTTAGGAAGCATTAAAATTTACAAGAATACCTTGAACACAGAGGTTTTGGAGGCAATGTGAGAAGAATTAAAAAATATATCCTAATTTAGTTTGTATAATTTAAGTTTTTTTAATTTTTTTTTAAATAAGATTTTATTTATTTAATGAAATCAGGTATTAAAGATGACAAGTAAATTAAAATAATAATGATATTATCACAATAATTTTTATTATTATCATAATAAAAATATATAAAATATATATTTTATCTTTAATGTTAATTATATCTAAGTGTTATTACTTTTAAATAAAATTATTATTAATAAAATATTTTGAGAAATTAACCCTTTACATTGTAATAATAATATTACCCTTTAAAAAGTCTAAAAAATTTATAAGACTTAACTATTACGGCGCATAAAGGTTTGCACCTTCAAAGAAAAATGTGTAATTTGAGACATTAACATTTTACATTTGTAATAATAATATTACCCTTTTAAAAGTCAAAATTTTATAAGAATTCACCGTTACCGCGCATAAAGGTTTTCACCTTCAAACAAAAATGTGTAAGCATCAAATTTTCACGAGAGATTATAAGAAGCTTTTAAAAAAATAATAAAAATAATATTATTAAAATTTATAATAATAAAAATAATATTATTTATATCTGACTCATATATTTTTACTATTAAAAAAATTCTAATATATTATTTTATTTTAAACGACTCCCAATTTGATATCGTATAAAATAAATTACGATTATTTAAACTCATTTAGTATTAAATATCTTACAATTGAAACTCATTTAATATTATTAGATATTATTTTTATTATTATAATTTTAAAAATGTTATTTTTTATAATTTTTCTATTTTATTTGTGTCTCAAATTTATGTCTATCAAAAAATAGGCTTTTTCAACATTGGTGAATGTGTTGTTATATTATAATTAATAAGATTATTATGATTTATAATATATTTTGTCGTAATCCTCAAACTTTTTTGTCATTTTTAATTAATTTTTAACATTTTTTAGATATATATTTAGTTTTGTTATTTTTATTATTGGAATTGTATGCTAAATAGACATAATCAATAAATTAAGTAAAGAAATGAATACAATATTAGTAGCAATTCAAGTAAATAAATGAAAACTATATTATATGATAGTATCGGTGTTGTTATTAAGGGTGTGTATATATAGTATATTCTTGAAAAAATATAAACATAATGGATTTATAAATTAGTTAAAATATGTTTATCTTAAGCTAAAAAATTAAATAAAATTCAATTCTAAAATATTATTTTTAACGAAAAAGTTATCATTTTAAATAGATTTAAAAACATAATAATAAACAATAAAATAAGACATATAAATTTAAATATGTAATACACATTTTTTATTAGGAAATAAAAAATTTACTAGTAAAATATTTAAATTATAAAAAAAAACCTAAATTCTAATCATGAATCAAACTTAAATATTTAAATATAATATAAATTGTTAATATATTTATAAAATATAAATATTAAAATTAACAATGATTATGATATAAATTTTAAATAAAAATATAAAAATAATAAATAATAAATAAATTAAATTATTCGATTTTTAACACGCGTAAAGAAATAAAAATCAAACCAATCCAATTAAATAAAATTTTAAAATTAAAAATATTAAATTGAATGACTTTGAGTAAGAATTTATTCCAGTTTATTTTGCGTTCCCCTTATCGTTCATTGAAATCATGTACAATGATGATTTTACATATTTATCAATCTGATTTATTTGTTTATTTATGTCTTTTGATTGAATACTTGATATATTACAAACAACAATGAATGAAGGAGAATTTTCATTCTTCCCAAAGAGATGACCTCGGCTTCCTACTCCAAAGCCAAATAGCTCAGTGGACTCATCAGTTTAAATCAAATCAAATAATGTGGCAAAGATTCAAAATTTATCACAATCTTTGCGTTTATCTTGAAATTGTTGAATCATTTATCTAGATAAATTGATCTTCATGCCAATTAGTCATTCAAAAAGTGTTTATACTTCAAATAATCAATTTCGAACCTTATATGCTACAACCTACAACGGGCTATAATAGATTCATGGGTCTGGACTACCTACGAGGGTTCGTGAGTTACTTTATCAGATAATGAAAGGGCCATGTTTTTCATCATTCAGCTTGTCTCCAGACTATTTCGCTTCTTGTTTGAACAAATTCCTTAAAACAAAGTCGTTGAGACAAGGGAAGCAAGTTCATGCCGTACTCTTAAGTTCTGGGATTGACATGGCTATATTGTCTTTGAGTTCAAAGCTCGTTGGGATGTATGCGAGCTGTGGTGATGTGAGGTCTGCGAAACTTGTACTTGGTGAGATTCAAAACCCAAATGTTTTCGCTTTGAATTGGATGGTTTTAACTTCAACATTTAATGGGGATTATGAGGAAGCAATTGGGTATTTTTCTATGATTCAAGAATTAGGTGAGGTTGGCAATAAATTCACCTTTTCAATTTTGCTTAAAGCTGTCCTGGGTTTGATGGATGTCAATAAGGGAAAAGAAGTTCATGCTGTGGTGTACAAGAAGGGTTTTGATAATGATTTGTCTGTGGGGAATGCCATGATTGATATGTATAGTAAATGTGGTAGTGTTTGTTATGCTCGAAAGGTGTTTGATAAATTGATTGAGAGAGATGTTGTTTCTTGGACATCCATCATTAATGGTTATTGCAACGTTGGTAAGACTCAGCTAGCGCTAGTTTTATTCGAGAGAATGCAATTTGAGGGATTAAAACCAAATGAATTCACATGGAATGCCATTATAGCTGGGTATGCTCGGCAGGGAGATAGCAATGGAGCGCTTGCACTATTTACAAGAATGATTAGAGAAGGATTGGTTCCTGATTTGGTTACTTGGAATGCAATGATTTCGGGTTTTGCCCAGAGCCAGCATGCTGATGAAGCTTTGAAAATATTTCTAGAAATGTTATTTTCTGGGATCAAACCAAATCTAGTGACGATTACGGGACTACTTCCTGTGTGTGCCTTAATTGGTTCCCTTCAGAGAGCAAGAGAAATTCATGCTTTGTTGTACAGAATGGAGCTTGACTTAAACTCCTTTGTTGCTTCTGCCCTTGTTGATGTGTACTCAAAATGTGGCAGTGTGAAAAATGCTAGAAGTGTATTCGAAATGACTGCAGTCAAAAATGTTGTGTTATGGAATTCCATGATTGGATGCTATGGGAAGCACGGTATGGTTGATTCAGCTCTTCAACTATTTGAGACAATGCAGGATGAAGGAATACAGGCAAACGAGGTGACTTTAACTTGTGTTCTTTCAGCATGTAGCCATAGTGGTTCATTAGAGAATGGTTTAAAGATTTTCAGTTCCATGAAAGAGAGATATGGGGTTGAAGCTAACAAAGAACATTATGCTTGTATGGTCGATCTTTTGTGTCGTTCAGGTAAAATGGTAGAAGCTTATGAAGTAATGAAGGGCATGCCAATACTAATCACAGAGTCTATTGCTGGAGCATTCTTTAATGGGTGTAAGGTCCATGGAAGAAGTGATCTGGCTAAAATGATTGCTGAAGATATTATGAGAATGAAGATAAATAGACCCGGTGGGTTTGTAACACTATCAAATATTCATGCTGCTCAGGGACAATGGGAAGAGGTTGAGAATACAAGGATGGTGATGAAGGATAAGCAGATCCAGAAAAAACCTGGGTTTAGTTGGCTATGGAAAAGTACTGTAGTGTGTGATGATTAGAAAAAGTTTACACTATTATTGTAGTTGAATCAGGTACAAGCTCTGCTTCATAAAAGAATGTATTGAAGCCCAAAAATAGCATATATATGATACATAATCGAATTGGCCCAAAAATAGCATTTTAATTGTATCTAGCGTAAAAATATGTTATATGTACAACTTACCTGTTAACTTGGGCCAATTCTATGTATCTTATAAATGCTATTTAAGATTCAGACTCTAAAAGTATATCATATGGTTGAAATGTTTTGTCTATAATAAAGTTACAAGAAAAATCAGTCATACTTCTGACAAGATTTTGAATCCCTTTACTCTCTGCTCTTCAATATGCATTTTAAGTCCCCTGGGCTATCTAGTCTCTCATTGTTACAGACCATGTCAAAGGAGTACAAACACACATACATTTTATAAAAAAGACAAAGGAATGAAGAAAAGAGATGATGGAGAAATGAGGTTGAATCGTAAAGGTACAGATGCTGCTGGAATCGATGGTTAAACCATTACATTTGTTGGGCTTCTTTGACATTCAAATGGGGGTTACATTTGTTAGTATTTCTCCTATTTCTTATAATATTTTTTTGAAAGATACTTTGATAGGAAAGTACATTAATTACATTAATCTTTAGATCACTAACATCTTTATCAAGTTAGACCTCAAGCTCTTGTTGAATTTATACTTGTGGCAGTAGAATCTCCTTGTGAGTTCAGAATTTGTTGCACCTTCCCCCAAGATAATAATGTTAACATTTTAGTTTGCTTTAATGACAGATTCTTCTAGTATCCATTATTATTATTATTATTATTTTGCTGTTGATGATCACATAAATTGTTAATAGGTGGCTTACAAAATTATGGGATGAAAAGATCAAATAAGAGACATACTACTTGTTCATTTTAATTAAAAGATTTGACTGGATCAAAGTTAACAAAGCTATGCATTGCATTTTCATTTTTTTTTTGGGGTCTGATTTGAGGACTGCATATATACATGCTTACTGTTGTTGCTAGCAATATTCTATATGTTTGTACACAGAGTAATAAAGTTCATGGGCTATTTATTCTTTCATTTACTTATTTCTTTGCTATTGTTTATTTGGATTTTGGACAGAAGATAGCGGTGAAACTAAGGGAAAGTATCACTTATGTTCCTAATTTTTAGCATATTTTTACATATGTTCTTGATTTTTGTAAAAAGAGTTCAAATGCTCTCGACTTTTAAGTTAATATCAGTAATGTCCTTGAAAAATTACCGTTAATTTTCCATCCAATAATGTATTTTTCTTTCCTATATGATGCCAAATAGTTTTTTGCTCTGATTAATTTTTTTATTTAACATATCTTTAACAAATAAATATTGATTATTTTTTTGATTTTTAATTTCTTAACAAATAAATATTATCTTTAATAAACAGAATCTAAAGTTGTATATAATCTTACCTAGTTTTAATAAATATGGGTTCATCTCTTCTTTTGCTACTTCATATATGATATTTAGTTATCTTATTTGAAGTCGCATCTTTTGGACCAGACATTGCCTTCAACCAATGATATGATTTGTACTTCTATTTAAGATATACTAAATATATTGAGTTTTGGTGAAAATAAAACTTCTATTCATTAAGGAAGTAAGATTATTACAACTCTAATTTCTTGCTAATTTACTCCATAAGAGTTTGTCTACACATTATCTAATAAGAGATAGATGTTTTGATTCTATGTTTAGAACTTGTTATGTCATTCTTCATTATACAAGATCCATTTTATAGACACAAAAATAATTATTTTACATACATATTCTAAAGATACGTGTAAGGATAATGATTACATCTTATCGTTATATCTTCCTTCTTTTTTCTAAAATAAAGACACATGAAAGGATAAGGATTACATTCTATGTTATATTTTTCTTCTTTTTAAAAATTTATGCCGACACTTACTTGTTAAAAATCATTTGTTGATATGCTTCCTCTTAACATTAGAAATGTGGATTCCTCTCGTTCCTTTATATAATAAAGGCACTTGTAGTCTTCATTTTGGTTTTTTTGCTAGGTGCCAAAATTCCTATTTGATTATTTCAACTACATCCAATTCATTGCAATTAAATGTTGTTTCATAATTGATAATTTTTTTCAATATCTTAAATTATATTCAAGATGTGTGAGATCATTATGATCTTACTTGTGAAGTAATTTTCCCTAATTTTAAAGGATTTTCCTATTTTTCTTATTTCGTGTTCTATTTGATTCAGTATTATTGCTATTTATTGATTAAAAGCTTCTTCATCAAATTCTTCTTCTAATAGAATTCTGAGTTGGTCTACTTTTCTTGCTAAAGATGGCATTCTTATTTCATAAAATGATAAGGATTGATAGGCTTTTTTCTATGCCAAATTATGGAACTGAACAATTTTAAAAAGATTTGACGATCATTTATTTTTACTCTTTTTCTAAAAAAATTAATGTTTTTTTTTAATTTTCAAGAAAATAGTTTAATTCTATTAAATTATTACTTGTAAAAATATTTTCAATTATCCCATAATAAAATAATTGGTGAATAAGCTTTAGATCTATTCCTTCAATAATGTTGAAACTGTTACATGTTATGGATTTTTTTCTGATATATGAACTTTTTTTTTGTTGTGAAAAAATTCATGGTTATAAATTGACCTTTTTCCCAATTCTCTTGTTAAATTATAAAGATTTAGCCATTGGTCTAGGTTTATGTTATTTCTTTTTCCTTTTCTTCCTAGGGCATAAAAAATGTATCATCTATTTTCCTGAAGATTATTGGTTTTGATATTTTTCTAACAATTGTTTGGTTTTTGAGTGTTTGTGTATAGTTGCCTTCTAGGTTGGATACTACATCACTATGTTCGAAAAGCTTAAGGGTTTTATAATTAGTAAAACTTCCTTTTGTTTTAATTATATTAGTGAATGCTTTATGTATGATACCGAAGAATCCAATTATCACTCTATTTTCTTCTGACCATGTCTCATATATTCTCGAGGTTAGTCTATTCTAGACAAAATAATATTTTTCCTTTTCTTCTTGACTCTTTTTTTAAGCTATTCTTCATCTACTATATCAGATCATAAAGCTTTTGAGAAGTTATCATTTTTTCTTTTAATTAATTATTAGGTTTTATCCTCTTCTTTTGAGATTTTAATCTATTTTTTTATTAGAATAGTAGCATCGATCTTCCTATTTTTCACATAATAATGACTTTTGAGATATAAGATCTTTAGTTGATCTTTAAGAACTTTTATTTCATTTCTTTTTTTGTTCTTGATTTCTATGTTAAGATTATCGATCTTTTCTATAATTGTAAAAATTGTTAGTGGGACTAATTCTTTAATTAAAACATCAACTAAATTATTATTTTTCTTGAAAGATGTTCAACATCACATTTGTAATGGTTAAACCATTATTTTACATTTGATTAATCTTTTATATTTGTAATCTCTTGCAATATTAGTTTTCAAGAATTATCCAAAAAAAATTATTGTATGCTCTAACAATAAATTTGTAGGATATTAGATATATATCAAACTCTTTTATTGCCTTTTATACAGCTAAGTATTTTTATTATTATTATGATAGTCTAATTAAGTAGATTGAAAAGCTCTTGAAATAAACCTACATAAATATTCATTTTTATCATCTATTCCTACTTTTAATATAATTCTCTAATATTCATGTGAAGCATTTGTTTCTACTATCATTTTATCATCTTATCTTGGATGATTACATGTGTTTTTACCTTTTTCATATACTAAGTATCTTAATAAGTCTATTTCCAAACATAATATTTTTTTTTAGTTTTACTTGTAAATGTTTTCTCATTTATACTAATTTCCTAATATATGCTTCCACATATGTCAAACATCTTAAAAATCATTTTAATTGGTTTTTATCAGTGATAATACTGAAAAATTCTTGTATATTATTTAGCACATGAAATTGAAGGTGGTGTTTTCATCTTCTATTTTAAATCCTAAATACTTGACTTTTGTGCTAATGTTGTCCTTTTCTCGGATAATATTATTCCTTTTTTCTTACATTTTGTTAAGATTTTTAATATATATGGACAATACTAGTTGATATTATCACTAAAGTGTAATATATCATCAATACATACTTAACAAAAGAGGTGATATTCTTTGAAAATATTGTCCATATAACTTTGAAATATTCTTAGTGTCTGTTTTAATCCAAATGATGCAACAATACATTGAAATTGTCCATGTGGACAACTAAAAGCTATTAATAGTTGATATTTCTAATTTGATTTACCATAATCTACTATTGCGATGAAAGCTTGAAAAATAATATTTCCTTGATTAAGGCTAATAATTCTTCCTTCTTAGGGATAAAATATTCATCTATCATTTTTTTATTTAAAGATTTGAAATTCATCACAATTCTTTTATTTTCTCATCTTTTTTTTAGTTTATTTTTCTACCAAAAATGATGGGTTTGAGTATGGACTCATGCTTGGTTCAATTACTCTTAGTTTCAAAAGTTCTTCAATTTGTTTACTTAATTCTTCTCAATCTTTTGGATTGTAAACTATAATTTTTACTCTTATAACCTTATTGGGGTTTTTTTAGTTTTATACTTACTGTGTATTCAAGTTTATTAATATTTGAATGTAAAAAAAAATTGAACTTACTGTCTTACGTAGTTTTCTTATTTTTAATAATCTCTTATATCATTGTATTTCTTTTAAGAATGAATTTTCCTGGTTATTAAATTTTAAATCATTTTCACAATATAATTTTGCTATATTTTCTAAATGTGGTTATGTTTTTAATAAATCCCACCCCGTTTTTTTGCTTTTTATATTGTTCAATAAGTTTTCTAATGACACATTCTTGACATTTCCAACTTTTGAAGTATATATTGTTTCTTTTTCTAATGTTGTTATACTTATCTTATCTATATATTGTGTAAATGATTGATATAAGTTTTAAAAATTATTTTCTATCAAGAAATCAACTCCCGTTTCTTGTTGATATATTATAGGTATATGCAAATTTTCTCCTACTATTTCAAAAATATATATTTACTTGCTACATACATAATGTCTTCGATATCTATGTAAACATGTAAATAATATATATTATGACATTTGAACTTGCATCCTATTCTAATGTAAGCATTATTAGAATTAATTATGTCGTATAAGTTATAAATCCCCGTATCTTTCCTTTGAACCATTTCTTCTTCTTTTTAAGTTTCACTTATTAGGTATATTAATTCTATTTCATCAATATATAATTCTTCTATGGGTTATAATTCTATTTTATAGGTTTGTTTTAATATTTTTAAGTTCTTCTTTTATTTTTTTTTATGAGTTAACCTATTATGATATTCATTGACATAATGATCTTTCTCATTACATATTTGTAAACTTTCTTGCTTAATGGACAATGATTTTCTTTTTTGTGAAATTTTATTCTTTTAAAATATCTTTTTTTATAATGTCTTTAGTTGTATCTTCTCTTATGTTTAGGAAATTCTTTTTTTCTAAATTTATATTTCTTCAACCTTTTATATTTATTATATTTTCGTTTGTAAGGTTTTATATTACATACATACTTTCTTAGCATCTAAAAATGATTACTATCACAATATATTTTAGAATTTTCTTTGGCATAATTATATTTATTTCTTCTACGACATTATAAAATTATTCAAGAATTGTTATTTTATTATTTTTTTCTAAAATATTTGGTATTTCCTATAGTATTTCTATTTCTCCAAAAAATTTAAGAGTTTTATGTAGAATTTTTGCTAAATTTTGATAAAATATTTTCTTAAATTATTGTTATTGTATTTTAGCATAATTATATTTATTTCTTCTATGACATTATAAAATTATTCAAGATTTTTTATTTTATTATTTTTTCTAAAATATTTGGTATTGCTATAGTATTTCCATTTCTCCAAAAAATTTAAGAGTTTTATGTAGAATTTTTGCTAAATTTTGATAAAATATTTTCTTAAATTATTGCTATTGTATTTTAGGTATCTTGTGCTAATATATTTTATATTTACACGTAAAAGAATCTATTTATAACATATCACATATTTTCATATTTGTTAAATGTAATTTAGGATCATTTATTTATAGTTCATTTGTTTCATTAATATGATTTCATTTATTTTTTCCTATGAATTATTTATGTTTTTCGTATATAACTTTATCTAAATATTGTTTTTCTGATACAGAATCTTCTTGCATCATAAAGTGTATATCATTGGTAGATTACTAAACTATACTTTTAACATTTTTAGTTATTTTATGCTTTAATAATACTTTACTTATTGATGGGTTTGTACTAGTAGTTTCAGACGTTTGGATTAGTAAACTCATCGCACAATCTTATTAATCTAATGTCTTTGTTCTATTTGATACAATCTAGGTCTAGATGATCAATTTTATTATTATTTTCATAAAGTTTGAATTCTGATGGTATAAATCATCTAATATCATAGTATAATCCTTCTTCCATTTTTAGTTGTTGTCTTCTCCTATTTGGAAGATTAGATTCATCTAATCTTTGTCTTTTTCTTTTATTTTTCTGAGAATTAAAAGTTTCTTCCTGAATTATAGGAGCATTACTATGTTTATTTCCATAGTCATTTTAGAATTTTCTGTTTCATTGATTACTATGATATCATCTTCTTTTTTATTAAAGCATATTTTTTCTTCATATTTTTTTCTTAATTTATCATCCATTAATGTTAACATCTTTATTTTTACGATTTATAAATTGTTCTTCTAATTATTTTTTTATATTCCATTAGGTTAAAACTATAGATTTATCTTCATTGTTTCTTTTTTTATATAACGAATAATCATTTTATCTAATATTCTTAGTGGTTCTTTTTTTAATTTTCCTAATGGATATATTTTTAAAATATCTAATTGTAATATATTATCATTATTATTGTGTCTTATTTCTTTAGGATTTCTTCTTAGATTTTATTTATATTTTATAAATATTATATTTTCTATTCTAAAAGAATTAAGGCTTTCATTATAATTTTTTCATTATTTATTATGTTTATTAAGGTACTATTATTTTTTAATTTTATTTTTTGTAATTTATCATTTGATATCTTTATGAGATTTTTACTTTGTAATTTATAAGTTTTTGTTGATAAGATTTTTGACTTATTTGATTTCTTATTTTAATTTTCTATTTATTCTTCTTGTTTCCATTCACGTTTTCTTGTTTTTATTTGATCATTTGTACATTCCATTCATATTATATTATTTTTTCTTCTTATTATTAAATATGTTTTTAACATTTAGGTTCTATTCTTTAGACATTTTAAAGTCTCTTAATATTTCTAATTTCATTATTTGTCTAATTTATCAAAAGTTTTTATTTATTTTTATAAATTTATTTTGATAATTATTGAACTATTATAACTATTTGTTGATGAATATCATACTATAAAGTATATTGAATGGATGATTTTTCTTTTTTTTGGTTAGATCTTTTTATTTCAAATTCATAAGCTAAACCTAATAATTGATTTAATTTTTTATTATTAATGTTAATGACAAATTTAGAGTATGTTATGAATTTTAATTTCTAGTAACTTAAATTTTTATGGATCATTCCTAATAAAATATATTTCTTATTTATTATTCTATTATCTAAGAGTACTCATTTTATTGGTGTATACATTTTTTTATCTAAAATGTGTTTTTATTAATATTTAGATTATTCTTAAATGAATGTATCTAATTTTTTCTTTATTCCTTTGTGGAATTTTAGATAGTTTATTTGTTAACTAATAGTATGTTATTACATCTGTAATATTAATGTTCATTTTTTATTACTTATTTCGTAATAAAATATATCATTATTTGAAAATATTTTGAAAATAATGAATCTTCGAATTTATCTCATTTAATCTTGTTTTTTTGTTAATTATTATTTATTGTAAAAAAAACATGAGATTTATCGTATTTTTTATTTTTATTATTTCTGTAATTTTTATGTATATAAATTACTATTCATTTATGTTAATTTTAACTTTGATTAGGTTTAAAGTTATTTGTGATATTTTTAAAATTTAAAAATATTTATGATATTATTTCAAAATTTAGTGTATTATGAACTAACCTTTAGATTACATTAACCTTTGCTAAGAAAAAGGGATTTTGGTAGGGAGAAATGTGAACTCTTTTTTTGTTTTTTAATACTTGTGTGGTTAAGATATGAAAAAGGGATAAGTTTTACAGTACGACTGAATGACAAATGTGAACGGATTGTCATGTACTGTGGGTTGAAAATCTGGAAACTATCATTTTTGACCACATTAGGAATCATATTGTATGATTATGAACAGTTAATATAATGTATTAAATCTGCATTTTTTTTCCTTAATATAATTTGTATTCAATTTTCTGGTACGGTTGTAAATCTAGAATTTTAAATTATTTTTGGTTTATTTTAAACGGCCATTTAATGTCATTTTGAAAATGGCACAGAACCCAGTAAATTTGCGGGCCAAGGTACTAGAGTGATTATTAAAGTACACAAATAATTATAATATTTTAATGATTTTTTATTTAAATTTTATTATTTTTTATAAAATAATTAAAATATAAGTTAAATTTAAAATAAAATTGTTTAAAAACATTAACAATAATAAAATTTAAATAAAACATTATTTTAATATACATTTTAATTTTTAATAAAATATTTACGATTAACAAATATTAAAAACAAATATTTCATGAATTTTTTAATATTAATTATAACTTTATAATTATTAAAAAATTATATTTTAATCATTTTTCTCGCTTGATGAAAAAATAATTAAAATAATATATTTTATCTTTAATTTATATTTTTTATAAAATTAAAAAATTAAATTATACAAATGACATAAAATAAAGAATTTTTATATTTTTGTATAAGGTTATATATGTTAAGATACTATTTGTTTTTTTATAATAATATAAAATAATAATAATAGATTTAATATAAATACTGTAGAGATAGATTAGTAATTAACATTAAATTAATTTAATTTTATTATTATTTTTCTTATAATTTAATAAATATGACTCATCTCATTAATTTAAAATTAAAAATTTAAACTACATTATTTGGTATAATTTGATTTTAAAAATTCACGTCTAACTTCTTTCTCTCTTCATAGGTGATAATTAATTAAATATTTAATCTATATATTTAAATTCAATATTATTGAAAAAAAATTATTTATTTGTATGAATATATAAACCAAAATCATAATATTTTAATAAATTATAAAAATATTATTTAAATATAATTAATAATTATTTTTATTACGTGTTATTGTAACGTAAAAATAATAATATATATATTTAATAATAATAAAATTATTGTTGAAAGAATTATTTTTTATTTATTATTATATAGGAAAGTATTATTCGTTTGTCATATTTTAACTTAAAAGTATAAGTATTACTTTTGTAAATTTAAAAATTATTCAAAAAAGTAAAAATATTTTTTTATTAATTTATACATAGATATAATATAAATAAAATTGATAATTATGCCCATAGTTTATTATTATATAATCAGGTAGCTTCGTATGTATAAACCTAAAAAAGGAAAAAAATCATGATCGATAAATATAGAAACAAAAGTAGATTATTTAATTAAAAGCACTTGGATTAAGTTTATTAATTCACGTTAGTATATTAACACCATATTTATAATAAACAAATTAATATATTAATGTATATTATATCTTCATTCATTAGTTAGTATGTATTATCATTTCCATTTTAAGATAGACAAATAATTACTTCAATTTTAATATGCGATATCTTTTTCTCATATGGTCACGAACTCAAAGCATTCTTTTTATTTTATGAAAACACTATAAATTTGAGGTTTTCAATATAATAACTCTTTTATACTAATTAAACAATAACATCAACACGTGCCCTTAGTTTTAAAATTTTAATTTTTAATATTTATTTAAAAATAATACTTTTTATTTTATTTTTTTAAAATTCTAAATTTATTATTAAAAAAAACTATTTGAAGTTAATTAAAACTTTTAAATAATTAGATGACTCTACGTGTATCCATTTATATCAATATTTATGTATATCTATATCTAAATTGCATAAATTTTAAATCATATCTTATAAATTTTTGAAAAAAAATTGTCCTTATGTAATAAAATAATGATTATTATTGTATTTAATTATTCTATAATTTAATTAATATTTTTATTTTTTATTAATTAAGTAAAATTATTAGTAGTTATAATATTAATAATTATCTTAATTATTATACAATTTAATTATTATTTTTATTTTGTAAAGTAATAAATTATTAATTGTTAAAATATTAACAATTAATTAATTATAATTATTTATATTTTTTACATGTAAAGTTATTTATCTATATTAACATAAATAATTAAAATTAATTAAGATTCTTATTTTTATAATTAAATAATAAATTATTAATAGTTAAAACATTAATAATTATTTAAATTATAATAATTATTTTTTACATAATATTATTTATTTCAAATAACATAAACAATCATAATTTTTTAATATATTATTTTAAATATTATTTTTTATCATTTAATTAATATAAATTACTATCATCTATATTTTTAATTTATTATTTTAAGTTTTTTTTCAATCAATTAACCAATAAATTAAGACGTTAGGAATATGTGAACGTGACTAACAACTTAAAAGCTAAAAAATTAAATTATATATTTAGGATAATTATATAACTTTAAGTAATGCTTTTATTTATTTACTTTTATGATACGTGCCAAGATAATTTGGTCGCCCAATAAATTTTCTGTCATAACAGTACAACATCAGTAATCATATTTAAGCTAATTTTTATTTCTTCAGTGGCTAGTTTACATTTTCTGGCTAATTCATAAATAAAAGATAGGTTTATAATACCATATCGATTTAAACATTGTGATTTAAATTTTATAAAAATATTATCTTTATAAAATTTTAAATTTAAAAAAAAATTATGAAAACTATATTAAAATCATTAAATTTTTTTATAAAACTTTTATCAACATAATCAATTACTTATATTTTTAAATTAATTTTTTATTTAATATATATATATATATATATATATACATATTATGGTATTATATTTGATTAATAAGTTAATTAATTAATTAAAATATTATAAAATAAATAATTAAAATTTAAAATAATTATTTAGATTATAATTTTTAGCATTATTATAAATAAATAAATATTTTGAATATATAATAGAGTTTAAATTATGAAAAAATATACGTAAGATTAATAAATTAAATATAAAAATAAGGTATAAATAAAAAATATACGTAAAAAGAAGTATAAAATATTATCTTAAATAATAAATAATATTTTAATTAAAGATAAAAAAAATATAAATTTATAAATTTAAAGATAAATTATTTAGAAAGTAAAAAAATAAAAAATTAATATAAAACAATGTTTGGCTTTTTGTTTACAATCTTGTGATAATATCATGATATTTAAAAAAAAAATCTTAAACATTGTCAATAATATTGTAACATTTTTGATATTTTATTTAAAAATATATAAATATCACGTTTAAATATCAAAATATATAAAAAATATATTATTATGATAATATATATATTTAAATCATTGTGCGTAAAATATTAACTGACATTATTTCATGAAACTATTTTTTTAGTGCAAAGAATAATGGGATCTATGTTGTAGAATTTTTCCGTGTTATAAAGTTGATGTTTATTCTTTCATATTTCAAAGTATACTTTACATAAAAAAAAAAGAAAAGATAATTAATAGTAAATAATATTATTTTAATAATTTTTTATCAATATATTATTTTTTATTATCAATTGATTAAAATATAATAAATATGAGATATTAATAAAGATAAAAGTAAAATTAATATAAAATTATTTAAAAAATTATAAAAAATAACATAATAAAACTTATAAGAATAAAAATAATTTTCAATAATATTAAATGAGATTGAATTAAATTCTATTTAACATTAAAATGATTTAAAAAATATATAATTCAATTTAAATAATGTAATATTTGAATAACGTTTAATTGAATGATATTTAAAATAAAATATATGTTAACAATTTTTAAGAGTAAAAATATATAAGATTATGTTATTTTTGTCGTTACATATTTTAAGTGTGTTATTTTTATTATTTTTTTTATTATTTTAAAATAATTATATTAATATTTTTTTAACATAAAATAATAAAATAAAAGTTTTTATTTTTATTTAAAAGTTAAATAAATATAATTATGATAAAAAAATAAAAATTTTATATTAATTATAATTTTATTATTATTAATAAGTTCTAATTTTAATCGTTAAAATGGAGTAATAATATTTTATTAAAAAATTATTAAAATAATATTATTTTTTAAAATATATTTTTTTAAACCAAAATAACTAAACGAACAGTACAATTTATTCAAATCAACTTGATGAACACTTTCTGTCATTGTATATTATAACAGGATCGCAAGTTCATATTTAAGCTTAGTTTAGAAACTACTCAAATGGCAACTAAGTTAATATAATAACATACAACCTCCGGCTATCAATTTGAGGCTCTGACCTCTATAGTCTAAACTTTTATCATTTTACCAAAATAACCTTGGTTCTTAAACAAGATTCATTCTCACACAGACACATCACACGCGACAACTTACAGAGAGTCGCACACTACGGAACCAATCAAATCAACAAATATATCTTCACGCTTCATATCTCTTTCGGTCCTTCTATTTTCATCTCTTGAGCTGCCTCTCTGTTTCGTCCTTGCCTCGTCTTTGGGAGCGCCTCACTTATGCCTCATACATGAATTCTTAATCTCTCAGAATCTATAAGTTTCTTGATCTGGATATCCATTTTTCCTGTTTAGATCGTAGATTTTGGTATACAAATCTTCATTTTTTTTATTAGCTTACGTGGTACAAACCCACTGACTATTGAAAACCCATATTGGTATCGCTTTTCTCTGTGTTTTTTTATGAATGACTTAATAGATTCAAAGTATTGGGTTTTATGGTGAAGATGCATTTGAGGTTTATATCGTATCAGGTCAGTATCAGTTCTCTTGCTTTTCCTTAGATTTTCTGATCCGAACTTGCTTTAATGTCCCGTGGGAAGCTTCCTGATTTTGATATTTCGGGTTTTGGTGGTTTAAGTTAATTTTGATTATTTTTCCGGTTAGTTCAGTTCTTCAAGTTCATGCGTCTCTCTCTCTCTCATGCTTGTTGATTGATCTTACTTCCCCAGGTTCTGGAATTGTTTATTTGTTTCTTTATTTACGAAATTAACATTTTTGGGTCGTTTGATTTATTGGTTTTAGAGATGTGACGATTTCTTATCATCATTTTTGTCCTTGCCCCGATTCCAATCTTTGTTTTCTTTTGATTCTTCATTAAACTCTTGATTTGCTTTCATTTATTCAAGTTACTCCATTTAAATTCTTTTTAGTCAAGAGATTGAGTTTTGCTATACTGCAGCTAATCTTTGATTGGGTTTTTTTGAAGTATTGGTTGCTATCTATTTTTTTATGGGGAAGGAAACAAATACTAGTGTTTGATTTGTATTCCAGAACTTGTGAAATACAAACTCCATACATCTTACCATGATTATCCTCAGTTCTTATTATTATCAACTTCTTAATCCAAACGTAACCAAAATAATTATTAGCATTTAGTTAATCCTTGACTATTGGGCTGAGTCTAATAGTGTATTTCCTTTTATTTTCTTTTCTCTTTTGGCAAAAGTAGAGGAAGGGGGGGAAAAGAAAAAAGAAGAAGCTATAATCTAGTTCTGAACACTATCTTGTGGAAGCAATAACTGTGAAATAATTTGATTTTGAAACGTCTTCTTTTATATTTCCGCTTGAATTAAATATGCAGTCTCCATCACAATAGATCTTATCAGTTTCATAAGCTCTGTTCTTAATTTCTTAAAAATCCATTCATTGCTAGAGAAACATTAGCAAGCTACTGAAGCCACATCCTTTATGTATATTAGATAAAAAAAATTGGACCTTGATCGTGCACTTTCTCCCTTCCTTAGGGTTGTTCGTGTGAAAGTTTGAGTCAACAGCTGCATAACACAACTTTGAATTCATATTTTTTTTCAGTACATGTTTGGTCTGTTTATGTAAATGAGCATTTTCTGATCTACTATTGTATAGCTCTTTGTAGGGCAAGTATGTGATTGGTCAATATGTCGTGTTAAACATGATTACCTAACATGTTTCTTTGAACAACAAAATGTTTTCCTGCTTTTGCCTGTGTTCCTAACTTTCTTCTTATTCTTTTAACTACATATTTGTTCTTGTTTTTGTTGACAGAAATAAATTTTGCAACATTTCTTTATCGGACTTTTAAGATTATGGGTAGAGGTAGAGGAAAGGGAAAGAGGTTAATTGTCACCAATCATGACGATCCTGGAAGTGGTGAGGAAGAAAAAATACCTACACAGAAGAGAAGGGGGAGGCCTCAAAAACCATTGAAGGATGAGATTGATGAAGTAGAAGCAGAAAAACTAGAAGAGGATGATAGTGAAAACACAAAAAATGGTATCTCGACCAAGGAGATGAAAAATATTGCTGCAGCCGAGAACGGGAAGAAGAGGAAGCGCTATGCACAAGTAAAAGAGAAGTCAGAATCAGTAAAGGATGAAAATGGTATTGGAACTCGATCAAGTACCGATGACTCAACCAAGTCTAATGGATTCCGCCACAATGGAAGTAGGCGAAAAAACAAGCCCCGTCGAGCTGCTGAAGCGGGTGTTGAGTGCAAGTGAGGTTATGATTACTTTTTGCAGTGGTAGGCATTGCTATGAAGTGAGGCCAAGTAAATCACTAGTTTCAATTTTTTTCCTTTTCGGGTTTATTGTGCTTAGTGTTATTTTTTAGCAATTTGGTACCATTAATTACTTTTTAATCCTAATTGTGAAATTTGGATTGATTTCTACTGGCTATATTTTTTCCACTATTATCTGATATTTTAACAAGTGACGTGTCTTTTTTGTTGTACAATTTGCTTGACATCTTTAAGCCTCCCTTTCTCATGTTGCAGCCATCCAAACAGCATTCGCTCATGACTGTAAAATCTGTTTCTAATCTGTCTGACCCTGCATTCTTGAAAACATTTGCTTGTCCACTAGTATCATACCCTTCATCGTCAACCAATTAGGAAGTTTTTTCTAATTCCTTTTTCCTAGTGTCTCAATTGATTTTGAATTGTCAGAACCACTCTAAAGATTGTGTTACATAATACTCTTCTGGTTATCATTTCTTTTCCTTCTCCCTTTGTCCATCAAAATGTTTTGAGTTAATGTGGCTCGCAAGGACGTGTCATGTTTCTAGTGTTGTTGTTGTTAATGCATTATGCTTTATTTGCTAATCACCAGTTGAGTTTATTTTACTTCGTATTGGGCTTTAATTTCTCCTATTATGCATGAAAAGTTGCAACGAGGCTAAGGGATTTGGAGAGGTTTTTACTTAGTGAGTCCTATTTCTTCCTGCTTAGGTTATCCACTCTATGCATGTCTGATACATGCATTTCATAATTGTAAAAAACAGCAGTCGGCTCATCTACTTTATTTATGTCGGCAAATAGTTGGGATCCGTTTCTACAATTCAGATTAGTCAATGTTTGCTGGTGTGGTCAGATTTTGGCTGAAAATCGACATTTACATAACATGATGCTTGCTGTCTAGACAGTACGTCTGTAACAGAGTACTGCTTTGTTGAAGTATGACACCACTCATACGACATTCTTGGGATGAACGGCTTGCTTTGTCTCTAGGCAACTGTTAAATGCAAGTTAAGGGGTGACTAATTGACAACCTTGATTACTTTTTCTGATAGCAAAAATATTATATGCTAGATTGAATGGTTGATGCATCGTTGGATTATCAGTTGAATGATATAGTTGATGTTGCAAAGGAATGATATCATGTAAAAGATGTGGTTTACTTGTTGACCTGGATTATCAAAACATATATTCTTTTGATACTCTTGTTGAAGCTACTTTTGGGCCTTCTTAACACTTCAGAAAACCAAAAAATCACATAATTTTGCTTATTGTAGGTATTATTGTGCCTCTTAACCCTTCATTTTAGCCCAACCCTTCTGAAAATTCATGTCATTTTTCATTTTAGGATAAACTAATAAATATATTAGCTAACTATTATAAAAATTGTTTCTAATTTAATTTTATCAATGATAAAAATAATATTAAGTATAATTAGTAGTATAAATCTACTATTAAATTATTTATTGTTGATACAAACCTATCATTAAACTCTTTATTAGTGGTATAAATTGTTCAAATTTATTGTTTAAAATATAATACGGTAGTATATATATTTGTATCACTAATTATATTTTAGTGTTATTTTTATAACTCAATAAAATTAAATAACGTCTGTAATTTTTTTTAAAGTTGTTAGCTTACACGTCATTTTATTCCAATCTTGTAGCGACCTTCAATCCTTCATAGTTCTACCGATCAAAATAGGGACTTTTAATCCTTTATAGTTCTACCAATCAAAATATTCTAGAATTAGACACGTTTATAATTTATTCATTGAAAACTACACGTTCAAATCAAGGAAAATCAGCAGGGAGCTTTCTTTGTTTGTTATTAAGTTCAATCGATAAAAGAGAAAGGGGCTTTGTGAGATTTTATCATTCTTCGTCTACTAAAGTGAAAATAATACATATATTTTGAAAGAATTCAGACAATCTATAAGAACTAATACTTTAGTCCAGCTTCCCCCCGAATACAAATTTCATGATTACTTTTCTAGAATTAACTAAAGAAATATGTGCATTATAGAACTATAACTATTATAACAGCTGGTATCTTAATTTTCTTACATATATATAATATAAAACATGTTCAAAAGCTTTAGCAGTAAGTCAATAGTTACATGTCTAGTTTTTTTTCCCTTTGTTTAGTTTTTTTTTTAAGCTACATGACTTAGTTTTTGTAATTTTGACGCAGAGAGAGAGAGAGAGACTTAGCTTTGTCCCGAATGGAACAAGTTCATAGGAACTAATTGCTAATAGTATCAAAAACTTCAGCTCTAATTCTAGTTCTAGAGCTGCAAGTGACATTATTTCCCCCAATATTTATAATAGGAACTAACACATCTTTCACAATCATTTGATGGGAAGAAACTTTCTCTTTGAGATTAGCATTCTCTCGAATTATCTCTTGATTGTATTCCAGCGATTGATTAGCCTTCTCAAATAGTTCACTCTTTGTACTTTAAAGTTGATCAACTTGATACTAAAACTCTTCAATTTGCATCTTTCTACAAATTCGTGACCTTTGTGTTGATACTCGGTTCGAAATCATTCTCTTAAACCTTATCCCATAATTTATATGTTCCAATGCTTCATCAGAAACAACAATATTATTAAGTGACGACGATTTTGGAGAAAAATCATGAATTGGAATATGAATAAGAGAGTTAGGGAATAAACTATATGAATTAGGGTTTATATTTTGATTAGAAATTTCTCGAGAATGATTGTGCTTAAAAAGTTCAATTGAATACATATTTAAAGGATTTGAGATGAATTGAAGTTGTTTTGGGATTATATAGGACTTGTTATTAAGTTCTTTATATGCATTTGATTCATTTTGTAGATTAAAGTGAATCAAGTTATTAGAAAAGGAAAGCATCAATAATGATATAATCAATAGTAGGAATTCTAGATAAGCAAAGATAATAATTTATAAAGTTAATGAGATTTTTTTTTTGTTGTATTTTATTTAACTCAATCAAGAAAGCTATTAGGTATTTTATATGTATGAGAAATGCTTATATATATATATATATATTTATATATTAATGGTTGTGGTGAATAAAGATAGAATTTAGAATAAATTAGCAATAAAATTTATATTTAAAGGGAAACAATATTTACATGACTGTACATTAAGAAAATAATGGTGTTTATTGGCAAATTGATTAGAAAAGACTAGCTAAAATGATCCAAGTTATTTAGTTTTCATTGTCTTGTATATATAAGTTTCAAATATAAGAATAACACCATCCTTTAAGCAATGTTTTTTTTTCTCTCTCTCTCTCTCTAAATTGCAAGAGTTTGAGCCAAGAAAAGCATCTTAACTGCATTAAATGTACTCCCTCTTATTTTTATGTATAGAAATGGTAAAAACAATTAATTAAAAGGACAACAAAATCAAACTTAATATAAAGATAAATAGCACGGATTGAAAATCTACCGCCTACCATAGACTTTTTGAGCCAATTTGAATAACTTAATAACCACTGATATGCACAATTATTTATGCTTAAAATTATGACTGATTAAAATATATCTTAAATAATAAAGATGTTAGAATTTTATAATATAGATATGTAAATCATTATTATATTTATTAATGCTATATATCACTTTTCCTGTAATTTTAGGCAATCATATATTAGCTCATATGTAATATAATTGTATTTATTTAATAAATTAAGATGTTTGAAAATAAAATAAAAAATTACCACATACATGCTTATCTTTCAACTCTTATAACTTTACCTCTTATTAATCATGAACTTTACACAATTATTTTTAAATTAATAAATAACATAATATATAATATTAAATTTGTAACGTATTTAAGATTTATTTAAGTTTCAATATAATTATATAAAATTAAATGGTTAAGATGTTAAGAAGATTTTAATTTAATCCAGATATTTCGGTATACTTACTAAGATATATTAGCTATAATATTATTAAAAAAATATAAGTATATATATCTTTAAAAATATATAAATATATTTTTATATATTATGATACATAATTTTAAGGAATGGATGACAAAATGTAATCGAAGTCATTTTCTTTGTTCTATATCATTAAAATGTATCTCATTTCTTATACTTATTCTTTATTTTATTGTCTTTTTGTTTACCTCCAACAAAAAAATCTTGATTTTTCCATTGAAAAATATTTACAACCCTAATATTAGTTAAATATCTCTGTACTTTTATCTCAAATGTTTGAAAATATTTTAAATTTTTAAAATTTTAAGTAATTTTTTAATTATATATGATTTGTATAATTTTAGTTTTCACATTTTAAAAATTACTATCAAAATATGAATTAATTTATAGATTGGTAAAATGAAGATTTTTTAATCAGATTTATAATTTCTTATTATTTTTTATTTTCATCAAACATTTTGTTTTAGAGAATAAATTAAGTCCTATGATTTTTACATGTATAAAAATTAGAAAAATGATTAAAAACTAAAATTTTGTTAGTTATAACAAAAATTATTTTTTTTGGGAAATAAAAATTAAGAAATATACTAATGTAACGTTTATAAATAGTATAAAGTATGAGATTTATTTTTATTTGAGATTAATATTTTAGAATTGAATGTCTCGTATTGTTTATTACTATAAAAAAATTATATGGTATCAGATCTTTCAATTAATTGCCAAAAACAAATATATGGATCTTAAAAAAAAGATAAATATATATAATATAATTAGAATAAAATAAAAACATCTTAAAATAAAGTATTGGGTCGAACGACTCATACTTTAAGGGACGTTAATATATAAAAGTAGTATCATACATTAATTAAAAAAGATATTAGTGTAGTGTTTATAAGTATAATGAGATATACGTTCTTTTAAAATTAATTTTTTAAGAATGAATATCCCATATTATTTATACATTATACAAAAATTATAATTACAAAATAACTAGAGATGATTTTTGATATTTTATTAAAAATCATTAAATATACATGTGATATATGTACTATTTTAATATATTTGAAAAATATTTGATGAAAAATTAACTCTGTAATTATCCGATACTTTTTTTTCCATATAAAGAAACTTAAATGATACGAAAACAAAAGAACTTAAAAAATATATTTTCTAAATTAGAGTACTAAACAACATATTTAATCTAAATAAATAAATCATCAAGTTAATTTATCCTTATAAATAATATTTAAAGTTGAAATTATTTGGTTATTGATGATGGGTAAACAACTCTACTTAATTTTTAAGAACTTTATATTTTTTAAAATTGAAAAATTAATAGTGAAAAAATAATTAAAATGTGAATAAATTCAAAATTTATCAACAAAATAATATAAACTCAATGTATATTTGATATACAACTATTTTATAATATAAATTATATTTTATATTAATGCATAATTTAATTCGTTACGTAAATATTGTTATATAATCAGAATGTATATCATAAAACAATCGTAATTAACGAGGTAAATTTTGAAAAATATATTTAGGTAACCTAATTGCAATAATAATAAACACAATGTATATTTGTTTAGGAAAAAAAATTGTTATGATAGATAAATTTTAATTGTATTAAGTATAATATTTATTATTATAAAAATATCAATTATCAAAAAATTAATTTAATATTATTACATTTCATTTTTTAAATGATATATTTATTTAACTCTTTTTATAAATATTTTATCATACAACTCAATTTAATCGGACGACACTCTAAACAATGTATATATAATACATTTTAAAAAATGCAAGTTTATTTTGAATTTTTATATATTAAAAACACATTTTTAATAATATTTGTTAAAATAATATATTTTCATGTTATACGAAAATAATTAATAAATAAAATAAATGTGTTTATATTTTTTTAACAAAAAAAAAACATTCTATCAGTTACAAATGGAGAGAAATGATAATAACACATAATTAGCAACACTTTTGCTCCTAAAGTATTCATATGTTGTCACGTGAATCGTGTTAAAATTATCTAAAAAATAATTTATGACATGTCAGTAATTGAATATAAAATTGGATGTTAATTTATATATTTTTATCATAATTAAAAAAAATTAAAATATCTATTTGTTTTTATTAAAAATATATATGTATATATTAAAAATAATGTGAATAAGGAAAAAAAATTGTAAAACCAATCGAAAAAGTTGCAAAAGTAGAAAAAGGAAAAATATAGGGGAAAACTGAAAAACAAAATGAAAAACAAAACCGGAAAAGCCCCGGTATATGTTTGATTCCGCATACCCTAACTTCACTCCATCCTTTTTCCACACCAACGCTGTTTCAATTAGCATTTAGTTGTTGAGCAATAGCGTCACCAGGTCAGTTAAAATGGGATCTGTGCTTTAGCATTTTATCAAACCAATGACTTTCCTGATTGTTGGGTTCTTTTTCTCTTGTTATTTTATGTATTGGAAGTCTGTTAGAGTCTGGTTTTCTTTAGTTGTTCCTTGCATCTGAAGTATTTCCTCTTTCTGTGGTTTCTAGTTTTGTACAGGACATGAACCCTCCTTACCACGCTGTTTGTAAGGCTTTGTAAGAAATTTAATTGGTCTTTTTCTTTAATTATTTTTCCTTTTGTTTCTGGCATACAATTTTGAGGTTCTATTTTGAGCATAAATTGTTTTATGTGGTAACTAAGATTTTATGCATGCATAATTTTTATTAAATCTCCTTTTCCACCATAATCCGCTGGAATCTAGAAGAAGTTGAGGTCCACAAATTTCCATATGTGTTGAAATTTGTTAGCATTGGAACAGAGTAGTGGGTTTCCAAACTGCATTTTTGATTTTGAATATTGCTGTTTCAAGGAATTTTGGTGCATTTGCGGTAAGAAGGTCATTGAAATCTCAATTGAACTATTCTTGCACTGGTTCAGTGAGGCGCATTCGAATGGAAAATAACTTCAAGAAAGATTCAAGAGGTGCCTTGGTTGTTTTTGAAGGCTTGGATCGTTGTGGTAAAACAACACAGTGTAGTAGATTGCTCAAACACTTGGAAGAGTTGGGACATTCTGCTGAGTTATGGCGATTTCCTGACAGAACTACTAGTGTGGGGAGAATGATATCTTCCTACCTTTCCAACCAATCACAGCTAGATGATCACACCGTTCATCTGCTTTTTAGTGCCAATCGCTGGGAGAAGAGGTTTGTAATGTTATTCAAGTATTATTTTCTCTCTTGTTTTTCTCAAGATTATAATAAGTTGATTATATTGGTTGGGAGTGCACAGAGTGACAAAAGTCAATATTTTGGCTATGTTTCTATAGTTTGAAGTTTTGTATGAGGGAAATGGGTTTTCAACATGGTGGTTTGCAAAAGATAGACGAAAGAACTAGAGAACATGGATTTGAATCATTTACTCATCTGCTCAAATGGAGTACTTTGGCCTTAGCTTATAGGCTGCTCTCAAGTACGTGAGTTTTTAAAGGATAAATTGATAAGTTGTGGCAACTGGATGAGACCGAGATTGGTCTCAAGTGCAAAAATTATAGAGACAAGAAGAGGCAGAGATAGGAAAAGAAAAAAAATGTCATCTTTCTTGTAAAACCTTGTGCACAATCATTTCTGCATGGATGGATCATCTAGGTTTGGCATGATATATTGAAAAGATGTGCAATATTTAGTTGACATTGAAAGCCTTCTAGGTGAAACAATGCATGAGGTAGTTTAGTTGTCAGTTCAATTCTTGTGGTTTGAGGGTTTCCATGGTATGGGCATGTCAGAGGTGTTTAGATGATTGTCAGTTAGAGTGGTTGTTTTTTGTTAGAAAGTTATTAGTGGTTATTCATGGTTGGAAATTACTTTCCAGGAAGCTGTAACAAAATGTCTTCACTAATCTGTATTATTAGGCTCATTAGTTAGTAGTCACTAAATGTTGATGGTTTACTTCAAGCAAACTTTTTACTCGTCATGGGTTCAAAGTCACCATTATTGTGATTGATGCACTTTTCACTGATCATGGAAAAAAGAATGCAAAATTAAACTGAAATCCGAAAAAATTATTTTATCTTAACAGATCATTGATGGAAACTAAATTGAAATCTGGAACCACCCTTATTGTTGATCGTTATTCATATTCTGGTGTGGCTTTCTCCTCTGCTAAAGGGCTTGATATTGACTGGTGTAAGGTGATGATCAATCCACCCTATTTCAATCGAAGTCAATGAAATCTGTCTTGCTGATATTAACAAAGTTACCCTTCTTAGGCTCCAGAAACTGGATTACTGGCTCCAGATGTGGTAATATATCTCAATATAGCACCAGAGGTTAGTCCTTACAAAATTCATTGGATTATGAAAGTTGAGACCTTCTTATTGTGAAATTATGAGGGCTAGTTTTCCCTGTGAATTATGTGTAATTCTCACCTTTTATGATCTCCTCTTGTCTAGTAGGTAGGTAGCTAAGTTTATAATCTTTAAACATCTATCTTTGATTTTGTTTTTTCTGTTTGAGGTCCTGTTGTTGATTGCATGTTGTCCATATGGAAGAACTTGATTACACTTTGAGGTAACTGTTGCATGAGTCACAGTTTCTTTTTGGATGGCCAGTACTCCCAAAGCCCTCTATTGGTACTCATACTAATAATAAAGATACTTAAATTGAACAACCATCAACTCTTCATGCAGCAACCTGAAACTAGTACTATAATGACACGATGTGCTGTTACTTTTCTTGATTGAGTAGCTGCTTGATAGGAGCTCAGTTGGATGTAACAAGGTAGTTTTTTTTCTTCATTTTAATATGCTAAATTGTATTATCACTTTCAGAAAGCTTCAGAGAGAGGAGGCTATGGGGATGAGAGATACGAGCAGCTTGAGTTTCAGAAAAAAGTTGGCCAGAGCTATCATTCCCTTCATGATGCTACCTGGAAGGTATGTTGTTTTCTCTTTCAGAGATTCAGAGATACCTCGCAACGATTGTTAACACTAAGCTCTGATTGATATGTTTGTTTTTTATAATTACTTGTGCTATTTACACAAAGCATAGAAGGTTTGCTTCTATTTACCTCCCTTTTCTGATAGTAACGATGTAACCCTTTTTTTTGTGCTTTCAGCTCATTTGTATGGGTACCACTTTATTTTCTTTTTCACATGTTTTATTGTTTGAAGGAGGCCAAATAACCCTTTTAGACTTTACCCTTGAACCTTATGCGAAAGATACCATAACTGTTCATACTCAAAAATTACACACACACACACACACATATATATATATATATCCCAATTAATGTCATATTTCTGGCTACTCGTTAGTCTCCTTTTTTTAAGCTATTCAGATTCAAACCTGAAAAATAACATGTGGAGATTTCTTTTAGTTGACCTTTTCCTTCTATTTCCTTCTTTTAGTTGGTGACTAGGGTTGTTACTAGTTGGTAGAACTTGAGCTGTGACTTGCTTTCTTGCATGTTAAGCGGACATTCGTAACTTTATTTTTTGGTCTGATTGCAGATAATAGATGCTTGTCAACCTATAGAAGATATTGAGAAGCAGTTGCAAGAGATAGTTTTAGACTGCATCGGGGCATGCCATAAAGGCAAACCTCTCTCCTGTCTCTGGTCATGTTAAGTACTTCTACTTGGTCTCCTGATAGGGGTTTGAAACCTGAGTTTTGGGTAGCTGCCTTTTACTGAGAATCGTGATCTTTTATTTATTGTGTTGTATACTTTAGCTATCTTCATCACTTCTGAAATTTTAGGCGCCTTTTTTATTTTCAGTGTCAAATTAACTTAAAGCAAAGTTGGGATTTCTTGTTTGGCTATATAGAATGCTCTCATCATCATGAAATTTCAGGAGTGCTGAGAATTGATTGCTATATTTTGGGTGTTGACAGTTATTTTAGTGTTGATACTCAACTTTGTAACTTGTACACTTTTCAGACTCCGTGTTGATTCTCAACTTCGTAACTTGTACGCTTTTCAGACTCCGCTCAGGACCCTTTCGCTGCCAAAGATCACACCAAAAATCTAAAAAATTAAGTAATGACATGCGCATCTAATAGATTAAATATAATTGGATTGGATTGGATTGGATTGGATTGGATTGGATTGGATTATATGATAATTATTTTATATAGTGTTTGATGATAGATAAAATTGATGAAAAAATATTTTAATAAAATAATTTATATTTAAAATAATATTTTGTGTAGTTTTTGTACCTATCAAAATAATTTTCATTTTTTATATTTTCCTATATTTTTATAATAAATAAAATAATTTTATTATAAGAATTTATTTAAATCAATATGTAATTTATTTATATATTTTTCTTACATTTTAAAAATAAAAAAATATTTTTAACTTGAGGTGAAATAAAAATTCTAGATACATAATATTAGAGCAAATTTTAAATATGTTAAATAAAGTGTTTATTATTATTTATATTTGTATATATTAAATTTTTATATAATTATATAATATAGTTTCATTTTATAGTAAGTCATAAATATATATATAGATTGTACACGGTATTTTGAAATAAGCATATCCTTCGAATAAAAAGAAGTACATATTTGTTGGATAGAATTAATGATTTTCCTATGATTTTTATACCGTCATTAAATTAAATCATATGATATAATACAAAAATAATAATAATATTTTTTACTTTGAAATGTAATAAAATATAAAAAAAATTAAATATTAATTTAAATCAATTTTTTACTTATATTATATAACTTATTATGAAATAATTTAATATAATTATATTTAATTTATTTAATAGGGTGAACGATAAACATGTGTCGTCAAATTCTGACATCCGCTTGAGCGAGAATTTCACCTGCTTGAGCGAGATGGTATAATTTGAGCAGCAACGAGCAAGTCGCACAATTGTAAATAAATTTTAATGACTAAACCATCTGTAATTTTTATTTGAGACTTGTCATTGGCTTACTGTCACTCATTTTACACGCTCATATAATATAAGAAACTGGAATCAGGACCCATATCAGAAATTGCAACTATTAGCAAAAACAAAAAAAAATTGAGAAATTGCAAATTGAGGTCGAGATCTTCAGTTGTGGTAATTGCAGGTGGCAGTGAAGATGGCAAAGTCACCCCAGATCGCCATACTTGGAGCTGGGATCTTTGTCAAGAATCAGTACATCCCAAGACTTGCTGAGATCTCCGATCTCGTTGTTCTTAAAGTCATTTGGAGCCGTTCTGAGGTACTTCCTTCATGCTCTTTTTTTTGTTTATTTTTTTTATTTGTCGATGGTGGGATTTATCTTGAATATGTTTTTGAGGGCATTATATGTGTAGGAATCTGCGAGAGGGGCTGTTGAAATTGCTCAAAAGCATTTTCCAGGAGTAGAATGCAAATGGGGTAATAAAGGTCTCGATGAAATTATTGAAGATAATTCAATACTTGGTGTTGCTGTGGTTTTAGCTGGCCAAGCTCAGGTGTCTCATTCATATGCTCTC
The DNA here is from genome assembly GCA_033030585.1 of Hippophae rhamnoides. Lineage (NCBI taxonomy): Eukaryota > Viridiplantae > Streptophyta > Magnoliopsida > Rosales > Elaeagnaceae > Hippophae > Hippophae rhamnoides. The sequence continues at coordinate 17,322,282 of CM065438.1, read as the reverse complement.
TATAGTCCTAGTTTCTACAACCTGAATATCATTTCTTTGTCATGTTATATTCCTCTATATACGTGTGCTCGTGCCATGTTCTGCCAAGGGGAATTAGGAAGTAAAAATAAAAAATAAAAAAAAATCACAATGTATGTTGACTTGTCCAAATTTCACTATGTATTCGGACTTTTTTCTTATTTCAGTTACACATGTGTTAGTATGTTACAAAGGTGTGTAGCTAGGTTTAACGTGGTGGTTATGCAATGTGTAGCTGAGATTCAAAAACATACAATGCTAAACTCAAGATATTTGTGAATTTTGTATATCTCATGCATGTTGGGTTTGCTCCCAAAAAAAAGAAGCATTTGGAGTTCTCGTTATGGTTTCCTAACTTAAAATTGAATATTTGTGTTAATTAAAGTTGTTTATTCTTTTATTTTTCTATGAAATTATAGTTGTTTGTTCATTTCCATAGGAGTGATGGATGGAAATGGAGTTAAGTGTTTGTTAAATGATAAAATATTGGTGTAGATTCATTGAGCTGCAAGGTTTTTCTGAGGCAGCAAATTCTTCAGGTCTATTTATTTATTTTTCAATGGGTAAGTTGGGTTGCAAATCTGCTGTCATAGGAAATTTTAGTTATTAACCAATTTTTGGCTTATGTCTTAGTTTTCCTCTATTATGACAAAATAAACGTGTTTTTTGATATGGTGAATTTTTCTTTGCATGTGTGTGAGGCTTCCAATCAACTATCAATAGGTGAAAAATAGAGGGAACTGGAATGATACATCACAATATGTTCTAGTGTTAGACTAAAAAAAATTTGGAAGATTATTTGAGAATTCACTCCAGTTCCTTGTCCTTGGTCACATCTGAACCGAATTATGCAGGTTGATTTCTCACTACGACTGCTCAAGGCTGGCAAGCATGTCATTCAAGGTGATTTACAGTCACCTAAATGCAAATTGAACTGAAGTTAGATTTGTATGTTTTTTTGTCTTTTCAAAGTTTCAACAAATGTCGTCAAGTTTTGTCTTGCATAGGAGTTAGGATTCTTGTTAAAGAATTCTAAAGAATGTGTACTCTTGCAATTAGATTTTAGCCATGCAGTTTTTATTGGTATTTGCAATGTACTAAAATTTTCATTTTCTTGGATGTGCTAAATCATATTGTCTGGCCAACTTGGTGGATCTGAAGAGAAACCAGCAGCATCTTGTAAGTAATTTGAAGTTTCAGATGAATTAATATGTCGTACATTATTTAATTTTTTACTTGTTAGGGTTAAAGATGATAGTTGTTTCAAATCCTATTAGTTTCTTTAGGCATTATTCTCTTTTGTTACTTATTAATGGAAAAAAATGAACGAATTTTCCAAATTCTAAATTGAGCATGACATTTGCTGTCCTCAACCCTAAGTAAATTGTCCACTATATAGGTCCACTTTATCTCATGCTTAATATCACAAAAGTTACTTCATATATCAGCATCATTAATTTCTCCGAATTTCTTATAAATTATAGGAAGATATTATTTTTCTTTCCTCCTATTTTTGTAACCGTAATGTTGATAATATTGTGCCTGAGCTTTCCTTCTTATTTCTGCATTTTATTTCAAAAAGTGTATTTGTAAGTTTCTAAAGCATCCATTTGATAATGCAGCTACAAGTGAATTAGAAAGTGCACTAGCGTCCTATAGCTCCATTCATGCTAATAGCCTTAGTAAACCCATTTGGGCTGTGGCAGAAAATTATCGATTTGAACCTGGATTCATGGAGGTACTGTCTCTGACATGCTACTACCTTTCTTCTTTATATATTTTCTTTTTGCTAGGTACTCATTATTGAGTTCACAGTGCAAGAAGCTAATAGCTGATATTGGAGATATGATGAGTGTTCAAGTTATTGTTGAAGGATCAATGAATAGTTCGAACCCATACTTCTCAAGTTCTTGGAGGCGTAATTTTAATGTATGTGCTTCACATATTAAATAGAACTATTTCTTCCCCCCACCCCCCAAAAAAAAAATTTCAGTAGAGCTACATCTGCCATAAAAAATCTGCTTTGATCAATGTACTGTGAGCTCTACTCAATGTGAATCTAGCAATCTCACTTACGAAAGATTGCTTATTGAGAATACCAATTAAAATATGAATCTGTTACGAGGTCTGAATTCTCTCCAGAATTCTTATGCAGGAAAAAACACTTCATATGATGAAAATAATATCTTACTATTATATCAAATAACAAGGAATACTAGATGCATGAAATTCTTGTAGTATTTGTCATACTAGTCCTTTATATAAGCTGACTAAGGTACATTCTTTCTTGCAGGGGGGTTTCATTCTCGATATGGGGGTGCATATGATTGCAGGATTGAGAATGGTATTGTTTCATAGAATATAAACCATAGTCTTTATTTCTTACAATGTAACAACCCGCTGTTTCATATGACATTCTTGTGCTTACCAAGTGATGGCCTTTGATCAATTCAAATCCAAATCAGAATCAAATTTATATTGAAATCTATATGTATGGTATTAAACCTATGAGTTTTCTTATATCTCCTTCAATGTATGGTTGAGAACTGTGACCTTTTTCTTGGAAGTTCCATAAACTGTTGTTTGTACTAATTTGATTATTATTTTTGTTAAATACGTTGAAAAAGTGATGGTGGGAGAAGCCTTGAATATAACAGGGTTTTTTAATAGTTTATTGGTGTTAGCCAAATGTAACAGTTAGAACAAAAAGAAAATGGCGTGTAATCAAATGGTTAGGCATCATTATGGGACTTCTGAAACTGAAAACTATATCAGGTGGGCAGCTCAACTTTGAAAGTTGAATTACTATAGTCGGGCTACATAATGAGAGAAGTGCTCCAAATGGTACCTTTCATTTTATAATGCAGAAAATATGATTCTCCCAAATTTGTTTTGCTTGTTAAATTGGTGAGGATGCCTTAGTTTTTGGTTCAAAAGCTATTGATTCATGAAGACTGCTAATTTCATCATAATGAAAATATTTTTGCTCTAAAATGTTCTTGTTCATGATGTTTTTGGCAGCTATGTGAGTAATATATCTTATTCGTTTGATCAGATGATTGGTTGTGATATCGTCTCTGTATCGGCTATAACCTCTCATGTGGACAAGACTTTACCTCCACCAGATAACATATCCTCTCTTTTGTGAGACCATAATGCAAATTTCCAATCTCTTTTTTCTCTTTTACCCTGACGTTTAAAGTTCTAAAGGTAAATATTTGGATTTCCTTGTATTAGTCAGCTGGAGAATGGATGTTCAGGAGTTTTTGTAATGGTTGTCTCTTCAAGCTCACCCAAGGCATGTGGTAAACCGAAATTCTTATCTTTACACATAGTGAATCAATTTGTTTTTAATGAATAGTTGTATTGTTCCTTTAGATGTTTTGGAGAGTTGTTGGCTTAAAGGGTACAGTTGAAATTGGGCGCGGAAATCAGGACGGACGACCTGGGTACCTGGTATACAGAAACACAGTTGTTACTTGTTACTATAGTGAATTGCATATCAATTAGGAATTTAAGTGCTTAATTGAGATACATTTGTTGATTTTTATTTCTGAGTAAAGATACATAATCTACTTGTGAAAAAAGTTTGCTTTTAGATTAGAATGAACGAATTGCTTTTGATATCTATGTGAATTTTGATTTGACCACAGGTTCAAGTTCATGATGCTGATGGTCAAAGTGAAAGCATCTTCTATCCTTTTAGTGGTGTTCACGAAGAACTTAAAAGTTTTATACATGACATATCACAGTCCACATTGAAGGTAGTTCAAGATGCTAATGGTTTATTTCCTTGCATGTTTCATAATGAGCAAAGTAATATTTGAATATCCCTCAAATCTTTCATATTAAAGCAAAGTTATATTTAGTCCTTCTAGGTGTTTTCTAATACCTCAACTTTAAGAAAATGAGACAAATAATATTTTTTTAATAATTTTTCTATTAAAATATTATTATTTATTATCACGTGATTAAAACTCAATCCTTTAACGATGTTGAAATGACAATTAGTATGAAAAAAAAAGATTTCAAAATTATTGATTTAATATTTGGTTATTATCACTATTTTTATTTTAATATTTTATTGATTTTTTTAAAATAAAAATATGTATTTAAATAATTTTTTTTAGAATATTATTATTATTAATTTTTTTCTTAAATAATTGTATACTAAATTTCACTATTACTCTTATTAATGGTTCGCGTTTTATAGATTTTTAATCACTTAATATAAAAAATAATACTTTAATAGATAAATCATTAAAATAATATTATTTTAAAAGATGTTTTCTAGTTCATAGCTTTAAGAAAATAGATTAATTAAGGACAAATTTTAATGATTATTTGTCTTTAATTAATCTATTTTCTTAAAGCTATGAACTAGAAAACATCTTTTTGAATCTGAGTAATTAAATGATACCAACTTCGTAATCAAGGGATTTCTATTACCCCTCTCCCTTGAATATATAAGCTAGGGTTTCTTTTCTCTCGTAGATACTATGTGATATTTAATTTTATTCTTTAGTTTCAATTGTTTATACAATCCAATAACTTTATCAGTTTCTCTACCTTGATGTCGTTTCTTTTCCCTTCATGTTATGTCACCTATTGTTCCACCCATCACAGGGGTAGTCTAGTGGTGCCCCATGACAGATTGTGGGGTTGAGTCTCACTCGATGCATATCTTTGTTATTTGTTCCCTAATAGTGGTAGCTGAGAAGATCCCATTTCCTATTGGCTAGATTAGGCTTGACTTTGGCTGAAGGAAAATGTCATCTTGTTTGTTGCAGAAGGGAAGTGACTACAAACCGGAGTCTCGTCTTTCTTTTGTGGAAGGTGCCAGAGATGTTGCCATTCTGGAGGCAATGCTGGAATCTGGTAGCAAGAAAGGGGCACCTGTTCCTGTCAAACAATTTTGAGGTCGATGTGGGTTCGTATTAAGATGAACATTGACATAAAGTCTGATTCACAATTTCATGCATTACATATAGTCTATCGAACATGGAATTGTGTTACTAACAGTCACCCTTTTAAATTTTTATTTAAAAAAAACCATATAATAAGCGCCAAATTTATAGGTGTCAAACAAGCAAAGCCTTTATATTATAGTTTTCAATAAATTGTTTCATTACAAAACCAGTGCCAACAATAGTCATTTTGTGGTTAGCCTTGGAGGCCAAGTATATCTCAGGATTAAGAATGTTCTAGTTTGGTACATTAAAAAATTTCGGTATGGACCCGTATTTTACCGTGACATTCAGGACTAAGATTGTTTTAGCTTGGGATGGTAAATTTTCGGTATGGAATGTATATTACTGCAATAATTAAGAAATAAAATGTTTGCGACGTTCTCTCATCCCATTCTTGATTCTTCAAGCCACAAAATTGAAGATGAAACATGCACCAAAATGGACCAGTTTGGTGGATGCGAAATCTGAAGCACATGCAGGCATTTAATAGTTGGGTTATCTGTAACATGCTGAAACAAGTACGCATTCCAACACTTTATTTTTGCATCACCATCGACCAGAAATGGCCATCTTCTTGACAGACATAGAGCCCTAAAATACAGTAAATCATTTATTTCCACCATGTTTTTCATGCTCTGGTTTAGGGAGCGGGCAACAAAAATTGCTTTTGAAGTAAGAGATACTATTTCACCAATAAGTTACAGATGACTTACATAATAATGCCTAACTATTTTTCATAAAATGGTAATGAAATATATAACTTGTGCAAATCTTTGAATCTTTCAATACAAATTATCCATTCATTCAAAGAGTTATTCACTCAATTACTTACATTTCTAGAACACTTATAATCGATGGCAGATGGCTTCCTGTTAGGACTCGTCCCAGCTCACCACCAGAACATACAACATGTCTTGAGGGATCATAATAACTAGTTCTAAAATGTCCTTGTTTTAACTTGAAAATTTTATGTAAGAATTTTTAAATTTTAAATGGTCTCTTCTAATTATTGAACTATCATCCCTACAATAAAATGACAACAATTATAAAAAAATCATTTGTTACGTACTAGTAAACTTTATATAACTTTACACATCCAAAAAGTAGCACACCGTCATGCATAACTACATTATGTAAGATACATATTGTACACTACATAAGACATAATCACTAACTCAAAACACAATAGCCAAAATATACTATACAACATATCAACGAGATAAAAACAACTTATACTACACAACAAAAAGTGGATCTTAAGTCTCTAAACTCGCGTGATGTGACCTCAAAACCTGTTATTTGTGATAGGAAAATAATTATAAAGATTGAGTTGAGAAACTCAATAAGTGGATAAGTTTTATGAAATAACATAAAATTCATGTAAACTACGTATGAAAAGCATATAGTCTTTATGATAAAATAATGTCCTCATAAATGCATAATTTGAGTTTTATAAAATAATTATAATTTGGTACCTGTGAAAGTTATAAATGACATATTTATGAATTATATTCTAAAGATTATTAATAGATAATTTGGTACCATAAGAAATGTATTTTTATTACCAAGAACACTTGGGGATCTGATCGCACACGGATGAGCCATTTAACAATGATGTTAGCTCTTAACTACACGTATAGGAAACTTGCTTGATATAGCCATTATAATGGCTCAATTTACTATGCTCATACATGAGTTGTGTACACACTAACTTAACTGAACTTGTCATTATATTGAACTTGTAACATCATATTGAGTTGCTAAACATTATAGTGAGTTGAATCTCGACCAAATACGTTGATTATAATGTTGAGTCATTACATATCTAAATGATGACTAGAGCCAACTATTATGAATATATTAGAGAAAGTACTCTTACTGAACTTGCAAGTTTGTATAAAAAATAGTATATGTAATAAAATTGATTCAATCTTAATTCGCTTGTAAATTATCTTGTATATACATGACTAATTATAATGATGAAAATAAAATATATTCTTATAGAATATATGTTCTTGAAATGTATTGAAATTGATATGTAAATGTTTATTGCAATACTAGTGAAAATGAATGGACTTTTCATAAACATGCAACTTGTAAAAATTGGATTTACATTAATATGAATGTGGTTCAAAAAAATGTTATCAATGCTTTAGAAAAGATATTAGGTATCCACTCACAATACTAAATCACTATTGGTTCTCTACATGCACTATAGGGTCTACTTGCTTAACTCTTCCTAAATAATCATACTTGTGTTAGAACATGAATAACGTTATAGCTTGCTTATTTAATTCAAATTGAAAGGCACTTTAACACTTCAAAAAAAAAGGGTTGCTAATAGTTTATTATTGCATTTTAAATAGTTTTAGGGCATTTATAAACCTATTATTATAATTTCAAATATAACTTTTGATAGAAATGTTTAAATTTATTTTTGTAAAAATATACAAAAACTAGAAATTTCAATCTTTAAAATAAGATATCACGCACTTAAATATCATAAGGAAAACTCTTTTGAATCCATAGAATAATGATTAATTTCAAAACAAATTTTTCAGCACAATTTTAATAAAACATACCTTTAGTTAATTTGCTATAAATTTGTTTAGAAAAATCGGATTAATAAGCCATAAAATCCATATTAAACTAGACATCTTAAGATTTAAAACAATATGTAAATCTTCTAAAATAGTCCACAACTTGGTACACAACTAGGGTGAGGAGATGCAAACTTCTTAGAGACTTAGTCTTAACTCGCATAAACGAGAAAGTAAACACTTATACAAATCATGTAGCAAAAATACATATAATATAATATCATACGATACACATAACTTGTAACAATATATATTATATATCAAGCAAAAAAAATAAACAATAAATGTTTTCTAATCAAAGTTTATGTTTCAATATGTTAAAATATACACACATTAAGCTCAGATTATACAAGCTCAATAATTGATCATGCAAAACAGAATATATAATGAGTTAAATCTATATAGAGATCGTACCTATGTGATAACATCTAACCATTCAACAACAAATAATTCATTAAATAATAAAACAAATATAACTTTGATAAAAATAAAACTACTATTACATCTATGAGTCAAGACCTCCGTCCAAACTACCTATTATTGCTCTTTATTTGCTGCTTTCATAACTGTTTGATTCAACATGCAAACTCGACTATTCTCTATTGCCAAAACCACCCAATGTGATATGATTGGAAATCACTAATTAGTAACTAGAAGTGTAACTACTCTCAACCTAACGAAACACATAGTCCACTACAAATATCACATCACATATGGAAGACACGTAGTCAAACCACGTGCTTACACACATAACGATAACTAACCATAAAATGACCCACTCTCAAATGTAATCCCTCCAAAGTAACAATAGGTAAAAGAAATAAAAATGAGGAGGTATTTATAGCACTCAGATTTACCACACCGCCAGCCACTTAGCCAACCATATCGCCAAATGTGGTGGCAAGATTGGTATAAAGCTCGGTGGGTGATGAGGTACTAAAAAATATATTTTTTGTTATAAAAAATACTAAGTAAATTTCACAAATACTCGCACCCGTAACAAAACAAAAACACGAGCGATAACATTGGCTCGCTTGCACGCTCTCTCGCTAAAAACCAATACTCTTCCTAGTATGTATACTACGAAAACCAAATCCATGGTATGTGTACATATGCTCACATACAAAATGTACCTAACTATGTGCATGTGTGAATTACTCATCCATAGTAATCAACATTGCACAGAGTAAGACAAATATACTTAGTAAAATAACAGATATCGTGTTTTGTATACGAAAATCTAACACAAAGACACAGAGTACAATAGGACTTGCATAATCTAATTCTAATTAATGAAACTATTTCAAATAAAAAAAATATATCGATTGAATTCCAAATAATATTTTCAGCACCAATCTTACTTGACATATACTTGGTTAAATAAACATAGCTTTGTATAAAAAATTCTAACAATAAACCAAAAAATATTTCTAAAGCTAGACATGTTAAGTTTTAAAATAAGATATAATTTACTCAATTTCAATTTGTATAACAATTTCAAATAGCAAAAACACCGAGAGTTTTTCCGGCTTGACTTTTATAAAACACCACTCATTTAAATAGGTATAACTTTGTGGAAAAAAACTCTGAATTACAAAGTGTAAAATTTATCATAAAATAAACATTTATACCTTTCTAAAAAGATATAACTTAAGGTCTAATTTGTTCTAAAAGTTATCTAGTTTCTATTTCTTTCAACCACCACTATTATATATTATCCTTATTTATTTTTTTATTTTGTTATCCCTAAGTACTCTAATGTTTTGTGCTCTTGTTAAAAGTGGTAAAGATGAAAAATAACTCATGGAATAAGAAAAATGATTATGCTCAGCATATAAATCATATTGATTGTGAGCAAAGACATTTATCATTATAAGACCAATGGAGAGTGTAACAGGGGCACTTATTCTAATTGATTTAGCTCGATCCTTTTTTAAAAATTTTGTTTCCTTGTCACTTGAGGAATAAGAGTGGTGACACCTAATACTAAAAAAATAATTAAGTAGAAAACCTAAATACCCTTGGTCCATAATTTGAAAAATTTTAAGAGTTAAGACATTTTGATATTAAGAGTAAAATCCTAATAAAATTAAGAATGTATACTTATATTACTTTAATGCAAGGATAGAAGATGGTGATACCCTTGTAATAAGTGTTAGACAATGGCAGGGTTGGATGTTTATTTTTAGGTAGTTTGATATATTATTTTATAAAAAAAGCTCAATTAGATGAAAAAAAAATTATTTAGTAATAAATTATACAAAAAATAATTTATGAATATCATACTTCTTACCATAAAAATGTTATGTTAAAATTATAAATATAATGCAAGACAATTAAATATTATCAAAGTGGTTCATAGGTGTTTCAAGCCATAAAATTTAGCTATTATGATAGAATATTAACAAATTTATATATCAATTAATCATAATGATAAAAAATCCACATACTAGTTAGAGCTAAAAAATGGATGGAGAAAAATAATAACAAAATAAGGAAAATAAGTAAGAATTTTTTTTATACTTAAATAGACAAAAATATAAGAGCAATTATTGTTGGAAAAGATGAAATTTAATTAAAAAAAATTTGTTAGGAAATGTGCCTTGTCTCACATTGCTTTTTTACATTATTTTAAAGAAGTATAAATAGTGAAGAGTTGGATATTGGGATTGGGCCCCAAGGGGCACTCACTTTTGTGGAAGGGGAGAGGACCTAGGCAAATGTGATACCACACACGCGCGTGCCGCCGTCCGTCCGACCGATCGGCCGTGCCGAGCCGAGTTCGAGTTCGAGTGCGTGTGTGTGAGGTGATATTTTCTTTTTTGGTAAAATATTTTTTTAAGGAAAAATGATTGAAAATGATTTTCTATGCAAAAACTATATTCTTAATGGTTTAGCTGATGACTTGTATGATTATTATAACTGTGATAAGTCTGCTAAGGAAATTTGGGAAGCATTTCAAAAGAAATACGGCACTGAGGAAGCTGGTACTAAGAAGTATGCTGTTAGTAGATACATGAAGTTTCAAATGATTGATGGCAAATCAGTGGAAGCTCAATCACATGAACTGCAAAAGATAGCACACGAAATAACTTCTGAAGGTATGACTTTAGATGAACAATTTAAAGTAGCTGTTATAATAGATAAATTACCCCCTGCTTGGAAAGATTTTAAGAATACACTTAGGCATAAAACTAAGGAATTTTCTTTAGAAAGTCTTATAACCCGTTTAAGAATAGAAGAAGAAGCTCGAAAACAAGACGAAAGAGATGAAGTACTCGTAGTCTCAAATAATAGTACCAATAAGAAACCATCATCTACAATTCTGAAACCTAAAGGTAGAAATATGAAAACTCCTAATCGTAGTAATAATCAAAACCGCAACCACCAAAATAGAAACTATCCTCCCCAAAATGGACCTCAACCCCCCTTAAGGAATAACACATTCATGTGTTATAGTTGTAATAGACCTGGCCACTTGGCTAGAACCGCCGAACAGAATCGCCCCGCCAGCGAACTCACCGAAGATCAACTTATCAAGCTATGATATCCGAAGTCAATTTTGTTGGTGGATCCGAGGGTGGTGGATGTACTAGTGCTTCACGCCATGTTTGCTATGATCGAGACATGTTCAAATCCTATTCTCGATTCTCGAGGATAAGAAAGTGTTCTTCGGGTGACTCCCACCCACTAAAGTTCTTGCACGTGAGGTGGTTTTGAAATTTACCTCCGGAGCATCGGCCATTGAAGCGATGTCCTGCGTATACCCAGAGATGAGAAAGAATTTAGTTTCGGGATATCTTCTTAACAAAGCGGGTTTACTCAAACTATAGGGGCTGATTTATATACTATAACTAAAAATAATATATTTGTTGGGAAAGGAGTACGCCACCTTTGATGGCATGTTCAAATTAAATGTTGAAATTAATAAAACCTCTTCTTCGCTTATATGTTGAGTTCCTTTAATATTTGGCATACGCTAGACATTGTCATGTTAATAAACGCATAATAAAGAACATGAGTAGCTTAGAACTAATTCCTAAACTATCTTTAAATGATTTTGAAAAATGTGAATTTTAGTCAAGTTGTAAAATAACCAAAACTTCACATAAATCGGTAGTTAGAGAATCAACCTTTAGAATTAATTCATTCGATATATGTGAACTTGATGAAAATTTAACAAGAAATGGAAAACGCTATTTATTTTATAACTTTTATAGATGACTGTTCGTGATTACACTTATGTATATCTAATGAAAATAAAAGTGAAGCATTTGATATGTTTAAAATATTTATGATCGAGATTGAAAATCAACTTAAAAAAATAAAAAGGTTTCGAGTTGATAGAGGCACCGAATATGATTCCAATATCTTCAATGAATTTTATAAAACTCATGGAATCATTCATGAAAAAATCGCACCTTTATTCTCCCGAAATGAATGGCAAAATTTGAAAGAAAAAATAGAAATTTTATCGAATCGGTTGTTGCAATTTTATTAAACTTCAGTGCTTTGCCTTCCATCGGGGGAGAAATTTTATTAATGTCCTTGCCATGTGTTAAATAGAGTACCTAAATCTACAAATAAAATTTCACCCTATGAAATTTTGAAAAATAAGAAACCTAATTTAACTTATTTTAAAACTTGGGGTTGTTTAGCCTATGTTAGAATCACGATCCTAAAAGAAATAAACTTCATAGTGTATATATGAATGTGTATTCATAGGATACGCTGTGAATAGTAAAGCTTATAAATTCTATGACTTAAAAGATCGTGTAGTTATAGAATCAAATGATGATGACTTCTATGAATATAGGTTTCCCTTTAAATTTAAGAATATTGGGGGCTCGTCTTCTAGTAGTTTACCTATAACTAGAACTAGTGAACAAACTGAAGAATTAAACACTGAAATTAGAAGAAGTAAACGAGCTCGAACCCTTAAGGATTTTGGGTCCGATTTTTATGCTTTATACCTTAGAGGAAGATCCTCCAAACTATTAAAGAAGCATTATCTTCTTTAGATGCCAACTCATGGTAAGCCATAAATGATGAAATAGACTCACTTGAGTATAATAAGACTTGGCATTTAGTTGACTTACCTCCCTGGTTGCAAAACCATTGGATGTAAATGGATACTAAAAAAGAAATTGAAACTCGATGGTACTATTAAAAAATATAAAGCTCGTCTCAGAAGTTAAAGGATATAGGCAAAGGGAAAATGTAGATTTCTTTGATACCTTTTCACCAGCTTACACGAATAACTTCCATACGTGTACTTTTCTCTCTACGCTATCCATGATTTAGTAGTACATCAAATGGATGTTAAACCGCTTTCTTAAATGGTGATTTAGAAGAAAGAAATTTATATGGATCAACCTGAAGGTTTTTTTATCCCGTGTCAAGAAATTAAAGTTTGTAAATTAGATAAATCTCTTTATGGTCTAAAACAAGCACCTAAGCAATGGCATGAAAAATTTGATAATCTAGTTATCTCACATGGATTCAAAATAAATGAAAGTGACAAATGCATTTATTATAAATTAGAAGATAATATTTGCACTATTATATGTTTATATGTGGATGACATGCTTATTTTTGGATCAAATATTTATGTTGTGAATAATGTCAAAATGTTGTTAAGAGCTAATTTTGATATGAAAGATCTTGAAGGTTTAGTGTAATCCTTGGTATAAAAATAACTAGGTACGAAAAGGGAATTTCTCTAGATCAATCTCACTATATCGGTAAGATCTTAAAGAAATATAATTACTTTAGCGTCAGAACCTGCATATACTCCTTATGATCCTAGTAAAGTTGTTCAAGAACACCTGGAGACGATGTTAGACAAACCGAGTATGCGAGCATCATTGGTAGCTTACGTTACGCTACTGGACAGACTAGACCAAACATAGCTTATGTTGTGGGACTACTATGTAGGTTTACCAAGAGACCTAGTATAGAGCATTGGAATGCTATTGAAAGGGTTATGAGATACCTTAAGAGAACTATGAACCTTGGATTACATTATAAAAAGTTTCCTCATTTGCTTTTAGAAGGATACAACGATGCAGATTGGAACACTTTATCGAGAAGACTCCAAAGTAACTAGTGGCTATATTTTTAACATAGGAGAACATTTCCGAAGTCTAAGAAATAAACAATATTGGCTCAATCTACAACGGAGTCGAATGATAGCACTAGCCTTTAGTGAAGAAGGTGCTAGCTAAGAAGTTTGTTACCGAGATCCCTTTATGGGAAAGCATCGATACCACTGGTGTCTCGATCCACAACAATAGTACCACGGCTATTGCAAAGATCCGTAACCGTTACTACAACGGTAGAAGAGGCGACACGTCGTAAGCATAGTCTTGTTAGAGAATTTCTCTCAACGGGAGCGTGAAGTGGATCATGACGTTTCGATGAAAATTTGAGATCATTTGACGAAAGGATTACCAAGAGAGAAGGTTTTCAAAACCTCAAAAAGGAATGGGATTAATGCCCTTAGAATGAAGAGTCACTTATGATGGTAACCCAACTTATAGATCGGAGATCCCAAGAAATAAGTTTAAAGGGTAATAACAAGTCATGAAGTGATATGAGATGTATCGTACTGTGCTATTAATCAAATCTCATTCTATATTGTTAGAAGCATGAAGTCTGAAGCGATAGAAAATGATGAGTTATTTGTTAAACTCTTAATGAAGTTCTATACTCTATATGAAGGAGTACATAGCTGCGTGAGTACTTCGATAGACTCACCTATGCGGAATATGGAAGCGTCGCTTCCTATGAAAATTTTTTGGCAAAATTTACTAAAGCGCTTCACTATACCGGTACACGTAGGGTCAGTAGCACGGCTTTTCGAACTACACCTGGGAAGGTTGTGTGTGTGATGATTGTTAGAGATAGAGTTCAAAACTACGAAGTTACTCTAGTATATTCTAAAGCATCGACACTATGCAAAGTGTTCAAGTCGATAGATACCTTTTTCGCTTACGCATAATCTTATAATTTTAATTGATCGGTTGTTCGATGAAAAATTATTTTTATATAAAATTCAAGCAGATTGTTGGAAAAGATGAAATTTAATTAAAAAAAATTGTCGGGAAATGTGCCTTGTCCCACATTGCCTTTTTACATTATTTTAAAGAAGTATAAATAGTGAAGAGTTGGCTATTGGGATTGGGCCCCAAGGGGCACCCACTTTTGTGGAAGGGGAGAGGACCTAGGCAAATGTGATACCACACGCGCGCGCCGCCGCCGACCGGCCGGCCGGCCGTGCCGAGCCGTGTGCGTGTGTGGTATTTTCTTTTTTGGTAAAATATTTTTTTAAGGAAAATTTTTCCACTTACAAAATATTTATTAAGAATATGGCTGTTTGTTTTCTTTATTCAGAAAAAGAGTCGTTGCTCGTATTTACTCATAAAAAATATATCCGTTATCCGTTACTCTTCATTACTCAAAATTTCCGTTACGTTCTTAATTCCCAGACATTACCGTTTTATTCATAATTGCCACACGAGGTTAAGATTCTGGGCTGTTTTATCCTAGGGACGACGAGGTTATGTTTGCTTGCAGAAATTGCGCAGAGCTGTGAAACGTCTTAAAGAGAGCGACCTAGTCCGCGACTCAACCCAAGTAGTTACTTTCAAGTTATCGGTAATATTGTTCCTACACTGTTTTTATAAACTTGCTTCAACAATTACTAAAATAAAGAACAAAAAGAAAACTAAAAGACAAAGCATGATGGAAAGAGATAAAAACGCGATTTTGTTTTATGTTTGTTACTCGTTACTCATAATTTTTTGTTTATATTTTAGTTTAGTATTTTGATTTAATTTTTTTTAAATAACTACATTATTTACGCAAATAAAATTAGCTTAAACTTCATACATTTTACATGCTTAAGTAGTCTACATGTTATTGTGTTATAAATTCGGTACTTATTTGATTTATTCTTTTAAGCAGTAATTAGATTGATAAGTTTATTTTTAAATTAATTTAAATAATAATATGTTTATATAAATAGTATAAAAAATATTTGTTTAAAATTTAGACCGGGCCAACCTTCGATATAATACGTGTCTGTTGGCAAAGTTAGAAAATTACTATTATCTAAGGTGAAATTGAAATGTAAATATTAGCATAAATCTAATATATTTTAAAAGAGTGCTTGTATCATTTTTCTTGGGTTTATTATTTTAATTGGATCTATATTATTAAATTAATATATTAATAGTCTTTATATTCAACAAAAGTTACAATAACAATATATTTAACAAAAATTAATGTATAGAATGATAATTTTATCTTTACGAAAATACTTTGTTATTTTATATCTTCTCTCATATTTGTTTATTCATTTCATTACGAAAACAAACATATTCATCCTAGCAACTATATCCAATCACATCATCATATTTGCCCAACCCCTAACATCATCTTATTGTTTTGCCTACCAATCAATATTCATTGTTTGTTATAAAATAATTTAAAAAAGTAATTTTTATCGAAATTATAGTTAAAAAACCATCGATTCATTTGAAGCATCATCTATGCCAATGATTGCGACTATTGTTAGTTCATTCTCTCCGATCTTCTTGACTCCCTTATTTTTCTTCGATCATCTTATGTTCGATCAAAACCATTTTTACCTTGGGTTTGATCGAATATAAGATGATTGAAAATGATAAAGATGTTAGTGAGATAAGAGGAAATGAGTTGATGGTAGTGAAGATATATATAGGTACTTCAAATGAGTTAATGATGACCTAACTACATATTCAATTAAACGTTTTTGATTGTTTTGTAATAAATAATGAAAGTTTATTAGTTGACAAAGATATGAATGAGAGGATAATGGATGTTAATGATAATTACCAGGATAGTATAAGACTTTTCATATTGAAATGAACAAAAACAAATGAGATAGTGCATAAAATAATAAATATTTTCATAAAAATAAAATTACACTTCTATAAATTAGATTTTTTTCAAAATTAGACTATTGATATATCTTTTGTTAAATGAGAAGACTACTTATGTACTAGTTTGATAATATGATTTCAAATATGTACATTTTATTTAATAAGAATACTGCTAAAGTATCAAATCTATTTTTAACATGATAAATATATTTGTTTTTATAAACGAACTATGATAGTTGTTGCAAAGTAATTAACATGACGTTGAATTTATCCAAAAAAAATAATGAATATTTTTTAATGTTTATGGTAATTATTAACCTTTTATTAACTTTTAGTTATATAATAACAATTGAAGTTCGATGATAATTTTATAATAAATTAAAATTTAGTAATATTTTTGTAACAACTAAAGTAACACGAGATTAAAAAAAAATCTATTTTACTCTTTAAAATAAGATGTTAAATTTTAATTGATGTCTTAAATGTTATATGGTCCCAGAGAAGCAAAAAGAAGTTGATAGTTGCAAAAAAAATCTTGCCATCTAAGATTTCGAATAACTCAAACTTAAGAAGTGCATAAATGCATAATGTCATACAATGTCATGTTGTAAAGCTAGCTAGAGCTTTATTCATTTTTGCAGCTTGTTGAATTATTTTTCTTTAAACTAAAGAAAATATATTGAGATAAGTAAAAGAAAATATAATATTACTAAGAAATGAGAAAAAATAGATAATATAAGTTGCATTTAAATAACAAGATAAGAATTGAAGAAAATTATTTGTAAACATTTATTAAAAAGCCACCTAGGATGTATAATGATTATAATTTTTTTATCTCTAACTATTTTCAAAAATACTTTTAAAATAATTATCATTGTTTAAGTTAAGTAATTTAAAATTAAAATATTATAAAGTATGCGTCTATTAATCACATGTTTTTGCAAAAAAATAGTATGTAATTCTGAACAATGCACACTGAAATTCACAAGTGTTTCTATATACAAAATTGCATTGGGAGAAAAAAATCACATTTCATAAGAACGTTGTAAGGTATCATGATATGAGTAGGGTTGTAATAGTATTCATTTTTTGTTAATTTTATGTTATTTGTGTTTTGTTTTAATATTAATTTTACCAAGTTTTTGACTCAGTTGAGATATGAAAAAAATTATTTGATTTTTTTAGTGTTATTTATTTATAATAATAATAAATAATAAAACATTTTTTAAAATTCTTAATTAATTTTTATTAAATCTTTTTATCCAAATCATATTGTGTTCGCATCATATTATTATATCATGTCATATGTTATCATAAGTGATATGCGAAATGATTTTTTTCTAATCCTATCCATTTCTCTAAACAAAGTGACACATTATCATACAAAGGGTTATAATGAACAATAAATCATTCATAGTTATATAATATATATATATAAGACGTATTATGATCTTGTTAAAAAGTCTCGTATTGACGAATGGACATAAAGTATCCATCTCGTATATAAATAAGGGTCATATTTTATCTTATAAAATGAGTTTTGAGATGGAGTTATTTTTAAATTTAACATGATATCAAAGTAGACAAGCTCACCTCGTGTCACGCAGTTGTAAGCCCATTACCGTCCATCGATGAACTACCGATGTGAGAAAGAGTGTTAAAAAATCTCACATCGACTGGACATAAAGTATAAACCTCATATATAAATGAGGACAATCATCAATCTTATAAAGATTTTGATATAAAATTATACCCAAATTTAACAGATCTTATCATATTATCATATCATTTCATGTTATCACTTCTAAACATAGATGATTTTATGCACGTAGTATCTATTACTACAAACACGATAACACATTATCCTATCTAGAAACACTAAATCATTCCTCCTCTTATTGTTGAAGTTTCACATCGATTGATAACTAGATTTCTACTGCACTTATAAGTCTATGTCAATCTTTCCTCTTTGAGAGCTCTTTTGGAGGGAGTTAGGCCATAGATTTCTTCATGGTATCAGAGCCAGGTGACTCGGTCGGTACCTGACGGTTGTAGGAGATGGACCCTGTGCCGGTGTGAGGGGAAGGCGCTCCATATCCTCGGTCGGAAATCGATGTGAGGGGGAGTATTGAAGTCCCACGTCGACTGATAACTAAGTTTTTGATGCACTTATAAATCTATGACAATCCTTCTCCTTTTGAGAGCTCTTTTGGAGTGAATTAAGCCATAGATTTCATCACTTATAAGTTATATATAAATAACTTTAAATTTATATTTATAATTTAATAAATATTTTTAAAAATACATACTTTACTATTATAAAAGAATACGTAAAATGGAATCAATGATGTTACACACTCCTACAATTTCCAACTTCTACATTTTGTTAGACAAGTGAGGAACAAAATTTATTCTTCACTTTGTCTCGCTCGTGCCACAAACAAAAGTAAAAACACAACGTAAATAAAAGGATAAATTAGTAAATAAACAAACTAATAAAGTCTCAAAACCAAGGAAGGAATCAGTTCAACGACAAACGATGTCAAGTATCTCCCTCTTCGCAATATTAATGGTTTTATAACGTGGATATAAGTATATTTAATAATAAAGATATCATTTTAAACTTATATTTAATGATAAAGATATTATTTTAATACAATATTTTAATGAAAATTAATTATGATATTTTTTATTATTAATATTAACTGTTTATTTTCTCCATATTTTTTACTTTAAAAAATATTTGTTAATGTTTTTATTATTTTATTTACTAAAATATTAATACTATATATTACTTATTAATATTTATCTAAATTTTATAAAAAAAATTTATAAAAATTATACATATCATATTTTAATAAGTAAAATATACATTTTTTAAATTTTATATTAAAAAAATAAAACTTACACATCATGTATCACGTAGTTTTTGAAGTTTATAGGAAAAAATTTATATGAGTCATCAAAATAAATAATTTATATATACAATTTAATATATAATCGTACATATTAAATTTATAATTCCATTGTTTAAAATTTGACTGATTTAATATTTTATCATTCTTAGAATAATAAAAAATGGTTAAAAAGATAAAAAAAAATAATACAAAAATATTTTAATTTAAGACAATCTATAAGTAAAAGCAAAATATAATTAAATTTGTTTAGATTATTGAAAAAATGAAAGATATTGAAAACGGGGTAAAATAAAAAAATATATATATTTATTTAAAGATTTAAAAATGATTAATAAAAAATATTACAAATATCACTAACTAGTTATATATTTTATTAAATATGAATAATACAGTGTATAAAAAAATAAAAATAAAATTATGGTATCATACTAGCAGGTAATGAATCCAAATTCCTCTCACTTGTTCCTCGGGTAAAGTAATAGAAAAATGATTTATATCTAATATAGTTATTATTCATCACAGTTTTATATGTAATTCAATTACACATTATTTTATTCAATTTTGGTTTAAAGGTAATGACGATATTAACATAAGTTAAATTTTATAATTTTTATTAACAACAATTATAGTTATAATAATGATATAAATATAATTAATTATAAATAAGTAATTCAAACAAATTGTATTTTAGTGTAAATTTTTAATTAATGCAATAATCTTACCCTATAATATTGGTTGAAATAAGAGCGGTAAGAAAATATCAAGATGAAAGACATTGAAATGGGAAAAAAAAAATAAAAGTTGGTACTGAGTTGTCAGTAGGTTTTTGTGCTCTTTATGGAGAGTTTCAGTCTTTTACAGATCTCTGTCCCACACCTAGTTGCTGTAACACAGCTCACTCTTAAGTCTTCAGTCTTCAGCTCCCACTCACTTATTATGTTTTCTATTTTACATTTTATTTTTTAGTAATTTAAAGATTTTCCATCGTTGTACCTTGAAGAAAGCATTGTAACAGCAACCCAGGTCAGTTTACTTCTCTATGCCTTTCTTAGTGAACTTGGGTATGTTAGTACGTATTTTCTTGTGAAGTTTAACAAACTTGTTTTGTTCTTATCAATGTTTTTTTATAATATTAATCTTGTTGCTGTTAGTTTGAATAGTTGCTAAAAATTCTTTTTCTTTCACCATAAGTAGTAGTTATTTGTAGTTGTAGTAGTTATTTGTAGTTGAGATTAATTCACCAACTTACTTTAAGTTTTGACTTGTTGTCTTGGGCTTCTTGGAGCTTTTCTATTAGATCTCTTAGTTGTGACATTTCTTAGATTACGTGCAGTATTACCAGTTTTTCTGCTGTTTCTTTCCTACACTCTCCTTGTTGCTGAGAAAAATATCATCTTGAGACTCTAAAAGTTTTTGTCTTTTCACTTTGGCTGAGCCAAAATCTGAAAAATGATGACATCATAACACTTCATCTCTGTTTTGCCCTTTCTTGCTTTTCTTCTCCTTTTTGTAGTGATGAAAAGGAGAGTGCATTTTTTTGACTTATTTCAGAGTACCAAATTATTTTCTTTGTTCTCTCTGGATTTTGCAGGTCTTTTGGTTTTAAGTGCTCAGCTAAAGAGGGCTTTTTAATCTTGCTTCCTTGGAAAGCAGAAGTTCCTGATTTTGTAAAGGCATACTTTGTTGTGCAATATTGGCTCTGTTATCTCTTTATCTTTTCGTTCTCCAGATTTAAGTATTTTTGTGTAGGCTGCAGTTCCTTAAGTACAAACCAGAAAAATGCAGAAGCCTTTGCAGTCTCAGGACTTTGCTCTAAAGGAGACCTCACCCAATATTGGTGCTGGTTCAATCACAGGTGATAAGCTTTCATGCACCTATGATCTTGTTGAGCAAATGCAATACCTTTATATCCGCGTGGTCAAAGCTAAGGATTTACCTGGGAAAGATGTCACCGGTAGTTGTGATCCCTATGTTGAGGTGAAACTTGGAAACTATAAGGGAGTTACAAGACATTTTGAGAAGAAATCAAACCCTGAATGGAATCAGGTCTTTGCTTTCTCTAAGGACCGTATCCAAGCTTCAATATTGGAAGTGGTGGTGAAAGATAAGGATTTTGTGCATGATGATTTCATGGGCAGGATTATATTTGATCTCAATGATGTACCCAAGCGTGTTCCACCAGATAGCCCTTTGGCACCACAGTGGTATAGGATGGAAGACAGAAAGGGTGATAAGGTTAAGGGAGAACTCATGCTTGCTGTTTGGATGGGAACTCAAGCCGACGAAGCGTTTCCTGATGCATGGCATTCTGATGCTGCAACAGTTGGCCCTGACGGCATTGCAAACATCAGGGGAAAGGTATATCTTTCTCCCAAGCTTTGGTATGTTAGGGTTAATGTGATTGAAGCTCAAGATTTGATTCCTGGTGATAAGAGTAGGTACCCAGAAGTTTATGTCAAAGCTATTCTTGGGAATCAGGCAATGAGGACACGCGTATCACAAAGCAAAACAATTAATCCAATGTGGAATGAGGATTTGATGTTTGTTGCTTCTGAACCATTTGAGGAACCCATGATTCTTAGTGTGGAAGATAGAGTAGGTCCTGGAAAAGACGAAGTCCTGGGAAGGTGTGTGATTCCCCTACAAATTGTGCAGAGGAGGTTAGACCACAAGCCTGTGAACACTAGATGGTTTAATCTTGAGAAGTATGTGATTGTAGATGGTGAACAAAAAAAAGAGACCAAATTTTCCAGCAGAATCCACTTGAGAATTTGTTTGGATGGAGGATACCATGTTTTGGATGAATCAACGCATTATAGTAGTGATGTAAGGCCGACAGCAAAGCAACTTTGGAAGCCATGCATTGGAATTTTGGAGCTAGGTATAATCAGTTCAGTGGGACTAATGCCAATGAAAGCAAAAGATGGCCGAGGGACTACGGATGCTTATTGTGTTGCTAAATATGGCCAGAAATGGGTCAGAACGAGGACAATTGTAGACAGCGGCACTCCTAAGTGGAATGAGCAATATCTGTGGGAGGTTTTTGACCCATGTACTGTACTTACTGTGGGGGTTTTTGACAATGGCCATATACAGGGCGGAGATAAAGCTGGGAAGGATGCAAGAATTGGGAAGGTAAGGATCCGACTATCTACTCTCGAAGCTGATAGGGTTTATACTCATTCATATCCTCTCCTAGTTCTGCATCCTTCAGGGGTGAAGAAAATGGGTGAATTACAACTTGCTGTTAGGTTCACGTGCTCATCTTTGATTAATATGCTGCATATGTATTCACATCCTTTGTTGCCAAAAATGCATTACATTCATCCATTGTCTGTAATTCAGCTTGATAGCTTAAGGCACCAAGCTATGCAGATTGTCGGGATGAGGTTGGCCCGAGCAGAGCCACCATTGAGGAAAGAGGTTGTGGAGTATATGCTTGATGTGGATTCACATATGTGGAGTATGAGAAGAAGCAAAGCTAACTTTTTCAGGATAATGGGAGTTCTTAGTGGGTTAATTGCTGTTGCAAAATGGTTTGATCAAATTTGCAACTGGAAGAACCCTCTTACCACTATATTAATTCACATCCTTTTCATAATTTTGGTTCTTTATCCTGAACTCATACTTCCAACAGTTTTCTTGTACCTTTTCTTGATCGGAATTTGGAATTTTCGGTGGAGGTCAAGGCATCCCCCTCATATGGACACAAGGTTGTCTCATGCTGATGTTGTTCATCCTGATGAGCTAGATGAAGAATTTGACACATTTCCTACTTCCCGTCCATCAGATGTTGTCCGGATGAGGTATGATCGTTTAAGGAGCATAGCAGGGAGGGTTCAGACTGTCATAGGCGACTTGGCAACACAAGGGGAAAGATTTCAGTCCTTACTGAGCTGGAGAGACCCACGAGCAACCACTCTATTTATAACTTTTTGTTTAATTGCTGCTATAGTTCTTTATGTGACTCCTTTCCAAGTTGTGGCTCTTCTTACAGGTATTTATGCTTTAAGGCATCCTAGGTTTCGCCACAAGCTTCCTTCAGTTCATCTCAACTTCTTCAGAAGGTTGCCTGCTAGATCAGACAGCATGTTGTAAGCACAACACAACTGATCTCCTTGTGCAATCTCTCTCTAGTAAGGCATGAAATTATGCCAATATTGCAATAGGGCTAGTTAAGTGGGAAACAGAAACAGAAACAGAAACAGTGTGGTTCCTTTTATAACTTTGTCATTGGTGGCTGGCTCATCAGCTTGATACTATGTAATTTCTATTCTATTTACCACCCAATAGTAGTAAGTGGTATGTTTTTCTAGTGGCTTAATTCCAGTGCTATATCTCAAGAAAGTTTTTCTTGCCCATGTAGTTGAAACTGATGAAAATGCTGAATGCGTTCCATTTTTTCTCTGAAGCTATTAATTGCCTGAGGCGATTAAACTTTTTTCTTTAATGGTTGTCAGCAAATGATATCTTAGTACATCTTATGTTCGACTCACCAGCTTACCCTGCCATGCCAATGTCAATGTAGACAATAAATCACACCGATACGTCATAGGTTGATATTATCATCCTACATTATTTCTGGATATAAGTTCATTGTATTATTTTTAATACACTACTATTATAGTAAAATGTTCTTGTGATTGCCATAAATATAGCACCATTGAGGAAAGAGGTTGTGGAGTATATGCTTGATGTGGATTCACATATGTGGAGTATGAGAAGAAGCAAAGCTAACTTTTTCAGGATAATGGGAGTTCTTAGTGGGTTAATTGCTGTTGCAAAATGGTTTGATCAAATTTGCAACTGGAAGAACCCTCTTACCACTATATTAATTCACATCCTTTTCATAATTTTGGTTCTTTATCCTGAACTCATACTTCCAACAGTTTTCTTGTACCTTTTCTTGATCGGAATTTGGAATTTTCGGTGGAGGTCAAGGCATCCCCCTCATATGGACACAAGGTTGTCTCATGCTGATGTTGTTCATCCTGATGAGCTAGATGAAGAATTTGACACATTTCCTACTTCCCGTCCATCAGATGTTGTCCGGATGAGGTATGATCGTTTAAGGAGCATAGCAGGGAGGGTTCAGACTGTCATAGGCGACTTGGCAACACAAGGGGAAAGATTTCAGTCCTTACTGAGCTGGAGAGACCCACGAGCAACCACTCTATTTATAACTTTTTGTTTAATTGCTGCTATAGTTCTTTATGTGACTCCTTTCCAAGTTGTGGCTCTTCTTACAGGTATTTATGCTTTAAGGCATCCTAGGTTTCGCCACAAGCTTCCTTCAGTTCATCTCAACTTCTTCAGAAGGTTGCCTGCTAGATCAGACAGCATGTTGTAAGCACAACACAACTGATCTCCTTGTGCAATCTCTCTCTAGTAAGGCATGAAATTATGCCAATATTGCAATAGGGCTAGTTAAGTGGGAAACAGAAACAGAAACAGAAACAGTGTGGTTCCTTTTATAACTTTGTCATTGGTGGCTGGCTCATCAGCTTGATACTATGTAATTTCTATTCTATTTACCACCCAATAGTAGTAAGTGGTATGTTTTTCTAGTGGCTTAATTCCAGTGCTATATCTCAAGAAAGTTTTTCTTGCCCATGTAGTTGAAACTGATGAAAATGCTGAATGCGTTCCATTTTTTCTCTGAAGCTATTAATTGCCTGAGGCGATTAAACTTTTTTCTTTAATGGTTGTCAGCAAATGATATCTTAGTACATCTTATGTTCGACTCACCAGCTTACCCTGCCATGCCAATGTCAATGTCGACAATAAATCACACCGATACGTCATAGGTTGATATTATCATCCTACATTATTTCTGGATATAAGTTCATTGTATTATTTTTAATACACTACTATAATAGTAAAATGTTCTTGTGATTGCCATAAATATAGCACTTTGAGAATCTTGCTTTAAGTTACATGTGCTTTTGATATTTTTTTGTCAAAGGCGCGCTTCTACGGAAAATCGTTTCTTTAATGCTTCAACAAAATATCTCCCCCAACAGGAGTTTTTCAATTCGAATATATTCCTATTCTAAAAAGCTGACGAGAGATAGAAGAGTATTGTTAGCCTTATTTCTTTCACATTCAACAGTGATGTGCAGTAATAACTAAAATATCAGCCTTCAAACTATTAACCGCCTCTTTTTGTTCTCTTACAAAAACTGGCTCACAGTAGTATTCACGTATAATCTAGCTTCAATATATACACATATTTAGCAAAGATTGATAGATTTCAAAAAATGGTATACAATACATTACCAGAAAAGACCGTTACGAATCAAGAAAACCACCTTTTCACATTCTTTGTTTCCTTGAGCTTCATCACCAGTTCCTCACGCTGAGCTTCCACTTCAGCATATTTGAGGCTCATGTGCAGATAGCGCTCAAGAAGGTCTCGTAATTCAGTTTCTAGAGATGATTTTGTGTAATCGTATCTTTCTTTTGTCACTACTTCAATATCTGCTGTTGACTTTTTATGACAATCAGCAAAGCATTTTTGTCCCTCAAATGACAGCCTGTAAGGTATCAAATAATTAGAAGATCTGTTAAGAAGAAATGTGAAAACTGTCTAGAGATAAAATTTTCAGCAGAAACTGTCGTTTACAATCGCTGGTACACCACCAAGATTCCAAAGATTATAAAGCATGAAAGATAAAGAATTTATTTATATTGTTCTGCCATAAGTTAAGAAGATCATTACTATGATGCAAAGCTAATGTTTTAATTTGCATGCTTAGAAGCAAAAGCTACATTCCCAAGTTTTTCTATGAAAGTATGAAACTTATCAATGAGCCACTTATAGCTAATAAGCATGGATATGCGCATATATTTTTCAATATTATTTGTTATCTTGCTTACCCAGTGGATTGAACTTTGTACATGTTTGCATCCAGGGTCTTAGCAAATTCATCCTCAAGCAAATAGATCTTGGACTCAGAGTTAACTCCAACATTATGAGTCCTTGCATCAGGAATTTCACATCTACTACTACCATTCTACAATAGCAAAACAGATAGAAAAAATATTATTTAAATAGTGAGATCAAACAAACAGAACAAATGTAATACTCAGTAGTTAATATTGCAAATATATATTTTATGAATGTGCACCACAAGCTTTTCATTGCAAAATAACTGTATAAGCATCACAGAGGTCAAGTTAATCTTTGAGATTCGAACCTCTCTTTGTTGTTGAATGCAATGCGGACCTTTCACAAGTTCCTGATCTCCTTGAAAACATTTTGAAGATAAATTTCCCCCATTATCATGGTGATGATTTCTCTTAGCTATGTCATTCTGTTATATTTACACGCACCAAAATTCCAGATTATTAGTTTTTGTGATCTAATGTTTTATATGCAGATGATGAATGCACATTATATTGAGTAGATGAAGAATAAACCTTACATTAGAGAACTTTGTATCTACATGAGCAGGAATAATTGTGTTATGTGTCTTAGAAAAGTTGTTAGTCTTTATATTGTTATGTTCCCTCTGATTCTGTCTTCCTTCCTTCATCAACATTAATTCTTCTCCAAGGGCTTGATATCCTCTTAGCAACTCATTTCTCTCCTCCTCAAATTGTCCTATTTTCTGCTGATATTCACTGTTTTCTATTCTAATCTTGTTGAACTCATTTTTTAACTCATCATCGTGAACACACAAATTTCTTTTTTTAAAACCAGCTTCCAACTGCAGAACCTTATCCTCTAAGGCCACTTTTTCACGTTTGCAGTCCTCTAGTTCACACATGACCTCCTTTAGTTTCGATATCTTCTTAGTAAGTTGATTCTTCAAATTTTCACATTCTCCAGATACTAAACCCAAAGATGATTCCAGTTTATCTTTCTCAAACTTGCCTACATCAAGCTTATTCTTAAAAGCCAATATCTCGTCCTGAACAGGAGCTAATTTCTGCAACTGAATCCTCAGATTGGATGACTCTTCTTCCAGTTCTTGCCGCGCATTTTCAGAAATTT
Organism: Hippophae rhamnoides; assembly: GCA_033030585.1. Taxonomy (NCBI): domain Eukaryota; kingdom Viridiplantae; phylum Streptophyta; class Magnoliopsida; order Rosales; family Elaeagnaceae; genus Hippophae; species Hippophae rhamnoides. The sequence continues at coordinate 17,294,850 of CM065438.1, read as the reverse complement.
CAAGCTTTAGTTGGAGATCATTCACAGTGGTCATGAATTTGGTTTCATCGAATTTATATTTTTCCAATAAAAATGACAATTTCTCATTTTCAGCCATCAGCAACTCCTGAGATTTCTTCACAGCAGCAATCTCAGTGATCAAACTTTTGAGCTTCAAATCAGATTCTACTTGCACACTATTGAATTCTTTTTCGGTTTCTATAAGTTTAGACTGAATTTCTTGAAAATCTGATTCCAGCTTTGTGTTATTAGCATGGAATCTAGATAATTCCTGCATAGCATCTGTAGCTATTCTCTCTCTTTCATTGTGCAATGTAGAAAGCTTCGTAGTCAGGCAATCTATCTCTTCCTGCAAGTTTTGTACTTCAACTTCCTTCTCCATATACATCTGATTTAACAATGTCCCTTCCATAGTAAATTTCTGTGTGTGCCTGGAGTTTTCATCAAGAAGTGCATCCAATTTTGAAGCAAAGCTTTCTTCTTTTGATGCAATATCAACCTGCATTGAATAAAAGTTTTCTTCCAAATCACCAACTTTCATGGAGCAATTTGCAAAGCTTTTATGTACCTGCATGAACTTTGATTCCAACAGAGAATGGCGCTTATGCAACTCCAGCTTTTCTTTTCTTAACTGTTCATTTGACTTTTGAAGAGAGCTGCACTCTTCAATGTAGTTATGAGCTATGGTTTGTAATTTCAGATTTTCTCTTTTCAGATTCTCGTATTCTTCTTGTGCCTGCGACAACTCATTTTTCATCTTCTCTAATTGTTGCTTCATATCTGAATTATCAGATTCCATCTCAATTCTAAACCCATTGATTGCATCTTGGAAAGTCAGAGCTTGAGATTTGAAAGTATCTAAATCCAGTTGGTGGGACTTGCACAGCCTCTCATCTGTCATCTGTTGAGCTTCCAGTCCAGACATGCACACCAACGCCTTCATGTTTTCCTTTTCAAGCACTGGTACATGAAACTCCAGTTTTTGACAACTGGTTTCTAGATCTACAGATTTTCCATCAATTATCTTATCACCAAAAAGAGAAAAGTCAAAGCCCTTACCAAGCAGCATACGATCACTAGGAAAATCATTTGTGCATGAGTTGCTACTACTTTCTTTTGGATTGATTTTCTTTTCATTTTCTTGGGAATCAAAGTCTGTCCAATTGTTTATGATAGGCTCACTAGGCGGAGGGAACTTGGTTTCCTTGCTGGAACTGTTCTTAGATTCTTTAAGCTTAAATAAGAGCTTTAGGTTTTCTTCAGTCAGCTCATTGCAGTCCTTCTCTAACTCCTGCACCTTTTCTTTCAACTCTTCAATCTCCCTTACCAGATTTAGATCACCTCCATTTATGGACCCCACTTCCACAGAGTGCCTTTTGTCGTAAAAGTCAGGCAACTTTGCTTCCAAATTAAAATTTTCATCTTCTTCGTCAGATTTCCTCTTGTATTCGGTCTCAATGTCTGAAACTGTTGAACTGTTCAGACTTCCTTCATTCATTGTTCCATGGTCTTTCTCTGACAGTGCCTGCTCTAGAAGATGTACCTTTGTGTTCAAATTATTTTCTGAGTCCTGCAATAGTTGCAGCTGGGCTGTTAGTTTCCTATTTTCTTCAATATTTTCACAGATTGTGTTTTCCATATCATTGAATTTTGATTGTTGTGCTAACAAATTCTCTAGCTCTGTTTTCTGCAATTCCATCGTTTCTTCCATCTCCTGGAGAATAGAAACGAGCTCAATATTTGATTGCTGACTCCTCTCCAATTGCAAAGCCAAACTGGAATTGGATTCTTTCTGAAACTTCAGTTCATCTTTTAATTCCTTTTCAATATGAGGCAAGACTTTATCTTGAGCTGTGAAATCCTCTTTTGCTTTTATTTCCACTGTTGACTTCTCTAACAACAATCTCAATTGTTCGATTTGTTTCATGAAGCTGTCACGTTCTTCATAAGCTGCTGAGAGCTCCATATTCAAATTTGCCAGGTTTTCTGATTGTTCGGAATATTCCACCTTCAGTATGTCCAAATCAAGCATAAGCCTCCGGGCATTCCTCTCCCACATCTTAGCTTCCACGTGCAGTTCTTCAATTGATGCTGCCTGAGAATGGCTTTCCAACACTGTAGTATGCGAAACAAATGATGAATGATTCAAGCGAGGATTTTCGGCAGGATAATTTCCACGAGAACTATTATTGGAGCCAATTGAATCTGCTCTCCTAATCAAGCTAGGGATATCATCAGTTTGGTCTCCTAGAGACATGTTTTCACCCCCTATGGAAACTTCTATGGAGTCATAGCTTCGATGTGACTCTGACAAAGAAAAACTTGATTCCTACAACCAGGTAGGAAAGTGTTGGTTTTTAATGCTATGAAAGATTAAATATTGTGAACATAGCCATTTTTGAAGAGGATCTCAGCCAGAAAAAATAAATAGAGATGCAATTTCTGAAGAGGATAAGCAATATGCATGTGTATTACCCACATTACTATATATGAGTGAAAGTCCACAGATGGCCACTGCCAAATTTTTGATAAATTTTTTTCTAGACTGATCAGTTTATAAGAGAGCAATAAATTTAAGAGAACGATAACATTGTGACTTCCAGAAGCACATATAAGTCAGTTTTCCTGCAATCAAATATTTAATTAGCTACTGTATATTTATGCTCGGAGTGTTATGAGAATGGGGAATTCTAATAGAACTTTAACTGAGCTAGAGTAAACACACCACATATACATACATGCAAATTCTGTGATTTCTGCTAATAGATTTCTGACAGCAGTATCAATTTGGCTCAAATGTTCATATTTACAAAGTCAGGGGGACCAGCTTTTTCATTAACCAAAGGCTGAAACGTACTCTAAAGTTCAATAACCAAACCCAAAGCAGCATAAACACTAGTAGGGTCCCTTTGCTATGATAAAGGGACAAGTCTCCTGTTACTGTCACATAATGCAAAGTTAATGTAACTTTTAAGGTTAAGCACTAAAATGCTTCTTCTCCTCCTTTTTAGTATCTTTTTTTTTTTCATTTTACTGACAAATGAATGTCACAACTATCAGACAGTATCATCTTCTGCTAAATGCTATTATCCACTACCATGAATATTAGCGAGATCAAAAACAGGAACATGACATAAAGACTCATGGGAAGAAAAAGTAAATATTACCAGAGATCAGTATAATTTAAGAAATGGTATACATTACTTGAAAAGGTTCTAACCATTCATAAGAATCCCTATTTCCAACAAGAAAAAGATTAAGCAAATAAAGAGAGGAAAAAGTAATCATACTCTACTCTCAAATTTTCCTGCCTGAGAGATCAAGTTAAAAGCACTAGTGGAAGAAGGCCCAGAGCTCTTTTCATGTGTGCTATCAGATATATCCAACTTCATGTCCACGTTATGACTCTTTTCAAATACTTTTTCCACATCAGTGTTTTCCCCTTTCGATCCTTTATCCCTGCACCATTATGAAGTAAATATTCAACGTCATACTAGAAATCTAAATATCTGATTTTGAGAATAACAACACATGATATTGCACTAGCCTGGGTTTTGTTTTTGGTGTCGTGCACTCAACTTTTACCTGCATTACAGAGAAACAAGCAAAAGTTTATGAGACAAACATTCAAAAACAGAGATAAATAGTAAAATTGGTATACTGACTTGTAAAATTGTCCCATGATTGCATTTTGTCAATGGTAATGATACTGGAACAGGAGAACTCGTATTTATATAATCTGTCACATTGATCGTAGCCTCTCCAAGGATATCAGATCTAGCTGATCCCTATGACAAGAAAGCCAGCTAAAATTACACTCTCGGCATTCTAAGTAATAATCAGAAACAGAATGTACATTCCCTTTAGGATCAAAAGTCACTAGCACAAAGCAGTATGTCTTGTCAATGATGAATGATACTAGGAATTGTAAACAAAGATAGAGCAAGAAAAACAACAGTACAATGGAAACAATGAACTTGAAGAGACAATCGTCTAGCTCCTTCGAAGATGCCTCTTGTGAAACCCACACAGATTCTGACACGGTCTTGATCCATTGACAACTTCCATTACGCACCACTGCTTTGCTTGATTTTGTAATTGTTTTCCCAGTTTCTACAGAAACAACAGATAGCAGCAACTTATCCCATCCTTTAGGAACCTGGAGAAATGAATATCATGATCACTTGTTCCATTAAAAGAAAACACTCATTGCCCCATGCAATCAGGTTGAAAGAAAATAATATTCAAGGCACAAGAAAACATCTCAATAAAACAGTCACATAAGTGTCATTCTTTAATGTTCCTAGTGGCTGAGGAAAATATGCATTGGATTGCACATGTCCATTTAAAAGCTTCTAGTTTTCTCACAGAATAGAAGCAATGCAAGCTTACACAGAAGCAGATATGAAGCTGTTTTTATTTCACAGAAAAATTACTTCTCATCTTTATTTCTTAATATTAGATCCCTTTATATATACATTTTTATGCCTAATATACTGTTGGAAGTTATTACACAGATACTAAATCATCCTGAAAATCAGGAAACTAATATCCTAAAAACAGGGGTTGGTTCCACCCTGAAATACAGGAAACTGTTCTCTTAAAATTAGGGGTTGGTTTCACCCTGGATATCAAGAAACTGACCATACTCCTAGGTTGATTTCCTACACTCCCCCTCAAGCTAGGCAATATATGTTTTCCAAACCAAGTGCTACATTTAACTTTGTGAAATTAGGTCGAAACAAAGCTTTGGTTAAGATATCTCACATTGTCCTTGAATGGAACATAATGAGGATCATCTTGCCTTCAATTTTCTCACCGATGAAGTGTCATCAATTTCCACATGTTTAATCTCGATCACGGTGGACTAGATTTTTGGCAATTGCAATTGCCGATCGGTTGTTACACATGATTCTAATAGATTCGAATGTTCAACCTTGAGTTCAGATAGCAATCGTTTTAGCCAAATTCCTTCACAGATGCCCAAAGCCAATGCAATCTAACTCACCTCTCGCACTACTACGTGCTTTTCACCACTGCTACGCCATGTGTCACCAAATTTCCCCAAATAAACGAGTAATATCCGTGATGTGGATTTTCGGTCACTAGGAGATCCACCAATCAAGATCGTATAAATTTCCAATCTCCTATTAATTGTTTTCGAACACAGCCCCTTTCCAGATCCTTCTTCAAGTATCTTAGAATACGATGCATCGCTCTCCAAGTGATCAATCGATGGGTTGTCAAGAACCTGCTAACAACACCGACCGAAAAACTTATATCCGGACGGTATAGGTCAAATAAATTAACCTACCTACCAAACGTTGATATGCCCCCTCGTCCTGCCAATTCATCACCGAGGCATTAGGCTGTGTCAGTGGTCCAAGCGGGTGTTTCAACAGTTTACACCCACTCACGCGCCTCACGCAAGAGATCTAGAACATATTTCATGGAGAACCGAGATTCCTTTGGTACTACGTGCCACCTCCATCCCTAAGAAATATTTCAAATATCCCAAGTCTTTAATCTCGAATTCCTTGATAACAGCATCTTAAGTCTCTTTATTTCTCCTACATGATTTCCTCGTAAGAACTATATCATCAACATATACAATCAAAGTCAGGATTCTCCCATCCGCGAAGTGTTTGAAAAATAAAGCGTGGTCTCGTACGTGTCCGGCAGTATCCATCCGTATTCCCGTTTCGGCGACCTTGGTGAATTTTTTCGAACTACGCTCTAGGTGACCGTTTAAGTCCATATAAGTGCCTTTCTCAACTCGCATACCTTTCCTCGTATCTTTAGTCTCAAAGCCGTAAGGCGCATCCATGTAAACTTCTTCGATCAAATCTCCATTTAAGAATGCGTTCTCGACATCGTAGGGAAGTCAAGTAGGCCAATCCTCATTAATCGCGATAGACAAGAAAGACACGAATCGTGTTAAGTTTTGCTACGGTGAGCAAAAGTCTCTCGATAATCAATTCCATGATTGGGGTGAACTCCTTAGCCACTAGTCGAGCTTTATATCTATCGATATTTCTATCTCCGCTCTCGTTTTGCTGCAGAATATCCATTTACAACCCATTGTCTTCTTCCAAGTGGTAGCGTTAACATCCATGTACCATTCTTTTTCAAGTGCATTATATTCTTCTAAGGTTGCCTTGTCATTCTCAGAACTTTTAGTAGCTTCATCGATGCACTAGGAATCTTGATATTGTCAGGGATGGACGTTGAAAGGTAATGATCGAACGCCTTTTCGTGCAATATGAAGATCTAACTCGCGTAACCAAGTTTTGGACTAGATTCTCGCTTTCATCTTGTAATCTTTCGATTCGGCCCGTTCGTGAGAAGCTTGGCTGATTTCGCGGGCAAGTCGGGATTTCTCTTTCTTTTCATAAACTTTTATGGCATCATTATGGGTTTATAAGATGTCTAGGATAAACAAAGCCGGAGATTGATCAGTTTGGTTTTCAAGGAGAATCGAATGGGTATCGTTGGAAGAGGATAAGTGTCGTGGGTAAATGAGATGATAAATTCGGTTCAATTAGGATGACCAATCCCAATTTTGCAATTCATTAGTGTGATTCTCCCCTTGAATTGCGTAATTAGAATAGAACGGAGTTTCTTCGAAGAAAGTAACGCCCATGGAATGGTAAAACTTACGAGTGATGGAGAGAACATTTGTAGCCTTTTTGATTGGCCGAGTAACCAACAAAGATGCATTTATTCCACGGCATCAAGTTTGCCACGATATATGGAATGAATACGACAAAACAAGGCAACCAAAAACCTTGAAAGGAATTGGTGACACAAGTCATGTAGGTAGAATATCGACTCAAGACTTGTAAGGTGTGAATGAAAGTCAGAACTCGAGAAGGCATTTGCTGATCAAGTTGCATGTTAAAGAAGAATGGCTTCACCCCAAAATTTTTTAGGAACATTGGTTTGAAAAAGTAAAATTTGGGGCAACCTCAAGTATACGACGGTTTTTTGCTCGCCACACCGCTTTTGTCATGCGTGTCAACGCAGAGCTTATTGGACAATACCATGTGATTTCGAGATATCCACTAAGATCTAATTAAAGAAATCCCTAGCACACGCTTTAGGATTTGAATATTGGCATTGAACTCCAGTTTGGATCATGGCATGAAAAAGTGGAAATATGTGATTGGTTTCCAGATTTGTCTTACATAAGAAATGTCCAACATAATCGAGTATGATCACCAACTAACAAGTATAACCATCGAGCACCGCACATCGGAACGCCGATACGGTCCCCAAATGTCACCGTGAACGGCGGAAAAGTGGTGACTTGCTCACATGGCGGCGTAGAAAAAAGTGCCGAAAGTATGTTTTGCCAACTGACAAACTTCACAATGAAATAAATCGATTTTTATCGATGAATAAGGATGGAAACAAACGTTTCAAATACTAAAATTTGGATGACCTAGACGAAATGCCACATCATGATTTCACTTTCCTTATTAGTATGATTATGAGACTTAAGATTATGACTCAATTGACATTGTGACTAAATGTATCGGTTTCAAGGAGTGTTGATATCAAGAACATGTAGGCGCACGTAAATCAAAGACTGCCAATCATTTTCCAGCTCAAGTCCCGAAAAACACAAGATTTAGCCAAGAATTTAGTTTCACGCTAAGGTCATGTGATTTAATTTAGTAATCCGATATGAGATTGCAAGAAAATCCAGTGCACAAATAACACGTGATTTGAGAACGAGGTTGTTTCGAGCAGCAAATGGTCCCTGGTTCACCATCATCAGGCGTGAGTACCATTCGCATACACACACTATTCAAGTCCGTTGCAAGGTGAATAGGTCAGGAAAAGTGATTGATCACTTGTCAGCGTGATCGAGGCACCTGAGTCTACTATCCAAGACGAGAGAGGAAATTTTTCAAAGCATGCTTTGTTGAATTACCGGAAATACGCGGAGTTATTCCGCCGCTACTAAACGTGGGCGTTGATATTTGCCTTTTGTATAAGTTGTCGGAGAAGTTCTAACTGCTCCTTAGTGAATAGGATAGATTACTAGAAAATGCACTTGAATTTGAAGGCTAAGTTTCAGTACCGATGGTTGCAGAGACCTGAACTCGAAAAGATGCAGTGTAAATAGCTCTCCTTCTTGGTGACTGCACCGCTGCGAGAAGGTAGAAACATTAATAGCCGTTAAATGTAATTCACCAAAATGATTATGTTTGTGAAGGATCAAGAATGGATCCAAGCCCAAAGTTGGCTCAATTTCCCATATTGAATTCAGCTGCTTGTCTCTCGAACCTCTTCATCCATGTCATCTTCCAAAGGTATTGTTAAGTACATTTAAACTTTCAGCTTTTTTCATAGCTCTCATGCCCAAAAGTCAAACTGAGTTGAAACCTAAAAGGTGCATTCTTGCTTGAAAGTATTTGACATCATACTAGGTGAACTTACGTAACTAGTCAACAAGAGATAAGTAAGAAAGAAGCATGCAGCCCAAGGCTCGATACCACGTAAGTCAAGTTTTTATTTTACGTAAAAAATTACTTCTCATCTTTATTTCTTAATATTAGATCCCTTATATATACATTTTTACGCTAATATACGCTAAGTTATTAGTATACAACAGAATCATCCCGAAAATCTGTGAAACTAATATCCTAAAAACAGGGTTGGTTCCACCGAAATACATGAACCGCTTCTCTTAAAATCAGGGGTTGGTTTCACCCTGGATATCAGGAAACTGACCATACTCCTAGGTTGATTTCCTACAAGATATTCAATCTTCTAACTGAAAATACTATGTTCAGATCTATTAAGACATAATACCTTACCACGTTACTAAAATCTAGATTGCTGACTAGATTTTCTTTGGGGGGGTCACATATCCTGTTTAGTCACTACATGCATACACTACTGACTTGATGCAATCCCATTTGACAGAATTTTTAATTCAAAAATTGCCTATGTGGAAGTTAACATCAATGGATGTCAGTCAAGATCCAAATATTGTTCAACCACATGGAGTCTATATGGAAGTTACAACCATCCGATGCAAAGTTTTATAAAATTATAAGATGCCCTTACATTTTCCTCGTAAAATTTCTGGGAACAACTGAAAAACACCAACCCATCTGAAACTTCCTAAATAATGGTTATCTGATTCCCTTATGTTGAATTTCAATTCTCGGACATAATCTTGATCTATCAGAAGGTTACTGATTACACATCATCTTCTACAAATTCTTTACTCTAAACTACCACCACTGTTCATATATTAAAAGCAGTAAGTCTTTCAACTATTCCGTTCTCTTCATTGCATCCGTAAATCCAAAGACACATTTGTCATAATACGTTCCCAGTAAACCAAAAGTGCGTACCTTAAACAGATACTCTATTCCCCTAAAAGGCTCAAACTCACTCTAGATCAACCACTACAAAATTACCAACCAAACCACATAACTTCTAGAAATTTTAAAACAAATAAAATTTAAACATCTAAAAACAAGTAAAAAAAAATTCCAAAAGATGCTAGCCAAGATCAAGATCGTAATAAAAAATGTAGAATGAATAATCAAATTTTACAATTACCTGAAGGGTCTTAAAATGAGAAAATCTGAAATCAACTCTTTCGCCTGATTTAGGTGGCCGGTTATTATGCATCCTAAACATTTTATTTTCCCTTTCCTCCTTTACTTATCGCTCTAATTGCACTTCTTTGATTCCTTTTCGCTCATTTAACCCGCAATTCCCAAATCGAGAACATGAGCTCCAAACTTGACAACATCCATTACCAGCTAAAGCAAGAGAGATAGAGGTATAGAGCATAATGTAGGAATGAAGGAAAGTATATAAATCAAATTGAGAGAGAGAGAGAGCGTTAGCTAGCTGGTCATTGTTGTGAACGGTGATATATTATTTTCGCCATTTTTGGCGTTTCTTAAGAATCTGAGAGAGAGAGAGAAAGAGAGAGAGAGAGAGCGTACGGTTGAATCAAAGTAGTGATGAGCAGTGAGTCGAGAACAGAAAACAACCAACTTCTTAATTTGCTTATATGTGTCGCTGGATCGCTGACACGTGTGCATTGAAGTCAGCGTAGCCTATGAATCAAGAGTAGCACTAAATTCTTCTCTACTATTGAATCTTCGTAGTACTGATAAAATTAAGACCCGTAAACAATATATCAAATTAGAAAATAGCCTTTATCTTATTTTAACAACATACGTTAGTTTACTATTGCAGGGAGCATTTTGATAGTGAAACTGTTGGAAGGAGCATTTTGATAGTGAAAACTGTTAGAAGGAGCATTTTGATAGTGAAAACTGTTAGAAGGAGCATTTTGATAGTGAAAACTTCTTTGACAATTTCTTGAGAACTTATTGAAATTTTTATCCGTTACAACTCTGTTTTTCAATTCTAAGTAACTTATTAATGGTTAGCAGTGTGGTTCAGATTCTTTTTGTCGTTGTTTTTTTTTTTTAAATAGAAAATAGATTCTAATTGTTGTGGAAATCTCAATGTGTTGAGTAATAAATAACTACTTGAAAATGTTAAAAAAGATATTACGAGTAAACATTACAATTTAACATTTTATTTTTATAAATTAAGAATTTTAATAGTAATTATTTAAAATTAATTCAATTTAGTTATATTTTAGATATTTTAATTATTTTTTGTCAATTTTTTTAAATTTTAAAAAGATTTAAATTAGATCTAATTGAATCTTATTATTAGATGATTGGTGTATGTTTGAATAAAAAAAATATCTTAAAATTTTTAAAAGAATAATAAGAATTAAATAGATTGATTAAAATTATCAAAATCTATCTAAAATAACTAAAACATCTATAAATATAATGATTAAATGAATAAAATGTATCAATTCAAAATATAAATATAAATTGTAAAAGTAAATAATGCTTTTTTCAATAAAAAATAGGCATTTAGTTAATTATAAATTATTTATTATTTTTAGAGTATATGACGATGTAGTATTTTAATTTAATAAATATAAGGTTGATATAATTTTTTTTTAAACAAATAAATAATTAATATAAGATAAAGAAAATAATAATTTAATTAGTGAAAACTATATATCAAAAAATAATAAATAATACATATTATATCGTACACAAAATTTGTTGATGCTTTTCATTGGCAAAGCAAGGGTGAGGATATTGCTTTTTTTCTACCATATCAGTTTTTAAAATTGATAAAAATATTTTTAAATAATTTAATTGAAATAAAATAAAATAATATTTTTATTAATTTAAAATATTTATATAAAATATACTCTAAAAATAATAAAAAAAATTATGATAATAATCCACTCAAAACAAATATTCGATATTTAAAAAATTGATATGAAATATATTTTAAAAATAATAAATAATATCTTTCATATACTTATTACATGGTAATCAAGATTGCAATTGATAATAGTTTCGTAATCAAACGACATATACTATTATAATGTAAGATCAAAATCTTGGATTTAAGATTTAAAATCATGTATGTTAAAAATCCACTAAAAAAATCACCATTGTAATTATAAGTGTGAGTAATTGATTTGAATGTTATTAACTTATGTGTTAAATGTAATTAATGTATTTTATTTATTTTTGTTAAAATATTTTAGTCTTTTTATTATTTTTTTATAACAATTTAATAAATTATTAAATTTTAAATTTATTGTATTTAAATTTTATTATTTTATCAATTTTGTAATCTTGTATTTATTATTAAATATAATTTATAAAAATTATATATCAATAATTTAAATAAAAATAAAATAAAAAATTAATCATTAGTTGTATCACTTTTAAAAAATATTTGCAAAAATAATAAAAATATTAAAGTAATTATTTTATATAAGTAAGAAACCTCAACTACTCACTCTTAACTTATTTAAGAAAAGGTAAAATTCTAATTAATTTATAAATATTTTTTAAAAAATGTTATTTTTAAAGTAATTAGTATTATTATAAGAAAAAATTATCTATTTTAAAACATTTTTATTTATAAAAATAAAATAATAATGGCTATTACTGTAGCTTTTCGTTTTTACCCTATAACCTAAAAAACGGTTGTTGGTTTCTTTAAGAATAAATACCAATCACCTTCTATATTTTTATTTTTTTCATTACACTCCAAAAAATAAATTTATTCTTTTACGTGACACATGGTTATAAGAATCTTCTACGAGCCGCTAACATAAATATTATTTATAAAAATTAAATAATACTTAAAATTAAGATAAATAAAATAATAGTTTAATAATTAAGAAAACTTTGATAAAAAAATTATTTTAATTCTTTTAAGATTTATTCGAAGAATAGATAGTATAATTATTTGTTTTATTACCATGTGAATAAATTTATGGCCTTAACTTCTTCTAAAAGAGTTTTTAAAGTTGAAATGTTATGATAGACTTATAAGTACAGTAGAAATTCAATGCTCGAAAATTTTAACATCATGAACTCAAGTTCAAATATTATAATTAATAAAAAAAATTCTATAATTCTTTAAAAAAAATAAAATACATCAAATACTCAATAATAACCCTTCTATATATCGTAAAATTAAGTTCAATAAATTATATTTTTAAAATAAATGAACTCCTTAAAATACCTTCAAATTATTGTGTTTTATTATAAAGATCGAGAATTAAAATTAATATTATGCATAAAAGTTTCCAAAATTCAAAGAAATTAAGTCATCTTTAAACCCAAATTTAAAAAAAAATAAAAATTGTTGAATGATAAGGTGAAATATACCAAAGCAATCGAATTCGTAGCCTTGAGATATAAACTATCCAGAAGGATGAAAAGGGTTTTAAATTTCAAAGGGTCACTTGTCGCCTTCCAGCTTCATAGCCATCTTATTTCATACTCGATGCATCAGTAGCTTTTCTACTCCAACCAATCTAAATCCAACAGTCATGACAAGGTAGCCAACAATTGATATGTGCTAAATAGCCATGGCTAAGGTTTTGAGCATGGGATTTCAGTCATAAATGAATTTTTTGAGTTAAGATTCTAGTCATATAGGTTCAATTTTATGGGTTAAATTTTAATTTAATTATTATTTTTATTTAAAATGAGATTCTAGGTTTAATTTTAATTTAGTTTTTAAATTTAATAATTTTTTTATTTAAACAGTCAGTTTGGTTTTTTGTATAAGATAGGACAATTCGATAAAGATATCTAAAATTATAAATTTATTTTATTAAATATTATATTTTTATAAAAATAATTATAATTTAATATTTATTAATAAAAATAAAATAAAATTTATTAAATATATATAATATATTATTATTTTTAATTTGTAAATATTTTTTATTAAAAACTTTACGTTTATTAATAATTTTAAACCAAAAAAATGTTAAAATTTATTTTTTGAAGTTTCTAACGAATAACTTTAACATTATTTGACGGTGATTTCTCATATTTATATGTGTCTATCTCAATTTATAATATTATAATTTTAATTTTATATAAAATACTCTTTAATCTCGTTTTAACCCATTTATTTTGTTATGATTGAGGTTTTTGACGTGATATCATACCAATTGGGAGAGAGAGTGGAGAGGAAAAGAGCAGGAGATAAGAGATCTTTTATTTTATTTTTAAATAATATTTTAATTATTTTATAATAACAAATAAGAAAAGTAATATTTTATATATTTATTTTTAAATTACATTTGTGTCCATAAATCACAAACTTGTATATCATTCCGCGCATTAACTTTAATTGTCAATTCTAATGTTTTGTCCTTTAATAATATTTATTTCGTTTTTTGAAGCGGACATAAAAATGTGAAATTTGAAGGAGGTGATTGATATTTATTATTTTTAAATTTTATAACATACATTAGCTTTAGATTAGGTAACCTAAAAAAAGTAGAATTCAGTTGGTTAAGAAATTTTAGATTAAAAAAAACAAATACACCCTTAATGCACGTTATCAACTTATGATTTGATTTGGGTATATCTAACAAAATATTTTATTGAATTTATTTCATTATTAAATTAATGAAAGTTATAATATTTTTGAACTTATTTGTCACTAATTATAATTCTTATTCATTTTAAATTACAGATTTATATCATATAAAAATATCATTTAATTTAAAAAAAATTAAAAAATATATATTGACAACACTTGAAATAAAATTAAGTATGAAAGATTACATTAATCATTTTACTTATACTAAAAATATCATTTAATATTATAACTTTAAAATATACTATTTAGTCACTTTATTTATAAATATGAAGTCAAAAATAGACATTCAATAATTTTAAATTTATTTTTTTAAAATAAAATTATCATAAATATTTTCAATTATAGGGTAAGGGTAAGGGTAAAAGACAATAATACACTACCAATATATGTTTAAAATTTTTTATCAATAAAAATATTTTTATAGCACATTATTTATAAGAAAATGCTAATGAGTTTTTTTTATAAGTAAAATAATTAATTAGTATATTTTTTATAAATAAAACGACTAATAAGTACCATTTTAAACTTAGAAGACTAAACAACATTTTTACTTAAAGAAAATAGATTACATGGTATTTATTTTTCCTAAACTTAAATTGTTTTATGTTTGAATATAAAGTTGGAATTAATGCACGTTATAATTTGTATAGATACAATTAACTTTTAATTTTATTAAAATATTAAAAGTATATTTTTTATAATATGATGAATATATGTTTAACACATTCATATATGTAGTAAATATATGTTTTTCTAAAACACGATCAATATAATTTTTTTAAAAAAATTAAAAGGTAAACTTTTCCTTTTTAACTCTATTGTTCATTATATTTTATTTTGGACATAAATTTATACTTGTTTTGAGAGAATTCTTTGTGTTAAGTATTTTAGTGATTTTAGATAGAAATGAAAATTTTGATATATGAATTAAATCATGTATTCTCCTCATTAAAAAGGTATATATATATATAACATCTTAGGCACGTAGGGAGTTATGTATTTAGCGACCTAGATACATGATAATTACACATGATCTAATAAACATTACATATGAACTAATAAACAGAAAATAGGTCATCATAGGCGTTTACATAGGTAGGTCACTGTATACAGATCATTCCAGGTTACTAAGTAGATTTTTCAGGTCGTCAACATAGAATGAGGATCGAGGTTAGGTCAAGACCTTATAATTCCACTAGGTTTAGATCTCTAAGACCTCGTAGTCCAATAACGAGGTGCTCAAATTGGCTATGCTATATACTTTATTGAGCTCGTCAAGTCTGGGCCATTGTTAAGCCATCATTCTTATAACCTCGATGTAGCATAGTAATGTACCAACATTTATTAGGCCGTATATATGTTATACATTTAATACCAAACATTAACTCTCATATTCTCTTGATTTTAAGAAGTCAAGGGAATAATACTTAGTCATCGATTTTAATTTAACTAAACCACATTAAATGATTCAACGTATTTAAATAGATTACGACCTCTCAAATTATATAATTCTCAGTTGTGAGGTTGTTTAATTACAAATAATATTCCCTTAATTAATTTTAGTTATTGGTTAAATCTTTCAACTTCTCGCTATCCCTTTATAAATAGTATAGAAATTTACTTTTACCTTGACTGTTTTAACTTGGTTGAAATTTTAGTTCGTTCATATAACGACGTCAATTGGAAGTCAGGCAATTGTTGTATTTTTAACTCATGATTCAAACAAACTTTACATTAATTAGGTATTTTCTTCATCTTTTATCTTTTTCTTTTTTTTTCTTCCTATCTCATAAAGAAAAAGAAGTGGTTTCTCCTCTTCCTGAGGAAATCCCTGTTAAGGATAAGTCTACAAAAGAAGACTCATCCAAAGAAATATCCCTTGGATTAGGTCGTTTACCCACATGGTTGTTACAAACCAAATAACCTGAAATAACAGGCAATAGCAATAATAGGCCTACTTCGAGAACCGTTAAGGATAGTGTTCTTGATATCCTTGCTTCCTCAGGATCCAAGGTGATATTTGCCTCATCTTCATGGGGTTCAGTGCCCATTATCAAGATCTATGTGTCGGCATTTGCCAAAATACCGTGCCTTAAAAGAAGCAAGGAATAGGGGTGAGCCTACCTATATAACCAAATATAAGAATCAGATAAAAAAGATGCCCAATGTTATGGCAACAAAAGATCTGGAAGAGATAAGACAAAAATAGGACATCTCATCTCGTGTAGGTATAATGTTAGTGCCTCTCTATCTATGTGATGCTGATGATCCTCCACTAAGGTGGTGGATGATTCATTTAACGACCTTTAAAATAGGTCTCCTCTATCCTTTCCCTAAATTGGTAGCTCGTGCTTTGAGCACCCTTGATATAAATTTTGCCTAAATAAATCCAAATGGGTGGCGAACCCTTTTGTGGTTGTTGGGGAACACATAATAGATCTTACAAGTGATGAGTTGACGGGCTTATATTGCTTGAAGAAAAATGTTCTAGATAAAGAGATGGTGTACATATCGTGTGTTATTGGCCACATACTTCATCTTAAACTCCCTAATAGCAGTTATGGCTGGAAGGACAATTACTTCTATATCACTGGGGATGTTTGAGGTAACAAGGTGGATTTTCCTATTTGGTATACTTGGAATAATCATTTTTACACCTTGTAACCTTGTGCTAGTGAACTAATAAGTAAGTTGGATCTTAGTGGTAGAGAGAAGATTAGGCGAATGAGCTACATAATACTTTTCTAACAAATCGTTTGAAGAAATCTAAGGTATGTAAAGAATACTCAAATGAATATCAAGGTCGTATTTTGTTTACGAGGTAATTTTACAATTCATGATTTTATGTTAAAGTTACTAATTTGAATTTTCTTGTACATGTATGGACTATTCACACATCGACTTGGAAGACCTAATCGACACTTCTGGTGTTCAAGACCTAGCTCATGCATATCCTCACCTGGAGCCTATGTCTCATTCACCAATTTGGGACAACGTTCCCTTTATAGAACAGGTAGAGGTCGCTCTGGTTACAAAGTTTGTTACACCTCAAGCGACATTTGGTAACCCAAGTTTGCCTTCACCTCGTAGGCAAGAGGTTACGAAGAAGAGGAAGGTCGAGGAGGAGTACACCTCGGAAATGAAAGCCATGGACTTGGATGACTTCAAATTTGATGAAGTCATCCTAAAAGATGTTGTGGTGTTAGACACCCCTGTCACATACTTTAGTGGTGGGATTTTTGGGCAAACATATCTAAAAAGGGATATGTTCCAACATTTTGGTATTGAAATCATGAGGTCACAAGTTAGAGCGACTTGTAGGAGAGAATGAGGCTCAAATGCAGAGTTAATAGCATATCGCATGATTGAGGTAAATTTCTATAGCGTTGTTGCTCATAATAATAGGGATCATAAGAATAAAATGTCTAATTTATATTGTTGCAGGCGATGTGTTTGGCAAGAGAAGGCAAGTTGTTCCTAAAGGTTTATAAGTACGAGGTGCAAGCCAATCACTTACAAATAGTCAAAGACAATGATGCTTTGATAGCAAAGAATGAGTCAAAAATCTTAAAGCTTGAAGGTGACCTAATTGACAAAGTCGAGAAGCTACAAAAAGTAAACACTTATTGGTTCGAAAAAAGATAATAAGCCAAACACTTTGAGAAGCTCGTTATAAAGGTTGAGGATACAGCTCATACTTTATAAAGCCAATTGTGCGCTATTTCTGATCAGGTGAACTCATTGTCTATTTTGATAGACACCTTGAAAAACAGAGGATACCAAAATTTATCGAAATCAATGGTAAAAAATAAAATCACTCTTTAAATAAGTTATCCAATGTAATATTCTCAATTAAAAATTAAATAAATAATTTATATATTATAATATTTGCCCATATATAAAAGAAAAAAATAAACAAAAAAATTACAATTTAAAAATTATAAATATATTATTTAAATTTATATAGTTACAAATATAATATTAAATTACAATAAATATTATAAAAATATTATTTTTATAACATAATTATGTTATATATATACCAAAAATTACAAAATATCATATTTTTATAATAATTATAATGCTTAGTATTATATATAATCTAATAAATTTAGATTATATATTTATAAATTTTTAATAATTTGATAATATATTTATTAATTTTTATAAATAAAATTGTAAATTTTGTTTCTAGAATAATCTAGGCCCTAATTTTTTTAAAATTGATTTATAAATAATAAATTATTTTATTTTATTTTTTATATTAATTATATTTTCATATATTATTATTAAATAAAATTATCTTGAAATATTGGTATCCGAATATCAAATTATCAATATCGCTAACTATAAAAAAATTCGAGAAACTTCTATTAAAGTCTGCTTCAGACCTTGCAAAGAAATATGTCAATTAGATATTTTCGTTGCTACAAGATATTTTCAAGGACTCTTCGTAGATAAAGTGGGGCAAAAAGGTCGTACGCTGTCAGCTCTCTTCTTCTTCGTCCAAAGCACTCATCTTTACGCAAACACGCTCTACTAAATTGTTTTCACTGACAATACCGTCACCAGAGCAATTCTCCAATCTTCGCCGGCAATGTCATCCGCAGCCACCAAGGGAAGCACCATCGTTGGCGGAGTCTCTTCAGATAACCTAGAGACTCCAACTCTGGACTCTGAGGCTTCAAGCCTCTTACAAAGTGTCTCTGAGCATGGAGGCTACGTGTACGTGAGAATGGTGGCTATGGCAGCTGACGGAGACTTCAGAGCTGCTGAGGCGGCGAGGGAGATGGCGTGGGAGCAGCTGCACTCAGGTCCATGGCACTCTGTGCTTCCGGTGTGGCGCGATGCTTACTCAATGGCCTGTCTCTACGTAGCAAAGCACCATTTTGGCTGTGGTGAGTACAAAGAGGCGCTTAGGGTTTTGGATATGGGAATCATTATGGGTGGTCCGCTACTGAGGGCAGATTTGGACTCTGCCATTGCCTTGATCTCTGTCAAGTCCAGGACTGATGCTGGGGTTTCCGAGAATGAAAGCTCAGTAGCATTTCCTAAATCAGGGCCTCAATTAGTTAACGGCGAGTTCGATATGGCGGAGGTGAGGTTCGTCATTCTTTTTATTATTATAAAATAAAATTAGAATATTCGCTGTGTTATTGTTCTATATATTTGTCCTGAAACTATTTCGAAATTTCAACGATTCATTTCCGGTTAAGTTTGTTAAGTTATATTTTATATTATAATTCATTTATATTAATCTTATACTACACTATATTATACTTACAAAATTTCAATTATACCACACTTACTATTTTATTTGTATTATATTTGTATTACACTTGTTACAATACTATAAATATGATTTTACGTACATTTCAAATCACACCAATACAACATTAAATCATTATTTTTTCTTATCTCTATACTCTTCACATGTTATAAGAGCCTCTCATATACCTTTAGAATTTTTATCAAAATTTTGTCTTTCTTCATCACAACCAACTCGGCTCACCCCAACCCGGTTCACCTTAACCCGGTTCATTCTAACCCGATTCACCTGATTTTTTGCTCATCTCTTCACATACCAATTCCAGGCTTGTTTTTGATTCCTCTTTTAATTTTTAAGGATATTTGTGACCTATATACTCCTTTATACTGTTTTTATATATTTGTTTTATATTTCTTCCATTATTTCGTTAAAATGGACCGAAATGATGTCCTAAAACCAATCTCTACCACCCTTGATGATACTAAATTCCTAACTTGGGCACAAGCAATAAAAAATTTATCGAAAGGATGCAAGCTATGTCGTTTCATAACTGGTGATATCTCTATACCCATCCAAGAAACCACTTAAAACAACTCCTTATTTGTTGACTGTCTTGAAGACTGGGAGAGTAAACATCATCAAATTATTACTTGGTTTCGTAACACCACCTTACCCTCCATTCATGGTGAATTTGAGCGTTTTGACACTGCCAAAGAAGTTTGAGAATTTCTTGAGGCTCACTTCATTACAACAGATTTGGCCAACCAATATCAACTTCTAACAACTCTTCATACCAAACGCCAAAGGGTTGATCAAACCATTAACCAATTTCTCGCTTAAATGCATACTATTTGGGATCAACTCGCTCTCTCTGAACCAACTTGGATGAAACAGATTGATGTTGAGATATTTGAAACTTATCGTAATCACCAACGTCTTGTTATTTTTCTCATGGCTCTCCATGATCGATTTGAACCTGTTTGGGCTTCCTTACTCCATCAGAGTCCTTTTCCATCCTTAGATACTGCTGTGACCGAGCTTTGCTATGAAGAAACTCGGATGGGGGTTTTGAAAGTTCATCATACATATTCTATTCTTGACACCCCCTCTTATCGTGCCCTAAAGGAGGTTCTAAAGAAGGCTTCAAATATCATGGTTGCACCTACTACCATAATCCCAATCATGAGCTTCTTACATGTCCCATTCGGGTATGTATATATTGTCACAAGAAGGGTCCATAACACTTTCAAAAAGATTGCTTTCGGAATCCCTCTCAGCATTCCTCACAGAATCTCTCTCGGAATCCCTCTTAACATGCTTCGGGTAAAACTAGTAACTCATTTATCATTGTTGTTGTTTCTGAGGATAATCATGACAAATTTACCTTTTTCACTCAAGAACTTGAAGGTCTTTTTAAACATATTCTCTCAAATCTAGTAATCCTCTTCTTTCTGCCTTGTCTCTCACATCAGATAAATCTTTATGGTATTTTGATTCTGCTTGTTGTAACCATATGACTCACAATCTTCCATCTTCTCCCACACAATCTTCCATCTTCAAACCTTTAATTCAAACTGTTAATGGTTCACATATGCATGTTAATGATATAGTACAAGTTTCCACATCTTCTATATCACTTTCTGACACCTTTCATATTCCCAACCTTACTCTAAATCTTATCTCTGTTTGTCAATTATGTGAACTTGGTCTTACTATTATTTTTTCCTCTTCTAGTTGTCATGTGCAGGATCCACAGACAGGACAGATCCTTGGGATAGGTCGTAAGATTGGACGACTATTTGAACTTATCAACCTTCATCTACCCAATTCTCCTCATACTTTCGTTGTTGCTTCTACTATTCCTATCAATCTATGGCATGCTTTTATAGGCCATACATCTATAGGACGTCTTCGTCCCTTAACACCTTCTGGTAAATTAGGATCTGTTTCTATTTTTGATAATGTAAATTGTTTGCCTTGTCAATTGGGAAAACAACCTGTTTTATGTTTTAATAAAAGTGATTCTACTTCTCTCTCTCCTTTTGACTTAATTCATTCTGATGTTTGGGGTCCATCCCCACATCCTACTACAGGGGGATGTGTTTACTTTGTCATTTTTATTGATGATGATTCAAGATTCATATAGATTTTTCTCATGAAACATAGATCTGAATTACCCAAAATTTATTATGATTTTGCCCAAATGGTTAAAACCCAATTTTCTCAAAATATCAAAGTACTTAGAGCTGATAATGCTATGGAATATAAAGAAACAAATTTTTTAAATTTTCTTCGACAAAATGGGACTATTTTTCAATATTCTTGTCCTTGCACATATCAACAAAATAGAAGAGCTGAGCGAAAACACAGACATATTCTTAATACTGTTCGCACTCTTCTCATTTCTAGTTTTTATCCTGAACGCTTTTGGGATGAAGCAGCTCTTATGGCTATTTATACCATCAATCGTGTTCTCATGTCTATTATTCACAATCAATCCCCTTATGAGTGTCTCTATAGTAATTCTCCATCTTATGAACTGCTCAAAGTGTTTGGTTGTGCCTGTTTTGTTCTTCTTAACTCTCACGAACGCAATAAATTGGAACCTCGTGCTCGTCTTTGTTGTTTCTTAGGGTGTGGAATAGAACACAAAGGCTATCGTTGTGGGGACCCTATCTCTAAACGATTGTGCATCTCTCGTCATGTCATCTTTTGGGAACATAAAATGTTTTCTTCTATTTCCTCATTTCATGTCTCATCTCCTACCTCACTCTCATTTTTTAATGACCCAACTATTGATTTATTTCCTCCTGACATTGCTCTATTATCCTCACCATCGTCTACTACGGCTTCTCTTGATGTGTCTGCTCCTTCTGTTGATCCCACCATAACAACATCCTCTGAAGACCAACTACCTGATTGTCCAGAGTTATCACTTCGTCATTATACTCATGTAAGTAGTCTTCCCTTTCATCCTCGTGATTACCAATCTTTCTCTACTATTTTGTCTCATCATGAACCCCAAAACTATAGAGAAGCTAGTTCTAATCCTCATTGGCCACAAACTATGATAGATGAATTACAAGCATTAATAAAAGCACATACATAGGATCTTGTTGATCTTCCATCTAATAAATCTCTAATTGGTTGTAAGTGGATTTTCAAAATCAAAACTCATTCAGATGGATATGTGGAACGATATAAAGCTTGTTTAGTTGCAAAGGGTTTTACACAGGAATATGGAATCGATTACGAAGAAACTTTTGCACCAGTAGCTCGTCTCACCTCTGTTCGCAGTATCATTGTTGTTGTTGTTGCATGAAACTAGAACATGTTTCAAATGGATGTCAAAAATGTTTTTCTCAATGGAGACATAACCGAGGAAGGTTATATGAAACCTCTTCCTTGATACACTCACTCACTTCATCAAGTATGCAGACTTCGTCGTGCTCTCTATGGTCGTAAACAAGCTTCTCGGGCTTGGTTTGCCAAATTCAGCTCTACACTTACTGACTTTGGCTTCACTTCCAGTTCTTATGACTGGTCTCTTTATTAGAAAGACTCCCACTGGTATAATACTTTTACTCCTTTATGTAGATGATATGATCATAACAGGGAATGACTCTAATGGCATTATTGATCTCAAGCATTTTCTGAGCCATCAATTTGAAATAAAAGACCTTGGTCGTCTCCACTACTTCTTGGGCCTAGAAATCTCATCTGATTCTCAAGGATATTATCTCTCTCAAGCAAAGCACTCTTCCGATATTCTTAATCGGGATGGCCTTACTGATTACAAAACGGCATTAACACCTCTAGAAACTAATGTCAAACTTACTCCATTAGATGGTACTATTCTATCAGATGTCACATTATATAGACAACTAGTTGGCAGTCTTGTTTATCTCACAGTCACTCGTCATGACATTGTCTATGCTGTTCATCTAGTTAGTCAATTCATGTCTGCTCCATGGTCTATCCATTATATTGCGGTTCTTTACATTCTCTGCTACATCAAAGGCACCATGTTTCACGGTCTTCACTTCTCCAACAAGTCTAATCTTCTTCTTTCTGCCTATTCTGATGCTGATTGGGCAGGTGACCTAACTGATCGTCGCTCTACCACTAGATATTGTTTCTTTCTTGGTAACTCTCTCATATCTTGGCAAATCAAGAAACAATTCTCCACTTCTCGATTCATCACTGAAGCTGAATATCGCGCTCTTGCTGACACCACTCAAAAACTTCTTTGGTTTCGTTGGCTACTTGTTGATATGGATGTTCTCCAATCAACTGTAACTATCCTATATTGTGACAATCAAAGTGCTATTCAGATTGCTCACAATAATTTATTTCATGAACGAACAAAACATATCGAGATTGATTGTCATTTTGTTTGTCAACATGTTCTTCAAGACACTGTTTGTCTCAAATCGATATCCTCCACAGATCAAATAACTGACATCTTCACCAAATCTCATCTACCAGGTAGATTTTAAGAATTAGTTTTCAAACTCAAGTTGATTGTTTCTCTTCCTCTTTGACTTTGAGTGGGGACCACCATTGGATCTTCTTCTTACACATTCAACACGGATTTGATTTGAAAAGCAAATGAATAAGGAAAAACAGAGAAAAAAACATTCTTTAATTAAATAAAGTACATTAAAAAAACACCACATAAAATAGTTTGACGAACAAAATCAAAAGCCCACATCCTCACACACATAGTATCTCCTTCCATGAGTTCTATTTGTCTAAGATGTTGCCTCACATACATCATTATCTCGATTATCTCGAAATATTTGTTGGCATTTGGTTTCTCATTCTAATCAAATAGATTTTGAGAGCGAGTGAGAGTGGTAAAAATAGTCTGAGCACAATTGGTTACTATTCACTTGGCCGGAATACAATTTAATGACATACCTACCCTTCATTAAAGAGACATGTGAGAAGCATTTGCAGGGAAAAAAAATTGAGCATTTTGGAGTTGGAAATAAGCAGTTGATCTTATGTGTACCTTTTCATAACAAGGGACCTAGGATGTACCAGGGAAAAAAAAAAGGTTCTAAAGTGTATTTTTTTTATATTTTTAATGAAGGGACTATCATCCACTTGTTATTTTTATTCAGTATGGGAAATATGAGAAGTATCTTGGTGAAAGTGGTGGTCCAACATTATACTAGCATCATTTCATCTCATTTTGTTCTTTTACATTTTCTCTCGCACCTTTGCATCAAATTACCACCTCACATACTCTCTTTTTTCCCCTTTCTATATGTGATTTTACAAAGTAGGCTTGTCAGTGCTTAATATGTTGCTATTATCTAGGTACTCCGGGCTCTGCCAGAAAAGTCCCTGTCCAGTAAGATAGTTGTGAAGAGACCTGTTCTGTCTTTGGAGGGATTTTTGCGTGAGCATTTTCTATGTGGTTCCCCTGTTATCATAAGCGATTCTATGGCTCATTGGCCAGCCCGGATAAAGTGGAATGATGTAGATTACTTGAAAAGGGTTGCTGGTGACCGCACTGTCCCAGTTGAGGTTGATACTCTTCCTGATGAACCAATAACTAAAGTTTTGTTGATGACTATGAATTTCTATTTCAGCTAACATAATTTCTTGAAGTGTATGAAATTTGATATTTTCAATTTATTTGGCTTGGATAATTTTTCTGTCTGATTCTCGCTTGCTACTTCAAGTTGTCTTACTTTCAACTTGTGCTACAAAATTTCTAAAGTATCTTTTCATTTGTACCTCATTTGTCATGGGCTATAACCCGATTTCCCTTAATTTTGTTTCATCTCATATTTCTCATTTTTTTTTAAGTAGCCAGTATTTGGTTTGTTTTGTATTATATGACTAAAAGATTTTAGAGTCTTAAATGCTTTTAGGTTGGTAAAAATTATTTATGTTCAGAGTGGAAGCAAGAGCTTATCCCATTTTCCCAGTTTCTTGAAAGAATTCAGAACACAAGCACTTCCTCTGCCGGTCCAACATATCTTGCTCAGCATCCACTATTTGATCAGGTTTGCATAACCCTTTAAATGACTAGTTTCACAATTCACTAAACTGCAAGCATAATTTTGTGGATTAGCAATTCGTCTTGCACTAACAAATTTGCATTTAAAAACATAGATAAATGAGCTAAGGAAGGACATATGCGTTCCTGACTATTGTTTTACTGGTGGTGGGGAGCTAAGGTCTCTAAACGCTTGGTTTGGTCCTGCTGGGACAGTGACACCATTACATCATGATCCACATCATAACATCCTAGCTCAGGTATTTCAGACTTTTTTTTAACCCTTATATTATTGTTATCATTAGGCTCGCACTATGGTCAATGTTGGCATCATGAATTTCTATCTACTATTGAATTGTGTTGGCATGCTTCAATCAAAAGTTGTACTGATCAATATGTGTGTGTAACATTATGATGTCATGCTGCATATTGAAGTTTTAATTTTATGAAACTTGTATTATTTAGCTTATACGGCACATTGAGGTAATTCATGTTCTATCTGAAGTTCCTTTTTGTGGAACGTTATTGGTATACTGTAATCATACTCTTTTAACTGATCTGTATTCTTGTTGTTGAGTTATTATAACCGAGCAATGCGTTGCATTCAGATATAGGCAGCTATCTCTACTTTTCACATATAAATACAATTGAACTCATGCCCTCTGGCTTTTTCTCCTATACTATCCAATTGAACTCATTCTCTAGTTAAACTCTAAAGTGGCATGGGCTTGTGAATGAATGGATGAAATGTTCACTCCCTTTCAATTGCAATTTTCTGCTGTATGACTACATGTTTCTCTTTTGGGACCACATTTAATGGAACTGGTCATTATGATTAGGGAAAACTTCTTAAAAGAAACTTCACATTTTCTCATTACCAGTAATATAATCATATTCAACTTACTCTATTTGCTTTCTATAACACACTAATTATGGCTGCTTGATCCTTCAATCTTTAACAATCTCTCTATCATCAAAACTTTGGCAAGGTAATTATGTGTGCTTCATTGACAATAACACACTTGCATGTATGAGTTTACCAATTCTTTTGTTTAAATGTGTTTAATTCATTTCTCAGTCTAAATCTTAACATTTTTATCTTATTTTGGTGTGTATTGTTTGATGTTTTAGCAATTTAAAATGGGTGGAAGGCCTTATTGGTCCTTTATTTATAAAAAGGTGTTGTTTAGTTACTTAATTTTAAAAAGGTAATATTTAGTCTCTTCATGACAATTTTTTTTTCATTTAAAATAATTAAATATATTTTTCACTTGGATTTTCTTCTGACCTTTTTCATGTTTAGGTTGTTGGTAAGAAATATGTAAGGCTTTACCCTGCTTCACTTTCAGAAGAACTTTACCCACACACTGAAACCATGCTCTGTAACTCAAGCCAGGTAACTGCACTTTTGCTTTTCCTACTAGAGCACAAGAGTTGTGGTTTTTGGAAACAATTTTGCCAGCATATTATTTCTTACGGTAATTTGAGCTCAAGAGTTTGCTTATATGGATGATGCGTTTACATATTCTGCAAAATTGTAAATGTTTGTTCTGCTTTTCAATAAACTGTCTTAAAGTTATCTTTTTTGGCATTCGCTATTCAGCAAGATAAATCTATTTAAATGTTTACTATTTGATAATGGATTGGAGTTACCATAACTGATTTTCTTTTGTAAATGAATCACTTTAGTCACTTTCTTTTTGAGTGGTTCACCACAAGTTATTGTGTTTTTAAACATTAGTTAATTCATTTCAATTTATATCATTATATTTAAATTTTAGAAAAATACCTACATGAGAAGGGATATTGTTGAAAATTAAATAATCTATTTTATTTTTTGTCATTTTTTTAAACACTATTTTTAACACAATAATTTCATGTTTACTAATATCTCATATTATATGCAAGTATTTTTAAACAAAAAACAAACTTCATAAAGCTACATGGATGTGTAAAAAAATTTGTTAAAAAAAAAACATTGCATAAAATTAAAGTATTAATTTATTTTCAATAATGTTCCTTATTATTTTGATATTTTTTTTAATTTGAATATAATAATATAAAGAGAAAATGGTTATAGAGGTCATTTTGTTTATGCCATAGGGGTTCTTTAGTTTGTTTGCTTAGAAAAATGTGTTTTTAATTCTCTTTGTTAGTGAAATGTTAGTGAAAAAAGTGTCAAATAATGACAAAATTAACTTTTTATCTAATTTTTTGTTAAATACATGTGTTATATATATATTTTTATTTTTTGATAGATATTTATCTAATAAAATAATTTTTAATTAAAAAAATTAATCAAAATTTTCAATCGAATTTAAATTAAATATTTATTATCAATGTATGATTTTTGATATTGGACAATGAAATTTTTTTTAAAGATTTATTTAAAATTTTGTTCTATTTTGAAAGAAAATTTTTTCTTAAAAAATTTGAATAATTTTTTCTTAAAAAATTTGAATAATTTTTTTAATTAAATATTAATTATTTATGTATGTTTATTGAAAAATATAAATGTGTTATTTTATTATATTTAATGGAAAAATAATTTTGTCATTACTACATCTTTTTAATAAATTATGACACTTTTTTCATGAAAAAAGGGATTTAAAAGCACTTTTTTTAAATAAAGAGATTAAATAACAAATTTGTTCCCAACCATTTAGGCATTTTATTATAATAATATAAATTGAATTTGTGATGAACCATTTTAAGTAATTTATTTGCAAAAGAAACTGATTTGTAGTGTAATTCATTCATTTGATAGCCTCAAAGTGGTCGTTATTTTGAGCCATTGCTTTTCACCTTTAATTCATTTGAAAGTAATAAAAATTGGTTAACGAAATCTATTCCTAGTTGGCCCAAGTAGAGTTAAGTCATTCATAGATTGTTCTTATATTTCGATGAAAATTGAATAAAGTGATTTATGCAAGTCAAGAGTTGAAACTTGAAAGTACGTACCTTTTAATTGCCTATTCGTTTGCCTCGATGATCATCTTTAAATAAGAAGCAGCAGCATATGGAAAGTTTGTGCTCTGTGCTCAAAACATGGCAATTTACATGTGGATTTATTGAATTTTGGTGTTGAAGGTTGATCTGGACAACATTGACCAGGAGCAATTTCCAAAAGCGCAGGACTTGGAATTCCTGGATTGCATTTTAGAGGAAGGAGAAATGATTTATATCCCTCCAAAATGGTGGCATTATGTCAGGTCTCTAACTCCAAGTTTTTCTGTTAGCTTTTGGTGGAATACTACTGAATCCTAATCTTTGGATTCTAGAAACATTAGCTGATATGTTAGCGTTTGGTAGAATTACACGAGCCGAAGGAGCTTTATTATAGTTTCAAAAATAGTGCATTTTTGTGTATATAGGATTTAATTTAAAGCAAATTTCATGATAAATTTGCGGGAGAAACAAAAAATAGAGCCTATTGAAATAAAATAGTACAAAAAAGTTATTTTATTTGCTCGAGGATTATTTATGTTTATATGGATATTTTTAATTTGATGTAAATTTATAAAAAAAATTTGGTGTATTTGATATAGATATGTAACACTTATAAAATTAATGATAAAAGGAATATTTTAATTATATTAAATATGATTTAATTGGATGATGTTTGTTTAAATATCTTTGATTATAAAGTATTTAATGTTTAAATTATGTAATAAAATTTTTTAATAGATAAAATATAGATGTGTTATTTTTATAATTATAAATTTTAAATATGTTATTTTTATCATTTTAAAATTTATAGGTTTTTATATTTAGTTTATATATTTTAAAATTAAAAAATTTAACTTATTATTTTAATTTTAATAATGTTTAATTATTTAAATTTGTTAAATATTAAA
The DNA here is from genome assembly GCA_033030585.1 of Hippophae rhamnoides. Taxonomy (NCBI): domain Eukaryota; kingdom Viridiplantae; phylum Streptophyta; class Magnoliopsida; order Rosales; family Elaeagnaceae; genus Hippophae; species Hippophae rhamnoides. The sequence continues at coordinate 17,265,704 of CM065438.1, read as the reverse complement.
TTTTATTTAATATTGTTAAAATAAAATTTTTATTATTATAATTTCCGTTGAAATTTGTCAAATGTTTTTAACTAAATTTCTTTAAAAAAAAAATCCGCCACTTTTTGAAAATACATGCGGTCAGGGTTATTAGTGGCGATAAGGTATACTAAAATTGGAGGTGGAAAAAACACAAAACCTTAGGGAACAAAACATTGATATAATAATCTAATTAAATTTGTAAAAGATTAAAATAATATTTTTATTTATTAAATATATAATTTTTTTAAAAAAATGTGGTGTAGATAAATTTTTTTAAATATGAATATATTAAATATAAAAAATAGGTAAAATATTCATGAAAAACTTAAAATGAGACATTTTGATTATGTCTATACCCTATATTAAAAGGAGGAATGACTGAATACATGGTTTATTTCTGTATTTTCTTGGGAAAAGGTACTTATTCGTAAGGAATGCTGTATTAGTAACAGTTAATCTTGTTCCAACATGTTATAAGATGTATTAGTATAGTTAATCTTGTTCTAACTTTTCATATATATTTTTCCTTTACTTTTATGAAAACAAAAGGTCCAAATGAATTTTTCAATTATGAGATAAAACACAATCAATTTATTATATATTGATTGACATCTTATTATAAGGGATCTCATTTTACATCCATTGAACCCTATAAAATAGGTATTTCTACTTATCAAAATTTTACATATTAATTGAGATCAATATTACAAGTTGTGATGTTTGACATTAATTCTGCCGGATTACCCTTATTCGATTGGGACATTTTTTTTATTAAGCTCCCTAAATTCTCACTTTAATTTGGAGAAAAAAGTGGAGATACTCTGATTGTTAGGAAATGATTACATTAATTTTATAATTATTGATTTAAGTGTTAAATATTTCATAATTTTATTAAAATAAATACTTTAATTTTATAATTTATGAGTTATGGATTATAAAAAGTAAGTAATTTTAATCTTGATATTAAGTAGAGTAATCAATGCATTTTTTTACTTAATATTTACTTGTTTTATTCCATAAGTAGTATTTTTAAGGTTAAAATATTAAAATATAAATTTTCTGTTCAAAAGAGATAAAAATATATATATTTTTTAATTTTTAACGTAAGACTAATAAAAAAACTACCATATGAATGTCACGTAAGCATATAAGCTGATTGGACAAGGTACGTGGACAACATATAATTAGAGAGGCCTAATTGCAAATCGTCATGTGTGCATTGTGATGCAATGTCGTGCCACATGTTAACACAACATTCATATCGACTTCGTCGCGCAATCAAAAGTCTTGCCACGTGTCTTCAGGCGATTCAATTAGTCCTTCCACCATCGTACCACACCATCCATAACAGCGAACCATGTCTCACCACGTAATAATGACTCAATATACGTTGACCAAAACAATTCTCACACCATGCGTCGTTCTCTTATTTGGCCACTAAATTATGCATGTCATGTGTCTCATTTCTATTCGTCAGCGCTGTTAATTTTGTTTCTTTTGATTTCAGCCCTTAATTTGAAATTGATTTGACGGTCTAGATTTCACTTGAGTTTAATTTAACCCCATAATTATCCCATAAATCCTAATGAGTCAAAATTAACATAATTTTCATGAGTTTTAAAGCAAAGAAGAGAGAAAAAAATTAAAAAAAATACATTTTTGATGTAAATTCAAGAGAAGATTGATATAACAATTTAAAAAATTGATAGTATTTCTTTTTATTCTCTGTTTTTTATTAATTTTATGTTTTTTTATGAAAAATATGAACTTTATGAACAAAATTATGATTCATTAATTTATTAATCCATGAGGTTTATAAATCCAATTTTCAACGTGTGATTATCTAATATTTCATTGTAATTATGATTTTGATTTAATTATATTATTTAATATGATTTTTATGTTATTAATTGTTTAGCCTATGATCAATATATAGAGACAATTAAATAGATTTGAGAAAATTATTTATTTGTTTGTCTTGATTAAATAACATGCATAATTTCTAGATAAAGATGTATGATTATTATGTATGTAATTTATAATTGATAAATTTAATGAATAATATGTAATTTAATTGACATAAGAGTGTGATTAAGTTAATTATTATATAATGTATAGTTTACTTGAGGGATAAATATATGTTAGGTTAGATTTAATTGATTATATAATTAATTGATAATTATATTGAGTGAATTTTAGTGATTAACATGTTTATAAAAATTGAAGATTAAGTATTCATAGATATTTTTTTCATATATATTCTTAGCTGTCAAATCTGAATTAATTATTTATTGTTATTTATTTTTAGTTTTTTAATTTTGCTTTCTTAAAATATAAAAACACAAAAAAATTAATTTTTAGTTTTTTATTTTAAAAATTAGTTTATAATAATATAATCTTTATGTGAACGATATTTTCTTATTATTATATTATTTATTACAGTACGTATATTTGTGTATTAATTGCACATAATTTGTATATCGATCAAATCATATAATTTATTAAAATTAGTACTAATAATTTATAGAAAATATGAAAAATGAGAATTTATAGTGTCAAAATTATTTTTATTGATGTTAAAGTAAAATTTTTATTTTAAAACAATTTTTGGCATTAAATTGAAAGAAATTTTTTTAATTTATTTGCTATTAATTTTTATTGCTTTGAAAATATCCTCTTTAAATGATAATAAAATATTGGTTTTTGGAATTAAAATATTATAAATATAACTTAAAAAATATAATAATAAATTAAAAAAATTATCTAAATTTAATATATTTAAAATAATAAAAAAGTGACCAAACGTATCAAATAAAAATTTAGTTGAATTGTTAATGAAAATATAACTACATAAGTTGAACCGCCTACTCAAAACTAAGATGTCGCCAGAATGAAATACTATAATTGGCTATTCCGTGCGTTAGAGGATCCTAATCCGTGGCTTATTACTTTAAAGAGATCTAACCGTCCATACTAACATACATCAACGATCCAAAACACGCAAATATATTCGACTTTCGTATTTCCCGCTTCCTCCAAATTCACCCTCTTATAAATCTCCTCTGAAACCAACGCGAAACTTCATCTGCACAAGCGAAATCTCTCAGATACATTCTCTTTTCTCTAGAAATAAACTCTTACATCCTTCTATACTTTCAGATCTTCAAAATGGCTCGTACTAAGCAGACGGCTCGTAAATCAACCGGAGGAAAGGCTCCTAGGAAGCAGTTGGCTACTAAAGCTGCCAGGAAATCGGCTCCGGCTACCGGAGGAGTGAAGAAGCCCCACCGTTTCAGGCCAGGAACTGTGGCCCTCAGAGAAATCAGAAAGTACCAGAAGAGCACTGAGCTTCTTATCCGAAAGCTTCCATTTCAGAGGTTGGTTAGAGAAATTGCCCAAGATTTCAAAACTGATCTTCGGTTCCAGAGTAGTGCTGTGTCGGCTCTTCAAGAGGCTGCTGAGGCTTATTTGGTTGGTCTCTTTGAAGATACTAATTTGTGTGCTATTCATGCCAAGAGGGTAACCATTATGCCCAAAGACATGCAACTTGCTCGTAGGATAAGGGGCGAGAGGGCTTAGATCACAAACTGATCCGAACGAATCATATTCTCTTATTAGCTATTGTTCGTCTGGAAGATGCTTGTTCTGGTTTTTAATGGTAGTTAAGTGTAAATTGCTTAGAAAATCAATTAATTCGCAGTTGTTTTTTTTGTGTGTTTCTAGATTTATTATCTTTAACATGCTTATGCAGTCTCAACTAAAATTCTGCTGAATTCCTTATAACTTTGTTGTTTACTACCGGTTGCCGTTTTACTGCATTATTAATCTCTTCCTTCTTCTCCAAAGATTCACATTTGCTTTTAATCAGCTAAAGTAAACTATGTATTTTTGAAGATTGATACACTTTTTTTCTCAATTTGACTTTTTGTTTATGTAATTTCAATTGGTTAGATTCTAAAAGAAAATATTAGTGCTAAAAACAAATTATATTAATATTGCAGAGATTAATGTGTTGGTAACAAATCTTAACTCTCCTGTGCAATCCACTTGTTAACTTTTTTTTTAAAGATTTAAAATGTGTTTGAATCTTCATTTCGTATTTTTTTTTGTTTATTTGAATTTAAATTTTATTAAATAAATTATATATTTTAATTTCTATCACTTTATTACTATCTCATTTATATCTTATTAACGTAAAAAATCTTAAGTCCTATATGCTGGTTGAGAGAAGACTCACTTCATTGCATTACTTTCACAACAATATGCATATAACACCACATTCTAAAAATATGTACATAATTATTGATGGAAGATATATAAATTAGAATTAGATGTATTATTATAAGAATAAGATTTTAATTTCTTCAAGTATTTTTGATTTATAATCTTAATAGTCACGTCAAACCATCCGTACGAAAGTTAATAAAAAATTATTTATTCTTAATCGTAATATTTTCATAATTAATATTATATGATATATTAATTATGATTATATTATAATTTATAATATAAAAAATATAGAAGATATTAACTTCTCATTTTGTATTTCTATCAAGCTTTTACTATACACAGTTGCTTTTATAAGTAAATTATTACCGTAGCATCGATTGAATTAATTTTTTACGTTTCAATATTATGATATTAATAATTAATAATAATAATAATAATTATAATAAAAGTGAATAAAATTAAAATAAATATTTTATATATTTTTATCGTGACGATAATAAAAGTATTTATTTTTATATCATTATATTTTTTTATCAAAGTTAATACTATTGGATCATCATGTTATTGTCTTGGTATTTTTTTGTCACATATTCACAAATGTATCACATGAAATATTAGGTTTGTTGTCTCAGTATTACAACGATTATACTTATACCATTATTTTTTATCCATATTTTTAAGGTGATTTTAATGGTAATTTCATTTAAAGAAGTTATTAATTTGATATAATTTATTATTTAATTGAGATTTTTTATATGTGTAATAATATGTGTGATATTTTTAAATAGTTAATTAATTAAACGATATTTAGATAATATTTTCAAATAATGAATGAATTAATAATTGATTATTTAAAAATACTATTTGAATATTACATATTTATTATTATACATATAAAAAGACTCGATTAAATGAAAATTGATATATTTTTTAAATAAGATACCACTAAAATATTATCTTAAAAATATGTATAAAAAATGTATCAAAAATACAATCATGATACTATTAAGGTAAGAAACTATTAAATAACTTTATTTACATTATTGATACATATTTTGATTAATGAGTATTAAAAACTTAAATATATGTGTCCAGTATTAATACAAATGTAACAATTCCTTTTTTATTTATAAATTATATCATTTACTCTTTTTTCTTAAAATAGCGTTTATCTGATATTTAATCACTTGTGTATAGTTTGAAAGCTTAATCAAGGTTTACCTTACTTACCAAATGTAACGGATAATACTTACAATTTTAAGTAATAACTTCAAGCCATAAGCATATTATTTTATTTTAAAAAAGGAATTCAACTATTAATTTTTTATTACAAATTGGTTATTCCCAAAAATGATTTTCTTACATGCATTATGAATTCATGAACCATATATGGAGAGTTTAAATTCTAATGTAAACAAATTCAGAACTCAATTCTTGTTTACATAATACAAGTAAAACTTTATATTTTCTCATTTGAATTCATAAATTCGAACCATTCAAAATACTACTTCATATTTTTTTTCCTAAAAGACTTCAACTCTTAATTATTAGTTTATAGCTATTTCTATCTTCTTTTTTGGTTCAATATTCTTTCATTTAAAAGAATATGGATTAAATTGTTTCATTTAAAACTTTAATATATTCATAATTTGAGTCATTTTTCTATCTTACATAAAACATAATATATATTATCATTTAATAGAAATGTTTATTCAAATTATTTATACTAAATCAATATAATTATTAATGTGGACTTGTAATATTTCATCGTATTTTAGTTTTAATTTTAAATACATATATTTCATTTATAAATATATATCATGTAATAACCTTCTTTGGAATCTTTATTTAATAATTATTTTAATTTATTTGAAATCTTTCGTTAATACTTTTTATATTGAATTATGCTGATACTTAATACTTTAATATATATATTTTTTATTTTTGTCTTAAAGTAATGTTAATTAGTTAATAATTGAAAAAAGCATTAAAATTTTAAATTTTTATCAAATAAATAAAAATTACATGATTGAGATTTAAACTTCGACCTAAAATAAAAATTATATCTTTATCGTAAATATTATTTAAATTAAATTATAATAATTTATACTTATTAAATATGAACATCATTTAAATGAAACTATTGAATATTATTGTGATTATATTTTTATTGTTATAAATATTAAATAGGATAATTTTTGTAAATTTTTCAAACAATAATTCAGTAAAAAAAAATTAATAATTTGCTGTATTTTATTTAATGTTTCATTCTGACAAAGAAAATAGGCCACTTACCATTTATGCTGCAAATTAAACCCCTCTGTTGCTTAACTATCGTGGCTTGACTTGATTTTATAAAACATGAACGAACGGCTAATATTTGAAATGAAAAATTTGACCGTTGTTACAGAGGGTTCGCGAGCTTCAAATGTGTTAAGCTTTATAAGCCTTCCAAAGCACGATATATACATCAAAAGGCTAGACAACTCAGAGAGAGAGAGAGAGTTTGTAACAGAGAAACTTGTCAGTGGCCATTAGTCTCAGAAGTTGTTTTCTTTCAATATCATCCTTGAACAACCATGGACACAAAAACAGTAGCACCTCAACCTATTGGTAGTTTTTCGCTGGCTCTATTTTTATATTTTGAATTTCATTCGATTTTGATGGGCGCCATATTAAAGTTTAAAGTTTGAGGATTGAGATCTTTATTTTGGGTTTCTTTATTGTCATTTGAAGTAGATTTTTTCTAATTGTTTTATTTCTTCCAACTTTTTGGATTGTGATCGCTTCTTTTAATTGACTTGTGGATTTCTACTTCTGTCACAAATGGTAGTGGGTCTGGTTTGTTATGGTTTCCCAAGATTTTGATCTTTCCCCTTCTTGTCTACCTCATCATTTCTCTCGATATTTGTTTGATCCTTTTGTGATAATCTATTTTGGGTGTTTTATTAGAATCTTTTCTCATGTTATCTTATTTTCTTCCTCATTCTTTACTGGTATTTTACATAGCTTCAGGGTTTCAAAAATAAACATTTTATCTAAAGAAATATAGTTACTTTTCTTAAGGGGGAGACAAAGAAAAGAATGAGGCAGCACAAAGAAGAAACCGGAGAGTTCTTGGAGACATTGGCAATTTAGAGTCGGATAAGATAGTACAAGGGAAGCCTGATGCTCGGATTTCTCGTCCCGTCACAAGGTTAATTTTTGAAGCATTTTCCCTTCAATTCTCTGTCTATTTCATTTCTAACATGTTTGTTTCTTCTTGGCAGAAGTTTTCACGCACAACTATTAGCAAATGAGCAAGCAGAAAAAACAAAGAATGAGGTTGTTATCATCTGTGAGGAAATTTAATTTGTTTAGTATCGAAACTTCGGATTATGTACCTGACTTGATGCTAACTTAATCCCTGCAGAAACCAGTTGTGACAGTAGATGAAAATAAGATAGCTTTTCAAAGAAAGCGTGTTACTACAAGAAAAGCAGTAGAAGAGGAGAAGAAACCGATTGTGAAGCCACAAATTCCTGATGATGTTGTGATAAGTTCTGATGGAGGAGAAAAGGTTAAGCAGCAGCCTAAGCCTAAGGGAAGAGAAGGATCGTCTACAAAGAAGGAAGTTAGGACTCTGACTTCAATCCTAACTGCTCGAAGTAAGGTGGTTGAAATCTATGTATTTTTTTTTTCTTTTCCAGCCGATAGCAGTTTCGAGTTTGGGAAAAACACTTTGACATAGGGCAGCACACACTTTTACCATTATTGCAGGAGGGTGAAGGGAAAATCTCTATTTTTGTCTGATGAGTTCAATTTGTTATGCTGCAGGCTGCTTCTGAAGTTCCTGCTAATCCAAAAGAACATCTTGTGGACATTGACGCAGCAGATGTACAAGATGAATTGGCTGTGATTGAGTACATTGATGACCTTTACAAGTACTATAAACTCACAGAGGTATTAATGTTAGTACCCATTTGGTTTTAACTTCCATAAAACAAACCTGTTCAACTTTTTTGATGAATGTAAATTTTTTGGTGCAGGAAGACGTTCGAATTCATGATTACATGGGCCTCCAGACAGACATCAACACAAAGATGAGATCAATACTCATCGACTGGCTGATAGATGTTCACAGGAAATTTGAACTAATGCCTGAAACTCTTTACCTGACTGTGAACATAATTGATCGTTACCTTTCAACAAGGATTGTATCAAGGAGAGAACTTCAATTAGTTGGTATTAGTTCGATGGTCATAGCATCCAAGTATGAGGAAGTTTGGGCTCCACAGGTATTTTATTCTTCTCTCAGAGCCAGAACTGAACGATCATGGTTCTTTCAATGTGCAATTTGAAATATTTGGTAATGAATATACAGGTGAACGACTTCGTTTGCTTGTCAGATTATGCCTATAGCAGTAATCAAATATTGATAACAGAGAAGGCAATTTTAGAGAAGTTGGAGTGGTATTTGACAGTTCCTACACCATATGTCTTTCTAGTTAGATATATCAAAGCTTCTGTGTCACCTGACCAAGAGGTACTAGTTTACTAGGTTAGTGATTCTTATTAAATATATATCAGTGATGTATTCAAAGTAACTATATCGCTGTAATGTAGATGGAGAATATGGTGTTCTTCCTAGCTGAACTAGGTATCATGCATTATGCAACGGCAGTTTGTGACTGCCCATCAAGGATTGCTGCTGCTTCTGTCTACGCTGCTAGATGTACCCTAAACAAGAAACCATTCTGGAGTGAAACCTTAAAGCACCATACGGGCTACTCTGAAGAACAATTAAGGTGATCATCTCTGTTCTCTGTAGCTACAATTTAATGACACCAGCACTCGTACTTCAATCCCTGTTCTCTATAGCAGCAATTTAATGACACCAACACTTGGTACTTCATATACTACTTTTTAGCACTGGTCTGACACTAGGAATTCTGTATTTACAAATTTCAATATGTTTTGTTGTTATGAGACAGGGGTTGTGCAAAGCTCTTAGTTGAGTTTCATTCAGCTGCTGCAGATGGCAAATTGAAGGCAGTGTATAGGAAGTTTTCCAAACCTGAATTTTTTGCCGTTGCTTGTTTCACTCCGGCCAAAAGCCTGCAGGCATAAATGAAGCAGTTGATATTTTGACAAGGATGAGTTTTAGATATATCCCAATAGGCTGCTGCTAGTTACCCCAAGAAGGATGTCTATCGATGTTGATTTGTATAGAGAAACTTGGGTCAGAAATGAAAGTACATAAAACTGTTGTTTTTGTTGTTATTTTATTGCATTAAAATTGAGAATAGACAACAATTTATGCGTTGATCAGGCATATTACCAAAGTTCAACCTTATAATAAAAATTAAAAAATTTCAAGCATGTATTTTATGTATTCTTTACTTGAATACATACACACAATTTTGACGGTTGTGTTCTTGTGTACTGGTGAGATGACATATTCACTTGCCACGCTTTAAGGAGCTTAGACTCCCACAAATAGGCTCAACATGCTCATTCAATCTTAAAGCCTTGAAGAGTTACATCAGTACAGCTAAAAACACAATTGCTACCTAGCAGAGATTAAGCTTAAAATATTGGTGAAGACAGAAAAGATAGAGCAACAGTATGGAACTTGCCCCCAGTTTCAACCGATGCTTGTCTAAACTAATCTGTGCCTTTACAGGTTTCGAGCCTTTGGGAAATCATGAGCAAAGACGAATGCTGAATCAAAAAGGTATCAATATTAGTATCTGGTTCAATAACATCATACATGGTAAGAATTTGCTTAAAGCCACAAACAAACCTTTGTTCCAGTAACAATGGTACCATTGAGGGGATGAACAGCACATGCAATGACTCCATCAGATGATGGCACAAACCTGTTCCCCTTTTCAACTTGTGCCCCAGATAAACTTGATACATCCTCACTTGAACCACAAAATGCAGACTAGCAGTTAAATAAAGAAATGAAATGCGGGAAAGTTCAGCAGTATAGAGTTTTGCTACATTCTCTCATTGTAAACTTAACCTGTGGTTAGCTTAATTCACTCTCTAGGGTCAGAATATGACAAACCAAAAATTAAAATAAAAAACAAACCTTTAAGCTTAAATATAAGCTTATTTGGGAAAAATGAAAAAAGCTTAATTTAACATGGTGCATGTTGCACATTTAGCTCATGCTAACTAAGAATTAGGTTTTAAAGGCCAAATGATAATTACTGGAAATTTATTAGAAGACCAATGAGCCAAACCAGTAACTATCAAATACAAAGAATAAAATTGAGCACAACGAAATAACAGAAGCTGCCATCAATACAATAGTAAACAGACACCATTACGAGAGTATTTTAAAGAAAATATCAAAGAAGCAGTCATACCACCGTTACGAGAGTATTTTAAAGAAACTATATTCATTTTGAAGGTGGAATGAGTGCTTCCCACAAAAGGCCAGCCATTTTATCAAGAGCACTTTGTTTATAACAGTAATATCATCCAAGTCAACTTGTAACTTTGAGCATTTCAAAGGTAATACCTCGAAAAACCAAATGGTAAGAAAATAAAAAATTTACAATCACAAGAGTTAAGAAGTATCACAGTAGAAAGCAATTAGTACTCACTTGAAGTCCACATGGCTGGGAGACTTGGGATCAGGATAGAAATCCAGAAGATATATGCCATTGTCAGATGATGATCCAACCACATAGATCTGCTCTAGGAAAACAAAAGGTGATGTTAAAGGATCAAGGTTTAACCAAATTAAAGACTAAAGGCTAGTTGCTATTGCTTCGTCCTAGCGCTTCACATGGTTTAAAATTTTATTCCAAACTATAGGATTGCAATTCTCTTCCTTGGGCAGTTACAGTCCCAACAATAAAAGAAAAGGCTGCTCTATAAGCAATTTGAAGATATGATTGGACAGAAGAAACTGATGGATTTACAACTAAGACTTCATAGAATTGCTTTACACCAAGAAGAAAATGGAAACAGAGCAAGTTCTTACAGAGTTCATAGGCAGCCAAGATGGTTTTCTCAAACATAATAGATCAGCGGAGCTGTTGGATTCATTTCTGCTCCATCCAAATTAACAGGAAACAAACTTAGTTTTGTTAAAAAAGATTAGTTAATTCTCCCCAACCTATGATTTATTTTGATGGGACTTACAGCCAAGCTGGTGGAGGACAATGAATATGCGTAACTCTAAGGTTATATATATCCAAAACACCTGACCTACATAAAGGTGATAAAAAAAAGTCATTGTTAGAGTAACACTCCACCCCCAACAACACCTTACCCCACCCCACCCCCAACCAAAACCCCAAAAAAAGTTCATACTTAATGGTTATGCAGAAAATCTGGTTTTCTTTTAACAGATCTAAGAACAAAAGATTAGGTAAATACATAAAAGATTTTCCCATATGTTAAAGAAACCATTATAAACACTACAAAGAGAGACTTTCAGGCTTACCAACCATCATCAAGATGAAATGCCAGTTGATACGGACAATATGGATTAAAACTGATTGAGTGTATTTCCTTTTCAACAATATCTGACTGCGCCTGCATAATATTAACTTGTAAAATACAATAGGAAAAATGAGTAATTAGATATGACGTTCAAGAACATCAATATACATAATGGTAAATACCTTCAGAGGCCCAATTTTCTCCAGCAATGATGCTAACTTTAATGATGTGATAGGTGGAAGACATTTCTGAATAAACAAAAAAGTGTCAGAAGTTTGGTACTAAACGTATATCCACCAGTATGTAAGTCACCATTTAAAAATCCATGATATTATTTCAATCAACAACACATGAATGGATCAAACCACCCAGCCGACAAGGATGCTAACTTATAACCAACTTAATAGAAACGATGTACTTGAACAATTCTATCGAGATTGTTACTTGAAACATCAATACTTATTCTAGCCTTCTAGGCTGATTGCTGTGCTGGTTTTTTTTTCATGTATCTAATATTTGATGGAAGCATAAAGAATGTAGTTACCTCCTTATGGCTTTGAAAGGCAGAAGATGTTCTTCCTCCACGTTGATCCCACATGTAAATAGATCCTTGCTTACTGGCTCCCCAAATTATCTAACATGTACAATTGCAGTTGTTAAGCACCTTTAAGAATTAAAATTTCATTGTTTACAGAAATTATCCCTAGAAAATTGTCGGAGAAATGTATACAAATTTTCTTACGGACCAAAAAAAGAAAACATTACGTTGTTAGAGTCATAAGAATGAAGAAATTCTACAAAATCAAGGTAAATAGCAAACAAGTTTAAGGGAAGATGCTTCCAAACCCAGGAGCTAGTTGAAGCATTTTATACTCTGGCTTGTACCTAAATCGTTGAGGCTAGTAGATCTGATGTCAGAAGTTGTTCAAGTAGAAGGTTTAGATATAAAACAAGGGAAACTACCCTCATCTACAGTTTCTGTTCTATGCATCAAGTGTTCCCCTGTGAAACCTGCTCATTTTGTTTCACAAATGGATCCTAGTAAAAAGGCAAGAATTATCACAATCATCAAAGTGGCAGAAAAATTACCGGATCTAAGTATGTGGGAGGACTTATGACCACATATTTTATCACACCAGTCCTTAATCGATGAAAATCCAGGATCATCATCAAAAAACCACGTTCCAATTGAACCTATTATTCAAAGAGTCACTTATTGACTCATTTACAAGTTGTTTGAACGTGAGCTTCAAGTGTGGGTTGCTTGGGCTTGTGCTGAGCACAAGAAATGACCAAAGTAAAATTCCAACTTGGAAAGTGTCGTTGAGCAACTTTCACCTTTTTAGCGATATATTTGGCATCCATTATCCAATGGAGGTGATTCAAGTTGCGTTGAAAAGCTAACTTAATGGGGCACATTAATTAAAGAAATACAAATTTTTAAATTTGGAATATTACTTAGGTCAAAATGGACTCATAAATTGCAACCATAAATTTGGGAAAATTTAGTTTCTATTTTTTGTTAGGGATTTTTTATTCCTTTTGTATTAAGGAGTGTGTAAGCCATTAGTTTTTAGGATTTAATTAATTTTTCAAGAATTATATTTACGTTTTTATATTTACTTTATTAGCTAAAGTTTTTACTTCCTATATATACTTATTAGGACAAATATTGTAAGAGGCTTTTGATTGATATTTCCCAATGAAATTAGTTTGAGGTTTGTCTTCTTTTCGTTCTTAATTGAACATTTTTAGAACTTATCAAGGCTTAGGAAACCTTGTAGCATTCAATAGCTTATCAAGATTTAGGAAACCTTGTGGCACTGCCTATCCCACGGTCTGCATTCAAGCTACTTGGGACAGTTTTACTCAATTTGTTATGGGGTTTCAAGGCTACAACCTTTTGCATTCATATTACTTAGTTTCTCGTGGGTTTTCAATGCTAGTCCTTTCGGGGTTCGTATCATTCGGTATTAGAGCACGGTTCTAGAATCAGGTTATTTATCGTTTTTTTTTCCTTTGATGTGTTTGTAAATTTTTGTTCTTGTTACATTAAAAAAAAACCGTAGAACAAAAAGTAGAGAGAAATTCTGTCGATGTTTCAAAAAAAGGGAACAAATCTAAAAGAATGAAAAAAAAAACAAATCAAGAAAAAAAGGAAAAAAACCAAAAAGAAAGATCTGATGAAAAAATTATGTAAAAAGGAGAAATTCTGGTTGAATTCTTGGTATTTGAAATTGTGCTAAGATCTTGTGCTACAAAAGTACCCATAAAAATCAGATTTTGTACCAAGATTTTATTTTATTTGTTTCCTTAATTGTATCCAAATTTCGTGCAATTATAACTTTCCTTTGCTGCCAAAATTTATTTTTTTATCATTTGGCATTTACAATGCAAGTCATTCAACAACACTTTAGGAGACAAAATATAGGATTGAGTGACATGAGGGACCGGATGGACACATTAGGAGCTAACTTGCAAAAAAGGCTTCCCAAAAGAGTTCTCATTTGGTTAGATGTTATGCTTGAAGAATTAAACTACCGTAAAAATTGTAAACAAGGAGGTAGAATTATTTATAAAAAAGAGTGAGCAAAAGAAAGAAATGAAGTTAAAAAGGAAAAGTGAATTAAAAAAAAGTGATATAAATAAAAAGAGAAGTGTTAAGGATAATGAAAAACAAAAATTGAGTGAAAAATAAGAGTTGAATGACAAGGAGAGAGAAAAAGAAGAGATAATTAAAAAAGAGGGTGAAAAAAATGTGTCAATTGAGATGAAATATAAAAAGAGGGTGAAAAAGACAATGAAGTTTTTGATAATGAATTTTTTTCTTTACCTAATGTCGTTTCTCTTTTGCAAAAATTAAATGTTATATAACATATTGATTTTATTATAATCAAACAACACATTGAAGACACAAGTTTCAAACACATGTTTTATACTATATTCGGGCCATCAAGTTCAACTAAGCCAAAAAAGATCTCAATGAATATGAACTTGAATCAACAAAGGCAATCCCCAATATTACAACCAAGATTCGAGATTAAATATTTTTTTAAAAAGGGAAAATGATAACAATCAAAGAGTATCATCAAAGAGCTACTTTCCAATTGAACCTATTATTCAAAGAGTCATTTAATGAGCTCATTTAAAAGTTGGACGTGTGCTACAAGTGTTGGGTTGCTTGGGCATGGAGCACAAGAAATGACCAAAGTAAAATTCCAACTTAAAAAGTGTCATCGAGCAGTTGTTACCTTTATGACAATATTTTTTGCATCCGTTCGATGGAGGTGATTCAAGTTGCGTTGGAAAGTTGACTTAATGGGGCACATTAACTAAAGAAGTACAAATTTTCAAATTTAGAATATTACTAGGTCAAAATGGACTCATAAATTGCGGTCAGAATTCTCGAAAAATTTAGTTTCATTTTTTGTTAGGGATTTTTATTCCTTCTATTAGAGAGTGCAAGCCATTAGTTTTGAGAATTTTAACGAAAAGTTGAACGCTTTAAGCTTTTGTGTGTTTCTAACAAAAAATAGACTTATTAAAGGTTGGTACCCTTTGTGGCATTCTTATACCAAGGTTCATGGCTCAATAATAGCCATTGGATCAAGGTCTTACCATTCTTATACTAAGGTTTTTGGCTCTTTTATAGCCAATGGGTCGAGGTCTTATCCAAAATCTGTTCTTTTAGTTTTTCTAGGGTTCAAATCAAACTTGTTCGTAGGTTCAAAAGTTTCTACCTTTGAGGTTCACAACATTAACTCAAAACCACTTCATAAGCCCCTAAATATGGTCTGAATAAGTAGATCGACCTTGCCCATAAGCATGCTAAGATTTTACTTCATGTTCTCGAAATTTAATAAATAAAAATATTTGTTATATTTTTGAAGTAATGAATGTAAGCTAAATGATTAACAAGATGCAGCCAAGTTCTCATAAAGTTCTAAATAAAGTATAGCAAAGGCAAAAGTGGTTTAGTCACCGACCTGGTTTTCAACATTTAGCTGGATACTATTAAGGCTGGAGCAGGAGTTAGTAGCAAGTTCTAGACAAGGAAATGTACCCACTCTTCTGTCCCATACATTAACTACACCATATGTGTCACATGCAAGAAACCTATCAAATTCATTATTTGAGGAAAATAGTTAAGACCAATTCATAGCTCTTTACCATGTGATAAAAGAGCAACCAGACAATATTTTAAAGCATTCTAGATAGTGAGGACATTGTGTACCATGATGCAATAGCTAAAAACTGAAGAGCTAGCACAGTTCAGTATTACCTGCAGTGAACTATAATCTGAACAGTTCATGATATTAAGATTCTAAGGCTTTCATCTAATGCTACTTGTGTATATCCAATAACTATATATATTCCTCCATTAGAAAATTACATTTAATGCTAGACATACTGAGGTACTTTTGACTAAACTAACCTTGAATCGTCATTGGAAGTAAAAGCTATATCAGAAAGGCCTTTATGAATGTTAGACCCATGGAGAGAGATAGTAGGTCTTGTTCTTAATACCTGCGGTGACAACAATGAAAGAAAATTACAAGTGCATATTGTTGTAAGCCCGTAAGAAACTACAGTCAGAAGTTCAATGATGATTTGATAACATAAGACAATTGGAGAAAAGAATTCAAAATGTGAGGCAACACGTTGAAGGCACTGATCTTTAAGAGTTAAGAGTAGGCAAGGTATGATAAAATGACATCATAAATGTATCATGTACATGTGCTGAGTCTGTGAAGTTTCTTTGAATTCTGGGAAGCAAAGAATAAATGCACTTCACTGAATAGCTAACAGGAAAATGAACCCAAAAAGGAGGGAAGAAGAAAAGAGAAAAAACAGTAGTGCAATGGAATTGCACTGTGAATGTGAATACCATCGATGCATACAAATACTTATAGAATGATAACAGAATGCACAGAAAAAACATAAATAAATAATGGCAAACAATACTTACTAGTGATGGTTTGGAAGACACGTAACCAATATCAAAAACAAGTAATTCATTACTTCTTGTTGAAGTGCAAACAACCTGTGATAATCATAAACATGCATTAAGGTCACTGTATATGCAAGAATAAAAATACTAAAATAACTCAATAGCCACTACAAGACATTACAAATTAGAAAATTTTGATTGTTTGTTAAACCAGGAGCACAACACAATTGCACCAATCTTCCGATCAGTAGGACAAAAAAGAACTAAGAAAATGATCAAGCACTTTCCCAGTCCTACCCCACCTTTCACATTTTATAACTGAGAAAATTAGTAAATGACTAAATGCAAAAACGTAATATTTTATAAATTATTCTTTCCAACTAAACAGATCAACATGGATGGTATGGGCGGTGCTTTTCCCCCGTGTGGGGTTAAAAAAAAAGTTTTCTTTTCTAATGGGATTGCAATCCTCTTTTTAAGTATTAGTGAAGTGAAAGGATTCCATTTTCCCAAACCATTCCCCACTCTTCTTCCCATGCAAAAACAACCACAATAATATGGATCATGAGGAGCCTAGACCAACCACTTCCATTATTAGTTATCTATATTCTACATAATCCATAAGAACATGTATGATGTTCTTACTGAACCTCCACCTCATCTTGGTTAGCTGGATTCCATTGTACAGAGTCAAGCCTTCTATTTAAAGACAGGTGCAGGACAATCTTTGCTTCATGTTCTTCCATGGCTGAAAATTTTGAGGAAAATAAAGTTATATTATTATTGTTCTGCAAGCAACGCTTGGAGTAAAAGTTGGTAAAAGCAGAAAATCCCCCCCCCCTCTCTCTCTCTTCATAAGAAATTTGACTGCATTTAGATCACAACAAAAACAGATCAGACAGAGGAAATACTTCCGAGTTGATATAAGACAAAAAAGGAATTTTAATTGGAAAATGTAAAGTTCTTAACAATTTTGTACAACATAGGCAAAGTTCAACGTTCAAGTATAAAAAATGTACTTACAGCCTGGTTTATTACTCTGGCAGTGAACAGTTTCAAAGTCATGCACCGTTAAGCATCCTGATCTTGTTACAGACACTAGGTATATTCCCTGGTAACAAGTTTACAAAGGAGAAGAAGATTACCTTTTGAAGAGTATACACAGTGAAACAAAAAGCTAAAAATGACAATGATATAGGACTGACCTTGTTGTCAAAGTTCAGAGCAGAAACTCCCAACCTGGAAAAGAGAAGAGTATTAATCCGTAAGAGGACCATTACTCATCACTCATTGTAAAATGATTTAAACTATAAACATACGAGACATTTTTTTTGGGTCAAATATACGACTAATGTTGTCAGCCAAGTAAATGGGCAATCAATTTGTAGCCCAAGCTAGCATCAATGAAATTGAGCAATTTTCCTAAGCTGTGAAATGAAACAATGTGAAAATGAAAATGGACTAACTTTGAAGAGGAAAAGTCTCGAACAAAGTAAGGGCCATCAGTAACCCAATTCACCTGTAAATTAAACATCATTGATTCACCACCACAAACAAAATCCGGGTCGATTAGCAAAAAGAACAAATCTGGCTAGGGCGTTGTAAATTACTTACATGGGTCAGGCAAGGAGCGCCATCGATGTGATAAAGATGAGGAAATGCACCAATCTAGTTCAAACGAGTGCAAAAAAAATTCAGGTTTTTACCCAAAAAAAGAAAGAGTAGAGTGCAATAGTAAAACGACAAAGAAGCTTAACCTCGGAATAGGATTGCGTAAGCAAACCAGAAAGCGAGTGACGATATCCGGGCTGAGATCTGCCGTTCAATTCGATGAAGCTTCGACTCCATTGGGGCCTGAAAATTAGTACGCTTTTCAGAGTAAACACATAACTTTTATTCCTTTATTACAGATTATTCGAAACACAAAAATGGGAAGCTAATACCTTCGAATGGGTTTAGGATTTTCAAATGGGCGTTCCAGAGGAACCACGTACTTTTCCATCACAACCTAATCAGATAACAAAAATCATGAGTTTCGGATTTGCATTTTGGTGATGGTAAATTGCTTAGGATCCCATAGAACGAGATCGGTTTGGCGCGACTGTCTATTTCCCGCCAATGTGAAGTATTAAAGTATTTAACCACGAAAATAATATCCTTTATATTTACCCTTATTTTTTTTTATCAAAAATAATTTATCATGTTATTTCATTGTTTAAATTAAAATACGAATGTTTAGTTTCGTTTAATGTTATTATAATATTAGTTTTATATTTTATGCATATAACATATGAATTTAATTATAAATATGTACAAAATATTTATTTAATTATAATTATACTTATAACATATATATAAATATAAAAACATAACTAATATAAGCATGTTTAAATTTATAATTATATTTATAACGTATGAATAACAATAAAAATATATTAAATATTAGATTTTTTTTATCGTTATCCATACGTTATAAGTATAATTACAACTAAGTTAAAATTTTGTACATA
The DNA here is from genome assembly GCA_033030585.1 of Hippophae rhamnoides. Lineage (NCBI taxonomy): Eukaryota > Viridiplantae > Streptophyta > Magnoliopsida > Rosales > Elaeagnaceae > Hippophae > Hippophae rhamnoides. Next base: position 17,246,546 of record CM065438.1, on the reverse strand, counting down.
TTTACAACTTATATCATACATCGTAAACATAAAACGTAATTAACTTAATTTTTATTATTATAAATTTTAATAATTATTTTTCATAATCTTTTAAATTAAAATAGTATTAAATAAGCCCACAAATATTCTCATATGGTATTTATTTGTTTCAACTTCTAGTCTCATTACAATACTTATACACCTAAAACTTTAACCTATATTTTAAATATTCAAGTAAATTATATATAATTAGTCAAAACTTTGTTAGTAAAAATAATAGTGTATATCTTAATAAACTTAATATAAGAGAATTTCAAACAAAACTAAAAGCATAAATTTAAATCTTAAGTATTTGAGGTTTTTTTTACATATAATACCAACTATTAAGCATTTGAATTTGATGAAAAACATGAGGTTTTTCTTTCTTTCTAAAAACGGGAAACATGAGGTTGTGTTACTAGCAGTTCATTTAATAATGAAGTAATCCAAACAAGCTTTGAGGTAGTATCATAAAGAGCTCGTTAATCAATCTCATTGCTTGATCTTAAAATGACATATATTTTTTAAAGATTCACATAACATAATTGGATCCAAGAAACAATAATATCAAAAGTAGATTTTTGATTATCAAAGTTTGACCTTCAATCAACATTATAAAAAAAATGAATTTAATAATGATAAGATGATTTAAACATTAAACCATGCCTCAAGTCCATCTCAAATATATTAATATTCTTTTTGTAGCATTCTAACGAGGAATAAGTTGATTCGACACAAATTGAAACACATTGTTAACATTATAAGAAATATTATGTCTTGTGATTGTAATGTGTTGTAATGCATCAAATATAATTCTATAAAAAGATGGATTAAGTAAGAAATCATCAATATGGGCAGAGAGTGGAAAGTTTGTGATCTTTGAAGAAACAATTGGTGTATAATGTTGCATATGTACTCGATAAAGTAATTAAAACATGTATCTACTTTGATTTAGGAGTAAAACACCATTAGGAAGTATAATGACCTCAATGCCTAAGAAATAACTTAGTGTCCCAAGACATTTTAATGCAAAATGAGTATGCAAAATAAGTATGAAGAACATGAATCATATTTCTAACCTCATCATTATTACTTCCAATAATTATAATGTCATCCACATAGATTAGAAGAAAAATTTAAGAGGTTGAGATTGTCTTGATGAATAGAGAACCACTAACTAGTGACTTTGAAACCGTATTTTCATAAGTGTTGTAGCCAAAGTAACATACCAGGCTCTGGGTGCCTATTTCAAGTCATAAATGGCTATATTCAATTTTCAAACAAAATGAGGATGAATTGGATCTTCAAAACTTGGAGAATTTTGTATGTATACTTCCTCTTAAAGATTACCATTTAAGAAAATTTTGTTTATCTTAGTTAGTATATATTTCACTTCCTAAAGATAAAAACTATGATAACTATTCTTATTATAACTTGTTTTACAATTTGATGAAAAGTTTTAGTAAAATCAAAACCATGTTTTTGATAATTCCATTTGATCACTAGTCTTGACTTCCTCTTATCTAGCTAACCATTAGGAAGTTTCTTGAGCATAAAAATCCATCTAATACCTATTATTTTTCTATTTGAAGGTTCTTGAATAAGAGTCCAAGTATTACTCTTTACTAAGGTATCAAATTCTAATTACATTGAAGATTTTAATAGAGGGTCAACAATGGCTTGCTTACTGGTAGTTGATTCAATCATGGAATGGTCAACGAGATAAGTTTTTGGTTGGTGTATTCCATCCTTAGCCCTTGGTATCATAGGATGTTTGTTAATATACTCAGATGGTAATAGTAATGATGAAGAAGTATTAGGTTAAGGCACATTAGAGATTGGTGAAATAAGAGGAATGTTGATATTTCTTATGATAATATCAAAGAAAAGAGATGCTATTAACTCATGAGAATTTGGAGGTGAACTTGTAAGTTCTTTGAAAGACACATTATTTGAATTATTTGACAAAATTGTAAGTGATTATTGAGGGACAATAAGCTCTAAACATTGGCAAGTTGAGTAGAACACAAATATGGAGTGACTATTTTTCCGCAATAAACAATAGGTAAAACTATTCTTTGGGAAACATATTGATTTGAAATGTTTGTTTTGATTGAAACTTTGAAAAGAGAAATTGATTTTCTACAAAAGCAACATTTATACTAATATATAATATGCTATTTTCAAATAGGTATTTGTAACCCTTATGTCTTAGCCTATATCTAAAAAAGGTACAAAGAATAAAACTTGGTTGAAGTTTACGTCTCTTATAGAATCTTAAACATAGGAAAACACAAGCATCCAAAGACCCTTAAAAAATGATAATCAAGTTGTTGATTAAACAATACAATTAAAAGATAGTTATCATTTAAGATTGGTGTAGGTAATCTATTTATTAAAAAGATAATTGTGTAAAAGGCTTCATCTCAATAAATACTTGGTAAAGAGGCTTGATTAAGTATAGTCATACTTAAGTCCACATTATGCATATGTTTTTTTTTCAACTAACCCATTTTGTTTATAGGTACGAGGACATGAGGTATGATGTTTAGAGTTGTTTATCTGATCGAAACCGCTGATTTTACACTCGTCTGATCCGATCCGACCATCCGTTCGAATTGAAACATCCTGATCCGCAACCAATCCAATCAACTCTCACATCTGCTCATCAAATCCGTAAATTATTCGGATGACATCCGATCAATCCAACCAATAAACTTAATTAATTCTATTTTTGTATTTTTAAATAAAATTTTCAAATTTTCAAATAAATCATAACATAAAATTATTTTACTTAAAAAAATATTAAAAATCAAATATATATATATATAATTAATTTCGATCGGATCGGATGAATCGTAGTGAAATCCGCCATCTAATCCGCACTTAACGAATGGAAAAAAAATTTCATCCGATTCGACCATCGGATTGGATCGAATCAGATTGATCGGATTTTTTGTGTACCCCTAATGATGTTGAATATTAGCATAATAAAGAATGGAAATTAGAGCTTGGTATTTAACTCTTCGATCACTTTGAAAGATTTGAATTTTGTGATTTAATTGCAATAACTTAACTTGAATTTTAAATTGGACAAAAGCTTTAGAAACAACAGCTTTTGATTTTAGAAAATAAATTCATGAAAATCTATTAAATTCATTAATAAAATTAACATAAAATTGATATCCATTTTCAGAGATAATACGAGACATCTATAAGTCGGAGTGAACATTATGAAGTGGAGTAATAGCATAAACAGTTTTACATTAAAAATGTAGCTTATGATTTGTACTCATTTCATAAGCATTACAAACGTGAAAACATTAATAAAAAGAATATTATATTAGAGTAGAATTTTCTTGATAACTTGAATAGAAGAATGAATCAATCTTCTATATCATATGTTAAGAGTGAATTATGAAATTGAAGTAGGAAAGGTTGAATAGATCTACGGAGAAGGAAAAATTGATTTTAATAAGTGAACTGGTTTTATTGAAGTAAGAGACTCATGAGAATTTGATGGATTATAAACTGGACCTGTAAATAATATGTTAAAAACATATAATCCATTATGCATTTGACCTTTGAAAAGGATGGCATTGTCATTCTTGGAGATTGTTATAAAGCTCCTTAATTTAAGGATCAAATTAAGGAGCAAAACATGGAGCAAACACATGGAGTAAAACATGGAGCAAAACATGGTGCAATTCATGGAGCAAAACAAGGAGCTTAATTCAAGGAGCAATTTGAGCAACCATTAATTAGAGGAGTAATTCAAGGAGTGAATTTGCCTATAAATAGATGTGTAATTTTAATGAGTTAATCATCCAAAGTGTTCATTCCAATTGAGAGAAAATCTTAGAGAGAAAAGTTGTGAGAGAAAATTGAGAGTAATTTTCTTGGGTGTAATTTGGTCATGTGAGTTGTGAGTCATGTAAACACCTTGTGTAATTTCTCCCTTTTAGTAAAAAGATCGTGACAGCAGGTCCGGAGACGTAAGCAAGATTAGCCGAACTCCGTTATAAATTTTGTGTGTTATTTTTTATTCTTGCTTTCATAAATGCGCTTATCGGGAATTTAGTGCTATTTCCCAACAACCGGTATCAAAGTTATTGGTGGTGATTTCTGTCACAATTTTCTACAAGAAATAGTCGAAACGATCCAGAGGAAGTCGATTTTAGTGGGAGCAATGGCCGCAGTTGAAGGAAGGGGTGAAACTCGAGAAATTTGATGGCAAAGATTTTGGGTTTTGGAAAATACGTAGAGAATTATCTCAGTATCAAATAAATCTATATCAACCTCTCGGGGAAGAAACCGAAGTATGAAGGAAGAAGATTGGAATCTTCAGACAAGCCTCGGAGTTATTCTATTGACGTTATCCCGTAATGTTGCCGCTTCAACATAGCAAAGGAAAAGACCACGGGTCTTATGGCGGCTCTCCAATATGTAATGAGAAGCCATCACCTGAAACAAAGTGCACGATGAGGCGTTTGTTCAATTGCGGATAAATGACGCATCGGTAGTTTTCAACATCTTAATGAACTCAATACACACACAACCCAACATTGAGTTCATGGAAATTGAATTTATGAAAAGTACGAGCATTAATACTTTTATCTTCTTTACCGAGGAAAGTTGGAATGCTACACACAACGGTGTGAGTAGTTCGTCGGAAGCGATAAGTTGAAATTGATGTTCGTGATCCGGTTCTCGGTGAAGAGATCCCACGTAGAGAGTCGGGTGAATCGTCAACGCCGCTTTGCATACAGAGTCAAGAGGAAGAGAATTCAACCAAAGGGGAACGGACGAGGCGAGCAGGACTACGAGGTAGATCAAAGGACGGAGGTCCAATCCGGGAATCTAATAATTCCCATAACAGAAAACTATAGAGTGTTGGAATTATGGAAGAACCGCATCAAAATCAGATGCAAAAGAGTGCTAATCAAGGACAAACAAGTGAAGGCAGAGACAAATGTTACTTCCACCTGGGAGAGAGACGATGCATTGATATGCTCTTTGGAGAGCAAGGAAGAATCTTGGGTGTTAGACTGGAGCATCGTTCCATGCTACTTCACAAAAAGAATTCTTCGAGAAATATGTCCCTAAACCTTGGAAAGGTATATCTTGGTGATGATCAACCATGTGCTATTATTGGCAAAGGTGTAGTGAAGATAAAGTTGAACGGATATGTTTGAACCCGAAGCGATGTCGTGCATATTCCCGATCTCGGAAGGAACTTAATCTCGGTGGGCGCATTGGCCGGTGAAGCGGCTACCTACGATCTTGCTGGTGATGATTGGAAGATTTCAAAGGTGCAATAACGAGTTGCTCGAGGCAAGAAAAATGGCACTCTTTACATGACATAGAGGGCACGTTGTTCAATTACAATTGCGTACAAGCAATGAAACACCAAATCTGGCAGGAGACTAAGCCATATGGTGAGAGTGGATGAAGATTATGCACTCAAAGGGAAAACTTCCAGGTCTGCCACGGAGATAGATATGTGCGAAGATTGCATACTTGGAAAGCAAAAGAGAGTCAGCTTTCAGACAAGTTGCAGAATCCCAAAGAAGGAAAGACTAGAGCTTATTCACTCTGATGTTTGGGGACCAACGACCATCTCATCTATTGGTGGGAAACACTACTTCGTGACTTTCATTGATGATCACTCTCGGAAGGTATGGGTTTATTTTCTAAAGCATAAGTCTGAAGTATTTGAGGCTTTTAGAAGATGGAAAGCTATGGTGGAAAATGAGACGGGTTTAAAGATCAAAAAGCTCAGAATCGATAATGGTGGTGAATATGAAGACACCATATTCAAAAATTTATGCTATGAGCATGGGATCATAATGGAAAGAATCGCGTGCACGCTTTAACACAATGGTGTGAGCGTATGAACCGAACGTTGATAGAAAGAGCCAGAAGCATTCGTATACGGTCAGTTCAGGAAGCCAATTATGGGCGTAAGTAGTCAACACGGCAGCTACTTGATCAACCGAGGCCCATCTGTTCCATTGGAGCATAGAATACCGAGAGGAGGTATGTAAGCGGAAAAGAGGGTGAAACTATCACATCTAAAAGTTTTCGGTTGTGTAGCATTTGTGCGTATCGATTGATCAAGGTAGGAATAAGTTGATCCCAAATCCAAGAAATGCACATTCATCGCTATGGTGAGGATGAGTTTGGCTACCGTGATTGGGATGACGAAAAGAAGAAAGTTATCCAGTAGCGGAGATGTGATTTTCAACGAAAGGGTGATGTATAAGGAGACATCGCATAAATACGCCTAACGACCTCGGAAGCAGAACGAGTCGGTATTTACAGACAGATGATGTCCCATATACTTCCGCAATGAGAACTAATTGTAACAAGTCCTCACCAGAGAAACTTGTTGGACAAAGCAAGACACAACATTCCAACACACCACAACCTCTTACTCCGGCTCTGTATTGAGAAGGTCTTCTTTCTCACCTCGTGCCTAACTGCGAGATACGGGAACTATATGTCATTTGGTGATGGAGCCCGAATGCATGATGAAGCTTGTGAGGCTCGAGATTCCAACAAGTGGGAGCTTGCTATGAAAGAAGAAATGAAATCTCTCATCTCCAACGGACATGGGGAACTAGCTGGGAAAGAAGGCACTTCACAACAAATGGGTGTACCGGGTGAAAGAGAGCAATGATGGTTCCAAGAGATACAAAGCCCGCCTAGTTGTCAAAGTGGTTTCAACGAAGGAAGGAATTGACTACACCGACATTTTGCTCCGTTGTGAAGCTTAATACTATCATCGGTATTGAGCATTGTAGCCATCGAAGATCTTCATCTTGAACAGCTGGATGTGAAGATTGCATTCCTTCGTGGAGATTTAGATGAAGGGATATACATGCACCAGAAGGTGTTTCTCAGAAGTGGGAAGAAGAACATGGTGCGAGACTTAAGAAGAGTTTGTATGGCCCGAAACAAGCCCCGAGACAATGGTACAAAAAATTGATGCCTTCACGCACAAGGTTTCCGTAAGTGCAATGCGATCATTTGCTACTTCAAGAGATATAGTCCATTATATCATTTTACTACTTTATGTTGATGATATGTTAGTAGCAGGTTCAAATATGGATGATATTAAAAGGTGGAATGAAAGAATTGTCAAAGGAATTTGACATGAAAGACTGGTCCAGTAAAGAAGATTCTTGGAATGCAAATCACAAGAAATAAGAAGGATCCTCGCGCTTATCTCGGTGCGTACATCAATCGTGTTTTGCAAAGATTCAATACACGGGCGATGCCAAGCCGGTCTAGCACACCCTTGGCCAATCATTTTCGCACATCCAAGGATCCTCTCAAACAGACGAAGAGAGAATTCATGGCTAAGGTACCTTATGCCTCCGCCATTGGAAGTTTGATGTACGCATGATAGGTCTCGTACGAGACCGGACATTGGCCACGCGGTGGGAGTTGTTAGTAGATTTATGTCAAATCCGGGGAAAACTCGTTGGGAAGCCGGTCAGTGGATTTTGAGGTATCTCGCGAGCGCAGAGAAAGTGCTTAGTACTTTTAGTAAAGCGAGAGTTAAAAGTACAAGGGTATGTAAACGTACTTTAGAGATGAAGTTGATCACCGAAGTTAGCACTTCTGGGTTATATATTTACCGTTGGAACTACAAATTTGTTAGTCGATGTCACAAATGAGAAAATTGTCACTCTATCTACTACAGTGACAGTATGTACGATGGCGAAGCTAGTAAAGAGATGATATGGCTTGAGGTTTCTTAATTGGGATTCAAACAATAAGAATGTTCTATAGTGATCAAAGTAATACACTTGGCGAAGAATTGACAAAGATTTCATTCTAGTCCAAAGCATATTGACTTCGTTATCCGCCGTGGTCTCTATTGGAAGATGACGTGGTTAATACTTGGAGAAGATTCAAGGAAGCAAAAATCTAGCAGATATGTTAACAAAGGTGGCGAATATTGACAAGCGAAGTTGTGCTCAACTTGATTTGGTCCTGTAAATAACAAAGATTAGAAAAGCTGTTGCATTGATAAAGGTGTGAATACAGATTGAAATCAGTCTTCAAGTGTGAGATTCTTGGAGATTGTTATAAAGCTCCTTAATTTAAGGAGCAAATTAAGTAACAAAACATGGAGGAAACACATGGAGCAAAACATGGTGCAATTCATGGAGCTTAATTTAAATAACAATTTAAGGTATCATTAATTTAAGGAGTAATTCAAGGAGTGAAATTTCCTATAAATAGATGTGTAATTGTAATGAATTAATTATCCAAAGTGTTCATTCCAATTGAGAGAAAAACTTATAGAGAGAAGCTTTTGTGAGAGAAAATTGAGAGTAATTTTCTTGGGTGTAATTGGGTTGTGAGTATTGTAAACACCTTGTGTAATTTATCCCCTTTTAATAAAAAGATCTGCAACAGGTCCGGAGACGTAAACAAGATTAGCCAACCTCCGTTATCAAATTTTGTGTTATTTTTTTATTCTTGATTTCTTATAAATCTAACTTATCGGAAATTTACGTTATTTTCAAACAATCATATGATCCTTTACCTAGCAAGCATAAGGATGAAATTCAAAGAAAACTTTATTATCAAGAGCAATTGAGAGACATTGATAAGATTCTAGCCATCTGAGGAACATTTAGAATATTTCAAGTGCTAATATTTTATCAAGAGATAGATGAATGAACAACATTAGAACCTGTGTGTGAGATAGAAATACTCTTGCCATTATCTATCATTACCTTATATGTGACATTCATGGCTAAGAATGAGATCTTTTCCATCATTTAATTTGATTATTTCATTTAACATTATAGTGAAAAATATAATGTTATAGTTTTCATCCAAACCTCTCAAAACTGTCATGAGCTTTTATTCATTTGTAAGATCACAACCAACTGCGACCAGTTTATCAATAAGCATTTTCACATGACATCTACTACTTTAAAATTATTAAAGAATCTTTTAGTAGGCGTTGTAATTCTTCTCACTTGAATGGCTTAGTTTTTTATTTAGAGGCAAATAATTTTCTTAGCATTGGTTTATTTAGTTGTATCAAAGTCCGAAATCTGTTTGAACACATCATTTCACTTGCAAGACATGAGTTAGTATCCCAATATTTCATCAACTAAAACATGCTCTAACTCAAGTACTTTTAAAATATGATACTTCGCCTTTTGTTGAAAATATAATGTCATGCAAGAAAATGATTCATTTCTTTCACAAAAATACAATATTTTCCCCCACTACAATAATGGAGAATGAGCAGTCCAACACCATTTGAGCCATTAAGGATTCGGATTTAAAGAACAAATTATAAAAGTGAAACCAGCCAATTAAAGTACGGCATTTCTATTATAGATTCTATAACAACAATCAAACAAAGCCATAAGCTAACAGAGGAACGATGCCTACTTCACAGATAATAAAAACATAAAAGTCACATTTCTACACAAAAAGACACTGCGATATCACTGTCAAAACTCATTTGACATCTATGCCCTCTCTCCCCTGATTCTACGAGCAAGTTGGATATCCTTGGGCATTATGGTGACCCTCTTAGCATGAATGGCGCACAAGTTAGTGTCCTCGAAAAGACCCACCAAGTAAGCCTCGGCTGCTTCTTGAAGAGCAGACACTGCACTACTCTGGAAGCGTAGGTCAGTCTTGAAATCTTGAGCGATTTCCCTCACCAGCCTCTGAAATGGGAGCTTTCGGATCAAAAGCTCGGTGCTCTTCTGATACTTTCTAATTTCTCTGAGAGCTACAGTTCCTGGCCTGAAACGATGGGGCTTCTTCACTCCTCCAGTAGCCGGAGCAGATTTCCTAGCAGCCTTTGTTGCCAGCTGCTTCCTTGGAGCCTTGCCTCCGGTTGATTTCCTAGCTGTCTGCTTGGTTCGTGCCATTTCGAATTTCTATGATTCAATAGATAATGAATGAAGTGATTTAGGGTTTGATTCTCGCGGAAATGGGGGAAGGTATTAGAAAGTGATGAAGAGAAACATGGGGTGCGTCAGTACTTATATTGTCAAGGAGGAGAAAGGCGGGGACTTGAAATTTTCGTATTTGCTAAAAATTTTCGAAGAGGAATTTGGAGCGTTGATGAGTTCGATAATCGACGATTAGAAGTCTTCTAGAGTAAAGTCAAGAAAATGCCGTTGCGATCCGTGTATCGTTAAGGCAACCAATAGGCATCGTTTAAAAAAAGATTGTACGAATCCGTTGGCTAAAAGTTCTTATGGATATATGATCCGCCGTTAATAAAAAAAGTTTTACTTGTATTTACTAAAAAAAAAAAATCAAAATTAACCCTAAGGTTTAAAAAATCTTCAAAAATACTCTTCAAGTTTTAAAAAGTTTAAAAATATCCGTGAAAACATAACGGAAGTTAAAATTAATACTCATAAAAAATACTCCTAAGGTTATAAAAAAAAAGAGTATGGAGGAGGAAAAAATAAAACAAGAAATATTAGATATAGAAACAGAAGACATTTCAGGATGTTTTTCACAAGAAATGATAATAAGTAAAAAGAAATTTGAAGAAATTCAAAAAAATAAATTAAATCTTAAAGAAAAAGATAGGATTTAAAGACCTATCATTTTTATTAAGAAAGATATTTCCTATAAAAAATATAATCTATTAAGGTAAAAGTAATAAAGAAATGAGTATTAAAATTACAGATGCAAAAAGAAGATATAATATACCATTAATTGATAAAGAAATTATATTAAACAAATTATCAAAAATTCTTCAAATGGATAAACAAAAAAATTGGATACATCCATTTAAGAGGAATCCAAATATTAATAAAAGCTCATTTTAGAGAAGGAATAGATACACCAATAAAAATAGATTTATTAGACAATAGAATAGTAAACAGACAAGATGGTTTATTAGAAATGATCCATGAAAACTTAGGATACCAAAAATTAAAATTTACAGTATATCCTACATTTGCTATAAATATACAAAATAAAAATCTAAACCAAGTATTAAGTCTAGCTTATGAATTTGAAAGAGGAGATTTAACAAAAGAAAGAAATCATCAATTTTCAATACATTATCTAATGGCATATTCTTTAACAAATAGTCATAATAGTTCAACATATGGACAAAATGAATTTATAGAAATAAATAAAACTTTTAAAGAATTAGGACAAATAATAAAACCAGAAATACTAATAGACTTTGAAATACCAAAAGAATGGAAATTATATATTAAAGAAAAACCCTTAATAACGGGAAGAAAAAGTAATAGCATACCAAGATTTACATTTATAGATCATGAAAAAGAAACTTCAAATCAACAAGAAGTTAAAAAACTAGAAAATGAAGTTAAAATAATGAAAGCATTAGTTCATGATTGCATATTAGGGAAAAATCATGTTTAAAGATATGCAACATGCGAGGGTGAAAACCCTACCCCACATGTGCTCCAATTTTTTCTTGCACGAAGAAATAATCAATACTTTGACAAACTCATAGTTAAATACTCGAAACATGGAAGTTCATGTATCGACCTTACGCATTAAAAGAAAACACGATACGAACTTCATAATAACTTCATCAATATTTGGATAATGAATTGGTCGTATACGCCATATGTGGAGTGAATAGTCCCGTTTATAATAATTTTGTCAACAATCTTTCTCGTCATGATGTGATAAATAATACGACTAGATAAATCCATCAACACGGGAATGAATTGTCGATATCTTGATGGATTCCGAATTGCTATAAAAGACCCAAGTATGGGCACTAATAATTAAGACAACACAAGCAAAGTTTACAAGGCATACCTGGTTAATGGACGTCGTTAAATAGTCTTCGAAGATCGAAGTATTGTCATATGTGAATGAAGTGTTAACCCTCTTATAATTTCTTTTCGCGATGCATGGATTGCACATATCTCAAGGTGCACCAAGCTTTACCTCAGTTGCCAAAATCGACCCCTACATCATATAAAGAGGGGCATGCAATGATTAATTCATACACCATATAAACGCACCTAGCTTGAAGCACATAAGCTTCCCTTATTTTTGTTGGAAACTCCATCCTCATATTTATGGCGATATTCATTATGTTTGTACCCGTGGCATACTTGGACCATGTTGAGCAATATTGAGTTCTTTCTTAGACTTAAGATTGTTGTTTTCCATGATAGACATATAGCACAACAGAAATCATAAACTGGTGCTAAAGTAGTAAACGTATAGAACTGTATGTAAAAAAAGTTCAATGGTGCTACCATTTCCAGTGGACAACATGTATAGAACAACTATAGCTTCGGTAATCACAAAACTCCAGTTGCGCTCATGTCTATCCCAAAGTTCCATTCTCAATTCCAATTCGAAAACATAATTCCTTAAGTTACTTTCCTACTTATTATCTTAATTCAATTCCAACATCTGTCTCTAAAAATCATCGCGCTCATATATAGAACTGATAGCTCCACCAAGGTGAAAAACAACACATTGCATACCACTTTATCATATCAATCCCAGAAATTCAATATCACCTCACAGGAGTACTAAACTCAACGCAATCTATGTAACATGTTGAACATGCGCAGTTCATTCTGCATCAACATGGTAATATGTGCAAGCGAGACTAGAGAGACAAGATGTCAAACGAAATGTAACACAATTCACCTTTTCATATAGGTCGATCCAAACACAGTCCGTAAGTGATTGAATCAACAAGGAATCCAAGAATTAAAGTGATATTTTTTACAATTTCCTCTCCAGTTTTGACTCTTAGGCTTCGTGAAAGGCAATCTCGCCATAGTTGGAAAAATTCGTAATTCAGTAACTATTGCTTTTCTCATAAATTAGTACTTAGTATTTTCTGTGTGATTAAACACTGAACCAGGTATTTATGACTTTATTTATCGCTTACTGCACGGTTCTTCTGTGTGAACCAAAAATGGGTCATTGTTTACCAGAGATTCAATTCTAATAACTCAGGTGTAATCCTGCAACCCCAATGAACGTTGGTCGATGATCTAACCAACCAAACTTATAACTCCCCATGTCATTTTTTACTCGTTGGTCGCCCAACCTATTCCGTTCTTCAGATCGCGAAGCTGTCAATTTACTTAGCACGTAACTCCACCTCTAGTTCGTCACTTAGCACGTTGGTCGATAATCGAACCAGTTGCACCAAGCCATAAAATAGAGGAAACAACTCTCAAATGAGCTAGGAATGAAACTGGCAATAGTTAACAGCTTGCCTTGTTCATTTCAACATCATAACAGATCGTCCATGTTAGCAATATCGCGATTCACTTTACCAGCCTCAACGACTTGTGTCATTCTTATTCAAATGATGTGGGGCATCTTTTTGTCTCTTTTCAGTTTGCCAGCTCCAACCGGTCAACCCCTAGTCCGTCATTCCTCAAATCATGACATATCGGGTTCATTTGTTCCAACCCAGCCCATATCGCTCTAGGGCTTTCATACAGAGTATTGGATTACTTTATCTTGTTGCTATAACTGAGAGAGTTCGAAAGTTGGTACCAAAGAAAAAATAGCGGGGTTGTTTTTCATTTAGATTGAGCTAGGTCCAATTCGTTCAAGAGTTTGCACAAGCTACATCTCCTTAGCCCATTTCTACAGGTCGTTCATTGCGCACAAATTTGTGCAGTCCATTTCTAGTTCATTCATTGAGCATAGATTGGCAGTCTGTTTCCACTTCGTTCAAGAGTCTACAACCTACAAACTCATCTTCTCATCCCGTTGAGCAACCAAAACGCAGTTCACAATTCCCTTAACGCACCATTGAAAGTTCCAGCTCATGGTTTGCTCGATCTACACCATGCTACCACTACCTCGTCTAATAACGACCTACACCAACTATATATCTTGACCCAATCCTCCCTGATTTGCACCACGGTCTACATCAGCTTAATCCGTTCACGGCCAAAAATGGCACAAAACGAACTAGGAATGAAACTAGTAGCAGTTTGCGCTTGCCTTGTTCATTTAAACATCAGAATAAATCGTCCTTGTTAGCGATCTCACGATTCAATTTTCCAGCCTCAATGACCCATGTCATTTTGTTCAAGCGACGTCGTGCACCTGTTCATCCCTTTTCAGTTCGCTAGGTCCAGTCGATCAACACCTAGTTCGTTCTTCCTAAGTTCGCGGCAGTTCAACTGATCCAACCTCAGCTTAAACAACTGATCCAACCCCGATTTATGATGTATCTAGTCCAACCCGTCTCTCTTCTGCTCGGTTCTTCATCTCTTCAGGCCGTTAATTCATCTCGTGGAGATTGTTTCTTGGTTTCATGAAAAGGTGTGTGTGGGTTGTTTTGGATCTGCGCACTGTTAGTAGTTCACACTCGGTTAGTATTAGAGAGATGCCATCAATCTTCTACTATGAACTCTGGCATTTGCGGATTTAGATTGTGTATCTGTTTGCACGAATTGGGTTTTTCACATGGGCTTAGCCTGGCCCAGTTCGTTCAAGATAATATTTATATAGCCCATTGTTCACAATTTTATGCCATTTCCTACCAATACATTTCCTTGTCATTTCACGAACTGTTTATCTGGTTCTGTGTGTTAAAATCAATTGGTGACAACTCATGCTGTTCATGGTAGTGTTTATAGTTGATCTAGGCCTAAAAACAACCAATGCTTGTTAGCTTAGCTCGTGATGGGGTGATTTGGACCAACACTCTGACATCAGTTCGCTCCCAAGTCTACATTAGCCACAATTCGTCATGGTCCTACTGTAGTGACCTACAGGTCACCCTGTTTTTAGAGTCAAATCCCTTAAAGTGGATTGTGCGAGCACTCGTTATTCCAGCTCGTACCTATTCATGTCCATTTTTTGTATGCAAGTAAATGTCCCTAAAACGAGATAATTCTCCTTGGAATAAAAATGAAGGTCTCAAATGCCAACTATGGACTAGAAAGATTTGAGTTCCCACAGACGGCGCCAATTGTTTGGAGAGAATTTTTTTGTTAGGGATTCTAGTGATTTTTAGAGAGAAATAGAAATATGGATAAATGAATAGATCATGTATTCTCCTCATTTAAGGTGTATATATATGTATGAAATCCTACGTACGTGACAAGGTACATATAAGCGACCTGTCTACATGGTTACATATGTCATAAAATTATACACAAACTAGTTTAAATAGAGAGCAGATCGTTACAAGCGTTTACACATAAATAAAAGGGAGGTCGTTATATGCAGGTTGTTCATGGAGAGGGAGGACCCTAATGACGTCAAGATATCACATTTTTTACCAAGTCTTGACATCCAAGACCTCATAGTTTGTGGTGAAGTACTTTTGTTGATTGGATTGTACGCTTTATCAAGCTCGTTGGGCCCAGACTTTTTGTTAAGCGAGTCCTATATCTTCTCTATACCCTAGCGGAGTACCTGTACTTATTAGGTCGCATGTCCGTTACATATTTAATACCAAACAATAATATTTTTTCATTCAAATAATAAATGTTCACACTAACAAAATGTGTAAAAGGATAATATAAAATTATTTAAAGTAAAAGAAAAGGGTGGAAAATACATTCAAAGTCTTATACTGAAATGACAAAAAGGAGATAGAAAATTAAAACTGATTATACTCTTTTTGTCTCCTGGGTTATAATCAGTTTAAATCTCCACCAAAATAATATTTCATTTTGATTTTTTTATATTAATATGAGAGTGACACGTGGCACACAGTATTCAATAGGTAAATTAGGGAGCGATGTATGGTAAGGATGACTAGTCTTGGTCAACAAAAGCTGAGTTATCGACATGTGGTGAAACATGAGTCTTTTCTCTTTGAGATTTATTCTATTATATTTGTAATTTTCAACATTTGAAGCTAGTATAACTCATATTTGTTGAAATGATGAAAAAATAAATTAAATTCATTATATTAATTGATTTTAACCATTATAAATTTTGATGTCTTCCTTCTTTTATTAATTTTATTATCTTTATATCAATTTTTAGATATTGTTATATGGTTGTTAAAATATCTTTCTTGGGATATTTCATAACAATATGTTTATTTCGGATATTTCGTAATAATATGTTTATTTTCTTTTATGCATGCCATAATAAACTAAAGATGAGGAAAAACATAATAAACCGGTTGTAAATGAGATAAAATGGTCAAAAGAGTAGTACAATCTCTTATAGAGATGAGAAACACTCCTTAAAAAAATGTTCGTAATAAAATGAATAATAATAATAATATTTTATTTTTATTATTTTTATAATAAATATATACATTTTTTTTATTATATTTATATAATTAGGGTTTTATTTTTGTTAAATAAAATTATCTTTGATAAAATATTAATTTTTCAATAATAATTTAAGTTATAATAATATGTTCGTTTTAAAATAAAAATTAATATTATAAACATCAAGTTATTGCATGACATATTAAGTTAAAGGTTAAAATAATATTATTATAACTTACCAACAAAAATAATTTTATTATAATATATGAAATGATGCATTTATCAAATTGTAATAAAAATATTTTCTTTTAAAGGCAAGGGGAATAAAAGAAGATAATTTTTCTAAAATTGTACTTACTTTTCACATATTAATGTTTTTTTTTTCTTTAGAAAATTTGATCGTGCATTTTAAGCTGTCTAGAAAACCTTGTTAGTGTTAGAGATTATTGTTATAAAGCTCCTTAATTTAAGGAGCAAATTAAGGAGCAAAACATGGAACAAAACAAGGAGTAAAACATGGAGCAAAACATGGAAAAAACAAGGAGTAAAACATGGAGCTTAATTCAAGGAGCAATTCAAGGAACCATTAATTTAAGGAGTAATTCAAGGAGTGAATTTTCCTATAAATAGATGTGTAATTGTAATGAATTAACCATCCAAAGTATTCATTCCAATTGAGAGAAAAGCTTAGAGAGAAAAGCTTTTGTGAGAGAAAATTGAGAGTAATTTTCTTGGGTGTAATTGGGTTGTGAGTTGTGAGTGTTGTAAACACCTTGTGTAATTTCTCCTTTCGGTAAAAAAGATCTGCCCGGTCAGGAGCGTAAGCAAGATTGGTAGAACTCCGTTATCAAATTTTGTGTGTTATTTTTCTATTCTTACTTTCTCGCCATCGGCTTATCGGGAATTTGCGTTATTTCCCGAATGACTGGTATCGAGGTATTGGTAGTGATTTACGTCAATTTTACGCAAGAAATAATCGAGAAACGATCCGAGAGGAAGTCGATTTTAGTGGGAGCGATAGCGCGAGATGAAGGAAGGGGTGAAACTCGAGAAATTTGATGGCACGAGATTTCGGGTTTTGGAAAATGCGAGATAGAGGATTATACGTATATCAAAATAAATCTATATCAACCTCTCGGGGAAGAAGCGGGAGGCTATGAAGGAAGAAGATTGGAATCTTACAGACGGAATGAAGCCGGAGTTATTCGATTGACGTTATCCGTAATGTTGCTTTCAACATAGCAAAGGAAAAGACCACGGCGGGATGTATGGCGGCTCTCCCGATATGTATGAGAAGCCGTCGACCTCGAAGCAAAGTGCACTTGATGAGGCGCTTGCATTCAGTGCGGATGACGGAAGGGCGCTCGGTAGCTCGACATCTCGGTAATGAACTCGACACGGTTACGACCCGGTTGAGTTCGGTGGAAGAAATTCGATGAAGAAGTACGGCATTGATACTTTGTCTTCACTGCCGGAAAAGGCTGGAATGCTCTTGTCGCGGTGTGGTGGCTCGTCGGGAAAGCGATAAGTTGAAATTTGATGATGTTCGTGATTTGGTTCTCGGTGAAGAGATCCAGAGCGTAGAGAGGCAATTGAATCGTCAACCTCTTCGGTTTGCATACGGTCGAGAGGAAGAAATTCAACCAAAGGAAATGGGCGTGGTAGAGCGGCTACGAGGTAGATCGAAAGACGGGAGGTCGAATCCGAAGTCACAATAATTCCACATGGCTCGAAGACTATCGAGTGTTGGAATTGTGGAAGAACCGGAACCTTCAAGAAAATCGGTGCAGAATGCACCGAAGGACAATGAAGTGAAGGCGAGAGGCAAATGTTACTTCCACCTCGGGAGGAGATGATGCATTGATATGCTCTTTGGAGAGCGAGGAAGAATCTTGGGTGTTAGACTACGGAGCGTCGTTCCGTACTGCTTCGCAAAAGAATTCTTCGAGAAATATGTCCCGGAAACCTTGGAAAGGTATATCTTGGTGATGATCAACCATGTGCTATTATTGGCAAGGTGTAGTGAAGATTAAGTTGAGCAGTTTGTTTGGGAGCGAAGGATGTCGGGCGTATTCCCGTCTCGAAGGAACTTAATCTCGGTGGGGCGGTTTGGCCGGTGAAGGCTCTGTACGATATTCCATGGTGATGATTGGAAGATTTCAAAGGGTGCGATGACAATTGCTCGAGGCAAGAAAGAGTGGCACTCTTTTACATGACACAGTACGTTGTTCAATTACGGTTGCTGAAAGCAATGAAACACGAATCTATGGCACAGGAGACTAGGCCGTATGAGTGAGAAGTGGATGAAGATTATGCCTTTCGAAGGAAAACTTCCGGTACGATGCGAGGAGATAGACATGTGCGAAGATTGCGTACTTGGAAAGCAAAGAGAGTCGGCTTTCGGACAAGTTGCGAGAATCCCCACGAAGAAGGAAAGGCTAAGAGCTTATTCACTCGATGTTTGGGGACAGCGGCCGTCTCATCTATTGGTGGGAAACGCTCTTCATGACTTTCATTGATGATCGCTCTCGGAAGGTATGGGTTTACTTTCTAAAGCATAAGTCTGAAGTATTTGAGGCTTTCGAGAAGATGGAAAGCTATGGTGGAAAATGAGACGGGTTTAAAGATCAAAAAGCTCGAGAGAATAATGGTGGTGAATATGAAGACACCCGAGATTCAAAAATTTACTGCTATGAGCACGGGATCAGAATGGAAAGAAGCGTGCCGAGCACGCCTCGACACGATGGTGTAGGTGAGCGTATGAGCCGAACGTTGACGAAAGAGCCGAAGCATTCGTATACGATCAGTCTAGAAACAGTGCAGGCGAGAAAGCGATCGACACGGCGGCACTTGATCAATAGCGAGGCCCGTACTGTTCCATTGGAGGCGTAGAATACCGGATGAGGTATGGAGGCGGAAAAGAGGTGAAACTATCACATCTAAAAGTTTTCGGTTGTGTAGCATTTGTGCATATCGGTGATCAAGGCGGGAATAAGCTTGATCCCAAATCCAAAATGCACGTTCATTGGCTATGGTGAGGATGAGTTTGGCTACCGCATTTTGGGATGACGAAAAGAAGAAAGTTATCCGTAGCGAGAGATGTGATTTTCAACGAAAGGGTGATGTATAGGGACATGCATAAAATAGACGCCAATGACTCGGGCGAGAATGAGTCGGTATTTGCGGTGCTGAGATGATGTCCCGAGATACTTCATGGCAGTACCAATTGTAACAAGTCCTGGCCCGGAGGAACTTGTTGGACAAAACGTACACGGCATTAGGCACACCTGACCCTCTTTCCAGCTCACTGTATTGAGAAGGTCTTCTCGACCTCGTGTGCCTAACGGGAGATCACATGAACTATATGTTCTTTGGTGATGGAGGGAGCTGAATGCTATGATGAAGCTTGTCGGACTCAGATTCCAACAAGTGGGAGCTTGTTTATGAAAAAGAAATGAAATCTCATCTCGACGAGACATGGGAGGCTAGTGAGTTACCTATGGGAAAGAAGGTATTTCATAACAAATGGGTGTCTTAGGGTGAAAGAGGAGTGTGATGGTTCCAAGAGATACAAAGCCGCCTAGTTGTCAAAGGGTTTCAGCGAAGGAAGGAGTTGACTTCTGCTGACATTTTTGCTCCCATTGTGAAGCTCGATACTATCGAGATCGGTATTGAGTATTGTAGCCATTGAAGATCTTCATCTTGAGCAGTTGGATGTAGGCTGCATTCCTTCGTGGAGATTTAGATGAAGAGATTTACATGTACAGCAGAAGGTTTCTCGAGAAAGGGGAAGAAGAACATGGTGTACGGACTTAAGAAGAGTTTGTATGGCACGAAACAAGCCACGAGACAATGGTACAAAAAAATTTGACAACCATTACCTGAGGAAGGTTTCGAAGTGCAATGCTGATCATTGTTGCTACTTGAGAGATATAGGTCAGTTATATCATTTTACTACTTTATGTTGATGATATGTTAGTAGCGAGGTTCGGATATGGATGATATTAAAAGGTTGGCGGCAATTGTCGAAAGGAATTTGACATGAAAGACTTGGAGTCGACAAAGAAGATTCTTGGAATGCAAATCCATGAGAAATAAGAAGAAAAGGATCCTTGCGATTTATCTCGGGCGAGTACATCAATCGTGTTTTGCAAAGATTCAACATGGGCGTGCGAAGCCGGATTCTTACGCAGCCGGTCATTTTTGCCTATCCGAGGATCGGTCCCTCGAACGAGAAGAAGAGAGAATTCATGGCTAGGTTCCTTATGCCTCGGCCATTGGAAGTTTAATGCGCAATGGTGCATGCGAGACCCGGACATTGGCCATGCGATTGGGAGTTGTTAGCGGTTATGTCGAAATCCAGGAAAAACTTCGTTGGGAAAGCGATCAGTGGATTTTGAGGTATCTGCAGAGGCACCTGAGAGAAAAGTGCTTGTACTTTAGGTAAGGAGAGTTAAAAGTACGAGGATACGTGAAGCGCGGACTTTGGAGGTGAAGTTGATCTTAGAAGAAGCGCCATGGGTTATATATTCTTGTTGGAACTACGGTACATTGTTAGTTGGATGTCACAATCTGAGAAAATTGTCACTCATCCACTACGGTGGTATGTCTTAGCGATGGCGAAGCTATGAAAGAGATGATATGGCTTGAGGTTTGTTAATTGGTGGGATTCAAACAAGAAGAATGTTACTGCGTAGTGATAGTCGAAGTGCAATACACTTGTGAAGAATTGACATTTCATTCTAGAACAAAGCATATTGGACTTCGTTATCACTTCATCGGATCTACATTGGAAGATGATGTGTTATCGGAGAAGATTCAAGGAAGCAAAATCCGGCGAGATATGTTAACAAGGTGGTGACTATTGACATGGCTGAAGTTGTGCTCGACTTCGGTTGGTCTGCTAAAGTAACAAAGACTAGAAAAGTTCTTTGCATTGATCGAAGGTGTGAAAGGCAGATTGAAATCGGTCTTGCAGAGTGGGGAAATTGTTAGAGATTATTGTTATAAAGCTCCTTAATTTAAGGAGCAAATTAGGAAACAAAACATGGAACAAAACAAAGAGTAAAACATGGAGCAAAACATGGAAAAAACAAGGAGTAAAACATGGAGCTTAATTCAAGGAGCAATTCAAGGAACCATTAATTTAAGGAGTAATTCAAGGAGTGAATTTTCCTATAAATAGATGTGTAATTGTAATGAATTAACCATCCAAAGTATTCATTCCAATTGAGAGAAAAGCTTAGAGAGAAAAGCTTTTGTGAGAGAAAATTGAGAGTAATTTTCTTGGGTGTAATTGGGTTGTGAGTTGTGAGTGTTGGAAACACCTTGTGTAATTTCTCTCCTTTCAGTAAAAAGATCTGCATGGTCAGGAGGCAGTTAAGCAAGATTAGTAGAACTCCGTTATCAAATTTTGTGTGTTATTTTTCTATTCTTACTTTCTCATAAATCTGGCTTATCGGGAATTTGCGTTATTTCCCAACAGTTAGGTATATGTTTCCTATGTAATGATTCATCCGTTTGTCAAAAATATTAGTATGATTTTCCCACTGATGTCATTGTATTTTCCTAATTAAAAGTATCCTCTATCATGTTTATAAACTTACTGGAACTAATCATGAAATTAATTAGCTTGCTTATGATTTTATTGCTTTCAGAAATTATGCATTTGTGTAAAGTCTATCATTTGTTAGTTATTCCTCTTAATTTATGGGTCAATTGATTTTGAATTTAATAAAACTTATATTATACTTCATATAGGATATGTTTTACTTAACTATTATTCAATGGAGTTTAACTTTGGATTTTAGCTTATAGTATATCTTACTAATTTACTTTTACTTAAAAATTAAAGTAATCACGTTCTTTTAAGAGTTATTTAGATCTTATAATTATAACTTTCATATAATTTTATTAAGTGATTATAGTAATGATTCTTTGATTTTTTAGTTTTATAATTTGAATTATAATCAATCAAGTAATTATTTTAAGAGTAAAATAATATTTATATATTTTATTAATAAAAAGTAAAAAAAAAACACTGAACATTTCTTCATTCTTTTCCCATTTTTATTAATAAATTATTATTAATGGTATATTAGTTGTGTACAACTAATATACATTATCAGCTGTACTTTTCTTAAAAGCACTTTTTCTAAAAAACATATTCTTATTTTTCTGTATTTATACTTGTAATATCATTCATTATAATTAAGATTAATAAATACATTTTCAGTATATTTAATTTGGTATCAAAGCAGGAAAGAAAAGGAAAAAAAATTATTTTAGTTTTTGAGTTTACGAGCCGTCGTCGGTGTCGGTACCATTATTAATCTTCTCACGCAGATTCGGTCTGCGTTGTCCGGCCTATTGCGCGCCGTCATCTCGCGCAGCTCCATACTGCGACGTCCGGCTTGCGAGCTCCCGACTGCGCCGTCCGGCTCGCGCGGCGGCTCGGCCTGCGTCGTCCAGCTCGCACAGCAGCTCCAGCCCTGCGCCGTCCAGCTCGCACAGCAGCTCCAACCCTGCGCCGTCCAGCTCGCACAACAGCTCCAGCCCTGCGTCGTCCAGCTCACGCAGGAGCTCCTGTCCTGTGTCGTCCAGCTCCCGAACAGCTCTTGCACTGCTCTGTGAGTCCGCAGTTCTCTTTTTCAGCTCACAGTTCTTTTGTGAGCCTGCAGTTCTCTACCATTAAAATTTTTAGCTTTTTCTTTTAGTCCGGCTTGCCCTACCCATCAGTCCAACCCGACCTAATCTGTCTTAGTCTCAGCCCAATCTGTCTTAGTCCAATCCTACCCATCAGCCCAATCTGTCTTAGTCCACCCTACCCATCAGCCCAATCCGGCCCATCATCCCAACCCAAACTGCCTTAGTCGAAGCCCATTAGCTAGACAGCCCACTTAATTCGGACAAAAAAAAAACCAAAAAATTTATTCCACTGCACAATATATTTTATTATTATTTCAATGGAAGATTCAAGACAATATCAAGTTTCCAGAATTAATGAAGTTCCACAATTTGAAGTTCCTGTTAAAAGTTCAGAAATTGGTTCTTTTAGGGGAACTAAACTTAATGGTACAAATTTTCGAACATGGAAAAAAGTTATGTCTGTTTATCTTCGTGGGATGCATAAGATGGGATATGTATCTGGATCAATCAGGGCTCCTAGTCAAGATGATATATAAGCCTATATGAGGTGGGAAGATGATGATGGCTTTGTAATATCAATTCTATTTAGAGCCATCACTGATGATATATTACAATTGGTGGACGAATGTGAAACTGTTGAGGCCATATGGAATACCTTAAGTGATCTTTATACAAATGAGTCTGACTTTATTCAAGTTCATGAACTCATGTGCAAAGCTGCTGGCATGCAGCAGAATGGGCAACCAGTATCTCTTCTGTGGTACCAGAAGGAGAAGGAGCTTGAACGAGTACATGCCTTTTTAAGAGGCCTTAATACAAAACATAATAGTGCTAAAGGCGAATTGCTTCGAATGTAAGACCCTCCGAGCTTGACTACTGGCTTTACATACATCCGTAAAGACGAATCTCAACAGGAAAGTCTTCATCAGGCACAAGTTGAGGTATCAAGTCTAGCCATTCAAGCCAAATCAAAGGCACCTTTTCTCCAGCATCAAAATTCAATTCCACTTCATCAGTAGGGACCTCCACCAGGCTTTCCCAATCGCCCTCATTTTCACTGCTCTTATTGCAATGAACATGGACATCTTCGTGAGACTTGTTGGAAACTGTATCCACACTTGAAACCAAAACGACAACAGGGGCATTGTTCAAAAGCAAAAGTAACTGTAGTGCAAATTGTCCAAGAACCAGACTACTATGGACAGAATCATCCTATAGAATGTGGAGGTATCCCTATAGCTTCAATAGCTGGTCGTGGTAAGATTGGTATGACCTTAAATGTTTCTCACTCTATTGAGTCTAATACTTGGATTATTGATTATGGTGCATCTGATCATATGACTTATGATAAATCTTATTTTAATAAGTTATCTCCCCCACCAGTGTCTTATGTTACGAATGCTAATGGTGAGGCATTTCCTGTCTTAGGAAAGGGGTCAGTTCATATCACTCCATCTTTACAGCTACATAATGTTTTATATGTACCTGACTTATCTCATCACTTAATATCTGTCCCACAGTTCAATATTGAGTCTAAATGTTCGGTAACCTTTTATCCTATGTATGTGATTTTTCAGGATCTTCTTACCAGGGAAATAATTGGCCGAGGGTATCTGAGGGGCAGGTTGTTCTGTTTGGATCAAAACTATGGAGGAGAGAAACCAGGAGCACGGGCACGCACTGCATTGACTTATAGTTCCGATAAGCTAAGTGAAATTTAGTTGTGGCATCGCCGCTTAGGGCATCCGTCTTTTAGTCTTATGAAAAAAACCATGCCCACTTTATTTATTGGTGTTAGTGAGAATGTTTTACATTGTGAGACTTGTGTTTTGGCCAAGAGCCATCGTATTACTTATTCTTTTAGTATTTCTAATAAAAGTACTATTCCTTTTGAATTAATTCATTCTGATGTTTGGGGACCATCTAAAGAGCCCAACTATATCGGGTATGAGATATTTTGTTTCGTTTATTGATGACTGTACAAGGTTATCATAGATTTCTCTTCTTAGAACAAAAGATGAAGTTTTTTTCATTTTTTCAAAATTTCATAGCCTTGTTCAAACACAATACAATGACATCATTCGGATCCTCCGTTCTGACAATGTGGAGAATATGTTAATCATGTTTTTCAAGATTTTTCAAAACACATGGGATTATTCACCAAGCTACTTGTCTGCAAGCACCAGAACAAAAATGGAGTATTTGAAAGAAAAAATCATCATTTACTTGATATGGCTCGTGCACTTTTATTTAGTGCTTATATGCCAAAAAACCTTTGGAGTGATGCTGTACAAGCTTCCACCCATCTCATCAATCGTCTCCCATCTAGTGTCCTTAACGGAAAAATCTCATTCCAAATTCTCGCATCTTACGTCTCCTTATCATCCTTCCATAATCTTCCTACCCGTGTATTTGGTTGTGTTGCTTTTGTGCATGTTCCTAAAAATCAAAGGTCTAAATTAGATGCCCGGGCAATTAAATGTGTGTTTGTTGGTTATGGAAGTTATCAGAAAGGATACAAGTGCTTCCATCCACCAACCAAAAAGTATTATGTCACTATGGATGTTACCTTCTTTAAGGACACAAGTTATTTGTCCTCACCTGATATTGCTCGTCAGGGGGAGAATACATATTTCAAAGAACTGTATCATGGTGAGGGGGAGGCATTAGAAGAATCACCAGTCATTGCAGAAGCAGATGCTTCAAGTATTCGAGCACCAAATTCACTTACAGCAAATGAAGTGGAAGACACAACTGTTCACTCAGGCATTACTCCTACCCATGATCAACAACTCCCTGGTACTGAAGGTCACTTATCTGAGGTATGTACACCCACTGATACTAATAGCATTGAGTCTAATGTTGGATAATATGTGTTACCCAAAAGGTCTACTCGAGGTCAACCAGCCAAAAGGTATGAACCAAATATTCATGCAAAATCAAAATACCCAGTAGCCAATTATATGTCCACTAAAAGATTATCTAAGTCATATGAATCATTTGTGAATCAAATATCTGGTGTATCAGTACCTAACAAAGTGCAGGATGCGTTAGGAGATCCAATATGGAGAAAGGCAATGGCTGAAGAGATGGAGGCATTACAGAAGAACAATACTTGACAACTGGTGCCACCACCACAAGGAAAAAATGCAGTTGGTTGTCGATGGGTGTTTACTGTAAAACATAATGGTGATGGATCTGTAAATCAATATAAAGCTCGTCTTGTAGCAAAAGGTTTTACCCAAACGTATGGTGTAGACTACGATGAGACTTTTGTTCCTGTTGCCAAAATGAACACTATTCGGGTTTTGCTCTCACTTGCCGCTAATCTAAACTAGCCACTTCGGCAGTTTGATGTCAAGAATGCGTTTCTTCATGGAAAATTATCCGAGGAAGTGTACATGAGTCTTCCACCTGGGTATGTAGTTGATTCTCCTAGTAATTTTGTATGCAAATTGAAGAATTCTTTGTATGGTCTCAAGCAATCCCCTCGAGCCTAGTTGTGAAGGTTTTCACAGTTCATGCAAAAGGTTGGTTACAGACAGAGTAATTCAAATCACACTCTATTTCTCAAACATCAACGAGGGAAGGTAACAACCCTAATAATTTATATTGATGATATGGTAATCATTGGTGATGACACTGTTGAGATGGATAAATTACAAAGACATCTAGCCTCTGAATTCGAGATGAAGGACTTAGGTGAACTAAAGTACTTCTTAGGAATTGAGGTAGCCAGGGGAAGAGAAGGAATATATTTGTGTCAAAGGAAGTACATTATTGATCTACTAACAGAGACAAGTATGCTGGATTGCAAACCTATTGACACTCCTATTGAACAAAATCATTGTTTAGTAGAGTATCCAGATCAGATACCAACTGATCGAGCTCGCTATCAGAGATTGGTTGGGCGTTTGATTTACTTGGCTCATATTAGACCAGATGTTGCATATGCAGTAAGTGTGATGAGTCAGTTCATGCATAACCCAAGTGAGAACCACATGAATGCTATTTTGAGAATTTTAAGGTATTTGAAATCGGCTCCAGGAAGGGGAGTAATGTTATCTAAACACAACAATCCTCTTGAAGTCAGTGGCTTCACAGATGTAGATTGGGCAGGAAGTATTATAGATAGAAAGTCAACATCGGGTTATTTCACCTTTGTGGGAGGAAATTTAGTTACATGGAAAAGTAAGAAACAAAAAGTGGTGGTGTGATCTAGTGCTAAGGCCGAGTATAAAGGTATGGCTCGTGGGGTTTGTGAATTACTATGGATAAGAACTTTGTTATTTGATTTGGGTTTCGAACTCAAAAATACTATGCAATTGTATTGCGACAATCGGGCAGCCATTGATATATCCCAAAATCCAATACAACATGATCGCACTAAGCATGTAGAGGTTGATTGTCACTTTATAAAAGAAAAGCTAGATGTCAAACTGATTAGTTTTCCTTTTGTTCCCGCTTAAGAGCAACTTATAGATATACTTACCAAAGGAGTTTCTAAGAAGGCATTATATGATTCACTAAGCAAGTGGGGCATGATCGATATCTATGCGCCAACTTGAGGGGGAGTGTTAATAAATTATTATTATACATTATCAGTTGTATATTAGTTGTATACAACTAATATACTTTTCTTAAAAGCACTTTTCCTAAAAAGCAGATTCCTATTTTCGTGTATTTATATTTGTAATATCATTCATTGTAATTAAGATTAATAAATACATTTTCAGTATATTTAATTTTTCTCTATTGTTTTCCCTATATTCAATATTATATTATAAAAAGGTTGAAAGAGAAAGAAAGAGTGAGCTATAGCGACAATGAGAGAGATGGGATAGAGAAAAAAAGAAAATAGGAGAATGAGTGAAATGAAGAGGAAGAGAGATAAATAAACTAAGGGAGATAAGGTGTGAAATAGAATGAATGAATAAAAGGATGGGATGGAAGGGACTTTTCTCTTTTTTTTAATATTTTTATTAAAGAAATATTTAAATCCCATTTTATTTTTTAAAATTAAATTTTAAAATTATTTAAACAATCATATTTTTAAATTAAATGAGTTAATAAACTCGTTTTAATAATCATAGATAAAAATATATAAATCCTAT
Source organism: Hippophae rhamnoides (assembly GCA_033030585.1). Taxonomy (NCBI): domain Eukaryota; kingdom Viridiplantae; phylum Streptophyta; class Magnoliopsida; order Rosales; family Elaeagnaceae; genus Hippophae; species Hippophae rhamnoides. The sequence continues at coordinate 17,218,537 of CM065438.1, read as the reverse complement.
AAACTCAACCCGTTATACTTAAGATACAATATGTTTTACTTAATTAAGTTTAAATCAATTGGAGTTTATAATATATTTTTATCTAAAAATTAAATTAATCACTTAATGAACTCTTATCTACAATTTTTTTTATATTAGTCATAGATAATTATATTTTTTACATGATTTAATACGAGCTCTATTGACTAACCCGTTGATATATTTTTTTTTATTGGATAAGAAGTTACAAAATTAATATATGTATAAATAATACAGTATTTATATTTATAATTTTAGTTTTGCCTTGAGTTTTTCCTTAAAAAATATTTATATTTTTAATGCGAAATACTAATAATGTTTATCTATATACCATATAGCACATGTATAGGGTTATCATGTACGCATCGAGTTTGTAAGACTTCGACTATATCAAAAAATATTAACTAAGAAACTTACAGAGTATCAAACTTCTTACAACTCAAGATAGCTCCACTAAGAACAATCTTTGACCGTTCCATTTTAATACCAATTATTGAGTAAAATTTAGAATACACAACTTTAAATTTACTAATATTATATCTAAATAAGTAAACTTATATTATATCCATAATAAAAGATATCATAACACCTTTCAAATGTAACTAACAAATTGAAGAGAAATATAAACACTCAAAGAGAAAGCTCTTAACTCACACTTAAAATTAAGAATACAAAGACTTATTTGTTTTTATGGGATGATTAAACTAAATACAAGGTAGGTTATTTATAGTTCTTACCATACAATCTACACTATACAAATATAAAAGTAAGAAATAATTCTAGCAACATAAATATTATCACATTCTATACACTTCTCTTTTCTACATCCTTCTAGATTTTTTCTTAAAAAAATTTCTTCAACCACTCTATTTATTGAATTGGTGTTGATTTTCAACATATTCTTGATATTGTTTTTCTCATTGATGTTATTGGGGGCAATATGTTCTTTTTATTTGGAATTGGTGTTTCTTGCTTTGAAATGGATGAAATTCTTAATAAAATTGATAATTTGGATCTCACACTTGAAATTGATGATTTAATCAAGGAAAAACAAGAATTGCTTTATCTTACAATTGATATTTGTGCTATTACTAATTGTTATATTAGTCTTAATGCCTTAATAAGGGTGTTTTTGACATATTTGGGTTAAGAAAGTAGGTCGTGACCTCGAGGCTTTTGATCGGTCTATGTAGAATTTTAAATATATTAATTAGGTTGTAATAGTGATTTATTTATCTAACTATTAGTTCTATTTATATTGTTGTACATATAGTTGAAAAAATATAAGAGAAATAAAAATAATATTTCAATTTTTCTTCACCATCTCTCTCAATATTTTCTTCATGGTATCAGAGCATTTTTGAAATCCAATATCACCCTTCAATCACAGTAGTGAACGACTTCTACCACTATTCATAACCCAGGCACCATCTAGTTCATCTCCCACGAACATCACATTTCTTCATGAACAATTCTATTTTTGAACAATCATGACATCTGAAAGTCAACCCAACCATCGTGAGCCCATTTCTCATTCTGCAAGCACTTAGTCGTCGTTGTCTTCCACTTCGTTGCTTCTTGTTTACTCAGTCATCATTGTCCTCCACTTTGGCGCTACCTGTTCCACTTCTTCGTTGTCCTCTAGTCGTCCAATGTTCATCTTTGAGTCAACTGTCACCATCCCACGATCTTACAAATCAACCTTGTAACTAATAAGCCCAAAAATAACCAAATTGTCCAATCATTCCAATAACTGATAGGCCCATATATCAAATAAGTCCAAATTTAAATAACATCAGTTTCACGATAATTCAAACATCAATGGCCACAGGAAAACTTGTCATGGCCGATTCCAATGGAAGTTCCACCGAGAACAATATTTTGCCTATCACCAGCCACAAATTAAATGGATACAATTACCTTCAGTGGTCTAATCCGTCATAATGTTTATATGCGAAAAGATGAAAGAGGATTACCTTATTGGAGTTGCAACAGCCCTAGATAAGGATGATCCGAAATACAGAACATGGAAATCCAAGAACAATATGGTGATGCCTTGGTTGATAAATTCCATAACGAACGAGATTGGAGAGAACTTTCTTCTGTACGATACAACAAAGGAATATGGGATGTCTTCAGAGATACTTATTCCAATTTTGATAATATGTTCAAACTATTTGAGACCGAAAGCATCCTTCATGTTCTTCTTCAAAGAAAGTCATCAGTTATCCAATACTTTAACTTTCTTGTTCGATATTGGCAACATTTAGACCTCTTTGAGTTTCACCAATGGAAGTGTCCAGCAGACGGAATCTTGTACAAATATATTGTTGAAAAGAAACGGGTTTTCAAATTTTTAATGGGGCTCAATAAAGATTTTGATGATGTGCGAGGCATAATTCTAGGAACAAAACCTTTACCAACCATTCGTGAAGCCTTTTCCGAAGTTCACCAAGAAAAGAGTCAAAAAAAGGCGATGATGGGTCCTCAATTTATCATTTCAATGATTGGAGAAGGGTCTGCACTTGTTGTTCGAGGACATCGACAATCTTAGAATGCAGACAATAGTCCCCGAAGAGGAAGACCTTGGTGTGACCATTACCTTAGACCTGTTCATACTAAGGAAACATGCTGGAAAATTCATGGAAAGCCAACTGATTAGAAGCCACCCTCTACAAGGCACACCAATAAATAAAGCCATGGAAATACTGTCTCCATAACCTATGGAACTACTTTACCTGAATCTTTCCTGCTTAGTAAGGAATAGATTGATCTTCTGCAGCCACATAATTTTTATCATAGGTGAGTTTAGTAATTGATGAGAGATTAAAAACAAGGGTGGGGACAAGAATAGCATAATCGAGAATAAAGGAATTTGAAATTTTTACTGAACCAATCCCATTTACTTTGGATACTGATCCATCGACAATTCTGATAGTATGTCCTTCTTGGTAGGTTTTAAGATTCATGATAAGAGAAGCATCACCCATCATGTGGTTTGAAGCTCCTAAATCAACAATCCATGGTCTTTTAACCTTTTTCATACTAAGAGCGTTAAGGGTGTTACCTGATTGAGCTACAGTGGTAGATAATGTTGGCAAGGATTGTCCAAATATTTTCTATAGAAGATCAATCTATTCCTTACTAAACAGTGAGGATTCAGGTGAAGCGATTCCATGGGTTATGGAGGAATAGATTGATCTTTTGTAGAAAATATTTGGACAATCCTTACCAATATCATATACCACTGTAGCTCAATCAGGTAACACCCTCAACGCTCTTAGTGTGAAAAAGGTTAAGAGACCATGGATTGTTGATTTAGGAGCTTCAAACCACATGACGGGTAATGCTTCTCTTTTCATGAATCTTAAAACCTACCAAGAAGGATGCACTGTCAAATTTTTTGATGGATCAGTATCCAAAGTAATTGGGATTGGTTCAGTAAAAATTTCAAATTCCTTTATTCTCGATTCTGTTATTCTTGTCCCCACCCTTGATTGTAATCTCTCATCAATTACTAAACTCACACGTGATAAAAATTATGTGGCTAAATTTGTTTATAATCTATGTGTATTTCAGGACTTGGATTCGGGGAAGATGATTGGTAGTGCTAAAGAATACTCATGACTTTATCTCCTTAAAAGTGAAGACCTTTTAGAAAGATAAGCCCTTTAAACTGTATCCGAGGTTTCTTCTCGAAATAAACCTTTGTTAAATCTTAAGTCCAATAACAATAAGCTAACATAGCAATATATATCATCAAATGTTAGCATTTATTAAGTCTACATAGCTCCCTAAATATATCATACTTCATGACTTTTAGGGACGTCGCATTGGTCAAAAACTATAGATGTTTCACCTTTTGTTTTACCTTCTTCTTATCGAATTTAGTATCGTATTGATGTTCATATTTTGTAACTGATATAACTTTTTATCCATATTTTAGAAGGGTTTTAATTTAATAAACATGTTTTATAAATGATTTTAAAATATACAAAAATGAACGGTTACAAGTTTTATTTTGAATTTGCCCTTAGATTTAGTGTTGGGTCGCATAAAGCTTTAGTTTTTCCTCCAAAGTTTTGGAATTAATGGTTGTGATTGTACCAGTGGTATACTATAACTATACCACCAACTTATGCAAGCAATTTCGACAACGTAAACTCTTCGAATTGGAATGCTACGAAATATACCAGCAAAAACTACAGGGTACACCTGTCATATATGGAAAGACTTGACTTGTAATTGAGTCACTAATCTACTTATTTTATATCTATACTAAAATCCTAGCACCAGACATGCAATCGACATTCTTTCTCAGCCGTTTGGTGATTATGCAAACAAGGTCTCATTAAATGTTGCACGGTTTCGAAGTTTTAGATGAACTATTAGAGGAGTCGCCAACAGTTGGATTTAGAGTTGAACTACAGGTAAGAAAACCATTCCCACATTCGTTTTCAACCACGACAGGGATCTTGACAGAAACTCTTTTCATCTCCTTCCCAAGATTTTCTTCCTGACGTAGAGCAGTGAATTGGTTGTCCACAGAAATTAGAGGTTACACCAATGGTTGTTGCTCAGGTTTGTTTCACAACTTATTCAAAAATTTCACTTTTAAAATCTTTTTTTTTGGTTTATTTTCTTTGATAAAAAACAATATTTTTTATGTGGGTTGCATAGGTATGCAGGGCAACAATGAAAATGGGGAAGAAATTGTTGGGCACAGCAAGTAAGAAATAAAATGAATTCAACAGAGTAAAATAATGACACCAGAAATTTAACGTGGTTCATCCTTTAATATGGGCAAAGTCCACGGGATAAACTCCCAAAAATATTTCTTCCACTAATAAAATTAATAGGTACAAAGTGAGAGCCAATACAATAAATTGAGATAAACCCAAAATAGTGTCACACAAGTATTTCCCAAACACACTATTTTGTCACTCCCATTTTATAAAAATATTTTTAGAAAAATATTGGGATATTTTTCTAAGATATTCTCTCTCAATTTCTTACACACAACACTATTGTCTTCAAAGGAAATTGTTCATTTGGCTTTGCTTTGCTTCTCTTCTTGTTTTGGTGAGTTGATATTTCTCTAAGGAAAAGACATTGCCTATTTATAGGCAAAATTGCATATCAATGTTAGATGCACCTAACATTTGTGGTTGCAACTATCATTTATGGTTGCACCTACCATTTGTGGTTACACCTACCATTTATGGTTGCACCTACCAATTGTGGTTGCACCTAAAATTTTTGTTTTCTTCCTCTTAAATGTAGGAGGGAATTACAAATCTCCCCATCCCGACTACATAGAGGGCTCTACCAATCCAGCAGCTAAACGACAGTATTCAAAATTTTATCTTGGGAGAATTTTTGTCAACATGTTTGATCCATTTTATTCTGTATGGATCTTCTCAAGTTGTAATAGCTTCTTCTCCATTACATCCCTAATCCAGTGATACCTCACATCAATATATTTTGATCTCGAATGAAAGGAGACATTCTTTCCAAGATGGATAGCATTCTGACTTTCACAAAATAACTAATAACTATCTTGTTGCAACCCAAGTTCTTTCAAGAACTTTTTCATCCATAGCAACTCTTTACATGCTTCCGTTGGTGTTATAAAATTTGCTTTGGTAGTACATAGTGAAACACATTTTTGTAACTTTGACTACCATGACACAACTCCCCATACAAATGTAATCAGGTAACTTGAAATAGATTTTCTGGAATCCACATCACCAGCCATATCTGCATCTGTGTATCCAAATAACATAGGTTTGTTATTTCCAAAACATAGGCATATTTTGGAAGAACCTCGAAGATACCTGAAAATCCATTTCATTGCAGCCCAATGTTCCTTTCCAGGATTTGAAAAGAATCTACTCACAATTCCAACTGCATGAGTGATATTTGGCTGTGTACAAACCATGGCATAAATTAGACTTCTAACTACTAAAGCATATAGAACCTCTTCCATATCTTCATTCTCTTTGTTTGTAGAAGGGATCTGCTTAGAACTTAGCTTAAAGTGATTAGCAAGAGGACAATTAATCGTTTTAGCCTTATTCATATGAAATCTTTGAAGTACATTCTCAATGTACTTCTCCTGTGACAACCATAATTTCTTGGTGCCTCTGTCTCTAATAATAGTCATGACAAGAATCTGCTTTGCTGGCCCCAAGTCTTTCATGGCAAAAGACTTACTCAACTGCGTTTTCAAGTTGTTGATTCTGGAAATATTTCGGCCAAAAATCAACATATCATCCACATAAAGTAAAAGAATAATGAAATCATCATCATAGAATTTCTGCACAAAACACAATGGTCTGAAGTAGTCTTTTTGTAACCTTTCTCCCCCATAATAGACTCAAACTTCTTGTACCATTGTCTTGGTGCCTATTTTAAGCCGTAGAGACTTTTCTTCAATTTGTAGACATAATATTCTTTTCCCTTTTGCTGAAAACCCTCTGGATGCTCTATGTATATCTCTTATTCCAAGCACCATGTAGGAAGGCAGTTTTTACATCCATTTGCTCAACCTCTAAGTCAAGACTTGCTGCTAACCCTAGCATAGTACAGATGGATGCCATTTTCATAACTGGAGAGAAAATCTCGTCAAAGTCAACACCTTTTCTTTGGCTGAATCCTTTGAAAATTAGTCTGGCTTTGTATTGCGGACTGGAACCGTGTCCTTCATGCTTCACCCTGAACACCCATTTATTTTTCAAGGCCTTCTTCCTTTTGGGCAGCTTCATCAGCTCAAAGGTTTTGTTCTCGTGCAAGGACTTCATCTCATCTTACATGGCTTCAATCCATTTTTGTTTGGATTCGTCATCCATCGCCTCTTCGTAACTCTCAGGTTCTCCCCCATCAGTGAAAGTTACATACTTATCTGAAGGGTATGAGGTAGAGGGTCATCTCACTCTATCACTTCTTCTCAATGGAACATGAGAAGCCATAGGTGTTGGTACTGGATAATGAACATCATCATTTCTCTTATGTTTAGAAGCAACTTCTATATGAGCATCATCTTCATCAGGTGGATAAACTTGGTCTTCATCTCCAACTTGTCATGGCACTAATGATGAAGGAATTAATTCCAAATCTGATGAGTCAACATTGGAATTAGGAACATCTTTCTTCATTTTGATAATATCTTCAATGGTCTCATCTTCAACAAATACAGCATCATGGCTTCTAACAAGTCTCTTTGCAACCGGATTGTAAAATCTATAGCCAAATTGATCTTGACCATAGCCAATAAAAATACACTGTCTTGTTTTGGAATCAAGTTTGGATCTCTCATCCTTGGGGATATGAACATATGCTTTGCAACTAAACACTCGCAGATGATCATAGGAAACATCTTTTCCTGACCACACTTTATCTGGAACATCCATCTTGAGAGGAGTACAAGGTGAAAGATTCAACACATGTGCAACTGTGAGTATGGTTTCACCCCAAAAATTTTTAGGCAACTTTGCATGTAAAAGTAGACATTTAACTCTCTCCATCAAAGTTTTGTTCATCCTCTCAGCTAAGCCATTCAACTGCGGTGTCTTTGGAGGTGTCATCTGATGCCGAATACAATGCTTTTTGCAATAATCATGGAAAGGTCCTATGTATTCTCCACCATTGTCTTTCCAATCTGTCTCTCAATTGAGGCATGAAATTCTTTGAAAACATCTAGCACCTGATCCTTTGTCTTTAGAAGATATACCCACGTCTTCCTTGAATGATCATCAATGAAAGTAACAAAGTATTGAGCACCACCAAGTGACTTTGACATTGGTCCATACAAATCTGAATGAATCAGATCTAAAATATTATTCATTCTGGAAGGAAGGAAGCTCTTGAAAGCAACCCTGTTTTGCTTTCCTACTAGATAATGAACACATTTCTCAAAATGTACTTCATCCATTCCAGGCAATATCTTCTTTTTGGCTAGACTTGTCAAACCTTTTTCACCCATGTGATTGAGTCTCTTATGCCATAACTCAGCTACACTATCTTTCTCTATGGCATTTACTATGTTGGTGGAGAGCTTTGTTTGCATTATATACAAAGTTGTATGCTTCTCACCTCTAGCCACTACTAAGGAGCCTTTTGTAAGTTTCCATTTGTCATAAATGAAGGAGCTACAATATCCTTCATTTGCAAGTTTGCGCACAAAGATCAAATTCAAGCGCATATCTAGAATATGCCTGACATCCTTCAAAAATAGTCTGGTTCCGTTCTCTATTTCCAAGCAAACGTCTCCTCTACCTATTACCTTTGACATGCCTTCATTTCCCATTCTAACAACACCAAAACTTCCAGGTGTGTATGATGAGAACAATTCTCTAAGCAATGTAGCGTGAGCTATAACACCACTATCAATCACCCAGCTGGTCTCGTGTGATGCAAGATTGACAAAATCTTCATCATAAATGATATCGAATTCGTCTATGGTATTTGTTTGCTCATCATCACTGTTGTCGTCTTTCTTCATTACTTTGCCTTTGTTCATTTCTTGTTCCTTCTTGAACACCCGGAAAAATTTCTTAATGTGACCCTTCCTCTTACAGTGATGGCATTCAACATTGGAAAATTTGTTTGATTTGCCTCTACTCTTGCTTTTGGGTTTTTGTTCTTTGTATAGTCTCCTTCCTCTAGACTCTATGATAAGGGCTTGTGCTTCTGAATCTCTTTCCTTGTTTTGTTTCTCATATGAGAACAAGGCTTTAACAAAAACTTCAAACTCCATCTTGTCTTTTGCATAAGTTAGAGTTGTTGTGATATGATTACAACTTTCTCTTCATCGCCGAAACTCATATTAAATCTTGCTAAGTGAGAAAGCTTGCTGTTGAAATTGCTAACATGCTGTATCATGCTCACATTATCTTCCTTCCTCATCTGATATAGCTCCTTCCACAAATAAAATTTATTGGTAAGATTCTTTGACATGTACACATTTTGTAGAGTCTCCCATGTTTCTTTAGCAGTCTTCTAATTTTTTGATTCAATATTTTGCAAGACACTGTCTGAGAGATTTAAACGAATTATACTAGTTGCAATCTCATCTATTTCCTCCCATTGTTCCTCGGTGACGGTTGCTACCTTCTTTTCTTTTCACAGCAACGCCTTATGGACCTTCTATTGAATGAGAATATCCTCCATCCTCCTTTGCCATAAAGATAAATTATTATTGCCATTAAATTTCCCAATATCTACCTTTTGGCTTGACATTTTTTTTCATTGTGTTTCTTTTTCTGTAAATAAATACGCCATGGACCTAATAAAATCTTTTCTGATGTGGCAGATCAGTCTATGCTGCAACCACAGAGCATATTAAGAATTTTACTAAACCAGCTCTGATACCAGTTATTAGGCACAACAGGTAAAAAATAAAATGAATTTAACAGAGTAGAATAATAACACCGGAAATTTAACGTGGTTCACCCTTTAATCTGGGTTAAGTCCACGGGATAAACTCCCAAAAATATTTCTTCTACTAATAAAATTAATAGGTACAAAGTGAGAGGCAATACAACAAATTGAGATAAATCCAAAATAGTGTCACACAAGTGTTTCCTAAACTCACTATTTTGTCATCATATTTTTCTAAGATATTCTCTCCCAATTTCTTACACACAACATTATTGTCTTCAAAAGAAATTGTTCATTTGGCTTTGCTTTGATTATCTTCTTGTTTTGGTACGTTGATATTTCTCTAAGGTAAAGACATTACTTATTTATAGGAAAAATTGCATATCAATGTTAGATGCACCTAACATTTGTGGTTGCACCTACCATTTGTGATTGCACCTATCATTTGTGATTACACCTACCATTTATGATTGCACCTACTAATTATGGTTGTACCTACCATTTATAATTGCACATAACATTTGTGTTTTCTTACTCTTAAATGTAGGAAGGACTTACAGAAATAACTATACAGAGACTCAGAAAAGAAACTACCAATGAAAAAAAAGGAGTTCTTGGTGGGAAGAACTCTATTGGAACCTCTGATTTCTTTTTTTAAATGACGAAATTGTCCAATTGTCTTATTTTTTAGATGTAATGTGAAGAATATATGGAAAAAAAAAATTCCAAATAAAACATGTTTATTGTTAATTTTTATATATTTTAGTATTATTTACAAAATATAAATACTAAATTAAAATATTTCTAAAACATGAATAAAAATGAATACCAATTTCAAAACATATATACCTAAACTACCAAATCCCTTCTTATCAGTTTTCAAATTTCAGATAACACATAAAAATTGGGTGACTTGGTTAAGGAAAAATAATTTAACATAATACTTCTACACGAACGAGACCTTAGTAGTTCCAACATTTGGATGAACCCAAACCACTTGTACTGTTTACAGCTAATAGTTTGCGTTAACATGTCCAAAGTGATCCCATTTTATGATTTTATAAGAAATTTTAAATATCCTTACTATTGTCTCTTTATCATTCCATATCTATTAAAAAATAAACTAAATTTTTCATTAATTATTTTAATAAGTATTCCATCTGATTTAACAATGAATCACATTTACAATAACCACTGAAAAATTGATAAAGGTACAATCGCACTGTGTACATATAAAACTATTATTTTATACAATAAAAGCTAATATATTCATCTATTTTTACCCGGTATTTACCATGATGTGAAAGTGATACATGAGAATTAGATTTAAAAATTTATATTTTGAATTTACCACAACCAAAGCATTTGAAAAGAAAAAAGCAATTTGTATGTACAACTAAACCTACTTAAATATGTAATGAGCTTGAAATTATAGACGCGACCAGTTCTTTTGGTTGGTTGTTAAAACCAATTTCATGACAATGAGATGACTACTAATGACTACTCAGCGATCAAATCGTAATGGAAAACCATGAAGGGCTTGTTTCTTTGCTTCCAGAATAGCACTAGACGGCTCTCACAGTTTTTTATCCATGAAATCTTGGTTTCATGTCGAAATGCAAATTACAGCTTATAATATATAAAATAACTATGTACGTCGAAGTACTGTAGTTCTAAGGTAATCTATGTCTTAGTAAAACCTATAACATTAACAACATAAGATAAGATACGATACTCCAAAGTTCAAATATTTACTGGTCTGCCCTCCAACGCATTAATCTTGATATGGCTTGGATCAGGAGACTTCGAACTTCAACTTGAAGATATATCATGCGTGAACATCTAACAAAGGCAGAAAAAACAGAACTTTGAGAATACAGTTTAATATAAAAGCTATTTACTATTTTTATTCACATGCAGATCTTAGCTTTGCTCGAGCATATCAGAAAGAAATCAGAACAATTGATTTGTTGCATAAGAAAGAAGAGTCCAAAGAAGACATTCTGAATTCAGTATTTTTTGACATTAGCCAGAGTTTATACGTTCTATACAAAGTTTCTCAGGAATATCTAGCAACATAACATTTAAGTTTGATGACGACAGAACAGTGTACACACATTTTAAATGAGTACCCAAAAGAATCAAAGATTATACTAGGTACTTACTTGCTAAGCCCATCTCTTGCTTGTAGATGCATTCTTTTGTCCAGGTAAGTAATGCCTTCTACTCCTTTGGGAATCTTCCCTAGCTGATAGCTGCCTTGAACTTGAAGAGACTGAATAGAATTTTTGATTCATTGATATTTCCTGTAGAGGGCTTACAGGTCTAGATTTTGATTGCTGAGAGTTTGTTCTAACAATGGAAGTTGAGACTTTTGCAGTCATTGATTTCTGGCTTCTTCTTGAACCTGGTTCAAAACTTTGAGCAGCAACATGTGGAGTTTTAGCAGCAGGAGATTGGGATCTGTCTGCTGGAGAGCTGTCTGAATCAGAAGATGAAGGACTAGTAGTACTTTCCATATCATAAAGGAGGTTTTCCGTCATGTACGGAAGGTGCCTACTATGTAAATCTGAGGAAAGGAAAGACCGTCTTCGAAGCCTTGTAAGACTCACAACCTGCATCCAAAAGGCACAGTCATCCGCGTTCTAACTTCAGAGTAACAACATTGATAATATAATTAAAAGTGATAATTTTTAAAAGAGAAAATCCCCCAGTTTAATATAATAAAACTTATTGCTTCAAAGTGATTCATCAATTCTTACGTTTCTTCAGAAGTTAAAGTTCGAGCATGTCAGAAGTGCATGTCTAATCATGCACATCACAACGCTTTGCAACACCTCTCTCAGAATCAAGCTTCTCAAATTACTTTCTTTCTATATTTTTATGCATGTTTCATATTATATATGATGCAAAGCAGCTGTACAGATGGCATATATACTAATTCGTAGAACTCCCAGTCTCTAAAAACGTGCTATTTAGTCCTTACCTTTTGTTCCAAAACCGCCATGTCCTTCTTCAGTCTTGTAATTATCATATTCTTTCTCCGTATAATGTCTTCGAGCTCAGTTGTTCTCTGTTACAAGGAACAAAAACAAATTCCAAATTGATTGGAGAAAATTAAGTGCCTGAGTGGTATCAAAAATTGATCTTTGGAAAAAAATGGCAAGGAAAAAAGTAAAATTGTGTAGGAAGTATAAGAAGAAAAGGACCTTAGAGCCAGCAGTATCAGATGAGTGTAGCAAGGTGGTCAGCTCATTTATGGTGGCGTCCTTTTCTTCACAATCCCTCCTAAGGTTGTAAATATCTTGTTCTATAGCTAAATTGTTCATCTGTAAAATGCAAAATATCATTGATAATGTGAAAGCGACCTTTAATTTGGACACTCAACGTTTATATCCCATTTATTTGTCTAGGCTGCTTAAGATCATGAATTGAAAATATGACAGTGAAATGTTTAGGATGACAATTGCAAAAGACAGTCAAATGGGACCCATCTTAGTCAACCACGTGGAGATTTGAATCTCAAAACATTCTATATATTTGTGATTGATGAATCTTACATTAATGCGCATGTGGCTTAAATACATGTAGATAGCTCATAGAAAAACTCCTTTCTCAAGCACAAAGTGTGTAAGTATTCATGTGTATAGAGCACTCAAGGAATCACAACTTGCCAGTAAACAGAATGAACGTTAAGTTCATGATAACAATGATCCCAAAACCACAAGTTATGGATAGAGATTGGACGAAAAACTAATACTTTTGTCTTATTCATAAGCAGGCATATGCAAATAAAGCCTGCAATTCCAAGACCTATGGTAGGCTTATACCAGATAACTGACTTCCAGGAAGACGGTCCCCAAATAGCAAGAATCGATTCTAAAAAAAGCCATTTATCAACATTCAATACGTAGTTAATACGAATCCTGACCATAGCACAAACAGGTTGGTTAGGTTCACAACAATTTTAAAGGACTGTGAGGAGATAAGCATCCATGTCAAAAGTTGCAACTCTAAACAAAACATAAAATATTGAGAGCTATCTTTTCAAATCAGTCAGAAACTTGGCATAACACAAATTAGAAATAGAAAGGCTCGTGAATCACAAATATACTCGGCTAGTTTAAATTTCAAAAGAAAAGTTTCAGTTTAGCTTTTGCCTAAATAAGTAATTTATAAATTTACTGCATTATGCTTTTGTTTTAGATCCAAAAGTGAAAAATAAATTTCTATTTTTCCACTATTGTGGCTACCATAGATTCCTTGGACTAACTAATCCAACAACTCATTCATTGAAGAGAAACAAGGAAACCATCACATATCAATGGCCTCAGGTCTCAATGACTACTTACAAACTTCAACTGATAGGTATCATTCTCAATTTGCTTTTATTCTTCAAGTACCTGTATTTCAGCAGCAGATGTAACGCTTGAAGCCAAGTCTGACAAATCAGACATTCGACGCTCCTCTTGCTCGGCATTATATGAGAGAGGTATCTTACACTGGAGAATCTCGTGCCCACTGGATGCTTTCAAGACAGAATTACCCTGAAATAAAAGTAGAGTTACTGCCACCCAAGAGTAATTCTCAAGAAAACCTATCTCATAAAATAGTGTATTTATCTTTTTAGAAAAACAGGAAACTGTATGTTTATTTGGAAATGGAACAAGCTCTTACCGCCATGCTATTGAACAGGTCATGATGTTGATCACAGATCCAACAACCACAGTCAACAAATTTGGTGTTTTCGGAACCAAAACCTTCACTGCAAAGTGATTCAACATTTTTCATGGGTAAGTTGACCGTCCCTGGGTGCTCCTTGACGTTGTTAAGCTGCTCACACAGACAATCAAGCTTCTGTTGCATGCTTGATAGCACTTGATCCTGGTAAATGATATTAATGTGATATGTATCGCTACAGCAGTTCTCAGTTTTCACAATTAAACTAGAGATTTCAATGTATTTAGACATATATAAAAATACAATTGAAACTTTGATATCAACTGAATGAACCACATATAAAGACGCACATACTACACAGTAAAATTATCCAGGTAAAAACCAGTAATTTAGAATTTTTTTATATAAATAATATTGCATACTCATACACCCACACATACATATACACTGGTGTTGCCCACGAGAAGCATATATCAGGCTCAAAACTAAATAGAATCAGGCTGACAGTTTAGTGGCACAAAATGAAATATAATTTTTTGGTATGAGAAATTTAATATAATTATTCATTAAATGAGTTTCAGATTTGATATAAACAGTAACCGAATGCCCTAACTTAATTGCTCTTTTGATACACGGTCAACAGAAAAATTAGAGAAGCAAATGACAGAATTGCAGAATTACGTTAAACATAATATTCTCTGTTTTATTATAGTAAAACACAACATTCAAAATCCCGAATAAAATGTTTAGATTCATAACGGTCCATGTTATAAATACTAATAGTTTAACACAATCTCAGCCTCATACACAGCACCATTAAAGTTTTCGTAGGCAATCGCATTCTTATATAATTCAAAAACAAGCAAAATCAAATGATGTTAAAAAGAAATGCCGATTTTCCAACCAAAGGCAAAGGAAGAAAAGAAAAGCATTGCAAAATAATTCATAGAAAGTTCATATTATCACAAACCCTAAGCTCCACCGATTTTGTCAGCTGGCATATCTGTCGATTTTTCTTGGACTCCGCGACGGCAACTCCAATCACAGCAACAATGAGGAAGCGCTGAATAGGGCTAAAGAGATCCCAAGCGACAGCTTCCTGGGGGCTTAAGCAACCTTTAATGGCTCGAGAAGAGCTAGCCTCTTCAGCATTGACGAGTCGACCTTGGAGCGAAATCCAGGCTAGCCGTCGAGACGCGGGGACAGGTCGGGTACGGTCGGAAAAGCTGCTAGAGAGGCGCCGAGAAGAGGGCAATGGTATTGGGGAAAATGAAGCGAGAGAGACCAACGAAGGAGCCGCGTCGAAGAAGCCAAGCTCATTGTCGGCTTCTTCCATGGCATGAAGGAAGGAGCGTGATTGCAACTATCTATTGAAAATGCTCTGAATAGAAATTGAATATTTGCTTCTCGTTTTGACAAAATAAGAAGTTTAGGGACCGTTTGGCGTTTGGTGTAACTCAATTCAAACCTTTTTGTTTGGAGGGAAACTATAAAACGACAGACCTTAACGTTCGGACCAGATGTAAAAAGGACACTCGACACGCATAGCTTTCTTCTGTGGTGTAAAGTTTTAAATTTTGACTCCGTCTCCCACGAAATTCCGTTTTCTTACTATTATATATATATATATACTTTTATAAGTCAACTATTTTTAATTCAAAATAATGTATTATTTCATAATATTAAGAATTAGTAATAATATAAATAAAAATATATTTTATTTTAATTATTTATTTTATAAATATAATAAGTTAATATATCAATAAAATTATCTCTATATGCACTTGTAGAGATAAAAATTCTCAATAATCAAATCAACGCTCGAAAATCTACCATCATGCAAGTCAAGTTTTGCTATTTCTCTTGTATTTTCCACCACCAATTATTGAAGTCTTTTAGATAAAAATCAAGTGCCCTATTTAATTAAATTGCTTGATGCATGGCCGAGTATTTTATAATACTTCCTCGCTCTCAAATTATATCTTAGTTAACATACAAATGTCTCTAAATTTAAAAATCTAATACTTTAATCCTAAATCTATTATATTTTAACATATAAATCTTAAAATAAAAATTTTGAAACTAATATTTCACACTTTAAATCTCAAAATTTGTTAATTTTTAAAACCTAAATGTAATAACCAATAAGAATTTAAAAATTTAAGCCGTCAAAGTATTAAAGTTTTTTTAATTTAAGGATCTTTCTATTAATCACATCATAATTTGAGTATCATGAAAGTCTTTCACCCATTTTACAATTATATTGCTAATGAAGTTCAAGGTTTATATTTATGTGAAATGTTTAGTAAAAACATTCTAATCCAATAACGTACATGTTAGAAATCACTAGAAGATTTTATAATATGTAATCATGTTTAAATATATTTTATTTCATTAATGTTTTGTACGGAGAGTAAAAATGCTCCAAACATTTAATTTATTGTAAAAATAATCTTAATATTTCAATCGGTAAATGTTATTTTGATCATTTTTGTTGACAAAGTTAATTTTTTAATATTAAAAAAATAATTAAAATTACATAAATATTAATGAAACTAAATGTTATGAATTTTTTTACAATAAATTAAATGTTGAGAACATTTTGGGATGATATCAATAATTAGGGATGGACACTGGTATTAACGTGAACATTTTTTGATATAATTGTTCTTAAATTGAATTATAAAATTTTTGTTTGAAAATTGTTATTGTTTGAGGATGGTTTTTTACCTGCAGGTAACGGTTCACGATGGTTATTAAAAAATACAAAAAAAACTATTTTTTCAAACTTTTTAAAAAATTTATTAATAAAATCTAATTATTAATTAATATATAAATTAATTAATTAAATATAATTAATTTCGAATAGAGGTAGATACGGTTATCAGTATAATCATATCTGAACTATATCTGTTGTTTAATGTTTGATTTTTACCCAAAATCGTATATGTTCCCAAAATTTATCAAATAAAAGCTTAACCGACGATGAAGATAATCGAACTCGCAGTTTTTTTGCCCATTCCTATCAATAATCCAACTTTTAAAAAATATATCATAAATACTCTTAAGATTTCAAAAATATCATAAATACTCCCTAAATTTAACGGGAGTTAAAGTTAACAGAAATAAACAGTAATCTTTTATACATAAAAATAATATAAATAATACTCAAATTTGTTGTATTAGTAATATTCATTAATCAAGAAGATTTATATTTAAAGAATATTTTTTTTAAAGTAATATCATTCAGATTTTAAGCTATCTCTTAGGTAATAATTTAGTCTATATTTTATCTAATATTTTGACCTATATCTTATAATATATTTTAATTTATAATTTAGGATATATCTTGTCTTATATTTTAAGAAATATTTTAAAAAAATTGAAGTACATTAAATAAAAGGATAAGTGATAATTTCATAAGTTGATTTTTAAGTTTAAATAAATATTTTAGTACTAAATTTTTTTTGAAGTGTTATGAATATATGTCATTGAATGCATGAGTGCAATACTATATGTGATAACTATAAAAAATATACATGAATTATAATTATAATTATAATTCTTTAAAATTTGGATATTTCTTTGATTTTATTTGATAGACTTAAAAACGAATCTATAAATATGTTTAAAAACAAATATTTTATATATAAAAATAATCGATGTTTATAGATCTTACAAGATCCAATTTGTATTCAACTCTTCCATCTCTCAATGGATTGAAGGATTGAATCCATTGTAAGGATGATTGTTGAAAAAATTGATTCAGTTATTAATATTGAAATTTTTTCTTTCAATATTCTTATTAATATAACAATTCATAGTCAAGTAAGCTTTAATTACGCTTTTTAATATTTGGGTTGAGGTGATGTATGAATGATTGTTCAAATTCTTCGATTATTATAATCATATAACACATCAATTACGTTTTTGTTAGTCTTTTAGTATTGATAACATAAACATTAGTGGAAAGTATGCTAAACATAGTGAATGACTTCGATATGATATCAATATATGAATTCCATAACAAATGAGGGATAATGGTTTGAGGAAAAAAGAGGTGCTAAGGTCGGAATGCAGAAAAGAAAAATAGTGTGGCAGGTGCTGGTAGGGGAAGAAATCTAGGACAAGAAAATGGGATGAAAAGTACCAAGGGTTGGAAACTTGGCTGTCAGTTGGTGATTTTAGTAGGCGAAAGTTTATAACACATGAATATTTAAATTGAATAAATTATTTTTAAATTTTATAATTTTATAATTTAAATAAAACGTTTAGTTATACAATCACGTGTAAAATCGTAAGAAATGAATTTTTATTTTATTTTATTTTTATCAATCAAATATGATATAAATCATTATGGTTAATCTTGTTTGTTAAAAAGTTTGGAAAGTGGTATGGTGCTAATTAATTGTTAGGATCCTAGAGTATTGTTTCTTCTATATTTTTTATGGTCTAGTTTACCTAAATAAACCTTATACGAATTTGTTATAATAAGATGGACAATGTGAAATTGGATAGTACGTACCTAAAAGACAAAAAAAGAAAAAGAAAGAAAAAAGGGTGGTGTTCTCCAATAGACATTACTACGATGCAGTAAGCAATAAAACATGAGAGAGAAGTTCTAATAAATATGACAGGTGCTGCAGTGTCTAGACAAATGGTTAATGATTGTATTTAGGGCATCTCCATTTTCCATTAAATTACTTACTGTTTTATATTAAAAATTACTCTTTTCTGATCTATAAAATTAAATATTATATTAAAAATTCTATTATTTTATAAAAATAAAATATTCTATTAAAATTATACTACATATAAAAAATTATATGTAATAAAAAATTTAAATTTTTTTAATAAAATAATAAAAAAAATAATATAACATAAATAATACTAATACGATAAAATTATCACGTTAAATTTAATATAATATTATTTATTGTATTAAATTTAATATAATTTTTAGTTTAAAATTAAAGTAATTTTACATTAAACTTTCAATCAAAGTTTATGTTCAGTGCAGGATTAGATGTACCATTTAAAACAACCATGCTTGGACCACCTCTATATGCGCCAAATATATTAGAGTGATTTGACACTCTAATTATATGTTTGAATATTTAGTTTTGTTTTGATCATTTTCTAAAATCAACTTTAAAAATAACCAAAATGCAAAATATAGCAATACTTGTGTTATTATTAGTATATTTAAAGAATTGGTACTTTTCAGAGCATAAAATATTAAAGTAAGAATAATTAAATATTTATCTCATAATTTAATATTTTAATATTTTTAAAAATAATTTTAATATTAATAAAATCTATTATAATAATAAGATTATTCATCATTTATTATAGTAACGATCAATAATTTTTAACTATATCCCGGTTCATCTAAGTTTTTGACGGAGAAAAGAGGCTACTTTAAACGGCTGCATGGAAACTATATATACATCTGTATGAATAATGACACGGAAACCTAAGAGTCCTAACTTAAAACTTTTAAAATAACGTAACCATTTCACATAATGCATTTTAACTTTATTTTTTTTAACCTATTAAATTAAATATCACACTATTCTTTTTCATTATAATCTAAACAAATTTAATTAAAAATATATAATATTTTATACATTTTATTACTATTGTAAGAAGAAGAAAAAGCTTGAGCTGCACTAATTATGACACTATAATATTCATTTATTTAAAATAGGTCAATATTTTAACACCTGTTTGCAACAAATTTTAGTGTAAAAATTAGATTATACTAAAAGTTAATGCCCTTTTGATTAATTTTTTATTTATTATAAACATATCCCATCTCTGTATATCTAATAACATAAGAGATTGTTTCCAACTAGAATTTAGGAAGATTTAGATAGATTTTAAATTTTAAAAAAGTTTATAAATTTTTAATATATATTTTATTAAACTTTTAAAAATCCAATTGAAATTTAAAGAGAATTGATAGATTTTAAATTATTGATTTTAATAGATTTTTAAACATTTTGACATATATTTTTAAAAATTATATATAAGTTTGAATTGATTTGTATGATTTTTTTCATAAATTTTTATAAACTTCTAACAACTTTTATATATTAAATTTTTATCATGTTTATATATTTTTATTATTTTATAATTTTATAATAAACGCGGTATAATTATCAAAAAATATTCAATATGTTATTAAGTATTTTATTTAAAATTTATTCTCTTCTATAATTTTCTTTAAACTTGTAAAAATATTTAAGAAGTTTATAAAATAATTTGCATTAATTGAAAAGAATAAGGTGATCAACCTAACTTATTACAAATATTATTATTACGAGATCATTGGTTACTAGTAGCAACTAAAAGGAGAATTAATAACTTAGAATTAATAAAAGAAAACTTGATTGTAAATCAATTTCTTAAATTAGTAATGAAAAATACAAAAAAAGAGAGTTAAAAAAAGGAATACAAAAGAGGATGAGATAAAAAAAAAAGAATAGAATATAAAAATGAAACATTAAAAAGAGAGAAAAAATTTCAAAAATCTTGATTGAGAATATGTTATTAATAGTAGATTTTTTTTATAGATAAAAAATATCTATGATTAAATAATTTTTTTTAAAATAATTAACATTTTAAACATCTTATTACTTTTCTTAACTTTTAAAAATAGTAATTAAATACACTTAAATTTATATAATTTTTTAAAACTTTTAAAATTTATAAAAAAATTATAAGTCTGTAAAATATATGCAGTTTTTTGATTCTTCAATTAAGATATGATAAGCTAATTAATTTACTCCACTCATTTATTCTCCCAACTCACTCCAAGGTAGAGGAGTACTATTGCACTCACAACGTGTTTCTCGTATCACTTAATGGGATTGGGAGAAACTTCCAGCAAAGGAGCACCTGTAGAGTATCTTTACCTATTTTACATCTCATACATAAATGTTAATGAAGAAATTTTGCTTTTAATTTATTCAGTTAAAAAAAATATATAATATTTATATTTTTAAAATATTAAAAAAAATATATATATATTTATCTGTATCATATAGAGAAAAATTTCATCAAATATGAATAGCATTATTTGATTGATATATATATATATATTATATTTAATTAATCAAATAAATATAATTAACACATCAATGCTAAATCAATTGAAGTTTAAATTTTAAATGAAAATCTTTTATATAATTTTCCCTTGATTTAAATTTAAATTTTTATGATATTATTTTCTAAACTACTATAAATAAATTCTTCTATGATTTTCCCAGTTTAATCTTATAAGAACTAATTTAAGCATCGGATCGTATCCACTTAAATTGTTTGCTCATATTTTTTAAAATCTTAATTAATAATTCAAGTGGTGAACACAGTGAGCTTATAAATTATATTCAATACACGTTTAAGGGATTATTACATCCAATCAAACAAAAACAATTATTTAGTTACTGGTTTTTATTATCTTCATGCAGAACTAAAAGAAGTAGTGATTAGTTTTACATGCACTAGAAAACTTGCAGTGCTCTACAATGTCATCAATATAGTTCTGCATGCACCTTAATGGTCAAATCAACACCTACAATTCATTCTCTTTGCATTAAGATAACCCAATTTAGCCTCTCACTCTTTTTAATCGTTTTGATCTTCAAACTCCCCCATGCCCCATGTTTCTGTACAGGAGCAAATTGATCCCTGCAGTCTTTTTGGGTTATTCTTGTTGTGGCTGTTTCATTGGACAATTACACTTGGTACGCTTATCTGAAAGTGTCTGAAGATTCCCCACCAAATTATTAAAAAGAAAAAAAAACAAAAGATTTAGAAGGGACAAGGAAAACTAAGTTTGATGGATTTGGAAATTGACACTAAAATTGCTGATTTCAATAATGTCATGTACATCATTTACTTAAAATGTACATTGTCAAACCGACAATTTTTGGGGCCAAATACACAAATTCTGAAAAAACATGCTATTTTGAGCCTCAAACTGATAAAATAAAAAATAAAAAAAATTCAGGTTACAAGCTATTGAAGATTTTTTTTTTTTTGAAATACCTGTAGTTGGTGCTGAAGGTCTTTTATGTATTCAACAGCAAAGTCCAACATGTCTGATGTGTTTGTTTGCTGCAACAAAAATGGTAAGAACTATTCAAGTCTAAAGTCCGACAAAAACATTTCATTATGTTAAGATAAATTCAACTTTTACCTTCTCCATATTGGGAACAAGCTCTTGAAGTTTTCTCATTCTTTCACTAATTTTAGTTCTTCTCACCTGAAACAAATTAATAATTCTAAATATAATGTTTTGCAAGACTTAATCAAAACATTACATGAATGAAATAAAATTAAAGGGTGTATTTCGTACAAGACAGACAGACGGATATATTATGACAGCCGAGATTATTCATCAAATTGAATATTATTGCACAAATTAATGCATTTGATTACCCTCTCAGCAATACTTCGAGGATGAGTAGCAAAACCCCTCTTAGCTCGAATCTTGAAAGAGTCGTGTGAAGACAAAATCTTATCAATTGCAGCCATTTCTGCTGCTGATTTTGGCAAACTCAAGTGATGAGACAGTAGAGTTGGAGGGCGAGTTCCTTTTGTCTCTAAGTTCTGATTAATAGTAAATAAGTTATAAAAACACTGAGTTATGGATACCCAACACTTCAAATTAGTTGAAATTAGAAAGAAGAAAAAAAGTGAGCATGTCACACATCCAAATGCTTGTGTAAAAATTTGAGGCCCCAATTGACATAACATAAAACTTATTACCTGAATTTCTGATGGATTTAAACCAGAAAATGCTTTTCCATTATCATTATCATTGTCATCCCTTAGCCTTTTTAGGCCAGTGATATTACCAGACATAACAACAGAGTCATCCCAAGGACTAGGGGAGAAACCTGTGGCAAAATTGCCACATCTATTTTCAACAAAAGCTTCACTTTCAAAATTGTTCACACTCAGGCTTTTGTCTTCAATCGGAGACATTAGTCCTGATGGGGAAAAATTCTTCAACCTACTTGTAGAAGAAAAAGACGCGTCTTCATTACTTCTATTAATGCTAGCTTCGTAATTTCCCATGCCTCTCATTGCAGCATAACCTGCTAATTGCAAAGAGTTAAGGTTTTATTCTGAAGATTTTTCTTCTTTTTTTTTCCTGATATAGTTAGAAGAAAAAAAGAGACCCAGATATATAAACAATCATTTTTTGCAACAAGTTGCAGACTTTTTTTTTTTTGGGTTATATCCACCTGAACATCAGATTTTATATTCCTAAAACTCTGAAGAAAATTGAAATCATATTGTTAAAAAAAGAGATTCCTTTATATAAACAATCATTTTTTTACATCAAGTTGCAGAAACTAGATAACTAACAAATGGTTTTAATTGTATGAAGTAAACATCAGATTCTATTTTCCCAGACTTTTCACTACTGATAAACATTAAAATTAATCAATTTATATAATCACAGAATTGTAAAATACATTCCAAATTGTTTATTTTAAGATAGCCCTTTATAAATAAAAACTAAAGCAAGCAAGAAAAGAAAAACAGACAGTGAAAGAGGAAAGTGATAGTGGGAAAAAGCACATACCAGTATCAAGATCTAAACCGGCGAATAGGCCGGCCGGCGAACTACTGTGGCGAATAAGAGTGGAATTACCAACACCACCAGTCTTCGACTGTGGGAATTGATTCGTTCCCATTGAAGCGGTTACATTTTTAGCTGAACCTATGTTTTGATTTGGCAAAGGTGGTTTTGGTAAAGTTTGGTATAAGCCCTGTGTCTGTGAAACAGAGGAGTAAGTGTTAATATTACTCTGTTGTTGTTGTTGTTGTTGTTGCTGCTGCTGCTGAAAAGCTCCTGATTCGTCAAACTGCGTTTGCTGATTACTTTGTGGGGTCACATGTTGAGCTGCTGTATTATTATCATCTTCACCATCACTTTTCATAAACCTTGCAAATATTCGCTCTGTTTCGGGACTCGAAGGTCGATTCAAGAATTGTTTACAGAATTCTCTGTCCATAATATCTGTGAAATATGAACTAGGTGCTGATCTGTAACGCATCAAGCCAGAACTCATTTGATGATGATGTTGTTGGGGATTTGAATCCATTATTTCCTTAATCTTCTTGTCTTATTCAATTATCTTCCGAATAGATAGTTCAACTTAAAGATAAGAGAATTAAAAAAAGAATCAATTGGCTTTTATGTTCTGAAAGTTTCTTTTCACTTTCTTCACATGACAAAAGTAAAAACTTAATCTGTTTGTTTCTCGGGAAAAAATTCCAGAAATTTTTCTTCAAAAACAAGGGAACAGGATTCAAGACCAGAACTTTGGCTGATTATAGCGGATCTAACCAGAACTCACCAAAACTAACTCCATATAATTTATTCAGCTGGTAATTTAAGAGCTACAGAGACAGAGAAAAACAGAGGAGAACAGGGAGTCAAATATGATAGCTACCCACATCCCATTTCTTGAATCTAAATCACCTACCTCAAGAAGATAACTTTAAAATCAAGGACTGGAATCAAAACGATATCACACGAAGAACAACAGAGCAAATATAACTCTACAATATATGGAGTTGTGAAAATTCCACTTCTTAAAAACCCCTTCTACTTCTTATCTCTTCACTCTTCAGTTTTAACTGGAAGTGGTGACAACGTTGTTGCCGTGGGTGATGGTGGATTCTAAATGGCAATGATCCACAAGGAGAGATAAAAGATGAAGTTTACATAAACAATTTTCTTCTTTCTTTCTTCTATGGTTCAGCCAATGACAAGTACATTAAAAAAGCCAAGAATCTACCTCTCAGATTACATCTGCTGTTTTTTACGTGACGAAAATGCCCTTGATCATTTGTATTATTACTCATTAAGGCATGATTTAAGACTTGAGAGGGAGAGAAGGTATGACTGGAATTTGTGACTCTCCACAACCGTACGTGGTCAAGATTTTCTAAGCGTAGGCCAGCCTAGCTAACATTGTTCAAGTCTAAAACATAACAATTGCCCATCAAGGATTGGTGTTTCTTGCGAAATAGTAACGAGAGTTACTCTCAAATAGTTTTGTAGGCATGTGTCAGAACCATTGCATCCCAACATTAAGGTTCTCAATCGAGATGCTGCTCTCATCTTAAGGATCTTAGTCATCAAGGCTTCATGCATCTTGCTAACCAAACCGTACAAGATCTCACTTGTTGATAGAAAGTATTGAAAGCACGTACAAACCTTAGTAAGCTCTGAGTACACATTTTCTAGTAAATAAATTAACCATAAATGCTAACTTATTGTCCAAAGGTTAACATCATTTTGTACCTTTTGTGTGTATATTTAGTTATTCTCAACGAGTTTATATTATAATTTAAGTTGATCTGAGTGTTAACTTATCTTTAAATTCTTTAAACAAACGAGTTTTATGCGTAACAAGTTTCATTCGTTTGAACTCGCATTTGTTCAAATGGGTAACTCTTTTTGTTAAAGTTATTTAATGATTGTATTCTATTCTATCTTTAAAAGAATATACATTATATCTTTATATAAGAGTTATAAGTAGACTAGATATGACTAAAATAACTAGATATAGATATGATTAAAGTAACTAAATATACATTAACAGTCCCCCTCAAACTCAAGATGAATGTGAGAACAACTTGAGGTTCTCAACCAAATTACGAGTGCGTCTTTTAGGAAGTGACTTAGTGAAGATATCTGTAAGTTGATCATTGGAGGAAACATGGAAAAACTTGAGAGCACTATAGACAAGATGAGAGCAAATGAAGTAACAATCAATCTCGATGTATTTAGTTAAGACATCATTGTGAGCAATATGAATAACACTCTGATTGTCATAAAAAAAGGAGTAGCAGAGGATGTGGACACATCTAAATCCTTAAGAAATCATCGTATCGAAATGAGCTTAGATGTGGTATCAACAAGAGCACCATATTATGCTTCAGTACTGGAACAGACCACGAAAGTTTGTTTCTTATTTCGCCAAGAAATCAAAGAAGAACCAAGGAGAAAGCAATAACTTGTAGTGGACCTGCGATCAGTGGGATCCCCTACCCAATCAGCATCAGAAAATGCACGAAGTACTAGAGGAGACTGAGTTGAGTAGAAAAGGCCATGAAAGATAGTGCCTTTCAAGTATCATAGAATACACAGAACAACAACATAGTGAATCAATTGTGGAGTAGACAGATACTGGCTCATTTGATGAACAACATAAGAAATATCTGGACGAGTTACTATAAGATAAACCAGACTACTAACCAATAGTCTTGCTGTCAGTGAGTCCAGCTTGAGATAAAAGGTCAGATGTATACTTGGCTTGAGTAATATAAAGACCATATGTGGAACGAGTGATCTCAAGACCCAAGAAATAGTTGAGATGTTCAAGGTCTTTCATCTCAAACTGCTGATTAAGAAAATCCTTGAGTTCTTGAATGCCATTGAGGTCATCACCAGTTATGATCATATCATCCACATATAGGAGAAGTAAAATGGAGCTAAACTTGGCAAACCACGCTTGTGGAGCTTGTTTAAGGCTATAAAGTGCACGTCGAAGGTGATAAACCTTGTTTGTTTCAATAGAAAGTCCAAGAGGAGGTTGCATATAGACTTCTTTATGCAGATTCTCATTAAGGAATGTATTTTTAACATCCATTTGAAAAGGTCCCATTTACTAGCAGCGACAACAACTAAGAGGGTACGAACAAAGGAAATATAGGCAACTGGAGCAAAAGTCTCTTCATAATCAATCCTATACTCTTGTGTAAAACCTTTTGCTACAAGACAGGCCTAGTAGCACTCGATGGACCCATCAAAGCGAGTCTTGATCTTATATATCCACTTACAACTAACCATAGATTGACTAGGAGGGAGAGTAACCAGGTCCTAAGTATGGTTGTTGGTTAATGCATCAATTTCTTCTTTCATTTAAATTTGTCATAAATGGTTAGTAGATGCCTCACGATAGGTGTGAGGCTCATGGAGTGTAGCAAGGGCAGTGTAACAATGATAGTCAAGTAAATCTATAGGAATGGATCTTACCCGGGTTGAGTGGAAAGATGGAATGTCTTGTGGAGGATCTTCAGGCAAAGTAAGAGCATGGGACCTATGCTCAAGGTGGGGTAGCTCGACATGAACCTATTCTTCTACAACCTATCTAGAAGAATCATTAAAAATATCTGAAGATTGAATAGAGAAGTCCAAAAAAGGATCATAATTATCTGTAGAAGAAACATGAGACTCATCTAGAAATATTTCTAAAACATTTGAGTTAGTTAGGGAAGAACGAAGTGAAAAAGTACAACAAATAAGCGGTTCTCCCAAAAGATAATGTTACGGGAAACACGAAAACGATGCAAGATAGGATCATAGCATCGATACCCTTTTTGAGTTTCACCATAAGCAAGAAAACAACAAAGTCTAGATCGAGGCTCAATTTTGTTGTGTTCATGAGGTCAAAGAAGAACGAAATAGGCAGTTTCGAATGAGCGAAGGTAATGATAGTTAGGGGATGACCCAAAAAGGTGCTCATACAGAGTCTGATTATAAATGACAACTCTTGGAATCGATTAATGGCATAAACAACATGAGGAGTGGCTTCACCCCAAAATGGGATAGGAACTTTGGTAGAAAGAAGAAGAGCACAGACAATGTTAAGAATATGATGAAGTTTACTTTTAGCTCGACCATTCTGTTGAAAGGTTCTTGGACAAGTTAGATGATGTACAATGCCATAGGAATGTAACAGAGGTTGAAAAGCATTTTGAATATATTCAAGAGCATTATCAGATCAAAAAGTTTTGATGTGTTTGGAGAATTATGTTTCAACCATTTTTGCAAAGTTATTTTATATTGGTAAGATTTCAAAACGAGATTTCATTGGAAAGATCCAACTATAACGAGAATAATCATCAATAAAAACAACAAAATATTGAGATTCACCAATACTAGTAACAGGAGAAGGTTCCTAAACATCAGAATGAATTAACTCAAAAATACTATTAAAGATAGATTCACTATTATTGAAAGGTAAAGCTGGTTGTTTTCCTAACTGCCATGAAGTACAATCAAAATTGTCTTTGGACACAGAACCTAATAGACCTTTAGAAGTTAACTATTGCACCCGTATGGATGAGGCATGACCAAGACGAGAATGCCAAAGTGAGAGAGAAGGTAAGGAAGAAACTACAACAGTTGCAGAAGTAACAAAGGCAAGAGCAACAAGTGGAAGATGAAGATTGTTCACAAGAAACATACACCTGACCCTAGGATCAGTCCCAAGCTCTTGCCCCGTCCTCGGATCCTACACAATACACCTAGAATAGTCAAAAATAAGGTGATATCCTAGTTCAACTAATTGTCCCACAGAGCATAAATTATAAGATAAGTCAAGTACATGGAAGACCCTAGGAACAGAGAGGGTAAAGGTCGAAACAAAACCTAGACTATTCCCATGTATGGTGGAACCATCAACTATATGAATATTAAGAGGATGTGATGTAGGGTCAAGTTTGGATAATAAAGATGACTGAGGTGTCATGTGATTACAACATGTAGAATAAAAAAGCCAAGTTTGAGACTTACCGGGCAGAACTGAGAGAGTAGTGAAAAAAGATGCATTACCAGCCATTTGAACAGCCTGAGTTATGATCTTCTGCAGTTTAGTGGGGGAGAGGTTGATAGTGGATCCAAAATACTGGGACTCTACTGAACTAGAAGGCATCAACGGAGTAGGCTCAGTATTAGCAACATCAATAGTAGATTTGTTGCGACGATAACAAGTATCAATGGTGTGGCCATGATGCTTGCAATAATTGTAGAACCCTTTGTTGCTTTTCCTACGATGATTGTTAGAGCTAGAGGATCACTTGATTTCTGAGGTTGCTCAATGGCAGGAGAAGAAGGAGTAATAACCAAAGCATTGAACTTATTCTGGGCTTGAAGGGTTGCAAGTCAAGCTTTTTCTCTAACCAACTCGTTTATAGCAGTATCAAGAAAGGAGGATGACTACGATTAAGAAGCTAACCTCAAATGAGCTCAAAGTCCTTGTGAAGTGACATCAGGAACTCATAGAGACGAAATGCATCCCTAATTGTAGCATATTGCTGAGCATTCGTTGAGCATGCCCAAATTGGATCACAAAGGTCAATTTGATCCCAAAGGAAGTGAAGTTGATCATAGTAGTCATTGATGGGTTGCCCTGGTTCCTGTTGAAATTGATGCAATTCAACTACTAACTGATATTTCATGGATCCGTGAGTAGTGGAGTACCTTTTGGCCAACATATCCCATGCTAATTTGGCATCATCAAAGCTACCCAATAGATTGGAGATTGAGGGAATGGAATTATTTCAAATCCATGTAAGGATCATGTGGTTGTGACTATCCCATTCAATTATGCAACCAAGGAAGCTATCATCTTCTTCATTTGCTCATTTGGCAGGAATGATAATTGCACCAGTACAATAATGCCAGAGCATGCAACCCTTAAGAAAACTACGCATAGCTTGAGACCATGATAAGTAGTTTTTGGTCCCTTCCAATATAGTATTGATGAGGTAAGGAAGAAAAACATCTTTTTTATCCATTTGGAAACACAATATGCAAAAACGGACAGCAAAAATAAGGTCTATGCGAAAAACTGAGTAGAGAGGTAAAAGTCAACATGTCAGGTCAACGGTCAACGATGATGTCAGCATAAGGCAATGATGATGTCAACTTTAGGGATGTCACTGATGATGTCACCATACTAGAGTGTGGCGTGTGAGGCGCGTGAATCTGAACGATGTTTCTGTTGGTGGCGTGTGCGGGCGCATAAGGACTCCGATAATGGTGAGACTTTCACGGTTGTGTAGATCTGGTTGAGCAAATCATAGTGGTATCTACAGAAAGGTTGTGAGAGCAGGATGCACGACAACATTTGGTTTCAGTGGTGGCACATGGAAAATACATGTAGTTCTTTTGAGCGGCGTATGAAGGAGTATGCAGACTCCGATGGTTGCGAGAATTCCACGGTTGTTTGGATCTGGTAGAGCCGATCACAATGTTATCTTAATAAAGGTTGTTGGAGTAGGATGCATGGTGGCGAAGGTGATTGCAGTGGTCTGTGTGGTGTGGAAATCCTCAACAACGACGACTTTAGGCCCAGAATCTAAGGACAACAACTGGAAGACGTCGGAGGTTCAACAGTGAGTGGTTGCAGCGGTTGTTGTGACAACGAAAATTATAAGGGTAGAGTAACACCAGAAAAGACAGGATTGCTAATAGAAAGATAAGAGCAGTGACTCTGATACCATGTTAAAAATACTTAATGATTGTATTCTATTATGTCTTTAAAGGAATATACATGGTGCCTTTATATATGAGTTACAAGTAAACTAGATATGCCTAAAGTAACTAGATATAAATATGCCTAAAGTACCTAGATATACATTAGCAGATATATACATTAATCAGTTACTAGATATGCATTAACACCTTTATCCAAAGCTTGTGCATGATGTCTTCATCTTAGCATGGTGATGCTTGCTTCTATGTCTATAGCATATAAATTTCTTGTTCTAGGTTGAATTCTTAACAAATGCACTTTCCTTACACAAGATCATTGTCACGAGTCTTGCTTTCCATGAGCAACAATAGCTCACCATCATTCTGCTACTCATCGATGCAACATGACTCGTACAATGCCATCCATAGGACATGTCACCTTACTAAGCTACAATGTCATGCATATATCATATAAACCATAAGGTATGGTCATTTCCTTTCAAGGTTGGCTACTTAGCACGTCATGTCTATGAGTGTTGGATAGTGGAGAGCTTGACATCATAAATCTTTTTATAGAGTTCTTAGAGTATTTTCCTTTCATTTAGGAGAAACCATAAATTTTTGCAAGGAGATATAAATGCAAAATAATTCAATAATGATTATATTGTCAATTATTAAATTGTGTTTAATGGTTAGAGATATAACGTGAGTTGTCTCGTTATATTTTATATCTCATTTAATATTAATAGTAAGTTCATGGTTTAAAGTTGTTACATCTCATTTAAATAGCATTTCATCACATTCCATTTAAATTTGAATCATAATGTGGATCACTTTAAACATAACATCTCTTCATTTTTTCGATTAATCTTTCATATTATAGATAAATATACTCAATTTTCTAATTATTGTAATGTTATTTTCGCATTTATACTTATATGGGACAAATAGAATATATCAACTTGTATCATTATATTATCATTTTAATCTATAAAAAAAAAATTGAATAAGATAAAATAAATTTTTAAAATTAATAATTCTATCTTAAAATAATGAGATTTTAAATTCCAATTTAGATCTTGACTAATAGTGATAATGGTATTACATGTTAAGTTTTCTTTAATTTTTGTTTCTTTTTCAAAAACCTGTAAAGGGGTTGGGCGACTATAAGCATGACCTAATCCTATTTTTTGACTATAAAGGTCTTGATAGTAATAGAGACATTTGGGTATTTATTGCAATATCCCCATGTACTTGGACCATTCTTTGTGGTGCGTTATGTTTTCTTTTTCATTGTTCCCATATTCTTTTCCACAGTTACTTTGAAACATTCCATGACATATGATTTTCCATCTACTTATTACTTTTAAACAGTATAAATTTATCAGGGGTAATATTGTATAAATAATCAAAAAGGAAAACAACTCAGACAATTTAATATGCACCTTTCATCTTAAATTTTTTTTGAGGTTCAAAAATTTATCTTATCTCAAATAATAAAATTGATTATTTTCTACACATCTTTTTTTAATTTTCCAATCTAGCACCAAAATTGCCCCTCAAACATTACTAAATTTATATTGTAAATTTTCTTTGACATATAAACTAGATTGAGAATAAATTCTTGAAACTAAATTAGGCGATTTTTTTTTTCAATGATAGATGGGGCCATAGAAAACTTGTACATTAATGATTCAAGAGAACGGAAGATTTCTAAAGTCAACAATAGGAGAAAAAAATTCAAATAAAGAGCAATAAGTGTTTTTTTTTTAGTTGACATTTCCATCACTATATAATTGTTGATTATGTTATACGGTGAAGACTAAGGGATTAGGAGGGTCTGTTTCTGAATAATTGAAATGTTATTCTAACAAATTGGATCTGTTTATTTTTAGGGTCTGTTTTTGAATAATTTAAATGTTATTCTATATAAATTGGATTTGTATATTTTTAATGGAATTGAATTCGTAGATTTTAAATTCGTATTTGATCTGATAATATAATTAATTTAAATAAATTTAAAACTAAATATATTAGATTTTTTCAAATCGAATAAGATAATATTGATACTGAAATTTATTTATAAATTATTATCATATATAAAACAAGACGTACATTACATTTAAATTTTAAATTAATGTATTTGTAGTAAAATTTATTATTTATATCACAACTAAAAAAATCAAAAGAATAAAAAATATATCTGTATAATTATTAAATTATTATAAATATTTATATTTATTTTTAAGCTAAAATAATAATATAATGTAATTATATCATACGTAATATTTAAATATAAAACATTATATTGATATGAATTTTTTGTCAATATCAGGTTTGATTATTCTCCATAGAATCTATAAGATAAACAAACTTTTAAGACCTTGGACCACATTGTGTGAGGTGGTCTTTGACTCTACGATTCTTAAGTCAATAACTATAAGATGTAGGGTAGAGTAGATCTTAATCTCAATGTAGTAATTTTATGTAAAAAGATTGTTTAATTTTAATTCTCTGTTACGAGAAGAATGATATTTGATATTAATTCTAATACATGAAATTATTTTATGCATATGTGACTATATATAAGAGAAAGAATAAAGCTGATAGCTTATCCTTGTCTGATTAGGATTAAACTATCGTAATGTTGTAAATAATTACTTGTTGTAGACATTTATCTTGTTATATAGTTATCTATTGTAGAGATATATTGTCTGTAGACATCTGTCTTTTATTATCTCATAGATTATCTATTCAAATAGATGAGAATAATATTTGGACTTTCATCTCTTTAAGATAAATAAAATATAATTATTAAGTCTTTATCTTTTTGGATAATTATATTACTTACACACTTGCACGATGATTAGGATCATTCTTTTTTCACATGTGAAATTACCTCAAACATCAGCCCCTAATTGTAATTTATGTCCACATTTGTATTAAATATTTCTTCCAATTTTGTTGATGATTTTGAGATTACACTTTAGTGATTTTTCACCCATCCAAGTAGAAAACTTTACACCATGTCTAGCCATTTGAAACGTACACGACAACGTACTATTACCAATGATGTCTTTGGATTTTCAATCGAACTTTTGGTTAGAAAGTTGTGTTGTAGTCAATATTTTATCAAGGAAGTCAAACCTTCACTTATTTTTGTGAGAAGCTCAAAATTTGAATCTTAAGCCTCCTTGTAGGATTAGCTAAGAGATGTTAGAAATTTATTTTTCTTCATGTAGTGTAGGATAATTATTTTTCATCTAGCTTGTAGTCTTTTAGGTAGCAACCTTCTAGATAGCAGGTCTACATGCGACAAAGCCTTAGAAAACAAATATTTGGCCAATTTAGTCTTGAAAAATGAAGTTATGGCCAATAAAGTCTTGGCAGATGAAGTCGTGGCCAATAATGTTCTGGCCATCCAAGTTGTTGTGAACTAAGTCCTAGCTAATGAAATTCTAGCCAACCAAATCTTGGCAAGTTCTAGCCAACAAGGTTCTGGCCATCCAAGTCCTGGGCAACCAAGTTGATGAGAATCATGGAGCCAAAAAAATCCCAAGTGGACCAATCACAAGATCTATGAGGGCACAACTTGAAAAGGCTTTAAATGGGTTCATTAATGAAGTCATGCATAACCAAAGGACCCAAATTGGGAGTGCAAGGATTGGGACAAGCCTAGGATGGAAATTATGGCAAAGTTTGAAAAAGAAAACTAGGCACATTACTGTGCCATTTTGACTAATTTGGGTAGCTATTTTTTCAACCCTTGGATGACAATAAAGGTTAAGATGTAATATTTTATTGGGATTCATTTGTTCTCAACTGCTCCAATTTTGCTCCAAGTTTTACTCCATTTTTTGCTGTGCCATTTGGATTGATTTTGGGTAGTTTCTTTCCAACCTTTGGATGAAATCAATGGTTAAGATATAATATTTTCATAGGATTATTTTTGTAATCATCTGCCCCATTTTTTTCCTTGTCTTGGTCCATATTTTCTGATACCTTTTGTGCTTTTTGGCTATTTTTATTTTCAACCCTTGGATGAGATCAAGGGCTATGATTTAGTAGAGTTTAGGGTTTAATTTGTATCCTATAAATACTTAAGAGCAGCTCAGGTGCTAGAAATTTTACAATTTGAATGAAATTTGATTTTTCAGATCATTTGAGAGCTCATTCGTGCTCTTTGTTCCTCTTTAAGCAACTTATTAAGGGATTAGCAACCTTTGTGGCATTGTTTAGCATCCAAGAATTTGTGATGAGTAATATCCATACTTGTTAGGGTGTCATTTATGCTAGGCTTATCAAGGAAATAGCACCTCTTTGTGGCATCTTTCCTTCTTAGAAAAATGGTGAGTAATATCCATTGATTTGTGGAGAAACCCTTTGCTATATAATCTGAAATTAGATAGGTCCTAACCCCTTAGTTCATATCACAAGTCTTGGCCAAAGAAGTCTTGACAAATTAGGTCTTGGCCACTGAAGTTTTGGCCAACAAAGTTCTAGCCAACCAGGTCTTAGTCAATGACATCCTAGTTTGGCCCATTCCTTGACAGCCCACTCATGGCAGACAATCCTCTAGCTATGATGTTCCAGTCAGGCATTCAAGATTGATTAATAAGTTTGATCCTTCTAGTCAATGCTATCTTTTTTGGCTATGTTTATGAAGACAAAACTAGAATCCTTGTAAGATTCATCAATGAGATAAATTCCTTCTCTCCCAAAGGATTTGCATAAGTATAGGGATCCTTGATATTGTTCTCGTGGGTACTCCTACTCTCTAACACTTAGAATTTTCCTCATGACCCTTTTCTTAATTCATGTACTCCCATTTCTCATTGGAATGAAGTTACATGAAGATATAGAAGGATTAAAACTTTAAGGAAGTCTAGGAGGTAGATATACATCTTGATCGCCTCAAGTTCTAGTAGGATCAGTATCTTAGTATACTTTAATAAACGATACCCTTGGTTTATGCCTAGACTTTTTCCAAGATGTAGACATGTAGTTGAACTTTTAACAAAGTACTTAATAAGGAAGGATGTACTAATATGCATCCCAATGGGTGCATATTTTCTCGAAGGACATATATTGTGGCACGGTCCAGAAAGGCGATGGTCAGGGCTCTATGACCTTGGCCTTGTATTAGTTTATGCAATATATCTCTCACTTGTACTTTTAACATTATTTTTGGAGCTGATTGTTTCCCCATATATTTGGGATGCCATGAACTTTTGAGTTGACATATGAATGTGGAAGGATGTCCTAGCATAAAAAAACGTAGATCTTGGAATCGAGGTGGGCGAAGACGAGGAATGATTTCTCAAGAAAACCTTGACTTGATTTGGCCAAATGAATACACATAGAACCTTCCATTGGCCATCCATACCCTTGTTGGTTGGCCATACTCTTGGCCAACTATAATAACCTAACTACTTCCTAACTAATCATAATCTTGGCTGGCCACACTCTTGGCTGGTCACACCATTGGTAGGCAACGTTCCTAGCTGGTCGGTCACATTCATGACTAGTTGTACCTCCTAGTCTTGGCCTATCTGGCTATATGGTGGTTCAACTTTGCTTTGTTGGAAGATTGATGGCTTTGAAGTTTGGGTGATGTTTAACTTATACTGGTGTTAATTTTTTGTTTGTGCGTTGTTGTGTTTGTTTGAAATTTTTAAGTTGGGGGTGACTTATTTATCAAAGTGTTTCTTAGTTAAGTCGATTGGTCTATCAACCTCCTGCTTGGAATACTTGAACTTATTCAAGTGGTCCAAGCATGATATAGTTCTCAACTTAGGAAATTTTTAGTTATCTCTTTGTTAGAGATTTATCGCCTTGCTCATTGAAGCCTTGAAGGCCTAAGTGTGGTGCATAAATTCAAATATAG
The DNA here is from genome assembly GCA_033030585.1 of Hippophae rhamnoides. Classification (NCBI taxonomy): domain Eukaryota; kingdom Viridiplantae; phylum Streptophyta; class Magnoliopsida; order Rosales; family Elaeagnaceae; genus Hippophae; species Hippophae rhamnoides. Next base: position 17,182,274 of record CM065438.1, on the reverse strand, counting down.
TTCTTGGACATGAGGTGGTATGGCTTGTGAGCCATGACTCTTTTTTAGGGTCTATGGCTAATTCTAATATGATAAGAAGCCTGATAGGATGTTCTTATTGTTAGTTATGACATGGGCCACATGGATAACATATTGATCTTCTGAAAATAATTTTGTGGTATGGCCCTAAAATCATAGAGCTCACATGTTGGATACCTCTTATTCACTGCCTTGGTAGGGGTGTATCCCATGACTGGACACTGAGGCTTTTATTACACTTAGTTCTATTGTGTAATGGTTTGAGCACTAGGGCACATGACTCATAGGCTGGAATGCTTCTTCGTGTTAGCTTTGACTTGAATGGAACTACTTATGATCACGGTACGTTCTTTAGGGTTACTAAACATGCTCAACTTCCGTTGATCTTCTAGCGGTTTGGATCCTAAGGCATGATACTCACTTGTGGTGCACTAAAGGTTTTGGACTTTCTAAGTCTAAAGATAGCTTAAGCCCATCCATATGGTTGTTTCTTATCCACTACATGTGATATGGTACATGTATATTTTTGACAAGATACTGAGGGCCACTCAGTGACAAAGTGGCATGGATCTCGAGCTACAACTCCTCTTTTAAGGTTTAAGGTTGATTAAGTGACCATTAGACCAAGTTAAGCTATTCTTCATATAAGCTTGGATCGCATGGCACTACCTAAGAATAGGGTGCATCCTTCAAAGTTACTTAGTCAAACCTAGCTTCTATAGTCCGTTTAGTGGTCTGGACCCTAAGACACAATAATCACATGCAAGGTTGCTTCTTATTCATTGTTCGTGACAAAGGTGTAAGCCTTGTTTAGGTGCAGAGCATTGTGAGTTTTGAACTTTTTTAGGCCTAGGAAACTCAGGCACGTTCTTCATCTGATTATAGACTTTTTTTCATATTGAATATTCTAAGTGTGGATCCTTAATTTGTAGAAAGACGTATGTATCCCAAGTTCTCCCTTTATTGGTAATAATAAATGTAAATTACAAAGAAATTAAAATTATCATAGGAATATAAATTGAAATATAACCATATAATTACTAAGTTTTGCAACAATGAAAATTAAAAAAAGTTAAGTAAAAACAAATTCATTAGGGAGAGCACTTTCTAATTTTAGCCTGGTAGCATCTTTATTTTTGGTCCATTCAGATTCTTGTGGAATAGCATTCTAGGCTATGTTTTTCTCTCCCAGCACCACTCATGTTACTGTATCTATTGGAAACGTGGTAGGTTAAGGATTCAACCTTAGCCTCGTGTAGGAAGAGCTTGCTCAAAATACAATTATAAAAGGATGGAAAGTCCACAATAAGGAAATCTACCATAATTGTTCTTATGTTGGTACCATGTTCAATTATGATTGGGATGGTTACACTGCCTTTTAAGATGAGTGGGATTCCAGAGAATCCTACCAGGGTAGTAGTTACTAGCACGAAAGGATGGAAAAGCTTTATTTGAGTTATCAGTACCTTTTAGAATCCGATGCAAAGTGATATTGGCCATTTGGAGAGTGACTGCCATAAAATCTACATGAGAATGGATGAAGCTATGGGATTCTCTTTCAAAAAATATTATGTATGAACATGTAAGATTAGGATATTTTCCTTTAGTAACTTCTAAAATTATTGGGCCAGAAATGGCCTAGTGATGAGTGCTTTTATGGGCATTTTTAGAACTATCCCTAGCAGGACTTCCCATAATAACTCTAATATTATGGAATTAGTGTCCTTAAGGTTGATTTCTTTCTTTGGGTGGAAAGGTTGGCAGTGACAGTCTTGGTTATTATGGCTTTGACTATTATTGTTTCCATTATTGTTGTAGCTATGGCTATTGTGGCCTTGGATTATGAATAAATTCATCAAATTTCCCTTTCTTGGCTAGTTACTCAATTTCATCTTAAGTTGTCAAAAACTTTCAGTAAAGTGTTTAGTGTCTTTGTAGAACCTACAATACTGAGATTTATCCCAAACATTATTTTTTGTTTTTTAAGGCCATTATATGAACGACTTCCATTTTCTTGCAATAGCACGATTTATCTTGTTGTCCTAAAAGGATTTTTCTTGATGTAGATGGGATGGAAACTGAATTTAGAAACTGAATTTTTCTTTATTTTTTTTGTAACAAAATGATGGTTTAGTTAGGACCACATTTTTATTGCTTGTGTAGCTTGTATGATGACCGTTAGGGCATATGGGCATGTGAGTGTATATGCTAGGTTGTGTGGATAAGTGTATAGGTACACATGGGGACTGTTTGGCTTAGTTCCTATAAGACTACGCTTGGTATTGGCCGGTGGACACACATCTTTCCTCTATCAATTTTCATTCATTTTAGTGTTTTGTAAGCCATTCTAAGATCAACCGACAGAATGCTCTTTCATTTCAATACAATTATAATTCTTGTTCTTGTTCTAATTCCTTGCGGCATCAAAATTTGGTATCATAGCTTGGTTTGAGCTACAATTTAGATGACGACGTCCGATAACCAAACCATTGGTGATGGTAGTGATGACATAAAGAACCTGTAGGCTGCGATGGTTGGCTTGGAAAGAAGGTTCGAGCAGAAGATTGAGGAGGTGTCATGAGACCTTCAGCAATCATTCCTACATACAACCACCCAAATCCAAGCCCAGTTGAGCGAGATTCAGAGATAATTGAAACCACGAGGAAAAAAGGGTTCTTCGCGATGAACATTCATCGCACCCACCATCTCGACCTCATCACACATCTACATTTCCTTTCAACCAGTTTGATTCTGATACTTACGTCCATCTAGACTCTAATGATGAACTCACGACTCTACTAGGATCAAACCTCAAAAACTTTGGGTTCGATAAATATTTTGAGCTATACCTATAATAGATTTTCCAATCAAGACTCTGTTAATTAATAGTGTGAGAGTATGAAAGGAAATCACCCAGACTTTGTTAACAAACAGTATGAGAGGCAATCACGTGGGAAGCAGGACTATTGGATTAATATGGCCTGCCCACTTTTACTGGACATTCTCACATGGAAGAATTTCTCGATTGGATGGTTGCTGCCAATAATTTCTTCGACTACATAGAGATATAAGAAGAGAAAAAAGTTAAAATAGTACCTTATAAGCTTAAGGGTAGAGCCTCTGCTTTGTGGGAACACATGAAAAATGAAAAGAGGTCAAGAGTTAAGGCACCAATCACCTCTTGGGAAAGAATGAAGAAACTGAAGGTGCAACAATTTTCATCAACTGATTACGAACAACTTCTTTACCAGCAATATCACTAGTGCCACCAGGGAATAAAGAGTGTCACTGAATACACTAAGAATTTATAAGACTTAGCTTGCAAGCCAATATATGGGAGTGAGAACCTCAAAAGGTTGCTAGATATATGTAGGGTTTGAATTCTCCTATGAGAGAAAGACTAGAGCTAAGCCAAATCTTATGGTCTGTTAACCAAGCCAACAACATTGCACTAAAGGTGGAAAAATAGCTAACTAGACCTATAAAATCCACAACATTTGGGTTTCATTTTAGTGACTCTTCTATTAGTAAAAACCTAAGTGATTTCACCCCACCAGTCACCACAGAACCCACACCAGTTCCAAAAATTCCATCCCTAAACCCAACAATCCTAACTACGCACTTCCAAAACCTAACCCCTATACCAAACCACTACCTATCAAATGTTTTAGGTGCTATCATCAGGGGCACAGATATAATGAATGTCAACAAAGGCACGCAACTAATTTGGTCAATAAAATTGAGCATTCAGATGATGAGTTTAACCCACTATCTCTAGAAGATATGGAAGGAGCACAACCCATTGAATGTGATGAGGGTGATAGGGCTTTAAATTGCATAGTGCATAAGGTATTTCTATCACTAAAACAACCAGCACCATCACAGGGGCATGTAATTTTTAGATCAAGGTGCACAATTCAACAGAAGGTATGTGACATTACTATTTATAATTGTATTATTGAAATTATTGTCTCATACGTACTGGTGAAGTATTTCATCACTCACCTCCACCCCATCCCAACAAAATAGAATATATTAAAAAAGTGAATGAGGTTAAAGTGCAACAGGTGTGTAGGGTACCATTTTTCATTGGAAAATTTTACAAAGATGAGGTACATTGTGATATGGTGGAAATGGATGTCTATCAAATTCTTTTGGGAAGACTCTGGCAGTATGATGTGGATGTAATACATAAAGGCAAGCTAAACATCATCATTTTCACTTGGAAAGGTTCCAAGATAGCCCTACTCCCTGCAAAGGAAAGCTTTCCCAACCTTACCAAACCAAAAATGCTTCTTAATAGCAAACCCAATGAGTTTGACAATGAACTCAGAAAGGCTAAAGTGGTATTAGAATTAGTGGCTAAAGAACAACATCCTATCACTCATACCATCCCTGATATTGTTAAAGAATTACCATCTACCTATAATGACCTTACACCAATTGACCTACCATGCACCTTATCTTTATTAAGAGACATTCAACACCACATAGATTTTATACCAGGCAGTAATGTGCCTAATTTACCCCACTATTGAATGAATCCCAAAGACCATGAACTCCTACAAGATATAGTGGAAGATCTCTTGGATAAGCACTTCATCTAGGAAAGCAAGAGTTTATGTGTTGTGACTACACTGCTTGTACCAAAGAAGGATGACACGATGAGAATGTGTATTGACAATAGGGCTATTAATAAGATCATAGTCAAGTATATGTTCCCTTTTTCCTAGGTTAGAAGATATACTTGACAAGCTACAAGGTTTCACTATCTTTTCTAAGTTTGATTTTCGTAGTAGAAATTACCAAATTCGCATCAGAAAAAGGAGATGAATACATGATAGCTTTTAAAACCAAGGAAGGTTTGTATGAATAGTTTTTCATGCCATTCGAACAACACCTTCATAAGGTTGATGCATCATGTCTTGAAGCCTCTCAATGGTACTTATGTGGTAATGTATTTCGATGATATCCTAATTTAAAGCAGGAACCATGACAAGTATCTAGAGTATTTGTAGGCTATCTTGAAGATATTGAGGGAACACAAGCTTATAAGATATAGGATAGTAAGATCTTAATCTCATTCTTGTAATTTTATAAAAATATAGTGTTTAGTTATAATTCTCTGTTATGAAAAAGAATGATATTTGATATTAATTTTAAGATATGAAATTATGTTACGCATATGTAACTTTATATTAGGAAAATAATAAACCTGGTAGCTTATCCCTGTCTAATTAGGATTAAGCTATTGTAGTATTGTAGATATATTAGACAATAATCTATTGTAGAGATATATTATTTGTAGACATCTTTCGTTTATTATCTGCTAGATTATCTTGTTATAATGATTAGGACCAGTCTTGGATTGCCACGTAGGATGTACGAAATTATCTCCAACACATTATAAAATAAAATATGTATTTATTTATAATTTAATAATAATTTGATCCGGATCGGATACACGGATTATAAATTATGTCAATTCGAATCAGAATGAATTGTATACTTTTCAATCCGACTACAAAATTTGTCGATCCAATTCAATCTGAATTCGAGGATCTAATCAGATTTTTCAATTTAAATGAATTAATCAAATTATTTGTTCATCCCTACGTGAAGTATTGAAATGTTTATTGTGCTTAAGTTAAATGTATTGTTTAGTGTTTTTATTTAGAAAAAAAAGTATTTTTAAATCTATTTGTTTGTGAAAATGTGTTATTTAAGTTTATTTATGAAAAACATAGCAAGTAAGAACAAAGTTAATTTTTCATTACATATTTTGTTAAATATAATTGAGTATTACATATGTTATATACACACACATATATATGTATGTATATGTATAATTTGATAGGTATATATGTAAAAAATAATCAAACTTTAAACAAAATCTTCCATAAATCTTAAATAAAATTTCCATTGATTAATCTTTAAATTTATTTTGTTAAATATAATTGAGTATTACATATGTTATATATATATATATATATATATATATATATGTGTGTGTGTGTATAATTTGATAGGTATATGTGTAAAAAATAATCAAACTTCTAAAAAAATATTTTAAAATTAAAAAATCTTCGATAAGTCCTAAATAAAATTTTTATTGTTTAATCTTTAAAGTTACATATTATACAACAAAAATTTGATCAAAAGATATGTTAAATTTTTTGAGTAATATTTTAATTAAAAATTATTTTATTAGATATGTGTCTGTAAAAAATACAAATATACATGCATTATATGTATTATTTTATTATATTTAATGAAAAATTAAATAGAAAGTTAAATTTTTCATTATCTAACATTTTTTTCACAAACACAAGAACTTAAAAACACATTTTTTAAATAAATAGACTAAATAATCCTTAAGATTATAACAAAATACCTCCGTAACCCTTTTTTGAATCTTGAAAGTATCAAACTACATATATTTTTCCTGTATAAAGGTGTGACTATATCTATAATATTATATACTTGTATAAAGAGAACGCCTAAATAAGCTATAATATTGTGGTATCATGAATGACTACAATTAGTTTAAATACTAGGATTTCACGGGAATTCTTTATTATCTTTATTATTTATAATTATCACTTCTATTTAATTAAGGATATTTTAATCGTTTAAAAATTTTATTATAATTTTTACTCACTTTTTCTCTTTTTTTGCCTTTCTTTCTTCTTTCTTTTTCTCTTTTTCATTCTCTCTTATAGGGATTTAGTGTTTAGGCTTTAACATTTTGTGAAAAAAGAAATGAGAGAAAATTTTAGACAAATAGATAAGGGTTTAAGAAATAGATGATAGAAAATGAAAAAAAAAGAGAAAACAAGATAAGAAACAAAAAATAGAGGAAAAGATAAAAAAAATAATGAAAAAAATGAAAATGATTAAAATGCTCTTTATTTTTGTTTTCATAAGAATCATTTTTTACCAAATGAGCACATTTTTTAAAATATGAGTATTTTTAAAATAACACCAAAAAACTTAACAACATATACACAAACATGTATATTTAGGTAAAGTTCTAACTCAAAATATGCAAGAGGTAAAATTATTAAAGTTATATGCATAAATCCATTCATATTTTCAAATTATATGTTAATAAATAATTTAAATGGTAAGGATTTTAAAATCTTCAAACTAAAGGTAGGATGTTAAAATCTACAAACTAAAGGTAAGTGAAACCTTGCACAAACAAATAATTGGTTTAAGAGTCATCTTTTTTCCTCTATTCGGGTTTCAAATTCTTTTCCTTTCAATCATCGTCACCTCTTTCTCCCCTCTTTTTTAGTTGTCTTGTGTCAATAAGGTTTCAGAACTATATTTATTATTATAGGTTTTTGTTGTCATTAGTCTTCGATTTCTCCGAGCATCGCCAGTGCTTCTTAGGTGTTTTTTCACCTGTTGGTTTTTCGAGTTTCTCCATCACCATCACTCAGTGTTGTGTGCATCATCACCATAGCGTGATCTCATCACTCGATGTTATTATCACCAATTGTGCTGCATTGTGCGATGGTTCTATAGTTGTTGTGTGGATTCGTACCTTCGGTGCTAGTGAGGTATTGGTGTTTGTTTGGGTTTTGGTTCTAGGTTTCATTTACAATTTGTTTGTTTTTATTTTAAATGAAACTCGTGTTGATGGATTTTTTTCTTGTTGGTTGTGGTTTTGTGTATTTTATCCTACAATTAGGGGTTGTGGAGGAGCTGGCATATGATTTATTTTGTTAAAACAGTTATGGATTCTAGTTGTGTTGTTTTATTTTGTTGTTTTTGAGGCCAAAGTATTTGTGAAAATGTTATTGTGAGCATTAAGTGTGATCAAATTTTAAAGGTTATCGGAGAATATGTAGAATTTATTTGAGTATGTCTCAGAATCAATTTAGTAGGCCTTCGTTGAAGTAAAGGATTGGTGGGTTTGAGATCAAATATTAGAAGCTCATTCTTAATCACCATTGAGTATTTTGGTCACAATTTTCTCCTTGGGTCATAGAGATTATTTTGGAAAACTTTATGGACACTTTGATATGTGTACTTTAAGATTGATCTTTTTACCATATGTATCCCTTGAAATTTGATGATAAAAAAATGGTAAAGATGTGAGTAAGGGTGGCAATTTTCGATAAAAAATAAAAAAAGACACAAAACTTGACTCGAAAAGTAAGATCCGAACACGAGTAAATATGATTTTAGGTAAAAAAAATGGGTTAATATGATTGTTCACGAATATACAGGTTGAATTCGGGTAAAAATGAGTTATCCCGATTTGACATAAAAAGGGATGAAATTGAGAAATACTTTTTTAGATTATGTCTTGAAAAGATTTATAAAATTGTTAGATTTTTGGCTATCTGTTTAGTTAATTCTTTGATGTAATTTATAAAGCATTATTTTAAAAAATATATATGTAAAACTATGACCAATAATGAACTCTTAGATCTCAAATTGTGTTAAGAAATAATATAACTTATACATGAAAAAACAACAAAAATGAAAGAAATGTAGAAGATATAATGGATACTTATTTCACAACGGATATTGAATGGATTCGTAGTTTTCTACAAAAAGGAAAGAAATGTATAGGAGTTAAAATATAATTTTCTACAAATGAGTTCAAGTTGTTAGGTTAACTTATTCAATATCGTATTTGAGTTTGAGTTTACAAAACTTAGTTAGATTTATTAGTTGTTCGGGTTCGAATTTAACGTCATCTGATTAAGTTAAAAATGAATTGATACAAATATGATCTCGAATGATAAAAATTATCACCCCTAAAATTATATGATTTCCATTTCTAAAAATGTGTTCATAATTATCTAAATTTTAGTAAATATAAGAAATAAGACACGAAAATTATGTATATTTTTAATTAAAAATGCAGCATTGGTAACAATAACCCTTAAAAAAAACCAAGGGAGGATAGATAATATTATAATTTTGCTTTCCAACATAATCACGTGGATAATTAAATAAAAACAATAATCAAAAGGCGCAAAATCGTCATTTTTGCAGGTCGCATCCCATACCAAATTCAGTCAAATTAAAAATAAAAAAGAAAGAAAGAAAGAAAGTAGATAATAAAAAGAAAGGGGAAGTGATATTCCATCCCTTCTGGAGGAAAAAGAACCAGAAACTAAAACAATAATTATGTGAGTTTCTTTAATTATTATTTTTAAAGTACCAAAACTCTTTTGTTTTTTTTTATCTAATTGAGACTATAATAATAGAGTAAAAAAATAAAATCATTTAAATCACAAATAAATCTCAATTAATTATTCCTTTAATTTTGTTATGTTAAGTTAAGAAGTTAATGTTAGGTGATACCAAGGAAAAAACAATATAAATATAAGTATTAATTAAAAATTAAAAAAATTGTACAATATTTTTAAATATATAACATAAAAAGTGAAGTCTAGTTGAGTTGTTTTTTAAACTAAGTGACCTAATTAATTATTATTTTTTATAGATTAGTAAATACTAATGAATTGTTTGTTTACTCAATAAAGAAAAAAAAAAGTGATACACGCACTTACCCAAGTGTCAATTGCCCTACAACAAAAAGGCATTGCCCTAAAACAAAAAGGCATATTCTCTTACTCCTGGTTGTGATTGGAGAATGGGGGACCCTTCAAGCCAGACGGACCCTTCAATCATTTTAATATTGTTTTCGTTACTATTGTAATAATTGGAATAACTCTCTCTCTCTATATGTATTATTATTAAATTAATCCAAATTTTACGTGTCCTGAAACTGTTGGTTGCTCGTTTAAATTTAATTAAGTGTTATCTGATAATAAATTTTTAATTAAATATAAATATTAAATGCATCATATTAATTAAAATATGATATGTGTTAATATTTTTAAAAGATGAATAACTTATTAATTTTTTTAAAATTATTTTTTTATTTAATACAAATACAAATAAAAATTTATATATAGTTAAATCATTCAAATACATATTTAGGATTTTTTTTTCTAAGTAATTAAATAATCCATCGGTCTCATAATTCCCAACATGTTTGCTTGTTTCAACATAAATTAATAATTTTTCTAATGATTAATTGTTTTATTGCAATTGTATTTGTTTATTGTGAATATTATGAAAGCATGAGTTTGAATTATTTAGCATATTTCTTTAAAAAAAATGTCATTTATTTGTAAACTTGTATATGATATCAAGTTTAAAACCATTGACGTCACTATCCAACAATTAATACATTATCAACTAAAATGTGTCGGTATGAGTAATATAAATGTATAATTGTGTATATATTTATTATTAAAAAAAATAATTATGATTAAAAATTAATTATTAATTGATAGAATACAGTATTAGGGGTAATTTTGTCTTAATCTCACAGTGGTTACAAAGAATCTCCTGGTGCGGTTGGTTGTTGTGAGATATTATCCATTTTTTTTTTTTGCTTCTTAATTACAATTCTAGTATACTCTTTAATAATTTTAGTAATTATTAATAATAGTTATATCTTCGTGAAAATTTATTGTATTTATTTTTTTTATCTAAATATTAGTTTTGATTATCACATGTGTTCTTTTTTTTATTTTTTTTTTATCCAAAAAAAAAATTGTTGCTTAACTTAAAAGTACATTTGTTGCTTAACTAGACACAAAAAAATTAGAGAACCAAAACAACTATTAACTATATCATTAAGCCGTCCAAATAAGTGAATTAACTTATTAAATTTCAAAATTTATATCCTCATCTTCAAAAGTGATTGATTATCATTTGAATTAAAAAAAATATTAAATTATAAAGGGTAATAAAATATTTTAGTTATTTTATCCTTTTGTAAACTTTAATAATTTTTTGTTAATTTAAAAAAATAAATAAATTAAATGTTACTAACATAAAACTGTAGATGTTTGAATACAAAATTAATGTTTCAAAATGTTTAAAAAAATAAAATAATCTAAATTAATCTAAAGTTTCACAAATATAATACTTAAATAATAAATTATACAAATTTAAAAGGTGTTCAACAATATGTTGAATTTTTGAGAGTAAAGTTGCATTTTTTTTCTTTTTAAATTCATGACTTTTCCTAGAAAAAATCTATATACTGTTCACTGATGAACAAATTGCAATCTACGCTACGACTTATGGGTTTCTTATTTTATTTTAATATATTGTAAATATTATTATTTTATTTTACAAAAGCTGTCAGTGGCTTAATGCCCGTGATCAAAGATCTGGATTTTAATCTTAATTAAAAATGAGCAAATGCTAGCTTACAGTCCCAAATTTATTTTATTTAAAAACTTAATTAGATTCAAAAAAGCTGGAATTATGATTTTCTAGCTTTTTTATATCATGCTTAAATAAATCAATTCATATTTCACATATCTACCGACGTTGCTAATTGGTATAAGTATCATGCTTGTTATTTATTATTCATAAAATATATTTCTAACTTATTAAATTATTTATTATTTCTTTTTATTTGTTTTTTTAAATAAAATATTACATTAATTTTAAATTTTATTGATACAAAATATTATATCATTATGTACTAACAAAACAATAAATAATTTCTAAAAGTATTGAGAAGACAATCATAATGTGTAATCAAAGTTATTGGGTTATTATTAAAAATATTCTCAAATTTTGAGATATTTTTAAAAATATCTTTAATATTTTAAAAAATTTAAAAATACTTTTGAAATATATCGGAAGCTAAATCTAACGGAAGAGAATAATAACATTTCTAAAATAAAAAAAAAGAAAAAATAAATCAAGAAATAATAAAATTAGAAACCTAAGATATTTTAAGATATTTTTTTACAAGAAATAGTAACAAGTAAAAAAAATTATTTGAAGGAATTTAAAAACAAAAATTAAATCTTAATGAAAAAGATGGATTTAAAGACTCATCATTTTCATCTTTAATAAAATTATTCTAAAAAAAAAGACATAATTTATTATGAAATAAGTAATAAAGAAATGAGTATTAATATTACAGATGTAAAAAAGAAGATATAATATATCATTAATTGATAAAGAAACTATATTAAACAAGCTATCTAAAATTTCCCAAAAAATTAAAGAAAAAATTGGATACGTCAATTTAAGAGGAATTCAAATATTAATAAAAGCTCATTTCAGATAAACAATAGATACATTATTAGATAACAGAATAATAAATAGAAAAAATGTTTTACTAGAAATGATCCATGAAAACTTAGAATACAAAAAATTAAAATTTAAAGTATATCTTAGATTTGCTTATTAATATTCATGATAAAAACCTAAATTAAGTATTAAGTATAGCTTATGAATTTGAAATAGAACATATAATGAAAGAAGTAAATAATTCATTTTCAATACATTACTTAGTAACATATTCTTTAACAAATAGTCATAATAATTCAATATATGGACAAAATAAATTTATAAAAATAGACAAAACTTTTAAGAAAATTGGACAAATAATAAAACCATAAATACTAACAGATTTTGAAATACTAGAAAAATACCAATTAGATATCAAAGAAAAACCTTTGATAACAAGAAAAAGTAATGTTTTTAAAAATAATAGTATGCCAAGATTTATTTTTATACACCATGAAGGAGAAACTTCTAACCAATAAGAAGTTCAAAAACTAAAAAATAAAGTCAAAATAATGAAGGCATTAGTTTATGATGTTATATTAGGGAAAACTAATGTTTATAGATAAAATAAAAAATATGCAGTTATAAGTAAATGGAAGCTTAGTAAACGTAACAAAAAATCAAGCAACATTATTTGAAACTTTGAAACTCTTAACAGAAGGAATGAATTCAGTCCCAGAATTAAATACAAAATACTTATAAGATATAATTGAAATGCAAAAAGAATTATTAAAGAAAATAAAGGAATGTGGTTATAATAAACTACAACAAGAAATACACAGAATTTTCAGAACTAAGAAAAATGTATATAACATACATAAAAATAATGAAATTATAGGTCATAAATATGATCCTTTAGAAGGATTAAAATAAAAACAATCTAGGAGATCAGATACCCTGATTCCTAAAAATGAGAAAAGAAAGAATGAAAAACAATCTTATAAAAAAGATATAATTTCAAACAACTTATAAATAGATGTTTTTTCAAAAACTACCTAGAACATTCTATAAAACCCTTAACAAAAAGTTATGCACATAGAAATATAGAAACTATACTAGATATTCTAGGAGGAAAAATAAGAAGTCTTAAAAATTGAATAATTATTAAATGCCAAGAAATAAATAAATATAAACAAATGAGAGGAAATAATAAAATCTATTATAATACAAAATATTTTAGACTACTGTGAAAATATGGATGTAATATAAAACCTTACAAACAAAAATACAAAAAAATTTAAAAAATATAAATTTAGAAAACAAAATTTTTAAAAATATAAAAGAAGATTTAATAGAGAAACCTATAAAAAAATATATTTTATAAGAAAGAAGTATAAATCACCTAAAAATAAGAATTATTTCCCTTTAGGAAAGAAAAAAATGCAGATATTGGATATGCAATGAAGAAAACATTATTCCAATGAATGTCCAAGCAGGTTGCAACATAGGAAAGAATTTGAAAAGAAATTCTCACAAAAGCAAAAATCTTAGAAGAAGCTCTCAAAATAAAATTAAAATCAATTAAGGAATCACATATAGAAAATACTTGTAATATTTATCTATTAAAAGAAATTGAGGAAAAATAACTGACTCATAATATGACCACTCAGATTATGGGTATTCCTCGTCAGAAGATAAATGATTTGTATAGTATTACAAATCCAAATAGTACCTATATTAAAGTAATACTAAAATTTAAAGGTTATACCAGTTATCATTTATATGCATATATAGACATATGAGCTAGTGTAAGTGTAACAAGTATATATGTATTTTCGGAAGAAAACTGGAAACAAACGCCAAAATATTTAATTGTAAGAATTGCTAATAATAATACAATAAATCTTAATAAAGTATTAAAAAATATAGATATAATGATAGGAAGAGAAAAATTTTACATTCCTACTATATATCAACAAGAAACATAAGTTAATTTATTAATAGGAAATAATTTTCTAAACCTATAACAATCTTTCACACAATATTTAGATAAAATAAGTCTAACAACATCAGATGGTGATACCATCTATGTATCAAAAATAAGAAAAACCTTCATTGTCTCAAACCTCACTTTTATGTAACAATATAAAAAGCGAAAACGTGGTAAGATAGAACAACAAAAACCTTATTTAGAAAATATTTCATTAGATATAAAGCCCTAATAGGTATCAGAAAACTATTAAAAATACACGAAGATAAAACCCTAACAGGTATCAGAAAACTATTAAAAATAGTTAGCTTAAAAAATCCTTTAGATCCAAAAATAAATAAATCTAAGACAATAGTCGACATAAAATTAAGAGATCATAACAAGATCATAAAAGTAAAAACCAATTATTTATACTCTAGAAGACATAATTGCATTTGAAAAAAAAATTCAAGAACTTTTTGGAATTAAAATTCATAATACTAAGTAATTTACCCAATTTTAGTCCAACATTCTTAGTTGAAAAAGAAGTTGAGAAAAGAAGAAGAAAAAAGAGAATGATAATAAACTTTAAAGCATTGAATAAAGAAACCATTGATGATAGATACTTCATTCCAAAGAAAGAAGAGTTATTATCTTAATAAAAGAAAAGAAATGCTTTTGAAGTTTTGATTGCAAAAGAGGATTTTTACAAATAAGATTGGACGAAAAATCTTAAAAATTAACGGCATTTAGTTGCCCTCAAGGACAATTCCAATGGACTATTGTACCATTTGGATTGAAACAAGCTTCAGGCATCATTTAAAGATATATAGATAACATCTCCAAGAAATTACAAAATATTTGTTGTGTTTATATGGATGATATTTTGGTTTTCAGTAATGAACTAAATAAACATTATTTAGATATTATTAATATTCTATAAGAATGTAGAAAATAAATCATTGTCCTCTCTAAAAAGAAAGTAATACTTGCTCAGCAAAAAAATAAATATTTAGGGTTGAAAATTGAAGATGAAAATTAAATATTAAATAACATTCAAGGTTTTTCTAGTGAATTAAGAGACAAAAATCAATTACAAAGATTTCTATGATGTTTAATATATGTAGAAGCATCTATTAAGAAATTTACAGAAATTCGAAAATCTTTACAAGTAAAATTGAAAAAGATCATATATGGAAATTGACAGAAGAAGATACTCTATATATAGATAAAGTAAAAGCAAAGGTAATGTTTTTCCAACTTTATACCATCTAAGGCCAGATGATAAAATGATAATTGAAACAAATGTTTCAAAAGGATATTGGGGAGTAGTTCTGAAAGCAAGAGTAGATGAAAATAATGAATATCTTTGTAGATATACATCATGATTTTTCCAAGGTTTAGAATTAAATTACCACAATAATGAAAAAGAATATTTAGTTGTTAAAAAAGCCATTAAGAAATTTGTAATATATGTTATAAGCTTCAGATTCATTGTTAGAATAGATAACAATAATTTTCATTATTTCTTAAGAACTAATATTGCAAGTGATTACAAACAAGGAAGATTAAGCAGATGGAAACAATGGTTCAACCATTACAATTTTGGTGTCGAACATCTTCCAAGACATAAGAATAGCTTAACAGATGCTCTTAGTAGATAATTAGCACCTCAAATTATTTTTATGCTTTGAGGAATGGAACATCTTGACATAAAGATCAAGATAAAGAAAAATGAGATAAAAATCCTATAGGAACAACTCAATCTGCTATAAACAGAAAGAAATTAATTGTTCAAAACAACCTCTAAAGTCTAAAATTTCAAAAGAGGAATTTTCATTAAAAATTCAATCTAAAGAAAGTGAAACTTCTAAAGAAAGAATTCAAAATGAAAAGGAAGAACATGACAGCTCACAAGAAAGAAAAAATTATGAGTAGAAGCCAGTAAATATATTATTGGATTTAGTGGAGTAACACATAGAGCATTTACTAACAAAATAGAAATTGGAGGTAGTTATGCCAATTACAAAACACCAAAACTAATAAATCTAGAGAAAATAATAAGAAATTACTCTGTAGCATTACAACAATAACCAACAGCCTTAACTAGATTAAAAAATCTAAGGAAAATAGCAAGGCCTCCAGTACTATTTAGAGAAGCATCTCTCCTAGAGACATCAAAGATAGTAAAGCATTTAGTGTTATTGAATGAGACATCCCCCATAAATTCTCCAATAATTGAAGATGAGAAGGAATAATATAGAAACATAAAAAAATTATAATGATTAAGTCTATATAACTTGGCCATAAAATATACCTAGGAACATGTTGAAAATATGAAGTTCTATACCACAGACAAGAAATTTCATGTAGAAAATAAATTCAATATCTTGGAAGGAGTTGATCTAATATTTGTCTATAAAGCTTTCCATATAGGACTAATATAAAATATATATCCAGGAATTAATTTAAGTAAATTAAATTATTTCCCAGAGAATTTTAAAAGAGCAATCAAGAACTTTAGAAACAAGATTAAAGTAGGAGACAAGTTTTTTTATCTTAGATTTTTCAGTTCACTAATGGATTAAAATGAGGAATGATGTATTAGTCTATACCACTCCATCAAGACAGGAATTTTCAATACAAAATAGAAAAGTTCCCAGACTAAGAGCACTTTTAGAAAACAAATTCATCATAAAATAACTCTGTTTACCAAGAGGTCAAATGTTAAACCAAATTTACTATGAAACTAAGAAAGATTGAAAATTCTAATGAGATCAAAGTAAATTAATCAACTAGTAAAGTCATTATCATTTTCCAGAGTAGCATGACGCTGTCAGAAGAAGATGGTTAATTTTTTTCCAAATATGAAGCCAATTTTAACAGAAACAACCTAGAAATTGGTCAAGAAACAAGGAAGGTTTTCTGCTTCTATGCTAGAAAAGCCACCAAAGATCACAAATGCATCCATTGTATCAAAAATCAAGAAGATAAAAATGCGTCATCATCATCGTCATCAAAATGACCGTCAGTAGAAAATGACCGTCAGTAGAAAATGACAAAGGAGAATAAAGAAAAAAACTGTCGATAAAAAACGATAAAGAAAATAAAGATGTAAACCCCACATCTTAGTCGACAACATATGCCAAGGAAAAAAGTAATAACTATCATTTAAAGCAAAAAAACAGATAAATTATTAAAGGAAAAAATAAGAATTTGATTCTTGTAAACAAGGATTCTTTATGCTATAAATGGAACCCTTATGCTCATTTCAAAACACATGAATACATAAAAAATTAGAGATACTCTAAAATCCACACAAACTCTAGCATAGAAATCTTCTCTATCTAAAAATTCCAAAATCATTAATGTTATACTCAGTAATTATGAACAGCTAAGAATCTTATGAATAAAATGGAGTTATGTTACTCTTTCTTAGTAAGTCAAATATTAGACACCATCTTTATATACTGATGTAGAAGGCTCACCATTTTTAGGAGGGCGTTGAGGTTTGAGCAAAGTTGAGGCATAACGGGTGTAACTAAAGGAGACGAATAGAAGGGATCACTATGATGGACCTATTAAATTCAAGTATAATAATTATAAATTTAAGCCAGTTAAGAATCTTGAATGTTGAAATATTTGTTTATATCAGATCATAATACTGGTAAACATAAAAATGGAAATTGTTTTTAAAAAGAAACAATTAACTCCAGATGAAATTAAAATTAAAAATAAAAATCTAATTCTATTAGAAAAATTTGATAAAAGCTATCTCTATCATTCAAATGAATATTTTAAAGATGATTATAAAACTTGTTTTGAAAATTTTAAAAAAATTAACACCTTATTAAATATCTACACATATTATATTAAAGTTATCACAAACATCGTAGATCATCCTGTTTCAAGGACATTAAAAAACTATTTTAGTCAAAAATATGTAAAAATAGAAGAAGAGAAATTCAACAACTTAATGTTTGGATACTACTTCTTTAAAGATTACAAGTACATTGTATGTACATAGTAAAAACCTATTTATATACTACGAATTAGATAAAATAATATGCATTCAATACATATGATTTATCAAGATAATACCCTATGAATATCGAATCATCAGTACATAAATTAAAATTATTAGATTTAATAAATGAAAGAATAATTTTAAATTGTAAAAAACAATTAATAAATTCATTATTAGAAATAAGTATTCAATACAATGAAAAATATAATATACTTTGTAATTGTAATGAGTATAGAAGAAAATTAGATTTGTACCAACAAATAATAAGTTTTCTAAAAATATACCAAATAGATAAAGAACATCAAATAAGTTAACTCATTAAATATTAACTTTTAAGAACATCTTAAATATTTTTATAAACTTAAGGATATAAGTAAAAATATTTTAAAACTTAAAGGTTTGAAATATTATCCCAAGTCATTAGATAATATTGTACAAGTGACTTACGAAAACAAGAAAAAAATCATGTATATATTAACAAGAACAAGCTAGATTACAATAACACTAATGTTGGTAACTTTTTTAGCTAATGCGTTCAGCCTCAATTCGTGAATGTGACAAGTACCTGCCATTAGTTTTTATTTATTTATTATATATTTCAAGTGTGGAAACACCAATATAGCTCACCCAACTGATATGAGATTCCAATAAAAAAATGTCAAAGAGATGAGTAACTTAAATATTTATATATTCTATTATAAAGAAAAATTATAAATTCATTTTATATGTCTTTCTTTTTTATTGGGCGACTCTAGTGTGTTAATTCATGACTAAGTATCAAGAGCGGCTCAAAAATCCAAAAACTTAATGCGAAATATAAAATTGATGCATTAACTATTTTTTTAAGATATAAATAGAAATAAAAAAATTTAACTTTTATTTTTAACAATTTATTTTGACATATACAATATAAATCAAACAATTAACTAGTATAAATTTAAGAAAATTATCCACCTGAAATATGGAGAAGGATACCAGCCTTTTCATAACTTTAAAAAAGGTATATTTTAGTCACGTAAATTTGTTATAAAAGATAAATTTAGTGCATTTTTAAATTTTATTAGGATTAAAGTATACATTTTTTTATTAAAATTTATGAAATTAAAATATTTATTTTGTAAACCATACGAAATGTCTCGTGCCTCTCATCCCATAAAATAAAAATATTAAAATTTAAAATAATAAAAATATCATCAAATAATATTAGAAAGTGTTAAATTGAAAATGTAAAATATTTGAGTTAATAAACTGTTTTTAATGATTAAAATATACCATATGAAAATAAGGATTACTTTATAATCACTAAGTGAAGTTTTTTTCTCCAATATAGAATAACAACAAGTATATATTTTTTGTCAAGCATAGAAAAAAATTAAGGGAATTACATAAAAATTTACAACATTAGTTAAAGATTGATACTATATTTTTGGTTAAATATAAAGATAAAAATAAAATTTTTATAAATAGTTAAAAAAAAATTTGTCAAATATTTATGATAAACCAAAAATGTAAATAGAGATAAAAAAAATAAAAGATGATATTTAATTGAATTTTGTTATAAAGTAGTATACTAATCAAATTTTGTAAAATAAAGTTATAATTTGTTATAAAACATTATTATAAATGAGATTTTACAAAGTGTTGGTTATTATTTTTAGTGGAAACTTTAAATAACATTGAAATAAATATTTAATATTGAGGAATAACTAAAGAGAAAACAATTTCACAATTTTATTAGCTAAACTCTTAAATTATTTCCAATAAAAAAAGTCCTAAATCTTTTTTTTTCTTTTTGCTTAAATAAAAAAGTTAAAAGACAAGTAACATATATATAAGTGATATACTAATGTAAAACAATATTAAATTAAATATATAATTACTTTTAATTTAAATATCTTTTAATTTTTTTTTTGGTTATAACACTACATTATACAAAATGTATATATAATGGATATAGACATAAAATTAGAGGCCTTATTTGGTCAGGGTTTGAAGCAGGACACTCATCTCAAATTAAGAAGGGTGTATAAATTTCCGTAAAGGTCACTATAAATTAATTTATTTTATTAAAGTTTGTTTTATAATAATTGTAATAATTTAAAATATTTTGCTCCGATATTATTTAAAATAATTAAAAGTATTTGTACACAAATATTTTTAAACTAAAATTTAAAATCGATTTTTGTATTTTTCTATCGCGTAACTGACTTTTTACTAAACACTTTTAATTAGAAAATTTTCTTAAAAAATCACTATTTATTATTTTATTTTATTTTTGCTTTTTTAAGTAGTGTTCTTCGAATTTTTATATTATAATAAACAATGTTCCTCCTTCACAATCAATGCAAGAATGATATCTTAGAGACTTAGACCATCTTACCTGTTCATTGAAATCTCACTTCAATTATGAACAGAAGTCTATAAATATTTCAAGGGCCGGTGATCATAGAGTTCACCTATTTTCTACTACTTCTTTTTAATGTAGCAATTAAGTTTATTATTATTATTATTATTATTATTTTTTTTTATATTTTAGCCTCCAACTTAAAAAAAAATGATACAGGTACACTGACTTTATTTATTTATTTATAATTTCTTATTTTTTATTTAAAATCTACTTCAATAATTATTCATGTTAAATATTCTTTTAAGATACAATCGAAAAAATAATTAAAAAAATATAAAAAGTGAACTAGTGGATATGTGTTTTCGATTTTTTAAAATTGATGTAATAAATTATCACAAAAAATCTAATAAATCTAAACGTTCTAATTACAATAATTAGTGAAGTGGTGCATCGATTATCTCAAATTTTAATTTAATTAAATATTTTACATATCGAAAAAAATAAAAATATTATATAAAGTATAAGATTGTACCAAAGATGAAAATATAGATGACATCGTCTACATTGTCGCGACAATATAGATATATATAATATATCTCAATATCAAAATGTAATATTTATATTTTTTGATTAAATTATTGTAAAATTATCAAGAATGTTGATAAAATATAGTTTAAACATCGTTATCATTAAATTACCATTTAGATGTTTTTTTTTGTCTAAAATATCTTTGATATTGTAGATATTTTCACTAAAATATCGTTAAAATATCGACAAAAATTGATAAAATATCAAAAATATTAATTTTTTATTTATTTTCTCTTCTTAGCTTTTATGAGTCCTTTCAATTCAATTTCTTCTCAATTTTATAGGTTCCAAATTATAAATTAAGAGGAAGATAATATATTCTTTTTTTGTTTTCATTATACCCCAAATTTTAAAAATAAATAATCAATAAAATTTATTTTTATATATTTTAAATTTACCTATTTATAATAATTAATATAAGTAAATAGTTTACTTAATTATTCCAAACTTTTTAATTACTTATTCTATAATATTTTGTAAATAATATACATTTTTTATTTACAATGTTTTAATTATTTAGTTAATTTATTGATTAATATAAATATTTAAAAATACATATATTAAATAAAAAATTAATTTAAAATAAAAATAATTGATTATTTTGATGTTTAATAAAAAAGAATCCATATATTTTTTTATAAAATTTCATAGTTTTCATGACTTTTTCAAAAAAAAATTGATCTACAACGATAATATCTTCGATATTTCTATAAATATTATATCTTGCTAATGTTATATTGTCAATGAACTTTAATGGCCTTGAGAGGAAAAAAAATTATTTATCACATTTAGGTAATATTTCTATTAATGATACGAAAATGTTCAAATACAAGTAAAATTTTATAAAGGTGAATTGTAATTTTTATCTATTAACTTTATCAATTTGATTCCTTAATAAAAAATTTATAACTTTTTATTAACTTATTTTTCATATTTAATACATTTAATCTAAATTTAAAAATAAATTAAATTGTACTTTAGCAATCAGAATTAATGTATTAAAAAAATTATTATTTTTGAATTATTTAATCATTTAACTTTTAAAGTTTTAACATAGTTTATTATCTTGGAATGAAATTTTTAAATAAGAAAAATCAAACGAAAAAATTATTGAAAATTTTATTAAATGTTCAAAGTGTTAAAAATGATAAAATTAGATGAAGAAAAATATAATTCACCTTATTATAAATAAGGAAAATGAAACAAAATGAAATATTAAACCCTATATTCTAAGAGAAGGACAGATAATTAAATAGACTGGCTAAAAGATTAATACAAAACTAATGATCTAATCTTAAAGTTGTAAGTTTATTGGCATAATGTTGAACATATTGTATTTGTACATTAAAAAATTCTCATGGACCTCTCCTTAGGCTATAATAATATTAGATAGTTTATAATACATCAGAGCATCCACACAAGCTAAAAAATTAACTAACAGCTTGAGTCAATTTACAAATAAAACTGGTGGTTTTGTGGTTCCTTCCTAATATCTCTTCATGATGGAAATACAGTTATTTGAAGATATCTCTTCATGATGGCATTCTCCTTGCATGATAGGTGTGGGTGAAATGAAAAACATACATATATAGGCTCTATAAATTGGATGTGGAGGAAATATAATTGTAGATACACATAAAAAGAAAATAATAATAATAATATTCATAAAAAGAAAATAATAATAAAGGGATCGATTCATTAATAAAAATAACTATAAAAAAAAAGTGGTTGAAGATTAAAAGCAAAAACTATTATGGGAGAAAGTGCAAATTGCTATGGAAAAGTGCCAACAGCTCCGAAAAAAAAAAGGAACAGTACTGGCCCTTTGGATCGGAGTCCATGAAGACCCTCACATCTTAAAAAATGGTATATGTTAGATTTTAGCCTAACTTTAGGTTTCTTAAGAGTATATATATATATATATATATATATATATATATATATAGATATTATTTTGAATTAATTTTTAATGTAAATATAATTATATATGAGAATATATTTAACATTTAGCATACTTGAACTATAATTTTTGGTTCAGAATCTACGTTCTGGCATAGAATTTATGAAAATAACTGCCATTCATGATTCATGCATTGTCATTGCACTGAAATTCTCATTGCTGCATTTCAAAAATCCAAATCCTAAAGAAGAGCCATTGCTGTTGAGCCTGAATAAGCACATCACGCAGCTACCTATGCTAATTTCCTTTGGAACACGGAAAACAGTTGACTATATTACTCTAGCATTCAATAGCTTTTAAGTATTATAAATTTAATGTTATTTAAATTTTAATCAAATCTAATCGATGCTTATAAATTTATTCATCTAAATCATTTTGGTACCTAATGATGTCATATAGAATTACTGTTGGACAGGTATCTCTGTGTAACTGTATTGCCAATCAGTCGGAATAAATCTGAATAGAATCTATAATGCACTTCCCCATTTTCCATTGTTCGTGGATAATGAAACAGGCCTTCTGTTTTTCTGCTTTATTTTTATCTTTTAAGAAAAATCTTGTAGATTGTAGAGTACGGCATTTAGGATTCACTTTTATAAAAATGTTTCTTGTTTAGTATTAAATACGTACTAGACATACCACACCTCATGTGTGCAGCTATACGCTATGGTATAACGGGGTGATAAAACTAGTGACCTGAGCTTAAAAAGTTTGTTAAAACACATTACCTCATCGATAGAATACCTCGTTATCTAAGTGCGAGATCCTCGTTGTCTAAAATACGAGATCCTAAGCTTCAAGATCTGATGTGCTAACCCTATTATTAATGACCTAAAGAAAGCTACTTAGAGACTTAAAACGATCCATATATAACGACCTATTGTAAAGCAACGATCTTCTTTACGATGATATTAATTTAAATATCATTTTATTATGTATAAACAGTATTTTCAGGTCGTTTATACGTAATTTTCTATGTACGTAAGATGTAATAACACATGTATATATATCCCTTAAATGAGTAGAATACATTATCTAATTCAGTTGTTCAATTTCTTATTTCTTACTAAAAATTATTAGAATTTGACACTTAAAATTTTATCCGAACATTTCTAACTGTGACTTTTGAGGGAAATTGTATTGTTTCTGAATATAGATAAGATTTTGGAAGAGGTATTAAGCGATGATTGAAAAAAAAACGATTTTCTTAATTAGATCATCCAACATAACCTCCTGTCATCATCTGCTTTAGAGTCATGTGGGAGTATAAATAATCCATTTATGGCAAAGAGTATGGGAGAATATAGAGAAGTAAATTTCTATAGGACATTTAATTTCCTTACACATGGTATTACTATGGTGTATCACTTCAAGTAATTCTTTTTTCTTCTTACATTTTTTGGACAGTTTCTTCCTCTA
Organism: Hippophae rhamnoides; assembly: GCA_033030585.1. Taxonomy (NCBI): domain Eukaryota; kingdom Viridiplantae; phylum Streptophyta; class Magnoliopsida; order Rosales; family Elaeagnaceae; genus Hippophae; species Hippophae rhamnoides. Next base: position 17,157,868 of record CM065438.1, on the reverse strand, counting down.
TGTATATATCATTGCATTTGTGATGGTAATTTGGTGGCATAGGGGTGATTTTTAAATATGTTCAGGGGTTCACATAGTTCGGATGTCATGGCAGAGGCATATGCAACTCTTCAGGAAATTAGGTTTGTTCAGTTTCTCAGTATTATGAAGTTTCAAATCTAACTACATTTTGGATTAATACTCAAAGACTTTCCTCACGGATACCTTTGATATGTTGAGAGATTAGTACTATATATAGTGGTGTTTACGAGGTAGATATCAAGCATACTCAAGAAGGTGTGCAAAGTAAGCATATTACAAGACAAACTAAAAACACCAGCGGATTAGGTGGTGAAAAAAGTAGAACACGCGTACATGAGGACCTAATCAGACCTTGCATTGCCTCTACTAGCTATGCTGAATTTATTATATTTGTATGGCATGTAATCTGTACTCTATGTTGTTTTGTGTTATATGTTAACGCAAATTAGGAGTGATTATAGAAATTAGAAAATATGTGTTTATTGAACTCTTAATTTGTATTTGGAGGTTTTAATATTAATGCAATATATTATCTATTTAACAAACAAGTTAAAATTGAATGTAAAAAACATTCACTGTACGCCTATGCCGTGGTATGTTGTATGCTTACCATAAGATAGATAAGGCAAATAAAATGCTTACCACTATAAACATTTCCTTCTTTTTATATTTGTCAAAATAATGGTACGCAATCATTATAAATTCTTTAAACTTTAATTTTGTATATAACATGTTATATTTATTTTTATACATGTACGAAATATATGAGTTCTAACTACCATTATCGAATATAATACTTTTTATTTTTTATAGTAAGATGTTAGGACTTACATTTTTTTAGCCAAATATAAGACTTTAAATTTTATTTTTAAGCCAAATGTAACATCTTACATTCGATGAATTGAACGATAATTGTCGGAACTCTAATGAGGTTATTAAAGACATTTGTTGAAACTCTAAAAAACACTAACGAGATTATTAAAAATGGTCGTCAGAATTTCGATAAGATTATTGTTAATCGTGGTTGAAACTCCATTGAGATTTTGATCCCATTTTATTTATGTTATAAAATGAATGTCTTTTGGTATTTTTATTGAATAATTTGATAAAAAAACTAAGTTTTGATATAAATTATTAATGGTTTGAAAAAATTGATCAATTTACTAAAGATAATGTTATTTAAGTCAACAATTGCAAATAATTAGATGCCAAAATATACAGGAATGCCTTACTATATCCGTGTCTTGCCAAATAGTGACAATCCTATGTAATTTAGGCTTTCTCTTTCGTAAATCCTGGCATCCAATATATATACATCAATTTTAGATACATCTAATAAAAGGAAAATTTTGATTACATTTATCAAAATCTCCAACTACTTACCCTTCAATAATTTAAAACAATAGAGTATGTCCTAATAGGTTTTGGTAGATGTATTCAGCAAAATCTCCAAATATATAACTCGATTGATTTTACTGTGTAAGGGTATGTTTGAAGATTTTACAAGATGTACCCTAACGTTTCATATGCGAATGAGTCATGTATTAGGAAAATACGAAGAATAATTTGATATATAATTAGAATAAATTATTCCTTTTAATAAGTTAACATTTTTGTTTGGAATCCCATGCCTAAGTCTTAACGAGTGGATAAAGAACCAAGGCCCAATTTTCATTGTGTGAATAAGTGTAAACAACACCAAGTTTGAATGATGAGTTCCATGCTGGATTGTAATGGAAGTCCCTAATGATGTTCTATACTTATTAGATATAGAGATGTGATTAAAGTTGCATGAATTCTTTGATAATTTCTTACAACATTAGTGAATTCAACAATGAATACCCATTTAAGCATAATGTAAGTAACTAAATGATTGGTCTTAATTTGGTTTGGTGCATGCATGGTTCAAGTTTGAGGGAGTTATACGTATTCTCATTTAAGGGATTGTTGGGGATATAAACAAGTCACATGTTGAAAAAATATGAAGAGTAAATTGGATATATAATTGTGATATACTACTCTTTTTAATAGGTTAATCTTTTAGGTTGGAATAGTAAGCCCAACAATTTGTATTAGGGTTCGGGCTCAATTTGCATTATTTGGCTGCAATCGAAATGGATCCTTAAGGTAAAGCCAAATTTACAATTAAATATATCATAAAATTAAATAATAATATAATAAAGTATGATGTATCATACATATTCTTTAGATTAGTTCATTCATGTCATTTAGTACCTTATATCATAAATGTGATAGTTTAGTTCTTTAATTATAAGAAAAAGTATCAATTAAGAACAAATAATATTATTTTAATAATTTTTTTATTAAAATTTAGTTTTTTTTGTTAAGTGATTAAATACGATTAAAATACGATTCGTTAACGAATACAAATTTGAAATTTAATATGAAATGTTTTAAGAAAAAAAATCAACAACAATAATATTCAAACAAAAATTTATTTAAATTAAAAAAAACATTAAAAAAACTTTAGAAATTAACAAATATTAAAATGAATTTTTTTTGAATTTTTTCATATTAAATATCAATTTTCTATTGTTAATTACTCATGGTTTATTCATATTTAATCACTTGAAATAAAAATAATAAAATCTAAAAAAATTATTAAAAGAATACTATTTGAATAATTTTAAATTTAAGTGATGAAACGACACAAATGAGTTAATTTAAGATATTTTTATATAAAAATATATTAGAGGATGAAGAAAATACAAAAAATAACTTTATTTTTTAAATTGTTATTTTATACAATTTTTTTATTAAGAGATAATTTACATAAATGATTCAAATTAAGTTATTTTATGATAAAAAAAAACTAAACATTTATAGCACTTTATTATTGTATAATCGGTATTATTTTTAACGTTAAAAAAATTAAAATATAAACATTTAAAAATATTTTTTTTGTAAGAGTAAAATTGAAAAAAAAAATTCACAATTTTAGTCATAAAACTTTTAAAATGTAAAATATATTCCATGGTAAGAAGAAATATAATAAAAATTAAATTATATATAATAAAATATATAAATATTATAAATAAAGTATACAGTTTTAAAAATTTAAATGGAGACATTTAAAATGCACGTGCCTCGGTGTTGACTAATAGAGTACTCCATTAATAGTTCAGTCATGAGCAAATTCGATCCAGCTCTAAAACAAGAAAATATTATCTAAATAGCTGAAATATTAATTGATATCCAACTTCTGGCACTCTTATTATGACAATCAAATTGAATATTATATACATCGAAAAATTTCAGTAAGAGTTGACTTTCCTGTACCCACCACCTTCCCATGCACGTTAAAGGAAACATCGTTACATAAAAAAAAAACTCTTAAAATAATCATCAAACATGTGTCTAAAATTCAGAGACTGAAAAAGATTAAAGATCGATGGCGTATAAAAACGCCAATGCTTTCTATGTTTTAGTCCATCGTGAGAGACTACCAATAGATTCAGTTTTCATCTGACGTTAGAAATGGCCACTTTTCATTTATGCATGCATTGTATAACGCTGTTACTGCTTACCGTTTGTTGGGCAGCAAAAGCCTGCCCACCATCAGAACGGGATGCTCTATTAGCCTTCAGATCAGCACTTCACGAGCCATACTTGGGCATCTTTCACTCATGGACCGGGCACGACTGCTGCAAGAACTGGTACGGTGTCAGTTGTGATCCCGATACCCATCAGGTCGCTGACATTAGCTTACGTGGCGAGTCCGAGGATCCGATTTTCCAAAAGGCTAAGCGAACCGGTTATATGACCGGTTCAATCTCACCTGCCATTTGCAAACTCAAAACACTTTCTAGCTTTACTCTTGCCGATTGGAAAGGAATATCCGGCCAGATTCCAAAGTGCATTACCTCTTTGCTTTTCCTCCGAATTTTTGATGTTGTCGGAAACCAAATCTCTGGTGAGATTCCGACCGATATTGGTGTTCTGAAGAGACTGAAGATCCTCAATGTAGCCGACAATCAAATATATGGTCGCATTCCTCCTTCCATTACAAGAATTTCTGGTCTGACGCACATTGACCTCGGAAACAATAAAATTTCCGGTCCGATTCCTCCAGATATCGGGATTCTAGGTATGTTGAGTAGGGCTTTATTAGGTGGGAATCAGATCAGTGGGGCTATCCCAAGTTCAATTACGAAGATATACCGTCTTGTGGATCTAGATCTTTCTCAAAATCGGATATCGGGACCGATTCCAGAGTCTCTGGGTAAAATGGCAGTTCTTGCTTCTCTAAATCTGGACGGTAACAGCTTATCGGGTTATATTCCGGCGAGTCTGTTTAGTTCGAGCATAAGTAATATGAATCTGAGCTTTAACTCGCTAACCGGTAACGTACCGGACTCGTTCGTGTCGAGATCTTACTTTATGACTTTGGATTTATCGTACAATAATTTGAAAGGTCCGATTCCGAAATCGATGTCGTCTGCTTCGTATATCCAATACTTGGATTTGAGCCACAACCATCTTTGCGGACAGATTCCAGAGGGATCGCCATTTGATCATCTGGAAGCGTCGTCGTTTGTTAACAACGATTGTCTATGTGGAAAGCCACTCAAAAAATGTTAAACAAGTTACTTTTATTTTATTTATATATTTTGTAATTTATTTATGATTTTGTTTTATTTTTGTGCGAGGTAGAGAAAGTTATATTGGTTTTTTTTTTTTAATCTTAAAACAGCAATTGAAACTTTCCATTTCTCTGTCCCTATATTGGTATTTTTTAAGTTGAGATACAAATCCAAACCATTTGTTTTCAATTAATTTTAATAGTTTTTTTAATACAAATTCAATTAATCAATTAAATTAATTTAAATTCATATAGATAGAATTTTTTGTATCAAATAAGTTAATAATGATGTTAAATTTTATTTATAAATTATTAGAACGTATAAAGCATTATGTAAATAGTATTTAAAGTTTTAAATTGATTCATTTCTATCAAAATTTATTATTTAGAGTCATAAATTCAATAATAAGAAGTATATTCAGATAATTATTAAATTATTATATAGATTTAATATTTATATTTATTTTTTAAATTGAAATAATAATTTAATATAATTGTAGTATATATGATATTTAAATATAATACATTATAAAATTAAATATATATATATTTATAATTTTAATAATAATTTAATTTGGGTTAAATCATATTGGATTATAAAATTTATCATCGCGAGTTCAATTTGAATATAAATAGATTGTATAATTTTTTATCTAAATCTGATCAGATAATTTTAAATAAAAATGATTTTATAAAATGTAAAGTAAAACACTTATAACTAAAATTTGAACTTAAAGATATTCGAAATACTCGAAGAGCTTCATTCATTTTTGACTACATCGTTGCAATAAATAAAAATTGTGGAACCGTTTGGATGTCATTTTCTTAAAAGTAATTTTAATGGTTTGATTAAAAGTGAGTTTAAAAGAAATATTAGGGTATTTGGGACAAAAGTATTGAAATTGATTTTGTGTTGCACAATATAAATATTTTTTAAAAAGGAAACATGTATCTAAAAATACATCTCTCAAAAATACTTTACTTTTCTTAAAAGTATTAATGATATTTCTTAAAATTTTGGAAGCATTTCTCCTTAGAATTCTAAACATATTAAAAAGTGTTTTTAACATTTATAAAAAGCTCGTTATTTAAGTAACTATTCCTGTCAAATTGTTAAATTTTTTTTTATCTTACGACTTATGTAACCTTCATTTTTAATATACTTGTACATGTATAATGTGAAGAGTATAGAGAGATAAGAAGAAAGAATGATTTAATGTTGTATTGGTGTGTTTAGAATGTACATAGAGAACCCTATTTATAGGATTGAAACAAGTGTAGTACTGAGTGTAGTAGTGAAATAGTGGAAGTGTAGTACGAATGTAGTGAAGTGAAATAGTGGAAGTGTAGTACGATTGTAGTGGTGAAATAGTGGAAGTGTAGTCTGAAATTGAAATAATACGAGTGTAGTCTGAGTGAAGTAAATTCTGATATCAAATATAACTTAACATCCCATATTTCGAGCTGAGGAAGAGAAAGCAATCAACTTGAGTTTGGAAACTAATTCTTGAAATCTGCAGTAGATGAGATTTGAGTGAAGATGTCCAATTTGTTTGATCTGTGGAGGATATTGATTTGGGACAAAGACAGGTGTCTTGAAGAACGTGTTGACGAACAAAATGATAATCAATCTCGATATGTTTTGTTCGTTCGCAGAAATACATTATTGTGAGCAATCTGAATAGCCTACTGATTGTCGCGATATAGGATAGTTGCGGAGTTGATTGGAGAAACGCCCATGCTATCCGTAGTAACCAACGGAGCCAAAGAGAAGTTCTTGAGTGGTGTCGGCAAGAGCCTGATATTCGGCTTCGATCTTTGGATCGAGAAGTGAGAGATTGTTTCTTGCTTCGCCGCGAGATATAAGAGAGTTTCCAAGAAAGAAACAATATCCGGTGGTAGAGCGACGATCGGTTGGGTCATTGCACTTGATCGGCGTCGGAGTAGGCGGAAAGAAGAAGATTAGACTTGTTGGAGAAATGGAGACGAAGTGAAACATAGTGCACTTTGATGTAGCGAAGAATGCGAAGAGCCGCGGTATAATGGGTAGGCCGAGTGGAGCGGACATGAATTGACTAACGGATGAGACGGCATAGGCGATGTCGGGGCCAGTGGCCCATGTGAGATAAACGAGGTACCCTCTTGGTTGTACGTATAATGTGGCATACGAGAGAATAGTACCATCTAATGGAGTAAGTTTGACATTGGTTTCTAGAGGTGTTGATGCGGTTTACAATCGATGGAGCCGGCCAGATTAAGAATATCGAGAAGAGTACTTTGCTTGAGAGAGATAATATCCTTGAGAATCGGATGAGATTTCTGAGCCCAGTAGTGGAAGCGACGAGGTCTTTCATTTCAAATTGATGACTCGAGCGCGAGATCAATAATTCCATTAGAGTCATTCCTAGGTTATGATCGTATCATCTACGTAAAGGAGTAGAAGTGTTACACCGGTGGGAGTCTTTCGAATAAAGAGGCAGGAGTCATAAGAGCGGAAGTGAAACCAAAGTCGGTAAGTGTAGAAATTTGAATTTGGCAAACCAAGCTTCGAGGAGCTTGTTTGAGGCCCGTAGAGAGCACGACGAAGTACTGCGTACTTGATGAGGTGAATGAGTGTATCCGGGAGGAGGTTTCATATAAACTTCCTCGGTTATGTCTCCGTTGAGAAAAGCATTTTTGACATCCATTTGGAACATGTTCCAATTTCGAGCGACGGCTGACGGCAATGATACTTGAGAACGGAGGTGAGTCGAGCTACTGAGTGCAAAAGTTTCTTCATAGTCGATTCCGTATTCTGTGTAAAACCACTGCGACCGGAGCGAGCTTTATATCGTTCCACGAGACCCGTCGAATGAGTTTTGATTTTGAAGATCCATTTCTGACCAATCAAAGATTTATTAGATGGAAGATCAGCAGAGATCCCGTGTATGTGCTTTTGTTAATGCACCTTAATTCATCATGTAGCTTAACGCGATAAGGGTTAGAACTAGCTTACATAGTTTTGGGGTTCATGATGAGACAAAATAGTATAGAAACATTGGTAATCACGAAGATGAAAAGGAAGACTACTTACGAGTAGAGCGACGAAGTGATGACTGCGGACAAATCGAGGTAGTTGGTCTTGAGAAGATGTTGTTATGGTAGGATCGGCGAAGGAAGAAACGGACACATCGGGAGAAAGCCCAGAAGTGAAGCCGATGGTGAGGGTAATGGAGCAATATCAGGAGGAAATAAATCAATAGTTGGGTCATTAAAAAATGAGAGTGAGGTAGGAGATGAGACATGAAATGAAGAAATAGAGGAAAACATTTTATGTTCCCAAAATATGACATGACGAGAGATGCGCAATCGTTTAGAGATAGGGTCCCGACAGCGATAACTTGCTGTGTTCTATTCCATACCACAGAAACAGCAAAGGCGAGAACGAGGTCGAGGTTGAGGAGAGTCGGGAGTTGAGGAGGCCCAGGAGTTGGAGTGGCCGCAGAGTGGAGGTGGCCGGGTTGGAGTGGAGGTTGAGGCCGGGTTTGGAATGAGACGGGTTGAGGTGAGCGGGTTGGGAGCGAGGAAGAGAGGTAGAATTTTGATAGAAATTTTAGAGGTATTTGAGAGGCTCTGATACCATGTGAAGAGTATAGAGAGATAAGAAGAAAGAATGATTTAATGTTATATTGGTGTGTTTAGAATGTACATAGAGAACCATATTTATAGGATTGTAACAAGTGTAGTACAAGTGTAGTACAAGTGAAATAGTGGAAGTGTAGTACAAATGTAGTACAAGTGAAATAGTGGAAGTGTAGTACAATTGTATTACAAGTGAAATAGTGGAAGTGTAGTACAAGTGAAATAATACAAGTGTAGTACAAGTGAAGTAAATTACAATATCAAATATAACTTAACATATAATATGTTGGGTGGTTCTCAAAATAACTTTTGTTTAAAATAAATTGAGATTGATTTGAAAAAAAATCTAACTATTAATAAACACTAAATGAATCTTACAAACTTTTAGATAATATGAACCCCGAAAATTGATGAATGATTAATAGAAAAAATGATCAAAAATAAGGTAGAGTTTTTATCAATGTGATACAATTATATAAGAACAGAACATCATATTGATTATGAACTTTGATTCACACGTGCAAACACAAACTTTAAAAAATAATATAATTTTTAATAGAGTAAATTATTGAAATCAAACATGTTTCTTTCAATAGATTAAATTTAAATCTAATCATGTTAACTAATAAAATATATCCTTTTTTTAAAAAACTTAAAAATACATTACTATAATAAAAAAAATATTTTAAGTTAATTTTTAACCGATTAATTGACTTAAAACAAGATGATTTAAATATTTAAGTCGGTTTACATCTATTTGAGAAAATCTCAAGATATACTACTCCAACAAAGAACTTTTAAGTCGAGTTTTAATTAACTTAAAATTAACTTATTGAATTGATTTAAAATAAAATGATTTAAATTTTTAAATCAATTTTAGATAAAATTGATTTAAAATTTTAAATCGATTATACGTATTAACCAATATTACTTAATGATTTTTTTAATATTTTTTTTTATTTTAAATCTATTTACAGTTAACTTTTTACTAAAATTGAGTTTAAATTTTAAACTGTTTTATTAACACGTAGATTTAAAATTCAGGTTTTTTAAAACCGATTATAAATCTCAATTTAAATGTCTTTTATTGTAACACTGATACTAGAAAGTAAATCTTTATTTTCCAATTTTCAATATATCATTATTCAGTCAAATTCATCTTATTAAAATAAGTGGTGTGAGACACCCAAATAAGCATGGGCTACCTCATTAGTTATTGGGATGGGCCTGATATAGGACATCTAGATTTGAAATGGGACGATACCAAATTTTGGTACCCATTAGTTTTTATTACCAATCTTTATGTCATGCTTTTCAAAGGGAAATAAAAAGTTAAAGAAAAACAAAAGAGCCAACTCCAACAATTAAGCCAAGCCCATTTGTAATGGAAAATACTTTTTTCATAATTGAATTGGACCCAAACGACCCGTGCCAAATAGAATGGGCTTAAATGATATGATACATGTTCTAAATCATCTCAATATCTCATTAGCATGGTCCATTTACATGACTACTAGGGTATAACGCCGTCTCTATGCTAATAGTTAGGAACTAACATCACTAATGAATATATCCAAATCAAATAATGGAATTGCAAATTGCCTTAGCATGGAATGACATAAGCTGAAGTGAGCACCTAAAGATATTTGACTTCGAAAAACGTATAGGTAGATGTTTGAAAAATAAAATATCTTAAAAAGTAAAAAAATAAAAAATTAATTAATTAAATTAATCTAAAATGAGTTATGTTTTCTCAAATATAATAGAAAATTTCTTTTTTATAAGACGACTATTCGGTCATATTTACTTGAAATGATCGTTTTATATACTTTTGATAAGATAATTTGTGACTATCCTATATATACATATAAGATGGCAAGTGATCATCTTATATGTGTTTTTTTTTAATTTTGATATTTATTATTTCATGATTTTATACTTGTATAAATAAAATCTTATTTCACAAATTTTAAAATATATAGTATCATATTTAATTCTCAATTCATAGTATTCATCATTTTTATTTGATTCAAAAATTCCTCATTCATTCTTAATGAGAAGTTTGCTTTCTTTACATTTCTTTATAGGTTATTGTAACTCAAATAGGAACTATGGGGACAATATTACGAGCCATGTTTGCTTACTAATGTTTTACATTTTGTATATAAGTTCAAACATAACACAATGAGAAGAGTTTGCTTTCTTTATATATCTTGTGCATTTCTTTTCTAGGTTTTTACATTTCAACTCTCAAATAGATTACCATCTAATCTAGCTAGTTTCATACAATGCTTGTTTACTTTAATTGAAACAATCAAACGATATAATATTTTAGATAATAAAAACATCATTAGTCTTGTCATAGGTTTTTGTTTTGTTCCTCAGGGCCTTGCTTATTCTTTTAATTTTTTTTCTTAATGTGTTAAGACTGTTCTATTGAATACTGATTTTTTTTCTCAGCCAAATTAGAAGTAATGATTTACTTGCTAAATTTACATGGTATTTGTCTTTGAGGAGTCAACTTGAATGAAATATGAATTTTAGTGATGATTAAACTTGAATCTAAGAGCATCACAGAAACAATTTATTGCAGACAAGAAACCTATTCACTATCTACCTTTATGGAATTAGAGGAAATTTTCACAAACCAAATTAGCAATTGGATTTATGTTATAAAGGTTCTTTTAAGACTATAAGTGTCATGATATTTTATATACGTATATGGTTATTGGATACATCTATTTTTTTCTCAACTTTATGTACATTTATATCAAATTATAATGTTGAATACCTATATCTATTTCCATATAGTATTGTTTTGATATGAGTATTTCATGAAAAATAAAGAATTGATATAACATAAAGTTTTGGTTACTATTCTCATGATGTTTCCCAACTCTAATCTCTTTTAACTAAGGGTAAAATCTCCGAAAAGTTGCTGGAGTTTGATATAAGTAGGGAAAACTTTTTTTAGTTATAAGATTTCGTAACCAAATTTCTAATGGATTGTGATCATAGGTGTTCCTTTTCACATTTTGTTTCATTGTAATACGTGATAAGATTAGAAAAAAGAAGTTATTTATTTTATCTAGAATTTTTGTTTAAAGTTTTAATTTTTATGTACAATTAGAGTCTCATATAAAAACCTTTATTTAGAATTCTTTTGTGTGTATTAATAGAATCTCACATAGAAATTTTATGAATTATTTTAAGGAATTTTCAACAATAAATAGTTAGGTCTTATGCTTGTAGAAGACATTTTAAAAAATAGTCAATTTATAAATATTAAGAAGTTCTTTTATTTCTTTTTTCCCATATTCTTAATATTTTAGGAATAGTTCTTATTTCTTCCTTTTAAATGTTGAAAATATCTTATCCATGAGATAGGAGAATATTTTTAGGCTAGTCCTACTTTAGAGTTGCTAAAGTGCTCGTTTTAAGGTAGATAACATAGGTAGGCTTGTCCTATTCTAAATTTGATAGAGTGTTTATCTTGATAATAATTGTATTGTGTTTATTTCATAATACAAATACGAGGTCTAACTAGTCTAAACTTTGCTCATCTCTTTCTTATTTACTAAATATTTTCTTATTATTGATACATTCGTGCTTCCATCATGTGTTAGGTGGTATCAGTGTGAGGTTCATTTTGGTCCAATGGAGTATAATAAACGTATTTCACGAAAGGAATTTCAAGAATTTTGTATAAAGGTTAATTAAGTTTTTAATAAAATATTTACATCATTGGTATTATTAAACAAATATATGAATAAATCTTCTATTCAAAAAGATTATTGAAAAACTCAAAATCAAGATTTTGTTCGAATGGAAAAAGATAATGCAACATAGTGTTAAATATGAACCATAAAAAAAGAAAGACTCATCTAAAGCTTTAAAAGTAGAAGAATAATAATTTGAAAACAAGATTTTTAAGATAGTTTTGGTTGAAAAAATGATCATATTATTGAGACCAACAAACCTATGTTAGAGATTATATAAATTTAAAAGGAAGAATTTGAAGAGAAAATATCTTTACATGGTGAGTTAGTCCAAGATCTCAAAATTATTTTCATAAAAGAATATTCAAATATCATGGCACTTGTAGATGATCCTAAAGTTAAGGAATCAAGTATATTCACTACTTTCAAATAAAATCAATTATTTGACATCACAACAAAATTATTTTCTAAAGCAACAAGAGTTATCAAACCATCTTCAAGATTGTGACTCATATTTCATTATTCAAAACTTATTGAAAATATTAATTATAAAAGTGAGAATGTAGATAATATTTGGCTAATATTATTCAAGGAAGTGGAACAACAAGAAAAATTAATTTTGAAGATCCATGAATGCTACAAGTATTATTATACTTATTTGAAGAAAACTCGAGGATGAGTTTTAAATAAGTGAAAGAGAATAATACAGACAATATTAGAAAAATATAAAGTATTCTATTTTGGTTTAGAGTTCTACTAAAGTAATAATTTATTTTGTTTAAAGCTCTAATTTTTATGTACTACTAGAGTCACACATAAAAATCTTTATTTAGAGTTCTTTTTATGTATATTATTAAAGTCACACATAGAAACTTTATGAACTATTCTAGAGACTTTTTAACTATAAATAACTAGGCTCTAGTACAAGGTAACCTAAAAATAATCAATTTATAAATATTAAAAAAATTCTTTTTTTCTTTTTTCTCTTATTATAATCTAAAGTTACTGAAGTGCTCATCTAAAAATAGAAAACATAGTTAAGCTTGTCGTGACCTAGATAATAGCTTCCTTGTATTTGTTTCATAACACAAATACGAGACCCTCTTACCAGAGAACGAGTCTGATTAGTCTAGACTTTTCCCATCTCTTTCTTATTTTCTAAGTATTATAATCCTCATTTGAATAAAACTAAAGAATTAGTTTTAAATAAGTGGAAGGGAATAATACATGACAATATTATAATAAAGAAAGTAGTTTATTTTATTTGAAGTTCTCGTAAAGTAATAGCTTATTTTGTTTAGAGTTTTAATTTTTTATATACTATTAGGTCCTACATAGAGACCTTTATTTAAATTTATTTTTTTGTATGTATTATTAGAGTCTTACATTAAAAATTTATAAATTATTCTATAGATTTTTCAACTATAAATAACTCTGTCTTATGCTTATATAAAACATCTGAGAAAATAATCAACTTAGTAATATTAAAGAAGTTTTCTTATTACTTTTTTCTCCTATTATTAATATCTTATGAATAATTCTTCTTTCTTTCGTTTGGAAGTTGAAATCCGCATCCGTGAAATATAAGAATATCTATCTTTAGGCTAATCATACTCTATAATTGTTAGAGTGTTCGTCTAAAGATATATAACATAGTTAGACTTGTTCTATTTTAAATTTATTAAAATGTTTGACTAGATAATAATTTATTTATATTTGTTTTATAAGACAAATACGATTACTTCTTTACGAAAAGTGAGTTTAGTTAATATAAATTTTGTTCATATATTTTGAGTGGAAGGTTTTTTACATCTTTATTGAAAAAAAATGTTTGATCTGTTTAAAGAAAAATAAAATAACTCAATCATTTACTTTTTTTGTTTCCCCATTGTCTCATTAAGAAGATGCTTCCTTTCAGAATCGTAATCTTTATACAAAATGATGCAAAATAACGATCATGACAAGCAAGATATTGAATTGATTTTTGGCAAACAAGATGAGGTAAGTTATCCTGCCTATGCTATTTGTCGTATTTCGATTTACTCACTAACTCGTGTTTACTTTCTTTACTACAAATTATGGTGTAGCCAATGCTAGTGGCATGTGTTCGTCAGTTAATTGAACACACCAGGTTGGTAAATAACTCCTTGTTCCGTAGTCGATGTTCTTCCCCCATATTTTCTTGTCTTGCCTCAGTAACAGATATATTTCTTTCACTTTCTACGAGTCCCCTTGAAAGGGTCAAGGATTTTACAACTCTAATGGTTCTTTCATTTTTTTTATTTTTTAATTTTTCAACAGCAATTCCAGATCCTCTAGGCCACTAATCTTCTGTCTTGGTCTTAAAGACCATTCAACCGTACAAACCAAAATCCTCCCCATCTTTTAGCTCTCTCTCTCTCTCTCTCTATATATATATATATATATATATATCTTTTTATGTGTAAAGGGTAAAAGCTAATAATTTGAAATTTTGATATGTTTATGCAGGAGACATTGAAAGGTATTGTTAGTGCAGTGGTTGAGAATCGTCTCTAGCTAGTAATACGAGGGTCTCACATATTTCTTTGTATCATAGAGTAAATATTTTTCTGTCAACTGCCTAGTCAAAGTGGCATTTGAAAGTGCGCGATAGCTTAAGTGTTTTGACAAGAAGAATGTTAAGGTTTGTTTCGTGCACTACCAGTATGGATCAGACCTATCCTGTTCTAAGTCTTCCAATGTTTCCAATATTTATGGCTCAAAGTAGGCATTTTTTCTTTGAGCCATGTCGCACGTTCATTTTTTGCATGTGCACTTCAGTACGAATGTGAACAAGATCAAAATCCCAGCAACTGTTCCCACACAATATGCACTTCAATACAAGTGGTCCAACCATCCAAACAGAGCATCCGAAAACGAAATATACCAACAATAACCACCAGCTCCCACAAACAACATAACCAAGAACACTAGCACAAAGATGCTCACAAAAATGTTGAAATTTCATTTCCAAAGAGGAAGGATCTTGGAAGAAAATCAGCCTGAAGGAGAAAACGTAGTAGTAGAAATGAAATCAGATGAGGGGAAAGGAAGAGGAGAATTGATTGATAAGAAGAAACTTCTGTGTTAATGGAGAAATCTTTGGGCAAAAAAGATATTAAATTAAGAAGCTATGGTCCTTCTAGGTCGGAGAGAAATGGCAAAAAAAAAAAAAGAAAGATATTAAATTAAATTAAACGTTGTTCTTATTATCACCATTCTCTACTTTATCCTGTGAGATTGAGAACTCAATATAAGCATTTTAGGCTTATATATATGCAGCCTGTCAAAACTGGTATTTTTTTTAGTTCATACTCTTCCAAGTATGGAACAATTTAATATCTAATATTTTAATTTAAATAATTTAGTTCAAATTTTTTTAAGCCCGGAACATTTTTTTAGATATTCTTTTAAATTTGTAACAATAAAGATAATATATAACGTTTAAGTACAAAATCTGCACATGATTGATATTTTATTGTTCTAAAAAAATAAGATGATAACAAATAAGCTATTGAGCAACTAAGAGTTTTGGAGAGATTTATACACTAATTACAACATAAAATTTGAATTACATAGAGGATTTTTTTGCATAGTATTAGTTGCCTACATTTTTGTTAGAAGACAATTAAAAAAAGTAAGAAAGAATTTTGTTTGGAGCAAAAAGATAGTTTTTACACTACTCTAAAAAAGACTTTTAATAACTTACTTTAAATTTTTAATTATTTTTTTTATAAAATTTATTCATTTTTTATTATATTCAAATTAAAACTTGTATTCGATCAATACATAATAGTAGAAAAAAATCAAAATTTGTTTAACAAAAAGTTTAAATAATACAAATAATTAAATATTAAATATTAATTAATAGTAGAAAAATTATAATGGTGTTATCCTATGTTATTCAAGATCATCATATTTTTCACCTGATGTTATAATACAAAACCTACATATATAATACAAAACTTTATAGACATAAATAATAACACATAATATACAAAAAAAATTAAATAATAAGTGTGTACGATTAATAGAAATACTTACAAGAGTAAATGAAGTGTTAAAATGAAGTAAATGAAGAAAAAATGGTGTTTTGTAAGTGAGAAATGGGTATAAATTTTTTTAATATTTTGCTTAAAAAAATAAGGGATCTAGATGATAAGTTAGAGAGGAAGAAAACCCACTAATTGGCGCTGAAATTGATAGTCGTAGTTGGCCAAAAAATGAGAAAGAGTAGAGAAGAAGTGGATGAGGTTTTGGATTTTTGAGAGTTATGCAACGCTTAGAATAATTTCTGTCTGGGAAAGAAAGAAGAAAAAAGGAAAAATCCACGTATATAACGTCGGTTCTACGTGTCAACTGATACTATCCACGTAGTTTATAGCGTAGGTTTACATGTTAAACCAATGCTACACATAAGACGTAGCGTCGGTTCTACGTGTTAACATACGCTACACACGTGGATAGCGTCGGTTGACACATAAAATCGACGCTATGTTTTACATGTAGCATCGATTTAACATGTTAACTGACGTTACAAACTATGCGGATAGTGCCAGGTTTTTAACGAACTGAATTTAAATTCATTATAAATTTTTTTTTATGTAATCACCTATTATTCTTATGGTAAGAACATAAATAAATGTTATATATATTTCTTGATGGTTGCATATTCAAAATAAATCAAATTGTTTAAAATAAAAGAATACAAACAAAAATATATATTTAAGCCCATTTTTTAAATTACAATTTCATCTCTCATTTGCAATTATATTCTCCATGAAAATCATTATTGACAAACGAAGCCATTGAAATTAAGGTGAGAAGTGGAAGAAAAAATATTTACCCATGATCCATGATATAGTTATATTAGTTAAAAAAAATTAGTTTATTTATTGATTTTTTAGTTATTGTCATTTTGTTATAATTAATTGACATTAAAATAACAAATCAAATGGTTTGATCTTGATATTTTTTTATTTAAATTAATATTGCAGTCATTATTTTTTATGTTAAAAATAATTTAGATAATTTATATAACAATGATATTTGAAAAAATGGGAAAAATAAAAATAAATTGAAAGTTTAATTTTTTAGTGTTGCGATTATTTTTTATAATAAAAGAATTAAAATACTAAAATAAATAATAAAGATATTAAATAACTAAAATAAAAGATTTTTTTGGTGATATATACATGCATGGATAGGCATTTTTTGCTTGACCATACAAGAGTGGTTTCAAGTTCTACCTTCGGAAAGTAAGTCCAATTTACTCTCTTAACCTCATGATCGTGGTGCCTTTGAGAGTTATTTGAGTTAAATTAGCATTAATCAAATCGAGATCAAAACCATGCTCGGTTAGAAGAAAGATCATATTAACATAGCAGGTAACTAATAACAAAACTAGAACAAATTTTTATAATTTATTAAAATTTATAACTTAATTTTAAACTTGGTGATTATATCATCAAATTACTCATAATTATTATAAAAGTAACATCGATGTTATTTGGTAGGAGAAGTAAATAAAAAAAAATGATATTTTTATAAAAATTATTATAAAATAGATAATATATTGATGACATTAAAAAATTAAATGATAATATAAAAATGTAAGTTATTTAACAGATAAAATTTATATTTATTTAATTTATAATTTAATGCGATTTTAATTTATAAATTTTATAACATATAGTTGATTTTTATATTATATTCTTCTTATTCAATTCAATTTATTATAAATAATAGGTTAAAATAATATTTTTTATAATTATATAATCTTTTCGATAAAAAATTAAAATTATAAATTTATAATTTAAAATTCATCCATAATTAATAAAAAAGAATATGAAAAGATGGTCGTGAGAATTGGCATTCAATTATGGGTGTTGAAAGTTAAAGCATGATAAATATTTTGTAAGAAGTTAAAAGACATTTAATTTAATTATTTTATTATAAATAGTAATTAAAAATAATTTTTTTTTATAAAAATATATTAAAAATAAATATTTTAATATATATAAATTGGATTGGTTTTATTTAAATTTGATAATATTAATATGTTAATCAGATTTATATCTTACCAATTTTAAATTTTTTTTTATCTAATTTAATTGAATTATGGGATCAAAATCATTTATAATCCTTTAAATGTAAATAAATTTTACGAATTTATCGGATCAATAAATTCTTTTTTTTTTATGGCTGGATAAAAAATTTGGTAGTTTCGTTGTTTTACTTTACGAAAGCTGCATCCTTTGTTGACCGCAAAAGCAAAGTCGTTGTTTATAGAATCTCTATGCTCTGTACTTTCAAACTCAAGTAAATTTTGTGATAGTTTCCAATGCCCTGATTCATTGAATTTATCACGTTGGATTTATCTTAATTCTGTACTACATATTTTGTACAGTGTGATTTATTTATTAAGTGTACACTTTTTTTTTTCTTATTTTAATTGCGTCACTTTATAATTATAAAAAATATAAAATTAATGGTATTAAATTTAAAATTTAAATTATTAAAATTATTTAACTTCGAGTTTATTTAAAAATATATATTTATTAATAGAAAGAAATTATAATGTCATCAAAAATATAATTAAAAGATTTTTTTTTATTTTATAAAAATATAATTTATATATTAATATTTTTGTTTTTAAATAAAATTATTAATATTTATAGATAAATTTATTTATTAATGAATTGAGTTAAAATTAAGATTAATTAAGTTAAATTAATCTAAATAAATTGTGTAAACACAGTTTATTTAAAATATTTTATCTCCAAACATGAAACAAAAAAAGTGACATAAAAAAAATTGAATTATCATTAAGAAATTGGTATGTAGCAATAATGCTCGTTAATTAAAGGAATATGGATAAGTTTGACTACTTGAATTACTTTTAACCTATTAGTAAAATATAGGTTAAGACATTATGAAATTAAGCATAAAATGATTATTCGCAAATTGATTTACAAAATACTTAAAAGAACAATGTTTAAGCAAGCAAAACGCAAATGAGAATGTTTGTGTGGGTAAATTTGTTGTCTTCTTCGTGAAGACTTTTTTTTTAAACTTTTTTTTTTATGTTCAAGAAGATTTCTTGGGTACTAAAATTTAATATTTTTAAGGATATATTAGGTATTCTATGTTAAATTATGTTTGTATTAAATTATATTATAATTATTATATATAATATTTGATGGTATAGTGGAATATAATTAATAATAATTATTTTAATAAAATAATATTTAATTTTTTTATATAATTTTGTTACTATTAAATAATTTTATTATTAAAATTTAATTTATTTTTATATTTTTCTTACATTAAAAATAATAATAATAAAATGCGATTACTAAACATATCAAAAGTTTCTTAATTAATTACTTAATAAATGTTAGCAAATAACCAATCACATGATGCATAAGTAAATAACAAAAAAATAATTAATTTTTATTAGGTAAGAATTTAATTTAGTTATAAACGAGAGTAACCCTCAATTTTATTTTTTTCAAGATTAAACAATATTTTTTGTATTATTTGAACCTTTTGACTTAAAACAAGAGGAATGAGTCACCATACTCTTTATACTTTAAATCTTTAAATATTTTGGATGATATTTGATGCATTTATTAATAGTTTTAGTATAATTATATTTAATTGAATTATATTAAATTGTATTATAATTATTTTGGATGATATTTAATGACATCTTTATGATATAATCGAATAAAATTGATGATATATATTTTAATAAAATAATTTTATTTAAAATAATATTTAATGTATTTTTCTCCACTATTAAAACAATTTTATTATAAAAATTTATTCAAATAAATAGTTAATTTATCTTTATATTTTTTTAAAAATATTAATTTGAAATGGAAGAAAAAGTTAATACACATATTTTAAAATTAAAATTTCAGACAAATAAATTAAATTTTCAATATGATTTAGACCCACGATTATTAGAGGTATTAAATTTTTACGTAATCATATAATTTTTTTACATATATAATACGATTTCATTTCACAACCAAATGTACTAACATAAAAAAATATATATATAATTAAGATTTTTATTATTTTCCAACAAACACTACTATAAATCTTTTTTTGGAACGATTGTTTTTCTTACCGCAACCGTTCATACATAGGTGTCCCAAAAGATCCGATTTTTTTGGATGATTATTTAACATTTCAAAAGGTAAAATAACAACCATCACAAAAAAAAAAAAACAATTGTTCCTAAAAATATTTTAACAATCATCCGTCTAGATTTTTGGGCCAATATATTAGGATTGTTAAGATGATTTAAAAAAATATATACATTGTTACAATTGTGTCATATATAAAATATACTATTTTGCATTCTCAATATATTAAAGATGAATAATGATAATATATATATATATATATATATATATATATATGATTATTTTAAGTAATACTAATTACATTTAAATAAAATTATAAATATTTAACCAATTAATCACTAATATATAATTAGTGATTATTTAGTTTTAAAACTTAGAAACAATTTTAATACACATCTCTATTTTTCAACTTGCACTTCATGAATGAGAGCCCATGAATCTGGTGCGCATAGAATTAGCCAAAGTTGTATCCAGGTATAGCTTTTGGTTCTCCTGTTGAAGGTAATATATATCTTGTGAAAACATTTTCAAAGCATAGGTAACAAAATTGCAATTTAACATGTTGTTTACTTGTAGTTCTAGATATAAAATTTATTTGTTCATGAAATTTTCGTGTTTGAATAGCATAATTATGAGCTTTTGGGGGTATGATTTTACCTTAAATTCTGATCGACACTAGAAAGTAAGAAATTTTGTTTTATGAGATATATATATCTTGTTCTCTTAATAGAATTCCTACGTTTAATTTGCTTCTTATAGACCGTGTGAATTAGCAAATCAGCGGCTGAAATATGAAATAAATAATATCATAGGAATGGGTAGGCAAACATAATAATCTCATATCAGTCTCCCACACCTTTCATGGTACTTTCTTTCTTTAACACCAGAAAAGTAAATTATCAACAAAAAGTATATGGTTCTTAACTTCTTATATATATACAACATCAATGCAACAGGCTACATATAGATTACAGAATATCTACGAACCACTGAAATACATCATCGAAAGAATTCTAAAATCTGAAGGTGAGAAAATTTTATTACATTGATACTGTAATCATTCCTATTAGATGCTAGGTTGTTCGTATTCTCAACCTAAACAACCATAAAAGAAAACAGACAGATCTGATCTACCTCGTGCGCTGGTGGCTTGGTCGTGAGGGAGATGATGGTTGGGAGAAGGAGGGATGCAGAAGGCTAGAGGATGGAGGTTGTTGGTGGCTGGCATCACAAGTGGCACTATTGATGGTGACGTCGCAGTTGGTGGCTGGGTTGGGAAATGCTAGGACGACTTCACTTCGTGATGTACTGTGGAAAGAAACGGTTGGCCAAGGCAAGAGAGTTCAACAAGTTTTTTGGGTACTTATTCTTTCAAGATGGTTAATAACAGTAAATTTGTTAGTAACTATTAAAATTATTCAAAATCAAAGTTTAAAATGACTTTGGTCCCTTTTGTATGGATTGATATATTGGATTTGGGTGTTGTTATTCGTTAGGTGGTGGGTGGTTCTAGTGTCTATGAATGAGGTTCTATCAGTGAAGGTAGGTAGTTAATGTTGCCACTGCATGGTATTAGCTTTGGTTGAGGTGGTGGTGATGGATAGTAATTCTAGTCATTCCAAGGAAGAGGTTGTGATTATGGATGATAAATGGAGTCTCGTGTTGGTGTAGTATGCTCAGGGTTCACTTGGGCTATATTGGCTCTAGGAGGACTAGATCTTCTTGGTGGTTTTTGTTGATTGTTAGGTGAGTTAGTTTTGGACCCATATTTCTTACAAATTTGACATTGGGTGGTGTTATTTTATCGGTGGTGGCTTTCCTTAGGATGATGAGAATCACTAGTCACTAGCCTCGTGCCTTCGTCTCCTCACCAACCTTGCCACCATAAGGCACAACCAACACTCCACAATCACCACTTATGAGTAGCTACTTTTTATAAGTAATAAGTAATTAGATTTAACAGAGAGAAGGAATTACTCTGCTTACATATCGCCCCATCGTACACTTCGTCTATAGTCTTGTTGCTTTATCATTGTCATACATGTGTACCATCAAGGACACTTCATCAAGGTTATTAATGATTTCAATCATTTTTCCCTGTTAACTATTTACTATAACTTCACGAATGAATCTTGCATTTTTCATTCATTTGGAATTAGAGTTTTCTACTTTACGTATTTTTTTCTTTATCTTTTCCTCTTTTGTTTATTTTATTTCTTTGCATCATTTTCCTTAAGTTTCATATGATTTGAATTAAAATTGAATGGATGATAGAGTATTCAAATACTTTCATGAATATGTATACAAAACATCTCTCGTCCCTTATGTAAGAGAGAATTTAATTTAATTAGCTTTATAGATCAATTTTTCAGTTGTATACTAAATTAAAATTTGTGTTCCTTTTATCCATAAGTCATTTATGCTTATTGGATTTGCTTTCAATCCACCTTTGATGTGATTTTGTTTCCTCTAATTTATTTGTTTGCTTCTTAATTATATCGGTTTTAATATGGATGATATATTGAGTAGTATGTACAACTTTGACATTATATTTGGATTTGTTGTTTATGGTGTTACCATTCAATTTGTTAATTTAATACTCCTATATCTCAATTACGACAAGTTTGTCATGATATTCATGGTATTTAAGGTCTAAAGGTGCTCATCGGTATATAGGTACGTGATCAAAGCAAGTTGGATATAGGTTTAGACTTTGAAGATGATTTTTTTTTTAATTTTCAAGCAATATTTTCTTAAAGTAATTTGTTATTTTTTTTATTATGTTTTTATTGGTATTACTGTAATGTATGATTTTCTTAAATTGTTTTTCTTTTGTTAGTGATCTTGCTTATCTTTTAGCTCCTTTAGTTTATACAATTTATTCATTTTCTTTTAGTTTTACGAATAGAAGGGTTTTCAACATTGCTTTTAGAGACATTTATTTGATGCCCATATGTTGATCTCTTTTTTATATGTAGTTTGTGTCTATTCTTTAATTTTGATTGTTTTTTCTCAACTTACCTAACTAGATGATCAGGGAGTAAAATTATTATTGCTTTTGAATTCTCGATCATGCTAACTATGTTGCAAGTCTTTTAGTTAGTTTATTTCTTAGGTTATACATAGTGAATATTTGATATTGAGATTATTAAATTGTATTTTTTCTCTTTTAATGCAATTTTTATTTATTGATCGAAAAATGTATATTTGTTTTATAAGAAAAATTGTAGAATTGTTATACTAACTATAATTAAAGTATATAAAATTTTACTAATTTTGAGTGAAACATTACAAGTTCACTAATTATTAAATAATATATTTATAGAATAAATTGTAATACTGGTATACTAACTGTAATTAAAGTATATAAAATTTTATAAATTTTTAAATGAGACATTATAAATTCACTAACTATTAAATAATGTAATAAAAGTCCAAAATTTCAAAAAACATTATAGTATATGAATGCATGTATGCGTATGTTTTTAAAGAGCTTTTAAATATTTATGTGATCACTAAATTAATTGTAACTTAAAAAATATGAACTTGAATAAGTTTAAACGCATAAAATTTGATTTAGAAATACACAGTAATAGAAAAAATACACGCACAATTTTTTCCATTATTTTATTTATGATATTTTTTAAAGTTTTGAATTTTAATGTAGATTTTTGTAAAAGTTAATTAACTTTTATATATTTTGATTTTAGTTAATAAATTATTATTATATTTTATTTTAATTTATATTAAGAGATGCATAAATTAATATTAAATAAAGTTTTATTTTTATTTTTCTATTTTGTTGTTATTAGAGAAGTTTATTTTGTAATTTTTCCAATAATTTTGCCTGATAACGTTGCTCACGTCACGAGCTTGTATAGCTTCTAAAATTGTTTCAGCTAATAATTAGTCAACTTTACCGGTGCGAAAAAGTTAAAGGATTATGAATTTAGAATCAAGCATATCATTATTTGATTTAAATTATTAAAAAAAGAAGATAAAAAGTAAAAAAAAAAATTTAATGAAATAATTGAATCAAAAGATTATAATAAATGTGGTATGAAATACTACTTTAAACATTATATTATATAGCAAATTCTTATAAAGAATATGACTTTTAAAATTATGTTTCACTCTGTTATAATTTTTAATTTACATATTTATTTTATTTATTACTTTTTTTACTCATAATTTTAAAAATAATTGAATAGTATTATTAAACATGATTATAAGAGTGATATTTTTTTTATAATTTTTCAAATCCTCTTTTTTATTGACCATTGTTTTAATAATGATATTATCACAATTATTTTTTTATTATTATAATAAAAGTATATAAAATATTTATTTTTATTTTTATTATTAATTATATATTAACATCACTGTTATTAATAATTATCATTAAGAAAAAAAGAAAAAAATGCCTTGTCAATAACAATTGAATTGATTTTAATGATGATATTATCACAATTATTTTTATTATTATCATAATAAAGTATATATTTTATTTTTAATATTAGCTATATATTAATGTCACTATCATTAATAATTAATATTAATAAATTATTATTATAATAATAATAACTTTAATTGTATGAATATCTAATATCATTGATTTTGGTCTTTCATTTAAAAAACAATAACTTAAAATTAAAACTAAAAAAATGATTTATGATTAAGGTAATATGATTATTTATTTAATGTAAAAGGGTGATGATATTATCACAATAAAATATATATTTTATTTTATTATTAATTATATATTAATATTACAATCATTAATAATTAATATTAATAAGTTATTATAATAATAAGAATAACCTTAGTAGTCCCAATAGCTAATAACATTGATTTTGAGCTTTTATTTAAAAAAGTAATAACCAAATATTAAAACTAAAAAAAATTGAAAAAATAGGTTTATGATTAAGGTAGTATAACTATTTATTTAATAAAAAATAAAATTTTAATAAACTTAAAAAACAAAAACAAACAAAAAGCATATCTATAGCTTATTAGTTAAGTTGTCAAACCTTAGATAAAATATGGCTATTACTATAATTATATTTTTAAATATTACAACTCATTTAATACTAATTTAATAAATTAAAAGTCTCTAACTTTCAAATATGAATGAGTTCTTTATATATATAAATAATGTGTTTTATTATTATAATTATTACAAAATTAATTTTGTGTTAACAAATTGAATTGTGGGGTACTTTTCTGGTGTTAATCATTATTTTTTTAATATATTTTTTATTAATTATATTAATTTTAAATTTTATTAATCTAAAATATAATATTATTATAAACTTAAAAAATAATGAATATACTTTCTCGGAGCAGAGTGGGCCTAGAAGTGGGTTGTGCATGGCACTAACAATCATGTTGAACGTCACTTAGAAATCTTTGGAGACCCTACTTGTTTTCATTATTACTTAATTTTAAGTGTTTTAAGCTATAAAAGTTTAAATTTTTAATTCCAAAAGTTGTGTTAATTTATGGAGGCAAAGTACTACTATTACTAATATAGCTTTTTCGGACACCAAATTAGTTTTGTTTATTTATTTATTTATTTTTTAATACCAAAGTTCTTTTTTTTTTAAGACATCAATTTTGAAAGTTCAGAATACATTTTAGGAAAGTGGGATTATGTTTTCAAAATATATTCTACAGTATCTAAAAAGTTGAAATTTTAAAAAAATTCCATAATCTTTTTTGATTATCTAAAATTCTAATAATATTTTTAAAAATATTAAAAACACCGATATATATATATATAACAAAATATCTATATTTTTAAGTTTATAAATTTTTACATGTATTTAAATAATAAATACTAAATTATTATAACTCATCAAATTTTGATCTGTGTATAGATAATTAGTTTCGTTATATTTTCTCAATAATTTTTCTCTTATTCTAATACTATTTATTAATTTTCAATCTATTTAATTATTATTTTTAGAATAATTTATTACTTGTATTATTAAATTTTTGATTAATTTAAATATAATTTATATAGAATATAATCATTAGAAAATTAAAAATAATTATTTTTTAATATAAATTTAATATTAATCTTAATACTTTAGCATTATATATATATATTATATTTTAAAAAATTTAATTAATTTATATAAAATTTTAAAAATAATTATAAATTTTATTATTTTCATAATATATTTTAAATATTTATTTGTTAATAATATTTTTGTAAAATTAAAATGTAGATGCTCGGATCAAAATGGTTAATTTCGTACATGGAGATGACAATAAAGCAAATACTTGAACCCGTGATTTCAGTACGTCTTCTCCCATAATCATATGCTTTAATCAGCCTTAGCTTTTTCTTAAAAAATATATATGCTTAAACAATGCAATCATTTTTTCAATTAATTACGTTCCATCTTTTTTTAAAAAGTTATTTTTTAAAAAAGAAATTAATTTATTAAAATTTTAATATATTAAAAAAATTCAATTATAAGATACAAATAATTAAAAATTAATAAATACATTAATATTTTTTATTATTATGATGATAAGTGTCTTTTTTATTAATTTTAATTTATTTGTTTGATTAATTTACTCATGAAAGTGCATCCATATCTTATACCAATCCATATTTAGAAAAAATATAACATGAAAACTAATAAATTTATATCTAAATTTACATTAAAAAAATGCCTAAAATCAATAAAAAAATATGAGAGAAATTAGCCTAAAATAAATCTATGAGCTAGAAATAAACTCTTATTAGAGAACATTAATTTTTCTTTTAGTTATCACATATTAACAGAAAAAGAAATGTAGAAAATTATTTTAACCATGTAGTTTGGAATAACAAACCAAGCATCCAAATTGGCTTTTTATTTTTTTATTTTTGATTAGCTTGAAGCTTAGAGGGTAATTTTTGATGATAACCACACCACATTAATATTACTTAAAGTCAAATAGTCTTTACCATAATTGCATTTCTTATTAGTGTTTAAACCATTTTGGTTATATTCTTCACACTCTAAGACATTAAATTCTTTTTTGCATCTTTTTTTTTATTTTTTTTTAAATTAAGGATGATAATTTAACTTATTATCTAAAATAATAACCCGATCTAAATTATTTTCAATTAAAATTAATTATTAATTTTTTTGTGTTTATAAAGATAATAAATTAATTTATTATTATAAATAAATAGATTAATTAAAAATAATTTAATTATAAAAATAAAAAAAAAACACAAAAAGTAAGGACGAAATTCCCTTCCGTTCGTTTAACAAGATGTACTTTAAAATTCTAGAAACACAATTTTTTAAAATAAATAAGGGAACAAGAAAAGTAGGAATTCACTATTAATTACACCAAGTAATCCAAATATTTAAGAAAAAATAAATCATATTAAAGAATATATTTATATTACTTTTGATGTAATACTAAAGGGAAACTTTACTTACTCTAATACTCATTATAACGATAGGTAACTAATAAAGTGAAACTTTATTCTAATACTCATTATAACCATTATGCATATAGGTAGGTAGTGGCCAGTTGATAATTAATTGTAGTTTGTTTGATTTGAAAATTAATTTCTTTTAAAAAAATAATTGCTACGTAACACTACTTTTATTATCACGTATTATATATCTTGTAAAATATGCTCTAATTCTCTATTTTTATTATTTTTTTTACTTTATGTTTGATTTATTACTTAATTTATTTTTATTAAATCTATTTTAATTTTAGTGGTTTAAATTCTGTAATAATGGTACATAAGAAAGACTTTAAAATCATGATTTATAGCATTACTCGTATTTTTAACAAATTTTTTCGATCAAATATAAATAAATTTTTCATTATTTAATGCATGATCTTAGATTTTAGAAAATAGAAATTTTATCAAATTTTTTGTTTAACTTTGATTAAAAAAATTTAAGTAATTTTCTTATGTATATGACCATCAAAAATGTAAACATATACACGAAATACGTGTTATTTAATTATATTTAATAAAAAATTAGATAAAAAATTAAATTAATTCTTACCTAATGCTTTCTTCACAAATAGTTGAACTTAAATGATACACTCTTTTAAGAATAAATTAATTTAAAAACAATAAATTTTACCCAAAGAAAATAATAATTCTAAAAATATTATGATAATAGAAAGAAGTGGATACTCTAATGAAATATATAAACTCATAATAAGATATTTACAACTTTGAATATAAATATATAATTAAGTTAATTTATTTAAATTAAAAAATTAAATTCAATCATCCATCAATAAATTAATAAATAAATATTTTATTTTATTATATATACGTATAATCATAATTACTTTAAATTATTATTTTAATTAAAATAATAAAAAATAAATGTTAGATTTATATAATAATTTAATAATTTTTTAAATATACTTTTTATTTTTATGTTTCTCTTAATTGTTACTATAAATAATAAATTTTATTAAAAATACATAAATTTAAATTTAAACTATTATATATATTGTATTTTTTTACGTAACAATAATTCATAAATAAATTTTATGTTCAAGATCTTATTTTATCCAAAAAAAAAATATCAATCAACTTATATTTAAATTGGTTATGATTTTTTGAATTAAAAATCTTTAAATCCGATTCAATTCAAATCGAATTCAAAATAATAAAAAATAATTTTTTTTTCGATTATCAAATTAAGGATGAGTAAATAATTGAATTCAAATTAAAAATTATATAATCTATTTAATTTTGAACTTTTTTTTATATATTTTACTTTAGATTGGTTACATTTATCAAATTCTAGTTTATGATCGAAAGTTTTAATTTAGATGGAATAAAACTTTAACTTTGATGCATCCCTTAATCCTCTCATTTTTTTTTTTGACTTCTTTATATTTTTGATTTTTTATTAATAAATATTATACTAAAAAATTAATATTTTTTTTTTGAAAAAAATAACAAAATAATTAAAACTTATAATAACGAACATAACATATATTAAATCAAATTTATATATTTTTATTGTTATAAAATTTTTACATTATTTTAAATTAAATATTATTTCATTAAATATGTTTAAATTAAAATATTATTTTTAAATATCACCTAATTAAATTTTGATTCAAAATTGATATTTTATTAATATAAATTTTACGGTTTTTATTTTTTAATTCCGCAAAAATTTTATAAGCTGTATTAATATACAATGTACATCAAAATCAAAGAATTAAAGAATACTGAAATATGGGAGAGGAAAGACTTAGTAGTTACTTCTTCCAAGTGTGGGTTAGACTTAGAACTCCGTGAACAGTTGACAATCCGGTGAAGGCGGAATTGACGACGGTGGTGACCTCAATTTTTTGAAGTACTCTTTTATGTCAAACTCATTGCTCGTTATTACTTCGCCATTATTCCTCGTCGGAATAAACGGCGGCCGTAAGACCTCTGTTATTATGTTCCACCTTACACCTTGAAAGAAAGCGTGCCCTTTGATCTCACACGCACCTCTTGCGTAACCCAGTCTGTTTGTCGGGTCCTTCTCTAACAATCGCCTGATCAAATCCGTTAACACATTGGGCTTTCCAATAAACTCCGGTTGTTTCGTCAACACATTATGAAACGTTTCCTTTCGGTTCTTACCTTTAAACGGCGTCGTACCATACAACATCTCGTACGTTAAGATCCCTAGGCCCCACCAGTCCACGGCGAACTCGTGCCCATCACCTCTCACCACTTCAGGCGAAACATACTCCTCCGTTCCAACAAACGAGTTGGATCGTTCACCATTTGAGAAACTCAGTTTCTTTCTAGTCACTGGGTTGACGCGGGCCGATTTAGCTTTCTTCAAACCCATAGCAAAATTTTCTCCCGGAAAGACAGGAATCCAACGGGTCAGATTTCGCCGGTCCCTTCGCCGATTACTCTCCCGTAAACTTGGGTCTTTCTCCGAGGAAATAACGACATCGACCGTTCGGTGTTTAAGACTGCGAGAAAGGTCAAAATCCGTGAGGGTCACGTGACCAGAATGTTGAATGAGAACATTCTCAGGTTTCAAATCGCGATAAGCTATGCCCATGGAGTGAAGGTGTTCAATAGCGCAGATGATTTCAGACAAGTAGAATCGGATAGCTGAAGGAGAGAATACACGGTCGGTTTGACGGCAACGGAGGACATTAAGGTCACCACCAGAGCAATAAGGAACAGCCCAACCATAGAAGTCTTGGGTTTCGAATGAGCTTAAAAGAGAAGGAAGAAAATGATATGAAAAGCGAGAGAGTACTTGAATTTCCCATGGAGCTCGTCGCTCGGCGCCAAACTTTTTGTGGAGAGAGGACTTATCAACGACCTTGAGAGCGAAGGGATTGCGAGCTGAAGGGTCACTAGTTCGATCATAAACCAAGAAGACAGTGCCCATGGCTCCCTTGCCGAGCACTTTCAGTGCTTTTAAATTGTCCATGTCGAGCTCCGGCAACGGTGATATTGGTGGGTCCATTTCTCCCCCTTGCTCTGTTTAGACTGTTGTGTGATTGGTAGAGAGAGGGAGATGTAGAAAGCGTAGCGAAGAGAGAGATAAGTATTGATTTTGCTATATAGGGGAGGGGTATTTCAGTTATTTTAGTAGTTTGTTATCATTTTTTTCATTTACTCGCGTAATTTTGATGCAAGTGAAAGTGAATGATGTGTATTTTCTATTTTGTAACACCAATCAATAGATTTTTAATTTGGGCAAACGTTTCTGTAACTATTAATATAATGTAATTATTTTTAATTTAATATTTTAATTTACTATTTATATTGTTATATTATGTTTCAATTAACTACTTTAGTGCATACTAATTAAGGATATTTTAGAAATTTTATTTGAGAAGAGACCACGTGTTCTTCCTTTTCCTTCTTCCCAACCCCAGGTATCCCACCACCAAAGTAAGATCAACATCTTCTCATAACAATCACATTAATTATAAATTCTTTCGTGTACGTGTCACGGCTCTTTCACTTCCACTTGAAGATGATGATGGATCTTCATGAGTGGTTGGCATTGGTGAAGTAGGTGAAGTCGTTGGCTCTTATTGAATTTCTACAGATTGCTCCCTCATTGTCTACTCATCTTCTTTAAGTTGAGGAAAGAAATTGAAGTTATTTGTATGAGATTTAAAATTCCATTCTCCTTCTTCGTCGAATACTACATCTCGACTAATCACAATCTTATTATTATGTGGGTTATACAGCTTATAGCCCTTTGAATTAGTATCATAATCGATGAAGATAAAACTCTCGCTTTTATCATCAAGCTTCGTTCTTCTCTCATCCAGTACATGAACATGGGCTATACTTCCAAAGACTCTTAGGTGGGAAATACCAGGCTTTCTTCCACTCCAAAACTCTCAAAAACTTAAGAATACTCAAGAACAATTTTTTAGAAACACTCAGAAATTATTGAATTTTTGTTTCTGATTTATTTAGCTTGATTATTACATTGTTAATAAGATGTATTTATAGAAACAACAAATAAATCTAAGCCATACAATATAAACCTACCAAAACAACCTAAACCATACACCTATCTCCTTACCTAACCCATTGATTTTCTTCTTCCCACCAACCATGAGTTGTATCCTTATCAATCCAGATCATCTTAGAAGCTTCCATGAGCTGGACTTCAAATGGGCTAGAAATTTTTAAAGTTTATTTTGATTTCTTTGGACTTGTAAACAAGTTTACAAACCAACACTCTCCCTTAAACTTGTTTTATGATGCCGAGCAAATTTCTCAATCTGACAAAGTCTTCTTGCTTGAGCGGTTTAGTGAAGATGTTGGCAATTTGATCTTATGTTTTTACATACTCAAGTTGTACATCCTTTCTTGTGATGCACTCCCTGATGTAATGATATCGAGTATCTATGTGTTTGCTTCGATCATGAAAAACAGGATTTTTGGCTAAGGTAATGGTTGACTTGTTGTCGACACATATTTTGGTTGGCTATTCTTGTGTCATACTTAACTCTTTTAATAAGTTTCTCAACCAAATTGCATGGCAAACACATGAGGTAGCTGCTACATATTCTGCTTCACAGCTAGACAATGTGATAATTGGTTGCTTTTTCGACATCCATGTAAAAGCAGCATCTCCCATGAAAAACCCAAATCCAGAAGTGCTTTTTCGATCGTCTATATCTCCACCAAAACCGCTATCACTATAT
This sequence comes from Hippophae rhamnoides, assembly GCA_033030585.1. Lineage (NCBI taxonomy): Eukaryota > Viridiplantae > Streptophyta > Magnoliopsida > Rosales > Elaeagnaceae > Hippophae > Hippophae rhamnoides. The sequence goes on along the minus strand of CM065438.1, from coordinate 17,125,526 downwards.
CCAACAAGCTTGTAATCATTAGAAGCCGAATAGAACAAGCTAAAATTAATTGTACCTTTTAGATAGCGTAAGATTCTTTTTGCAGCTTTGAAATGGGTGATTGTCGGTTTCTCCATATAGCGACTAATCAATCCAACGGCATACAGGATGTCAGGCCTTGTACACGTGAGATAACGCAGACTTCCAACTAAACTTTTGAAAAATGTTGGATCCACATTTTCACCATCTTCATGCTTGGATAGTTTGATTCCACATTCCACTGGTGTGTTGATCGGGTTGCAATCGTTCATCTTGAACTTCTTTAGTATCTCCTTTGCATAGCTTTCTTGAGAGATGAAAATGCCTTCTTCTTTTTGCTTTACTTCAATTCCAAGGTAGTATGCCATTAACCCGATATCTGTCATTTCGAACTCTCGGGTCATCACCTTCTTAAAATCTTCAACTAGCTTCTGATTACTTCCAGTGAATATGAGATCATCTACGTATAGACAAATGATTAGAATATCGCCATCTTCAATCTTGATGTAGAGTGAATATTCATAGGGACACTTGGTGAAGTTGTTCTCCAGAAAGTACTTGTCGATTCGGTTATTCCATGCTCTTGGTGCTTGCTTTAACCCATAAAGAGCTTTCTTCAACTTCAATACCTTGTCTTTGTGACCTTTTGCTTCATAGCCTGATGGTTGTTTAATGTAGACTTCTTCTTCAAGGACTCCATTTAGAAAAGCAGATTTACATCCATTTGATGTATCTTCCACTTATTTTGAGCTACCAAAGAAATGATTAGTTTTATAATTTCTAATCGAGCAACAGGAGCAAATACCTCATCATAGTCAATTCCAGCCTTTTGACTATATCCTTTTGCTACTAGCCTTGCCTTGTGTCTTTCAATCTTTCCCTTAGCATCCCTCTTTGTCTTGTACACCCATTTGACACATATTGCCTTATGCCCTTTGGGAAGTGAAACAGGTTCCAATGTGTCGTTCTTTTCTATTGCATTGATTTCTTCATCCATCGCATCTCTCCACTTCTTCTCTTGTACAACTTCTTGAAAGCTTACTGGTTCACAATCAGCAAACAGACAAAATAAGGTAAGATTATCTTGTCGTTCTATTACCTCATAAAGATCTTGGAGATTTCGTGTACGTGTCACGGCTCTTTCACTTCCACTTGAAGATGATGATGGATATTCATGAGTGGTTGGCATTGGTGAAGTAGGTGGAGTCGTTGGCTCTTGTTGAATTTCTACAGATTGCTCCCTCATTGTCTGCTCATCTTCTTTAAGTTGAGGAAAGAAATTGAAGTTATCTGTATGAGATTTAAAATCCCATTCTCCTTCTTCGTCGAATACTACATCTCGACTAATCACAATCTTCTTATTGTGTGGGTTGTACAGCTTATATCCCTTTGAATTAGTATCATAATCGATGAAGATAAAACTCTCGCTTTTATCATCAAGCTTCATTCTTCTCTCATCCGGTACATGAACATGGGCTATACTTCCAAAGGCTCTTAGGTGGGAAATACCAGGCTTTCTTCCACTCCATGCCTCTTACGGTGTCTTTCCCCATACACTTCTTGTTAGAGATCGGTTTGACAAGTAAAGTTCACGTACTCTTACGCCCAAAACTCTTTGGGTAGTTTTTTGCTTTTGAGCATGCTTCGTGCCATATTGAGGTTTGTTCGGTTCTTTCTTTCAGCTACACCATTCTGTTGGGGGATCTTGGCACTATTAAAGATCTATGAATTCCATTTGCTTCACAAAACTCTTGAAACTCCTTGGATGTAAATTCTCCACCTCGGTCTGATCTCATGGCTTTGATTTTTCTACCACTTTCTCTCTCCACTATAGCTTTGAACCTCTTGAATACTTCAAAAACTTCGATTTACTTCAAGAAATATACCCAAGTTTTTCTTGAAAAATCATCAATAAAAAGAAGAAAATAGTTACTGTTACCGAGAGAACTAGGCTTGATCGGTCCGCACACATCAATATGGATTAGCTCGAGTGGCTTCTTGGCTCTTGAATCTGACTCCTTTGGAAAGCTTTTTCTGAATTGCTTTCTGAGTAGACACCCTTCACAAAGTTGATCAGGATGGTTAATGCAAGGTAATCCCTTCACCATCTCCTTCTTAGACAATAGCTCCAATCCTCCAAAATTGAGATGTCCAAATCGAAGATGCCATAGCCACGATGCATCTTTATAGCAGGCTTTCAGACACTTTGCAATGTCATTTTGTATGTTGATCAAGAACATTCTATTCTTTGACATCGGCAAGTTAGCAATGAGGTTATTCTTATCATCTTTTATAGAAAGATTATAATCGTTTGTATGAATATCATAACCTTTCTCTAACAGTTTTCCTAAACTTAAGATGTTACTTTTCATATTTGGGACATAGTAAACATTGGAAATAAATTGATGTTTTCCATCTTTCAATCGAATAAGAATGTTACCTCTTCCTTTCACTGCTACGTTTGAATCATCTCCAAATGAGACATTTCCACTTATTGATTCATCTAGTTCCATGAACATGTCTTTCCTTCCACATATATGGTTGCTTGCACCGCTGTCAAGATACCAGGCATTTGGTTGACTATTATCACCCTCCTTCCGTGCTAGAAAAAGAGTTTCTTTCTCATCGGTCTTCTACTCTATTATTGGGAGCTCTACATTCTGAAGCATAATGTCCAAATTTCTGACAGTTATAGCATTAAACTTGAGATTTGCCATACCTTGAGTTCGTATTACCTCTTCCACGACTTTGTGTTGAGCTTTCTGCTCTCTCAAAGTTGTTGGAATTGTTGTTGTAATTCCAACCTCTTCCACGACCATGGCTTCCTCCTCATCCACCTCTACCCTTTACCTCGGCCACGTTGGTTTGTCATTGCCTTGGCTTTCTTGCTTATCCTTGAATTGCATCTTGAAGAGTTGGTGGTGATCCCTTGCTTCTTTTTATGTTTTCTTTCATATGCTTGTAATGACCCATTGAGTTCATCAATGGTCATCTCTTCCAAATCTTTTTGTTTCCTCAATCGTCATGACGATGTGTTCAAATTTGGAATCTAATGAGCGAAGTATCTTCTCCATTATTCTAACATCTCCCGACATCTCACCGTTTCTTTTTAATTGATTAGAAACAACTGCGACTCTCGAGAAATAGTCGGAAATAGATTCTAAGCTTTCATATGTAGAGATTCAAACTCACCTCTTAGTGTTTGGAGACGAACCTTCTTCACTTTCTCGGCTCGCTTTGAAAGAAATTGAAGCTTATTCCACGCTTTGGAAGATGTTGCATCCGAAATCTTCTCAAACCCGTCATCATTTAAGGGCTTGATAGATAAGAAAAGGGCTTTCTTGTCTCTTTTTCTCAAATCCTTCAAAGATTCTTTCGCTACGTTAAAGTAGCCATCACCAGCTAACAAGCCTTTCTCTACGACTTCCCACACATCATGTGCATCCAAAAGAGCCTTCATCTTGATACTCCAATTATAATAGTTGTCGTTGTTGAGTGTCGGGACTTGAAACGATGACATACCTCCATTTGAAATAACTCCCAATATAGTGAGAATTTATAAATTCTGATCGCATAGATGGATTCAGAACGTTAAAAAACCTTAGGAGGAACTCCGGGGAAAATATGATTTTTTTGGTCAACAGTCAAAGTCAACTTTTTTTGGTCAATTGTCTCGGCGGCTCGGTCAAATGGCTTGGCGGCTCAGTTAGCGGCTCGGTCAACAGGCTTCACGGTTCGATCAACTCGGCTCCAACTCGGCTAACTCAGTGAGTTAACTCACTTTTTTGGCAGAAACTTCCGGAGGATCGTGGCGGCGCGTCCGAACTCCGATCAGGATGATTCTTACGGCGTCGGATTTGCCTTGTCGAGAGCTTCGATTTGATATAAAATAGTGTATATTTATATTTCCAACTATAGCTATGATACCACTTTGTTGGAAAATTATGAATCAAAACTCTCAAAAACTCTAGAACACTCAAGAACAATTTTCCAGAAACACTCAGAAATTATTGAATTTTTGTTTCTAATTTATTTAGCTTGATTATTACATTGCTAATGAGAGGTATTTATAGAAACAACAAATAAATCTAAGCCATACAATATAAACTTACCAAAACAATCTAAACCATACACCTATCTCCTTTCCTAACCTATTGATTTTCTTCTTCCCACCAACCATGAGCTGTATCCTTATCAATCTAGATCATCTTAGAAGCTTCCATGAGCTGGACTTCAAATGGGCTAGAATTTTTTAAAGTTTATTTTGATTTCTTTGGACTTGTAAACAAGTTTACAAACCAACAGAAGGAAGGAAAATGTTCTAAAAAAAGTAAGAATGAAAAAATTAGATCCAGCCAAATTCCTAACGTCTCTCACCTCTAAGCCTCTAAAACATTGTTCAGCACTTGATATTATCTATTCCCTTCTTTTTCTTCACATATTTCTCTTATTTTTTTATGTTGAAACGGTATGTAGGTTTCTTATCGCAGATTTCTCTTCAGTGGGAAAAATAATATTATTTAGAGGAATTTTTCTCTTCGATAGAGTTTTCCTTTCTCTTTCTACACGAGCATATCCAATAAAAATATTCATCATTCCATTAGGCATCTCTTTACTGTTGTACCTTTCGGTTAAGATTTTGTATAAAATTTGGTATTATGTATAAGGGAAAGTGATTGAAGAAGATAATCAAGCGATTATTCTCATTAATGAAACTAGTTTATATGCATTACTTTATATAGTGACTACAATGCACAGAAGCTAGAAGGAGTAAGTTACCATAAATTCCAACTAACTACTCTACTTGCATAAGGAAAGTTATGCTACATTGCATTACATGATAGTAGCTACACTAGACTAATGAACACACTACATATACCAGCTATACTAGACTAACAAACACAATACATCAACTACACTTAAGGTATGTGATCATAATGCATCATAGTTCAACAACCTCCATCAAACACCAAGACTTTGATCTTGAGTGAAGCAAAGTGTGTCTCGCCTAAGGGTTTTATAAACACATTTTCCTAATGACTTTATAAGCAAAGTTATGCTACATTGCATTACATCACCCTTGTTTAAGGATTTTATTCAATAAATAGCATTTTTGGGGTAAAAAATAATATATATATATATATATATATATATATATTTTTAATGAAAATAGGTGAAAATATATTTTTTGAAATTTTTATAGATTTTTTATAAATTTTTAACGCAGGACCAATCAAGAGTTACCATGTGGCAAACCAAGCAGGTAGAAGGGCTGACTAGGTTAGCCACTTGGACGTCACACAAGTAAGGAGAGTGAATCACGTTACACCGCATGTGAGGAGGATGAAACATGAGCTACATGTTAGTATGACGTTCAATCCGGGTTTAAAGTGCGGTCAAACGTTTTTGCCATGTGTCACCACCCCCCGATTGGTTGATGCATTTCACCTGTGTGCCACGCCATTTGTTTTCGCAAATGACGTCACGTTGCATGGTGCTAACTTAGTAAGCGTTTACTCTGATTGGTCTCCCTTGCCATGCATTGCTATCTGATTCGCCCAGTGAATTTCTGAATGTCACATGTCACGTTTTGATTGGATGGCGCTGCCAATTTTGCTTATTTTAATCGTAGCTCTTAATTTGAAGGTTATCTGATGATCCAGATCGCATCTAAACAATATTTGTACGTTTGGTTGGACGATTGTGGCTTGTTTCAATGACGTACATCTCACTACATATAGTAAGCTATATGATCTTTGTGTAATGCTCAAAAGGTTTGGGTTGGGCTACATCTTACCTATTGCTTTTTGGAAGTTTTTTTTATCATTTTGTGCTTTATTGTTAAAGTTGGAATTGATCATTATAATCTAATTCTTGTTTTCCTCGTTTTAAAAAGTTGAAAGCTTTTAGGAATTATGATCCAAATATTCATGTAACTCTTTGATAAAAGCATTTTAATCTTTTTTTTAAGTTTGCTGGTTTAATGTACTTTTTAAAAAGAATAAATTTAGTCCAATTTTTTAAAAAATTATATTTTTTCTCCTTTGTTTACGTATAAAAATATTTTATCTAATTTAAGTATCTCTTTATCTTTCCGTTTTTCTTCATTAAAAATACTATTTTTTCTATCTTATAATTTACAAGTTTAAACAATTTTAAAGATAAAAATATAATTTATAATGTTAATACAAATAAAATACAATAAGAAAGAGAGAGAACATAGAGAGAATAAGACGATACATAGATTAAAACGATAAAAAATGAGATAAATTGAGATGAGAGGTAAAAAAATTAATATTTTTTGAAAAGAGATGTAATTATTGTTAAAATTAACATATTTTTTAGTACAATAAGAATATAATTTTATTTTATTTATTTATTTATAATAGTAATAAAATTCAATTTATTTACAAACATTAAAGAATTAATAGTTATTTTTGTTAAATATATAAAAACTAATAGTTAAAAATAATTTGCATCCATCTAGCTTTTATTTATTTATTTATTTTCTAACACATTTAAAGTTTAATATGGTCGACTATAACAAGTACTATTGTACTTCTTCACAATGTAAAATTTATTTATTTTTATTTTAACTCACATATTTAAGCCATAAAAAAATGTTTTTATTATACATATATTTGATTTTCTTAGTCACTTCAAATCACATATTCAAGCTGATTATAAAACAAATTTTTTTGTCTTATTATAAAACAAAAAGCCTTTGGATCCGATGGTTATCTTAGTACTTTAGTCAGAAAAGCGATACTCGCCAATAACATCCACAAAAATGGGCTTTTAATGTTGACCATGCCTCAACAAGAAGTTCGTTCTCGTAACAAAGAAAAAACTCATAATTTCTATTTTTTCTAATTAGAAATAATTTATATCAAAACTCATATTTTGATACCAAATTATATAATAAAAAGGTTAAAACCATCGTACTATTACAAAATGAACTATTAAAGACGGTTCAACGCGTGAACCGACTTTAAATTTTTAATTTTGTTTTTACAAAATTTACTAATTTTTTATTATATTCAAATTAACACTTGTATTCGATCACTACATAATAGCAGAAAAAAAACTAAAATCTGTTTAACAAATAGTTTAAATAATACAAATAATTGAAAAAATAAAATATTAATTAATAGGAGAAAAATTACCATGATGTTATCCTATGTTATTCAAGATCGTATTCTTCTCCTGTTGTTATAATACAAAACTTACATATATAATACAAAAATTTATACACATAATAATAGAAAAAATATGAATAATAAGTGCTTAGTATTAATGGAAATACTTACAAGAGTAAATAAAGTGACAAAATGAAAAAAATGAAGAAAAAATGGTGTTTTGTAAGTGAGAAATTTGTATAAAAAATTTGAGTATTTTGCTCAAAAAATAGGGGATCTAAAATATAAGTTTGAGAGGAAGAAAAACCACTAACAGGTGCTGGAATTGATGGTCGTAGGTGGCTAGAAAATGAGAAAGAGTGGAAGAGGTTTTGGGTTTTTGAGAGTTATGCAACGCTTGGAATAGTTTCTGTTTGGGGAAGAAAGAAGAGAAAAGGAAATATCCACGTGTGTAGCGTCGGTTCTACGTGTCAATCGACGTTATCCACGTAGTTCGTAGTGTTGGTTCGACACGTCAATCGATGCTACGAACTACGTGGATAGCGTCGGTTCTACACTGAATCAACTTTAAATTCATTATAAGTCAATTTTTACGTTAGTAATTGTTTGGCAAATACTTGATCTATAGAGACAATTAAATAGATTCAAGAGAAATATTTAATTGTTTGTATTGATTAAATAACATACATAGTTTCTAAACAGAGATGTATAATTCTTATGTATGTGATTCATAATTGACGAACTTAATGAGTAGTATACAATTTAATTGACATGAGAGTGTCATTAGGCTAATTACTATATGATGTGTAGTTTACTTGAGAAATAAATACATAGTAGGTTAGATTCAATTGATCATGTAATTAGTTGATAATTATATTAGAGAATTTTAGTGATTTACATGTTTAGAAAATTGAGGGATTAAGTATTAAAAATGTTTTCTCATATATATTCTTAGTTATCAAATATGATTTAATAAATTATTGGTTTTTATTTTTAATTCTTTTACTTTTGCTTTCTTAAAATATAAAAAATTGGCCCCTTGCTCTTTGCGAGACCATGCTTGAGCTTGGCTAAATTCTTTGCCACCTAATTCCACTACAACATGGAATGATTTGCAGGAGAAATTCTTGATTAAATATTTCCCACTTACAAAGAATTTCAAGCTCAAGAATGACATTACATCCTACCAATAATATAAAGGAGAATCTTTATACGATGCTTGAGAAATATTCAAAGAATTTATAAGAAAATGTCCTCACCATGGTATCCCTTATTGGATCCAAATAGGGACTTTCTACAATGGTTTCAATGCTCAAACAAGAACCAATACTGATGCATATGCTAATGGAGCTTTGCTAGCCAAATCTTACAATCAAGCTTATGATTTACTTGAGAAAATAGCTAGCAATAGTTATCAATGACCAATGAATCGATAGAATGACAGCCACAAGAAGAGTAGTTGAAGTACATGAGGTAAATGATATCACATCACTTACATTTCAAGTGTCATCTTTGGTGATCTTTTGAAGGCTCAAAACTCGCCAATAAGTATAAACCAAGTCTTAGATTCATTGTGTGTTTTTTGGGGGAGCTCATTTGTTTAATAATTGTCCAAATAATCCTGAAATAGAATTCTATGTGGGTAATGTGAACTGAAATAATAATCCATACTCAAACACATATAACCCAATAGGGAGACAACATCCAAATTTCTTTTAGAGTAATAACAATAATCAGAGTGGTAATTAATTTAACCATCAATCATTTTCACCATCTGGTTTCCAAAAACCATAACATTCTCAAGTCTAAGAGAAAAAGCCACCTATTAAGGACAATACAAATGCATTAATGGGGATTATGAAAGACTTCGTCTAATTAGTAAATACAAAAGTATCCACTTAAGAGGCTTCAATTCTGAATTTAGAGATTCAAATGGGGTAACTTACCCAGATCATAAGTCAAAGGCCTTAAGGTAATATTTAAAGTGACACATTTATAAACCCAAGAAGAAAAGGTAATGAGCATTGCAATGCCATAGTCTTAAAGAGTAGTAAGGCTTTAAAGCAAGAACATGAGACTCAAAAGGATGAAAAGAAGTAGGAAATTAACAAGGATGAAAAGGAAATTATGGATATAGAGAGCATTGGAAAATAAATAATTTAGTAAAAGAAAAGCAACCTCTATAAACACACTATTCATTTTCCTCAAAGACTACAAAATCAAAAGTTAGATATGTAGTTTCCAAAAATTTTGGAAGTTTTCAAGAAACTGCACATAAATATACCATTTAGAAATGCACTTAAACAAATGACTTCTTATGCCAAATTTATAAAGGATATCATCTCTAAGAAAATAAGGCTTGTAGATAATAAAATAATAACCTCAACTGAAGGTTATAGAACGTTGTAGTGCTATCCTTACTAGAAAACTATCACAAAAATTGAAATATATGGATAGTTTTGACATTCATTGCAGAATTGGGGACATCCATTTTGGTAAAGTGCTATGTGACTTAGGTTCAAGCATTAGTCTTATGTCATTTTTGGTCATCAAGAGATTAGGGGTTGGTAAAGTCAAAATCACTTCAATAACATTAAAAATGGTAAATAGATAAATTAAGCGACCCCGAGATGTGGTAGAAGATGTGATAGTAATGTAGACAAATTCATATTTCCGACGGATTTCATTGTACTAGATATGGAAGAGGATTGTAACACTCTTAGAATACTTAGTTGTCCATTCTTAGCAACCAAAAGAGTACTTATTAATCTACAAAAAGGTGAGCAGACAATGAGAATGCAAGATAAACAAGTAACATTTAAATTTTTAAAACATCTGAACCGTCTGGTATTGATAATGTTGATTAATGCTTTAGAATAGATAAATAACTTACAAGAATCTATTGATTTTCCCACAATTAAGACTATTACACACGATGCTATGAAAAGTAAAGTAAACTCACTAATAAACAACTCAATCTATTTTAATTTTGAAAGCATAGAATCTATGATTGATATTATTTATTGTGTGAACTTTTTGGAAGCTGCACCTCCCATGTGTATACCTAATATAGTTGTGGAGAGTTTTGAGATAAGAAATAAACTCAAACCATCTATTGAAGGGCCACCAATTTTAGAACTTACAGCTTTAACCTACCACATCCAATCAAGTGTGCAAGTAGAAGAGTCCAATAGAGAGGTGAGAATGATATTGCAAGTACATAAGTTAGGTGAACTACGGTAGAGTGCTTATAATAATGTCAAAAAGTACATAAAGAAAACAAAAATATGGCAAGATAACATAATTGAGCACTGTATTTTTAAACAGGAATATAAAGTATTATTGAATAAATCAAGACTTAAACTATTGCTGCACAAACTCAATAGTAAATGGAAATAGAGGGATGTATCTTAGAAGTAGATATGATCGCCTAATCAAGGACGTTAAACGTTACGTTGGTTAGGAGGAAACTCAACATTATTTTATTTATATTTATATTTTTTTATTTTATAAATGAATAAATGTGGATAGTAATGATGCAACAATATTGAATAGTTTTAATGAAAGATGTGGTGTGCTACGACTAAAGGAATTTTATTTCCTTTTTCATAATTATATGTGCACATTATATACAATATGCAATTTATGTTTAGGGAAGGGAACTTTATTCTCTACTTTGGTATTTAGTAAGTATTTTTTAATTTTATGAATTTTTTTATTTTTAGGATATTTTTAATCATGATTTGGGTATAAATTGATAAATATATGGAAATTAAATGCATGCATGCTTGATATGAAACATATGAACTCAATGATAAAAATTGGTTGTCATGACTAGGATAAGGAATATAACATGCTCGTTAAGATTCTTATATTAATCATATGATATCCTTGCTAGTTTTGATTGGATTGATTCAAATTTTTATGCACATGTTCATGATTGATTTTGAATTTTTTATCGAGAGAATTTATGGTGAGTTATCGAGTTGATGAGATCTACTAGGTTTTAGAATCTATTTGATCATCTCTTGAGGCAAAATTCTAAATAGTATTTAGTAAAAGAGATTATTTAGGCCTTATTTAGATTGATTAAGTCCTTCAAGCTAACCATTGTTAATATCCCTAGTCACCCATTTGTGTCCAATTAAGAATATTTCGTATCTTTAAACCACATTTTGTACTTAACCAATAAGTATTATCGTTACCTTTGCACCTTTAGCTTGTAAAAAAATACAATCATTTATTATGCTATGGATAAGGTGAAATGTAATGCACTCTATAAAAAAAAGATACAACACAATTATCTCTCTAAAGAAAAAGAAAATAAATTTAGGAGTGTTATAAAGTTACAAAAAAGAACAGAAAAAAATAAGGAATAAAAGAATATCCAAAATAATGATAAGATATGATGCACTAAAGTATTAAATAAAAGCTCAATTATAGTTAAAAAGTTCATAATATATAGAAATAAAGCTAAGATATGGAAAGAGCCTAAATATATTCATTTATCGACCCTTCCCTATGCCTTATGTTACAAGCATGAAAATTCTTTTTTGATATTTAGCTAAGTGTATATTTGTATTAGTCGAGAGTGATATGAAAAATAAACTTATGAGTTTATATATTTATATATATATATATATATATATATATATGAATATACTATCCATGTCAGTTTATATAGTTAGATTTGGCTTTACTTGAAAATAAATAAAGAATTAAGTTTAGAGGTGTGATGACTCTATGAAAGCATAATCATCAATGCAATTTCCTGCTTAATATTTGCTTGTTGTATTCAATAAATAGTATTTTTGGATTAAAATGTTAAAATATAAATTTCCTAGTGAAAACGGGTGAAAATATAATTTTTGATAATTTTCTTAATTTTTTGGATTTTTATGAATTTTTAAATACATGACCAATCAGAAGACATCACGTGAATGCCATACAAGTAGGGGAGATGATCAGGCATGCCACGTGAATACCATGCCAAGCATCATCACCTGATTCGTAAATTCTTCTCACAGGGGTAACAAGCTATCCATAACTGTGAATCATAGAATACAATATGGTGCTGACTCAAAACGTGTTGACCACGACCATTCTGTACACTCCACGCATTGCATGTCAATTCGCCCAATGAATCTCTCATGCCACGTGTCACTACCATATCGACTAGTGATGTTACTTTTTCCTTTTTTTCTTCTTAGCCTTTGATCTGAAGCCGATCTGATGATCTATATTCCACCTAAGCCTAATTTAACCCCCTAATTGCCCCTAAACCATAAGAAGCCACAAATTATTAATTTTTGGAGCTAATAAGAGAGAAAAATACAAAAAAATTCAAAAGAAGATACAATTTTGGTGAATATTCAATAAGAGACTAGTGCTACAATTCAAAAGATTAATTGTATTTATTCTTCTTCTTCTTTTTTTATCAATTTTTTTGTCTTTGTTTATGAAAAATATGAGTTTTATGAACAACATTATGTCTAACTCATTTATTAATCTAATGGTCTTATGAACCTACTTTTCAACATTTTATGATATAATATTTTACCTCAATTATGATTTTAATCTAATTATATTATTTAATCTAATTTTTATGTTATTAATTTTTTGGCCAACAATTAATTTATAGAACTAATTAAATATATTTGAAAGAATTATTTAATTGTTTGTCTTAATTAAATAACATGCATAGTTTCTAGGCAGAGATGTATTATTCTTATATATGTGATCCATAATTGATAAACTTAATGAGTAGTATGCAACTTAATTGATATGAGAGTGTAATTAGATTAATTACTATATAGTGTGTAGTTCACTTGAAAGAGAAATACATGCTATGTTAGATTCAACTGAACATGTAATTAGTTAATGATTATATTAAGGGTATTTTAGTGATTCATATGTTTAAAAAATTGGGGGATTAAGTGAATTAAATATTTGCTTAATTGCCAAATTTAATTTAATTAATTATTGCTATTTATTTTTAGTTCTTTTAATTTTGCTTTCTTAAAACACCAAAACAAAAAAAATGATTTTTATTTTTTTGTTTTAAAAATTAATTTATAATTACATAATCTCTATAATAGTGATATTTTCTTATCATTATATTACTTGTTGTTATATATATACTTGGGTATTCATTGCACATAATTTTTGTCGATCAAAAAGGTGTCATGTGAATTGAATTATAGGATTCTGAGTTAATTTTGACATGAAATAGGTGGTAGTTCAACAATCAGTTGAATTGCATTATGATGATCAACTAATAAAGTCATAAGATCAAGACAAGGAAGAAATGAGACCTGAGAAAGAGAGAAAATAGCTAGAGGGTTAGACTGATACAAGGCTATGGTAGAAGAGCTACACCTAGTAAAAGACCCATGTGGAGACAAAACATGTGCATGAGCAAAAAATTACACATTATTTAAGGGTGTAAACATATGGGAGACCTAATAGATATAGAGGAGCCAAGAAATGAAACAAGTTGTGTAGATGAAGGAGGTGCACTAGAAGTCAAAACAGGATTGCATGAGCACTCATAACTAGGTGGAGTAAGCAAGACAAATTGATATGATATAGTGTTATTAGAAGAAGTAGAGCATGTATAATCTTTAAAATGAAAAGTTTGCTCATAAAATATTACATGTCTACTAGTATATATTTTTTTGCTAGCTAATTTTAAGCATAGGCATCCATCCTACATAGTTGCATAGCATAGAAACAAGCACTTAGAAGAGTTAAAAAGCAATTTGTGCTAATTATAATCACAAAAACAAGGAAAGAAAAAAGAACCAAATACATACAGGGCATTGTAATCTGGCTGTTTATGATAAAGAAGTTTATAATGACTTTTAAACTAGAGAGATTTGTAAAGAAAACTATTAATAACATGAACAATTTGAACGAAAGACACAAATTTAGATTTTTGTAGGCAAAGAGGCTTACAACAACAAAGCAAGTCCCTTATTAACCACTCTACTATGCCTATACTCAACAACCCTCTTTTGTTGTGATGTATGAAGGAATGGAATGCGATGTATGATGCCAATATCAGAAAGTATAGTGTTATGAAAAAAAATTCTTTGCCTTAATAAAATTGCACATATTTAATTTTATGTCAAAATTGCATTCTACCATTTTAAGAAACGATAGAAACACAAATTTAGCATTATTTTTGGCATTAGAAAGAAAATCCAATGGTATTTTCTATGATCATCAACCATAAGCAGAAAATATTGAGAGCAAAGAGAGCAACTCGCACAAGCTAGTATTGGAATTAAAAGAGGGTTTAGGAAAAAAATAACATTAGACAAAGAGAGCAAAAACATCTCTTGAAGGATGTGCAAGTCTTGAGATGTGAAAGGGAAGAATCATTACCTATTGTGACATTATCAGTCCCAAAGTATGAAGAGTAGTCTTGCATGGAGCTCACATCACTGGTTAATGATGAAAAGGATCCAAATCAAGATTCTAGGAAAAAGTATTATCATTTGAATTATTTTGAGTTTATGTAACCATATCCCTAGGATTGGTACCTCTTCCAAGGAAAATTTCCCTTAATTTGTAGCATTAATTCGTAGTATGTCCAAGATTAGTGCAAAATTAACACTAAATATGATTACCATAAGAGCCACTACTATTGCTCACAAACTTCTTGTCTTTATTATCTTTAGGGTCTGAACTCTGTGATGAATTAGAACCTCAACGTTGTTGAGACAAGAACTCTTGAAAATTCTAATTATTCTTGTTAAAGTCGTTAGAATTAAAGGAATTGTTGCTAGGAAGATTCTTAGTTTATGAGTTCTTAGGATTTACAGATTTGACATCCATTCCTCCTAAACTAGCAATATTTGTATTGAACATGCTATTTCTAAATTGATGATCCAAGATCCTCTCATTTGTAAGAAGATGACTATATAATTCATCAAAGATAGAGGACTAGAGCATAGAGTTATACTAGAAATAAAAGAATTCTAATTGGAATCAAGGCCGGTAAGTGTATAGTACATGAAGTCATGGTCAGCCACTAAGTAGCCTACACCAACTAGATGATCTGCTATCATTTTTATGCATTGGATGTAATCTTCAATAGATAGACATATTTTCTTAGAAGTTTAAGATTGAAGCCTTAAATCCATTAACCTAGCTCCAAAAGATGAAGAGAAAATAGTCTCTAATTTGCACCACATTTCAACAGTTGTGCCAGCATTAACTAGATGATAGTTCATGCTTGGACTCATTAAATTGTAGATCCAACTTTTGACAAGTTCATTATATCGATTCCTTTGCAAAAACAAAGAATTCATTTGTGTAGAATCAATAAGATACCGAGAAAGAGGTGATACAGATGCATCTAT